>OZ007587.1:384057085-388857085 GCA_963931845.1 Maratus michaelseni | reverse complement strand
TAATTAGTTACCTAAATTTTTGTTCATTAGTAAAAATTGGCAATTATTTCCTTTTATTTTCGCAAACTAAATGCAGGGATTGGCCAGAGAAACAGATCTCTTTGTAGTTCAGTTTTTAATGAAAGCAGATCCCTGTCTGAAACCGTCTTGGATTGTTTTCAATGGCGCCGACAGATTCTTTGCAGTTTTTTGCATAAATTAAGAAAAATTACCGACCAATTTTTTCAAAAATCACATAGCCAGATGCAGAATTTTTTTTTACATATGCTCAGAAATTTTCAAATTGATATCTCAATTAGTTTTCTTAAAAAATTCGCTAATTAGTAAAATAATTTCAAATTTGTTCATTTCTGCTTGCAAATCCAATGCACCTGTTCGTTTCTTTCCCCATTTTGATTTAAAAGATGTCATTTTATAAGTGATGGTTAATGAGAATCTAATTAATATCTTGGGTAAATATCAAAATATTAAAATTCTGAGACTCAGGTGCACATGGACTATCCACACCTAAATTTTCAGACTTCTAGGTGGGCTAGATTTTGCTAGCCATCGCAGACAAACATACAGAGCGAAACTTTCTTTTATTAATATAGATAAAATATAGAGTAAATTCACAACAATAAAAATAATTAATATTTCATTACAGAGCTGGCATAAAGTTATAATTTCATTTAGATTATAATTCATTTATTATATTTGGTACTTTTCGGTTAGCCGGGCACCAGTTATATATATACATGTATGTTACACACATATACACATATCTACATACACATATATGTATGTATATATTGCTATACTATACATATGTATTTATATATGTACATATATCACTGGCGCCCGGCTAACCGAAAAGTACCTTATATTTCATTGATTTAAATTTATTTTATCGATACTTTTTTGTTAAATGAACACCAATTGTCGCCAATAGTTGGTGCAAACGGAAATGATTGAAAATTACAGAGTTTTGTGAACTATTTTGATAAATCAATACAAAATAATACTTAAAATAAAAGAAGGTACTTCTCCATTATCCCATCGACCACTTTTCATAACAGAAAATTATCGCCACACTATAGGATTTAAAGCTAAAAATGCATGATCGTGGCGTTACATTTACTTGACGCTAGAAGCGTCACACGCATTTCCTATGCCATTAAACGGTTATTAATTCGACATTTACCTGTATTTTTCATTATGTTTTACTGATTTATTAGTTATTTCGTTAATTAAAATAACAATTGTGTCCTTAAACGGCAGTGCCATGATATTAAAAAGAGAAAAAAATATTGAAAAATTTTTGCGATGTATAGTTACATACAATAGATCAGTTTCAACTCGCGTCACAAACATTTATTCACCAGCCGAAAGAGGTATAATTAAGAAAAATAATATAAATAAATAAATACCCAAGATTTTTTGTTTTGTTTTCATTAATATATTGTAAATTTTATTCTTTAAGCTTACTAAGTTGACACATTGCTGAGTGAGGCATCGCAAAAGTTCTTGTGTATTTTTGTTTTTAGATCCCAATGGCAACAATTCTTCCATTTGTTTATTTGGTGTTAGTTTGGCAATATTTTTTTGTTATGAAAAATGGTCGACGGGATAATGGAGAAGTAGCTAAAATAATAAATAAAATAGCATACAATAAAATAAAAGTAAATCAATTTAAACTGCAAGCATGAATTTGCAGATGTCTATTAGCATAGCACTGCAGTAATTATTTCAGTTTTGGAATGAAAACTTCACTACATGAACTCTACGAAATAAGATAGTAAATGATGACAAGCAATGCTATTTGGCACCTCCCCATAATCTCTCTACTGATTGAGTATGGCATCCAGTATCGGTGTAAAAAAAGTGAAATTTGTGATTTTCTATAAAATGCTTAAACTGTTATATTTTCGCAATAAAAACAGAACTCTTAATGCTTGGCATGGTTTCTTTGCATGGTCAGGGTTCAAAGAAATGGTGCATTAACATACATTTTGGCATGGTGTTCATCTAACAGAAAAATTAAATTTTATTTTTGAAATTTAAAAAGGTTACAAGGGCAGACCTCAAGGACCACTGGTGGTCTGTCTACAGGCACAAAGTTTGACGCTGCTGTAAAAGGTTGAACATGGAATAATAATCATATAAACACAAAATAAGGTAGGGGAGACCGGTCCACACTGGACCACCCCCTAATATTTTATTTATTTAAATTTTTTTTAAGCTTCTCTTCTATCCTAATAGACAACAGCACTGCAATGATTATTTATAGCCTTCAGAAAATATGTTTAGCTCAGATTGAACTATTTTATCCGGTTTTGTTGTTTTGAGCTTCTAAAAGTAAAATTTTTCATCATTATGTATTTTTATTTTTTTAGTAATTAAAGGTTGTAGATAAATAAAATAAAACAGCTTTTTTGCAAAGCTAAGATACTTGTTTTTATTTTACTTTAAAGTTAATATGTTTAAAAGAAAGCTATAAACAATATTAATATGATTATTTATTGAACTTCAACATGGGGTACAGTGGACCACCCACTCCTGGGGTACAGTGGTCCACAATCCACTCTGCTCCTGTAATGCAGAATGTTCAAAATATTTAATAATTGCTTATTTTCTATAAAGAAAGATTGTTTTAAAGTAGATTTAACTGTAAAATAAAGTAAACAAATAAAAATAACAATTTATTTAACATAGTAAGAAATATTTTGTTTTGTATTTACTGCCTTTGATAAATATAACTGTAGTCTAATTGTTGATGATTCGATTCAAGCAAGATTCATGAGACGCAAATTGAATGGAAATCAGTTTATTTCTCCCGAAACTGTAGATGAATCTGCTGTTGATGTCAATGATTTCATAATGTTGCTCTCAGACCCAAAATTATTTCTTGAAAATTCCAGGTTCAATCTTACTCATAAGTACTTTGGAATTTCATTTGCAAATTTTAATATGCGCTGATTTTTTTGTACTTAAGTAATAACTTCAACTAAATTGCAATTGTTCCTGTATTAAACTGTTATTATTTTCAAAATATAATTAATTTTTTGTTTTTGTTTCAAAATTTATATTAGTATGTTATTTTGCGGGTAAAGGGGCAACAAAAAAGAATTAGATTAATGAAAAATAGATTTATATTGTATTTTAGATAATACCTAATAGTGGTCCACTGTACCCTGGTGGGTGGACCAGTGTACCCCGCTTCCGGGGTACACTGGTCCACTTTACAAGTGTATATATATATATTTTTTTAAATGTATTGAAAACTATGTTGTGAGAAAATTATGATGGATGTAAGAAGGTTTGAGGAATATTCAAAAATATTTTCATACAGATTGGTCAGTCTGTTTAAGAGAAAAAAAATGTTAACTGAAAAAGTGGTCCACTTTGTACCGGTCTCCCCTATTGCATACAAACAGCGGAACAGATGTGTTACTATCACGCTAAAATGTAAACAAAAGATTGGCGACTGTTTGTTTGGCGCGATTTCCAAGACTGCGCCAAACGAATAACTTAATACAATGGCTAGGTTGCCATTAAAGAAAAAATCCCCTAAATTTGGCGACTTTTTTCTTTTTTTTAACCGATAATTTTTTTATTTTTTTTAGCGTGAGTGTAAAGCATCTAAGCCCAAACGGCTCTGAGAATGATAGAAGCTCTTTTGTCATCTGACATAGTAAAAAGGGTATTTAAAGATTAAAATCTCTCCAGAATATTGAAAAACATGCTTTCATACGAACACAAAAAAGATTGGAAATCATTAATGGAAGAAAAACACATTATAAACCAAAAGCAAAATACTGTTAATTGTAGGTTATCAAAAAAATTGGTTTAGATGAAGATTACACACTGCAAAAAGTATTTGTAAAATCACAATGAACCTGAAACGTCTTGACATGTTCGCCGACTTTTTTAATTATTCCAGCTCCATCTTTTCCAGGAATGAAAGGTAAATCTGGCAAATTAAGATAAGCTCCTTCTCTGATGTAAGTATCAACTGGATTTACACCTGCTGATTCAATTTTGACTAGAATCTGAAACGCAATAAAATGTATTTCAAGCATAATATAAGAATACATAGACTAAAAATACTGGTTACAAATTTTAAGCTGCTTACTTTTATGGAATCAACTGTCGGCACATCTACAGTTTCTACTTGAAGAACATTAGGAGCACCAAATTTTTTTATTTGAATGGCTTTCATTATGATAGCTCGGCAATCAACAGTAAAAGTGGAAAGAGATTGATTTTGATTAGAGCTTTTCAAGTGCCAGCTGACCTGGTTACAAATTTCCGGCGAAAACAACGCAACACTAGAAATTATACTAATGTATTTGAGTTTCATTTATTATTACGAATCTAGATGATCCTTCACTGTCAAACTGGAAAACGTGAAAATTATTATTTTTACTTTTTTTGTTGTGGGCAGTTGCAATCAGCTGATCAACCTTACCTTATATACGATCAACCTTGTATTCACTTGGAGGTAAGGGTAATTCCACCAATCAGAACTGCCTATTTGTACTGTTTACCTCCAAGGTGACGTCAATTGCAACTGCTCCGAGGCTAACGAAAAAGACAGGCTACCGCGGTACATTCCACTTATCTTTTTTTACAGACCGCTAGAGTGACGTGTGCTCTTTTCGTACGCCTTCATTGGTGCATTCGAGCAACACGTGACTCCGGCGGTCTGTAAAAAAAGATATGCGGAAAGCACCGTTTCTTTTTCGTTAGCCTCGCAACTGCTCTGTAAGCATCGCGTTATGAACAAGTTAAAAATACATGTAATGCAAGTCTTGAATGAGATTTTCCTAAAGACAGAGCTTACGTCTCTTTTCCCCACTAGAGAGTGTGTTTGTTTTAGTGGCGAATTGTTTCAACTGCATGTCTATGGATTATTGATGAATTAAAGTTTTCTTTTTCTGAAATGGAAACATGTTGCTTGTTTTTGTTTTATTTTTGTTTTCAATGTTTTGGTGAGAAATTTTGACTAATTAGATCACAGAAAAAGAGGTACGTTTTTGACATGATCAGTTAAATAAGTATTCTTGTTTATTTAGATTATCTTATAATATGAAATGCTGGTTATGCATGTTTTTTTTAATTATGAAACATGATTATATATTAGCTTCTATGAACTAAACCGAATATAGATTTTATGAGAACCTACAAATCCGATACCTTGTTTAGTAATATGTATACATGTGTGTGCGAATTTTACCGAAAATGGTATATTTAGTATTTATTAAATGTATTTTGTTGTCAAATTGTGTCGTTAGTTAGCGTTATTTTATCAATATTTCATTTATTAAAGTAACACTTGCTGTCAAATAATTTAAAAAATAAAAATTAAAAAAAATTTACGAGTTTTTTTATTTTATTTATTTATTTATTTTTTTTTAAGAGAAATTATTAGCGGCTCTTAAGATCTAATTTTGTGTGTATTATCCACAATTCTGATCAGTAAAATTATATGGATATAGAATAATGTTTAAATAAATTTACGATATTTTGAAAAGACGTGCTTTTAGTGATGAATATTTATTCGGAAATCACCAAAGAAAAGATTCTAATGTTATTTATACCAGTAAAATAGCGTTTAATGAAAATTTTAGCTATTATACTATTTAAATAGTTAATCATATTTTGTAATTAAGTTATCTCAATATAAATTTTCAAATAGAATGCACATAATGCTTATAAAATTTTAAGTTACTGCATATATTGTTAAATTTCACATTTCAAGTTGCCATATTGTCACTTAGTCATTATTGGAAGGTAGGTTTCACACTTCACAGAAGACAAAATCTCCATAATTTTTCCCTTAGCATTGAAACTGTAATTAAATTTTCATTAGACATATATTAATATGGATTTAACTTTCATTAATGTATCAGAACAAAAAATGTTTCAGGTATAAACATTAAGGTGACTTCCTATATATTTTTAAAAATATATTTTAGACTTCTTGCATCAATGTTTTCCAAGTAATTTTTAACTAGGTACAAACTAGTTACTTTTAGTATGCAATTTATTTAGCTGTGTTTCTACAAATACTTTGCACTTTAAATGTATTTTTCTCAAAATTTTATTTTCAAAAAGAAAAATCTCTACCATTATCATATCTCAATTTATAATCAAGATAATTTAATGAAACTTTCAGGATATATATATATATATATATATATATATATATATATATATATATATATATATACTAGGGGGCCTACCCCCTGCGAGCTACGCTCGCCAACCCCCGCTCAGACTTCGAGGCCTCTAAAAACATGACAGCGTACTTTGTTTTAAAAATATTGGTAAATCTGTAATTGGGTTGCCATGCTTTTAACGTTTTAATGGGGCATTTTTTTATTACCATGGCCTCATACACAGCTGTTGCGACAATTGACGACTGTTTTCGGGATTGTTAAGTAAAATCAATTACACCTTGAAAAACCAGCTTGTATAAAATGGTTAGGTTTAAATTGTGGCTACCTCTCGGACTTTTATAACAACGATCTGTATTCTATTCTTCCTTTGCGTTTAAGGATGAGAAAAATTCCATCTGCTTGAGAATAACATTTAGAACCACGATATTGAAAAGTACTATGTTATAGATATTTTCAGTAACAGGTTTTAATATTCTCTCCATTTTAGTGCACCATCATGCATATTTTCATGTTATTTTAAATATGTAAATTATTTATTTTAATTAATATGTATATACGAATTTTCTAATAATTATTTATCATACAGAATTAATTAAATATTTTGTGCATGTATGCCTGCATTTATTCGGCATGAGATATTTAAACAAATTTGCTATCCGCGATAATTTTACACCATGTTATGTCACTTGAATATTGTCCATAAGAAAATCGGGTACTTTTCCAGTATAGGATCCTTTGCTTTTAGGTTTGGCGTAATTCGAGTTTAAAAAACGAATAGATTCGTTAATATACATATATTTGTTACCAAAAGTTATGAAAACAAACCCAGTGAACTTTTGGTGCTTTTCTTTTATACGCTTTTTGAGCTATCTGATTTCTATTATACGCTTGACGCTTTTTTAAAAAGCTTGGCGCAATTCGGGCATCAGAAAGTGAGATTTGGTGCCAAATGACATAAACAGCCATTGAAACAAACTCGACGATTTTTTTTGTTTATATGCGTATTTTAATTATACGTATAATATTATTGTTTTTTCGGTTAGCCGGGCGCCAGTGAAATTTATATACAGTATGGAACCATTTATCCGGAATCCAGTTAACCGGAAAACCAGTTATCCAGAATGATATTTCCAACTGACTGATTTCAAAATCTTTCCAGAAAAAAGTGTCATGCAGTGCCAGTTTGACATGTGCATTGCTTGATACATTACTACATGCTACATGCATTGTACAACTGGATCAATATCTAGGATTTGAAATGAAAGCATTTTTAGTTAGATATTGAGCATTTTAAGTTTTATGCAGAATTATTGCTTCCAAGGCATTGCTTTCTTTCAAACTCTGATTAATCTTTGATCTTGATAGCATCTGAGCCTTAATCAGAGTAATCTAATAATTTGAAATCAGAAACAATGTTACAGCCACATATATTCTACAAACCTCATCAAATGGATGTTGCTTTAATGTCCAACCAGTTATCCAGAAAAACCAGTTATCCGGAATACATCTGGCCCCAACCATTCCGGATAAATGGTTCTATACTGTATCTATTTATATATCTAAAAGTACCGTTTTTTCTATACAAATTACTTCTGATTACATATAAAATAGGATAAATGACATTTTACACTAAACAAATTGTATAAATATTGAAAAAAGGCTTCTGTATACGAAATGACAAAGTGAATAGGTTGACAGAAAGTATGTTGCCAAATTTTCCTTTTCCGCCAAGGCTATTTTCTCTGTTTCGTCAAGGCCCCATATACTGGAAAAGCACCGAATTTTTATGCTTGTTTATACATGTATTTATATGTATGTATACAATTTATTTATAATTGTCTTTCAATTTACCTCTTTTTGTACATAAAAATAGATAAATGGCTTCTTTATATTAAATAAATTGTATAAACATAAATGACGTCATTTGGACGAATTTATTCAAAATATTTTCAGTTTATAAATTAAATTAAATGCTGACAGAGATGATTGAATCCTGACGATAGAAATGTGATTTTTTTTTTCAAATTTTCATGAAAAACATAATTTAATCACAATCTTGTCTTCATTATCGATTGAAATAAAAGATAAATTCAATTTCAATTTGAAAATGACGAATAAAAAGAAATCAATAATCCCTATCGGGATCCTTTTCGATTTTTCCCCTTTTTTGTCACAAAAAAACTGAGTAATTAGTTGCCATCATTACAGAAATGTCGTTAAAATTAGAAAAAAATTAATATCTTGAAAACTAATTCCAATTTCAAAAATCTATTACCAGTTTTGACATCTGCGGATTTTTATGGACAGTTGGTATTAATTTCACCATCAAGCGTTTAATATTTTATTAAAAATAGCCCTGAAACATAATCAGTCGTTTCATAAAATCGTTTCACAAATTCGTTTCATTAGGATTTTATATATATAGGGTAGATATTTAAAATACAAACCGGATTTTTTCCTACATCTGGCCTGAATTTTCTATTGAACCAAGTATAAAAATTATTTTTTTAACTGAAAGCTTGTTTTGTTATTGCATTCAGTAAAGTGTCTACATGGGCCTAGAGTATAGGTGCAGATTCACCGTCCCCAGTCGCCACATGGCGACTAAAGTTTTTGCTGTGTATTAGACCAAGATTAAGACCAAAACCCATAACAAACTTTATTATTATATTTTAATAACATTTCAGAATTATCTGCTTAACACGGCAAACTATTAAATATATATATAGAGAAAGAGAGAGAGAGAAAAAAATTGTTTTGAAGTGTGTTTTGATTTTTATAGTGCAAAATAATCTCACACAATCAGATTTTCTTTTATGTGTACTTTAGTATGGCAAAATCAAAATAAGAAATATTGTTTTTCTAATATTCCCCGCTATCATGATTGCTTAGCTTATACATTTTTGATATTTTTTTAAACTGTATCTTGCCCAACTATATCTTCTGACTGTACATGATTTAAGATTTATGTTACACTTAATTAATATTCAAATTTTGTTGTACATGTGTGTATATTAAATAAATTACTTTGCACTTTGAATTCCTGAGTTTTTTTGTTTAGCTTTTTACCCCATATAAACACTATTGATTTATGCGTTTATTTCACAATTGTGGCCACTGGATTTTTTAGGTTTAGGAGTCACTGACTCCTTCCAAATTTTGGGAATCTGCCCCTATGGCCCAGAGTTGGAGTTGGTCTTTTTAAAATCAGGGTTGGCAGGTTTTTGACGTGTGTGTCAGTTTTTAAAAGTTTAAACCATCATCTCAAAAACTACATTTATACGTAAAATTTCACACATATTACATGCAACAGTACAACGTTACATGTAATGTTTATAATATCTCTATTATTGTATATCAATATTTAATATCTATTAAAGTTTAAAGTATTATTGCTACATGTAATTTTTTAACTTAGTAAAATTTGTATTTAACATTTTTTTGGATAAAATTGTGCTTCTAAAAAGTAAATATAAGATTTGAGAGTGCTGACATTAGTTGCACATTTTTTCCTTTTCTTAAAATATCTTAAATGTCCTAGTAATTTAAAACAATAATGATATTGAACAATGTTAAGGTCCTACAAAATAATACATATCAATCAGTACTGGGATACAGAGCCATGCGAAGAGGGGGGGGAGGCAAAGGGGGCCTTCATCCCAGGCGCGGATATTGAGGGGTGCCAATTTTATACTACCAACTACAGTTGTATTTAATTATTTATTCATTTTTTGGCTGTCAATCATTTTCCAGGGAATTTCATTTTCTCTCTTTGTTATTCTCTTATTTTCTGTTGCAAAACGTCATGATTTCTCTAAGAAATAACTATAATTTTCTCATGTCATTTCGTTATTTGGAATTTCTGAATTAAAATTAAATCTTTTAACATTCCAAAATAAATGCAAAATATTTATTCAATAGAATTTATTTCTGCTTCTTCTGCACTTTATCAATTTTTAGGGTTCGTTCATCTCACGAAACCCTATTCGTCCCACTATGTTGTCTGTCCATCACAGAGCCGGTTCTCAGAAACTATATAACTTACAAACATAAAATTTTGTATACTCTGAATATCTACTATGAAGCTCTAAATCATAAAATATATATTTTTTTGAAAAAAATCATATTTTTTCAATATAGAGAGATAAAAAACCAAAAATCTAGCCGCCTTTTCCTTTTAAATTTAAACATTTTTCGTTTTAGCAGTTGCCAACAATTAAAAATTCACAATAAAATTCTTTCTACAATAATTAATTTTCTATTGAAAGATTTCCACGCAAAAAATGAAAATGAAATAAAAAGTTTCACCAATTGAAAAAAAAAAAAGATTAATATGACAATGGTAATAAAACAGAAATTTTCAAAGATTTCTCAATAATACAAGTAGTATGAGTAAGTACAGAAAGCAGGTTAATATGATGTCATTCGAGAATTAAAAAGAAAATTAATCTTATGTCATATTGGAAGTTTAACAGACTTTTTCAAATGTTTGAGAATAATACAAAGAGAGTATCAATATGAGTAATAGAGAAAGCAAGTAGATATGATGCCAGCAAGTGATTATAACTAGAGATCGACCGAAACAGGTTTGAAGACCGAAACCTAAACCGAATTTTGGTGATCTTCCCACTTTCGGCCGAAACCGAAACCAAAACCGAAAGTGTCAAAAAATTAAAAAACTGATTAATACATACATAACTATATATATATATATATTAATATATATATTGTTATTATTATAATACTAGCAGACTACGCCCGCTGCGCTGGTCGGTTTCCCCAAAAGAACCTTGAATCAAACGAAATATATCGGTAAATTTAACCTTGTATTTTAAAGTAATCTGTACCTTTACCTAGATATCCTATAATAACATAAAAACGGATACTTATTTTATTTCACTAAGTTATGTTTTTTTAATACGGTTTATTATTACGTTTACAATTTATTACCTACCGTTTTCCATTGATTTATATGTTTTATAGCTACATTTTTTAATAATGGAAATAAACCTATATTATTCACAACTAAATAGAAATGGCGCATCTAGTATTTGTCAAGAATTAAATAAAAATCATGCACTCGTGACATCATAATTCACTTTTATATTTTAACAGAATAATACGGTTACTATAATTTGTGACTCGTGCTGACATATTGCTATTATTATTATTTTTCTACGTGTGAAGTTTTCGCTATGGTAATGCATTGTGAAATTTGGTAATTTTTGAAATTCAATATTTGAAAAATGGCATAATCAGTGGATTTGAAATTTATATCAAGAAAAATACAATTTTTTACCTTTCTAACGCAGTTTGTCTAACAATTTTCTGACAAATACTTTTCGAGCAATTAATTTTTTCAGTAACTTCAAATGTTTCATTTTCTGAGATTAATCTGTGGCAACGATCCCAGTCGTCAGCAACACATACCTTTTTATTAAAGAGGATAATATTATTATTACAGCATATAATTATTAATTCATTTATTTATTTATAACAAATAATTAATAATTACTTAATAATAGCTAATTACGTTACTAATTAATTTATTAATTATACGTGCATTGAACTACATTTCTAACAAACAAACGTACATATATGTGTGTGTATAAGTTTCAAACAAAAATGAAACATGAATAATACAAATTTTATATTTTATTATTTTATAACAACCAATAATTATAGGCATTTATCAAATATCAATTAACAATGAAGTTAAATAATGTAAACAAATTCAATAATGAATATTTAATTTTTAAATACATTCATATTTTCAGTTCATTAATAATTTGCATTTAAATTGTTTAAATATAGAGTTAAGTATTGGTTAAGTAAAAGTAATTGTTTAAGTAAAAGTTTGAGTAAAGGGCACAAAAGCTAAAATAATTTGTTCAATTTGACTATAAAAGGAAAATTAGCATTAATACAACATTTTAAAGCCTAGAAATTATTATTTATAAACTTTATTTTCCATTTCAATATTCTCAAAGTGAGACATGTTCAACACTTTTTTGTACTTTAGCTAATTTTAAATATATTATATATATAAGGATAAAAATGTAACAGTTGTCAATTTTCTTTTAGGGTGCACAATAAGATAAAAATAAATCTCTGCTCACTCACCGCCTCTACCCCCCCCCCCCCCCAAAAAAAAAAAAAAAAAAAAAAAAAAAAAAAACTTTGTCACTCCCTGCCTCTCTAAGAAAGTATTGAAATGGCACCCCTTGTTTGAAATTTTTATCTCCGGTGCCAAGCTGACTCTCTGTGCCTCTATCCAAAACTATTTTTTGTTCATATAAAATAAAACGTAATTAATTTAGCAATAAGACAGAAATAGTTTTCAATTATACGAATTTCATCTAATAAAAAAATATTTTAAGTATACATACCTCGATATATGTTTTGTAATAAATTTTGAAAATCTTCATATGTTTTAACAACACCTTTCTCATAAAGCATTTGAAACAATCTGGAGTTTTAAAGTAAAAATTTTCTATTACTGTTCAGTTTTCAGCTTTTAAAGATCACGTGATAAGCGTCTTTTAAGTTTAGTCATATATGCATTGCTTGCTTTATAATTTACACGCGCATCATCGATCAGTCATGACCGATAATGATAAACAGTGGAGTTCACAACAATAAACAGTGTCGCATTTGAGCCGATACAACTCATATCAATGAGTAAAGTTGAAAATTTCCGAAAAGAGGAACGAGATTTTGAAATACAGATAGTTTCGGTTAGGCCGAAATTTTGGCAGCAGTTTCGCCGAAAACGAATATTCGGCGAAACTCCTATTTTGCACCGAAAACGAAATTTCAGTCGATCTCTAATTATAACGTCATATGAGTTTGAGGAACATATTGAATCATGATAAAACCCCGATTATGGAAATATTGGCATACTTTAACATTTTGAAGGTCTCTATACAACATGTTTAATTTTGAAATTGATTTTTTTTTAATATCGCATTTAGTCCACATGACAGATATTATTCTGACAGAGTAGTATAATAGAAACAGTTGCCCGCTATTGGACATTGGACCATTTCAGATTTTTGAAAAAACAAGAAAAATAGACCGGTAAATTTTTACTTTATAAAAAGCATGATTTTTTTTTTTTTTTTTTTTTTTTTAATTTGGAAAATGAAATTTATTTGTATTTATTAAAGAAAGGATATAGTGTTTTGAAAAGAATATTTAACGAAACCCTTTGTGCGATCTTTGATCACATTTACCCACTTGTTTTTATACCTGTCACAAAGAGAAGTTAAGGGGGTAGGGCTGCCAAATTGAAACTTTGCCCGGACACAGTTTTCTCTTTGCACAGTCCTGTTCGGACATTTCTTATATCTTCAAAATAAACAAATGTTTGAATTCATAAAGAAAGAAAAATTTGCAATTGATCAGAGATTAGCTAGAAGTTTTATTGTTGTAAAGTTTCTCTAAGTAAGGAAGATATAATAAAAGAAAACCCCTAAGTAATCATATTCCCACTCCACATTCCTTTTATACTACTCCATCTGTTTTGGATTTTGAATAGTGACTTTTAACATTTTCAACTATTTAAGCTCACAGTTTGATTACATGTCTGTAAAATTTGTGATATTATATTAATTTTTGTTTATTTATTTATTGATGAAGTTTAAATTTTGTTCTGCAATATTAGCCAGAAACAAATGCTGAACTACTTATATTGTTTTAAGTCGAAACGGATTAATCTTTCATAATCGGACTGCACACAATAGAGAAAATATTTAAAAGTAATTTATGCTTGAAAATTATTTTAAAAACCATAAACAATCAATAAACTAATTTATAGTTTTCAAACAAATTATATTTGAAAGTGCATTTTTTCCCTTATTTTGTGGTGTTAAAATGGAAATTGACCAATTCCATATATGTTTCATTTCTGTTTTATTTTATTTATTTATTTATTGATGAAATTTTAATTTTGTTGTAGAAAATTAGCCGTAGATAAAGGCTGAACTATTTATATTGCTTTAAGTACAAACGGGTTATTGTACTTCCGTAATGAAACCTCCACACAATGGGGTTAGATTAAAAGAATTCATGCTTGAATATTATTTTTAAAAACATAATAAATGAGTAAATTGTTATACAATTTTCAAGCAAATTATATTTGAAAGTACATTTTTTTTACCTATACTATGCTATAAAAATTGAAAATGTGCTCTGTTTTGAAGTTTAAAAAATGGCAGTAGTGGAAATTGCAAAACCGAAATTGAATCACCAGATGTTGCCAATCTAAAGAAATATGCTTGAAAATTATTTTAAAAGCCATAATAAATCAGTCAATTAAGATAGAGTTTTCAAATAAATTGCATTTGAAAGTAGATTTTTTCCCCTATTTAATGGTGTAAAAATAAAAAATGTGCTATGTTTAGAAATTTAAAAAAATTGCAATAGTAAAAATCGCAATTTCATCGTCAAGTGTTGTCATTCGCAAAATGACGTCAGTGTTATGCACAGACACATTTGTTCTTTATAATATAGATACGCATGAAGGTATTAAAAATCTTGAAAACCACCCACATAATTACAGTAGACTCACTCAAATCTAAACTCTGCAAATGTTTAAAATCCACACATCATTGCAGTTGTAAATAGTGAAACTTACAGTTAAGATGTAGAGAATTTTTTTTTTTTTCTATATCATCCTATACACATTTTAATATGTAATTCTGGTTAATATAATTGAACTCAAGCTTCCTCATGAAGGAAGTATAGGGGAGACCGGTACACACTGGACCTATGGACACAGTGGACCACCCCCTAATATTTTATTTATTTAAATTTTTTTAAGCTTCTCTTCTAACCTAATAGACAACAGCACTGAAATGATTATTTATAGCCTTCAGAAAATATGTTTACCTGAGATTGAACTATTTTATCCTGCTTTCTTGTTTTGAGCTTCTAAAAGTAAAATTTTTCATCATCATATTTTTATTTTTTTAGTAATTAAAGGTTGTAGATAAATAAAATTAAACAGCTTTTTTGCAAAGCTAAGATACTTGTTTTTATTTTACTTTAAAGTTAATATGTTTAAAAGAAAGCTATAAACAATATTAATATGATTATTTATTGAACTTCAACATGGGGTTCAGTGGACCACCCACTCCTGGGGCACAGTGGTCCACAATCCACTCTGCTCCTGTAATGCAGAATGTTTAAAATATTTAATAATTGCTTATTTTCTATAAAGAAAGATTGTTTTAAAGTAGATTTAACTGTAAAATAAAGTAAACAAATAAAAATAACAATTTATTTAACATAGTAAGAAATATTTTGTTTTGTATTTACTGCCTTTGATAAATATAACTGTAGTCTAATTGTTGATGATTCTATTCAAGTAAGATTCATGAGACGCAAATTGAATGGAAATTAGTTTATTTCTCCCGAAACTGTAGATGAATCTGCTGTTGATGTCAATGATTTCATAATGTTGCTCTCAGACCCAAAATTATTTCTTGAAAATTCCAGGCTCAATCTTACTCATAAGTACTTTGGAATTTCATTTGCAAATTTTAATGTGCGGTGATTTTTTTGTACTTAAGTAATAACTTCAACTGAATTGCAATTGTTCCTGTATTAATCTGTTATTATTTTCAAAATATAATTAATTTTTTGTTTTTTGTTTCAAAATTTATATTACTATGTTATTTTGCGGATGAAGGGGCAACAAAAAAGAATTAGATTAATGAAAAATAGATTTATATTGTATTTTAGATAATACCTAATAGTGGTCCACAGTATCCCGGTACACTGGTCCACTTTACAAGTGTATATAATTTATTTTTTTTTGAAAAATGTATCGAAAACTATGTTGTGAGAAAATTATGATGGATGTAAGAAGGTTTAAGGAATATTCAAAAATATTTTCATACAGATCGGTCAGTCTGTTAAAGAGAAAAAAAATTTTAACTGAAAAAGTGGTCAACTGTGTACCGGTCTCCCCTAAATTTATTTCCGAAAAAAATTCAAGTTGGTGCTGTAACGTCATGAGAATAGATTCAGGATGGCGTTAAGTTCTTTTAAGCTTTTTTTATTCAATAATCACAGACAGACTACTAACATAAATTTGGATAAATAATTTTACAGGAAAACTTTTAAGAAAAGACTAAAATATAGTCTGTCAGCAGTGTAGAACTGCTCATGGGCTGTTTTACACAACGGATTATTATGCATACAGGTTTGTTTCCGATGACAATACAACATTTTAATGTTTTTGGAACTTAATTATAAATTAGTACATTAATTTTAAGGCCTGCCACAAGCGATAAATTACCAAATATTCTTTATGGTTACAGTTGCATATGAATTCTTACAACAACACTGGATTTAATTAGGCACCAAATCATGCTCACAGAAAAAGGCCAACTGCCTGTGAAGTTGCAACAGTAAAATATTTTAAACACTTTAAAGTAGAATATATAAATGTAAAAAATAAATAAAGTAATATATATATTTTATCAATTAATAATTTCATATTAATTAAGTTATATGTTGAGAAATCAATTTAGAAATCCTAAAAATATAGTTTAATTAATGCTTTTTTTATTTTCTGTTGCCTTATTGTAAAAAAAGCAAAAATTCTAATTTTTTAAAAACTGATTCCCTAACCAGTGCTTTCTACCAAGCGTAAAGAAAGGTAGGTAATTTTCCATAATCTGGTTCAGTGCTCATGCTAAATTAATGAGTACTTTCGCATTATAGGGGCTCCCAAAGATAAATCGCCAAGCAAGATTTATCGTCAAATTATAAAGCTTAGATGACATTATAATAATTATATGATGTATATGGCCAAGTTACAGTCATGTATGATGCATATATGATGTATAATATGACATGTATATAAGACGTATATGATGTATATATATATGAATGACATATTAAATGTAAATAATGTTTATATAATGACTTATATGACACGTATATGTGTATTTGGAGTATATATGTGTATATTGATGCATATATAAGCTTTGCGATGATCTTGGCGAAGTCATAGTTGCAATCTTGGCCTAATCGTAATTGTGTGGGGTGGCTATAACACTAAAGTAGGGTCAGGTGGGGTAAAATAGGTCAAAAAAAGCACATTTTACAATTGCACCTTTATAGGGAAAAAAATAAAAATTCCACCACTGAAAAAACAGTCCAGAATATGCAAATGGACACTTCTTATTACATTTTAAGAAAAATATTTCTGAATTAATAAATTTTTGGTACTGATAAACAAGATTTAAAATGTGTTGTTTATTACTTGTTTTACCCCATAGGGTAGGGTAAAATAAGTCAGTAGTGGGGTAAAATAAGTCATGCTAAAAACAGGTTCGATTGCACAATTTATTGAATACTATTTATGTAAATATGTATATAAATGTCAAAAGAATGAGGATGAAAATTTATATATAAAAAAATACTGTCCCCTGTGATTCATTTCAGGTTCTGGAAGGACCAGGCTCTGATCATGACTAATTGGGGCCCTGGGCAATGATAAATTAGGGGGGCCCATTCGAATCATTGCAACTTTATTCAAATAGAACTGATGGTCAGTCATGTATGTAATGCATAAATAATATTTTTGCACCTTATCATATTATAATTTGACAGATTTTTGGCAATGATATGATGTATAATATCGAAAACTATGTTGTGAGAAAATTATGATGGATGTAAGAAGGTTTAAGGAATATTCAAAAATATTTGTCACCTTGTCATATTATACATCATATATGCATCATACATGACTGTAACTTGGCCATATACATCATATAATTATTATAATGTCATCTAAGCTTTATAATTTGATGGATTTTAAATAGAAGGAAATTCTTAGCTCCGCCAATTATAAATTTAGTACATTAATTAATAAAAACCCTCCCTTTTTTCTTAGTAAAGAACAAAACTCTTTTATATAACTTTAGCAAATTGTTATATTACTGTACGGTGAATTTAATAACATCAACTTATGGAAGAGTGTCAAATACACTAACATGTAAATATGAGTTAATCAAGTTACTTTTTTTTACATTTTTTTAAGTTGTACAACACACAACATAATATCAAATCAAATAGATTCTACTTCACAAGTAGAAAGTGTTTTTTTTTTCAATAAATCTAAAAAGATGGCAATTTAGCTAATAAAGCATATAGCTATTATGTTCTTATGCTCTGTGCTTGCAGCCAAAGCGGAGCGGTGCTTTGCTACTGAGTGGTTGAACGAAAGCACTGAGCTCTGTGAGTTTAAAATGAAACTTCTTTTTCAGACAGTTTAGTAGAATATTTTAAAGCTGAAATTTGTATTCTGTATTCGAACATTTTCAGAGTTGGAATTGGAGGGAGAAAAAAGTAAATAATTTATAAATTAATATATGGATTTGGAGCCCTCTTGAGGTCTGGGGCCCCTGGGCAAAGTCCCGATTTGCCCATGCGATAATAAGGGCCTGGGAAGGACCTTAACTATTTGTGCTACATCAACTTCAGATATATCATCTATTTCTGGGAGCACAAAGTGAGAACTTCCACTTTGCTTGGCAAATTTTACAATGTAGGCATCATTAATTTGTGAAAGTATGTTGCAATGAAATATTCTTTTTTTTTTTTTCCCAAAAAACTCTACTTGCACCCATTTTCCAACTTTTAAAGAATGCTCATTATCAATCTGCTCTGAATCAGAGCATGTTGTATTTTCTTCTGTTTCTTTAGAGATATCTTAGTTGTTTTATTTCTTTTTTTTGTGGACTTTTTCAGCATGAAGTCTGTCCAGTGTTGTTGCAGTTGTGAGAATTTCACCTGTTTTTCTTTGCAGTTTTTAATTAAATTTTATTAAAATTTCAGGCTTTCACTTTTCCAATTCTTTCTCCCAACGTTTTTTTAAATTTCTTACGCAATCGGGTCCTGGAGTACTGTTTGGAAAAGGACTTGGCTTACTTAAATATTCTAAGTAGCTATTGACCATTCTAACAAGGTCACTTTGATAAAGAGGAAAACCACATGAAGCTGTGAACTTCATGGCTCGAACAAGACATTGTTCTTCTAGTGAGGTCAAATATGTATTTTGTCCCGAACCTTCATGTATTGGTGGGTTTACAACATATCTCTTAAGTGTATCAAATATGGTATGTTATATTTCTCTGCTGCACTACGTAAACACCTTGAAAAAATAAAAATGGAACAATTATTTTAAATTATGCCTGAAAGCAGCATTTTTAATTTTGCTTCAGTCTATTTTAAAATCAGAACAAACATATTTATCACCATAAAAGTGATTTTAAAAGAAAAATTGCAATTATATACATTGTGTATACTAAGCCTAACCTGCAGCAAAACATGACCTATTTTACCCCACACAGGTTTTTTTTGTCCTAAAATATTTGTTTTTGCAGTTATATTTTTAAAAATGTAGAAAATTAATCTTGATAAAGTACTTTATCTAATAGAATTATAAAAACATGTGAACTTATCTCTAAATTTTCTGAAATCAAAAGTTTTTATGACCAACTTATGCAAGCTTCAAGCACCAAAACAAAAAATTGTTATCAACTATAACTGCAGAGTAAAAGTTGAAGCTTATTTTACGTGTAAAATAATGACAAGTATCAGTATTACTATACAAAAATGACAACACAAAAATAAAAACTCATTTGTTTATTTTTTTACAATCTTTTCAAAACTGACCTATTTTACCCCATGACTTATTTTACCCCACCTGACCCTACCAATTAATGTATTATAACAGAAATGTTTTGGAAAAAATCATGAATTGCAGTCATGAAATTCAGCATGATTTTCAAGATAAACATTGAATACTTATAAAAGAGTGTATATATATTTTTAATTATATATTTTAATGCTTATTAATTTTAACTTTTTTGTCATTCTAAGGTTCTGTACTTTTTGGAGACCTCTTTTGACTCTGCACCTGTGTTTATTGAATCTTCATTTGGCCTTAATGACTGCTATTTAAATAATTCAGTAAGTACTGTTACGATGTGGAAGCTTTTGTTAATAATAATTTGTTAATAATATTTACCTACTTTATTCTTAAATATATACGGCTATTTTTTATAATCTACATCCTGTTCATTTATCAAGTCTTTCATTGCTCATAAATGTCTAGATTCTGATCAGTTGCTATATGCCACTTTTTAAAAATGTATAGGAGACTGGTACACAGTTGACTACTTTTTTCAGTTTAATTTTTTTTTCTGCTCTTTAACGGACAGACTAGTCTGCCTGAAAATATTTTTGAATAGTCCTTAAACCTTTTTACATTCCTCAAAATTTTCCATGAACATAGTTTTCAATACATATTTCTAAATAATTTTTTTATTTTTTTATGCACCTGTAAAGCGGACCAGTGTATCCTAGAAGCAGGATACAGTAGTCCGACCACACTATTATGTATTATCTGAAACACAATATATCTATGATCAATTTTTCATTAATATACAGTAGAAGATCTTTATAACGCAAACCTAAAAACACAAGGTTGTGCGTTATATAGAATTTTGAATTATATAGATCACATTTCACACATCATTAAATTTATCTTGTAAAACATGGCCAAATGTGTGTGAAACATACCAAAATACATTAGAGTATCTTTTTATTGCATTCTTTATCAGCAGGAGTTGTGCAGATTATAATTTTTTGCATAATATAAATCATTCCACACATTGTTAAATTTACTTCATAAACATTGTCCAAACATACCTGTATCAAATCATAGCAATTTTTTCAGTAATTAGCTCTGAATTAAGGAGATAAAGTTGAATTAATGTATCAAATTTAGTCCTCTAGAGAATAGCAACTATTTATAATGTGGGAATGCAGGTGTTTCTTAACTAAAAATTCATTGTTTACATCTGAGAAGTTGTGCATTATATGGAGAATTGCGTTATAAAGATCTTCTACTGTAATTCTTTTTTATTTCCCCTTTACTTCAAAAATAACATAATATACAAATTTGCAAGTAACATTTTCAAAGAAAAAATAATCGAAGCAAACAAACAAACAATTATTATTTTTTGAAAATAATAACAGATTAAGATACAGGAATGATAGCAAATAGGTTGAAGTTATTAATTAAATACAATACAAAAAATGAAAATAAAAATCAGCATACTTTAAAATTTACAAATGAAATTCAAAAATACTTATGAGTAAGATTGAGCCTGGAATTTTACTGAAATACTTTTGGGTCTTGGAGCAACATTACGAAATCACTGATATCATCACTATCTACAGTTTCTGAAAAAATAAACTGATTTCCATTCAATTTGTGTCTCATGAATCTTACTTGCATAGAATTATCACCAATTAGGCTACAGTTATATTTTTCAAAGGCAGTAAATACAAAACAAAATATTTTTTACCATGTTAAATAAATTATTTTTTTGTTTGTTTGTTTGTTTGTTGTTATTGTTTACTTTATTTTACAGTTAAATAACTACTTTAAAACAATGTTTCTTTATAGAAAATAAGCAAGTATTAATCATTTTGCATTACAGGAACAGAGTGGATTGTGGACCAGTGTGCCCCATGTTGAAATTCAATAAATAATCATATTAATATTGTTTATAGCTTTCTTTTAAACATATTAACTTTGAAGTTAAATTAAATCAAGTATCTTACCTTTGCAAAATAGCTATTATATCTTATTTATCTACAACCTTTAATTACCAAAAAAAAGAAAAATATGATGAAGAAAATTTTTATTTTTAGAAGCTCAAAACAACCAATCAAAATAAAATGGTTCATCCTGAGCTAAACATGTGCTCTGAAGGCTATAAATAATCAATCCAGTGCTCTTGTCTATTAGAATAGAAGAGAAGCTTAAAAACTTTTTTAATAAATAAAATATTAGGGGGTGGTCTACTGTGCCTATAGGTCCAATGTGCTCCAGTCTGAAATATTTTAGCTGTCATCTGTGTTTATGTTTATAATTCTTTTTAAAACTATTTCATCAACAAATTCATGATAAATCATTACTATAATTTAGAATAGTAATTATTCTTTTTCAACCACTTTATAAAAAACATGAGCTTTTTGAAGATCCTTTTAAATGTAAGGATTTTTTTTTCTTCTGCAACAAGAATTTTTTTTTTTCTACCTGTTTATAACCATTTTATAGATTGATTTGTGCAATTATTTAATGTTTCCTCTTTATATTTGAATCCTTGCATGTTTGTATTTTATGTAAAAGTTTTGGGAATTATTTTAATGATATATAGTGTTATTAATCATATCAAAATCTTTTTTTTTATTGTGACATTCCCCCCAAAGATTTGACACAAGACTTCTTGCATATAATTGTTCCAGTCCACAACTGTGTTATCCAACAATTCCAACTGCTTTATGTAACATTTTTTTAATGACATTTTGCAATCTAAGTACTTTCTCTGAGAAGTTTTGTATGATTTATCAACAGAGA
Source organism: Maratus michaelseni (assembly GCA_963931845.1). NCBI lineage: Eukaryota > Metazoa > Arthropoda > Arachnida > Araneae > Salticidae > Maratus > Maratus michaelseni. The sequence continues at coordinate 388,834,468 of OZ007587.1, read as the reverse complement.
AATATTTCTAGCAAATAATCTGCTTTTTGCGAAAAATTTAAAAATTGTAAATTTAAAAATATACAGATACTATTTGTTCAAAATGGTCAAGATGTCCAAATGTATTCTGAATAACTGATTTTTCTGGATAACTGGCTATGCATCAGCACAACACACATTTAATCAGATTTGTAGAATATATGTGGCTGTGCCATTGTTTCCCATTTCAATTTAATTAGCAGATTAAAAGAATCAGATCCAATCAAAATAAAAGATAATTAATCAGAGTTTGGAGGAAGGCAGTTTATGGTAATCCCTTGGAAACAATAATTCTGCATAAAGATCAAAATACCCGATATCTAAATGCTTCCATTTCAGGTCCTAGATATTAGCACAAAGTTATCCCATGCAATTGGTAATTTAATAAGCAATGCACATGTCAAACTGGTCTTGTATGGTCTTTTTTTGTGTGGGGGAGAGGGGACGATTCTGAATTCAGTTGATTGGAAATATGATTCTGAATAATTGGTTTTCTAGTTAACTGGTTTCTGTGTACATGGCTCCATATTGTATATCAAACATTCTTGATGTTTAAAACCTGTTTTGGAAGAAATGATCAAGGGGATATGTTTAGGAAAAACATTGGATCCTTTAAAGGACCCTTCACAAAATTTTGTACCTTGGAATAAGACCCCTCACAAAACTTTTCATCTAAGACAAGATCCTTCAAAAAAAAAAATTGTCTTAAAAATATACATTTCACAAAACTTTACCATCTTCAAACTGAACATTTTAGTATTTCAATCATTTTGAAGTAAAATCTGACCTGTTACCAAAAAAAAACCTGTTATCCATCTAGTTTTTGGTCAGGTAATTGATCTTAAAAAATGTGCAAACAGCAATTTAGATGTAACAATAATTTTAAGTTCACAAAATTATGACTAGATTTTTCACAAAATATAAAAAAAATTTTCATAGTTTCACAAAAACAGGACCCTGTGGCAAAAGCCTGAACAGACATGCAAAATTATGAAATTTTTGTTGTTGTTAACTTCTTACATGATTCTGAAGTCATGCTATAATACATACTAGGATCAAGAAAAAACACTCATGTTTTTGTCTTACAACATAGGAAGGTAATTTTTATTTAATCTAATCATGAAATCTTTTAAGAAAATGAGTAAGTGTTGATTCATATATATAGTATATATTTTTTATCTTGGTGAGCAAGATAGCCATGCATTACTGATAGGCTAATTTACAGTAGATTTTTCTAGATTCATTGTTTTTAATCTTACTTAACATTTGGGGAAAATTGTGATGTCTTTTAGAATTTGCATTCACTAGCAGAAATTTGGTTGGATATCCATTAAAAATTTGTGAGTGTTATATTTTGATTTCACATTAATTGTATTTTATTTGTAAAGAGATTGGTAATCAAATTTTAACAGGTTACAGAGGCAATTAAAGTAATATGATCAAAAATCTGCAAAATAAATCTTTATTATTGCAATTATTATTTTTTTTCTTCAATTTTATAAATCAATTGGTGTCACAAAATAATGTATTTCTTAATATCTTAATGCATTTTCTATACCACCTCCCCCCTTTTTTTTTTCAGTATAAGTTTAGTTGCACAAACTTCTTTTGCATATTTTAAAACTAATTGTCAAACTATATTCACTTTGCTTTTTAATTTAATTATTTCTTTTCTTCATATATATATATATATATATTTAGAGTTAAATATCGCCTGCTTTTTCATTTCTTTAGCAGCCAATATCAGTTAATATTCTTCAGTAGATAAAACCTTTATTTGTTTATTTGTAGTAACAAATTAAATTAAATTTGATATTTATAATAATATTAAACAATATTTGTGGTACTTGTAAATATTATTTTTGTCTATTTATATGATTGTACAATATCTCACTTAAATTTAGTAATATATCAGTTTAAGAAATTATTTAATAAGCACAATGATTCAGCCTATCTTTGCTGTTTAATTAATTTTTATTTTTGAAAGATTTCTTTAACATATTTCATTAAAGAAAAAATATATATTGAAATAATTAGTTATAATTATTTTTTAGATGAAAATTAGTTTCAAATCTCCATTTCTTAAACTTTTTCTATAACTATTTTTGAGTTGTTCATTCCTGTACGTGTTTCATTTTAGAAAGTCTGAGACAAAATTTATATACCAATCTTTAACATTCTTAAATAAATATTTAAAAATCTATTTTTCTGTTTTCTATTATTTTTAAATTTTATCATGTTTAATATTTTTAGCATAAAAAACTCAATCCAGAGTCATTTGTATTTTTTATTTAATTACTGGTGTGTCTCTTTACTATTGTTGAATTTTATCATGAATCAATAATAGATTAAAGTTGTAATAGAATGTATTGTGATATGTGTGTGTGCATATATATTAATATATTATATTATATTAACAGGATAAATTATGACTCAAACCGAATCACCTTGTAGCTGTAGTGTTAGACTTGTCCAGCATGTTCTTGATTGTCTTGGACTCTTGCTCATTATTGTTCTTCAAGGAAGCATACTTGATTATTATTTGATTTTACATAATGGCGGAAATGCAGCTTGGTATTTTTGGTTCCTAGCTGATTTTCTAATTCTGATTGCCTTTATGGCAGCTGCAGTTATATCTTATAGATATTACAGAAAGAAAGTAAGTTTTTTTTAAAATCCTTTTTTTAAAGTAAAGTTACAAGAGAAATTTCTACATATTAATGTTCTAACAACTAAATATTCAGTTTAAAATTATCTCTCTCTATATACATATAATATAAAACAGTTTCTGTGAATAGAACCTCAAAGGATCAAAGAAAATTTCCATTTTAGACTATTTTAGATTTTTGTTTCTATTTAGTAATTATATTGCATTCTTTTTGCTTAGACCATAAAAATATTTCGTTTTGGCAGAATTATTTATATGTAGTTAAAAATAATAATAATAATTTCCATAATTTCAACTTCAGACAGTTTTCAAATCTTCAATTTTTTTTTTCTCTGAAAAACATGGTTTTGAATAATGTTTCTATCACAGTTAACAAAAAATCACTTTCATAGCTCCAAGAATAAAATTTTCAGGTTCTGTGAAAATAAACCTTTTTCTTTTTTGTACATTTTATATAAAGATAATACATTTTATTTGTAGTAAGTTTTTATCTGTTTACCATTGTCTTATGTTTTACATGCCCTGAAAATTGGTTTAACCACTTAACAGCCTCATTTTAAAAGTATTTTTGTAACTAAAAAAGTCATTAAAAAAATATATATATATTATTAGAAAATTTATTTTATGATTCTTTCTGAACATGGAAATTTAATTTGTATAACAGTATTTTGTATACTTTAAGAGCTATATTTTTATCAAAAGCCTTGCACATGCATTAAAAAAGTCTCAGGTCAAGCAGATTTTACAAAAACAAAAATCAATCACATATCTGATGATAGAGACTGGTAAGTGGTTAAAATGTGAATTTGTTGATATTTTATGAATACTTTATTTTTACAGAAAACTTTATAAAAACTTTATTTATTCATAGTGTTTGTTTTTGTTACATATTTCAATTAAAATTGTTTAATAATAATGGCAGAAAGTAGCAATATCAGATTTGAGAATAGCTTTAAATTATTTTAATAGAATTTTTCGATGTGATTAAACATCTCTGTGTTTGAATTGTCTTTTTCTATCACATAATTTTTTTAATTCAAAGGTTGATATAACAAAATTTTGATATTCATGTCATGAATTTTATTTCAGCTTATAAGCTGAATCTTATATCTTTATATTGAAACTGAATCTTATATCTTATCTTATAAGATAAAGAAATCTGTAAGATATTCAAATAGCTTATCTTCATGCCGATGCTTTTCATAGACATTATTTTATGAATCAGCTGTTATTTTATTAATCAATCAGATGTGTAAAAATATTGTCACATGTTTAGAGTGTTAATTTTCTTATATCAACAGACTTATTAAAACAACATATTTTCTATTTTTAGGGCCGAGTGAGGAAGCAAGACACTACCATAAATAAACCCCCAAAAGCCACAAGTCTGACAAATTCTAAGTTTGGATCATTACCTCTTGTGTACGTTGTATGGTTTGTTTACTCATCTTTGCTAACAGCAAAAGTTGTTTTGCTTTTTAAACTTGATGTTGCTCAGTCCTTGGATGCAAATTCTGCTTTTGGTCCTCAACTTTTGAAAGTTATCATCGCTTCAGCAGCTGTGGTCTTCTTGCTGCTTGTAGAGACACATAATAATGCTGAACCCCATTCACCTGAACAGTCGTATATTTATTATTTAATTACCTCAACAGTCTTTGAAATTTTTGACAGCGTCACATTTTTGGGAATTTTATTTCCAATGCAGACTAAAATAATACTAACTTATCCGTTAGAAAATTCTGTTTTAATTTTATCTTGTGTCAATTTCATACTTCCCACTATGACACTTTATAAATTAAGCCTATCTGAATTTGGTTGTCGCCAAAAGCCTTTAGGATTGCAGCTACTTTATAAAGGCTTGCATTTATGTCTTGTCAATATCCCATATTTTGTAATTAGAGTCTATTTATGGTCTCTATATGATCATGATGTGACACTTTTCCTTTTAAAGAATATTTTAGCTGTAGTAATAACTGCTCGCACTGTTATCCCAGAAGCCAGGCAGTGGTGGAGTACTTTTCAAGAGTCGCAAGGAAAACGACATGTCTGGTTCGGTAATACCATGGAATTGGGTGCAGTGTATGAAATTACAGACAACCATGGTGATGATACAAATTCACAAGATAGCAGAAAAATGCAAGATAGTACTGAATTATGACCATATATTATTTCTCGGATATAATATTTTTAGGTCTGAGTTCTGATGTTCTTTAGCATTTGAAACTGACCAGAATTGTTATGTTGGTGTTTGTTAAATTATTAAACTTTTCCGACTTACAAAACTGAGATTCTTATTAAACTATTGGGATGTAAGGTTTATGAAGAAAGGATATACACAGCTGAAATGTGTATAATAATAATGATAATAATAATGTTCAAAAAGCTCTGGGTAATTTCCATGAAATTTCATGCATACAAAAAATTATAATGTTATTTGTAACATTTGAAAATAAAAAAAGGTGTTGACTATCATAATTCTTTTAATTGTTCCAAAATGAGGTTTTAAGTGGCTGAAAATTAATAGATATAATGAATTAATTAAAATATTAAGTATGCTGGTTTCCTAGATATCAATTAGATAATGTACAATAAAAGACATTGCTTATTAAATTTTTTAAACTTTAATTCTGTTAATTTTATCTATATACAGTCCAAGCTAACTACTTTTGTTCGCAATCAAGGTGATTTTTTTTTAGTAAGTGCTTTTTTCTTAAATTAAATAATCAGGGTCTTAATGAAATGATAATTTCTGATTTTTCTAATTTTTTTTCAGTGTTTATGTGTATTTTATACAGGGTCTACCAAAAGTTACACCCACCCTTCTCTATCTAGGTAACATGTTGGCAGCACTGTATAGTTAAATTTGGTACCAGAATTAAGATTCTGTTTTCACTAGCTTATCCTAAAATGCTGCTTTGAAACATTTAACTTAACTTTAATTTTATTGTCCCCTTTTTTTTATCTAAAAGTTTCTCATATTTCATTTTAAGATTTAACATTCGTATTATCACGGCCGAATCGTCCATGGGATAGATTCCCTGTATATGATTTATGCACCGATGAGAGTTTATTGAAAATCATGCCTCTATAAACAATTAACATTTATTACAAAAGAAAGATAAAAATAATTATATAAACAGAAACTACTTCTGCTACTATGAGGCACGCTGCTTCTTTCTTTAGTTAATTCTGTCCATAGAGCATCGATAAAAATAAACAAATGAGTTGATAAAACATCCCCTGTCCTTCCCTTTTCACTCTCTCTCCCTCTCGTCTCTTTTTTTTTTCTCTGTGAAGTAACTAATACAGACATTCAGGAATTGTTCATTCGTTTGCTCAAGGGAATGTATGTTATTTTGCAATTCCAGATATCTGAGGGTATTGTGGGCATGGTACTCTTAATGTAAACATGAATTTTTCATTCAATATTTTTGAGAAATGAAACAAACTAGATAAAATTAGAATCTCAGTTTTGTATGTTTAAAGATATTCTGTAATTTTGCATTTATAATCACTGTCTCAATGTATTTTGGTTTTCATTGCATGTGTTTAGTGCTTTTTTTTTATCTCTCTCTCTCTTAATCTGTTACTCGATACTTTCCTTTAGATGTAAGGAATAAAACAAAACCAGAATCTCAATTTTAAACTACTATCTTATGATATTTTAGTTTTCAGTATTATTGTGCGTGTTCAAGAATTTTTTGTCATCTTTTAGATTTATTTATTTAGTATTGTTTTGTTGCATTGTAATATTAGACTTTATGTTGATGAGATTTTGGTATTGAAGCAGGATAATCATTTACTTCCATTTGCAATTTTTAATAGTTTCTTGCAGATTTTTAAAATGATTTTTTATGATTATCCTTAAAAAGCACACATTTTTTAACAATTTCAACTTTTAACATGTTATTAAATTTCAGCAAAAAACTTTTGAAGGTGCAATTGGCAGAAAATCATTAAAATGCTTTAGTACCAAAATACTACTTGCAAATGTTCTAGTATCGCAGGATTTTTTCACATGCTTCATTTTTAAACATTTGTATATTCATGTTCATTTGTATTCATGTGGAACCTTAGTTTTGAAAATGGGGTAGATCTTTTTCATCAGCTAAAAATTGTCAGTGGATCAAAGCAAATAAGATATTTTAAAATGTAAATTGTGAATAATCTGTATATAATAACTTACTTTGCAAACATTTTATAGCTTTATCAGTTTTTGTCCAAAAATACTCTATTTTCAAAATAAAATTATTCTAATAATTTGTAATTTCTTACTTGATGAAAATTTACTACTATTTGTCAATGGCGATTTTTAAGCTTTCAATTTTTAACTTTTTCATTACAGCCAATGTGAAAAGAATTTTGAATAGTGTTTAAACTTCTGTAATAGTTTTATTGGACAGTCAAAAAATGATGAGGCAAACACTCTTTAAGAAGGTAATTCCTTTCTAATTAATTACTTTAATAATACTTTGATAGTTACTCTTTAAGAAGATAATTCCTCTTGTGAGATTGTAATGAACAATAAATAAAAAGAACAAATATAAAGAAAATTCCTCTGTAATTAATTACTTTAATAATTACTTTGATAATTACTCTTTAAGAAGATAATTCCTCTTGCAAGATTGTAATGAACAATAAGTAAAAAGAACAAATATAAAGAAAATTCTTTATTAAACAGAACTTTCTTAGTTTTAAAAACTTAAAAAAAGACAAAAATTTTATAACTCCAAAAACTACATGTTTCATTTGTTTAATTTATTTATTTATTACTTTTTTAATTATAAGTAACTTTTTTCTTCTTTTAATGCTTCTGTTTTATTTCATCTCATGAATTGGATCATCCAGGTAGACATTTTGTCTACATATATACTGATTTTCCCCTGATAGTAAATTTTCACTTTATTATAATTACCTGAAATAAAAATGATTTTAAGGTATTTTTCAATTGGCTGGATGTTTTTTTCAATTTTGCACCAAATGTAGTAAACTGCTTATTTTATGTCGACAAGTGTAGTAACCCAATTATTAAATTTCATTTAGAAGAGAATTTTTTTCCTTCAAGATTTCTCTTTTTGATAAAGAGGTGATTTTATTTATTTCTTTTTTTAAGGTTTTTAATATGGTTTATTCAATTTGTTAATTGCGATGAGATGAACACTCTGTGATTAAATTCTTCCATGAGAAAACTGTAATTCATTTCGTTCATAAGCATATGATAAAATTATATATTCATTATTTTAAAATACCAAGATACTGCTATGACCAAAGAAAAAAAGCATACAAAACATATAATCAAGACTCTGTGACGAAAATTGTTACTATAATCATTTTGTAGTTAGTCATGATTAGGCTAAGTATTTTAAATTAAGGGCTTTATAGCACTTTCTGTCCAATAGAACTAAAATAATTGTTTGTTTTTTACCCATTGGGTGAAAATGAAACATTACTTAATTATAGTGATAAAATGACAATTAAAAAGACATCCATGAAATAGCTTTGTACTAATTTATGTTGGCTATTTTTGCCAAGATCAAGTTAAAAATATTTTACAAAACAAATCTGTAATATTTGTTAGATTTTATGTCAGCCTAAGTATCAGGTTTTGAATGAACACAAGCTTGCAATATAGCATTGAATTAGATGAACATTTTCAGTGGTGGAATTTTTAAAAAAGCTCATCTGCACTTCTGTTATCTTTGATAAAAACAGTTTTATATCCTATAAGATCGACTAAGCTCAACTAGAATAAATTTGAGAGATTTTTGATCATATATAAAATAAATGTCTACATGGAATAATAAATCAAACATATTACTATTAATGCATAAATAGGTCATATTAATGTCTTGTGTTTGTCTGTTTCAACTAGCTGAATTATTGTGTAAGAAATAAGATTGTTATAGCTATAGTCAAATTCAATTAAATGGGAGTCAGTACTTATATATCTGATATTTTTTGGTGTCTTTATGTTCTTTTATTTCTTATACTAATCATTTTTGCACTAGTCATTCTTTTAAAGAAAATCAACCTTTTGCTTCGACATAAAATTTGTAAAATTCAGATTTATAGTGAATTGTAAGTTTTATGTTTACCTAATAGAATATTAAATATGTATAATTCTCATAATTATTATACGATTTTTTTTTTCGAGAAATTCTATTAAAATTAACATTGTAAATCAAATGGTATGTTAATATTTTGATAAAAAATAATCTACTTCAGTGCCGATTTTATGAGATGTAAACCATTTTCTAATTCTTTCATGTCATACTTATTTTTATGTAAATTATGGTGAACAAAAAATTATTCCTTTTTTTATTATTATTATTAATAAGTACAATTTAAGTGTAAATTTCTTGCTCTGCATGTCTTTATTTCCTTACATTTTGTGATACATAACTAAAATAAGAACCTTTAAAAAAACTTAATTTATTTTTATTATAGGCTTCTCACTTACACTTATTACTTCTTACAGTTTTTAGAATTAAAAGGTTTCTAATATTTCAAGCCACTATTTTTTTTTTTTTTTTTTTTTTTTGGTCACTTTTTTAATGATTATGCTATTGATCATAACTTTTGTTCATTAGTTTAGTTCAAATATGAAATCTAGTGTAAATTATTGATTTTTTTGTAAATACAGTAGAGAGCTGCTAATCCACACAGCTTGAATACCAGCATTTTGCAGAGTACAGGTCATGTTTATTTAATCTTTGTTAATTTCTCGGTTTATTTAATCTTGGTCAATTTATTTTAATTTATGCTTTAGACAAATTTTAGATTGTTAATGCTTAAAGATAAACAAATTACGCATTTAAATATATAAATAAGTAGGAATTATTTGAAAAACAATTTAGTGATTGATTATATTTTTTAAATCATCGATAATCGTTTATATTTAACCATTTGTAAAATTGGTTTATATTTCTGTATTTTGCAGTCTATAAATAGCCATGATTGTCTGTTGAATCACAAAATTTTGTTTTCAGAAATTTTAATATTTTTGGCTAAATATTGTAAATACACATGTAACGATTAATTAAGAATATGTTGATTTAAGGTATTAATTGCTTGGTTTTTGAATAAATGATTTTATTTTGAATTCTATAAATTGTAAATATTCTAGATGAAAGTTTCAATATATTGTCTAAGTAACCATCTTTGTTTAAGATATATATATTTTTAAGAATAAATTTTCAAAAGGGAAGATTAAAAAAATTACGATAAGAATGATTAAATAAGCAAAATATTTATGTACTATCATTTTAAACTTCAAAAAAAATGTTAAAGGATGTATGATAATTTATATTAGAAAAAAAAATGTCATTGATATATATTTTTTAAAGCATTAAATTTCTTTGTTTACATTCATATGTACAGTGCAAATTACTTGTTTGCAGATATGAGGTCCTCTACTGTATTAAGGAATGTAAAGCTGTCATTCTTCTGATCTAAGTTGACCACTAATTGAAAAAAGAATATGTTTATTTCTCAAATCAACATATTGCTCATGGGCTAACTTGTCACTAAAATGAAATTTGTTACTAGAATGAAATGCAACAATTTTGAATAGATTAAAATAAAAAAAAAAAAAAAAGTCATTTGAATTTTCTTATTGAGAAGCGTTATTCTCTTTTTAAAAAGGAAAAAAACTTTTTTTTCGTTTTCATATAATGAAATGATAGTGTAGTGTAGTCATGAAATATTTATTTTCATTTATTTATTGTACTGTATTTTGATAGTCATATCTGGGTTTAAAATAATAATACACGTTGTGTAATTACATAATAATCAACAATATTTGCTGAAGTGTAAATTGAAATTTAAAAAAAAATGTGGCTCAATATAAATAATTGTGTATGCATGTTTGTGCATCCATTGACACATTTATTTTTCTATATTTACCTTTTAAATATTCTAATATTTTATTAAATTATAAAATCTGTTTTAGTATTTCTACAGTTGTTAGTAATTTTTTAGCTAGAGATGTATAAAAATAAAATGTAAACTTAAGAAAATATTTTATTACATTATTTCTCTGTATTTAGTTGTCTGTAAATTTTTTTAATCTTTGTTCTTTAGTTTATGCATAACTTTTGATCTATTTAAATATAATGTGTAAATTACTTACAAAATATGACTTAGATATCGTATATTTCAGTGTATAATGTACACTTTTGATACAAGGAAATTTGTCAAATTTACAGGTGTGCATTATATGCCAAGTATAAAAATTAAATTTTTTTTTTTTTAAGAATGAGTGTAAAAGCTGAGATTTCTACATTAATTATCTTAGTACATGTCATAAGTTTTCGCTTTGCATTTGTTCATTGTTTACAATAGTTATTGTACTTTTTAATATTCTTTATTATATTTTTTTGCTCTGTAAGGTTTCTGTGCTAAGAAGGAGTCGCAAATGTATCTAAAAACAAAAATATATTGTCTCATATTTTTAGTTCATGTAATGTATGACAATTAGTTTTAAGTTTTCTCCAAAATTCTTGTTCTTTATACTTAGAATTTGCTAATTTAACAAATTTACATGGCTAGTAAATTATGTACAAACCAAAGCCACAGAGAGTGCTTAAAATGAATAATTCTAATTTATCACAATTTAATAGTTGTGTTAATGATATAACTGATTTAAAATCCATTGCAATGGATACTCCTCTATCCCCTCCCCCCTCTAGTTTTCATTGTTATTATTAGCAGTGTAAATGTATTTTTACTCCAACATGTGCCAGTCATAATTGCCGAAACGTCAGTGAAGGCTTACTGTTGAGACCTGAAAAGTTTTTGGTTTCTGTCTGTCTGTCTGTTCTGCGATAACTGCCGTAAAAATGATCCGATTAGGTTGATTTTTGGTAGGTATGTTGGTGAGATACCCGGAATTAGCTGTATAGTTTTTGGTTAAATTTGGTTCATTCGTTCGAAAAATAGAGAACATTTCTTTTTAAATCATAATGCTTTCCTATGGGACTGCAGACGATTTTCAAATTTCATTTTTAACTGAAATGGAAATCGCATATTTGAATAATGGATTTCAACGTAAAATTATGGATGTTGATTTTCGATATGGAGGTTTTAAATATATCCAATAATTTTGAAAAATTGACGATACATTTATTAGAATTGAGATATTAATTGTTTAAATGATTGGAAATTTTTTTGCATCTGTTCCGGAAATATAAAACTTTTATTTTCATGTTTTTTACAAATTTTAAAATGCATTTTTTTTTTTACTTTTCTCTTTAATTTATCAGTTGCCTAGCAACGATATTTCAAAGAAGATAAAAATAATAAAAACTACACGCACTATTTTGTTCCAATAATTTATTAGCAAAATAAATTATTTTTGTATTCTATTGACATAAATGAAGACTTTATTTTAATACAAGTTTTTTTTTTTAATCTAAAAAGTTACAAGAATAAGAAGTTCATAAGAATTTCAGAATATCATTGCATAAACCGTGTTTAATTTAACATTTCTAATTTCTGAAACCTCCGAAGAATTGTATATGCCTGTAAATATGTATGCAATAGAAAAAAATTAAATTGCGGATTGTAAGATGCTAAATAATATGAAAAGTGAGATTAAAAAACAGTGACTTGAGCTGACATTGAGGCTCCTGATCTGCAGATTTACTAGTTATGTTGTGAAACATATGTAAACTTGCTACATAAAAATCTATTGTCGCTATTAAAGATCATCTGATGAAACAATTTAAGGAATCACATGGTCACTAAAAAGGAATACAGGCTTGTATAGAACAATGTTATTTTGTGTATCATTTTGTATTAAATTAACTTTATTTTAATAACTGTTTTGACATAGATTTAATGAAAACCATTTATTTAACCCTCTAATTATATATTTATATACAGGGCGTCCCAGCTAAGATGTTACAAACTTCGAAGGGATGTAGGGACACCTAGGTGACTCGGAATCAAACAAGAATGCTGGGTCGGAAATGCCTTCCTGACCCAGTAAGAGAGATCATTTTAAGAATTATTTTACGAAAAGGTTCATAAAATGATGAAATGATTAACTGACACCAGAATTTACAAATGAGCTTCTTTGAAAGTAAAAACTTGTATTTTTAAGTATAAATGCAAAATTTTATTAAAATATTCTTGGTGTCATTTGTAAGCTTAGAATTAAAATTAGGTGATCTCGCCGTGGGAACACTGCACTTGAAAGGGTTAACACTCTCTCTCGAAACTTTGTTCTGAGAACACTGCCCGTCTTATCCTCTTCCAACACCAGTACCCAGTGTGGCCAGCAGGTTACTTTTTTTTAATTCAAATTTCTTTGGCACCACTTTTTTAAAATGATAAAATTCGCCTTATTTAAAGACATATTAATCAAGGCGAAAATGAGGGAAATTTTATCATTTCAAAAAAGTGGTGTCAATCAAGAAATCTCAATTATGCCTGGGTCTATGATCATCTTTGTGTGATCCAGCTTTTTCATTGCCTATATTGGGTCACAAAGGCATTTCTGACCCAGCATTCCTATGTGATTCTGAGTCGTCTAGGTGTACCCTACCTCCCCTCGAAGCTTGTAACAACTTAGCGGGGACACCCTGTATATATACATAAAGAGTATACTACCAGTCATGTTTTTATTTTTACCAGTCTTATTTTTATTATATTCAATTATTGTGTACGTGGATATGCAAAAGAACAAAGATAACTTTTGGGTCAAATCATGGACCCATCTTGGTTGAGAGGTTAAAGGACTTTTGTCTATTAATTACATATTGATAAAAAATAATATTGGGTAGTTCAAAAATGTTTTTGTGTCTTCTGACTTCAAATTAACCAGGGTTTGTTGTTGTGCAGACACATACATATAAATTTGTAACTTAGCAGCAAAGAATAAATTTTGTCTTCTTCAGATTTTAATTTCAAACCTTTTAAAGATCAAATTACTGCAGCAATTATTTTACACGGATATTTTATTGCATCAAGTAGTTTTAGTATGAATTTATAAGCTATAGCCTTTGCTGATTTTAAAAAATGAACATTATAAATTATAAAATGAAGGTTAATAGCTGTGCAGTTTCAAAAATGCTCAATATTTTTAGTGTTTTGTATAGTTCAATGGAATTATTTTTTATAATTTTGCACTATATATATGTATAATGTTTGCCTTTAATATTTGTAAATAAAAAATTGGCAATACAATTATTGTTTGAAAGTAGGTTGAAGCTTTCTGTTTTACAGAACTATTTTGCTCATAAAGCTTAATTGATTTTTAAGCAAATTTTAAGATTAGTAAGAAAAATTCAATTGTAATGGAAATTTTAACACATTTCAAAATTAATTCTCTAAAATGTAACTTACTGTAAATATAACATTGCACTTTAAAACATTGAAATCTTATTATTTTTCCTAATGTATATGCTATTTATTAGATTTTGATATAATGAACCTACATAAGATGGAATTATTATTATTTTTTTAATTATTATTATCATTTAGCTGTCTTGAATTTGTTAAATTTGTTTTTATGGAAAACATTTATTTTCTAAAAAATAACAGATAAAAGTTTTCCATTTTTCAAAAAATGTAATGTACAAATTATTATCTTCATCTATAAATGCAGTTTTTGCAAAATTTTCTAAATTGCCAGACATTTTTAGTGGTTTTTCTATTTTCACAATTTCTATTGCCTACAAATTAAATACAGTAGAAGATCGTTACACGCATCTTAAGGCGAGAGGTTGTACATATTATAAATTTTTGCATTATACAGTCGTACATCATTAAATTTACCTTGTAAACATAGCCAAATATGGCTAAAATGTATCAATATACAGTTGATCTTTATATTTCACACCTTGGGACCAAAAGTTCTGCAGATTATAAATTTTCGCATAATATAGGTTATTTTGCACATTCTTAAGTTTAACTTGTAAATATTATCTAAATACATCTGGGCGCACTTTTCCTGTCTAGTGGTTAATACACTTGCTAGTGCACAAAGGGTGCTGTGTTTGAATCCTGACTGAGGCATGGATGTTTGTAGAGCGCTGAATTCTACTTTAAATGGAGATCCTGGTTCGTTTAGCTCTCATGTGCAAAAAATGACTGTAGCATCCCAAACTAAGTATGCCTGGACCAAAACATTATATTAGTACTTTAAAACAGAACAGTATTAAAGTACCAAAATTTACAATTTAATAGCACATAATATGCACAGAAATCAATAAAACATAAATAAGTCATAAGTACTACAATTAAAATTGTTTCTGGAAAAATTTGTCAATGGTAATTTGTTTCAGTAGTTTTGATTTTTCTCTTATTAGTTTTTCTAGATTATTAATGAGGATTGGGAATAGCTAAACTTTTAATATTGAGTAATGTGGACTGTATTTTCCATTTGTCCTAAACACTGAAATTCTTTTGACTGCTAAGTCATCTCCTTTGTTTACTTACTGCGGAGCTCAGTTATGCTGGATAACTAAACCTTGTCATTTGTATAACTACCTAGGGAAATGGTATATGAAGGGCACCAAACTGGGTTTGTACCATATCTATTTTTTACTTATGTTTACAGAGTGAAAGTGGGGATGATGCTACATATTTCACAAAAGTTTCAGATTTTAAATTATATGCTACTGGATAAATATGAGTAATTCTCTAACATGCTCTGTCAACTCTAACATTTTTCTTTCAAGTTTTGAAAACTTTATTTCAAAAAAATGTGTTAATAAAAGGGTAGTCAATGACTTCCAGAATTTATCCAGAAATCATTGATGATGTCAGTGGCTATATACTGCTATATAATATATACTCAAACTGTCACAATATTGGCATCATATAATAGAAAAATATAGTATAGTAGAGGTTTCAAAATCGTTACAGACTCAGCAATTCTGGATTTTAGAAATTTCCAGATTTTAGGTCATAGAATAAGAAGCTGAATTTAAGGAAATAATGCCACATTCAGTTTTATAATATACGGTATGATAAAAAAATACAAATTATAAATTAAATATAAAACTTATTCTTATTTCAAAAAAACATTTATTTAAGCATTTTCAATGTGTTTTCTCATAATTATGGCTTATGTGCAATCATTTTTTCTTTAATTCTGTATACAAACATTAATTCATGTTCAGAGAAAAAGTTTTCTCTGTTGCTTCTATTGCTTTATTTCAAATATTGTCTGCAACAGATGGTACCAGGTAAATAAGCCAGGTAGTATTTTTCAAAATTTCTGAATTAGTAGTACACTAGATCACATCTGTAATATTGAAAGATTTCACAATCTCATCTATCTGTATATCACAAATTCACTATTATGGCAAAACTATATTGTAAGCCTAAAGTTATAAAATCTCATGTATATAAATTTCTAAAAAAATTGAATATATTGATTGATTGATACTGCCATCTGAAGTAGCAAAACAAAAGTAATGATTGGTGAAAATTAGAATTAGCATTTATGCATTCTGGATTTTGGAGATTTACGGACTGCTGTATTGCATTTTCATGCCACAACTACTTTTTAAAACATTTCCCCCAAATATTGCAATAGAATGACAAAGCTGTACTATTATTGGTAAACTCTAAGATTTTACTTCTATCCTATTTCTTATTTTTTTTTCTGAAGTTGAGAACTTTACAGCAGGTAAATAAGACCTGGTGCATTTGTGTTTTTCATTTTATTTAAACTATCTAAAAATATCTGGCACCTTATTATTTTTTTTTCACTTAAATTTCTTCAAGTTATTGACATTAACATATTTGCTGATTGTTAACAAAGCCATTTAAAAGTTAAGCATTGTTATATGTTGGAATGTTTATATTTTAACTGCTTTAAGCTTTATTCAGATTCATCTGTATATTTTTGAAAAAATCATAGATTTTTGAATGAAATGTTAACAGAAAATATGTGACCATTATCTGTATTTGTTAATTATTTTCATATGTATGAAAATATACAAAATTGATATTTATAACGAAATCAATTTAAAATATGAGAAGTAACAAAATATATATAATGTAGTTCAAAGTAATATTAAATTAAGTAATATTATGACTTTGAAAGGTTACCAAATATAATTTTTTAGTTTGTATCCTCAATAATATTAGTTGAATTTATATTTTTTGTGAACATTTGTGTTTTTTATGTACATTTTAGGTGTTTTTAAAATAGCCTTTGAATGGTGATAAGTGTATAGCTACATGTGTGGAATTTTATTACCCACCTATTTTCTATTGTATTTCATTTTGTTGTATGGTTTTTGTAAGTTTTAACTTCTAGAGGTGATTTTTATGAAACCCGAGATGTTATATTTGCATATTTTTCACCTATTTATTTTTTTTTAATTAGATTTTCATACATGTAAAAAGTAGTTTTTACATTAAAAAACAATCTTTTATTATTATTTTTTTTAATTTTACATCTCACATCTAAGACAGTTGCTGGCTGGTCTAACAACATTAAGCCTAGATGAAATGGTGAAACAGATTTTTTTTTAGTTATATCAAAGTAAAATTCACTTTAGGCAAGAGGGGGAAAAAAAAAAAAAAAAAAAAAAGAGTTTTGAGAATGAGTTGTTATTTTTCAGTCTATCGAAAATTGGTGCATTGTTCACACAAAAAATCGATATGCATTTTCCATTTAACACTACTCTAAGTTATAGAATATAACGTGTTTGAAACAGATCTTATGTATTTTAGTAAAATATAAATTAAAAAAGAGTTAGTTACTTTATTTAACTTTACATTTGTTTTAATAAATGTTTGCACTAATTCTTGAAATTACAGGAGTGGAGAAATGATTATAATTGTAAGTTATATTAAGTTGTTAGCATTTTTAATTTAACAATATTAAATGAAGAACAATTTTTACAATTTGCCAATGAAATATTTTGTAAGAAATAGTTGCATATTATGTAAAATTATTTGACTAGTTATAATTCTAAGTGAAAACATAAAAAATATTTAATGAAACCATTTAAAAATCATTTGTAAAGTTCTTGAAGTGTTTCACATTCTGTCTATAGTTCCATTATCAGATTATGTTAGATTTACATAAGACTTCTAAAAAGTAATCTCTTTCAAGAAAAGCAAAAAAAAAAAAAAAAAAAAAAAAAAAAAGCAGAATCAACTTTACAATTATATGACATGCTTTCTTAATAATTAGGAAGGGGAGAGGAATTAGTTGCTTAATTTTATAGGTCATCTTAATTTCATACGTTAATTTTATCGCAGTCTGCAAAATTTTCTTGGGATTATTGGGACTGTCTCCTTACAAATTAAATTTGAAAATTTTTTTATTGAAATAAGGGCCTGAATTAACAACCTTCTTTTTCACAGTAACTAAAAATAAAAAGTTATAAGTTGGTTGAATTTGATTTAATAATATTTCCTTAATTTATTTTATTATATTTATTTTATTTATTTATGTATTTTATTTTATTTATTAATTTTTTGCATTACAGAAATTATGTGAAATTTTTTTCAAAAATACATGAGACAGAAAAAGTGTGAAAAATATACAAGTAAATACAAAAAGAAAAAACTAACAATTTTTGTAATCAAATGATTTTTCTGTAATCTGGTTTACTGCTTTTTTTTTATTTTATTTATTTATTTATTTTTTTTTTCCGATTATACTATATCATTTTCTTAAAACATACTTTAACTGATGTAAATATTTTTTGATAAGTTTATGGTTTTAGCCTGAAATAGTAATTGTTGCTGTTTGGGAAAATGCTTTATTTTTTAGAAATGTAGAATTGCCTAACTATAAGTGTGTAATATTTATCTTTCTCTACATAGGAGCATAATAATGTAAGAATAGTGCCAAGAATATTTCACAAGCTGACTTACTGTTATTGCTATTTGTCTAATGAACAAACAACATGAACAAAAGCTGATCTAAAATTATGTTAATATGCTTTTGAATGTGGATTATGTCTGTCATGAAAAAAAAAGGCTCTGAAATGTGATACATTATCTAGTTTTTATTATGTATGTAAATGATGTATTATGTGATATGTTTTAATTTGTTGCAAGGTATGTGTATTGGCTATTTACTTTTATGTGTCTTGCTCACTTTCAAGAATTAGAATTTATTTAATAAATAATTTTGAAAAAAATATTAGAAGGATTGATTTGTCATTTATTTTATTTCAAACTTTTTAATGTACTTATTCCAGAAAATTCGTGACTCCCAGACCTCAAAACCTCCCCCCATTCAAATGTTGATATATATATATGTAATATATAATATACCAAGATCTTGACAGAGTTCATTGGCCAGCTTCATATGCCATCTTGTTTCAAAATGACGGCTACTTAAAAATTTCATATTAAAAAAAATTACAAAACAAAATAGAAATTCAAAAAGGTTTTTTTAATTATTATTTGCTTAAAAGTTTGTCCTCGATACAACAATTCCAGAGCATTTTTTTGTGTCACGTCTATCCTAAAAAAGGGCTGAGGTATAGCAATTTGAAATTTTAGGGTGGCTGGCATTTCGAAACAAGACAACGAACTTGGTTGATATATATATATCATTTGAAGAGAGGGGGCTATGGAGGTTATGATCAGTGAAAATATTCCAGAATTATATGAAATATCGCCAAATTTGGCGACAAAAATAAATCGCCGTAAATAAAGCCAACTTCGCGATACATGACTATTTTTTTTTTTCATTTAATACAAATTCAATATTGACAAAACTGACGAAAACTGCACTGTGATCTGTATAGACAGATACCTAGACAAATATATATATAGATATATACGAAATACATAGTAATCCGAGTATATTTACATGAGTTTGAGCACGGCCAGACATGCAGACGGCTAAACAGACAGACGAACGGGCACACAGACAAATGGACGGCCAACCAGACTGAAGTTATGAACACTTTTTAACTATGCTGGAAAGTGTTAAAAATGAAATCAGTAAAGAATTGTGGGGGGGGGGGGGGAGGGGGAAAGGTAGAGTAAATTTTGAGGAATCTTAAATTAGTCAATTGTGGTAATTAATACTTATAAATTAGCATGTGAGTTAGGGAATTTCTTATGCTTTTTATATCTGTACCTGAAATTTTAGCAATTTTCATATATTATTATTATTTGTTAAATTTAAAACATTATTCATATTTGTGTTTAAGAAATTTATTTAATAATTTTAGAGAGAAACAAAAGTAGATATATATTTTTTACATGAACTGCATATTTGGCACTACTGTAGGTATTTTGCTCGATTTCTGTCATAGTTATTATCGGCATGTGAGGGGTGGGATTTCCTAAAACGCCATATTCAGTTAGTTATTCCATATTCAGACATAAATAGATATTGATTGAGTTTAGGTGTATACAGCCCAACAGGTGGCGCTGCTGTGTTACATTTTTCATGGTTTCCATGATAGCTATATCTCAGCATTTATGGGATGGAATTTCACCAGACTTGTATCTAATCAATGAACCAATGCAGATGATGAGGAATTCCTATACAAGCTACTAGTTAGAGACGTTTACATAAGTTGGTATTGATTAGATTTGAGTGCATCTTGCTCAACAGGGGGCGCTGGAATTTCATCAAATTTAAGAAGTAAGATATTTATTAAATTTATGTTGGTTCAATTTTGACTTTATTCACTCAACAGGGGTATCTTGTCTCACTCGTATAACGGCATTCCTCACGAGTGGCAACAGTAACGCCTCTGCGGGTATATATATTCTAAAAAAGACTGTTTATTGGACAACAAGAAAGCAGTAGTGAATTATTCTTCATGCCTATCGACATTTACTTTTATATACCGCATGAAGTGCATGAGTAAAGTCCATTGAACTCGCCCAGGTGAGTATCGCCAAGTTCTAGAATGTAGGTTTGCCATATTTCGATCAAACGCGTCTGTCTAAGCACAAACTGAGCATCATATGTCACCATACACAGCCATACTAGCACACCTAGGATATACGCCACCGAAGTGGTCACATGACTCTTCTACTTTCGTCTGCTGTGGCCACACGAGACCCAGTGCCTAATGTTAAACGCATAGGGAAATTGTTTAAAAAAATCATAACACAAATATTATTTTTCTAAAATTTTTATCCCTTGATTTCGATACTTTGATATAAGAGATCATTTGCGTAAGTGTGATTAAGGCATTTTTAGCTCAGATTTCTGTAATTTACTTTTAAAATTTCAAAACGGTAACTCTCCGATCAAACATCAAACTATGTACGGTTTAGGAGTGGCGCCATCTAGGATATGATTTTTAAATAACTTGTAAATAGGTTACTTTTTACTGAATATCAATCATTTCAATTTTTTTTATAGAGTAGTAGAAAATTAATACTTTAATGATCTGATCATAAAATATTAATTTATGATTTTTCTTGCGTAATGATGGAATTTTTTTTAATTTAGTAAACCTTAGAAACTAAAAAGCGTTAATGCTATAGTTCTTTTGTATACATATTTATAAATATGACAGCCAGTTTTGAAATGTGAGAATGCTAAAATTCGGGGATTATTTTATATATTTTAAAAATCATGTTTGCTTATAAATTTTCCTTTGATTGTTATTTTAGATAGATTTATTAGCTTTTTTTTTTTTTTTTTTTTTTTTTAATTAAAAATTATGACATTTCTAAAGTATTTTTATGTTGCACTAGTTCGAGGGGGGGGGGGGGGGGATAAAGTGTTTATGAGGTTCTTAAACGTGAAAAAAAATTAACAGTTTATATATATATATATAAGGCATATTTCTGAACTGTAAATTAAATATTGATTTCCATTCCTAACAAGAACGAAAAATCATGCGTCAAGCATAGATTATATAGCACTTTCCAACGCTTCCAAAATAATTTTACAAATCATACCGTTTAATAAGCTAAAAGCTAACATCTAAGTAAACAATTTAGAAAACGCATAACATATTTAAAAACATAATTTCAGGAATTTCCAACATACACAATATTCGGAAAAATATCCGAATACTTTTATTCAGCCCTGTATAGGATCTATAGATTTGTATATATACTACATAGGATGATAATTTTAGTTCAGTTAGGAAACGCGTAGCACAGTTTAAAATTCTCCGTCTGGAGTTTGTCAATAAACAGAAATGTGTTCGCGAACTTTTGTGCTGCCCTGTATAGGATCTACAGAATTTATACACACCACGTAATAGACAAAAAGCAAGTTAAAATTAAAATCGCGTTCAATAACTTAAAACGCACTTCCAGGAATTATTGTTAACAGACAATAGATAATTCTTTTGCGTGTCCCTGTAAATGAACGATGACGGCTATACACACAATATTCCGTAGTAAGTCTCTTGTAATGCACCTTAGTGATCTATATAAATTTCAATGCGTTTAAAATAGTGAAACATTATTTAAATAAACCGCAGACGATTTTTCTCCATAGACGTAATGTAACAGAATTATTTTTACTGTCCCTGTAAAGTAACTCTAAGTGCTATACACCTACTATTCCATATTAAGCTTCTTCTAATGCATCTTAGTGATCTATATAAATTTCAATGCGTTTAAAATAGTGAAACATTATTTAAATAAACCGCAAATGATTTTTCCCCATAGACCGCAATGTAACGGAATTCTTTTGAGTGTCCCTGTAAAAAACTATAAGTGCTACACACTTCCGTTGAAATAGGAAACATGCTATAGATAACGACAATAACATATAAAAATTGCAGAGCAATCCCAGCATATTTACGGGAGTTAGAGCACGGACAGACGGCAGACGGCCAGACAAACCGAAGTCATAAGCACTTTTCAACTAGGTTGGAAAGTGCTAAAAACTGATAAGGTATGCCGAAGATTTTTGTACTTATCCTAAAATATCTATTTTTTTTATTCAAAGTCATAACCTTTAATTTAAAAACTTTAAAAAAGGCTAATTAATTTAACAAAAATATCCATGAAAAAAAAATTATAAGCAAACATGATTTTTTTTTTTTTTTTTTTTTTTTAAGCCTGTTAAGATTTTTTTTTCAAACAAATTCTTTACAGGCTTAAAAAAATCATGTTTGCTTATAATTTTTTTTTTCATGGCTATTTCGTTAAATTAATTAGCTTTTTTTCAAGTTTTTAAATAAAAGGTTTTGACTTTGAATTTAAAATGAAAAGTATCTATAAAGATTTAGTACAAAAGGATAAATAAAAAAAATCTTCGGCATACCTATATCAGTTTTGAAGAATGGAAATCAATAATTAATTTACAGTGCAGAAATATGCCTTATACAATATATATATATATATAGCTATAAACTGCTAAAACATTTCAAAATTTTTCACGTTTAACACTTAATCCCCCCCCCCCCCTCAAACATATTGTAACATAAAAATACTTTAGAGATGTCATATTTTTTAATACAAAAAAAGCTAATAAATCTATCTAAAATAACAATCAAGAGAAAATTTATAAGCAAACATGATTTTAAAAATATATAAAATAATCCCCGAATTTTAGCATTCTCACATTTCAAAACTGGCTGTCATATTTATAGATATGTATACAAAAGAAATATAGCCTTAACGCTTTTTAGTTTCTAAAGTTTACTAAATTAAAAAAAAATCCAGCAATACGCAAGGAAAATCATAAATTAATATTTTATGATCAGATCATTAAAGTATTAATTTTCTACTGCTCTATAAAAAAAATTAAATGGTTGATAATCAGTAAAAAGTAACTTATATACAAGTTATTTAAAAATCATATCCTAGAGGGCGCCACTCCTAAACCGTAAATAGGTATGATGTTGGATCGGAGAATTAGCGATTTGAAAATTTAAAACTAAATTACACGAATCTAAGCTAAAAATATCTTAATCACACTTACGCAAATGACACCTCTTATATCTAAGTATCCAAATCAAGGGATAAAAGTTATAGAAAAACAATATTTGTTTTAATATGATTTTTTAAAACAATTTTTCTATGCGTTTATGGGTCTCGTGGGACCGGAGCAGACGACAAGAGACGAGGCTAACGAAGAAGTCAGGTTACCGCGGTACATTCCACTTATCTTTTTTTACAGACCGCTAGAGTGACGTGTGCTCTTTTCGTGCACCTTCATTGGTGCATTCGAGCATCACGTGACTCCCGCGGTCTGTAAAAAAAGATATGCGTAAAGCACCGCGGTAGCTTTTCTTTTTCGTTAGCCTCGACAAGAGACGAGGCTAACGAAAAAGACAGGCTACCGCGGTTCATTCCACTTGTCTTTTTTTACAGACCGCTAGCGTGACGTGATGCTCTTTTCGTACACCTTCATTGGTGCATTCAAGCATCACGTGACTCCGGCGGTCTGTAAAAAAAGATATGCGTAAAGCACCACGGTAGCCTTTCTTTTTCGTTAGCCTCGGACAAGAGATAAATGACGTCACACATCGGTAGCGTAAAGTGGCGAAATACGCATAAGGCGCATGCTCACATAAAAGCTTTTGTCCAAGCTATGGCAAATTAGCTATATTGCTATATTCCAGTTGTTGGCGATTCGTAAACTCGCCGGGGCCAGCTCGTTTTTAGACAGGTGAAACAAGTTAACAAACATCAGCTTGGCGATTTGTTTTTGTCCAAAATTGGCTCAACTAATCAAATTTTATATCTCGCATGTCGCCACTCTCATATAGAGGCACCTTAGCACACCGGATTTTCATTGGTAGACGGCATATGAAATGTTTGCAAAACTAGCTGTTCATGGGGTTACTTTTCGTTTTGGTATTTGTAGGTGAAGTAAATGTCTAGAGTTGCATACAACCAACTGACCAACCAACATTTTAATGTTCGTCAATTAATTAAGATTTCGTGGTAATTTGTCTTTCAATTATGGCCTCTTTAATGGAAACATTTGAGCAGCAATATGCTACTTTATACGCTGATATTACTTCGAAAACTAGCCGTCTATCTGATTTGTCTGGAGGTGAGTTGATTTCATTAATATATTAAGTTTGTTGGCAAAATATATATGTGACTGATATGCTGTGCTGTCAGTCGATTTTGTAAACATTATGTATATTTCTAACTTTAAAAATGTCATTAAAATTATGTAGTGTATTAGGATATTTTTACATTTGTATCATATATTCATTTGAACAGTTAAAAAGGCAATTCATGGATTATATGTTTAAATTTTTAATTTTTGTTGATTAATTTTATAATATGCATAATGCCATATTCTGAGATGTAGAGTTCCTTATTTATTTTTAAATCTAGATAATATAGAAATAGTTACAGTACGCAGACAATTTATTATTAGATACTAAGTTAACATGCTTAGATTATATGAATTATAAATAATAATTAAATAAAATTATTTTCACTGATCGAAACATATTTTGTGAATTGTATCATCACAAAATCATCACAGATTTCTGTGAAAACTAGTTTTCACAATAAATTATTTCCAGTGCTGGGCAAAATGTGATAAGGTACTGTATGGTTGTTGTTCGCAGTCTGTTTTTCATAGTCTTTATTTTTGTTAATGAGCTCTCGCCATTATAGGCGGATACTATCAACACCAAGTATATTATCAATGCAATGTTACCGTTTGGAACTGTAGCTCTGAAATTGAGATTTTCAAATACAATAATTGATGATAAAAGATCTCTAATTAATGTCCTCTTCATAACTTTTTTTTCTTTTTCTCTAAATATAAAATTTTGTATATCAATTAAATTCTCTTCCACTATCAACACTAAATCATCTTTATACATTTATGTTAAAAATATGGGTACTTCTCTATTATCCCGTTGACCATTTTTCATAACAAAAAAGTATCGCCAAACTGTAAGATTAAACGCCAAAAATGCAGTTCCATTTACTTGACGTCAGAAGCATTATACGTGTTTGTTATGTCATCAAGTGGTTTTTAATTCGACATTTGCGTGTATTTTTCATTATGTTTTACTGATTTATTAGTTATTTCATTAATTAAAATAACAACTGTGTCCGTAAATTCTTATATTTATTTATTTTGATATTCCAATGGCAACGTTCTCCTGTTTATTTGGCGTTATAGTTTGGCGATAGTTTTTTATTATGAAAAGTGATCAACAAGATAATAGAGAAGTACCAAAATATGATTTATTAACTTCTCTGCCACCACATGCAGATTTACTATATTGATGTCTCTTCCAAGTGAAGAATTTGAGAATTGTCTGCAGTTGAGAAATTGTCAAGTACAAACTGTAATCAATCAAATATAGACTGTGTAATTAGTATGCTACAAAAATATGATTATTTATAACTCTTAAACTTAAAACTTTCCTGTAATCAAATTTGTTATTGTTATTAAAGGTAGGTATGATTTTCAAAATTGGCAATTAGTATAGGCTCCAGAGTATTTAAGCTTCTGTTTATGCATCCTTGTTTGATGTTATAAATCTTATTTTAAAGCTTTTGCTTTTACACTCTATTTTGAGGCAATAAAATACTACATTGCACCTTTAGCTATTTTCTTTTTTAGCGATATCAGCATAATATTGTGCTGTCCTCTAAAAAAACCCGAAAGTAAAATGATTCCTAAAACAAAAAAAAAAAAAAAAAAAAAAAAAAAAAAACACCTTGGTACTTCATCAAATATTTCGCTAAAGTCAATTTCTTTTTGTTTTATTCTGTTTTTATGTGCCATTTTGAATAATAAAAATATTGAAAAATACTTAAAAGGAATGCTTATTTAGTTTTAAAATAAGTTAAACTAACAATTGCAGAATCCTAGCAAAACATGAGCTTCATTTTTACAGATTTTCTTGTTATAATAGAATTTCTGAATGATTTATATACATTTTTAATAGTTTTTATGTTAAACCATTAATATGTAATAAAATGTTTCATTTCCAGCTGATTATGTCATGTGTTTTTTTTTTTTTTTTACAAGTAACATGGGTTATTTTTTGGAAAAGTTTTTTTTTTCATATTCTTGCTTAACTGACTCTCCACTTTGTAATAAAGTGATAAATGAAAAATGATCAACATTAAAATTTTAGTCAGAACAAGCTGAGAGGACAGTACAATTTATGCTGAGTCAACCTTATTTGGTAGAAAGTGGTTAACTGCTGTGATAGGTAAAATACTGGTTTATTTTTTCCAGGCTTTAGATGAATAATAATAAAAAAAAAGATGAAAACTGCAATATATACTTGAAAAAATGTGAACACATGTCCTTCAATGTTTTTTTTTTCTTTTAATTAATGTATTTTTACTATTGAATGTTTACCTTTCATTCTTTGTTTTCTTAGCCAGCTTTTTTGTGTTTTATTTATTTACTTTTGTTTAAGTCTATTTTGTAACATTATCTTATGTGCCTGATTAAGTTCCTAAAGAAATGAACTTGTTTTTGTCATATACTATATTAATAGTCATCCTGCTTTCAATTTAAGTTCATAATATTATTTTAATTTTACAGTTGAAAGGAAACTCCTTATAAGTCAAGTTGATAGGCAGATGGAAGAAGCCCATGAACTGGTAACTACATATCTTAACTATTCCTCCTATGAATTATATATATATATATTATATTTTGTTGTTAGTGCAGCTATAATCTTTAGCTGGTCAAATTTTCAAACTATGTTGATTAAACTGAAATTTTAATATATGAGTATTTCAGAGTTTTCACCAGGTTTAAAATAGGGTAGGTTGCTGGTGGTGGTAAAAAGACACTTTTTAGAGTTTAAATTTGTAAGGACACTTTTTAGACTCCTAAGGGCACATTTTTATTTTTAAAGACATCATTCTTTTGATTTTTAAACAAAGACAATTTAAAAGTCATAGCACTCTTTTCAAGACACAATGAGTCCGTTTTAGTATGTAAGTAAATTTTTCAATATAAAAGGCAAAAAGGGCAAATTTTTTTTGATTAAAGTGCAAAAAGGGCGCTTTTTTACTGAGGGGTAAGAAGGCACTATTTTTTGGATAAGGGCAAGAAGGGTGCTATTTTTTAAATCAAACCTTAAGGAATTTAGTTTGTTATACAGTATGGAACTGTTTATCCGGAAACCAGTTATCCAAAATGGTATTTCCAATTGACTGATTTCGAAATACTTCCAGTAATAAGTTCCATACAGTGTCAGTGTGACATGTGCATTGTGTGAATCATTACCACATGCATTTTATAAATTGATGTTATAAAATTTTGGATTTGAAATGGAATCATATTTGGTTGATATTGGGGATTTTGATTTTTGTACAGAATTGTTGTTTACAGGGGATTCCCATAAATTAATTGCCTTCTTTCAAACTCTGAGTAATCTAATAATTAATTTGAAAACAGAACAGGGTTGGCAAAAACCTAGGTTTTTCAAGGTTTTGGTACTTTTTTTTTATGGTTTTGTTTTTGGGGTTTCTTTCGTGTCTTTTCAGGGTTTTGGGGATTTTTCCTGGTCTTTTTTTTTGTTGTTGTTTTGTAAGAGAATGTATAGGATGATTAAAAAGAATTTAAATATTAATTCTTTAATGTAAAAAATAAAAAATAAAAATTGTTTTTAAATTCTAAGCATTTTAAAAACATTTTATGACTAATGTTGAAAGGAAAATTTGAAAGTAAAAATAATGACCATTCTGAAATTTTGTCTCCGTCTTTTACAAATAAAAATTGGATTTAAACAGTCAATTATTTAGTTTTGTTTTATTAGATATTTCTAATTTAATAGAATTCCTTCAAAATGTTTTGAATTATTGTCCTACTACTAATTAGCAGTATTTTTTTGTTGAATTATTCAGAGTTTAAATTTTTTTTCCTATTTGATTTCTTAGTTATATGTGATTGTAAGTATACCACTAAAAATTGTTCATTATAAGTTATTTACTGATTATAACTTATTATTATAAGTTATCATTTACTTATTTTTAATTGTTATTTATAAATATTTTGGTTTGTAAAAATGTAATACAATGTACTTCAATTAAGTCTACATTAAGGCAAAATTACTTTATTTATGTACTTTTAGATTTTTTGCTTTTCTTAATGTTATCACTTACAAAAAAAAAAAAAAAAAAAAAAAAGAAGAAGAAGAAATGTGTATATTCTATATTTACTTCTTATAATTGAGGGTAGTGGCATTATCAGGACAAATGATACTTGAACTGATGTGTTTCAATTAACTACTGTATGTTATCATTGAAGATTATGTTAATTAATAAGTTGAAGATTCCTTCTAATTTATTATGTTCTATCCAAAACTAATTAGTTTATATGCTGATTAATAATACATTTAAATAATATATATATATATTGAAGATATTGTAGCTTAAAACTTTAAAAAAAAAAAAATGTGTACTATTTATTAAATTAGCAACAATTATAATAGCAATAATTATTGTTTTTAGCTTGAACAAATGGATTTAGAAGTGAAGGCAATGGCACCACCAGCTCGACAGAAATATCAGATAAGATTAAAGAGTTACATAGCTGAACTTGGTCTTTTAGATAAAGAATTGGTATGTTCAAAGGAATTTTTTGTATATTTATCAACTTTTTATTTCAGATATACAAGGTACATCAGGAAAATGTATACACACTTTGAATGATTATAATTCCAGTTTTTATTCACATATAATTAATATTTAAATTGAAACCAAGACAACCATATAGTTTACTTATTATAGCTTTTTTTTTTTTTATTATAGTTTTTTTTTTTTTAATTTATTTATTACAGTTTATTTATCTTATTTTAGTTTATTTTTATATTATTTATCATTTTTAACAAAGTTTTGTGGTTAATAGTGTTAAATTAATGTTATGAATGTGATTGGCAGTGATAAACAAGATTTGCGACTGGCATCATTTTTGGTGATCTATCTTCAGGGTAAGGATAATACATAAGTATTGAAAATCCAATACTTTTCTATTATGTGAACACTGCTTCCTGCCAAATGCAAATGTTGCCATAAAAGTCAACAAAGACACCATTCTCAAATATTATGAAGATAAAATATATGCAGACGCTAACTTGGGTAGAAGATAAGAATGGTAATCCTAGTCACATATGTATAATGAAAAGTATAGCTGTGTTATTGGATACAAAATTCACATACAATAAAATAAATAAACTATCATACAACCAACCTAAAGTTGGAGGATTTCATTTAGCATTGCTCAAATTATTTTTTTTTTTCATGTCAGTGGTGCTATCAATTAAGATTTAAGATTAATTTTTTAATTAATTGGCAGAATAGTCACAGAAATTTATTGATGTACACTAGAAATATGTAAATTAAACAGCAGTTATTATAGAAATGTGATGCAGTAATCTTGAAATCAAGTTTCGATGTGTATATCTTTGTTCTTTGGCCAAATTGCCATTTTAGGACTTCAAAATCAGGAATACATCATATTTACTACTTTTATGAAACAATTTCACAATATGAATTATACTTTCCATTGAAAGATTTTAACCACAGAGCTTTCATCATTTGTCAATTGCCAAATTATGTAATACATATTACAATATTTTCAAAAAATCATCTCAAAAAAAGGAAAAGTTTAAAGAAAGAATAATTTATAAAACTATTTATAATCAGATTCCTACACTTATTTGCAAGAAATAGATAGTTTATCACATTTTGTGCAAAGCTGCAACTGGTGTTAGTCTAACGGAAAAGTACAGAAAATCCCGACAATTTATTCTAAATTTGAGATCTAATTTTTGTTTAACATGTGATAAATTTATAAATAAAAAATTCACATACAACAAAATAAATTATCATACAACCAACCTAAAGTTGGAAGATTTCATTTAGCATTGCTCAAATTATTAAAAAATTAATAATTTTATTGATAAATTAGCCAAAGAGTAATGCAAATTTAGACGAATTTATTCATTAAAGTGACAATCACTACTACCAAGTAGCAGAATTTACTTTTTAGTAGCTAAATAATACATTTCCAGCACCATTTGTGTCTGTCAGTGGCTTCCTTTACCTGTAGCATTGCAAAATCTTTCAAGCCTATCATCCAAGTTATCATGGAAGGACCAGAGTCAGATGGGGGTAAAATAGTTATAAAAACAGCATTTTTTTTTAATCATTCTTAGTTTGTCAAAAATATATTATTTTAATCTGCAAAAAAAAAATTATATACATAGAATGTGTAAATGAACATTGCTTTCAACATTTCAAGGACAATTTCAACACTAAAATTGCAAATTATTACTTATAATGGTATTTTAAAACAGATTGTCAATTAGCTGTTTTACACCATGCCATTGAGTAAAATAAGTATACTTATTTAAAGCCTTCCATTTCTTTAATTAAATAAATAATTGCATATGAATCTGATAAAAAATGTTCTTTAGAATGCTGAAAATATTAAACAACAGATTTAAGAGAAGAAATAGTCTGGACCATGATTCATTAGAAATCAGAAAGGACAGCTGCAATTTGTGATACATCAAATTTGTCATCTTTCTCCGGAAACATGAAATACAGGAACCTCCACTCTCTTTTGCGATCTTAACTATGTATTCCTTATTATTGTGATCCCAAGAAATATCTAATTTGTTGTCTTGTTCTAAAATGCTGATCTAAAATGCAATTTTGATAGTTTGTCTGCTTCTATTACTATTTAAGTTATATAAGCTTTCCTCTTCTAAATAATCAATAACTTTGTTGATAAGATTTAACTATGATTTAGTTATTATTTTGTGCTTCTATTTCTCTTCTTTTTTTCCTGTCACTTTTTTAAAATTTCTTGTTATAGCAATTGGTACAAAGTAAGCAGTTGAAAGTTGCATGTTTTGCCTTTACTGTATATTAATTTATTAAATTAAATTATTTTAATAAACTTATTAAAGGGAATAGTTTTAGAGCAATATATTGTTTCAATGTCAAATGTTACCTAAAAAAATATATTATAGAATTATTTTTTAAAAATTTTGCTGTTCGTTTGCTAAGCCTAACAGTATAACTACTTACCCCATATTGGGTTTTTTGCTCTAAAATATTAATTTTACATTATTTTTTAATAATAAATGCAGAAAGTTAATTGTGAATAAGTGTTTTATGTTATACAAGGGATAAATAAATTCTTATTTAGTTTAAATCCAAAGTTTTTCTCGTCATTACAACTGAGTCATATCATCCAAAATCTTAAAATGGCTACCAAACAAGTATAATAATATAACAACAAATAAATGTGTTATTCATTGAAAAATGATAACTGATACCTGTAACACACTAATTTGGCAAAACAATTGCAAAAAAAAAAAAAAATACAATTTGCATTTCTTATAAATTTATTTTTGAAACCTACCTATTTTACCCAATTACTTATTTTACTATACCTGGACCTCACCCTATGATAATCTTTTTAGATAGTTATTAATGTTCATTGTATGCTTAAAAAAGTAGTATTATTTTAGTAATTTTTTAAATATAGTTGAAAAAAATGAATATCATAGAAGCAACCTTTCTTTCATGCTTGCACTGCACATACATATTTAAAAGAGATTTTTAGGATTAAAAAGATTTTCTGAATAATTTTCATGTATGTGAATCATGGACTTCAGCTACATTTACTCTTTTGAAAAAATATTTACAGTTTTAAAAAGTCTGTTTTGACTTTAAAAAAAATTCTAAATTAAACATCTATCTATCTTTTTTCTTTTTTTTTTTTTTTATGTGTAAGTAACAGAATGTGAATATTATCATGAAATTTTAATTGGAGAACTAAAGAAAAATTCAAAACAGACTTCTTTTGCTTTCTGTGTCAAATGGCTCTAGATAAAATAAATATTCAGATGTTGTATATCTTTAGTAACTGTTCTTTTTAACATTAATAGATTTTACTTTGTTTTGACAATGTTTTACTATTGCTCTCTAATCCTTCAATGAAATGTTTGATTGAAATTCTTTATAAATTCCAAGGCCCTTTTCTGTAAAATGTATTTTTATTATTTTTTACTTTACATTTCAATTTATAAAAGATACATAAATAACTATGATTGTGATTTTTTTTTAAACCTATTTTATGCTTTTACCTTTTATATACTGCAGATGCCATGCTTTTATAAAATAGAATTCTTATTTTATTATTATTATTTTCATAAAGATGATGTAGTTTCACATGCATTGCTGCCTCCCTTGCTTAATTTTGTCCCTTTAACCAGTTTTTTTTTGTAGATTTCAATTATTTGGGATACCTTTTAATTAGGGCAGCCATTTAAAGTTTCAATCACACATACTATTATACAATCTTATATATATAATATATGCTATTGTTCTCATTTCCTTTGAGCAGCTTATTCACACTGCAAGTAAAGTTATTTTGAAGGCTGAATGGAACCTGTTAATATAAACAACACGCAGAACATTTAGTGATTAATCACTTTAAATTGTTTTAAAAAGTTGTGTAAAGTCCAAGAACTGAAAACAACTATTTTTAGAGTGCTCTCATTGGTGGAATTCAAGCTATCTTAGGAGATACTAAAAACAGCAATAAGTTTGTCATTGATGAATTTTAAGAGATGTAAACTATCAGACCTTTTTACAATGAAAAATTTGTTTGAGGAAATATCTGATAATATCTATGATAGGCTGGTACATGTGATCACAGCTTAACTTAGACAAAATGCCAAGAACAAAGTATAAAATTATTATAAAAAAAATTTCTGATAATTGGGGTAGCTACTTTTTTTGGGAGAAATTATGCAGAATCAATGTGACTTAATTAACTGGAATGTACTATATTGCATTATTATTATTATTTTTAAATAATATTTAACTTTCATGTTATAATATTTCATATTTTTTTAATGAAATAAAAGGATTTTTAAAAGCATTTTGAAATAAAAATATTCTTTTATAAATTAAAAAAGTCTACTAATTATACCATTTTATTTGGTAATGTTTTTTTCTGTCAGTAGAGAGCAAGGATTACACCTCGAGATGAGAGTCTTTTAAGAGATGAATTATTTGAAGGTGATTATGTAAAGGATGATCAAGTAAGTACTTTTTAAATTAATAGTAAATAAAGTAGTATAGTAGGGTTTTTTTTTCTAGGTATTTTTATGTTAGCCGTGTGCAAGTGATATATTGCCAAATATTGTTCCCAACACCTGCATCTTGTACGTGCTAAGAAAAGTCTAAATTTTTCCTATAGACCCTTTACATTAAAAATAAATTAATTAATTAAAAAAAAAGACTTTTTATTTAGCTTTTAGGTGTGTATATATTCATCTACAGATAGGTTTTCTAAATATTTCTTATTCCAGATTTTCTAAAATGTAACATTTTAAATTTAAAATGCAAAATTATTATGTGTTTGAAAGATGATAAAAAAATCATGTGATACATTTTTACAAGTAGCTTGATACTTGATACTGTAAGTGTTAACTTACATTCTTTTTGTTTTAATTCATTCATTTAAACTTAAGTATTGACAACCAGTATTTTGTCAGTTTAAAAAAATAAAATTTTATGAAACCTGTTAAAAAAAAGGTTTGAATTAATCATGGATGTAAATATTTAAAAGTAGGGAGGAATGAACATCCTATTCTGCTGCAATTAGCCATATATCAAATATATTGGTACCAATTAATTGAAAATAATGTTTATTGTTTGATATTTAAAAAACTTTCTTTAATGGCTATCTCCATCAATGATGAAATCGTAAAAACACCAGGGTATACACTGTAGGCAGAGGATATACACTAGAGAGCATATGCTATAGCTATAAAAGGTATACACAGTTAAAAAAAAAAAAAAAAAAAAATCCAGAAGGTGAAAGACATACCTCTATATAACCTGCACTACATCCCTGATCTCCATATTAAACTGAAACAAAATTTTAAATTTTTAAAGAGTAATATTCAAATTACACATGATAAACAGGGTTCTGATTAGGAAGAGAGAAAATTTTACCCTCTGCTCAAATTTGAATGAGACGTAAAACATTTGACCAAAATTTTACAAACATTTTATTTTTGTATTCACTTCAAAAATTTCATTACACAATTGTAAGAGGTGCAGCTTTTCATACACGTATGCAAATTAGTTTCACTATCTGTTTTTATGCTGGTTAAATATATTCCCTGCAATACGATAAATAGTTTTCTGTGCCTGCTTCAGCATCAGCTATGTGCATTAAGTTTCTGAGATTTTGTTCCAGTATGTATTCTTTGTTCTGTTTTGAATACTGGAAGATCTGTCAACAAATGCAGCGTTGGGTAAGTCTCAATGTGCAAAAAAAAAAAAAAAAATCCAACTTTTCATTGACATTAAGATTTTTATTTTTAGTGAAACATTCTGCTAACAATTCCAACTGAAGACACTTTTGATAACTTTTTTTGAGTGTTTGTCATCATGGGTGATCACTTGACTTCAGCTAGTCCCCTAAAGTCATTGCCAAGAAAACCAACAGAGATAGCATTTCTTTAAAGAATTGTATTTTTTTTTAAACAAGAATTGTGAAAAGGATTAAGTCATTTTTTTCTAAAGATTTTTTTTTTTTTTTTTGAACAGGTATTGTGCAACGTTTTAAGTCACTCACTCCCCCCCCCCCCCCCCCTTTAAAAAAAACTTTTTTGTAATTTTTCATGATTTTCATTTTTGTTTGTTTCCTTAGAACTAGCTGCTGATTTGTTCCTTGGTTTAAATCTTTACATATAAAAGAATTTCTGTACAAGGGATATTGTATCAGACATAAATAGGTATTTCATAAAAGATGGAAATATGTAAATATGAAAACATAAACAAATAAATGTGTTAAGGAGGTAACTACATTAACAACGTACTCAAGATCACTAACTTAAACAACAGGTCATAAATACTCTCACAATTTATGTTAGACTTAAGTTGACTTTTTTTTTTCACTATTGTGTGCAGCAAAGCAGTATTGTATGACTTAAATGCTCCTGCCCAGTGTTGAATTCAGACACTTTTCCCCGGGAGGGATTTCTGTGGCTCTGTGGGGGACATTGTAGAGTTCGGGGGGGGGGGGGGGTTGCTCTTTTTAACCATTAAAAGCAAAAGCATAAAATCTCAAATCTTCTTGGGGGACATTTCAATGATTGGGAGGGGGTTCACCTCCTGAATTCAACACTGCACCCTGCCATGGCTAGAATTATGTTTGATTGAGTGTGGCCAAATATATATGACTATGTCCAAGTGAGTAGAAGGCTATATGTGTATGCTGCTTTAGTGGAAGCTTCTAGATTCAAAATTTGCCAGAAAGTTCTAGACGAATCGGCCAAGGATATAAAAGGTCTGGTCTGCAGAGGCAGAGTTGGTTGAGTTTCAAGAGTTTGAGCTAATTTTTTACTGTAGCTGTGAAGCTGCTCTTCTGAGGCATTTGAAATCTGGGTTGGAATATTTGTTTCTGAACTTTCTGTTATACTATGTTGTAAATTACATTGTGCTTATACAAGTCTGTAAATTCCTGCTCTCTCTGGAATATTTTTGAGAAAAATAGTATATCGTCAAAGGACCATTTTTAATTGAATTTCAACTACAGGAACACCCTTTTCAGAATAGTGTTGTTTCTTCTCTGGAAACAATAAATGTATGTTTAATTGGTATATATGTAACATGTTTTAAAATTACCTTATGTATAATTATAATATATTGCATTTATATTTGAAAATTTCAATTTTTAGAAACAGCGGTTATTGGATAATACTGAACGTTTGGAAAGATCATCAAGGGTACTCGATGGAGGCTATAAATTAGCTGTTGAATCTGGTGAGATTTTATTTATTTTTCACTCTTTAATGCTTAAAAAAAAAAAAAAAGTTTATTGTTGATCATTTATATTTTAGTAGTGATGTGTTTTAGCTCTATTTTTATTTAGTCTCTTAAGTACAGTTAAAGTATATCTTTATCTAGAAATTCCCTCAGTGTTGCATTAGTTATAAATTTGGAATTAAATAATATTTACTTTTTGTTAATTCATGAAATGTTTGTCGCATGCCATACAAAAATCTTTCGTTGTAATAATTTTCTTGGCTGTATATTGCTACATTAGTCTTTTAGAATTTATTTTATATAGAAATGTCAAAACGTTTCTCTTATTGTGGTTAGTTTTTCTTTCTTTTATTTTCTTTCTTAATTTTTGTAATGTATATTTTTCTACAATTATGATATTTATGTATAATTACAATATCTTTATAGCAGAGTTTTCCCCAGATAGTTTCAGAAGTGTGCTGCACCCTGCCTGCCCTTTGGTTTACAAAATAGCACCCTTCTTATCCCTCATAAAAAGCATTAGCACCCTTCTTATCCCTCATAAAAATAATTAACACCCTTTTTGCTCCCTCCAGTAAAATAATTAGCATCCTTCTTGCTCCCTCCAGTAAAATAATTAGTACCCTTCTTGCTCCCTCCAGTAAAATAATTAGTACCCTTCTTGCTCCCTCCAGTAACATAATTGGTTTGTTCCATTCTAGTCAAATTCCTTACCAGTGGAAAGCAATTAAGACAGTGAAATACAGGGGGTTGTGTAGGACTCTCATACTGTCATCTTCCAGGTCTGAAATGGACAAATACGAACCCCACCCTCACAGGTTTATTGCTATGGAAGGGGTTTAGAAAGAGGGGTTTAGAAGGTACGCGAAAGAAGCCTGCGGCGAGAGCTGTCGGTGAACTTGTTGGAGTAAAATTTATCGTTTTATTGCTTTTCTGAGCAAGGTTTAGTATTATTTGATGTTTCATGTCCACTGACCAATAAAATGGTATTAAGGCAAAAACAACTAGAAAATTCTGTGAAAAGTATCTTCCCAGGGATTTTCTTTCTTTCTGTCTTATTTTCTTTGTAGGATTATTACAAGGTCTGATTTTTGCCACAGTTCAGCTTTGTGTCAGTCACAATGGTAGTGCGCTTTATAAATTCGCTAAAAAGTAACAAATTTGCGATATACAACGATTATTTATTACTAAAAAATAATCAAGTATGTGCCTATGAAAGATGGTTAAATGTCTATGCATAGTTTCTGATTCTATAAAACTTTTTTACAGATACGTTAATTTGACCCCCCCCCCCCCCCCCACACACACACTTTCAAAAATTTAAATTTCAAAGTTACCAGGAATTAGCTCTCAATTAGCTCTAATTTGCTCTCTAATATTAAAATTTGCTCTGGTTATGTACCGCGATATTCCAATTAGAATGTTGTGTGGGGGGGGGGACTAAGTTAACGCTAGCCCCCCCCCCCCCCCCCCACTTCCGAATATCGAAATTTCAAATATGCCAAAATTTAGCTCTCAATTAGCTCTAATTTGCTCTCGAATATTAGAATTTGCTCTGCTTCTGGTATTGAGATATTTCAGTTACAAGAAGGGGCCAAGCGTTAAGGGGGCCGAGGGGAGCCCCCCCCCCTCCACTTTCGAATATTGCAATAAACAAAATCACCGTTTTTATAAAATTAACTTTAAAAATCAAATTTCCATTTGATCATTTAAACAGAGTTCATATATTCATTTGCACACAACTTGTCTACGAAAACGAATTTTTGCATGGGTTTTTTTTAGTTTCGTAAGTACTTTTAGCATTCCTAGCAAATACAATCATGATAGAAATCTAGGCATTCATGCATTCAACCTCTTTTTTTGGAGCCCAAACCCAGTGACTCTAAATGCGAACCAGAGTCCGACAGTAGGCAGCAGAAAATCATTAATAAGATTTTAAAATTGTTTAAAGATTTATTTTGTTATTTAAATATATCTCGTTACATAGAAATATATATTAATCCTAAATACGCTTTCACGTTTCGTGATTTTTCATGTCCCTGAAAATCGGTTTAAAATAACAAATTTGTTATTTATACCCAACCATTGGCAGAAATCAAAATTCTTATATTATTTTTTTTAATATAATTGTACAACTATTGCAAAAAGGCGTGAATTATGTTTCTCAATTATTTTGGAAAAGGGCTTCAAACAGAAAGAAACGATAGACAAAGGATATCCCACGTCTTTTTTATGTTATTAACACTGACCATGCACAGGCTTCAAAATCAGGTAGAATATTTCTCCTTTTGTCCCATCAATAACAACTCAATTCCATTTCAAACAAATTTTTAAATTTATTTAAAACACATTAAGAAACTTAGAGTACATTCTTGTTTCTCAAATAGCAAGTTTTTTTTTCGCTCTTATCAATTTGTGATAAAATAAATTAATTTTTTTTTATCTTGAATCCGCCCGAGCCTGTGGACTGGCATAAAATTTACAGGCCTAACTAGTTTCGCGCTCAAACTCTGATTCGAACTGATCCCTTTTCATATCTAATGCATGGTTAGTAAAAGAAAAAAAAAAATTACGCACAAATTTTCAACGTTTTGTAAAATGGTAAATCAATCATTTATTCATGCATGTGTGTGTATGTTTGAAGATTTTGCTATTGATAAACTTTAGTTTAAAAATAAAATTATTAGCATTATTGCCACTTCCAATTCAGAATTAAAATAATCATAAATCAATTTGATTCATAATTGAAGAGGGTTTTAATGAAGAAGAGAACTAAAAAGTTAGTCATTATATTTAGAAATGTTTTACATACATATCATTACTTTTAGAATATTTAATCATTAAATGTATATATTTTTTGATACAATAAAAAAAATTGTAGTTAGTGAGAGTATTACAGAATGCTTTTTTTTTCAACATAAAATGTTTTATACTGATTGTTATAAAAATGTGACGTCATAACAGAAGATGGTTATGGTTTGAAAATAAAATTATTTTTTAATAATTACGAGAATTATTGTTTTTTTACCTTCTATTTATTCTGTTAACCGATAATGGCATAAACGTTTATAAAATGTTTTTTTGTTCCCTTAAAAATATTTTTGATAAGCCATTTCAACTTGTAAAATGGCCAACTGCAATTAACTTGATTTCAGTAAATGATATGTTCGTTAAACTTTGGTAAAATTAAATTTTTGTCACTACTTTAAATTTTGTAAACGTAAAAGTTATTTTTCCAAAAATTAGAAAAAAAAAAAAGGAATTAAGAAAATGTTAAATAAAATAAATGTATTTATTTTGAATTTTTTTTTTACATTGACAATATTTGATAAATAATGTACCTAACTTCCATATTTCCGCAAAACATTCTGTTCTGAATTGAAATGTTTGTTATTTGAAGCCCTTGCTAATGACATAAAGATATGTAAAGATTAATAATCAAAGACAAAGCTATTTCAAAATATTAAATTCCTAGGCATAAATTTTCCCTTTTAATAATAGTAAATAGAAATAATAAGCAGTTATGAAATTTTAAAAACACCTTCTTAAGAACAAAGGAAAAAAGCAAAAATTCGCAAAAATGATAATATTAACTTAGTAAAATCTTAAATTTAAAGAAATTATAATTTTAGATTTATGCTAAGTTTATGAATTTAAAAAAAAAGTTAATCACAAACACATATGGATTTATCAATTGACTGAATGCTAAAAACTTATTTTATGTATATCAAAGTTGGATTTTTGAATAGATTTTAGGCATGCGACAGTCCAAAATGCATCGTCATGAGACAAAATCGCTTATGACTCAATATTTAATCCATGCATTTATCAAAAAATGAAAAATGAAAAATGCTATTCGATTTCAATTTTTTTCAGTAATATTTATATTTAAAACGGACTAATGTGCATGAATGTGTCAGAAAATTTTGTGTTGTTGAGCAAAATTTTCAAACATCTACACATATGTATGAATAAATGATCGATTTACCATTTTACAGAACGTTGAAAATTTGTACTTTTTTTTTTCCTTTTATAAAGCATGCATTAGATATGAAGCGGGATCAGTTGGAATTCGAGTTTGGGCACGAAACGGGTTAGGTCTATAAATTTTATGCCAGTTTTCGGGCTCGGGTGAGTTCAAGATAAAATATTTTATTTTATTTTATCACAAATTGAAATGAGTGACAAAAAAACTTGCTATTAGAGAGACAAGAATGTACTCTAAGTTTCTTAAGGTGTTTTAAATTCATTTAAAAATTTGTTTGAAATAGAATTGAGTTGTTATTGATGGGACAAAAGGGGAAATATTCTATCTGATTTTGAAGCCTATGCATGGTCAGTGTTAATAACATAAAAAAGACGTGAGATATCCTTTGTCTATCGTCTCTTTCTGTTTGAAATCCTTTTCCAAAATTACTGGGAAACATAATTCACGCATTTTTGCCATAGTTGTACAATTATATTAAAAAGAATAATATAAGAATTTTAATTTCTGCCAGTAGTTGGGTATAAATAACAAATTTGTTATTTTAAACAGATTTTCAGGAATATGAAAAATCACGAAACGTGAAAGCGTATTTAGGATTAATATTTATTTTTATGTATATATATAAATATATATATATACATAATACACATATACATATATATATATATATATATATACACATATATACGTATATGTATATATATGTATATATATATACATATATATATACATATACATATATATATATGTTTAAATATATATATATATATATATTTAAATAACAAAATAAATCTGTAACAATTTTAAAATTTTATTAATGATTTTCTGCTGCCTACTGTCGGACTCGGGTTCGCATTTAGAGTCATTGGGTTTGGGCTCCAAAAAAAGAGGTTGAATGCATGAATGCCTAGATTTCTATCATGAATGTAATTGCTAGGAATGCTAAAAGTACTTACGAAACTTAAGAACCCCCCTGCAAAAATTCGTTTTCATAGAGAAGTTGTGTGCAAATGAATATGAACTCTTTTTAAATGATCAAGTGGAAATTTGATGTTTAAAGTTAATTTTTTAAAAACGGTGATTTTACTTATTGCGATGTTCGAAAGTGAAGGGGGTGGGGGGAGCTAAATTAACGCTCGGCCCCTTCTTGTAACTGAAATATCTCGACATCAGAAGCAGAGCAAATTCTAATATTAGAGAGCAAATTCGAGCTAATTGAGAGCTAAATTTTGGCATATTTGAAATTTCGATATTCGAAAGTGGGGGGGGGGGGCGTTAACTTAGCCCCCCCCCCCACCATTCTAATTGGAATATCGCGGTACCATAATCAGAGCAAATTCTAATATTAGAGAGCAAATTAGAGCTAATTGAGAGCTAATGCCTGGTATCTTTGAAATTTAAATTTTCGAAAGTGGGGGGGGGGGGGGGGGGCAAGTTAACACATCTCTTTTTTTACAGGAATTATTTTGATCGACTTCAACATTGCGCTTAAAAGAATTCTTCGATCGACTTCAACATTGCGCATAAAAGAATTCTTCGATTTAAAAAATACCTGCTTCAACATTTTTATTTCTATAAAACTACCAATTTTCTTTTAGCAAACTACTAAACCTGTATATGCAATAGTTTTCTTAATATAAGCCACCTCCAATCACAAAATATTTAATTAAGGCGGCATCAGCATCAGCTGCTTATTTATTTTTTTTTTTACTATACAGAGAAAATTATTGAGATATTTTCTGCAAATTTCCACAAATATTAATAAATTTAAGAAGATTACTAATTCGGAAACCTTTTCCTATTTTATTTTCTACAATATTTATATTTACAGTATTTGTTGTAAAATGAGATATCGCCATTGATTGACCACGCACGCACACACAGCTTACTTATTCCCAGCTTTATTAACATCCATTCATATCTTTATTTGAAACAATACATTTCTTTGGATGTTAGGTATATTTTGCGACAAACAAAAGTAAAATAAACACATTTTTGCTCGCTGAAGTTCTTTGTTTCTATACTCATTTTTTGGACAATGGTCAAAAAGGACTATAACCTTAATTGCTATCAGACCGCTTCAGTAACCTTTTTGACCCCTGAACCCGCGAAGAGGGTTATGCACGCATGAATGGGTGTGACACTCCTTATCTTGGATCCGTATTTTGATTTGTAAAAGATCCCTAAAGTCCCCTTTCTTTTTTCGGGTTGAAATTTTTTGGGGAAAAAGGAAGTCACGACATAATTAGCACCCTTCTTGCCCCGCAGTAAACAAAGTGCACTTTCTCCTTTTTGCATTAAACAATTTGCTTTCATAGTAAAAAATGACTCAATGTTGTCTTAAAAAGAATGCCCTGACTTTTAAATATCAAAAGTGGCTTTAAAAACCAAAAGAATACCTTTAATAATTAAAAAAAGTGCCAATAAGAATCTGAAAAGTGCCCTCAAGAATCCAAAAAGTGCCCTTAAAAATAAAAAAAGTGCCCTTAAGAATAAAAAAAAGTGTCCTTTTCTCACCAGTAGCACCTTGCCTTTTTTTAAAACCTGGGGGAAACTCTGTTTATACAAACCAGTTTTTATATATAATTAAATAATTAAGTTGTTTTACAGTTTTTAAAGTTTACTCTTATCTTTGTTTTATCTTTAATAGAACAAATGGGGGCTCAAATATTAACAGATCTAAGCTCTCAAAGAGAAACCATAAAGAAGTCAAAATCTAGAGTAAGTATTGGTGTTGACGAACAGTTTTATCATTATGATTAAACATTAGTTTTATTTTTAACACAAAATTTGCTTAAAGAAAATTAAAAAGTTATCCCATTAATATATCGAAAATTCATTTTCATAAATTTTAAAGAAACTGCCTCAAGTTAAATATCAGTCAGTATTTAAAATGCTTTGTTGTTGAAAGAATTTTAAAATGTTAAAGAGATATAAGTTTTAACTCAGGTGCAATTAGTAATTTAACCTATTTCAAAACTGTGATAAAAAAAAAATATTATTATGATTTAAACTGTCTAATACTTATGATATAAATTGGTTAAATGGGAGTAATTAAAGATCCTGAAAATTGAAAACGTGATTCACTTCTCCAAAGACATGTATTTACTTTGTTATTGTCTAACTTTTGGCAGAAATGAAAAAATATATCTAAAAGTATTTCATGTGAATTTTTTTTTTCTCTTGCAATGTTTGATTGAAAAATATTTAATGCTGAAAAATTTAATTTTAAGAAATAGTCTCTTTTTTGTCAATATTTTAAAGTTCTTGCACAATGCGTTAATTGCCTCATATCAATCTTGAATGATTGTCTGCATTTTTGTTCTAGACTTAACCCTCCAGCCACGGGCAATGCTCATATCACGTTTCACTTATTCCATACAATTTTGCTGGATACGCTATTTTCGTGTTGCCTAAAATTTTTATGGCGTTTAAGTGTCGCAAAGCATTATTTCTCCATTGAATCTATTTTCTTTTATTTTGAAACATTGAGAGTTGTTTACAAATTATAATACATATATAATTTCATACATAACATTTCATCATATGAATCTATTTATTTATTATCGGAATTTATTTATTTAAGAATTTTATATTGCTATAATCTTTCTAATATACAATTTATATTCAGTTGAATAACAGCAATTGTTTGGTCATGCTCTGTGAATTCAAAAGTTCAAATTATGAAAACTAAAAACATTCAAAACCAATTCATTTATTTTATTTCTTATTTTTCAGCTTTGCATTTTAATTTTTGGCTTTCTATTTACATTTCATTAATACAATCATTACAACTATTATAAATAGCAAATAAAAATAGGCTGTGGTTGTATACAAGAAAATGAAAAAATTGTTCACGGATGGAGGGTTATATTTTATTGTAAACTCTATAAACTTTCTGCCTGATTAGACATTCCTTGTAAAAAGTAAACATGCATAATATTGAAATAAATGTAAAGTGATGCAAAATTTCAAAATTAAATAAGCTTTTAACTTAATAAATTTTATTAGAAATATCTATTGATCTATAATTATTAAACTTTTTCACATTTTGAAATGTATTCATTTTTGTACCTTTTTGTTATTTCATGCTTGCTTTCCCTTCTGCTTTTAAAGTATTGATATTTCTGAAATGTTCAATGTTTTTC
The DNA here is from genome assembly GCA_963931845.1 of Maratus michaelseni. NCBI lineage: Eukaryota > Metazoa > Arthropoda > Arachnida > Araneae > Salticidae > Maratus > Maratus michaelseni. The sequence goes on along the minus strand of OZ007587.1, from coordinate 388,789,962 downwards.
CATTACAAATAGAAACACAGTAACCTTTCAATATATTGCACATCGTTACATCACTCATTCGAAAATATCGCTCTTTTTGGATCTCCTCTCCAAAAAACAAAAGTTCTATCTAAACTGCACTTTTAGGTAATTTTACATAATGTCAGTTTTCATATAAATGTAATTCTGTTTCACTAATTCTGTAAAGAAATTGCAATGTACATACAAATTAACATTTTATAGACACAGGTATAAAAGAGTTACTTGTAGATTGTAATTTTTTTAACATTTTCCAACATAGTTGAAAAGAGTTTATACGAGTTCGGTTTGTCTGGCCCTACTCTAACTCTCGTAAATGTACTCGGATTGCCCTGTAATTTTTATATGTTATTGATGTTTTCTATAGCATGATCGCTATTGGTCGCATTTTATTGATCACATTTATAGTTTGTTTACAGGGATAGTCAAAAGTATCCCGTTACATTACGGTCAGTAGGAAAAAGATCGTTTTAAGTGCATTTTTGTGATGTTACACACCATTTCATTCCTAATGAAATTGATATTATTTATGAAGTGCACTAAAGCATGCTTTCTGTAGACCAGCAAAGCATTTATTATTTTATGCATTTTATAAAAATGCTCATGAAACTCAGATTAAATTTAATTTTCTTTTGTTGTTTGATGCTATAATGCCTTCAATATCTCTTTATCTAAAATATTTCTTAAAAGATAATTCTTTAAAGATCTTTTGTCTACAGCATACCTAATTTAATCTTTTCACAGAATGGAAAAGCACAGGCAAGATGATTATAGAGGTATCTGAATTTAAAATTAAATTCTTAGGGTATTTGAAAAAAAAAATTGTAAATAATTTTATTCATTTTGAGGGCCCCGTCTGCAGCAGGTCCAATGCCACAGCCTAATTGACCTGTGCAATAATCAGGCTCTCAAGTTCTGACTTTTGCCTAGACCTGCAAGGCTCAGGCTTTGGCCACCATAATTTTAGGGGCGTCCAAATAATGATGTTTGTTTATGTATATATATTATTTGAAGCTATATCAATCAGCAAGTTATGTAACGAAGGTGCTGTATAAGGCCTCTCCAGTAGTACCTGTGCCTCGGGCCCCCAACGCCCTAACCATCTGAATCATGTTCTGAAACCAGTTACTAACACTGCTTCATTGAAAATTAGCCAAGTTTACTCTGTCTTATTCTAGTATGGAATGTTTAAAATTAAAACAGCATTAAAAAATATATTCAATTAAAATAGATCAATTTTATTTAATTAATTTTATTCACTTCAATTGATAAGGAATCTATTACTAACAATCACTGTTGTGTAGCCAGTAAAACTGAAATTGTATATTATTTTCCCATTGGTTTAAGTTAATAAAATGAATGAAGTAAACTTACCGTATGCCCCCCCTTTTTTTTAAAGACATTAACTGGTTAACACTCAGCATCCTTATTTGAGGACACATATAAAATCCTATTTCCAGTAAAGTTTTTTTCTTTGGAATCCATTAATTCTGGTTAGGCTGTAATTTTAAAACTAAATGGTGGATTTCTTAAATTTCTCACTTAACTTACTCAGAATTATTTATATACTAAAATATATGATAAGTAATAATGTAGTTCTGTTATTTTTAATTTGGGCATTAACGGGTTAATTATTTAAAATTTCAAAAATATACTACATCAGCTATTGCTGTTCACTAATTTTTCTACCGACCCACTGTTGCATAGTTATATATTGCCATTAGTATCTCATACTTTATTATGAATATTTTAATTTCAGGTGCAGGAAACAAATTATGATATTGGAAGAAGCTCAAGAATCATAAACGGATTGATCAGAGGGTAAAAATTTCATATTTAAATTTAGAAATTTCTTAAGTAAATTTTGTTATAGAATTTTAATTAAAGTTCTGAATGGTATTCTACATCATTATAAATATGTTCTCATAGAAATCAGTTTGTTTCTTTCCTCATTTGTTGACTTAAAATTTCATAAGCATAAGCAGAGATTGAAACCATTTGCTCTTTTTGGACTTAAGTAGAGTATTTCTTTTCAGATATTTTATTATTATTAATTTTCTATTATGCAACTGTGATGAACTGTTGCAATGTCTATATACAGTAGAAGATCTTTATAACGCAATTCTTATGAAATTCTCTGTATAACACACAACTTCTCAGATATAAACAATGAATTTTGCAGTTAAGAAGGATCTGCATTACCACATTGTAAAAAATTGCTACTCTGTAGAGGACTAAATCCGATACATTCATTCAAATTAAACTTCTTAATTCAGGGCTTTTTAATGAAAAAATTGCTATTACATTGTTACAAACAGATGACCCCGTGCATAGTTGTTATCGAGTTTTAAAAGCAAAAGCTTTGCTTTGAAGAGAGAAAAAAGGGGAATATTTTTACGTCTAGGTTAAAAAAGGAATCGGACAGAAAATTATATAACTGAGAATGGAAGTTGAAAATTAATATTTAGGAATAGAATAATATTTAAGAAAAGTAAATTAACACCGAGATGGGAAATTTAAAATGTAATAAATAAGATTATGATAATATTTTAAAAAGGAATTTTTTTAAATGAAAAATTTATGATTTACATTTGAAATTAAGAATAATAAATTATTTAAATTTGGAATCATTAAAATATTGATTTTAAAATATTTAAATTAATAGAAATTTACTGACGTGACGAAATATACATTTTTTTTTTTTTTTTTTTTTTTTCTGAGCAATATAATGAATGATTTGGTCCAGGCATATTTGGACCAAGTGTAAATTGAAGAAGAATGAAATTTATAATCTGCACAACTTGTGTCCCAAGGAATGCAATATAAAGATACTCTGTTGTATTGTGATATGTTTCAGACATATTTGGCCATGTTTACAAGGTTAATCCAATGATGTATGAAATTAATCTATATACTGCAAAATTCTATCTAACGCACTACCTAGCGTTTTTATTTAATGCTTTACCCCATGTTTGTTTGCATTATAAAGATATTCTACTGTATTTTATGATGTAGGAAACTACAGATATATCATTATTTTTCATAAAATACACAAAATTTTCTTATAAGTTGTGATGTTAATTTTTCTTTCAATTTCTTATTATTGTACTAACTACATTTTCTTCTATTTTGTAGAATATCTCTACTGTTTTATAAATTAAGAATGTAAATAATTTTGTCTGACCAGCCATAGTAATCTATCCCTTCAATCAAAATTTTCTACACTGTAAAAAAAATGTTTCTTCTGGATCTAGTAAAACTTTGTGAAAATATAATATAATCGCTTCCAAAATATCCATGATTCTGAAAAAGCATTTCATTATCTTTAGAAACTTCAAAAGCCCATCAATTTCTGAGATGTAAGGTAGAATTTCTCAAATAAAAGAATTTTTTTTCCTGCTCTTAAAAAAAAAAAAAAAAAAAAAAAAAAAAACTTGAGAAAAGTTTTGTTATTAAAATAAAAGAAAGGTTGATAATACAGTTAAAAAATACAGTATCATTAGTTTATACAGTCAAAGGTGTCAAAACTGAATCCCTAAATTGCATTTTAAACAGATATTCGTCCTCTCAGGTATAATTTTACGGGATTTCTTTTGTCCAGATCATAAGTTTTTCAATTTCAAATAGGATTTTGTCTTAGACAAGTTCCACAGGTTTCCATTTTTACAGTGCATTAATCAGTTTCTCAACACAAAATATTGTTTTTTTTAAGATGCTATCAATTCTCAAGTAAAATTTTCATGTTCAACAGACAAACATGCTAAACTTAACAGCATTAATATTAACATTATTTTGTTTTTGTTACTTATGGATGCATGAACTGGAGCTGAAAATGTTTATTTGAGAAGGGATAACATCTGAAAAACTGATATTTTGTGTTGAGAAAATTGATTAATATACTGTAAAAACTTCCCAGAAACTTTCTTTTTTTTCGTTTTTTAACACAGCCAAAAAAAAAAAAAAAAAAAAAATTAGTTCCAGAAATGCTTTTCTAAACCTCGGAAATCTATTGGTTTCTGAAGATAAAGGTAAGCTTTTCAAAATTGTAGATTTCTCAGAAGAGGTTATGATATAATTTTGTAAAGTTTTGCTACATCAAGAAACATTTCTATTTTCACTTTCTTCTATCTTTACAAGAAGAAAGTATTGGATTCAAGAAAAAGTTCGACGAATTTATATGTTTAGAAAGTTCTGAACATGATTTGACTATTTTCAGAAAATGTCTGTCTTACAAAAATTTTGTGGGTGCTCTATCTCAAGAATTAATGCACAGAATTTAATAAAACTTTAGATTCTGTTAGACCTTGATATAAATTGGTGCTGATTAGTTGTTGGTGTAAACTGCCTGACAGATGGTGCTGTTATGTTGCATTTTTCAGGATTTACACGTTTTTAGCAATATTTATATCTCAAAAACTAATGCAGGGAATTTCATCAAACTTAAGATTCAGTTAGACCTTTATATAAATTGGTACTGATTTGTTTTTGGGGTAAATTGCCCAACAAGTGGTGCTGCAATGCTGCATTTTTCACTATATCCTCAGTAGCTCTATCTCAAGAACTAATGCACGGATTTTCATCAAACTTAAAATTCTGTTAGACATTGGCATAAGTTGTTGCTGATTAGATTTTGGTATAAATTGCCTAATAGGTGGTGGCACTGCTATGCTGCATTTTTCAGGATTTACATGATTTTAGCGATAGTCCCATCTCAGGAACTAATGCACGGAATCTCACCAAACTTCATATTCTGTTAAGCCTTGACATAAGTTGGTGCTGGTTACGTTTTCGTGTAAATCATGTTACAGGTGGCGCTGCTATGCTGCATTTTTTTATTATAAAATGCATAATTTTTTTTAGCAAATTACGCTTTTTGAAGTATTAACATGTATGAGATAGAAGAAAGTTTTGCGTTTGGCACATCCGACTAGTTTTAAAGTGTAGTTCTGCAATAGCTGCATTTAAGGTTATCTACATGACAGCCATGAGCATTTCTGGTATTTATTCTTGTTCTTATTAGAATTTTTTTTTTTCAGGCTTCTTAGACTGGGTGCATGTGCTTAATATTTTTATTTAAAATGTAGCATCAGATTTGAAAATACATTGTTATTTAATTTATAAAGTTGAAATAAAGCAATTAGACTTTATTTGCTGAAATATGAACTGATGAGGAAGTCATTTAATGAAGAAAATTAAGATGTAATTAATTAATAAAGATTAGTTTAGTGGTCATCAGTCAAACTCTGATGGGGGGATAAGATTTAAGTGATGAATCAGATATTTGTGATATCTATCTTAACTGAGATGGAATAAGTGAATAGATTAAAAGAGAACCAAAATTAAATGTGGGAATTCCTACAAATAATGTTTTGACAAATTTGCATGATTTCCTAAATTTTTGATAAGAAAATATCACATGACAAGAAGTTGTGTGCTTTCTCCTGAGTTAATAATTCTTTTACTTATTCATTTATTATTATTATTATTATTTTGAGAATTTTATTCATATATATATTTTTTCTTTTTAGGTTAAAGCAGCAGAAAGTGATTTTGTATATTGTAGCTGCTGTAATCCTCCTTACTGTGATACTAGCTTTATATTTTACCATTCGAAAACACAGTTGAAAAAGCTCCACCTTCTCTTCATTATTTATTTTCTATTACCCATATTTTATTTTCCTTGCCAGAAATATTTATCGATATTTGTAAAGAATATATATACAGTGGCAGACAAAAAAACTGCATCACCTGCGAAAAAGTGGAAAACGCTGCAAATAGTGTTTTTCAAGTACAGGTATTATAGAAGGAAGATATTTTTACGATAAAATACAGTTGTAGGATTAATCTCAATTAAATTTTTATTGGGATTTATAAATTATTTACGCATAATTATTTGCAAAAAATGGAAAAAAGTGAAAAACGCAATATTTAAAAAAATTGGAACAAAGTAATAGATGCACAAATTCTGTAGTTAATGTAAATTTTATATAACTGCAGTCATATTATATATACTTAGATGTGTATACATGCATAAGGATCACTTCAGTATTTCGTGGATCATCCAAGAGCTGCAATGACAGCCTTGCAGTGGTCCAGCATAGAATATATCAAATTCTGAATGTAATCCTGGCCAATTTCATGCAACCAGACCCTAATAATGCTTTTCAGCAGTTTTATTTTAGCAGCAGGCTTCTGAGCAATAATTTTTGTACTAATTATATGCCAACAATTTTCAATGTGATTCAGGTCAGGACTATTCCCAGTCCATTCCAAAACTTTAATGCCAGATTTTTTCAGATAGGCCGTCGCCTAAAGGGAGGAAACTGGGTGAAAATTACTTTTCCAATATCCTTAATGTTATGGAGATTAAAACTTGTAAATTAGGCAATAAAATAATTCAGGAATAAGTTAGATTGTATTTACCAATTTCGCTGTATGGCTGGGTGCAGAGTCCTGTTGAAAAGTACAATTTCTAGCACCTTTAAAATCATCCTTAATAACTGGTTTTAAACACTCCTCTAAAATCTCGGTATAAGAGGGTGCATTCACAGTTCCAGTAATAAGTTTCAGACATCCAACACCTTGGCTGTAGATGCATCCCCAGACCATTTGGCTGACTGGGAATTTTACAGTAGGCGATATGCAGTCTGGATGATAAGCTTCACTTTTACATCTTCGAACATACCGCTTACCGTCTGATCTATGTAGGTTGAACTTAGATTCGTCCGAAAAAATTACTGAATCCCACTGAGCCTTTGTCCATGAGACATGCTCTTTTGCCCAAGAAAGTCGTTTCTGCATCACTTTTTTTTTGTAAATAAAGTCTTTTTCTTTGGGCGATACGCATGCAAACGGCATTCCACGAGGCGTCTTTGGATAGTTTTTGCGCTTAAATTAACACCCCAGACTCTCTCAAATTCGATTTTTAAGTCAGGAGCACTTGCATAACGATTACTCATATACATCCATTTCAGGTATCGATCATCAGAATTTAGGGTCACCCTCTTTCGGCCCGATCCAGCCTTTCTCTCAACATTACCAGTTTCACGTTCTAATTTAATCGTCCTCCAAACTGTCGATTGATTGCAACCAATTTTTTTAGCGATCACACATCTCGAATATCCTTCTTTAACTAAAGCAAGTATCACACATTTTTTTTTCTTGCGCCAATTGAACATACGAAGCCATCATTCGACCGCTTAAAGAACAAGACAAATGACCGTTTTTCCCTTTTGCCGCACTATTTTTAAAATTTTGATGACGCAATACTTCATAAGGGGTATATTATCCAATAGAAATGTAGAATGATATCTTGCTTTGCAGCAACTAAGATTAATTTATTTGAACGAAATAACTCATTAGCATTACAAAATGTTAATTTTTCTAGGTGATGCAGTTTTTTTGTCCGCCACTGTATATATGTGTGTGTGGTATATATTCTTATAACTATTTAATGCAATCTTAGGTAGCTAAATAATCTATGCAATCTTGTTCATGTAATTGTTTTCAAAATTGTTATTTAAAATAATTATCATTAGCTAGATAAATTTATATTTCTACATAGTTTCTGCATTAAAAATTTTATTTTATTTTCATAATTAAACAGAAATTCCTATTTTTGTAAGATAAACTAATTAAGGTAGGATTATAAAGATAAATAGAAAATGTATAACTGTGCACATCACTTGTGCATGATTAGCTTTAGAATTTTGTGATTTACTGGCATTGTTGTAAAGCATTTTATGTATAAACAACAAGGTACAGGTTTATTTAATGTGATCAACATTTATTGTTTAGAAAATATAATATTTTTTTTTAGAATTAGATATTGTATTAAATCTTGAGTTTATCTTTTCATGCCAAAAGCAAAGGTTTTTTAAGTTATTTAACTTTTATGACTATTTCAGACTTGCCAAGTCTCCTCGGGCTAAAATATTCACTGCCAGAGGCAAGAGTTCTTCATCTACAGATTGACACAGTTAATAACAGTTGAAAAAATCATTTGCACTTGTTTGATGGAAAATGTCAAAAATATCATACACAATATTTTGGAAATAAATATCAAATATCATGATATTTTGGAAATAAATCTTGGATATATATCACCGAACCTTTTTATTTCCTATTTAGGCATAATTTGTAACTTCGTGTTGAAAGCTTGAGTTAAAATTTCCTTTAACCCTGTACCTCATAAATTTTGAAAAATATCAAAGGTCAAAATCACTTTTGTAATTGGCATAATACAATGTTTTGTAAATTTTGCAATAAATAAAGAAAAAAAGGATTTATATCATATATGATGCCTGGGTGTAGAGATGTCATTCAAAATAAACTTTAGTCAAAAATCGGTTTAAAAAAAACTTTTAATATTTTAGATTTCAGCCTCATATTAGGTTCATTGGGCAAAATTGCAGTTGTGTGCATTACTAATTTCATGTAATATTAATTAAAAATTTAAAGTATGCAAATGTTGCCGTCTCTGTATGCTGGTAAAATAAAACTTATATAAAAGAATCTCCTGCTTTTTTTATTTTGGAAACTTGGCAAGCCTGCTATTCCAACTTCAATAAATTTACCAAAGTTAAATGAAAGATCAGTCCATTACAGTATTTTATTTATTTGTATATTTATTTATTAAATGCATGCTCTAAAAGCAAAAAAAAAATTTAGTTTTAGAGTGCTTTTTTAATTATTGTTGTTATTTATTTGTTTTTATTTTTGTCAAAATATGCTTATCAATAGACAGACCTTTTTTTTTTTTTATCGGTTTTAATATTTTAGATTTGTAGTAAGACCTAAAAGTCTTTTTTAAATCTTAATACAAAATAAGTTACTTTAGACATAGAATCTCTGTTCAGTTTAATAAATTTGAATGTAACATTATGCATTAATTTTGTTTAATGTTAAAAAAAAAAAAGATATATTTCAAATCAGCTATTGAGTTATAAATTAAAAGAAAAATGTATTTTTTAATGCATATTTTAATGTACTAACATTACTTTGTAAAAGAAGATTCCATAATATTTTTTATAAGAATGAATTCTATGTATATAAATTTTAGCTGATTTTTAACTGATTTTTGTAACATGTTATAAGATAATCAAGTATATTTTATTGCAAATGAACAAATATTTATTTATGTTTTTATTATTTTGTGTGGGTAAAAGAATATTTTCATGTAATTAAAAATGCTCTAAAAATAATTGGTTTATTAAACACCTTTAAAAGAAATGTTACATCTTTATTTACAGAGTCAGTTTTATTTGCATTTATTTTAAATAAATATTTATTAAGATATAATATTAGTCAATCAATTGTATTTTAATTAAAAGATTATATATATAAAGGAAAAGAAACTTTAGTATATTTGCTTTTTTTTTTTTTAATCCAGAATTAAAATTTGTATTCCACAATTGTTTAATTTTTTTTTCTATAAAATTCTTGTTCATCTTGTTTTTCATTGAAATCAGTAATAATAATAAAATGAATGTATGCATAAAAAAACAACAGAAAATGAGAGAAAAAAAAATATGAGACTATTTAATAATAACTGTTTAAATTGAGATGTTAGGAAATTTTAGTTAAGGGAATCTTTTTTTAACAATGTTTCCTTCTGCTCTTACATATATATTAAGATCATATAGGGGGATTCAAAATAGAGGTTATGCTAATTATTTCTTGAACCACTGATGATAGGAACATACTTCCAATTGCAAAAAGCATGCAAATTAAGTACGGATTTTAGGTATGGCATTTATTTTGCAAGGAACTGCATACATATTAAAATATGAAATTTAATTATTGCTATGGTCCCCTTCTATAAATTATATCTCTACATTTTAAAAAAAGTAGCCACTGTCAATGAAAATTTTGTGCCTTGAGGTCTTTCTGGACTAATATTCAAAAAACTATTGCATATAAACTATGAAATTTGGTAGTTTTATAGAGAAATGTTTGATAAACATTCTGAAGCAGACAATTTTTAAATCTGAGAATTATTTTAAGAGATGTTTAATATTAAAGTCAGTCAAAATAGTTCTCTTAAATAAGTTTTATAGGAACAAAAACTATGCACAGGAATTTAACCATAATTTAAAAGGATATAGTTGACAAGCTTGTGATGTGCAGAGTGCAATTATTTTTTTCAATTTGACTAATTTTTTTAGACTTTATTTCAATGTTTTATTCAATTTTTTCTTATTTTGATGGAGATTTATTTCCTATTGCAAAAAGTCCATTATTTGAATTGTTGCCAATTTGTAAAATAGTGCACATAATAATATTCCCTTTCAATTAAAAAATGCATTTACACGTACTATTAAAAACTGCATTACTATTAAAAACAGAAATAAAACTTTAAAATAATAATTAAATGATCATGTGTTAAAAGTAGTACAGTAGAGTCTCGAAAAATCCGAGGTAATTGGCGCTGACACCACCTCGGATTACTGAAAACTCGAATTTTCCAAAAAAGTAGAAATTTCTTATCAATTATATTTTTACTCAATTAAGATGACAAAGAATGTACATACCGTTATTCCTTTTGTAATGATATACAGGATACTTTACAATAAAAAAAAAAAATCAATTAATTGCTGCTTTAACACATTACTTCTCTGTTTAGAGGCAATATCTAGCCAACGCTTAAAAAGCATAACATCAGCAAGGGTATCATTTAGCTATTCTACACATTTTAAAGCCAGTTCTAAAGATGCAGAACCTTCACTATGAGAGATTATTTTTTCAAATGGCAGAGAGTCGTTTTCTTCTGTATCATTACATTCCTCCTCATCTTCTATCATTTCTACAATAGTCAATTTAGGAATGTGAAAAAAGCTAACTTTGAATAAACGACAGAGCAACTTACAATGCAACTGGTCACGGAGTACACCCCCTAGCGCCTAAGGGATCTTGAAAAAAGAAGAATCTTGTAGAACTAGTTTAGAAACCCCTTTCAAACCAACTCCAACCCTTAACCATCTGCCTGAACAAGAGAAAGAAAGGGTGGTAGGTGACTGAAAATGGCAATGACTTTCCTTCCTAGAAGAACTGGCATTCTTTCGGGCGAGGGAAAAAAACACCTAGACATTTTTATTCTTATTTTTGACACCTCGAATTAAGCAGAACCTCGGACTTCTGAGACTCTACTGTAAATGTAGAAAATTATGTAATAAAAAATATACTTGAGCGTGAATATTAAAAAAGAAATAAATTAATATGCATTCAAAACATTAAATGGAGAAACTTACGTCATATTTAAAATGCTCGAATAAATAACAATATTTCCAAACAGTTTCAATTTAAAAATATATTTACATGAGAGATTAATTTATGTTGACAAAATCTTTTACCTACTGTTGCAAATTTTAAAACATCATAAATATTTCCCTTCAATTAAAAACTATATTTTTAACATTTAATAATAACATTTAAATTTACAAAATAACTAATAAATTGTTAAAATATCATTAAAAATACAGATAAACGTCGAATTAAAAAATGACTCAATAACATAACTAATACATGTAATACATCTGATGTAAATTGAATGTGACATACGGTCATGCACTTTTGGTGTTAAATCCTATATTTTGGCAGCAGTTCTTTTCTTTTATAGAAAGTAGTCGACGAGATAATGGAGAAGTACGCAATTTTTTATAGCATCGTTATAAAATTCTCCTATGCAGCAACATTGTTTACACAAGTTGATTTTCAAATGTTTCATTGATTTTATTTAATCAGTCATGAAAACGCTTGTTAGCTGTTTTGTCAGCATTTGATTCGATCTTAAAAACTCTCAGTCAAAGGAAAATGAATGAAAACCTGATTACAGCAGATCGCCACTCGTCGTTTAATTATAATTCAATCTTCTGTAATCATTTTAGAGTTGATCAAATCAGAGTGTTTTTAAAGTTTGCTGTGTCAGAAAGGGGGTTGGCAAGCATAGCTTGTAGGGGACAGAGCCCCTTAGTTTAGAAAAAAAATTAACCCTGCTCTGACCAGTAAAACAGTAAAAATTTTATTCTTTTTTGACCAAAACTCGCTGAATTATGTTAATTTCAATTTAATGAAATTTCGGAGCTTTCTGGCACTAATGATGATTTTCTAGTGTCAGAAAGCTTCGAAATATAATTTTTATTGTTTTAATTATGAGCACATGCAGAAAATTTTTCTAAATATAACTTATAGAAGAGACCATATTATACCCAGATACCATATAAAGTGTTAGTTTTCATATTTTAATACATATACGACTCCTTGCAAAACAAATGCTATATCTAGAAGCTGCACTTAATTTTGCGTACTTTTTGTAACTGGAAGTATGTTTCTACACGATTGATTTAAACAATAATCAGCTTAACCTTTATTTTGAATCTTCCAGTATACTATAATTATAAGTAAATCATATATTATAGAATGCGGACCATGTATTTTATAATATACATATAGTTTTAAAATATAAAAAGTGGTTTTTAATATAGATTAAATATTTGATATTTTTTTCTCAGTTAAATGGAAAGCCCATTTAAATTTATTATGTGCTAAATACTAAAAAAAAACTATTTATACTAGAACTAATAATTAAATTAAAAAAAACAATGCTCATTAATATTATTTTTATTAGCATTAGTTTATCTGATAGCTCAACATTTGCCTCAAATATAACCATTATTTTGTACATTTCACACTATATTTTTTATGTATTTTAGCGCTGTGAATTATATCTAGTTATGGATATAATTTTTTAAATTATGTTTTTATTTATTATGTGTACTACCTGTAAGGCTAACATCACTAAATCTACATATGTATATCAAATGAAGCATATTTAAATGTGTTGTATATAAATAAAATAAAATGTAAATATTTATTAGTACACTTACATTGTGCTTCCATTGTTTCTTTTTTGTTTGTTTTCCTTCAGAATTGTGTGCTTGACATATAGAGAGGGTGGTCACACATTTTTTAGACGATTTAGGGATTGTTTTAATGTTTAAGATGTAAATATTTTTTTAAATGATCAATCTGATAATCTTGTTTCTAGATTCTAATTCTGCATCGTGCTTTTCATGATAGAAGGGGTTTTTTGTAAAATTTACATGGATATTGCTTCCCATGCCTCTTTAAAAACTTTCTAGAGTCCTCCATTCTTGGTAGTTTTGCGCTTTGAAGGAGCTTTTTTCAGCAGACCAAATGTACAATAAAACATAAGTGAAACGTCAGGTGACTTATACTATTCACACCGGACATTTAAGATATCATAGCCTGCCATTTTTGAGGTGGTACCCTTCCAGAATTGAATACCTGTTCACACAGAAAAACTAGTCTAAGATAACTCGCTGAACATCGCTGTGTCTGAGATCTGAACAAACATAGAATATGCACATGTGCATAAGTTAAAGGCAGTCTCAATAGCCAATTGGTTAAAGTTAGCCTCCAGGGCCAATCAAAGTGAGTGGTACTGGCTGTATCTAGCAATAGAAAGTTCGAACTCACTGAATGAGTTTGTGGAACTCCCTCAGTGAGTTTGGCGGTTTAAAATATCTTAAATATCCGATCTGAACCAGGTATTAGGAATATGTTGAAAGGTATAAATGCAATACCTGGGTAAGTTTTTATTTTTTCAATGACTACAGCAGTAGTTTTTGAAGTTTATGAGCGGTGGCTTTGCTTTGGTACAGTTACTCTTTTAAAGTCATTGAAATGAAAATAAAAAATAGATTTTTTTTCTTTAAAAATCTGACCTAACATCTCTCTTAATAGTATGATTAATTTATTGTAATATTTTTGTTCAGTTTTCTAATTTTTATTTTTTTATTGTAAGATAAATTTGTGACAGTCATAAATCTTTACCTGAAACACTTTTTTCAGTTTTGAAATGGAATCTTTCTTTCATTTTTTTTCCCATTTAGAGTCTTTTTACTATCTATAAGTACTGATTTTTGGGTAGCCCTTTCTAATTAATTGTGAAGTTTATTTTTTACTTGTAACGTGCATAGTGTAAAAATGTCTAATTATTTTAAACTTTTGAATATTTCTCTTTGGGGAAAAAAAGAAAAAAAAAATGTATCCTCGGATTAACAGGTTAATTGCATGTGTCATCTTCAAAGATGAATAAATTTGAAAGTATCGGACAATAATATGAATAAAACATAATAAATAAAAGTCTTAAAGATGGACATTACACCGTTGAATGTTATATTAAAACATAGATAGCACAAAATTGTGCATGTTCTTTGTTAAAAGCAGTGTACAAATACGATTAAAACCATTTGGGAAAAACAGGGGACAAAGAAAAATAAATTGAATACTTATAAAATATAATTCAGTTTTTCACTGAATGGTTGGTTTGGTTTACATCAGGTTTTGTACGCCACCTGGAATTCAATTTTTTTCTCCAAAAGCACTTAAAACTCCTGGAATTTACCTGTGACTCCTGAAAAATATTAAAACTACAATATTTTAATTTTTTTTTCTTACTTTCTATAATTTTGAGAATATTAAACATTAAAAATTTATTGATTTTAAAGGAAAATCGCAGAAAATCTAATTATTTCACAACACGGAGCAGTGTTAACTGCAACTGGCACGGTTCACACAACCGGCATGAAAAGTGTATTGCACAGTAAACATGCGCAACCAGCAGCTAAGAACAATTGAGCTTATGGTAAACACAAAATCAAATTAAACTGGGAACTTCTAATTCTTAGCAGTGAATTTGACATTAAAATATTAAGGGAATATAAACAAAAGTTTTAATTTAATTTTTGCTTCTGATACGTATCAACTGGAGCTTAGTGATAAATAATGAGAAATCAACATTCTCTTAAGTCTCATATTTCCAATGTTTTTCACTATTTAAAATTAGTAAGACTTTTGAAGATTCATATTTTAGGAGGAGCAACCCCATCCTGTATATACCATCTTGAAAAAAGGTAACGAGTTTGTATTAAAAACTCAAAGTAAATCTCCTGGGGGAAAAAAAAAAAAAAGAAACTCCTTGAAAACTCCTGGAATTAACTTTGTTAAAAAGGGTATGAATCCTGTTACATTTTAATCAATCGATGGCTCCAGCTTATTTTGTTTTTTTTCCCTTTTTCTTTTCTCTATTCCCTGCGTATTCCCTGTTTTCATTTCTATCATTTCGGGATGTAAAGTTCAACATTTATGTCTGACCTCTATTTACCCCGGTGTCAATCAATGTCAATAAAGCAGATAACTGTTGTTTTGTTATTTAAAAAAAAAAGTTTTTCTTTTATTTGTTTGGTTTATACTGTGTAAAACAGATAAAGAAAAGAAGGCAAGGGGGAAAAAATTAAATTCTGAGAAACAGGCAAAAAAGATTACATTTGCTGAAACTTAGTGCTCGTGTATATTGCACACCTTTTTATCCCCATTTTCGGCCTAAAAATTGGGGTGTGCATTATACACGAAATATGTCTGATAGCTATGTGAAATCACACGTTCACTGAATATAACCCGTGAATTTCGCAAGAAGAAAGTTATATGAATACAGAAATAGTAAGAAAAATAATTGTACACTAACGATTGTAGTTTGTATTATTATGTGCAAAATAAGGTTTCGACTGGTGAACATCTGCAAGGATTTTGCTCTTAAGTGTTACATTTTTGAGCAATATCTAATATTTTTTTAGATGAGTGAAGAAGAAAAATTATTTTCTAAAAAAAAATTAAGGACAAAAATATCTGCAAATAACATGAGTCAAGCCAGAATAGCATCTCATTTATTCCATTAAAATTACAGTAAAAATTGATTGGAGATAGCAAAAGGCATGCATGAGAAAAAAAATTAACATTTGCATTTTAACTTTATTAGAAGATGACATCATCCACTGGAAAAACATGTGACAAAAGGAAAATAAATTGAATACATATAAAATATAGTTTAATCTAATATAACAATGCATACCTTTTAGGCTGCACGTGATATACCACTGTTTCGATTAATCGATGGTGTTTTTTTTCCACTAAACATTTGAATTTGCATTTTGCTTTCTAATCATAGATATAAAATAAACTAATGCAGAGAATTTTTGTAGCAACATTGATTTGAGAAAAACCTTTCATTGTATTTATGGAAACAATGCTGATTTAATTTTTAATTAACTGCAGTTTTTAATCCAAAAACATGTTTTAACGAAATGTGAGTGTACTATGTCAGGAGAGGGTTCAAAATCCTTTCGAATGATACCTCATTCATAGTTTTGCGTTTTGTAAATGCATAGAAAAAGGGATGTTGACAACAGAAATAATATATATGATGCATCTGTGTTCTACCTGGCAAAGTAAACATTGTTTTGCTACCTTTTTTAGCGAAACGGATCTCTGTGAAGTGAAATTCTTTCTTTACACAGGCAATGAAACAAAATAGAGATACATTTTAAATACAATCATTGTTTTTTAATCTCACTTTTATATTATTTAGCATTTTACCATCTGCAATTTAATTTTTTTATATTGCATACATATTTACAGGCATATAAAGTACTTTGGAGGTTTCAGAAATTAGAATGCAATGATATTCTGAAATTCTTATGAACTTCTTATTCATGTAACTTTTTGGATAAAAAAAATAAACTTGTATTAAAATAAATTCCTTATTTATGTCAATAGAATACAAAAATAATTTATTTTGATAATAAAATATTGCAGCAAAATAGTGTGAGTAAGTTGAATTTTATTATTTTCATATTCTTTGAAATAGGGTTGCTAAGCAACTAACAAATTAAAGAGCAAAGTAAAAAGAAACACATTTTAAAATTTGTAAAAAATATGAAAATAAAATGTTTTATATTTCCCGAACAGATGCAAAAATTTTTTCAATAATTTAAACAATTAATTTCTAAATTCTAATGAATGTATCGGCAAATTTTCAAAGCTATTGGATATATTTAAAACCTCCATATCGAAAATCTAGCATGAATAATTTTACGCTTAAATCCATTGTTCAAATATGCGATTTTCATTTCAGTTAAAAAGGAAATTTGAAAATCGTCTGCATTCCCATAGGAAAGTATTGTGACCTAAAAGAAATGTTCTGTATTTTTCGAACGAATAAACCAAATGTAACTAAAAGCTATACAGCTAATTCTACTTCACCAACATACTCACCAAAAATCAACATAATAGGACGATTTTTACTGCATTTATCGTGGAACAGACAGACAGAAACCAAAAAGTCCTTCCGGCCTGTACCGAGAGGAAAAGGTAGCTTTCCTATATCTTCGTTTTAAAATTTTAGCTAATGTTACACGAAAACAGCAAGTTAAAATGCAAAGAAACGTTTACAAAAGATTCCTTAATACTAAATTTGAATAAGAAATTCGCCAAATTATTGAGCAATAGCCAAATTGGCTTCATTTATGAAGACTTACTTTGGTCGCCAAATTTGGCGATATTTCGCCAAATGTCGCCAATTTTGGCGAGAATTTGGCGCTAACGGATATGAATGTATAGTTTTATGCGTATGATTGGGAAAATTATTACAACAATGAAAGAAAATAATTTGCGAGTAATCGCGTTAATGTGCTGTTTTGTTTCAAAATGTCAGCCACCCTAGAATTTCAAACTACTCTATCTCAGCCATTTTTAGGTAGCTTTCAATACAAAAAAGTATAAAACTACCTATTGCAGCCGTTCGGAGGAAAGCAGTTCCGGAAAATTTTGATATATTTTCAACGATCATAACCCCCAGACCCCAAAACCACCCTCCATTCAAATGTTGATTTATATATATATATATCTCCATATATATATATATATATATATATATATATATATATATATATATATATATATATATATATATATGGAGATATATATATATATATATATATATATATATAATATATATGTGACCTATGTCATACGATAACGCTCGTATTTATAAATCAATTTTGATGAAACTAATTGTGTGTATTAAGCTCACCATGTCACGATCACGACCGAGTTCGTTGGCCAGCTTGGTCCGCTATTTTGTTTCAAGATGGCAGCCATTTAAAAATTTAAAACTAAAATAAATATACATAAAAATTAAAAATTAAAATTTATTTTTTAATTAAGTGTTAGGCCTTGATACGAGGATTCCAGAGCATTTTTTGGTTTATCTCTATCTTAAAAAATGGCTGAGATAGAGTAGTTTGAAATTCTAGGATGGCTGACATTTTGAAACAAGACAGCACATTACAAAAAATTTCATTGTTGTAATAATTTTCCCAATCATACGCATAAAACTATATATTCATATCCGTTAGCGCCAAATTCTCGCCAAACTTGGCGACATTTGGCAATCAAAATAAGTCTTCATAAATGAAGCTAATTTGGCTATAGCTCAATAATTTGGCGAATTTCTTATTCAAATTAAGTATTAACGAATCTTTTGTAAACATTTTCTTTGCATTTTAACTTGCTGTGTGTGTTCCTGTAACATTAGTTCAAATTTTAAAACGAAGATATAGGAAAGCTACCTTTTCCTCCCGGTACAGGCCGGAAGGACTTTTTAAGATAGAGGTAAACCAAAAAATGCTCTGTATTCCTCGTATCAAGGCCTAACACTAAATTAAAAAATAAATTTGGATTTTTAATTTTTTTGTATATTTATTTTAGTTTTAAATTTTTAAGTGGCCGCCATCTTCAAACAAATTGGCGGACCAAGCTGGCCAACGAACTCGGTCGAGACATTGGTGAGCTTAATACACACAATTAGTTTCATCAAAATTGATTTATAAATACGAGCGTTATCGTATGACATAGCTCAGATATATATATATATGGATATCTGTATATATAAATCAACATTTGAACGGAGGGTGGTTTTGGGGTCTGGGGGTCATGATTGGTGAAAATATATCAAATTTTTCGGAACTGCTTTCCTCCGAACGGTTGCAATAGGTAGCTTTATACTTTTTAGGTGCGTTTGTAATTATATAAATACGTAGCACCTATTGTCGTCGCTTGGTCCGTCCGTCTGTCTGTCCGTCCGTCCGCATATAACAACGCAAAAACTACCCAACCGAATGGTTTAAAATGTAAGATATATTATCTTTGCAGAATTTTGTCGAGACATTTCAAATTTTATGAAAATCGAATCAAAACTTTAGGAGATATTAATAAAAATATTTATCAAGAAATTTGAATTTTTTTTTTTTAAATCTGTGCTTTCTTGTTATAGGGGCTTCCGAGGTTTAATCGTCAAGCGACCGAGATACTTATTTTATGACAGAAATTAATCTGAAGACGATATAATTCATTTCACAGAATTAAAAACATCTAGATCTGAATATTTATATAACTAGCTATAGTACGAACGCACCTCATTTGTCACGTTTGACGTACAATTTCCAACTTGTTTGTATTGAAAGCTACCTAAAACGTTTCATGTCTCCACAGTGAGCCTCAACTGACGTTTCAGCAATTAGAAACAGACATTTGCCTGCAATTACTAGTTATAGAAACATATATCAGAATATTGTGTATAATAATGCAAACACATGTTTCATATTAAATATTTATAACGTTATTATTCATCACATTAACAATGTAAAATAGAAGGCAAATGTTCTGATTTATTGAATTTTGGAGATGTTTTATGTGTAGCTAAACTTTGACACTATCATGTGCATTGATGGGAATTGAGAGTAAACTGAGTATTATGGCAGAAATTTTAAATGTTCTCATTGCTGCAATACAGCACAATTGTTTACAATCTACCGCCTTTTACCCTGTTCCATAGCAATGCATCGGAATACAATTAATTGAAAAACCTAGAGTATGATAGGCTGAAGAGGCTACTTTTCTCACGCTAAAACACCAACTTGCTAATGTTAATCCTATGGGGGAAATATTTTAAGATGGTCTCGTTTGCATTTCAATATTTTCAATGGTTTTTTTTTTTTTTTTTTTTTTTTTTTTTTATTATTATTCAATAGGTGAGGTTGATCTCTATGCAGGCCCTTTTGTACTTTTCCGATTTTGATTACAATTTTTTTTTATTAAGATACTTTCACTTTCGGAACCGGTTTCGAAAGTGAAAGTATTGCCATAAAAAAAAACTGCAACCAAAATCAAAAAAGTAAAAAAGGGCCTGCATAGAGATCAACCTCAGTTATCCTATGCAAAAAAAAAAAAAAAAAAAATCATTTAAAAATATTAAATGCGAACGCGATATCTTAAAATAATTCCTCCATAGGATTAACATTAGCGAGCAGGTGTTTTTGCGTGAGCGAAGTAGCCTCTTAAGGGGATCTGCGACAAAAATTCATTTTATAAAGGGCTCCATGAACCAAAAACTTTGGAAAACACTGGTCTAAGGGAATGCCAGAAGAAAATCCATTTGGATTATCTAGATTATTAAGTGTAGTGCAAGATGAATATTTTGAAAATGGGGAAATATCTGAGATAATGCCACAAGAAACCCCATTTGGACTTGCTAGATTATTAAAAGTAATACAACATGAATCTATTAGAAAACTGGGAAAATCTGAGGTAATACCACAAGAAAATTCTGATGACCTAGTACAAGATGAATCTGTTGAAGATGATGAAGAATCGTTTGAGGTAATGCCACAAGAAAATGCATTTGGATTATCAAGATCAGCTATACTCAACCTTTTTTCCATGCGGGCCACAAACATAAGTTTGCTACAGATGGGCCGCAGCACACTGTAGTTTTATAATATTGCAAAAAAAAAGTATTTAAAATAGTAACATAGCAAAAACAGTATAACTATAGCAATATAAGAAAATTGATATAGTCAGTATGAGCTATATGTAATAACAAGTATAAAATGTAATAATATAATAATGCAGAATTTCCAAGCTCTAAAATGATTTTATCTAGTGAATGCATAATATTTTATAAGGCAAATAAAGTTTCTGATAATATATTTTGAACAAAAATCCATATCATGACTTCCAGAACTCAAAACCCCCCTCCGTCGAAATGTTTATACATATATCTATGTATATATCTGAATTTTGTTATGCGTTAGCACTCGTATTTATGAACCTATTTGGATGTGACTTAGCATGTGTACATGACTTACCAAGGCCTCTTAGACAATTACATTCAAATGAAGATTCAGTAAGAGAAGAAAAATCCGTTATAGACAGGTTCCATTCTTAGCAAGTACATCGCCTGTTGTATATACGTATTGTATTCTTTTAGCACGGATCAAGACAGTTTTTTCCGTTTAAGACAGGTTTCCGACATAGAAATGTTCTATTTTGCACATTTTACTGTACTTTATTTTGTTTATTTATTTATTTATTTTTACTTTTTTTTGTCTAAAAAATGCATGTACTGTTCTTTAAAAAGAAATTTAATTGCAGAATAATGGCCATTTAAAAATTATGGATTTTTTGCGATAATTTTACTGATTTTTGAACGGCCTGAAATGTTAGCTCGTAAAGACTTCTAGGAAGAATGAAGTCCAGGCCCAGCTTGGTCCGGATAAAAAGAAGTCTGGCCGAACCCAGCCCGAGTCCGCAGAAAAAAGTTAGGCCTGGCCCGGA
The DNA here is from genome assembly GCA_963931845.1 of Maratus michaelseni. NCBI lineage: Eukaryota > Metazoa > Arthropoda > Arachnida > Araneae > Salticidae > Maratus > Maratus michaelseni. The sequence continues at coordinate 388,768,410 of OZ007587.1, read as the reverse complement.
AAGAGTGAAGACCAGGTTTGGCCCGGCCCGAGTTTCGTGAATGAATATTAGCTCGTACAGATCTCTACCTCAGACATGTTTACTGGATTTTATATTTTATACCTATATTACATTCCGGAAGAATATTTTTTCTCCAAAAGTATTAAAATTATCTGAAGTCGTAAGGCCACTTTCATGATTTCTCCGCATATAAAGATAAAGAGTAATACAAACACTGAAATACACTTCCAAGAAGTAAGAAATGTCATTCTATGATACTGCATTTCATTACAAACTAAATCATAGAATGTGGAATATTTCTTGTATGTGTGTAGTGTATGTTGTATGTTTAAAGTAACGATGTTTACATTAATTCCTAAAATCTTAATAGAACTTGGCCGAAAAGTTTCGCGGCGCTCCAGTGTGTCGCGATCCACCGTTTGAAAATCTATTGCGTTGGATATTGAACTTGTTAGATAACTAAATAAAAGTTTCCTTAAAATTTCATGTCAGCCAATTAAAAGTTATAAACTACTCACAAACACACACACACACAAAAAAAAAAAAAAAAAAAAAAAAAAAATTGAAAAACTTTTATTTTCGTGCAAATGTTTTTAGGTAGATTTCGTAAGAAATACTTTACATTCTCACCTAAGTTGGAATTTTTGAAAAAAAATTTGCAGATCTACGCCGATCATGACTCCCAGAACCCAAAACCACCCTCAGTTCAAAACTTTATCTATCTATCTATCTATGTAACTTTTTTATGGACACGATAACTCCCATAATTCTGCACAAATCTCTTCCAAACTGATACATAAAATCAAGGGGCATAAAATCTCGGTCAAGTTCGTTAATGGGCAAAATTGAACCAGGGGGGGGGGGGGGCTTTTTGTAAAACAGAAAAAACCCATGACGTCTTAATTATGATACATATCGAATCCGTTTAAAGTTATTATTACTTCTAGGAAAAGGGCCGAAAATTTATGAATGACAGATTTTTGATATCATTAAAAATGACCTCAAGGGGGCGGAGGAAATGGGGGTTTAAGAAGAAAAAAATTCATAACTTCGTCAATTCACAAGATATCAAATCCGTTTGCATTTATTAAAAATCCTCTTATATCTAAAACTTTTATATTGACAAGTTTTTTATAGGACCAACTTTTATAGCAAAAAATAAATAAATAAAAAATCCTGCCGGCTCCGCCAGCAAACAAGTTAGGTTTCGAAGTGGGCGTTTCCAAATGCGGCATCATGGCAAAAAGGTCATTTCTTCCGAAATTCCCAACAAACAGGCGCCCCATGGTCTGCGTCTTCGAAATCTACCTGTGCCTGTAGGCCGAGCCGTCAGGGATTTTTTCCTTTCTTTTCTTTTCTTTTTTTATACCGCTAACCAGGCCCCTGCCTGCCAGGCATAAGTGCCTAGCTTGACAAGTTAGTAACTGGACGTGGGGCGATATTCGCCTGATCACAGCGTAGCTGTGATCCACCTGAAAAACAGCCTTGTTGGCATCGCTTCAGTGCCCTGCCACAGTTTTCTTTGTTTGCCGGTTAATGGTTTCTATTTAACATTGTTGAATTGGCAGATTAAAAAAAAAAAAGCAAAAATTAAAAAAAGAGAAAGGAATCGGTCTCGTAATTTAGAACTTTGATCAGGTGACGAGACCTTTTCACCTGACTAAGCACCACCAGATGTATAATTCACGGGAAACTTGGAGGTCTTTGCACCCACGACGGATTTTACATGCACCAGGCGCCATTAGCATACATGGCTCGTGCAAATGCTTCATTTTCTACTGGCCATTATTTGAAACTCTAAATAAAAAAGAAAACTGTTCTCAAATCCAAAGCAGCTACTTTCTGACGCATTTTTTAATTCATTTTTGTTCAGAAAAGCATGAAATTGGCAGGTATTCAGAAACTATGAAATCGAATAGCGTTTTCTATTTTTTTGATAAAGGCAGAAGATTATGTCACAAACGTGACATGAATTGCGCTTATATCTCGATAAATAATTTATTTATCAAAAAATTGAATACTCATTTCGATTCCAAATCGCTTCAATTGCCAAACCTGTCAATTTTATGCCTTTACGTTTAAAAATGAGTCTGAAACGGAAATGTGTCAGAAAGTTTCGCGTTGTTCAGCAAGTCATTTGAGAACACCTTAAGTAAGTGGTGTATAAAGATTAATCGCAGATGCACTTGTGATAGCCCTTGTGACCTCGCACAGACAGAATAAAGTTTATTCCACTAAGCTTGATTCTTTTTACTAACGTATTTGAAATCTGTGACAAAAGGGTTTTTTAGGTGCATTCGTATAATTATATAAATACGTAGCACCTATAGTCATCGTCTGATCCGTCCGTTTGTCCGTATATAATAGCGCAAAAACTAACCAAATGAATGGTTTGAAATTTAACATATATAATCCCTGCAGAATTTTGACGAGTCATTTCAAATTTTATGAAAATCGAACCAAAACTTAAAAAGATATTAATAAAAGTTTTCTTTATTCTATTAAATCCTATTATACGTAATCTATATAGTAAAAGCACAAGTCATGTGACTGAGGAAAACAAAAACGGGCTAACCACATCTTTTTCCATATGCACAAGCGGCCATTTTTATTCACAATTATCTTTTCGAATAAGATTGCATAAAAGTTACATTTTTAGAAAGATCGTTCAAAAAAACTGTTTGCTTGAGAGGTGAGTTACATTAAAAAGTGTATAGATTCTGAGATAACTTCAGTGAAAATTAGGTTAACAGCCGAATATTTCAGTCCATTAAAGTAAATAAACATAAGATTCATTCATCGTGAGTCATAGAAATATTAAACCATGGAGGTAATCATTCGCAAAGCAAGGTATCCATGATGAATTTTACAGCGCTGTCTGGTGTCGGAAAAAAAATTCGCATCTGTAAACATGGCATACGCAATAAGGGGAAAAAAAGAGCATCTTCATTTTGCTCATAGCAGACGATATAAATTATTTCTCTGAAATAATAACGATGATCTTTTTTTTCATTGTAAAACTAGTTATAGCACGAAACGAACGCACCTCATTTGTCACATTTAACGTACAATTTCCAACTTGTTGATAACGTTAACATTTCCCTACACTTCAGAAATTTGTTAGATACTAATTGTTATACATTACCTTGTAGGTTGCTAGAGCATACTTGTTAGAATCTAAACTTTGAACATCTCATTTCATTTAGAAGAATAGCCTCTAAAATCCTTGAAATAATTTATTCATATCCAACAAGATATTCTCCTTTAATTATTAAAATTTAAAATTCTCCATAGTGACAAAATTGGATATTTTCCTTAGAATTTTTATTTGCACAATTTGAGAAAATTTTAAAATTGAGAAAGGATGCGAATATCATAAAAACTTTCAATTACAAATATTACGTATTGAATTTTAAGGGGCCGCTTCACTGAAACTTGCCGATCGCGAAATCCCACGTTAACCTGGAAAACTTGAAAACGCGATGACTCATTATCTAATATAATTATTAAAATACGATTTTCACCATCAGAAAGTAGACGTTAGATGCTGATGATGTGCGGTTTTATAAATTGTCTCCTTAAATGTTAAATATTTTTAAGAAGGTGATAAAATTCATCAAGTGAAAATATAAAAAAATTATAGCGATTTTTTAGGGTTTCAGGAGACATTTTTTTTTTAAATGCACATCATCGGCATCTAACGTCTACTTTCTGATTGTGAAAACCGTATTTTAATCATTATATTAGGTAATGAGTCATTGTGCTTTTAAAAGTGTCGCGATCGGGGAGTTTCAGTGTGCCATAAATATTTTGAACTTCTCATTTCACTAAATACAAGCAGGGAACACCGAGCTATGCTCGGTCAAAATTAGCTTTGAGTTCAAATATCATGACCCATGACCAAAATGACCCACTAATCAAATTTTCTCGAACATGTAACCAAGCCCAATTGTCTTCTCGAGCCCGAAACCCGTAGGATATAAAATTTAGTCAAAATAGTCTTAGCCGTTTTTTAGATAAAATTAGCTTGACCCACAGTGACCCTAAAATGACCTACTAATCGAATTTTCTTGGACATGTGACCTAGCCCAAAGATTTTCTCGTGCCCGAAATTCGTTGGATACAAAATTTAATCAAAATCGTTAGAGCCGTTTTTTAGATAAAATTAACTTGATCCGCATTGACCCAAAAATGACTCACTAATCGGAAGTTCTCGAAAATGTGACCCAGCCCACTTCTCGTGGACGAAAATGGTAGAATACAAAATTTAGTCAAAATCGTTTGAACCGTTTTTTAGATACAATTAGCTTGACCCTCACCCATGGTGACCCAAAATGACCCACTAATCTAATTTTCTCGAATATGTGACCTTGCCTCCTAATGGTTTCCTGGTGCCCCAAAACTGGAGGATACAAAATTTCGTGAAAATCGTTAGAGCCGGTTTTAAGATAAAATTTGCATATATATAACCACACACACACACACACACATAAGATTTGCTCGTATTAGAATATATGATGATATCTTATTCTTAAAAACCTCTAATGAATAATTTTATCGTAAAAAAAGAAAAAGAATTTTTTTCAAAGTTTAAATTGTGTTACCACTTAGTTTAACGGAAATTTCATCGGTCGTAGGCTTCCGAAAACACCTTTCTCCCTCATCATCATTTTCACTATCAGTTGTAATTTTATCACCAATCGTACGACTTCCGAATAGATATGTTTGTGATTATTGAGTAGGATTACACTTACTAAATTTCACTACATCATCTAATTTGTCAGCTTGTTACAGACATGGTATAAATTCATTTTTACTTTCATTAAAAAAGAAACACGGAAAATTGTGAAACACTGAATTTCAGTAGCGGCTCGTGATTGGCTTTGTGTTATTTTCAAAAGAGCTCGAGCTCTCCCAGGCTTTATTTTTGTAAGCTCTTTGCAACCAGAATTTCTGAATACTAATCTTCGGCTTATTTAATCGCATAAAAAACAGCCAACTGTTCCATGATTAAATAAGTCGAATATTAGTGTTCGGAAATTCTAGTAGTAAAGTGCTTACAAAAATAAAGCCTCCAAGGCTCTTCTGAAAATAACATCTAGTGCTCCCAAAAAGCCAAGCCGCAACTGTACGAATTGTCATAAACATCCAATGATATTTAAACATTAGATAAGAAAATTACTACCGCCAGTTTGATTGTTTTGGGATTCTTACTGTCATCTTTTCGAGCATAGGGGCTAAGCAGACATAGAGCTCCTATACTAGGCCCTTCTAGGAGGTCCTAGGTTCCTAGCCTTAATCAGATCATGTACGCTAATGGCGCCCGGTGCATGTAAAATCCGTCTTAGGCGCAAAGTCCTCCAAGTTCCCTGTGAATTATACCTCTGGAGGTGCCTTAGTCAGGTGAAGGTCTCGTCATCTGATCAAGGTTCTAAATTACGAGACCAATTCGCATAACGATGGCATGACGTATGGGTGTGATGCCAAGCCCAGGTCCATACAAAAGGAACAACATCAATTAACAGCAAAACAAAAATGGGAACAAAACAAAGTCCTCCACATAGCCGTCCTGCCAGCAATGGCCAAGCGCTACGCGGCATCCCTTCAGTGGCGCTATGCGCCCCGGTGTCAGGCAGTAAACCCGTTTAAGCTAAGGAAACCTGGCAGGTAGGAGCCTGGTCGCCGGTCTCCAAAAAAAAAAAAAAAAAAAAGATCCTTAAGCAGACCGAAGCCTCCAGGGCCAAAAAAGTATGGGGTATGAGAGGTAGCACAGGCCCACAACTACCAAATAAAGTTTTAAAAAACTGCAGTTGAGTTTTATGATTTAGATAGGTTTTTGTTGTACAATGTGTGTGTCCTCCCCCTCCCCCTCTCCAAGTAATAATAATAACAATAATAATTTTAGAAAGGCAATCCAAAAACGTATTTGTTTGTTCAATAATAATAATAATAATAATAATAATAAAATAGACGTTTAAATTGCCATTCTGCCACTTTTAAATACGCATCTTCTTGCTTTAGAGACTACTTTACTCACGCGAAAACACCCGCTCGCTAATGTTAATCCTGTAGCGGAAATACAGGGTGATTATAAAAAAACTATCCCGATATATGAGTCCTTAACTATCACACCGTTCACAGAAACTGACTGAAATTTTGGTTTTAAGTATTTTGAGGTATGCGCTCAAGAATCGTATGTAAAACATCAGTTAAACTCTAACAGTTACGGTTACAGTGACAAAATTTTGAAAATTTCAAATGGCAACACCTATTTTTTTTTTTATTGGAATGTGATCTTCATAGTGAAAACCATAAAAAGCATTGGGACGGTACTTGTAGCACGAAAATTGCCGGCGCTAGACAGAATAAGAAGAAAAATGAAAACAACGAATAAGGACAGAGAATCAACAAAAAACAAAACATTTTATTGTGTTTCACAAATTTTCCACGCCACACACGAAGACACGTTGCATGCGGCAGATAGTGGATAGCACTGAATAATAAAATGTTTTACTATGTACATCATAAATTTATGATCCGAGTTGGCGGTAGAATAATTTTCAGGTACTGGCTTCACACTAGTCCACAAGGTGTGATTCTTGTGGACTGTCATACACCACTTGAAAGTAATGAAGCGCCTGATGTAGCTTGTGCACTCGAAAAGGGACCGGAGGTGGCAGTATTCTGCCCTTAACGAAACAAACCGACTCGGAACCAACCGATCCCGTAATTCATAACGAGATTTGACAGTTTGCAATTCTGCCCTGCTTTCGGATTTTTCGACCGATGTTCAATCTCCCTGCTTTGAGCTTACCAGTTTCGACCAATCATTTCCAAGGTCACGCTTGGTTTGTTTATTTACGCGAGATGTGAACGTGTGTTTTATACCTATTTAAATGCAGACTTTTTTTAAAAAAAAATTTCAAATGATTGATTTTTTTTTTTTTTTTTTCCGAAGTTAGGTTTGCGGGAATTTAGAAGTCAATGATAAATATTATTTATAAATATTAATTAAGAAATAATTTTAAAATATTAATTAATGATGAGACTAGGGAGATTAGATGGGATATGGATTTTAGGTTAGAATTTAAATATTTTGATGAAATAAAGGAGAATACACCAAATTTAATAAAAAAAATATGAGGTATTTATCTAAATTCTGTAAATATACATTGTTGTTTAAATATATACTACATTTTCTTATGACCATACAGCAAAGATTTTATTGCTAATTTGTAAATAATGTAAATTATACATTTATTTTTTTTACTGTTCAGTTAATCTGAATTGTTGTAACGCATTTTTTTATTGTAACTTGAATTTGAAATTAAATCTTCGTAGTCATGTGACATTTCCTTCTCCCCCCCCCCCCACTTTTTTTCTACTTTTCAGTGAATACGAATTGTTCTTATGCCTTTTTCATTAGACTTAAAATTAAATAAATATTTTCTATATAAATTAAATATTCGTAGTCATATGACACCTTCCCTCCGCCCACTCGCTCCTTTTAGGTAGATTTCGTAAGAAATACTACCTATTACATTCTCACCTAAGTTGGAATTTTTGAAAATTTTTTGCAGATCTACGCCGATCATGACTCCCAGAACCCAAAAACACTCCCAGTTCAAAACTTTATCTATCTATCTATCTATCTATGTCACTTTTTTATGGACACAATAACTGGAAAAATTCTGCATAAATCTCTTCCAAACAGATACATAAAAACAAGGGTCATAAAATCTCGTTCGTTAATGGGCAAAATCGAACCAAGGGGGGGGGGGGGGCTTTTTGTAAAAACAGAAAAAAACCCATCATTACTTAATTATGATACGTATCGAATCCGTGTAAAGTTATTATTACTTCTAGGAAAAGGGCCGAAAATTTATGTATGACAGATTTTAGATATCATTAAAAATGGCCCCAAGGGGGGAGAAGGGAAGGGGGGGGGGTAGAAGAAAAAAAATCATAACTCCGTCAATTCACAAGATATCAAATCCGTATAAATGTATTATTAATCCTCTTAATATTATCTATAACTTTTATATTGACAAATTTTTTATCAAACCAACCCTTATAGCACAAAAAAATTAAAAACAAAAAAATCCCTGCCGGCTCCGCCTGCAAACAAGTTAGGTTTCGAAGTGGGCGGTTCCCATCTGCCGTATCATGGCAAAAAGGTCATTTCTTCCGTAATTCCCAACAAACAGGCGCCCCACGGTCTGCATCTTCGAAATCTACCTGTGCCTGTAGGTCGAGCCGTCAGGGATTTTTTTTTTTTTTAATCTCGTGTAATATACCTTTTAGATTTCATTTTAAAACTTGAATTATGTATATTGCAAATTGTATTTCCTTTCCACAATTTGAATTACATTCCGCATAATTATGAATGCAGCAAGTATATTTCAAACTAAATAAGATTTTTATGAGGTGTTTATCTAAATTTTATAGATATACAGAGTTATTTAAACATATATTACATTATCTTATGACTTGTAGCAAAAACCTTTTCAAAGCGAGTTTTTTTTTTTCGCCCGTAGTGGGTGATTAATAATGTTGAGGCTTTTAATTATAGATTAATATGTTTTTAATCTCTTACACAGGGACCGGTTGCACTAAAATATCGCCCACTCCCACCTTTTTTATTATGTTAATTAGTAAATTATTAGGAATCTGTTTAGGAAGAAATTGGGTCCCTTTAAAGAACCCTTCACAATATTTTCCATTTCAAAACTGGACCCTTGACAAAAATTTTCATCTCAAAACAGGGTCATTAAAAAAATTATTTGTCTTAAAAAAGGACCCTTCACAAAATTCTTCGTCTTAAAAAACTTTTACAAATTTAATTATTTAAAAGTAAAATCTAACTGTCACTTTTACATAAAGAAACTGTATATTTTACATACACATATCTTCTTAAAAATGTATAAACAAGAACCAGAATATGACGATCCTTTCAAATTCACAAAATTATGACTAGATTTTTCACAAATGTAAAAAGCTGTTCATAATTTACAAGGACAGGACCCAGGGAGTTAAGTCTGGACAGACCTCTGATTATGCTAAGTATGCTATGAGATTTTGGAAAATTTTAATGCTGTTAGCGAAATATATTAATTAAACTATATACATTTTTAATGTTGTTTGTGAATTATGATTTAAACTAAACAATTTTTTAGTGTTGAATAAATATTTAATGTAGGCAAAATCTTTTATTAAGTTATTTTTATTTATTTATTTTACGAATTATCTTTTTAACGAAATGTGTTAATTACATTTTGGAAACAAAACGAAATAAGTAGTAATGTTTTCCCTTATTAGTTTTCAATAGAAAATATGTTTCAATCTTTATGTATGTATTATGACTCACACTATATTTCATACATATACAAGACAGTGCAAAGATATTCCGGTAAATTTCATTAGTATATAAATTCTATCGGTAGTGTAAAACTGTTTTCTTGTAACATGCAAAAATAATTTCGTAAGCAAATAAAAATCTTTTCACTCTAGTGAACTTTTAACTAATTATTAGTACTATTGGATTAGGGCGTATTTTTTTCTTTTCCTAAGGGTCTATAATACTTTATTATTTACAATTCAAAATAGTATTAAAATAAATTTTAACTGAAAAATAATTTATGTTTAAAAATTTCGTGTAAACTGTATTCATTAGAAAATGTACCTATTCTAAAACACTGTCTTTTTGCCCTGTATCCTCATCTACTAACGGATAACTATCCTCATATATATCGGAGCGCTGCATATATACGCGCGCCATCTTAAAACGATAAAGGGAACGCTTTCCGGCTGCCTAAAGCAGTCGGAAAAATTACCACATAACAGCCCCGAAATACGGGAACGAATTCCGAGACGGTAGGGGCAGAATGCAAAATTATCACTTCGTCGGCGCATTACGAGAAAGTCTTCCGTTCCGATGAGGAAAGAATGCTGCCGCCGAGAATAGCTCTTTCCCACCGAACCGGAATCCAGGCCTGATTTCGGATGAACTGAATTCCGGTTTCGTTCCACTTCGGTGGAATGGGAGAATACGGCCGCTGCTCCGGTTTTGAGTGCGGTCTGTAGCAACTGTCCGGAATCGATTAATAGCCTTGTCATGTCCAGTATTGGATGAGTGCAATATGCAATTGGTCTTACACCAAATTAAACACCGTACTTTTATGATCAAAACGCCGCCTTTGGTTTTAAAAAATAATAATATTAACCCTTTGAACAAATTAATTTTCCGTACCTCATTTTGTGATTTCTGCAAACTTTAAAAATCGGTATCCGCGCTTCCAATCAAGATATGAAAAAAAAAAAAATGAAAATACTAGATCATATTTACTTTTATTCCTGTTTTAAAATCTGCAATCCATTTTAAAAATACAAATATTTCCTTTGAAGAAAATTCGTTTGAAAAACTCACTTTTGTGAATTCCTTTTTTCTGTGATTTTTAAAATTGTGGATCGGCTTCGTAAATGGAAAAAGATACAAACCACACTCACTTAACTAAATCTACGTTCGTCTCCGGTTATGACGAAGCGATCTAAAGGAGATACTGCAGTTCCTAGAAAAACTGTTTTCTTTGCTACGATGTAAAAGGGACGAGAGCGATTTTCGGACGATCGTATTCTGGTATTCACCAAAATTCTATTGCCGATTGAACGCTAAAAATCTCAGTTTGTTCGTACGTTCAAATGGTATTCATCATTAACCTGATTATTGGATATCTGATCGCGACCGAAGTCCAATCAGGTTAATGATGACTAATACAATTTTAGCATTCGACCTAATTATTCTAGACACTGTACTTAAGGTAGATGGTGAATATGATCGTTTAGTCTACAAAAATTGAAAAAAGAAAATGAAACTATCTTATGACATATATTTAATTTTTTTTAATGAAAAACGGAATCGGACGTTTGAAGCCTACTGAATAATTTATAGGCAATAAAATTAGAAATTTCGAAAGACATGTGCTCAAAAGTGTTCTATTAATGCAGTAAAATTTCTTTGTATCCTTGAACTGAGACTCGTGGAACTTTTGACACATGTTATATTACTTTAATGATTGACATTGTTCAGTAGTAGATTTAGGACATTGTTTGTAGGCCTACGCACAGATTCTGCTGTGTTGAGTGGAGACGGGGCGGGGGGGGGGGGGGGGTTTATTTGCTATGTCAAATGATGAATTCGAATAATATACGTAGATATATATATATATAAGAAGAAATGTTGACAAAAAGGCCAATTAATATACACGCCAACATAAATCGCCCTGCTAAATGAAAAAAAAAAGTATATATATATTATTGAAAAAGTAAAAAAGTACATTATGTCAAGACTTCAAAATTAGGATTTTGTTTTACTGCTGATAATTTTTAACAGACAATAAAAAAGGTCTTTTTTTTTCTATTTTTAGCAGGAAATACGTACGGAGTTCTGATGCTTAAATGATAAAAAGTTACCTTTTGGCCTGATTTCGTTATTTACTATTCACAACATTTTTATCTCTGTTGATTAAAAATTTCCATCCCGATTGTTTACATGTGGCAACAGTATTTTAATGTGACGTAACGATCATACGATACACCTTGCATACCATTGGTTCACACCCTTCTGCTGACATTCTACGATTGGTTTGTTTTATGACTATACCATGAATAAGCCAATCACGTCATGGAAACGTAATTCCCTGGTGAGTTAAACCTTTCTCTGTACACTTTACAAACGTGTTGAGTGTGCCGTAAAAGTTGATAAAGAAAACATAAGAAAATCTTTTGTTGATAATCATTTGGATTTCCTATCAAGCCGGTTTATTTATCTCTTGGCGTACCGATATTCTTCAATTGAGATTCCACAAATAGTAAGTGCTTAATGTTTTGAAACTGATAATATATGAGTAAACATGTTGATCTGTCTGTGATTGTAAATACTCTTTTTACGTTTTTTTCATGATTGTATGATTTAGCTATGTATTTAAAGGGAGCCGGCTTTATGAAAACAAACGTTTGCTGTCATTTTTAAATATAGAATATTTTTACACTTTATACGACACTATGGGCATGTATCTCATATTTATAAAGGTATTATGTTTGAGGAGGTCAGTTCATATTGCTAATTTAGATGACAATTGATCTTCTGTGCACCATTGTACTTGTTTTTTTTAAAGTCCACATAAAAGGGTATTTTTTCTTGTCACAAATTTATCATATAAAGTAAGTAAAAAAATATGCGTTAAATTTAATTGCAACCTGTGAAACTTTACTTTATAAATTGCCAATTTCAGGTTGAGTTTGTTTCAGTAAATTATTCGCTATGTTATAAATCTATAAACCTTTTTTGTGCTTCGAAACATCCTTTCTGTTTGGGAGGTGAATTAGTTTAGTTATAGTGAAATTTAAATTCAGTTAAAAACAAAAATTCTTCTTACCCAATTTTTGTCCTTTCTTCAATTTTGACAATTTCCCACTACTTTTATTTGATTTCTTAACTTTGAATTCTGAACTGTTAAATCTATCAAGATAGTTTACCACAGTTGTTTTTAATCAAATGCATACTTTATATTTATTATTTAATTTATTCCTGAATTTAATGTATTTATTATTAGTTTATATAACAACATCAAAAATATGCATTTGAGCTCATTATCAATACATTCTCTATTTCTTATTAAGATAACCAAATAATAAATATAAAATAAGCAACAAAAATAATTCCATAAAGTAAGTAATTGCATGTGTTTCATTAATTAGAAGTGATATTGTTACATCAATTTCAAGAAAATCCAAAACAAACTTCCAACATATTTTGTAAATTTTAACCTTTTATCTATTCACTTTTCCTCTTTCAAGATGTGCTATGAAAATAATTAAATTTGTAACTAGATTCAGTGATTATTAAATGAATATACAGTGACACATCACCAGCCATGCTGTATGCCTTATTCCCCTTTTTTTTTTCTTTGGACATATAATAATAGCTTATTTCTAGCATTTTATGAACTTATTTATTTTAAACTTATTCAATATATTTTTTCTAATTGTTGAATAGATAATAATTATTCTACTAGTTTTCTTAACATTTAAAAAATTATTAATTAATGTTATGAGTTTTCTATGAGATGCTTAACTTAGTGAGTGTTAGATAAAATTGCTGTGAATGTTTTGAGTTAACCTTTGCGTTTAGGTAACTAATTAAGATTTATCATATTGTTAGTACCTATTGGTGAATGATGTTAAAGGGGTAGGGGGCCAAATGGGAATGATGCATCCTTATATATTGGTCTATAATAAAGTAGAATTCCTTTTTTTTTTTTTTTTTTTTTTTTTTTTATGACATGGTAATAAATTTAAAAAACAAATAAGTATAAGGAAAGAAAAATTGACAAAATAAAGCAATTTAAATGGGGGAAGATATTTAAATATTATTCAACTTGTGATGGATTGTTTTATTTTATTTTTATTACTTATGATGTAAATGCTAATAATGTTTGTCAGTATTACTAATTGCATGTATTTTGAATATATTAATATATATTTTTTAATGAGTATATATTTCTGTCCTTTTTATTAAAACACACACACTTTTTTTTTTTTTCCATGAAATATATTTTTATGATAGTGGTTTAATTATTTTTCTGTAATAAACTTAATAAAAATTTACATATTAAAATAGGTATACAAAATCTTTATTACTTTATCTTTTATCTTATGTTTATCTTTTTTATAAAATGTAAATTTCTGTCTATAGTAATATTTTTTATTACTAAATTTAAATATTGTTTGCATAGATGAATTTAAAAAAAGAATCTTGTTACTATAAAGAAGAATATTAATGCTCCTTATTAAGATATTTTGTATAATTTTACCAATAAGTAATTTTGGTAATTATTTTTCATTGATGATTTTTTTTTTCTATAAAATTTTATTAAACATAAAGATATTTATTTGTGAAATACAGTAGCTTCCCTAAAATCTGCACATGATTTCCGATGTAAACAATGAAACTCATAGTTAAGATGTTCTGTAAAATTCAAGTTTTAAAAATTTTTATATCTGTACACATCTTAATGTGTAATTCTGGTTAATGCAATTCAACTCGTGTTTTCTCAAGAAGGAAGTATAAATTTATTTTTTAAAAAATTCAAGATAGTGCTGATATCAGTGGTGATTGCAATATTTTTACCAAACAATTTATGTAATAATCAAGCTTTTTTTGGTTGTTAAGTATGCAGAGTTGTATAATATAGACGCACGTGTGCACATTGTGCGCGAAAAATTTTCTGCAAAATTCGGAACTTTGCAGATTTTTTTTTTTTTTTTTTTTAAATACCAAAAAATAAAAAATATTTGAAATTTTATGTATGATTTAGTCACTATTTGCGCACAATTCAAAATTTAAAGATGCAAAACATTGTTGTGATATTACAGACGCTTGCGAAGAGGTCAAAATATTAAGGACTGTGTTGTTTCTAAATGCATTGACAAAATAATTGATAAGAATTCAGCTCTTCCTATCATGAATTTTTAGCTTTATTAATATTTTTAACCAAAATAATTATTCTTTAATTAATATTAATTAATTTCAAATGATAATTATTTTAAACTACTGTTTTTAATTTATATCGTCAAAATAATACAACACGTAATTTTATTAAACATTAAATTATTTTGCAGAAAGTTTTTGACTCAATATTTATGTGCGCAGAAAGTTTTTGGTTTTATACATGTCTGTAAGTATGGCTAAACATGAAATAAAACATTGTTATTTTAAGATTTTGATGTGAATTATTAGTGTGCATTTATAAAGAGTTTCACTGAATAATTCAAGAACAAATTCTCATCATTTACGCATATTTAATTATGCATTATTATTTACTTGACTTTTACTTTTAATATTTTAAATTTTCTTAATCTTTATTATTTTACAATTATTGTACTTTATTGTAAGCATTCATTATAATTTTGAGTGCATTATTAAATTCAAATTATTGTTTAAAAAATGTAAACAAAACAGTGACTAGAAATCCTCAAAATTCTAAAATCTGCACAAACTCGGATTTAAGTTACGTGGATTTAAGGAAGTCTTATTGCTAAAAATTAAAAATATTATTAAACATTAACTTTGATTATATTTTTTCGTTAGTATTTAACTTTTTATCTTAAAAAAAAATATTATTTAACAAAATACGATACTTCCTGGTTATAAGAGCCCCCCCTCCCCCCAAGGATCAATCACCAAGAAACTGATTGTCAAGTTATATGACATGAATTTCGTATCCTGTGTTGGTTGGCACGATTGGCAAAAAAGAATCCAAAATGATACCAAAAGGCAGTTTTAGCATTACCAAATTTTTCAAGATGGCGGAAAAACAGGTTTTTCAAATATTTATAAACATACGTTAAACCATGTGTTTGTGCCATCTTATAAAAATAAGTACAATGCTAAAACAAAATTTTATCACTATTTTCGATAGTTGAATAAGTATTAATATATAAACAAACATATTTAACAGACCTATAAGAGGCCTTTGTGCGATAATTTGTCATTGGGGCAAATTGTAAACACTGATAATAAAGTTGTAAGGCAAATTATCATTTGTAAACAATTAATAAACAAATGAAAAAACTTACAGAAAATAACTTGTGGGAATCTCAGGAAAGATATATCTCATATAAATAGTACTTAAAATCATAAAATGGAGAAGTGGTCCGTTTAAAAAATGCAAAACATTGTACGCTTTATATAAATCTTTTTTGTTTTTTAATATTTCTATAGGCATAGATAAAAAAATAAAAATTTCGTTCACTACTGCCATTACAATTTTTAAAAAAATACATATACAAAATAAAGAAATATCTATAATAAATGCAAAAAAATATATTTACATAATATTGCATCTGCAGGAAAATATCATTTAAAAAAAGCAACCACAAAGGCTGGAGATCACAACCATAACATCAAAACATTTATCACAAAAAAAAAGGACAAACAAGAAAACCCCCCTCATCAAATCTACCGGCCCAGGATACGGAACTTTTCCTGCCGTCTACGACACTTTATGGCGTATATAGCCAAGTTATAGTAATATACAGAAGGTGTTCGCACATTTTTTAGATAATTTCGGCTTTGTTTTTTTAACGTTTAAAATATGAATATTGCTTTCTGAAATAATCTATATAATAATCTTGTTTCTTGATTCTAATTCTGTGTAATGCTTTCAATGGTAGAAGGTTTTTTGTAAAATTTACAGGGTTATTGCTTTCCATGCCTCTTTAAAAACTTTCCAGATTCGATCCATCGTGGTGGTTTTGCGCTTTGAAAGAGCTCTTTTCAACAGACCAAAAATGCACAATAAACCATAAGAGAAATGTCAGGTGACTTCTTAGGAATATGTTGAAAGGTATAAATGCGATACCTGTGTGAGTTTTTAATGTTTTCAACGAATACAGCGGTAGTTTTTGAAGTATGAGCGGTAGCTTTGCTTTGATGCAGTTTCACCCTTTAAAAGTCGTTGAAACAAAGAAAATAGCATTTTTTCTGTAAATATCGGATGTAACACATTCTCTTAATAATATAATGAATTGATTGTAACATTTTTGTCCAATATTCTTATTTTTATTTTCCCATTGTAAGATAAATTTGCGACAGTCATAAATCCTTACCTGAAACTTCGTTTTCAGCCTTGAAATGGGCTCTTTTTTTTCCCATCTTGGTATCTTTTCACTATGTATTTGTATACATACTGATTTTTGGGATAGCACTTTCCAATCAATAGTTATGTTTATTTCACACTAAAAAGTTTTTATATTATATGCTTTGCATTTTGCAATCATTTTAGACTGTTGAATTACCATACTTCTGTTCGGGAAAAAAAAAAAAAAAACTCATCTTCTCATTCACAGCTTTTTTGCATGCGCAATCTTGAAATAAGAATAAATTTGAAAGTATCAGACGATAATATAAATTACACATAAGTTGTTGCCAGAATTTTTCCCTATAAAATAATTCCATTTTTTAAAATCATTTATCAAATTTGTCTAAAAAATATGCAAACAGCCTCTGTATGATGTAATATAACATACGTTAGGCCTATTAAATATGTATAGGTATAATACATACATGGCAGGGATAACGTACAAGAGGTACTACAGGTGTTATGACATATATAAGATATAGGTGCAGATTCCCAAAATTTGGAAGGAGTCATTGGCTCCTAAACCCAAAAAATCCAGTGGCCACAGTTGTAAAACAAACGCATAAAAACAATAGTGTTTATATGGGGTAAAAAACTAAAAAAACTCAGGAATTCAAAGTGTAAAGTAATTTATTTAATATATACACATGTACAAAAAAATTTGAATATTAATTAAATCTTAAATCATGTACAGTCAGAAGATAAAGTTGGGCAAGATACGGTTTTAAAAAAATATGTATAAGCTAAGCAATCAGGATAGCGGGGAATATCAGAAAAACAATATTTCTTATTTTGATTTTGCCAAACAAAGGTACATATGAAAGAAAATTTGAATTTGTGAGATTATTTTGCACTATAAAAATCAAAACACACTTCAAACATTTGTTTATATATATATATTTAAATCACAGTCTATGTAAAATTATCAGATTCAAACTGTTACGAATAACATTGCTATTCGAATATATTTAATAGTTTGCTGTGTTAAACAGATCATTCTGAAATGTTATTAAAAGATAATAATAATGTTTGTTATGTGTTTTGGTCTTAATCTTTAAAAAAAAAAAAATCAACATTTCACGATGGGGACTAGGAAAACCAGAAATTGATTGCTTTTAAATCACATGGCGACTTAAACACCGACAGTTAGTGGCCACAGCAAAAAATTTAGTCGCCACGTGGCGACTGGCGACCGTGAATCTGCACCTATAATATAAGACTTAAAATATTTTGTATATATGACATAAATATGATTGATGTATCGTATATATATATATATATATATATATATATATATATATATATGTATGTGTGTGGGATTCTATATTTGTGGAGCTTGGCAACAACATTGACAGAATTGTAACTTCAACATTGTAATTATGAAAGCTGCTATAACAAGGAAGTGTAAAAAATAAAATGTTTTTAATTATTGTTAAAGCTAAATATGTTTTTAATATTTTGTGAAAAGTTTCCTTTTAAAGAAATATGTTATAAAAATTTTCTGAAATTCAGGCAGAATTTTAAAATTTAAGGAGAAAAAGATTTGGTCAAAACTTTATCGCATTTTTCTACAAAAAAGGATACAGGCGGGAAAAAAATTGTACTTTATGCCAGTAAATAAATTATATTGAAAAAATTCACCAATTTACTATATCTGGATCAACAATGAATGCATGTTTATGCAATTTAAAGGCATTTCACTAATAAAAATAAAATTGAGATGATTCCCTAGCTATGATTCATCAATTATTCAGATATAAGTAAAACTAAATTGTTATTCAGGGATTCAGGGTTAGCATTTTACTAGTAAATATCTCAAAATTCATCATGAGTTGTGACTTGCAAATTTTGTAACAACGAGTCAACAATTGATTCATAAATTGACATCCTTTAAATGAACCATACTCAACCTGCAGTCTGGCGGCCAGTTATGTGTAGCCTACATATAAATCATTAATTGTTGTGTACAGTAATTAATCTTAATGTGTACTTAATACAACAAGTAAAGTATATATAATTAGTGTTGTAAAATGTATATTTATTAATGCTTAATGTATAATTATACATACAATGTATTATATTATTATAAATATGTATAATTATATATACAACTTATAATTATGTATATAATATGTAATTATATACATATAAATATTTTACTGTTGACATGTTTCAGCTTTGTTAGAATTATTATCAAAACAAATAAGAATATTCGGTACTTTTCGGTTAGCCGGGCGCCAGTGATATATATATATACATGTATATATACACACATATACATATACACATATATCTATACTATACATATGCATATGTATACATAGACATATATATACACATACATGTATGAATATATATATGTATGTATATACTTATATACATATATATTTATATATGCACATATATTACTGGCGCCCGGCTAACCGAAAAGTACCGAATATTCTACAATTGTATTGTGTATGAAGTTATTATTCGAACATGTCATTTAACATGTTCAAATTATTAAAGTTGTTGTTGTTTTTATATACAATATATAATTATATAAATGAACTATATAATTATATAAATAACTCCAAATTATTACAGCATTAAACATGTCAACAGTCCAATAAAACTTATTTTGCTGTTTATAAAGTTTTTATTTTATGCCTTTTAACAATTAAAAGAAGTACATTATTACAAGGTGTTACAATTTGTCATACGTACTTTCATATAAAAACTATTTTTACTTTTATTTTAAGTCGCATAACATATTTGAGCCAGAATTTTTAATGAATAAAATAAAATGTTTACTTAATGTTTCATTGAATGTTACATTTCGATTTCATTCCATTAAATAATCACAGCACTAATTTTATTAAATATATTTTTTTTTAATTCAAAACATGTTAACAGAGTTTCCCCCAGGTTTAAAAAAGGGCAGGGTGCCGCTGGTGAGAAAAGGGCATTTTTTGGATTTTTGAGGGCACTTTTCAGATTCTTAAGGGCACTTTATTAATTGTTAAAGGTATTCTTATGGTTTTTAAAGCCACTTTTGATATTTCAAAGTCAAAACACTCTTTTTAAGACAACATTGAGTCAGTTTTTACTATGAAAGCAAATTTTTTTAATGCAGAAACGAGAAAGGGCACTTTTTTTACTGAGGGCAAGAAGGGCGCTAATTATTTTACTGGAGGGGGCAAGAAGGGTGCTAATTATTTTTATGAGGGGCAAAAAGGGTGCTATTTTGTAAACCAAAGGGCAGGCAGGGTGCAGCACCCTTCTGAAACTGTCTGGGGGAAACTCTGATGTTAATATAATTTTAAAAAAACATAGAAGTTGGCAGCTATGGATAACGTAATATTTGTTTTCATTATAATAACTATTTGGGCACATGCACAGATGTCATATACGCACCACATTGGCTTGATTACAACAAAATTGCACTTTTATGCCTGACATGGTAACCCGGTTATTTTGTTCATATTGTTGTTTATTTACTTTTATTTTTATTAAACATACTCAATAATGTAGGAACAATATAATGCATGAGAACAAATAAATCACAACATACCTGATTGCTGGAACATGGAAGACTAACTTTATTCTGTTTGGAACATCTATATATAACATGTAGATACAGCAGGTAGCGCCATCTATTGGCATATATTGAATTTACAACTAATACTTCAACACTCCCACTTTAGTTTTAAATTATGCAGAAGATTAAATAGATGGGCAAAAACAAACAAAAAATGTAATTATTGTTCAAATTTGAAGTCTATAAAAAAAGTTCAAAGAAAGTTTTCTGGAACTTAAAATTTTAAGCCTATTGCTTGGGCACACATCTCATGTTTCATATGCTGGACGGTCTTGGTTAAAAAGTCTGCTAACATATCTGCAGTTGGTACACTTTTCACGATAATTTGTCCACTCTTGACAGTTTCACACACAAAATGATGTTGGACATCAATATGCTTGCTCCTCGCATGGTACATGTTATTTTTGCAAGATTAATGGCACCATTATTATCACAGTATATTGGAATCGTTTTTATGTGTTTAAGTCCAAGGTCCATAACAATTTTATTTAGCCAAATGGCTTCTTTAGACGCAGCAGACAGAGCCATGTATTCGGCTTCTGTTGTACTTGTTGCTACTGTAGGTTGTCTCTTACTGCACCATGACACAGCTCCACCACCTATCATGAATACATATCCAGTAGTTGATCTTCGATCTGCAATATCACCACCATAATTTGCATCACAATAACCTATAATTTTATCACTATGATTTCTGGAGTAAGTTAATTTTGTGCCAGATGTACCTCTAAGGTAGCGCATAATGCGCTTTACAGCAGTCCAGTGTGTCTTGTTTGGACTTTGACAAAACTTGCAAAGTAAATTGACACTGTAACCAATGTCTGGTCGAGTTGCCTGAGCTGCATAAAGCAGGCTTCCAACGGCTGCTTGATATGGAATTCTTTTTAAGTCTTCCATATGTTCATTATTCACATTTACTTTTAAGAAACTTTTATTAGCTTCTAGAGGTGTTGTGACAGGATGGGAATCATGCATATTGTATTTGCAAAGCATATTTTCCACATATTGAGTCTGATTAAGGCTAATGGACCCATTTTTTCTATCACGTTCAATTTTGATACCTAAACAGTAACTTGCCTCTCCTAAATCTTTCATTTCAAATCTTTTCTTCAGTTGTTCTTTAACCCAATTTTTAAGGCTTATAGAATTACTGAATATAAGAAAATCATCAACATAAATAGTTACAATAACTAAATCTTTATTTTGATTAACTTTAATGTATGCACAACTATCGAAAGTGCTTTGCTTTAATCCCATTTCAACTAAACCATTTTCCAGCATCTGATACCAGAGTCTGCCACTTTGTTTTAAACCATCTAAAGCTTTATTGAGTTTAAGAACCTTCCCTTCCAAATTTCCTTTGTAATATTCATTAAAGCCCTCTGGTATTTTCATGTAAATTTCCTCATCTAGTGTTCCCTGTACAAAAGCCATAACAGCATCCATTTGATCAATTTCCCAATCATATATAGCTGCATATGCTAATAAAACTCTTAGTGTAACATATCGAACAACTGGTGAGAATGTTTCATTATAGTCTATTCCTTCAATTTGTGAAAAACCCTTAGCTACTAATCTAGTTTTGTACCTTTCAATCTCACCCTTAGAATTATGTTTAACTTTAAACACCCATTTACAATTTATAATATTTTTATTGTTAGGTTCATCTACAATTTCCCATGTTTTATTTTTAATGTGACCAGATATAGTTTCAGATATAGAATCTTTCCAATGATTTGCATTGACACCGTTTAATGCTTCATCAATTGTTTTTGGTTCAAAGCAATAATCAATTTCCATTGCAGCTAAAGCTTTTACAAAACACATACGATTTAAATTTGGCATTTGCAAATCTGGCATACCTTTCATGTCAAAATCCTCATAACTGCGTGGGAACCTAGTTTCTCTATATGGACCAGTCAATACAGGCAGATGCGAGTTATCAACTGCATTGTCTATATTTACATTATCGTTAACAGGATCAGTAATAGTAGGGATAATTTCTAAAGAATCATTTTCAGAGTTATCATTTATTACTGTATCTGTTTCATTACTTGATTCATCATCCTCATTATCTGAACATCTAATTTTACTCCCACTGAATAAAGAGTCAGTATAAAATTCAGATTTATTACTAGCTTGATGATACATTTGATTTTCCAAAAAATGTACATCTCGTGCATTCATTATTTCATTTGTTACAGGATCTATTAAGCGGTAACCTTTCCTATCCTGACAATACCCAATGAACATCATTTCTTTTGCTTTTACATCCCATTTTGTACGTTTCTGTTTTGGAATATGAACAAATGCATGACACCCAAACACCCTTAAGTAATCTAAGTTTGGTTTGTCTCCACTCCATTTTTCATAAGGAGTCATCCCTGCAACTGCTACTGTAGGAGAAATATTCTTACAGTGATTTGCTGTTTGTACAGCTTCTGCCCAGTACTGTCGATCAAGATGAGCATCAACTAACATTGATCTTGCCCGTTCTACAAGAGTTCGATTATTTCGTTCTGCTATCCCCATTTGCTCGGGTGTATACGGAATGGATTTTTGATTCTGAATCCCTTTTGATTCTAAATATTTGATCATCTCATCATTTACGTATTCTTTTCCATTATCAGAACGTAATATTTTGATTGGTTTGCCAGTTTGCCTTTCAACATATATTTGAAATGCTTTGAACTTCTCAAAGACTTCAGATTTATGTTTTAGAAAATAAACAAAAGTCATTCGTGACAAATCATCAATGAAATAAATAAAATAACGAGAACCACCAATTGATGAAACAGTCATTGGCCCACACAAGTCACTATGTACAATACCCAATATTTCCTTTGCACGTTTAGCTTTACCCTTAGGAAACGGCTGCCTATGCATTTTGCCCTTAATACATGATGTACAATCTGACAAATTTCCATTAAATGTGAAACCTTCAACGATATCCTTTAACCTCATCATTCCTCCTTCACTTAAGTGACCTACTCTTTTATGTAATAAATCATTTGAAATATTTTGAGGAGTAATTAATGCCCATTCATTACATATATCAAGTGAATACAAATTGTCACTAATACCCGTTCCACTAGCAACTAAATGTTTATTTTTGTATACAAAGCATCTTTCTCCCGTAAATGTACTAACCATTCCAAAAGTTTTATTTAAATACTTAATGGAAAGCAAATTTGCTGTTAACTTTGGTACATGTAACACATTACTAAAAGTTACATGCATTTTTTTCTTCATTTCTAGACAAAAGGAATGTTACATTGCCTTCACCCTCAACCTCTATCACTGAACTCCCTGTTTTAATTTGTTTAACATTAGGTTTTGTGTAATTATCAATTAATTCTTTATGTGGAGTCATGTGATAAGAAGCACAAGAATCCATAAACCAAATATTAGGATCTGGATTAGAATTAGCAACATATACATGTGCTACATAAGCTTCTTCCTTCTTAGGTTGTTTTGGCTTAAACCCATTCTTTTTACTAAATTTATTTTCATTATTCTTAGCATTTGAATGAAAAGATTTTTGACAATCTGAACTTTTGTGCCCATAAAAATTACATTTGAAACATTTTCCTTTAAAGGGTTTTTTAGTTTTAAACCTTTCATTGACAAAAGCATGTTCCACACTATTATTTATTTGGGGTTTTACATCTTCAGCTAATAAACTATTTCTAACATTATCAACTGTAATTTCCTCACCACAATTCTTTAATGCCATTATGAGGGGTTCAAATCGATCAGGTAAATTTGCTAAAATTATCCCTGCAATTAATTCCTCATCAGGTTTAACACCTGTAGTTTTTAACTGTTGATATGCTGAAATTGCCCTGTGCAAATAATCAGTCATATCTTTACAATCTGTGTAACGAGTGTTAACTAATTCCTTTATAATGGAAACCTTTCTTGTTATACCTTTATCCTCATAGGTTTCAGCTAACACTTTCCAAGCTTCTTTCCCACTTGATAAATCCCTTAAGTCATTAAAAATTGTTTCACTGACCCCCTCAACAATATAAGACAAGGCTTTGGTATCTTTTGCTGGGTCTTCCTTACTACCATCAACAAATTCCCACAAATCCTTTTTAATAAGGTGCATCTTCATGGCAAATTTCCAATCCATATAATTAGCACTACCAATTAACTGTTTATGATTAAATGAACCTTCTCCAGGCATGTTTATTCTTATTTTAACCCTAACCAAGTAAACTAAACAAAAAATAATTTTGAGAGCAATTCTAATGAATTTTCTATTACAATTAATTTATTCTCAATAATTATCTAACTATTCATTTAAATAAAATACAAGATTAAGAGTTAAAATAATAACTTCATTTCAAGGCACATTACAGTCACTTACTAGTTAAGCCTAACAAACCATGTGGTTAACATTACACTTTTTTTTAATTCTAAAAATTTTCATAGAATTAAATTAAATAATATATCTTAACTAATTTAGCATTCATTCTCATTCCCTAGCCTGGGCCCATAACCTATTAAACATACTCAATAATGTAGGAACAATATAATGCATGAGAACAAATAAATCACAACATACCTGATTGCTGGAACATGGAAGACTAACTTTATTCTGTTTGGAACATCTATATATAACATGTAGATACAGCAGGTAGCGCCATCTATTGGCATATATTGAATTTACAACTAATACTTCAACAATTTTAATTCTATAAATTCTTTGGTACTACTCTATTATCCCGTCGAACACTTTTCAAACAAAAAACTATTGCCAAATTGTAGGATTAAACGCCAAAAATGCAGTCCCATTTACTTGATGTCAGAAGCATTATACGTGTTTGTTATGTCATCAAGTGGTTTTTAATTCGACATTTGCGTGTATTTTTCATTATGCTTTACTAATTTATTAGTTATTTCATTAATTAAAATAACAATTGTGTCCTTAAACTCTTATATTTTACTTATTTATTTTGATATTCGAATGGCAACGTTCTCATGTTTATTTGGTGTTACAGATTGGCGATAATTTTTTGTTATGAAAAGTGGTCGACGGGATAATAATAGTACCAATTCTTTTTATTGTGTATATTGTATATATATCAATATTTATATCAAACTATCATTTTTTTATTTTTATTTTCTTTTTTAAAATAATAGAAGTTATTTCATTTATTGCATTATTTTATTTTTATATTGAAATAAAAAATTACATGCTATTATTGCGTGCTACTTGTAACTAATTTTCAAAAACAAAGTTTTCACCAAATTGGCTGGGGGAAAAAAATCGTGCCAATGTGGTGCATATATGACATTTGTGCCACTTTTTGTTTATATGGTAACTGCTGCATGTATAATTACAGCAACAGCATCGCTCAATACGTATGCAACACACCAGCATTCTAAAAAGTGTGCAGATTATTTTTTTGTTTGTTTCTTGAAAATTTACTTGTGAGTTTTCTCAATTGACATACATTTTCTTGCTGATTGACTCAGTTTTATGATTAGCGAATCAGACTGGCTTGTAAAATTTTAATTAACACACAATATATTATATATAAATGTAAGATATTAAGGAATATAAATTGTAAAGCTTAACGTAGAAATGTATGCAATTCAATTTTATCTCTGTAAAACAAAATAATTGAGGATATTTCTGAAATATTACAGAATATATATAATTATAACCAGAAGTAGGGAAATACATAATTTTACTCGCCATTGGTGAGTGTAATATCTGGCAGGACGAGTGAATTTTTAAACAGCCTTTGAAAAACTGCAGGCTATTAAAGGGCAAAACTAGGAAATTTCATTAGTGGCCATTGTCCAGTAGTTGTATTTTTATAAGTGGCCACTTTTTTATTTAAAAGTTCTAAACAGTAAACATTTGTTAAAATTTCAATTAGTTATAGTCTAAAATTAAATAGCCCAAATAAATAATGTTTATATAAACATATTTCAACCTGCAAAAGTAGAATCCTTGATCAAATGCAAAAAAAATTTACTCTTTCTTTGTAGGAAGGTGGCCGCTGACAGAAAATCTTTTAATAGCCACTTTTTTTCATTTAGTGGCCTTGTGGCTGGTGCTTATTTTGCCTTTTACAGGCTATAGAAGTATAGAAGATATGCCAAAAACTTTATTTTTTTTACTAGTTCACTATATTTTGAAACTCTAATTTAACACAATTTAAACATGGTACTAAGTTCAATCCTATATTAAACTTACCGCTGTTGTATATATTTCTTAATTTTATAGAAAAAAAATATCAAATGCATTGTAGCAATAGTAATTGACCATTTTTGCAGTCGCCTACATTTTGTCATAATAATTTTCAATTGTACGTTGCATCATGCTGGCTGGTAAAATGAATCTTTGGCTGGTCAGATTTTTTGAAAATTCCTCACCCCTGATTATAACACAAGATTAAGTTTTTTTGTCTTGATGCCATACAATTGACTCTTCGTGAATCAAACTCAAATTATTATTTAATTTCAACTTAGATTTATTCCCATTTGAAAGTCCTATTGAAAATGTTAACTATATAATTTGAATTTTCAAACCACTCGCTTAGATAATTAAAAAAAATTGGGTTTGGGGTGTCTTCTACATTTTTACATGAATAAATTTTCCGTTCTCTTCAGAAACAGAAATTGGAAAAAGCAGTTATTAATTCTAGATTTCGGTTATCTGAGTAAACTCATGGTTAAAAATAATATATTTATAGTTGTCTAGTTAATTGTTAGCAAATTATCATGCCTCTGTTAAAAAAAAAAAAAAAAAAAAAAAAGTTTATAGGTGTTTCTTTTTCTGAAAATGAATTTTGCAGGTTATAGTTTTGTTTTCTTTTAATTTTAGAACACATAATAATCTTTAAGGCATTATTCCTACTGACATTGTTTATGATAAGTCATATCTTGCTTTTATGTAATACAGTAGACCTTAATAATACGCACAGATAAGAGGTTTAGCATATTATAGGATTTTGTGTTATATACATCACATTTCGCTCATCAGTAAACTTACCTTGTAAACATGACCAAATATGTCTGGAACACATCAATATACAGTAAATAAATCTTTGTTATTGCATTCCTTGGGTCCAGAAGTTGTGCAGATTATAAATTTTTGTATAATATAGGTCATTTTACACATTAAATTACCTTATGTTATACACGTGATCCAAATATGCTTGGACAAAATCATTATGTTACTCATTTACAAATTTTTTTAATTTTAATAATAACAATTTTTTTACTAAAAAGCTCTGAATTAAAAGAGAAAAAGATGAAACAATATCTGAAACCCTTTAGGGGGTAGTAGTAGCAATATTTCTACAATGTAGATTGTAGGCACTTCTTAACTGCAAAATTCATTGCTAACATCTGAGAAGTTGTGCATTATATAGAGAATTGCGTTATAAATATCTTCTACTCTCTACTGTATGCAAATTTTGTTTCAAACATTTTATGCATGTAGCGTTAAAGTTCTAATTAAAGGACCCACTGTATTTAAAAAGGCTGTACTGTGATTTAAATAGTGTCGTAGTATGTTCCCTTCTGATATTATAGCAGTGGCGGCACCATCTAACATTTAACTGAAAACATTGTGCTTAGATATTCGTATCCTGCGCTTTTTTTCTCTGTTTATTTAATTGGTCCTTTTTGGTTAGCCGGGCACTAGTGGGGGAAAAAAAAAATATATACACATACATTTAGGTATATATATATATCCTATATATTAAAATGAAAAGGAATTTTCATCAAATTCTACTTTTCACGCAAAAATGTCCCATTTGCATACGTAAAATTAAATTTAGAACCTATCCAGTTTTAGAGTATACTCTAACGAAAAATTTTGAGACTGTAGTAACAGTAAGTAAAAATAAATCATTGAATTAATATTTTTAGTTAAATTCTTGCTAAATTAATTAAAGTATAATAGGATATTACAAGCTTAAAATTATTTCACTTCATTAGTTGAGTAGCCTCGACTGACAACGCAATATATAGTCTTATATCTATAGGAATCATTTACACAATATTATAGGTGCAGATTCCCAAAATTTGGAAGGAGTCACTGGCTCCTAAACCCAAAAAATCCAGTAGCCACAATTGGAAAAACAAACGCATAAAAACAATAGTGTTTATATGGAGTAAAAAACTATAAAAAAAAAAAAAAAAAAAAAAAAAAAACTCAGGATTTCAAAGTGTAAAGTAATTTATTTAATATAAACACATGTACAACAAAATTTGAATATTAATTAAATCTTAAATCATGTACAGTCAGAAGATAAAGTGGGCAAGATACGGTTTAAAAAATATATGTAGGTATAAGCTAAGCAATTATGATAGCGGGGAATATCAGAAAAACAATATTTATTATTTTGATTTTGCCAAACAAAGGTACATATGAAAGAAAATTTGAATTTGTGAGATTATTTTGCACTATAAAAATCAAAACACACTTCAAACATTTGTTTATATATATATATTTAAATCACATTCTATGTAAAATTATCAGATTCAAACTGTTACGAATAACATTGCTATTCGAACATATTAATAGTTTGCTGTGTTAAACAGATCATCCTGAAATGTTATTAAAATATAATAATAATGTTTGTTATGTGTTTTGGTCTTAATCTTAAAAAAAAAATACCAACATTTCACAATGTGGACTGGAAATACCAGAAATTGATTACTTTTAAATCACATGGCGACTTAAAAACCGAAAGTTAGTGGCCACAGCAAAAAATTTAGTCGCCACGTGGCGACTGGCGACCGTGAATCTGCACCTATACACAATATAACAATTCATAAAATTTTCAATACTTAATTTAAAAGCAGCTAATTAAAAATAAAAGTATATTTCTAAAGAAACTTTCAAGTTACCATCAAATTTTGACGGGTCTAGTATATATACAGAGTTTCCCCCAGACAGTTTCAGAAGTGTACTGCACCCTGCATGCCCTTTGGTTTACAAAATAACACCCTTCTTGCCTTGCCCCTCATAAAAATAATTAGCACCCTTCTTGTCCCTCAGTAAAAAAAAGTGTTCTTTCTCCTTTTTGCAATAAAAAATTTGCTTTCATAGTAAAAATTGACTCAATGTTGTCTTGAAAAGAGTGATTTCACTTAAATATCAACAGTGGCTTTAAAAACCAAAAGAATACTTTAAACAATTAAAAAAAAGTTCCCTCAAGAATCCAAAAAGTTCCCTCAAGAATCCAAAAAGTGCCCCTTTCTCACCAGCAGCACCCTGCCCTTTTTTAAACCTGGGGGAAACTCTGATATATATTTCACTGGTGCCCGGCTAACCGAAAAGTACCATTTAATTAGTTTTTGCACCAATTTTTTTATAAAAATGTCGCATATTACGATTGGCGTGTAATAGATCAGTTGCAGTTACAACTGACATCACATCTTAGCAACATAGGAAGCATTTTGTTTGCCCATTGATTTATGACAATTTTGATTGGTTGCACAATAGTAATGGCTAATTTTAGTCACATGGTTGAAACTGATCTATAAAAGCAAATATTTTCTTCGGAACCAATCTGAGTGCAGCTGAAGGGTTAAACGAAAATATCCCCAAAAGAAACTGCACTGGTTCCTTCGGTTGCCATGCTATAACCGTGATGTCCAGCAGTCGGGCTTTTTAAAAATTCTGAGGAGCAAAGTGAAGAGTATTGTGAGTTTGAGATAAAATGCTTCACTAGAGCTATAGTTGTTCAGGAGAAGATGCCAACCGATAGTAACATGACATGTTTTTCCTGTTTTCATTTATTGCTTGCTGTAAACTGTAAATAAGGTATTTATTGTTGTATGTATATTATAAATTAGACAATACCTATGCATTTGGCTAATGACATTGTGTTTAATTTATTACAAACACTGTTTAATAGCTGAAAATATGGAGATAAAATGTGGTGTGTTTTGTCATAAATGATAGATCCGTTAATAATGGTAGTAGAAAAAGAAAAAAAAAAGGAAGAGAAATAAATCTTATGGTGTTAATTTTAAAATTTTAATGCTAATTGTTTTCTATTATGTTAATTTTAGAAATGTATCGCATCACATCAAGGACTTATGTGAGAGATTCGTGAAAATGGAGATATTTATACCTACGTGTTTACAAATTGGTTGCGATAATTTTGATACAATATTCGCAAGAAATGCTTTATTTGGCAAATAATTTCATCAAGAAAGATTTTTTATTGGTGCTGGTAAAAAAAAAAGCATTTATTTTATGACAGCAGAATCCATATTTTTGTATATTTATTAAGGTGAAAAAGTTGTTAATTTGAGATTTCATATCATATATTCTAATACGAGCAAATCTTGTGTGTTATATATATATATATATGCAAATTTTATCTTAAAAACGGCTCTAACGATTTTGACGAAATTTCGTATCCTACCGTTTTGGGGCACCAGAAAACCATTGGACTAGGTCACATGTTCGAGAAAATTCGATTAGTGGGTCATTTTGGGTCATGGTCTAGCTAATTGTATTTAAAAACGGTTCAAACGATTTTGACGAAATTTTGTATCCGA
Source organism: Maratus michaelseni (assembly GCA_963931845.1). Classification (NCBI taxonomy): domain Eukaryota; kingdom Metazoa; phylum Arthropoda; class Arachnida; order Araneae; family Salticidae; genus Maratus; species Maratus michaelseni. Next base: position 388,737,582 of record OZ007587.1, on the reverse strand, counting down.
CCATTTTCGGGCACGAGAAGACTATTGGGCTGGGTCACATGTTCGAGAACTTTCGATTAGTGGGTCTTGGGTCAACGCGGGTCAAATTAATTTTATCTAAAAAACGGCTCTAACGATTTTGATTAAATTTTGTGTCCTACGAGTTTCGAGCACGATAAAATCATTGGGCTAGGTCACATGTCCGAGAAAATTCTATTAGTGGGACATTTCTGGGTCATTGTGGGTCAAGATCTAAAAAGCGGCTCAATTTACACTAAATTTTGCATCCAATGGTTTTCGGGCACGAGAAGACTGTTGGGCTAGGTCACATGTTCGAGGAAATTCAATTAGTGGGTCATTTTGGGTCATGGTCAAGCCAATTGGTATCTAAATAACGGTTCCAACGATTTTGACGAAATTTTGTATCCGACTATTTTCGGGCACGAGAAAACTATTGGGCTGGGTCACATGTTCGAGAACCATCGATTAGTGGGTCATTTTTGGGTCAAAGCGGGTCAAATTAATTTTATCTAAAAAACGGCTGTAACGATTTGCTTAAATTTTGTATCCTACGAGTTTCGGGCACGCGAAAATCATTGGGCTAGGTCACATGTTCGAGAAAATTCAATTAGTGGGGCATTTTGGTCATGGGTCATGATATTTTAACTCAAATTTAATTTTGACCGAGCATAGCTCGGTCTTCCCTGCTCGTTAATTTATTAAAGAAATTTTGTTATACACTTGTTTCTATTCATGTATTGTTTTATAACAGCTTGTATATCTGTAGACATTTATTTATTATCACTTTACCTACATAACTTTAAATGCTATTTCTTAGATTTAATTTTAGTGTAAGAATGAGTGTTAAACGTGGAAAATACTTCACATACAAATTAGGCTATTAATATTTACAGATGGCTTTTAATTCTCAATACCCTTTTCTACTGATTTTGTAGCTTTTTTAATCGTGTGTTGCCATTGTATTGTCAAATTATTTTCTGATACTGTAAATGAAACTATTGTTTTGTTTATTGTTTCATTTGTTTGTACCTTTTGTTAACTTGAACATAATCTTAAATATTCTCGATGTCCAATTTTTGCAGATATTCAAAATACCCTTTTTTCCCTTTATTTTTATTTTATTTATTTTTTTTTGTAAGGGTTTTATTTTTAAAATATATGGTCCTGCAAAATTTAGTTGATAATTAAGTTTATGAAAATGATTGTAAAATTTGTGGTTGCAACCAGGGCTCTACAAATAAGAAAAAAAAAAAAATCTGGTAGCTGTAGCAATAATTTATAGTTGCTGATAAAAAACCTCTGTGCTCCCCCCCCTCCCCCTCATGCTCATACATTATTTAATCATAAATTTTCAAAAAGTATGTTTTTTTTTTTTTAAATAAATTGATTTAGAAAAAATAATTACTAGTATAGTGATTATATATCAGGAATTTCTTCTAGCAACTACACTTGTTAAGTCCTAGTTGCAATTATTTAAAGAAAACGGATAAAAAGTTGCATAACTGTAATTATTGCAAAATATTAAACTTTATAATATGTGTAATTTAAAGTTTTCGAGGTTGGTTAAATATTTTCTCATCATGCATAAAAAAAAAATTTTCAGTCCACCTAATCCAAGAATTATGAAAAATTTACATTAAACTCTTCTAAGACCAGAAATGTCTACAAATTCGTGTAAAGTTTCGTAAAATACATTACAACGAATGTATATGCCTAAGTTATGAATGTAAATGTTAGTGTTTAAGAAAGCAGAGTAACAAATCTAAAAACCTGTATTTTGATAAATAAAAATATTTTGATACGATTTTATTTTTGCCATGCTGAAACATAATGCAGAACCGACAACCTCTGAAAAATCTTATTAAACACTGTCAGTTTTTTTCAGTAATTTTGTCAGTAACACAGGGTAGGATAGTCAGATTTTTCAGGTACAAATGGCTACTACGTGTTTGATTTCGTAGTACTTTCTAATGGTTATGAAAATATGTAACAAGTAATGTCTTTAGAATGAATAGTCTTTAGAATGAAGCTTCAAATTTTGATTATAATGCTCATAACTCAAATCTATTATTTTTTAGTCGAGCAAATCTACCCTATATATATAAAATCCTAATGAAACGATTTTATGAAACGAATTTATGAAACGATTTTATGAAACGACTGATTATGTTTCAGAGCTATTTTTAATAAAATATTAAACGCTTGAGGGTGAAATTAATACCAATTGTCCATAAAAATCCGCGGATGTCAAAACTGGTAATAGAATTTTGAAATTGGAATTAGTTTTCGAGATATTAATTTTTTTCTAATTTTAATGACATTTATGTAATGATGGCAACTAATTACTCAGTTTTTTTTTTCAGACAAAAAAGGGAAAAAAATTTAAAAGGATCCCGATAGGGATTATTGATTTCTTTTTATTCGTCATTTTCAAATTGAAATTGAATTTATCTTTTATTTCAATCGATAATGAAGACAAGATTGTGATTAAATTATGTTTTTCAGGAAAATTTGAAAAAAAAAGCACATTTCTATCGTCAGGATTCAATCGTCTGTCAGCATTTAATTTAATTTATAAACTGGAAATATTTTGAATAAATTCGTCCAAATGACGTCATTTATGTAAACGCAAAAGAAAGGGGGGGGAAAGAAATTAATAGTAATTATTATTTATTGATATCATTTTGTTATTTTTTTGTAAAATTTAATTAAACGAATTTATAAAATCACTAATTCGGATATTTGAAACGAATATATAATTGCCCAACTGAATGGAAGGAGAATAAAATATCCTGCTTGGTTTTCTTTCCAATTTTAATGAGAATATGACATCAATTATGCTAAAATGACAGTTACTCATCTCTCTCTTTTATTGGCAGCAAGGGGAAAAAATGCTCCCTATATATATTAGAGAAATGCTATTAAAGTTTAAGACAAATGAATATTTCAGTAGCATTACTTTTTGTTATACATACAATTTGTTTTACATACAATTTGTTATACATACAATTTGTTTTACATTTTTGTTTTACATACAATTTATTTAAGCGTAAAATGTCATTTATCCTATTTTATATATAATCAGAAGTAATTTGTATAGAAAATAGAAAAACAATAATAATATACGTATAATTAAAATAGGCATATAAACAAAAAAATCGTCGAATTTGTTTCCATGGCTGTTTATGTCATTTGGCACCAAATCTCATTTTCTGATGCCCGAATTGCGCCAAGCTTTTTAAAAAAGCCTCAAGACCCCTATAATAGAAAAGCACCAAAAGTTCATTGGGTTTGTTTTCATAACTTTTGGCAACAAATCTATGTATATTAACGAATCTATCCCTTTTTGAAGATCGAATTACGCCTAACCTAAAAGCAAAGGATCCTATACTGGAAAAGTAACCGATTTTCTTATGGACAATATTCAAGTGACATAACATGGTGTAAAATTATCGCGGATAGCAAATTTGTTTAAATATCTCATCATTTGATGCCGAATAAATACAGGCATGCATGCACAAAATATTTAATTAATTTTGTGTGATAAATCATTATTAGAAAATCCGTATATACATATTAATTAAAATAAATAATTTACATATTTAAAATAACATGAAAATATGCATGATGGTGCACTAAAATAGAGAGAAAATTAAAACCTGTTACTGAAAATGTCTATAACATAGTACTTTTCAATACCGTGGTTCTTAATGTTATTCACAAACAGATGGAATTTTTCTCATCCTTAAACGCAAAGGAAGAATAGAATACAGATCGTTGTTATAAAAGTTTGAGAGGTAGCCACAATTTAAACCTAACCATTTTATACAAGCTGGTTTTCAAGTTGTAATTGATTTTACTTATCAATCCCGAAAACAGTCGTCAGTTGTCGCAACAGCTGTGTATGAGGCCATGATAATCAGAAAATGCTCCATTAAAACGTTAAAAGCATGGCAACGCAATTACAGATTTACCAATATTTTTAAAACAAAGCACGTTGTCATGTTTTTAGAGGCCTCGAAGTCTGAGCGGGGGTTGGCGAGCGTTGCTCGCAGGGGGTAGGCCCCCTAGTATAGAAATAAAGTGTTTTAGAAATAGTATTTTTACAGATAGAAATTTTCTAAGCTATCAGTATGTATGAAGTTAGTCTATATGATTTATTATTTTATTTTATGATGATAGTCTATATTTTAATGATTAAATAATTTTTTATTTCAGTTTTTTTATTAAATTAGAAAAAAAACCTAAATTAAGAAAATTGATTCTTTGATGTTACAAACATTACGAAATAATATGAAGCACCGCGTTTCAAATATACGCACAGTTTAAAATTATTAAGTTAAAATTTTAAAATGAAATGTATTAACTGTGTAGTCTATTTTGTGGCCAAATACAAATTTTAAATGAAGTTACTAACAGTATCGACAATAACTACTGACAATAAGGTATTAACTGTGTAGTCTATTTTGTGGCCAAATACAAATTTTAAATGAAGTTACTAACAGTATCGATTTAGATTGTTAATATAACATTTAAAGCCAGTTTTCGCAAATGTCCTTTTCTATCTGCTAAGACCAAGATATATATGTATAATAATGTAGAAGAAAATGAAGTAATTACCATAATTAGAATATTTGCTTCCTAAAGATCAAATATTCAGATAGATGTACTTATAAATTTTATATCAAGAAGTATAGATGGGCTAACAGAGTTTCCCTCACGTTTAAAAAAAGACAGGGTACTGCTGGTAGAAACTTTTGGAATTTTTTGGATTCTTAAAGGTACTTTAAATATTTAAAAGTTCAGACGGTCTTTTTAAATCTTAATAAATCAATTTGTACTAAGTAAGAAATTTTTTCTCAAGTACAACTGACAATAAGGGCATCCTTTTTTTGACTGAGGGACACAGAGTGTTCGGTGATATATATCTTTATATATTTATTTTCAAAATATCATTATGTTTAATATTTTCATATATTAGATATTTATTTTTAAAATATTGTGTATGGTTTTTTTTTTCCAATTCAAAACAAGTGTAAATGAATTTTTCAATTGTTATTGACTGTGCTTTCTGTAGATAATCTTTTCTAAGTTTTAAGTTTGAAGCTGCTTATTTTTAAATGTAGAACCAATAATTATGTGGGCTAATATTAAGATAAACTGTCTAATTTAGACACGTTATTTGCATTTTCATTAGAAATAATCTTTTCTGGTTTTGGTTTAGTTTAGTTAAAACTGCACACAGGTTAGGAAATGAAAAACCAGATAAGCTTATGTTAAAAATTCTTAATAAAAACAAATTATTTTGTATTTAAAATTTTGTTGTATGAAACAAAAATTTACTTGATCTTGATACTAAATCTTAGTTTCTTTTTATGAGTGTAAAAAGCAAATTGGGTTTGTTTTCAATTAATTGATATTCAATTTTGTTACTTAAGGGGGGTACTTCACTCACGCGAAAACACGCGCGTAATGTTAATCCTGTGGGAGAAAGTTTTTACAATATCTTCTTTGCAGTTCACTATTTTTAAGCGATTTTTTTTTTTTCATTGGATAGCTGAGGTCGATCTCTTTGCAGGCTCTTTTTTTACTTTTTTTGATTTTGTTTGCAGTTTTTTTTTTTTTTTTTTTTTTCTTTTCTCCCATGAGGATACTCTCACTTTCGAAACCGGTGAAAAACTTTCCTGAAACTGCGTAGGGTAAATTGGGCTAAAATAGATATAAAGTTTGTAAAACTTGTTCAAAAAGGTTTTTATCCAACTTACACTAGACAAAAATTCATTAGTTCAAATATTTCTAATATCTTTCAAGCTAAAGGAAACCTATACGAAAGTGTATTTTGTTACAGTATATCGCGTAGTTTTTAAATATACAATACTCCATTAAAAAAAATAGATATATAGCACATTTATTATTTTGCAAAATAGCATGTGATTGAATAGTTTCGTACACCTGAGATACTTCCACGGATTTAAAACCCCTGATTTAATATTTTAGCGTCTAAGCTTTCAAAATAAGATATATAAATTTAAGTACTATACAAATACATATCTAAGATTAAAATTTTTGGTTTCTATTCTAACGTTAGCGGGAGGTTTTTTTTCGTGATACGACTTGATTTTTAGGACGTTTTCAGGAGTTTGTTTTCGTTTAAATAATGCATATAGTGGGGGGAGGGGGGGGGAGGCTTTTGCATTGGATTTATTTATTTTTGTCGCACTTTCGTCTGAGTGTGTGAATATTGTCATATAAAAATGATATTTTAATGATCTAAACTTCTCCAAAGTTCATGGCGTGCGCAGTAAATCTGTGCAAGTGATTGCGCTTGTAATAATACCTGAAATGAAAAAAGTAAAAATAAATAACGGATTCTTAAAAAATATTTAATTAGTTGCATGTTAACCCCTAAATTGATAAATTGAATAAAAATTTCGAAAAATGGCGTCTTTTTGAAGTTTGACGTCAATTTTTTGGCAGTAATTTTTCCCTTTCAAAATTGTCTAAAAATTCGAAGTTTATTAAAAAAATATTTGTCATATAATTAAAAAAAAAGTCTTTAAAAAATCGCTGATACCTTGAATGATTTAAGCGGGGGAACGTACACTGATTAAATAAATAACTTGTTTCAAGGAAAATAATGCTTTTAAAATTTTTGATCAGCCCTTTTGTAAGCATGACAAAGGTCCATTAAACTGGTCTTTACGAATTAAATATTGGGTGGAACAAAAAACGGTTTTGAGGGCATATTAGACACTTTTTTAAGGGATAAAAAAATGAAAAGAATAATAAATAAATTAAAAAAAAATTCTAAACTTTTCCGGAGAACCTCTCTTCAATATTAGTTTGATTTTTAATGGTATAAATGTTTTTTAAATATATATATATTAAGAACAAATTTAATTATATTTAAACTCATATTCTTTTACGAATATATGTGAATCTTTTTTTCCGCATTTTATCTTATTAATCCCCTCCAACCCAAAAAAGAAATGGATATAAAATTTATTAATTTCACTTTCAGAGTAAACATACTATGGTTACTCTGAGGTTTCACTTAATAAAAAAGAAATGCTTACTTAACCAAAAAGCCCATCTGCAAGATGTTCTAGTTTTGGCATGCTTTAAATTCTTTAATTTTTCCCCATTTCCTACAATCATAAAAATCATATTGCTTCTTGTAAGAATGTTTTTATCCCATCTTCTAAATAAATAGTTTTACAAGGAATTATTAAATTTTTTTTTTTTTTTTTAATGTCAATTCTATTTGTTGATAATCACCCGTATTAAATCATAGATAGATAATGATAAAATGGTATTCACACCAAGCGTAAAATTTGTCCTTTTAACTTATCTTTTAGTGACATTTAACATTGTAATACGGAGTTGGTCAAGCATGATATTGATATCCCAAGGATAATCACTTTATTTTCTTTTTCAAAGTTACTTTTGTGGATAAAATTATACAGATACAGATATGAATAATTTTATTTTTAAGCTATTGATAGATTAGAATGGTATAATTTAGAGAAATTAAAACTCTAAAAATGTGAAAAATTATTTGTGAATTTATAGAATAATTGAAAAATGAATCTTTCATCTTTTTTTTTATGCATTTACTTCAATTCTTTATTTATTTTTTTTGTTTTGGCATTTCATTTATTTTCAAGGTTGAGATTTCCCCCCGCAAATGTACGTTTTCTGTCTTTTCATATTCTATATTCTCAGTTTTTGCTTGCCTTTCCACATTTTTCCTTATTTTATTTTCATTTTCCTAAATTAAACAGAATTAATAGGGAGGGAAAAAATGGTGCGTCAAGCATAGATTATGAAACACTTTCCAACACATTCAAAGCACTATCAAAACTTCACCGTATAACAAGGTTAAATATGTCTAAGTAAACAATTTGGAAAACTCATAACACTTTTGAAAAAACAATTTCAGCATATTGCCATTTATAGTCGCAAAAGTACCCGAATTCTTTTGTACAACTCTGTGTATGATCTATAGATTTATATATCTACATAACATAGTATGAAATAATTTAGTTCAGTTAGGAAACACACAACATATGAAAATTCCCTTTTCAGAAGTTTCTGCCAATAAACGGAAATGTAATTGAATTCTTTTGTGCAGCCCTGTATATAATTCATAGAATTTATACGCACCAAGCAATATTCAAAAAATGTATTAAATTTAAAAACGAATACCACAATTGCAAACGCACTTCCAGCAATTATTGCTCATAGACAGTACTGTAACCGAATTATTTTGTGTGTCTCTGTAAATGAACGATAAATGCTATGCACACCCTATTCTATGGTAGGCATCTTGAAGTGCACGTCAGTGATGTACTATATCAATTTCAATATGTTTGAAATAGTGTAGCATCATTAAAATACACTGCGGTCGATTTTCCCTCATAGACCTTAATGTAATGGCATTCTTTTGAGTGCCCCTGTAAACGAACTACAAACGCTATACACTTCATTTATAATACTGATTTACCATGGTAAACCTGAATAACATATATCAATTACGTGGCAATCCGACTATATTTACGCGAGTTAGAGCACGGACAGACTGACAAACTGATTTCATAAACACTTTTCAACTATGTTGGAAAGTGTTATAAAAGGGTCAATAAGCTAACGTAATTCAATTAGTTATAAACCGGTCCCTGTCTTATTTATTTAGGCTTTCTCAATATTTTGTCGAGGATTTTCTACGCATCCACCTGCTCAAAAATACCAGGTTGTGCTACATAAAGAAAAAACTTCAAAGTGAAATCACCCAGTTTTCATTAACGCAATTTTCATCAAATTCGTTTTGTTTTTTCTAGTTATTGATTTTTACAAAATTGTGTGTGTATTCCAATTTTTTCAGATGAGCAGTATTTATTAGTACATAATGTATATATCGATACAACATGCTGATTTAAATATATTTTTTATTGTCTGAAAGCTGTATCCGCAGTTCTAATTTACCATAAAAACAAAACAGATGCATTTGTTATTTAATTTTCGACATTACATTACCAAAAAAGGATAATTTTATATAAAGCTGGACTTAGTTTTTTATTCTGCTGTGACAAGTGGAAATGGTTAAAGGGTAAAATAAAATTGTTTTTAAAAAATATATAAATTTAACTAAGAAATGGTTGACGCATTGTGATGCCTTATGTTGAAAGTAATAAAATTGTTTGAATACACTTTTTATTGTCTATCACAGGCACAGCGTACCTTTTTATACGTGCGCGTGTCAAAAAATCACAAACAATATCCATCAACAACGTAACGGGCCAAACTTTTACGTAAAATAATTTAGCATGGTACGATGCTTATACGAAACACTGGTTATAAAATCAGTTGCTTTCATGCATTGATAATTGATAATTAAGAAATATTAAAACTCAAAATGCGATTTCTCTGTAGACTTGGAATCAGTCATTAAATTAATGAAATTTTAATTCGTTAAATATTCATTTATGTAGTATGTACTGTAATAAGGGGGAAAAAAAGAGTTTTTATTATAGTAATTTTTAACTTATTAATGCAACGTCTGGATTATAATTATCCAAGTTGCAATTGTATTTATTAATGAGGTTTTTGCTGTTATACTTTCGATGGAAAATTTTCATAAATATGCATGTAGTTAAATTGGATTCATTTGCAATTTTATTGCAGTGACTGTCTAACGAAATTCATTTGAAAAATACAACTTTTTTAAATTCATATAGAAAGGCAAAATACATGTCGAAACCGCTGCACAGCATCGCAGGAAAAGAAAATTTTTTTGATGCGTTAATTTATGCAAAAATTAATTGCATTCTTTGTGATAGTCTGTCTGTATTGAACAAAATTTTATTGATTAGAACAGGAATAAAAATTTATTTTGGCTGTATAATGATTAACAAATTTTAATTTTTCGCTTCCCAGAGAAATTGTCTAAAGTGGCAACTCTGGCACGCGTGTCAGTTTCGCAAACCCTGCAGGTCTAACAGAATAATGACACTTAAGTTCACATTCAGTTACATGCCTTTTCCTTCAGAAAGGAAATACTGCAAAACGACTATAATTTTTTTCACCGCTTTGCGAAGAATCAATCACTACAATCTATTACAAGGGCGACAGAGTCCAGACTTCTTTTCCTTTATAACCCATTTTTGCCCCTTAATATTTCTGTTTCATGTGTACGATTATTTCAGAATATCGCGTTGCTTCATTCTCACCGATTCACACCATGCTTCTCCCTTTTTTTTAACACTTTCCAACATAGTTGAATAGTGCTTATGCATTCGGTTTGTCTGTCTGTCCGTGCTCTAACTCGCGTAAATGTACTCTGTCATGCAATTGATATATGTTACTGATGTTGTACTGTGGCATGCTCGGTATTGAAAATGAAGTGTGTAGCGCTTATAGTTTCTTTACCGGAACATTCAAAAGAATTCCATTCCATTACGGTCAATGGGGAGAAACCGTTTGCGGTTTATTTTAATAATCTATATATTTAAAACGAAAGAGGCATTCTGTCAACTCGTGCGAAAATGGGTTCTATACGCATGCGTCAACGTTTTTTTGAAGGATTTTCCCATCGAAACGGGGAACTTGATTGATTAGCCTGTATCACCACCCCTAGGCCACATACAATAGAATCCTAATATATCCTATTCTGTGCCCTAGGACTTAGCCTAGGGGGGTTGAAAAGGGTTGATTTAAAGACCTAATATATTTTTGCTCTGAGGTTTAAAGCTAAAGCTTTTTTTTTTTTTTTTTTTTTTTTAAAGAATTCATATTTTCACTACTAAACATGCATCTTTTTTTGTAAAATTTTAAAGAGAGCTTTGTATCATGGTTTATCTGGGTTTTAGAGTCAGGCTGATAAAAGTAAAATTAATGAAAAATTTTTAAGGCCGCATAATTAAAAAAAAAATATAGAAAATACTAAATATTGATATATATATATATTATATATTAATTTTTGAGACTGTAGTAAGTAAAAATAAATCATTCAGTTAATATTTTTAGTTAAATTCTTGCTAAAATAATTAAAGTATAATAGGATGTAAATTACAAGCTTAAAATTATTTCACTTCATTAGTTGAGTAGGCTGGACTGACAACACAATCTATCGTTTTACATCTATAGAAATCGCTTACACAATATAACAATTCATAAAATTTTCAATATTTAATTAATTTAAAAGCAGATAATTATAAATAAAAGTATATTTCTAAAGGAGCTTTCAAGTTATTTACCGTCAAATTTTGACGAGTACCATCTAGTGTTTCATTATTTCAAACATATTGAAATTGATATATATATATATTACTGAGGTGCATTACAAGAAGCTTACTATAGAATATTGTGTAACTCACCGTTCATTTAAAAAGACACACAAGTATTCAGTTAAAGTACTGTATTTTAATAATAATGTTTGGAAGTGCGTTTTGAGTTGCGGTACGCGTTTTTAAATTTAACATATTTTTTTACCTATTACTTGCTATGTATAAATTCTATTGATCCTATACAGGGCAGTACAAAATATCTCGAGAGTACATTTGCGTTTATTGATGACGGAATTTGTTGAAGGGGAATTTTCAACTGTGCTATGCATTTACTAACTGAACTAAAGTTTTAGCATTCTACGTACGTAGTATATATATACAAATCTATAGATCATAAAAAAAAAAAAAAGGCTGCACAAATTAATTCGGATATTTTTCTGAATATTGTTGGTATTTCCTAAAATTAGATTTTTAATTGTGAAGTGTTATGCGTTTTTCAAATTGTTTACTTAGACACCATATATTAGACCTTATTTAAACGGTAAAGATTTCTAAAAGTATTTTGAAAGTGTTACATAATCTATGCTTGACGCATGATTTTTCGTTCTTGTTTAAGAAATAAAATTTGTTCTATTTTTCTTGTAGAAGAGAAAAACGTGCCGATTTAAGAAGCCTTTTACGTCTGAAGCAGGGTTGGCAAGTTTTTGACGCATGACGGTTTTTACCGGTTTTAACCATGGTTTTTACCGTCATGTCAAAAACCTCCTTGTCAAAAATGTCGAAAACTGTCAAAAACCCATTTTTTAGTAGTTTGTTTTTACATTTTTTTTTTCATTCTATCTTTAATATTAAGTTGCTTCACATAAAATATTCAGAATCAAAAGGACTCTAAAGTATATTTATCCATCCAAGAAAAACAAAAAAGAATTGCATTAGAACAATACAGGGTTGGGTTTTTGACATGACAGTGGTAAAAACTGTGTTTTTACCGGTTTATTCCGTCAAAAACCTATCATTTTTGATTTTCCTCCAATTTATGGTGTAAGATAGCATACAATACATTTCTAGATTGATTTTACCTTGTTGTTCTTGTCATTATTTACAATTATATTTGTTAAATTTATTTAAAAGAAGATCATTTCCTAATATGGGAAAGATTTAAAAATACAAGATTAAAAGAAAAGAACAATATTTGTCATAATCTGCACTAATATAGATTCGACTAACTGCAATTAACATTAATATTAAATAATAATAAAAGGTTATTATAATTATTAAATAACATTCAATATACATTTTTAATCAAGTACATTAAAATTATTTTAGAGATGCAAAAATGCTGTTACATTGTATAACAATAGATGTTAAGCATAGACTGGCAGTGAATAAATTTGAATATTCTTCGATATAATATTTTAAAATGCATATCTCATGTATTCATAAATGCAATTGTGGCGATTTTCATTTGCACTTCAATAAGTAGAATCTTAAAGTTTTGTTTTCAACAATGTAATAAATTGTACCGAAATTATACACATTCTTTAATCTAATACTTATAGGTTACAGGATTTCTTCAAAAAATCGAATTTCTTTAGACTTTGCTAAACAGCTTAAGATATTGTAGAGATCTTCTAACAGAGATGTACACATATTATTCTAATGCAATTCTTTTTCTGTTTTACTTGGATGGATAAATATGCTTTAGAGTCTTTTTGATACTGAATATTTTATGTAAAACAACTTAATATTAAAGATAGAATTAAAAAAAAATTGTAAAAACAAATTACTTAAAAATGGGTTTTTGACAGTTTTTGACATTTTTGACAAAGAGGTTTTTAACATGACGGTAAAAACCATGGTTAAAACCGGTAAAAACCGTCATGCGTCAAAAACTTGCCAACCCTGAAACAATACATGTACATCTCTGTTAGAAGATCTCTACAATAATCTTAAATTATTTGGCAAATTAGATTTTTTGAAGAAATCCTGTAACTTATAAGTATTAGATTAAACAATGTGTATAATTTCGGTACAATTTATTACATTGTTGAAAACAAAACTTTAAGATTCTACTTATTGAAGTGCAAATGAAAATCACCTTAGTTGCATTTATGAAATACATAAGATATGCATTTTAAAATATTATATCGAAGAATATTCAAATTTATTCACTGCCAGTCTATGCTTAACATCTATTCTCATTCAATGTAACAGCATTTTTGCATCTCTAAAATAATTTTAATGTACTTTATTAAAAATGTATATTGAATGTTATTTAATAATTATAATAACCTTTTATTATCATTTAATATTAATGTTAATTGCAGTTAGTAGAATCTATATTAGTGAAGATTATGACAAATATTGTTCTTTTCTTTTACTCTTGTATTTTTAAATCTTTCCCATATTAGGAAATGATCTTCTTTTAAATAAATTTAACAAATGTAATTGTAAATAATAATAATAAGAACAACAAGGTAAAATCAATCTAGAAATGTATTGTATGCTACACTTACACCATAAATTGGAGGACAATCGAAAATGATAGGTTTTTGACGGAATAAACCGGTAAAAACACTGTTTTTACCACTGTCATGTCAAAAACCAGTTTTTGACGTCAAAAACCCAACCCTGGTCTGAAGTAGAAAGAAAAGATTTTTGATAAATGTGTGGTTTTGATCTTGGGGCTAGAGTCCTGCGCGGGTCATGTTGTACCCGACCCGAAAATTCCATTTGAAGTCAATCCGACAAAATTTTCGTCAAGTCCCGAACCCGAAATACTTAAACACGAACAGAAAGAAAATTAATTCATATTTAAATACAATTATGGAAAAAAATAGACTACAATTATATCTATATTATCCATTTTATCTTTCATGTTGAAAAATGAATACATATATATTATATATACTAATTGATGTTTAAATATAGTTTTTTTTTTCATCTGGAAAAATATTCTAGACTTTTTTAATCTGGTCAATCGGAACCCGATCTGCAAGAGTCAAATCCCGACCCGAACCCGAAGATTTCTTTCAATCATTGTTTTTTCGATATGTTATAAGGAGCTAAATATTGTCATTTTAAGCTTAATGCTGACAATATTCGACGAAATAACATATATTTACTATGGATTATTCTAATGAAGCTCCTTTGAAGAATCCATTATATATTCATAGTTTCTCATTTTTGCATCTTCAATTTACTGTGTTTTATTAGGTAGATTAGAAATACTACCTCTTACAGTCTCCCCTATGTTTGAATTTCTGAAAAAAAATTGCAGATCTACGCCGATCATCACTTTTAGAACCCACACCCCCAGTTCAAAACTTTATCTTATCTATATCACTTTTTTATGGACACGATAACTTCCATAATTCTGCACAAATCTCTTCCAAACTGATACATAAAATCAAGGTGCAGAAAATCTCGTTCAGGTTCGTTAATAGGCAAAATCAGACCAAGGGAGTGGAAAAGGGTAAGGTTTTTGTGACAACAGAAAAAAACCCATAACTTCTTAATTATGATACATATCGAATCAGTTTAAAGTTATTATTATTTCTAGGAAGAGGGCCAAAAATTTATGTATGACAGATTGTTGATATCAATGAAAATGGTCTCAAGGGCTTAAAAAAAAGGGGGGGGGGGCGTGTTAAGAAAAAAAAATCATATCTTCGCCAGTTCACAAGATATCAAACCCGTTTAAATTTATTATAAATCTTCTTAATATCATCTACAGCTTTTGATAAGACCAACTCTTACAGGGAAAAAAAAATAAAAAAAAATCTGCCGGCTCCGCCTACAGGCACAGGTAGATTTCGAAGTGGGCGGTCCCAACTGCCGCATCATGCCAGAAAGTTCCTTCTTCAATTCCCAATAAATAGGCGCCTCATGGTCTGCGTCTTTGAAATCTATCTGTGCCTGTAGGCCGAGCAGTAAGGGATTTTTAGTATTGTTTTTTCGTTTTGATTTTTGCATGATATGTTATTTCATTTTAATATGAATTATTGGGAGACATAAATAACTTGGACTCAGGACCTCGCTTTTGGATCGAACTCTTTTATTAGCCGTTCCATCGTAAAATTGTAGTCGTGAGTTCGATTAGAAAAATGAAACCCTTTTTTAAATTTAAAATTAAACTTCAAAATTTAAAATTGAAAAAGGGTTTATTTTTATCATTTCATACATATTTTTAACAGTTTTTCAAACGAAAGAGTTCTGCATTCATGTATTCTAATTAGGAAAACGCAATCTCTATTCCAGTGCCGTGGGCAAACTTTTTTTCAGTACACGAGTCATATTTTTTTCAAATACCATTTACCGACCTTCTAAAGCGTCAATCTTAAACATGAAAAATTTATTAAAAAATAAAATTTTGCAGAACCTTTATTTAGATAGCTAAGTTTATTTATCGTAAACCTTTTGCAGTTGCAGTTATGAAGTCAATAACATCCACGCCCAGAAAAATCTGCATTAATAATTAATTCATTAATGGTATTTTTAAATTTGTGTAATCGACCCTGAAAACTTTGGCATGTTTATATTTTGTCCTTTTTGTGATAAATGTTGGCGGTAATTCATTGCTTCAGCTGTTTATTATAAAATAAATTTTTAAAGAAAGGGAAAAAGTGTCTGTTCATATAGAATAGGAAAATGGTTTTATCAACGTACACACACACATATATATATATTGGACTGTTCAGTAAAAAAATCACGTTTGAAACAAAAACAAAAAAATTAATATAAAAACATGGCAAATATATTTTCGCGCGCGCGCCTGCCTATGTTCCCTACCGCTATTCTAAGGAACCATACTAACGTATTCAAGGATTAGATCTATCCAGGGTTATATTACACCACCTAGAGAACCTGGAAAAGGTCAGGGAATTAGAAAATTTCAATATTTTTTCCAAAATCTGGAAAAGTCAGGTAATTTGATACAATTTTATTGTGATTTTTGGGCTATCAGAGATGAGAATCATGTTTTGGCAAATTCCATATTAAAAAAAAAAAAAAAAAGATCCTAATTACACTTTTTTTTTTCTCGGAAATTTTCATCTCTGCCGCCCTCCCATTCACCATAGCAAATAGTTTACACTTTTTAAAGCTCATTATTACATAAAAATGTTACATATGTACTCATTACATATTTTAAAACTTTTCCCAGCAGTGTGTTTTTATTTTTAAGTAACAGTAAAAAATAATTTATGACAAGCTCACATCTCTCCTAGTGAAATATCTGTCCTCCCCCCCTCCCCCCCTTTGCATCCAGGGTTCGTAAATATCATGATATTTTCGAAATAGTCAATTTATTGATGATTATAAATATTTTCAGAGTTAGTATAAATTAGGCATTAAAACATACGTCATTTAGAATAATAATAAAACAATAATAACACTTAATAAAACAATATTCTAAATGTATTTTTCTATTTTTTTTTTTTTTTTTTTTTCACTTAACAAAATTGAAGATCAACTAATTGAAAACAGACACAATTTGCTTTTTACACTCGCAAAAGACGAAGTATTAAGATTTAGAAATTCAGTTTTAAGTTTTATACAACAAAATAATTTGTTTTTATTGAAAAATTTGAAGATAAATATAGTAAGCTTGGTCTGCTTAACTGAACAAAACCAAACCGAGAAAAAATTATTTCTAATGAAGCTGCAGGTATCTAAATTAGATAGTTTATCTTTGAGTGGCTTTTCTAAGTAAATATTGTCCCACATAATTATTGATTCTACAAATAAATATTCAGCTTCAAACATAAAGCTTGAAAAAGTTTTTTGTTGGAGATGGGGGGGTGGGGGGGGGGGGGGGCTAAAAAAGCCACTATAACACAAAAATTCTTTATTTACAGAACGACAAAGCCAATAACAGTTAAAAAATTCCTTTACACTTGTTTTGACTGAATATATCAAAAGTATTATACGCAATATTTTGAAAATAAATATCAAATTATGTGAAAATATCTAAGTTCATGATATTTTGAAAATAAATATCAGACATTATCAATATATATATCCATCGATATATATCACCGAACACTGTTTGCATCTTGTTGAAAATAAAGCTTATTTGGACATTAGTGGTTTTCTGATGCAGTTGAAGAAGTGAATGATGGCTCAGGGTACAAATATTGTGCAACAAGTTTTTACAGTTTGTAGAAAATCTCATTTCGAAGCTTGTAATGATCATAAATTATTAAAGAGAGAGCAATTCCAATTGTAGTTCTCAGAGCAAGTTTTGTGGAGAGATTCAGAAAAACAGCTTTTAAATATTATAGGTTTTCAGGAAATTATAGAGTTTTCGAGTGATGCAGTATTTGTTTTACCCTCTGTGTGTCCACTATGCACTACGCCGCTAGACTAGAATTTTATTGAAATACACCTGGAAAAGTCAGAGAATTTCGTTCTCCTGTATAAAGTAGCAACCCTGTCTTTTTTACTTTTTTTTTTAATAATTTGTTTTTAGTTTTAGCACTGTAATTATAATAATTATTTTTTATTAAATAAGATAAGGTACTTTTATATTAGCCGGGTGTAGGTGATAAATCGCCACACACACATCGCTATCATTCGCATCATTGCTATTGGCGTCTAACATTAAACAAAAAAGTACCGATTAAAACTATATTTTGTGAAAGTTATCCTTATCCTTACTTGTTTTCTGATGTGTAATCCTTTAAGATTAAAGAAAAAAAAAATATTAACATTGCCGTTTTAAATAAGTTATTGGTAATTGTAAACTTTTGTTTCTTCACATAACACCAACTCTGTAAAAGATAGTTCATTGTTCATTTCTAATTTCCTGTTTGATCGAAGATGACTCAAATTTGTAGAAAGGGGCTGTGCATATATAACGTTATCACTTTAGGGGGGAGGGTGGTCTGGCACTTTGTATCGTAAGATATGTCTAGTGGGAAGGGGGGGGGGGATTTGATATTGTTATTATTTTTGATTAAAGTTATTATTAAAGCCATCGTTGAAGAAACCAAGTGCGAAACATACGTTTGAAATGGTACTTGTTGTGTTTACTAGTAAAGAAAGAGAAAGAATGTTGTCCACTTATTTTGTTGATAATGATTTTGTTTCATCGTCCCCGTCCAGTACAAGGAGACAATATTACTGCATTATGTAACAATAAGCTATTATTAAATCCTTCTATATTAAAAAAAATAATCTGGAACTGAGCCAAAAACGAAATGGACCAATCAAATTCTGCGTAGATATTCCCGGTTATTCTCATCGCTTTTTTACTAGGGACTTTTTTGAGGAGTTATTACTTTTTTTCTAGCCATCCTATACGGATTCGAAAATCATACCACCAGACGCGAAATATAACAAGCTTTCAGAAATTAAAAAAATTATCACGGTCGGACAATAAAAACTCAAAAAATCCTTAAAAATCGAGTGAAAAATCTTTTATTGAAAAAGTCATTTTTTTATATTGTTGCCAATTTCTAAATAAGCGCAAAGGATTATGTTTTATCTCAAATAAAAAATGTATTTGCGCGAGACTATTAAAAACGATAATGAAAGTTTAAAATAATTAAATGATCACGTGTTGAAAAAGCAGGACATAAAAGAAAATTACGTCATAAAAATTGTCTTTACACATGAATATTAAAAATAAAAAAGATGAATTAAATGAAAACGCATTATAACCAGTTAAATGAAAAAGCATTATAACCAGTTAAATGAAAAAGCATTATAACCAGTTAAATGAAAAAGCATTATAACCTGATTACAGAAGAAAGTCGCCGTTCGTGATATCATCATCTTTTTAAAACAGGATACATTACCAGGTTTTAAGAGGCTGTGAAATCAGAACGGGGGTTGGTGAGTGTAGCGAGCAGGGGGCAGAGCCCCCTAGTACTTTTAAGGGGACAGATCACCTTTTAAAATGGTCAAAATTTCAAGGTTTTGATGTCAGTAAATAGTGAATTTTATTCTGAGTAAAAAGGTACCAATGTTTTTCAGAGGCGATAATTATTGACGAAGATATAAAGTAAAACGCAATCGTCATTCTTTGTTTTTGAATGGAGAGTGAAAACTTTAAAAGCATTTAATTCACAACAATGATTTTCAAACTTGCGCGCACGATTTCACCAAAAATAATTTAGATAGAACCTCAATTTTTTTCAAACGTATTAATGTTGTAACAATGAACAAAATGAACTAGAATCTTTTAATTTGGTCAATAAATTAAAAAATAATTAACTGTAATTAAATTAAAAACGCATTTTGAATGCGCTTTTCGATGAATTACAGTTAATTATTTTTTAATTTATTGACCCAATTAAAAGATTCTAGTTCATTTTGTTCATTGTTACAACATTAATAAGTATGAAAAAAATTGAGGTTCTATCTAAATTATTTTTGGTGAAATCGTGCGCGCAAGTTTGAAAATCATTGTTGTGAATTAAATGCTTTTAAAGTTTTCACTCTCCATTCAAAAACAAAGAATGACGATTGCGTTTTACTTTATATCTTCGTCAATAATTATCGCCTCTGAAAAACATTGGTACCTTTTTACTCAGAATAAAATGCACTATTTACTGACATCAAAACCTTGAAATTGAATTTTTGACCATTTTAAAGGTGATCTGTCCCCTTAAATAATAACTATCTCTTTTAGATATTATTGGATATAAAGTTGTTTCATGTTTAATTAATAGTGATACTTTATTGACTTATCTTCATTTTAATCTGTAAAGTATGCGAATAATAAATGTATAACCATATCTGTATATCACTGCAAACGTATTAAGAAAAAGAAAAAGAATTTTATATACATTGATAACTATCTCTCATTAAGGGACGGGACGGGGGATACGAGGAATGATAACGTGTGATATCGTAATGGGGGGGGGGGGGGGGAGGGGTCCAAAATTATCAAAATGTGGATAACGTTATACATATATGTACAGGCCCAAATGTGCAGCATTTCGCTATTTCTGCTGCTGTTTTCATTTGAAAGCGAAATCCTGAAATGAAGCTTTGCGACTCCCGTTTTCGGACATAAAGTATTCTCCAGGAGTTCAGAAATCTTGCTTCTGGCAATAGGGACATATTGTCAATGAGAAGATATTTTTAGACTTCAATCTCACGTGTCTCACGTGTTGAAGGCGGCCACGTCAGTCAAATTAAAGAAGTCTGTGGAAGAAAGAGAAAGGAGGGAGGAAGAAAAAATAAATAATGAAATAAAGGTTGACCCTTGTATAGGAAAAGAAGTGAAAACATCTTTCAAAACATTCTTGGTTTCTCAACGCAGCTACATGTTTCTGTTGCCTTTTCTCTTTTCTTCATTTATTTTATTTTTTTTCAATCTTGAACGCGTCTCTAGGTCCTCTGAATTACTTAGTCTAAATGGGACAGTCAGTAAAAAACTGGCAACAGTAGCAGATTGTTTGTAATTATATAGATGTGCGTTTCATGGAGTATTTTTATTCATTGCGCTTATATGCCATCATTTTTACATTAAATTTGATACATACCTGCAGTTGGAATGAATGCAAGCATTGATTTTAGTATTTATGCAGCTGAATTCTTTTGTTTTTAAAATGACGTAGTATTTTGCGTTTATTATTATTTTAAAGTAGCAAACGAACTTGAAAATGCTGAAACTTTGAGTGTTTAAGTCTTCATCTATCTATATCTATACTAATATTATAAAGGAGAAAAGATTGTTTGTTTGTTTGTAGGGAGTAATCTCTCGAACTACCGAACAGATTTCAAAAGTGATGGTGGCAAATTGATGGTGACAACCCCTGATCCAACATAGGCTATATTTTATGTCGGTGCCACTAATCTAGGGGGGTGCAGGAGCGAAAAACGTTCTAAAATTGCGATTTTTTGTATACTGAAGGAGCTAGAAATTTGAAATTTGGCATTGTAGCTACTTATAAGATGTAAATGCTCTCTAAAAAAAAAAAAAAATAAATAGAAATAAATTTAAAATGGTGAAATGAGCGAAAAGCGTTCTAAAAACATTCTAAATTACAATTTCTGTGGAATCTCTGGAACTATTGAACCGATTTCAAAAGTGATGGTGGCAAATTGATGGTGACAACCCCTGTTCCAACATAGGCTATATTTTATGTCGGCGCCACTAACCCCAAGGGGGTGCAGGAGCGAAAAATGTTCTAAAATTGCGATTTTTTTTTTTACACTGAAGGAGCTAGAAATTTGAAATTTGGCATTGTAGTTCCTTATAAGATGTACTTAATAATATAATATAGATAATATAACATAAATAGTATATAATGATTACTTATAAGATGCTCTCTAAGAACAAATTTAAAAAAAAATCGAAAATTTAAAAGGGGGAAATAAGCGAAAAGCGTTCTAAAAACATTCTAAATTACAATTTCTATGGAATCTCTGGAACTACAGAACAGAACCGATTTCAAAAGTGATGGTGGCAAATTGATGGTGACAATCTCTACTCCGACATAGGCTATATTTTATGTCGGTGCCACTATCCCCAATGGCGTGAAGGAGCGAAAAATGTTCGAAAATTGCGACTTTTTTTATACTGAAGGAGCTAGAAATTTGAAATTTGGCATTGTAGTTACTTATAAGATGTAAATGCTCTCTAAGAATAATAATTAAAAAAAAATCGAAATTTAAAAGGGTGAAATGAGCGAAAAACGTTCTAAAATCATTCTAAATTACAATTTCTACGGAATCTCTGGAACTACAGAACCGATTTCAAAAGTGATGATGGCAAATTGATGGTGACAATACCTGTTCCAACAGTTTTTAATAAAAAGCTATGCGTTGCTGACGACTGGGTTTTTCGCTAATTGTTGCCACAGATTAATCTCGGAAAATGAAACATTTGAAGTTACTGAAAAAAATAATAGCTCGAAAAGTATTTGTCAGAAAATTGTTAGACAAACTGTGTTTGAAAGGTAAAAAATTGTATTTTTCTTGATATAAATTTCAAATCTAATGATTATGCCGTTTTTCAAATATTGAATTTCAAAAATTACCAAATTTCACAATGGAGTACCATAGCGAAACTTCATGCGTAAAAAGATAATGATAAGGGCGACGTGTCCTGACGTGTATATTGGCACGAGTCACAAATTATAGTAGCCTTATTATTCTGTTAAAATATAAGAGTGAATTATGAAATGTCAATATTTTGTTTGATTAAAAGTTCGTTAAGATAAATTGACCAGTGTAGCTTGCTAGTTAGTCATATTTTTCGTCGTTGTTAAATTCTTCTACAGTTTTTCTTTTGAAAATTTTGTGCTTTTTCACAGCTTAACGTTTATAGTTGATTGTTTTTAAAATAAGGATTAAAATTAATATGTTTACTATCTCCTTTTTATTGAGGGTATCGCTCAATCACGTAACTTATTATTTAAAATTAGCTAGATATTGTAATTAAACATATAAAAAGGGCAAAGGGCAAAGATATTCCATGCACTTTTTGTCTGTATCACTAATAAACTGTTTGTATATTCACTAATAATGTGTGGCACATATAAATTAATTTTGAATTTTCATATTGTTGCCAGAGTCACCATTTCATTGTTTATACGTTCCATGTATAAACATTGGAACACGTTTGTTCAATTATTTTTTTCATGGTTTCGAGGTAAAATACCTTTTACTTATTTAGGACGGCTTTAAAACATAATCCTTATTATTATTATTTGTCTGCATCCATTTCCCCCCTCCCCCAAACAGAATACTAACAATGCAAACAACTTAAAAGTACTGTTAGCAAGACTATGTAAATTCAATTTTTATTTTAATTAACAGGTGTTAATTTAAGCACGGGCGGATTGAAAAATCATTGGAAATAGAGTCGTATTTTTAGAAAAAAGTTTGAGCCGTATTAATGAAGAAAGTAAACGTCTTCTTTAGAATGTGGGGTAATTTTCACAAGTGGAAACATTTTAACTTTGTAAAATTAGGATCGAGTTTTTGTATTGCTATTTATTTAAAACGCATAGTATTTATTCTGTTAGTGTTTGAAAAGTCGAGAGTAGTCTATTCAGATTTTTTTTTTTTTTTTTCCCCTATTATGCAGTAGCAGTTACAATCTGAAGCTTACTGCGTTTGCAGAAAACTTCTCAATTAGAAAAATTGTTAGAGAAGGCAATTTTGAGAAAAGTAATGTATATTTATTAGTTTATCACAGGAAAGATGATGCTTTTTTTTGCAACTAGATGTGCAGTATCTGATTCAATGATATCGGAATACCTGGTTCGATATCCAGTGAATTTCTTTCTGTACTTTGTTTTTCATACGTAACAAGACTAGAGAAAGTCTTTTCGCATAGATATATAATGTAGAAGTAATTGCTTGATACGTTTTCTGCTTGTTCAGCGTACGCATTCCTCTAGAAAATCCGAAAATGGGAAATTATATATTCTGCTGGAAAGCAATTTTCATCCGTTAAAACACATACTTTATAAAACAGTAGATATACGTAATAAGAAAATATATAGATGAAGTGCAAAACCCCTTTTATATATTTACAAATTCTCGCTTATAGTGACGTTCCAGATTTAAATATAAATTTATTTGCACTGCATGTTGCGACTTTGTATTTTTCGTAATATATATATATTACGCTATCGTACGTGGCACAGAAATCGCGATTATTTGTTAATTGTTTAATGGCAACGCCCGAATGAAACTCATCTCATTGGTTATTGTGTAAAAGTCCTTTGGCAGGAGCAGTCTCTCTCTTTTTTTTTTTTATGAAGTCCATTCCACTGTTATATTTTTCAATGATAGTCTGCCCGGGCAACGCCGCACAGTGGGGCGTTTTGATGATCTAGGTGGACAAAATTCATTTTTCCGATTATCTCGGAATTTAACAAGATCGCGTATACTGGTAGTTGAATGTCTCTTTTGTCGAGATCCGTTTGTCGAAAAAAAAACCGATGTGTCGATTAACTACGACCGTAAAGAAGGCAGTTGATTTGAGAGATTTTCAACAATTGCATTATTTTTCTGTAAGTTCGAAAGCAAGTCGTGACTTTTCTGTTTTATTTGAAAGCAGGAGTTTACTGGACATATGTCACATGTTTGTCACACGGTTTAACCTATTGTTGTTTGAAAATAAGCGCCATCTTGTTTTCAAACTTCATCTTGACTTTTAATACAGTATTAAGCATTATTAAGCAATAAGCATTTTTTAAAAATCAAAGTGCCATTCCTAAAGTATTGAAAACTTAAGACAGCTCCTGCGAAAGTTTGCGAATCATTAAGTTATATTAACTTGAAGTGTGCGTCTGAGTGTTTAATTCAAATCTTGCAAGTCAATTTTCACCACTTTTAATTATCCGATTGAGCTGAAACTTTGAATACATGTGTAGTTTCAATGACAATACAATATTATAATTTAAATAATAATAATATAAGTAATAATATAATAATAATAATAATTAAATAAGTCAAATATTTATCACTGTTTGGTTATTTTATTACTGATACATTCGAAAACCCAGCAAAACCTAATTAAACTTCAACGCAATAATTTTGTCCACCTAGATCCTCAAAACGCCCCACTGTGCGCCGGGTGGGTAAGCTAGTAAAATTAAATTTAGTTTAGCTTGCACCCCCCCACCCCCTTAAGCTGTCCATGTACCACCACTGTTTAACAACCATTGGCCTAAGACACAATTCTTTAAGCTGAATAATGCACTACGTGTTTTTCAAAATATACTCCTACTTTGACTTTTTAACCGATCACTTATGATGTGGCTGTAAAGCGGATTGTTAAATAAAGGATAACAATAAAATGTTCTAAAATTTTAAAGAGGTGAAATCTTTCGCTGTTTTCGCGTTCTGTCTCTTTTGAACCATTCTATTGAAAAATGGCTGCAGTTTTTAATTTTTATTTTACATGTTTTGAATTGGATAAATGAATATGAGAAAGCGAAGGCAGCTTTGAAGATTCACTTGATGTATTCATTCATCTCCATTCCTAGAAGATGCTTATTTCTAATTTTGACGTGAGAAAGACTAGACAATCGACAATAAAAGAATTTGACTTTCCTGTTCCACTTGTCTGCTTTTCTGTTTTTATTACTTATTCAAACATCTGTCAGATTGCGTCGTGATCTTTTCATTACCTATAGACAAGTTATATTGAGAAGTTTGATGAAACACAGGAAAAGGACTTCGTGACCCAGATAATTCTAAACATTGTTATTACGGTAGAACTGTTTTGTAATGCTCCTTTTTTATGACTACTGTATGTAGCACACTACTCACAACAGTGAATATTAGTTATTTTTTATGCATGTTAATCTTGTGGATATTTTTACAATAAGTCTTATTAGATAAAAATTAAAAATATGATTGAAGGATTAGCATTAGTAGTAAAATATCAAACATGAATATAAACTTTGCCAATTTAAAACTTAAGGCGGCGTTTTATCGATACACCTTCCCTTCGTCGATTACGAAATTCCCTGTTAATATATGGAAAAATTTAAACATAGATGATTACTCAGAACTAGAGATGGGAATTCTCGAAAAAAAAAAACTTTTTTTTTTTCCGTTTTTTTTCGAAGGGGTATTTTTCAATTTTTTCGAATTGGAAAAATTGAAATTTAATTTATAAAATAATATATTCAAAATGTTATTATGGCTGCATTCTGATATTTTTTCTTTATATTTTTTCATGTTCAGTGTCTCCCATGAAAATGTTAACATAGAAAATATGATCTGTAAGAAGTTTAAGAAGAACTTGAGTCCTTTAAAGGATACTTTACAATTTTTCACCTTAAAATATAGGACCCTTCAAAAAATTCGGAATTTGTTTCAATCTCTATTCTGAATCCTCCAGAAATATGATGATTTTAGACTAACAAAACATTTCACATAACAGCTGAAATTGCCAATGAATCTCTTATCTTAGCTGTATATACAGTAGTGGCCAAAATTGTGGAAATCTTTTGGGAAAAATGTTTTTTTAAAGTTTGATGGCTCATAACACCCCAATATTTCTTAGTTATACCATAAAAGATAACTGGAAAGATAATTTAATCAACAATATCATGCAATACAGTTAGTTCATTTCTAATTAATTTATCAAACGTTATAGCCAAATAATCAGGAAAAGGCAGTAAAATCTGTTTAGGTTGATGATAATGATTTTTCTTTTACTTGAATGTAGCCAATGCATATGAATTTGGAGTGTCAGACAGATTCCATTTTATTTGGTATGTGTAAAAGATAACTGGAAAGATAATTTAATCAACAATATCATGCAATACAGTTAGTTCATTTCTAATTAATTTATCAAACGTTATAGCCAAATAATCAGGAAAAGGCAGTAAAATCTGTTTAGGTTGATGATAATGATTTTTCTTTTACTTGAATGTAGCCAATGCATATGAATTTGGAGTGTCAGACAGATTCCATTTTATTTGGTATGTGTCAAACAAAGCTAGAGTCAGATTTAAATATACGAATACATATATATGCCAAATTTTGGTACTTATAGGAGGACTTTTATCACTATTTTTTATGATTGCTATCAAGTTGCTCAAGTTCTTTGCCATCTTTCAATTTTTAAGCTAGTAAAGCATAATAAAATTAACAAAACATCATAAAAAGTTGATTAGTTACCCAGAAATCAATGTATAACAATATTTTTAAGTGTATAGAAAGCTATGGTTTTGAAGAAATTAGAAGTAAAATTAGAAGTAAATTAACAAAGGGATGTCTGTCAAGCAAAACACGACTGGTAAAGGCAGGAAAAGGTTCAGGAGAGAGCAATTGGCGGTAGAAGAGTAAGGTTCCTGTGTATAGGTCAAAGAAAACATCTCAGGGAATGCAACATGAAATGGCGTACTGAAATGTGGAGTTGAAGAATCAAAGTACAGTTCTGTAGAGAATGCAGCATTTTGGTCTAAATGCTAGAACTTAATGCAAAAACAAATTAAAAATCAAATAAAGGTTGAAAATATTAAACTGAACTAAAAGGCATGTTTACTAGACAGATAAATAGTAGGGTCATGTTATTTGGAGTGTAAAAATGTTTGTTTTTTTTATAGAATTCTAGCATTTAGACCAAAATGCTTTACTCTGCACAGAACTGTACTTTGCTTCAGCTCCCCATTACAGTGCATCATTTCATGTTGCACTTGCCGAGATGATTGTTTTTTGTGACCTTATACACCTTACTCTTCTACCGCCAATTGCTCTCCGGCACCTTTTCCTTCCTTTACCAGTATTGTTCTGCTTGACTTTGACATCCCTTTGTTTATTTACTTCTAATTTTACGTCAAATTTCTTCATAACCATAACTTTCTACACTTAAAAATATTGTTACACATTTATTTCTGGTTAACTAATAAACTCTTTATGATGTTTTGTTAATTTTATTATGCTTTACTAGCACAGAAATTGAAAGGTGGCAAAGAACTTTAGCAACTTGATAGCAATCATAAAAAATAGTGATAAAAGTCCTCCTAGTACTAAAATATGGCATACTTTTTTGAAATCCTACCACAGCTTTGATTGACACATTTACCAAATAAAATGGAATATATCTGGACACTCCAAACATTCATATGCATTGGCTACATTGAAGAAAAAGAAAAATAATTATCGTCAACCTAACCAGGTTTTACTGTCTTTTTCTGATTATTTGGCTTTAACGTTTCATAAAATAATTATAATTAATCGAAACTGTATTGCATGATATTCTTGAGTAAATTATCTTTCCAGTAGTATATAGCTTTTATGGCATGACTAAGAAATATTGGGTGTTATGAGCCATCAAACTTCAAAAAACATTTTTTTTTTTCAAAAGGAGAAAAAATGTAAAAGGAAAGTTTCCAAAAGGAAAATTTTTCAACGAAAAAATTTTTTTGTAATAATTGTAAATTATTAATTTTTAAGGAATAGAAGATATAAAAATGATATTTATAGTGTCACAACTACAATAATTTGTTTCTTTAAAATGGCGTCATTTCTATACAAATCAATACTATGTAGAGGGGATTGAAATTTGCTTTCAAACTGCAGTGATACTGGTTGAAACTCATACGATTTCTTTTTTTGTTATTTTTTGGATTATCTCTACTGGTAATTGCACAAATGAAACTGAAAAATCATTTCAACAGAGACATGATATATTACAAATAATGGTTTTAAATTAAGCAAGAAAAGCTACTGTGAAAATTCTGAGACTAAAAAACTGACTTTTAAAAAATGACTTTTTTTTTTTTTTTTTTTTTTTTGTAGTATATTCATATAAAGTGAAAAAAAAATTCTTTAGTATGCAGAAATTTAAAAAATGTTTATTATTTTATAATTTTTGAGAAAATGTAACTTATTTTTTGAGAAACATTTGTAAAAAATCAATTTTTCCAGAAAAAAACCCGGAAAAAACTTTTTTTCCCCCATTCTTCAAAGCCCCACCAGTGGCTGAGAGGTTCTGCTCTCGAAGCTGGTAGACGGGAAGTGCTGGGTTCGATCCCAATCGCGCCCCTCGGCCTAATCGTTCGGAGTTTTCGTGGTTTTCTTCGAGCCGTGGATTTATCCATGGGTAAATACGGGTTAGGTTCCCTTAGAAAGACCCCCACGAAGGGCACTCCCCCCGGGCCTATATCCCAAGTGTAGATAATTGGCCGTCAATAAACAACCCAACCCAACCAATTCTTCAAAATTTCTGGAAATTTTACATCTCTATTCAGAACCTAATAGAATTTATCGAAATACGTTTTTCACGATCAGAAAGTATACACTCGATGCCGACGTACTGGTTTTAGGTAGATTTCGTAAGAAATACTACCTATTACATTCTCCTCTAAGTTGGAATTTCTGGAAAATGTTTGCAGATCTACACCGATCAGGACTCCCTCCCTGAACCCAAAACCATCCCCAGTTCAAAACTATCTATCTATATCACTTTTTTATGGACACGATAACTTCAATAATTCTGCTCAAATATCTTCCAAACTGATACTGATCAAGGGGCATAAAATCTCCGTCAAGTTCGTTAATGGGCAAAATCGAACCAAGGGGAGGGGGGTGGGGGGCTTTTTGTGAAAACAGAGGGAAAAAAACCCATAAACTTCTTAATTATGATACGTATCGAATCTGTTTAAAGTTATTATTACTTCTAGCTAAAGGGCCGAAAATTTATGTATGACAGATTTTTGATATAATTAAAAATGGCCTCAAAAGGGGGGAGGGGGGTAAGGGGTTTTAGAAGAAAAAAATTCATAACTCTGTCAATTCACAAAATATCAAATCCGCTTAGATTTATTATAAATCCTTAATATTTTCTACAACTTTTATATTGACAAATTTTTTATAGCACCAACCCTTACAGCAGCCCCCCCCTCCCCCCAAAAAAAATCCCTGCCGGTTTCCGCCTACAGACACATTTAGATTTCGAAGTGGGCGGTCCCAACTGCCGTATCATGGCAAAAATGTCATTTCTTCTGCAATTCCCAATAAATAGGCGCACCACAATCTGCGTCATCTAAATCTACCTGTGCCTGCAAGCCGAGCCGTCAGGGATTTTTTTTAAATAAAATGTTTCCTCCAGTTTTAAATATTATTTTAAAAGATGTGGCAAATTTTCAAATTTTACAAAGTAGAAATTTTAAAGTTTATCCGGATAACTGTTAATAATTAAGAAAAGTGTTTAAAATCTTATAATTGGCTTTTAATTAAAAAATCCGTGAAACTAAGTAATTTGAACCTTCCTGTGTGTTCCGAGTTCAATAATCGAGTGGCATGCTCGTGTATCATGTTTCTGAACTTTGATCATGGCGAGATGTCTGAAATCGCGTGTTACTTGTTATCTGAAGAGTCTCTCCGTGCAACTTATTTTATGGTTTTTGTTCTTTTACTACACCCAAAGAAATAGTTCGTTTTGTGTCTTACGTACATGCTTTCATTTGTTAAATAAAAGGCGTTGCTCAATTTTTTGCATGCCAGTGAAACGCTACACCCCCTCTCCTCCCTTTAGTGCTTCGAGATCAAATAATCCTCAATTAAGATAGCAGTTTTAGGTAGATTTGGTAAGAAATACTACCTATTACATTCTCCCCTAAGTTGGAATTTCTGAAAAATTTTTGCAGATCTACGTCTATCATGACTCATAGAACCCAAAACCACCCCCAGTTCAAATCTTTATCTATCTATATCACTTTTTTATGGACACGATAACCTCCATAATTCTTCACAAATCTCTTCCAAACTGATACATAAAATCAAGCGGCATAAAATCTCGGTCAAGTTCGTTAATGGGCAAAATCGAACAAAGTGGGGGGGGGGGCTTTTTTTATGAAAACAGAAAAAAACCCATAACTTCTTAATTTTGATACATATCGAATCCGTTTAAAGTTATTATTACTTCTAGGAAAAGGGCCAAAAATTTATGTATGACAGATTTTTGATTTCATTAAAAATGCCCCAACGGGGGAAAGGGGGGGGGGAATAGGGATTTAAGAAGAAAAAAAAAATCACAACTTCGTCAATTCACAAGATACCAAGTCCGCTTAAATTTATTATAAATCTTCTTAATATTATCTACAACTTTTATATTGACAAGTTTTTAGCTCACAGGCTATCAAAGCCTGAGAGCTTATGTGCCCGCCGGTTCTGTATGTACGTACGTATGTATGTATGTACGTAACGCGATACCTCTTGATAGAACTAACCGTTTTACTTTAAATTTTGTTTATAGGTTCCTTGTGATAAGGTGCTTCCCTGATTAGTTTTGGAGGTTCATTGGTTAAGCATAAAGGGGGGAAACGGGGGGCTAACCCCCCATAATTTAGATAAATGGGTTTATCATGCAGAATTATCCCATTTTCTTCAAATTTTGTGTATAGGTTCATTTTGATAATGTGCTTCTGTCAATAGTTTTGGGGGTTCATTGGTTTAGTATAAAGGGGGAAAGGGGACGGATACCCCCCCCCCCCCTCCCTAATTTAGATAAATGAGTTTTTCATGCAGAATTATCCGATTTTCTTCACATTTTGTATATAGGTTCATTGTCATAATGCGCTTCTCTGAATAGTTTTGGGGGTTCATTGATTAAGTATAAAGGGGGAAAGGGGGGGCTAATCCCCCTTTAATTTAGATAAATGGGTTTTTCATGCAGAATTATCCGATTTTCTTCAAATTTTGTATATAGGTTCATTGTGATAATGCGCTTCTCTGAATAGTTTTGGGTGTTCATTGGTTAAGTATAAAGGGGGAAAGGGGGGCTAATACCCCCTTAATTTAGATAAATGGGTTTTTCATGCAGAATTATCCCATTTTCTTTAAATTTTGTATATAGGTTCATTTTGATAATGCGCTTCTGTCAATAGTTTTGGGGGTTCATTGGTTTAGTATAAAGGGGGAAAGGGGAGGGATACCCCCCCCTAATTTAGATAAATGAGTTTTTCATGCAGAATTATCCGATTTTCTTCAAATTTTGTATATAGGTTCATTGTGATAATGCGCTTCTCTGAATAGTTTTGGGGGTTCATTGATTAAGTATAAAGGGGGAAAGGGGGGGGCTAATCCCCCTTTAATTTAGATAAATGGGTTTTTCATGCAGAATTATCCGATTTTCTTCAAATTTTGTATACAGGTTCATTGTGATAATGCGCTTCTCTGAATAGTGTTGGGTGTTCATTGGTTAAGTATAAAGGGGGAAAGGGGGGCTAATACCCCCTTAATTTAGATAAATGGGTTTTTCATGCAGAATTATCCCATTTTCTTTAAATTTTGTATATAGGTTCATTTTGATAATGCGCTTCTGTCAATAGTTTTGGGGGTTCATTGGTTAAGTATAAAGGGGGAATGGGGGCGGTAATCCCCCTAATTTAGATAAATGAGTTTTTCATGCAGAATTATCCGATTTTCTTCAAATTTTGTATATAGGTTCATTGTGATAATGCGCTTCTCTGAAAAGTTTTGGGGGTTTATTGGTTAAGTATAAAGGGGGAAAGGGGGGCTAATCCCCCCTTAATTTAAATAAATGAGTTTTTCATGCAGAATTATCCGATTTTCTTCAAATTTTGTATGTATATTCATTGTAATTAGACTTCCCTGATTGGTTTAAGGGGTTCATTAGTTAACTATGAGGGAGGGGGATGACCCCCCCCCTTAATATATTGTTGTTTTCTTTATTTTTCGAGGGGCATATTTCAAATTCTTTGAAATAAGAGTACAATATACAATGAGTGTGAATAGCCTGTGAGCTCAATGCCCTCAGTTTAACTGGGCAGTTTTCTTTTTATTTATACAACTAACTCTTACAGCCAAAAAAAAAAAAAAACCCTGCTGGCTGCGCCTCTAGGCAGAGTTATATTTCGAAGTAGGCGGTTCCAACTGCCGCATCATGGCAATTAGGTCTTTCTTCTGCAATTCCCAATAAGCAGGCACCATACGATCTGCGTCTTCGAAATCTACCTGTGCCTGTAGGCCGAGCCGTCAGGGATTTTTTAAATTCATGACTGAGCTTAGATTTTGATAAGCTGGTGGAGCTTTAACAAGGGTCGATCCAGGCGAAATTTGGGCCTATTTAGAGCTCCTCAAAAATCTACCTTCACAAAAATCAATTTGATAAAATGAGGTCCTTAGCAAAAATCAATTTGATAAAACGAGCACCTTCACAAAATTCTTTAATAAAAGAAACCTCTTAACAAAATTCCTTTTAATAAAATAAGCCCTTTCACAAAATTCTATTCCATAAAATCTTACTATTTATTAATTATTTATTATTTTGTGACCTTTTCAAAATGTGTAATTCGTAAACAAACAAGTTCACCAGAGAGAGGAAAATTTTAGTAAAAGGATTTTAAAAACTTTTCGTTAATAAATGCTTGGTTCGAATTAAGGTAACTTTATTTCAACCTTTCGTTACAAAATGTTATTTTTCGCAAAAATATAATACATTTCACAAAAATAATAACCTTTACTTTTCACAAAAATTTGCCCCAAGATTATGTGCCGATGCCGAACTGTTAGCTTTTATATCGGGCCGAACTTTTAGTTTTTTACCGGTCCGGGCCAATAAATGTTTTGTACGGGTCGAACTTTTAGCTCTTATACCCAGGGTTTGGTGATATCATGATTATATATCATGAATGATGTATATCCGATATTTAATTATACACGGAATATATATTTAATTAACGATTATGTTTATTTTCAAAATATCATTGTGCATGGTATTTTTGATGTTTTCAATCAAAACAAGTGTAAATAAATCTTTTAGCTGTTATCGACTGTGTCATTCTGTAGACAGAGAACTTTTACCCCTGGCAGTGATATTTTTAGCCAAAATAAATGAAAAGCCTTTTTCCAAGCTTTACTTTTGAAGCTAACATTTTAAATTTAAAGAACCAATAATTAAGTAGGACAATATTTATTTAGAACAGCCATTGAAAGATAAACTGTCTAATTTAGATAACCAGTTATTGACAGCTTCATTAGAAAAGAATCTTTTCTGGATTTGAGGTTCAGTTTAAACTGCACACCAGGTTAAGGAACGAAAAAGCAGACATTCCATTTATGTTCAGATTTTTTTTTCTTTTTTGAACATTTAAAATTTTGTTGTATAAAACATAAACTTACTTGATACTGTATCCTATAGTTTGTTTTTTGGTGGGTGTAAAAAACAAATTGTTTAACTTTTTAGAAAATTGTTTCTATTTTCGACAGTTTCGAGTGAAAAATAATTAAAACAGGAAGTTTAGAATATTGTCTTCAGTTTATCAAGTTAACTGCAATATGTTTTAATTTCTAATTCATACCAAGTCTTGAAATATTTATAATCAGCAGTAAGTCGACTATTTTGGAAGTATCTGATATTTACGAATCCTGTTTATACCGGCCCCCCTTCCTTTCGTTTAGCGAAGATTTCATTAATAACTTGCATTTTATCATATAGTGCCTTTATTTTCAGCTATTCTTTTAAAGATTAAAAATTAGGGATGTAACGAATAGTGATTTGGCCGAATACCGAATATAAGGCCAAATTTTAGGCCGAATACCGAATATTCGGCCAAATTTTAGGCCGAATACTGAATTTAAAAAAAATTATTTTAATTGTTTATTTATTTATTTTTTCAATTTTAAAATCAAAAATTAAATTAAGGACTAATTGAAATAATTTTTTTGTTTGAGTGTTCAAAAATCATAACAGCTGAATGTATTTTTTGTAATATTTGAAATACTTTGAGATTGCTATTTTGATAAACATTTAATAGCTAGGACAGTGTCCATTTAACTGGTGGAAAACAATTGCAGAAAACTTTCCAAGGCTTGCAAATTTAGCAAGAAATCATCTTTCAACGCCTGCAAGCACAGTATATAGTGAACGTTTGTTTTTTGAAGCTGGTAATATATATAAAACCAAACGAAACAGACTTCTTGAAAATGCTGAAAAGTTATTATTTTTGCATCACAATTTCAGGCTTTACAGTGATAAATTATTTTGTTACCCCTGTATGTTATTTTGAAGTAACTCATTAAATGCTTTTTCAGTATAGGTAATAGTTTTTTTCTTTTCAATGTATCAAACTCATTAGTTCGTTTAATCAACATCTAATGTTTAATTTTTAATTAGTAAAGTAATTATATGGTCCTATATTTATTCAATTTTTTTTTTATTTAAAAGTAAAACCAAAAACTAGAAAAATGATTTAATTTGTGAAAGATTAAACAAGACAGTAAAATATTTATTTTTAATATTTATGAATTTTATTGTTTAAGAAACTGTTATCATCATTATAAATCAGATTAAAAAATAGATATAAAGTTAATATTTTTAAATTCACTGAAGAGATTTAAACTTTAAATGCAGTATATATTTTGCATTTTAATGTAAAAGAAATTAATGTTGCAATACTTACTTAGATTCACATGATGCCTAAATATGCAGCAAGAAAAATATTTTTATTTATGTAATATCATTATATACAGTTATTTATAAGTTGTCATGAAGCTTTAAAATTGCATATGTATTAGGATTTCTTTTTCTTATAATAATTAATGTGTTTAGATATAATTTTTTAATATCGTTTGTTGAAAATATTTAAAATCACATTTTGTTTTGATTTTCTGGAACTTATTTAACCAAATATCTTAGAGAATTCGGCCAAATATGCAACTATTCGGCAAAATATCAAATTATATTCGGCTACAGGTATTCGGCCGAATATTAGGTTCAATATTCGGCAAAAGGGCCGAATACCGAATAATGGCCGAATATTCGTTACATCCCTATTAAAAATGCTGCATCATGAAGAAGGAAATCATTAATTATACAAGAGAAACTCTCTATACCTCGTAGAAAAATAAGTTATATTAATTGGATTATTTTGTTTTCAAGATCGTGATACTGCGTTTGATGATCTAACGTTAGTAATTATTAACTCATTTAAGAAAATTTTCAGAAATGTAAATTACTTTTATTTCGTGCCTTCTTTCCGTATAATTTATATTAAAATTTAAAAAAAATGAACTTTTATAATCCAGCAGGCGACGTCGCATGTTTTCAACAAATTTTAACGTCGATGATGTTTGTATGTATGATAGATTATATCGTAGAGGTGAGACAGGCTCAAAGTGAAAATTTTATTTATTCACAAATGGAAATAAAAACTTGCTATTTGAGAAACAATAATGTAATCTTAAGTTTCTTAAAGTATTTTACAATCCTTTAAAAATCATTTTGAAAGGAAATTGAATTGGTATTGATGGCATATAAATAGAAATATTCTATCCGATTCTGAAGCCTTTGAAACGGCCAGTATTACTTAGATAAAAGAAGCCATGGTATATTACTTTTATATTGTCGCTTTCTGTTTGAAATCTTTTCCCAGAATTATTGGAAAACAGAATTCATGTCTCTGCTATAGTTTGTACAATATTTATTTATCGTATATACTCGTGTATAAGTCGACACCCCCAATTCTTATGCAAAATTTTGAACAAAATTGAATTTTCATGTATAAGTCAAACCACATTTCTAGTAGAATGTTGAAAAATGATTTGTAATCGAGAATAAAAAAAATTATTCAGTTTTCATTAAATTAGTGAATTTTTTTCACATTTATAATCAGATTTCTTTTTAATTCAACGTTTTAAAATTGTTTAACTATGTAAATCTGAAGAAGCTTAAACTATTTTGAAAGCTATTCACATCAATTTAAGGATTACATAAAAAGAAAAAAATTCTTTGAAAAATCTATTCAAGCCTTATTTACAAGGGATAAACAATTTCTTAGACTTACTAAAATATAGCACATCTTTGCATTGTAGGACTTTTAGGAGAGAAATCTGAAGCATTCGCAAATTGAACTGTTTTTAAAATGGGGATTAAAATGTTGTAGGGAATGCCCTGTATCGAAGGGAATTCTATCCCAAGAGAAAATGGGTGCAGAAAAATTACAAGGACATTATGGTTAAACAGAGGGAAATGACCATTGTTTGCTTTTATCTGTCTCTCCAATCTAGACCCACATGTGATTACTTAAAAGACTTGCCCAATCTGCGAAAAAAAACATGACACCGGTATTTCACTCCGCTTTTTACTAACTCGTGTATAAGTCGACCCCCCCCCCCCCCCATTTTCAACTCCCAAATTTTGTCTAAAATTCTTCGACTTATACACGAGTATATACGGTATTTATTTTTTATAAAAAAAATCTTTCACATATAGTTTGGGAAACATGTTCAAGAGAAATATACTTTTTTTTTTTTTTTTTTTTTAAATTTAATAGTGGTGCGAATAGAATATAAAAATAGTCGCCAGTGGCAGCCCTGCCTTAAGGCTGCTCGTCAGTACCCAATTCCCCTCGCTAATGTTATTCCTATGGGCGTAGGATGCATTCATATTTTTAAAATATCTCCTCGGAAAATAAATATTTTTAACTTCTGTTTTCTTTGTATTGTTCTTAAAGAATGTCTATTTTTTTTTCTTAGTTGTCATTTTTTTTCCTAAAATATATACTTCATTTTATATGAAATTTTAAAATCTTATTCAGTTTCGCTAAGATTTTAACACATAAAAATATAAATTAAGCACATCGTTTAGAAATATTTTGATAACTAAGAAAAAAAGAGACATTCTTTAAGAACAGTACACAGGAAACAGAAGTTAAAAATGTTAATTTCTCGAGGAGTTATTTTAAATATACGAATGCATCCTACGCCCATTGGATTAACATTAGTGAGGACAATCGGGAAGTTTACTTAATTTCATTCTTAATTCATTCAATTCTTAATTTCATTCTTAATTTCATTACTTTCATTCATCGTTTAGAAATATTTTGATAACTAAGAAAAAAAAGAGACATTATTTAAGAACAGTACACAGGAAACAGAAGTTAAAAATGTTAATTTCTCGAGGAGTTATTTTAAAAATACGAATGTATCCTACGCCCATTGGATTAATATTAGCGAGGGCAATCGGGAAGTTCACTGACGAGCAGCCTTAAGGAGACTTGGTACCGTTTGAAAACAATTTTTTATTTGAGTATTTTATACCTTTTTGACTTATCTTATTAAACGGTTTTATGAAAGAAAATGATTTAACCCTTTCCGGCGCGGAGTAAGTCTGTTTTTAAAATGATGAAATTATGGACTGACACCAGAATTTAAAAAAGAATTCATTAGAGAATAAAAACTTGCTTATTTTCCCTTACTTTATAAAAGGAAGAAATTAATTAAATATTCTTGGTGCCGTTTGTTAGATTTGGAATTAAAAATAGGTGTCCTTTTTTGTGGACACCGCCCGCTAAAGGGTTAATCAAGAACAAATGCAATTCTTATAAATAATTTAAAAAATTTAATTTTTTGAAAAAATTTGAACTCCCATTTCTTTTACAATTTTGAACTTTTTAAAACTCTTTTCTTTTTCTTTTCTTTTCTTTTTTTTTTTTCATTTTTTTTTTTTTCATTTTTTCTTACACGTGTTTTTATAAAAGCAGGGATCAGATTTCCAAACAATTTAAGAAAAAAATAAATGAAATATCATTACATGTAAAATTACAGTAAAAAAGACTATTAACATGAATTTTTATTTTAAAAAAAATTATTTATATCGGTGAAAATCCGGTTCCTAATTTTGTGAAACGCACTTAAAAAAATCGCCCCCTAAAAAAATAAATAAATAAAAAATAAAAAATAAAAATAAAAATAAAATAAATAATAATAATAATAATAAATAAATAAAAAAGGCAACTTTAAGTGCCAATAATATTCCCCTATTTTTCCCCCCGCATAAATCTGACGCACTTTGTTCTTCCGTCCATGATAATGCGATAATGCGAGTGCATTGTACGGCAATGTAGGTTCTTCCGCCCTTGAGTACGTCAGTCTGGCTTTTGTGTGTACATTCTTTGTCTATTTATACCATCTATCACTGGTGGCGCGTTTTCTTTTTCCGTTTTTGAGCCAGATACCGACACCTTAATCAAAACGATGCTATAAATATTGCATCTTCCGATGGTGTTGTCCTCCACTCTACTTGGCGACTACCTCATCTTTCTTTATGTTGTGAATCACTGTACCCGCTAGCCAAATGCCTGTTTACAATCTGGGATTATATAAAATTCTAGTTGTAAGGCATTAGTATAATTTTTTTTTTTCCCCAGAATTTTTATGTATCGAATATTGGCAGTTTTAAGTTAAAATTATGCAATATAATTTTAGTGCGATTTAAAAAAGGGGGTGGGGGGGAGGGGACGGTGTAACTACAGGGTGACTATACTAGGATGGTAGATGACACGTACCTTGAGGCTCAGCGTTCCCTCGAGTCTTGGAAAGCTAATTATAAACGAATAAGGTGTAATCTTATGAATGATCTGTGAATTTATTTCATGTTTGAAGCGATCGGAATTCGGAAACACGATGAAAATGTAAATAGAGAAATTAACAAACCATACGCATACTATGTATTTACGCTTATTCCCTCTTCATCAGACGGCCTTATTGTTAAGTAAGCACTATGGATGAAATGATATATGCATAGTGCAGTTTCGTTCTGTTTGTGCTACAGTTTGCGTTTAACTTTCTTACTTTGTCGAGTAATTTTGAAATTTCTTTCCGTCATTAGGTAGGAGGTCTGGAAGCTTCTGGACATTTACCAGTTAACCTCTTGAGACCAGAAATTAAAATAATGTAACAAATACTCATTCATTGCTTTTGCACAGAGAAAATGACATCATAGCTGACATAAAATCGCCCTTTTTCTGAAATTGATACTTTAAAGGTCT
Organism: Maratus michaelseni; assembly: GCA_963931845.1. Classification (NCBI taxonomy): domain Eukaryota; kingdom Metazoa; phylum Arthropoda; class Arachnida; order Araneae; family Salticidae; genus Maratus; species Maratus michaelseni. The sequence goes on along the minus strand of OZ007587.1, from coordinate 388,698,071 downwards.
GATAATTTAGGTTCACAAATATGGATCTAAAACTACACTAATTCCGTAAAATATCAATTTAATTATCAATAACTTAAAATTCACACACACACAAAAAAAAATAATAAGCGCTTTAAACAAGGGAATGATCTACAAATCTTCAAAAATTTTTATTGTTATTTAAGTTAAATAATTATGAAAATTACTTATTTTCTTGGGCACACTCTCAATTTGCAAACTAAGGCTCATTTTGCAAACTCAGATGAAAATAACATTTATAAGGAAATCAGCATCGATGCTTCCATTTTCCAAAGCAAAAAAAAAAAAAAAAAAAAACTAAAACAGTGAAGTCACAGTTTAGTTTTTATGAGGAAAAAATAGAGGTTCACATTTGTGTACCTCGGGATTGAAGGGGTTAAGGGAACTTCACCGAAACTCCCCCATCGTGAAATCCCATCTTAACCTATGGGAAAACTTAAAAGCGCAATTACTCATTGCCTACCTACCATAATTATTAAAAACTGTTTTCACCATCAGAAAGTAGACGTCGGATGCCGGCGAAGTGCGTTTAAAAAAATTGTCTTCTTAAATTTTAAGTATTTCTAAGATAAAATTTCATCAAGTGGAAATTTCCGAGTTTATAGGTTTAAAAAAAAAAAAAAACTTAAAATTCAAGTAGGCGATTTTTAAAAACGCACAACATCGGCATCTGACGTCTATTTTCTGATGATGAAAACCTTATTTTATTAATGAGTAATCACGCTTTTAAGTTTTCCCATATGTTAACATGGGATTTCGCGATCTTGGAGTTTCAGTGAAGGACTCTTTAAAAACAACAGTGAACGTTTGAATGGAATGCAGTCTTCAATGCTCTTGTTCACCAACTGAAATATGTAGGATTTTTTTTTTTTTTTTAAGTCTCAAATATCGAACCGTTTATTGTAAAAAGAGCGCAATTCTTGCAATGGAATAGTCGACAATCAAAAGTTACACCATATGAAAAAGTCATTACATAATACAATGAGTGTCATAGCTGAAGAATCGTGTGCGTGTTTTACTTGCAAAAATTTTTTACTAACCTAAAAAGGTTTTTTTTTTTTTATAAATATTTTATAAAATTTCTTTTATTAAACATAAATGTAAATTTTCCTTTAATTACAAATCTGTTTCTTTCCCTTTATTCTCATATGAAAAATTAGAAAATATTTTTAGATTCAGTTTTCTCTGATTTCGAATTCTTAAGTCTTTAGTTTATTCTTAAGATGGTATTAAATGAGTAGAAAAAACTTAAAAGCGTGATCTGTGAGTTTTCTTGAAATTTTTATTCAACAAAGCGGTTTTTTTCTGAAAAATAAAACTTAGACATAGTGAGTTATTGAAGTGGAATCACATTAATTCAAAATCAGTAGGACTTGAAAATTAATTCAAATTATACCGAATTCAGTTGAAAATCACCATGTCATATTTTAAGAAAGAACTTTAGCATTAGATAATGAAATGCATGATCAAGCTTAGGTATGCTAATGTGAACAATCAAATAGATTTCATACGCTATGTCAAGTAAAGGTGAAAATAAGGAATTTTGCTTAGTAGCCACTGGCCGGTAGGTTGATTTTTTTTTTTTTAGTAGTCAGTTAGTGGCGAGTGAGAATAATTTCTTTAGTAGCCAGTAAGTACATTTATGTCATTGAATATTTAATTAAAAAAATATATAATCAGTTTACAGTAAAGCAATTTATGTACTAAATAAAAATATTTTAATTTATATTGCTTTGAATAAACTTGAGATTATAATCTCCAATCTATTTTAAAATTTAAAATAAGTTAACAGCAAAGTTATACACAACATGCTTATGTAGCTAGGTACATAAGTCTCACTAACTTTAGGTATACTTGTGAAATTAACTACATAAGTACCTTTTTTAAAAAATATATTTGTCTAGAATTAAGATCTGACAATAATAAAATAGGTATGTTTATACACTAAATAATAATCCACAACATGATACACATTACACATGCACAACCTGTGGCCCGCGGACATCTTCAGAAATTAAGAAAATGTGTATTTCGTCAATTAGCCTGGAAAAAATTGCAAATTTCGTCATTCGGGAGTGTAAAAATGATGAATTTCCATCATTCAGGAGCATAAATATCATGAATTTCCCTCAATCAGGAGCGTAAATATCATGAATTTCCTGAATAATCAGAAGCGTAAAAATCATGAATTTCCGTCATTATCAAAAGCGTAAAAATCATGAATTTCCTTCATTCGTGAGCGTAAAAATGATGAATTTCGTTGATCGGAGGCAGAAAAATCCTAAATTTCGTCGATCGAACGCGAAAAAATCATAAATTTTGGCAATCGGATGCGGAAAAATCGTGAATATCGGCGTTCAGGTACGAAAAAATCATGAATTTCGGCAATCGAACGCGGAAAAATCATGAATTTCGGCGATCGGACGCGGATAAATAATAAATTTTGGCGATTGAATGCGGAAAAATCACGAATTTCGGCCATCGGACGTCGATAAATCATAAATTTCGATGATCGGGTGCGGAAAAATCATGAATTTCGTTGATCGGATGCGATAAATCATAATTTTCGGCGATCTTGTGCGGAAAAATCGTGTATTCCGTCGATCGGGTGCGGAAAAATCATGAATTTTGGCGATCGGACGCGAAAAAAATCAAAAATTTCGGCTATCGGGCACGGAAAAATCATGAGTTTCGGCGATGGGGTGCGGGAAAATGGCGAATTTTAGGGAAAAAAAGGAAATCGGAAAATCCTGTATTTGGCCGGTTCTTTCCATATTTTTAATCGCCAGTTTTTCAAGTTTAATCGACGAGTGGCGATTGGCGAGTGCTTATTTTCACCTTTAAATTGTCAAGTCAGTGTCAAGTTTTATATTCTTATTTAGGGGAAAGTAAGGTAAACCCGGGTACCTAATGTTTTTTGACAAAAGTCTAGAAGGGTGTAAAAATCGGAACACCCCACAAACGTGTTTGGGGACATCTCGGCTATTGAAAAGCCCACACCAGTTGACACAGGAAAATTCTTCTCCATTTGGGAAAAGTTGTTTTCTAGGTTCATCTGAAACAGCTCCGAATTTTGGTGAAAGGGTAAAATAGGGTACTAATCAGAAATTAAGTTTTTACACTTACAGTAAGAAAAAGCTTTATTGTAATAAATTTTAAATCAAACTTTAAAACATATATACGTTTTTTAAGGTCAGTACCATTTTTTTTCAAGTTTTCGAGCAAATTTTGATGTTATCATTTAATGGCTGTCTCAGCTCTTACTTCTCTTATTAGCTGCATTCCTCCTGTGCCTACTCTTTGTAGATTGAACATCGTATGCATCCTTCACCACTTGCTGAATGAAGAAACAATTCATTGCAGAACCATGGGTATCCGGTTTTTCACCAGCAGATAACCAAAAATCAACAAGGTCGTTCTCCTGGATAGCTGGACGTACCTACTTGGCATCCAAATATCGCGTGAAAGTAATTAAAAACAGTGGTTTACTTGCCTAAATCGATCCATAAGGCTGGATTATTAAATCCAGCATTGGGATATAGATTAATACAATATATGTGAAGACATTGACATACAAAATAAACATTAACAGTATTTTCTTAAAAGGAAATTTACACTTATTCATTGAAATGTTCATATTTGATGAAAAACAATCAATTTTCAATTGTTTTCCTTTTTATTTGCTACGAACACAAAGCTAATTTTCAAATATTTAGCATTACAACTAACAGTCACCTGTCCATGTTGCATTTTTTATTCCGTACATTATAAGGATGTTTTTTAAGCATTCTGTGAACATTAAATGCATTGCATATCAGACAGTCATTTTTGCTTCCTCACTATCACTTTCACTTATACTAGAATATTTCATCTGTAAATACTTTTTATGATGTAATCTTCGTGTATAAAATGTCCTGGTTTACGTCGTTGGAAGCGTTTTAAGATTTTTGTGGTTATGGGAATTTTGATTTCGATATTTGGAACGACATAACTCGAATTAAGGGGAATATTTCATCATTGTTTGTATGCGCACTCTGTACGGATGAGACGGTTCAGAAACAGACTTTGCCTCAAAGTGAAAATTTAATTTATTGTAAAAATCAAAAGGAACAACAACAAAATTTGCTCTTTGAAAAAAAAAAAAAAAAAAAAAAAACTTATTTCAAGTTTCTTAACGTGTTTTACAATCCTTTTGAAAATCAATTTGAAAGGGAGTTGAATTGTTATTGATGGGATATAAGGAGAATTTTTTTAAATCTGATTCTGAAGCATTTGCACTATCAGTGTTAGCAACATAAAGAAGCCGTGGGATTACCTTGTTTTCTGTTTGGCGAAAAAAATGGCGAATTTCGTCAACAGATCATGGGAAAAATCATGAAATTCAATCTGTTCCAAAATTGGCAATTATTATTATTATTTTGCTCTATAGGGATGAAACCCATAAGGATAAGAAAAATTTCATCGATTTTATGCCAGCAAAAGTTTTATTAATAAAACCTGTCTTTCTTTTCTCTAATGATCTGAAATCCGCAAAGCCTTTGGTTTCTAACCTGTGTAGGTTTTTAAGAGTTTATTGTACATAATACGATTTAATAAAATAAATGACTTAATAGCATTGTAATGATTGCAGAAAATATGACTGTTTTAATGGAAAAAAAGGAAAAAGAATTAAGAACTTAAATTATAAATCCTCCACTCCCGAAAATTGAAATCCCCCCCCCTCCCCCCCATAAATTGGGCTAAAAGGCGGAACATCCCCTAAAGTTAAATTCTATTTCATACTCTGTATTTTTATGTAAGAAGACATTTTTAAATGAGAAAATTAATCATGAAACAATTTAGAAAGGTTATTTATTAACAATATTCTGCTGCGTTTTTTCAGTATAGGGCGCGGGCTCTGATGAAACACAACTTTTCGGACTCGGACTCCTAAAAAAAGAGCCCGAAAAAAACCGGAATTCGAAATTAACCGGATTTCGAATTAATAGGATGATTCCACTGAAAAAAAAAAAGTGTACATTTACCCTTTTTCTAAAAGAATACACCGTCCTTCCTATTTTCCTTCCCCATCCGCGTGATTGCATTTGCATACCGCGTCCCGGTCAGTTGTGTAATGATCGTTTCCGCAAACAATGATAAATGAATCCAGCAAGAATGTTGAAAGACAAATGAAAGTAAAAGCAATATAATCCATCGTAACGATTTCAATTAGTTGTAAAATATTGGGATTGGTGGTCATTGAGGGTTTTACCGTTGTGTTAAGCTTGGTTATAATAGTAATTCAGGTTTCTCTTTTCTTTTACAAAATTCACACCGCATATTCTGATTAAAGTTCTTGAAATTTCCGGAAAAGCTTCTTATATATATAAAATTGATGTTGATATATGAAAAAAAAAATCACGCTACATTTAGATCGATTTCAAAATCCAGGGGTTACTCAATTGAACATTTTTTTTAATGTATGCTTACGGATGCTTCGATCTTTTAACAACTTTTTTGTTTGTTTCAAAGAACTCGATTTTGTAGTGATACTATGTAAATTTGATTACTATCCCAGCAATGGAATGTTTGTTTGTCCAAGTTTTAGCTTGCCTAAAAATTTACCAATCATTACGAGATATGGTTATTATGCTGGACTGCATTTTTTTTCCTTTGAAAATGGTTATTGTACTGTAAATATATAGCTTTTATAAAAGGACACTTTTCGAAAATTCTAATTTATGAAAGTTTTCACAAAAATGCTCAAGTTGCTTCAGAATGTGTAGTTCACATTGAGCGAAATATTTTTCCATATTAAAATTATCCTATTATACACAAATATTTTTCTAGGACACATTAAAATTTAGAATCAGTGGATTCTCGATTATCCGGCCTAATTTGGCGGAAGGACAGGTCGGATTACAAAAAGTCCTTCCGGCCTGTATCGGGAGGAAAAGGTAACTTCCTTATTCTTTGTTTTTAAAAATTCAGCTAATTTTATTCAAACGCACGAAACTAAAATGTGTAGAACCCGATTACAGAAGATTCAATTAGTTTTCGTCAATACTGAATTTGAATGAAATTTTCGCCTAATTAGTCAGCTATATCCAAGTTGGCTTCATTTATGGAGATTTAGATTTGGGCGCCAAATGTGGCGATGTTTCGTCAAGCCTCGTGTGGATATGACTATGTAGTTTCAAAAGTGTATGAGAGTAGCAACAATGATTACAACAATTAAAGTAATTTTGCCACGTTTTCTAAAGCTCATAAATGAAACTGATTATAGAAAAATCAGCCACCCTAGAATTTCAAACAGCCATTCCAACATCAACCATTTTTTAAGATAAAGGCGATACAAAAAATGCTCCGGAATCTTTGTATCAAGGCCGAACACTTAACTGAAGAAAACTAGGATTTCTATTTTTGTTGTACATCTTTTTGAATTTGAAATATGTAAACTACTTTTAAAAGAAGGGCGGCTGAAGCTGGCCAACGAACTCGGTCGAGACATTGGTAAGTCCTGTACACATGCTCAGTCACATCCGAATCGGTTCATAAATACCAGTGCTGCAGCACGACAATATATTAAACATATAAATCAACATTTGAACTAAGGGTAGTTTTCGGGTCTGGGGGGAGGAGGGGGGGGGGTCGTGATCAGTGAAATTTTTTTTCGGAATTGCTTTCCATCCCCGGACAGCTGCAATGGGTAGCTTTTTATTTTTGGTAGTGGAAGCTACCTAAAAAGCCGGATAAGCTTGAGCATTGTTCGAAATTAACAGCGATTAGTTGTATTTTGCATCTATAAATTTCAAATTGACGACTGCGATTTTATTCGATCATCATTTTTGGCGCCCAACTTCTTGCCTTGTAAGATGTAAATTTGTTTTTTTCCGACCAAATGTTTACAGTTCTTTTCCTAATGTAATCGATACACGTTGATTTGATTCCAATCGCACTTCCTCATTATCTTATTTAAGCAAAATATTTATTTTCATAATGATTCTTGCTGCAAGTGCAGCTGGATGTGAGAAGGTTTTTTAATTATTCAAATTTAATTAAAAGATAAACAAGACTTTGCCTGCTAGTTTCTTTGATTGATTTACTGTTTGGTAAGCTGTATGAATCAGCCTTGACCGATTACTATCCAAGGTCTGCAATTATTTTAAAATGGAGAAATGTGGAATACAATAAAACAAGGCATGCTTAAATTTTTTTTAAAGGGTTTAAGTTTTTTTAACCACCAGAAGAAGTCTTGGTATTCAAATAGGCTGTTCGGCGGCCAAGTGATACTGGCCGAAAAGTGCGCAGCATCAACACCTACTCTATTAAGAGCTATAATAGAGCCGGTGTTGGCAGCCTACGGTTATCTTATGATGGTTCCCATGCGCTTTCGATGTTGCACATTTCATGCTACTTTCCTCTTTTTCAAAATTTTTGCAGGTTCTTTAAATTTTACCGTTAAATCAGCAGGTTTGTGAGTATTCGTAGGCGGTGCTGTTGGGAGGGGGGGGGGGGGATTCACTCGTCCGCATAACAATTTATCACAAAAAAATATGCACTTTTTGTGCTGCATTTTCGTCATTGTTTGTTCATGTTCTCACCCTCTCGTGGCGAGTATTTTTTGTTTGCAGACAATCATTTTAGACTAACAACGCCATATCTTCATTGTTTATTCTTTCTCGCGTTATTTCATACAAAAGTTAAAAATATCCAGTTAATAACCATACCGCGTATCTAAGTTTATCATAACATATGTGTTTTCTAAGCGTTACAGATGTTTTCGATCGACCTTCACAAAATTCACCACTATTAGACTCCTACGTCCACGCTGGAATTCTATAAACCAGTTATAAAGTGTTTTGGGTGGTTACTACATCGCCAAATGCGGAATTCAGTCGATCATTGCACTGTTACTCTGTCCAATTTTGTAGAAAATTGCAATATATAATAGCTCGAAAATTTCGCTGATTTAATTAATCAGTTTTTGTGAACATTTTGTTAATACCACAATAATAATTTTGATATCCCCCTTTTTTTTTTTTTTTTAAGAAATAAAGCAAAAATGAGTATAATATTAATTGTTTCAAATAAATTAGTATATAAAAAGACAGTTTAATTTGTTAAATAAATTAGTTTGGTGCAATTTCTGTTTAATTTTTAAAATCTCCAGGGGAAAAAAGAATGCGATGTTTGATATTTACCGAAAATGACCACGACAACGGGGGGGGGGGGGGGGGGTGTAAATATTCTATTTGAGGTACTAAGAATGTAATGAACTATAATCGAAGCCATGAAATACAAACTTCTTATAGATACTTTCAACTTATCACTTTGATGATTTTTCATATATTTTCTGTATGTAAATTTATAAAAATAGCTCTAAAATTTAAGGAAATTCTCGGACATTTAAACCAATAGTTCATACACTCGCAACATCACATAAATTGTAGGCGATTGGTTTTATATAACTATAACCGCATTGTTTGCAGAAAAAACGTTTTTCCTAACTGATTGATTGTTCATAAAAATAAAGTTTCACCGGAAACGCATTTCAATTTTTTTGTTCTTAAAATCTATTACAAATATTCAACTAAAAAAAAAAAAAAGAAAAAAAAAATCTCCATAATTTTATGTTGTACGACCTTTCTTAATATTAGTAGTGTATTTTCTCGATGCCATTAAACAGAAACTTCCGGTTATTTAAATACACACTTCCGGTTTGTCTTTTAAATAAAAGGATAAAACAAATTTGTGATATTTGCTCAAAATTGTCTATTCAAACCTAGCGGGATATCTTAATTTAATATCTTTTTAAGTGTTCTTGTTCAAGTTTTTGATATTCACTGTTAAAAAAATAAGCTTAAATCAAATTGAGCTAAACTTTGATCATAAAATGGCATGATGCTGTGTTATAAATTTCTCATGTACATCTGTGTAATATTTATTCATTTTTGTAATCTCATTAAATATGAATCATTTATCTTCTTGCATGTGTAAAATAGGAAAAAAATCATAATTTTTTTTTTTTTTTTTTTTTTTTTTTTTTTCTTCTTTCAAATAACCGTACAAAATCTGTCTTCTAATATCTTCGCCACCCCGTTCTGTCTAAGAGCTTAATCAAAAGGACATTATTCAATTTTATTTCGGTCTGTGTTTTTATTCAAGTTAAAAAGAATAGGACATTTTGATCTTGACACGGTATTGAATCTCTTTTGATAATATGTTTTTCTATCTCATCTTCCCACTCCTTTAATCATCGTTCTAAATTTTTTTGAGTGGCTTTGATAATCAGGATAAATTTTTCAAAATAACTTGGCTCTTGACCTTCGAATGGGACATAGTCCAGTTTGTGTGTGACCGGCTTGCTCCAGAACTATTTTTAGACAATTATGAATTATCTTTAGAAATGTTTGAAAAAAAAAAAAAAATTTTTTTTTGTTATTTTTGGTTTTCTCCTTCCCTTTCCCATCCCTCTACCTCTCTTCTGTCATTCATTCATTTGGATTGCAGTATTCGAATAGATAGATAGGGAAGCGTTTGCTATAATGTCTAGTGATGTGCTGTAATACGGGACTGTAGGATGGTGATTGTTTTTGTCATGATCTCTGATGCTTTGTGTCATATGTCAATCTATGTATGCAGTAAAAACCTCTAAGACGGAAATTAAAAGGACTACGAAACATTCCGTTGTAGGCAGGTGTTCATCTTAACGAGTACAGTTTCTTGTTATACGTTTGTAATTATCTGCCCGGACCATGCGAAAATTTCAGTTTAAGGGGATTTAGTACAAAAAAAAAAAAAAAAAAAAAAACCTATAAATAACACCTATATTAAAGTTTTTTGTATCATGTTTCAATAAAGCAAAATCATTACAGATAATAAAAAAGCCTTATATTGTTAATAAATAATTTTTTTTTAAATTTAATTATTATTATTTTTTTAAAACAATTTTAAAATTTCCTCTTTTCCAATTTTTCTATTTCAAACTAGATTATTTTTAGGTGCGTTCGTAATTGTATAAATACGTAGCACCTATTGTCGTCGTCTGGTTCGTCCGTCCGCATATAACAACGCAAAAACTACCCAACCGATTTTTTTTTTTAATTTAAGATATATCATCTTTTCAGAAATTTGTCGAGACATTTCAAATTTTATGAAAATCGAATCAAAACTTTAGAAAATATTAATAAAAACATTTATCAAGAAATTTGAATTAAAAAGAAAAAATGGTGCTTTCTTGTTAGAGGAGCTTCCGAGGTTTAATCGTCAAGCGACCGATAAACTTATTTTATTACAGAAATTAATCTGCAGACGATATAATTCATTTCACAGAATTAAAAATCATAAAGATCTGATTATTTATATAACTAGTTATAGTACGAACGCACCTCGTTTGTTACGTTTGACGTACAATTTCCAACTTGTTATATATCGTGTACTTTGTTCTACAAACCAAAGTATCGGATTAGTAAAGTACTAATCCGACTTAAGTATCGGATTTTTTATACAAAAATTCGTTCAGAAGAAAAAAAAATCTATGTATATGGAATAAATGTTTAAAAATCGCACATATTAAGATTTTTTTCTTAAACAAAAATTTCAAAGATATCAAAAAATCGATATTTAGTTATCAATCATAGAATCTAAAGATACATTAAAAACTTTTTCAGACAATTTGCTAAATTACTGTAGGAACCTTAACATTTTGATTACATAAGACATAGATAATATGAAAAAAAATGCGAACTGAGAAAAATGAGTTTGAACATTTCATTTACAAAAAAGAGAGATACGCGCAAAATTAACCACATCTCCTTTACTATTTATATCGGATCGTCAAGAAATTTGGGCACAATGTTCTAGAGATGCAAAGGTTTATTTAGGATAAAAATTTGAAGTTCGACATTTTTGTCAAAATGGGAGGTACTGAGTCCCCTTAAGCAGGTTTAGGCAGGTTCTGTTTTCACAGCTTTTTTTTACTTATACATACTGTGAAAATCATAGAATTTGTAATTATATAGTCTTAATGTTTAAGGAAGTTACGAAGGATATCATTTAAATATCGGATAAAAAATTCCTTATGTCAATTTTAAATCTTTAATAATTTTAGTTTTTAACTCCTTCGTCACCTTTACAGAATATTTAATCTTTTGTCACCGGTAATTCAGATTTTTTTTTTTTTGTCTAATTTAATTCAAAAAATCTGCGATTGAGTAAGACAAAATGTTCTCTTCAAAATTACCAGTAGGAATTATCAAGGATCCTGAGTACCTTATACGTCACGTATAAGGTACTCAATATGATGATGTAATTGAATGATGGTTGAATGGTTTGATGGTTGATGGTTGAATGATGTAATTCCAATGCTTGACTTCACATTTAAAATCTAGGCTTGGTCTCTGAGGGAAAACGTCCAGGGCCTCCAAAAACCCTAACAGTTTAATAGACGGTGTACATTTGTAAATCTATTAATTAAAATCCGTGTTATTCCTTTTGTAAGGGGTCAATGATATTCGCTAATATCATTCATCATGGTGCTTGATCCTTTCGCTTCCTGCATATTATGACATTCCTATTCTCGTAGGTTTACTGCTTTCAGTATCGTAAACGAGATGCTCTTTGAAATTAATGATGTTTGTTGTTTGACTCATGGTCATACCTGTTTCTAGCATGTGAATAAATACGACTTTGTGTGAGTTTTTTAGTTAGCTAAAACTGCGTTTTGTTTGGAAGTTTCTTCAAGGATTTTCCTCACATGTTACGATAATTCAGGTCACTTCCCTCTAGAATGGTCTTTGTGGAAGGACACTGCCATTAGCAGAGTGGCCCAAACCAGCTGGTTCCTAGTTACTTCTTTCCTTTTAACTTCTCTATTTGTTATAATTTCATCCGATCTTTTAATTGTTTACAGTGTTGCCAGAAGGATCGGCTCGAGAATATGTAGCTTCCCTAAGCATTTATTTTCATTGACATCTTTTATATCCTTTTATATATGAAAAATAATCCAAAAAAGAAAAGAAACAAGAATGAAAAATCATGCATTACGGCATAGATTATGAAACATTTTCCATAACAATCGGATAAGAAATTTAATTTTTGTTCATACTATGAAATGAAATATCCAAATGAACATTCAAAAGTACACAACACAGTAAAAATTCATTTTCAGCAATTGCTGTTCATTGTCAGTAATGTGTGCTAATTTTTTCTTGCACCCTGTATATGATCTACACACCTCGTAATACATTAAAAAATAGTTAGGTTTTGAAATGCATATCGCAGCTGAAAACGCACATCCAGCAGTTATGACTCATAGTCAGTCCTGTAACCGAATTTTTTTGAGTATCTTCGTAAATAAACAATAAATTCTACGTACTTCATTGTCTATAGAAATATACTGTAGTGCGCCTTAGTAATGTATATCAATTTCATTAAAATAGTGTAGCATCATTAAAATACACTGCAAACTATTTTTCCCCATAATTCATAATGTAATGGAACTCTTTTGTGCGTTCCTATAAATGAACTATAGTTGCTACCTACTCTATCGAAAGTATGTTGTCATCCACATCAGTGATGCATATCAATTTCATTATGTTTGAAACAATGTAAAATCATTAAAATACATTGAAAATATTTTCCCTTATTGACCATAATGTAACATTACTTTTGAGTGTCCCTGTAAACGAACTATAATTGCTACTTATTCTATACTCTATAGAAAGTATTTTGACGTTCCATTTCAGTGATGCATATCAAATTCATTATGTTTGAAATTGTATAACATCATTAGAATGCACCGAAAATGATATTTCACTAATGACCGCAATGTAACGAAAAACTTTTGAGCGTCTTTGTAAACTGACCATAAATGGTACACACTTCATTTTCAATATCGAACTTGCCGTGGTAAACCTCAATAACCCATATCAATTACACGGCAATCCGAGTATATTTACGCGAGTTAGAGTATGAGCAGATGGCCAGCCAGAAACCCAGACAAACAGAATTAATTCCTAAACACTTTTCCACTGTTGGAAACTGTTAAAAAGGGAATACTATTTTAATGGAACCGCATAGATGCGCCCTTTTAATACTTCCTCTGTGCTTGGTGCAGCTACTGGAATCGGCCCTGGTTGCCAGTATCTAATCTATGACAAGTTTTTGATGAAGACATTTCAGAGCATATATTATGTAAAGCGGGGATGTCCAATGCGAAGCCAGCGGGTGATGTGGCGTCCTTTCAAAATTTCCCCTTTTTCTAACTCCATTTTTTTTTTTAATATGTAAAAATAAAAATCTATTTAAAGGATGCTCTCTTTAAAAATGAATGGTGTTTTACTTATTTTTTTTACCGCTGTGTGACGTTTGTGCATGGTATAAGACGTTGCATGTATACCGCACCACTACCACAGTGCGATAATACTGTTGCATGTTTTAAATCATGTGAATAATGGTGTTTTTCAATGTTTGCCATTAGCTGAGGTGCGTCCTTGCTTACTGAAAGGTTGGGCAGTCCCGATGTAAAACATAAAATAAACTTAACAGTGTGTGTGCATGAAAGGAAATCAGCAGATGATTTTTTTCTTCTTTCAAGTTCAGTAATTTTAAATTTTTGTGCCACTTCACATTTTTTAAATGTTGAGGTGCTGAAGGATGCTCCTCAAGAGATCTATATAAATAAGAAATCGTCGTCACGATTTGCGCGAGTGTATGACAATCTTGCCTTTGCTGATAGTTATCAAATGATCTATAATGATTTCGTGAAATAATTCCAGAAATCTTGTACGATTTATCTATCATCAACGGTCTGTAAAATTCTTTCAGTGCTGCGGGTTGCTGGTCACTTTCTTCTGCTTCTGCGAGTAGAGATAAGGAAGATGTTACCATTCTCAAGTTTTGGACTTTATGCCGTCCAGAGTTCTCTTTCCCCTTCTTGGCTTCCGCCTCAGAAATGCTGTCTATTTTTAATTTAGCGCCTCTGGCTTGAAATAGGTCGTGTGATTTTTATTCTCGTCAAGTGCATTGTCGTGAGTGCTGTCGTGCGACTCTATTCTGATTTACAACAGTGTTCGAAGATTTTTTAAAATGGCTCATATCGTGAAATTTTGGGGTAAGCTTAATTTACCAATAATTTGCATATAAGGAAATTATTAAATGTGTTGCAGGCTATACGTGATCTATATAATATCTATATCTATATCTATATAATATGAGCCTGCATGCTTATTTATTTTTCCACAATGTAGGAAACTGGACTCTTTTAATAAAATTTGCCTGGAAGAGAATTTAATAAGCACATTTTTAAGTATTTATTTATATATATTTTTTCCTTTTAGATTTAGAGATATATTTTTTAAATGGATAAAGCTTGCAGTTAGAACAATCATTATCATGTGCTAATAACATTATTTTCCATAATATTTTATCCAGTTGTAGCTTTTAAATTAAATTTTTAAGTTCAACATGGCATACTTGATGAAATATATGAAAATTAATTTGAATAATATTTTAAGTACATTTTATTGCATTTACCGTTTTTCTATTAAACATTTTTTTTAAAAATTTAACTTTGTTTTTGTATCAAAAGATGGAATCTTGTAATCTATTTTTTACTCACTTCCTGATTTGTTAGAATTATATATATATATATATAAATGTTAACAGATGTGTTTTCGATGACAATACAACATTTTAAAATTTTTAGAAATTATAAATTAATAAATTAATTTTAAAGAAATTTTTCCTTTATCCTGCCGCCAATGATAAATCGTCACACACTTGTTCTTTATAATTACAACTCTATACGAGTTACAAAAACAAATGGGTTCATCATGCGCCAAACCACGCTCCCCGAAATAGGCCAACGGCTGTGAAACTACAACAAACAAATATTTTGAACACTAAAAAGTAGAAAAAAAAAATAATAAAAAGGCGTAATAAGTAAAAAAAAAAAAAAAAAAAAAAAAAAAAAAAAAAAAAAAAAACGCTGTAATCAATTACACACGACGGGCTTGGCCCGTGCCCGCTGGCAAAATGAAAGAAAACTTTTAAAGGGATCTGATCGGCAGAATAAAGACTTTTTTTTAACGGGCCGGACCGATTTAAAAAAAAAAATAAACGAGCCGAGCCGATAAAGAAAATTAAACTGGCCAGCCGGGCCAATAAAAAAATTAAACTGGCCGACCGGTCCGATATAATAAATTTAAAAGAATCAAACTTTGCCGATAAAATAGGAACAATTTTCAATGGACATAACTGGGACTTAGCATCAATACATAAATATAACATATCTAACTGAGAGATCGGCATCGGACAGTTGCATCGTATCTGAAACCCGGACTTATTTTTTTCAGCAGACTTGGGCCGGGATCAAGCTTATATATTTTTTTCTTCATACTCGGGCCGGACCTGGACTTAATTGTTCCCAAGACGTGTCGGGCAGGCAATTTGTTTTGTAAAAATAGTAATAGCGATAATTTATTTCTGTTAATGAAATCTTTAAAAATATAATACTTTAATAAATTACAGAGAAATATTTTCAAAAATGAACTTAAAAAAAAAAAAATTATACCTCTTCAAAAGTTATGATGTTTTAACCATCTTTTTTTCTGTTATTCTAAACTACTTTTATGAGTCTTTATTTGAATGTAATAGTCAAAGAGTGTAAGTGATCATTAATGTTATGGCTTGCGAACATATGGCAATTTAAAATTTACGGCTAAATTTTTCCATAAATATGTATGTAGTATTCTTTAAAAGAATCTTAATTGTATACAAGAAGAATCGGATTTTTTTTTCTAGAAACTGAATCGGGCCGGTGTTATTTTTATTGATTTTTACATGGGCCGAGCCGAACTGTTAGTTTTTACACCGGTTCGGGTATGGGCTAGCTTGAACAATAAAAACTATTTTTTTTTTAAATTTATTTATTTAGCCGAAGTCGACAAAAGTCTTCTTACTAGCGCTTTTACTACTAAATACTTATTAATATTTTTTCGCGAATTTTTCTCGACAACATTAATTGCACTCGTGAAATTAGGCATGATTTTTAAGATAAACGTTGATTGTTTATAAAATATTTTTTTTTAAAACTATTTTTAATTTTCCATTCTGTATCACCGACACCGCAAGAACTTTCTTTGGCGCCTGGTGCGAAACTCTGTTACATACCGTCAGCAATGATAACTGATGGCTCCTGTGAAGCCTGCCCCCGCCCACCCTAATTGACAGCCCCTGGTGCGGGGGCACCACTCTTGTTGAGGCTCTGTGTATCACACATAAACTTCATATAAAGTTCAATAATGCTTGTGCCATAAATAGCAGAGCCATTTTCTTTTCGAATAATCGGTTGGAAAATCTGTCTCTGACAATTTTTCTTTTCACTTCTGCACGATAGACCTGTTCTCAAAGAATTTCTGCTTATAGATAGATCTAAACAAAAGTATGAGCATTTTTTAAAAAAACTTTTTACTTTATATGTTAAGGCGTTCAAAGTTTAAATTATCACAAAAAAAAAAAACAATTTATTAGCTATTTATAATATTTTAAAAGTACTTGTAAACATATCAGAGGCGTTTTGAAATTTCGTATTAAATGTAATATTTTTAAAATTTCAACCGCATTTGTTCTTACTAATCAATTTTAAATCTGTTTTAAGTGCATAACATTTTTCATCTACTTAAAAATAATTCATGCATAAAGAGGGTTGATCTGCACAATCCTCATAATTTCTAAATTATTGTGAACTCAACTTGTAAATTGCTTATCATTAATCATTGGTAAGCGTTGTTATATGTTTAAATGAATTCATTGATGTTTATTGTTCATGTTGGTCGCATTATCTTAAAGTGAAAGTTTCACTTTATAGTAATTTTAACTTTCCGATTACGTGCGACTTTTTCCTCTTTTCATTCAGCGATTGTTTATCTTAGGATTTCATACGTGTGTTGACAGCACAATCAGTTGCTGGCGTGGCATTTGCAGGTATGTATGCAAAAAAAAAAAAAATCACGCCACTGCGATGACACCACGCCACGTGATGTGGTGCGTCATTCGCTCCAGTCGGACTAAAGCCAGCAAGCATTTCGACAGGTGAGCAGCACAAATACGTAAACGGATTGCGGTTGGATGTTGGGGAGGTGCGGCTGATCAAATGAGAAAGTGCGATCGGACTCTATTCTTCGTTTACTTCCTTGTTTTTATTTTTAATTGTTACGGTTTTCTTTTCCCCTTTTTCTTTCTTACAATTAAATAAATGGAGGTTGGGAAACATACTACGTTGGACGTTTCTTAGTAGTGTCATTTCAAATTCGAAATATCATGCTCGATTTGGCGTATGAGGATTGGTTGGGGGAAGGCCGCTTACGTTGAAAATGACGACATTAATAGCCTTACGTAATTGGGATTAAAATGAAATACAGATATATCATTGAAATTATAATTATAATAATTTGATTTTGATATTTCACGGATTTTCCACCCGTATTACGTTGCATAAAATCTATTTTTAATTTTGTCATTAATGATAAGCATTCAAAGGCGTCAGTTTTGAATTTTTTTTTCTTTTTAGCTAGATTCAGGGGTCGGTGATATATATCTTGATATATATGCGTTATTTAATTACATGATGTTTGATATTTTCGATATTTGATATTTGATTTCAAATATCATTGTGGACATTTTTGATATTTTCAGTCAAAACAAGTTAAATGAATTATTCAACTGTTATTGACTGTGTCGTTCTGTAGATTAAAAAAACAAACAAAAAAACTTTTGCTCTGGCAATGACTTTTTTAGCCTAAAAAACAGAAAATTATTTTCCAAGCTTTGCGTTTGAAGCTGAATTTTTAAATTTTGAACAACGCGGGACAATATTTACTTAGAGCAGCCATTAAAAGACAAACTGTCTAATCTCGATAATAAGTTATTTACAGCTCCATTAAAAAATAATCTTTTCTGGTTTTACTTTAGTTCAGTTAAACTGCAAAGCAGGTTAGGGAATAAAAAAGTAGACAATCTTACATTTATATTCAAGTTTTTCAATAAAAACGAATTATTTTGTATTTCAAATTTTGCTATATAAAACCTGAAATTTTTCTTGATACTAAATGCTGTTTTTTTTTTTAGTGTGAAAAGCAAATTGTGTCTGTTTTTAATTAGTTTATCTTCAATTTAATCAGTTGATATTTTGTTAATATAATGGGGAAAAAAAAGGAATGAAAGACATTTAGAATATCATTTTATTAAGTTTTCGTGCTAAATGCAATATGTTTTAGTTTGTAATTTATATTAAGTCTTAAAATATTTATTATCCTCAGTAAGTAAATTTGAAAATATCGGATATATATATATATATATATATATATATATATATATATATATATATATATATATATATATATATATATATATATAATACCGGATATGTATATTAAAATATCGGATTTTTTTTATATTTTCGAAAATATCATATTTTCAAATCCTGGATAGATTATTTTTTGTTTGTGTGAGTCTGGGTTGGTGGTATTTCAAATAGAACTAATTTTAACGGCGTCAGTTATGGTTTTTAATAATTTTCAAGTACGATCTTTAAAGAATGAAAAATAGTTGTGGAGTTAATAGAGATGGATCTTTTGCAATTTTTTTCTTATATTATTTTTTTTGTTATAATGTAAAGATGAGAAAAACATGTTATTAACAATTTATATTTGTCATATCTCTATTATCTGTCTTTAAAAATGTGTATAAATCAGGGTGACCAATCAGGGTTATAAAATTTGGCAACATTGGAAAAATTCGGAGAACTTTGTTTGAAACATTGATAAATCAGGAAATTTTCTTTTGAAACCTTGAATTTCAATGTAATTTTGTAATTGACTGCTCACAACACTATTTCAGGGAAGATAAAGAGGTATTTCTCCTACAGTATAATGGATCACTTTAATTTCTTAGTCGTCTTGTTTGTATATTTCAGGGGCGAATATATATATACACACACACATATATAGTTTCATGGAGAACTGGATAGAGAAGATCTGGAAAAGACAGAGAAAATGAGGCGAGAAGTCGGAAAGTCAGGGAAAATAAAAAAAAATTCAAATGCTGATAACCCTTGTAGGTGCATTTGGGTCCGTGCGTATAATTCATAGGCATGAACATCATAATAAAAACTTGACTGTAACAGAGGAGGTGTTGGGGATTTGAAGGAGAGAGAAATTTTATTAGCCAGCTTTGTTTTTGCCATATTGCTATAGAAGGGAGGCCTTCTGGGAAGACTTTTTGAAGAGAAAGTGACCCCCAATTGTACCTGAAAACCTTGTACAATCGCCTTTCTCAGATCGCACTGATTTCGAACCCGGGAACATTGCAAGAAATTGTCCCAAGCCACCTCATTTGTGGCTAGTATGCTAATTACCTGGCTGAGAAGCACCTCCCCTAAACAAAGTTACCTATTCTGTCGAATGACAAACATCGAATACTGTACCTATAAAACAGATATTTAGTGAGGCATATATATTGAAAATAAAATACAAAATGAAGTTTCGCGCACTTATTTATTGGGATGTTTATAATCCGACTGAAAACATATTTTTTATTTTGTTAATAGTAAAGGTATTCCTGAAACATGACGTATTAAATGCTAATGGAGTATTTAAATGATCGACCTTAACCTAAATTATGATTGAGTGTGACCAAGCGTAAAACAAAAGGATTTTTAAGTAAAATTTACTACTTCTTATTCTTCTGAAGCATTTAATAACTTTTTCCAAGTTAAAAGAAATTTCACAAGGTCGGATGTAAACTTGATGTATTGTATGAATGTTTATTAAAAAAATTTATATATTTCTCAAATAATTTCTTGATATATTTATAATTTTAGTCGTTTTAGCAGATGATGTTGATTTTGGTTGTAGGATTTCAATGGATGTGAAATGTCGTTCTTTGTATAGTAAAACTACCAGAATTAAAGCAATAATTAGCTTTATTTTTTATTTAAATTAAGGTTTTTACCAATTTTACGGGCAGCGAGAAAAAAGTGGGATATAATGTTCAAAGAAAGCTGAAGGGGAAAAAAAATTATTCATTGTGCCGTAACTGTTAAAGTCACCTATTTTACATATGCTAAAGATCTAGAATGTGACCAAATGCTAAATTAATTTTAATTAACTCTTTAACAAACAAATGTTTGCCATTCTCGTATCTCATCAACACTGACCATAATCTTTTTTCCCCCTAATCGCTACATCCTCTAAGGTACGCCCAGAAAAAAAAAAAGAGGGGGGGGGGGGGGAGTTCCAAAAAAAGGTTGGATTTTAAGGAAAAAAAAAGATATATATCCGATTTTTCAAAAGCAAGTCCTATATGTTTTTCAAATGGAGGGGGGAAGGGGGAAACTACATTTAATGTCAATGCATGTATATGTGTTTGTTCCTTTTCATATTTAAAAAAAAAAAAAAAAAAAAAAAAAAAATTCATATTATGATTTAACATTTTTCCATAATTATATTAAAATATAGATTAATTTGTTATTTCTTCGGATTCAGGTCGGGTTTGGGTTGAAGTGTGTCGTGTTTCGGGTCTGATACAACCCGACCCTTGCAGGGCTCTTAACATATGTCTCACAGAGGTAACCATATAAATAATGCCCCAACAATGCAGAATCCTCGGGTAAAATAAATTGAAGAAAATAACATAAATTATAGTAAATTTAACACTACATTTCTTTTTTTTTTCTTCTGAGGGAAGGGAACCTGTGTTAAAAAAATGTTTACAATTAAGAAGCCAAATGTCTTTTTTAAATTTTAAAGAAGAAATTGGACATTAATTCAAAAAGATTTGAAGGCGAATCTGTTTAATTGGATTTTTATTTTTAAAAAGAAGATTTGACAAGAAGATTTGAAGGTTCGCCTTGGCATCGGACAGCCTGGCATTAAATTACTGTTTAGTCTATAGTGTCTAATTTGTGTAGTTTGGAGAAGTTTGAGAAATGTACCATTCACTTCAGTAATATAAGTTTCACCATTCTTTAGGTATTCGTTATTTACTCATTTCGTACTAAGTTTTTTTTTTTACTTTCTTCTATCTTTATAAGATGAAAGTATTGGATTCATGGAAAAATTTCGACCTCCGGTTTTCGACGAATTTATTCGTTTTAGGAGGTTCTGAACACGATTTGACTTTAATTTAGTAAATGTGTGTGTGTGACAGACAAAATTTTTGTGGGCGCTCTATCTCAAGAACTAATGCACGAAATTTAATAAAACCTTAGATTAACCTTGATATAAATTGGTGCCGATTAGTTTTTTGGTGTAAATCGCCCAACAGGTGGCGCTGCTATGCTGTATTATTCACGATTTTTAAGATAGCTATTATATCAAGAATTAATACCCGGATTTTCATCAAACTTCAGATTCAGTTAGACGTTGCCATAATAGTTGCTGATTAGGTTTTGGTGCAAATCGTCCAACAAGTGGGCCTACTATGCCGCATTTTTCAGGATTTATGCAATTTTAGCGGTAGTCATATCTGAAGAACAAATTAATGGAATTTAATAAAATTCATATTCTTTTATTTTGAAATATTAACATGTATGAGATAGAAGAAAGTTTTGGGATTGGCACATCCGACTAGTTTTCTTTCTTTTAATACTGTCAGTTGTTTGTAGGAGAATTTCCAAATATTCGATAAACGAGCTCTGAATTGTAAGAATAAATCGGTCAGTAGTGTGAATCTTATAAAAGAATAAATGAAGCACTTTTATTGCAATTGATGTTCTTTTAAGCGCTAAGATATAATAGTTTGAAAATGAACAGCACCTATTCTGAAGGTGTTTTTTGAATTTTATTTCTCAATATATTTCAAGATGACATGATGATTTCAATATATTTCAGATAATTATAAAAATAATAATTATAAAATAAATATAATTTACAACAGTTACTGACACACATTGACACACAATTACAACAATTACTGACACACATTGACCTGTCCGTACTTTTCATCAATTTAAAATTTGAGCTAGCAGTATCTAGCGTTATTTTTGCTTCAGAATTTTTCTTAATTGCTCAAAAACAACGCTAATGTAGTATAATAATATCTTTAAATAGTACAGTTCTACAAATGTTTACTAAATATGATTTTTTTAAAATTAATTATTAATTAATGTTAATTTTTACTGATTTTCAAAATGGAAATTTTTATAAATATTTTAATATTTATAAAATAGTAAGTATTATAATTTTACTCTATAATAAAGATACATAGAAAAACATAAAAATAAATAAAGAGTTTAAAATATGCTCATCCTATACTGTCTGAAAGATAATGCGAGCTGTCTATGCGTATCTGTATACGTATGTTGTCTCAGCTGGATTTTTGGTTTGTACAACTGGTTGTCGTTTTATGTTTATCAAATAGTTGATTTTGAAGAGGGTATGCTTGTCCCGGAAAATTAGAATTGGTCTCTGTCGTGATTTTCCTTTCTTTCTTTTCTTTCTTTTTTTTTTTTTTTTTAAAGGTTGCAGATCGTGTATCTAAATGTTTTGAGACGTTTAAAGACTTTTCGGAAATGTTTTTGAAATTGGTAGAAAACGTTATACTTTCAGAAGCATATTAGTATAAAATCGAGATAATTGTTTATGTTCTAATAATTAAAAAAAAAAAAAAAAAAAAAAAAAAAAAAAAAGTGTTTTTTTAAAGCTCCAATTGAACGTTGTGCAATATGTAAAGGACTTTTATAAATTATTTACAACATTGCACAAATATATTGTGGATCATTATCAAATTATTTACCTCGAACTTTAAGTGATTATTTTTGAATAGGAATATAATAACTGTTTATCCAGTTTTTCGAAATATTGGTCTGGAGAAACTTAAAATTCATAAAAAAAATTAATAAACCTACAGTATGACAAATACACGTACAAGGGTCGATGCAAAGTTTTTTTCAAACATTATTTTTGTGAAACTTATTATATTTCTGTGGGAAAAACATTTTGCAAGGAAAGATGAAATCCATTTACTCAAATCCGGACCAAGGATTTATTAATAACTTCTTTAAGGCTGTTCGTCAGTGAACTTCCCGATTCCCCTCGCTAATGTTAAACCTATGGGCGTAAGATGCATTCGTATATTTAAAATATCTCTTCAGGAAATTAATATTTATAATTTCGGTTTTTTGTGTACACTCCTTAAAGGATGTATCTCTTACCTTTTTAAGTTGTCAAAATTTTTCTAAAATATATACTTAATTTTATGTGTTAAGTGTTAAAATCTTATTGAGTTTCGCTAAGTTTTTAACACATGGAATTATAAATTAAGCACATATTTTAGCAATATTGTGACAACTAAGAAAAAACAAGAGACATCCTTTAAGAATAGTATACAGAAAAAATAAGTTAAAAATATTAATTTCCTAAGGAGATATTTTAAATATACTGTTGTGAGCTCGGGGTTCGAAAGGACTGATGCCAATATATAAGAACAATAAAAAGGCTTTATTCACTATAAACAGTGCAATACGATCACCAATATCTTCTGAAAATTACAAGATATTCAGTAATCTTCAAATCCAATAAAAGCGCAGCAAAATTTCACACAGAAACAATGCATTCAATACGACGTATCAACGACAAAATCGATCCGAGAAACACAGTTCTCAATGCAAAGCCTCTCGTATGAATTCAATCGCAGTTGACTAACAACTCACTCAACTGAACTGGTGGAGGTCCCTTATATAGACTTCAGAGATCTTTCCAGACTATTCCAGGGTTTTCTAATGCTAGAAATTACCAGAAGGTCCTTCAACTCTCGATAGAGTACTCCAAACGTGAAAGGATCCAAATGTAAAGGTATAAGGGGGGGTGGTTGCACAAAAAGTCGCCAAATCCGTCGCCAACTTGGCGACATTTGGCAATATATCGCCAAATTTGGCGACAAAAATAAGTCGCCAAAACCATCGCCAACTTGGCGATAAACCCATTCCTTGGCGATATTCCCATAAAACTCTATTGTAAAAACGATGAGGGTGTAAGGTTGTTTTTCTTACAAAGCACCTCAGGCCTTTAGCATTGAGTTACGTGATGCTCAATAGGAAATACATTAATACTGCAATTTTCACAATAATAAAATAAAATAAATTTAAACAAATGGAATATTTACAGATATATACAAAATTCATAACATTGCCCCCCTCTCAAGGACTGCACGTCCCGGGCAGTTCAACCTTTGATCGGAAAGCAAACCCGTTACCAACAAATGCTATACTATTCAAAACACATTAAAGCAAACATGCAAAATAACCATTAAACACATTCATAATGCTGAATTATACAAAATATACACTTATTTAAAAAAAAAAAATAAATTAAATTAAATTAAAGTATAGACATCATTACATACAAGTATTTAAATAATAATAACATTAATAATGATAATGCTAAGCAAAAGAAATTTTTACATTAACTTATATACAAGACCATGGTCATACTAATTTACATTATTTACATTACACTATTTACAATCAATGAACTAAGTACTATGGCCATAGTATGGAGCCAGCCTGTCGTAATGAACGACTCTAGGCTTCGAACTTGGTGACTTTCGGATCCGAATTACGACATCGTTCAGTCTGTTTAGGACTGTATAAGGACCGTCCCAGTGTGATTGCAGTTTGGGATAAACTCCTTTACGTCGAGTCGGATTATAAAACCAAACCTTGTCACCTTCTTTGAATTGATGTCCCGTGGCTTTCGTGTCGTACCTGGTCTTCATCTTCTCCGTCTGTATATTGATCCGCTCTCGAGCCAAGTTGTGGACGTCTTCAAATCGTGCCTGGAGATTCTGCACGTATCCCTCTGGCGATGAAGGCGCATCTGGAGGGCGACCAAAAATCAGATCACAAGGTAGACGAAGATCACGACCGAAAAGCATCTGAGACGGGGAATAGCCGGTTGTTTCATGGACGGCGCTGCGATAGGCGAGAAGAAACAAGGGAAGTTTTTGGTCCCAGTCCTGTTGGTTTCTTGAGACTAGCAGTGAGAGATTGTTGAGGATGGTACGATTAAATCTCTCAACCATGCCATCCGACTGTGGATGTAAAGGCGTCGTCCTAGTTTTGTCCATTCCGAGAAGTTGACAAAGACCCTCAATCACAGCAGATATGAAATTTCTCCCTTGGTCCGAATGCATTTGAAGGGGGACTCCATACCTTGATATCCACTGGTGTACCAAGGCATCCGCAACCGTAGAAGCTTCTTGATCAGGGATGGCATAGACTTCAGGCCATTTCGTGAAATAGTCCATGACAACAAGGAGGTATTTGTTGCCATCAGCACTTCTTGGCAGAGGGCCTAGGATGTCAAGGGCGATGCGTTCGAAAGGTGCTCCTACATTGTAGAGATGTAGTCTTCCTCGGCTACGTTTCTTTGGTCCTTTTCGAGCTGCACATGCATCGCAAGATTTGCACCATTGTTCGACGTCAGCTCTCGCTTTTCCCCAGAAGAAGCGCTCTCGGACTCTGTGTAATGTTTTCATGACTCCAAAATGCCCTCCGGTGGGACTGCCATGTAATTCTTCGAGGACCTCTGGGATTCGGGATCGAGGAAGTACCAACTGCCACCGAGATGTCTTCCCATCTTCCGATTCGAATTTTCGGTACAGGACACCATTCCTGACGTGGAGGGAGTTCCAAAGAGCCCAATATTGCTTCGTCGTAGGACTATAAGTCGAGATGTCTTTCCAACTGGGCTTCGTGCTAGAAGATTCTAATAACTCCAAGATTGGTTTGATGTCAGAGTCGGCCATTTGATCTTCTCGAATCTTCTCATCACTCCAGGGATCTGGTGGCGTTGATAGTGAAGCCTTCGTCTGGCGTATGACATGTTCAGGATTATACTTGTTCTCCGCTCTGGAACAATAGCGACAACTTTCGGGACACGGTCTTCTTGATAAGGCATCAGCATTTCCATGCGATGAGCCTTTACGATGCCTGATGTCAAAGTCGTATTCCTGGAGTCGTTGTATCCATCTGGCTACTTGGCCCTCTGGGTTCTTAAAATTCATCAGCCATGTTAGGGATGCGTGATCAGTACGAAGGAGAAATTTCCTGCCATAGAGATAGTGATGGAAGTGTTCTATGGCTTTCACTATAGCTAATAACTCCTTACGAGTGACGCAATAATTCCTCTCTGGTTTCGATAAACATTTGCTCCAGTATGCTACGACTCGTTCTTGGCCATCTATTTCTTGAGAAAGTACAGCGCCGACACTTTCGTGACTGGCATCCGTGTCCACAATGAATTGTTTGTCGGGGTCTGGATAGGTAAGGACTGGAGAGGATGTGAGAGCTTCTTTCAGCCGCTGGAAGGAATTCTCGCATTCTTGTGTCCATAGAAACTTCTGCTTGCTTTCAGTGAGCCTATGCAATGGTCTTGCGATGTTGGAGAACCCCTGGACAAACTTTCTGTAATAAGTGCATAGTCCCAGAAAGCTTCGCAACTGATGGACATTTTCCGGACGCTTCCAGTTCTTTACTGCGGACACTTTTTCTGGATCTGTTCGAACACCTTCAGCTGAGATGATGTGTCCTAAATAATTTACTTCGCGTTGGAAGAACTTGCATTTCAGAGGGTTCAGCTTTAAATTCGCCGCTCTTAGCTTCGTTAACACTTTTCGAATATTTTCTAGATGTTCTTCAAACGTGCGGCCACCAATGATGACATCATCTAGGTAGATGAGACAAGCTTCAAAAGTTAGGCCTTTTAACACTGTCTCCATGAGGCGCTCGAACGTTGCTGGAGCATTGCAGAGCCCGAACGGCATAACTTTGAATTGCCAAAGTCCTTGTCCAGTAGTAAATGCGGTCTTCTCTTTGTCATCAGGATGGATCTCTACTTGCCAATATCCACTCTTCAAATCCAGTGTGGAAAACCATTTATGTCCTGAAAGAGTATCTAGCGTGTCGTCTATTCTTGGTAGAGGATAGCTGTCCTTCTTCGTGATATCGTTAAGTTTACGATAATCCACACAAAATCTTGTGGAGCCATCTTTCTTTCGGACCAACACGATGGGAGAGGCCCACGGACTTGATGACGGTTCGATGATGTCACTATCCTGCATCTGTTGTAAGAGCTTAGACACCTCTTCTTGTTTAGCGAACGGCAAACGTCTGGGATGCTGTTTAATCGGTGGATGGCCGGCAGTATCAATTCTATGCCGTGTCAGTGAAGTGCGACCAATATCACTCTCGTTTTGAGAAAACACATCCTTAAATTCCTGGAACAGTCTTTCTGCGGCATGTCTCTGTTCAAGAGATAAATTTTCATTTTGTCCAATTTCAGGTGTTAAACTTGTAGGCGGCTCCGACAACTTCAAGCTCGGGTCTTTGCATACACAGGTGACTGGAGCACAGGTTGCAAGCACTTCACCTTTCTGGATAATTTTAGACTTTTCACTTACGTTCGCAATCCTCACAGGTACCACATCTCTCGACAGATCTACCAGCGCTGATGCTATTAGCACTCCCTTTGGGCTCTTCTCAGGATATCCAGTCAAGCCATACTGGAAAATTCTTTCGTTTCCAGTTAATCCAGGTATCATCATTTCGGTCCGAGGAGGGATGATAACATCTGCCTTGGCTGTGATCCGTTGAATAGACACGGACTCATTTCCAAGTTTGAAAATAGTGACATCTTCTTGAGCAGAGCGTAACTCATTATTCTTAAAGTCCAGTGTAAATCCATGCTCTTTTAAAAAGTCCAGTCCGAGTATGAAAGGGTCTGAAATATCGGCCACATAGACTGTATGATGGTAAGCGGCGTTCCCAAACTTTATTTTCAATTTCATTCTTCCATGTATGTCAATCTTATCCCCGGTCACAGTTTGAAGGATAACACGGGGCGGGGTCCAGAGGAGTTTTTCTTTTAGCCGCAGAGCTAGATCTTTCCGAACGATGGTCACATTGGCTCCTGTATCGATGATCATATTAAAGGGCAAATCATTCACACGCCCGACTATAAAAACTCCGTTCTCGCCGCAACTTCTTGCAGAAATTTGACACACTTGATAATGAGGCTTCTTAAGATCTGGAAAGCTCCGCCCCGCAAGATGGTCAATAATCAGTTTTCTTGCTCCTCCGTTAGCGGGTGAGCTATTACCTTCGGTGCTGGGTCGTCTAGGGCAGTCGATTTGGATATGGCCTTCTCCACCGCATTTCCAGCACTTGATCTTCCTGTAAGGTTTGTTGGCCATTAAGGAGTTCATCTTTCTCATTATGTCATTCATCTGCTGCTGTAAGCGTTCCACAGCTCTATCCGACGTCTCAGGCAGGTTGGCTGCTCGCACAAAGTGTCGATCTTTCCTAGTAGCTTGCTTGGCTGCCTCGAATTTCAGAGCGTAAACCAAAGCCCCTTTTAAATCATTGAGATCTGCAATCCGGAGTGCTGTCTGGATCTCAGGGTCACGCACACCATCGATAAAATGTTGCAGAGCTAAACTTTCTCTAATTTCAGTCGGACAGCCAGGATAAGCAAGATGGGAAAGTCTCTCGACATCTGTAGCAAGCTCTTGCAGGGATTCAGTGGATTTCTGCTGTCGAGATTTGAGCTGGAGTCTGCTATATTCCTTCATGCATTTCTCGCCAAAGCGCAATTCTAAGGCACTGACGAGCGTTTCAAAATCCAGCGGTTCATTTGCAGGCAAAGTCTGTAAGACGTCGGCAGCATCAGCTCGTAGAGAAGCAGCTAACTGGCAAGCCTTTGTCTGGGAATCCCATCCATTGGCGTCCGCTACGATCCCAAATTGTGTCTTAAAAACTGGCCAGGAGGATTTGCCGTCATAGGTCGAAAGTTTAATAAAGGCCCGAGGAAGCATATCTGGATACTTGAAATCTTCGGAAAAGTTTACGGCAGTTATCTTCTGTTTCTTGATTTTTTCCAAATCTTTTTTTACATTCTCTATGCTTTCTTCAACGGTCTTGGCGATCTTTTGAACTTTTTCTTCTACTCTTTCTTCTACGGTTTTCGCTGTCATTTGAATTTCTTCTACCTTTCCTTCTATTTCTTGAAATCTTCCTTCAACTTTGTCTTCCACGCCGTCAATTCTGTCATTTAAAGATGTTATTTTATCCTCTATTAAGTCTTTCAACTCTCCAAGGTTGGTTGACATATCCTTTTTCATTTCATCTTTTAAGTCGCCAAGGTTGGCAGTCATTTTCTCGTCTATCGCTGACATTTCCTTCTTCATTTCTTCCGACATTTCCTTCATTTCAGCCTGGTTCGCAGTCATTTTCTCATCTATCGCTGACATTTCCTTCTTCATTTCAGCCTGGTTCGCAGTCATTTTCTCATCTATCGCTGACATTTCCTTCTTCATTTCTTCCGACATTTCCTTCATTTCAGCCTGATTCTCAGTCATTTCCTTCTTCATTTCTTCTTTCAACTCAGCAAGGTTGGCAGTCATTTTCTCATCCATCTCCCCTAATTTCTCCAATAATTTAGTCAGTTGCGCCTCCATTGCTCTGGTGATCGGCATTCAACCCCACTCCTGACACCAAATGTTGTGAGCTCGGGGTTCGAAAGGACTAATGCCAATATATAAGAACAATAAAAAGGCTTTATTCACTATAAACAGTGCAATACGATCACCAATATCTTCTGAAAATTACAAGATATTCAGTAATCTTCAAATCCAATAAAAGCGCAGCAAAATTTCACACAGAAACAATGCATTCAATACGACGTATCAACGACAAAATCGATCCGAGAAACACAGTTCTCAATGCAAAGCCTCTCGTATGAATTCAATCGCAGTTGACAGACAACTCACTCAACTGAACTGGTGGAAGTCCCTTATATAGACTTCAGAGATCTTTCCAGACTATTCCAGGGTTTTCTAATGCTAGAAATTACCAGAAGGTCCTTCAACTCTCCACAGAGTACTCCAAACGTGAAAGGATCCCAATGTAAAGGTATAAGGGGGGGGGGGG
This sequence comes from Maratus michaelseni, assembly GCA_963931845.1. Taxonomy (NCBI): domain Eukaryota; kingdom Metazoa; phylum Arthropoda; class Arachnida; order Araneae; family Salticidae; genus Maratus; species Maratus michaelseni. Next base: position 388,668,082 of record OZ007587.1, on the reverse strand, counting down.
GTGGTTGCACAAAAAGTCGCCAAATCCGTCGCCAACTTGGCGACATTTGGCGATATATCGCCAAATTTGGCGACAAAAATAAGTCGCCAAAACCATCGCCAACTTGGCGATAAACCCATTCCTTGGCGATATTCCCATAGAACTCTATTGTAAAAACGATGAGGGTGTAAGGTTGTTTTTCTTACAAAGCACCTCAGGCCTTTAGCATTGAGTTACGTGATGCTCAATAGGAAATACATTAATACTGCAATTTTCACAATAATAAAATAAAATAAATTTAAACAAATGGAATATTTACAGATATATACAAAATTCATAACAATACGAATGCATCCTAGGCCCATAGGTTTAACATTAGCAAGGGGAATCGGGAAGTTTCCCGACGAACAGCAACAGCCTTAAGTCCTTTTTGCTAAAGTTTTCCTTTTTGGTGAACTTGTTTAGTTTGCAAATTACGAATTTTAAAACCTAACAAAATTAAAATATTTAATGAAAAGTATATTTTTATGGAAGGGAATTTTGTGAAAGGGCCTATTTTATTAAAAGGAATTTTCTGAAGAGGCCTGTTTTATTAAATGGGCCATAAATAGGCCCTAAATTTTATCTGGATTGACCCCTGATGTGTGTCTATATGCTTGTTTCAATTTTTACGAAATAATTTTTATCTAACTATGGTTAACAAAGGACGTCGATAGAAAACCTGTCATAGAACGACTTCTTTAATGTTACGGAGTGTAAATGAGAAGAGGAAGCTACGCAGTCTATATATCATATAATGTAGCAGTTAGAGCAGTTGAATATAATTTCCTTAAATTATTTTTTTGTTTTAAAAGAATTTGTAACATCATATCAAAGAGCGGTATCCGCTTTCTGGCATAAAAATGTACAGGCTAAAATTTTCAGGAAATAAGTTCACTTTACAACGCTTCATTGCTGAATGAATTTTTATTCCATCTTTTATACATATACTCTATATCTTTAAATTAAAAAGAGGGGGTGGGGGGATCAAGCTTCGGTTAAATGCGTAACTTTAGCCATACGCGTCTGGGTGTAATTGGATAATATTACTGGAAATACTAGATATTTCCGTTACTTCCCATGTTGTCGATACGATATGCTGGCTAAAATACCGAGAACGAGTTATAAAATGTCGAAAAAAGACGTATCTTCAAAACATTTTTTTTTTTAAATATAGGGGAACTTATAATTTCTTTTTAAACAATAAGTTATGAGCTTTGTACAAGGATTTTTCTTTTTCAACTAAAATAATTTTTAAAACTAATTTTTGTTTTTTAAACCCATTTTCGTATATAGTTAAAATTCTTCTCAAAAAGTAAAAAAAATAAAAATAAAATAAAATAATAATAAATAATAATAATAAAAATAAATTGAAAAGATGTATACTTTTTGGTGTATGTCCCCCCCCCCCTTTTTTTTTAAAAAGTGATTTTTATGGCGATTTCGAATCATTACTGATAGATCGTAGAAAATGTGTATTCATTAATAGGGAATTAAAAGGCAAGTTTAGAGGGGGGGGGGGGGGGGGTTGCTTTAATTTTAAAGTATTTGTCTCTTACAGCCTTATGTCGTTGCAAAATGTATCGCAATTTTCCTTTTAGATGTATCTAATTACATCTAAATTATACATGTCTGAACTTCGATTTGCATTTAAAAATTAACAAAACAAGCCAGAATGTTTTTTAAAACAAATTTTTAAAATATTATTAGTATTATTAAAAAATATTCCTACTTTGATTCTATAACATTTTTGAACTTTCTAAAATATCAGTAAAAAATAAAATAAAAAGCAATTTATCCAAATAAATGATTTGTTACGCTGGTACTGTTGTAGGAGATTTTTTTTTCTTTCGTGTCCAACTATTTTTAAACATTAAAAAAAAAAAAAAAAAAAAAAAATCGGAAATTGTAATTTAAATGTTTTTTGATAGCAATTATGTTGAAAAAAATCGTTTCAGTTAACGATTAATGAAAAGAAAAATAATGACATACACACGCAAAATAAAATAAAAACAAAGGTTTAAAAACAGACTTACAATCCCCCCCCCCCTCTCTCTCTCTCTCCTTTAAAAATCTTTCCCATGCTATGAATTTTCTTGTCAATTGTATTCCTGCCTGTATCATGAAGATAATTATCTTCTATCTATTTTAACTATTATACAAGTGAGTTTATTGAATAAGTAGAATAATTCCATTTATTAGAGTATAAAAGAGCGTAGGATGGATAACTTTGTGTGACGATGCAGTTGTATAATTAGTTATAATAACTATTGTTTCAATGTTCGTGTTAGAACAGTTTTTGAAAATCTTTATCCGGAATTACTAAGTATTGTTCCTAAAACAATGAAATTTTTTGTCCTACATCCACTCAATTTCCGGATAGTTGTTTGCGTTCGCAATTTATTTAAATCCCGTTTAGCGTATGTCGATTTCTGAAGTTTCTGAAGAAGCTAATGCCTGTTGTGTAATTGTGTACGACTTTAAATACGTAATTGTAAGTGTCTCTTGTTGAAAAATAGTTGATATATTTTTAGTTATTTACGTCACTTTATTTAGAAATGCTTACAAGTGCCAAGATCTTTCCAAGGTCTTCTGCTTTCTTTCTTGTCATTTTAATAATACAATCTTGTTTGAAAAATGGAATCCCCCCCCCCCCCCCCCTAAAAAAACTTCTATTGCTTTTGTTAATTTCAAGATCGTAGGTACGTTTTTTTCCGACCAGCTATAGGCGTATTCTTTAATACGCATGTTTCTTAGATTGCCCTATCTGTCTGTTCATATATAGGAATTGTTATTATTTTCTCAAGGGAACTGGAAGGTTGAAAATTGTTACATTTATTGGCAAAATTCCATTAACTGTAGTTAAAAAAGATTTTAAACTTTATTTCCTATTTCAAAAGAGTATGAAATGCCCAGAGTTTTGTTTTTTGAAGTTCAGACTATCTATTGAACATGAAATTAAATAAACTAATAATGCTTATGAGTTTCTGTTGTGTTGGAATACCCCCTTATTAATATACTGTAAAAAATTTTGTTTTTCGACTTGTACTTTTCTTGAGCTTAAATTGCCATTCAGCACAAACTTTAAATTGTTATTCATTCTTTTCTAGCTACAAATAGAGACTATTCATTGTAATTTCGATATTGAAATTATGGGATCATCCGTAACTGATTAATCATCTCTGGATGATCCAGATGCTTAACTCAAAGAGGAAAAACTGCTATCTTAATTGAGGATTATTTGATCTCTGAGCACTAATCTGGAACTTTAATGAGTATGTTCAAAAAGTTTCCGGTTTAATTGACATAAAATAAAAGTCCAATTTCATTCATAACACTGAAATATCCGCCTAAGATTGCGTCAAAATGACGTAATTTTCACTGTCTTTGTCCTTTCTGAAATTATCCATTCATTCATATATGCTGATGACATCCCCCCTACAGACGGTATCTCACAATTGTAAGTTTTCTTGACCGTGAGTGCAAGTATCTTTACCTTCATTAAATACGCATTTATATTGCTCAACTTTTCCGGATTTGTTGAAATGATATCTGTTTGTCGATCACAAGAATAGCTCTCGCCAAGAAGACTGTCTGTTGCCGTGGAAACAAGACTCGCTCCACTTTCGACAGGGGAAGCCAGAATATAAGCATTCACATTGGTTTACTGAGCGCCTTGAGGGCGTGTTGGCGATGTTTTTATTATTATTACCTTTTTTTTGTAATTATTTTAATCTATTCATCGAGTGAAAGAAAAAAAAAAAAAAAAAAGCAAAATTAAATCAAAAATAAGATAACACGTGCAACTGCTGATCCGAGAAGAAGAATGAAGTGGGGTAACCTTTTATTCCTCCAATTCTTCACACGCGTATTCCCCATTCGAAATGGATAGGTCTTGTTACTATAGCGACCGCCACCAACCAGACTTCTTGGCGGGAGCTATTCTTGTGGTCAACAAACAGTACTTTTTGTTTTTGTTTGTAAATAAAGGTAATAAGGAAATAGGCGGGATAAACTGTTTTTTGTTTCTTCTTGCTTTTGTTTACATCATAGTTACATGATATCCTTTGTTATCAATTTTACTAGTTTCTAATGTGACACCCGGAATGTTGCGAAATTTTATTTTGTCTTCAGATAAGTTCAGCTGAAAAGTTTGAAATTGCCGGGAAAAAAAAAAAAAAAAAAAAAAAAAAGGACAATTACCATAATGCATCTAATATTAAATTTCCAATTTTTAACACTTTCCAAAAGAAAAACTAACTGTTCATTAAAAAAAAACTCAAATCTGAGTAATTTCGATGTTTAGAGATTATCCTAAAGAGAATTTGGCACCTTTTTAACATGAACGTTTTTAATCTTATAGGGGAGATGGGGGATGAATGGGACAAGGGATGGATGGGACGCTCTCAATATTTCTGGCAATAAACATTTTTTTTTTTTTTTTTTTAGTTGCTTCCTATCCTCATAGATTTCACTACCATAGTGTGCTTCAGAACCAAAAGCAAGAGCACATGGCTGTTTTCAGTTTTCTTCAAATTTGCATTTCCTGAAAACTCTGCTTAAAAGTAATTTTTTTCACGTTTGAAGTTATCTTAAATATCTTATGCAATATAAACAATTAAGATATGTTGTAGTTTTTTATTTGAATGCTCAATATTGGTAATTAAAATGAATGCATATTAACCATTGTGACAAAATAATTTCTGAGACAAAATAGCTGACAATTGAATATATGCATCATGGGGGGATGATTGGGACATTTCAAATGGGATGAATGGAACTGTCTCATTCATCCGTAGAGGAAGCTGAAAAATAAATTTATCAACTAAATAATATTATATAGGTTGATAAATTAATACTTTATGGTAATTATTCTTTTAACATTTCATCCTCATTGTAGCCATCGTCTTCAGCCATTGAATGCCTCCGTTTATGGGCCTTTTAAGGCAAAGCTGAGATGAGTCCAAGATGATTGGCTAACAAATAATCCTGGAGATCATATTACAATTTATAATCTTTCAGCTTTTGCCAAGGAGGCATTTTTGTCAGCTTTTAGTCCTTAACATTGAATACAGGGAGGAAAATGTTTGTGTCCCATTCATCCTTGCTGTGGGGATGATTGGGACATAGAAGAACGCTTTTTTAAATTTAATTTATATATCTGCATAATAATAATCTTGAACAAATATTGTGCATAAGATGTAGTCAAACACTTAAAGTTTGACATGTGATATATAATATTGATAATAACTTATATAAAATATTTAAAATAAATATTTTTGTGAAAATGTCCCATTCATCCCCCATCTCCCCTATTTTTTTTTATCGTTTTTGTGGTCCCAGAAAATATTTGCTTGAAAATTAAGTTCTAGGGCCCTGATTTAACGATAGCTCCTGACATTATCACGTCGGTGTTTCGATGGTATTAAGACCTTGAAAAATCGGGATATCTTCGCACGTACTTTCAAATTAAAGCTCATAATTTATTCACTTAAATTAGTATAAGTAAGGTATAATTTATAAATTCATCGTCTGTAATTATACCGAAACTGAGTTGAGACAACTGGTTACGATAGGGCGAAAGTAAGATACGTAATGATGCCAGTTTTTTGATATGTCACGCGGAGTCTGCGTGGAACGGATATTCGCCGTTACATCTGTTTGACAGCTGATGTGGGTGGAATGCCTTACGTTCAAGACCACTTGACTTAGAGTCGAGCGTTTACCATTGTACAGCAGTTGAGACGTGGAGAATATCTCGGAAAAACCTTTTATGAAAAACTGCCTGTTAATATATATTTTAAACATTTGGAAAAAGGCAAAACAAATGTATAGTTAAATTTTTTTAAATATAATGTAATTTAAAAAAAAAACGCCCCTTTTAAAACATGAATTGTGAAGAACAACTGCTCTTTCAGAGTAAAATGAGACCGTTGGTTGATAAAGAAAAGATCCGACCTTGATTTCGTTACAGCGTAATCATGACTTGCTGTAATAATCGTTCTGATTGGATTTACGGTAAATTAAATACGTTTGTTTTATGATGACTCGCGATTATGTGAAATGTATATGCCGCCAAATATATCGTATTTTTATGATTTCTTTTCAACAATTTATTAATTTTTAATTTTGATTTACAAAATAAAATAAATAAAAACAGAGAGATATCAAATGATCTATCTTCCTAAGGCTGTTCGAAATCTGCGAGCCAGTCTGCTTAACCCTCTCGTCACCCTGGGCCTCATATGAGGCTCCTACTTCGAATTGCAATATTTGAAAGAAAAAAATTATTTTTGTTAATTCCAGCACCTAATAGTGATAGTATATGTCGATACATTTACTATTATGACGTTACTTATGTTTCAGCATTTAATAATAATGATATTAATAAAAGTTTTATTAATTATTAGTAAACCGTTGGCGTTTCTTTTAATTTAAACATATGTTTCACTCTTTAAATTTAAATTAGGGACTCCTTTTCCGAATTAGTAATTTGTGATAAAAGATAAAAAATACTACTAAATTTTTTTTATGTTTGTTTAACCTGGTTGTAATACGGCATTTTTCCAAACGTCTTAAAAAATTCTTCCTTAGACTATTTTCATAGGAAAAACACGCAACATAACTACATTCGTTGGATTTCTGTAAAGAACACACACATTCGTTAAATTTCAGTAAACTGTAACTTCTGTGATTTCGATAGCTACTTTTAATTTTGTTAGCGTAAAAGTAATTTTTCCCAAAATTGGAAAAAAAATCGGTGCCGAGAGGGTTAAAACAAAACAGAAAAGGTTTTCAAAATTTAAACACCGAGAAATGCCTTTCCGGTTTCATTGTTGGAATAAAATAATATATCAACCTAGATTACTTTGCATTAAGGAGAATTGGTACCCTTCAAAATCGTCAAAAATGACGAAAATATCGATTTTGGCACCTCCTTACAAATTTAACTAATTGTAGTAAAAACATCTTTTATTATTTTGCCAACCTTTTTTAAATGCGGCGTCCATTAAATCTTCAAACATTAAAATGTTTACCAATACAACTGTAACTTAGGGGTATATATAAGCAGCAAATATATTCAGTTAGTAGTATTAAGTAAATGGAACAGTTTTTAATAATTTTTTTAAGCATAAAATCATTGATTTTTCGCAGTTTACTCTTTTTTGAAAATTTGCCGTATTGAAAATGCTAAAACTTCAACAATTATTTTTTAGATGTCTTTATTATGTTTTTATATATTCAGTATAATCTACTTAAAAAAAAAGGGAAAAAGATTGATTCTGCATTATAATAATAATAATAATAATAATAATAATAAACCTTAACCGAATCAATGTTTTTTTCCAGCATTTTCCCATAGATATATGCGTTTTTATTATTTTTCCTTAAAAACGAATTAATTGCAAAATCGATCCTTAAAGTTATAGAATAGACTCTTATAAACATAACAATAATAATAATAATAATAATAAAATCAGTGCTCTTATATACATTATTTCTGTTGTCAACATCCCTTTTTCTATGAATTTACGAAACGCCCAACCGCGAATCATATATTCTAATACGAGCAAATCTTGTGTGTGTGTGGGGGGGGGGGGGGGTTATGCAAATTTATATTAAAAACGGCTCTAACGATTTTGACGAAATTTTGCATCCTACCGTTTTGAGGCACCAGAAAACGATTGGGCTAGGTCGCATGTTCGAGAAAATTCGATTAGTGGGTCATTTTGGGTCATGGTCAAGCTAATGGTATCTAAAAAATGGTTCAAACGATTTTGACGAAATTTTGTATCCGACCCTTTTCGGGCACGAGAAGACTATTGGCCTGGGTCACATGTTCAAGAACTTTCGATTAGTGGGTCATTTTTGGGTCAACGCGGGTCAAATTAATTTTATCTAAAAAACGGCTCTAACGATTTTGAATAAATTTTGTATCCTACGAGTTTCGGGCACGAGAAAATCATTAGGCTAGGTCACATGTCCGAGAAAATTCGATTAGTGGGTCATTTTGGTCATGGGTCATTATGGGTCAAGCTATTTTATCTAAAAAGCGGCTCAGACTACTTACACTAAATTTTGCATCCTATGGTTTTCGGGCACGAGAAGACTGTTGGGCTAGGTCGCATGTTCGAGAAAATTCAATTAGTGGGTCATTTTGGTCATGGGTCATTATGGGTCAAGCTATTTTATCTTAAAAACGGCTCAGACTATTTACACTAAATTTTGCATCCTATGGTTTTTGGACACGAGAAGACTGTTGAGCTAGGTCCCATGTTCGAGAAAATTCAATTAGTGTGTCATTTTGGTCATGGGTCATTATGGGTCAAGCTATTTTATCTTAAAAACTGCTCAGACTATTTACACTAAGTTTTGCATCCTATGGTTCTCGGGCACGAGAAGACTGTTGGGCTAGGTCACATGTTCGAGAAAATTCAATTAGTGGGTCAATTTGGTCATGGGTCATTAGGGGTCAAGCTATTTTATCTTAAAATAGCACATCTTAAAATAGGTCATTTTGGTCATGGGTTTGATATTTGAACTCAAATTTAATTTTGACCGAGCATAGCTCGGTCTTCCCTGCTCGTGAAGTATAATTCGAAAAGTTTTTTAAGCGGCTTCTGACATAAGTACTCATATTTCGTTAAAACATGTTTTCTTTTTAAATAAAATTTGCTGTTAATTAAAAATTAAATCGGCATTGTTTTCATAAATGAAATGAAAGGGTTTCCTCAAATTAATGTTGCCACAAAAATAAGATACCTCGTTATAGGATGCTCAACAATGATTATTATATTAAAAAAAAAAAAAAAAAAAAAAAATCTAAAGTATGAATTTTCTGCACGTTTTTGTTAAAAAGTTTGAAATGTTCAGAAGAAAGACACCATCAATCGATCGAAGCAGTGGTAGTATTTCACGTATAGTATCCTTTGTTATATCAGATGAAATTGTATTTTAAATGCATCCAATTTATTTTTATTTGTTTCACGATTTTCAAGAAGTGGATGACGTCATCTTCTAATGCAGTTAAAATACGATTATTTTTTTTATTTTATTTTTTTTCTCGCGCGTGCCTTTTACTAACTTTAATCAGTTTTTATTGTAACTTTGATGGAATAAATGAGACGATATTCTGACATGGCTTGCCTAATGTTTTTTGCAGATATTTTTATCCTTCATTTTTCTTTTAGATGTTTTAAACCCGTATCTAAAAAATATTGGATATTGCTAAAAATTATTAGACTGCAGTGCGAAATCTTCGCATGGGTCCATTGGTTATTGTAAATTGAAGGGGGAAAAAAAAAGGATTAAAAAAATTACCAACAAAATTATTTTTTTTTTGCTAATTAAGTTGAGTTTATCTAATAACTTCTAATAATATTCATAAGAGGTAAGGAAAAATGCTTTAGTTTGATTTTTTTTTTTTTTTTTTTTTTTAAACTAAATATATTTCCTTACCTCTTATGCATATTATTAGAAGTTATTAGATAAGCTCATTTTAACTGGCAAAAAATTTTGTTGGCAATTTTTTTAAAGGTCACCTAATCTTCTTAATTGGCAAAAATATTATTTTTTTCAATCTATTACAAGATTACTAGTACAAGTGAAACCTTGATAACGAAATCTGCTTTTAAAAGGAAAATGTCGTAGTCCCGGCGAAAACTATACAATTATGTAACCTGCTAAGACGAAAGCCTGTCAAATATAGTTCTTTTCTGTCCATTGTGATTCCGTCTTAGAAAATTTTATAGTTATAAATTGATTATTGTTCAAAATGCATGCTGTATAGGCGGAAAAGGCCTTGATGTTATTGCTATTCGTTATCGTTTAGTTGAAAATCACTGTTTTATTCAGTTTTTTAATGATATCGATATATCCCAGTTTTTCATCCAAATAAACCCAAAATAGAGCTTTGAACATTCAATGTCATGCTGACATTTAATCAATTAATTTTTGAAATTTGATTCATATTCAGAATGCTTACATGTTTTCCTTAAAGGAAAATTTTGAAGCAAGCTATTTGCATTTATTTTTGTAATTTTGTATGTGTGATTGTTTTTAAATAATGCCGGGTTTTGAATAGGTGCATTGTGGTTGCACGCAGTCTGACCTTGATCATTTTGATGTTTTGACGGACATCAGGTGTTTTTGATGACAATCGTCATTCGTTTTTATATTCCACATTTTTTCATGCTATTCATTGGCTGTTAGAAAGTGGTGTGATTGTGGGTCGAATAGTATGAGTGGATTGAGACATGCCTTGTAGTTAGTAGCACTCCATTCTTTCGCCGGTTGTATTAAGAAGTTATTACAATGTTTTTAGTAATGTTTTTCATTGTGAACTATTTTTAAAATGACGCTTGTAAGTTTTTCTATTTTGTTGTCCTATTTCAGTGAATTCATAAATATATCTTCATTTTATGCTTTATTTCTTATATAGCAGAACTCTTTCAATTTTAACTTTTTCAAAATTACATTATATTCGAATATGTTTTTTTGTGTTACAATTAAATAAATGAACGTACCGATTTTTTTTTTTTTTTTTCTGGAAAAAGTTTTTCTTTTTGGTAGTTTAAATATAAATTTTACTTGGGTTAAAAAATGGCATTGGTTTTCTGTGTCTTTGCCTGTTCCTGCTTTCACTAATTCATGCAAAACGGATAAATAAATAACTCCGTTCTATTACCGCGAAATGTCGTATCCTATGTTGTTAAGATAGACATTAGTTTTATCCCTATAATATTTATATCGCATTGTTTTTACAAGGCCATAATAACAGTTTGAAATATATTATCTCCGAACTCCGTAAAAGTGTTCACGATTCTACAAAATTTGTGTAGACAGGTGCAGAGCCCCGGTAGTGATTCGTATGCCGGCTCTTTAGTTATGATATTGTAAAATAAATTTGTTGAATAATTACTTTAAAAATATAGAACGGTTATATATACACACACATATGTTTGCTTCAAACTTAAATATCACTAAATTGACAAAATGTAAAATAATCCATGGTCAAAAGACTTGCGTTCAAATTTTAGATACCGAAGAGACCCTTCGAAGCTGGGTGTTCAGCCAGCCACAGTGAATGAGTAACACGTAACAGTTCAACTATTTAAAAAATATTTCGAAATTTTTTTTTTATCTCTCATTTTCATCGACATAGAAAAAAAACTTAAATATTCGAAGGCGAAAATAACTAAATATCTCATCTAAGCAAATTACTTCAGACAAGTTTCGTGTATCTGTTTGGAAACAATTTTTAATCCCCCCCCCCCTCCTCCCTCCTGTCAAAATAGTATTACTATTATTTAAAATTTAAGAGAAAATAAAAATTAATCGTATTTGACTTATTTATCGTTCTTTTATCAAGGTGCTTTTACAGCTCCAAATTTAATTTATCTTAGAAATTACGACTTGAATTTTTAATGAATATACGACTTCTCTTAAAATAGAAGAATGATATTTCTTAAAATATTTTTTAAAAAACGGGATTATCTTCCTAATTTTCAGAAGATTCTTCCTTTTTTAAAAATCATTTTTCAATATAAAATGCTTTTAATTTATCGTAAAAATGAAATTATTTAGTTGAATTCAAATTCTCGCATAAGCTACCACCTTTAAAAGTTAATGTTTTTTTGAATATTTATTACAAAAGCTAATGCCTGTATTATGTGTGAAATGTTTAGAAGAAAAAAAAACTTTTAGAATTAATAATCTACTATTTTCCATCAATATACAATTTCAGGCTTAAATCAGGATAATCTATTAAGTTTTCTGCGATTTTCTAATCTATCTTTTTTTTTTTTTTTTTTTTTTTTGCTACACCTCTTTTCACTTTTTTACTTTACTATTTACTTTTTTATTTTATTAAACTTAAAGTTAAGTCCTACCGCATCGCAGGTGGCCTCAACTGAGTAGTTATTAAACAAATTGAGGAAATGGATATCATTTGTGCCAGGTCTTTTAATTTGTTTAAAATTTTTATGAAGTTTATCGCTCTTTAATTTTTGTGTTTATCCTTTCTCTCATTAGTGGAATAAATAATTTTGTAATTAGATCTCTCTCCCCCCCCCCCCCCCCCAAGGTGGGTGTTTTGGCTTAGGTTTGTCCGTACTCTAACCTTCGTAAATATGTTTGAATTATTACGAAACTTTAATGTGTTATTAAGTTTCACTTATAGGATGTTTCCTTATTGAAAGTGTTGTGCGTGGCATTTTACAGAGAGATACAAAATAATTCGGATAATTACAACCAGTAGGCGGTAATTAATTGTGTGATGTGCGTTTAACTTATGTTAATTTATTTCAAACATTACAAAACGTGCTATGTTGGTTTATTACAGAATGTTCTCTATTAAAACTTCTATGCTAATCATTTATAGTTCGAAGGAATTCAAATATATTATGGTCTATGGAAGCTTTTTTTAAAATGCGTTTTACAAATGATGTACTGTTACAAACAGAACGAAACTAATGTTTGTTATAGAAATTCAATACAGCGTGTTCTGTATGGAAAACATTGCATTTAACATTTAAAGTTATTTTACAGAGCCACACAAAATATTACATTATGTAGATAGATTGTCTGTCGAAGGTAGCAGCTTGAAGATTTTAGTGATGTACAATTTCAGCTCATCTATATTTATACGACTATATACGACATGACGACATTTGTTCTATATACGTGGTAAAAAATGAAATGCATCAATCAGCTAAAGTATTCAAGAAATATGTAAAAGTATTTTACCCTTTTAAAGCTTACTTTGAATCCCTTTGTTAAGAGACTAATGTGCAATTTAAGCAGGAGCAGAGGAGAACCATTTTTTAAAATATCTAGAGTGGCATTACCACTTAATATTGTAACTCAACAGTTCAGTGTTTTTAGGTAGATTTCGTAAAAAATATTACCTGTTACATTCTTTCCTAAGTTGGAATTTCTGAAAATTTTTTGCAGATCTACACCGATCATGACTCTAGAACACAAAACCACCCCCAGTTCAAAACTTTATCTATTTATCTACACCACTTTTTTATGGACACGATAACTTCCACAATTCTGCACAAATCTCTTTCAAACTGATACATAAAGTCTCGGTCAAGTTCGTTAATGGGCAAAATCGGACCATGGGGTGCGGAGGGGGGGGGGGGGGGGCTTTTTGTGAAAACAGAAAAAAAAAAATCTTAATTATGATATGTATCGAATCCGTTTAAAGTTATTATTACTTCTAAGAAAAGGACCAAAAATTTATGTATGACAGATTTTTGATTTCATTAAAAATGCCCCCAAGGGGGGGGGGGGGGGTTTAAGAAGAAAAAAAATTCATAACTTTGTCATTTCACAAAATATCAAATCCGCTTGAATTTATTATAAATTTTCTTAATATTATCTACAACTTTTATATTGACAAGTTTTTCATAAGACCAACTCTTACAGAAAAGGAAGAAGAAGAAAAAAAAACCCTGCTGGCCCCGCCTACAGGTATATTTCGAAGTGGGCGTTCACAACTGCCACATCATGGCAAATAGGTCTTTCTTCTGCAATTCCTAATAAACAGGCGCCCCACGGTCTGCGTCTTCGAAATCTACCTGTGCCTGTAGTGCGAGCGGTCTGGGAGTTTTTTAAATGTAAATATAGAGACCTCTTTATTACGTCATAAAAGCGGAAATTGAGGCCACGCTATTACTCCCTGGAGACAAATGTAACTAAAATTGGCCTCCAAGGAGATATTTTTGCAACTATTTTCTGAAAATTTATCCAGTAAAGGAACTTTTTGTTTTGTTTTGGCTGCTAGCTTAATGAGTGTGGCAGCCTTACATGATTGCTTCTCAACAAGTGGTTGGTTTACTTGAGCTCATTATTGATATTACATCTAGCCCTCTAAGTTGTAAATTTTCTATGTACATGTGAAATATACATATTGAAATTTCAATATAGTTTAGATAGTTTCTTTTTGTATTAATATTTTTAATCTTAGTACTTCTGACTTTAATTGAATTGAGGCTGACTGTTAAATTTCTTTTCAGAAAATCCAATGGACGATTACTTACAGTATGTGGGTGGCACATTTGGGCTTGCAGCAATAACAGGTGCTGCAGCTGCTACAGCTTTATATATGGCATACTCTCCAACACCAATGTTTCCAAACATAGATATCACCAACCAGTCTTTGGAAGTTCCAGTATGTATATTGCTATTTTTTGCTCGAAATTCTATTATTTTTCTGCTAATCAGTGTTCATAATGTCCTTTATAGTCCTTAAAATTTTCAAAAGTAATTTTTGGTCCTTGAAAGTCCTTGTAAAATCTGCAAAAATCTTTAAAAGATCTTACTTTTACTCCCCTATTATTACTTAATTAGAGTGAAACTCATTCTGTGTTTCAGTGAATTTATGATTGTTTTAAATATTTATCTAAACAGCGTGGATGGCTCTGCTTCTCCCCCTTTGTCCCCTCAGCTCACAAAGTTTAAAATATTTAAAAACCTTTGTTTTACATGATCATGTAATCGTGCTAAGCAAAACATCTGTAATTTAACCTTTGTTAATTTAACTTTTGTTGCCCTATCTGTTACTTTATTGTAACAATAAATAATCGATCATATAACTTCCTCCACCCGAAATTGACGTTACCCCTTTCCCTAAATTCCCCTCTTCCGATATTTCGCTACCACCATTTTGTCCCCCCCCACTGTACTCAAAATTTAAAATCTATAAAACGCTTTTATTTTTTAAAAACTTTTTTTGCTCTATTAGTTATTTTATTGTAACTACAAGTAATTGATCATATAAATTTCGTTAACATTTTATCTAAATCTCCCCCCCCCCCTACTTCCATAATTTTGCTTCTTCCTTTTATTACCCCCCCCCCCCACCGTAGTGCCCAAAGCTTAAAATCTTTAAAATTGTTAATTTTTTAAAACTTTTCTGCTGTATTTATTACTTTATTGTAACAATAAATAATTGATCATACAAATTCTGTTAAAATGTCATCTAATTCCTCCCCTCTTGAGAATTTGCTTCTTTCTTTTGCCTCCCCCCCTCTCCACTGTATGCAAAGTTCAAAAATTTTAAAACTCTTTAATTCTGTATTTGTAATTTTATTGCAACAATAAATAACTGATCATAAACATTTCTCCTGCCACCCCCACCTAATATTGGTGTCCCCCCCCCTCCTTTTTTTTTTTAACCAAGCACACAAAATTTAAAGTCTTTAAAACTAGCTAGTTTTTTTTTTTTTTTTTGTTCTACTTGTAAATCTTTAAGTAAGGTAAATAAATAATTCATCTAATACCCCCCCCCCCCCCCCCACACACAAAATGCTTTTCCCCCTTTTGCATCCTCAATTCGCGAAGTTTAAAACAAGTCTTTTTTTTTTTTTTTTTTTTTTTTTTTTTTTTTTTTTTTTAACTTTGCTGCTCTGTCTATTACTTTATTGTGGCAAAAAATAATTGATTATATATGTTTTTTCTACTCTTGTCAAAATTGACACCCCCTCCCCCCATACCAAGGACACAAAATTTTATTCTTTATTTTAAATTTTTTTTTTTGCCGTATATGCAAATCTTTAGTAAGGTAAATAAATAATAAGTCATCTAAAAATTTTTCCCACCTGAAATTAACGTTTCTCTTTTGCTCCCCCCCCCTCTTTCTTACCAAGCACTCAAAATCTAAAGTCACTTCAATTTTATTGTTTTTGCCCTATTTGTAAATCTTTTAGTAAGGCAAATTTAACAAGTCATCTAATAAAATCCTCCCTAAAAAAAAAACTTCATCTCCCCCTCTACCCCCCCACAGTTCACAAAGTTTGAAATCTGTAAAAGTTTTTGTTTTTCTCTATTTGTTAATTTATTTTAACAATAAATAATTAACCATAAAAAATCCTCCTCCCATTCGAAATTGCCGCTTCCTCCTAGCCCCCCCCCCTCTCCATTTTTTCCTAGCACACAAAGTTTAAAGTTTTATAAACTGTTCAATTTTTTTGTGCCCTATTTATATGTTCTTATTACCTATAAATAATTAATCACCTAATAAACTTCCTACCCTACATAAAATTTCTATTTTCCCCCATTTGATCCCTCCATCATCTCACAAAGTTAAAAATCTGCTAACTTCTTTAATTTTTTAAACCTAATTTCCCCTCTTACTTTATTGTAACATTAACAATAAATAGTCGTTTAAATCCCCCCCCCCCACCTGAAATTGCCTTCCATCCCCCTTCTTCCTACCATACAAAACTTAGTCTTTAAAACTCTCCTTTTTTCCTCCCTTCCCCAGTTGTAAATCTTTAGTAATTATAAATAACTAGTTTGTTACTTTATTCTAAGAATAAATAATCACTTTTTTAAATTCCCTCTCACCAATTTTTTATTCTTTGCTTTCCCTGTATTACCCCCCACCCCTTACACTTTGCAGTGACAATATAGTTGAATAATTATTTTAATTCCGCCTTTCAAAATTTTGGATCACCCTGCCCTGTTTTCCTTTTCCTCCTGCACACTAAGCTTACAATGCTGTATTTGTTATTTTGAAATAACTATTAGTAACAGTCTTCAAAATTTCTACACTGCACACATTTAATGTTTACACCCCCCTTTAATGTTTAATTTACAAAAAATGAAACCCTGTATTAAAAATGCATGTTACAATTCAATAGTTTATAGGTCCTTAATTTTTTTTTTTTTTTTTTTTTTTTTGGTCCTTTAAATTCCTTGATTTTTATTTAAAGAAATGTCTACAAACCTTGAATAATTTTCTGTCTGAAATTTTTGTCTTGTTCCATCCTGCAATATTACAACATTAAAATCATAACTTGCCAAAGTTTTCCCAAATTAGTTTGGGTTTGAAAACAAAGTGCTATTGCCCCCAAATTAAGTTATTAAAAACATGTTTTGGAAGCAAGTCTCTGTTTTTTAAATGGGAGTGGGGGAGGGAAAAAGAAGGTCAAATGATTATTTTCAAAATTTTTTGATTATTTTTTTCCCTTTTATGTAAATTATCTTATTTGTATTTAATTCAATACAAAATCAATTGCTTTAAAAATTGATCTTAAAAATATAACTGTTTTGCATTTGTTATTTACATTATTTTCTGCGTACAAGTGAAAATTGTGTTTAGGGAGAATGATGATTGCTTTTAAATGAAGGTTGTTTTCTGCCCCCTGCCACAAAATTAGTAGAGTATTTGAAATTCTTTGTTTAAAACAGTTTAAAATAAAGTTTATTTTGCTGCCTATGAACTGTTTATGATACAGAAGTACCAAGAATGATTTTAAAATAAAAATTAGCTCATTAATATGAAGTTTTTCAGCCTTATACTTGTTTCTACATTCTTTTCAGTTATGACATTCATTTTTAGCTCACAGGCTATCAAAGCCTGAGAGCTAATGTGCTCGCCGGTTCTGTATGTATGTACGTAACGCGATAACTCTTGACAGAAATAACCTTTTTGCTTCAAATTTTGTTTATAGGTTCATTGTGATAAGGCGCTTCCCTGATTAGTTTTGGGGGTTCATTGGTAAAGTATAAAGTGGGGGAATGGGGGACTAACCCCCCTTAATTTAGATAAATGTGTTTTTCATGCAGAAATATAAGATTTTCTTCAAATTTTGTATATAGGTTCATTGTAATAAGACACTTCTCTGATTAGCTATGGGAGTTCATTGGTTAATTATAAGGGGGAAGCGGGGGGATGAGCCCCCTTAATATATTGTCGATTTGTTTATTTTTCGAGGGGCTTATTTAAAATAGTGAGTTTTAGTAAGAGTATAATATACAATTAGTGTGAATAGCCTGTGAGCTCAATGCCTTCAGTTTAACTGGGCAGTTTTCTTTTTATTATTTTTACAAGAATTTAGAAGTTTATCTTTTCTTACAGAACACTGGTGGTGCACGTCAATCAAGGCTTGCTCCTCCTGGAGAAATGACTGGATTTATATATGATGATGCTAAGACACTTCTTGAAATGTTGCAACGAGGATGCAGAATTTCAGGTGATTTTGCCGTACTTTCATGTACTTCTCTCTATCAATTTCTATTAATTGTTAACTTTTGCTGATCCATTTTAAAAAATTTCTATCTATATAAAACTGTGAAACAAATGTTCTTTATCAGTTTTGAATTCAATATTTTTAGTCTTACTTAAAAAAAAATATCTTGTCATTTTTGTTTCTAAAATTAAAGAAAAAGAATAATTATTTAAATTTTTATAAGTACTCTAAATGTACTAAACTTCTTAAGTGTTTATTATACAACTTGGTGTTTGTTTTCATATTTTTAATACCAAAAAATAGTTTTAGTACTTCTGATAAATTTATCGTTATCTAGAGCAGCAGTTTTCAAAGTTTATTATACAATCCAGTTTAGAGTGTAAATATCTTTCACAATCCACTTGATGTGTAGGTGTGCCTTTAGTATAATCTTTCCTATGGAAAAGAACTTTCATACAAAGCTTAAAAATACAAAAATATTAATAGATAAAAACACTAATGTGAAATTTAAATAATCATAAAGCAAACCCACTTATATTACCCAAGGAAAAATATTTTTATTAATGAATAGATACACTAGGAAAAAAAGCAGTTTAAAAGTAAATGTAATCTATGATATTGTTTTGCAACGACGAGAGAATCTATAAGATTCATTGTAACTTGTTACATTTAATCTCAAACTGCTTTTAATACAGAGTGCAATAAAACCTTTTATGTATATTTTTAAATTTATTATTTCTTAATCTTAATATACTGTGTTCATTGTATTTTTATAGCAGTTAAAATTAATGTTTTTGACAATGCAACTGATTGCTTCCTAACCCATTAAAAGCATTGCTTTCATAATTTGAGAATAGCTGCTCTAGAGATTTATATTTATAACACTTTGAATGTCTGAGGCCTTTACCACATAGCCAGTGTGCAAAATAACCATTTTTGTTTTATGTATATCATTAAATTACTTCACAATAGCCATAAGTATTAGAGATGAGTTCAAGAGGTTTTTTTCGGAGCTTGACAATTTGAAATCAGAACCTGAAAAAATTTTTTGTTATCAGATCCTGAGCCTGATACTGAAAGTACACAGTATAAAATTGTTAATAGTACTTTAAAATTGTTTCAAGATTAATTTTCTCACTTAAAAATCTCTTTTTACATATAAATAACAAGAATACAGTACATATAAGTCATATAAATAATTTCGCAAAAACAAAAAAATTAGTTAAAATTACTTAAAGGTGTTTTATTAACATACACTGTACAATTATAAAGTATCAAAACCAAGTAATTTCAAGCATCTGAGGTGCTCATCATCGGGGTTAAAATCATTTAAAAAAGAAGCATTAAACTAAAAACTACTTAGTTTTTAGTTTTGAAAAGCCTTTGATGTATGACTGCTTCTCCCTTTTATCTCTCTTTTGCGATGGCATGTAGGAGAATTATAGATCTTAGCAGACACCTGTGTGTAACCCCTTGGTGAAGTAATTTCTAAATTTTTTAAAGAGAATATTTTTTAAAAACTAGACTGGATAGTGAAGAGCCTACCTTAGTTGTCATTCGTATAACATTCATAATTTTGAAGTACATAAAAATACACAAATTATTTTATCTAAGTATAATACAATCCAAGTTAGAATCTGTGTATAATTGTTACATTATTTAAAATCATAATTATTTAATTTTTTGAACGACTGATCATATATTTTTTAAAATCATGTATTTATAGGAAATGGTCCGTGTCTTGGAACAAGAGGTTCTAAACCTGAATATACTTTCTTAACCTATAGTGAGGTAATATATTTTTGTTGGAAGTTTATTTTATTATTAAATATTTTTAGACAGTTTGTTGCAGCTATTCTAATAAATGCTGTCATTACAGGTTATTGAAAAAGCAAAAAATCTTGCATCTGGTTTTGTTCACATAGGTATGAAACCAGGCCAGTCATCTTTTATTGGCATTTATGCTCAGAACTGTGCAGAAGTAAGTTTTTTTGAAATGCCTGTTATTTTTTTTCTATGTGTATTGTATTTTCATTTCATACAACTTTAGTTTAGAATCACATTTTTGTAGACAATGAAAAAAATATGAATGCTTTGCAATGTATAATGATGATGATAAAAATTATTAATTTCTTTTTTATACATATTATGTTTGGGAACATCATAATGACTAATTATTCTTTATATTTAATAACAATTTAATTGATCTTGATTACAGGTTAATGCTGAAATACAAGGAATTATTCCCAGGATATAATAAATATAAAAATAAACATAGCCTTTTTTAAAAAACACCCTTTTATATGCATTCAATGTTTATCTTAAAAATCATATCTAATTTCGTGACTGCAATTCACGATTTTTCTAAAACATTTCTGATAAAATATATAAATATGATGTAGGGATCAAATCATAAAATTCACCAGTTTGATTTACACTTCATAGAAAGTGCAAGCTCGTAAATTTAAATTTTTTTTTTTTTTTTTTTTTTTTAAAGGCAGATAAAAAAAATCTGTAAAAAGAAACCCCATATACAGTATTCTCTTTATCTATATAAAGATTCAAGTATGCACAGATGTTCCTTAAGTTGGACTGATAAAATAGGTATCACATAGCTATTGCTTCATTTAATATTGTACCTCTTCATTCCGTTAGTTTGTCTCATCAAAATGATGTTCTTTTTGTATTAGTAAACAGCATATCTTCATAATATGAACTTATTAGGTCACCATTTTATTTACATAATGTCAAAGTGAATTTAGGAGAAAATATGATGTCCCAGATTTGTTCGCAAAAATGTTATTTAGAAGATGATATGGGAACTGTAGAAATCACAGGATTATTAACTTTTTCTCATGGCATGATTTGTAAAAAATTAAAATCATTTACAACATTGCATGTAATGTAATACAAGGTGCATTTGAAAAGTTCAGTGAATGGTCTCATAAAATAAAAGAAACAAGAGTTACAAATAAAATTTATTTTCCTTCAAAGTAATCACAATTAGCTACAACACAGTTTTGACATCGGTTGTAAAGCTCGTGAAAACTGTCAGCAAATGCTTCTTACGAAATCCCTCAAAGCATTGCTGTCATATGTTGTTGGATCTCAGTAACATCTGTATAGCATAAGTCTTTTAGGACTCCTTTGAGGTGGGATGTCTCGTTGCTGATGTTGTTTGTTAGTCTATGGAATATTTCTAACATATGTGGCTTCAGTAATGTAGAAGTAAATGGTGAAAACAGTACTAGCATTAATTGCAACTCTTTTATTGAAATATAACAACATGATTAATAAAATTCTTTAAAAAAGGTAACAAGGGTTAAAGATGTAATTAAAATAAATGAGATCTGCTCATTTCCGCCATATTGGCACAGCACAACAATATAGTAATTCTTCAATAAAAATAAACTCATTAAAACATCCATCATGGGCTTTCCATTTCAATTAGTTTCATAAAAAAAAAAAAAAAAACCCATTGAAGTAAGCCTGGAAGCAAACACAAGCAAGCATATCATCTCATCAACAGCTGCTCTATAAATATAAAATGAACCAGTTAAAGTTACAGATAAGTTGTAGAAACACAATTGCAGTTAACAATAAGTTAATTTTTTCAAGAAAAATAATCATGCCAATGCTTTCTTCAGTGAGGCAGAAACTGAATCCAGGTGAACTGGTGTAATCCTATCTAACAAAGGTTAAAGTTGCAGTTAATTGAATTTTGAGTCAACATTGCACTTAACTGTAGTGGCAGTCATGTTTGTTTACCTTTTTAACACTACTTGCTACAACTTTACATGATGCAGGTAACACTTGTAACTACATTTACTTTATATAAATATGCTATAGGTTTTACTTTAGAGAAACTTTATCATTAAGAAAAACTTTTAAAACTTTACTACAAATTACTAATTTATGAGACTTCACATTATTAATTTATGAAACTTTAAAACTATCAGTTACAAACAGCAATACATATATGCAAATTGGTTGGAGAGAGAGAGAGAGCTGGGAAAACTAACTGGAAAAACTTTATAAACATAATTGATAACTTTTATTTATATTAACAATAAAAATGAACTAGAAATTTAATATAACCCAACATTGTTGCACCCGTTGAATGTTGTCTAGGGTTGTGCTGGTTGATGGTCCTCAACACATTCTTTTCCCTCCATTGCTGTTTTACCTAATTTAAAGCAAAACTTTATATTCATGCATTGCTCCATTTCTCAAAGACACAAGTTCTCTCACCGACTCCATTACATTGGTTGCAGCGAGCAATTCTACTTAACTTTGGTGATTTGGACGATAGGAGACATTTGTTGACATGTCTCTCAATGAGTATGCATGAGCACAACATCGTAACCAGTACAGTTATTAAAATGTGGGTCTTTTCACCAAACTTTTCGAATACGCTTTGTAGATTACATATATATCAATGTATATAATTTATCTTTTATCCACATTGTATTCTAAGCTTGAGTCTTATATAAATAAGGCAAGATATTAAAAAAGCATTTGAGATTGGTTATGTAAAATTATTTGTTGTGCATAAAGTTATTTGTTATGTATGCTAGATCAGTAGTGCTTAAAAATTTTCTACTGCTTTTAGTCATTTTGTGTTTTAATGTTTTATTCTTTTACTTTTCAGTGGATTATTACTGAGCATGCTTGCTATAACCAATCAGCTGTGATAGTTCCATTATATGATACTCTTGGAGCCAATGCTTGCATATTTATTATGAATCAGGGTAAGTATAGTAGCATGGTGTCAAAAATATTAATTGGATGATTAAATCCATTTTTAAATTCACAATTTTTAATATGATGTGAAAAAGTATTAATCTAAGATGAACACATTGCAATGTTTCTAAAGATATTTTGCCTATTAAATAAAGGAAAGAAACTTTATATACAAGCTTATTTCTTTGTAGTTAAGTTAGTTTTTATCAACCATAAAAAGCAATTCACTAAAATTGTTATATAATTAAATCCATTATAATTCACGCTGTTCTAACTTCTTTTCAGTAATCAGATTATTTTCTTTTGTATATAAAGTAAGCATAATAAACTTAATAATTTTCTCTAGATAAAAGAATGATTTTCTTATTCTATTTTTACAAAGAAATATATAAGAACGAATTGGAGATAAAGGAGAATGAAAAAATAACATCTGTTCAACCGCTATTGTAAAATATTATATAGGAGAAAACAACAATAACAAAAAACTTCTGAATGTCAAAATATTAAGCATAGCAAGAGCTACTTTAGTAGAAGTTGAAAGATTTTTTTCTAGTTTTGGACTCGTATATAACTAACAAAGAAATACTTAGGGGTGGAAAAGGCAGCATAACTTTTTTTTTTAAATTCAGAACACTAAATGCCAATAATGACAACTGATTGGTTAATAATGCTGATAGTTAATAATTTAAGCAGTTAATGTGGATTGCAGATATGACTGGACATTCGTAAGATTATATTTACTCTATGTGTATTTATGATTTTTTTTTTTTTTTTTTTTTTTTTTTTTTTTTTTTGTTAGCATACACATTTGTAAGTTTAGATTTATGCTGCTACAATAACTTTACAAAGTGTAAATGCAAAAAGAGCTGCCACGATATTTTTTTGATTTGTTATTTACGTTATTAACGAATGAAATTACTTATTTGTAGTTTTTATCATTTTTAAAATTTCTAATCATAATTTTATTTATTAAGGTGGTTTTCAAATTCACTGCTTAACACCACGAAACTTTCTGACTCATTTTTAAACATAAAGAAGCATAAAATTGGCAGGCCTGACTATTAAAGCAATTTGGAATCAAATAGCCTTTTCCATTTTTCGATAAATCATTTTCTTATCAAGTTATAAGCGATTTTTGTCATGTGACAAATAGTTTTCTTCTCTCTCGTGTTGCTGCATTGGAAATTTAGTTCAAAACATCCATTTTGACACTATTTTCAGAAAGATCTTCTTCCTTTACCGAAAAATGGAAAACTCAATTCGATTACATAATTTCTGAATAAGAACACCTGCCAATTGCATGTATTTTCGAGCAAAAATTAATTCAGAAATGTGTTAGAAAATAGCTCTATTGGATTTGAGAACAGCCTTAAAGCATAAAAATGTAAATTATGCTCCTTTTATATCATCTAATTAGTTTTAATCGTTTAGGAAACCTGTAATTCTTACACTTTTTATTATTTTAACACAATCGTACTGATTAATAAAAAAAATCCTGCAATTAGTAAATTTTCCAACTGATTTTTCCAACTAAATGGTTGTCTGGGTGAATTGTGTTGGCTGGAATGTCATCCAGAAGCTCAATTAGAAGAGCATTGGCAATTAAAGCAAAAGGTTCTGGGTTTAAGTCTTGGCCTGCTCACATTTTCATTCAGTTGAAAAAATTACTACTCTCATGATGTATTTATCAGTCAGTATGACTGTGTTAAAATAATAAAATGTGTAATTACATATCTATGGTTTATTGGAGTTCCTTTACCTGCAATTTATTCTGTCGAGCCATTTCAAATAACACACCAGGTGTCATTACCAAATGATTGTGTGGGATGTCGTCCAGATAGCTCAATTGGAAGAGCATTGTCCAAAAGTTCTGGGTTCGAGTCTCTGCCTAGACACATTTTCATTCACATGAAAAAATTACTTCTTGCACTGCAATTCTTAGTAGGCATTCATTATCTTATTGCAGGGACAAAAAAAAAGAAAAAAAAATCATAAAAATCAGAATTAATAATAATAATAATAATAATAATAAAAATTAATTTTTACCCAAAAAATCTTATGTTATTTAAATCTTTATATTTTTACATCCACTGTCATTTTTATTAAAATTTTAGGACAATATAATCAAATCTTTATTTTCTTAATATTGTTTTGGTTTACTTCAAATGTTCAGTGCAAATATATATATATATATATATATATATATATATAATAAATAATAATTAAAAAAATTATTTTTTAATAAGACTTTAAAGTAAAAATACCATACAATTTGACTAATATATATAAATAGCAGGCCTGCCTGACATTGCTGTGCTAATCTTGGTAATCACTTTCACTGTAACTGGGCACTGTGCAATTCATGCACATAAATTTACCACAACGACAGGGCCTTCTGCATTTTTCACGCATAAATTGTTAATATGGGGATCCCTGTAATAGCATCCTGTGTACTTTGTACCACAGAAATCGTTATAATACCAATCAGTGTAACAGGCGTCCTGTGTTCTTCACACACATTAACTGTTGGCTAATATGGCAATCATTATGATGGAGATCTTCACTATAATGAATCCTTCTGATCCTTTCATTATAAAAATTTAATTATAAATTTTATTTTAATAATATCTTTGTTATAAATGACAGAAATTTTTTAAATACCTGATTGTAATTTATTTTATAAATTTTTCAGCTGAAATGAAAATAGTTGTCTGTGATACTGAAGAGAAAGTTAAATTACTTTTAAAACAGAAAGATCAAACACCACTTTTGAAACATATAATAGTGATAAAAGAAGTTTCAGATGAAGTGAAACAAGCTGCTAAAAGTAAGGGAGTTGAACTTAGTTACTTCAAAGACATAGAAGTAAGTTCTGCCTAATGAAGTTTTGTTTGTGGATTCTGAAATATTTGCAGAATAACAAAATAGAACTGGAATTTTAACTTAATTTAAAAAGAAGCTTACAAATATTATGTAAAAAAAAAAAAAAAAAAAAAAAAAAAAAAAATTAAGATTAAATTGCTGAAATATTGATCCTTTGAACAATAACAACATTTATCGAAATATATGAAGTTTTAAAAGCATGAATCCAAAAATTTTGCTAAATTTCTGAATATTTAGTTTAACAGATTTTAACCTTAGTGTTTAAGTTTTTGTGTAAAATGAGAATATTGCACTTATTTATTTGTATTACTATTTATGTGTTTAGATTTTAAAATGCTATACTAATTTTTAATTTACTTAATTAGTATGTTATAAATTTAGATAAAAAGTTACTTTATTGAAGCATCAATATGTTCTACTTCATTCATGTAAAAGTCTTTTTTTTATCCCTTGTTTTTTTCCCTTTAAATGAAGAGATGAGAAAATCAGGGAATGGATTTTATTACACCTTAATCTGATTGTTTTGTTTAAAAGCAATTTCAATATCCAGTAGTTCTTTATTAATTTATTGTTTAATAAAATGTTAATAGCATGTAAAAAAAAAAAAAAAGCAAGATGAACGTGGAATTTTATTATGCAATGGCAGGTGTTTTACCCACAGCTGACAAATTTTGGCTGTTTAGTTTTAAATGCAGACTAATTTTGTATTTATAATTTTTTTTTTTTTCTGTGGAAAAATTCAATATCAACAAAATTAATTTTTGTCTCTAATGAGTTTCTTAATGATATTTATTGGATTTGAGACTGATAGGAATAAGTTTACTGATGAATTTCTTTTCTCTTCTTGTCCCTTTTCTGCCTTGCCTGAACTGAAAGACATTATTTAAAAAAATAAAATAAAAATAAGGATAAAATGATTTTGACTATTTTATTTAATAACTCACTTTTATTTTTCTCTTTTTAGGCTCTTGGAAAAGAGAAGCCAGTCGATGTTTTTGTAAGTTTTATTATTTTTTATTACTCATATGTTTGTTAAGGAAAACTGAAGTATTTTTAAAGCTTTACATTTTATTATAAGAATGATTATCTAAAGATGTAGAAATTAATGTCAGTAAAGGATATATAGAGTGAAAGAATATACAGAGCTTTAAAAATGAATTATTGCATTCAGATGTTTATATATATATATATATATATATATATGAACAAGAACATTTTTAATAATGATGATATTAAAAATTCTTTGATATTAAAAAAAAATTGTTGTTTACACACAGAAAATATTACATGTGCTGCATTTTGAATGAGGCTTGGATTTTATTTTGCTAAGCGTACAGAGTTCACAGCGGTCTCAATTCAATACAAATGTTAGCCAATGACATCCTCTATTTTGCTGCTAAACAGAACAGGGTCTTTGTAAACAGAAAAGTTTTTTTCTTTTTGAAGGCGCTGCACTTGAAGAGGCTTTAGGTTCTCTTTAACCAATCTTGGCCTCCCTCTTCATTTAGGTTCTGCCTTGGATTTGATGAGCAAATCTTGTTTAACTTTACATTTACACTCTAGAAGAGATATAGATTAATGTGTTTCTATATATGCTATGTGTGAATTCACAACGGTCATTTCAGGCTAATCAGAACTGACAGTACTTAAAAGTACCAACCAAAAATTGGTTTGGTAAATAAATTATAAATAGTACTTAACTAAAATACTATGCTAAATTATATTCTAAGATCATAACAAATGTGGAAAAAAATTGTTCTTTAACCTATCCTTCGTTTTTTTGCTTGGATTTGAAATAATTTCAAGCAAGCAGGAGATTACAATATGACTGAGTCAAATGCATGATCAGACGCTGAAATAAATATTTAGAAAGAAAGATTTCGTCAATTATAGCTGCTGTCTTGTCAGTATTGTATGAATAGATTCTGTTCTATAGGACATCAAAGCAACTGGTACTTGACCAGTACCACAGTACTGTCGGTAGATAAAGGGTTAAAAAACTTATTTTAAAATAGATTTTTATTTAAACAAATGGGATAGATGAATGAAGTCCAGCTACTATATTAATATTTCATTAGAAAAAAATGAAATATATTTAAGTATTTTACAAATTTAATGTTAGACATATACGGCATTCATTTATGCTTTTCAGTTTGAAACGTTTTTTTTTTTCAAATAATACATTTTAAGCTAATTCAGTAATAGATATTATTCTTGAAATTTTCCCTTGTATAGGAAAAGCAAACATTTTGTTTTCATTTATTTTAGATATTTCTTACATTTTAAGCTAATACCTCTTAGAAACTCTTCTGTATGTGTAATAACGTCTGCACTATATTGATATGCATAATAATATCCACACAATATTGGTACGTGTTATCCAGATAGGTCTTTCTATTGTCTTTATAATAAAGCGATATTCATTTTCTTTGATATCCACATGCTCAGGCACTTTTTTAGAGACATGAATAGATAGAAGTAACTTTCATATCTAAAAACTAATGTCAGCTTTTTTGGGAGTTGTTAATAAATTTTATTTTATGTGAATTTTTTAGTTTTTAAGAACTAAAAAAACTTTTTAAAACTGTGTCCTATATTTGATTAAGCATTATTTTTGTCTGTTAATTGTAGTTCTCGAAGGTCTAAGTTTTTCCCCCCAATAGATATAATAAATGTTGTGTTTTTATTCTTTCTTTGTGATAAATACAGCAAAAATATATAATCATTTTTATTATATTACAATTAGGCTCCCCAACCTTCTGATATTGCTACTGTTTGCTATACAAGTGGTACTACCGGTGATCCCAAGGGAGTTATGCTAACCCATGCTAATATTATCATAGATGCTTGTGCGATTGTATTACAATTAGTAAGTAAAAGTTGTCATTTTTATTTTAACATTTTCAGTGGAAGAGAAATGTTATATTTCTATTTAAGTGTGTAGAGATAGTTTATACTTTAAATTAAATAAGTTTCAACTGTATAATTTTGCTAAGTTTTGGTGTAGTTGTAAAATCTGCATGAGGGGTTGCTATTGATTTCATCCAGCCTTGAGATTTTCATCTTATTATTTGAGGTGAGTGGTACACGATCTGGAAATGTATAGGCCTTTTCTGGCAATGATTGAATTGTGGAATATTTATGTTGGAGTTGCTTTGTAAGTTATCAATACTAAATTGGAGGTCACTATTACCTTCATAATTAAATTACATTTTAAATATTTATATGGACAAGTACATTGATTTGATAAGTATATTTTGTAATTAACATAGTTTCACTGCTAGTAGAGAAAAATAATAGTTGGATAGAATTAAATTTAATAATATGGGAGGGAAAGGGAATTTTTTGAATAATTAGATATTAAGAAGATTAAGTATTAAAATTCCAAAAAAAAAGAATGGGAATAATTTAGGTATGATCGAACAGTGATCAGTACAATGCATTGTGAATAATTACAGTAACCAAATAAATATAAAAATAAAATTATTGCAACTTTCACCATGATGGAATAATAAATAAAATATATCAATCTAGGACTGAGCTAGACTCTAGCAAACACCCACTCCATTCAATCCGGATAGCAAGTAAAGTATAAATAAATTCAAATACTGATGGTTGGAAACATAAATTGTACACAGTGATTAATTTTTTTGTTAAAATTCTAGTAGGATTGACCGAAAACTTATATAAATGTACAGCCTTGTGGCATACGCCTTGTAATGTAAAACTTCTCACCTTTTTTATCTCATTACCGAATTCAGAGTGACTCATCAAGATGCAACAGTATCTTATTGTGAATCTCAGTTAGAAAACTTCTCGGCCAATCAAAATCGCCAGTGTATCAATAGTACAAATTACTGTTGTTTGAATTATCTATCATAATGGAATCATGAAACTAATTGAAAATTTAGGTGGTTTTTGTGTTCGATTATGAAAAATGGATAAACTACCAGAATTAGATTGTTTTATTGGCTATAAAGTATGAAATTTTGAAAATAACATTAAAAAAAAAGTACTTTAAGGAAAACATGGCTCCTCTAGACCAATAAACTAGTCAAAAAATGTAGCTCATCACTTTCAGAACTACACATCAATACATAATATTGAAAGTATTTTAAAACAGACTTTAATTAGTGATAAAAAAATTGGAAATTATAGGAATTGAATTTAAATAGATTTGATTTAAAATTAAAGAATTTAAATGGCAAGTATTTTATTATTTATTTAAAATTAAAAACCACCACTTCAGAAAAGAACATTTAAATAAATATTTGTGGTTTAGCTAACACGGACATTAAAAATAAATAATTAGGATTTTAAATTAGCAAAATTTTTACATTTCATTTCTTATTGAAAAATGTAAAAAATGTTATCTTGTAGCAGTGACAATTCTTCACAACTTCAAAAAGAAAAAGCCAACTTCATATTACTGCTGCTTTTTATTTTCTTATTTCTAAGAAAAGATTTATTGTTCATTAAAATTGTAAACAATCAGCTACCATTTAGATTTTTTTTTAAATTTCTTGTTTACAATGTTTGTTCCATTAAATTTTTATTTTAAATAACATTTTGTTTTAATTCTTGAGAGCAATCAAGACACCCTTTTTTTTGTTTATTATGTACTAGTGATGATTGTGTTCTGATTAGAATCTTGGAAAAAATTTTTCTATTTCAGAACCAAAATTGCAGTGTTTCTAATAGACCATTTGAGAACTAAATATTCAAATTTATGGAACAATTTTATGCCAAGACAACTTTTTAACCACCATGAAAATTTCTTTTTTATAGTACTGTAAAATCCTTTTGAAAGTGGAGCAATTTTTGCTAATGATGTTGCGATTTTTATTTTAAATAAACATATTCCCGAAAATGATGTTTTCACTGCAGCCAATCATATTAAAATTTTAATCAGAATATTATTTTTATATGTGTAATGTAATGTCATTCCTGAATAATTCTGAAATTTACTTTTGGTTGGATAATTAAAATTTTTATTAATACACTAGACAAAACTATTTTGCACTTCTTATATTTTTATAGGTTTCTATTTCTGCGACTAATTTTGATGTTTAGTCAATTATTTTGGTGATTTTAGGCTACTAAAGGTAGTATTACGTACATTTCATAAGAAATACTACCTATTACATTCTCCCCTAAGTTGGAATTTATGAAAATTTTTTGCAGATTTACGCCGATCATTACTCCTAGAACCCAAAACCACCCCCAGTCCAAAACTTTATCTATCTTTATCACTTTTTTATGGACACGATAATTTCCATAATTCTGCACAAATCTCTTCCAAATCGATACATAAAATCTTAGTCAAGTTCGTTAATGGGCATAATTGGGCTTGGGAGGGGAGGGGGGGGGCTTTTTGTGAAAACAGAAAAAAACCCATAACTTCTTAATTATGATGATGCATATCAAATTCATTTAAAGTTATTATTACTTCTAGGAAAAGGGCCAAAAATTTATGTATGACAGATTTTTGATATTAAAAATGGCCTCAAGGGGGGGGGTAGGAAATAGGGGTTTAAGAAGAAAAAAATTCATAACCTCGTAAATTCACAAGATATCAAATCCGCTTGAATTTATTATAAATCTTCTTAATATTATCTACAACTTTTATATTGGTAAGTTCTTTATAGGACCGACTCTTACAGCAAAAAACAAAAAAAATCCCTGCTGGCTCCGCCTGCAGGCACAGGTATATTTCGAAGTCTGAGGTCCCAACTGCCACATCATGGCAAAAAGGTCTTTTTTTTTTTCAATTCCTAATAAACAGGCGCCCCACAGTCTGTGTCTACGAAATCTACCTACGTCTGTAGGCCGAGTCATCAGGGATTTTTTTTTTTTTTTTTTTTTGGTACTTTTCTTATGGCAATCCTGCATTCATTCTCATCACAGTTTACAAAGGCAAATTCTAAAAACTTCAAGGTATAAACTAACTTTCTAATAAATTTTCAAAAGATTCTGAAGTTATGTACTAATGTATGATGCACACTTTTTTAACGAGAATTTGAGATCTCAAAAGCAGGGTGTGCAATTTTCACAAATATTTCCGACAATTATATGAAACTATGCATGCTTCCTTATGTCACTGAATACAACACATAGATGCTGTGATAAAATTATACAAATACAGATGTAGTATTTAAATTAACTGAAATAACGGTCTATTGTTATTGCATTAGGGTTGTGTAATATGATTAAATATATGGTATAGACTTCTGGTGTGTTGATATATTAAAACAAAATGTAAAAAGTAAGAAAATGTATCTATACATTGAAGAAACCTCGATTTATGGTATCTTATTAAACACACAAAATATATATCAATGAATACCATAATTTAGATTTAAAGAAAATGAAAAAAAAAAAGATATTGTGAGGCACAATTTCTATAGAATTGTATTTCAAATTCTCAGATTTTTTGCAATTAAAAAATTATGGTGCACATTATACGAGTGTTTTTTTTTTTGTTCTTGTTCCATGTGAAAAACAGGATGGAATATACAGGAATAAATATCGAAAGTGCTTTATACTGCTTGATTCATGCATTTCATTAGCAGTTTTATTTGTAAATGTATATATTTTTATATGTGGAACTACACATAAAATTTCTTAATGGTCTGTTTTAACATTTTAATAAATCAAGTATTACTTTAAAATCTTAGAAAAATGTGTGTACATAAATAAATAAATGTTCATTCAAAAATTTACCAATTTTTTTCTTTATTTAGCTATGCTATATAACAAGTATACAAAATAAAGTGTGTGTGTGTGTGGGGGGGGGGGGGGTGTTTCATTTCTGTCATTGTCTTAGAAGTACAAGGTGTTCAGGATAAATTTAACAGTTGCTGGTGAAAGATGAAAACTTGCAATATCAGAGTCAAAATTTTTTTTAATGGAATAATGGATACATGACTTTAAGATTACAACAAAGCAAAGAGCTTGATCAAAGAAGCCTCCATCAGCAGTTCGAGTTGGCTTCGGAACCTGGTAAAACTGAGCTGGCCGCCAGGCGCTTGAGGCCAACCGTCAGGGATGTCAACTGCCATTCCCAAGTTCTGAAGAACTTTTAATGAGCACGACCAGGGGAGTTCCTGTATGCTCTACAGCTGGTAGGAGTGCCGCCACCTTCTGACCTTCTGACCATCCCCCTTTCCCCAAGTGAATGGCGACATAAGTCAGTGTGATTTGCGGTAGTTCCCATCCTCTTGGAAGACCACCACAATTACACTTTTCGGTTCTACTTTCTATTGTGTACAAATGGGTTAATGCTGTTGTTATACCTGTATAATGTTTGATTTTCCTTATTTCCTTCGAATATCAATTTTGTATTACACCAGGAAAAAAAAAACCTCATCAAGCTATTCTTATATTTTTATATTTTCTACTCTTTTAAAAAAATATTTATTTCTTTATCTTCTTTTCTTGCTATGTTGTAAAAATCTTCAGAGTACAAGTAGCTTAATCTTTATTTATTTTTTAAATTCTTTTATTGATACATAAAATATACAGTTCTGTTCAAAAAAAGAAAAGTCTTAAAAAATTGGCATTATTATTAAACTTGTTATCAACTTGTTGGAAGTTGTTTGTAGTAAATCAAAGGTGTCAATAGACTTGAGTATAAAAATTCTCTTATTAATCTAGTGTATTTTTTAATTTTTATAATTCAAGAGTGACATGAAGAATATTATGAAGAGTTTAAAAATTTGTTCATTTCGCAACATTATTTTATATATATATACATTAAGTTTTATAATATTAATTTTTGCTCATTAAAAATTTTATACATTTTAAAGATTATAATTTTTTAAATTGAAGTTTCCATGCAAGAAAGATGCATATTTATAAATAACCTTAAGAAAATTTGTACTCAGTTGATTATACCTTACACAATATTAGATGAAATCGTACATTATCCACCTTAACAATTAAAGGCCATCGCAAGAAATCAAGTAAATATTTCTTATAGCTGATTGGCTTGATCATATTTTTCACATATCATCTGCAGTCTAACATTGCTTTTCACTTATCTGCAAACTAGCGTTACTCTAACTAGTGTAGCTCATTTCATTATAAAATAAAACCAAGGAAATTGCTGTTCTTGTTGGTTATTCCTTTATAAATTTACTTTTAATTAATGACCAGGGGAGTTCCTGTATGCTCTACAGCTGGTAGGAGTGCCGCCACCTTCTGACCTTCTGACCATCTCCCTTTCCCCAAGTGAATGGCGACATAAGTCAGTGTGATTTGCGGTAGTTCCCATCCTCTTGGGAGACCACCACAATTACACTTTTGAGCTGGAGTATCCCAACAGCCCCGAAGCCGGATACGCACGAAAGAGCCATGTCCTAGGCCTTAAGTCAGGTTTTTCCGACCCGCACTTGCCTTACCAAAGTTCGAGGATTCGGAATCTGGTAAAAGTTTTCTTAATTCTGTCAATCAGTTGAGTGTTTGTGGTACTGAGAGCATGTTTGGTTACTTGCTCAATCACGTCACGCACATAATAATTCGTAGGTTTGCAATCATGGGAGTTAGGAGGATAAATGTTGGGATTAGGAAGGACATCTCCCCCCTAAACCCCTCATCGAAGACACATCAAAGCTCTATCAGATTTTGTGTTATTTTCGTTTCATATTTGTTATCACACTTTGTAAAATTTTTACGGTGTTTAAAAAGCATTGAGAGTTGTTTTGATTTAGGAACTGGGTTACCAATGTGAATCTTCCCAATGCAGGCTGCTCTTTTCCAATATTCCAATGGCTTCCATTCTCTTCTTTCTGTTATCTTTGCCATCATTGGTGTATCTGATACCAAAGAGTGTAAATATATGTAGAATATATCTCATTTTTCATGACAACCCATAATTTTATACTATTTATAAACTTTCAAGTTTATCCTGAACAACCTGTAGTAAAATAAATTTTATTTTAGTGGTGCTGTTTATATTTGAACCAGACATTAAAGCAATTTCTTTCATTTTAGGGTGAACATACACCTAACAAAGATGATACAATGATGTCTTTCCTGCCATTAGCTCATATGTTAGAAAGACTTTGTGAAGTAAGTTAGTTTCAAAATTTGGTCATTGATTATTTAGTGATAGTTTTTTTTTCTCCTAAAAGTTATGAATTGGATATTGTGAAACCTCTTTTGCAGAATTTCATCAAAAGTGTGTAGATGAAAACCCATTTGTACAGCGGTCATTTTGCATATTTTATGGACGAAATAGAACTATGATGCAGTAAACAGACTATGACAACTGACTCATTATAATTCATTGTGGACACAAAAATACATAATGATTCTGACTTTCTATTGTGTACAAATGGGTTAATGCTGTTGTTATACCTGTATAATGTTTGATTTTCCTTATTTCCTTTGAATATCAATTTTGTATTACACCGGGAAAAAAAAACCTCATCAAGCTATTTTTATATTTTCTACTCTTTTCAAAAAATATTTATTTCTTTATCTTCTTTTCTTACTATGTTGTAAAAATCTTCAGAGTACAAGTAGCTTAATCTTTATTTATTTTTTTAATTCTTTTATTGATACATAAAATATACAGTCCTGTTCAAAAAAAGAAAAGTCTTAAAAAATTGGCATTATTATTAAACTTATCAACTTGTTGCAAGTTGTTTGTAGTAAATCAAAGGTGTCAATAGACTTGAGTATAAAAATTCTCTTATTAATCTAGTGTATTTTTTAATTTTTATAATTCAAGAGTGACATGAAGAATATTATGAAGAGTTTAAAAACTTGTTCAGTTCGCATCATTATTTTATATATATATACATTAAGTTTTATAATATTAATTTTTGCTCATTAAAAATTTTATACATTTTAAAGATTATAATTTTTAAATTGAAGTTTCCATGCAAGAAAGATGCATATTTATAAATAACCTTGAGAAAATTTGTACTCAGTTGATTACACCTTACACAATATTAGATGAAATCGTACATTATCCACCTTAACAATTAAAGGCCATCACAAGAAATCAAGTAAATATTTCTTATAGCTGATTGGCTTGATCATATTTTTCACATATCATCTGCAGTCTAACATTGCTTTTCACTTATCTGCAAACTAGCGTTACTCTAACTAGTGTAGCTCATTCCATTATAAAATAAAACCAAGAAAATTGCTGTTCTTGTTGGTTATTCCTTTATAAATTTACTTAGACGAAAATTGCTAATTCTTCCGGCAAACTATTATGTATATATTATTATACATATAGTTGAAGGATTCAGAGGAACCATGAACCTGGTTAGTTCACCGGCTTTTCTGTTAAAAAAAGTGTTTATAGAGCACTGGCACATACTTGTTTATGCCCAGTGTCTGCCCAAGCAAGAGATTGAGGGATGCCTCGAAGCTTTCAAAATCTGAGCCATATCGATATCAGACTCTTTCCGTATTGATATCGGTTTCAACCAATCAAAAAATTCACTGACGATCGGGAGGGTAAATCCATAGCAATCAAAACTGAAACCTACCACTCAATTCCAGTGAAAGAACGAATACCGTGCAAATCATTTCCAAAATCGCGAGTGGCAAAGATGAAAATATGTTTATCGCATATTTGAAGCGTGGGAGTCAGGGCAAAGTACATTGACCCCCTTAGTGAAACTGCTTTCGGTTTAAAAGGGAGTATTTTTGGAAGAGGGGGAATAAAAAAATCGTAATGCTGAAAGAATGTTGGAATAAAATGTTAAGTTTTAAAAGAATGTTTAGGAAAGGGAATTTTAAATTGAGAGACGGAATATGTAAATTAATATTTAAGAGTGAAGTAATATTTAAGAAAAGTAATTTTAAACTGAGGGAGGGAATATGAAATTAATATTTAAGATTGAAATAATAGTTAAGAAAAGGAATTTTAAACTGAGAGAGGAAATGAGAAAAATATTCTTTAAGATTGAAATAAAATATATTAAATAATTTAAATTTAGATTTATTAAAATATAGATTTTAAAATATTTAAATTAAATAAATGATCGTCCTATGGTGTAACATCCGATAACTCCACAAAGATTTAAGAAAGATGCATAAATTATATATTTTTTAAGGCTGTTTTAATATAAGAAATTCCAAACGATGATTTGATAGTTGGTGTTCTCAAAAACGAATTTTTTTTCCCTATGATGGCAGAAGACATTATTTTTCTAATCTTATTGCGAACGATTTGTGATTAAATACTGTTTATTTATTTTTGAACTGTACACGTCTATAGCAATTAAATAACAGGCTAGGCTTGTGGCCTGCTTAGATTAGTCATTTTCATAAGCTTTGGAATATGAGTTTTACTTGAAATGCTGATTGTAATTCTTTCTATTTACAAATTATATATGTAACTAAATAAAATAGTTAAAACTGGAGAGGAGGAAGAGGGGGTGGGGAGTTCTCATTCTAAGAAATATTTTTTTAAAGACATTTTGATTGTATTTCTAGCTATTTCTATGCCTAGAATAAAAATTACTTTTTATGAGTTTTTTCTAATTATTTTTAATGAAATTCTAGGTTACTTTGTACATAAATGGTGGCAGTGTTGGTTTCTTCCGGGGAGATATCCGACTATTGATGGATGACATGAAGGCTTTAAAACCTACAGTCACTCCTGCTGTACCTCGTCTTCTAAACAGAATATATGATAAGGTTTGTTTTTTTTTTCTTTGAAAGTATCTCAGCAATTAATTTCCTGGGAAATATCACTTTTTTTCTTTTGTAGATATTTTTCTGATTTGTAAATTATTTTAATGTTTTGAGGCACTGTTGAATTTCTCTTTTCATTATCCTGGCTCATATGTCCTATATTTATGAAAGAAGTATGAAAGATGGAATTAGGACATGGAGGGGAGTTCAGATAAAGAGAGACAATATTAATTATAAATGGAAATATAAGTTATGAAATTGTACATGAATTTTACTGCTTGAAGTTAGTTTTCAGTTTTATAGGAATGTTTACATGGAGCATTAAAATTCAACCAGTGTTTTTTTAATACTAGATTTTTTTACTCTCTCATTTTTACCCATTTACAATTTGCAAGTCAACATAAATTCAACCTGCCTTAAAAAAACCGGAGTAAATTATTATTACTTTGGACTGTGAGTGAAATCCTATGCTCCATCTGTATACATCTGTTCTTATACATTTGAAACCACATTGTTACCAACATCATTTGTGTTGGATTCCCACCATGACTAAACCTGATTATAGAAATTAGCCAGTTAATTTTCAGCAAATGATCAATGTTGAAAAATCGGTTAAATAACAGATCAATTATGTGATTGAGTCTGGGGGGGGGGGCAAGATCTTCAGTCTTGGAGAGATATTTGACTGATAGTAAATTTTACTTTATTACTTAAATAATAGCAATTTTACTATCAAGAACTTTTTATCACAGTCGAACCTCGTTAACGCGAACACTCAAGGGGAAACTTTATTTGTTCGTGTAAAAGTAGTTCGTGTTACCCGACTTAAATACATTACATACAACTGGACGGGGCAATCGGAAACAGTTCATGCTAAAAGTAATTCGCGTTAAGGGTGTTCGTGTTAACGAGGCTTGACTGTATTTTCTGTCATTGTAAGAGATCAATTTTTAGCCACAATGCATGACACAGAAATGTTCTAACCCATTTTCATTTGGTTATTCCTAATACGTGAAAAAGTCTACAATCCTGGCTTGGATGGACTTGTACCCATGGAGCCGGCAAATTTTAGTCCCAAGTAAAAATTCATTTCTCCCAGTGTCCACATGTGCTATATCAAGTGTAAGTCCCAGTCATAAGTGAATATTTATGGTCAGGGGCGGGGAAATACATTATTTTACTCTCCACTGGTGAGTGGATTTTCTGACAGGGCGAGTGAATTTTTAGGTAGTCTTTGAAAAACTGCAAGCTATAGAAGATATGCCAAAAACTTTATTTTTTATTTTTACTAGTTCTATATTTTGAAACTTTCAAATTTATCGTGATGCAAACAATGGTACTAAGTTCAATCATATAATAAGCTTTCTTCTGTTGTATATATTTCTTAATTTTATAGGACAAAAAAAAAAAAAAAGCATTGTAGCAGTAGTAATTGACTATTTTCGCAGTCACGTACATTTTGTCATAACAATTTTTAATTGTACATTGCATCATGCTGGCTGGTAAAATAAGTCTTTGGCTGGTAAGATTTTCTGAAAATTCCCTACCCCTCTTATGAAATATATGCTAGAGACACAGGATTGCCCATAGGATTAGCATTAGAACTTTGACTTTTAATTAATCGGGCCACAGATTGAATTTCCAAAATTCGGGTGATTGTTATTATCTTTGTCTTGCTAAGATCTATATTTATGGTAAATTGCACTGTAATTGACTGAACCATTGCTGAAGAATAGTGTTATGTCAGAGTAGGTACATAAGAAGCTTTACTCACTTTCGGCTCACTGTATTTCAATACAGTATTCAGTTTAATTGTTTAAATTTTAATGTGCTTTTTGTTATAAAGAAGTATGTATGTAAGATAATGCTTATCACACATAAAATAGCCTAGGTTGTCTTATACACTTGCTCTTAAAATAATTTAAAATTAGTTTCTATTTTTACCTTGTTACAATTTCATGTCTGAACTTGCAAACTTATTGTGGACTTTCTTCTTCTGATTATTGTAACATGGAAATACTACTTTTTATGATTTCATTTTATACAAATCCTTAATTATATTGAAATTAAACTTTTGCATGGTTTTGAAATTAAATTCCTTTTTATTTCCAGGTGCAAACTAAAATTAATGGGAGCAAAATAAAGAGGTTTCTATATGACATAGCTATTGGCATGAAGGAGTCAGAACTTCACAGGTAAGTTTTTTATAACCTTATTATAAATACATATAGTTTATACATTTAGCATGTGCAGTTGTTTATACTTGATGAACCTTCTGTCATTAAGTGTTATTCTTGACTAAGTTGTTTATACTTCAAGCACGATAAGTTGACTTGTGACCTTGAAGAGTTGTTCTGTATGTAGAAACCTCCTTGAAAGAAAGTAACTGAAGTGACATGAATGTTGAAGAGAGTGCTTTATTTAATTAAAAACTAGGCATTGATGCTGGGGATGTGTTATAGTGCATCCTTTAAACAAAAAAATTGAGAACAGATGCAGAAAAAAAATTTTATGATGGATAATTTAAACCTTAAAATAACGTAAAAAGAGGGATGTTTCTTATTTAATACATTGAATATGACTATTTCTAAAAGAAGAATCTACTTTTGTAAAAAAGGACTCAGTATTTTTAAAGTGTCTGGGTTCCAGGGACCCAGCATTTCAGAAACCTAGCGACATCACTGCTAGAGTCCATTAGTTTCTAGCTCTGATTGTCACCATAATCAATGAATAAGGTAAACTTATGTAACTCACAAACCAATTTATGGTCGAATAGTAGTTAATCAGTGATGAAAATCTTCATCAGATATGCAATTTTCTGCTTTTTATTATTTTTACAAAAGATGTTTCCCAGTTTTTTGTAGTTTTTTGGACAACTTTCATCAATAAAATAGAGTTACAAAATTAGATGCCAATTCTGCAGATTTTTACAGGAAACACCTGATTTTTGGCTAAATTCCTGCCTTCAACTCTTTTTCTTTACAACACATTTCTCTCAATTTTTTATTTTTCTTAAAATTTAATCTTTGCCTACAAATCTGTCCCTGAAATGTCCCTTTATCATGGGTTGCTATGTTCAGCCCTTTTCCATCCATTCCATTGAATATTAGCTTTTATGTTATATTTACTCCAGCAAAATATTTTGACAAAAAATAAAATATTTTGGAAGTTCTGGACATTTAAAAAACTTGTGACATAGAATGGCTTGTATGGAATCGTTCAAAGTTGCAAGTTTAAAGTTCCATATCTTGAAAACTATTTAACATAAATAAAATTTTTTCATAATATTGTAACCCGTGGACAGTTATTATCATATTTATCTAGCAATAATAATTTCGTAACGCCATGGTTGACCTTAAATTGGTTGAAATTGAAAATTTTAAGAAAATTAAAAGCGTTATAAAAGTCAAAGGAATTTAAAAACATATGTGAAATTGATGTATGATGTAATGTTACATATGAAAACCAAATTTCTCAAATTTGGAAGTTACCATTTATTTTCTTCATCTTCAAAATAGCTTAGAAACTTAAAAAAAAAAATACAAAATCGCAATTTTTCGTCTTATGAATACTTAAAAAATCAAATGAAGGAAAAACCTGACATTAACAATATTGCAGAAGCATAAAGTTAAAAAAGCCCATGATATGCTGAAAAAAATTCAAGATTGTCTTTTGATTCCTAACATAACAGAAATAAGTTCAGAAAGGTAATATTTATTACGTTCAATGGGCTATTTCACTTCAAATTTGAGCGCCTTCTCTGCCATCTTGCAAAAAAAATGTAGTTCTGCCATCTATATATAGCTTTGAATACTATATAATTGTTTGCCCTGTTTAAATCAATAACTTATTCTACTCTAATTTAAAATATTGTTGAGGAAAAATAAACTGAAGGCAAGAATGAAAGTTTCTATATTTAAAATATACACTTTTATCTATAACGTAAAATAATATAGAATTTTCAAGATGTTTCCTTCATGTTCAAACAAGCAATAGAAATATTGCATTTTCCTCTCAAAATTTTTCACTATTTATTTTTTTTTCTCATTATGGAATAAAAGGACAGTTACTAAATCACTCCAATCTGTTATTTATTATTCATTCTTAATTATAAATAATTTTTGATAAAGTCTTTCCACTTCTACGACTAATAATGAAAATTATTTCAAGCATGTAGACAAACCCTCGATCTTATACCAACTTTTAATGTCAGTTTTAATACTTAAATAAACAATCCTAAAATCTATTATTTTACATTTACTCATAAATAAATATGATCTACTTATATGCTGATTTTCATTAAAATCTATGGCATGTCAGCCACAGCTGATTTGCTCATTTAGCATGCAATGACGCCATTTTAAAAACTTCAGTCATTGATGTTTTCTTTTGACATCTTTCCTAATCAAATTGGGCAGAAACAGAATAAGAAAATAAATGTTCAATTATTTGAAACTTAATGTGCAAGTTAGAATCAACATGTTTGTTTTTCGATTCTAATAGAAATTATGCAGGGTGCTGACTAAAGTTCTGTCCACCTCCATTAACTTCAGAATGGCGATAGCTATAGTCATGAATGTGGTATCTAGGTATAGTAAAGTGACTGTGTTACGTGCTGAGACCACTTACAATGCCATACTGCAGCAAACTAAAGAGTTAGCATTGCTATCTTGCAAATGGTACGAGATGCCAGAGAAAAGTATACAAAATTGTAGAGTGTACTCGATTTGTTGTTTTATTACACAATAATGCACAATGTCTCATCCAAATACCCACTTTTCTAAAGTCACTTAGAAAAGTGGGGTTTATGTAAAGTGTAATACTATGCAAAATAAAGCTAGAAGCATGTGCTGGTTAAGTAAGCAAGATGTTTAAAATATATGTAGACTTACTTCATTGCAGAGTTAAAATCAAGATTAAAATAAATGTTTTGTGTGCAGTTATTTGCTAAAATAACTAAAATTTTAGCAGAAACCCAACTTTATTTCTAATAAAAACAAATTATATTAAAAACGATCTTCAAAATAAATTGATAATTATGCAGAATAAAAATACAGTCAAATAATTTAAAAACATTTTTTCAACTCAAAAATTGTATTAATTTCACCTTAAAAAAATTAAAGTCCAGATTCTTTGTTAATCAAATTAAGTGTAGAGAAAATATATTTGCATTCTCAGGTGTTTATTCTGTTATCTTAATAAGATAGTAATAAATAAGGATACATAAGTATATTTTCTTCATGCTTGATGCTCTTTTATCAGAAATATAGATAAAAATAAAAGTTCATCTACATACCAATTCTATTGAAAAGACACCTGAGCTATTGCCAAAGGCCTAATCCATTTTAGTTGCATGAATAACTATGAACAGGGCTTGACAAATGTGGTCGCCAGGTCGCCACTGGCTACCAAGTTTTCTGATCTGGCGACTACATTATTTAATCTTTTGGGGTGATTGCTGTAAGTAAATCGACATAAGAAATTAGCAAAAATGACATTTTTTCTTTCCCCCACCACTGCTCGTGCGCAGAAAACAGTGATCTCCCTCTTCTCTCACACTTTTAACGAAAAAACGAAATTTAAATGGAATTTTCCAACTCATGTACAGAAAACACCATTCTTTTCAGCTATAGCCGGCAAGTATATGTCACGTGAATAGGATGTGGGTGGGGGGCGGAGAAGGGATATTTCAATAAAACAGTAAGAAATAGTGTCGATCCAGCCTCTGTGGCATCTAAATTTGGATATAATGCTAAAAAATGCTCGGATTTTTTTTGTAAGTTTCAAATCTGATTTTTGTGTTTGCATAACTTGTCAACATAATATAAGTGATTATAATTTTGATAAGTTTCATTAGAAAACTTAGTTTATATTATCTTTCTAAATTATGTACTATTCTAAACTGTGTAACTAAGAATTCTAAACTGTGCTTGTTATTATTTTTTCACAATTAATTCATAATTTTTTTTTTTAAATGAATGACGGGGAAGAGGATAATATTGTTAGAGAGAGAAATATTTTTTACTGGTGACTAATATCTTTTTCTGGCTACCAGATTTTATCAAATTTGTAAAGACCTGACTATGAAAGTTTAATGATGAAACAAAAAAGTTTACTAGAAAAAGTCATTAAAAAATTAAACTGAAGACACCCAGTTCTCAAACGACACTGAAAAAAACCAAAAACATTGTAGTTTCAACCAGAGAGCCATTCTTTCAGAATTCATAAACACTTCAGCGTATTAATATTTTACTGAGAAA
The DNA here is from genome assembly GCA_963931845.1 of Maratus michaelseni. Lineage (NCBI taxonomy): Eukaryota > Metazoa > Arthropoda > Arachnida > Araneae > Salticidae > Maratus > Maratus michaelseni. The sequence continues at coordinate 388,624,533 of OZ007587.1, read as the reverse complement.
ACCTAATATAACACTATTTATATAACCTAATATATAACTATTTTTACTATTATCTCGAAAACCAACATAATTTTCATGTCGTAACAGATTCCATAAGTTACTTCATAGCTTCTAAGTCTCATTTCAACCACCTTTAATAGTAAATGATTGATGACATGTGCCCCGGTAATGGGGAAACACCTGCCAGTTTAGAAACACATTCTTATGTATGGAGTTGACAGAGGCTGAAATGAAAGTAAAAGTACCATATACCGACAAATAAACTAATGCTACCTAGTGATCGTCTGGTATACTACACTATTTAATCATAGAATATTGGCCGTGTGCTGTGCGAGCATAATAAACTTATGTAGTGGTACGATGTTAAAATAATTACAACTGGTGTAACTGTAAGATAAAAACTTCAAATTAAAAAAAGATAACAGCTAGCAGGAAAAGGTGAGTAGAAAATAAATATTTTAGATAAGTTTAAAAAAATAAATATCATATCAATATGCAAAGTTATAATAAGTGCTGGAAGTGATAAGATAGATTAATAGGGCTGTTCTTCCTTACATGATTTAGTATGAAAGAAATCGTGCCTTAAATGTAAAAATAACTTTATTAGAAGCCCTGAAATTTAATTGTTTTATATACTATCATTAGCTTAAATACACCTGTAAATGCATGCAGAAGTGTGACATTATAAGGCATGCATGCATTTACTAATAAAACTAACTAATGTAAGTAAAGTACGGTTTATTTAAATAAGAACATCAAGTTAAATATTCTCAATGTGTACCATCAGAACCCATTTAAAATCCATGGTGCATTGCTGCTGATGGACACATTGAGCATATTTAACTTTATTTTCTTATTAAAATAAACTGTACATTGTTCACATTTGTTAGTTTTATTAGTAAATGTGCATCTGCATTATAATACCTCACAAAAATTACATTTCAAAACTTCTAATAAAATTATTTTTACATCTGAGACAAATCACACTAAATTGATGATGTTCTACAACTTTGTAATTGATTTTTTTCTTGCATCTTGTACCATTTTCAAGATAGGAATGCTAACTCTGTAGTTTGGAAGTAAATGGTCTCACTGCGTAGCACATAGCCGCTTTACTATATGTAGGCACCACATTCAAGACTATAGCTGTCGCTGTTTTGAAAATAATGGAGCTGGACTGCGTTTTAGTGGGCACCCTGTATAACTGAGATGTTTAAAGGCAGAGTGGTGTAAGTCACTAATTTTGAAAAGTTGAGTTAAGTGCATGAAGGATATCTAGACATCTCAATCTATACATAGGAATATTGATATAGGTGATAATTCCACAAGATTTGCCTGTAAATAGCAACCGAAGATATTTTACCCCATAGGAAATCGTTATAGGACATTTAGAAAATCCTTGTTTATGAGCAATTTAGAAAATGTGATTTACACCACTTTGCCTTTAAACATCTCATTTATCCAATAAAATGTTATGTATTTCTAATAACATTTCGGATTTGCATGGCTTTTTGAAAAGGATAGTTGTCATATATAATTACTAATATTGAGCATCAATGTTTTTCCTATGCATCTTTCAAACTAGGCAAAATTTCAGTATGCTCAATAGTAGTCTGTACTACTAATGTTTTAATAACAAAAAGTATTTAGGGATCTTTTTAAAACTAAATAATTAAAAATAAAATTGCAAATGGCTTTTTAATTAGAATTAGTGTTTTATCCAAAATTATTTGTTGCCACTATAATAAGTAAGGTAGTATAGTCTAAATTTATGAGTTATCTTTTCAAAATATTTCAGGATTTTCTATGAGCATTTAAATGAAATAAAAATTGCATTCAAATTAAATTTGTGGCAAAAGCAATTTAAAGACACATTGCTTTAAATTTCAACTTACATAAATTTCCTTTTATTAGAATATGGAATTTAGTTTTGTAAATATTTTTTGAGAGTTAAAATATTTAAATAGTTTAAGAAATTTTTTAAAAAATTTATTTAACATTTATGTTTTTCTAGATTTATCATAAGGAACAACAGTATTTGGGATCGACTTGTTTTCAAGCCTGTACGAGAAGGTATGGGTGGTCGAGTAAGATTGTTAGTCTGTGGTTCTGCTCCACTTGCAGGAAATGTTCTCACTTTCATCAGATGTGCCCTTGGTTGTCTTGTATGTAAAACTTTTCCCACATTTAATTATCTGTTCAGTAATTTTGTTCTTTTAACAAGCTGGTAATTTTTTTTGTAAGTTCAAGGGGGGAAAGGTAGGGGGATTGGGTGAACAGGATTAGTCAGGTTTATTTCTTCTACCTTATAGATGTTTGCTACATCTGACAAAAGGATTAAAAAAAAATAATAATAAAGTAACATGTCTCTTTTATTTTAATGAAGCTTTTGTCATTTGGCAGGGCTTTATACTTTTTGAACCTAGGAATTAGGGAAATCTCAGAGGAAAAATTTTAGTTCAAGATCTCAGAAAAACACTCGGGGGGGGGGGGGGGGGGGGAAATGTCTAAAATGTATTTCAAAACTGGAAAAAACAATTAACCACTCTGGGAAATGCAAGCAATCGCTGTTATTTGCATGTACAGTGGAACTTCCCTTTAACGAAGTCCCTATTTAACGAAGTTTTCTACTTAACGAAATTTTCTGCAGAACTTTGACTTTGAACCCCATTAATATGTAAATTAATCTTCATATTACGAAAAGTATATTCTATATAACGAAGTTTATTTCATTTTTGTACACGTACAGAATTCAAACTAAGAGGTTGCTTTTGGGATGGGCATGCCAATTTATTTCAGCAGATTGTATGAAAATGAACACATTTAAATAATTTCCATTCTGCTTGGTGCTAAAGAAAACGAATTTTTTTTTCACACTAAGAAAAACACTTGCTATTATCACTCTTCGACACCGAGACTCCAGCGCTGACAGGGGAAGTCAAAATCCCCTTTTTACATTCAATGATATAGAAGATGCAGTGACGCAATGGGATGAGATGCATTGAAGACAATATCAGTTAGAGTTAGACAGTTACCATTCTGACCTTTCACTGCTGATAGACAATTGTTTTGTACATCCACAAGAATGTGCTTCAAAATGCAAATCGAAGAACATCAAAGTTATTTTTGTTCCTGCCAATAAAACTTCTAAACTTTTCAGCCATTAGTCTAAGGAATAATAAAAATTTTTGAAGCACATTATCAAAAAGACAGAAAAGGAAAATGTAGTGAAAATAGTTTTTTTTTTTTTTTTTTTTTGTTTAACCTGTGTATCAGAGCTGGTAAAAGCTTAGGAATGTGACGTGATTCCATCAACCGTACACAACTGTTTTGTAACTGACGGCTTCAAAATTGAAACTGGAATAAAATGCTTCTGAATCCAACACCTGTTTGTCATATCTGAAGGAAAAATTTCATGAATTTAAGTTGATTTCTATTTAACGAATTTTCTTCATAACGAAGTTTTTAAGTGTAACGATGAGACTTCGTTAAATGGAAGTTTCACTGTATCATGATTGGGATGTCATGATTAAATCGAACTAAGACCAAAGAAGCAACTATTCAAATAAATAAAAATTAATGAAGAAATATGCGGTTTTGGAAAAAATATAAATTGTTAAGTAGCAGAGTTGAAGGGTATAGACTAGGTTTTTTGTTACATAATCATTGATAGACATTTTAATTAATGAGGATTTTGTTAATTCTTAAATGACTATTTCTTCTGTGAAAGAATTTGTTTGATTTTTTAAAATAAGTAGTTCTTTAATCTACTATAAATAGTGCAAAAATAAAAAAATATATTTTTTTTCATTTTTGGGAAAATTTAGTAGAATTTTGAGCAAATACTTGTCTTTGAAGACAATTTCCAATTTTATACAACTAAGGTAACTGGAAAATTATGTGATGTATAATTTTACTTTTGAAATTACTTTTTTTTGGGGGGGTGGGGGTGGGGAGGTTGAAAGATGTTAATTGTTGATATGGAAAAATTATTAATTCTGGAAAATAACTTGGAATTGTTATGAGTATGGGCACTGTTTTGTTTTACATCCATTATTTTGTGTTCTAGTTTTAAAATAATCTGCTATAAATGTCTGCATTATAGTTTTCTTTAGTATTTATTTATTTATAATTATCATCATTTTTCTGTTAGGCCTAACTGTTTTTTTATTTGTATTCTTCTTCCTTTGTTCTGCCCATTTTTCCCAAAATAAGTCCCTTTTACTTTTCACTGTAGGTTATTGAGGGTTACGGACAAACTGAATGTGTTGCTCCTTGCACTTTCAACATTGTGGGTGATTATTCTGTGGGTGAGTATATATTTTTTTATTTCCTTTGAAATTTAAGCAGTGTTTTTGTTTCAATTGTAATTTTGTCTTATTGCATTTTTTTAAAATTGAAAATTCCATATAGTAGGCTTTCTATCTATATTATGAATACCTTGACATGTTTCTTGCTTGGTAATTTCTCAAATTTTTAAAATTACAAAAATTTGAGAAATAACCGGATAAAAGATTCTAAGTTAACTTTAAGAATTGTTCTTTTGAAATAGTTAAAATAGTGTTCCCACCTTTGTAGAAAATCTTACTGGTGCCATTGACCTATTCAACCAAGACTTAAAGAGGATTCTGTATCAAAATAGGTGTTTCTCACAGATCATGAAATATATTAATCAATGAGAAGATTTAAAACAAAATCGCTGATTAACTAATATTATTGTGAAAAATTGTTTTCCATCAATGGAAAGTTGATTTTCAATATCAGTGTACTGTATTTTCAAAAGTTATTTTCTACGGTACAGTAAATCTTTTTCCTTCCCTTTCCACTTTTCTTAGCAGGTACACTATCCAGTCTAAACTTATTGCATTCTTTTCATTAGTTCCATGGAAATTTTCTGTTAAAAATAGGATTTTGTTACATACAGATTTTGTTTTGGCAAGTTTTATTATATTTTAAAAAATGCAACAAACTTTACTTGACCAAAATTTGTCTTTTTAAAAGTACTTAAAATTTAAGGAGACATTTAAAAAAAAAAAACATCATCCAACATAAATTTTCTGTTTTATGATGATGAAAATTGAATTTTGATAACTAATATGTAATGAGTAATCCTCTTTTTAAATTTCGTCGCAGGTTTCCCATAAAGCATGAGATTTTGTATTTGGTGAGGGTTATTAAAACATCTCCTTAGTCTATTAACATATGCATCCTGACAATTTCATTTGATTTTAATTATCTTTGAAAGTATATTTGATTAAAAATTTTACAATATAGATTTTTCTATGCCTCGCATAAAAAAATTAAATAATAAAAATATAATGAAATTCTGAGGATATGTAGAGCTTATGGAGGTGTATAAGTTTTCTTTTGCTGCCCAAACTCATTTTAAAGGGGGTAAATTTTACCCTCTGAATATATTTTTACTTTCTCATTAATAGTAAAAGATAAATAAAAAAATTACGACAAAAGTTACTTCTCTTTATTAGTTCTATTGAATACTAACATAATATGAATAGTTAATAATATTGTTTTACAAAATAAGAAATTTTTTTTTCTATTTCTGTCGTATAATCCGCAGAACAAATGAAGATGTTTTGCACCAGAAATTTTGTATAATAAAGTGTTACTTATTCCTATGTGGTACTTATTTGACTTTATTAAATAAACTTCACAATACGCTTTGAAAATGTATTTTGTTAATACGCTTGGTTGCTTTCTTTGTGATTACTTTAATGTATTGCTATTATCATTCTAGCCCAAGTTGGTCCACCAATATCTTGCTGCTGGATTAAGCTGGTAGATGTTCCTGAAATGGAATATTTTGCATCAAATAATCAAGGAGAGGTAAATTGAGTTGTTAAATCTCCAAGTTGTTTAATTCTGCAGATGACTTAAATAGTATATGATTTGACATTTTTTCATTAATCCTAGGTCTGCATAAAAGGGTTAAATGTATTTAAAGGATATTTCAAAGATCCAGAGAAGACAAAAGAAACGATAGATGCCGATGGATGGTTACATACGGGAGATATTGGAGAATGGGTTCCAGTACGTTAAATTATTTTTATTTCTTTAATTTACTAATGCTTGTTGAAATTTAATTTTTTTCCTCATATAAAACTAATTTAAAATTGTATTGCTGGATATGATTTTTGAACTACGCATTTCCAAAGTATGTTACATTATTAGCTGTTATTAAACATATATATAACTGTTATTGCTGCATAGTGTTAATTTTTTTTTTTTTTTTCCCCCGTGCTAGTAGTACAGCAATTTTCCATCATTGAAGTAAAAATCTTTAGAATATTAATAGAATTTTTTTTTATAGAAATGAATTTATTTCAAAATAAGCAGTCAAGTATAATATTGACTTGAAGAAATGCACACAAAAAGAAAATAAATGTTGACAGCTTTGTACATCTGAGCAGATAAAATGCATATCTTACTTTAGAATAAAAGCATTTCAAAGGTTCCTAACTGGCCAACATATTTCTTGGTAACAAAAGGAAACACATACAGTTGTCATGTTAAAACAAAACTTGTTCTACTGATGCCATATACTATGTTGTAAAAAATAAATAGTTTTGAATATTAATAGAAAAAAAATATTTGAGAACTAGATTAGAGACACTATCTTCTAACACATAGTAATGAAGATAATTTTTTTTTTCTTTTTACAAATATTACATTTCTATTTATTTAGTAATATTTATTTCTTAAATCTGACAAGACATAAAAATGTATATATATATATATATGGATGCATGTGCATTATTTTTTTTTTTTTCATGACAGGTTTACTTTAGTAAAATAATATGAGCAGAATTTGTTACCGTAAATCATATTTAAATTCTACCCCTGGAAAATTTGTGGTATTTTAATATATAAGCAGAAATATGCCTATGATTGGTTTGTAAGCCTACATTAAAAAATAAAAATGTATTTTTAAAAATATATATTGCTCTTTCTTTTTCTTTCTACTTTTGAGTGTTTATTTCATTGTTACAGTTTCACAGCCAATTGGCATGTTTTAATTGGCACATCACTCACTCCAATGTTTCTTTTTATGTTGTGTTCTTATACAGTTGTAATCACAAAGAATATTTGTCAATTCATCACCTGTGCCTGGCTAACAGAAAGATGCCTTAGAATTAATTTCTTAATTTAAATTTAAGTTCCAAAAGTATTAAAATGTTATACTGTCATCAGAAACACACCTGTGTATATAATTTTAATAATTCTAGCATATCAGGAAATGAGTGAAAAATCAATTGCAATCAGTCAAGGAATCAATCAAGGATGGAATTCAAATCAAGATTCCATCATGAACGAAGTTAAGTTAAATGAGTGTCAAAAATGGCCAACTGGGACTTTTTTTTTTTGTGTGTGTATTAAGATAACTGTCTTATATAGCCTCTTTTCAAGCCTTTAGCAGGTGGTCTCCCTTGATTAATAGGATTAATATATCTTACAATATTACTGTACTAATTAAACCCACAGTAATCTAATAAACATTTAATGAGAAAAATAGTAGTAGGTTTATAGATAACTTTTTTCAAAATCCAAAGGCCATAGATATGCAACATAATAATGTACTCTAATGTTGTTTTTGATGTGTTCTTATTTTAAAGTGCATACTACAGTTCAATTTTAAGCTTTTAAAATTAACTTTAGCTAATTTACACAAATTTCTTATTAACATAAACTTGTGAGTTAATTTAATAAATGGCAATTATTATTAACAAGAAACTGCTAATCATAGAACTAATATATTGATAATAATAATTGCTTAATAGTATTGAAGCTTGCTGAACCTTTTGTACTTTTTATCCATGAAAAATAATTAATAAAAGGTTAATAACTTTATTCAAATCCCAGAGATGTGTCTATAGATTTTGACTAGTTGGTATAACCCTAGAGATAGCCCTACTCCCAATCAGTAGTATGTTAGAGAAAAGGTTACTCTGCATTGAAATTTACCTATTTTTCTATAAAAACTGAATATGTGTAACTATAAAGCTTTGCATTATCTATTGTTTTGTTTTGATTTAAATGTATTTATCTCAGTGTCATTGTTAAAATGATTATTTGTTTTTATTTAAAAATAACATAAACTTGATTTCTTATGTTCTTGCAGAATGGTGCTTTGAAAATTGTCGACAGAAAAAAACATATTTTTAAACTAGCTCAAGGTGAATACATAGCTCCTGAAAAAATAGAAAATATTTATGTAGCCAGTCCATATGTAGCTCAAATATTTGTTCATGGAGAAAGTCTACAAGTAAGTTCAGTTATAATAATAGTGTTAATTGTAGTTATAATAATCTGTCTTGCATAAGAAAAACCCTGGAACTGGTCTTTCTTCTGTTCTGTTGTCAGGGTAACTGGTCAGCTGACTTCATTTTAGGAAAGTCCAACATTTTCTTTTCTCCTCTAATTTCTTTTCTTTCAGTGGGTCAATTCATGACTCATTGCAGTCTTTAATGTCCTTTCACTCAGAGACCAGTTGTGTATTCTTCAATGCTCTTAGAATTTCGCTGCGGAAGGCGATTCTTTTAACTGTAACCCTTATACCCCCTTTCGCTGTGCCAGTGTTACATAAAAATAATTTTGATTATGTATTTTTAAAATATAAAATCAATTATTTTCTTGTGTGTTATTTTTTATGGTTTATTTAATCAAGTTTAAGAGTTCTGTTTATTTTTGTGTGTAATTTTTGAGTAATAAATGTAGTTTTTGAATAAATTCTCTTTATATAATTTTTATTAATTTATAATTTTATTTTTCCATTTAATATTATGATAATAAACTTTGTCTGAAACAGACTCTGTGTAAGATAGAAATTTGTCTAATGCGGTAAGATTTTAAAGACCCTCAGAATGCCTTTGAATACAGTAAACTTTGTCTAAAGTGAAATACTGTGTACAAAGGAAAATTTTCTTGGTCCTCATAAATTCCTCCTTAGACTATATACTATAATTATATCTATCTGCATCTAATATTTTGACTGAGTAATGTCATATAGAAGTTTTTCAGGCACACTCAAATTTCTTATAACTCACTAGGCTCTTTGCTTTATTTTCAAATGCTTAACCTCTCTGTTAAGTTTCCACAACCTGTGAATGTTTGATGTAATAAATGACACTTATTAACATAATTGCTGACATAAACTAAAATGCACTAATTTATTTCAGAGTTGCCTTGTAGCTATTATAGTACCAGATAAAGAAAATTTGCTTATTTGGTGTCGAGAAAAAGGTGTTTCTGGCTCTTGGAATGAACTATGTAAAAACAAAGTATGATTTAATTTTGTTTGTTTAACTAATTTATACTTTATTTGAAATTATTAGCTTGATTTTATTAGTGTTTCATTTAAGCATTATAACAAAGATGGAAGATGAAATTTTAATTATATTACAGCATGTAATTCTATTAAAGCATAATTTTGAATTAGTATTGCTCTAAATATATAAATATGTGTGTGTGTATGTGTATATGTATGTTAAAAAAAAAAAAAAAAAATCTTGCTTTTAAATAGAAGTTTCCTATTAGAAGTAACATTTTCTGCCAGATTTGTCACCGACAGTTAGCACTGTAATGGTCCCAAAGTTTCTATCTGTCGCTATTTAGACTATTATGTGACAGGAATTGCAGAAGACATCCTTTATGGTGCTCTGCTGAGTATCTAGCCATGTTCGTTTGATATCTTTACCAATCAGTATGATTGATAATAAATTGATGAAAATAATAAAGTGTATCTGCATATCCATCATTTATTGGAGTTCCATTACCTGTTGTATTTTCTGTTGAGACCAGATGCTATTGCCAATAAGGTTATCTGAGGGAAATGTGTCTGCCATTTGTTGGCACAGGTAGCTCAATGGGTCGAGATTGGCAATTTAAGTCAAAGGTCTTTGGTTCTACTCCCGGCCTGAACATTTTCACTCAATTGGAAAAATTTAGTTTGTTTGATATCTTTACCAATCAGTTTGATTGAGTTAAAAATGTGAGTGATAAAATATGAGTAAATAAGATTAAGTTAAAGTGTATCTAGTGATGTCTGAAAATTATTCTTACCAGTGGTATCTGTCAAATCACAATTGTGATCCTGTTGCATTGGAAAATGGGTTGCACTTTTGTATAAACTGCTGACACAACTGAAATGCTATTTATTAGTAGCATCTAATTCACTTGGCAAAATTATTTAGTTAACGAAAATCCCATGCCTTTTTGAACATTTCAGTGAAAATCTTATCTTGCTACTGTTTGTATTTTCCAAATTATTGAATTTTTAATTTATTTTATGACTTTTGGATCACCTGGTACTTATTTGCATGCTTGTGCAGGTTATTTATTTGCAGAATTATTATCATACAAAATACTCCATCCTTTATATGTGAACACATTTTCATTACAAGATAATTGCATATAATTGATATCAGGACCATTCTTCATAACCTGCACATCAAAATAAGTTTATCACTCTTTAAAAATAGTATAACTTAAGTATTGCTTCTGGACAACATCCTGAACAATCAATTTTCCTTATTATCACAAGTTATTAATTTCTAAACATCTCACAACTTCAATTTTTGCACAATCGAATATGGAAAAACTTTACTTTCAAATGAAAATTCAATTGAAAATTGTATCTCAGTTTACTGATTTTTAGTTGTTTTAAAAAATTTTTTCAACTATGAACTTTTAAAAAATCTATAGTGTGCAGTGTGATTATGCGAAGATTAACCCATTTGTACTTAAAACAGTATTAAATAGTTCAGCATTTGTTTCCAGATAATATTCCTTAACAAAATTAAAACTTTATCAATAAATAAATAAGTAAAAAGATAAATTTAACAAATTTGTATTTGAACTATGCAAAAAAGGTTTTTTTTTTTTTTTTTTTTTTTTAAATTGGCTATTAACTACTGGCATGTGGCAAATACAAAAGTTCTGTTTTTAATAAATTTGAATACATAATTGATATTTTTTATATAAAAATGCATTTTGGTGGTATTGGTAGAGAATCCAAGAAAATATTAAATGTAAAAAATCTATTAAAGTTTTCAATTGAAAATGATTTTTACCTGTGTTTTGTAAACTGCCAATTTATTCTGTAACCCAGGAAGCCCAGACAAAAAGTACATGGTATCCCTAACTTGGTGATACCATGGTATAACATAATACAAAGATATAATGTGCAATTCTGCATATTCATAAAACAAAGTGAAACTGATTGGAAAATGTTTTTTCTAGAAAGGGGTGAGCAAAATCAGAAATTAGAAATCTCAAGTAAAAATTTGTGAAAATAAATGATTTATCTAATCAATGTATTTCTTCATATAATTTAAAAAATGATAGTTATGGAATTGAATGCCAGGTTTGTGAAACATTTTGAATGGGAAGAAAGTGGCAACCACAAAAAGGATTAAAACATAAAATAAAAAAATCTGAAAATAAAAATATAATGGTGGCTAGGTTTATTTACTTTTTGTAAATGTTTGTTTATTTTATTGTAACTACTGGATGGTAGAAGATATGTCAAAACTATTTGCTATTGAGAAAAAAGTTAAGGTGTTATACCTACCTGCAAGTTTAATAATAAAAAAACAAAAAAGTGTATTTTGGGAAAATTTTTTCAGGGAAATTCAACAAGATATTTGAAAAACTCTTTGCATTTTGTATAGCACACTTTAAAGAAAAGAAATTAAATTTTGTAATGACGAAATAAAGTTGGGTGTCCACAGCAGACCTGCTCCCCAGAGATGGTATTGCTTCAGTAGCTATCCATGGTAATCATCATAATTCTGTCAAATGCTATCTGAAATTTTGAACTGTAATTGTTTATAAAAAATAGAAAAAGTCATCAGGTAGCCAAATTAAAAGATTACTCTCTAGATAATATTATTCTTAAAAATTTGACAAAATGTGGAGAAGATTGGTTGAGATTTGAGTTATCGTGATCTCAGACCTTTAAAAAAGCCCATATGTTTGAGATAATCACATTCAAAGATTCAAGTTGTGATTTATGTATGATAGAACAAAGTAAATGAAAGCGGCATAACTTACTTAATTTTTATTAGATCAACTAAAAAATGTTACTGAATATTCTTTACTAATTGTACTATTAGAAAATGCAATCATAATAATAATAAAAAAATACATTTTTTGAAAGCTTGCAGGTAGGTATAATCACTTAAAAAGACTCTTATGATATTTCACTAGGATAAAAAAAAAAAAAAAATTAAAACTACTTGTCGTGAAGCTGCATGCAATACGGCACTCTCAATTTATTTATTTATTAATAATAACATATGTTATTAGTTATTAATTTATATGATAAATGGTATGAGTTTGCTATTAATCTTTTTGATAATATTGGTTTATTTAATTTATAAATTTTTTTTTTTATAGGCTGTAAAGAATTTAATTTTAGATGATATTACTAGCTTAGGAAAGAAGGAAGGTTTAAAATCATTTGAACAAGTAAGTTAATTCTTATCAGTTTTGAAAATTAACTTTTATTTCTAACTTGAATATGCTTATGTAACTGCAAAATACACTTTACAATCTGTCTTACACACTAAAAAATGTGATAATAAAATTGAAAATGAAATATACTAAATAATTTTAGAATGAATACATAGAATTTAATTGAAATGCAATCTAATTAAGTCATTGTATTGGTTACTGCAAATCTTTACATTAATTTTTTTTTTTAATTCTTATTTAAAAACCACTGTCTCAAAAGTTTAAGCACATTATGCAAATATTAATAAATGCTGGATTGATCAGTTTGCACTGCTGTTTTCCCAAAAGGTAAAAATGCTAGTCAGACTGCTTGTAAAATTACTGCTGTTTACTGACAAAGTGCTGTTTCAGATGACACAGTACGAAGATGGTTTGAGAAGTCTAAGGCGGAAATTTCAGCTTCGAAGATGATGCCGCTTTAGACAACCATTATCTGTAAAGCAGGACCTCTTAAAAGAAGCTATCAAATGATCATGCACTGTACTTTTTGGAATATTTAGTCTGTGTGATATTCTCCTGAACTGTGTAACGTGGATTTTCAACGATAGCTTCTTTTAAGGGGGTCCTGCTTTACAGATGATGGTTGTCTAAAGCGGCATCATCTTCGAAGCTGAAATTTCTGCCTTAGACTTCTCAAACCACCTTCGAACTGTGTCATCTGAAACAGCACTTTGTCCATATCAGAACAAAGTGTATGAGCAGTCTGACTAGCATTTTTACCTTTTTTGAAATAGAAGAACATAACATGATGAAAATGAACTTTTTGGTATGGAAACCAAAATTATGCCACATCCCAAGCAGAAAAGACCGAATTTACATATCTGGGTCATTCAAGGTCACTCCTTATCAGCAGTAGCAAAATAACTAGACAAAATTGTGCTTTGGTTTCAAAAACTGCAGAACTTTCTGGACCATCCATTAAAATAAAAGTTGTAAAGACTGAGTGAGTGATGCAGTTATTCAGCCTATATCCCCTTCCCCTGTCCACACAAAAGAAGAAATAAATACATTTTTAAAAAGTTATTAAAAAAAAAATATTTCGCAATCAAAACTCTTTAAAAAAAAAAACCTTTTTTTAATAGTTTTTTTTCTGTCTTTCATCAATAAAAGTTTATTTTCTTCAAATTTTTTCATTTTTACTCTTATTTCATTAATTCAATACACAATCTACTTTTAGTACATATTTGTTTCTTATGTATTCATAGATAATTTATATTTTTTTTTAGGTTAAAGATATCTATCTGCATCCTGAAATGTTCTCTGTGGAAAATGGTTTATTAACTCCCACTATGAAAACAAAGAGGCCCGACTGTCGGAAGTGCTTTATGGATGTTATTCAGTCTATGTATCGACTTATGGTTTAATCTCCGCTTAGTTTAACTGTTACTTTAAGAATCTCTTGTGAATGAAATCAACTAGTTTGAATCTGGAGAAGAAAAAAAAATAATAAATAAGAAGTCTCAGTAAAATTTACTGAATGGATGTTTTTTTACATCGTGTTCTCTAAGGACTTCAAAGTTACTTTTTTTCTTTCTCTGCATAAAAAATAAGTAGCACTGGGTATGTAAAAAAGAAAGAAAAAACTGTTTTTGAAACTGCTAAGTTTGAAGCAGAATACTCAAGATGTACATTCCAGCTAATCGGAGGTTCCCGGTGTTATGCAGTGCTTTAGATTACAATTTATCCTGAACTTCATTGCGAATATTTATTTATTATCCTTTGTTTTCCTTTTCCTATTGTACATAAATACATTTTAAATAAGCTTACTGTATGTTTACTCGTTTGTAATATTTTTTAAAAGTTTCGTTAAGAATTTTAAACTGCTTATTTCATTGAATTGCCTTATAGATGTTGGTAAAATTATCAAGGTATTTAATTTTTTTTTATGAGCAATTTTTGATTCAATTTTTATGTTTATACTCATAGATGTTTGTGATATATGAGGGAAATGTTTAACAATCTTTGAACAGTTGTTTAACTGATTTGTCTGGGAATTTTTTTGTTCAAAATTAAAAAAAAAAAATTCATGATTTTTGATAAGGATAACAATTTTTTGGAAGTATGTGCAAGCAAAAAGTGATTGACATGCTTTTAATTATTTATCATTTTATTTTATAGTTACTCAGTTTAAAGGAGAAAAAAAAAATATTTTATATCTTGCTCATATTATCTGACAATTGTATGTTATATATATATGTATATGTATGAATAATCATTATCTAATCAGTATAAAGTTTCACTATTTTTGGAAAGTAAATTAATAAATTTCCTATTAACTACTTTTTGTACTACTTAACTCAAAATGCACCAATTCTCTGATTAACCCCTTCGGGACCAACATCACATTCACGAAAAGTCATCCAGCACTTGTTTTTGATAACAATAATAAAGAAATGTAATAGTTGCTTTATTTAATTAGGGCATTTCCATGATTAAATAATTGAAGGAAACTGTTTAAAAACAAAGTGGCGCCTACTAAATAAAGTTTGTGTATACGATGCTGTTTCCGAAGTGGTTAAGTCAGAATCTTAATTTCAATTCTATTTTCCTCTTAAAACAATTTCTTACCAGGATTTTTTTACAATTATCATTTGCATAAGAAGAGAAAGCATGTGAATAAATTAAAAATATTTTCCGAATATCACATTAATTTGTACAATTGGCTGTCCCCTTTCCTTTTATGTGTGTATCTAAGTATTAGCATTTGAGGATGAACCTTCTATGAATTTAAATTTTTCTGTTTTTACGCTTTTCTCAGATCATTGATATTCTAAATTTTCTTTTTTAACCGTTTCTGCTCTTATTTAGTATTTCTGACTTTTTTATTTTAATGTTACTTCCTCTAATCCGTTGTGCATTTTCTACTTTTAAGAATCTCATCTGGTTTTGTTGCTAATATTTTTTTTTTTCTTTTCATGCTGAAAGTTTGGTTTTTGGTTATTCTTAGTTTTTAATGTAACATATCCAGTGATTATTGTGTTCGCTTTCTTTACTTGTTTTGAAAATATTTCTTTGTTTTTGTACAGCACTACTAGCATTGAGGCAACCACTGATTTTTAATCTTATCTTAAAAATATAAAATAAAATAATAAAATAAAAATATATTGACTGATAAAAATGATTAACTTTAATAGATTGTATATATTTAATATTTTTTCAATCTTTATTTATTGTGAATATTAGTTATTGTAAAAAATAAATATATATATAGTAATTTTTTAAGTTTCATTCATTTTTTTTTTTTTTTTAATTTATGGTTTGTGACTCACAGTATGTAAAGTTGCAAAAAATATTGAACTACAATAAGCATTTAATAATAAACAAATTCCTTTTCTGTGTAAATAAATTTTGAAATATTATAAAAATTTCAACTAGCTTGATTGTAGTAATATGTAAATATAGTATCGATTTCTTTCTAAAGATTTTTAGTTTTTTACTTGCTTTAAAAAAGTATGATTTTGGTCTAGAATTATTTTTATATTCTTACAACTTCTCTCCCACATGATGTACATTTTTTTACTAAGTGTTTCACTCAAAGGGGCAATTACTTCCCCGCAATGTATTGATAATATGAAACACTTTAAATTTATTGAAATACTCTTAATATGAATTTTTCTGTATATTCATGTTAATTGTGTCAGTTGATAATATCAAAGTATCTTTAAAATTTATCATAATAATTAGGGCTGCTATTTTTTTTTCATTTAAAATGCATGATTTTGATATACCATCAATACTAAAGGTAAATGTAGGAAGAAACTGATATGTCATGTACTGATTGCATATTTTTAAACATCGTCATACATCATTATTTATATAATATTTTATAGTTAAATTACATGGACAATACTTATGTCTTTATTTCTGCATGAGGTAAAACGTGATATTTTTTGCTTTTGTGCTGTATATGTTATATTATAAAATATTAAGTTTTCCTAAATAGTACTGTAACTTTTTAAAAGGAAAGAAAATATATATGAATAATTTCAAAACTGATTGTCTATAATAATTTTTAAAATATGTCTGTACTTTCATTTTTGGAATTGATCTTTTAGTTTAAAAAATATAATAATATTACAACATATTTAAGTGTAATTGAATTCCAGTATAGCTCTGATTGAAATAAATTACAGTAAGGTGCACTGTTCCTTAGCAAATCTACAAAAAAGAGTTTCAAATACTGTCTTTTCGAGTTGGCAGCCCTAATAATAGCTTATAATTCATACACTTTTCTGTTTACTGCATTTAATAATCAATCTATATGTCTTGATTAGAATTCAAATAAGGATAAAAAATAATTGTTGTTTAGGTTTTTCTGAAAATTAATAAGAAATTATTTTGTTAATTTAATAAAATTTGTTACATTAGTCTCTCTGTGGTGTTTAGATCTTGTTGAAAATTTATCATTTTTTGGTTTTATTTATTTATTATTAGATATATTTGTATGCACAATTTATGATTTGTCTGCAAGTATAGAATTGTCTTCCAGAAAAGATGTTAAGTTAAATTAAAATTTTTGCTTATTATTGAGATTCTGCTTTAACTTAAATAATAATGACAAATAAATAAATAAATAAATAAATAAACTTACTAGGTTTCTTGAGTTTTATCTTGCAAGCATTTGCTTTGTTAATTGCATTGCTTAATATTCTTTGTTTCCATGAAGTATGTTTTTCATATCTGTTCGCTTTTCCTAAAATTTTAATATTGGATTAAAAATGTGCTTGTTGTTGGCATTTTAGAATTCAAAGTATTATATTAAAGCAAATGTGTATTCTATTGTTTATTTTAAATATTTCATGTTTGTAGGGGGCAAGTTCTTATTCATTAAATGAGTTTTCAAATAAGAAGTCACTTCATTAAATTCTAAATCATTTGTAAATTTAATCCTGTAACTTTGTAGATGCACTGTATTTTAAAACTAATATATGCATGAGGAGTATTCAAGCTTTAAAAACATGTAACATGCATGCCCTGTATGGCACACATGCCATAGGTTTGGCATCCCTGGTATAGGATTTCATTAATTATTCTGTCAGGCTGCCATATCTGCTGTACTTCATGTTTGATAATAAGGCATGCAACCTTGCAAAAGTTTTATGCTAAAAGGGAAATCTATAATTTTATTTTATTTGTTTTTTAATATGTAATCTGACAAAAAATATAGATGCAATTATTGTAAAAGATAGGAAATTGGTCTACAAGGAGATTTACAACTTTCCTTGAACTACTACTTTCTAAATATTTTGGCAATTTCATGTGTATTTTGTCTGATGAAGATGGTTAAAATATCACTCTTAAACTTAGCCACTTGTTTTTAACATTACTGGCATGATACATTTTTTTAATCAACCAAAGTTGAAAGCAAAATATTAAAAGTTTGACTAAAGTATGTTTAAAGATTTAATAATCATTTTCAGATGGTAATTGGCTGCTATATATATTTTTTAAATTGTTTTTCTTTTTCTTGCATACTTTCAAACTATCAGCAATCTATAACCCCCCTCCCCCCCTCCCTTTCAAATCATTTACTTATTGAATCTAATTTGTGCTTTTAACAGCTATTAAAAAGTAATTACTAAATAAAATTTAATTTTCAAGTTGTGCATACATATTTAAACATTATTTATATTGCAAATTGTGATATTAGAAAATACTTTTATATATTTATCACTAAATTAGACCTTTTTTAATGTATTTATTTTATTTGGCCTGCTAAACTGTTAATGTGCATTCTGTTTGTTTGTCGATGTTTTCAAATTGTGTAGTGCTAGTTTGATACATTTTTACATTGTTTAAAGAAATATATTTTTGTCTACAATACTGTTAAATATTGTGTGATAACTTTTAACTTATTCTTAGTGT
Source organism: Maratus michaelseni (assembly GCA_963931845.1). NCBI lineage: Eukaryota > Metazoa > Arthropoda > Arachnida > Araneae > Salticidae > Maratus > Maratus michaelseni. Next base: position 388,606,137 of record OZ007587.1, on the reverse strand, counting down.
TTTATGTTAAGATACCTTCAAGTGGAAAAGGTGTAATTTACTATGTATAGATTTTTTTTTCTTTTTATCAACATTTTGCTGTAAGTTTGAGATTTCGTTTAAATTATTGAAATTTTCATGTAATATGTCATAGGATTGTAATCACTCTTTGCTTCTAAATTAAAAATAAGTCTCTATTTCTAACAATATTTGTTTTATTTGGTATCTATTGTTAAAAAACTTAGACTGGTTTTAGTTGGTTTGGTTAAAAGAGAAAATTCTATAAAATATTTTTTTGTATAATAGTAGATATACTTTTATTTGCTGCTAATTATGCAGTGTTGAGTAAACTTTATTTCCGTATATTCCGTTTCATATAATTTAATAAGCAGGGCTTGCCATATAACGCAGAAAAAAAAATTGTATTAAAACTGGCTCAAATAGTGTTAACTAATTGTCCATAACAATGCATTTGAAACTTCCAATCTGTCCATGAGATTCTATATATTTTATTTATTTTTTTCCCTTTTAGACAGCTGTCTTTAACTATTTAAACTAAATTTAAAAAAAAATTTCCTCCCTCTGAAAAATTTCACTTGAAAGCGTTAACAAAGTTGTTAAGGCCATTTTCGAATAAAATTTTGGATAAGTAATATATACCCATAAGTATCCTCAAAAAATCATGTAAAGAGTGATCAAACAAAGTTTTTTGACTCCAATTTTAACTATAAAATAACTGTGAATTTTAACTATAAAATAGTTGATTATTAAAAAAAAAAAAATTGTTTTCTAAAATACTTTTTAGCATTGTGTGTATTTAATATTTTTAAGGGATTTAAATACTCTGATGAAGATTCTAGAAGGGTGATATGTGTCTGTACAATTATGTGTAGTGGATATTTTTTGCCATATGTTTGTTACTGGAACTATGTTTATAATTAAAACATTTTGTTCCTGAAAAGTACTCTAATCAAAATTACAATTAGTGTAATATTATTATGTCTTGTGTTTGTTTATTTTTTGTAAATTGACGGAAGATGTATGTATGTACATTTACATGTATAAATGAATGTTAGCAGTGTCCATATTTCTATTCATAGTGGAGCATTATCATGGTTCATGTCAGAGAAATAACACATTTTAGTTCAAATGTTAGAATGCAGCAGGAATTTTAATTGGTTAAAGTTTATTGAGTGAAGTGCTTTACCAGTTTTTTAATATAATATGAAAAAATTAAGAAAAATAATTTTTTTTTTAAACAAAAATTTCATATTGCTCAAGTCTTTAAAAAAATTATATAAGTATGAAATTTAATTGAGAAATTTAGACCAAAAATAATATTTGTACAATTTTAAGTAAAATTTTGGTACAATTTTAAGTAAAATTTTGTCAAAAGTGTGCAGTACTTTTTTACAGTTACTCTCATAAATATTAATATACTTTTGAAATTGTTTTAAAGACTATCTTTAGAAAAGTTGTTTTTTTGGGGGGTGGGGGATTATATAATATTTATTTTCACATTTCTAGTATAGCACTCTTAAAAAGTATTGCTCCTTGTATAAGCTACAAAACATTAATTTTTATAATAACCTGAAAAAATATATGCACCTTTTAATGTTTATTTATGCAATGCATTAGAGTTCATTTTTGAGCACCTTTCTTTTGTAGCAATGTATGAACAGGGATGAAAACTTTCAGTGGATCTGAAATTTTAGTCTTAATATTTCTTAAAATCCCCTAAAAACGATTTAATAATAATAATAAAAATTCTGACAACATTCATCGGTGAAATAGATCAGCAGAAACAGGTTCCAACTCTGTCGTTTTTGATGGAAAAGTGGCTCAAGTAACATTTGCATATTTGTTTATTTTTTGTTATTCCTTAAGAAATGGAATCATTGCAAATGATCTGCCTTTGAAAACTGTGTCATAGCATACTGTGGTCAGTCCTTTTCCATCCACAGTATTAATGTCAGCATTTGTTATATTTACTTTATTAAGATCTTAAGGGGACTCGCAACCTTGCAATTTTTCCCCCAATATTTTATAATACCTTGTTAACATTATTAAATGGTTCTATGAAGGAATATGATTTAATCCTAATAAAATGCAATTCTTATAAAATTTGAAAAATGTAATTTTTTTATCGCCTTATATGTATTGGAATCGTTTATAAGCAATAAAATATAGCAATTCATCAAGTTTTCAATACTTAATTAGTTTAAAAGCAACCAATTAAAAATTCAAACTTTTTTCTAATGGAGCTGTCAAGTTGTTTTCACTGTCAAACCTTGATGGGTACTATCTAGTTTTTATTTCAATTGCAGTGTTTGTATTTTTACTCAAGTACATTGTTAAAGGTTTTAATATGTGTGTGTATGCGGGGAGGGGGGGGATTGTAAAAAATAAATAATTCTCGTCTTGATTTCTTTAAAAGAAACTACAAAAAAACTTGATTTTCGGTTTTGAGGGGTAGCTGACTTTGCATATTATCGGATTTTTACATAACTTTGCTTGAGTATACTAGGAATGTCCAAATACATAAAAAAAAATTTATATATATATATATATTGTAAAATTGATGTGCAAAGTAAAGGATAGTGAGACTTTTTAAGACCAAAAAATAAATAAAACAATATAATGTTTCAGTTAAGTCAGTTGCATTTTATAGATTTAATAGCAAATTTTGATTTTTATGGATGTTAAAATTCATTACTGTTACTGAAAGCCTTTAAATTTGGTTTTGATGAGGTCAGATAAAAAAAAAAAATTGAGACAGAACAATTTTACGCTGCCAGGAGTTTATCTGTCACCCGAATAAAATGTTAGTAATTTAAAACAATATATTTTCCTCTTATACATTCCTCTTTACCTGCATTTTTTAAAAGCCTTTTTGCCTTTACATCTTTTTTGATAATGTACTGTATTCATCCCTGTCTGTAGTAGTAGTTGGAAGGGAGGGGGTAATTTTTTTAAAGATAATAATCTTAAGATCTTAAAGTTTAATTTATAACATTTCCATAAATAATCTTTCCAACAATAAAGGAATCTTTGTCGATTTAGGAAATGATTTTTCATTCTATTTCATATTTTGACACTTTCTGATTATATTTTATGTTAGTAAATTTCATGTTCTTCAGCATTCAATTTATTTTTGTATTAAATTTACCTTTATTGAAATTAATTGCCTTAATCAAAGGTAAAAAGAGTGCAGTGAACTTTTATTTACCTTATGAAATAAAGAAAATGATTTGATAATGCTCCACTATGTATTTTATCTGAGCAATTTCTATAGTCTCCTGCTGTGCTGGGAGTTTACTATGAATTGTCAGGTGAGAAGTTTCTATGCATTATGTGTTGTATGTCACTTAGTTATCCTTTCTGGGCTGGATATCTTGAGAGCTTAACCAGTGTGTGACTGTTCAATATGCTTTTCTGGTTAATAGGTGAAAAATATTTCTGTTTGTTTTTGTGTCTTTGGTTTATACATGAATCTTTCACATCACATATTTTGTACATATGACTAATCTTTTTCACATTCAGTGACCATAAAAAATAAAAACCTGTCCTAAATACATGTTTATTTTGTTTTCTGTACTAGTCTTTTATTATTTGATATCCACACTAGATTTACTTATAGCAATTTCAGTTATTTTTGGTATAAGCGTCCCATATATGACATTTAGTTTTTAACACTCCCATTTCCAGATAATAATCTTTGCCTTATCTAATTACATAAATTCTCAGATTTGCTAAGGCAAAGGTTACTATTCTGAAATAATTGTATTTAAAAATAAAAACCATACAATGTTCACCGTCTCCCACGGGAAAAGTGGCGCCTCAAAAATACATTTAACGGAAGAAGCAAAAGAAGATTGGCATTTTTTTTCTCTGTAACATGAAACATAGCACATGCAGCAGTAAAAACGTACGTGAAGCATAAAACCTTTAAGACATAGAAGAAATGGGGAGGATTGAGCAAATCCCCCCCCCCCCCCCCCAGTCTTTTGTCCCTTTTCTGTGATGGCAAAGTGATACATAGTGTAATCTAGTGATCTTCTGGATAACTTCATTTATGGCACTTCTCCTGTAGCAAGACACAACTAAGTCAGACCATTAGTAGAATAATATTCAAAATTAATTTTTTGGAGTTGTCACTTTTCTTGTGGATGAATGGCATACCCTAAATGGCATGTTCACATCATGCTCATCCAGAATGGGTTAAAAAAAACACTCATCCTCAAAATTTATGATTGATATGGTGCAGAAATGACACAAGCTCATGGAAATTGGTTTTGAGATATATAGACACAAGAAATGTTAAACCTATTTGATTGGGCTCACTAATCTTAGTAAAACTATGCTAACTGACATCTATCAGATCGTTGGTGAAGATATTCATATAGGCACCATATGATTTTTTTTCATTTGGTATTTATTTATAGTAGTTTACTTATATAGGATTGAGATAAATATATTAACACTTTGCAGACAAGTGACTGTGATAACTGTCCTTAATAGAATAAACTTTGGAAGTAGAGACTGTAATCTCAGTATATCATCATTATAAATCATAATAATAGCAGTGAAATAATTGTTATTATTACTTTCTCCTATCTTTATAAGAAGAAAGTATTGGATTCATGGAAATTTTTAACTTCTTTTTTGATGGATTTTATACGTTTTAGAAGGTCCTGAACATAATTTGACTGTTTTTAGAAAATGTCTCTCTGTGACTCTGTCTGTATGTGACAAAAATTTTGTGGGCGCTCTATCTCAAGAACTAATGCACAAAATTTAATAAAACTTTATATTCAGTTAGTTCCTGATATAAATTGGTGCTGATTAGTTTTTGGTGAAAATCACCCAATAGGTGGCACTGGTATACTGTATTTTTTGCGATTTCCACAATAGCTCTGCACTTATTTTCATCAAACTTCAGATTCAGTTAGACTTTGACATAGATGCTGATTACATTTGGTGTAGATATCCCAACAGGTGACGCTGCTATGCTACTTTTTTCATTATTATCACGATAACTATATCTCAAGAACTAATGCACGGATTTTCATCAGATTCAGTTTGACGTTGACATAAGTTGTTGTTGATTAGGTTTTGGTCAAAATCTCTCAACAGGTGGCGCTGCTATGATACATTTTTAATGATTTCCATGATTTTAGCAATAGTCCTACCTCAAGAACTAATGCATGGAATTTAATAAAACTTTAGATTCAGTTAGACCTTGATATAAATTGGTGCTGATTCTTTTTAATGTATGCAAAACCTGTGTGAGTAAGAAGAAAGTTTTGGGATTGGCACATCTGACTAGTTTGTAATATTATCCATTTTAAAAATGGATTTGCACAATTCTGATAGTGATGAAAGTTAAATAATTGCTTATAAGTATTGTTGCAGAATCTAGGGGATTTTTTTATTGAGAAACTTCAAATTCATACCAGAAAATTTTGAATAGTAATTTTCTTTTACTTTTTTCTTGGAATGTCTATCATTATATAAAGCAAAAATTTCAGAATTTCTGAATAAAAAATCAGCGAGATTTGGCAACATTGCTGATAAGTTATCAGCATCTATCTAGAAAGATCTATATGTAATTAATCAATCTTTTATTAACAAAATTAAGCTCCTTCACATCAATAACATTCGTAAATTATTAAGTTGATTCACTAGCGCAATAGCTGGATTTGCCTGCTACACATTCAAAAACACTGAAAATGTTGTCCGCCTACAAAATATTAATGTATGTTAAATCTGGACATGAAATTTAAAGTCTAAAGGCAGTCATGAATATGGGGGGGGGGTTATTGTCTGAAGATTTAATGGAGATGATTTTATTTTATTTACAGCAGTTTACTTATCATTGATATTTATTAGATTTATATAAAATATAAAAACCATTATCTATTTATAAAAAAGTGGGTAAGTGTGATCGAAGATCACACTAAGGGTTTCGTTTAATATTCCTTTCAAAACACTTTATCCTTTCTTTAATAAATCCAAATAAATTTCATTTTCAAAAAAAAAAAAAAAAAAAAAAAATATGCTTTTTATAAAGTAAAATTTTATTGGTCTATTTTTCTTGTGTTTTCGAATATCTGAACTGGTCTGATAGCGGGCTGTCATGTGGACTAAATACGATATTAAAAAAAAATCAATTTCAAAATTAAACATGTTGTATAGAGACCTTCAAAATGTTAAAATATGCCACTATTTCCATAATCGAGTTTTTATCATGATTCAATAAGTTCCTCAAACTCATATGACGTTATAATCACTTACTTACGTAATATCTACTTGCTTTCTTTATTACTTATATTGATACTTTCTTTGTATTACCCTCAAACATTTGGAAAAGTCCGTTAAACTTCCAATATGATGTCAGATTAATTTTCTTTTTAATTCTCTAATGATGTCATATTAAACTGCCTTTTGTACTTACACATACTCATACTCCTTTATTATTGAGAAATGTTTGAAAATTTCCTTTTTATTGCCAATATGACGTCCTATTAATCTATTTTTCAATTCGTGAAACGTTTTATTTTATTTTCATTTTTCACGTAGAAATCTTTCAATAGAAAATTAATTATTGTAGAAAGAATTTCATTGGGATTTTTAATTGTTGGCAACTGCAATAACGAAAAATGTTTAAATTTAATAGGAAAAGACTGTTAGATTTTTGGGTTTTTTTCTCTGTATGTTAAAATATTAAGATTTTTTTCAAAATTTTATGATTTTCAGCATGTCAGTAGGTATTCAGCTGTAAGTACACAAAATTTCAAGTCTGTAAGTTATACAGTTTCTGAGAACCGGCACTGTGATGGACAGACAGAGAAGTAGGATGAATAGGGTTTCTTGCGATGAAAAAACCCCCAAAATGACCAATAATCAAGTTATGAATACTATCTTGACCAACATAGTGATATAAGAAAGCATTATAATGGAGGAAAAAAAAAAAAAGGCAAATTTTATTATGGAAAATCATAGGAATACACTTAGATTTGAAGTAGTATTTCATTTTAAAATAAAATAAAATTTTGTTGTAATATACAGTAATCCCTTAACATTCGCGAGGGTTACGTTCTAGGAAAACCTCGCGATTGTTGAGTCTATCTCTCTACACTAAACAAGTAATATAATTTTTTTTTTATTTTTTTTAAAGTCAATTCCTGCTTTTTAATCATAAATATATAAAATAAACCCGTGCAGCATTAATGTCCCATGTTATCTTTATTGAACATTATTTTATAATCATCGTTGCGGTACTTTATTTTTTGTTGGCATCACTCATTTGAGATAAATCTTTCATTTCATTTATGAAAACAATGGGAGAAATTTTTTTCTCCCATATAAAAATTAAAATTAATTAAATTTAATTAATGAATTCATATTTGAAAAAACTGTATTAACATCAATTGTCACCCAGTACAATTTTTCAAAAAATGTATTTGAACTTGAATGGATGAATAGAAAATATTTTATTAACGATTGAAAATTCCAACAAGATATATATAGAGAGAGTGTGAGCTAATAGTAGGAATTTAATAAAAAGGAGTTATGTTCTATAAATTTTTAATTGGAGTGGCTCAGCATTTCAAAGAACTAAAGGATAATATGTATTAACAATACATTCTGTATAACATATATGTAGAAGGTGAATGTTCACACATATTCATAAATATGAAATTTATTTATGGAAGATAATTCAAATTAACTGACTGGAGAAATAATTACAGCTGAAAAAGTGTAGGTTTTTATATAAAGTAATTTAGACACTCTATTTGTAAATCGCAAAGAGATGATAATGTGTTAGTGAGTCAGTATGCAATACAATATTAAAATACGATATTTAAATACAGCTAAATGCTTCAGAAATTATTTTATTTTTTATCTAAGGGCAGCTTTAGCTCCATCTCTACGAGAACCTGCACATTTTAAATTAATAGATTGTAGATGCCGTTGCCCCCCTTTACCATTTCTAATATCTCCGTTGCAGTGAGTATTCTGCTGTTGTTATTATTTTGCTTTCCTACAATACTCGCTCCTTTTTCAGTTGACAACTGAAAATTGATTTGTAAATAGATACTTAGAAAACAGGGAAATAAAATCTTTAACCACTATAAATTCTGAAAGAGAAAAAGATAATTAAAAAAAAATCACGAATAATCAAACCAGATTCTCGCGAATGTTAAGTTTTTCCGCATTTTCATATTCGCGAATAATCAAAACTCGCGAATGTTAAAACCGTGAATGTTAAGGGATTACTGTATACCAGGGGATCCAACCCGGGCTTCTCAGGTCGTTGCCACCATCAATATGACACCAGCATTACTCTTAGACATGTTTTGTATATTAATATACATTTAGATATAAAATCTCATATTTAGGTAATCACGGCAATTTACTGTATCAAGTGATTGAAAAAACTCTCTGAAAATATGTGAGGAGTTATAAATTTTGGCGAGAATAAGTAAAATGTTATTTCAATATCCGAAAATGACCAGATACACGCATGTTACCATCTTGTTGCCAGTGGCCACCAGAAATTCTGTAATGCTTTTACAGAGCATATTTTTAATATCTGTCTTAAAAATCACTTGTATTCTCTGCACTTCATATGTTGAACGGTAAGATTAAAAAGGATAGGATGAAATGGTTGACCATTTTTTGATTTATAAAGTAGATATCACATGCAGTGATGCTGCTAGACTTCTGGGACCCAGATACTTAATTAAACAAGTTGGAAATTGTACGTCAAACGTGACAAATGAGGTGCAATCGTACTATAGCTTGTTATATAAATATTCAGATCTTGATGATTTTTAATTCTGTGAAATGAATTCTATCGTCTGCAGTTTCATTTCTGTCCTAAAATAAGTATCTCGGTCGCTTCACGATTAAACTTCGGAAGCTCCTATAACAAGAAAGCACCGATTAAAAAAAAAAAAAAAATTCAAATTTCTTAATAAATATTTTTATTAATATCTCCAAAAGTTTTGATTCGATTTTCATAAAATTTGAAATGTCTAGCCAAAATTCTGCAAAGATAATATATCTTAAATTTCAAACCATTCGGTTGGGTAATTTTTGCGTTGTTATATGCGGACGGACGGACAGATGGACGGACGGACCAAGCGACGACAATAGGTGCTACGTATTTATATAATTACGAACGCACCTAAAAAGAAATAAAAAACTAGGTCCTTTTTAACAAAAGTGGATCTTCTTTCAGAAATAAGGCAGATTTAATGTATTTTATACAACATATGCCTCTTTTGCAGTCTTTTAACAGAAAAAGTATGCATCCTCAAGGACCCATAAAAATTACATTTATCTTATGGATCCCTTCTTTAATTTTTTGCTTAAATGACGTGTGCGCATTCTCGTAATCACAGACATGAAAATCCAAATAGGGGAAACTGGGCAAAAATCTCCAGTTTTTTTACATCAACAAACTTAGAGTTTTGCATGGGTTGTGTTATATCTGCCTTTAACACAAAATTTCTGTTTTGAATTCAACCCACCTCGAGCCCAATAAAATAATTTTCGTCACAAAAGTTTTACAAATAGCTCTGGATTTATTTAATATTTAACTTGTTAAGTAGCTGATTTCGGCTGTCAAATATTTGACGCAATGATTAATTTTTATTCATCAAATAACTGAAAAGATTGTAGAAAAATATTTTTTAATAATATTTTAGGTTTCTATAGGATGTCTGGCCACCTGGAAAAGTCAGGAAAATTTTTATGGACTAGAAAAGTCAGTGAAATTTACCATTTCTTGAGAAAAGTTGAAAATTCTGAAAAAGTCAGAGAAATTTGAAACCCTTGTGGAAAAATTCAGGAAAATTTTTCCGATTATAAAATTTGAATGATTTGAAATTGCAGTGCCAGGGAAATCTAACTTGGTTCTTCATAAGTGCTGTAAAGAGTATTTCAATCACTCATGCATTTCCTGTTGTCTGCCCCCTTTCAGTCCTTCTTTGTAACTCCAAGATTTTCAATTTCAGGTTCGCTGAAAATTTGTACAGAAAGTTGTAGGGTTGATTAGGTGATTCATTATGTTTACTTATATTTGTTTGAGAACTGAACATTTGTTAGCTCAGTTTACTTAATTAGGGGACTCTAAAACATGTTAAGTTGCTTTGTTTTAAAAAGATTACCGATTACGGATTGAATGACGTTGTCTTGACTAGTGGCCATCATCTGCAATCACGTTGCCATTCATTTCTCTTTGACTAGGGTGTGAGGGGGGGGGGGGGAGGTTCGGTCCCCAAGACCGCATGCATCGTTGTTGCAACAGCTGACGCTTTACTTTATTATTGATTAAGTAAGATATATCGCACATTTGAAAATAAGCTTGTATAAAATGGCTAAGTAAAAACGACGTTGCCTCCCGGAACTTTTATAATAACGTCTAGAAGAAAAGTTTTCTTTTTAGACGCTATTAAGAAAATAGTTTTAAACAAAATATGACGTAATTTTTCCCAATTAATGCTTTACGTGATAATTGAATTATTTTACAGTTTTCTTTCTCTTTAATATTCACGTTTAAATATAACATTTCCAATCCAAGCACTTTTCAGTTGTAAAACACTAGGGGGCTCTGCCCCCTGCTCGCTACGCTCACCAACCACCGTTCTGATTTCACAGCCTCTTAAAACCTGGTAATGTATCCTGTTTTAAAAAGATGATGATGATGATGATGATATCACGAACGGCGACTATCTTCTGTAATCAGGTTATAATGCTTTTTCATTTAACTGGTTATAATGCTTTTTCATTTAACTGGTTATAATGCTTTTTCATTTAATTCATCTTTTTTATTTTTAATATTCATGTGTAAACACAATTTTTATGACGTAATTTTCTTTATTTCCTGCTTTCAACACGTGATCATTTAATTATTATTTTAAACTTTCATTATTATTTTTAATAGTCTCGCGCAAATACATTTTTTATTTGAGATAAAACATAATCCTTTGCGTTTATTTAGAAATTGGCAACAATATAAAAAAAATGACTTTTTCAATTAAAGATTTTTTACTAGATTTTTAAGGATTTTTTGAGTTTTTATTGTCCGACCGTGATAATTTTTTTAATTTCTGAAAGCTTGTTATATTTCGCGTCTGGTGGTATGATTTTTGAATCCGCAGGATGGCTAGAAAAAAAGTAATCGCTTCTCAAAAAAGTCTCTAGTAAAAAAGCGATGAGAATAACCCGGAATATCTACGCAGATTTTCATTGGTCCATTTCCAAACCATTACTTTTTTTATATATAGAATGATTATTTGGGCTTTTTAAATATGACGTAATTTTCCTCAATAATTGCTTTTCGCGTGTAATAATTTAATTATTTGAAAGTTTTCTTTCTTTTTTAATATTCACGTGTAAATATATTTTTCAATTGAAAAGAGCTTGGAAATATTTGTGCTTTTTAAAAATCTTCCTACAGTAGGTAAAAAAAGATTTTTTCGGAGTGATGATTCTCTATCCAGATAATGAAATTTTGTACAAAAAAATGGAAAAAACCCCTAATTAAACAAATTTGAAAGATGATTAGACACTGCACATCGCAATCTCCTCAAGTACGTGCCTGCAAAAGATGACTAAATTGTTATGCATAATTTTTGATTCTATAAAACTTTTTAAATTGAACTATTTTGCCCGATTTGAACATTAAATAGCGCTTAAAGTAATTCTTCGATTTAAAAACTATCTGCTTCAGCGTGTTTATCATACATCTCTCTATAAAACTACCAGTTTTCATTTTTTTTTTTTTTTTTTAAATATGAAATATAAACCAAGAAAAAAAGGTCCGGTTACAATAAAATTTTGATAAATTACGGCAGCGACAGCTTTAGTTATTATTATTATTATTATTTTTTTTTTTTTACATTCTTTTATTTAACTCAACTTGGTTTTTAAAGGTGGAATTTTGAAATAGATTTTTTACTAATTTTCTCACATGCTAGAATTAAAGTGTTTACAGGTGTGTGTTTCCGATGAAAATACAACTTTAACAATTCTAGAACTTAATGATAAATTAATACATTAATTTTAAGGCATTTTTTCTTTTACTCGCTACTGGTGATAAATCGCCAAATATTATTGAGGGTTATAATTGTATATGAGTTACAACAACAACAATGAATTTAACCCTTTCCGGCGCGGAGTAAGTCTGTTTTTAAACTGATGAAATTATCGACTGACACCAGAATTTACAAAAGAATTTATTAGAAAATAAAAACATGCTTATTTCACCGTAGTTTATAAAAGGAAAAAAATAATTAAATATTCTTGGTGTCGTTTGTCAGTTTTGGAATTAAAATTAGGTGTCCTTTTTTGGGGTCACCGCCCGCTAAAGGGTTAATAATGCGCCAAAACACGCTCGCCAAAATAACCAAATGGCTCTGAAACTCCAGCGATTCAATTTTAAACACTATGAAGAAGAAAATAAAATGAAAATAAAAAATTAGAATGTAGTAATTAAAAAAATTCGTTTTTATCAATTAATAGTTCCATATTAAGTAAATTATGTTTGTGTGTTGAGAAATCTATTTAGATATCCTAAAAATATAGTTTAAACAATGTTTGATTTTCTTTCATGTTAGCCATTCCTAAAGAAGAAACACAGTAAAAATCCTAATTTTTAAAAATAAATTCCCGAATTCGCGCTTTCTATCAAGTGTATATCAAGTGCCTTTTATATTTATTAGGCAAATTGAACTCATTAGGCGCATGAAAGGCATATTTACAAATAAACACTCCCATCAACCAATCTACCTATACTACATTATGGAATTATGGTCATGACGGTGTGCGAAATTCTAAAAGATAGTCACGTTTTAGCATTATTGGCAAATCCAGCCACCTCATTGGTCATTTAGTTGTGTCCTTTTCAGAGAGTAATCCCTTGGCGATAGTGAAAACGTCGCCAACGCGTTTGTTTATTTCTATGGTTAGAAAAACGAAGAGGAAAAAAATTAAGTTGTAATTTTGAAGCGAATGTTATCTTCAGCTTTCATTTAAAATAAACCTCTGAACATAACCTAAGATAGTTTGATGACATTTTATAAAACGAGAGTGGAACGGTTTCGATTTTAAGCTGCATAAATATTTTAAAATGATATAACAAGTACTTCTTCTAAAATTGGAAATTAAAAATGAAATTTTGCTGTATTGCTTTTTTTTTTTTTTTTTAATCTAAAAGAATAGGAAAATTCCCACATTGCTCTAGAAAATTTAATAACTATCGTTAGAAAAACCTTTTTCTACGGTTTAAGATAGTGGCTCTTACTAAATAAATATAACCGTCAATACTGAACACTTTTAAAAAATTCTGTCTAAAAGAAATTAATTAAAAAAACGCTGTAAGTTTTAAATAAATTTTAAACGAAAGAATAAACATTACAAAAAATATTATAATAAAAAATTTTGTATAACTAAGTTGGTTTCGGTCTTATTTATGCTACGCTGTAGACACAGCATCATACAGGTAGATTTCGCAAACCGTGAGGCGCCTATTTTTTGGGAATTGTAGAAGAATTGACCTTTTTGCCATAATGTGGCAGTTGGGACCACCCACTTTGAAATCTACCTGTGATTGTAGGCAAATCCAGCAAGTTTTTTTTTTTTTTTTTTTTTTTGTAAGAGTTGGTCCTATAAAAAAGTTGTCAATATAAAAGTTGTAGATAATATTAAGCGGATTTACAATAAATGTACTAAGCAGATTTGATATCGTGTGAATTGACGAAGTTATAATTTTTTTTCTTCTGTATCCAGCTCCCCCCCCCCCCCCCTTGAGGCCACTTTTAATTGTATCAAAAATCTATCATACATAAATTTTTGGCACTTTTCTTAGAAGTAATAAAACTTTAAACGGGTTCGATATATTAAGAAATTATGGTTTTTTTTTCTGTTTACACAAAAAATCCCCTTATCCCCCCCCCCCTCTTGGACCGATTTTGCCCATTAACGAACTTGACCGAGATTTTATAACCTTTGATTTTATGTATTAGTTTGGAAGAGATTTCTGCAGAATTATTATGAAAGTTATCGTGTCCATAAAAAAGTGATATAGGTAGATAGAGAGATAGATAAAGTTTTGAACTGGGGGGGGGGGGGAAATTTGGGTTCTAGGAGTCATGATCGGTGTAGATATGCAAAAAAATTTCCAGAAATTCAAACATAAGGGAGAATGTAATAGGTAGTATTTCTTAAGAAATCTACCTAAAATTATGTACACACGAGTGTTTCCGATGGCAATACAACATCTTAATATTTTTAGAACGTAATTATAAATTAATCTTAAGGTATTTTAACGTGAGCAGGGCAAAGCTGGTAAATTGGCAAATATTATTTATAGTTACAGGTGTAAACAAGTTACCACAAAAATGGATGTTATGCGCCAAATCATGTTCTCTAAAATATACCAACTGGCTGTAAAAATGCACCGATGAAATATTTAAACACTAAAAAATATAATATAAATAAAAAATAAAGAGTGTAATTAAAAAAATATATATATATGCTTTCATCAATTAATAGCTTAAAAATTAATTAAATTATGATTATACGCTGTGAAAACAATTTAGAAATCCTGAATAGATAATTTTAATAGATAATTTTAATAATCCTTCTTCTCTTTACTGTTACCATATGTTAAAACAAGAAACAGAGCAAAAATTATAATTCTTAATAAATTCACTAATTCACACTTTCTACCAAGCATAAATCAAAGCGGTGAATCTTCCATAATCGGGGCCCACATCAAATTAGCATATTGTAATAGAAATTGTTTTGGAAAAACATGATTTGTAGTCATGAAATAAGGCGTGATTTTTACAATAAACATTCAATGCTTATAAAAAAGTGTTTAAGAGAAAACCTTTTTAACTTTCATATTTATTTTATGGAGAGGGGGGGGGGGGGACCTTATAGGTTTTTATCTACAATACCTTTCTTTAAAATAAAAGTACATGATAATTAATTCATATCCCAATTAATTTGCCCACCAATAATACCCCATTTTTATCCAAACTGGATAAAATTGGGTAAAACATTATTGATGTTTCTTTCTTACAGAAATTTTCTTTTGCTGTTTTTCTGGTGTTGAAGGTAGATAATTTTCATTCCTTCTCCCCCATAGCATTTTTTTTTTTTTTTTTTTTTTTTTTTTTTAAAGATTTGTACTATGTACACTGATATTTAACGAGAATTTATAATATTTAATATATTTTTATACTTATAATATTTAATATATTTTTATACTATTTTAAAATCTAGAAAAAGTTCTTTCTGATGATAGTTATTAACTTTTTCTAAGTTAATTAGGTTAAATTCTCTGTTGTTTTAAATTAGGTTAATTTCTATGAAAAAACAGAAGAATGATTTAATATTTAAAAACGAAATAATGCATTAAAACGTCAGTTCATTTTATAAAATTTTATGTTTTAAATTATCTACATTTAAACGAAATGGACAAAAAATAATAATAGTAATAATAATAATTACAACTTTTAAAATAATTTACAGTTGTTTGCTGTGAGGTAATAATAACCAACAGTATGAATACCGGTCATACTAATTAACATTTATTATTAGTCATGTTTTCTTTAATTATTTGCATTTAAGATAGGAAAATCAGACACCAGTTTGAACGTAGCATTCAAACATTTAAATTTCTTGACATCGTCTACATCAAGGGCCGTCATTAAAACGAAACTGAAACTATATTTGTAAACTGTTCAATTTTCGAAAATTTCCAAGACAGCGCCAAATCTAAAACGCCAAGCACCTACAGCGTCTATGGCACGTGACTGATAACAGCGAATGAGAACGCAGTTCAAGCCAATAATGCTAAAACGTGACTATCTTTTAGAATCTCGCTGACGGTGTAGACCCAATTTTATCTTTGATGAGTCGTTGAACCAATCCTATCTTAGACGGTTATTCATAGACCAATCATATCGCCTTAATCTTTGTGTACAATAGGGTGAATAAAGACGGACAGTTATTAAGACGTCATTTTTCCAGGTAACATTGCCCTTTTCTTATTGTAAAGCCCGCGTTGCCCTAAATATCTTAAAGATCGTTGCGTTGGTTAAGTTAAGACCGTGATCTGAGTTATATAAATTTGTTGCTGTCAGAAGTGACGTTATTTTCAGGCAAAAAGTTGAAGAAAACTATACATTATCACGCATAAAATTAAACAAAAATCTATGATCACATCAAAATCATATATATAGATATATATTTCTTTTGTACGAACTGAAATTAAATCTGTTAACATAAAAAAATAAGTAATTTAGATTTGAAAATGTACATGCAATAATAATTTTTTTATTTTTATTTATTTATTTATTTTTTTTTTTATGTTTGAATAAAATGCATTGCAAGCTTTTTAATATGAATTTGTGTTTAAAAAAAAGTCGCCATAGATTTAAAAAAAAAAAGAAGCTGGCAACATCTTTTATTACCGTAAAAACCTTTTTTAAAGTAATTGAAATGTTCCATGTAATTTTCTACAGATTTTGAGAAAATGTTCAAAGTTATTTAAATTTGTGTTTTGATATAAACAGCTGTAAAATTATAATTTGTGATCGGTAATCAAGCTAAATGGCTCACAGAAGAATATCTGCATCGCCTAGTATTTCTATACATCGCCGGAGAGCACTAACTATTACAGGTTTGGATACCATAGATGACGTTGATGAAGTAAAAAGAATTTTTAACAGACACGTCCATTATACCTTAATTAAGGATAGAAATGTAGCGACAAGCTTTGATTATTTTCGTGCTTTAGCGCATGTTGTTAAGGAACATTTGGCTGCCCGCTGGATAAGAACAAAACAAATACATTACGAGAGAGATCCTAAACGTGTGTATTACTTATCTCTGGAGTACTATATAGGTAGAACTCTGACGAATACTATGATAAATGGCGGAATAAAAAACTTGTGTGAGCGAGCATTATATGAATTGGGATTGGATTTAGAAGAACTAGCAGAGGAGGAAGAAGACGCAGGATTAGGAAATGGCGGACTAGGAAGGTTAGCTGCTTGTTTTTTAGATTCCATGGCTACTTTAGGTATTGCGTCGCATGGATATGGCTTGCGATACGAATATGGCATATTCCGACAGGTGATTGCAAATGGAGAGCAAATAGAAGAACCAGATCAGTGGCTGGCTTTAGGGAATGAATGGGAATTAGCTCGACCAGAGAGCATGAAACAAGTGAATTTTTATGGAAGAGTTGACCACGATTCTTCTGGCAAGAAGTGGGTTGATACTGAAATAGTTTTAGCTTTACCTTATGATTATCCTATTCCGGGATTTGAAAATAATGTTGTGAATACCATGCGCCTTTGGGCTGCGAAATCTCCGCATTGTTTTCACCTCTCCTTTTTCAATGATGGCGAATATATTAATGCAGTCTTAGACAGAAACACTGCTGAAAATATAACAAGAGTTTTGTATCCAACTGATAGTTTCTTCCGTGGAAAAGAGCTCCGTTTGAAACAAGAGTATTTTCTAGTATCCGCAACAGTGCAAGATATAATCAGAAGATATAAAAAAGCCATGTATGGTGCAAGAGAAGAAGTTCGAAATACATTTGACGAGTTTCCCGAAAAAGTTGCAATTCAGTTAAACGATACGCATCCATCCCTGGCGATACCTGAACTCATGCGGATACTTTTAGACGTAGAAAAACTAGATTGGGAACAGGCATGGGATATAACAGTACGTTCCTGTGCATACACTAACCATACAGTTTTGCCAGAAGCCTTAGAAAGATGGACAGTGACAATGTTAGGCAATCTGCTACCTCGTCATCTTGACATAATATATGGAATAAATTACCACTTCCTCGAGGAAGTTAGAAGAAGATGGCCATATGACGAAGATAGGGTTCGTCGGATGTCTTTGGTAGAAGAGGGAGGAGAAAAAACGGTAAATATGGCTCACTTGTCAATAGTTGGCTCTCACGCAGTAAATGGAGTTGCAGCCATTCACTCTGAAATACTGAAGCGAGATCTCTTCAAAGATTTTTATGAAATGTGGCCTGAAAAATTCCAGAATAAAACTAATGGAATAACTCCCCGACGCTGGTTGCTGCTTTGTAACCCAGATCTAGCCGATGCAATCAGTGAAAAAATAGGACCGCGTTGGATTACCCATCTAGATGATCTCCAGTTACTCAAATACTATGCAAACGACATTGAATTCATTCAAATAGTTATGAAGATTAAACAAATGAACAAGCTTAAACTAGCAGGCTACTTAAATGAAACTCATGGGATGCGAGTGAATTCGTATTCTATGTTTGATATACACGTAAAGAGGATACATGAGTACAAACGGCAGCTTTTAACCGTACTGCACATAATTTACATGTATAACAAAATTAAGGAGAATCCTGATGAACCGTTTGTTCCAAGAACTGTTATGATAGGTGGAAAAGCTGCTCCTGGCTATAGAATGGCTAAATTGATCATAAAATTCATCTGCGCAGTTGCGCATGTGGTTAATAATGATCCTGCTGTCGGAAATAAGTTAAAAGTTATTTTCCTCGAAAACTATCGAGTATCGCTTGCTGAAATCGTAACACCTGCTGCAGATCTTAGCGAACAAGTATCAACTGCTGGAACTGAAGCCTCGGGTACTGGCAATATGAAATTCATGATGAATGGAGCTTTAACTATTGGTACTCTCGATGGAGCTAATGTTGAAATGAGGGAAGAAGCCGGGAGTGAAAACATATTTATCTTTGGAATGGTTGTAGATGAAGTTGAAGCCTTAAAAAAGAATGGTTACGATGCTTGGATTTATTACAATCGGTGCGAATCTCTTAAGCAGGTTATTGATCAAATAAAATCTGGACATTTTTGCCCAAGCAAGCCAGACGCCTTCCTTGATATTTATAATAACCTCATGTACTATGACCGATTTTTCGTTCTTGCTGACTATGAAGCTTACATTGAATGTCAGGAACGCGTAAACCAAGCGTTTCTCAATTTTGAAGAATGGGGAAGGATGGCAATCATGAATATTGCCTCGTCCGGAAAATTCTCAAGCGATCGAACTATCGAGGAATACGCTACAGAAATATGGGGAGTAGAACCATCTTGGGAAAAATTACCTGATCCAAATGTAAACAAAGATATCGATGAAAGCTTACATACACCCTTTTACTAGCATGCTTTAAGAACTTGTCAGTCACTTTGAAATATATTTTTTGTTGCTACAATAAAGCAGATGCAAAATTGAAAATATATTTTCTTAATACGGATTTCGATTAATCTTCCGTAAGCGGGTCCTTTGCCGATTGGTGTAGGCACAGATGTGATATACGCACCACGTTGGCGTGATTCCCCCCCCCCCCCTCCTCCAATTTGGCGAAAACTTTGTTTTGAATATTAGTGACAAATAGCATGCAACAATAGCACGTGATATTTTGGCACAGTTGTCATATACGCACCACATTGGCGTGTTTGCAACAAAATGGCAATTTTATGCCTCGCATGGTTACCCGGTTATTTTGTTTATATTGTTGTTTATTTACTTTTATTTTTTATTTTAATTCTATAAATTGTTTTTATTATGTATATCAATATTTATTTATATCAAACTATCATTTATTTATTTTTATTTCCTTTTTTAAAATAATAGAAGCTATTTCATTTATTACGTTATTTTATTTTTATAGGTACTTACGTATTATCCGGGACAGGGGATAGATCGCCAAAAATCGTTGTTAATTGCCAATCTTGTTTATCGTTTCCAATAATGTGCAAAACAGTAATTAATATCGTTAAATATATAAAATTGTTTAAAATGGTAAATAATATAAAATAAATAAATAAATAACAAAAAACTGTATACTATAATAAAAGAATAAACTATAAATTATACTAAAAAACTTATAATAAATAAATAAACTGTATACTTGTAAAAAAAAAATAAGGATTACTGTAATTAGTATGATTGGCGCCATGCTCGGCTCAGTTGTATCTGACCTGGCCCGGATAATACGTAAGTACCATTTATTTTTTCGCCAAATTGGCGGGGGAAAAATCGGGCCAACGTGGTGCGTATATGACATCTGTGCCTTGGTGTATTTTAGCGAGTGTGATTTGTCACTAGAATGGTCTTTATGGCAATCCCTTAATTCCACCAACTTCCACGACAAACTACATTGTTGTTAACTTCAGTCATGTTTGATGCCAAACTTTGGCGGTTGAACTGGTTACGGAAAATTAATTGTAGTTTCACTACAAAGAAAGTCACTAAACATACAAGAGCCAATTTACACACACAAAAAGTTATAGTATTACTTAAAAATAAGCGAAACATTTATTGGAACAGATGCGTTATCACTGGGCACCGTTGCCAAGGTAAAAATTCGTCGAATTTTGACGATAACTATTTAGTGGTACTTTTTCAGTATAGGAGACTTGGCGAGATATAGAAAATGGCCTTGGAGAGAAAGAAATCTTCCATGCATAATTTCTTGCAACCTATTCACTGTTTCATATACACAGGCAATTTTTTGAATATGCATACAATTTATTTAATATAAAGACGCTATGGTTTTTCCGTGTTATAGCCGGCTCCCACAATTAGGATATGTGCCTAGGTTGCAGCTATGATTTCGCCAAAATCATCGCAAAGTTTATATATGCATGATATATACGCATATTTATACTCCCAACACTCGTGCACGTGTAATATATGTCACTATATACATATTTACGTCTTATATGTCACATATATACATCACTATGACGCCAATCATTTTTATTTCATATTAACATTTTTATTTCAATTGGTGAAACTTTTTATTTCATTTTCTGTTAAGGAACTGTGACTCTCGCATATGTGACTATCTTTTAATCTTAGCTAATCCCAATCTTTTAATCTTAGCTAATAACAACTAGCCAACATTTTAACATTGCAGTATAATATCTAAAAAAAAACGGTACTTCTCTATTATCCCGTCGACCACTTTTCATAGCAAAAAACTATCGCCAAACTGTAAGATTAAACGCCAAAAATGCAGTCCCATTTTCTTGATATCAGAAGCATTATACGTGTTTGTTATGTCATCAAGTGCTTTTTAATTCGACATTTGCGTGTATTTTTAATTATGTTTTACTGATTTATTAATTTCATTAATTGAAATAACAATTGTGTCCTTAAATACTTATATTTTATTTATGTATTTATTTTGAAATTCCAATGGCAACGTTCTCCCGTTTATTTGGCGTTACAGGTTTGGCGATAGTTTTTTGTTATGAAAAGTGGTCGACGGGATAATAGAGTAGTACCATTTATTTATTATAGTTTACAGTTTTTTGTTATTTATTTTATTTATTTATTTATTTATTTTATTTATTTATT
Organism: Maratus michaelseni; assembly: GCA_963931845.1. Lineage (NCBI taxonomy): Eukaryota > Metazoa > Arthropoda > Arachnida > Araneae > Salticidae > Maratus > Maratus michaelseni. Next base: position 388,584,735 of record OZ007587.1, on the reverse strand, counting down.
TATTTATTTTATATTATTTATCATTTTAAACAATTTTATGTATTTAACAGTATTAAATTACTGTTTTGCACATTATTGCCAATGATAAACAAGATTGGCAATTGACAACCATTTTTGGCGATCTATCTCCTGGCCCGGATAATACGTAAAAGTACCCTAAAATATAATCACAATAAAATACGTAAACACAAACTTATCAATACAAATAACAAAACCTCACGTAAATGGTTGCAATTCAAATGATGCCAATTGACACAAGATTTGGCGAGTTATCACTGGCGCCCATCTAACATAAAAGTACCCAACAAAATATTAAAATAAAACTGAATTTAAACTGCAGGCATAAAATTGTAAATGTCTTTTAGCATTGCAGTAAACATTTCATTTTTAGGGTTTCGTTCATCTCACGAAACCCTAATACTCCTGCTCCGTTGTCTGTCTGTCACAGAGCCATTCTCAGAAACTATGTAACTTACAGAGTTGAAACTCTGTGTATATCTAGCTGAATACCAGCTACGAAGCTCAAAATATTAAAATTTGAAAAAAATATATTATTATAATAAATAGAGATAAAAAACAACAAAATTCTAACAGCCTTTTCCTATTAAATTTAAACATTTTTCGTTAAAGCAGTTGCCAAAAATTAAAAATCCACAATGAAATTCTTTCTACAATAATTAACTTTCTATTGAACGATTTCCACGTGAAAAGTGAAAATGAAATAAAAAATTTCACCAATTGAAAAAAAATATTAATATGAAATAAAAATGATTGGCGTCATAGTGGTTATAAAACGGAATTTTTCAAAGATTTCTCAATAATACAAGGAGTATGAGTATATGTGTATGTACAGAAAGCAGAATAATATCACGTCATTAGAAAATTAAAAAGTAAATCTGACGTCCTATTGGAAATTTAACGAATTTTTCAAATGTTTGAGAATAATACAAAGCGAGTATCAATATGAGTAATAGAGAATAGTAAATATATGAGTGAGAAACATATTGAATCATAATAAAAATCCGATTATGGAAATATTCGCACATTTTAATATTTTGAAGGTGTACAATATGTTTTATTTTGAAATTATTTTTTTAAATATCGCATTTAGTCCGCATGACTGATATTATTATGACAGAATATAATGGCGGGCTGGTTTAGATATTGGAAAAAACGGAAAAATAGACCGGTAAATTTTTACATTATAAAAAACATGATTTTTTTTTTTTTTTTTTTTTTTTTTTTTTTTGTTAAGTGAAATTTATTTGGATTTATTAAAGAAAGGATAAAGTGTTTTGAAAGAAATATTAACCGAAACCTTTTGAGCGATCTTCAAATCACACTTACCCACTTGTTTTTGTTTGAATATTGATGTTACTAGTCACTACATCAACTCTATTAGATAGGATTTTAAATCGCTGTGCCTTTTATTAACCCATTTTGTGATACCCCATAATCTCTCAACAGATTTGTATATGCGTTGCTCCCAAATGGTCCGCCAACAGAATACCAATAATTTTCAACAGAAAATTTCATGGTAGGTTTCTACAACATTTCCGAAAAAATATACCCCCGAAGGTGATTTCTGCAAAATTTGCAAGAAAAATCAAAAAATAAAATTTTTCTAAGAAAATACTGGTATTTCTGACCTGATATGGCATCCAGTGTTAGGATCAACGTAATCATATTTGGGATTTACTGTTAAATTTTCGTAGCCGGCATCTCGCAAAAAAACTTTCTTTGTATATAATTTCATAGCCCTCAAACAATTTTATTGCAGCTTCCTTATCATCGGGTAACTGTCAGGTGGTAAAATCCATCTCGGCGTCAATGAAAAATGTTATTATTCAATAAAAAAAATTTCGATTAAAAAATGCCAAATTAAGATGTTTTGCATGGTTATGATTAAATAGTAATACTATATACTACTAATAAATGATTTCCGCTCAATAAATAATGAGTCACAATGTTTGGCACGTTTTGCAATACAAATGCTTTACACGGAATGCTTTGCAGGGTTGGAATAATTGGCGCATTAGCATACATTTTGGCATGGTGTTGGTATAAGGGAAAAGTACCCAGAAGGGTAACTTCAATCTCTCTATATATAATAAATAAATATATTTATTTATTTATGTATTATACATGTATTTATGTATGTATTTATGTATTTTACTTATATATATATTCATTGTGTGTCCATATATTTCACTTTGAAGGCAAAACTATTCAGCTCAGACCACTGGTGTTTGTGTGTGGTAGTAGCTACGAGTCTCCCATCGTGCACTATGGTGGTTGCATGTTTGCAGCTGTGGGGGTGTGGGAGATTATGGTGGTTGAAAGTGGTCGACCTAGGGCATTTTCAATATAAAAATGGACGTGTGTGTTACTATATTTCACTTTGCAGCCACAACTACCCAGCGCAGACCACTGGTGTTTGATTGTGGTAGTAGCCTCAAGTCTCCCATCGTGCACTATGGTGGTTGCATGTCGGTAGCTGTGGGGTGTGTGGAGGAGATATGGTGGCTGAAAGTGATCGACCTAGGGCTTTTTCATATTTCGACAAAAGTGTTCTAAATGTTTGGAATCTTCTTGAATGTACTAGAATTTTCTAGAATGTACTAAAATGTTCTTTATATTTTATACATACATTTATATCTTTTTACACACACACATATATATACATATACAGGGTGATTATAAAAAACTATCCCGACATTTGGGCCCCTAACTATCATACCATTCACAGAAACTGAATGAAATTTTGGCAAAAGGTATTTTGAGGTATGCGCTCAAGAATGATATGGGAAACAACAGTGTCACTCAAACAGTTACGGTTACAGTGAGAAAATTTCGAAAAAATCAAATGGCAACACACAGTTTTTTGTATTGGAATGTGATCTTCATTGTGAAAAACCCTAAATAGTGTTGGAACGGCAACTGTAGCATGAAAATTACCGGCGGTAGATAGGCTAAAAGTGAGGACAACCAATAAGGACAGAGAAGCAGCATGAAATAAAGCATTTTATTGTGTTTCACAAATTTTCTACATGACCTCCTTCACACACGATGACACGTTGCATGCGGCTGATGGTAGATAGCACTACAGCACGTATCATGGCAATAGGAATCTCTTGAATCGCAGTTCTGATGGCATCTTTTCTTTCAAATCAGATGTAGTTTGAGGACGAAACTGATACACTTTGGATTTCAGGTATCCCCACAGCCAGAAATCCATTGGTGTCAGATCAGGAGACCTTGGTGGCCACGGAAACGGGAAATGACGGGAGATAACTCTGTCACCAAACTGTTGAGTTAAGACACGTTTGACTGAAGACCCGACATGTGGAGGAGCGCCATCTTGCATCCACACAACTTCAGGTAGAGCATTTTGCCGTTGCAATGCGGGAATCGCGTAATGAGTTAACATGTCCAGATAGCGAGCACTCGTTACTGTACACGTTTGCAGATCACCGGCAGTAACCTCTTCAAAAAAGTAAGGGCCAAGGATGAACGTACTCGTTATACCACACCACACAGTCACTTTTTCCTCGTGTAATGGACGTGCATGCACGTCATGTGGATTATTCTCTGCCCAGTGCACACAATTTTTCGAATTCACGTTACCAGTTAACGAGAAATGCGCCTCATCTGTCCACAGAATGCGTAAAGGCCAGCTGCTATCTTCATCGTAACAGATAAGGAATTGATTTGCAAAATCCAGCCGTAATTGATAGTCTCCCGCTTCCAACATCTGGACACGCTGGAATCGATACGGAAACATGTTTAGAACAGAGCGCAGAATCTTGCGTACGGTTGAATTCGGCAGATACAGAACACGTGAAACACCGCGTGCAGTTGCGGAACGAACTGTGCTTATCGTCTGATGGACTTCTGCAACAGCTTCCACAGGAACGGAAGGTCGTCCAGACCGAGGTCGATCGCATGTGCAACCAGTTTCTTCAAATTTATGAATCAAGTCCCGTACAGCTTTGACAGTGCACGGGCCTCGCCGTAATCCATGGTTTCTGCGGTAAACACGCAATGTCTCTGCGGCATTTTGTCCATTCAGGTAATAAATCTTTACGATTTCCCCACGTTATTTCCCTGAAAGCGGCATCTTGTTCGGAATGGCAGAAAGGAACATACTCGGCTCGCATTTCGCAGTGCCTTTTCTTTCACCTAGCTGGACGACGTCAGTCATGACTGTGTCTTACGTAGAACCCAAAATTTGCGTTTCTTGGTTTCTTCTTCTTGTTTTGTAGAGAACTAATCAGGCTGGGATATCAGTCAAAGAAACGGTGTGACGTGTGACGTAAATGAATCGAAAATTAATACTCTGGTGCACGGCAAAGTCCTTTTTACTTTGCCCTTGCCTAGTTCCGGTGATTTTCATGCTACAGTTGCCGTTCCAATGCTATTTAGGGTTTTTCACAATGGAGATCACATTCCAATACAAAAAACTGGGTGTTGCCATGTGATTTTTTCGAAATTTTCTCACTGTAACCGCAACTGTTTGAGTGACACTGTTTTTTTCCATATCATTCTTGAGCGCATACCTCAAAATACCTTTTGCCAAAATTTCATTCAGTTTCTGTGAATGGTATGATAGTTAAAGGCCCAAATGTCGGGATAGTTTTCTTATAATCACCCTGTACATACATACATATACATATATATATATATATATATATCTTTTTACACACACACACACACACACACACATATATATATACATACATACATATATATACATATACATACATATACATATATATATATCTTTTTACACACAGACACACACACACACACACACACATATATATATATATATATATATATATATATATATATATATATATATACACACATATATACATATAAATATTTTTTTATTAAGTTTACATATGGACCGGAAGGATCTAGAACGTTCTGGAAATTTCGAGGATCATTCTGTGGGGGTGTGGTGGGAGATATGGTGCTTGAAAGTGGTCCACCTAGGGCATTTTCCTATTTCGACCAAAGTGTTCTAAAAAATAAAAGAAGAAAGAAAAAAAGAAATGTATTTTAATGCACGTCTTCTATAATAAATATAGAAGAAAACTGCACAGATGTAAAGAAAAAAATTAATAAAAGAACGCGAAGCGGCTTGTTCTCAGCTAGTAATGTATGTAAATTATCATATTAAAAAAAATAATAGAATGCGGCTAAAAATGTATGGTACTTTTATGTTAGCCGGGCGCCAGTGATATATACACACACATATATATATGTATATATATCACTGAAGCCTGGCTAACATAAAAGTACCAAATGTATTTATGTTTTCTTAGACACATTATTTATATACAGAATTTCGTAAAAGCTATATTCATATAATATTGTTGTGAGCTCGGGGTTCGAAAGGACTGATGCCAATATATAAGAACAATAAAAAGGCTTTATTCACTATAAACAGTGCAATACGATCACAAATATCTTCTGAAAATTACAAGATATTCAGTAATCTTCAAATCCAATAAAAGCGCAGCAAAATTTCACACAGAAACAATGCGTTCAATACGACGTATCAACGACAAAATCGATCCGAGAAACACAGTTCTCAATGCAAAGCCTCTCGTATGAATTCAATCGCAGTTGACAGACAACTAACTCAACTGAACTGATGGAGGTCCTTATATAGGTTTCAGAGATCTTTCCAGATTATTCCAGAGCCTTCAGATGCTAGAAATTACCAGAAAGTGCTTTAACTTTCGATAGAGAACCCAAGCAAGAAAGGATCCCAATGTATAGGTATAAGGGGGGGTGGTTGCACAAAAAGTCGCCAAATCCGTCGCCAACTTGGCGACATTTGGCGATATATCGCCAAATTTGGCGACAAAAATAAGTCGCCAAAACCATCGCCAACTTGGCGATAAACCCATTCCTTGGCGATTTCTCCATAGACTTCCATTATAAAGATGAGGGTGTAAGGTTGTTTTCCTTGCAAACCATCTGAGGCTTTTAGCATTGAATTACATGATGCTCAATAGGAAATACATTAATAATACTGCAATTTTCACAATAATAAAAAAAAATAAATTTAAACAAATGGAATATTTACAGATATATACAAAATTCATAACATTGCCTCCCTCTCAAGGACTGCACGTCCCGGGCAGTTCAACCTTTGATCGGAAAGCAAACCCGTTACCAACAAATGCTATACTACTCAAAACACTTAAAGCAAACATGGAAAATAACAATTAAACACATTCATAATGCTGAATTATACACTTAATAATGATAATGCTAAGCAAAATAAATAATTACATTAACTTATATACAAGACCATGGTCATACTAATTTACATTATTTACATTACACTATTTGCAATCAATGAACTAAGTACTATGGCCATAGTTTGGAGCCAGCCTGTCGTAATGAACGACTCTAGGATTCGAACTTGGTGACTTTCGGATCCGAATTACGACATCGTTCAGTCTGTTTAGGACTGTATAAGGACCGTCCCAGTGCGATTGCAGTTTGGGAGAAAGTCCTTTACGTCGAGTCGGATTATAAAACCAAACCTTGTCACCTTCTTTGAATTGATGTCCCGTGGCTTTCGTGTCGTACCTGGTCTTCATCTTCTCCGTCTGTATATTGATCCGCTCTCGAGCCAAGTTGTGGACGTCTTCAAATCGTGCCTGGAGATTCTGCACGTATCCCTCTGGCGATGAAGGCGCATCTGGAGGGCGACCAAAAATCAGATCACAAGGTAGACGAAGATCACGACCGAAAAGCATCTGAGACGGGGAATAGCCGGTTGTTTCATGGACGGCGCTGCGATAGGCGAGAAGAAACAAGGGAAGTTTTTGGTCCCAGTCCTGTTGGTTTCTTGAGACTAGCAGTGAGAGATTGTTGAGGATGGTACGATTAAATCTCTCAACCATGCCATCCGACTGTGGATGTAAAAGCGTCGTCCTAGTTTTGTCCATTCCGAGAAGTTGACAAAGACCCTCAATCACAGCAGATATGAAATTTCTCCCTTGGTCCGAATGCATTTGAAGGGGAACTCCATACATTGATATCCACTGGTGTACCAAGGCATCCGCAACCGTAGAAGCTTCTTGATCAGGGATGGCATAAACTTCAGGCCATTTCGTGAAATAGTCCATGACAACAAGGAGGTATTTGTTGCCATCAGCACTTCTTGGCAGAGGACCTAGGATGTCAAGGGCGATGCGTTCAAAAGGTGCTCCTACATTGTAGAGATGTAGTCTTCCTCGGCTACGTTTCTTTGGTCCTTTCCGAGCTGCACATGCATCGCAAGATTTGCACCATTGTTCGACGTCAGCTCTCGCCTTTCCCCAGAAGAAGCGCTCTCGGACTCTGTGTAATGTTTTCATGACTCCAAAATGGCCACCAGTGGGACTGCCATGTAATTCCTTGAGGACCTCTGGTATTCGGGATCGAGGAAGTACCAACTGCCACCGAGATGTTTTCCCATCTTCTGATTCGAATTTTCGGAACAGGACACCATTCTTGACGTGGAGGGAGTTCCAAAGAGCCCAATATTGCTTCGTCGTAGGACTATAAGTCGAGATGTCTTTCCAACTGGGCTTCGTGCTAGAAGATTCTAATAACTCCAAGATTGGTTTGATCTCAGAGTCTGCCATTTGATCTTCTCGAATCTTCTCATCACTCCAGGGATCTGGTGTCGTCAATAGTGAAGTCTTCGTCTGGCGTATGACATATTCGGGATTATACTTGCTCTCCGCTCTGGAGCAATAGCGACAGCTCTCGGGACACGGTCTTCTTGATAGGGCATCGGCGTTTCCATGCGATGAGCCTTTACGATGCCTGATGTCAAAGTCGTATTCCTGGAGTCGTTGTATCCATCTGGCTACTTGGCCCTCTGGGTTCTTAAAATTCATCAGCCATGTTAGGGATGCGTGATCAGTGCGAAGGAGAAATTTCCTGCCATAGAGATAGTGATGGAAGTGTTCTATGGCTTTCACTATAGCTAATAACTCCTTACGAGTGACGCAATAATTCCGCTCCGGTTTCGATAAACATTTGCTCCAGTATGCTACGACACGTTCTTGGCCATCTATTTCTTGGGAAAGTACAGCGCCGACACTTTCATGGCTGGCATCCGTGTCCACAATGACTTGTTTGTCGGGGTGTGGATAGGTAAGAACTGGAGAGGATGTGAGAGCTTCTTTCAGCCGCTGGAAGGAATTGTCGCATTCTTGTGTCCATAGAAACTTCTGCTTGCTTTCAGTGAGCTTATGCAATGGTCTTGCGATGTTGGAGAACCCCTGAACAAACTTTCTGTAATAAGTGCACAGTCCCAGAAAGCTTCGCAACTGATGGACATTTTCCGGAAGCTTCCAGTTCTTTACTGCGGACACTTTTTCAGGATCTGTTCGAACACCTTCAGCTGAGATGATGTGTCCTAAATAATTTACTTCGCGTTGGAAGAACTTGCATTTCAGAGGGTTCAGCTTTAAATTCGCCGCTCTTAGCTTCGTTAACACTTTTCGAATATTTCCAAGATGTTCTTCAAACGTGCGGCCACCAATGATGACGTCATCTAGGTAGATGAGACAAGCTTCAAAAGTCAGGCCTTTTAACACTGTTTCCATGAGGCGCTCGAACGTTGCTGGAGCATTGCAGAGCCCGAACGGCATAACTTTAAATTGCCAAAGTCCTTGTCCAGTAGTAAATGCAGTCTTCTCTTTGTCATCAGGATGGATCTCTACCTGCCAATATCCACTCTTCAAATCCAGTGTGGAAAACCATTTATGTCCTGAAAGATTTATCTAGCGTGTCGTCTATTCTTGGTAGAGGATAGCTGTCCTTCGTGATTTCGTTAAGTTTACGATAATCCACACAAAATCTTATGGAGCCATCTTTCTTTCGGACCAACACGATGAGAGAGGCCCACGGACTTGATGACGGTTCGATGATGTCACTATCCTGCATCTCTCGTAAGAGCTTAGAAACCTCTTCTTGTTTTGCGAACGGCAAGCGTCTTGGATACTGTTTAATCGGTGGATGGTTGGCAGTATCAATTCTATGACGTGTCAGTGAAGTGCGCCCTATATCACTCTCGTTTTGTGAAAACACATCCTTAAATTCCTGGAACAGTCTTTCTGCGGCATGTTTCTGTTCAGGAGATAAATTTTCATTTCGTCCAATTACAGGTGTTAAACTTGTAGGCGGCTCCGATAACGTCAAGCTCGGGTCTTTGCAAACACAGGTGACTGGAGCACAGGTTGCAAGCACTTCACCTTTTGGATAATTCTAGACTTTTCACTTACGTTCGCAATCCTCACAGGTATCACATCTCTCGACAGATCTACCAGCGCTGATGCTATTAGCACTCCCTTTGGGCTCTTCTCAGGATATCCAGTCAAGCCATACTGGAAAATTCTTTCGTTGTCAGTTAATCCAGGTATCATCATTTCGGTCCGAGGAGGGATGATAACATCTGCCTTGGCTGTGATCCGTTGAATAGACACGGACTCATTTCCAAGTTTGAAAATAGTGACATCTTCTTGAGCAGAGCGTAACTCATTATTCTTAAAATCCAGTGTAAATCCATGCTCTTTTAAAAAGTCCAGTCCGAGTATGAAAGGATCTGAAATATCGGCCACATAGACTGTATGATGGTAAGCGGCGTTCCCAAACTTTATTTCCAGTGTCATTCTTCCAAATATGTCGATCTTATCTCCGGTCACAGTTTGAAGGATAACACGTGGCGGGGTCCAGGAGAGTTTTTCTTTCAGCCGCTGAGCTAGATCTTTCCGAATGATGGTCACATTGGCTCCTGCATCGATGATCATATTACAGGGCAAATCATTCACACTTCCGACTAGAAAAACTCCGTTTTCGCCGCAACTTCTTGCAGAAATTTCACATACTTGAAAATGAGGCTTCTGAAGATCTGGCAACCTCCACCCCGTGAGATGACCATTAATCAGTTTTCCTGCTCCTCCGTTCGCGGGTGAGCTATTACCTTCAGTGCTGGGTCGTCTTGGGCAGTCCATTTGGATATGGCCTTCTCCACCGCATTTCCAGCACTTGATCTTCCTGTAAGGCTTGTTGGCCATTAAGGAGTTCATCTGTCTCATTATGTCCTTCATCTGCTGCTGTAAGCGCTCCACAGCTCTATCCGACGTCTCAGGCAGGTTGGCTGCTCGCACAAAGTGTCGATCTTTCCTAGTAGCTTGCTGGGCTGCCTCGAATTTCAGAGCGTAAACCAAAGCCCCTTTTAGATCATTGAGATCTGCAATCCGGAGTGCTGTCTGGATCTCAGGGTCACGCACACCATCGATAAAATGTTGCAGAGCTAAACTTTCTCTAATTTCAGTCGGACAGCCAGGATAAGCAAGGTGGGAAAGTCTCTCGACATCCGTAGCAAGCTCTTGCAGGGATTCAGTGGATTTCTGCTGTCGAGATTTGAGCTGGAGTCTGCTATATTCCTTCATGCATTTCTCGCCAAAGCGCAATTCTAAGGCACTGACGAGCGTTTCAAAATCCAGCGGTTCATTTGCAGGCAAAGTCTGTAAGACGTCGGCAGCATCAGCTCGTAGAGAAGCAGCTAACTGGCAAGCTTTTGTCTGGGAATCCCATCCATTGGCGTCCGCTACGATCCCAAATTGTGTCTTAAAAACTGGCCATGAGGATTTTCCGTCATAGGTCGAGAGTTTAATAGAGGCCCGAGGAAGCATAGCTTGATACCTGACATCTTCGGGATAGTTTTCGGCAGTTATCTTTTGTTTCTTCACATTTTCCAACTCCTTTTCTACACTCTCAATCCTTTCTTCGACGGTCTTGGCGATCTTTTGAACTTTTTCTTCTACTCTTTCTTCAACGGTCTCGGCGATCTTTTGAACTTTTTCTTCTACTCTTTCTTCTACGGTATTGGCTGTCCTTTGAATTTCTTCTACTTTTCCTTCTATTTGTTGAAATCTTCCTTCAACTTTGTTTTCCACGCCGTCAATTTTGTCATTTAAAGATGTTATTTTATCCTCTATTAAGTCTTTCAACTCTCCAAGGTTGGTTGACATATCCTTCTTCATTTCATCTTTTAAGTCGCCAAAGTTGGCAGTCATTTTCTCATCCATCTCGCCAAAATTTGCAGTCATTTTCTCATCCATCGCTGACATATCCTTCTTCATTTCAGCCTGATTCACAGTCATTTTCTCATCCATCTCTCCTAATTTCTCCAATAATTTAGTCAGTTGCGCTTCCATTGCTCTGGTAATCGGCATTCAATCCCACTTCTGACACCAAATGTTGTGAGCTCGGGGTTCGAAATGACTGATGCCAATATATAAGAACAATAAAAAGGCTTTATTCACTATAAACAGTGCAATACGATCACAAATATCTTCTGAAAATTACAAGATATTCAGTAATCTTCAAATCCAATAAAAGCGCAGCAAAATTTCACACAGAAACAATGCGTTCAATACGACGTATCAACGACAAAATCGATCCAAGAAACACAGTTCTCAATGCAAAGCCTCTCGTATGAATTCAATCGCAGTTGACAGAAAACTAACTCAACTGAACTGATGGAGGTCCTTATATAGGTTTCAGAGATCTTTCCAGATTATTCCAGAGCCTTCAGATGCTAGAAATTACCAGAAAGTGCTTTAACTTTCGATAGAGAACCCAAGCAAGAAAGGATCCCAATGTATAGGTATAAGGGGGGGTGGTTGCACAAAAAGTCGCCAAATCCGTCGCCAACTTGGCGACATTTGGCGATATATCGCCAAATTTGGCGACAAAAATAAGTCGCCAAAACCATCGCCAACTTGGCGATAAACCCATTCCTTGGCGATTTCTCCATAGACTTCCATTATAAAGATGAGGGTGTAAGGTTGTTTTCCTTGCAAACCATCTGAGGCTTTTAGCATTGAATTACATGATGCTCAATAGGAAATACATTAATAATACTGCAATTTTCACAATAATAAAAAAAAATAAATTTAAACAAATGGAATATTTACAGATATATACAAAATTCATAACAATATATTTCTATTTTATTCAAATCGGACAAGTTACTTTAGGTTTGTGCTATTTCTGATTTTTTGTTTTTTGAGTCAAACATGATGACTGATATATTCTGAAACATTAAATTAATTGGGGCCTGTCCCACATGTCGCCCCTGGATCAAATTTGAAAACATTTCGTTATATGCTTAATTTCCACATTGATAAAATACATCAATGTTGAAAATATAGGTTTCCGGGAGAATGAACTTTACAGGTTACGTTTTGAGAAAGAAAATGGGTTCGTAATAATGTTTACGTCATGTTGCTATCTTAAAAACAAACTGTGATATATAGGTTAATGCATTGTCCTGGATTATAAATGCTTTTCGCGTAAGGTTTTAGAGCTATTTTCTCCCTCAGAAATATCACATAATCTCATATATTACTCTGTTATGTTGTATATGTAAGGGAAAAAAAATGGAAATACTAAAGATAAGAATTATGAGGCATAAAATTTTCAGTGAAAAAGAGAAAGAAAAGCAGTGCTTTGAATTTGTAAAGAGAAATAAGTAAAAATAGTTTTTTTTTTTTAAATTCACTCTTTTATAAACTTCAACGTTTACTTGAAAAGCACGCCTAATTTCATGACTACGATTCAAGTTTTTTCCAAAACATTTACCTAAAAGTACTACATTAATTTAGCGTGGGCACCGAAATCGATTATGGAAAATTTTAGGATTTCTAAATTGATTTCTCAAAGTATAATCATAATTAAATTAATATGAAACTATTGATTGATTAAAACTTATTATTAAAACTAGTCGGATATGCCAATCCCAAAACTTACTTCTAACTCATACATATTAATGCTTCAAAATTCGCTATCACGCCGCGAAAAAAAAAATCAATATTTTTCGTCATTCTGTTGTACGTCAGCTGCTTGTGAATCGTCGGGTTACCTGGATGCGAGCAGCCGATGTATTATAGTAAACTACGAAAAGTCCTTCTGGCCTGTACCGGTAGGAAAAGATAGCCTCCCTATTGCTTGGTTTTGAGATTTTAGCTAATTCTACTGAAAATACATGAATTTAAAATGCGCGGAACCCGATTACAGAAGAGTCATTCCCATTCCTAGTTGTCGTCAATATTGAATTTGAATGAGAATATCGTCAACTTATACAGACCTAGCCAAATTGGCTTCATATGTGGCAACATATTTTGTCGCCAAATTTGGCGATATTTCACCGATTATCGCCCAACTTGGCGAGAATTTGATGTTTGCGAATATAAATATATAGTATTAAGCATGTAAGTGTTGAAACGATGGTTACAACAATGAAAGAAAATTTGGCGAAACCATGTTCACTAAAACTCATCAATTAAACCCCTTTATGAAGGAATCCTGCTGTATTGTTTCAAAATGTCAGTCCCCCTATAATTTCAAACATCTATATCTCAGACATTTTTTAAGATAGAGGCAAAACAAAAAATGCTCTGGAATCCTTAGATCAAGTCCGAACATTTAACGTAAAAAATGTTTAGGCTTTCTAATTTTTTTGTACAACTTTTTGAAATTGAAATCTTTAAATGGCTATCACAGCTCCCCCTTCAGGCGCTATATCCCCAAATTCAACTGAAACCTGCAGGCTATAGTAAAAAACATATACAAAAAATTTGTTTCAATTATCTGAATAACTTCATACACTTTTCGAAGATACAGTACTGAAAATGGAAAAAAAATCCTGATCGCAGCGCCTTCTTTCATCGAAATATCCCCAAATTCAACTGGGACCTGCAGGCTATAGTCAAAAACATATAGAAAAAATGTGGTTCAATTATCTGCATAACTTCATACACTTTTCGATTATACAATAGTGAAAATGGAACAAAAATCGCGATTGCAGCGCCTCTTTTCATAGAAATATCCCCAAATTCAACTGGGACCTACAGGCTATAGTCAAAAACATAGAACAAAAATTTGGTTCAATCATCTGCATAACTTCATACACTTTTCGATGATACGATAGTAAAAATGGAACCAAAATCTCAATCACAGCGCCTTCTTTCATCGAAATATCCCCAAATTCAACTGGGACCTGCAGGCTATAGTCAAAAACATATAGAAAAAATTTGGTTCAATTATCTGCATAACTTCATACACTTTTCGATTATACAATAGTGAAAATGGAACAAAAATCGCGATCGCAGCGCCTCTTTTCATAGAAATATCCCCAAATTCAACTGGGACCTGCAGGCTATAATCAAAAACATATACAAAGAATTTGGTTCAATTATATGCATAACTTCATACACTTTTCGATGATACAATAGGGAAAATGAAACAAAAATCGTGATCACAGCGCTTCCTTTCGTCGAAATATCCCCAAATTCATGTGGGACCTGCTGGCCATAGCCAAAAACATAGAACAAAAATTTGGTTCAATCATCTGCATAACTTCATACACTTTTCGATGATACGATAGTAAAAATGGAACAAAAATCGCAATCACAGCGCCACCTGTCGTCTTAATATCACCAACTTCAACTGGGACCTTTAGGCTGTAGCCAAAAACATATACAAAAAATTTGGTTCAATTATCTGCATAACTTAATACACTTTTTGATTATACAATAGTGAAAATGGAACAAAAATCGCGATCGCAGCGCCCCCTTTCATAGAAATATCCCCAAATTCAACTGGGACCTGCAGGCTATAGTCAAAAACATATACAAAGAATTTGGTTCAATTATCTGCATAACTTCATACACTTTTATATGATACAATAGTGAAAATGGTCCAAAAATCGTGATCACAGCGCCCCCTTTCGTCGAAATATCCCCAAATTCAAGTGGGACCTGCTGGCCATGAACATAGCCAAAAACATAGAACAAAAATTTGGTTCAATTTGAAGCATAACTTCATACACTTTTCGATGATACAATGAAGATGGACAGACAGACATTTTGTAAAAACATGTTTTCCGAAATCTCTGATCGCTAAAACGTGTAAATCCGTCGAAAACCAGAAGTCGAAAAAAATTTCGGTTACAATACTTTTTTCTATTATAGATAGAAGAAAGTAAAAAATATGTTACATTCTTTATCTTTCATTTATATTTTTTGCTTTGCAATATTTAAAATACTGCATTGTTGCAATTTCAATGCCTATTTTGGCGAGGGTAGCTTTGCGTATAAATAAATCCATTTTTGTTATATAACTCGTATAGAATTGTAACTATAAAAAAAAATATATTTGGCGACTTATCCTGTGGTCGGCTAAAAAAAAAAATGCTTTAAAATTTATAATTCAGTTGTAAAAATATTAAAATGGTGTTTTGTCATCGGAAACACACCTGTGAATATAATTTTTATAATTCTAGCGCACCAGGGAGAAAGTGAAAACTCGTTTACAAAACTTCATCTTTACATGCAAACATTAAGTTAAATAAAAGAATGTAATTAAACAAATAAACAAACAAAAAATATGACACTACATAAGAGTTTTTCTTATATTTGAAGTATGTTGAGTTATAAGGAAATGTCAAAATTATATTATAACAAGATTGCAAATATTCTATTCCTTCATTAGGATTCACTTTTAATTAAATAATGCAATTTAAATTCTTTATTTTAGGAAAACTTTTGAACAACTTGATTTTTATTTATGTTCAGTAATCAGTTAAATTTTAACATACGACAAAGTAGTAACAGGCGATGTTATTCTATGTTTCAGAAGGTGGAACAGCATTTTAAACACTTTCCAACATAGTTGAAAAGTGTTTATGAATTCGGTTTGTCTGTCTGGCCGTGCTCTATCTCGCGTAAATAGTATACTCGAACTGCCATGCAATTGATGCAATATTATTGAGGTTTACTATGCCATTTTTTGTATTAAAAATGAAGTGTGTAGTATTTATGGTTCGTTTATAAGGACACTCAAAAGAATGTCGTTACATTACGGTCTATAGGGAAAAATTGTTTGCAGTGTATTTTAATGATGTTACACCATTTCAAACATATTGAAATATATATATATATGTTATATAAAAATTTTATTTCGCAATATTCCTTTAAATTATTCCACAATCTTTGCTTGACGCAGAATTTTTCTCGCTTGTTTTTCTTAAAGCATTTTTTCACTTTTTTATTACTTTGTGAAGATAAAAATAAATATATGCATTAAATTCTATGAAATGTAAGTGAAGATAAACTTAAATTCCCATTGACGTTCATTGAATTATCTGTAACATGCTTATTTCATTAATTTTATTTTGAAAAGTTTAATCCTGTTTAGCTCATTAAACATTGATAAAGAGGAGAATGACTCTCTCCAAATTCTTATTAGAAAAATTTTGTTTCTAGGGAAATAGTATCTGAGAAAATAATCTTATTTTCACGAACTATCTCTTCTCATCTAATAACAAATTTTCGTTACAAAAAAATGGTATTCATCTTCCTTTTCTTTTCAAGTCATCAATAATATTTTATTTTTATATACGCATTCATTTTTTTCAATTCTTATTACACCACACTATGTTCGGCAATGCATCGATAATCCTTTTTCACCAGAGGACTCAACAATAATCAAATTAGACTTAGCTTTATCCCAGTAATATGACAGAAGGAAACAAAATGATCTATAGGAAAATATCTCCGTGGTAGGATGGAAAATGCGTTGAAAGAGAGATTAAAAAATATATTACGAGTGTGAAAAGTGCTTTAAACTCTTTTATTTACATTTTCCAACATAGTTGAAAAGTGTTTATGAATTCGGCTTGTCTGTCTGTCTGTCTGTCCGAGCTCTAACTCGCGTAAATATACTCGGATTGTCATGCAACTGAACTTTACTAACGCATGTTCGGTATTGAAAATGAAGTGTGTAGCATTTATATTTTTTTTACAGAGACACTCAAAGGAATTCCGTTACATTATGGTCTAGGAAAAGGTAATTTGAAGTTTATTTTAATGATGCTATACTATTTAAAATATATTGAAATTCATATATATCACAAAAGTGTACCACAAGAGACTTATTCTAGAATAGGGTGTGGATAGATCTAGCATTTCCTTTACAGGCATCCTCAAAAGAATTCCGTTACACTACTCTCTATGGGGGAAAAGCGTTTGCGTTTTTTTATTTTTGTTTTTTTTTTAAAATAATGTTTCACTATTTCAAGCATGTTGAAATTAATATATACATTAAATTCTTAAAAACATGAACTTTTAATGTTTCTACTTTTTTATTAACAAAAATTAGATATACAGTGAAACCTCTCTGTGAGACCACCTCCATTAAGCAAGCCCCTCCCTCAACGACCATTTTTTATGGAACGAAATTTATTCCTATAGGCTCTGTTAATTTTACCTCCATTCAAAGACAATTTTCAGTGGAACTCCTCCATGAGCGACCAATTTGTTTGAAGAAACCGTTCTTTCCTGGTCGCCTGACCTTTAGCTTGACCGCGCTTTATTAATGAAATTTCTGCGTCTGATGTGCCAGACAGTGAACTCCCTGCACTTTTCTCACAGGAAGTTTTCTCTCAATGAAGTATATAGATTAATGGAATCTTCATTGTCTGTTCAAGACGAAAAATGTTTGCATTTATTCACGGAACTTCGAGAGGTTTTAAAAATAAAAGTTGTAAAAGATAAAATTGTAAAATCACAGCAAACATAAATTTATACACTTTTTGAACCCTTGTAATTATTTTATTTTGATAGTTAATTTTTTATAATTTTTTTCCTAGGGAGGGGCAAGACCCTCCCTGGATTTTGAATTTTTTTTTGTCTGATTACTTAAAAAAAAATGATAAAATCAATTCTTGCAAGTTAATACAGAATGATTAAACGCTAAGAAAAAAAAATGAACTAAGATTTTTTTTGTCATGTGCCTTCCCCTCCTCTTAATTCCTTGATGAACACATTTTTTTCTTTTAAGTTTTCATGGGTTTCTTATTTATCCAGGTGGCTGGTGCAAAAAGGCTAAACCCCTAACCCAAAGAAAAAAAAACTTCCAGTACTTTATTTTGTTTTTAATTGTTTAATTTCTCTTCCCAGAATGCTGTTAGAAACTTATTTTTGGATATTTAATATTTCTTAATTGTTTTCTTAGTTCAGCTTATTTCGTATTTATATTATGCATTTAAAATCAGCGGACTACAGATCTCCAACTACTATTCCAAAATTTTACCCCTTCCTACACTTCTCTACTTTTAATACACATGTCTCTGAGTATTTAAAGCTATATCTCTTAATATTTTAGACTTAAGATTTAGGGGGAGGGGATTCCCTGTACCTTTCCCCTATATATACGTACAAGTACAAGTAGCTTTTAAAAAACTATTTCTTTTTCTTTTTCTTTACTTAATGGACTGAAAATAACTAAGTTCCAAGACTGGATAAGCGAACTCGTGCAATTTTGGCACACGTTCTATGTTCTAATCAAATTATTTCTTTTTAAAGTAATGCTAAATTTGTAGCGGCCATCTTAAAATGTCCGCTGTGTGGTAGAGCACGAGGAAAGAAGTACAACTGTTTTAAAACCAAAAACTGGTTTATTAACACAATCAGTAGGGAGTTTGAGCGAGCTCCACGAAATTTTCCTAAAAAATTAAATTAACTAAAGAGTTCTTGCTAACACTTGTAGCTTAAACAAAAACGAAACAATATAATTAAACCTTAACCTTTTTAAATATATAATCACGATTCAATACTCTTATCCTTCAAATTACATAAGCACTGATGCAGGTTCAAGTCAGCTTTATCAATGTATAAAATTCCAGTATAAGAATACTAAGGCTGATTTTTAATCACGAGACTCGATGCGAGGTCTCAAGGCTAAACCTAAATCTCAGTCGCAATATTCAACTTCCCAGGCCAAGTCTCTGCTGAGCGCTCACCAGCTCCTCTGAGCTCTGCACTCAAGTCAAAATTCGCTGCTTATATACTTCAGTGTCGACCGACCAGCTCCAGAAAATTTGCATATTCGAAATTACACGGCGACTCACAATTTCAGGGATTCAGCTGTCCTTCGAAAGTTAAAGAAAGATAGAGAGCCTTAATAACTTGTACGCACATAGTCGGTTAATGGACAAAAACGATCTCATTCACACATTGCCTACTCACGTGATGCGAGTAGTCAATACCTTACAACCCCTCCCGGAAATTGTGAAAGAAAAAGCGGTGGTTGAATGCAGACCATCGTCTTTTTCTTTTAAAAATTTAGAGTCCAAAAAAATGAACACAACATGTGACGGGTAAATTTAAATTTTGAATCCAAATGTAAATTTTGTACTTTTAACCCATCACGCAAAAACTGGTCAGATCGACGACACTTTCAACATAACCTCCTGTAAATGTGCAGTATCATGCAAAAGAATCTCACAAAATTTTCCTCATCCTTTTTCTGTTCCTCTATAAGTTGCTCTCTTGACTTCAAAACCAACGACGACAAAACACAAACCTTAACCTCTTCAGCTATTTCAACACCCTCCTGGGGATTCCTCGATAAAGCATCTGCTACTGCGTTTTCCTTTCCGGCCCTATGCTCAATTACAATATTAAACTCCGCCAATTTCAAACACCATCGAACCATTCGAGACGATAAACCTTTTCCGTGCGTTAACTTTGTTAAAGCAGAGTGATCCGTAACCACTTTGACCGGGATATCACAGAAGAAACATCTAAATTTGTTCAAAGCCCAAATTACAGCAAGACATTCGCGTTCCGTAATTGAATAGTTCCGTTCCGCTGCATTTAAAATTCTAGACGCAAAAGCTATGGGGCGATCTTTCTGAGCTAACATCGCACCAATTCCGACTGCGCTAGCGTCACAGTATAATTCAAATTGTGAAGAGTAATCGGGATGAGCTAAAACCGGTGAAGAAATTAAAGAATTCTTTAAATGTTCGAAAGCATTTTGAGCCGCTTTCGACCAAACAAATTTAACCCTCTTTCGTTTTAAAGCATATAGTGGTTCGCAGATTTCTGAAAAATGTGGTATAAATTTTTGAAACCAAGCCACCATACCCAAAAATGTTGCTACTTGTTTCGCATTCTTTGGAGGTGCCATTGCCGCAATTGCATCTGTTTTTTGTTTGTCTGTTTGTATGCCCTCTTGTGTGATTCGAACACCAAGATATTTTAACTCTTTACGAATAAATTTACATTTTTCTAATTTGACAGTGAGACCCGCGTTTCTGAGCAATGTGAAAACTTTACGTAATAAATTTATATGTTCCTCAAATGTTTCAGACATAACTATAATATCGTCGAGGTATACCAGAACTCCGAAACCAAGAAGGGGTTTCAGAATGGTATCCATTGCCTTCTGGAACGTGGCTGGAGCCCCCGATAATCCAAAACTCATGCGTTTAAATGCGAAACACCCATTATGCGTTATAAATGCTGTTTTAAGTATGTCTTCCGGTTTCATGCCGATTTGAAAATAACCGGAGGTTAAATCGAGTGTGGACATGAATTTAGTACTTTGAATATTGCCTAGTATGTCATCTATTACAGGAATTGGATACTGTGGATATTGGGTTATTGAATTGAGTTTTCGATAATCTATAGCGAATCGCCAAGCCTCAGGATCCTCAATGCTTTTTCCATTGTTTTTCCGACATAATACTACTGGTGACGCGTATGGAGATTCAATGGGCATAATGATGTCGTCGCGGAGCATTTTGTGAATGTGATAATTAATGATTTTCTGTTTGACTTTATCGTAACGGTATGGTTTGCTTGCTACTGGTGCATGTGAACCGGTATTAATTTCATGCCAGGAAACGTGTGTCAACCCCGGTTTGTCTGAAAACACTTCCCTGAAGTCATGTAAAAACTTATTAAATTTGCTTATCTCCCCCTTTGTTAAACCAGATTCACTTAAATCAATTGAGAGTGATGAGGACTCGTTTGTACAAGTATTCTCATCATTATTAACCTCCAGTGTACGTGAAAAGAAATCCAGGCTCATCCCTCTATCTTTCATGAAATCAACTCCAACAATACAATGTGCTTTTAATCCATCTAATACTAGAAATTGCCACCTCGCTTTAACCGACCGTATTTCTACATCCAAATCCACCAGACCTTTTATACTGCATTGTATCCCTTGAGCCGATTGAACCACTAAATTAACATGTCGCAACCTTTTATACGAAAAATATTTCTTATACACCTCAAACGATATAAAACTTTTATCCGCGCCTGTATCCAGAATACTTTTCACCACTATTCCACTCAAAACTATTAACAACTCAGGTAATTCCACTGGGTTAACTACTACCGTGTTTAACTCGATCACAGAAGGCTTTGAAGAGTTAACCTGTGACTGCTGACCTTCCGCACAACAGCCACCTACCAGTTTAACCCCTGCTGACAATTTCTAGCCTTACCAGATCTTTCCTCTTTACGCTGAACGACTTTTTCGCCAACCACCAACTGTCTAACCCTGGACGAACTATTCTGCCGAGGGTTAACCTCGTTCCTTCTATCCAAACCATTGCTATTGCGACTGCTCACCCCCTCATTTCTTCTGAAACCATTATTATAAGTTTGATCATAATTCCGTAAACCACCACCAACTCTTTGAAAATTTTGCCTATCCCCATAATTAACTGGACCACGAACATTACGACCATTATATTCAGTATCATAATTCCTGGACCTATTAATAAACCTATCCCCCTCGTTGAATTCTCGTGTGGTTCTCTGTCTATGGTGATCCGCCTCATGTCGCGCTTCATACTTTATTAATAATTGATAGAGTTCAGCTGTATTCGCTGGGGCACGCAGCTCGATAAAGTCCTGGATTGACACTGCGAAAAGAGGAAGCAGAATATCCATCAGCTCCTGATGAGTAACGTCAAGTGCCAACTTGTTTTTTAATTCGAGCTTTCTCAGAAAAAATCCGGACGCTTTTTCGTAAATAGTCTGGCGTTTACAATAGAATTCACGTCTTAATTCCGCTGCATTAAGCTGATTAGGAAAGGCTTTAGTTAACTCCGAGCATGTTTGCTCAAATCTCTTCGCGTCATCGGTCACCAAGAAACGTCCAATGTTCTCAAGCCAAAGCAAGGCTTCATCCTTTAGAGAGCATTTCAATACTACATATTTGTTTTTATCCGGAATATCGTTAAAGGCAATATAATCGTTCAATTTATTTAAAAATTCTGTGACATCAGAATGTCCGGCAAAGTAAACTCTGGGGACTATCTCTCGTGGATGTGGGCCATCGTACAACCCGTGAAGTTGGGCGCCATTTGTAGCGGCCATCTTAAAATGTCCGCTGTGTGGTAGAGCACGAGGAAAGAAGTACAACTGTTTTAAAACCAAAAACTGGTTTATTAACACAATCAGTAGGGAGTTTGAGCGAGCTCCACGAAATTTTCCTAAAAAATTAAATTAACTAAAGAGTTCTTGCTAACACTTGTAGCTTAAACAAAAACGAAACAATATAATTAAACCTTAACCTTTTTAAATATATAATCACGATTCAATACTCTTATCCTTCAAATTACATAAGCACTGATGCAGGTTCAAGTCAGCTTTATCAATGTATAAAATTCCAGTATAAGAATACTAAGGCTGATTTTTAATCACGAGACTCGATGCGAGGTCTCAAGGCTAAACCTAAATCTCAGTCGCAATATTCAACTTCCCAGGCCAAGTCTCTGCTGAGCGCTCACCAGCTCCTCTGAGCTCTGCACTCAAGTCAAAATTCGCTGCTTATATACTTCAGTGTCGACCGACCAGCTCCAGAAAATTTGCATATTCGAAATTACACGGCGACTCACAATTTCAGGGATTCAGCTGTCCTTCGAAAGTTAAAGAAAGATAGAGAGCCTTAATAACTTGTACGCACATAGTCGGTTAATGGACAAAAACGATCTCATTCACACATTGCCTACTCACGTGATGCGAGTAGTCAATACCTTACAAATTTAGTGGGTTGGAAAGTATTTTAAACACCTTTTATTTATTCAAAAACAGTTTTTTGATGGAGCTGCCATATATAGGGATAAGATTTTATCATATCATAACACATATGATCACATAACACATTATGTTGCATAACAATATGATCACGTTCAGACATGTACGTGTCTGAATTTCTAAATGTCTTAATTTCAGACATTTCATCAGTATTTATTAGTTCATTTATGCCATGAATATAGTAAGATACTTATGTGTCTTAAATTCAGACATCTATGATGTCTGAAACTTCACATTCAGATACTTAAGTGTCTGACTAATTTTTTCAGACACTTTTCTATTTGCAATGAATGTAACAAAATCTATTAGAGTTTTCAATTGAAAACGATTTTCACCTACGTTCTGTATAACGGGCAAATAGAGCCCTGCACAGGTCGGGTTGTAACCGACACGAACACGAAATTTCTGCTTAAAGTCGACCCAAACTGAAAAAAGAAATTTCGGTAATCCGAACAGGAGCCGAATCCGAAGTGAAAGAAAATTAATCCGTTTTTTAATGCAATTATGGAAAAATAGGCTACAATTATATCTCTAATATCAATTTATTCTTTTTTGTATAAAAACACATATACAATTAATAATATTCAAATTTATAGTTCTTTTCCCATTAAAAAAATATTCAGCACTTTCTTTCGAAAAATCCTGTCAATCCGAACCCAATCCAAAAGAGCCAAAACCTAACCTGAAATATTTAAAGTCAATCCGACCCGATCCCGACCCGCAACGAAAAAAATTAGCTTCAACCCAACCTGACCCGAGGATAAAATCGTGTAACCGACCCTATGAAGGACTTTACCGGGCGATAATATCGTGTATCTTTAACCTGGATAACTCTGATCAGATTGCCTGTTTTTTGTAACATCATAAGATAAGACCGTTTGGATACAATACATTTCTTTTAAATAGATTTCTAATTACGCTTTTAAAAATAAATATTTTTTTCAATAAGAACAGTCTCTTTGTTTGTTGTCATTCTTAGGTTTATATGTGGGTCGGGCCTGAAGGTGCGGACCGAAATTTTTTGTTGTAACTGTCTCTCCTATCAATCTATATATTACATAAATTTTGTGTCTCTAGGACCATTATTTGTCGAATTATTAAATTATTTCTAACTTAATTTCGTGATCTTGTAGCCGCACAAAAAGTTTTTCTTAATTCTTATATTATTGCGGAGATGACTATATTATTTGAATTACGTGTTTTCTATTAAACATCTATCTTGATACGCTTTCATTGCAATTGAGCTGTTTAAACTCTATTCTTTTATAAAATACACATTAACATTCCTAGAATTTCTACATAATAATGAATGCAATGTTGTCACTTTAATATGAACCGACATATTTTAGAGTATATGATTATTAATTTTAATTTACTTATTTTACAACTTTTTATCAACAGTTATTGATTCAAACGCATCACGTGGTTGTGTCTTTTTTTTTCTCCTTTCGGTTATCTTTTTTTTTTTTTTTTTTTTTTTGTAAATTTTAAGGGTGTATTCAAATCTTTACTGCTTATTTTGAGACACATTTTTAAATTCATTTTTGCTCTAAAATGCGTCGAATTGGCAGGTTCTCTCATTCAGAAACTTTATAATGTCCGTATTGTCTCGATTTTTTGATAAAGGCAAAATGTATTTTAAAAAATGCTGTCAAAGTGGACATTTTGAACCGAATTTCCCGAAGTGATAGCGCTGGAAACAAACAAAAATTATCGTGCTGTGAAAATAATTGTTTGTGAATCAATTTCTAATTAATTGAATGAAAAATAAAAACACGGGTCCCTTATAAATCTCTTCATAAATCACGCCGCCAAGTTTCATGTTTTTATTTTTAAAAATAAGTCTGAAAATGTGTCTCAAAATTTTGAGTTGTTGAACGTGGGAAAATGTTTTTTTTGAATACCGCCTTACTTTTCATTTCGGCTCGGGCTTCGAAAAAAAAAAGAGCCTGAACTAATCTCTAATACACGCTGAAATATTAAATTACTTGAGGGGGTTAACTGTCCCTCCTAACTTTCCTCAAACTGCGCCCCTGTACAGGAGGTATTAAGAAAAATCTTTGCTGACTTAATTATGTATGATGTGGGAGAGAAATAAAAGTAATAACATAAGCGAGGAAATAATGTATAAATATTCAATAATAAATTTCACTTGAGTAAAATATCCAAGTATTATCCAGTGTGTTTAAAATTTTATTTCATGCAGCGATTCTCTTTGATTCCCAAAACTGAAAACTCTGATTAAACAATGCTCATCTGTGTTTTGAAACATTTCATTTAAATCAGCTTATTTTCATCAAAAGCTTTAGGGAATTCATCCCCACAGAATTATCTTTCATTACCAACTACTTCTCTCTCTGATCGCTGATCCCGAGTTCTCGATGCTCAGTTTTACGACGGGGGTTGCTGTCAATAAAGTTGTTCATGTCATTAAATGCTGCCGAATATCTTTACATATATATTTATTATCCCGGCGGCGGCATAAATACGGTGATGAACGTTATTAAAATTTTCATATTCTCTAGGGCTTCATAACAGAAGACTTTGTAGATTCATGAATACATGCACATTGGATCAAACAGGGAAACTTTTTAAATTTTGTTAATGCGTAGAAACATTAAAATGGTTGTTCACACAATCCTAAAATAAATAAATCCTTGGAATTATTTAAGTTTATGAATTTGAAGTGACGAACATTGTAAAAGTTTTCATATTCTTGAGGGCTTTATGACAGAAGCAGTGTTGTAGCCGTAACCCAATAAGCATATAGTATACGCCAGAGAGCATTATAGCTTTTATTAAGATACAGAGGGTATACGGAGCTTCTAAAATAATCCACAGGGTATGCGGGGTATACCACCGTATATTTTCCGGTACATACCTGGACAGAAGACTGCTTCTTTATGGTTCGTCCAAACGAAAAGGAGACTACGAAAGGAGACTACGAGTAAAACTCTTCTATTCATTTGGACAAACTATATAAATTCATGAATTTGAGATCACACTAAGGAAAATTTTAATTTTGATATTACATACAAACATAAAAATGCTTGTTCGCACAATCCTAAAATGAATAAATCCTCGGAACTATTTTATGAAATTATATTTATGAAGTTTTCATAATCTCACGGGCTATATGTCAGAAGACTGTTTGTATATTATGGTTCGACCAAATGGAAAGGAAACTACGGAGACTACGGTTGCTATAATAAAAGTATTCTTTTCATTTGGACAAACCATAAAAATTCATGAAATTCGAAATATATGCATTTGAGATCACACTGAGGAAAATTTTAATTTTGCTAATACGTACAAACTTACAAAGAGTTGATCACATAATCCTAAAATGAAAAAATCCTTGGAACTGTTTAATTTTATGAATTTGAAGTGATGAACGTTATTAAAGTTTACACATTCCGGAGGGTTTTATGACAGAAAACCGTTTGTATATGGTTCGCCAAAATGAAAAGTCGCCTGATCAAGGCGACTAATTTAAATTACGAGACCTATTAAATCTGTCAATTCAACAAAGTTAAACAGAAACCTAGAACCGGCAATCAAAGGTAACTGTAGCAAACCACAAGAGAGCAGAGCAAGCACAGCAGCAATGTCAACAAATCTATAGACAGGTGGATCACAGCCATGCTGTGATCAGGCGATTTCCTCCCCGCACCCAGGTACTAACCCGTCGAGCTAGGCATTCATGCCGGGCAGGTAGGGGCTGGTTAGCGGTATATATATATATATATATATATATATATATATATATATATATATATATATATATAAAAGACAACGGAGACCACGGCTGCTATTATCAAAATCTCTTTTTCATTTGGACAAACTATATAAATTCATGAAACTTAGAATATATGCATTTTTGATCATACAGAGAAAAAATTTTAAGTCTGTTAATATATACAAACATAAAAATATTTGTTCACACGATCCTAAAATGAATAAATCCTCGGAACTATTTAATTTTATGAATTTGAAGTGATGAACATTATTAAAGTTTCCAAGTTCTACAAGACTTTATGGCAAAAGACGATTTGTACATGGTTCGCCCAAATGAAAAGAGACTACGTAGACTTACAGTTGCTATAGTAAAAGTCTCCTTTTCATTTGGACAAACCATATAAATTCATGAAATTTGGAATATATGCATTTGACATCATCACACAGAGAAATTTTTTAATTTTGATAATGCATACAAGCATAAAAATGCTTGTTCTTACTATCCTAAAATGAATTAAACCCTCGTAACGTTTCATAGTTTATGCATTTGAAGTGATGAACGTTATTAAAGTTTTCACTTTCATGAGGGATTTATGACAGAAGACTGTTTGTATATGGTTCGCCCAGATGAAAAAGAGACTATGGAGACTACGGTTGCTAGAATAAAAGTCCTCTTTTAATTTCGGCAAACTTACACAAATTCATGAAATTCGGAATGTATGCAATTTTGATCACACAAGGAGAAAATAATTTTGATAATGCATACAAACATAAAAATGCTTGTTCACATCATCCTAAAATGAATTAAATCCTCGGAACTTTTTATAGATTATGAATTTGAAATGATGATCGTTATTAAAGTTTTCATATTTTCAAGGTATTTATGACAGAAGGCTGTTTGTATATGGTTCTCCCAAATGAAAAGGAGACTATGGTGGCTACAGTAAAAGTCTTTTTTTTTTTCATTTAGAAAACCATATAAATTCATGAAATTCAGAAGTATATGCATTTTTGATGACACAGAGAAAAAAATTAATTTTGATAATGCATACAAACATAAAAATGCTTTTTCACACAATCCTAAAATGAATTAAATCCTTGGAACTTTTTATAGTTTATGCATTTGATGTGATGAACGTTATTAAAGTTTTCATATTCATTAGAGCTTTATGACAGAAGACTGTTTGTATATGGTTCGCCCAGATGAAAAAGAGATTATGGAGACTACGGCTGCTACACGCTACAGTAAAAGTCTTCTTTTAATTTAGGCAAACCACATAAATTCATGAAATTTGGAATGTATGCACTTTTAATCACACAAGGAAAAAATAATTTTGATAATACATATAAACATAAAAATGCCTGTTCACACCATCCTAAAATGATTAAATGCACGGAAATATCTAATTTTATGCTTTCAAGTTATAGCTAGGTTTTAATTTGAATGTGATACTTATTAAAATCTATTTTTAGTATTATTAGTTTATGTTTCCTGGTACATAGCGCTTGATTTGTACAAGAATGGAGAGAATTTTTGCTATTATAAAATTGAATCTTTGAGATATCATAAACAAGTAATTCATAATATCAGAAAGAAACGCATCTCGCCATGCTCGGGGAATTAATCACCAATTGTGGTAGAGTTGCCGTTTTCTCCTTAGTTTTCCATATTTTTTTATGTCACTGCAAATGATACTTTACATACTGTAGCAAAGAAATGTTTAATGTCACATGTTTATAGATTTTAAAATTGTATCCTTTAAAATTATTTAAACTAGTCGTTGGGGGCCACCGTAATAATTATCCATCATGGATATGCAGAATATAAAATATGAAAGTAAAACATGTGCAAACTATTTATAAAATGCAGTGCAATTAAAATAAAATCCTGGCTTGATGACGTCATGAACTTTAAACGCTCTATTACTGAATTGCGTAAAAGAAATATCCTTATAACTCCAAAATTGATAATCCTATTAACTAACGGTTTACTGCGTTAGATGAAGCTTTTCATTTCTAATTAAAATATATCTTTCAATTGAAATTTGAATGAAATACAGGGTCATGAAAAATATAAATACAAATATTAATTAACAAATATGTAACTAATATGTAACAAATATGTAACTAATTATCCGATCGACTTCATTCTTTATGCAAAATTTATGTTTTTTTATTGTCATTATATTAATTCCTTAAAAAAAAAATTAGAAAATTTTTATATACCTTTTATCAGAACGAATATTTCGAGGGTCCGAAAAAAATAGTTCCGGATAATCGAGGTTACTGAAATTCAATAAGATTCTTTCCATTATTACATACTAAGTACATACCATATTTCAAGTCTCTATCTCAATTTGTTCGGGAGATTGAGCGTTTACAGACACACACACAGACAGACGGACGGCAAATTTGTTTTTTCTAAAAATATGTTTTTCGGAACCTCTAGTGTCTGAAACGTGTAAATCTGTCAATTTTTTTTTTCGATTTTCAAAACGATTACAAAACTTACCCTATACTGCGTATGATAAGTAAGTAAAAAATATCAAAAATCGGCAAAAGTTAAATTACAGTTTTCAAACAAACTTTGTATGGAAGTGCATTTTGTGTTCTGCGCATATACACTGTTAAAGATTTGCAGGAAACTCTCCAATAATTAAATCATTTGTAAAAATAATGGTTACTTGTCCATATTATGAAGCATTCTCATTGGCCAGAATAGAGATAAATTGCGGTTATGTAACCGTTTTCTACCAAACGGTTGAGAGACTGAACATTTTGCTGCAAAAGTTTCACCATGTGGGGTGTAAAAATTGGATGGAAATTTTGTAAATATATTTAAATGCACTGGTTCAAGAATTATTAGTAAAACAAATCTTGTTGAGTTAATTATGCACCAGCCTAGGTCAAGAAGATATATATAAAACGCATAATATACAAGTGAGTACATTCTAATAAAAGACAAATGTTTCTTAATCTGGGAAAATACAACCAAAAAATACAATAAAGAACGAAAAACACAATAACCTCTTTCGAGTTATACTCATGATTCCGAAAAGGTTCTTTATCTTCAGAAACCCCAGAAACCAATCTATTTTAGATATTTAAAAAATGCATATACATAAAAATAAAGTTTCTTTGCCTGCCACTAATTTTCGGAAACGTTTCCGAATAGTTTTCATTGTTTATTAACCAATTTTCTCATCCCAGAATATAAGTTTTTCGGCTACTATCTATTCTCAAGTAAACATTTTTATGTTCAACAAACATGTTTTACGGACAAGCATGATAAATTATCAGTATTAACATTAACATTAACATTAATTATTTGGTTACTCTTGCATGTATAAATTCAGTTACGTAGCTGAAAATGTTTAATTGAGAGCGGATAACATCTTAAAAATCGATATTCTGGTTTGAGAAAACAGATTACTTCGACCATAAAAACTATAAACGTTTCCGAAAATCAGTGGCAGCAAAAGAAACTTTGTTTTTATAGATGCTTCTTTAAATCTCGAAAATATATATTGTTTTCTGATGTTTCTAATTATAAAGAACGCTTTTTGGAATCGCGAATAGCTCGGAAGAGGTTATTCTATATTTTCGTAGGTGATTATGTTATATTTTCGTATATTAAGAAACATTTGACTTTTTTTTACAGTGTAGACAATGTATGGATATTCAACTAGAAAATCTGCAGATCAGGAGCCTCAACGTCACCTCTGAAAGTCATTGCTTTCTAATCTCACTTTTCATATTATTTAGCATCTTACAAATCGCAATTAATTTTTTTTAATGTTACACACATATTTATAGGCATATAAAATACTTCCGAGGTTTCAGAAATTAGAAGCGTTAAATTAAACACGGTTTATTCAATGATATTCTTACATTCTTATGAACTTCTTATTCTTGTAATTTTTTAGATAAAAAAATGTATTTCTTATTTTGATATTTTTTGAAATAGGGTTGCTAAGCAACTAATAAAATAAAGAGGAAAAAAAAGAAATGCATTTTAAAATTTGTAAAAAATAGGTAAGTAAAATGTTTTATATTTCCCGAACAGTTGCAAAATTTTTTCCAATAATTTAAACAATTAATTTCTAAATTCTAATCGATGTATCGGCAAAATTTCAAAGCTATTGCATATATTTAAGACCTCCATATCGAAAATTTAGTATCCGTAATTTTAAATTTAAATCCATTATTCAAATATGCGATTTTCATTTCAGCTAAAAATGAAATCTGAAAATCATCTGCATTCCCATAGGAAAGCATAATGACTTAAAAAGAAATGTTCTATATTTTTCGAACGAATGAACCGAATGTAACTAAAAACTATACAGCTAATTCCGGGTACCAAAAATCAACTTAATAGGACAATTTTTACGGTAGTTATCGCGGAACAGACAGACAGACGGAAACCAAAAACTTTTCGCGTCTCCACAGTGAGCCTTCACTGACGTTTCAGCAATAAATTTCCGTCGAGTAAAACAAAATTATCTCCAACGTATTTAAAATTATATATAAGGCAATTACTCCCTTTAATTCCCAAAGCTGAAAATGCTGATCAAATATTGATAATCTCATGTTCATGTTATGGAACATTTCATTTAACTCATCTCCACTGAATTATCTCTAATTAGCGACTACTTCTCTCTCTGGCTGCTGATTTCGAGTTTTCCTAGCCCAGTTTTTCCATGAGGGGATGTCAGTAAAGTTGTCCATTTCGTTAAATTCTGAAGATTATCTTTACTTATATATTATATTGTCCAGGCGGCGGCATGAAAACAGTGTTGAACATTGTTAAAAGTTGCATATTCTCGAGGGTTTTATGACAGAGAAAACTGTTTGTAAATTCGGAAAATTCGGAGTGTATGTATTTTTGTTCAGAAAGGGAAATATTTAAAATTTTGTTCCGTTAAATTCCGAAGATTATCTTTACTAATATATTATATTATCCAGGCGGCTGCATGAAAAAATTGTTGAACATTGTTAAAAGTTGCATATTCTCGAGGGTTTTATGACGCAGAAGACTGTTTGTAAATTCGGAAAATTCGGAGTGCATGTATTTTTGTTCAGAAAGAGAAAGATTTAGTAATTTTGTAAATACGACACGTTCATAAAAATGCTTAAGAAAATTATCTACTCAATACTAAAATGAAACAAATCTTTTGAATTATGTAAACATGGGCTTTTAAGCTACTTTTAAGTTGATTTCTTTAGAAACAAACTTATTTACATTTACTTGACACACGCACACACACACATATATATAAGGGGATACCCTGTATATATCTATACAGGGTATCCACAAAGTATCTTTACAATTTCAACCTATTATCAGTAACAGAAATTAACAGATACATGTGAATGGAAATTAGCACAATATTAGGAGTATATATAGAAGTTTTTTTTTCATCAATTAATAAACCTCTATATACGCGTCATTGGTTGCACGAAGTACGTCAAGGCAATAATAGTTGACGATTTCCTTTGATACACTTTTTCGTCCACTCCTTGCTTTATCCAATACTGAGCCGGTCTCCATGAATTTCTTGTGCCATTCGGACGTCTCAGTATAGAATAAAACAAGGAGAACTATTAGACTTATTTTAGGAAGGAGAACCAAATTAGGATGGAATTTTTTTTTCTTAAAACATTTCGTTGTTGCAGATTTACAGCCAGTTGGATTATTTTGGGGAGAGTCGTTTGAAGTATAATTAACTACATTGTTTTGTAACTCGTAAATAGTTTTAACCATAAAGATTATTTGGAGATTTATCTCCTGCGCTTGG
The DNA here is from genome assembly GCA_963931845.1 of Maratus michaelseni. NCBI lineage: Eukaryota > Metazoa > Arthropoda > Arachnida > Araneae > Salticidae > Maratus > Maratus michaelseni. Next base: position 388,552,205 of record OZ007587.1, on the reverse strand, counting down.
CTGACTGGAAAATACCTTAAAATTAATTTATTAATTTATAGTTAAATTCTAAAAAAATCAAAATGTATTGTCATTGGAAACATTCATGCATACACAATTTTTATAATTCTAGCCTATCGAGAAGTGAGTTAAAAATTGACTATAAAATTCTATCTTTACATACGAAAACCAAGATAAGTTAATAAACGAGTGTAATAGGAAAATAGTTAAATCAACATTAGTTTTCTTGTGACTAAAGTATTACAGCATTCATTCAGTGATAAAACAAAGCTATAAAATATTTAAAGATAAATTGCAAAGTACCTTTGAAACCCAATACAATCGTGCATGTTAGAAATAGATGTCTCATCTAAGATATTTTATTTTTTATCAATTTCCTTTTATCTGGATAGCCTTTGAATTTTATCTTATATTTCCTTTATTTGCTGTTGAGATAGATAATATCTTTAACTCATTCACGTTGTAATTTCTTTTGGTGAACCTCCTTGTACTGATCTTCTTGCTTATTTGCGACTTGATTTTGGACACTTTAGGTAATTAAGTATGTACATTACAAAAAGTGATTTTCCTATAGACACTGAGAAGCAGTCTTTAGAGATTCCGGTAAGCATTTTTTCCTTCAAATTCAGATTAACTTTGTAATTGTAAATCTAACCAGGAAATCATTTCCTGTTAGATTATAAGATTTTTTTGAGGAAATAATAATAATAAAAACTTTTGCAATTATAATCTTTCTGAACATCTATAAAGTAATCCCTCAACATTCCAAGGAATCTGACAGGATTTTTCACGATTTTCTTTTTTATTATTATCTGTTTCTTTTGCAGGATTTATAATGGTTAAAAATTAGTTAAAAATTATTTCCCCCTGTGATTTGTTAGTATCTCTTTATAAATCAATTGTTAGTTATCAACTGGAAAAGGAGCGAGTGTTGTAGGAAAGCAAAATAATAAGAGAAGAATACTCATTGCAATGGGAATAATAGCAACAGCAGAATACTCATTGCAGTGGGGATATTAGAAATGGTAAGGTAACAGCATCTTCAATCAATTAATCCAAAATGTGCAGGTTCTCGTAGAGATGGAGCTAAAGATGCACTTAGATTTCAAATAAAAGCATTTCTGAAGCATTTAGTTGTATTTAAATATCGTATCGCATACTGACCCACTAATACATTATCACATCTTTGCGAATAGTGAGAGTCGAAATTACTTTATACAGAAATCTTTTTTTTAGCTGTAATTGTTTCTCCACTTAATTTGAATTATCTCCAATAAATAAATTTCATATATATGAATATGTGTGTGCAGTGCATTCACCTTCTGCATATATGTTATGCATAACGTATTGTTAATTAATACATACATCCTTTTGTTTCTTGAAATGCTGTGTCACTCTAATTAAAATTTTATAGAACGTAACTTTGCTTTGGTGCAAAGAGATAAACTCAACGTTCGGCAGCGTGGCCAATCGTTCTTCTACGTGTAATTAAATGGCGGCGTGAGTCAGCTCGGATTCTGGGAGCCTTACGGTAAACGTGAGCGTCGAAATAATCGTTCGTGTGACATTAGACTCAGGGATTACTGTATTATAAAGCAAAAACATGTCCGTGAGCAACGTTGAATCCAACGACCTAAGCAATAAAATTCGCTTTTTAGCTAATTTATTAAATTCTAAAATATCACATAATTTCAATTTTTACACGAATTTCAATTCGACTTTGGTCGAATCATTCATTGAAAGTCAAATTCAGTCGAATTGAAAAGTTGAAAGTCAAATCATTGTTGAAAGTCAAATTCAGTCGAATCATTCATTGAAATTCAATTCGACTTTAGTCGAATAGAAAAAAAACATATGTGCCATCAAATACAATTTGTTAGAAAACTGTATCTTAACTTAGTGATATTTTGTGGTGTTTAAAATAATTTTCAAGCTTCATTAACACTTCCCAACGTAGTTGAAAATTCTTTATAACTTCGGCAGGGCCTGATTACATAAAAGGCACGTGAAGCACATGCTTCCCCTATAAAATTTTAAAGAGGCCCCAAAATGATTGTGAACAGGGCCCTCTAATTCTCATTTGAATTTTTTTACATTAAACAAAATTTGTTTTGGAGAAGAAACTTTGCTTAATCCAAGAGGAAATCCACGCACTACTTCACGAAACTTATTTAACAGTGAAATATGAATGTCATCAATAGGATGCTAATTAATCATATAGCATCATGATGTGCCTGTTATAGAAATCACCCGGGAAATTGAGTACATGAACTAAATATATCTGAAGTATATACAGGGGACATAAAAAAGCTGTTTAATGAAATATATGTGACCTCAGCTAAGCTACTTCCGTTAATAATATTAGTATCATTGGTGAGTTTTCATAAATGAACAATTAATAACACTTTTGCCAAATGAAAAGGGGCCGCAAAATGATACCGTGCTTCCCCTTAGATTCAGAGGTTAATCGGGCCCTGAACATCGGTTCGTTCGTCTGTCTGTCCGTCAATCTGTCCGCGCTCTAACTCCCGTAAATATAATTGTATTTCTATGATATTCATATATGTTATTGAGGTTCACAGTAGCATGTTCCCTATAGAAGATAAAGTATGTAGTTATTATAGTCCGTTTACAGGTAGCGCTGTAGTCGTAATAAAACCAGAGGATATACGTTACAGGCAGATGGTATACGCTAGACAGTATACGCCATAAGCCTTATTTGAGAAACATGGGGGTATACGGAGTTCCTTAAAAAATCCAGAAGGTATACGGTGTATATATCCGTATACCCTGCCCTGTATTCCTGTTTACAGGGACACATAAAATAATTCCGTTACATTATGGCCTATGAGGGAAAATTATTTGTGGTGCATTTTAATGGTGTTACGCTACTTCAAGCATGATAAAACTTATATCCAGTACTGAGTGTACTCCATTATTCTTTCTGTCGAATATGAAGTGTTTGCAGACACACACAAAAGCATTGTGTTAAATTATGATCTTCAGATTAAAAAAAAAAAAATGTTTGCAGTTTTTTTCAGTGAGGTTACTCTACTTACAACATATTGAATATGATATGCATCATTGAGGTTGCATTATAATATGCTTATAGATTATGAAGGGCGTAGCATTTATCGTTTATTTATAGAGATGCACAAAATAATTCGGTTACAAGAGCGACTATGAGCGATAATTATTAGGATTGCGTTTTCAGCGTGGTGAGCATTTATAAGTTTAAAGGGTTTTATTATATTACGTGGCGTGTAAACACTATAAATCATATACAGGGCTGCCCAAAAGAGTTCGTTAGCAGTACCGCCCATGGGTGTAAACTGCATAAAATGTCCTTAATTGTGGTTTGCATTTTCCTGCTGAGCTTTTAGTGAAATGAGAGACGATTGCAAAACATAAATATAGAGGGCTGCGCAATAGAAATTATATACATTGCTGTCTATAGATGGTAAGTGCTGGAAGCGTGTTACAAATGGTGATAAGTTCGTCATTGACGAATTTACGAGAGGTAAACAATCACCTTTTCCTCCTGAAAAACCTATTTATGAGGAAATGTCTGATGTTGTCTACAATTGGACAGCACGTGCGATCTCAGCTAGATAAGATTTTGTTTTGATCATACGATTTGCTTAAGATCATATCTTAACATAGTAGTAAATGCATCGGCAATATATTCCGGCAGCGACGTCATTTGGTGATAGAATGCAATGTGTTTGGATTTCAATGCATAAAAAATATGAATTTTTCACATATTATGTGATTTAGTTTCGTGCTTATTTGAGATTCCATTTCGGATAATTTTAATGCTTAAGTATGCACATTGTAAAAAGTGGTTTACCTATAGACCCCATGAAGCAGTCTATAGTTATTCCGGTAAGCATTTTTTTCTTTTTAAATTCAGACTTACTGAATTAATAAATTTAATAAGACAATTCATTAGTGTTAGAGTGTAGTTTGAGATAATATATTGCCATCGTTAATATTTAGATAGCGAAGTCATTTAGCGACAAAATGTAATGGATTCGGGTTTTCAATGTGTCAAAATTATGAATTTTAAATACGTCGTATTTCAGCATAAAAAATTTTAACCTTGTATTTGCTACTATATAAATTGATTTCAGTAATATTTTCCAAGTTGATTTGATAATCTAAAGCTGACTTGAAAGGATTTCCAGAGTAAATTTAGAGCATGCTTTTGGCTTTTACACGTAAAAAAAAAAAAAAAAATCAGATTATTTTAATGAATGATCTCTTCTAATACAACATATATTTTTTTAACTATGCATGTATATTGCTACATAAACTAATTTCAGTAGTTTTTTTTTTTTTTTTTTTTTTTTTTTTTTAACCGTATGAGCATTTGACGATATCTTTTGAAAAAGTTTCCTGGTAAATTTGTAACATGTGCTGAATGAGTAAAAAATATGAATTTTGAATGAATAATTTATAGCAATTCAACAGATGAAGTTTCAACTTTGTACTACTAAACAAAATAACTTTTTAAAAGATTTTTTTTTTAAATGAATTTAATGACGCAGTTTGAAAAAGTTTTCTAATAAGTTTACAGCATGCGTTTGGCTTTTACATGTAAAAATACCTGATTATTTTATTGAATGATCGTTTGTAATTCCACTTTAAAATTTTAAACAATGCATATATTGCTATATAAATTCATTTCAATTGTTCTTTTTAAGCATATATTTTGAAAAAGTTTCCTGGTAAATTTGTAGGATGTGCTTTTCTTTGAATAAGCAAGAAATATGAATTTTTAATGAATAGTTTATAGTGATTCAACAGATAAAGTTTTTATTTTATACTACTAAACAAACTAATTTTTCAAAGATTTTTTTCAAATTAATAATGCAGCATGAAAAAGTTTTACAAAAAGTTTGCAGCGTGCGTTTTGTTTTTAGCGAATAAAAAATATAATTTTTAGTAATACAAGTGATTTATTACATGAAATTCGAAATCTTGCAGCAATCACATCAAAAGAAAAATTAAAATATTTCAATAATTTTTTTCTCGACATTGGCTTATATTTGCTTACAACAAAAAATAAAAATAAAATGTACGTAATTACAGAATTTGTGCCTCAAATTTGTGCTATACTTTTTTTTTTTTAAGATATCAATTATCTATTTTATTGAATGATTTACTTCACTTATAATAATTTTAATTATATTTTAATATCTATATAATTAAAAAATGCATCTGTCAATAATATTTCGATTTTCCAACGTACCCTAGTCCAGTGAGTATGAGATAGTCGAAATAATACTGTATATTATGTATAGTTCGTTTGAATTTTTTTTTTCATGCCGCACATTAATATTATGCAACGTGTTCTTTGTGGAATATTAATATTATGTTATAACGATTTCTTTTAAATCAAGAATCTGTTAACAACGGCTATCGCTTATAGTGTAATGAAATTCTAATTTTGTTGAAAAGGAGTTGAGTTTGGATAGTTTTTTTTGGTTTCAAAAGATTTATCTACTAGAGAGATAAATGCTGCTTCATAAAAGTTCATTCACAAATATTTGTGAGTGATTTTATAGTAAAAAATATATTATCAATTTTTTCTTTAAAAAAGATAACAGAATAATACAAAAGACTGATTGTTAGTTCAGCATTTTTTCATCTAAGACGTTGAAAACATCCGAAATTTTAAATACTTTCAAATAGTAACATTTTTAACGTCTTCAGCTAGTAGTTTTAATAAAAGGAAGAACATTTCACGCTGCTAAACACTTTGCATTAATGCATTTAAAAGGTGAGAATGAAATCAAAATTAAATCAAAAGTCCTATAAAACTGAATGAAATTATAATGAAGAAATATTTTAGGGTTCTGTAGTTATTGCTTTAGTTAACTGAAAGTTTTCCATTAATGATTTTAGGATTTGAAAAAAAACGAAGTATAATTTTTTGACATTTTATTTTATATTTAAAATTGAAATTTTAAATAAATTCTATAATGTCATCAAGACAAAGTTTCTTAAACATAACTGCACACAACAATTATTGTCTTATTTGGCGAAAATTCATTTAGAAAATTGCACTGAAAAGAAAATAAATTTCACCATATTAGCATAGACACAGAAGCAGGAAATTATCTGGCAAAATACGGAAGCTATCAAAGCACTTTAAAGTAATCAGCGAGCAAATTACCTCCAAGTTCAAAACAAATTTTTAAGGAAATCTGTTACCCCCTCCCCCCTCTTGCCTAGTGAAAAATAAATTACTTGATTGACCATTATTTGTATTTTCATCTAAGTATTTTATTTTATCATAGTATGTAATTTGTTTATGAGGATAAAGAATATCAATTTACATATCATTTCATAAACATGTTAAAAAGACAATAGAAAATCTGCATAAAAGTCACTGTTAAGGAAAGATTTAAGTCAAGGATTTTGTAAACGATCGGCAATTTACATGGTAAAATAATAGATATGGTCAGTCATACAAGATTTATTTTTACATTATATGAATAGTACAACCGACGTCTTTCACATAAAGAATAAATCGTTTTGCGTTGAAATGTTGTTAGTTTTTCGTTTGCAAACTCGTAACAACTTTTCGTCATATCATAACTATCACAACAAATGGATTGCACGCATGAAATGTTACACGTTCACATAAAGAAATGTTTAATTCCGTATAATAATAGAAGTAAGACTATATTATAAACAAAAAATCCCTGACGGCTCGGCCTACAGGCACAGGTAGATTTCGAAGACGCAGACCGTGGGGCGCCTGTTTGTCGGGAATTACAGAAGAAATGACCTTTTTGCCATGATGCCGTAGTTGGGTTCCATTAGAGACCGCCCAGTTCGAAATCTAACTTCTTCGCAGGTGGAGCCGGCAGGGATTTTTTTGTTTTTAATTTTTTTTGCTATAAGGCTTGGTCCTATAAAAAACTTGTCAATATAAAAGTTTTAGATAATAGTAAGGGGATTTATAATAAATTTAAGCGGATTTGATATCTTGTAAATTGACGAAGTTATGAATTTTTTTCTTCTAAAACCTCCCCCCCCCCTTGGGGCCATTTTTAATGATATCAAAAATTTGTTATACATAAATTTTCGGCCCTTTCCCTAGAAGTAATAATAACTTTAAACGGATTCGATACGTATTATAATTGAGACGTTATGGGTTTTTTTCGGTTTTCACAAAAAAACCCCCATTTCCCCCCTCCCCCTTGCTTCGATTTTGCCCATTAACGAACTTGACCGAGATTTTATACCCCTTGATTTTATGTATCAGTTTGGAAGAGATTTGTGAAGAATTATTCGAGTTATCGTGTCCATAAAAAAGTGACATAGATAGATAGATAGATAAAGTTTTGAACTGAGGGTGGTTGACGATTCTGGGAGTCATGATCGGCGTAGATCTGAAAAAATTAAAAAAAAAAATCCAACTTAGGGGAGAATGTAATAGGTAGTATTTCTTACAAAATCTACCTAAAACATGTCCATGAGTGTAATGTTGACGTCACATTGACAACACCTGACCAATAAATTTCGTTTTTAATGTATTTTTTCTTAAACTTCTAAAAATCGTACAATTTTTATTTTTACACCGTCGAATAGAAATTCTTTCAAGTGTAATTTGTTTGAAATCTGTAACTGAATTTCGTTTTTTTTTTTTTTTTTAAATAGATTTTAAAATATTTTTCAAGCAGGAATTTCTTTAAAATTTTTTTTGTACTGCTTGCAACCAGAGTACGAATGATTAATATGTTTGCACTTAAACCAATATAAATAGTTCATCCATTTATTTCCGGTTAATCTTCCTTAATGAAATCAAAACTTCATCAATAAGCTAATATAAATAAAACGCAAATTTAACCGATATGTAATCGTACTACGCACTTAAGTCACTGAAATTATCAGAATCAGAAAGGCTGCTGTAAATATAGCGATCTTCTGCAATTAACTCCTGGCATGCGGCTAATACGAAAACATAGCTTTTAATAATTTTTAAAGTTTTATTTGAACGCATTATTGATATTTTCCACTCTTTCATTTAACCCAAACTGGCTTTTGTATGTAAAGATGTAATTTAATAATTGATTTTTAGCCCACTTCCTGATAGGCTAGCATTATAAAAATTACTCTCACAGGTGTGTTTACGATGACAGAACAACATTTTAATATTTTCCGAACAATTTTAAATTAATACATTAATTTTAAGGCATTTTTTCGTTAGCCCGCCACAGATGATAAATCGCTAAATATTCTCTGTAAAACGCACAATTGTATATGAGTTGAAAGTACAATGGATTTAATGATGCGCCAATACACGCTAGCCAAAATATGCCAAAGGGCTGTGAAACTGCAAAAATGAAACATTTTAAAGGCTGAAAAATGGAAAATAAATTATAAATGAAAAATAAGGAGTGGAATATTTTTAAAAAATACGCTTTTATTAATAATAGTTAAATATTAATTATTTTACAATTATACTTCGAGAAATCAATTTAGAAATCCTAAAAAATATAGTTTAAATTATGTTTAATTTTTTTTTATTTCTTGTTACCCTATCTTAAAAAAGAAATAGAGCAAAAATTATATATATATTTTAATAAATTCACTTGCTTGCGCTTTCTACCAAACGTTAAAAAAAAAACCTATGTTAGGTAACCGGAGTTGGATCCCCTAGTATTTAAAAGGAAGTGTTTTAGAGACTCACAATTTTTTTTCAAATACTACCAATGCCAAAAAGTATAGAATCCGCATCTATAAATTTCCCAAAGCTAAATCAAATGTGAGCAATTTTATATAAAGTTTCTGAGTGGGTAAAACTTTGCTGTTAAAGATTCATAAACATATCTAGAATACACTAATTAGACTAAAAATAATTACAAAATGACTTCTCAATTATTTTATCTAATTTTATTTCTTCAAATGCTGCTAGAACAAAAATGGGGAATCACGTCCTAACTGAGGAAAAAAAAATTGGAATATTTGGTCAAAATACATGGTTAATACCTATTTCCACACTTTGCTTAGATGATTGCTTTGATTTTTTTTATTTATTTTTATACCGCTGACCAGGCCCCTACCTACCAGGCTTTTGCCTATCTTAACGAGTTGATATCTGGCAACTGGGGCGAAGATTCGCCTGCTCTCCACTTGGCGAAGATGTGTTTGTTAAATCTATAGGCCGACGTGGCTTCAGAGCGTCTTGTTGCTTTAATTTATTTTTCTTAGTTGGCTGGTTGCTAATTGATTTTTGATGAGGCGGTTCAGCACTGCGCAGTGTAGCGAAGTCATGCCGGACGGATGTGAGATGCTGGGATATTTACTATTTCCTCGCTGCATCGCTCATCCATACGTTATGCCATCGCTACTCGAGTTGGTCTCGTAATTTCGAACCTTGATCTGGTGACGAGACCTTCACCAGACTAGGTACCCCCAGAGGTATAATTCACAGGTAACTGTTAGGACTTTACATCCACGATGGATTTTACATGCACCGGGGCCATTAGCGTACATGATTTGATTGCTTTGATTAGGCATATAGACATAGACTTAGAAAGGACTAACTTGATACGACATAGACTTTCTGTCAGGAATAGACTTAGCAAGGTCTTCGCAGGTATTTGGATAGATGACTGCTCATGCTTTTTGCAGGGAGTCTTTTAGTTTCTGTGTTGATTTTGGCTGCGGCTTAAATACCATGTTTTTCATATATTTTCATCAGGATTCATATCTGAGCTACATGCTAGCTCAAAGCTACATGCTAGCCCAAAGCTACTTGCTATTTTCAGAAAAAAGATTTTTCACTATCCGGGTCCTATAGCATGATGCATTGTCATCCATAATTATAACATCACTGTCTCCAAATTGATCTTCTAAACTAGAATACAGAAAATTTTCTAAAATTGAAAAATATATTTCTATTTCCATTCACAACACACAGTCTTCCAGCTCTCTTAGAAGACATAAGCCAAAATTATGCTTCAATAAGGGAACTTACGGCGAAAATTGGAAAAGTTTTTTTTCTCTCTTCTTTTCATTTTACAACTTCCAAATGAATTTTCCTCTGTTGTCAACTGCACCAAGCCAAATTGTGGATTCATCACTTAACACCACTTTACTCCTGTCACCAACAGACCAGTCCCGGTGTTTTTTGGACAGCATAATCTGTCTTGTTTGTGATGTACTATCAGCTTGGGCTTTACCTTGGCATTGCGAATTGCGATAATGATATCTCGCTTCATTTAATCTGTTATTTAACATTCTGTTTGATACCTTGGCCTTGGATGCTCTCTTCCATTTGATATTCATATCATTACATGCTATCTCTCACATATTTTTGAAAATTTTAATAAAGTGCTACTATCGTGACGCGCTGATGTAGCTCGTAGTTTACCAAAACTGAGGTATTTTTTCATACTTTTAACCTGCTTGAACTTTCTTGAAATTTTCGTACCAACAGCCTGTGAGCATGAAAATGTCTTTTCTACATTTAATCTGAGATTTTCTGTGCTTTAGTAGCTAAATGAGCGCTTCTCTGGTTTTCAAACCCAGTTCTCTTACAGGTGCCATTTCATCAACTGGTTTGAAATGAGCCGTGGTACGTATTTGAAATGTACGTATGTTCTATCATACGTACGTAAAAATGGACAGTGAATTTATTTCACCGAAAACCGTACAGAAACTGTAGTTGGGTTTTTCTACGAGGTTTAGCACAAATGCTGCCCAAATTAGCTGATCATTATCTACATTTCTACCCTGCTCAGATAGCGGATTGCTGAAAGTCAGCCTTCAGTTTTGGTTCAGGGTTGTACCAATTGGTCAGAATTTTGGTGGAAGGTTGCAGCAGAAATGGACAGTGAATTTATTTCGCCGAAAACCGTACAAAAACTGTAGTTGGGTTTTGCTACGAGGTTTAGCACAAATGCTGCCCAAATTAGCTGATCATTATCTACATTTCTACCCTGTTCAGATAGCGGATTGCTCAAAGTCAGCCTTCAGTTTTGGTTCAGGGTTGTACCAATTGGTCAGAATTTCGGTGGAAGGTTGCAGCGTCCCCTAGTGATTGACTTCGCTCATAATAGGTAAATGAATATACCTTCTTTATAACGTATGCAACGGAAATGAGCAAAGGAAAAAAAATGTATTTATCTGCGCAAGACTATTGCGCAACACTAAGCTGGTGACCAGGCATGAAAATTTACATAAACAAGCGAGTGACTCCAAACTTTTCTCCCCGAATAAACATGAATGTAAACTTTTTTCCGTCACAAATTTTAGAAAACAGATTATAAATAATTATTGAGTGCTTATTTTGTAATTTACGTTGTGTCTATGTATCTCAGTAATGTTCATGATCGTTCATTAAAAAAAAAAAAGAAAACAAGTTGGAAATTGTACGTCAAACGTGACAAATGAGGTGCGTTCGTACTATAACTAGTTATATAAATATTCAGATCTTGATGATTTTTAATTCTGTGAAATGAATTATATCGTCTGCAGAATAATTTCTGTCATAAAATAAGTATCTCGGTCGCTTGACGAATAAACTTCGAAAGCTCCTATAACAAGAAAGTACCGATTTACAAAAAAAATCAAAATTTTTAATAAATGTTTTTATTAATATTTTCTAAAGTTTTGATTCGATTTTTATAAAATTTGAAATGTCTCGACAAAGTTCTGCAAAGATAATATATCTTAAATTTCAAACCATTCGGTTGGGTAGTTTTTGCGTTGTTATATGCGGACGGACGGACATACGGACAGACAGACGGACGGACCAGACGACGACAATAGGTGCTACGTATTTATATAATTACGAACGCACCTAAAAATGATTGTAGCTTTTCATTTATAATAGAAATGTATATAATATTTGACTGAGAGTTGTCGAATAGAAAGTGCTGATTCCATACTTTTTGTCAGCGGTAGTATAACATGTCTAATTTTTTCGGAGTAAATTTCAAATTCGTTACTATATCAAAATAATTTATCGATCAAACTGACAAAATTCAAGACTAAAGTAGTGTAAAAATATGCAATGCAGAGTATACAAGAAGAAGTCTGAAATTTTCAAGTTACAAAAAATATCACTTTAAGAGCACTCTTTGTTTAATACGTGCATTATTAAGTATTAAATTTAGTCATTGCAGAAGGAATTTGAAAATGTCTTGCATATCGACTTCAGCGTTATTCCCACAGAAAATATTTAATACAACCACAATAATTTGTATTTGAAACAACGCCAAATTATTTAAAAGTATTACTATTTATGAATACTTTTTAACATTTTCCAAAATAGTTGAAAAGTATTTATAACTGCGGTTCATCTGTCTGTTAGTTTGTCTATCTGCCCGCGGTCTAACTTTCGTAACTATACTTGGATTGCCACGAAATTGATATTTATTTTGGCTTATCTATAACACATTCCTTACAGAAAATAAAGTGTGTAGCAGTTGTAGTTCATTTACAGGGGCACTCAAAAGAGCTTGGGTAGATTGTGGTCTATGGGCGATAATTGCTTGAAGCACATTTTAATGATGTTACACCACTGGAAGCATTACAAAATTGATAGGCATGTTAATATGCATTACAACGCGTTTCCTATAGAAAATGGTGTGGGTAGCAGAATATACAAGGATGCATAAGAGAACTCGACTGCATTACTGCCTGTAAGCAGTAATTGTTTGAAGGGTTTAACGCAGTTTATATAGGTTTTTGAGGTGCGTGGCAACATATTCTGTATAGAAAATAAAGCATATAATATTTAAAGCTTTTTTACAGGGTCGAACAAAATAATTCAGATATATTATTGTGTATGAGCGATAACTGCAACAAGTGCGTTTTTTGTTGTGTTATGTGTTTTCAATCATAACTCAAATGTAGTCTATTATGTGATGTGTATCTATTCAATGGATCGCATACAGGGCTGCCCAAAATATTTAGAATCAATTAACTTCTATTTATTCTCCATGTTATCAATTTTACACTCAGACATTATCTAAAAACGTGGTTCAATGTTCCATTAAAACAGTCCTTCATTACTAAAAATGTAAACAAGTTTCAAATAAAACTGTCACCATTGCACAAAAGCGCTTTCACTCTGGCTAGAGCATCATCAGTTGTAACTCTCAAGCCTCTGACTCTTCACTATATATACGACTGGAGGTTGAAGAATTCCCTTTACCGGCATTTGATTCCCTCTTTTTCTCCTCTTCTTCTAATATCTTTTTCCAGCGGCAATCAATGATTGCGTGTACCATATCATTGCAAACGTCTCTGGATGTATTAATTTCTATTGCTTCCCTTATTAGAGCATTATGTAGATTTTCATAGTTCGCTATTTTTTGAATTTGCAGAGTTTTAAGTTTAATTGGGGTTTAATTTGTAGAGTTTCAAGTTTAATTAACTTCTAACGACGGGAATTGCTGAAGATGTGTTTTCAGATATACTATGTGTTTTCCATCTGAACTAAACTTTTGCTGTACCATATCTATGTATTGTGAGTATATTATAAATACCTTCAAATATATAGGGCTACACAAAAGTGTATAGGTACATTTCCGAGTATGGATAACTGTCTCGGAAGCATTTTTAGTTGTTTTATGCATTTTCAAGCTGAATTAAATTTTAATACATTATCTTATATATAAAAATTATGGATCATACACAAGGTTGCTCAAAAGAATTGGATTATATATTATCGTCTATGGCAGTGGTAATCATTACGTGGTCCGCGGAGCAGATACTACTCTCGAGTTCATTTTATGCGACCCCGCATGATGAGCGCACAGTTAAAATATATATTAATATATGCAAATATATATATTTTGCAAAATGTTATTTTTGAATTCGTTGCGATTATTAAAATAAATCTATTGTAATAAATATAAACGTAAGGCTTCTTTAATTTATTTTCTATTTAATAACCCCAATACTCGAGTGGAATATTGTAAGTCCGTTTCATCTCACCTCGACATGTCGACATGCAGTTAATATTAAAATTGATATTTATTTATTAACAATTTGTATAAAACAGTGATGTAACAGATGTAAATAGCTTCGTAAAAAGTTAAACATTAGCCCGTTAGGTGGAAGCATCAATCGGCATCTACTAGAGATCCTACATTAGAGAGAGATTGGACACTGACGAAATGTCCGCCATGTAAGTTCCAAAGCAGGTGGAACGCAGTAGAACGCAATGCATTTTCATGACTCCCTGAAGGCATATAAAACGAATTTTCCATGTTTTTAATACAATAAAAAGTGTTAGACGGTGATGAAAATACATTGCGTTGTACTGCGTTCCACCTGCTTTGGAACTTACATGGCAGACATTTCGTCAATGTTCAATCTCTCTCTAATGTAGGATCTCTAGCAGCTACAAGCTCTCTCTTTTCGTATGTGCGCGTTGAAATATTATTTCTTCACAGTCTGTATCAGAAGTTCAGGTGAGACAATTGTAAAATATAGCATGTTTGATCCACGCGCAACACTAATAGGATTTCTTCTCGAGCTAATCCTAATGTAAATATAACATGTGTAAATAGTGTATAATGTGACCTCAACGCTGTAATCAAATAAAAATCTCCGAGTGCTGTCTGCTTATAGAAATGCAGTCTCAATTAATCTTAGAATTCTAGGACCAGGAAAACAGTTTCGCAGTAATTCATTATAGATATGATTGAACGTTTATCGCGGAAGAAATGCAACCAAAAAAATATCAATACCACTATTTTGAAACCATTTCAAGATGAACATAGAATGCTTATAAAAGAGTTTTTTTTTTTTTTTAAACTGTTTTTACTTTTATATTTATTCTTTTGTTACATTCAAAAAATGCAAAATTCTTTATCAAATGTTTGCAAATTCATCTGAATTTTTTTCTAATTGAACGTTATATTGCAAGTAACAGATTTAAGGATTGAATTTGCACGCTCTAATTGAAATGACGCTTAAATAAAAGTAGGTGTTCTTAATATTTTCTAGTTTCCGCGTTTTTATTTATTTATTTATTTACTTTTTTTCCCATGAAGATGATGCCATTAATTTCATGGCGAATAATGCCGATTTTTATTAAATTTATTGAATATATTTCTACTAATATCCTGAAAAAAGTAAAAAAAAAATTTTTTTTCAAAGAAATAAAGCATTTTAAAATTTGGAAAAAACAGCAACTGATTTTTGAAAAAAAACAAATGTTTGAAGAAATAAATTACAAATTTAACATTTTTATATATTAAATTAAAGAGCTTTTAGTATTCGTTTAGTAATGATTAAAAAAAATATTTTAAAAATAATGCATTTAATAAAAGATGGATGCAGATAAATATAGATAAGATAATAATAAATGATAGATTTGACAATAATAAAATTTTTTGAGGTACTGAGTCCTCTTAAATATGAAAAGTCGCGTCGAAAGCCACTCAATGAGTTTTATCTGCACTTTACCGACATATTTATTTTTGGTATTCCATGAATGTGCTTAAATTTATGACAATTTTTTATAATGCATCTCTGAACAAAGGTTAAGATGATAGGTCACAAGATAAATCAAAGTTATTTCTAAGACGTCGTGCGATGAGTACTAATTTAGTTTATCGGTGCTCGAAGTGTTAGAGTATGTCAATGGCCCAAATTATCTGCGGACTTATCTGAAGTTAGGATAAGTACCTGACTGTCTTACCTGATTTGATATCGTCTATCCATGGTATCTACATGCCCATATGCCAGAAGTCTCACTAGCGATTTGGCAAATGAGACTAATCTATAAATTTGTTTCTATTTGAATATCTTGATACTAACAGAGGATTTATTCAATTTTTACAGATATTTATTTATTTACTAGGTGATACGCCCGGCGTTGCCCGTAGCCGTGATGATAACCTTAAACATACCTGAAATTAATGTTGAATAATTTTATATATTTAATTGAAAAAATTTCCAAAAAATGAAAATCTATCCAATCAAACCAAAAGTTGGAAGCCCTCACTGCCTTCGGTAGCGTACACCGGACGTGCTACGTACGCTCCGCTCTTTTTTGATTTTACATTTTTAAACAAAAGACTAGCGTACATCGGGTCAGTGATACTATCCTTGAATATACAAAAAATCAGCGTTGAATGAATTTATATATTTAAACGAAAATCTTTCCAAACGAACCTAAGGGCTTGTAAGAAGTGTTTTCTTCTCACATTTTTTTCTCATCGTGTCATTTAATACCGATCCGATAATTATCGTACGAAAACTTTGAAAGTTTTATGGGTTATAATTATAAAGCTTCGAAAACCTACGTATAATTTTCGTCAAAAAATATCGATATTTAGTTGTGGAAAAATGAGCAAAAGCCACTTGCGTATTCACGTTCAGAGAGAAAATTTTGCAGGGTTTTATTGTTGTAAAAATACTTCTAATCTTCCGAATGTTACGATATTTTTATACGTGATGTAACTCGAGTGTCCTAATAAGGTGTAAAAAGATTGTGTTCAAATACCGACATTTAGTTACTTTTAGAAGAATGGAAAAAGAATGTCTCGAGGAGTCACATAGTGATTTCCAGTCTCGATTTGTTTGAAAGGGTTAATATTCATACTTTTCAAAACGAATTGCACCGTCGTAGAGAGGAAGGTACCCGCTTTAAGTGGGTATTTTTCGTTTTTTTCGTATCTTGAAAATTCAGGCGGATGCTGGCTTCGAAAAAACACAACATCAATGCAAAATCGAACTTTTTAAAAATGTTTTTGTAAAGGGTTAAAATTCGTATTTTTTTTAACGGATTGCGACTTTGAAATCGTAATTTGATTTAAAATGTATTAGAGCTTCACTGCTCATGAAATAATTGAAATTCAACAGGATTCAATTAAAGTAAAAGTTAATCTAAAGTCAATTAAATTAATTAACAAAATAGATTATGTACAATATCTTCCGATTACAGCCTTTTTTTTATTCTCGTGATCACAGCAGAACAAACTTCTTCCTTTTAATTAGCCTCATTGTTCCGCTAACTGGAACCAGCTAAAACAAAGTAACTCCAAAAACAAGAGCTGTTTACAAGAAAACCAGCTTCTTGCTGTCTCTAAAACAGACTGCCTCCCTTCTTTTCACATTCCACTCTGGTGGGAGCAGATGAACCCTGGTCATTGCTCCGAAATGCCATAACCCCCTCCAAGCTTCGAATTTCTTGTTTCTTTTTCCTCTTAAATGACAGAATGTCTTTTCAGGCGAAAAACTGCTCTATCTTGAAAACCGTTGTTACACGGCTTTCGAAAGTAACAAGTACGAAATTTAAGAATAGGTTCTTAGTTTGTCTATATTTTGAACGGTTTAGCCGATGCGCGCTTAAAAGAAAACGAAAAAAAAGAGCTTCCAATTCTGCTTCGGCGCTTCAGAACAAAGTTCTAGAACGCACCGTTGCAACGTTTTTGTCGCTTTTTAAACTGCGGGGTTTAATTAATAACTCAGATAAATATAAAAAAAATAAAAATCTGAGCCTCAGGTGCATCAGGACCTAGATTGGACTATCCTCACACAAATTTTCAGACAGCTATGTGCAGTAGATTTTCCTAGACAGTACACACATACACACACGGACAGACAAATTCTCCTTTTTTATTACTCTAGATTATTTGGGACAAGGTAGCTACTTTTTTAAATCAACTGAAAAATTATGATTTATGATAAAACTTTTGTGATATTCAAATTTATGCTAAAAGCATCTCGATAATATCGATTGTCTACATTCAAATATGTCATTTTAATATCGAACGATTTTTAGGGTTCCGTACTTAAAAAGTAACAAGAACGAAAAATCATGCGTCAAGCATATATTATGAAACACATTCCAACACAGCCAGAAAACTGTAATGAAACTTCACCGTTAAATAAGGTGAAAGAAGACATGTAAGTAAACAGTTTAGAAAACATATAACACATTGAAAAATACAGTTTTTGAAATTACCTTCCAGTGTCAAAAAAGTAGTCGAATTATTTTGTGCAGTCCTGTATATGATCAATAGATGTGGATATATAGTATGATAAAATTTAGTTCAGTTAGAATAGTTAGAATAATTATTCACATTTAGCAATTTTCGCCAATCGATGGAAATGCACTCGAAATCCTTTGTATATTATCCCTGTATATTATCTGAAGGCTTTTGTACACACAACATATTAAGCTAAAAGGGAACTTAAAGCTCACTCGCAGCAATTACCAACCGTAAAAGGCAATGTATCTTTATCTTTGCTTAGCCCTGTATATGAATTTATTTATATTCCACAAACTTCTATTAGTCTACTAAATATAGTTCAGCAGGAAAATGCGTAAACACAATTAAAAACTACCCTCAAGCAATTCACTCCCATAGTCTGTAATACATACGAATGCCCTTGTGTAGCCCTGTATAGGATCAACCGAGTTTATAAACACACACGTACTATGAAAAAATTTAGTTAAACTTAAAAACGCAAACCAAAGTTGAAAACACAGTTATCACATATAGACTGTAAATATCACACATGCACTGTGACCAATATCTGTTGTGTGTCCCTGTAATTAAACGCAATGCACACAAGAGAGCAATTTATAGTGCACCTCAGTAATGCATATAATTTTCATTGTGTTTAAAATAGTGAAATATCAGTAAATTACACTGCAAACGATTTTTCCCCGTAGAACGATGTGTAACAGAATTCTTTTTTTTTGACCCTGTAAATGAATAATAAGTGCTTTGCAAACCATATTCTACAAAAAGCATGTTTTAATGCGCTTCATAATTATATATCAATTTCATTATGTTTTAAATGACGTAGTGTCATCAAAATCCACTTGAAAGGATTATTTCCCATTGACTGTAAGTGCTACACACTTCTGTTGAAATAGGGAACATGCTATAGTAAACGACAATAACATACAAAAATTTCAGGCCAATCGAAGCATATTTACGGGAGTTAGAGCACAGACAGACGGACCGACGGCAGACGGCAAACAAACCGAAGTCATAAATACTTTTCAACTAGGTTGGAAAGTGTTAAAAATACTTTTCAACTAGGTTGGAAAGTGTTAAAAACGGAACTAGTATAAGAGCACTCCTATGTCTGTCTGTCCGTCTGTCAAAGAGCCCTTTTTCTCGTAAACTATGGGACATGGAAAGTTCAAACTTGGAAAAGTTATAAAGCCTTTTTACCCACATAGTTTCAGATTATTAACCATTCACAGCTCTTCTTAGGAAAAATTTAGGGGGATAATTAGGTTACTTGAAAAAGAAGTTTTGTTTTTGTATAGTTCTTGTGAAAGATCTAGTAATATCGAATTCAAAAATATATTTGTTTTAATTTTAGGTATTATATTTTCAGAGATATCGTCGAAAATGCACCGCAAAAATATGTCTCCCACCCCCCTAATTAATCTATGCCAAATTGCTGTTTTGTATCATTTTAGTTTGCTTTTATTAATGTTTACCATTTTTAATAAGGTTATGTATTTAATAAATGCATATTAAATTATTGATTTGAAAATAACTGGTAATTGGTAACTGGACCGGCAACGATAAACACGATTGGCAATTGACAACCATTTTTGGAGATCCATAACTTCCTGGTACAGATAATACGTAAATATCCATGAGGTTTTTTTTTTGTTTGAAAGCTTTTGTTTTGCTGAGATTAATAATTTAATTAGTATTGCAATTTCATTCATTATGCAATGTCAATAAAGTATTAAGCTTGATTCCAAGTTATTTCTTGCGCATTTTAGAACAGTGGCGGAGCAAGACAGTCTACACTGGTGCCTGAAGGTGTTACAGAAGCATACGTATTTGAAGATGCCAAAACCCTTATTGAAGTGATGCAAAGAGGACGCAAAGTGTCTCGTAAGTACAAAATAATACAGTGTTCTTTTTAAAAAAAAACCTGAATGGTTCAACCTTTCATTATAAAATTGTTTCAGAAAAAAACTTGAATCGTGTTTCAACCTTTCACCATAAAATTGGTTCAACATTTCACTGATATAATGGTACTTGTTGAAGCTCCACTAAACTGGTGAAACTTGACACCAATATCTTACTTGCAGCTAAATTGCAGCTACATTTCACCAATTTCTTGGTGAACCTTATTTTTAACAGTATATTTTAATATTTGTCAGGAAATAGAATTAAATACCCTTGTTGCAGCTAAATTGCAGCTACATTTCACCAATTTCTTGGTGAATCTTATTTTTAACAGTACATTTTAATATTTGTCATGAAATAGAATTAAATACCATTGTTGCAGCTAAATTGCAGCTACACATCACCAATTTCCTGGTAAACCTTATTTTTAACAGTACATTTTAATATTTGTCATGAAATAGAATTAAATACCCTTGTTGCAGCTAAATTGAAGCTACATTTCACCAATTTCTTGGTGAATCATATTTTTAATAGTCCATTTTAATATTTGTCATGAAAAAGAATTAAATACCCTTGTTGCAGCTACATTTCACCAATTTCTTGGTGAATCTTATTTTTAACAGTACATTTTAATATTTGTCATGAAATAGAATTAATAACCTTGTTGCAGCTAAATTGCAGCTACATTTCACCAATTTCTTTTGTGAACCTTACTTTTAATAGCGCTCTTTAATATTTCTCATGAAATAAAATTAAATACCCTTGTTGCTAGGAAGAATCTAAAAATTAAGGTGATCAGGATAATTCGAAAAATATTTAATGTACTTTTAACATTTGAATATACATTTACTTACAAATGTTTACCCTTGATTCGATTTAACTTTAATATCAATTTAATAATTTTTATTTTACTGTTACATTAGGCTGAAACTAACGTAGCATTGATTTATGGAAGAATGTTATAATAACAAAATTTTCGATAAGATAACTAATATTTAATGTCACATATAGTCACAATTATGTGACATTAAGATGCATAAAAAATGGTACTTCCAGGTTATAGTGGTCTTGACGAATTAGAGAAAAAGACCTTGGCAAGAGAAATAAATTTTTCAAATATAATTTCCGGCAATCTGTTCACTATTTCATACACATACACATGCAATTTCCCCAATATTTACACAATTTATTTAATATACACTGATATAAAGTAATTTCGAACGCTGGACCTCACGTTTTGAAATTGGAGATGCTAATTCTGCATTACTCATGCTTGGTTGTCATCCGAGCTATATTTACCTCCTATACTCTGTCAAACTTTCTTGGCGATTTTCCTTGTACAATAGGTCGCAAAATGGTTTGATAATGGTTTAAAAATGGATTTTTAAGTAACTAATCCGTCGACCGATTTGTACGAAAACCTATACAGTTCTTGCGTCAGTGGTCTACAAAATATTCGATAAATGGACGTTTCTAAATTTTTGTAGGTGATGCAAATCTGATTTTTCGAACTGCTCTAGAAATATTGTGTCGAAATACGGACGTTTAGTTACTTTTAGCGTATATGGAAGTTATCGTTCAAAATAGAGTTAAAAGTACATATAAAGAGTATAGAGTTCAAATGGAAGTTATCGTTTAGGAGTGTGTACACCCCCTCCCCCCCCCTCACACACAAATAATTATTGCAATATTTTCCTTACACTAAGTGTTCGGAAAAATAAACTGAAGAAAAAAAATCATTCTATACCTTAAATTCAGCATTTTTCCGCCAGACTGAATATTATTCTTCGACTCTTTTTTGGTGCGTTCGTAATTATATAAATACGTAGCGCATATAGTCGTCGTCTGGTCCGCCCGTCCGCATATAACAGCCTAAAAACTACCCAATCGAATGGTTTGAAATTTAATATATATAATCGTTGCAGAATTTTGTCGAGTCATTTTAAATTTTATGAAAATCGAATCAAAACTTAAAAAGATATTAATAAAAGTTTTCTTCATTCTATTAAATCCTATCATACGTAATCTTTATAGTAAAAGCGCAAGTCACGTGACTGAGGAAAACAATCTTTCCATCAAATCTACATCTTTTTCCATATGCCAATCGGTCATTTTTATTCAAAATTATTTTTTCGAATAAAATTGCATAAAAGTTCCATTTTTAGAACGATCGTTTAAAAAAATTGTTTGCTTGAGCTTATTTACATTAAAAAATGTATAGATTCTGAGATAACTTTAGTGGAAATCAGGTTAACTGCCGAATATCTCAATCCATTAAGCAAATAAACAAAAGATTCATTCATCGTGAGCCATAGAAATATTAAACCATGGAGGTAATCATTCGCAAAGCAAGATCTTCATGATGAATTTTACAACGCTGTCTGGTGTTGAAAATAAATTCGCATCTGTAAACCTGGCATACGTAATAATAAAAAAAAGGGCATCCTCATTTCGCTCATAGCAGACGATATAATTTATTCCACTGAAATAATAATGATGATTTTTTTTACATCGTAAAACTAGTTATAGCACGAAACGAACGCACCTCATTTGTCACGTTTAACGTACAATTTCCAACTTATCTTTTTTATCTTTCTTCCAACTTTAATGATTGGGAGATAAATCAACAGCGATCACTTTGTGGAGGAAATTCCTAATCTTATAATCTATTTCCCTAAAACTAAGCAAAAATTTAAGGCTAATTTTATAAGAGGTATAAGGAAAAAAAGGAAAGGGAAGGAAAAAAGAAAATTTATAAGGAAAAAAAACAATACAGTGTTTTTTTTTATCAATTTGTATGCAATAATAATTGGTTTGGTTATAGTAAGTATATAACCGGCCTTGAGAGAAGAACATGAATGACAGAAAAATACTTAAAAATGATTTATGTTTGGTGCAGAAAATTTTTCCAGAAAACGTAGTGAGCATTCACAATATAATCAAAAGAAAATATTTAATTCTTAATACGATCCAGTACAAACCATTTTTGTATGCGCAATATATTTTAACCCTAAAATGTATCATGTAATTATTTGGCAATTGTGAAGTTTTGCTATGTTATTTAATACATAAAATATCCATTTCGCACACTTTATTTTATTTTATTTTTTGTAAACTAGGAGGCTTTGCTGCTTGCTAGCTATCCTCGCCAAATCCCAGACTATACGAGTGTTTGTGGGGGAGGGCGAGGGGGTTAGACTCCATGATCTCTGAAAACCCTCTAATTCTCTCTGTTTTAAAATGATCATTTGAAGATTAATATTATTTTAAGAAATGGATTCAATAAATGAACTAAGCAACAAGCATTAAAAGAGCTTTTCATTTAATAAAATGCCCTTGTCCGCTCCTTCTCCGTCACAAAAAAGGCGGAAAATAGGAAAATCTGGGTAAAGGTAACTGGGAAAAGTTTGTGGAATTTATTACGCCACATCGCGTAATCGTAAAAATGTATTTCAGTTTTTTAAAAATAAAAATGTACGTTTCATTTTAAATATGACGACATTTTCACTTAGCGGAATCTTGTATTACATATAATTATAAATAGAAAATGAATTTATAAAGTGGATTTACAAAAGTAAATGCACGTGATCTGCTGAATATGGCGCGACTTTCATACTTAAAAACCATATATTAAATGAAATAAAAATATATAGAAAATTCCATCTAATATGAACGTCAAATTCACCTTATCAAACATATAAAACACAATGTAAACATATTGATAATTTGTGTTATTGAATAGGTGCAATAATTTAAATCACAGTTTTAAAACACTAAAACTATTAGATGTCAAAATACATGAGCTTTTGGCTAAAACATTAGCCTTCCTCAGATGATAACAAACAGTCGAGAAAGGCAGCTCCGAAGGAGTGCACTGGACATGTCAAACATGGGCGAAACCAACAAACTATGACATGGAGGTAGTGAAGGAACTTCGGATGATACCACTAAAAGCTGGGGTCATTTTTTGACATAAAAAAGGGTAAATTATCCACCGCTTTATCCAGATTAAATCAAGCTAAAGATATTCATGTATTTTTCAGTAAAGCTAAAATAATTTCACAAGGTTCACAGTATAATAGTTGCATAATCAGAGAGTCCCTAGAAATTTTGAAAAGAGGGGATAATACATGTAATGATGTATTGTCTTATAAGATCCCTCGTATTTGGTATAATGTACTTGGTGTCACTGGGGTTTTTGGTCTTTGCTGACGCCCCCCCCCACCCCAGCTTTTAGTGGTATCATCCGAAGTTCCTTCACTACCTCCATTTCATAGTTGGTTGGTTTCGCCCATGTGCGACCTGTCCAGTGCACTCCTTTGGAGCTGCGTTTCTCGACTGCTTGTTATCATCTGAGGAAGGCTAATGTTTAGCCGAAAGCTCATGTATTTTGACATCTAATAGTTTTAATGTTTTAAAACTATGATTTAAATTATTGCATCTATTCAGCAACACAAATTATCAATGTGTTTACATTGTGTTTTACATATATTAAATGTTTAAAATTATCGTATTTTATATCGAAATATTTTTACTCTTGTTCAGTTTCTTTTAAAAATATGGTAGCAGAAAAGAGAACAAAGCCTTATGTGAAATACACCAATTAATTATGTTAAAAATAAAATAAATCATTGTTTAAAATAAACTTAAAAATCAAAATTTGACAAAAATAAACGTTTCTTGTTAACCATGATGTATTTTTCAGCAGCGAAAACTTCTCTTTATGTACTGTTTGCTGTGCTTCACGTATCATTAAAAAAATACTCCAGTGCATCAAAATGCACATTTCGTTTTAAATATCATGTAATTCTCACCAGAAAATGCTTTTGTACATAATAAATTTAATTATTTTAAAGTTTTCTATCATTTTCAATATTCACGTGTAAATATAAGTACTTTAATTGAAACTACATTGTTGCGCAAATATTATTATTCGGACTTTTCAAAATGTGACAACTGTATATAAAAAACAGCTCTTTCTTATTTGAAAAATATGAATTAATTCTCTATTCAGATAATGAAATTTTAAATAAAAAAATTGTACTAGGCTCTTAACAACGCATAATGAGCCATAGACAGTAATGAGACAATTTCTTTGTGCGAATGTGTTTAAAGCCAATAACGTAGCAACAAACTTAAGTAGTTTCTCATATTGGATTCAGTGTTATATCTATTGTGATCTTCGTTTGAACCAAATTTAAAGGCAACTTTTAACCGTTCTGATTTATAATCAACTCTAGACAGAAACATTTTTTATTCAAATCCAAACTAATTAACTAGTATCAATTCAGGTACATATCACAATTTCAACCTTTTATTAGTTTTAATTTGAAATTTTTTTTTTTTTTTTTTTTTTTTTTTTTTTCAGAAAATGGACCTTGCTTAGGATGGCGAGATTCAGAGCCTCAATATAAATGGTTGAGCTATGGTGAGGTAAGTAAAACACACCGAGTTATTATTGTTGTTATTATTATTATTATCATTATTATTATTATTATTATTTGTTATATTTTATGTCGAAAAGTGGCTTGATAACGCTTATCTTATTTTATTTATATATAAAAGAAACATTGTTAAATATCGTTAGTTTTTATAGAATCAAAATAATTAAAAATAATGGTAACTACACACAAAATGTGTTAATTAATGTTTCACATAAAAAAAAAACAAAAAAAAAAAACATTGACTTGGAAACTATAAAATAGAAATTCAAATAAATGGTCTTTAACATATTAAAAAGCAGTTTATAATTCATTATTTAAAAACACGAAATACGATAATCATACATTTGCAAATTAAGAAATAAAAGGTAAAAATCAAATTAGTATGTTATAGCCATCACAAAACTTTATTCCATATAAATCAAATCCTCTTCAACAAAAATTAAATGACAATCTATTCGTTCTTGAGCTGTAGCTACCGCGAAAATCGTGAAAAACAGAACATAGCAATGACACCTGTTGGGCGGTACACACGCAAATCTAATAAAGATCTATTTATGTTAAGGTCTAACAGAAAATGAAGTTTGTTGAAAATCCGTGCATTAGTTTTTGAGATATAGTTATCATGGAAATCGTGAAAAATGCAGTATAAGAACGCCATCTGTTGGGTGATTTACACCAAAACCGAACCAGACCCAATTTATGTCAAAGCCCAACTGAATCGGAAGTTTGATTAAATTCTGTGTATTAATTCTTCACCTATAACGGTCACAAAAATTGTGTCACATACAGACACGCATACACAGCAAGACAGACATTTTTTTAAACTAGTCAAATCGAATTCAGGCCCTTCTAAAACGTATAAATCCGTGGAAAACCAGTAGTAGAAAATTTTCACGAATCCAATACTTTCTTCTTGTAAAGATAGAAGAAAGACAAAATACAATTACAAGCATATCCTGATGCAATGTATATTTTAACCAGTTTAACTTAACTTGATATTAATTTTATGTTCAACATAAAATGAAAGTATGTCTTTTCGTTGACAGATATTGCTTTAGCGCCATAGTATAGTATCTTATGGTTATTCTGATCTTATGATTAATAAACTTATTTTCTTTTTCACATGTCTTTGGAAATCAATTACCAGTTGTGGTAACTCTGCCACTAGTTGCTTTAATAAACAAATATTTCTATGTTGTGATAGATTAAAAAAAAATCGTACTTCAAAATTATTTAAAAAGACCCTAAATTGAGCTATAGTTTTGAAACAAATTTCATTCGAAAGTACATTACGAAAGTACTTATACAATGACGTAAAAACTAAAATTATGCTATATTTAGAAGTGATGTATAAGCGAAAAAAAATATGTATATAAATCGTTTTTTTGCCAGGCATCCTAAACTGGTCTACGCATTTCTGACGAAGACAAAAGAGTCTGCAGTGAATGTAATAGGATTTTGTCGCTAAAAATATTTATTCTACTACCAAAAACGAGTTAAGTCGACCGCACTGACTTTGATACAATCGAAGTGCATTCACATTGTGAATTGAATTTTTCTTACTTTCTTTTCACTAACTGAAAAAAGGTCTCAGAGCTCTCAGAATTCTCAAAGAACTCCAACATTCCCCCCCCCCCCCATAAGAGAATTCATCTGGTATATAACATTTTATTATCGAACTCATAATTTCCATTTCTTGTACCTAAAAGACTTTGATATGATATTATAAAGATCGTAAGTCTCAGATAACTTTAGGCTTTTGACGTTACAGCGACGTTAAGTGTGCAGTAAACTTCATACTACTTGAGAAGCAGATGTCCTACTCCAGAAACCATTCAAAAAACGTTATGCTTTAAATTTTATCAGAATTGAGGCCCTACATAGGGACTCGTACTTCACCTACTGCTGACAAGCATCTTTTCCAGGTTCGCTCTTTAAAGCGAAGATAGTCTGGCAAAGGACTAAATATGCATGGGCGATATAGTGTCATGGACAGTTAACAAGACATTAGCTAGGAAAACTTAAGTCCCTTACTCGAGACCTACGGACTAATAGAAGCTGTTGACAGGCTAAACTTATGACGAACAGTGCTGTTACATGTGAAGCGACAAAAACTCGTCAGCTTTCCAAGCATTTCATTGGCTGTTCCGGGCGATATTGGAAGGACGTAAAAGGTGGAAGCACCACAGGCGTCAAAATTGCTCCGGCAATAAAAAGTTGCTTGGTTTTCCAGCAACTCTTTTGAAGCCATAGGTTAACATGGGTGTCGTCTGGAAGTAGCGGCGACTTGACTCCTCGTGCAATAGCACTCACAGAGTTCAGAGAATAAATAGATGTAATATGTTTACGTTTGGCGTGACGCTGAAAATGCAACCCTACAGTCGGCCCAAACAACTGGCGGCTTGCTTTGAAAACCTATCCCAGCCCAATGAATCCAGTCCTTATTCCGCGTGCAGCCTCTCTCCGACCAATGAAGAGAGCCCTTGGGCCTAATGATTTGAGCAATAACCGGCTTCACATTGCAAGGCTTTTTTACGGTTTGTTGCCTCTCTATTCTCTGAACTCTGTGAATAGCACTTCCAATTTAGTCTTTTCATAAAGAAAATTTGTAATATCCTCCAACAGGTGTGTCTACATGTTTGTAGTTAGCTGTGTTGTAATAAAAAAAAAGCATAAAAGGCCAGCCTTGAGCCCCGACATCTCTATTTCAGTACGCTACAACATCAAGATCAAATGTGGTTCTTTTCAAATGTATCTTTTCGAAATGAAATCGGAAGAGCATCATCGGGCTGCATTGAACTCAATATAGTTAAACTGTAAAACTGCACTTTGTACTTTAACAACATATCCAAATTTTGTTGGGATTAACCTATTTTTATGGACGTTAGAGAGTAGAGCAGGCAAATAGTCAGTCAGACATATAAGCTAAGTCTCTCATTTTTAAACCCTAATAAAAATTTACATGAAACGCTCATGAAAAATAAACCCTTTTCAATAAAATTATGAATTATGAAAATTGGAACATAATAATAGTAATGCCAATAATAATAACAACAAAAGTATTGCCGAATGCTTTTCTATGAAATTTTTTATACTCTTTGTCTGAAATTTAAAAATCTATAAGAATGAATGATAATATTTTTACACTTTTTTATTACTTTCTTCTATCTTTACAAAAAAAAAAAAAAAAAGTATTGGAGTCTTGAAAATTTTCGACTTCCGGTATTCGTCGGATTTATACGTTTTAGAAGGTTCTGAATACGATTTGACTGTTTTTAGAAAATGTCTGTGAGTCTATCTGTCTGTATGTGACAAAATTTTTGTGGGAACTAATGCACGGAATTTAATAAAACTTTAGATTTAGCTAGTCCCTGATATAAATTGGTGTTGATTAGTTTTTGGTATAAATTGCCCAACAGGTAGGCGCTGCTAGCTGCATTTTTTGCGTTTTCCTCAATAGCTCTATCTCAAGAACGAATGCACTGATTTTTATCAAACTTCAGATTCAGTTAGACCTTGACATAACTAGACGCTGATTACGTTTTGGTGAAGATATCCCAACAGGTGGCACTGCTATGCTACTTTTTCATGATTTTCACGATAACTCTATCTCAAGAACTAATGCACAGAATTTTATCAAACATCAGATTCAGTTAGACCTTGACATAAATAGATGCATATTACATTTTGGTGTAAATAGCCCAACAGGTGTCGCTGCTAGCTGCATTTTTTGCGTTTTCCTCAATAGCTCTATCTCAAGAACGAATGCACTGATTTTTATCAAACTTCAGATTCAGTTAGACCTTGACATAACTAGACGCTGATTACGTTTTGGTGAAGATATCCCAACAGGTGGCACTGCTATGCTACTTTTTCATGATTTTCACGATAACTCTATCTCAAGAACTAATGCACAGAATTTTATCAAACATCAGATTCAGTTAGACCTTGACATAAATAGATGCATATTACATTTTGGTGTAAATAGCCGAACAGGTGGCGCTGCTATGATACTTTTTCATGATTTTCACGATAACTCTATCTCAAGAAGTAATGCATGGATTTTCATGAAACTTCAGATTCAGTTAGACGTTTGACATAACTTGTTGTTTATTAGGTTTTTATGCAAATCTCCCAACAGGTGGCGCTCCTGTGCTGCATTTTTCAGGATTTACACAATTTTAACGATAGTCATATCTCAGGAACTAAATGCACGGAATTTAATAAAACTTTAGATTCAGTTAGACCTTGGTGTAAATTGGTGCTGAATCGTTTTTTGTTTATGCGAAACCCGAGTGAGATATAGAAGAAAGAATTGGCTTTGGCACATCCGTCTAGTTTAACTTAACTTGGTTCATGTATGTATATAAAGATGGAATTTTGTAATCAAATTTTCATCCACTTCCTGATAGGTTAGAAATATAAAAATTGCATACACCTGTGTGTTTCAGATGACAATACGACATTTTAGTAGTTTTAGAACTGAAATATAAATTAATAAATTAATTATAAGAATTTTTTTTCGTCAGCCGGGTGAAAGTGATAAATCGTCAAATATTCTTTAAGGTTCCAACTGTATACAAGTTACAACAACTATGGAGTTCATTATGATGCACCAAACCACGTTCGCTAAACTAGGCCAACTGATTGTAAAACTGTAATTTTGAAATATTTCAAACACTAAAAGTACACTGCAAAAAAACAAGTAATATAAAAAGAATTTTTTAAGTCAATTCTTACTTTTTAATCATAAATATATAAAATAAACCCGTGCAGCATTAATGTCCCACGTTATCTTTATTGAACATTATTTTATAATCATCGTTGCGGTATTTTATTTTTTGTTGGCATCACAAATTTGAGATAAATCTTTCATTTCATCTATGAAAACAATGGGAGAAGTTTTTTTCTCCCATGTAAAAATTAAAATTAATTAATTAAATTTACTGAATGAATTAATATTTGAAAAAACTGTATTAACTTCAATTGTCCTCCAGTACAAGTTAAAAAAAATTTATTTGAACTTGAATGGAACAATAGAAAATATTTTATTAACGATTGAAAATTCCAACAAGATATATATATGGTGAAAAAAAAAGTGTTGATTTTATGGTATAATACTGGCACTCCAGTCGCCAGTATGCGTATTACTGCTTGTTTTACTGTTTATTGCTGTTAATTTTATGGTATAATACTGGCAGCTGGGGTGCTAGCATTATACTGTAAAATCAACACTTTTTTTTTTGCAGTGTAGAAAGTAAAATATAAACAAGTAATATAAAAACTTTTTTTTTAAGTCAATTCCTACTTAGGTCAAATAGAAATTTTTTTTCCAGTGATCTACACGCTTCGCCACTGACGGTATTTATTCCTAAATTAATATCCTGCTAAATATCGTACATAAGAGAAATTTTTGAAATATATTAAAAATTAAATAAAAAATAAATAGCTAAAATACCAAAAATTAATAGCTCGAAAAGTATTTCTCTCAAAATTGTTACACAAACTGCGTTAGAAAGTTAAAAAAATTGTATTTTTCTTGATATAAATTTAAAATCTAATGATTATGCCGTTTTTCAAATATTCAATTTCAAAAATTACCAAACTTCACAATAAAGTGCCATAGCGATGTTACAGTTAACGATAATGCAGTTTTTTCAAATATATATTAATTAATTAAATTTTATTATTTAATTTTAGTTTTATACTTCATTTCTGTTCAAAAGTATAGACTCACTCCACATTTATAGTCTCTTTCGCCCGCGAGCCGCCTGATCTTCGTCCGTGAACAGCCCCATTATCTTTTTACGTGTGAAGGTGAGACTATAAATATGGAGTGAGTCTATACTTTTGAACAGAAATGAAGTATAAAATTAAAATTAATTAATTAAATTTAATTAATGAATTAATATTTGAAAAAACTGTATTAACATCAATTGTGATCCAGTACAAGTTTTAAAAAAATTATTTGAACTTGATAGGATGAATAGAAAATATTTTATTAACGATTGAAAATTTGAACAAGATATATGAATATATAGAGAGTGTGAGCTAATAGTAGGAATTGAATGAAAAATAAAGAGTGAAAAAAAGTACTCTTTTATTTTCACTATAATTTTTACAATTTACAACTACATCTTATTAACTACAATTACATCTTATTGTTGAAAAAAAAGAAAAAAGAAAAATCCAAAACATACCACAATTTATAAAACACCATGCTTTTATTTTCTGTAATTTCAGCAGTAAATGTAGATTCTGTCACAAAAGAAAATATATTTTTAAATCTGAATAAAAGGAAGTAATTAATGCTTTTATCGATTAAGAGTGTTTTTGAGCGAAACATTTCTCCGAAAACAATTGGATAACTAATGAAACTTCCTATCTGAAAGCAATAATTATGTTCAAATGCAAATAATTATGTATTCAAATTTTTACAATAATTTCCAGGAGGCATTAAAAGTATTTGTTTTCATTAACTGTATTTTTTTTTAACCTATAGTTTATCAAATATGATTTTATTAAGAATTTGTTTCTTTATTTTTTTATGAAGTACGAGGGCATTTCGAAAAGTAAAGATACAATGGCTCGCATTCCTTAAAAAAAACATTTATTTAGAAAACGTAAGTTACATCTTATTAACTGGATTATTTATTTTTTTTCGACATAATCACCCCCGTTATCCAAACATTTGTTAAGTCGGGGCACAAGCCTTTGTATCCCACAGTCATAGAAGGTTTCTGCCTGTTGTCAGAACCACATTTCAACTTCATCTTTGATCTCATCATCGTCGTGGAATTGTCATTGACACTTCCGGTATGATCTGGTGCAATTTTTTCAATTTGAGACGTCTATTCGCACGAATTGCTTCCTCCGTTCTATGAAGAAGGGCATCAGATATCACAAATGGCCGACCTGTTCTTTCTTTGTTCGCCATGAACATCGGTCCTACCTTCAGAGAAATTTTGTCGATTCATAATGTTCCCATAAACAGAAACAATTTCTTTGTGAATATCCGCTGGTCGCTGACCTCTTGCATGAAGAAAACGTATGACGGAGCGCACTTCGCATTTGGCGGGATTCTGAATCGGCGGAACCATTTTAAACACGACCTACTCCAACCAGAATCAACGTTGAAATGCCGAACGACCGCGAGAAGAAAGCTAACGGTTCAAGGTTAACACCTGTGTTGCCAACTTGCTTGCCAAAACTTTTCTTTTCCTCCGGCGTACGGTGCATCTTTACTTTTCAAAATGCCCTCGTATATGGATCTTAATGTATTATTGACTCAATGTATTATTAAGTGAAACTTCGTATGTATACAATCCAATCTGACAATGAAGTGAACACGATTTCTCGGCAATGGCTGGATCAATTACAATGTAATTTACTACAAACATAGATATTACAAGCGAACTTTTTTTAAAAAGAAGCTCGCACTTAGTATTGAGTCCTGGTGCATTTTACAGATCTATAAAGCTAAAGTTAGGGAACCGATAAAAATTGCCTGCATAAATTATGTTATATGTTTTTTGTATACATTTTTTTTAAAGTAATGAATTTTTTAATGTTAATTTCATGCTAAAAGCGAGTTAAGTTGTCAAGTATGATCCATACCACTACTCATGCACAGCAGACAACAATACCATTCGGCTAGGGTTACCGCGCAAAAGTCTATGGTAGCGAATAAAGACAATTTCGCGCCAACAAAAATGTAGTTATAATGTTGCATATTTTCAAAATGAAATTCGTAGATTCTTGAAGGAATTTTTAAACTTTTTCCTAAATTTTATTATTATTATTAACTAAGGATAAGGGTCCATAAGCCGTGTTTTTGGCCCATGAAATAAGACTAAAATTCGATTTTGTTATACTGACTTTATTATTTCACTTTTTAATATTAGAAGATTTTTCCTGCACTATTTCAACAATAGTTTTTGCTTTTTGTTCGGATTTATATGACTTATACAAGCTCAAAGTTCGTATTATTCGTAGTTTTTGATGAAAAATATGCAGTTTCTCCAAATTTTATCTCAATTATTTATATGAGCGCAATCGTGCAACACTTTCTTCTTCTTTACATATGTTATAAAATGCATCAAAATGTACAATGTATGTAAAAATAATAGTGTTGCGAAGCTGCACTCAAAGTAAAATATTAAAAATAGAGAGTTAAGTAACTGTTTCTTTACGTCACTAAGGGACTTTAGGATGCAATAGATGACGCATCCTCGTAGATTTGGCACCCGAATTGGAGCCCAGTCGGAAAACCAAGCTAATCAGAATCGGTTCAGCCAATCAGAACCGATTCTTAGACAATCCCAACTCCGGTTGCGGTAGATTGATGCTGAACTGGGTACCAATTATCCGAAACAAAATGGATATGCGTCAGCTCCTATTATAGAAATCTTAGGATGCAACAAAGTGTTTAAATGTGCTAAAATGAACGTAACTATTACTAATGTGAAGAAATGCAGTTATTAGAAATAGTTACGTTCATTTTAGCACGTTTAAACACGTTTCTGTCAAAAACACGACTTATGGACGCTGATCCTTTGTATTTTAATATATTTTATTTATTTATTTATTTATTTTTTAAATTCTATGTTAATAATCCGATAAGTGGCCTCAAAATTTTCACTTTCAGAAAGTACTGCTGTAAAGTCAATAAATATAATTTTTACAGACATATTTTATCGGTTCTCAAACTTTGGCTATAAAATGCACCAAGTTTCAATTCTAGGTGGGAGCGTCACCAAAAGTGGCTCTCTTGTTAGTAAGACTGATAACTTCTCCCGAGTTTTGAAATTAGATCTGTGGCCTGAATAATTGTAGGTCAAAGTTCCAATGAAAATTTAATTATACATCCATATTTTCCGAGAATCAGCCATCAAATATCCAAAATTTTGATAAGATTCGATTTTAAAGTAATTTATACACCATTTAACAAAATCAAATTTACACGATATCTTGCGAGTGTGATAAAATGTGTATAGATTAAACTAAGAGAGACCTCTGAAGGTCCGCTGGGGAGAACATAAAAATAATGTTAAAAAATGTGACATTAAACGATTCGCTATTGCTAACCATTGCTGGTCTAACAATCACAATTTTAATTTTTCGGAAAGTTCAATAATTTAGAAATGCTCATCGATTTACGATCTTGATTTTTGGGAATCTTATCATATGTGGAAGAATTCAAACAACTTGGTTAATGATATGTCCAGCACAATTTTTCAAATGTTCTTTGATGTTAGTAGATAATATTTGACAGTTCTACATCAGCGCAGTTCGCGCAGTCGACCTTCTGTGCTCTGTGAAGGTCACCGGAAGTAGCAGGTGTGGACACCGGAAGTGGCAGGTGTGGATAACAGGCATGTTGAGACAGGAAGTGAACAGGAAGTGTAGATAGGAAGTTTAACCGGAAATGTGACAGGAAGTGAATGCGATAAGGGAGAGAGGGGGAGGGCTTATTTTTGTGGGGGGCTTAATTTTTTTTGTTGGTTTTAATCCTTCTAGTCGAGTGGAGTTGAGTTGTAGGAATCCTGCTATCAGAATGAATTTAGTTTGAAAGTAATATTAGCAAAATGTTCGATTTTTTTTTTTTTTTTCTTTTTTTTTCACCTGAAATAAAAATTTTATTTGCTAACTAACACCTAATATAAAAATGGAAATCTTTCTGACTTTGTTTTACTTTATAAAAGTTTAACGTGAAATTTATTTTTAGACTGGAAACGCGACAGGAAATAAGATCGGAAACGGGATTAGACATGCTTTTTCCAAAAAGGGTTTTCAGGAAGCAGTAAACATGTTTTAGGAACATGTTTGGGAGCTTGTTCGAACAGGACAGGTGGTTTGTGAGGCCGGAAGTAATTAAGATGAGAGAGATAAAGAAGGTGCATGATTAGACACATAGATTTTGTTCTTTGTAGAGGGTTAAATTATTTTTTAGTGTTTTGAATTTTATTTATTCTTAAACCGTTATAAATTTTTTTTTTCTATCTTTTTAATTTTTAGTGACACCAATTTTAGAAGTAATTGCTCATTAAAAGAATTATTTTTCAACGCTGGCACAGGCAGGAATTGAACCCACTATCTTATATGTGGTAAACCAATGTGTTTATCCACTGTGCTAGCGGGAACTTGTAATGCTATCTCTTTAAATGCAAGAGATGGGGACTTCAGACATGTATTGAGATATCTTTATCATAGTTTTAATGAACTGCAGGAAATTTTCTTTAGCTATTGAGTAATTCGAGAGTTTTGGTTTAATATGAATGCTATTACATCTATTTGTTTAATTTACAAACACATTTCTTTCACAACACTCTGTCAACACATCACTTCAATATTCGAAATAATAATTTAGAGGGAAAATTTTTACTTTCTATACGAAATTTTATTTATAGAGATTGACGAAGATAGTATACCTAATTCTTTCTTGTATTAACATTATATTCGAAATAGAGTTTTGTTACGAAAAATAACGTGTTTATACATTTTAAAAACGAAAGCAAAGTGATTTTAAAAAATGTAAATATAAGCTATACACCCACGCATTTTTGTTATTGAATTAAATTACAAGGCTTAATATTGTATTCAGCGTAATATTTTCTTATAAAAGCCGTTTCACAAACTTGTATACTAAAAGTAATGTGTCATTTTTAGGGGAAAAAATTAATTCAAGTCATTGAGACTAATCCTTTATGGGGGAAAAAAATTGTCATACTTCTTTGTGTTACATTATATCTTCCGTTTTTTAAGTTTACAAATTTGTGGACTAACTTAAATAATCGTTTTTAGGATACTTAAACAATATATATATATACTTTTTAATTATATAATTTTTTTAATTGACTTGTAATATAGCTTTTTTTTCTTTTTTTTTTTTCTTAAAAGGGTACTGTAGAATAACTTATGTCACAAATACTACATCCTTCTTTAGTTAAATATGTTTCACTTAAGACATGACAAAGTGTCTTAGAAACATTTCATTTTGGAGTTAAGTGATTAAACAAGAAAAATATTATTTATAAAAACACAACACATAAGACCAGTGACTGAGAGGTTCTGGTTTTAAAGCTACTAGACGTTTGGGTTTAAACTTCTCTCGCGCTCGTCGACCTAACCGTTCGGAGTTTTCTTCGAACCTTGTCAATACGAGTTAGGAGCCCTTAGAATGACCCCTAGAGTGACCTATATCCCTAACGCAGATAATCGGTTTTAACAAATAACCAACCATCCACAACACATAAGACATTTTAGATCATTTTAGATCATTCCATTTAGTTAATAAGTGATTTAACGTGCAAAATATTATTCATAAAACATACAATAAGAGAATTTTAAAGAATTTTTTCTTTCCAATGAACAATTTTTAGTGACTATTTAACTTATTAAAGAGAGCGGGTATTTTGTTTAGAGTTATACGATTAAAATAAATTTTCAATAGATTTGACTTTATACAACAAACAGTTTAAAAAAAAAAAGGGGGAATGGAATCTAGTTTTTATAAAGTAACGTTTTTCAATTTTACAAATACTTCACACCTCGTCTTTTCCCCCCCCCCCTCTTTTAGTAGACTTTACATACATAAGACATAAAAAGCGTTTTAGAATACATCATTTAGAAATTAAGTGGTTTGATAAATAAAATATTATTTATAAAAGCAATAGATACAAAAGTAATAAAGATTTTTACTTACAAATGTACGAACTTCTGATAGGTAAGACTTTCTAAATCATTGTGCAAGAATTAAGTGGTTATTGAACTTATAACATTATAGGATGAAATAATCATGTGACGTATTTTTAAATCAATAAAATGTCAATATTTTTAAACCAATAAAATGTCAATATTTTTAAACCAATAAAAAGTTAGTATTTTTTACACGAGCGCCCTCTATTACTATATAAATTTCAATAAAACGAGTTCATAACATTCTACTGTAACCTGGTATCGTTGTAATAGGTTGTATTTTTCGTTAAGTTAGTTTTCATTTAAGTTATTATGGAACGAGTTATGAATTCTTATGTTGGTGACGTAACCAACTTGGAGTGTCAACACTCATCACCAAAGTTAAATAATCAAGAGATGGATTCTACACTTTTATCCAAAGAAGGACTCGTTTCGAATTATGAAGTGAAACCCACCTCATCAGGACTAAAGAAACAGAAGTTACCCCATGTGTGTAAGACGTGTAACAAAGCATTTCCTCGAAAAGTTAACTTAATGTTTCACATGAAATGTCATTTAAAAGAAAAGTCTTTTCGTTGTGAGGTGTGTGCTGAAGTTTTTTCACAAAAGAGTGATTTACGTAATCATCAAAAGATTCACAAATCGCCCAAACAATACAAGTGTAGTGATTGCAACGAGATATTTTCAAGAATGGCTGACTTATTGAAACATAAGAAGACTCATAAGATTCGTAAACAACAGTCATGTACAAAGTGTAGCGAAATGTTTGATTGTGAATCAGATTTAGTACAACATTGTGATACTTTTCATAAAGTTTTACCTAATGTGAAGAAGTCACCTGATTTGTTATTTGAAAAAGTGAAACATTTT
Organism: Maratus michaelseni; assembly: GCA_963931845.1. Lineage (NCBI taxonomy): Eukaryota > Metazoa > Arthropoda > Arachnida > Araneae > Salticidae > Maratus > Maratus michaelseni. The sequence continues at coordinate 388,514,314 of OZ007587.1, read as the reverse complement.
AAAAGACAACATGATGTGCGAAATATTTGTACTAAAACTATCATTGTGTCCAATGAGATGAATCAAAAAGACTTTCGTTCATTTTTTAACAGTGTTCGATCAGATGTTTTAAAAGAATTAAATTATCAATTGCAAATGAAAAAGTCAATAAAATGGTATGCAGCCGTTAAAGTGGATGTATATCGTGAATCACAGGATGGTGACTTAGAGAGAGCAACCCCCTTTTTCCTTTCCAAAAGTGAACTGGAATTAACAGAACAAAACATACATGTGCATGTTGAGAATGCCTTTCTAAAGTTGTACAACGGCTTTGAAGATTTTACTGAACGAGTGTTTAATTGGACATTACAAAAAATTTTGAAATTAGAATTGATTACAGCTCAATATGACAGGCTTATTTGATTTGTATTACTTTAAATGATTAATAAATAGTTTTAATATGAAAAAGCATAGTGGTTTTTTCTTATAGTTGATGTAAATTACTTTGAACAGTTTGACAATGCAACATAAACTACTGTTTAACATTTTGAATGTCTTAGACAAAATGGGAATGAATTTGTTGAAATTATGTAAAACATGATGAAATAAATGTGATGTATTTATTATATGTTACTTAAACTACAAGAGAAATGATTGGAAATGTGTTATTTTAAATCTATGATACTTTTAATCACTAACAAAGTAAGACGTGACGTTATGAATCATCGATGGGTTTTCCTTTGAATAGGTATTAATCTTACTTATTGATAAGAAAGTTGAATTTTTCTCTTCGTTTAAACAATGACACTGCATGTTTTGATAATTTTCTCTCAACAGTCAACATCAATGTTTTTAACCTAGTTAAGAAAATTTTTAACTTAAACCGTCACTGAGTTTATCCTAGATAAGTAAATTTTTATATTTAACCTACATATAAATTAAATGATTAACTATAACCATGACTGTTTTTAAAATCTAGATAAGTAGACGTTTTTATGAAACACATCCAGTGTTCTGCTGACTTTTATCGAGATTACATCAGTTAGTGAAGCAGATTAAATTGCATAAAAATATTTTATGAAATGAATATGCGATCCCACGAAGAAGTGTTTCCACCTTCAAAGCGTCCACGCTTAGAAAAAGCTATGGAAAAATCAAATACTTGTGAGAAGGAATTAAAAGACCCAAGATTAAAACTTTCTAAAATGGACAATGACTGTGTAACTATATCACGTGATATCTCCTCTACTAAGAACTTACCAGATGTGAAACCTGAGATCGCTATGAATTTTTCAAACTTTACCGGTGGTTACGATACAACATCCTTCGAGAATCCACATCAAGAGTCAGTTTTTGCCCAGGACTATTTAAATACATTTTTCAAAGACATAAATTTTGAAAATTTAGATTGTTCTACCCCCTTAACCTCGTTAAAGGATGAACCCTTTCAAGAACCTACGAATAATATCTTACAGACTACTGTTAAACATGAGATGAACGAGATACAAGCAAACAGCCTTTCACAAGCAAGTGGTGAAATACAAAGCATCACTACACCTACATTTGCCACTAAAAGTGACAAATTATACAATTCCAATGTGTTTCACAAAGAACTAAGTGACTGTTTCTACTTAACTTTGAAGTTAAAAAGTAAACAATATTCTATACATATACGAGAATTTAAACGCAATGTATCTACTAATGAAGAAATCCCAACCAAAAACGGAGTTAATATGGATATTCATAGCTGGTATGAGTTTCAATATAAAATCCTTGCATTTAATTTAAGATACAAAAGTGCATCCTTTGTTTCTAATAACACGATTTTAGTGTTAAATCAAGATTCTATGATGCGAATTAAAAATTTGAAGAATTTTTCTCATGTTGACTTAAACGAACAACAAATGGAAAAATTAAAAGAAAGTACCTCACACTTAAATACTGTACTTTTACAACATATGTACACAAAACTATTACCCTTTCTCATTAAACAGAAATGTGTGGTGAGTAACAGATCCACAGAAAAAGAACCTGTGTTATGGTCTAAACTTAATACGTGTATCGAGAATAATATGGTAACAATACTTAACCAGTTGTATGAATGTACAGGATGTATTTTTCGACATGCAAGTCAAAGCCTTCACTCATGCTTCGCATTTAATAATAAGGAAAAATTTAATCAACTAGGTGAAGCTTTGTTAATGCTCATCGATTTCGATTATGTAATTTCAACGTTTTTGAATGGAGTTTATAGTGTTAGTGAACACTTTGTACATAAGCTTCATGAACAAACTGTTTATAATGAATTGTTTAAGACAAAATAAATGATTTGTTTTGTTAAAGATCTGTGTGTGTTTATTTCTACAAAGTGTCTCTGTGTGAATTTATTAGTTTTTTATCTAATTGAACTTTTAAGTGAAGAGATGTAATTTAACTTTTTTGTATATTCCAATTCAAAAATTTCAACAATTGCAAAAAAAGATTAAACTATTGAAAAGAAAAATATCCACGTTAGAAAAAAATAATTTATGTTGAAAAGTTAAGAAAACAATGAAAAGTAAACAAAAATATAGTTTTTAAATTAAAATTTTTTAAAGTCTTCAAGTTAATCAAAATTAACTTTTTACTTTTAACTATTGAGAGACTATGATCTAACTGTTTATCCTCGCAACCAACTGGTGCATATCAACTATATACTCTATATCTGCATATGCGCAGAAAAACATAGACATTTACACTAACGACTTTAAAATTCGACTTTAAATTCGTTAAATTTGTTCGACTTTAAATTCTTTGCCAACTTTTAAGTTTAATTACTATACACAACTCGATTACCTTTCCCACAAAACACCTTTCAGAAACAAAACAGAAATTAACACTTACCGAAAAACACGTCAACTTCTTGTGCTTGCTTTCACTCAACTAACGTTTCTCCCTTATCTTTGCTAGGGGGCGCTGCAATCGCCGCTAGAGGCGTTAGTAGTCTTCCGGTGTGTGATAAGAATAAACTTTAAATCCAGCTTACACTCGCTCAGTCATTCTTGCTTCTCTCTACCTTGCTAACAACCGTTTGCTGCTGGCTCATTGTTTGGTTGTTTAAACTTGTTGAATGACGTCATCATGTGTTTGTCTAAACTTGTCCAGTCTTGTTTTTATGCAGTACGTCTATTTAGATGAGTCATCACTCGCTTATCTTGGTTGACTTGTCCAAACTTGTTTTTGTTTGACACGTCTATTTGGGTGAGTCATCGTTCGCTTATCTTGCTTTACTTGTTTGAACTTGTCTAGTATACACCACCTCATGTCTTTTGTCATAGCTTGAATATACTTTACACCAATCACTTAAATATAAAAGTCTTGTCACAACTTACTTAAACTTTGATAAAATTATTAATTATTTATAAATTTCATCAAATTCTTATTTTTCTGATACATTTACTATGTAATTTTCGTTCAAAAATATGGTAAAGCCCGATTTTAAATCGAAGTCTAAGATAAAGTCCCCAAATTTGTAACATTTTAACACTAATAATAAATATTGTAAGCACCCAGTACATACAAGTTTTGTAAAAATAATATTACTTATAGCTAACTCGTTATGTCCCATGATACAAAATTTCAATATAGCTAAAATCAGTGTTAAACGAAAATCTAATCACGTGTCTTTATATATTATTTTGAAATGCAAAGCATTATATCTAAACGAATGATATAAGGAGTAGTTAGAATAGTTCTTATATTGTTGTTAGTAAAAAATTTATACACATTATCTTACAAGGTTGCAATATTCAACACACGGTTCACCATATTTAAAAACGATTCACCATGATTTAAAAACTTAGTAACATATTTTAAATTTATAAATTTAAATTAAAACATATTTTTATAAATAAACAATTATAAATACTTAAGTATTTTTAATTTAAATTTATAAATTTAAAATATGTTACTAAGTTTTTAAATCATGGTGAATCGTTTTTAAATATGGTGAACCGTGTGTTGAATATTGCAACCTTGTAAGATAATGTGTATAAATTTTTTACTAACAACAATATAAGAACTATTCTAACTACTCCTTATATCATTCGTTTAGATATAATGCTTTGCATTTCAAAATAATATATAAAGACACGTGATTAGATTTTCGTTTAACACTGATTTTAGCTATATTGAAATTTTGTATCATGGGACATAACGAGTTAGCTATAAGTAATATTATTTTTACAAAACTTGTATGTACTGGGTGCTTACAATATTTATTATTAGTGTTAAAATGTTACAAATTTGGGGACTTTATCTTAGACTTCGATTTAAAATCGGGCTTTACCATATTTTTGAACGAAAATTACATAGTAAATGTATCAGAAAAATAAGAATTTGATGAAATTTATAAATAATTAATAATTTTATCAAAGTTTAAGTAAGTTGTGACAAGACTTTTATATTTAAGTGATTGGTGTAAAGTATATTCAAGCTATGACAAAAGACATGAGGTGGTGTATACTAGACAAGTTCAAACAAGTAAAGCAAGATAAGCGAACGATGACTCACCCAAATAGACGTGTCAAACAAAAACAAGTTTGGACAAGTCAACCAAGATAAGCGAGTGATGACTCATCTAAATAGACGTACTGCATAAAAACAAGACTGGACAAGTTTAGACAAACACATGATGACGTCATTCAACAAGTTTAAACAACCAAACAATGAGCCAGCAGCAAACGGTTGTTAGCAAGGTAGAGAGAAGCAAGAATGACTGAGCGAGTGTAAGCTGGATTTAAAGTTTATTCTTATCACACACCGGAAGACTACTAACGCCTCTAGCGGCGATTGCAGCGCCCCCTAGCAAAGATAAGGGAGAAACGTTAGTTGAGTGAAAGCAAGCACAAGAAGTTGACGTGTTTTTCGGTAAGTGTTAATTTCTGTTTTGTTTCTGAAAGGTGTTTTGTGGGAAAGGTAATCGAGTTGTGTATAGTAATTAAACTTAAAAGTTGGCAAAGAATTTAAAGTCGAACAAATTTAACGAATTTAAAGTCGAATTTTAAAGTCGTTAGTGTAAATGTCTATGTTTTTCTGCGCATATGCAGATATAGAGTATATAGTTGATATGCACCAGTTGGTTGCGAGGATAAACAGTTAGATCATAGTCTCTCAATAGTTAAAAGTAAAAAGTTAATTTTGATTAACTTGAAGACTTTAAAAAATTTTAATTTAAAAACTATATTTTTGTTTACTTTTCATTGTTTTCTTAACTTTTCAACATAACTTATTTTTTTCTAACGTGGATATTTTTTTTTTCAATAGTTTAATCTTTTTTTGCAATTGTTGAAATTTTTGAATTGGAATATACAAAAAAGTTAAATTACATCTCTTCACTTAAAAGTTCGATTAGATAAAAAACTAATAAATTCACACAGAGACACTTTGTAGAAATAAACACACACAGATCTTTAACAAAACAAATCATTTATTTTGTCTTAAACAATTCATTATAAACAGTTTGTTCATGAAGCTTATGTACAAAGTGTTCACTAACACTATAAACTCCATTCAAAAACGTTGAAATTACATAATCGAAATCGATGAGCATTAACAAAGCTTCACCTAGTTGATTAAATTTTTCCTTATTATTAAATGCGAAGCATGAGTGAAGGCTTTGACTTGCATGTCGAAAAATACATCCTGTACATTCATACAACTGGTTAAGTATTGTTACCATATTATTCTCGATACACGTATTAAGTTTAGACCATAACACAGGTTCTTTTTCTGTGGATCTGTTACTCACCACACATTTCTGTTTAATGAGAAAGGGTAATAGTTTTGTGTACATATGTTGTAAAAGTACAGTATTTAAGTGTGAGGTACTTTCTTTTAATTTTTCCATTTGTTGTTCGTTTAAGTCAACATGAGAAAAATTCTTCAAATTTTTAATTCGCATCATAGAATCTTGATTTAACACTAAAATCGTGTTATTAGAAACAAAGGATGCACTTTTGTATCTTAAATTAAATGCAAGGATTTTATATTGAAACTCATACCAGCTATGAATATCCATATTAACTCCGTTTTCGGTTGGGATTTCTTCATCAGTAGATACATTGCGTTTAAATTCTCGTATATGTATAGAATATTGTTTATTTTTTAACTTCAAAGTTAAGTAGAAACAGTCACTTAGTTCTTTGTGAAACACATTGGAATTGTATAATTTGTCACTTTTAGTGGCAAATGTAGGTGTAGTGATGCTTTGTATTTCACCACTTGCTTGTGAAAGGCTGTTTGCTTGTATCTCGTTCATCTCATGTTTAACAGTAGTCTGTAAGATATTATTCGTAGGTTCTTGAAAGGGTTCATCCTTTAACGAGGTTAAGGGGGTAGAACAATCTAAATTTTCAAAATTTATGTCTTTGAAAAATGTATTTAAATAGTCCTGGGCAAAAACTGACTCTTGATGTGGATTCTCGAAGGATGTTGTATCGTAACCACCGGTAAAGTTTGAAAAATTCATAGCGATCTCAGGTTTCACATCTGGTAAGTTCTTAGTAGAGGAGATATCACGTGATATAGTTACACAGTCATTGTCCATTTTAGAAAGTTTTAATCTTGGGTCTTTTAATTCCTTCTCACAAGTATTTGATTTTTCCATAGCTTTTTCTAAGCGTGGACGCTTTGAAGGTGGAAACACTTCTTCGTGGGATCGCATATTCATTTCATAAAATATTTTTATGCAATTTAATCTGCTTCACTAACTGATGTAATCTCGATAAAAGTCAGCAGAACACTGGATGTGTTTCATAAAAACGTCTACTTATCTGGATTTTAAAAACAGTCATGGTTATAGTTAATCATTTAATTTATATGTAGGTTAAATATAAAAATTTACTTATCTAGGATAAACTCAGTGACGGTTTAAGTTAAAAATTTTCTTAACTAGGTTAAAAACATTGATGTTGACTGTTGAGAGAAAATTATCAAAACATGCAGTGTCATTGTTTAAACGAAGAGAAAAATTCAACTTTCTTATCAATAAGTAAGATTAATACCTATTCAAAGGAAAACCCATCGATGATTCATAACGTCACGTCTTACTTTGTTAGTGATTAAAAGTATCATAGATTTAAAATAACACATTTCCAATCATTTCTCTTGTAGTTTAAGTAACATATAATAAATACATCACATTTATTTCATCATGTTTTACATAATTTCAACAAATTCATTCCCATTTTGTCTAAGACATTCAAAATGTTAAACAGTAGTTTATGTTGCATTGTCAAACTGTTCAAAGTAATTTACATCAACTATAAGAAAAAACCACTATGCTTTTTCATATTAAAACTATTTATTAATCATTTAAAGTAATACAAATCAAATAAGCCTGTCATATTGAGCTGTAATCAATTCTAATTTCAAAATTTTTTGTAATGTCCAATTAAACACTCGTTCAGTAAAATCTTCAAAGCCGTTGTACAACTTTAGAAAGCATTCTCAACATGCACATGTATGTTTTGTTCTGTTAATTCCAGTTCACTTTTGGAAAGGAAAAAGGGGGTTGCTCTCTCTAAGTCACCATCCTGTGATTCACGATATACATCCACTTTAACGGCTGCATACCATTTTATTGACTTTTTCATTTGCAATTGATAATTTAATTCTTTTAAAACATCTGATCGAACACTGTTAAAAAATGAACGAAAGTCTTTTTGATTCATCTCATTGGACACAATGATAGTTTTAGTACAAATATTTCGCACATCATGTTGTCTTTTAAAATGTTTCACTTTTTCAAATAACAAATCAGGTGACTTCTTCACATTAGGTAAAACTTTATGAAAAGTATCACAATGTTGTACTAAATCTGATTCACAATCAAACATTTCGCTACACTTTGTACATGACTGTTGTTTACGAATCTTATGAGTCTTCTTATGTTTCAATAAGTCAGCCATTCTTGAAAATATCTCGTTGCAATCACTACACTTGTATTGTTTGGGCGATTTGTGAATCTTTTGATGATTACGTAAATCACTCTTTTGTGAAAAAACTTCAGCACACACCTCACAACGAAAAGACTTTTCTTTTAAAAGACATTTCATGTGAAACATTAAGTTAACTTTTCGAGGAAATGCTTTGTTACACGTCTTACACACATGGGGTAACTTCTGTTTCTTTAGTCCTGATGAGGTGGGTTTCACTTCATAATTCGAAACGAGTCCTTCTTTGGATAAAAGTGTAGAATCCATCTCTTGATTATTTAACTTTGGTGATGAGTGTTGACACTCCAAGTTGGTTACGTCACCAACATAAGAATTCATAACTCGTTCCATAATAACTTAAATGAAAACTAACTTAACGAAAAATACAACCTATTACAACGATACCAGGTTACAGTAGAATGTTATGAACTCGTTTTATTGAAATTTATATAGTAATAGAGGGCGCTCGTGTAAAAAATACTAACTTTTTATTGGTTTAAAAATATTGACATTTGATTGGTTTAAAAATATTGACATTTTATTGATTTAAAAATACGTCACATGATTATTTCATCCTATAATGTTATAAGTTCAATAACCACTTAATTCTTGCACAATGATTTAGAAAGTCTTACCTATCAGAAGTTCGTACATTTGTAAGTAAAAATCTTTATTACTTTTGTATCTATTGCTTTTATAAATAATATTTTATTTATCAAACCACTTAATTTCTAAATGATGTATTCTAAAACGCTTTTTATGTCTTATGTATGTAAAGTCTACTAAAAGAGGGGGGGAAAAAGACTTGGTGTGAAGTATTTGTAAAATTGAAAAACGTTACTTTATAAAAACTAGATTCCATTCCCCCCTTTTTTTTTTAAATGTTTGTTGTATAAAGTCAAATCTATTGAAAATTTATTTTAATCGTATAACTCTAAACAAAATACCCGCTCTCTTTAATAAGTTAAATAGTCACTAAAAATTGTTCATTGGAAAGAAAAAATTCTTTAAAATTCTCTTATTGTATGTTTTATGAATAATATTTTGCACGTTAAATCACTTATTAACTAAATGGAATGATCTAAAATGATCTAAAATGTCTTATGTGTTGTGGATGGTTGGTTATTTGTTAAAACCGATTATCTGCGTTAGGGATATAGGTCACTCTAGGGGTCATTCTAAGGGCTCCTAACTCGTATTGACAAGGTTCGAAGAAAACTCCGAACGGTTAGGTCGACGAGCGCGAGAGAAGTTTAAACCCAAACGTCTAGTAGCTTTAAAACCAGAACCTCTCAGTCACTGGTCTTATGTGTTGTGTTTTTATAAATAATATTTTTCTTGTTTAATCACTTAACTCCAAAATGAAATGTTTCTAAGACACTTTGTCATGTCTTAAGTGAAACATATTTAACTAAAGAAGGATGTAGTATTTGTGACATAAGTTATTCTACAGTACCCTTTTAAGAAAAAAAAAAAGAAAAAAAAGCTATATTACAAGTCAATTAAAAAAATTATATAATTAAAAAGTATATATATATATTGTTTAAGTATCCTAAAAACGATTATTTAAGTTAGTCCACAAATTTGTAAACTTAAAAAACGGAAGATATAATGTAACACAAAGAAGTATGACAATTTTTTTCCCCCATAAAGGATTAGTCTCAATGACTTGAATTAATTTTTTCCCCTAAAAATGACACATTACTTTTAGTATACAAGTTTGTGAAACGGCTTTTATAAGAAAATATTACGCTGAATACAATATTAAGCCTTGTAATTTAATTCAATAACAAAAATGCGTGGGTGTATAGCTTATATTTACATTTTTTAAAATCACTTTGCTTTCGTTTTTAAAATGTATAAACACGTTATTTTTCGTAACAAAACTCTATTTCGAATATAATGTTAATACAAGAAAGAATTAGGTATACTATCTTCGTCAATCTCTATAAATAAAATTTCGTATAGAAAGTAAAAATTTTCCCTCTAAATTATTATTTCGAATATTGAAGTGATGTGTTGACAGAGTGTTGTGAAAGAAATGTGTTTGTAAATTAAACAAATAGATGTAATAGCATTCATATTAAACCAAAACTCTCGAATTACTCAATAGCTAAAGAAAATTTCCTGCAGTTCATTAAAACTATGATACCTCAATGATAAAACTATGACTACTAAATGATTAAAACTATGATATCTCAATACATGTCTGAAGTCCCCATCTCTTGCATTTAAAGAGATAGCATTACAAGTTCCCGCTAGCACAGTGGATAAACACATTGGTTTACCACATATAAGATAGTGGGTTCAATTCCTGCCTGTGCCAGCGTTGAAAAATAATTCTTTTAATGAGCAATTACTTCTAAAATTGGTGTCACTAAAAATTAAAATGATAGAAAAAAAAATTTATAACGGTTTAAGAATAAATAAAATTCAAAACACTAAAAAATAATTTAACCCTCTACAAAGAACAAAATCTATGTGTCTAATCATGCACCTTCTTTATCTCTCTCATCTTAATTACTTCCGGTCTCACAAACCACCTTTCCTGTTCCAACAAGCTCCCAAACATGTTCCTAAAACATGTTTACTGCTTCCTGAAAACCCTTTTTGGAAAAAGCATGTCTAATCCCGTTTCCGATCTTATTTCCTGTCGCGTTTCCAGTCTAAAAATAAATTTCACGTTAAACTTTTATAAAGTAAAACAAAGTCAGAAAGATTTCCATTTTTATATTAGGTGTTAGTTAGCAAATAAAATTTTTATTTCAGGTGAAAAAAAAAAAAAAAAAAAAAAAATCGAACATTTTGCTAATATTACTTTCAAACTAAATTCATTCTGATAGCAGGATTCCTACAACTCAACTCCACTCGACTAGAAGGATTAAAACCAACAAAAAAAATTAAGCCCCCCACAAAAATAAGCCCTCCCCCTCTCTCCCTTATCGCATTCACTTCCTGTCACATTTCCGGTTAAACTTCCTATCTACACTTCCTGTTCACTTCCTGTCTCAACATGCCTGTTATCCACACCTGCCACTTCCGGTGTCCACACCTGCTACTTCCGGTGACCTTCACAGAGCACAGAAGGTCGACTGCGCGAACTGCGCTGATGTAGAACTGTCAAATATTATCTACTGATGTTCTACGATTTGCATTTTGTCTTTTAAAGCACATTATTGTGGATACACAAAGCAATTATCTATGAGCAATGGAAGGTTAGAATGATAACGTTCTGACTGTAATTGATATGTTTTTGCTTCAATGCATCGGACGTCATTGCGTCACTGCTACTCCATCTACTATATCCTTGAATGTAAAAAGGGGACTTCGAAATCCCCCAACTAAGTCTCAGTGTGGGAGAGTAATGATAACAAGTGTTTTTCTTAGTGTGAAAAAAATTGCTTTATTTAGAACCAAGCAGAATGGAAATTATTTAAATTTGTTCCTTTTGATACAATCCGCTGACATAAATTCGCATATCCATCGCAACAGCAACCTCTTAGTTTGAATTCTGTACAGGTACAAAAGCGGAATAAACTTCGTTATATAGAATACATTTTAGGTAGATTTCGTAAGAAATACTACCTATTACATTCTCACCTAAGTTGGAAATTTTGAAAAATTTTTGCAGATCTACGCCGATCATGACTCCCAGAACCCAAAACCACCCCCAGTTCAAAACTTTATCTATCTATCTATCTATCTATCTATGTCACTTTTTTCTGACCACGATAACTGGAAAAATTCTGCATAAATCTCTTTCAAACTGATACATAAAATCAAGGGTCATAAAATCTCGGTTAAGTTCGTTATTGGGCAAAATCGAACCAAAGGGGGGGGGGGGGGGCTTTTTGTGAAAACAGAAAAACCCTCATTATTTCTTTATTATTATACGTATCGAATCCGTTTAAAGTTATTATTACTTCTAGGAAAAGGGCCGAAAATTTATGTATGACAGATTTTTGATATAATTAAAAATGGCTCCAAGAGGGGGAAAAAGGGGGGTTTTAGAAGAAAAAAAATCATAGCTTCGTCAATTCACAAGATATCAAATCCGCGTAAATTTATTATTAATCCTCTTAGTATTATCTAAAACTTTTATATTGACAAGTTTTTTATAGGACCAACCGTTATAGCAAAAAAAAAATTAAAAAAGAAAAAATCCCTGCTGGCTCCGCCTGCAAACAAGTTATTTTTCGAAGTAGGCGGTTCCAACTCCCGCGTTTTTTCGAAACTGATACATAAAATCAAGGGGCATAAAATCTCGGTCAAGTTCGTTAATGGGCAAAATCGAACCAAGGGAGGGGGGGGGGGCTTTTTGTGAAAACAGAAAAAACCCCATAATTTCTTAATTATGATACGTATCGAATCAGTTTAAAGTTATTATTACTTCTAGGAACAGGGCCAAAAACTTATGTATGACAGATTTTTGATATAATTAAAAATTGCCTTAAGGGGGGGAGGGAAAGGGGGTTTTAGAAGAAAAAAATTCATAACTTCGTCAATTCCCAAGATTTCAAATCCGCTTAAATTTATTATAAATCCTCTTAATATTATCTAAAACTTTTATATTGACAAGTTTTTTATAGGACCAACCGTTATAGCAAAAAAAAAATTAAAAACAAAAAAATCCCTGCCGGCTCCGCCTGCAAACAAGTTATTTTTCGAAGTAGGCGGTTCCAACTCCCGCATCTTTTCGAAACTGATACATAAAATCAAGGGGCATAAAATCTCGGTCAAGTTCGTTAATGGGAAAAATCGAACCAAGGGGGGGGGGAATGGGGGGGGACTTTTTGTGAAAACAGAAAAAACCCCATAATTTCTTAATTATGATACGTATCGAATCCGTTTGAAGTTATTATTACTTCTAGGAGAAGGGCCGAAAATTTATGTATGACAGATTTTTGATATAATTAAAAATTGCCTTAAGGGGGGGGGAGGGGGGTTTTAGAAGAAAAAAATTTAAGCGGTTCCAACTGCAGCATCATCGCAAAAAGGTCATTTCTTCCGCAATTCCCGACAAACAGGCGCCCCACGGTCTGCGTCTTCGAAATCTACCTGTGCCTGTAGGCCGAGCCGTCAGGGTTTTTTTGTAATATGGATATTAATTTACATGCAATTGGTGTTCAAAGTCAAAGTTCTGCAGAAAATTTCGTTAAGTAGAAAACTTTGTTAAATAGGGTCTTCGTTAAAGAGAAGTTCAACTGTATATTAATAATTTGAATTTATATGAATTTTTAAAACTTTGAGAAATTTTTGACAACCTAATGAAGTTCTGATAGAGGAATTTTCCGAGAGATGGGTGTTTAAAGTAATCTTTTATCGCCAAAACCTGCTGTTATGACGACGGTTTTCTTCATAATTGAGAGATAGGTGATTACGTCATGTGACCTTACAGTAGTCGAAATTGTCAGCTTAGTTTCCATTTTTGTGATGATATTTTCAATTGTTTTTTTTTATATTATCGATTTCTCGTAGTCCGCGAAAAGATAAAATGATTTCGTTTCTATGGCAACTTTTATCGCGAAAGATGACTTCATTACTTCCGATACGCCATATAAATCGTTAAGATAATTTAAAATTTTATTACACCACAATATGCTTATTAATGGTCTAGAAGTGCAATATCCACCCCCCCCCCCCTGCTGGAACTCCACTGTGTACAACACGCAAGATCAAGGTCAAACCGGGCGGGGAGGCCTACCTTTCGGTAAGAGCTCAACTAGCCCCGCCCAGCAAGTTTGTTTACCTAATTATACTGAGCATTACTAAATTATACTTGGTGATACTGAGCAATAATTATACTATGTAATGCTGAAATACAATCTGAAAATACAAAATTCTGAAAATACAAATTCTGAAAATACAATTTACCAATTCTACTGAGCAGTACTAAATACTACTATGCGATACTTGCACAATACGCAACTCAGAAATCCCCCCCGGAGAAAAGTGTCTGAATTCAACTATGATTTTAGATATATTTAAAGTTATTATCCGGCGCCCAGACAACGCCGGGCGGGTTAGCTATATTTTAATAAAAACACTTAAAAGCAGTTAACATTAGTAATTTTGTAAAGCTAGTATTATACATATTTTGCCGTATTACACATTCTTTGTTGTATTTTGCAGGGCTTGAAATAAAAAAATCCACGAACCGGAACGCAATTTCAAAATTATTGTTGACTAATTTTTTTTTTTAAGTATAGACAAATTTATTTCTAACCATGCAAAAACTGTTTAAAAAATGCATTCAAGATTCCAAATATTTAAAAAATTGTTACAAGGAGCACAATAAACTATATATATAAAACACCATGTTTATGTAGTGGAAAACGGTGAATAATTTCTCTTTTGCGGATAGCAACAAGCGGAGTGTAAACAAACTCCGTGTCACCGGTAAGGCCTGAATTCAAACTGTTTGGGCCCACCGTGGCTGAATGCTCAAGGCATCACACCGCTAATCACTTGCGAGTGTAGGTGGGATCGGGTTCGAATCCAGCTGGCTCCGTTGCACACTCTTTGTGGAGCTTCCGGCTGTATTTCTGTGTGTTGTAAATATCCTTGTGTGTGCTATCTCGCCCCTGTATATATTGACGATGACTTATAAGCGGACGCTTGACGCCAAACACGCAGATCAGATGTATGTTAATAAAATGTTCAGCCTGCTTCCATCTTTATTATATGAAAAGATAAATATTAAAAAACTTGGGCGTGTGGCCCGTCAAGTCACAAAAATTTTAAAAGGTTGGAACTAGGATCGTGATCACTGTGTGAAACAGAAGTGCCGAATGTAAACAAAACACCAACAGGTCAGATGTATGTTAATAAAATGGACAGCCTGCTTCCATCTTTATTATATAAAAAGATAAATATTAAAAAATTTGGGCGTGTGGTCCGTCATACTTATTAAGTCACAAATTTTTTAAAAGGTTGGAACTAGGATCGTGATAACTGTATGAAACAGAAGTGCCGAATGTAAACAAAACACCAACAGTTCATTGTTTCACACATCACCGGACGTTCTATCCATTATTTTGGTTGAACCTGAACCGAAACGGAAATATAGAGGTTTTTCAGGAATGTTTCAATAATTGCACGAACCGGGACGATATTTACCAGCATTTCATGAACCGGAACAGTATTTGTCATAATTTCGCGAACTGGAATATCGCACTGGTTTGCTCCGGTACATTTCGAGCCCTGGTTTTGTGGGTAATAATGATTAGTAATACATATATATTCCAAATATTTACAGTCACAAATATTTTATGTTGATTGCAGGTTATAGAAAGATACCAGAATTTTTCCCGCGGCCTAGTGCAAGCCGGTCTGAAAGAAGGACAGGAATCCTTTGTCGGGATCTATGCCCAAAACGGCGTAGAGGTATGTATTGATCTTATATTATTATTTTTGATTTTTAACCATTGTTTTGTGGAAAATAAAATCGATCAATTGTTTATTGATTATTCCATCGTTGCGAAAATATGGATGAAAAGATTTTTCATGTACACTTTCCAACATACAGGGTGTTTCACAAAGGACCCCTAACTTTAAAAATCAATAACACGGAAACGGTGATAGATAGAAACATAAAACCAGTAGTATGTTTAATAAAAAAATCGTAAGAATCTTATACATAAATCTCAAAATTTAGTTAAAAATAGTACCGACAGATGGCGCTGCGAGCGTTAAGAATCCTTCTACAGAGTGTACAGAAGCATAGAAAGACCAACCGTTGAAGATTTCGCCATTGAAATCTTATCGCTATTAGTTTATAGTGAAAATACTTCCGAAAGTGATGTATACCGTGGAGGAGCATGTGTTTATTGTGTTGGAGTACACCGATTACATCAGAGTCCTACTGGCACAAGGAGAAGTTTTCAAACGCGATTTCAAGTCGCAAAAGGCCCAGATGGGAAAACAATTCGTGAGCTTTTCAAAAAATTTCAACAAACAGACCGGTGACATACAGCAGAGAGTCAATGATAATTTCATCTTCGTTTGCGATAAATCTGTTGTGTAAAAAGTGCACCTTTTGAATCACTTTTGATACGCCTATTTATCGCAGCGCCATCTATCGGCGCTATTTTTAACTAAATTTTGAGATTTATGTATAAGATTCTTACGATTTTTTTAATAAGCATACCACTGGTTTCATGTTTCTCCCTATCACCGTTTCCGGGTTATTGATTTTTAAAGTTAGGGGTCCTTTGTGAAACACCCTGTAGTTGAAAAGTGTTTATGAATTCGACTTGTCTGGCAGACTGTCCATGCTGTAACCCGCGTAAATATACTTGTATCGCCAAGAAATTGATACATGTTATTAAAAACTTTCTTTTACTTAAGTAAGGTGTCACACAAAATATACATACACTGTTAAAAATTTGCAGCAAACTGTCCAGTCATTTGACCGTTTTTATAGAAAATGGTTATGTAACCGTAATTTAACTCCAGTCTGACCATAATATGGGCAATAATATGGTTAGACTAGAGTTAAATTATGGTTATGTAACCATTTTCTATAAAAACGGTCAAATGACTGGACAGTTTGCTGCAAAATTTTAACAGTGTATAAAACAAATGAACCACTGACATGGTTCGGTTTCATTCGAGATAAAAACCATTAGCATAAGAATACAACATCAATCATTTTGTGTGGCACCTTACTTTGTAACAGACATGTCAGTGGGGTACATGATGATCAATGCTAGCTAAGTCGAATAGAGCACAAGTTTAAGTAAAATCAAACAATTTTTATTTAAAAACTTTAAAAAGGAAGGGATTTGAGAAAGCACTGCTTTAATTTTCCTTATGCCGAAAGAAAGTCAATCCCCAAAATACTTCACTCAGAAAATAAAACTTCAATTAGCAATATCAAAAATAGAAAACTTCAAAATATGACTTACGACTTGGACGAACGTCAAAATCGCGGTTGAGATGCTTCCAGAAAGATTTAACTTCCACTGTGAAAGTCTAGCTATTGCTAGTTCAATTCTAACGTCTCGCCTACGGCAGCTCTGAAACCGGCACTCCGTGAGCGCCAAACTTTTTTTTATTCAATTAGAACAAAAATGTGGTAAAATTTACGGGAAGACCTCGATCCAAAAGTTTCACTTAAGTTCACGCAGCACGTGCCAGTGCTTAAATGCTGTTATATCGATTGACCAGATGCAGAAATTTGCATAAATATCAAAACAAAGAGAAAATTCACAAGTTCCGAGTTTTTCACACTCATTCATCGAAAGTTAAAGAATGATAGCCTTAGATATCACTTTTATGCACAATGACTGTTATTGGACAAAAACTACGTCCCCAATCGAAACTTCGCCTACTCTTATAAATCAGAGTAGTCGACACATCATAACTTAAGTAAAAGAAAGTTTTCATGTATTTATATGTTTATAAAAAGGTGAAGTTCTCTTTTAAATTTTAGGATTTAAAAACATTTTTAGTATGTTATTAAGGTTTACAACGAATTTTCAGTATTGAAAAATGAAGTGTGTAGCATTTATAGTTCGTTTACACGGCACTCAAAATAAATGCGTTACGAAAAATCGTTTGCAGTGTATTTTAATGATATTAAACTATTTCAAACGTACTGACATTGATATATATGTATATATATATATCTGAGGTGCATTACAAGATACTTACTATAGAATAGGATGTGCGTAGCATTTATCGTTCATTTACAGGGACACTCAAAAGAATTCCGTTACATTGCGGTTTATTTCGAAAAAGTGTTAACGGTATGTTTTAATGATATTACATTACATATTGAAATTGTTGTACATCACGGAGGTCACTACAAGATGCTTACAATGGAACACGGTATGCATAACATTTATCGCTCATTTAGCCGGGACGCACAAAAGATTTGGTTACAATATTGTCTATGAGCAATAACTGTTGGAAAATGCGTTTTTAAATTTAACTAATTTTTTTCCATATTATATGGTGTGTATAACTTCTATAGATCATATACAGGGATGCACAGAAGAATTTAA
Organism: Maratus michaelseni; assembly: GCA_963931845.1. Classification (NCBI taxonomy): domain Eukaryota; kingdom Metazoa; phylum Arthropoda; class Arachnida; order Araneae; family Salticidae; genus Maratus; species Maratus michaelseni. The sequence goes on along the minus strand of OZ007587.1, from coordinate 388,496,349 downwards.
GTACATTTCCAGTTATTCACGGAAATTTCTGAAGGGGAATTTTCAACTGTGTTTACCTATCTGGACTAAATTTTTGCATACCATCTAGTATATTTGTATTATGTATTTTTATTGAGTATATTCTCATGCCTCATTCACTACTATATGGATGAGATATTAATGATATACTTAAGAAAGAATTAAAGAAAGTGTGATATTTTGAATTATACTGCTTGTTATTACTGAACTTATTGTTGAGAATTATTAATATTAGTAACACTATTTATAAGTTGATTTTGAAAGAGAATATGAAGATTGTGTTTTCAAATGTGTTATGCGTTCCCCAAATTGTTTACTTATATCACATCTTTCACGTTTTGAAACTTTGAAACGTAGAAGTTTTGTTACAGTATTCTGAATGTGATAGAAAGTGTTTCATAATCCATGCTTGGTGCTATGATATACAGGGTGTCTGAAAAGTCTGGAAACGGTCGGAGAACTCGAGAAATATACATCGGATTGAAAAACTGAAAATATGAGTTCAATATTTTACAAAATTCTATTTAGAGATATCAAAGTTGCTCCCCTCCCAACTCTTCCCCCTGGGGGCAACTTTGAGATCTTAAATGATAACACCCTTTTAGGTAGCTTTCAATACAAAACAGTCCTTCCGGCCTGTACCGGGAGGAAAAGGTAGCTTTCCTATATCTTCGTTTTAAAATTTTAGCTAATGTTACACGAAAACAGCAAGCTAAAATGCAAAGAAACGTTTACAAAAGATTCGTTAATACTGAATTTGAATAAGAAATTCGCCAAATTATTGAGCAATAGCGAAATTGGCTTCATTTATGAAGACTTATTTTGCTCGCCAAATTTGGCGATATTTTGCCAAATTTGGCATATTTCGCCAAATGTCGCCAATTTTGGCGAGAATTTGGCGCTAACGGATATGAATATATAGTTTTATGCGTATGATTGGGAAAATTATTACAACAATGAAAGAAAATAATTTGCGAGTAATCGCGTTAATGTGCTGTTTTGTTTCAAAATGTCAGCCACCCTAGAATTTCAAACTGCTCTATTTCAGCCATTGTTTAAGATAGAGGTAAACCAAAAAATGCTCTGGAATCCTTGTATTAAGGCCTAAATTTGAATTATTATTTTTTTTGTATATTTATTTTAGTTTTAAATTTTTAAATGGCCGCCATCTTGAAACAAAATGGCGGACCAAGCTGGCCAACGAACTCGGTCGAGACATTAGTGACCTTAATACACACAATTAGTTTCATCAAAATCGATTCATAAATACGGGCGTTATCGTATGTCATAGGTCAGATATATATATATATATATATATATATATATATATATATATATGTATATAAATCAACATTTGAACGGAGGGTGGTTTTGGGGTCTGGGGGTCATGATCGGTGAAAATATATCGAAATTTTCCGGAACTGCTTTCCTCCGAACGGCTGCAATAGGTAGCTTTATACTTTTAGGTAGCTTTCAATACAAAAAAGTATAAAGCTACCTATTGCAGCCGTTCGGAGGAAAGCAGTTCCGGAAAATTTCGATATATTTTCACCGATCATGACCCCCAGACCCCAAAATCACCCTCCGTTCAAATGTTGATTTATATATATATATATATATATATATCTCCATATATATATATATATATATCTGACCTATGTCATACGATAACGCTCGTATTTATAAATCAATTTTGATGAAACTAATTGTGTGTATTAAGCTCACCAATGTCTCTACCGAGTTCGTTGGCCAACTTGGTCCGCCATTTTGTTTCAAGATGGCGGCCAATTAAAAATTTAAAACTAAAATAAATATACAAAAAAGTTAAAAATTCAAATTTATTTTTTAATTCAGTGTTAGGCCTTGAAACGAGGATTCCAGAGCATTTTTTGTTTTACCTCTATCTTAAAAAACGGCTGAGATAGAGCAGTTTGAAATTCTAGGGTGGCTGACATTTTGAAACAAGACAGCACATTACAAAAATTTTCATTGTTGTAATAATTTTCCCAATCAAACGCATAAAACTATATATTCATATCCGTTAGCACCAAATTCTCGCCAAACTTGGCGACATTTGGCGAAATATCGCCAAATTTGGCGACCAAAATAAGTCTTCATAAATGAAGCCAATTTGGCTATTGCTCAATAATTTGGTGAATTTCTTATTCAAATTCAGTATTAACGAATCTTTTGTAAACGTTTTATTTGCATTTTAAGTTGCTGTTTTCGTGTAACATTAGCTAAAATTTTAAAACGAAGATATAGGAAACCTACCTTTTCCTCCCGGTACAGGCCGGAAGGACTTTTTTGTATTGAAAGCTACCTAAAAGTATAAAGCTACCTATTGCAACCGTTCGGAGGAAAGCAGTTCCGGAAAATTTCGATATTTTTTCACCGACCATGACCCCCAGACCTCAAAACCACCGTCCGTTCAAATGTTGATTTATATATATATATATACTAGCCGCCACTGGCGACCAGTTTGGTCTCCCTTAAATGTATGTTAAGCATTGTAACACGTTACTTTTATTCATAACTTAATTTTTTTTCCTAATCCTTTGCCAAACCGGAAGATTCTAACAGACAGATCAAGGACTTTTTGAACATGGTAGCATTTTGCATATTTTTTGTTGTTATGTATTTCATCTTCCTTGATAAAAACCGCTTAACCCACTTAAGCATTTGTCATTCATGTCCGTTTGCTTATCAGTTGCAATATGTTCGCTAATGCGGAGATTCTCAAACATATTAAGTAATTTTCCGTAATTGGGTCCATTGCCAATTGGCGTATTTTAGTTAATACGATTTGATGCAATGAAGTCTATTTTGTGAAAGTCTTTAATGATATCCACATTTACACTGAACTATACTGTTGCTAATATTTGCTTTTGTTTTTCGTTAACTTGGGCTGTAGACTCGATTACGAAAGATTATAAAATATATCATTATTCTCATCTAAAACGTCTTGAATAATGGGCCATAATCGGGCTACATATTATTACACGTAATTTTCGAGTATGGTTTGGTGGAAAATTGAACTTTTGAAGGCCAGTTTTGATAGTCGCATTTCCTTTAAACCATATTTTCTGTCAGGACTTTTGACCCGTGACGTACAATCTGATTAAAATAACTTCCTTCTAGATGCCTTGTACGACTTTGTTTTTCTTTGCTCCCCTTTCTTGATATAGTTCAGGAGTTTTTATAATAGCGTAATTCTCTTATTTCGGCATGTCTGCTTAATGTCTACTGACTATTAAGATTCGTAACAGGTAAAATACGCCGCGCCAACATTGGCACCTACAATTTTAATTACAGCAACCCATTTTTTCTCTCTATATTGTAACTCTATAGTTAATATTACGTAGAATAAATATAAAAGACTATTGAAAACGGTTCTATTGATATAGTTGATATAGATATGTATAATATATTCATGGGTATATAATATGTGATTAGAATATATATCATATTCATTCCAGTGGATATAACATACCCCAAATAAAACTTGCATCGTAAATATCTAATCTAAAAACCGTCAATATGATTTTATGTGTTTAGTAAGTGTATACAAAAAGAATTTTCTGTATTATTTTACTTTAATCCTATATTATTTACCATTTTTAATGATGGGTCCTTTTGGGTACAGTTGTCGCAGACGCACCAGGGTATCATTTTGGCGCCAAAATGGCGATTTTATGCCTGGACAACCCGGGGTTTTTGGTTAGATTTTGCTTCGTATGGCAACCTGGTAGAGCAGATTCCGCATGTTTTATAATAAATTAAATATTGTGTGTTTTATAACAAATTGATGCATGTGTGTGTTTTTTAATAAAATTGTGTGTTTTTTTAAATATAAAATGAATTATTTCATAATAAAATAAAAGTAACATGCTGTTTTAGCAATCTCTAACAGTGAAAATGGGATTTTCTCGTCAAGATGGCGCAAAACAAAAACCGCGCCAACCCCGGAGCGTTTGCGACAGCTTTTCCAATTTAAAATGCATGCCGTTCACACTTTTCATTTAAAATAGAAAATAGAAAAATAAAAAATAGGTACTTTTCCGTTATACGGACACCATGCCAAAATGTATGCTAATGCATAATGTATGTAAATGTATGTAAATGTATGTATGTAAATGTATGTAAATGCATGTAAATGTATGTATTAAATGTATGCAAATGTATGCTTGGCGACAATGGTGTCCGTATAACGGAAAAGTACCAAAAAATAGTATCATAAATCAAAACATTTGATTTCAGAATCAAAGTATCGTTTCTAATTTGAACATGTGAAGAATAAAAACTGGTATTGGCGATTTTAAAAATGCTATTGGCGAGATTTGCACCCAAATAACATAAAAGTACTTAATGATGTTATGTATTTTATAAATGTATATTAAATTACTATTTGGAACGCGATTGGTCATTAACAATGGTAAATATGATTGGCAATTAACAATCATTTTAGGTGATCTCTCTTCCTGCCACGTATAATACATAAAAATCAAATTAACTGACAATTCGTTTCGAAATTTGATTCATTAAATATTATTACATGACCTGTATTTGTTTACATTCAACTTCGTCAAGAAAAGATTCTTTAGGAAGTTGAGTTGTAAAGCACTTCATTAAGCAGAATTATGGTAAACTTTGATGGTATTACAGGTCCTGGTGCGAATTACTTTTTTGACACCAGGCGGCGCTCCAAAAAATCATTCACGGAAAACTTACTTTACGAACGATTATATCCATGGTTTAATGCGGTTTAATATTTTAAACCTTCAAGACGAATGAATCTTATTATTATTTTTTGTTTACTTTCATGGATAGAGAATTTGAATTGCGAAGCTAATTTCAACTGAAGTTATTGCAGAATATATACCTAATTGAACGTAAGTCACCTCTCAAATATTAATTTATTTTGAACGATCTTTCTAAAAATGTAACTTTTATGCAGTTTTATTAGAAAAATAATTTTGAATAAAAATGGCCGCATGGCATATGAAAAAGCGATACGGGCATACCGGAACTGTTGAGGACAGTCACATGACTTACAGTTTTATTATAGAGATCCATATATATATCTGACCTATGTCATACGATAACGCTCGTATTTACAAATCAATTTTGATGAAACTAATTGTGTGTATTAAGCTCACCAAGGTCTCGACCGAGTTCGTTGGCCAGCTTGGTCCGCCATTTTGTTTCAAGATGGTGGCCAATTAAAAATTTAAAACTAAAATAAATATACAAAAAAAGTTAAAAATTCAAACTTATTTTTTAATTCAGTGTTAGGTTTTGAAACGAGGATTCCAGAGCATTTTTTGTTTTACCTCTATCTTAAAAAATGGCCTTGATAGAGCAGTTTGAAATTCTAGGGTGGCTGACATTTTGAAACAAGACAGCACATTACAAAAATTTTCATTGTTGTAATAATTTTCCCAATCAAATGCATAAAACTATATATTCATATCCGTTAGCGCCAAATTCTCGCCGAACTTGGCGACATTTGGCGAAATATCGCCAAATTTGGCGACCAAAATAAGTCTTCATAAATGAAGCCAATTTGGCTATTGCTCAATAATTTGGCGAATTTCTTATTCAAATTCAGTATTAACGAATCTTTTGTAAACGTTTTATTTGCATTTTAAGTTGCTGTTTTCGTGTAACATTAGCTAAAATTTTAAAACGAAGATATAGGAAAGCTACCTTTTCCTCCCGGTACAGGCCGGAAGGACTGTTTTATTGAAGTTTTGGATTCTAAGGGGAAAAATACGTAATTTTTATATTTAAGATTTTTTTCGGAAAATCGTAGATGGCGCTGTAATCGAGTAAAATGCAGTGAGAATTGTTTCCATTTAAAAGTCTGGAAACGGTCGAATAACTCGAGAAATATACATCGGATTGAAAAACTGAAAAATGCGTGTTCAGTATTTTAGAAAAATCTATTTAGGAATATCAAAGTTGCCATTTTGCTGCACACAAAATTTCGGATATTTTCCCGATTATTACTGAAATTGGGTTTTCAAATATGGTAAGCATTTTCCAACTTGTTTACTTAGATATCATCTTTCACTATGAAGTTATTAATCTATGAAGTTTTAAATAATATAATACAATCACTTGTTAACTTTAAAGTAATGTCCCATAATGCTTAAAGTGATAAAAAATGCTTAAAGTGATATAGTAAGGAGCAGTTGCAGATAGATTTCAATAATAGTAAAATAATTTTTCAATCAAGAGCTTATTTTCCATCCATTATCCGTGAATCTATAGAAATATATTTGCGAAAAGATTGCATTTGTAACGAAAGCGTTTCCTTTGAATTTGCTAAAATTTGGCACGCGATGATCGATAAAAAAAAAAGCAATAAAAATAAAAATAAATAATAATTTTTTCACGTTTCCCAGTTTTGGCCAAATTAAGCACCTACTAACTTTGGACATGCGATTTCGTGGTATATGTTTTACTATTTTCAAATATGCGAGAATTTTCTATTTATCATTAAGATCTGAAGATGTCACCGATAGTTGTGCATGAAACATATGTTATCTACATTAAAAACAGGTATTTTAAATATTCTGTGTTATGTTTTTATCACTTTAAGCATTATGGGACATTACTATGAAGTTTTGTTACAATATTCTGAATGTTTTGGAAAGTGTTTCATAATCTATGATTAACGCATGATTTTTCATTCTTGTTTTACTATATATATATGAGACACCACATTCATGGATCCAGATAATTCTATGTTCATACCGGATGTTTAAGATATCTCATACTTCTTAACTCACTGACAGAGTGCCACAAATTCACTTAAGTGAGTAGAGACAATCTCTTGCTAGATACTGCCACTACCACTCATTGTGATTGGTTGTGGAGTTTCGCTATAACTGATTGTCTGTTGAGTCTCGTTTTAACTTATGCGCATGCACACACTTCCCATTTGTTCACATCGCAAGCACAATGGCGTTCAATGAGAAGTATACGTCCACACAGGATGTTTAGTATATCTTAGAACCCAATTTTGGAGGCGGTAGAACCCGGAATTAGATTGCCTATTCACATCGCAAAACTCACCTAATTTAACTTATTGAACGTCACTGTGTCTGAGATCTGAACAAATGGGAAGTGTGCACATGCGTATAAGTTAAAACCAGCCTCAAAAGCTAATAATTTAAAGCAAAACTCCACAGCCAATCAGAGTGAGTGGTAGTCGCTGTATCTAACCATAGATTGTCTCTACTCACTTAAGTGAGTTTGTGGGAATCTCTCAGTGAGTTAAGAGGTCTGAGATATCTTAAATATCCTTTGTGAATGGGGTATTATCGTAAATGAGTTTTGCGGTTTGAACAGGCATTCTAATTCCGCGGCGTACCACCTCCAAAATTAGGGTCTGAGATATCTTAAATATCCGGTGTGAACGTAGTATAGCTCGGTTCATCAATTCTATTTATTTTGCCACACAAAATCCAACACTTTGACAAGCTTAGGAACTATTTTAAATGCAAACTTTTATAAATGCAAATGTTTTATAAATGCAAACCTATTCGCAAACCGCACCCCGATTTGACAATTTATAAAATTTATATGAGTTTTAAGAAATGTGAATGGCGTTATGGGACACCTTGTATAAACAACTCGACGGAATCTAAGGCATTATATTTTCTCTCCATTTCCTACTTGGACCATGACATTTAGTATGTCAAAGAAACGTAATTTGCCAAAAGTTTTCTATTCTTAATTTTTCTTTTCCGTTGAATGTAAATACAAAGTTTGTGAGTTATGAGTAAGATTAGAAACATAACTAATGATCAAAGATTGCCTTTCTAAAACAAAAAGCAAGCGTAACCTCACAGTCACTGTGTAGAGATACATAAAAATTCACATGAAAAACTCTGTACGAAGAAATATTTTTAGTTCCTATGATTGTTCTTCTTATTTTTCTAAGAAAAAAAAATTGTTGTTTTAAAGTTATTTATGTTTTTATGTTGTCAAAATTATTGTGCGTCCAGGAAATATCTTAATGTTACAAACGATCTATAGTTAAAGACTACTCAATACGGCAAAAAAAAATTTGAATACTTTTAATAAATATCAAATGTTATTTGTAGGGAGGAGGGGATTTTTGTGAAACTTTTTCGAGTTCTTCAAATAGAGTTTGCAAATATTTGAAAAATTCTCTGAATTTTGCTTTGATAAACCGAAATTATACAAAATCCTGATTGCCGCTATATGTAATTAATTAGTCAATATTAGCGTATTGATCAAGAATATTAAAATAAATTAAATCGTAAAAGAAATTGCATTTCAAAGTTTTGAAACTTATAAGTTTAGGTTTAAATTTAGTTATAAGTTTGTCAATTTTTTTCCAATATACATATTACAATGATTGTGCCGCAAATATTCGTTGTAGATCGCATGAATGTAAGTTTGACCAAAGGGAAATTCAATCACATGATTTGTAATTAAATATAAAAAGAACATATTTTATTTTTATTTTCGTTCCCAAAAACAAACCATAGTAAACCGAATATTTACTTGATTGAAGATAAGTAATTAATTTGAGAAAATTTACGGGAACAGTATTTCCCATCAATCGCAATCCACCTCTTCAGTCAAAAAATACAAGGTATCTCACTCTAAGCTGAACATGGATTTTCATGCATAACTTTTACAATAAAGAAGATATTTTAGAAAAATTAAATTTTCAAAAAACTTCCCTTTGTGTGAAATGTGACGAGATCAAGAGAATGAATTAGAAGTGCCCACAATGCCACAATCCGCTTCAAACAACATTGAGAATGCTCCATATTTCAGAATGTAGTTGACAATGCATAGGAATCAGACCAGCACCGTAGCAATTTGGCGCCTGTTGCGAAAATTTCAGTTTCTTCTTCAATCGATCATCCGTGCATCAGTAGTGATAACTGAAAGTGCCTATGAAGCGCCTATCTGACATGGCGGCTGGTGCCGATGCACCACTTGTACCACCCTTGCTGCAGCTCTGATAGGAGGTCTCTATTCAATTTACCGTGTATGCTTTTTTTACTTTCCTGTTGCCGTAATTAGTGTTTCTCGTTGAGCCATCTAATTTCACATAAAACAAAGGCTGTAAGATAAAAGATATCGTTACAACATCTTGTTATGAACGAAAATCCGAGTTTGTCCTGTCGTAAGAGGGAAATGTTATGAACGAAAATCCGAGTTCGTTCTGTCGTATAAAAGGGCGTATTTTTACGCCCTTTTATTTAACTCAACTTGGTTTTTAGCTCACATGCTATCAAAGCCTTCAGGTAATGTGCCCGCCGGTTCCGTATGTATGTGCGTACGTACGTAACGCGATAACTCTTGATAGAAATATCCATTTTGTTTCAAATTTTGTTTATAGGTACATTCTGATAAGGCGCTTCTCTTATTAGTTTTGGGGGTTCGTTGATTAAGTATAAAGGGGGGAAACGGGGGCTAATCCCCCCTTAATTTAGATAAATGTTTTTTTTTTATGCAGAATTATCTGATTTGCTTCAAATTTTGTATATAGGTGTATTGTGACAAGGCGCTTCCATGATTAGTTTTGGGGGTTCATTAGTTAAGTATAAAGGGGAGAACGGGGGGCTAATCCCCCTTAATTTATTGTCGATTTCTTTATTTTTCGAGGGGCATTATTCTTTGAAATATGAGTACAATATACAATTAGTGTGAATTGCCTGTGAGCTCAATACCATCAGTTTAACTGGGCACTTTTCTTTTTATTGTATATAAAAATGGAATTGTAATCAATCTTCCATTTACTTCTTGATATGCTAGAGTTATAAAAATTACGTACACAGGTGTGTTTCCGATGACAATACAACATTTATTTTTTTTCCAGAATTTAGTTATACGTTAATAAATTTATTTTAAGCCATGTTCCATTAGCCCGCCACACATGATAAATCGCACAATATTCCTTATGGTTACAGTTGTATACAAGTTATAACAACAATAGAGTTAATGATGCACCAAACTACGCTCGCCAAAGAAGGACAACTGGCTGTGAAATTGCAACAACAAAATATTTTAAAAGCTAAAAAGTAGAAAGTATAAATAAAAAATAAAAGGTGAAATATATCTTTAACAAAATACGCTTTAATCAATTAATAGTTTCATATTAGTTAAATTATGATTATATATTGTTGATCAATTCAGAAATCCTCAAATGAAAGTTTAAATAATGCTTTTATTGCTTTCGTGTTGCCATAACTTAAAAAGAAAATGAGCAAAAATTAATTTTTAAAAGTAAATTTCCTAGCTTTCGCCTTCTACCAAGCGTAAAAAAATACCTGCGAATTTTCCATAATCAGGTTTGGTGTCCACGACAAATTAATGTATTGTAATGGAATTAAAAAAAAATATATATAGTCTTGAAATTAGGTGTGATTTTCAAGATAAACATTGAATATTTATAAAAGAGTGTATATATATATAAAAAAAAAAACTATTTTTACTTTTATATTTATTGATTGAATAAATGTATTGCGCCCTATGTTCTTGTAAAATATTATTCAGTTTTTTGTTCACTATCACCCCTCTTTATTTTTTTGCAAGAGTTTCGGACATACTGTATATTAATTAATGTTCAAATTTCCCTCCCTCCACCTTATGCTGGAATTAAAATTAGCATTATTCTTAACGCTGTAAATATCTTTGTTGTCCACATTAAGTTATTGAAAATATTCTTATAGATTTAAAGATAATTATGCTTATTATATGTATTTATTTTCTAGTGGGTTGTGACGGAATACGCCTGTTATTTCCTATGTGCTGTGTTGGTGCCCCTCTACGATACGCTCGGACCTACGGCGTCCTCTTACATTTTAAATCATGGTATGGTAATTATACATATCTCTCTGACATATTTATTTTTCATTATTTCGATTTTACAGCCGGTATAATTATATTATAATATTAATAATTAAAAAAATCTGGAACTGTGTAAAATTCAACATAGTTGAAAAGTGTTTATGAATTCAGTTTGTTTGTAGGTCCGTGCTCTAATTTGCATAAATATACTCGAATTGTATTTTATGCAAGTATCAATAATATGCAAGTATCATATATGCAAGTATCATAAACCATATCAATTTAACATATCTTTTCCATTATTGGAAGATTTTACAATGCGAATGGTAGAGAACATTGAAGCACTGATAAATTAGGACATGAAGCCGGATATTTCTGTAACTAGTAATAGATTACGAAAGCTCTCTTACAAATGCTTTCCTTGTGTGCCCAATGGCTCAATTAGTATAGACCAGCCATACTCAACCTGCGGCCTGAAACACATAATCGTTAATCCATATTTATAAATTAATTGATATTGAATAAAAAGTAATTAAGACATTCACAGTTGTTTTATCCTAATCCTAATAATATTATAAATCTGATTGTGTGCAAATGTTAGGCTGAAGCCAGCGTCAAAATGGAGCATTTAATTATCCTGTATCTTTGCATATAAGTTGATTATAACCCTCAAATGAATATAGGCTGGTTTTTGTTTATTTTATATCAATATTTTTCTTAAAAATTAAAAATTTCATTATTTTCATACAGAATAAATGGACATTTTTTCGTATATTTTAAAATGGTTGGTTGGTTTGGTTGGTTTGGCCCAAAGGGCCCGGTTTTGCAGCTTATTTTTAAATGGTTAAATTTATTTTACCGTTGCTAATACTTTATCGTTGCCAATATAAAATAAACCTCTGAGTAATAATTTTTAATCAACAATTTATTTTCAATTGAAAATTTTCCACGTGAAAAATGAAAAGGAAATGAATTATTTAAGAATTAAACAGAATATGAAATGATGTCATATTAGACATAAAACGTGCGTTTTCAAATATTTGATAATAATACAAAGTGCATAAATACGAGTAAGTATGGAAAGCAAGCGAATATGATGTCATACAGAGAAAAATAAAACAGATTTGTTTTGATGTTGAAATAAAATGATCTTGGGTTATCAAATTATTTGTGATTAATTTCTCTTTTTTTTTCTTTTTCTTTTTCACATGAAAGGAATTATATTAAATGTACGTAATATATGTATTTTAAATGTATGTGTTGTAAATTAAAGTTCTGTGTTTTAAATGAAACGAGTGAAAGATTTATATTTTTAATTAATTCAATACGAATGATGGGATAGGTTGGCGATTTATCGTCTGCACACGGCTAACATAAAGATACCATATTTTTAATTTAAAATTTAAAAAGTAATATATATATATATTGGATGGCAAATGTCAATGATATGCATCGCAAAATTATCCGTATCGAAAATCAGAAAATCTTAATAAAAATAACTATATTTTTTAAAAGAAAGTTGCTTTTCTCATAAAAGCTAAAGATTTAATATGATTGTGTCGAAGTAACAACATTTTTCCTCTATCACTTTCCCACAATCGAAACACATTTGTAAATCGTCGTTTCGAACCGGAATTTAATTTTACATTTCTTTTAGTTTTAAAATAGGAAAAACTTTGTTGTCTTTTTTAAATATAGCTTTTTTTAAAGTTGTTTCATAATAGATTTTTGTAAAGTCTTGTAGGATAAGAAAAATTGCATAGATTTTAAACCAATGTTTAAGTAAAATTGCAATATTTTTTAAACTTAAGAAACAACAATGTTGTCGAAAAGAAAATCGATTTTACCAACAAATTCGCGTAATGCAAAAGCAAAGAAGAAATCAAAAAATAATGAATCTTTTCTTCCAGCCGCATTGTGTAAACTTGAACAAGCCAATCGTGCCAATTCATAACATTATAAACGTGAAAGCGCGTTCTATATAGTAGATTTTTTTTTACATATAAGTAGAACATTTCCGAGAATAGGAAGGTTAGGGGTCTGTAATTAGGTCCATAGTCAATTTGCGTTTTTTTTTTTTTTTTTTTTTTTTTTTTTTTAATCAAGTGAAATTTCGCGCAAACTTAAATACATTGTTGTAACCAGATTTGTTTTTTGCGTGGTAAACACTTAATGGTATTTTAGATGATCATTTTCCCGCTCACCTTTGATGTCAACTATGACTGTAAAACATATTAAAAAATATCAGACGATAATTTTCTAATTTTCTTATTGCTTCATGATGTAAATAGACTTCCTGGTTCATACTTTAAACCTGAATTGGTCATGCCATTGTCGTTCAATTTTTATTCCTAATCGTAACCCTAATCGTATCCTATCCTAATCCTGATAATAACTTTAAAGAATGTTCTTTGACACGAATATGTAAATTAAATCAGTATCCATAAATGGAAAGAATGGAAAATAGAATAAATAGAAATGGCAAAATAAAATAACAAGAAAGTACATTTATTCGACACCTAACCCTAGAGAAAGCGTAAAAAATTTCAAGCGCATGAAAAAAATCAAAATAATCCTATATATACTAACAAAAATATGTAAATTTAGATCATCAGATTTGTGTCGTCGGTATTTATTTGCTTATAGTGTTCTTGACGCGATAGAGAAAATATCGAGGTTAAATTGGGCAGAATTTAAAGTACTTTCTAGCAACCTTTATTTACATTTTAGAATCGCCTCAGATTGTTATATCTTTGTGAAATATCTATCAATGTATAAAATCCACAAGAAGTTTGTTCACTATATACGCCACTTAGCCTGAAGCACTTAATTTAATATATACATAAATAAGATAATGTAGTAAGAAATATATAACATATGTCTATGCAAATAGACAATATAATAATGCCCATTTAGCAATGCACACATATACAAATTGTACACCAAATACCACCTAAAATGCACTGTTGTATAGAAGAATTCTGCCAGTGTTGTTTTTCGTTTTCCGAAGAGGAATTCCTCGATTTTCACGATTTTACTTGGTCCTCCTTTTATCATTAGTTGCAGTTTCATTTTCGCGATTGTATATATTATTTGGCATGAAATTTCACTTTTTTAAGACTGGGTTATGTGAAGGACCCTATAGCAAAGAAATACCATATGGTCTCCTATAAAATGTGATAAAGCTTTGGTTAATTATATATGTTGTTAATTATCAAGTGAAATGTTTTACTAAATTAATGCATTTATTCTTTTTTTAATGTTACGTGAACGAAGTCACGGGTAACAGCTAGTAATATTATAAATCCGATTGTGTGCAAATGTTAGGCTGAAGCCAGCGTCAAAATGGAGCATTTAATGATCCTGTACCTTTGCATATAGGTTGATTATAACCCTCAAATGAACATAGGCTGCTTTTTGTTAATTTTTTTCAAATATTTTTCATAATAATTCAAAATTTCATTATTTTCATAGAGAATAAATGGACGTTTTTTCGTATAATATTTTAAAAGGGTTAAATTTACTTTACCGTTGCTAATACTTCATCGTTGCCAAAACTAAATCAAAACCTGGAATAATAATTTTTACTCAACAATTTATTTTCAAATAAAAAATTTCCACGTGAAAAAGGAAAATGAAATTAATTATTTAAGAAACAGAATATGAAATGACGTCATATTAGAAATAAAACCTGAGTTTTCAAATATTTGATAATAATACAAGGTGCATAAGTACGAGTAAGTCTGGAAAGCAAGCGAATATGATGTCATATATCGAAAATAAAACAGATTTGCTTTGATGTCGAAATAAAATGATCTTAGGTTATCAAATTATTTGTGATTAATTTCTCTATTTTTGTTCTTTTTCTATTTCACATGAAATGAATTATTTTAAATGTATGTGTTGTAAATTAAAGTCCGTGTTTTAAATGAAATGAGTGAAATATTTATATTTTAATACGAATTCAATACGAATGATGATGATGATAGGAATAATGGCGGTTTATCGTCTGCAGACGGCTAACATAAAGGTACCATACTTTTAATTTTAATTTTAAAAAGTAAAAAAAAAAAAAAAACCTTTGAAAAGATATTGGAATGCAAATGTCAATAATATGCACCGCAAAATTATCCGTATAGAAAATCAGAAAATCTTAATAAAAATAACTTTATTTTTTAAAAGAAAGTTGCATTTTTTCATAAAAGCTAAAGATTTAATATGATTGCGTCGAAGTAATAGCATTTTTCCTCTATCATTTTCCCACAATCAAAACACATTTGTAAATGGTCGTTCAATTTTACATTTCTCTTAGCTTTAAAATAGTAAAAACTTTGTTGTAATTTTAAATATAGAAATTTTTAAATTCTGTTTCATAATAGATTTCTGTAAAGTCTTGTAGGTTGAGAAAAATGGCATAGATTTTAAAGCAATGTTTAAGTAAAATTACAATATTTTTAAAAACAGCAATGCCCCAAAGCAGAATATTTTGCAATGTTCTGCAACGAACTTCAGTTGATAAAAAATGTTCTGCGGGAATAAAAAAATAAAGACACAGGGATATTTTCTTATATATGAAGAAGTGCAATTGCATCTTTTATAGAAGTGCAAAAGCCATTTTGTAAAATGCTGACATACACACACAAAAGAAACTAATGACGAATTTTGAGATTTTACCTGATCGAATAATGAATTTCGTGGTTTCTTCCGACAATCGATTCACGATTTTTGCAATATTGCAGATTTTTCCGTATGTCAACTTGCGAATTTCGCATTTTTTTCTCGGACCCAATTGTCGAATTTCGTAATACTTTTTCCCATGACTGATTGAAGAATTTCGAAATACTTTCAACAATTCACTGATGAATTTTGGGTTTTTTAACTTCAACCGATAGGCAAATTTTGCAATATTTTTCTTGGACTAATTGGCGAAATTCGTAGTTTTTTTCATGCAATTGATCCACGAATTTCGTGAATGTTACCGACGACTGATTGGCAATTATTCCAGTTTTTTCTTGCGAGATATTGGAAAAAATCGTGGATTTTTTCTTCCACGACTGATCGAAAAATTTCGCAATTTTCCTGACGATTTTAGAGTTTTTTTTACATGCAACTGATAGGCGAATTTCATTAAATATTCTTTTTATCGATTGACAATTTTTTACTGTTTTTCTTGCGAGTGATTGGATCGATGAATTTCTAATTTTATCCAACGATCCACTAAAAGATTTCACAATTTTTTTAGCCGCGACCGATAGCCCAATTTTGCAATATTTATTTACTTTCTACCGATTGGCTAACTTTGTCGTTTTTTGTGACTAATTGGCAAAAATTCTGGATTTTTATCCATGACGGATCGACGAATTTATGATTTTTTTCACACGTTAACACTGTCTTATTTCACGTTTTTTCCCCTCACAACTGATTGGGGAATTTTGCGAAATTTTCCTTGTACCAATAGGCAAATTTTGCAGCAGCTTCTTGCGACACATTGGAGAAAATCTTGCAATTTTGTTTCCGCTACTGATAGACGAGTTTGGCCTATTTTTAGTAGCGACCGTTTAGCAAATTCCATGACATTTTCTTTCTACTGTTTGGCTAATTGTTGTTGCTTTTTCTTGTGAACGATTGATAAAAATCACGCTTTCTTCTGTGACCGATCGACCAATTTCTCGTTTTACCCACGACAGATAGGTGAATTTTGCGATATTTTCTGTCTGTTGATTGGAAAACTTTGTCGCTTTTTTTGCAATCTATTGGCCAACTCCTGGATTTTTTCACGACTAATTGATGAATTTTCAATTTTTTCCGACAATCCACTGACAAATTTCGTTTTTTTTTTTTTTTTTTTTTTTTTAAAACTGTGATTGATTTTAAAATTCTGCAATATTTTTCTTGTACCAATAGACAAATTTTAGTAGCCTTTTCTTGAGACCAATTGGAGAAGATCGTGAGTTTTTTCCTCAAATGTTCTATGAATTTCACAGTTTCTTCCTAATTTCGCGATTTTTTTAACTACGACCGAATTGCAAATTTTTCCTTGTAGTGTAGCCAAATTTTGAAGCTTTTTCTTGCGACCGATTAAAGAAAATTGTGAGTTTTGTTGCAGTTTCTTCCGACAATGCGCTGACGAATTTTGCAGTGTTTTTTACCTGCGACCGATTGGCGAAAACCGTGGATGTTTTTCCGTGACTGTTCATCAAATTTTGCATGTTTCTGCACAACAGGCTAAAGAATTTCATGAATTGTTCTCCATGATTGCTATCGTACTGCGCAAGATTTTTTCACGACCCATTGATCAATTCCGTAAACTTTTTAAATGAACGATTAAAGAATTTTGATATTTTTTCCCCGGCCATTGAGTGACGAATTTCACGATTTTCCTTCGATTGAATGGATATTTTTCTAGAAAATGATAATTTGAAATGTTCTGCAGGGAAGGCCATTGTTCTGCGACGTACGTCGCACTTTTAAGCATATTCTGCTTTGGGGCAGCAATGTTATCGAAACGAAAATCAATTTTACCGACAAATTCGCGTAATGCAAATGCAAAGAAGAAAACGAAAAGTAATGAAACTTCTCTTCCAGCCGAATTATGTAAACTTGAACAAGTCGATCGTGCCAATTCATAATATTATAAACGTGAAAGCGCGTTGTATATAGTAGAAAAGGTTTTCACATATAGGTAGAAAATTTCCGAGAATAGGAAGGTTAGGGATCTGTAATCGGGTCCATAGCCAATTTGCTTTTTTTAGCAAGTGAAATTTGGCGCAAAATTAAATACATTGTTGCAACCAGATTTGTTTTTGCATGGTAAACACCTAATGGTATTTTAGATGATCATTTCCTCGCTCACCTTTGATGTGAACTATGAGTGTAAAACATATTTTTTTTATACCGCTAACCAGGCCCCTACCTGCCCGGCATGAATGCCTAGCTTAACGGGTTAGTACCTGGGTGCGGGGCGGAAATCGCCTGATCACAGCATGGCTGTGATCCACCTGACTATAGATTTGTTCACATCGCTGCTGTGCTTGCTCTCTTGTGATTTGCTACCGTTATCTTTGTTTGCCGGTTCAAGATTTCTGTTTAACTTTGTTGAATTGACAGATTTAATAGGTCTCGTAATTTAGAACCTTGATCAGGTGACGAGACCCTCACCTGACTAGGCACCGTGTAAAACATATTAAAAAATATCAGGCGATAATTTTCTAATTTTCTTATTACTTCATTATGTAAATAGACATCCTGGTTCATCCTTTAAACTTGAATTAATCATACCATTGTCGTCCAGTTTATAATATTAATCCTAACCCTAATCGTATCCTATCCTAATCCTAATAATAACTTTAAACAATATTCTTTGAAACGAATATGTAAATTAAATCAATATCCATAAATGGAATGAATGGAAAATAGAATAAATAGAAATGGCAAAATAAAATAACAAGAAAGTACATTTATTCGACACTTGACCCTAGAAAAAGCGTAAAAAATTTCAAGCGCACGAAATAAATTAAAATAATCGTATTACTAACAAAAATATGTAAATTTAGATGATCAGATTGGTGTTGTCGGTAGTTATTTGTTTAGAGTGTCCTTGACGCGATAGAAAAAATATCGATGTTGAATTAGGCAGAATTTAAAGTACTTTCTAGCAACCGTTATTTACATTTTAGAATCGAATCAGATTGTTATATCTTTATGAAATATCTATCAATGTATAAAATCCACAAGCAGTTTGTTCAAAATTTACACCACTTAGCGAGAAACACTTTATTTAATATATACATAAACAAGACATAAAATAATAATGTAGTAAAAAATATATAACACATGTCTATACAAATAAACAATATAATAATGCCCATTTAGAAATGAATACATATACAAATTTCATACCAAATACCACCTAAAATGCACTGTTTTATAGAAGAATTCTCTCAGTGTTATTTTTCGTTTTACGAAGAGGCATTCGTCGATTTTCACGATTTTATTGGGCCCTTCTTTTTCCTTGGTTGCAGTTTCATTTTCGCGATTGTATATATTATTTGGCATGAAATTTCACTTTTTTAAGACTGGGTTATGTCAAGGCCCCCTATAGCAAAGAAATACCGTATTGTCTCCTATAAAATGTGATAAAGATTTGGTTAACTATATATGTTTTTAATTATCGAATGAAATGCTTTGTTAAATTAATGCATTTATTCTTTTTTTAATGTTACGTAAACGAAGTCACGGGTAACAGCTAGTATATTTATATATTTGTTTTACATATTTTCAGACAAAATCTGCCCTGTTATTTATAATTAATTTAAAATCGTGTTAAAGCATCTTAAACGCCACTTTCTTAATCAAAAGTTCTTTTAATCTTCAAGACTTATCAAACATAAAAAAATCTACTTACTTTTTTTTTTTCAGAACAGGGAAATTTTGCATAGTTATATAATTAAGTTTTATACTTATTATACAGCTAATACTGCCTTTTAGGGCTGAACGTTTGTCGCAGAAAAAAATTGGCATAAAAAATGTTTACACCACTATTTTCAAACAAAAAACTACGCAGCATATTTCTACAACATTTGCAATACAAATCTACCACAAAATTTATTGTTTGTAAATAGTGGTTTTAAAATCTTTAGTAACATTTCTTTCGCGACTATCGTTCATTTGTTATATTGCTTTGCTGCATATGTTGCATTACTATTTTAATTATTCTTTTTTGCCATTTTATAAGTGTGTTGCGGCCCGCGATAAAAAAAGGTTGAGTATGGCTGGTATAGACGATTAAGTAATCTTATTAACACTTTCCAACATATAGTTTTAAAGTGTTTATGAATTCGGTTTATCTCTGTCTGTCTGTCGGAGTTCTAACTCTCGTAAATATACTCGGATTGCCAGGTAATTTTTATATATTAATGGAATATATTAAGATGGGTGCCTCAGATATGGCCATGCTAAAGTTTAAGAAATTACCCTGCCGTCATTTTGAAAAAATCAAACCCGTTTTTTTTTAACGTTCTCAGGGTAATGGACTTTCATAAAAATATATTGAATTCCCTATGAAAATAGTTTTACTAGTCCAAAAAAACCGGAATTCCAGACGTCTACCAAGTGGCCATATCAGAGCATGTGCACATGATATGACCACCATTGTTTCATGTTTCACAAATCGTGATTTTCCTCAATTTAAAAATGCTCTTTTGCTAAATAAAATAATTTCGGTATAAAATAAACATGATACTCAAATATTCTTTTTGTTAATCAAAAATGGATTTAAAACAGGATTTTTCATCAAAAATGAAGTTGTTTACAAAATTGACATTACAATTTAAGTTTTTATTTAGAAAAAAATGTGAAATCCTTTTAGAGTTTAAAAAATTTGTTAAAACAAATTACTTATCGCAATTGGAACAAATAAAAATGTCTTTATCCTAGGTTTACATGGTGTTTTTGATATGGCCATCATGTCAGCTTTCACGAATATAGTTTGATTTTGAATAACTCGTAAAATATACACTATCAACAACGGCACCAATTGATAGAGCATTAAAAACTGAAGCATGATAATATTCACACACACACACACAAACATCTTTTAAAAACGGGCATAAAAAAGGAAAACTTATCCGATAAAAACAAGAAGCGATCACACCAAAAACAGAAACTAGGAAATTGGCGTCGAATTCCGCAACATAGCTGAATGGCGAGTGATCACATGATAGAGTAGGAGGTTTTTTCACGGTATGCTCATGCCATTTCGCGAATTTTTTGGTTAGCTAACGTATAATAGGAGGATGGCCATAACAGGGGCACCTACCTTATATATAGTTCAGTTTTTAAAATAAAGTGTATAGCATTTATAGTTCGTTTACAGGGCACACAAAATATATTCGTTACATTATGGTGTATTAAGAAAAATTAAGATATTTAACACATAATGAGATTGATTTGTGCGACTAAGGGGTTTACAACATGCTTTCTCAAGAGCATAGAATAAATAGCATTTATTGTTTACAGGGATGCACAAATAATTCCATTCCATTATGATCTATGATGGAAAAGGAATGAAAAAAGAACACAGAGGTGAACTACAACATGTTTTCTATAACTTATGGAGTGCGTAGCAGTTGTTGTTTATCTACAGAGATGCACAAAATAATTCAGTTATAGGACTGGATATGATCGATAATTGCTGGAATGTGGGTTTTCTGCTGTGGTAAGGAATTTTAGGCTTATCTAATTTTTAGTGTATTACGCGTGGATTATATAAATTCTATAGATCATATACAAGGTTGTACGAAAGAATTTGCACACATTATCGTATATGGACAGCAATTTCTGAAAATGAATTTTTACTGAGGTATGTGTTTTTTTTAAATTGTTCATTTAGGTATCTCATTTTATTTATGAAAAAATGAAATTTCTTAATAATATTCTGTTAGTGTTGGAAAATCATAATCTATGCCTGATGCCTATTTCTTTCCTGTTTAAACTTTATTTTAGTCATTTGTAGTAAAGTCCATGAAGTTAGGCACCTTGACTTAAAGGAAATTAAAACAGCCATAGGTTTGAGCGTTGTTTCAGCGCGATTGAGCGACAAAAATTTTCGTTTGAGTGAAAATCTGAAAAAGATTAGAAACAAAATAAAACTCGTGGCCAACTTCACGTGAAGTTGGCCTCCCGACTTTATGGTATTTATACACTGAAAACAACACAGGATTGAGCGTCGTTTGAGCGGCAAAAAGTTTCATTTGAGCAACAAACCAATGTTGTTTTCAGTTTTTAAATTCCATAAACTTGAGGGAGGGGGAAACTTGTCCCCGAATTTTGTCCGAATTTGTCCCCGAATTTTATTTTGTTTCTTACCTTTTTCTGACTGTTGCTCAAACGCGCTCAAACTTATGCTGTTTTCCGTTTTTAAGTTCCTTAAAAGTCAAGCAGCTAACTTCACGGACCTATCTGTATACACAATTTACGATAGAGAATCTGGAATTCAGATATATGAGAAAATTTATAATTTGAATTTCCCTTTCAGTCGAAGCTGAATTTTTAATTTGTGATACTGAAAAGAAAGTAAAGGCTCTTTTGGACAGTAAGGAAGGTATCCCAAAACTACGTCACATTATCACCATTCAGGAAGTCAGCGAAGACATCAAGCAGTTAGCTGCACAAAAAGAAGTTACTTTGCATCGTTTCAAGGATATCGAAGTGAGTTGATCGAAAAACTATCTGCATTAAATTTAAAGAGATTTCGATAGTTGGAATTCAAAACTTAAAATATTGTTATACAATCTTCTTTTTCTGATACAGAACTAAGAAGGTTTGTAAACAAACATAGATAATAGGGTTTACTAACTTTTTATGTCTCGATTTAGAAGCCGTTGTCCCGTTTTTTTTTGTCTTCCTGTTTCACTTTTTCTGACCTGCCTGACAAGTGGCTTCTGTTTGAGTTTTTCATGTCATTCATTTCCAAAAAACAATGATTAGCGGACGTAAGTACAAAGAACAACTGTCAAAGTGACAAACGCCAACTGCCGTTAACAGCTCCACGTGTCTAGAATTAAATTCTAACTTGCCATAATTTTAACATCGTCATTTTTTCCTTCTAATGCTCGGTAGAGTTTAGTTTTCGATGGTCTCCAAATTGTCTCTTAATTTAATAAATTTTCCAAACAATCGAATTTAGACCACAATAAAGACAAATGTTTCTAAACAAGACAAATGTTTCTAAAGCTAAGAAAATATAATATAACCCCGCACGAATATATACAATAACCTCTTCCGAATTGCCCACGATACCGAAAAGCTTACTTTATCTTTAGAAATCTCAGAAACCAATATATTTTCAAGATTCAAAGACTCATTTATAAAAAACAAAGTTTCTTTTGCTATATCACTGATTTTCGGAAACGTTTCCGAATAGTTTTATTAGGGCATTAATCGGTTTTCTCATCAAGATATTCATGTTTAGCAAGTATGTTTCACAGACAAACATGATAAATTAACACCGTTAACAATAACATTAAGGCATTTCTCAAAGGATCTGCTGAACAACACAACTTTCTGACACAATTTCTGACTCAATTTTAAACGCGAAGGCATAAAATTCGCAGACCCGAGTATTGAAGCGATTTGAAATTGAATGAGTTTTCCATTTTTTGATAAATAAATTACGTATCGAGTTATAAGCTATTCATATCACGTGACAACACGTTTTTCTCCTTTCTGGCACTGAAGAATGGGGAATTAGGTTCAAAACGCCGACTTGAGAGTATTTTTCAAAAGATCTTCTGTCTGTGCCAAAAAATGGAAAACGTGTTTCGATTACAAAGTGTCTGAATAACAACACCTGCACATGTGTTTCTGAACAAAATTGAATTAAAAAATATGTCTGAATGCAGCCCCATTGGATTTGATAACAGCCTTAAAACTAATATTATTTTGTCATTTTTGGATGTATAAATTTCAATTCTGTTGCTGAAAATATTTGACTCAGAATTGATAGAATTCGGAAAACCTATTTTCCGGATTGAAAAACTGATTAATATACTATAAAAGGTATTCGGAAACGTTTACGGAAATCAGTGGCAAAAAAAAAAAAAAAAAAAAAAAAAAAAAAAAAAAATGTGGAGTTCTAATGATAAAAAACGCTTCTCGGAACCATGAATAATTCGGAAGAGAATATTATATATTTTTGTTCCTAGTTTAATATAATTTATTTACATTAAGAAACATTTGTCTTTTTTTTTTTTGCAGTGCAGCCGAGCTATTAAAAATTCTAAATTCGTGTCTTTTGTGTTATTTCATTGTAATTTGATTTAGAATCTGAATCAACGCTGTGCCTAAAATATCCTGTCGGGTACTTACTATGGCGCACGTGCAATAGGGTTGCCGTCCCTGGGATATTGTTTAACAAACAACAAAATTATGTTTCTAAAAATTGCGATATTTAGCACAAACTGAGACCTGTCAAATGCCTGTGTGTTTCTTTGAAAATGCGTATTTTATCAATTTGGTTTTTAACCTGTATATTTATTTATTCAACTATCATTCTATTTTTTTTTTATATAATAAAGATAAATTAAAAATTAGACACGGAAAGGGAGAAAAAATTGTATTAAAACACAATTCATTCTAGTTTGAAAACTTAGTCTGATTGTAAATTTCATTTTTATTTTGCAGGAATCGGGAAAGAAAAATTCAGATTCATTTCAGGTAAGATATTAGAAAATTTTTGTTTATCTTTGAATCATAATGTGGCATTAATTCGCACATATTAAATCAAATGACATGTTAATTCTACTTTCAAACTTTTAGAATTTTTTAATTATTATAATAACAGCAAAATATATTATATATACTTTTTTTTTTATTACTTTAAAATCTAATATAAGAGTTCTCTTTTCAATTACCTTTCATTAAATTTACTGAAACTCATTTATTTAAAACCATTAGACATCAATTGAAACTTTCTGTATTTCCTACACTACATTTTGTGTAAAACATACCCGGAATTTATCAGTTAAAAGACGCGCGTAAAATATATCACGACAATTTTTTTTTCTGTAAGTCAGTACCACTGTAACGAGTATGAAGTAATCATAAATTTATTTGTATAAAATTTATTAAATTATTTGTGTTCCGTATTCTATTCTTTTAAAGCTTTTAAGCTGGTTTAATATCCATAGTCCCTTGTTATTTGTTGTGTCATTTGTATGTTATAGTATTTGACGCCCATAGTTGGACTTTTTCATGATATAGACATTATGAAATTGAATGCCAGTTGGCATCATTTGACTTGTGAACTTAGGCATAATGTTCATTTTCCTTTACATGAAGATTTTTTGATGCAGGTACATGTCTGATAAAGACGACGGGAAATTTTTTTCACTAATATTATGAATATTGCTGCAGCTGTTTCTGGAAGAAAGAAACATATTACAATACCATGTGTTCATGACTGCATAAATGGTATATCAATAGAAATACTTTTAAAAAACATATATCATGATATTATTTTATTTTTGAGGTGGTCACGAAGGGCAAATTTGTAAGTTCTGTTTGTTTAATTAATTTTCCGCCTTATTTCAATTTATATGTGTAATGGTATCGAGTCATGGTTTGCTATTTTTTTTCTTTTCTTTTCTCAGAGGCGAAATATATGTAGTAATCATATATTTATTTTTATAAAATTTATAAAATTATTTGTGTTCCTATTTTTTTCCTTTAATGTTTTTAAGCTGGGTTAATATACAAAATACTCTTTTTTATAAATTTCAATAGTCCTTGTATTCCTTTATCCCAGATAAAATACTTTTTTATTCATGTAAATGTAAGTTAGATTCCTCCTTTCATGATCATTCTTTCTGTTGCCTACGGTTTATAGATATAAAAAGGAATCATGTTCAGTTTAACACGTCGGTAGAACTTATTTCTTCTAACACAACAAAAATAAAGTTTTTTTCTCAATTTTGTGGGCCATCTTCCCGTTTTCGTCTATATCTTCCTAATTTAAGGGGTGGCAATTAAATTGTAATTCATCAATTGCCAATTCTGGTAAACCGCTTGGCGAACTTCATTTTCAAAATTTAATGTAGGCTTGTGACGAACGTAGTTTTCTCTTGGTGCCATGTCTATTACATAACTAGTATATACCCCCCGTCAAAAATGACAGGATATTGACTCAATATTCAATTTTTGAAATAATTCAACGAATGGACAAAACATTCAAATTAAACATTAAAAAATAAATAAATAAATAAATAAAAAATCCATGAGTGAAATTTTCTGTAAAAAAAGTGTTATCAATGAGTTTCTAAAGAGCTTGACTCACCACATAGCTCATTTTTTGATTATATAAGCAAAATTAAAGGGAAATTACACGGTACTATTTATTCCTTATATTTTAATTACGTTTCATAAGAAAAAAATAATTTTATTTACGATGGAAACAAAATTTCAAACTTTGTTTGCATTATCTACCAGTAGATGGCGCCATCTTCCCTTATGCGGTCCAATGTTGCTTGTGATTGCCAAGCAAAACACCTTGACTGTATTTCTCTAATTAATCGCCGTCTACGTTCAATCGGTGTTTCATCATTTTCATCAGGCATCGCTAAAACGATCTTTAAACTATATAAAAAACAATAAAAACTGATTTGATTGAACAGATTCAAATCCACTGCATGTTTGAACTTTGAAAGGGGAGGGGGGGGGGGTTGAGGCCTATAGCTGCACGGCTGTAGTCCCGAATGATCCACAACCGCGTGTTTTTTAAAAAAAAACAACATTTAAAAGATCAACAAAGATGTTAAAACAGTAAAACACACGTTGCCAATTGGCAATCTGTACAGTACAAATAATTTTAATGAATGATTCTCAAAAGTGAATGACTCACCACATTTTTTTTTCCAAATAATAATAATAATAATTTAGCAAAGTAAAATGCAATTTCTGAAAAATTCACATTAAATTTTAATATGCTAATTAATGCAAATATTAACTTAACGTATTTTTAACAAAGTTCGATTGTTTATATTAATTGACGAAAGATGGCTGCAAAAATAGTTTTTGAAGGTTTTAAACAAAATTAAAATATTTAAAGACTTTAATATGCTTTTACAAATATTTTAAGAACAGAATCAGATAATTAACTATATATATATATAATATTTTTACTGAAGCGTTCAAAGAATCATTCATTTGTTTCACGATTAGGAAATTCCGAATGGCAACAGTGCTTGTTTGTTTATATTTAGTAATTTGATGTCTATAACAGCTTATTTTTAATTTGGAATTTAATACATTATAATTGGATAAGATATACATGTTATATGGGAAAATATGAAGAACAGACATGATTTCACGTAGAAGAAATTAACATTTAGTTGTCATATGTTAGTATATGTGTTTCATTAAGCCTAACATGGCGTTTAACTACGATCGACTCGCAGACCAGAGTGGTACAGCCCGGTACCGTTACAGACACTTTCTCGCCTTTGGATTTTATTATAAGTAAGATAAAAACTGTTGGCAATACTAAGTAGCTACTTTCTTCCAAATTTTCAGTGCATAAAAAGTTGTTTAATTTTAGTGCGGGGGCCACCTCACCAATCTCTTCTGCCAATAAACTAATTTTTCCATGGATTCATATAGATTATAGACTCAGGTAATTTTCTCACAAATAGACTTTCGGGATTGGAGCCTTCGGGTTTTCGTGAGTAGCAGTAATGTACTATTAATCTTGTCGTTATCTCAAACTTTAAATAAATGATCACGAGAAATAGTCTTTGAATCACGCAAATCTAGCTGTTGAAGTCTCCGGACTAATAACTACTCTACACCGAATTACAACCCAGACTTTGAGCGCTATCTGTGTCTCAATGTGTTGGCAGCAGCTGCTTTTTAGTCATACTTTTGAGTGCTCTGAGATTTTTGACAATGGGAAAAATTAGTTGAACAAAGAATTTGTCTTACAGTTTGTGTTTCAAAATCTTAAATTATTGTGCACTTCCGTCTCTTTTCACGATGCCACCATTTTCCGTACAAAGCAAGATAATAAATATATACATTGTTAAAAATCTGCAGCAAACTGTCCAGTCATTCAACCTCTTTTATAAAAAATGGTTACATAACCGTAATTTATCTATTCTGACCAATGAGAACGCTTCAAATTATGGCCAAGTAACCTTTATCTATAAAAATGGTTGAATGATTGGACAGTTTGCTACAGATTATTAACAGTCTACAGTCTACACTGTTGTTAAAGTTATTAATGAAAACTGCATGTGGGTTGGAGTATTTTTGACAACCCTTTGGGCGTTGAGCCCGGTTTTTTTTTCAGTCATACCATTTATGAATTTAAAGGCTTACGAAGCAAACTTTATACATTTATATAAATTTTTACCATTGCATAAAATAAATATGTAAGTTATTCAAATACCAATCTACACACAGCTACTTTTCATAACTATAACTTTTGTAGCGTTATGCAGATATTCAAAAATATTGATTAACGCTCAAAAATTGCTATCCTGGGGTCCCTTAGAAAATTTGTTTTCCATTAAGTGTTCTATCTTACCCCTGAGTTTGCTGCCAGAATAACTGAACACCCTGTATATCGATATAGAAAAAGATTGTTAGTTATTGACTAAGCCAATAAAAATAAGTTTTTGCGACATTTTTTTTTTTGGTTTAGGTTGCAAGTCCTTCAGATGTTGCAACTGTTTGTTTTACGAGTGGAACCACAGGGGATCCTAAAGGAGTTATTCTGACCCATGGCAACTTAGTAGCGTGTGCCAGCGGGCTTATTAAAAATTTGGTAAGTAATTTAGCTGCTTTTTCCTATAACTGAAAGTTGACTGCTTCGTTTACACAACTTACGGTATTATTAACTAATAATATGAACCGTGGATTTGGAAACCACTTGGCCAGACCATAGTAAAAAAATGTATCCGCAAATCATAATGTTAAATTAAGGGACGATTCTACTTCTTTGGCCTAAAATTCAAGGGATTTTTACGATTTTTCTTTTATAATTTCAAAGAAAAGAGATATCCCCTTTGGACCTTTTTGCATATATTTATTGACACTTCACTTATACATTTAAATTTGTGTGTGTGTAAAAAAAAAAATAATGGTACGAATTGTGCGACGGGGAGTACCTGCAGATGAACTTCCAATCAGGCGACCGTTTATCTCCGGTCACAAGCATCTCAAACAAATTAAGTCTTCAAATTATGAAAGGCATTAAATTCTTTGCATCTTAACATTTAGTTTCAAAAGTTGATTTTTAACAAAATGGCTCATTTTTTTTCGTCCTTTTTTTTTAACCATTTTGTGAGCTCGAAAAAAAAAATTTATCAACGAAAATTACACTTTTTTGTTATTGTATAAGCTCCAACAAAAATGATTACCTTTCTTTAAAAAAATAAGGATATCGGTCGAATAATTCTCGAGAAAAATGGTCGCCCAGTTTGTAAAACATGGTTTCGAGATGGTTTTTCTAGACATGCTTTTCGACATAGTTTCGAGACGCAACAAAATTTCCGGCGTAGAGCTATGCATATAGTAAGCGTTTTCTGGTTTGCTGCTGCGTCACGTTCAAAGAAAAAAAAAAAAGTAAGGAATTGGTATATCACGAAATCACTTTAGAGAAACAATGTGCACACTTGAGGGATGCAAAAAATGCAAATAAATAAATAAATTAAATTAATTTAAAAAATCGAAAATTTGGACTAAAAAATGTAGAATTTCCCCTCAGCAGATGTGTACAGAAGCGCAGTTTATTGCTGGATATAGTTCAAAGGATTAATAAAGTTTGACTTACAGTCTAAATTACTGCGAATCATGTTGTGAAAATATTTACGTGAAAATTCTGTGTATAGTGCATGGAAAAAAAAATCGGATTGTTTTAACTTGAATCTGCCGATTTTGTTACGGCGTATCCATCTATGTTAATATAAAGTGACTAATACTCTAAGTGCTTACCATAACACACCTTTTATAACACCCTTTAATCTTATAGTTGAAATTTGGTTATGACTCCACTTTGTCTTTCTGTTTGCCTGTTCAGTTGCACTAAAATTTCAATGTAAATGAACGGGCAGCGGCTCGAAACCGGGAAAAAACGTATTCGAATTAGTTATCATCTACGAACTGCAATTTCTCAGCATGTATTTTCAGGAGATTTAGTTTTACGCTGAAAATTCTGTGCATAGTGCATGGAAAAAAATTGGATTGCTTTAACTTGAATCTGCCGATTTTGTTACCGCGTATTCATCTATGGAAAATTAATATAAAGTGACTAATACTCTGAGTGCTTGCCATAACACACCTTTTATAATACCCTTTAATCTTATAGTTGAAATTGGTTATGACTCCACTTTGTCTTTCTGTTTGCCTGTTCAGTTGCACTAAAATTTCAATGTAAATGGACGGGCAGTGACACAAAATTTGAATTTCTTTGAGGTGAACAATAGAAGAATCCTTTTCCGGGAATAAGCGTATTCGAATTAGTTATCATCTACGAACTGCCATTCCTCAGCATGTAGTTTCAGGAGATTTAGTTTTCTGAACGAAAAACAAAAAGTCAACGAAATCCTAGAAATTGCATTTGTATTAAAAAATGAGAATGAGTTCTGAAAACTATCAAAACACAAATAATAAGTTACACAGAAAGTTTTCAATCGCACAGTAGAATCATTGATAGTGTCGCCGAAAGAAAAAAAAAATCAACTCTCGAAATTTGACGATTTTAATCTTTCGTTTTATCGCCAAATCCGCAGCGAGAACCCGGATAATGACCATTACAAAAACATATTCAAATTCCACTATTGAAGTCAGTCAGGAAGATTACAGAGTCAATATAGCGTAATTTAAATAATCAAAGCTGCAAAACTCATTTTTATTTTATGCAAATCTAATAAACTGTTGTACAAGGAATATATATATATATATATATATATATATATATATAAAAATCAAGATTCCATATCATATGAAGACTGAAGTATTTTACAAGGATAAATAGCTCGAAAAATCAAGAGTAATATTAATACTTCTATAAAGAAGATGACATTAAAATTTCAAATTTTATTTTCATTACGGATTACAAATAAATGACTAAAACTGAACAAGTTCGCATACTTGAAAGCATTTTGATCATGGTAAAACTGAATAAATTCAAAATGTCTTAATTAAGTATAAAAAAGCACCAATATTTGGCATTGATTAATGGAACTGGGAAATATATTGTTTAATGACGCCATACAAATTAGAAAAAGCATGATAGTTTCGAATGGATAAATTAACTCTGAGAGACACGTGCAGCGATAAAACAATGTGCTTAACGAATCAATAAAAGGAAATTCGGTAAATGAAGAAAGATGACACATGAATGGAAGCAGAAATCTTTGCGAGATGAGAGGAAAAGAAACGGAGAAAACTGGATGCATTAAAATAGAAGAGACAAAGACATTAAATAAAAGCACGGAAAAGAAAATTAATTGTTAAAAAAAAAAAAAAAAAAAACAGCGGAAGAAGTTATTTTTTAGGAAAAAAAAACAAAACAGGCTTCGTGTGATTGTTTTTTACTTCTCTCGTATTTGTGGCGACCCTGTATTATTATCCATATAGTAGAGTTCTGTACGGGTCGGTTTATATCCGACCTGAACCCGAAGATTCTTACTAAAGTCAACCCAAAACCCGATCCGAATACGAGGCACTTCGACCCGAAACTAAAGAAAATTAATTCATATTTATATATGATTATGGAAAAATACTCATAATTATACTTATAACATCAATTTTATTTTTTTGTGCAGAAAAATGAAATAAATATTCAATTAAGGTAACGATACCAGTGTTGGGTACTGTACCAGTAATGGTCACTTTTAAATTTGAACTATAGAAATAGGCTTTGGGAGTCGCGTCGAGACTCACTCCCCTCATGGGGTTGTTTTATTTCAGAGTTCTTCTACTTTGGACAATTTGAAGAATTTATTTTTCGATTAAAATCTAGGAGTTGTTAAATGCTAGTGAAAATTTTAAATAAACATCTCAACCATAAACTTAAATATACATGTCACGTAAATTGTTATTTACATTTTCTTTCAGGGTACGGATTATATTGGACCCGGAGACAGACTCATGTCTTATCTTCCCATGGCACACATGATGGACAGAATAAGTCAGGTAAACTTCATATTGTTAATTTGTTTTAAGCGCAATACTTTTGAATATATAGCGTGTAAAAAAACTAAGTAAAAAAAAGGCACAATAAACTAGAATGCATTTAACATACAATTATTTCAAGGATTCATTTCAAGGAATCACTTTTCGTCGGTGTAAAGGGGAATGAGGAAAATATATAGAGAGGGAGAGTGTGAAACAACAACAGCTATTATACATACAAAATTTATCCTGTCAATTTATCGGTCAAAGAAAAAAAAAAAAAAAAAAAACATCTCGTACATTTATTTTAATCTCCAAACTGTAACGCAAAAGAAACAAATTGGAAATTGTACGTCAAATATGACAAATGAGGTGCGTTCGTACTATAACTAGTTTTATAAATATTCAGACCTTGGTGATATTTATTTCAGTGAAATGAATTATATCGTCTGTTATTGTGATATGATTAATTTCCTTAATAAAATAAGTACATTTTAAAATAACTAAAGTATTAACTAACTTAGGCATTTACGGTTCATGTCCGTTTGCTTACGTTGCAACACGTTCGCTAATGCAGAGATTTTAAAACCTATTATTACAAAAATCACGCTGATCCAATGAGAATTTTGTTTCAGGGTTTGAACTGAATCCGGCTACGCTTTTTCGTAGTTTTCGACGCATTGAGCATGCTTTTCTCTTTTTACGTATACCACGTTTACAGGCGCGATATTTTTGACACCAGACAGCACTGCAAAATTGTCATGGAGAGCTTGTTTTGCCATTGATTTATCTTCATGGTTTAATATGTTATAGCTCATGATGAATGAATCTTCTGTGTTTGTTTTCTTTAATGATGTGAGGTTTTGGCCTGTCAACCTAATTTGAACCGAAATTATATCAGAATCTATGCACACTTGAATGTAACTCATCTCTCAAACCTACGATTTTTTTAAAACTATTTTTCTAAAAATGTAACTTTTATAATCTTTTATTCGAAAAAAATAATTTTGAGTAAAAATGGCTGCTTAGCATATGAAAAGCGAAGTGGTCAGATGTGGTTAGCCCGTATTTGTTTTCTTGAGTCACATGACTTGCGCATTTATTATATAGATTACGTATGACAGGATTTAACAGAGTGAAGAAAACTTTTCTTAATATCTTTTTAATTTTTGATTAGATTTCCATAATGTTTGAAATGACTCAACAAAATTCTGCAACGAATATATATATTAAATTTCAAACCATTCGGATGGGTAGTTTTTACACAGTTATATGCGAACGGACGGACCAGACTTATATACGCTACGAATTTATATAATTACGAACGTGCCTAAAAACGGAAATAGCTATTCGACTGGAAATTATGTCTTCTTTCAGTTGGTTTTTTCAGTTAACCACAAAATTTATTATATTAGGCTAACATTTTGAAATCGAATTCCTTTTACGAATGTCAAAAAAATCGCAACGGAAGGGGAAAAAAAAAAACTCTTTAAAAATTGTGTTGAAAATCCCATTACAAATCGATAAATATTCAAAAATAGCAGAGGCAAAATTTACTACACTTCTTAACAACTGCTAAGGAACAACGAACCTCCACAAAATTACGTTTCATTAAACCGCGCAATCAGAGAAAAAACAACGGTAAAGAATATTGTATAGCAAGGTCTTTTGTCTGTCTTTGAAATTGCAAGTGGTAACATTTGAACATTTGAGAGGAAAGACACTGTCGACTCTCAGTTTCTAAAGATAGAGCTATAAATTTCCATTTTGGACGACAGGAATGGACTGTTAAATGCCCCTAAGACATTATTTGATTACATACCACCATGGTTGAGCAGGGGTGTCTCAAGATAGGGGAAAGTGTCACTCAAGTTACCAAAGCAAGAGACGTGGCGGAGTGTAATTTTGTGATTTAAAAACGCCTCTGCATATGGAAGTGTTACAAGAAAGCATTCTGGAGGCCATGGTAGGAACATCACATCTCAAGATTATCGGTATGTCAGCTTAGTGGTCAAGAGGAACATAAATGATACTCCAGGCTAGGTAACCCCAGACCTTGCCAACGCTGCTGGTCCTTTGTTATCTGCGAAAATCATTTCTCGGTGATTAAATAATTTTGGCATGGATGTACAGAATCTTGTCACATGCATTCCACTATGAGCACATCATCAGAGGGAAAGATTACTTTAGTGTAAGGAGCATATTTGTT
The DNA here is from genome assembly GCA_963931845.1 of Maratus michaelseni. Taxonomy (NCBI): domain Eukaryota; kingdom Metazoa; phylum Arthropoda; class Arachnida; order Araneae; family Salticidae; genus Maratus; species Maratus michaelseni. The sequence continues at coordinate 388,462,604 of OZ007587.1, read as the reverse complement.
GGGGTCAAAAACAGTTGTTAAGAATCCTGTTCTCTAATCTCTAATGAATCCCACGACACCATAAACAGTGATTCTGGTCACCCGGTAGTGTGGAAAAATAGAGGAATTCCTTTCCATCACCAGATTGTGAAGGAAACTGATAATTATGACCAAAGTGTGATTGTGTGAACGGGTATCAGGCATAATGGGAGAATTTTGCTTCACATATTTGAAAAAGGTATAGTAACATCGCAGTGGTATTGCACAGCCGTTCTTCAGGGTTATATCCGTCTTTCCCGTGGTGTAGTTACTCCAGAATTTCTGTTCATGGATAACAATGCCAGCCCACATAAGACAACCGAAGTGTCCCTCACCCTAGCAGGAGACGATATTGAGCGTATGATATGCCTTGCTTGTTCTCTGGATATAAATCTTATAGTTCACGCTTGGAATGCACTCGATAGACGTATTGCTCAAAGACAAAACTCTCCTCGAACCGTGCAGGAACTGAAATTCACCAAGTGAAATGAATGAGACAGAATTACCCAAGTTCTCCTCAACTGTTTAGTGAAGAACAAGTACAAACGATGCAAAATGTACATCAGTATAGGAGGAGGTCATACCCTATTCTCACCGACTCATATGTGTTCCTTTATTGTATAACAAGCCTTTTTTTGTAACTGTTGAAAAATATTTTGAGAAGCATATTTTGTCCTTCTGCACGTCTTGCTTTGCCATATAATAACTGTATCCTTTTGCATAATAAAAATACGTAGGGGCCTCTATTAAATATGTACTAAGTTTCATTTCTTTAAACGATGTCTATCATTAGTTATGACGGAAAATGCCTCTGTTCCTTAACAATTGGCAAGCAGTGTATATTAGGTTAAAAGTTTGAAATAGAATTACCTTTACGAATATTAAAAGATCGCCACAAAATGCGAAAAAACGCTAAAAATTGCACTGAAAATCGCTAAAAATTCAAAAATCGCGGAGGAGAAAATTTATCATAATAAGCTAAATGTTTGAACCCAAATTCCTTTTACGAAAGTCAAACAAAATAGCCGCGGAACGCAAAATATTACTAAAAATCGCATTAAAATTCACTAAAAATTCAAAAATTGCAGAGAACTAAAACTTTACTATAGTGGACTAAAACATTGTAGCCAACGACTAAAACATTGTCCTTTCATAAATGTCAAAAATCTCAGCGAAGCTCAAAAAAAGCTAAAATTCGCATTAAAAATCTCATTAAAAATTGTTAAAAATTCAAAAATTGCGGCGGACAAAATTTTCTATGTTAGGCTGAAAGTTTGAAACCGCATTCCTTTTACAAATGTCAAAAAATCGCCTCACGCAGCACACATCACACGCACTGAAAATTACATTAACAATCGCTAAATATCCAAAAATCACACAGGACAAAATTTACTATATTAGGCAAAAAGTTTTGGAACAGAATTCCTTTTGCGAATGGGCAGACACAAACTTTTATTTTTATTAAACTAGATATAGATATAGATAGATAACGGTTACTTAACCATATCATAAAGTTTGAAACAGAATTATTTTTACGAATGTCAAAAAATTACTGCGAAAAGCAGAAAGACGCTAAAAAATTTCATTTAAATTGCTTTAAAAATAGCTAAAACTCGAAAAATCAAAGAGGGCAAAATTTAGTATAGTGTATTAAAACATTGTAACCAGAATTCTTTCAAGAATGTCAAAAAATCGCCACAAAACTCTAGAAATCACTAAAAATCGCAATAAAAATTGCTAAAAATTCAAAAATCACGACTGACAGAATTCACCATATATTAGGCTAAAAGTTTTAAACAAAATTCTTTTTACGAATGTGAAAAAATTGCCGCGGAACGCAAAAACACCACGCTAAAATTCGCGTTATAAATTGCTAAAAATTGAAAAATTGCAGAGGACAAAATTTATTGAAGTAGATTAAAATATTGTAGCCGGGATGTTTTTCACGAATGTCAAAAAGTCACCGCAGAACACGAAAAATCAATAAAAATCGCTAAAAACTCAAAAATCGAGGACAAAATTTACTATATTAGGCTAAAAGTTTGAAACCGAAATATTTTTACTAATGTGGTAAAATCGCCGCGAAACGCGAAAAATCTCTAAAAATTGCATAAACAAATTCCCGAAAAATTAAAAAATCGCTGAACAGAATAAACGTTATTGAACAGACGGCAGAATTTACTATATTAGGCTAAAAGATTGAAACCGGATTATTATTATTATTAACGTAGAAAAAATCGCATAAAAAATTCCAAAATCGGACTTAGAGTTGCATAACTTCAGATATAGAGGTTACCGATGTATGGATATAGAGGCACCGACCTACTTCTAAATGTCGTAGGTCTGCGGCCAGCGGTCTCTTCAGAACACTAACTTATATCTTTATTATTATATAGATATATATAGATATAGATATAGATAGATAACGATTACTTAACCATATTATAAAGCGTTCTTATTGGTTAGGATAGAGATAAAATTACTGTTACTTTACAAGATTAATATAAAGTGACTGAACGATATATATATTTGTTATCACTGGCCAAACGAAACCAATGTAATTTTATGCTGTTTCTACCATTTACTGGCTAAATGGTAAAATAGGTGTAAAATACTGGTCAAGGAATCGGAAAAATTTAACAGTGTAGATTAAGATAAATCTTCATTAATGATAATAAGATTAAAATTTGTGGTATAATGATTGCATGATGGTTAAATCCCTTATAAGACAAATCAGACATGACTTATAATTTTAAAATATAGCCGATTGAAGACACTGTAGTGTTGTGTCTTTTATACAAAAAAGGAGGGGGACACACACGACGGCGGCTATATACAAAGGACATTCCATAAAAACTGAGAGTTTTTTTTTACATAGTGGCAACACCGTGAAACTAAAAAATAAAACTGCAGGCGATTTTTTAAAACTATTAACTGTACGTTTATAAATATTCTAAACAAAGCATACGATTTTATTTTCTTAGTTTCGGGCTTGTTTAAAGAACTGTTTTTATTTGCCCTACAGAAATGGAGGTTAGTGATTCAGAGTTAAAAAAACGAAATGCGTTGTGCCATAAAATGTTGCTATCGTTTGGGCAAAACAGCTCCAGAAACAGTTGAGTTAATGAAAGAAGCTTACAAAGACAAATGTTTTGGTGAGTCTACGATTTTTAGATAGAATGGTTATTTAAAAAAAGGATGTTTGTCTACAGAACTGGCTCCTAAGCCTGGTCGACAAGAAAGTGTTGTGAATGATTGAAATGTCAACATTGTGTGTGCAATCTTGCACGAAAATCGGGGAATGACATGTGAGGAGAAAGCGGCATCAACTAACATTTCGAAAAGGTCAATATTTCGCATCCTGCGTAACAATTTACAGCTTCGCCATGTTTGTTCCAGATGGGTCCCTCATCATCTTACTAAAGAACAAATGCAAACAAGAATTCACCAATGTTGTGAGTGGAAACAGATGCTTCAAAATGATCCGAATTTCCTAAAGACTGTATAATAACAGGTGAAGAAACTTGGGTGCATCATTTTGATCCCCTTACCAAGTCCGCAACAGGTGTATGGAAACACACTGAGTCTCCGCCTCCAAAAAAAAAATCCGACAAATCAAATCTGCTGGAAAGGACATGATTATTTTCTTTGATCATAAAGGTGTAATATATCAGCATGCTGTACTTCCAAAAACTACTGTGAATAGTGAATATTATGTTTCAGTTTTGAAAATTTTGCGACAACACATATCGAGAAAGTGTCATGAACTGGTAGGGATTTGGACATTGCATCACAATATGCACGCCCGCATGTCGCTACTTCTGTTCAGCAATATCTTAGTAAATGCAATATTAAAATCATGTCACATCCCCCTTACAGTCCAGATCTCGCACCATATGATTTCTGGCTTTTTCCGACGTTGCAGGAGAAGCTCCGTGGCAGAAAATTTAATACAGATTCTGAAGTTATTTCAGCAGTGCAGGGTTTTTTGAAGCAGCTTACAGAAAATTGCTTCTCTACTTGTTTTGAAAAGAGGGTTGAACAATGGGACCGTTGCATATCATCGGAGGGAAGGTATTTTGAAAAAGAATGATGCATTTTTTGCTGTAAATATATTTCTTGATTTTCTATGCTTTTACTCCCAGTTTTTATGGAACGCCATTTGTATGTGATTACTATCATGGTCCTCTCTTAAAAGTAGCCCATCAGTTCATAGCTTAAATATTTCAATTTTCAAAAAAAAAAAAAAGATATTTTATTTTTCTTTTCTATTTTTTAATTTTAATATATTTTCTTTAAAAGAAGCATTCTTAAAAAAATATATATTAATTACTTGGACACGTAATAAGTTGCTTTACGTACAAGTAAATGCTTTATAAAAGTTAAACCTAAAAAAAATGGTGTAGTTCTTGTACTCAATTGTTTTATTTCAATCAATTTTAATGTATTTTCTTTAAAATAAAAAAACTCCAGTCATTAAAAAAAACTTCAAACACAACGAGCTACTTTGCTTTATACAAAACAAAATACTTTTATAAAGATTAAAGTTATGCTAACGTGTAATAAAAAGATAAAATATAGAAAACCGAAACAATTTTTCATTTCAAACTCAAATTTGACATGCTGTCATGTAAAGAAATCTACAAATCGAACAAAAACACAATAAAAAGGAGCAATGTAATCCTTTTTGATACAAAACTTACAGAATTTATTTCGTTAAAATTCCGGAGAAATTCTTCCCAATAAAATGTTCATTCTTATTAGTAACAGGCAAAACAGACATAAAATCAATCTACATAAAATAGCAGTAGAGTAAAACTTCTGGTAAACATTAAGATTTTACGCCAAAATAAAAATTTTGATGTTTTGGAGTTTGATGATGCGAAATAGTTAAAATGTTTCTTTTCGCTGTTAAAGTAACATTTTTCCATTAAAATTCAAACTTTGTTTATGATAACTTTTGAAATTAAAAAAATGCAATCGGAAATGTTAACAAATGTGGATTGTTTATTCATAACATTTCACGTTTTCTGTTTTGAGTGAAAATGTTTAAATTATTACAAAGTTTTAAAAGTGTTGCGAAGGGGCTTCAGATTATTCCCTTTTAAAAATAACTAGGGCATCCAACCCGGGGCTTTCCGGGATAGAGGATATAGATGAAAACCACTTATTTTAATTGAAAACTCTAATAGAATTTTTACATTCAATATAGGGGAGATGGGGGGATGAATGGGACATTTTAACAAAAATATTTTCTTTAAATATATTTTAAAAGTTATTATCAATATTATATAGCACGTGTCATACATTAAGTGTTTGACTACATCTTATGCACAATATCTATTCAAGATTATTATTATACAGATATATATAATGAAATAAAAAAAATTCTCTTTGTCCCAATCATCCCTACAGCAGGGATGAATGGGACACAAATATTTTCCTCCCTGTATTCAATGTTAAGGACTAAAAGCGGACAAAAAATGCCTCCTTGGCAAAAGCTGAGAGATTATAAATTGCAATATGATCTCCAGGATTAATTGTCAGCCAATCATCTTGGACTCATCTTAATTTTGTCTTAAAAGGCCCATAAACGGAAGCATTCAATGGCTGAAGACGATGGCTACAATGAGGATGAAATGTTAAAAGAATAATTACCATAAATTATTAATTTATCAACCCGTATAACATTATTTAGTTAATAAATATGTTCTTCAGCATCCTCTAGGGATGAATGAGACAGTCCCATTCATCCCCATTTGAAATGTCCCAATCATCCCCATGATGCATATATTCAATTGTCAGCCATTTTGTCTCAAAAATTATTCTTTCACAATGGTTAATATTCACTCATTTTAATTACTAATATTGAGCCTTTAAATAAAAAAACTACAACAGATCTTAATTGTTTATATTGCATAAGATATTTAAGTAACTTCAAATGTAAAAAAAAAATTACTTCTGAGCAGAGATTTCAGGAAATGCAAATTTGAGGGAAAAAGAAAACAGCCAAAAGTGGTCTTGCTTTTGGTTCTGAAGCACACTATGGTAGTGAAATCAATGAGGATAGGAAGCAACTAAAAAGAAATGTTTATTGCCTGAAATATTGAGAACGTCCCATCCATCCCTTGTCCCATTCATCCCCATCTTCCCTATATATATATATATTTTTTTTAGATTGCCCCCTAAAAGCCTAAAAACACCAAAGAGCATTTTTATATGAAATATGTCAAACATATATTTTAGAAATTGTCGAAGAAATCGTTAAAAATTTCTTTACATACAACAGTTTTTCCTATTCTGATAATTTCGGTGGTTTTAAGCGCTACTTTCAATTAGATGTTTGTTAAATTTGTGTTTTATATATATTATTTTATTTATTGCTTAACGAAGTTTTAATTTCGTTTTGGAATATTAGATCGAAACAAATGCTGAACTTTTCCTATTGTTTAAAGTGCAAACGGATTAATATTTTGTAATCGTCTGCAAGCGATATAGAGTTTTAAAAAATCGTGCTCGAAATTTAATTTAAATGCGTAAAATAAATGAGTAAATTGTGATAGAGTTTTTCAAACAAATTGCATTTGAATGTAGTTTTTTTTCCCTATCTAACGGTGTAAAAATTGAAAATGTGCGATGTTGAGAAATTAAAAAAATTGCAGTAGCAAAAATCTCAAAGCCAAAATTTCATCTTCAACTGTTGCCATTCGCAAAATGACGTCAGCGTTACGCACGGACACGTTTGTCGTTTATAATATAGATAATTTTTATATAATAAAATATTTACACATATTGAAATTTTAGCATTGAAGACCTGAATGGAAAAAAGATCGTATGTTACAAAAATTAAATTTCGAGAAAATGGATTTTTTTTTTTGTAAATTTTATTGATTTATTTTCTTTTTGGTTAGCGAGTGTTTAATATGTTAACAGGTGGTACTAAAATGTACCAGAAAACTTATTAACATTCATGTTTCAAATATTACAGAGTGTGTACAGTCTTACTACAATTTTTTAATAGAAATTTTTAGCTTATTTAACCACAGAAAAATATTACAAATTCTGTGAATAATTAATTATATGGCAATATTATGAACTCTACAATTTAAATATTAAATAGAAATTTTGGGTACTTCTATGTTAGTCGGGCTCAAATTTCGCCAACGGTAGCTTCTATGTTTTGGGTGTGTGGGGTAGAAACAATGTTGTAATGTTGAAATAAAATGTTTTTGTTTATGATATTATTTCTTCTTATTATTACTTTTAAATGAAATGAGTGAAAAGCATGCATTTTAAATGTATGTAATATATGTATGTTTAAAGTATGCATTTTAAAAGAAATTTATGTATTTTAAATGAAGAATAATTGCCGTTTTATCGCGTGCGCCCAGCTAACATAAAAGTACCAAATTTTGGTCAGATTCCTTAGAGATTACAAGATGTGTACGCACTATGATATTAAAAATTATTAATATTATTTAAATTATTACATTTTAAAATATAAAATATTAATAAATAATGTTTCATAACCCCAAGACTAATTAGAATCTTAGTACTTTAGCGTCACCGAAGGATAAATTATCTTATTTCACTTCCATCCATAAAATAAAACAATTTTTGAGAAAATGTAGCATAACATGTTGTTCCACTAAGCTCTTCAATTATTGTGACGGGATATATGTTACTTTCTTCTACAAATTGTTAAAGTCAGGTAATCAGGGGCACTTTTAAACTGATTAAGCCAAGGTTTAACCTGATTTTATCATTCGAGGAAAATATAATAAATAAAAGTATTTTATGATTAAGTGACATATCATAATTAACGTGAAAAGGATCACAAATAACCAGATAGTCTTAGAATAAAGCTGATTAAAGGCTTCATAAAGGAGCTGTTTCCTTTATGCAAAATGAAGAAAAATTAGACAGAAATACAGTAAAACTGATTACTGCCGAGGCCAAAAAATATATATATATATTTTAAGAATCCGTTAAATATTTACCTCTGCGAGACAAATTTTAAGAGAGTTTATATTTAATTATATAAGAAGACCACCCTTACTCATTAAACTAAAGATGTATATGCTTACAGTGATAAAATAGAACACATAAAGGCTTATAAAAACCTTTTAATATAAATATCGACATGTTTCGAACGCACAGACGGCGACATTTTCAAAATCAAAAAGGATAAATAAACTATTCTCGCAAAAATGTTTGAAAATAAACTTGATAAATATGATCTCGTGGTTTATGTTTATCAAGTTTATTTAAAAAATGAATTGCGAGAATAGTTTATTTATCATTTTTGATCTTGAAAATGTCTCCGTCTGTGCGTCGGAAACATGTCGATCTTCTTCCGTGGCCGAGTGGTTAAGGCTGCGTTTAGTGCACAAACTTGCAAGTGAGAGATATCAATCTTACTATTCTTCTCAAATCGATTTGTGGTCAAGAACAAAAGAAAGAGAAGCTTCAACAAAAGAAATGGGTGGAGTCAACCTCTGAACTTTAGACATTCTGAGAAAGTCAACCACAAGAAAAGAAACCGAACTAAATCTACGCACTGTTCGAGCCTTAAGACACTACTTCGCTAATCGCTTGATAGCGTGAGAGCAGGCGGCGGGTTCGACTCCCGCTAAGTCCGTTGCACACTCTTTGTGGAATTCTCGGCTGTATTCTTCAGCGATGTCTACTTTTTTGTGTCTATTCCGTCTTCATCAAGAAAATTTATGTAATTAGTATGTAATTAGAAAATGTAATTAGAAAATCTATGTAGTCCTGTATGTGTTTCTGTGAATAATAATAATAATAAATATGTATATGGATCATTCGAGACAACAGCCTTTGTAGCTATAAGTCTACTCAAAGCAGTCCTTTTTCACATGTTCAAAGTGTTTCAAATGTTCAAAGTGTTCCAAATGTTCATGTCGATCTTTATATTAAAAGGTCTTTATAAAAACTTTATGTGTTCTATTTTATCATTTTAAGCATATACATAATTTAATTTAGTGTATACTTGTTATACTTCTAGAAATTTTAAAGGATTTTTTCTTTAAGAGGGACAGATAGCTATTAGAAATGGCGAAATTTGATCGGAGTTTGATCGTGGATTAGGAAGCCTGTGATTAATTTGGACTGTTACTTGTTTTTTAATTTATTTATTTTATTTGTTTTATAGTAATAAAAAATATAATTTAATTGTAAAAAAACAATATCAAAAGTTTTAATAGTGTACGGCAAATTTAATCTTGCGAAACTGGTTTTACCGCCATAGTTTATATGTTCTATATTTTTGAATCGTCATTTTTTCTTTAGACTGCTTATTACGTTGTCTCTGTATTATATTTAAAAAAATAAATAAATAAATAAATAAAGTAAAAAAAAAAGAAAGAAAAATTTACAATAAAAATGTCAAAATCCATAAAAAGTTATCAAACTTTTTGTTATAACTTTTTGTATATATATATATATTTTTTTTTTTTTAGATATCATCGAGAAACAACGTAACACGCAAATTAAATAATATCATATATTCTAATACGAGCAAATCTTGTGTGTGGTTATATATATATATATATATATATATATATATATATATACATGCAAATTTTATCTTAAAAACGGCTCTAACGATTTTGAAGAAATTTTGTATCCTACCGTTTTGGGGCACCAGAAAACCATTGGGCTAGGTCACATGTTCGAGAAAATTCGATTAGTGGGTCATTTTGGGTCATTCTGGGTCATGGTCAAACTAATTGTATCTAAAAAACGGTTCAAACGATTTTGACGAAATTTTGTATCTTACCATTTTCGGGCACGAGAAGACTATTGGGCTGGGTCACATGTTCGAGAACTCTCGATTAGTGGGTCATCTTTGGGTCAACGCGGGTCAAATTAATTTTATCTAAAAAACGGCTCTAATGATTTTGATTAAATTTTGTATCCTACGAGTTTCGGGCACGAGAAAATCATTTAACTAGGTCACATGTCCGAGAAAATTCGATTAGTGGGTCATTTCTGGGTCATTGTGGGTCAAGCTAATTTATCTAAAAAGTGGCTCAGGCTATTTACACTAAATTTTGCATCCCATGATTTTCGGGCACGAGAAGACTGTTGGGCTAGGTCACATGTTCGAGAAAATTCAATTAGTGGGTCATTTTTGTCATGGGTCATTATGGGTCTAGCTATTTTATCTTAAAAATGGCTCAGACTATTTACACTAAATTTTACATCCTATGGTTTTTGGACACGAGAAGACTGTTGGGCTGGGTTACATGTTCGAGAAAATTCAATTAGTGGGTCATTTTGGTCATGGGTCATTATGGGTCAAGCTATTTTACCTTAAAAACGGTTCAGAGGATTTGAAATAAATTTAGCATCCTACAGGTTTAGGGAACGAGAAGACTATTAGGCTAGGTCACATGTTCGAGAAATTTCGATTAGTGGGTCTTTTTGGTCATGGGTCATTATGGGTCAAGCTATTTTATCTTAAAAACGGCTCAGACTATTTACAGTAAATTTTTCATCCTATGGTTTTCGGGCACGAGAAGACTGTTTGGCTAAGTCACATGTTCGTCAAAATTCAATTAGTGGGTCATTTTGGTCATGAGTCATGATATTTGAAATCAAATTTAATTTTGACCGAGCATAGCTCGGTCTTCCCTGCTCGTATAATTTATATCACAAAAATAAACAATAATGGTTTCTCCCGGACTGGAGCTCGATTGATATTGTAGAAGGAATGACAGCATTATCCCTGAAGACGACCGGGTTTCGGTTGGAAACGTTTGGAGAGTGTGTTTTTAGTGTTTTTAACATCTTGACAACAAACACCGGGATCTTCGCACCTTTAAGTAATGAGTACAATAGTTATTTGTACATATTTTTGTGATATAAATTATTTATTCAAGGTGAATTGTGCACTGAACTGAACTTTATAACTCTCTTTTTGTGAAGAATATATGACGACCAAAAATATAAGAAACTGGACTTAACTAGTTTTGCAAGATTAATTTTGGCGTACAATACTAAATCTTTTGTTATTATTATTTTTTTTAATTTTTTTTTTTTTACAATTTAACAAATATTTTTTATTTATTATCTAAAACATAAATAAATAATTGTAAAAAAAGATGTAATAGTTTAAAATAATTACACACATCCAAATCCTCGATCAAACTTCAATCAATTGTGTCATTTGAAACTTCTCTGGCCCTCAAAGAAGCATTCTTAAAAAAAATAAATAAAAAGAAAATAAAAAGAAAACTGCCAAAACACAACGTAGACAGAGACTGAGTAGCATTATACAAAACTGAATATCTATATAAATTTTAAAGTTATGGTATGTCGAATAAAAACATGAAATATAGGAAACCAAACAATGTTTCATTTCAAACTCAAATTTAACACATTGTCATGTATATATATATATATATATATATATATATATATATATAAAACTGTACAAAAATACAAAAAGTGCAAGGCAGTCTTTTCGTATGAAACTCCGAATTTATTTCGTTAAAATTCCAGAGAAATTCTATCCCATAAAATGTCAGAAAATGCTTTGTTTTTACTAGTAGTAAGCAAAGCAGGCATGAAATTAATCTTCATAAATAGCAGCATAAGAAAACACTTGGTAAACATTAAAATTTTCCGTCAAAATATAAAATTTGATGCTTTGAAATTTGATCATTTAAAATGGTTAAAGAATGTTAAAATGTTTCTATTCGATCTTTCGAAGTAACATTTTTCTATTTAAACTTGAAGTTTATTTAGGGTATTTTTTGGCATAACGAACAACTAGCTGGCTTATCCCGGGCACGTGATAATAAATAAATAAATAAATAAATAAAACATCAAGTTTTTATTATTTTATATCTTTAACTCGATTTTCTATGAAATTATATTTTAAGATAAAAATTCGCGAAAAAATGATGATATTTAGGGATAAAAACACTCATTTTCTTGTTTTTTTTTTTTTTTTTTTTTTACGTAGGGTCGTTTCATAGTTTTAAAATAAAAAGTTCTTTTTGTCCGAACTCTTTAAAATCTTTATTGGTGATAAACGAAACGGTTTTACAGCCTGTGTAAAAATTTCGTAAAAAAATATTGTTATCCAGTTGTAAAAGAAATGCTTTCTTTTTGCTTTGTTGTTTGTTTGTTTGTTTTCGCGTCGGCTCCTTTAACATAGCAATAAAAAAATAGTTCTCATCTTCCGAACTATCTGACATTTCAATCGGTTATAAATATAACTGTATCCAAGCTCTTTATAAAATTTTGTGAAAAAATATGCATATTTAGTAGGGAAAACATGAGTTCTTAAAAAAAAAGCTTTAGCTTTCAATCTCAGATCAAAAATATATTAGAAGTTCGATACTTTCAATGCAATGGTACACCTCCACCCGTTTTCAACCAACCCTTTGAAATCCTCCTAGGCTAAACAGGCTAATCAATCAGGTTTCCCGTTTCTGAAGGGAGAAACCTTCAAAAAAGAAAAAAAAAAAAAAAAAAAAAAAGTTGATGCATGCGCAAGGAGACGATATTCTTGTAGAAAATTTGAGAGAATGCGCTTTTCGTTTTAAGTATGTAGATTCCGAGTAATTGGATTGTTAACAATTGTTTATTGTACATTTATGAAATCTCTCGCGCTCTCTCTATAGTAAAATTGTTTAGATACAAGTATTACGATGGGCTATCGTAATGGGAACTATCGAGATTATTGGTCACTTCCTTTTATAACTAACAATTTTAATATAATCAAATACTTTGATATAACGAAATTTTAAAACTATTACGACGGGATCTAGGTTCCTTTTTTTCAACAGTTTGTCAAATTAACATAATTAGAGACTCTCTTAATTTGATTAAGATAAGTTTTTTCCTGATTTGAAAAAGATGAATTTGAATTTACTTAAATATAATAAATATAAGATGTTTTACGCGATAAAATATGTGGCATATTATAATTAACATAAAAAAAGATCACAAATATAAAGATAATCTCAGCATTCAACTGATTTATGGCTTTCTGTACCAGTTCATCTGGGCATACTGAGACTGAGATACAGTATGACCCTTACACGTGATTACTATCGAGATTATAATATCCTCATTAACCCTTAATTGCATAGTGATGTAAATTTCCATCAATGTTTATTTAACTTTTAATAAATAAATCAATTTCTTCGCCACCACTATATTTATATAGAAAGAATAATCCAGTAAATTTCCCGTGAATTATGTTGCTGAACAAAGTTAAAAATCTATCTTAAAATTTCTGGTGTCTAATATTTAACATATGTATAAAAAAACACAATTGTAAAAGAAAAACTCATGCAAAGAAGGGTTAAATCTTGTTCTGCGTATTTAAAGTATTTGCAATTGAGAAACAATTTTTAAACTATTTTACTGTTTTTTCTACTATTTTCACATATTTTCTTTAAAACATGTATCTATATTATAAAGCAAAGACATGTCTTTGTTTAACACTGACGTCATATTGACGGTGGTAACGACTTAGGCAATCCATTTTGTTTTTTAACGCAAAATTATTAATTAGCTTCTAAAGATCGCACATTTTAAATTTTTATGCTATCGAAAAGTACAACAACAACAAATTATTTTCAGGTGCAATTTGTTTGAAAACTATCTCAATTTACTGAGTTTTTATGATTTTTTGAATCATTTTCAAAATCGAGATTATAATATCATCATTAACCCTTAATTGCATAGTGATGTAAATTTCCATCAATGTTTATTTAACTTTTAATAAATAAATCAATTTCTTCGCCACCACTATATTTATATAGAAAGAATAATCCAGTAAATTTCCCGTGAATTATGTTGCTGAACAAAGTTAAAAATCTATCTTAAAATTTCTGGTGTCTAATATTTAACATATGTATAAAAAAACACAATTGTAAAAGAAAAACTCATGCAAAGAAGGGTTAAATCTTGTTCTGCGTATTTAAAGTATTTGCAATTGAGAAACAATTTTTAAACTATTTTACTGTTTTTTCTACTATTTTCACATATTTTCTTTAAAACATGTATCTATATTATAAAGCAAAGACATGTCTTTGTTTAACACTGACGTCATATTGACGGTGGTAACGACTTAGGCAATCCATTTTGTTTTTTAACGCAAAATTATTAATTAGCTTCTAAAGATCGCACATTTTAAATTTTTATGCTATCGAAAAGTACAACAACAACAAATTATTTTCAGGTGCAATTTGTTTGAAAACTATCTCAATTTACTGAGTTTTTATGATTTTTTGAATCATTTTCAAAGCAGGTTTTTTTTTTTTTTTAATAATCTACCCGATTTAATTGACCCGATTGCAGACTATTACACTCTAAAAGCGACATTTTTAAAACTGAGCAAAAAATACTCAAATCTGAGTATGTCGCATAGTCAAAATGGCTCCGAGTCAAAATTACTCAAGTTTGAAACATGTGTATACTCATTTCTGAAAACACGTATACACTCAAGATTAAAACATCATGTGCTCCTATTTGAGTATGTCCATGTTTCAAAAATGAGTGTGCTCATTTTTGAGTATTTCCCTTTTTCAAAAATGAGTTTGAACTGATACTAATCATTTTTGAGTATGTCCATGTTTCAAAAAGGGGTATGAACTGACCTCTATGTGTTCAGTTTTGAGTATGTCCATGTTTCAATATTCTGAGTATTTCTGATATTTCAGAATTGAAAGCATTGTGTCGTCCTATTTGAAACAAAAAGTTTCATAACAAAATAAAAACATCGTTTTACTCAGATTTTAAAGTTTCATTTTTCTCAGTGTGAAACGTTTCCACTTGGAACAGGGTCATTCCATGTCAAGTGACCTAAATTTGGATATGGCTCCTGCTCTTACCTGCTTCAATTTTAATGTAATTGCTACAGGAAATACATAATATAAGCCTAAAATAGACATCTGCAAATTGTCACAGTCAGAAGTAATATAATTCGGGGAGTAGGAAGGCTCAAGGGATGTCGCTGTAAAGTTCACTATTTGACTGTTGCATAAAAAACGATCAAATCACCAAGTTTGTCATCTGATAGCTCATGATACAAGAAACCTTACCTACGGCAAATATGTGATCTAGTACATTTTTTTATGCTGAAAAATATAATTGCAATATTAAAGTTCACAAACCAATCCATCCATCACTACTTGGCCTCAAACAAGAATATTTGTTAGTTTATTTATCTTTGAAATCGTCACAAAAATTAAATTTATTAATTCAGCTCCCTTTTTAGAAGCCTATACCTCGAAAGAGACATTTCTGGTTTAATTATCGTTAGTACCAATGGGAAGAACATACTTTAATTGACACGAAAACTTTTGTTTCATTTCGGGTCTCTTCCGTATAAGGTAAAACAAGTGGAAATTGTACGTTAAACGTGACAAATGAGGTGCTTTCTTACTGTAACTAGTTTTACAATGTAAAAAAAGCAACGTTTTATTTCAGTGAAATGAATTATATCGCCTGTTATGAGCGAAATGATCACGCCTTTCCTTTTCCTTATTACGTATGCCACGTTTACAGATGCGATTTTTTTTCGACACCAGATAGCGCTACAAAATTCACCATGGAGATCTTGCTTTTTGTGAAAACAGAAAAAATCCCATAACTTCTTAATTATGATATATATAGATTCCGTTTAAAGTTATTATTGCTTCTAAGAAAAGGGTCAAAAATTTATGCATGGCAGATTTTTGATTTCATTAAAAATGTCTTCAAGGAGGGAAAAATAGGGGTTTAAGAAGAAAAAAAATTCATAACTTCGTCAATTCACAAGATATCAAATCCGTTTAATTTATTATAAATCTTCTTAATATTATCTACAACTTTTATATTGACAAGTTCTTTTATAGAACCAACACTACTAAAAAAAAAATCCTGCTCGCTGCGTCTACAGGCGCATGCTTGGGCGGTCCCAACTGCCGCATCATGGCAAATATGTCTTTCTTCTGCAATTCCCAATAAACAGGCTCCCCATGGTCTGCGTCTTCGAAATTTACCTGTGCCTGTAGGCCGAGCCGTCAGGGATTTTTTTAATGTATAATTGATATTTTCATATAAAATTTATTTTTAGTCTAATTGATGTACAATCTAAAAAATAGATAATAAATATAAAAAATCTATGAAAGTCCTCAATTTAAACTTTTTCCCCTATGTTTTATACACTGGATAGTATGTTCTGTCAAGCGGAAAGAGCGGGTTGGGTCTCCCTACCCTCTTTTTTTCCAATGAAAGAACATTCAAAATAACATGGTTATGGATGGACCAGTGTTAGCAAATCCGACAGATTGTTTATTCAAAAATTCCGAATTCATACCAGAAAACTTTGAAAAGTAATTTTTTTAACTTTATTCACGGAATGGCTATCATTATATAAAGCAAAAATAACTATTCAAACTTTCTGGGAAGAATTTTGAATTTCTGAATAAAAAAATTGTCAGATTCGACAACACTAGTAAGGACTAAGTTACTTGATACACAACTGAATATTTTTATAAAAATTAAAGTCACAGTATGTCAAAAAAATCATGAAATACAGGGAAACGAAATATCTTTTTTTGAAACTCACAGTTGATACATTGTTATGTAAATAAAAAAAAAATCTTTAAAACAAAAACACAAAAGAAACCAGAAATCTTTCGATATAGCATCTTCCGCAGAATACATTTTTTTAAAACCCAATATCATGTCACAAAAAGTTTATTTTTATTACTAACGGGCAAAAGAGACATAAAATCAATTTACATAAATTAGGGGAAATACTTCTGGTATACATTAAGAATTTCCAGGAAAAAAAAAATAAAATTTGATGTTTCGGAGTTTGGTGATATAAAATAGTTAAAGAATGTTAAAATAAGTAACAGATTTGAAATAATATTTGTACTTTTTCAACGTAAACTTTATTTATTTTTCCTTTTTAAATTGTTTAAGTAATTGAAATTGTTAACAATAGAAACTTTTATATTTTCTTATATCTATCTATACAAGAAGAAAGTATTGGTTGATTGGTCGATTGATTTATGACGGCTGATTATCTACTCGAGGGATATAGGCCGTAGGGCGGGGGGGAGTGTTCTTCGCGGGGGGTCTTTCTAAGGCATCCTAACCAGTATTTATGGCAAGGTTAGAAGAAAACCACTGAAAACTCCGAACGGTTAGGTCAACGAGCGCGACAGGGGTTTGAACCCAGCACCTCCCGTCTACCAGCTTTGAGAGCAGAACCTCTCACCGACTGGTTAGGCGAAAAAAGTATTGAGTTCGTGAAAAATTTCGACTTCCAGTTTTCGACGGATTTATACGTTTTAGAAAGTCCTGAACACGATTTAACTGTTTTTAGAAAATGTCTGTCTGTCTGTATGTATGTGACACAAATTTTGTGGACAACTCACGTGCTACTGCGTAGTACGTGAGTTAGGATGTCCACAAAAACCCTAGAATAGGATGAAATTTCATGTGAAGTTCTATCCTTATGTGAACTAGTGTTGGTTAGTTTTGGGGCAAAATCCCCCAAGAGGGGGTGCCACAAATCGATGATTTGTTCGATTTATGTGATACTTCTATCTTCAATTTATGTGAGAACGAAATATTGAATTTTAAATCCTCATGACAGGAGTAAATTATCATTCTGTTTTGGTTGAGGTCATCTAAGAGGGTCTGCCAAAATTCGAGGATTGGTTCGAAATATGTGTTGCTTATATCATACGTTTAAATGCAAAGAATTCAACGAAACTTCATCTTAGCATCCTGAATATGGAATACATTGCCATTCAGTTTTGTTTGCAGTCCACGATTCTCTAACAGTATTATGAATTTATATATATATATATATTTATACATATATTATATATATGTTAGCTTTTTACGAGGATGATTTAAAATTTCACGAGAAAATGGCAGTTGGTTACAGATGATGAATTATTGCAGTCGCTCGATCAAGAATCATGGCGAGGAAGTAAGGCAATGATGGAACACAATGAGAATTTCTCCAATAATACTCAGCCAGTTTCGAGGTAAATTGTTTATTCATGAACACGAGAGATGCCAGCACAGTTCCCACAGGATCAAGGTGTAATCTTATAGCCTTCAGGCTTGACGTTAACTCACTACATTATTTAATAGATCTTAAAGGGCTATTTAGAAATTCTAAGTCGCTTGAATACCAGGTAACGATTTGGTCAGCACTTCAAAACACGACAAAAACCTACTCTCCGAATGCTTGCAGCCGAGTTTTGTTAACCGTGCGGTAAGTTACAGAAGCGACGTAATGTATGCACGAGCCAATGAGTGAGAGGCGAAATTAAGCTAAGCGAATGATGTGCGATGGAGAAATTTTAACAAGAAAGAATCCCAAACACAACGGCGCGGCGCATTAATTTTGAAGTGAAAAACCCTGGGCGCGCGAAGCAAGCCGTCGAATAATAATAATAAAAAAAGACTTTTAAAAAACATCCGAAATGACAACTAGCGTCTCTCAGAATATTATAGACTGGATAGTTGATAAAAGTTACGAATGTACTTAAAGTTTTAGATTAAGGTTTGGAATAAGATAATTATTAATATACGTGTTATTAATTTTAAAAGGACATTAAATAGGAATTAATATTATTAAGAATTAAGGAAATAATGACTATGTCAGAATTTAGAATAATTTAAAGGAATATTGCGAAATAAAATTTTTATATAACACATATATATATATATATATATATATATATATATATAAACATATTTTATAAATCGATGTACTTTCTTGCACTCTTTAAATCATTTAATGCATTTGATTTATATAGAAGAAAGTTTTGTGATGGCTATAGAACATACTAGTTTTGATAAGACTTCATTCTCTGTCTTTTGTGAACTTGTTTAGATTATAATAAAATTTGTAAAGTATTGCGATTATCTGCAAGTTAAATTCTTTTAATAGCAACCATTTCAACAGATTTAAAAGTTTATGTATAAGAAAAATTAAACAAAATATTACGACGGTATCGCAGTGATTTGTTGTTACAAATAAACAAATGTAGACAATTAGAAATAATCTCTTTTTGATTAAAGAGAATTTGAAAGTTTTGCGATGGCTAGAACATACTCGTTTTGATAAGGCTTCATTCTCTGTCTTTTGTGAACTTGTTTAGATTATAATAAAATATTCAATGTATTGCGATTATCTGCAAGTTAAATTCTTTTAATAGTAAACCATTTCAACAGATTTAAATGTTTATGTATAGGAAAAATTAAACAAAATATTACGATGGTATCGCAGTGATTCCTTGTTACAAATAAACAAATGTAGACAATTAGAAATAATATCTTTTTGATTAAAGAGAATTAAGGTTTATTCTAATTTAATTATGTTGGTTTCTAGTTAAGGGGGGGGGGGCTCAGTACGGGGCCTCCGAGATGACGCTGTGCGCTCTTTTTATACTGGGCCTGACTCTAGTATTCGTGCGACATTATAAACGAAATCCAGTCCGGTGAATGTATCCCAGCAGAAAGATTTAATAAAGACAGATGTTTTGAATTTCGACTCTTATAATTTGTGATTACATAAATAACAAGTTGGAAATTGTATGTCAAACGTGCCAAATGAGGTGCGTTCGTACTACAGCTAGTTATATAAATATTCAGATCTTGATGATTTTTAATTCTGAATTATATCGTCTGCAGATTAATTTCTGTAATAAAATAAGTATCTCGGTTGCTTGACGATTAAATCTCGGAATCTCCTATAACAAGAAAGCAAATTAAAAAAAAAAAAAAAAAATCAAATTTCTTAATAAATGTTTTTATCAATATCTTCTAAAGTTTTGATTTGATTTTCATAAAATTTGAAATGTCTCGACAAAATTTTGCAAAGATAATATACCTTAAATTTCAAACTATTCGGTTGGGTAGTTTTTGTGTTTTTATATGCGGACGGACGGACGGACGGACAGACAGACGGACGGACGGACGCACAGACAGAAAGACAGACGGATGGACCAAACGACGACAATAGGTGCTATGTATTTATATAATTACGAACGCACCTAATAATAGTAAATTTAATAATCGTGAAAAAAAAGCGAATTAATAAACTTGTTTTATAAAAGAAAATTAAAAGTGTCAAATTAAAAAAAAAATGCTAAGATTTAATTGATCTTATTGAACCAATTGACTTACCTTTTCCTAAAAACATTATTTTACGATAAACATACGTACCAAAAGTATATAAATCTGACAAAAACTTTACAAAATGAATCTCATTCGACCTTTTTACCACTACATATCACAATTTAACTAGAACATAATAAATAGAAATTTAAATAGATAAATTGGTACTTTTCAACTTGGAGGTTTTGACATTTATTTAAAGCTTGGTACGATTCGGGCTTCATAGAGTGAGCTTCATACAGCTATGAAAATAAATCTAATGAACTTTTATGTTTGTTTATACATGAATTTATACATATAAACATTTCATTTTTATATAAATTATTATTTTTATATAAAATTTACTGCTGTTTGTATATAAAAATAGATACATGTCTTCTTTATACTAAACAAATTGTATAAATATTGAAAAAAATGCTTGTGTATATGATTTATTAATATGTTGTCATAAAATATGTTGGCAAATTTCTTTTCTCACCAAGGCCATTTTCCATATAATCAATCAAAATTAAAACTTTATTTGATAGGTGATATTTTAAGCTTTCGCAGAAGCTTATTGCATAAAAATTATCTATTATCTAAATTAGTTAATTTTCTTAAAAAAGATGGAGAAAGTAATATCAAAACTTTACTGTTACGAATTAAAATGTATGCAGCATGAAAGGTAAAATAAATTTTTGAACACCACAGAATATATTTTCATATTTAGCTATAAAATCTTCAAAAGATGTTATAATGTCATCGTATATACCATTGTCGTTGTACCATTTCTTAAATCGTCTGCTTCTTTTATTTTTTTTCCAACGATCATTTTGCTCTTTTCGTTTTGGAGACATTGAAATATGCCGGAATATTTGGCATCGTTATAAGGGTTATTTTTTCTCGGCACAACAAGTTCAGTATCATCATCTCATTTAATTCTATCTTTCCGAATTATACAACGATCATCGAAATATTTAATGCAGATCACTGTTGTTGCACTAGGAATAAAATTATCACGATATAATTTTCTTAGCTATAATTTCTTTTTTTCATTATCAGTTGGAAATTTGAAGACGGTAGTATGCTGCTTTTCAGTATCGCAGTTAGGTTTGCAACCAGGAGCACAACGTTTTCTCCCCATTAAATTATAGCTATAGTCTACATTTTCTTTAATAGTTATAATCTATAGTTATTTATAGAGTTATAATCTAAATACATTGAAAAATGTTATTAATTACTAAATAAAACTATAAATAGTATCACAATACCATCGTAAACAATCCGTACGAACGTACAAATTAAATGGAAAATTATAACTATGTAGGATCTCATTTGTGACGCCACGCATGTGAATCACTCTTAGTGTCAGTCCCAGTAAAAAGAGCACGCAGCGCCATCTCGGAAGCTCTGATCAGTGACTCTTAATTTGACAAATATGACAAAAACGTCGATTTTCAAAATTTCATCCTAAAATGAGAATTAACATCTCTAGAATATTGCGCCCAAATATCTTGACGAACTGATATAGTGAAGACGATATGGTTAATTTCAGGTATCTCTTATATATATATATATATATATATATATTTGTAAATAAATGTTTAAACTCATTTTTCTCAGTTCGATTTTTTTCATATTCTCTATGTAATCAAAATGCTAAAGGCTTCCACAATAACTGAGCAAATTATCTGAAATTTTTTATACTTATCTGTAGATTCTATGAGAGATAACTAAACTCTCGATTATTTTTCTTTGAAATTTTTGTTTAAAAAATAATCTGAACTTAAAAATATGCGATTTTCATATGTATATTCCATATACATACAATCTATATGTTTAAAGCTAAAAGAGCATTTTTTCAGATTTCACATGAAATCGGCTACAGTGCGCATGCTTCAACTTTTTTTTCAAAGCAGGAATAGAAGTGAAAATACCAAGGGGATTCTACCCTTCTATAGTTTGAGAGTTTGCTGGGTCTGAAAAAAAGGAACAGGGAGAGGTTGAAAACCGCACAATGAGAAGCCCATTCATATTTCTCCCCACTTCCAATGGGTAGAAAAACTTTGTCTTTCTTTGATATGGCAGCTTTTCCTTCAGATGAATTTTACAAGCAGCCACTTTGTTGCCTGGAGTCTGGGCCAATTTTCGTCGAAGAGAAACGCTTCGCTCTTCGGACAAAAAATAAATCAACAATCACAGTTTTTAAAAATACGTTGATGCAGTTTCTGCAGGATTCTAAATGCAATTTTCTTTTTTTGTTTTTTATTTAAATCCGAGTTCACCAGATCCGAAGACAGTGAGCCGCCCAATTCTACTTTCTTTTAATTCGAGGTCCGTTTGGAATAAACCAACCAGTGTAGCGGGCGAAGCTCCGCTAATTATTATTTTTTTTCTTCCGATGTAATCTTTGTATCAAAAATCCAATACTCAGGTTTCTATAAAAAAGTGTCCTAAGTATATAAGATGAAAAAAATCTAGGTTAAAATACCAAAACTGGAAAGAAGTAGGAATTTTAAAATTGATAAATTAAAAAAAGTTCAATTTTTAAAAATATATCAATTTATTATCTTTAATGATTTTGGTTTATTGAAACACGATCCAAAAACATTAATATAGGTGTTACTTACAGAAAGAAAATTTGGTACCGAGTCCTCTTAATTAAAAATAATTAAAATATAATATATTTCTTGTTACGTTGAATGTATGGCACGTTATATGTAAAGGGAAAGCAGTCACAAATAACCAGATAATACTAGCACACAGCTGATCTATGATTTTAGGAGACACTTTCATGGTGTTAAATGAAGACAGAGTAATTAAAATAAAGCGGTGGTAATAAACGCGAGTAATGCCTAGTCCTTGGCATCCTCTGTTAAAAATAACCTGATTATGTACTTGAGACATTTTCATTTGCGAAAGAGCTTTTAAGATATTTTATTCTTGTTTTATTTCCACCAATTTTAACGCATTTTCTTCATATAGGAGAATTTGCTTAAAAACTTTAAAACACAAATCATGTATGAACTGAGCTGCTTTATGATAAACTGTATACTTTTATAAAAAATTAAGTTATTGGTATGTCGAATGAAACATGAAATATAGGAAACCTTTTTCATTTCAAACACAAATTTGATACATTGTAGTGTAAACAAATCTACGTAAAGCAAAAACATAAAAAGAGAAAATCAATAATTCCGAACAAACTTTAAAACACAAATCAGATATGAACTCAGCTGCTTTATACAAAACTGAATAATTTTATAAATAACAAAGTCATGGTATGTCGAATGAAATATGAACTATAGGAAACCTTTTTCTTCGCAAACTCATATTTGACACATGTAAACAAATCTATCTAAAACAAAAGCGTAAAAAGAGAAAGTAATCTTTCAGCTGCTTTATACAAAACTGAATACTTTTATAAAAAACAAAGTTATGTATAAAACAAGTTCGGAATGCTTAAATTCATCTTTGTCAAATTAAAATAAAAGTACACACAAAAACATGTGATCCCATTACCTAAAAGATGGCTAAAACTTTATTGTGCTCAAAAGTGCTCGATTTATTTTAATGTTTTAAAATCTAAATAAAGTTTTAGTCATCTTTTACGTAATGGAATCATATGTTTTGTGTGTACTTTTATTTTAACAAAGTTATAGTATATTAAATGAAAGATGAAAATTAGGAAAATTGTTTCTTCTCAAAGTCATATTTGATACACTGTCATATATAAAAAAAAATGTCATATAACAAATCTACCTAAAACAAAAACATATAAAGTGAAAAGTAATATTACCATACAAACGTTAAAACACAAATCAAATATGAACTCCGCTGTTTTATACAAACTGAATACTTTTATAAAAAACAAATTTATGGTATGTCAAATGAAAATGAAATATAAGAAACCCTTTTCTTCCCAAACTCATATTTGACACATTGTTATGTAAACAAATCTACAGAAACCAAAAACATAAAAGAGAAATATAATCTTTCCATACAAACTTTAAAACACAAATCAGACATAAACTCAGCTGCTTTATACAAAACTGAATACTTTTATAAAAACAAAGTTATGGTATTTCAAACGAAACATGGAATATAGGAAACGCTTTTCTTTTCAAACTCGTATTTGACACATTGTTATGTAAACAAATCTACAGAAACCAAAAACATAAAAGAGAAAAGTGATATTTCCGTACAAACTTTAAAACACAAATCAGATATGAACTCAGCTGCTTTATACAAAACGGAATACTTTTATAAAAAACAAAGTCATGGTATGTCGAATGAAACATGAAATGACCCTTTTCTTTTCAAGCTCATATTTGACACATGTAAACAAATCTATCTAAAAGAAAAGCATAAAAAGGGAAAGTAATCTTTCCATACAAACTTTAAAACACAAATCAAATATGAACTCAGCTGCTTTATACAAAACTGAATATTTAAAAAAAAAAAAAATAAAGTTATAGTATATCGAATGAAACATGAAATTTAGGAAACTCCTTTCTTCTCAAAATCATATTTGATACATTGTCATAAAAATAAATCTACCTTAAACAAAAACTTAAACATAGAAAGTTAATCTTTCCATACAAACTTTAAAACACAAATAATATATATGAACTCAGCTGCTTTATACAAAACTGAATACTTTTTATAAAAAATTAAGTTATGGTATGTCGAATGAAACATGAAATATAGGAAGCCCTTTTCTTCTCAAATATAGGAAACCCTTTTCTTCTCAAATATAGGAAATTCTTTTCTTATCAAACTCATAATTGACACATTGTCATGTAAACAAATCTACCTAAAACAAAGCGTAAAAAGAGAAAAGTAATCTTCCAAAACAAACTTTAAAACACAAATCAGATGTAGAGAACTCAGCTGCTTTATACAAAACTGAATACTTTTATAAAAAAATAAAATTATGGTTTGTCGAATGAAACATGAAATATAGGAAACCCTTTTCTTCTCAAATATAGGAAACCCTTTTTTCTCTAATATAGGAAACTCTTTTCTTATCAAACTCATAATTGACACAGTGTCATGTAAACAAATCTACCTAAAACAAAGCGTAAAAAGAGAAAAGTAATCTTCCAAAACAAACTTTAAAACACAAATCAGATGTAGAACTCAGCTGCTTTATACAAAACTGAATACTTTTATAAAAAAAATAAAGTTATGGTATGTCGAATGGAACATGAAATACAGGAAACGCTTTTCTTCTCAAACTCACATTTGACACATTGTCATGTAGACAAATCTATCTAAAACAAAAACATAAAAACAGTAAAGTAATCTTTCTATACAGAATTCACAGAAATTGTTTCGTTAAAATTCTGAGAGAAATTCTTCCGAATAACATGGCAGAAATTTTTTATTTTTATTAGCAACAGGCAAATCAGATATAAAAATAAATTTACATAGAATAAATAGCAGTATAAGAAATCTTCTGGTAAACATTGAAATTTCCCAGAAAAAAAACCTTTGTTCAGGAGTTTGATAATGTAAAATAATTAAAGAACATTAAAATGTTAAAAAGTTAAAAACATTTAAGAATTTATTTCAGGCATTAAATAAATACACAATCAAAACAGTTTTTGTTGAATTTCAAGCTTGAAACATTTACAAAAATATTTTTTATTGTGCGATATAATTGTGTATTTTTTTTAGTTTTTTGAATGTCAGGAATAAATTAAATATTTTTAACTTTGTAATAATTGTGATTCAGACGTATATGTGCAGTTATTTGAAATGTTTAAAAGTTTTCTTATCTATGTTAGTTAAAGCAACATTATTTTATTTAAATTGTTTACGATAACTTTTTTTTCTTTTAGTGTCAGACAATTGACACTATTTTTGATTCATAAGACTTCATGTTCTTCGTCTTATGTAAATTTGTTTAGACTATAATGAAACTTTTAAAGTATTGAGATTGACTGCAAGCTATTTGCCTTTAAAAATATCCTTAGTGTTTATATATAAAGAGATTAAAAACTAATTGCCAGGATATCGTGATTACTTGTCTTTCCATATAAAAAAATGAGGACAACCAGAAGCCAACTTAGTTTGATTAATACAAATTAAGGTTTATTCTAATAAAATTATGCAATTTTTATTAAAAGAAAATAAGATAAATGTAATATATTTTATGCTACGATGTGTATGTCACAAGTAAACTGAAGAAAATTACAAATAATTCGATTTTTTTAGCACACAGCTGTTTCAGGATTTTTATTAGCAACAGGTAAAGTAGACATAAAAATCAATCTACATACTAGAATAAATAGCAGTATAAGGAAACTTCTGGTAAACATTAAAATTTTCCGAAAAAAAAAACGGTGTTCAGGAGTTTCATGATATAAAATAGTTAAAGAATGTTAAAATGTTTCTTTTCGATGTTAGTTAAAGAAACATTAATTCATTTAAATTGTTTACGATAACTTTTTTTCTATCAGTGTCAGACCATTGACACTATTTCTCATTCATAAGACTTCATGCTCTCTGTCTAAAGTAAATTTGTTTAGATAATAATGTAGCTTTAAAAGTACAGCTTTTGACTATATAGTCTATTTTCCGTTAAAAATATCATATTATACAATTAAATGTTTATATATAAAGAGATTAAAAACTAATTACGAGGATATCGTGATTACGTGTTTTTACAGATAAACAAATGAGTACAATCAGAAGTCATCTTAGTTTGGTTAAGGCAAATTAAGATTTATTCTAATAAGATCATGCAAATTTTAATTAAAGTAAATAAGATAAATGTATTTTATGTTACAATGTGTTTGTGTATGTCACAAGTATAAGCGAAGAAAATCACAAATAATTATATTTCTTTAGCACAAGGCTATTTCAGGATTTTTATTAGCAACAGGCAAAGCAGACATAAAAATCCATTTATATGGAATAGCGGTGTAAGAAAACTTCTGATAAACATTAAAATTTCTCAAAAAAGTGAAAAAAAAAAAAAAGGCTTTTTCGGTGTTTGATGACATAAAATAGTTAAATAATGTTAAAATGTTTCTTTTCCATGTTAAAGCAACATTATTTCATTTAAATTGTTTACGATAACATTTTTTTTTCTTTAGATGTCGGATAATTGTCACTATTTTTCTTTCCTTATAGATTTCATGCTCTCTGTCTTAAGTAAATTTGTTTAGACTGTAATGAAACTTTAAATGTATTGCGATTGACTGCAGGCTATTTTCGTTTAAAAATATTTATATTCATACAGTTAAATGTTTATATATAAGGAGATTAAAAAATAATTACGAGGATATAGTGATTACTTGTTTTTACAAATAAATAAATGAGAAGCAGAAGCCACCTTAGTTTGAATAAGGCAAATTAAGGTTTATTCTAATAAGATCATGCACATTTTAATTAAAGAAAATAACATAAATATAATATATTTTCTGCTACAAGGAAAATTTCACGAGCAAAGCGGAAAAAATCACAAATAATTAGATATTTTTAGCGCTCAGTTGTTTCAGGAATTCGTAAAAGAGCCACTACGTCTTCTGCACAAAATGAAAAAAAGAAGGATTGTAATAAAACAGCACCCATAAACATAATAACTGCCGAGTCTATAATGTCGTCTATTAATAGTAGCCTAATTACATGTACTTGAAAAATCACAAATAATTAGATATTGTTAGCGCTCAGTTGTTTCAGGAATTCGTAAAAGAGCCACTACGTCTTCTGCACAAAATGAAAAAAAGAAGGATTGTAATAAAACAGCACCCATAAACATAATAACTGCCGAGTCTATAATATCGTCTATTAATAGTAGCCTAATTACATGTACTTGAAAAATCACAAATAATTAGATATTGTTAGCGCTCAGTTGTTTTAGGAATTCGTAAAGGAGCCACTACGTCTTCTGTACAAATTGAAAAAAAAGAGGGATTGTAATAAAACAGCACCCATAAACATAATACCTGCCGAGTCTATAATATCGTCTATTAATAGTAGCCTAATTACATGTACTTGAAAAATCACAAATAATTAGATATTGTTAGCGCTCAGTTGTTTTAGGAATTCGTAAAGGAGCCACTACGTCTTCTGTACAAATTGAAAAAAAGAGGGATTGTAATAAAACAGCACCCATAAACATAATAACTGCCGAGTCTATAATATCGTCTATTAATAGTAGCCTAATTACATGTACTTGAAAAATCACAAATAATTAGATATTGTTAGCGCTCAGTTGTTTCAGGAATTCGTAAAAGAGCCACTACGTCTTCTGCACAAAATGAAAAAAAGAAGGATTGTAATAAAACAGCACCCATAAACATAATAACTGCCGAGTCTATAATATCGTCTATTAATAGTAGCCTAATTACATGTACTTGAAAAATCACAAATAATTAGATATTGTTAGCGCTCAGTTGTTTTAGGAATTCGTAAAGGAGCCACTACGTCTTCTGTACAAATTGAAAAAAAAGAGGGATTGTAATAAAACAGCACCCATAAACATAATACCTGCCGAGTCTATAATATCGTCTATTAATAGTAGCCTAATTACATGTACTTGAAAAATCACAAATAATTAGGTATTGTTAGCGCTCAGT
The DNA here is from genome assembly GCA_963931845.1 of Maratus michaelseni. Classification (NCBI taxonomy): domain Eukaryota; kingdom Metazoa; phylum Arthropoda; class Arachnida; order Araneae; family Salticidae; genus Maratus; species Maratus michaelseni. The sequence continues at coordinate 388,433,832 of OZ007587.1, read as the reverse complement.
TGTTTTAGGAATTAGTAAAGGAGCCACTACGTCTTCTGTACAAATTGAAAAAAAGAGGGATTGTAATAAAACAGCACCCATAAACATAATAACTGCAGAGTCTATAATATCGTCTATTAATAGTAGCCTAATTACATGTACTTGAAAAATCTCAAATAATTAGATATTGTTAGCGCTCAGTTGTTTTAGGAATTCGTAAAGGAGCCACTACGTCTTCTGCACAAAATGAAAAAAAGAAGGATTGTAATAAAACAGCACCCATAAACATAATAACTGCCGAGTCTATAATATCGTCTATTAATAGTAGCCTAATTACATGTACTTGAAAAATCACAAATAATTAGATATTGTTAGCGCTCAGTTGTTTTAGGAATTCGTAAAGGAGCCACTACGTCTTCTGTACAAATTGAAAAAAAAGAGGGGTTGTAATAAAACAGCACCCATAAACATAATAACTGCCGAGTCTATAATATCGTCTATTAATAGTAGCCTAATTACATGTACTTGAAAAATCACAAATAATTAGATATTGTTAGCGCTCAGTTGTTTTAGGAATTCGTAAAGGAACCACTACGTCTTCTGTACAAATTGAAAAAAAAGAGGGATTGTAATAAAACAGCACCCATAAACATAATAACTGCCGAGTCTATAATATCGTCTATTAATAGTAGCCTAATTACATGTACTTGAAAAATCACAAATAATTAGATATTGTTAGCGCTCAGTTGTTTTAGGAATTCGTAAAGGAGCCACAACGTCTTCTGTACAAATTGAAAAAAAAGAGGGATTGTAATAAAACAGCACCCATAAACATAATAACTGCTGAGTCTATAATATCGTCTATTAATAGTAGCCTAATTACATGTACTTGAAATGTAATAAAACGTGCTAAGACAAAATCGAACAAGTTGAAAATTGTACGTCAAACGTGACAAATGAGGTGCGTTCGTACTATAGCTAGTTATAATAATTCAGCTGTTGATGATTTTTAATTCTGTGAAATGAATTATATCGTCTGCAGATTAATTTCTGTCATAAAATAAGCATCTCGGTCGCTTGACCATTAAACCTCGGAAGCTCCTATAACAAGAAAGCACCGATTTTTTTTTTAAAATTCAAATTTCTTAATAAATGTTTTTATTAATATTTTCTAAAATTTTGATTCGATTTTTATAAAATTTGAAGTGTCTCGACAAAATTCTGCAAAGATAATATAGCTTAAATTTCAAACCATTCTGTTGGGTAGTTTTTGCGTTGTTATATGCGGACGGACGGACAGACAGACGGACGAACCAGACGACGACAATAGGTGCTACGTATTTATATAATTACGAACGCACCTAAAAAGAGTGGAAAAAATCTATTTAGGCAGGTTTCCGTCTTAGCAGCTTATTTCCACCCAGCGTTGAATTCAGAATTTTTTTTCAAGGGGGGATTTTGCAGTTCCGGGAGGGGACAATATGGAGTTCCGGAGAGGGGGGGGGATTTCACATTTAACCTTTACGAAATGCAAAATCTTGAATTTTCTGGTGGGGGGAGGGGGTTAATGCTGTGGAAGAGGGAATGCCTAGACCCCGGGTTATCTTCTGAATTCGTCACTGGTTCCGTCTTAGCTACATAATTCTTTTTATAAATTTGTTGCACTATTTTCACTGGGACCACGAATTGATTCCATTAGATATTCCGTTTTAACAGGCTTTACTGTATTTTAATTTGCTCAAAACAACTTCTCTGATTTTATTCTTGTTATGTTTCCAATAATTAAAATATTTTCTTAAAAGTATTTTCTTATAAGTATTTTCTTTTTAAAAAAGAAACATTTGCTTTTAAAAAAAATAAAGCACTTATTTACAATTGTACACATACACCTATTCAAAACTCTTTAGACAAAACTGAATATTTTTATAAAAATTTAAAGTTATGCTATGTCGTATATAAAAAGATAAAATACAGGAAACCAAAACATTTTTCTTTTCAGATGCGTATTTGAGAGGCTGTCATAAAAACAGATCCATCTTAAAACAGAAATAAAAGGAAAGAGCAACATAATCTTGATTCGTTAAAATTTCAGAGAGATTCTTTTCGAAAACACGTCAAAGAAAAGTTTATTTTTACTAGTAACGCGAATAGTAGACATAAAATTAATCTGCTTAAAATATCATCAATATCTGAAAACTTCTTATGAACATTAACAGTTTTTGACAAAGTAAGGGTTTGGTGACACAAGATTGTTAGAGGATCATATATATTATTTCTGGTTTTAACATCCTTTTTTTTATGTATTTACGAAACGCACAATAAGGAATGAGGTATCATTCAGATTTTTTAACAGCTTCTGACATAGTACAGTCACATTGCGTTAAAACATGTTTTTTTTTCTATTAAAAATTGCAGTTAATTAAAAAATGGCATTGTTTTCATAAATGAAATGAAAGATTTTCCTGAAATTAGTGTTGCCACAAAAATAAAATACCACATTATATCGTGCTCAATAATGATTGTAAAAAATAAATAAATTGTAATACAAAAAATATAAAGTATGATTTTTCCGAACGGGTTTATTTTATACTATTTATGGTTAAAAGGCAAAATTGAAATGGAAATGTTTAGAAGAAAATAAAAGACATCATCGATCGATCGATCAAAGCAGTGGTATTTCACATATATAATAAAATATATGCTTTGTCATATTAGATTCAGTTGTTTTTTAAATTCAATGTTTTTTAAATTCAATGTTATTTAAATTCAATGATTTTTCTCAAATCAATATTGCCATAAAAATAAAATATCTTATTATATTGTGCTCAACAATTATTATAAAAATGAATTGTACAATAATAATAATAATAATAATAATAATAATAATAATAAAGTGGCATTTCTTCGCCCGGGTTTGTTTTGTATTTATGATTAAAAAACAAAATTCAAATTCAAATGTTTAGATGAAAAAGATACTATTGATCGATCAAAGCAATGATATTTCACGTGTAGCCTAAAATGTATAGTTTGTTATATTAAATCACATTGTATTTTATATGTATTTAATTTATTTTTCTACATCCTGTGTTTTTCCCGAAGCGAACGACGTCATCCTCTAATGCAGTTAAAATATGATATACCGGCTTTACTAATGTTGTTTTCAGATATTTTTATCCTTAATTTTCTTTAGAAGTTTAAACCTGCATCTGAAAATTATTAGACTACATTGTAAAATCCTCGCACGGGTCAACTGGCATTAAATTGTTTCTTTTTAATGTAAAGTGAAAATTTTCCAATTGAATTTGGGCTCTGTTTTTGATCGCTTAAGGCGCCGCGTTTTGATCGTCAGGAATATCTTCCTGGAGGGTTGGATGACGGTTTTAGCTGAATCTCCAATTAACGAGGCTGCACAGATTCCTGCAGAGTATAATCTTTTAACTAAACTGTGAGTGACTTTAAGTATTTTTCTTGTTTTGGTTCTGGTGGCTTGGCAATTGTGTTCGAAGTAGTGATGAGGTGTATACGAAAGTGCACGAAACGTCTATTTTATAATTTTAATTGTTTTTATGTGTTTTTAAAAATAAAGTCTGTAGTTGTATTTATTTTAGTGAATGTTATCATATTCATATTAATTTAATTTAACATAATGCATGCTGAATTAAGTCAAGCTGAACCGTTTAGCTGCACCGTGTCGTATGCTGGGTGTTGACATGTACTGGTCGTGTACCCCCAAGGGGTACGCAATAGAGATGAGACAGGATCGAGCTCCATTTTTACTCCAGTCTTCAGACTTGGACTCAAAGTGAAAGTTTTATTTTTCACAATTTAAAAGAAAGAGGGAAGAAAACCTTGCTTTTTACGAAACAAGAATGTAATCCAAGTTTCTTAAAATATTTTACAATCCTTTAAAAATCAGTTAGAAAGAGAATTGAATTGTTATTAATGAGATTTAAGGAGAAATCTTCTATTTGATTCTGAAGCCTTGACACGGTTGATTTTAGTAACATAAACAAGCCTTTGGCTATCGTTTGTCTACCCTCTCTTTCTGTCTGAAGTCATTTTTCCAGAATTACTGAAAAAAAATAACTTAAGTTTTTCTACCATAGTTGTACAATGATATTTTAAAAGAAGAAACAATTGGAACTTTTGAATATTTCTTTCAATGGTTGGGTATGAATAAAAAAATTGCTATTTTAAACAGATTCGCAGGGTCATGAAAATCACAAAACGTTGTCATAAGAAAGTATTTAGGATTAATATTTATTTCTATGCAAGAAGAGATTTTTTAAAAGAAAAAATTAATCTTGAAACAGTTTAAAAATATTATTAACAATTTTCCACTGCGTACTTTCTATATCGATTACGGGCTGTGATGACACAAAATGTGTCGGTGTCAGATTTCAAATCGTCGGACTAGGGCTAAAAAAAGAGCTCAAACTCGTCTTTAGTACGCATACTACACTTTGAGAAAACCAACTATAAAGCACTTCAAATGCATTTTTCTCAAACTACATTTTTCGTATCCTATGTATTTTTAAAACGTTCCGTAGTCTGATGAATTTCTTCATTTAGCCACTAATTGTGGAACGAATAGTTGATGTATAAAAAATTCCTAAATTTCCCTCCTTCCCAGCTGTACCAAAGTTTACAGCCACAGCAAAGTTTTCATAAAACTTACTGGAGTGGTCATATATTCCAGTCAAGAACTCTACAAGTGACGTTACAGGAGTGATCGATTCCGATAAAAATCTTAAGTATGACACTATACAGACAGTTATCAAGCTATAATTTCCAGACACTTACGAAAACTCCAAGCCTCTTGAGAAGCCATTTAGATCTCAACAATACATATATACGATAGAAAGGAGGCCAGAAATAGGGCTTACAATTAAACTGCTGAGACGAGCATATCTCCCGTGACTCTGATAAACCGCAGAGTTATACGGCAAAGGATATTGCTGTGAAACTTGGTCCGGTCTCGAAATGAGATAGTTAAGAAATTCTGGATCTTGTTCCAGGGAATGTGTGACCGAAAACCTACCGGTAGAGGAGTTAAGACTAACCAAAAGTTCGGCTGTGTTGAGAAATATTAGGAGAACTCTTTAACTGTTCTTTAAGTATTGCATGTTTGTATTCCGTGAAAATTGTAACGTGCACGTCAATAAATAGATGTTTGGTGCACTTCGCCATTTTCTTTTAAAGTTGCGTCGCAGTGGGTTTAAATTTTTGTTCAAAATTCTCAATTCTTGTAAGGGACAGTCTTGGTACATGCTACAACAAATTTGTACATCTGTATTGGAGTATTATTTATTACGCTCCTAAAAGCAGCAATGAAGTTTGTTATTTTTTTAAATGAAAATTCAGTTTTGTATCAGTTTTTAACACTCCCCAGTGTACTTGAAAAGCGTTTATGAATTCGGTTCATTTGTCTGCCTGTTTGTCCGTGTTATAACTCTCGTAAATATATTCGGATTGTTATGTAATTTTAATAGATGTCTACTATAGAATGTTCGGTATTGAACATGAAGTACGTAGAATTTATAATTAGTTTACAGGAATACACAAAAGAATTCTGTTATAATATGGTTTATGCGAAAAAAGCACTTGCGATGCATTTTACTGATGTTGTAATACCTCAAACATAATTAAATGGGTATGCATTATTGAGGATGATCAAAACATGCTTTCTCAGGAGTATAGAATAAGTAGCATTTATAGTTTATTTACAGGGACGCACAAAAGAATTCAGTCATAGGACGGATTATGATCGATTGCATTTTATTAAGAAATATGAAATATTTTAATAATATTCTGTTAGTGTTGGAAAGTGTTTCATAATCTATGCTTGACGCATGGTTTTTAGTTCTTGTTTTAAAAAAAATATATTTCTTTCTTTCGGTAGATGCAAGTTTTTTTTTTAATAAAGTCATTTAAGTAATAAAATGAAAAAAAAATAGAGAAAAACATTGGAAAAATGGAACGCATGTGGCATTTTATATTTATTTTAGAAAAAGAAAAACTAATTTAATAGTTAAATTTGGTAAATTTTTTTGGTAAATTGAAATTTTTTTATAAATATTTATTAAACTAATTGATACTGAACACTTCTTAAAAGAATATCTTGCTGGAACAGCATAAAAACAGAAAAATATTTTTTAAAGTCCACCATCTCCTTGAAGAAAAAAAAAGCATTTAAACAAAATACACAGTTCAGTACTTTTATAAAAAAGTTAAAGCAATGTTATTTCAAGTAAAAAAAAAAAATTAAAATGAAATAAAGAATTGCAAACCAAAACATTTTATTTTGAAACGCATACTTGACAAACTGTCATATAAACAAATATTTCACGGAAAAAAAGAAAGATAATCTTTCTACACCACATTCAGTGAATTTGTTTTGTAAAAATAAAAAAAAAATCTTCCCAAAAAAGTATCAAAAAGTTTATTTTAGCATGCACCAATAACACCGTGAGACGGACATAAAATCAATCTGCATAAAATATCAGTTGCGTCTTGAAAGTTTCTGGTAAACAAGAAAACAGTTTCTACTAAAAATAAGTTGATGTTTTGCAGTTTGGGTGGTGCAAAAAATGTTAAAATATTTATTTTCTATATTAAAGTAATATTTTTTTTTATTAAAGTTTGTTCTTCGTTTATGGCAACTCTTTTCTTTTTCTCTTTCTCAAATAAATGCTGAAATTCTTAAGAAAAATGGGTTGTTTTTTTGTAAGTCTATGTTATCTGTTATAAGTCAAAATGTCAGATTATTATGAAAGTTAAAAATTATTTCTTATCTTTATTTCATAAATTTTGATTAAGTAAAAAAGACATGTATGTTAATTATTTCACGTTTTAAAGGTTTATTTCTGTAATAATGCAATTGATGTTTGTTACGCTAAATTATTATTTTGTTTTGCATAGTCAGACGAAAAATATTTAGAAGAATGTTTGCTATTACGGCTCAAAACTAGAAAAATGGGAAGATATTCAATATATATCTGATAATGATTCAGAAGTATCAGTCGAATATATATTTTTTAATATTTATAAAGATAATCTACAAAATAGCGTAAAATAAAATATGCTAAGAGGTAATAAACGTGAAAGTTGTGCATCGTAAAAGTTCTTTTTCCCGGAAAAAAAGTGAAATACTTTTCATTGATAAAATGTCCATTACCAATTACTGGTATACTAGCCGAACTTCGCCCGCTACTCTGGTCGGTTTATTCCAAACGGTCCTCGAACTAAACGAACTTGGCATTGGACACCCCTTTGTCTTCGGATCCGGTCAACTCGATTTAAATAAAAAACAAAAACAAATAAAAAATCATTTAGAATCCTGCAGAAACTGCATCAACATATTTTTAAAAACTTTGATTGTTGATTTATTTTTTGTCTGAAGGGTGAAGAACGAAAATTGACCCAGGTGCCATTTGAAAGAAAGATAATTTTTTTCTCTCCATTGGAACTGTGGAGAAGGAGGAATGGGTTTCTCATTGTGTGGGTTTGAACCCCTCACTTTCTTTTTTTTTCAGACCCAGTCCATTCTAAAACAATAGAAGCGGAGAATCCCTCTGGTATTCTATTCCTGCTTTGAAAAAAAGTTTGGGCATGCGTATTGAAGTCAATTTCATGTGGAATTGGAATTTGACAACATGCTCTTTTAGCTTTAAATATATAGATGCCTTATTTTTTGACATAGTTGCCGCCATTGTCCAAGCATTTGTTAAGTCTAGGTACAAGCTTTTGTATCCCACAATCATAGAAGTTTACCGCCTATTGTCGAAACCACATTTCAATTTCTATTTTGATCTCATCAAGGTCAAGGAAGATTTTCCCTACAACATGTTTCTTCAGCTAAAGGAATAAGTGGTAGTCGCTGGGTGCATCAGAGATCACAGATGGCCTACCTGTTCTGGGTTCTTCATAAACATTGGTCCTACATCCAGAGAAAGCACAACACCATTTCGTTACATTTTGTCGATTTATGTTCCCATAGACGAAAGCAAGTTCTTTGTGAATATCCGCTGGACACTCGCCTTTTGTATGAAGAAAACGTATGACGGAACGTAATTCACATTTCGCGGGATTCTGAATGGGGAAATTTCGCGTTTTTCAATTTAACTTGCATCTGATAGAGTGCAAAAATACGAAAATCTTGATACCATTTTTACCTATTTTTGAAGCATATCATTCATTAAATTAATTTCTAAAACGCAGTTTTTGTCTTGGCAGGAAAAAGCCGCGTCACGCGACGAAAGCAGTTCTGACGTCACTGCACGTGTAAATAAACCCACGCTGTATTTCTCCCTGTTCTTTACTATGGGGTTGGCTTGCGTTACGCTAAATGATATAACAAATTAAAAGTATTGTGAATTGCTGTAATGAATAAATAATACTGTGAAATTCCAGGTGAAATTTTAATTCCATCGCGTTTTTAAGAATTATCATTTCCAGATCCCGATGTAGAAATAAAGTATCGGTACAAGTTAATACTCGTACTACAATATTGTATTTTATAGAATAATATATACTCTTATTTTTGTTACATTAATACTGCACAATATAAAACAAATTGGTACCAATAGAATTTATTTCATTAGGGAGGGTGGGGTCAACTTATAAAAGGATTTTTGTATTCGTATTGTTATGAATTTTGTATATATCTGTAAATATTCCATTTGTTTAAATTTATTTTATTTTATTATTGTGAAAATTGCAGTATTATTAATGTATTTCCTATTGAGCATCATGTAACTCAATGCTAAAAGCCTCAGATGGTTTGCAAGGAAAACAACCTTACACCCTCATCTTTATAATGGAAGTCTATGGTAAAATCGCCAAGGAATGGGTTTATCGCCAAGTTGGCGATGGTTTTGGCGACTTATTTTTGTCGCCAAATTTGGCGATATATCGCCAAATGTCGCCAAGTTGGCGACGGATTTGGCGACTTTTTGTGAAACCACCCCCCCCCCCCTTATACCTGTACATTGGGATCCTTTCTCGCTTTGGTTCTCTATCGAAAGTTAAAGCACTTTCTGGTAATTTCTAGCATATGAAAGCTCTGGAATAATCTGGAAAGTTCTCTGAAGCCTATATAAGGGACCTCCACCAGTCCAGTTAGTTAGTTGTCTGTCAACTGCGATTGAATTCATACGAGAGGCTTTGCATTGAGAACTGTGTTTCTCGGATCGATTTTGTCGTTGATACGTCGTATTGAACGCATTGTTTCTGTGTGAAATTTTGCTTAGCTTTTATTGGATTTGAAGATTACTGAATATCTTGTAATTTTCAGAAGATATTTGTGATCGTATTGCACTGTTTATAGTGAATAAAGCCTTTTTATTGTTCTTATATATTGGCATCAGTCCTTTCGAACCCCGAGCTCACAACATTTGGTGTCAGGAGTGGGGTTGAATGCCGATTACCAGAGCAATGGAGGCGCAACTGACTAAATTATTGGAGAAATTAGGAGAGATGGATGAGAAAATGACTGCGAACCAGGCTGAAATGAAGAAGGAAATGTCAGCGATGGATGAGAAAATGACTGCAAACCAGGCTGAAATGAAGGAAATGTCGGAAGAAATGATGAAGGAAATGTCGGAAGAAATGAAGAAGGAAATGTCAGCGATAGATGAGAAAATGACCGCAAACCAGGCTGAAATGAAAGAGATGTCGGAAGAAATGAAGAAGGAAATGTCAGCGATAGATGAGAAAATGACCGCAAACCAGGCTGAAATGAAAGAGATGTCGGAAGAAATGAAGAAGGAAATGTCAGCGATAGATGAGAAAATGACCGCAAACCAGGCTGAAATGAAAGAGATGTCGGAAGAAATGAAGAAGGATATGTCAACCAACCTTGGTGAGTTGAAAGAATTAATAGATAATAAAATAACATCTTTAAATGAAAGAATTGACAGCGTGGAAAACAAATTTGAAGGAAGATTTCTGGAAATAGAGGAAAAAGTTCAAAAGACAGAAGAAGAAAGGATACCGTAGAAGAAAGGATAGAGAGTATAGAAAAGGAGTTGGAAAATGTGAAGAAACAAAAGATAACTGCCGAAAACTATCCCGAAGATGTCAAGTATCAAGCTATGCTTCCCCGGGCCTCTATTAAACTCTCGACCTATGACGGAAAATCCTCATGGCCAGTTCTTAAGACACAATTTGGGATCGTAGCGGACGCCAATGGATGGGATTCCCAGACAAAGGCTTGCCAGTTAGCTGCTTCTCTACGAGCTGATGCTGCCGATGTCCTACAGACTTTGCCTGCAAATGAACCGCTGGATTTTGAAACGCTCGTCAATGCCTTAGAATTACGCTTTGGCGAGAAATGCATGAAGGAATATAGCAGACTCCAGCTCAAATCTCGACAGCAGAAATCCACTGAATCCCTGCAAGATCTTGCTACGGATGTCGAGAGACTTTCCCATCTTGCTTATCCTGACTGTCCAACTGAAATTAGAGAAAGCTTAGCTCTACAGCATTTTATCGATGGTGTGCGTGACTCTGAGATCCAGACAGCCCTCCGGATTGCAGATCTCAATGATTTAAAAGGGGCTTTGGTTTACGCTCTGAAATTCGAGGCAGCCCAGCCAGCTACTAGGAAAGATCGACACTTTGCGCGAGCAGCCAACCTGCCTGAGACGTCGGATAGAGCTGTGGAGCGCTTACAGCAGCAGATGAATGACATAATGAGAAAGATGAACTCCTTAATGGCCAACAAACCTTACAGGCAGATCAAGTGCTGGAAATGCGGTGGAGAAGGCCATATCCAAATCGACTGCCCAAGACGACCCAGCACCGAAGGTAAAATCTCTCCCGCTAACGGAGGAGCAGGAAAACTGATTAATGGTCATCATGCGGGGCGGAGGTTGCCAGATTTTGAGAAGCCCCATTTTCAAGTATGTGAAATTTCTGCAAGAAGTTGCGGCGAGAACGGAGTTTTTCTAGTCGGAAGTGTGAATGATTTGCCCTGTAATATGATCATCGATACAGGAGCCAATGTGACCATCATTCGGAAAGATCTAGCTCAGCGGCTGAAAGAAAAACTCTTTTGGACCCCGCCGCGTGTTATTCTTCAAACTGTGACCGGAGATAAGATCGATATACATGGAAGAATGACACTGAAAATAAAGTTTGGGAACGCCGCTTATCGCCATACAGTCTACGTGGCCGATATTTCAGACCCTTTCATACTCGGACTGGACTTTTTAAAAGAGCATGGATTTACACTGGACTTTAAGAATAATGAGTTACGCTCTGCTCAAGAAGATCTCACTATTTTCAAACTTGGAAATGAGTCCGGGTCTATTCAACGGATCACAGCCAAGGCAGATGTTATCATCCCTCCTCGGACCGAAATGATGATACCTGGATTAACTGGAAACGAAAGAATTTTCCAGTATGGCTTGACTGGATATCCTGAGAAGAGCCCAAAAGGAGTGCTAATAGCATCAGCGCTGGTAGATCTGTCGAGAGATGTGATACCCGTGAGGATGGCGAATGTGAGTGAAAAGTCTAGAATTATCCAGAAGGGTGAAGTGCTTGCTACCTGTGCTCCAGTCACCTGTGTTTGCAAAGACCCGAGCTTGACGTTGTCGGAGCCGCCTACAAGTTTAACACCTGAAATTGGACGAAATGAGAATTTATCTCCTGAGCAGAGACATGCCGCAGAAAGACTGTTCCAGGAATTTACGGATGTGTTTTCACAAAACGAGAATGATATAGGTCGCACTTCTCTGACACGTCATAGAATTGATACTGCCGACCATCCACCGATTAAACAGCATCCAAGACGCTTGCCGTTTGCAAAACAAGAAGAGGTTTCTAAGCTCTTACGAGAGATGCAGGATAGTGACATCATCGAACCGTCATCAAGTCCGTGGGCCTCTCCCATCGTATTGGTCCGAAAGAAAGATGGCTCCACAAGATTTTGTGTGGATTATCGTAAACTTAACGATATCACGAAGAAGGACAGCTATCCTCTACCAAGAATAGACGACACGCTCGATACTCTTTCAGGACATAAATGGTTTTCCACACTGGATTTGAAGAGTGGATATTGGCAGGTAGAGATCCATCCTGATGACAAAGAGAAGACCGCATTTACTACTGGACAAGGACTTTGGCAATTTAAAGTTATGCCGTTCGGGCTCTGCAATGCCCCAGCAACGTTCGATCGCCTCATGGAGACAGTGTTAAAATGCCTGACTTTTGAAGCTTGTCTCATCTACCTAGACGACGTTATCATTGGTGGGCGCACGTTTGAAAAACATCTAGAAAATATTCGAAAAGTGTTAACGAAGCTAAGAGCGGCGAATTTAAAGCTGAACCCTTTGAAATGCAAGTTCTTCCAACGGGAAGTAAATTATCTAGGACACATCATTTCAGCTGAAGGTGTTCGAACAGATCCTGAAAAAGTGTCCGCAGTAAAGAACTGGAAGCGTTCGGAAAATGTCCATCAGTTGCGAAGCTTTCTGGGACTATGCACTTATTACAGAAAGTTTGTACAGGGGTTCTCCAACATCGCAAGACCCTTGCATAGGCTCACTGAAAGCAAACAGAAGTTTCTATGGACACAAGAATGCGACAATTCATTCCAGCGGCTGAAAGAAGCTCTCACATCCTCTCCAGTCCTTACCTCTCCAGACCCCGACAAACAATTCATTGTGGACACGGATGCCAGTCAGGAAAGTGTCGGCGCTGTACTTTCCCAAGAAATAGATGGTCAAGAACGAGTCGTAGCATACTGGAGCAAATGTTTATCGAAACCAGAGCGGAATTATTGCGTCACTCGTAAGGAGTTATTAGCTATAGTGAAAGCCATAGAACACTTCCATCACTATCTCTATGGCAGGAAATTTCTCCTTCGTACTGACCACGCATCCCTAACATGGCTGATGAATTTTAAGAACCCAGAGGGCCAAGTAGCCAGATGGATACAACGACTCCAGGAATACGACTTTGACATCAGGCATCGCAAAGGCTCATCGCATGGAAACGCCGATGCCCTATGAAGAAGACCGTGTCCCGAGAGCTGTCGCTATTGTTCCAGAGCGGAGAGCAAGTATAATCCCGAATATGTCATACGCCAGGCGAAGACTTCACTATTGACGCCACCAGATCCCTGGAGTGATGAGAAGATTCGAGAAGATCAAATGGCAGACTCTGAGATCAAACCAATCTTGGAGTTATTAGAATCTTCTAGCACGAAGCCCAGTTGGAAAGACATCTCGACTTACAGTCCTACGACGAAGCAATATTGGGCTCTTTGGAACTCTCTCCACGTCAGGAATGGTGTCCTGTTCCGAAAATTCGAATCGGAAGATGGGAAGACATCTCGGTGGCAGTTGGTACTTCCTCGATCCCGAATACCAGAGGTCCTCAAGGAATTACATGGCAGTCACACTGGTGGCCATTTTGGAGTCATGAAAACATTACATAGAGTCCGAGAGCGCTTCTTCTGGGGAAAAGCGAGAGCTGACGTCGAACGATGGTGCAAATCTTGCGATGCATGTGCAGCTCGAAAAGGACCAAAGAAACGTAGCCGAGGAAGACTACATCTCTACAATGTAGGAGCACCTTTTGAACGCATCGCCCTTGACATCCTAGGCCCTCTGCCAAGAAGTGCTGATGGCAACAAATACCTCCTTGTTGTCATGGACTACTTCACGAAATGGCCTGAAGTTTATGCCATCCCTGATCAAGAAGCTTCTACGGTTGCGGATGCCTTGGTACACCAGTGGATATCAAGGTATGGAGTCCCCCTTCAAATGCATTCTGACCAGGGGAGAAATTTCATCTCTGCTGTGATTGAGGGTCTCTGTCAACTTCTCGGAATGGACAAAACTAGGACGACGCCTTTACATCCACAATCGGATGGCATGGTTGAGAGATTTAATCGTACCATCCTCAACAATCTCTCACTGCTAGTCTCAAGAAACCAACAAGACTGGGACCAAAAACTTCCCTTGTTTCTTCTCGCCTATCGCAGCGCCGTCCATGAAACAACCGGCTATTCCCCGTCTCAGATGCTTTTCGGTCGTGATCTTCGTCTACCTTGTGATCTGATTTTTGGTCGCCCTCCAGATGCGCCTTCATCGCCAGAGGGATACGTGCAGAATCTCCAGGCACGATTTGAAGACGTCCACAACTTGGCTCGAGAGCGGATCAATATACAGACGGAGAAGATGAAGACCAGGTACGACACGAAAGCCACAGGACATCAATAGAAGGTGACAAGGTTTGGTTTTATAATCCGACTCGACGTAAAGGACTTTCTCCCAAACTGCAATCGCACTGGGACGGTCCTTATACAGTCCTAAACAGACTGAACGATGTCGTAATTCGGATCCGAAAGTCACCAAGTTCGAAGCCTAGAGTCGTTCATTACGACAGGCTGGCTCCATACTATGGCCATAGTACTTAGTTCATTGATTGTAAATAGTGTAATGTAAATAATGTAAATTAGTATGACCATGGTCTTGTATATAAGTTAATGTAATTATTTATTTTGCTTAGCATTATCATTATTATTGTTATTATTATTTAAATACTTGTATGTAATAATGTCTATGCTTTAATTTTATTTTTAAATAATTGTATATTTTGTATAATTCAGCATTATGAATGTGTTTTGAATAGTATAGCATTTGTTGGTAACGGGTTTGCTTTCCGATCAAAGGTTGAACTGCCCGGGACGTGCAGTCCTTGAGAGGGGGGCAATGTTATGAATTTTGTATATATCTGTAAATATTCCATTTGTTTAAATTTATTTTATTTTATTATTGTGAAAATTGCAGTATTATTAATGTATTTCCTATTGAGCATCATGTAACTCAATGCTAAAAGCCTCAGATGGTTTGCAAGGAAAACAACCTTACACCCTCATCTTTATAATGGAAGTCTATGGTAAAATCGCCAAGGAATGGGTTTATCGCCAAGTTGGCGATGGTTTTGGCGACTTATTTTTGTCGCCAAATTTGGCGATATATCGCCAAATGTCGCCAAGTTGGCGACGGATTTGGCGACTTTTTGTGCAACCACCCCCCCCTTATACCTGTTAGAGGTAATTTAATCTAAATTTTTATATTTATATTTTCATTAATATCTTAAAACATTTCTTTTTTATAAACTCATTCTATTTTAATATTTAATCAAACCCCCTCCTCCTTTTTCTTATTTTTCTTAAACATTATTAATTAAAACTCTTATTTTCAAAATCCAAACATTTGTATTTCTCTATAAGTCAAGACCACCCAAGTTCTCCCTTTTTCACTATGAGATAGTTTCCACGCAAACAACTTTTACTTGAAATTCTCACGTAGTTTAAGGGATCGTAAATTCGGAACACACACAGGCAGATTGGATATAATACAATAAGCTTTTATAAGAAGTCATGGGAATAACTGAAGCATTATGGTCAGTTGTATTGTGTGCGACTTTTTATTACCCTCAGTAAAGAGAGTCATAAAACTATTTCGAAGGCTTGTTAGGAAGATGCACAGTTTATTGCTTTCGAGTCGTTGTTTACGAAATAACAGGTGCAAGCGTACACGTGATTTCTTCCTTTTCGTGGGACCCAACAGACGGCTAATTTCCAGGAATTGTAGCTAGGATTTTTCACCTAGCAACAATAATCCAATAAGCGTGTTATTTGCTCCCCCCACTCAACCAATCAGCGTTGACCCTTTTCCCCCCTGGTAGCGTTACCAAGGGAACGAAGAGCTAGTTAGCAGGCAGTCATGTCTTGAAGCTCGGATAGTTTAGGTGTGTGAGGGTGGAGGGTTCCCTCCCTCACCCCGCCGGTTAGGCAGTGGTGAGTTTTTTTTTTTTTGAGAGGGACTTCTCTCCTGGCAGTAGACACAGTGGGTTGATGTACTATGTTCGTTCGTAAAGCAACCTGCTACGACCTAAAAAATTACTTTTTTTTTTTAAAAAGTGCATACCTACGAAGGAGGTATTCTACCATTCTGTCACGATGTGGATGTTCTAAACAGTTCGTTATAGTGACACTGTATTAAGTGCATAGTATTTATCGGGAACGATAAATTGTGAGAAGATACCTGCTGAAATGATGATGACAGCGAGAATTTTATCGAGTGCTCTTGCCGACACTACACATGCTCTTTGTAGTGTATTCTGAGAATCTGTGGACTCTGTGCCGATAATAATAAGAAGATTAATAGATGTCCTTAATTTTCGTGAATTTCGCAGCTTGTTTAACGCCAGTCTCACCCTCTACAGGGTAACTTTATTCGTGCAATTAATGGTTGATCATCTCATCACTACTACAAAGTATGTCACCAACTTGGTAGTCCTATTATGATTCCCATAGAATAACGCTATGTTCACTAACTTAATTGCAGTGTGAAAAAGAAGTACAAGTGATATAACCGCAAAACGAATCGTCAATACATTAAATATTCTCTATGCGAGAAGGTTTGTTGTCACCTTCACTCTATTATATCGAGATGTAAGTAAAAAAAAAAATTTCTTATCATTATTATGATTTTTAAATTATGTTTTCTGTCTGATATGACTGAACTTATCTGTGTCTTAGTATTTTGATACATATATATATAGGATGATATTTACATCATTTAAAGTGTTGTTAGTAAATAAATGTTTGTTCTTTCTAATTTAATTCCTTCTCTGTTTCCTTTTTTTTTTGATTATTTGCTTAATTACTTCAAAAAGTCTGCTTTCAAAATTTTACCTTTTATTTACTTACGAGAGTCAATCTCTCTAGGATTTATATTAATCCTTTTACTTAATTTATTCTATTGATCTAAATATTAATTCTGGTAAAAAAGATAAATAAATAAATTAATTAATTAAAATAAATTATTGTATTCTCTAGTCATGGAATTTCTAAATATTATTTTAAGCATTAAATCTAATAAAAAAATAAACTGCTAATTTACTGGATGTTGTAATCTTTAATATTCAAAATTATTTTATTTAATTAGCTGAGACCTTTTACTATTCTTTAATTAATTACAGGACATACTTATCTGAAATTTTTATATAAAGTAATTTTAACATTTTGATCTAAAGTCTTTTGAGAAGCATTTTATTATAATGAATTACTTATTCAAAATTTAATTATTAACTCATGGTCTCTTAAATAATGATGAAACTATACGATCACAGCTTCAGTGTTGTGAATTCTTGAAATTAATTCTGCATTTTTTTAATATTGGCCAAATATTATTTTGTTTAACCTATCTCACCAATTTTATAACCCCCTTTCTATACTTTCTTTAAAAGAAAGATTTTTCCCTTTTATTCCAAAATTTTCACTTAGTCTAAATTAGTATGTTTATGAAAATTCCTTGCTGTTACCCTTCATATTAATTCTTGAATTCACAATGCTGATTGTTGGGGAATTGGATGTAGTGCAAATTGAGGATCTTGTCAGTGCTTTTAAATAATTAATTCTTATACTATTTTGAATTAAAAACTTAGAATTCAGGTAAATTTAAATTCTTTAAATTTTAATTGTTTCTGTTTAATTTAATCCATTTTCTTTTTTCCAAATTTATTTTAGTTTAAGAATAATTTTGTAGGTATGCATATTGACAGGATTCATTTCAATTGTTAGTCACAGGTAATTTGCACTCATTCATTGTTTTTGAAAAAGGTGATAGCATCTCACCTAGCAACAAAAACAAAACAACCCAACATACCTGTACATTGGGATCCTTTCTCGCTTTGGTTCTCTATCGAAAGTTAAAGCACTTTCTGGTAATTTCTAGCATCTGAAAGCTCTGGAATAATCTGGAAAGTTCTCTGAAGCCTATATAAGGGACCTCCACCAGTCCAGTTAGTTAGTTGTCTGTCAACTGCGATTGAATTAATACGAGAGGCTTTGCATTGAGAACTGTGTTTCTCGGATCGATTTTGTCGTTGATACGTCGTATTGAACGCATTGTTTCTGTGTGAAATTTTGCTTAGCTTTTATTGGATTTGAAGATTACTGAATATCTTGTAATTTTCAGAAGATATTTGTGATCGTATTGCACTGTTTATAGTGAATAAAGCCTTTTTATTGTTCTTATATATTGGCATCAGTCCTTCCGAACCCCGAGCTCACAACAGTATTTTATACTTTCAAGAATTTGGCTTGGTTTCACTGTATGAGTTAAGTTTTGAGGAATGTAAAGTCGTCTTCATCAATAAAACATAAAAGAAGGCATGATCTAAAGTGAGTGCAACTTCCCCATTGACGCAGTCATCATAAACGCGTGCTACACGAAACAGACTCACTGTACAAATAACGAATGACTGCAAGAGAAAGGTAAAATGTTCAAGGGTACAATAAGCGTTTTGCCAACGCGCTCATTAAAAATTTTTTCTTTCCTGCTGTCTGAGATGTATCTTTACTTTTCGAAAACCCCTCGTACAATAGATTTTGTTATTTTTGTTTTCTTACATTAAATCATACTTGATATATTTTTTACACTCTTTTAATGCAGCTTGGTTTTTGTATGTAAAGATGGAATTTAGTAATCGATTTTTCACTCAATTTGTAATATATTAGAATTATAAAAAAATATGTACAAAAATGTATGTATTTCCGATGACAATACAATATTTTAATATTTTTAGAGGTTAATTATAAATTAATAACTTAATTTTAAAGCATTTTTCATTAGCCTATCACAGGTGATCAATCGTTAAAGATTCTGTATGGTTACAGTTATGTACGAGTTAGAACAACAATGGATTTAATGATGCGCCAAACCACGCTAGCTAAAAAAAGCCAATTGGCTGTGAAGCTGCAGCAACGAAATATTTTAAACGCTATAAAGTAGAAAATATAAATAAAAAATAAAGAGTGTAATATATATTTTTTTAAAAACGCTTTAATCAGTTATTAGTTTTATATTTATACGTAGAGAAATCCGTTTAGAATTCCTAAAAAGATAGTTTAAATTATATATATTTTTTCTTACTTGTCACCCTATCTTAAAAAACAAACAAAGAGAACATGTCGAGTAAGAATTGTCTCATAGTGCCATAGAGTTGAATTGTCTCACATGCGTAGTCAGTCTGCGGACCTGCCGCTTGAGTAAAGAGTTGCTTAATGAAGGGAAATTCATTAAATTGTTCTACAAACCATTAATTTTCATACCAATAAGTACAATTTAACAAAATATATAATAATTTTATCGTAAACTAGACACCTGTAGAAATATAAATATGTAAATAATATTTGTAAAAATTTGAGATAGGATAAAACATACTCACAGAATCGAGATCCACCTTATAATAAAAACAAATAACTAAAAGCTAAATAAATGGTCTAAAAACATTATATCATTTTATAAAAACTTTACTGAAGGTGTTTAAAAGATTATTGTTATTATTATTATATAAATATAAATATCGAAATAACAATAGCCATGAATATGCAGGAAAACTTACTAAATGCTACAAATTTAAATATATTCTGAACTTTTTGAAAACTTGAAATATAATTTAAAGAAATACTAGCTGACCCACCCGGCGTTGCCAGGGCCCGTGATAATAAATAAATAAATAAATAAAACATCAAGTTTTTATTATTTTATATCTTCAACCCGATTTTGTATAAAGTTATATTTTTAAATGAAAATTTCGCGAAAAAATATTGATGTATAGTGATAAAAGAGTTCATTTTCTTGTTCTTTTTGTCCTAACTCTTTGAAATCTTTATTGGGTATAAATAAAACGGTTTTACAGCCCGTGTAAAATTTTCGTGAAAAAATATTGTTATCTAACTAGATAACAATATTTTTTTGTTGTAAAAGGAATTTTTTTGTCTCCCTTTTTTGTTTGTTTGTTTGTTTTCACGTTGGCTCCTTTAACATAGCAATAAAAAATAGTTCTCATCTTCCGAACTCTTTGGAATTTAAATCGGTTATAAATATAACTGTATCCAAGCTCTCTTTAAAATTTTGCAAAAAATATGCATATTTAGTAGTAAAAACATGAGTTCTTTTTTTAAAAAAAAGCTTTCAACGCAATGTCCATATTACGCCATCCGTTTTCAATCAACCCTTTTCAATCCCGCTAGGCTAAACAGGTGAGGGCTAAACACGTTTCCCGTTTCTGAGGGAAGAAGCCTTCAAAAAAAAAGTTGAAGCATGCGCAAAGAGACGATTTTCGTGTGGAAAAGAGAATGTGAATTTGACATAATGCGCTTTTCGCTTTAAATATATAGATATATGATATTAATTTGATAGCAACCCCTAATTGAGAACTTTATTACATAATATTATTGATCCTGTACCGAATAAAGAACCCTCGGAAAGCTATAGAATTCCAGTCCCTAAGGAAATTAAATGAAAATGGTAAGAAATGTTATAAAGTAAAAGACTATATACGTAAATATGACCTTAATTAAGTTCAAAACTCGTTTAAATTCAATAGAGCTAAAACTGCACTTTCAAGACTTAAACAAGAGGAATCAGTCAAAATACATTTTGATGAAGCTAAAATAATTAAACATACGTCAAGCGATTATGAATCAATAATTAATGAATCAATAGAAATTTTATGTAAAAAAGATAAAACATGCAATTTTTCATTATCCTACAATATTCCCAAATTATGGTATAAACTCTTAAGTATTGATCAAGATGAAATGTGATTATTCCATCACACCTCCATGTTGGTTTGTTTTAATGGCTTGTTTCATTCTCCAGCAATTAAGCGATGCGTTTCACGGACATTGTCATTGTGTATTTGTAATGCGTTCGTAAACCTGATGATGAGCAAGTGTTTTCTCGAAATCGCTCGGTTTTATATGAAAATACAGTTTTGTATATAAAGTACAATCTTTTAAGCCCTTTCAGTAAAGTTTTTACAAAATGATATATATGTTTTTAGAACATTTATGTAGTTTTTAGTTATTTGTATGTAAATAATATATTTCTACTGCAGATGTAATATTTTATAAAAATGTTTATAGAGTTTATTTTCTTCAAATTACGCTGAAAAATGTTCCAGTTTGCTAAGCCATTGACCTTAGCAATTCAAAGTTAAATTGAAATAATGTAAAGATGGATTTGCAAAAAGGTTCAGACGTGGCCCAAACAGAAATTGTTATTGAAACAACCGAGGCAATAGTACAGCGCCTAGAATACATAATGTGGAAAACGGCTACAAAATAGTACTAAAAAATTGAATCCGGTAAATGTAGAACTATGCTGAAAAGATAACGGGTCGATCGCAGCGACATCTTCTAGCAGTGGCGTAGACAGGGTGGAGGTCCAGATGGTTTGGATAAGACTAATTTTATAAAAATATTTTTTGCCTTTTCTAATCGGAGAATTTTCTGCGATATTGAAGGCGAAGAAAACTTTATAATATTACTGGTTTCCAGAGCATTAGGACCTCTCCCCCCCCCTCTCTGGCCACTGTCTGCTAGCTCTTTTCAACGCAAACATTATGTATAAGAATCGAACTGAGAAAACGTTTCAGCTGGTGGTAAATATTTTAAATAATTAAATGACACCCTATTTCCTTTGACTTGGATAGCGATTTTCATAAGCTTTGAAAATATGAATGATATTGATCATGGCCAAAAAACGTGATACGCATTCTTTTGTGCCTGGTTGCAGTACTCGATACAAGACAGCAAACTAGAAACTATCCCTATTTAGCATACCAAAGGATGAATCTCTGCTAGAAGAGTGGAAAAGATTAATTCCCTGATATGATAAAAAACTAACTTCAAAATCAGTTACATCTGAAATATACACTTACAAGAAGATTTTATTAACAGAAATTATGTTCATGTTGTCAACAGTGAATCGGTTATTTTTTCTAGCGGTAAATCTATTTTTAAAGCAGATGTCGCTGCGATCACCCTATTATTATACCGCATCGTTGCATGTTTATCGGCTACATTTTTTTAGCACTTTTTAAAGCATTACAAGTTTGGCTTTTTTTTTATTTTTAAATTTCGCATTCATACCAGAAATTCCCTATAATGTTCTTTTCCTGACTTAATGGCAGATATTTCGTGACTTCTTAAATTAAAAATTTTTGTTTCAGAATTTCCGGCTTGAATTCGAAAATTTTGACTTAAAAAAACGGTAAAACCGTTTTCCACACTATGTATTCTAGGCGCTGTAGCAATAGGGAGTAAAAACACTTTCCGTTCAAAAAGGGAAATTCGATATGTCTGGTGCATTTATATGTCGAAGCGAAGCGAGGAGATTACAGTTTCAAAGAAAGGGATTAAGAGATTGAGAAAACTTTCGCAATGAAGGAAAAATGTAGCAAACAAGTCTGGGCTTGGTAATAAACATGTCTGCGAACCTGAGATTTTCTAATTTCGGCGAAAAGACCCGCTCCCCTTGAGTTTTGGATCAGTGTTGTACTTATCATTAAAGGGAGTAATAAAAATCTCAGTTCATCGCTCTAATTTTCAGCCATAGCTTGACTCTGTTTCTTGTCTTTTAACGAGAGGAATTATCCCGCGCTAATCCCACGCTAATAAAATTTCCGGCTGTTAGAAAACAAAGCTATAAAGATGTCACGAGTGATGAAATAGGTCTGGTATCTGTTCTATGCGTCTGGTAAAAACTAGCATTACTTTAATATTCTAACTAGATAGTACCCGTCAAGATTTGACGGTAAATAGCTTGAAAGTTCCTTTAGAAATATGCTTTTATTTTTAATTAGATGCTTTTAAATTAATTATTGAAAATTTTATGAATTGTTATATTTTGCAAGCGATTCCTATAGATATAAGACGATAGATTGTGGTGTCAGTCCAGCCTACTCAACTAATGAAGTGAAATAATTTTAAGCTTGTAATTTACATCCTGTTACACTTTAACTTATTTAGCGAAAGTGTAACTAAAAATATTAATTGGATGATTTATTTTTATTTACTACAGTCACAATTTTTTTTTTAAAATATATTAATATTTAATTTAATATTTTCTAATTTTAGGTAGATTTCGTAAGAAATACTACCTATTACATTCTCCCCTTTGTTGGAATTTCTGGAAAATTGTTGCAGAAGTACACCAATCATGACTCTCAGAACCCAAAACCACCCCCAGTTCAAAACTTTATCTGTCTATCTATCTATGTCACTTTTTTATGAACACGATAACTTAAAAAATTCTGCACAAATCTTTTCCAAGCTGATACATAAAATAAAGGGGCATAAAATTCCAGTCAAGTTCGTTAATGCGCAAAATCGAACCAAAGGGGGGGGGGGGATGTTTTTTTTTGTGAAAACAAAAAAAATCCCCATTACTTCTTAATTCTGATACTTATTCAATCCGTTTAAAGTTATTATTACTTCTAGGAAAAGGGCCGAAAATTTATGTATGACAGATTTTTGATATAATTAAAAATGGCCTTAAACGGGGAGGGGAAATAGGGGTTTCAGAAGAAACAAATTCATAACTTTGTCAATTCACAAGATATCAAATCCACTTAAATTCATTATAAATCCTCTTAATATTATCTACAACTTTTATATTGACAAGTTTTTTTATAAAACCAACCCTTACAGCAAAAAAAAAAAAAAAAAAAAAAAAAAAAAATAATAATATATATATATATATATATTTGCTGGTTTCGCCTACTTGACACAGGTAGATTTCGAAGTGGGCGGTTCCTATTGCCGCATCGTGGCGAACAGATCATTTCTTCTGCAATTCCCAATAAACAGGTGCCCTACGGTCTGCGCCTTCGAAATCTACCTGTGCCTGCAGGCCGAGCCGTCAGGGATTTTTTTAAACTACGCGACCTTTAAAATTTTTCATTAATTTTATTTTCATTAACCTGTCTCTAAAACCTAGATAAACCATGGCTATCAAGGTGATTTCTGTTATAATTCTTATATGGATATTTTTACTTGTTTTTTTCTGTTCTTTTCTTTTTTAAGAAGAATAATCATATACTTTTCTTAGTTACAGAAATATATTTTATTGATAATGGTCATACAAAATATAGATAAAAGTTTAGATCACTTTATTTAATCGATAACTACGTGCACAGTCTTTTAATTTAAATACTTTTAATATGAAATAAGTAATTAAAAAAATATTGTCGGTGGTTACACTTTATTTACCACAGTCCCAATGAAAAAATAACAATATTTAGCGTTTCTGTTTTTTTTTTTTTTTTTTTTTTTTTTTTTTTTTTTTTAAACCAAAACCTTTGAAAATTTTCATTAACCCTTAATTGCATAGTGATGTAAATTTCCATCACTTTTTATTTAACTTTTAATAAATAAATCAACTTCTTCGCCACCACTATATTTATATAGAAATATTAATCCAGTAAATTTCCCGTGAACTATGTTGCTGAACAAAGTTAAAAATCTATCTTAAAATATCTGGTGTCTAATATTTAATATATGTATAAAAAAACACAATTGTAAAAGAAAAACTCATGCAAAGAAGGGTTAAATTAATTTTTATCAATCTGATTCTAAAACCCTGAACTTTGCTGTTTGCAGTTAACGATTTATAATACATATTTTTTAATTACTTGAATTTATATTTTCCATTTTCACACATTGTTTAATTGTTAAATCATGGATATCAAGAAAATTTACTGTGCCTGTGTATGAATATTTTTCCTTCTTTTTGTTTTCTCTCCTTTTATTGTCCCCTTTTTACAAAAAGTAATCACATACTTATCTTATTATATATATGACATCTTGATAATGGTCATACCGAATATAATAAAAATTGTAGACCAGTTCAATTTATTTAATCGATAATTAAACATGCACGATCTTTTAATTTAAATGCTTTTAATATAAATTTAGTAACTAAAACAAAATATTCTTGGGTGTTAAATTTTACTTAATTATAAAGCATTCGAATAATAATAATAAAAAAATACAAATTATATAACTTTCCCGCATGAATTAAATATGGCATTACTAAAATGAATTAATGCCAATAAAATAAGAAAAATCATTCTGTCCGGAGTGGGGTTTTGAACCAATGATCGGAACAGATTAGCACCGCGCTTTATACCACTCAGCCACTGCTTTCTCGTTCGAGTGTACTCTTAAAACGGGTTAGGTCATAGATTTAATTTATGCATGCGCAAATGGGTCATTTTTATGTTAAAATTGGATTTGACGAAAATACCTTTTCGTTTTAATATATAAGATGCTATAAGGGGGGGTGTATATGAGATGATATGCAAAATGGAATTGAGGATAACGAATTAACGAATAGGACAGACATAAGGTCGGGTAGCAAAATTTTGATAAGAGATGAAATTATGGAGCAAAATTTGATTGGAAGAAAAAGAATTCAGGGAGGTTGAAAATGAAACTAAGGAGAAGATAAAAAGGGATGTTGGATGGGAAACGAGGAGATGAGGGTAAGCTTTTGGATGGGTATGAAAAGAAGGATCTTAAACTAAGAGTAGAGAGAAAACAAGTTAAAATTTTAAGGATTCGATGCTGATAGAAAATATATATAAAGCTGGTGGTTCCGGAATCGTGGATCTCCAAGTGCCGTACGAGGTAGTTGGAAGGAATCAAAAGACCATCATGATGGAGGTTGTCTATAATCCAAGGATAAGAGATGAGGTGATTTTGAGATTTATCCTTGCAATCCAAAATTTCTAATGTCCGATGTTTATTTATAAAAGGCAAGTCCAGGCATCCTCAGAAAATTAACTATATTTCATATTTCTAGATTTCTTATTCAATGTTTTAAACATTTGTTGAATTCTAATGTTTTATAAATTTGTTGAATTCTAATGTTTTATAAAGAAAATTTTACGATTGAATAAATCATAATTTAATAATATTATTCACGGCCCATTTCATGATTTTTCATTTACTCGATTAAAAAGTTTGACTAAGCGAACTTGGATATTACATCCTAAAACTTAATATAATATCATGTATTGGATATTAACTATTTTTCTATTTCATCTTATAGTTAGTACTTTCACTATATAATGAATAATCTAAATAACCACACCCCTGCAAGTCGAACAAGTTTGCGTTAAAAGATCTGGCAGTGCATCTCTACACAGCAACTGCTTTTATTCAAGTGAATATTTTTATGAAAATTAACTCTATACTATACTGAATAAAAAGATTAGAGTATTAGAAACAGAAACATTTTTTAATTTGAAACTCATATTTGACACACTGCCATGTAAAAAGAAATCTACAATTGAACAAAAACATAAAAAAGGCAAGGTAATATACTTCATTAATTGCTAGAAGGTTTTAAATAAAAAAAAGTAAATTAAACAGTAAAACTGTTCTATATACAAACTATCTACCTGTTGCTGCTTCAACGAAGTCATCTTCAATTAATATATTCTACAGACGCACGATTTATAATGCAATCATTTAAAACACCCCCATCCACGTTTTTCACATTATTTATCGGACTATCCACGTTATTCACATTATTTATCGGACTATCCACGTTATTTTATTTTATTTTTACTCTGATGTTTATTTTTTTTTGTAAACTCGTAACCATAGAGTAACTCATCCAAAATTACGGTAAGTTAAATGATGCTGTATCGTTACATATTGAATTTTCATATATATGTACATCATACATATTTTCATGCAGCATATTTTTGATTTTATTATATATTTAAGGGAAAGACTATCTTTGGATAAAGCTTTCATAGAATTTATTTCATTAAAATTACAGAGAAATTTTCCTCACTCACGCGTCAGAAATAGTATATTTTTATTACTAAGTTTTTTTATTTATGGAAAAGAAAGCATACATAAACTCAATGTACATAAAACCTTCTCTAAAAAAATAAGATATCGCGGCCAAACAAATGTTTCGATGCTTTCGAATTTGATGATATAAACAGTTACAGAATGTTATAATATTTCTTTAATAAAACTATTAAACATAGGAACGAAAAAAAAAAACAGTCTTACCTGAGAAAGGTGCAGGAGAATACAACCCCTCTGACGTAAAATCTTTAGTTCCCTTTTCTCTTAGGCTTTAATTATTTTAAGTCGATAAGAACGAATAAATTTTATTATTTTTCTTTAATTCACCAGGGGTAAAGAAAATATAGTTAAATTTAAAAATCCAGGGAAGGACATTGTCTCACCCACGTTATTTTATTTTATTTTTACTTCGATGTTTATTTTCATATTCGTAACCATGGAGTAACTGAACCAAAATTTTGGTAAATTCAACTTCCCACGCTGCCTTACGTGCAGCGTACATTGCTGCGTTTGGGCTACGCAGCCGGCGGATCGAAGCACGTCCATGCGCTGACGGTACGTCATCACCAATCGCGCCTGCAATGGGTCCAGGAACATCGGAATTGGACATAGAAGAATGGAAGAAAGTTGCATCGACGAATCACGTTTTCTGGTCCATCGACGGGCGCGTGCGAATACGCCGATTTCCAACGGAAACCCTGGCTCTCGGATGCACAGTTGGCCGGAGACAAGCCGGTGGCGGCGATATTATGATATGGGCGATGTTTTCATGGAGCACATTAGACCCATAATCTCTATAGAACAATCCCTGACGTCTGCATGGTACTTGAACATCGTTGCAGACCAGGTGCACCCATTTATGACAATAGTGTTTCTGGCGTGTGATGGCGTTCACCAACAGGATAATACACCATGTCATGCGGGTCGAATCGTCAGGAAGTGGTTCGAGGAACATTTTAGTGACTTCTAAGTCATGTCTTGGCCTCCAGATTCACCTGACATGAATCCAATAGAACATTTGCGGTTCCACCAGGAAAACCGTATTCGTGCTGCCACGCTAACACCTCTCAATGTGATGGAATTGCAGGACCAGTTGGTGAGAGCTGGGTAACAGATACCCCAGACTACCTATCAGCACCTTGTCGAGTCAATGCCACGCCGGTTGTTGGCGATTTTGAGGGCGAAAGGTGGTCCTACGTCGCATTAAACAGGTGGTCATACTCTAAGGGCTCTACGGTGTATATTTCAATTGTAACGCTGCATAATAAGCATAGAAATTTAAAATGATGAATTATTAATTGATATATGTATTTTTAATCTTTAAATATGCTTTTATATTATTATTGGAAACGCTATTTTACCTGAATCGAAATCGGATATTTTTAGAAATGGTTCTTTCGAAATAAATGGTTATTCTTTTCTTCTTTCACCTCTAGGTTATCTTGTACAGTACAGGTGGTGCTGTCGGCTTCTTCAGGGGTGACATCAAACTTCTTTTTGAAGACATGACATCTTTGAGACCTACTATGATGGCAGCGGTGCCCAGAGTACTTAATAAAATCTACGATAAGGTATGAATTGATTGATTAAATCGATATTTTGGGTTTAACATATTTTCAAAAAATGTGATTTTACGCTGCACTTTGATTTTTACTTTCTTCTATCTTACAAGAAGAAAGTAGTGGATTCGCGAAAAATTTCAGATTGCAATTATCGACGGATTTATACGTTTTAAAACGTCCTGAACACGATTTCACTGTTTTTAGAAAATGTCTGTTCGCGAATCTGTGTGTCTGTCTGTCTGTATGTCACACAGATTTTGCTGACTCTCTATCTCAAGAACTAATGCATGGAATTTAATCAAACTTCAGATTCAATTAGACCTTGACACAAATTTGTGCTCACACATTATGTTTCGGTGTAAATCTCCCAACAAGTGGCGCTTCTATGCTGCATTTGTCACGATTTTCGCGATAGCTGTATTTAAAGAAGTATTGCACGGAATTTCATCAAAATTCATATTCTGTTAGACCTTAAAATAAATTGGGCTGAATAAGTTTTGGTGTAAATCGCCCAACAAGTGGCATTTCTATGCTGCATTTTCCCCAATTTTTGCAATATCTATATCCCAAGAAATGATGCATGAAATTTCATCAAACTTCATATTCCGTTACACCTCGACATAAATAGACGCTGATTAGGATTGGGTGTGAATCTCCCAACAGGTGCTGCTTCTATACTGTCTTTATCTTATTTCTCTGATTGCTATATTTTAAGAACTAATGCACGGAATTTCACTAAACTTCATATTTTGTTAGACCTCGACGTAAACAGATCCTTATTACATAGCTGTCAACTTTCACACTTTTGTCTTACCACTAAAATTTAGAGGTAAATTTTGCCTTGTTTAATCACCGAAATTTGCGTTTAAAAAGGTCAAAATTTTCATTTAAATTTTAGTGGAAACAAAAAAGCGTAAAAGTTCGCAGGTATGTTATTAGGTTTGAGTGTATACCGCCCAAAATGTGTCGTTGATACGCTCTTTTTTTTGCGCGATTTTCGCGATAGCTGTATCTCAAGAACGTTGCAGACGATTCGATTTATGTAGACGAAAGTTTTGTGATGGCCAAAAAATATTAGTTTTAATTAGCTACTAATAGATTATTTCACTTATTTGTTACAGTTTTCCATTTGTAATTCTAGATGTCCCTGTTTAATAAATGATAAATAACATTATTTTTTATTCATCAAAGTAAAAGAGATTATAAACGAAAAACGAACGTCGTTCGCAGATTTTCGAATTATCAGAAATTATTAGAAATTTAAATAGAATTCTAAGAACCAGATGACCCGTGCGAGGCTTTGACATTGCAGTCTTTAAGATTATTTGCCACTACATAGTTTCATTAATTTTTAATATTTCTGAAACAAACAACCTATTTTTATGAAATGTGAGTGTATATTATATATTTTGATTGTATATTATCTATTTTTTATAAATTTTGATACTGTACTAAGTCAAAAGACTGTTCAAAGGCCTTTAGTATGATACCCCATTCAGTGTTGTGTATGAGTGTTTGGTGAGTGTTTGGTATGTGTATAGAAAAAGGATGTTATGATGTAATGAAAGGATGTAATAGAAAATATATGTGTCCTTCCCTAATTTGAATTTACTGTTATAGAGCTTAAAATAACTACTTTAGATAATCCTAAAATCAATGTTTTTGTAAGTTTATTCATAGGTATTTTAAGGGATAACTTGAGGAATAGGGTTAGTTCCGAATTAGTCTTCATTTAGTATTACTTCTGCATATTTCTTCATTATTTATGCTTAAAGTCAGCCCGAAACGTGACCCGAACCCGATACACTTCAACCCGAACCCGAAGTGAAAATCATTAA
The DNA here is from genome assembly GCA_963931845.1 of Maratus michaelseni. NCBI lineage: Eukaryota > Metazoa > Arthropoda > Arachnida > Araneae > Salticidae > Maratus > Maratus michaelseni. The sequence continues at coordinate 388,403,743 of OZ007587.1, read as the reverse complement.
TCCATATTTTAATACAATTATGAATATATCTCTAATATCAGTTTTATCTTTTTTTGTATAAAGATGAACACATATACACTGATTAATATACAAAAATATAGTTTTTTTTTTCGTTTAAAAAATATTCAGGACTTTCTTTTCAAATATCGAGACAATCCGAACACTGCCCGAAAGAGTCAAAATTTAACCCGAACCGGAAATATTCAAAGTCGACCCGACTCGAACACGATCCGAAACGAAAAAAATTAGGGTCAATTTGACCCGACCGGAACTGCGTATTGGGTCGGGTTCGGATAAAATCAGGTTACACGACTCGATGCAGAACGCTTACATGCGAATAGATAAAAACTTTCTCCTATTAAGCAATTAAAAAAAACCTCCATTTTTAACTAGATTTATTATTGTTTTGAGGTGGGTGATGTAGAGGAGTGTGCATTTTCGCACAGCATTTTAATTGTTTGTTTTCGGTTTTATTTAGGGCAAATATTTGTTTTAACAGATTTTGAGTTATTATATACCATAATTGTAGTTATACGACAATTTGTCTGTATGTTTGATGATCGCAGTAATTATAGCTTTGCTTTATTTTCAGGTGCAAAGTGAAGTGCAATCTAAGCCTTTAAAAAAATTGCTACTTGATTTTGCTTTGCGTGCAAAACAGGCTGATCTTGATAGGTAAGGAAATTAAATATTCATTTTCAAGCATGCACCCTTACTCTCCCTTCTTTATTTAATACATGGGGTTTCACAGAAGGTAGCCCCAGAAAACGTTAGTTTTAGCAAAAAGTACATGAAGAAATAAAAAAAGAACAAGTACACGTCATATCTGTATGTTCAAGGGTGTAACACCCCTTTGACTGGTACATAATTTCGATTTTGTTTTGTCGTTTAAAAGGTTACACCTGCTTGCAAAAAATGCATTTTTTATTGCATTTTCTGAAAGTATACACTCTAAAAACGACATTTTCGAAACTAATAAAGGACCCCCTTTACATTCCAATCAAAATAAGGCTAAATGTTAGATACGCATCATAATTCACAACGCGATGACATTTTTTAAAAGTTTCTTTCTTATTTTAAACTTTGGTATCTAACTAGGTAACGATCACAAAGTCTTGTGTAAACAGAAGCCTCTTGAAAGATAATTTCTAAGTTAAGGTAAAGGTAGAGTTGCAAAGGCTAGAAAAAACCCGGTTTAAACCTGGGAATAATCAGGATTTTTGGGAATACACTTGGTTTTTTGGGAATAAACCAGGTATTTTGGCAATAAACCTGGGAATAAACCGGGTCTATTGGAAATAAACCTGGGAATAAACCGGTTTTTTGCAACTCTAGGTAAAGGTGCATCCAACACCTTATTATATTTATGTGTGGTGACTCTTTAATTACGGACATCGAGTAACCGGCCTTTAGTAGACTATGTCTAGAACTTGCCAGCACACATATTTAACCTCCTGCCTATGCATGAATTCTGGGTGATATCTGCTTCTGTCTCGATTGGACGTCTATTGCTCGCACCGCCATCTCTTGCTAGTAATTCGAACTAAAACCAATAATTACACTGAAAATAACTTCTGACATCTTATATTACTCTCCTGCAAGAATTGTTTAAATATCTGTCGCCGTTTCCAAGTTATTGAATTTAAAAATCAGCCAGTCTATCTTAGGACACCCGGTATTTGATTTGCAGAAATTTCAGTAACGAATATCCTCGTGCGTTATCTATTTCATCATTTGATTTAGTTTTATTCCTTTCTGCAATAGAAAAAATGAAACATTGAATGAATGCGCAACCTCCAATTTAAGAATTAAATTATAAACATGTGCAAATATTTTTTTATTAGTAGCATTTTCAGGAATGCGTAAAGTCATGTAGAATTATGGATGTTTTAAGAGTTGAAATGTTGAGAAACCCTCATCAAGGTTTTATACTCTCTTTTTTCACCTTTTTTCCTTTATCTAGAGGCATTATTAGGAACAATTCCATGTGGGACCACTTCGTTTTGAAGAAAATCCGATACGCCTTTGGTGGCAAAATTAGATTGCTAGTGGCTGGAGGTGCCCCCATAAGGACTGAAGTCTTGTCTTTTTTCAAATGCAGCGTAGGATGCCCAGTAAGTTATTCAGATTATTTATTCATTTGCATATATGTATACCAAAATATTGTATCATTTGTAAAGAGAGGCGTGCTAAATATTCTTCATCGGCTCCCAAAACGTAAAGTAAAACATACTTTTTTTGACGCTAGTCATAGAAAAAATAATAATAGATAACAAATATGGTATATGTCAAAGATCATAGGCAACATAAATTAAACCGAATAAAAGAATTACACTCTATTTGAAATTTTTTTGAAAGAATCTTTATAACATTCTGAAGAAAATTAAATCTACAGCTAAACGTCTCAGTACTTCAGCAGAAGAAGGAAGGTGAACCGGAAATTGATTCCCGACTGGAGTAGAAATATTACAAACTATTCATTTAGATGAAACAAATATGTCTGAGATGGTACCATAATTTAGAGTACCATACTTAGCCATATACTTAAAGTACCATACTTGGAGTATTTATTATTAACTTCTATTGGTCTTTAATCTTTCGTTTCAATAATATGGCGGGTTATATAAGGAGAAGTCTTTGCCCGATTCATTAAGATAGAGGACGATCGAGTTTAGATCGAGTTTGGGACGAAATAGTTTTATCATATATATTTATCATATGTTGATGCTGCTAGATACTTTTTTTCCACGGGCAGCTAAACTAATAAAAGTCGAATTGAAATATAAGTTTTAAAATATGCATATCTAAGGAAATATTCGGAGAAATATAGAATATTAGTAGTAGAAAAAGGAGAGTATAAGGACGGCAGAGTGCTGTATCACGCCTCACCCACCCGTCCCTCCGCCATCAAGCCGTAAGTTCATAGCTTCCAAGTGTATTTTGTCTGAGATGTGCCTTATGGAGAAATCTTCTTCTTCATCACCGTATGCGTACACGTTAGATTATCGATGACTTGATTATTATCGAGTCGTTCTATTTCTTTTAATTTGATGGTAGGGTACGAGACCGGTGATGTCATCAAATTTTATTTCATCTTCGAAGGGGATGTAACAGGCCCGGACTGGTTCTTTTGGGGGCCCTCGGCTAGAGACTGAAAAGGGGCCCCTTACCGGGAAATTTAGAGGACACAGAATATTAGAATATTTACTTTAGGTTTTGTAAATTAGGTTTACATGCCTAAAAACCACATTTAGCTACTTTGTCTGGAAAAATAGCTGGGTTAAAAAGTAAGCTTTCTCTTATGTAGTTTGTTTACTTTCACAATAAATATTTATATTATTTTTATATACCGTACCTAAACTAGTTCCATGCTAGAAAAAAAGTAAGTATACTAATTAATTACGAGTTGCTTATTACTTAAAAATGAGAGTGAGAAATACTTTTAGTTTTAGGCAACAAAATAACAGAAGTTGAAGCTCTAATAATCTAAATCTTTCTGTAATACCTAAGTAAATATTAACAAGTTGGAAATTGCACGTCAAACGTTACAAACGAGGTGCGTTCGTACGCACGTTTTAGAATTAAATTCATGATATCCCGTGCGTAGAACGGGTTAAACAGCTAGTTAAGTATATATTTTATGACACTGTTCATACAAATATCTTAACTAGTTATATAAATATTCAGATATATATGTATCAGCTAGTTATATAAATATTCAGATCTTGATGATTTTTAATTCTGTGAAATGAATTATATCGTCTGCAGATTAATTTCTGTCATAAAATAAGTATCTCGGTCGCTTGACGATTAAACTTCGGAAGCTCCTATAACAAAAAAGCACCGATTAAAAAAAAAATTCAAATTTCTTAATAAATATTTTTATTAATATCTCCTAAAGTTTTGATTCGATTTTAATAAAATTTGAAATGTCTCGACAAAATTCTGCAAAGATAATATATTTTAAATTGCAAACCATTTGGTTGGGTAGTTTTTGCGTTGTTATATGCGGACAGACAGACAGACAGACGGACGGACAGACAGACGGACAGACAGACGGACAGACGGACGGACAGACGGACGGACAGACGGACGGACCAAACGACGACTATAGGTGCTACGTATTTATATAATTACGAACGCACCTAAAAAGGGACACAACGGTAGTAAAAAAAAATAAGCATATTGAAAAAAAAAACAATGTCCTCATTAATTTTATTTTAATTGTTACAAATTGTAAAATAGATTTTATAACAAAAAGAAAAATGGCCCTATAATACCTTGGTACAGATACAGCGAACTAAGAAAGTTCATGTTTACTAACCAAACGCCTTTTTAGTCAGTTCATCAATAGCATCTTTATCCAAGTTATAAAAAAAAATATATATTTCTACATTCATGAAAAGAAGATTAGAAATAAGGTATTGGCTTAAAGTAGATCTAAGTCAATTCTTAACTATTTTAAGTTTAGAAAATACCCTTTGACAGGTGTACAAACTTGTAAGCTACATACAGGTTGGTAAACATTCCAGATTCTGAGATTTCAAAAACAACAGAAAAAGCGCATGATAAACACAGAAAACATTGTTTCTTGTCAGAGCAGTAACCATAAAGATTTTTGTCTTTTTCAAATTCAGATTCTACATCGTCACAGATATCTTCAGCTCCATTCAGATTGTCTTGTTTTCTTTTAATGATAGTTTTTTCAGTCATTGTAAAGCTTTCAGACTGATCTGAAAACTCTTTCAGCTCTATCTATAACTGACTTCTTTCAAGTTTACAAAGATTAGAAATGCTACAAAGAACTTCCATAGGAAAACTATCAAGCATTACAATTTCATTAAATTTCTTTGTGTCTAACCAGGAACAATCTACTGAAATTTCTTTATTTGGACTAAATCTTTCTTCGATACTTGCCCTGGCACAATCTAAAACACTGAAAAAGTCCAATTTGTAGTTTTGAACAGTTGAGATTCCAGGAGCCTCGTCTATTGATTTTTCACCAGGCATTATCTTTTTCTTTTAAGTTCTTTTTTCCTTGAAATCTAATTCTACTTCAACATCAATACTGCTTTCTTCTAAGTCGCTATAAACTATACTTGTATAATATTTTGTTTTGGAATACGCAGCGTGAAAGTGTTTATCACTCCTTTTATCCCTTATTTGTTGAAGCAAGTTCCAGGCTGTAGAATAGTCAATGGTTTTACTTTGTAAATATTTTAAAATATGAGATATAACAAGAAGTAAATCTAATAAAACAATAAACATAAATAGGATTACAAATTTATTTTCACTACAAAGTTTCTAGTATGTTAAAATACAAAATTTTATTTGCATTGATATAATTAATATATGTATAGTACACGGCATTATATATTCCTTATATTAAACTTACGTTTTAAAAGAAATATTCACCTTATTCGCAATGTCTTCAGAATTCATAACATGCATAGCAAAGTATAATTTCAAAAGAAAATTTCTTTATTTATATTAATTAGCGACAGATGGCGCAAAAATAATATTTAGAAACGAAGCGTAATTTGTGTACTGAAGCTCTAAAATCCGCTCTCAGTCACATGATTTGGACTTTTATTATAATGATTTTAGGGACAAAAACAAAATATATAGTCAGCATTAAGTACCCAAAAAGGGCAAAATAAAGAAAGTTTTTGTGAAGTTTTGATATTTGGTACCTTTATGTTTTTTAGGTCGCTGAACAAAAATAAAAGATTTTTCAACAATTTTTTTTTTCGGAAAATACGATATTTTTACAAAAAACGCATGAAAACAAACTTGTCTCTGTTTTTTTCTTGTTGTTTTTTAATAACTCCAAAAATGTGCATTTTACGTGAAAGACGAAAGTATATGAATTAAAGAGGATAAAATTTCCTACATTTTATGTATTAAAAGTTTTTTCCCTGATCAATAGTTTATTCGTAAGAGTGCCACAAAATTCGTGGTTAAAAGCAAAAAAGTGTTTATTAAAAGAAAAAGAAAAAAAACGAGAATTACGGCCCTATACATTGATGTAACATGAAAACTGACCATTTTACGCAAACGTTGACCATTAATGATACTAAGGACTATGTGATTGACTACATTTTACAATGAAGTTGCCTGATGACAAATACGACGACTCATTATGAATGATTAATTAATTATAAATAATTATGTACACTAGTAAGTACATTTACATAAAATAAAAAAGCAAAAATCTTATTTCCGTTCATTCTTTTATTTGAAGATCCCTGCTGTTCATCGACATCTACAACATAAAAAATAGATGTATGGAATTAGTGGGGTTTTTTATTACTACCAATATTACAGAATAAATGTTTTCTTAATGGTAAATATTTCATACCTTGTGGCATGGCTTGTTCCTTTTCCATTGGATTCACGGATTCAGTGGGTGGGCAATGCAGCTACAGCTCGATTTCAAGGTAAGCTCGTCTTCCTCGTTTTGACTCACCACTGTGATGTTGCTGAAGTTCCCTTCGCAGTTGAGGCATATGTTAGACAACAAAGACCTGCCTTCTTGAACCCAAAATTTCGGTTGCAATTCTCTGTGAACTTGCAGGATACAAGCTTCAACAAAGCAGTGGGAGCAGGGAGTAGTACAGTAAATACAGGCTCAAGACCAGCATTTGTTTTCTGCCATCCACACTCATCAGCATTTATTTTTTAACCCCCAGCCATTGTTGGGCTTGGTGATATACTCTTAAAGAGTGCTGTTGCGCTGCAGCTGCAGATGGTGGTAAAGCAGCAATATTAGAACTGTATGTAAAGGCTGACTTCTTGTACGAAATATACTTTAGGTAGTTCAGCGAAGGCACATTCGTCCCACTGACTATAGCCATACAGTGAGACAAGGAAACGTTCCGCAGCAGCTGCAACCATCTCCTGAGTAGAGATCGGGTATTTGAACACTTTAACAACATCTGCAACATTTGGATTATTCCCGAGAATTTCGAGGAACTTCATTTTCCCTTGCATAAACGGTGCTGACTTTGTATCGCACTCGCTCATAGCATGTAGGAAGAGGATATTTTCCGCAACCGTTGAACTAACAGCATTAGATGGAGAAAATGTCAATGGAGAAACGGTGTCCTTCCCATGTTTTAAAAAGAATTCAGCTTTTGCAGAGACCTATCAAAATGAACAAGAGCTTTACATACCCCCAACTATATTCACCATCTCAATTTATGGAGCGAAGGACAAAGCAGTGTTTACAATAAAGGTGTCTGCGTATTCTTTTGTTTGCTTGCATGTAATATCTGATGATGAAAACTTGTCAATCATCATAGATATTAACCGACCCTTGTTTTTTGGGTTAGCAAGAAACTTTTCTTTTGGACGTGGTAGGTATCGTTGTGCCGTCAAATAATACGTCAGTCAAAGCATGCTTCCTTAATCGTCTCATACGCTCATCGGTTTTTTAACCACTTTGTACGTCATCAGTGTAGCCATCAAAGGCAACTACCGCCTCTAGTTGATATTTTGACTGCACGTACTCAACATATTTGTCGGATATTAAAGAAAAAGAATTATATTTAGACCAAACAGCCCTATGCGATTATAAACCACTATCAATGACGAATTGAACCCTGCCACTGAACCGCTTGGTTGTTAGGGGTTTGAATGCCTTTTAGAGAGTGGATTTGGTTCTTTTTCTTAAGCCATTTTCGAATAGGGACACGAATAAGGTCCTGGATCGTACGTCAAAAACTCCTAAATATCTTCATCCGAGTGCTTTGCAACCGAAATTAGTTGGAACAAAGTTGTGGTTGTGGGATTAATAGAAACCAATTCGTCGTCTACTCGTATCACAGTATCACACTGTTCATTACAACAAGAGGTTTTATTCTGTCGCTCCGTTTAAATTTGACAGTTCCAAAGTCACTAACAACAACACTGTTCACGTCTTTAATGCCTGCTTACCCAGACTTATGGCAGTTGATCCGTTTAGGCTAAAAATAAAAATTTTAGGAACTGAAGTCCGTGTCAGCTTTTATTAGCGAAAGTATGTTTTAGTTATTTTATTTTTGTGTTATTTAAAAGGCAAAATAAAGTACTATATTTTTGTAAAAGCAAATGGAGATTTTGATCCGATCCCAGGTATGCTCATTTTTATTTATTTTTTAGTTATGAAGAAAACAATGAACTTCAGATGCATAAAATATAGTCAATCGTATAATTTTTAGCATCATTAATGGTCAACATTTGCGTTATAATGCCCTTTCAAAGATAATCCGCAAAATAATGATTTGGTAGCGAATGGATTAAACTTCGAAAATATTTCTTACATCCGAAAGATCATTTTATTGAATAAACAAAGATTTTCTTGGTAGATGAAAAATAAAAATAAGATTAAAAATAAGAATAAATTTCATGAGTTCGTCGATATGAAGATCATTCGTTTTAAATTATCGCTTATTAGACTTCAGTGTCTGTTCAGTCCACTAAAATTGAAAGTTAGATTTGTTTTATATTAAGAGTTTTAGCACTCTTCTCGATTCGTGAAAAGTTCAGATTTCTCTCTCACTCTAGTAGGATTTTTATCCAGATCATGTGTTGAATCTCAAAAGGTTTATCGTTCCCTGTCCGGACAAAGCTTCTTGCGGCTGGACTTTCTAGCATTCGCCCGGGTACTCGGCGTACCTTGTATTCTCGAACAGAGGTCTAGCCCCTCTCTGCGTTTCTCTCGTAGTTACCCGGGTACTTGGTGTACCCTGTAGTCTCGAATAGAGGTCTGGCACCTCTCAGCGTTTTTCTCAATCTGAACTCTTAATTAAAATCTTTTCGGTCATTGTTTTCGCAATAGGAGTGGATTTTGTCCGAGGAGGGGCTTATCAGGACCACTTGTACCGTGGGACCATGACATCACCTGCAAACCAGTGCGGTATTGGTTCCTTTCTAAAAAGGGGAAAATAAGTAGTTGCACTTTGTGGTTTCTCACGGAGATCTTTTTCTCACCAAGACAGGCCACCAGCAAAGTAAGTCCTGTCATCCTTGGTGGACAATGCTATCAATAATAATTCTAAAGTTTTTCTGTGTTCACAAAAGAAGTTCGGGATTGCTACTATTTCAAAGCAACGCCGATGTAAGAAAATATGCTGGAAATGTTCTTTTAGAAGTTTCAACACGAGAACTCTCAGATGCCGAAGACTGTTTCTCACGCACCGCCACGTAAAAGTAAAAATGGATTCTTTATAGTGCAAAATGGTTAGTTTCCATGTTACATCGATGTACAGTGCCGTGTATTTCCCGTTGTTTCAGTTTTTTGCTTTTAACACCTATTTCTGTAGCACTCTCATGGCTAAACTTCTGATCAGAGAAAAAAAATTCAATTGATAAAATGTATGAAATTTTATCCTCTTTGATTCATATATTGTCGACTCTCACGTAAAATGCATAGTTTTAGAGTTATTTTGATAAAACAGAGAAAAGTTCGTTTCTTTTACATTTTTGCAAAAAGAAAGGTATTTCCCGGAAAAAAGTTTGTTGGAAAACCTCAGATTCGTGTTCAGCGACTCCAAAAAACATAAAAGTACCAAATATCAAAACTCCACCAAAACTTTCTTTTATTTTCTACCAAATGACTGGACTAATAACAGGCAAGAAGCACAAACACGGAATTGGCGACTCAAAATACTAAGTATGTGGAAAGTACTTATGAGCTAATAAACTAATTGGATTTACCTTACCTCACTTGTATTTAATGTATCACTATTGTCCCTCAAGGCTGACTTTGCGACTGAGAAGTGGCACTAGTTAAACAAGTATTTTAACTTTTCGAACTTTTTTCAACGTCTAAAGATCTTCTTTTTTTTTTCCTTTTCGTAGCGCCACTATGGTACACACGTTTCATGTTGACACAACTGTGACACTGCACTAACTACAACCATACTACAAGACTGTGCGAATGAGCGTCGCAATGCGCCCTAAATCAAAGCCTATGAGCACTACACAGAGCTCGATTAGTAGCCAGCAGCCCTCTTCCGTCTGGCCAGTGACATGACACAGAGCCACTACGTAGGCTACCATAAACAAAAAACAACTGGGAACTGCTTAAAATTGATTGTAAACGCATAAAATTAGTGGGAAATAGCAAAATTTGTCTAATGTAACTAATTATAAAGTTGCACACGTTTAATCATTTTTGGGGGCCCCCTTGTGCCGGGGGCCCTCGGCGATCGCCGGCCAGCCGACCTGACCAGTCTGGGCCTGGGATGTAATGTAATTGGAAACGCTTTTAGGATGATTTTCTATTTTCTTCATATGTGCCAACGCCATTTCTGATCATTAAAATTTTGCATATTTATGAGAGCTTCCTTTCGTTTCAATTTATCAGGGGTTTCAATATAGCTTCTGTAATGCCAGCTAAGGGCATGTAATGGGCGATATACAGGGTGATGCCGAATTCATGGTACAAACTTTAAGGGTTGATATAGGACACTGTATCAAACAATTTTTGTATAGGAAACCAGTGTCAGAAATCCATTTACATAGTAAAAAATACAGGGCGTCTCACTCCAATCCGAAATCGTGTTTACGTACATAACTTTAATAGTAGTGAAGATACTTTAATGAAATCCTTACAACATGCTTACAATTCATACAAAGACTGTTGCAAATTTCGTTAAAATATCTTCCCAACTGTTAAAGTTATGAACGAAAACGTGACTTCAGATTGAAGTGAGACGTCCTGTAATTTTGACTAAATAAATGAATCTTGACACTGGTTTACTATATATTTAATGATTGTTACAATGTACTGTACTAACCTACTGTAAAAATATTTATTGTATAGGAAACCAGGGTCAAAATTCCATTTATGTAGTCAAAATTACAGGGCGTCTCACTCCAATCCTAAGTCACGTTTTCGTTCATAACTTTAACAATTATTGAAGATATTTCAACAAAATTTACAACAGACTCATCTTTGTATGAAGTGTAAGTATATTGTAAGATTTCGTTGATGTATCTTCACTACTATTAAAGTTATGAACGAAAACACGATTTCAGATTGGAGTGAGACGCCCCGTATTTTTGACTATATAAATGAATTTCTGACCCTGGTTTCCTTTACAAAAATTGTTTGTTACAGTGGTCCTGTACCAACTCTTAAAGTTTGTACCACGAATTTGGGAACACCCTGTAGAGTTAGGTTGGAATTATTTTATTTAGCATCCATTCTGATCCTAGTTGAACAAATTCTTCGGAAAGATTTTTAATCTTGTTAAAAGCTTCGTTTAAATGGTGCCTAACAATTTCCTTTATGTGTTCGGGGATCGCATCTGCAATAGGTATTCATCTCTTCCATTTCTTCTTCGACATTCAACTGTTGGAAGCTTACGATGTGGATGAGATGCTATTTCACTGATCCAATTTCATAGCAAGGCGATAAAAATTTGGTTTTCAATTTCACCAGCAATTTGTGTGTTGAAAACATCAGTGCCGCGGGCAGTGTCTTCAGTAGCTTCTACTAAGATTTTCTTAAAAGTGGTAAGAGCTTTCTCTATGGATATAGATTTTCGGACTTGGCTATGGTTTTTTTTTTGACAGAAATAAGAGTCTTGAAGGTACGTTCTTCTGTGCTGCAGAAGATTTGATTTTTTCGCAAAAGTTTTATTGCAAACTTCGCAAGTATGAGAGAGTAAGCGGTGTGAATTCATGTGCCTACGAAAGATTTTCCTTATGGTTAAAAACCTCTTGGCAATCTTCACAAGGGTAGGTGACTTGCTTTTCATGTGTGTTGATGCGTCGATTTAGGTGATGTTTTAGTTTGAAATCTGCTGCATTCAGTGCATGTAATAGGTTTTCGTCGTTATGTGCTTTCTGATGACAATTTAAATCATCCTTTCTCTTGAAAGATTTTTCGCATTGTTGGGAGGTAAATTCTTTTTTATCACTATGTGTGGCAATATGACGATTCAAACTATCTCTTTGATTAATTTTTTCCCCGCAGATTGGCAATCCTGAAATGAATAAAAACAGCGTTTTAGTTTTTATTTTATCTAACACTTAAATGGATTTTTTCCTACCTAACTATAATTTTTTTTTATTTACTCTAAAAATTTACACAATGTTTTAAGATTTACAATTATCTTTTCCTAACTAATTTCCTATCTAAAATAAAATTTTAACTTGCATAAATCCACTGAAACCATACCCTTTCTGAAAAGTAGACCTTTGAACTTTATCTAAAAATAACTTCGTTTGATGCCTATTTTGTCCTTTTCTCCCGACTCAGGTTGTTCAAGCATATGGACAGACAGAAGCTACGGCTGCATGCAATCTTTCAGTCATTGGGGATAAAATTAGTAAGTTTAGATAACTTCGTATTTTCTTTAAATACCATTCAAGCACAATCACATTTAATCTTACAAATATTTATTACAAAAACTTACTCGAATTTTATTGAACTAGTTAATTTAATTTTAAAAATACAACCCTATATTGATTTGTTTAGACATTAGATTATATGAGATTTTGATAAAGGCAACAAAATTTTCCTGTTCTTTTCATATTTTCCCAACGCTTGTATAATAAAAAAATCTTTAAGCATAGTTACAAAATGAAATTGCATTACATATTTATTTGTTTTTGTGTAATAACTATTAGAGATGAGTTCGGGCTCTCTTTTCCAGAGCCCGAGCAAGAAAAAGTTGGCGCCATCAGAGACCGACCCGCCCGAATCCGATGCTGAAAGTGCGCAGTAGAAAATTGTTGATTACATTTTAAAATTGCTTAATTATTCTCATTAGATTAATTTTCTCATTTAAAAATATCTTCTTACATAGAAATGAGTTTTAATTTTAACTAGGATAGTCAGACCAGTGAACGAACAATTAGTAAATATTTTAAAAGAATAAGGTTTGAAAAACACCCCACTAGTTAATTATTATGCTGGGTTTCAAAAACCCGCAATTCAGTAAAAACGTGTTAGTTATTTGTACAAGTTATAAAATAAATAACATACTATGGAACTTAATTTTTTTAAAAATGCTGCCTGTTCATTCACTGGAAAAGTAGCGTTCATTCACTTGTAAGAACTGTTCATTTATTTGGTTTTTGTATAGCTTTTTATTAAGACACCCCTACACTGAGAAAAATGACACTTTCAAATCTGAATAAATCGATGTTTTCATTTTGTTATGGAACTTTATGTTTCAAATAGGACGCCTCAATGCTTTCAATTCTGAAATACCAGAAATACTCAGAATATTGAAACATGGACCTACTCAAAACGGATCACATAGAGATCAGTTCATACTCATTTTTAAACATCGACATATTCAAAAATGATTAGAATCAGTTCATACTCATTTTTGAAACATGGACAGACTCAAATAGGAGCACGTGATGTTTTATTCTTGAGTGTGTGCATGTTTTCAGAAATGAGTACATACATGTTTCAAACGTGAGTAAGTTTGATTCGGAGCCATTTTGACTATGCGACATATTCACATTTGAGTATTTTTTGCTCAGTTTTGAAAATGTTGTTTTTAGAGTGTAACATCCCAAACAAATGAAATATAGACTTCATTTTATTTAATTCTATTATTTAATTTATTCTATTGTTTAATCATTTGAATACCAACACATGTATTTGCACTGTCAAACACCAAAATATACTGTTTATTAAAATATTTTCAATCTTAAAAATATATATATATATATATATATACTTTTGTATTCATTTACTGGTCGGACTACTCTACTCCCTCATGAAAACGTTTCGTAATTTTCATGTCCCTGAAAATCTATTAAAAAAACAAATTTGTTATTTATATCAACAATTCGCAGAAATCTACAAAAGACACAATCTTTTAAAATATTACTGTACAACTATAACAGAGAGTCATGAGACCTGTTTTCAAGTACACTCTAAAAACGACATTTTTAAAACTGAGCAAAAAATACTCAAATCTGAGTATGTCGCATAGTCAAAATGGCTCCGAGTCAAAATTACTCAAGTTTGAAACATGTGTATATACTCATTTCTGAAAACACGTATACACTCAAGATTAAAACATCATGTGCTCCTATTTGAGTATGTCCATGTTTCAAAAATGAGTGTGCTCATTTTTGAGTATTTCCATTTTTCAAAAATGAGTTTGAGCTAATTTTAATAATTTTGGAGTATGTCCATGTTTCAAAAATGAGTGTGAACAGACCTCTATGTGCTCAGTTTTGAGTAGGTCCATGTTTCAATATTCTGAGTGTTTCTGGTGTTTCAGAATTGGGAGCATTGGGTCGTCCTATTTGAAACAAAAAGTTTCATAACAAAATGAAAACATCGATGCACTCAGATTTGATAGTGTCATTTTTCTCAGTGTAATTCTCAATAACACAGATATGCAATCTAATGCCGCGCTTAATTACAAAAATAATCAAAATCAGAAAGGCTGTTGCAAATAGCGAAATCTTTGATGATTTCTTCGGCTACTAACTCTTGGCATGTGGCTCATACGACAGTATCGCTTTTAATAAATTTCAAAATTTTATTTGAATACATAATTCGTATATTTCGCGTAAAAATGCTTTTTGGTTTTACTAGTGGGGCAATCTAAAAATATATATATTACATATAAAATATCTATTATTGTTTTGAACAAAAAACTGTTCATGCCGATGTTCTGTAACTCGGGCATCCCGGTTGGGATCGCCAGTTATATATAGAGTGAAATTAATATTTTTTTTTTCTTGAGGAATTTGAATGAATAATACACCGAACAACTGAACGCACCTTGTTGTAATCTTTGAAAAAATGAAAGGGCCGCTCAGGATTAAATTTAAATATTTACTTTCTGTCTGTTACAGAAATTTCAGTTAATAAAAGTTTAATAAATATTTGTAATGTGACTTTCTAAATTTACTCAAAGAAACGTGATGAAAAAAAATTGTATTATAAGACTATACTATCAATTTTGAAATTAAAAAGGTGTTTTATCTGACAAAGTTAATCTAATTAAATTTCCTCTTTATTTAGGTTCTGCCGGACCACCCTTGCCTTGTTCTCACATAAAACTCGAAGATGTTCCAGATATGGGTTATTACACAAAAAACGGAGAAGGAGAGGTAAGGAAATTTATTCTCATCAAAATCACTGATTAGTTTTACCGTTTTCAGTCATTTTACCAAATTTTAAACTTTTTGTTTTGTACTGCATTTCATTTGATCCTTTCATTTCATCCTTGGATTTTATTTTAGCTTTTCTGAATGTATACACAAATTACTCCAACCATCCAGAAATGATTGAAATGACGAACAAATGTATTTATTATTATTTTTTTTATACAATATTTGAATCTTTAAGAATGCCGTACAGTTTGTCCGATATGAAAATTCATAAAATATGGTCGTACGAGTCGTAAACGTTACGCCGCATAGTTTAGTATTTCATGTAAAATCCTGGCCAAAAAGACAGAGATTAAAATTTTCTCAACAATTGTAAAACGCATATTTTATATTATCTGACTAACCGGTGCATCGATCTACGTGTATTTCAAGAGTACGAGTCACATCCGCTGGCTCCTAGCCTCAGTTGAAGTGAAAGTTTCTTTGTGAAAAGACGTGCTTTTTTGTTATGTTTCATTATTATCATTATTTTAATAATATTTGAATCTTTAAGAATGTCGTACAGTTTGTCCGATAGGAAAATTCATAAATTATGGTCGTACGAGTCGTAAATGTCACGCCGCACAGTCTAGTATATCATGTAAAATCCTGGCCAAAAAGACAGAAATTAAAATTTACTCAACAATTGTAAAACGAATATTTTATATTATCTGACTAACCGGTGCATCGATCTACGTGTATTTCAAGAGTACGAGTCACATCCGGTGGCTCCTAGTCTCAGTTGAAGTGAAAGTTTCTTTGTGAAAAGACGTGCTTTTTTGTTATGTTTCATTATTATCATTATTTTAATAATTTTTGAATCTTTAAGAATGTCCTACAGTTTGTCCGATAGGAAATTTCATAAATTATGGTCGTACGAGTCGTAAATGTTACGCCGCACAGTTTAGTATTTCATGTAAAATCCTTTCCAAAAAGACAGAAATTAAAATTTTCTCAACAATTGTAAAACGCATATTTTATATTATCTGACTAACCGGTGCATCGATCTACGTGTATTTCAAGAGTACGAGTCACATCCGGTGGCTCCTAGCCTCAGTTGAAGTGAAAGTTTCTTTGTGAAAAGACGTGCTTTTTTGTTATGTTTCATTATTATCATTATTTTAATAATATTTGAATCTTTAAGAATGTCGTACAGTTTGTCCGATAGGAAAATTCATAAATTATGGTCGTACGAGTCGTAAACGTTACACCGCACAGTGGAATATTTGATGCAAAATCCTGGCCAAAAAGGCAGAAATTAAAATTTGCTTAACAATTGTAAAAAGCATATTTTATAATAGCTGATTAACTGCGGTGCATCGATCTATGTGTATTTCAGGAGTATGAGTCGTAACCGGTGGCTCCTAGCCTCAGTTCAAATGAAAGTTTCTTTGTGAGAAGACGTGCTTTTTTATGTATAAGCTTTGTTATTATTATTTAAATGTATACTTTGACATGTGCATTTAAATAATTTCGCTTTTCATATAATAAAAAATAATTAAAATTAAAAATGGGTTAATATCAAGCCTTTTTAGGTCTAATTTATTGAAATTTATTATCTAATATATTAACAGCTTTTTAAAGACGTGTCGGGTTTTGTCAGACCATTTTTTAATTATAATCGTATTGGTTATAAATTTGAAGACTTTTTTTTTTTAAATGTTCTGCATATTGTTGCCATTTTTAGATATCAATGATTTTTGGGAGGAGTGCAAATCTATTAAAAACACTCAAAAACCAGCATCTCTATACTATAGAGACCCAACTTTGGTAAATACTAAATGCAAGTAATATATATATATATATATATATATATATATATATATATATATATATATATATATATATATATATATATATATATATATATATATATATATATATATATATATATATATATTATATGCAATTGTTTTTTATAAATAATTAAACATTTATGTGTAGTAAAAATGAACCACATTTAATTAAACGTTACTTGTAAATAATACAAACCTATCAACAATTGCTTTCCTCTTTCTTATAAACAGTAAACAATTAAGTAAACGTTTTTATTATATATTTATTTTTTAAATAAATGTATACATTTATGTATGTATTATATTAATTAAGCGTATTTACTAATAGTAAGTCAACACGAATGGTTTTAGCTTTAAAACACATGACAATTATTTTGGCCAGGTTTTTTGCACATTGTGGCGCCGCGCAGACCAGTGATACTTGAGAGGGCAAAACTTTAAATTCAATTATATCTCGAAACACTATTTTTTAGCGGTTTCGCCACAATAACTTTTGAACAAATTAGACAGATTTACATGTTTCCTTTTTTTTACTAACTGTACCTGAAAAGCAACCAAACTTTTTTTTTTTTTCAAATTATAACAACAAATATAATTTTTTTTCTTTTCTTATTTTGAATTTTGAATTTTCTTATTATACATGTTTTTAATTTTTTACAACTTTTTGTTTGTTTTTCACATACAATCGATAGATAACGTAATAAACTACTGCGTAAAAAAGCAATAACGACTCAAAAATATGGAAGCTGGATTTCAAAATAATGGCAAAACTAGTTTTGCGAGACTAAATTTGTCGTACAGTATTAAAACTTTTGCTGTTGTTTTATTCACAATTTAACAAATATATTGTATTTCTGTAAAACACAAACAATTAAATGCAAAAATGAGTAATTATCTAAATTAATTTCATGTATCCACGATCAAACGTTTGTCAATTTTTGCCAACTCTCGATGAAGTGTGTTACTTTTCACTTTATGTTGAATTTTACATGATAAATTCAACGTAATGCAAGTAAGCGTTCAATCCTAATCCTAATAATATTATAAATCTGATTGTGTGCAAATGTTAGGCTGAAGCCAGCGTAAAAATGAAGCATTTAATTATCCTTGTATCTTTGCATATAAGTTGATTATAACCCTCAAATGAATATAGGCTGGTTTTTGTTTATTTTATTTCAATATTTTTCTTTAAAATTAAAAATTCCATTTTTTTCATACAGAATAAATGGACATTTTTTCGTATATTTTAAAATGGTTGGTTTGGCCCAAAGGGCCTGGTTTTGCAGCTTTTTTTAAAATGATTAAATTTATTTTACCGTTGCTAATACTTTATCGTTGCCAATGTAAAATAAAACCCCTGAGTAATAATTTTTAATCAACAATTTGTTTTCAAGTGAAAATTTTACGTGGAATTATTTAAAATGTACGTAATATATGTATTTTAAATGTATGTGTTGTAAATTAAAGTTCTGTGTTTTAAATGAAATGAGTGAAAGATTTGTATTTTTAATGAATTCAATATGAATGATGGGATAGGTTTTCGATTTATCGTCTGCACACGGCTAACATAAAGATACCATATTTTTAATTTAAATTTTAAAAAGTAAAAAAAAAAAAAAAAGAAAAAGAAAAAAAAAGAAAAAAGAAAAATATTGGATGGCAAATGTCAATGATATACATCGCAAAATTATCCGTATCGAAAATCAGAAAATCTTAATAAAGAAAACTATATTTTTTAAAAGAAAGTTGCTTTTCTCATAAAAGCTAAAGATTTAATATGATTGTGTCGAAGTAACAGCATTTTTCCTCTATCATTTTCCCACAATCGAAACACATTTGTAAATCGTCGTTTGGAACCGGAATTTAATTTTACATTTCTTTTAGTTTTAAAATAGGAAAAACTTTGTTGTCTTTTTTAAATATAGCTTTTAAAGTTGTTTCGTAATAGATTTTTGTAAAGTCTTGTAGGATAAGAAAAATTGCATAGATTTTAAAGCAATGTTTAAGTAAAATTACAATATTTTTTAAACTTAAAGAATAATAATGTTATCGAAAAGAAAATCGATTTTACCAACAAATTCGCGTAATGCAAAAGCAAAGAAGAAATCAAAAAGTAATGAATCTTTTCTTCCAGCCGAATTGTGTAAACTTGAACAAGCCGATCGTGCCAATTCATAACATTATAAACGTGAAAGCGCGTTCTATATAGTAGATTTTTTTTTACGTATAGGTAGAACATTTCCGAGAATAGGAAGGTTAGGGGTCTATAATTAGGCCCATAGTCAATTTGCTTTTTTTTTTTTAATCAAGTGAAATTTGGCGCAAAATTAAATACATTGTTGTAACCAGATTTGTTTTTTGCGTGGTAAACACTTAATGGTATTTTAGATGATCATTTCCCCGCTCACCTTTGATGACAACTATGACTGTAAAACATATTAAAAAATATTAGCCGATAATTTTCTAATTTTCTTATTGCTTCATGATGCAAATAGACTTCCTGGTTCATACTTTAAACCTGAATCTATCATGCCATTGTCGTTCAATTTTTATTCCTAATCCTAACCCTAATCGTATCCTATCCTAATCCTGATAATAACTTTAAAGAATATTCTTTGACACGAATATGTAAATTAAATCAATATCCATAAATGGAATGAATGGAAAATAGAATAAATAGAAATGGTAAAATAAAATAACAAGAAAGTACATTTATTCGACACCTAACCCTAGAGAAAGCGTAAAAAATTTCAAGCGCATGAAATAAATCAAAATAATCTTATATATACTAACAAAAATATGTAAATTTAGATCATCAGATTTGTGTCGTCGGTATTTATTTGCTTATAGTGTTTTTGACGCGATAGAGAAAATATCGAGGTTAAATTGGGCAGAATTTAAAGTACTTTCTAGCAACCCTTATTTACATTTTAGAATCGCATCAGATTGTTATATCTTTGTGAAATATCTATCAATGTATAAAATCCACAAGCAGTTTGTTCACTATTTACACCACTTAGCGTGAAGCACTTAATTTAATATATACATAAACAAGATAATGTAGTAAGAAATATATAACATATGTCTATGCAAATAAACAATATAATAATGCCCATTTAGCAATGCACACATATACAAATTGTACACCAAATACCACCTAAAGTGCACTGTTGTATAGAAGAATTCTGCCAGTGTTGTTTTTCGTTTTACGAAGAGGAATTCCTCGATTTTCACGATTTTATTTGGTCCTCCTTTTTTCATTAGTTGCAGTTTCATTTTCGCGATTGTATATATTATTTGGCATGAAATTTCACTTTTTTAAGACTGGGTTATGTCAAGGCCCCTATAGCAAAGAAATACCGTATGGTCTCCTATAAAATGTGATAAAGCTTTGGTTAATTATATATGTTGTTAATTATCAAGTGAAATGTTTTACTAAATTAATGCATTTATTCTTTTTTTAATGTTACGTGAACGAAGTCACGGGTAACAGCTAGTATATAGATAATGTAGAATGATTAGAAACATGAGTGAATGCCAAACAATGTCAATAGCTACATTCGAGAACTTGACGATATTCGCCTGGACGAGTGAGATGAATTAAGGCTGTTCTTAAATCCAAAAGAGCTACTCTCTGACATATTTTTTAATTAATTTTTGTTCGGAAACACATGGAATTGACAGGTGTTCTTATTCAGAAACTATGTAATCGAAACAAGTTTTTCATTTTTTGTTAAAGGCAGAAGATCTTTCAGAAAATACTGTTAAAGTTGGCGTCTTCAACCGAATTCCCTCGCGGCAGTGCAAGAAGGGCGAAAAACGTGTTGTTACGTGACACGAATAGGTTATAACTCGATAAGTAATTTGTTTAGCAGAAAGTGGAAAACTCATTTCGATTCCAACTCGCTTCCATAGTGAGGCCTTGCCAATTTCATGCCTTTACGTTTAAAAATGAGTGAGAAAACTGTGCCAGAAAGTTTCACGTTGTTGAGACGGTCATTTGAGAATAGAGTTGCAAAAATCTGGTTTATTCCCGGGTTTATTTCCAATAGACGCGGTTTATTCCCAGGTTTATTCCCAAAAGACCTGGTTTATTCCCAAAAAACCAAGTTTATTCCCAAAAAACCCGGTTTATTCCCAGGTTTAAACCGGGTTTTTTCTAGCCTTTGCAACTCTAACCTGAGAACCACCTTAACAAACATTAGCTAGACGATAATGGGAGGCTGTTTTATTCTCGTATTCACCATATACTTCAACCTAGAAAACCTGGGGTCGAACGCTTAAACGAAATTCCCGATTAGCCTGATTGGATCTGATCGAGTCCGAAATCTAATTAGATTAATGATGAGTACTATTTGAGCGTTTGATCCAGGTTTTTTAGGTTGAGATAGATGGTGAATACGAGCATGAGTTGATTGGTCAATCGTTTTTGTCCAAAATCATCTCAACCAATGAAATTTTATATCTCGAATGCCACCACTCTCATATAGAGGCACCCTAGAGATGTAAATAAAACCTAATATCCTGTTCGCACCGAACATTTAAGATATCTTAGATCGCCATTTTTGAGGAGGTACCCTCCCAGTATTGAATACCTGTTCACATCGCAAAGCTCATCTAAAGATAACTCACTGAACATCATCGTGTCTGAGATATGAAGAAACATAAAATGTGCGCATGCGCATAAGTTAAAGCCGCTCTCAACAGCCAATCTGTTACAGCTAGCCTCCAGAGCCAATCACAGTGAATGGTAATGGCTGTATCTAGTAATAGAAAGTTTGAACTCACTGAGTGAGTTTGTGGAACTCCCTCAGCGAGTTCGGCGGTCTAAGATATCTTAAATATCCGATCTGAACCGGGTATTAGCTTAACAAAAATGACAGGATCCAGTTTATTCAGTTTTATTCAAAATCTTCTCGACTAATCAAATTTTGGCTAAGATGCTTTACACTCACGCAAAAAAAAAAAAATAAAAAAATAATCGGTTAAAAAACGGAAAAAAGTCGCCAAATTTAGGAGATTTTTTCCTTTAATGGCAACCTAGCCATTGTATCAAGTTATTCGTTTGGCGCGGTCTTGAAAATCGCGCCAACCAAAAAGTCGCCAAGCTTATGTTTATATGTTTGCGTGAGTGTAAAGCATCAGTTCCCAAATTTTATTACCTATAATGGCACTACACCCTTATAAAAGTACTCTGGGTACAAACGAATCAGATTATTATGTTTGAGAAAGAAAGCTTTTATCGCACGAACGAATAACACTGGGATTATTTGTTTTGAGAAAACAGACTTCTTTATGCCATGTCACTATAATTAGGTAGACGGAGCTTAATCTAATAAACTCTTTCGGGAAGATGCTCTTAGAAGAATACTAATAATTGGTATAGATAAGGTGACAAAATTTTATAACATGATTCGCATTTAAATGTTTTAGAACATTGAAATTATAACTTTTTAAGCTTCGTACTTTATTTTTTAAAAATCTTGCACTCTTTCTATTTTTTTATATTTCATTTTCTACATTTTTGTTTTTAAAATATATCATTGCCGCAGTTACACAGTCAGCTGTACTACTTTGGCGAAAGTGGTTGGCGCATAATTAAATCCGTTATTGTTGTCGTAACTCTTAAGCTGTAACTTTAAAGAATATTTGGGCAATTTATCACCTGCCCCCGGCTAACAGACGCCTTAGTTTATTAATTTATACTTAAGTTCGGAAAAATATTAACATGTTGTGTTGTCATCGGAAACATAAGTACACAATTTTTTTTTAATGAGAAATCGATTATTAAATTCCATCTGTACATACATGAACTAAGTTTAGTTAAATAAAATAGTGTTAAAACGTCAGGAATTTATTAATTTTAAAAAACTGAATAAGATTTTAAAATTAAAAAGTGCGTGAACTCTGTGACTTCCGTCCTCAGATTTTGGCAAAATTAGAAGACGTTTGGTTCGGTATCTTCTACAGGTGAGTGCCTGTTAGAGACCTGACTTACCTACTAATTTCTAAACGTTTAGTTTTGAGATATAGTATTAGAGGCTTTTCCAATTGCAAAATCGTTTCAATTGTTGTTCTTCATCAAATGGAAATGAATTTACGTAAAAACATTTATTTCTTTAAACAGTTACGAATGTTAAATAATTATACAGTTGCTGGGTATAAGTTATATATTAGGGGAAAAAAAAAAAAAAAAAAACTTTTGCGTGCTATAACAGGTAAACGATTAAAATTTTCATTTTTGTACAATCAAAACTTACCGAGTTACGATACTTTGAATTTTATGAATTTTCAGCGTTTCCTTGGCATTAAAAACGCGTTTTTTTTCTGTTTTTAGTGCTGGGAAGCTCTGAAAATTCATAAAATTCAAATAATCATAAATCGGTAAGTTTTGGTTGTACAAAAATAGAAATTTCATTGTTTTACTTGTTACAGCAGGGAGAGAGTTCTCCTAACTATAATTTATAATACCTAACAACTGTATAATTATTTAAGATTTGTAACTTTTTAGAGAAAGAAATATTTTGACATAAATGGCTTTTCAAATGAGGACGAACAACATTGGAAACATTTTTGCAATTGGAACTATACTTCTGAAATGAACGGTTTAGGAATTAGCAAATTGGCCAACGATAAGAATGGACTTTTAATAACGATAAGTATATGACAATTTATTGACATGATAATTTTCAAATTTGTTATCTTGAGAAATGCTGAAATTAATCTTATAACGAAACTTTGTATTTTTTTAAAAATTCAAATGATGATTAAGCATTTTTACACTTTTTAGGTGCGTTTGTAACTATATAAATACGTAGCACCTATAGTCGTTGTCTGGTCCATCCGTCTGCCCGTTTGTCCGTTTGTCCACATATAACAGGGCAAAAACTACCCAACCAAATTATTTGAAAGTTAACCTATATAATCGTTGCAAAATTATGTCGACATTTTAAATTTTATGAAAATCGTACTAAAACTTAAAAAGATATTAATAAAAATATTTATTAAGTAATTCGAATGATTTAAAATTCGCTTCTTCTTTGTTATAGCAGCTTCCGAGGATTAATCGTCAAGCGACCGAGATGTATCGCCAAGTTATAAAACATGTATGGCGTTATAGTCCTACATGCCGTAATATGTCATTTTATAACCTCTATGACAAAGTTATAGTCACATTCTTCATGCTATTAAATCCTGTCATTCGTAATTAATTCAATGATATCCCATGATAGGTAATGATTCTAGGTTGCCATGGTGATTATTCCTATCAGTCCTATTATTTCCGTATTATTGAATTTAAAAACCGAATTTGTACACTAAAATTGTTTTATTATAGCTATCCTGTAATCTATTGACCGTTTTTTGGATGGATGTTTCCGGATAAATAGATATTAAATGGAAAAAAGAGTCTAAATATG
Source organism: Maratus michaelseni (assembly GCA_963931845.1). Classification (NCBI taxonomy): domain Eukaryota; kingdom Metazoa; phylum Arthropoda; class Arachnida; order Araneae; family Salticidae; genus Maratus; species Maratus michaelseni. The sequence goes on along the minus strand of OZ007587.1, from coordinate 388,379,406 downwards.
GATTTTAAGTTATGAAATTTTTAAAGCTAGGCCATTGAATTTTCAGTAAATGTCAACAAAAGATAAAATAGTATCCACTTAAAACGTACTTATTTTATTACGGAAACTAATCATATCATAATAACAGACGATATAATTCATTTCACTGAAACTAGTTATAGTACAAACACACCTCATTTGTCACGTTTGACGTACAGTTTCTAACTTGTTTATTTAATTGAATTCAGTTCATGTATATAAAGAGGGAATTTCGTAATCAATTTTTCACTCACTTCCTGATAGGCTAGAATTAAAAAAAATTTGTTCACAAGTGTGTTTCTTATTTCAATACAACATTTTAACATTTTTATAACTTAATTATAAATTTATAAATTACTTTTAAGTCATTTTTCCGTTAGCCAGGCGCAAATGATAAATCGCTTAACATTCTTTATGGTTACAACTGTGAACGAGTTTGAGTAGTTAATGGTGTTAATTATGCTCCAAACCACGCTCGCTATAATAGGCCAACTATGGATATGAAACTGCAACAATAAAATGTTTTAAACAGTAAAAAGTAGCAAATAACATACAAATAAAAATTAAAGAGTGTAATATATGTTTTAAAAATGTACTTTAATTACTTAAAGATGAATATAAATATTGGCGAAAAAGGCAAGATTCTTATTATCGACAAAACTCTTCGTATCCAATTTTATTTAAAATCCCTTCAACTAATTAAATTTTAGCACTTGAAATGTCGCTACTTCTTTATGAAAACAATCTTACTCAGTTTTTCTAATATAGTCCAAGTCAGATTATCTTATTCGAGTAAGGAAGCTTTTGTCACAAGAACAGATAATTCTAGGAGTATTTATTTGTCTTCAGAAAACTTGCTCCTGCGTCCTCTTCATGAGATGATAATTAGATAGGAGAAGTTTAATCTAATTAACCCTTCTCGAGAACATGTTCTTAGAAGTATATCAATAATCCCTATAAGTATCTTTTTAGGAAATTGTTGACATGTTAATTTTCAGGTCTGGTATCTTGAGGAATGCTTGAATATGGTACTCAACTGCCAAGATATACTTGACCTTGTTTTAAAAAAATATGACGAAGAAACATGTAATTTTTTTAAATTTTCTAAATGATAATTAACTTTTAAAAACTCGGTCGACACAGATATGTTTCCGATGTCAATGTAACATTTTAATATTTTTAGAACTTAATTATAAATTAATGAATTACTTTTAAGGCATTTTTCCGTTAGCCGGAAGCGGATGATAAATCGCCCATAAATTCTTTATGGTTACAACTGTATACGAGTTTGAGGAGTTAATAAATTTAACTATGCGACAAACCCTGCTCGATAAAATAGGCCAACTATGGATGTGAAACTGAAACAATAAAATGTTTTAAACGAAAAAAGTAGGAAATAACATACAAATAAAAATTAAAGAGTGTAATATGTTTTAAAAATGCGCTCTTATTACTAAAGACGAATAGAAATATTGACGAAAAAGGTCAGGATTCTTATTATCGACAAAACTCTTCTTATCCAATTTTATTGAAAATCCCTTGAACTAATCAAATTTTAGCACGCGAAATGTCGCTACTTCCTTATCAAAGTAATCTTACTCCGTTTTTGTAATATAGTCCAAGTCAGATTATCTTATTCGAGTAAGGAAGCTTTTGTCACAAGAACAGATACTTCTAGGAGTATTTATTTGTCTTCAGAAAACTTTCTCCTGCCCTACTTCGTGACATAATAATTAGATAGAGGAAGTTTAATCTAATTAACGCTTCTCGAAAAGATGTTGGTAGAAGTATATCAATAGTCACTATAAGTTATCTTTATAGGAAGTTATTGACATGTTAATTTCCAGGTATGGTATCTTGAGAGATGCTTGAATAGTAATTGTAAAAAGGCAACAGCCAATAGACTATCTATTTCAGAAATATGATGAAGAACCGTTGTAATTTCTTTTTATTTTCTAAATTATAATTAACTTATAAAAATACCGAAGATTTGTAGAAGAATAAAAACACGAGCAGCGTACTGTACATGCCAAGGCATTTTAAAGTCTAAATAACAACTTTTAATGATATCCCTGTTTAATGCAATGTGCAGTAGTTGTATAAACATAATAACGAGGGTTGTACTTGTCCTGGAATTCTTAAAATGCACCCCTAAAAAATCCTAAAATATACTTAAATATGGTAGTCTGTCCTGAAATTCGTAAAATTTCGCGAGTTTTGTGCTATAATCCTCACAGTCATCTGATTTTTTCGCGAATATGTTTTTTTGTTTTTGCGGAATTCCGCGAATCATTTATTTTTTTGCGGAAATACACAAAATCAGTATTTTGGAATTAATAAGGGCACAGAAAAGAAAAATAGAAGCCATAAAATAGTTGTGAATTCTTTTTACTTTCCTCTATCTATAATAGAAGAAAGTATTGTAATCGAAATTTTTTTCGACTTCCGGTTTTCGACGGATTTACACGTTTTAGGGGTCAGAGATTCCGAAAAACATGTTTTTACAAAATGTCTGTCTGTCCGTCCTCATTGTATGATCGAAAAGTGTATGAAGTTATGCTTCAAATTTAACAGAATTTTTTTTTTCAATGCTTTTGGCTATGGCAAGCAGGTTCTATTAGAATTTGGGGGCATTTCGACGAAAGGGGGCGCTGTGATCGATATTTTTGTTCCATTTTCACTATTGTATCATCGAAAAGTGTATGAAGTTATGCTTCAAATTGAACCACATTTTTTTTTTCTATGTTTTTGGCTCTGGCAAGCAGGTTCTATCAGAATTTTGGGATATTTCGACGAAAGGGGGCGCTGTGATCGATATTTTCGTTCCATTTTCACTATTGTATCATCGAAAAGTGTATGAAGTTATGCAGATAATTGAACCACATTTTTTTTCTATGTTTTTGGCTATGGCAAGCAGGTTCTATCAGAATTTTGGGATATTTCGACGAAAGGGGGCGCTGTGATCGATATTTTCGTTCCATTTTCACTATTGTATCATCGAAAAGTGTATGAAGTTATGCAGATAATTGAACCACATTTTTTTTCTATGTTTTTGGCTATGGCAAGCAGGTTCTATCAGAATTTGGAGATATTTCGACGAAAGGGGGCGCTGCGATCACGATTTTTGTTCGATTTTCACTATTGTATCGTTGAAAAGTGTATGATGTTATGCAGATAATGAAAACATTTTTTTAATATGTTTTTGGCTGTGGCCAGCAGGTCCTACTTGAATGTGGGGATATTCCGCCGGAAGAGGGCGCTGTGATAGCCATTGAAAGATTTCAAATTCAAAAATATGTACAAAAAATTAGAAATCTTAAAAGCTTTTTCCGTTAAATGTTCGGCCTTGATCCGGAGAATCCGGAGCAATTTTTGTTTTGCCTCTATCTTAAAAAATGGCGTAGATATAGCGGTTTGAAATTTTAGGGTGGTTGACATTTTCAAACAAGACAGCAGAATTCATCCATAAACGAGTTTAATTTATGAGTTTTAGTTAACATGGTTTCGGCAAATTTTCTTTCATTGTTGTAACCATTGTTCCTATTCTTATGTGCTTAACACTATATATTTATATTCGCCAACGTCAAATTCTCGCCAAGCTTGCGGACAGTTGGCGAAATATCGCCAGATTTGGCGACAAAAATAAGTTGCCATAAATGAAGCCAATTTGACTGTAAAGGACTAATTTGGCGATATTCTCATTCAAATTCAATGTTGACGAGAACTGGGAATGAATCTTCTTTAATTGGGTTCCACGCATTTTAGCTTCGTGTTTTCCTGTAAAATTAGCTAAAATCGTAAAACCAAGGAATAGGGAGGCTATCTGTTCCTGTCGGTACAGGCCAGAAGGACTTTTCGTAGTTTAGTATACATCAGTTGATCGCATCCCGTAAACCCGACGATTCGTAAGCTGCTGACGTACAACAGAATGACGAAAAATATTGATTTTATTGGCGATGTGATTGCGAATTTTAAAGTATTAAAATGACTGAGATAGAAGAAAGTTTTGGGATTGGCACATCCGACTAGTTTATGTTTTACAAAAACATTTTGTCAACTGCTTATGAAAAACTCGCAAACTTCATCAACCGGTCGCAGAAAGAAAAAATCGCGAATTTTGTCAATCGGACAGGGGATAAACGCGAATTTAGTCAATCAGACGGAGAAAATATCACTTATATCGTTTATCCGCCTTTGAAAAAGTGACGAAATTCTTCAATTGATCACGTAGAAAAATCGGAGATTTCGTCAGTCGATAGCAGAAAAATATCGCGATCTTCATTATCGTGCATAGAAAAAAAAATCGCGAATTTTGTCAATCGGACAGGGGAGAAACGCGAATTTCGTCAATCAGGCGGAGAAAATATCACTTATTTCGTTTATCGGCCGTTGAAAAAGTGACGAAATTCTTCAATTGATCACGTAAAAAAATCGGAGATTTTGTCAGTCGTTTGCAGAAAAATATCGCGATCCTCATTATCGCGGATAAGAAAAAAATCGCGAATTTTGTAAATTGGACACAGAAAAAGAAATCGAGAATTTCGATGATTGGTCGTTGAAAACGATCACGAATTTCATCTATCGGCTGACGAAAAAGATTACCAATTTCGTCCATTGGTTGTTGAAAAAGGTTACGGATTTCGTCCATCGGCCGATAAAAAAATTCGCGAATTTTGTCAATTAGCCAATTATAAATGTGTGGTGATGTAAGTTGGGTTATTACTATGTATGTGGCTTTGTATGCGATCCCAATGCGGATTATAAGACGGTAATTAATGTTCATTCAGTTTTATACCGAATCTTTTTGAAATAATCCCCACATATTATTTCTTTTGAATGTATGTGTGTACTACAAGTTTGGTTGTATTTCACTTTCCCAAGCATAAATATATTTTATTTTTTGAATGGTGTTGTATTTCGGCTGTTACGCCAGGTAAATGTGTCCTGAATTTTCATTTAGTGCTCTATCCCCTTAATAAACATCAAGTTGTTAGAAAAAGACTAAAGTAATTAGAAATAATATAACATGGACTGTTTGTAGTGACATAAAAACACGGAAGGCGTACTCCATACGCCGCCCTTTAAAGCCTAAATATCATGATATTCTTCTTTAATACAATGCCTAGTACCCAAGCCAAACAAATGAATTTTAACGGAATTTTTCTTTGAAAAATCATGAATTGCAGTCATGAAATTAGGCATGATTTTGAAGATAAGCATTAAATGCTTACAAAAGCGTGTTTTTTTTTTAATAATTTTAATTTTTATACTTATCTTTTATTTTGTTGTCGAACCTTATTATTAAAATACAAATTATTCAATTGAATTTTGGCATTTTGGTTAATGTTTGTTGAATTTTTTAATTTTAATTCAGATCCTTATAAAAGGTCCGTTAGTGTCAAAAGGTTACTACAAGGACCCTGTTAAGACCGCAGAAATTTTGGATGAAGACGGCTGGCTTCATTCAGGTGATATTGGAAAATGGAACAAAGTAAATACAAAAACAGTTTTACATATAATTTGTGTTGCATGATTGTATATTTTTTCTAAAAAAAGTTGCTACTCTTTCTTCTCTTAAGGATTGTGATATTTTAAAGTGATATTTTATAATAAATTTCGTAATTTCTATATAAACTTATGAAAATTAACAATAGTCAGATGTCTCCTACAAATAGATGTATTTATGTAAATATATGTCTCAATCGTCATTAAGTGATAATCCAAAAAGTACAAAAAAGACGATTTCATATATTTTTTATTGTATTAATTGAGGTTTAATAAACTTTATATGTATGTTGTATAATCCCCAAATACTTTAGTTTGACTTGAATAGGCAAATTTCATTGGAACATTTAGGAGTTAAACAAAAACTCAGAAAACTAAAAAAAGTCACTTTGTAATAACGACATCTGCTACTATCTGCTGGGAGGATCAGAAAAGGTATTTATGCAAGAATAGTGCACCAGTTTATGCATCACGTTTAACACAGATAAATCTTTCTTATTAAAACATGTAACATCCCCCTGAGCATCTGAAGTAATCGTATACAGCCTCATAGTACCTTATGTAAAACTATTATCATCAGACAATTTTAGACACAAAATTTCATTCACTAAAAACAAGAATTGAGAGTAGATAATAAAAGCGATAACAGTTTTATTCACTTAAGTTACTTTAGGCAAAGTAAAATTAAAGGCTATCAAACTAACTTCCTTAAAACATCAATAGGATTAAATCCAACAAATCTATACTTCAACTTTTCTTCAATTGAACTCCGTGAGCTCCAGTAATACTTTTACGAGCAGGGAAGACCGAGCTATGCTCTGTCAAAATTAAATTTGAGTTCAAATATTATGACCCATGACCAAAATGACCCACTAATTGAATTTTCTCGAACATGTGACATAGCCCAACAGTCTTCTCGTGCCCGAAAACCACAGGATGCAAAATTTAGTGTAAATAGTCGGAGCCGTTTTTAAGATAAAATAGCTTGACCCATAATGACCCATGACCAAAATGACCCACTAATTGAAATTTCTCGAACATGTGACCTAGCCTAATAGTCGTCTTGTACCCTAAACCTGTAGGGTGCTAAATTTATTTCAAATCCTCTGAACCGTTTTTACGATAAAATAGCTTGACCCATAATTACTCATAACCTAAATGACCCACTAATTGAATTTTCTCGAACATGTGACCTAGCCCAACAGTCTTCTCGTGCTCGAAAACCATTGGATGCAAAATTTTGTGTAAATTGAGCTGCTTTTTAGATCTTGACCCACAATGACCCAGAAATGACCCACTAATCGAATTTTCTCGAACATGTGACCTAGCTCAATGATTTTCGCGTGCCCGAAGCTCGTAGGATACAAAATTTAATCAAAATCGTTAGAGCCGTTTTTTAGATAAAATTAATTTGACCCGCTTTGATCCAAAAATGACCCACTAATCGAAAATTCTCGAAAATGTGGCCCAGCCCAATAATCTTCTTGTGCCCGAAAATAGTCGGATACAAAATTTCGTCAAAATCGTTTGAACCGTTTTTTAGATACAATTAGCTTGACCATGACCCAAAATGACCCACTAATTGAATTTTCTCGAACATGTGACCTAGCCCAACAGTCTTCTCGTGCCCGAAAACCATTGGATGCAAAATTTAGTGTAAATTGAGCCTCTTTTTAGATCTTGACCCACAATGACCCAGAAATGACCCACTAATTGAATTTTCTCGGACATGTGACCTAGCCCAATGATTTTATCATGCTCGAAACTCGTAGAACACAAAATTTAATCAAAATCGTTAGAGCCGTTTTTTAGATAAAATTAATTTGACCCGCGTTGACCCAAAAATGACCCACTAATCGGAAGTTCTCGAACATGTGACCCAGCCCAATAGTCTTCTCGTGCCCGAAAATGGTCGGATACAAAATTTTGCCAAAATCGTTTGAATCGTTTTTTAGATACAATTAGCTTGACCCTGACCCTTGATGACCCAAAATGACCTACTAAACGAATTTTCTCGAACGCGTGACCTAGCCCAATGGTTTTCTGGTGCCCCAAAATGGTAGGGTACAAAATTTCGTCGAAATCGTTAGAGCCGTTTTTAAGATAAAATTTGCATATATATATATATATATAACCACACACAAGATTTGCTCGTATTAGAATGTATGATTTGTAAACAAATTCAAAGTCTTACCAAAAGCAACTCAAATAGAACATAGAATGTTTTCAAGCACAAGAAACGCTTACTGAAAACATCACGAAACTCGTATCCTACCAAGCATAAATAGTATTCAGTGGTTGGGGGCTAATACCCACGTGTGAGAATGTGTAGGTGTGTAGAGTAGAAAACAAAATTGTAGAAAATTGCACAAACAAACTATATTAAGAGCCTACATTAGTCATACGAAAAAACGCGCAAGTTAATGTTCACTCTATGGGAAGTTTCTTGCGCGATTTCTAGCTCGCATTTTAATATTTTTAAATGATTTTTTTTTTGCATAGGATAGCTGAGGTCGATCTCTAACGTTGTTAGTTTTTACTTTTTCGATTTTGGTTCCAGTTTTTTTTATATAAGGGTACTTTTACTTTCAGAACCGGTTCCAACTGGTTCCAAAATTAAAAATGTCCGCTTATAAAAAAACTGTAACCAAAATCAAAAAAGTAAAAAACTAACGTTAGAGATCGACGTCAGCTATCCTATGCAAAAATAATCATTTAAAAATATTAAAATGCGAGCGAGAAATCGCCCAAGAACCTTCCCATAGACTTAACTTAGGCCTCCCATAGGCTTGAGCGCTTCTTCGCGTGACTAGTGTAGGCTCTTAACAATGTAATGAAACAAAAGTAGTTGCGGTATCCTTCTGTTAGGGACATAGGAGCAGCATTTGCTTTGAAGAAGTAATCAAATGTGAGACAATGCGCAATGCATTCATTAATTAATCAGTGAGTAATATCATTTGTGCGGTCTTTCTGGTGCGGGTGCGAGTGGACTTCTGCACTGTCCAATTGCGAGTTTTAGTCTGATCTGAGAGGTTGGGAATGTCCTTCTCTTATGTTTCACTTTCACTTGGGAATCACAAATAAAGAAGTAAGTAGGGAGAAACCTTGGAAAACCCAGTCATTGCGTGGGAAGTGCAGTTATTGCACTTAATGCAGCTAATCAGACAATCAAGTCATTGTGTGGGTGGAATAAAGATTGGATTTTTAACACTTTCCAACCTAGTTGAAAAGTGTTTATGACTTCGGTTTGTCTGGCCGTCTGCCGTCTGTCCATGCTCTATTTCCCGTAAATATGCTCGGATTGCCCTGCAATTTTTATATGTTATTGTCGTTATCTATAGCATGTTCCCTATTTCAACTGAAGTGTGTAGCACATATAGTTTTTTTTACAGGGACACTCAAAAGAATTCCGTTACATGACGGTCTATGGGGAAAAATCATTTTCGGTTTATTATAATGATGTTGCACAATTTCAAACACATTGTAATTGATATATATCATTAAGGTGCATTACAAGAAGCTTAATATGGAATAGGATGTGCATAGCACTTATAGTTACTTTACAGGGGCAGTCAAAAGAATTCCGTTACAGGAATTCTTTTGACATTTGTACGTCTAGACACGTCGAGACATTTGTACGTCTAGGGAGAAAAATCGTTTTCGGTTTAATTGAATAATGTTTCACTATTTTAAACACATTGAAATTTATGTATTTCACTAAAGTGCATTACAAGAGGCTTACTACAGAATATTGCGTGTATAGCAGTCACCGTTCATTTACAGGGACACACAAAAGAATTCTCTACTGTCTGTTAACAGTAATTCCTGGAAGTGTGTTTTAAGTTGCTGAACGCAATTTACAATTTAAAACCCACTTTTTGTCTATTACTTGGTGTGTATAAATTCTGTAGATCATATACAAGGCAGCACAAAAGTTCGCGAACACATTTCCGTTTATTGACAGAAACTCCAGAAGGAGAATTTTAAACTGTGCTACGCGTTTCCTAACTAAACTAAAATTTAGCATCCTATGTAGTATATATACAAATCTATAGATCATGTACAGGGCTGAATAAAAGTATTCGGATATTTTTCCGAATATTGTATATAGTGTAAATATATGTTGGAAATTCCTAAAATTACGTTTTTAAATATGTTATGTGTTTTCCAAATTGTTTACTTAGATGTTATCTTTCAGCTTATTAAACAGTAATGATTTGTAAAATTATTTTGGAAGCATTGGAAATTGTTACATAATCTATGCTCGACACATGATTTTTCGTCCTTGTTGTAATTAAGGATGATTGATACTTCCTTTATTTAATAGCTCTGTAAAAGAGATTATTTGTTCATATAGAAGGTTATTTCTACGATAAACATTCAGTCCACCACGTTTTAAACTATGCATGCATATTATGCTATCTTCTCCGCAGCATTTTCCTCTCCGACATATTCGTTCAGCAGTAGCAACTTCGAGAACAACGCACTTCAGTTAGTTTTGAAGAGAGAGCACCGCTCATCCATGCAATACGCCACCATATACGAAAGCCTATCTTAGGGATTGCCAACCCTGTGGCACGCTACTAGAAACAGTCTGGGTCTCAGGCCTATTTTTAGGTGCGTTCGTAATTATATAAATACGTAGCACCTATAGTCGTCGTTTGGTCCGTCCGTCTGTCCGTCCGTCTGTCTGTCTGTCTGTCCGCATATAACAACGCAAAAACTACCCAACCAAATGGTTTGCAATTTAAAATATATTATCTTTGCATAAATTTGTCGAGACATTTCAAATTTTATCAAAATCGAATCAAAACTTTAGGAGATATTAATAAAAATATTTATTAAGAAATTTGATTTTTTTTTTAAATCGGTGCTTTTCTGTTATAGGAGCTTCCGATGGATGTTAAATCGTCAAGCGACCGAGACACTTATTTTATGACAGAAATTAAACTGCAGACGATATGATTCATTTCACAGAATTAAAAATCATCAAGATCTGAATATTTATATAACTAGCTGATACATATATATCTGAATATTTATATAACTAGTTAAGATATTTGTATGAACAGTGTCATAAAATATATACTTAACTAGCTGTTTAACCCGTTCTACGCACGGGATATCATGAATTTAATTCTAAAACGTGCGTACGAACGCACCTCGTTTGTAACGTTTGACGTACAATTTCCAACTTGTTTTAATTCTCAGAGGTCCCAAACAAAATAATCTAACTCACTGTGATAACGTAAAAACAAAATTTTATTCTGGATTCATTCCAATCGTACACAAGCGATTTCTGACTCTTCTCCACTCTCTGTGATGTAGGCATCGTCAATCCCCCTCCCCCCCCAAAAAAAAAAATTAATCAAATGGACATTATAGAAATGCGATATACAAGCCCCTATTAACCTCTGAATCTAAAGAAAGTATCATTTTGGGCTCCCCTTTTCCTTTGGCAATAGTTTTTTTAATTCTTCATTCATCAAAACTCACCAATGATACAATATTATTCCCGGAAGTAGCTTAGCCAAGGTCACATATATTTCATTAAACAGATTTTTTTTATGTTCCCTGTATATACTTTAGATATATTTAGTGCATATAGCTGTATGCTCAATTTCCCAGATGGTTACTAACAGGTACATAAGGATGCTATACTATTAATTAATATCCTTTGATGACATTCATATTTCTTTCTTAAATAAGTTTTGTGAAGGAGTGCGTGGAATTCCTCTTGGATTAAACAAACTTTCTTTTCCAAAAAAATTAAAAATACAATGTAAAAATATGTAAATGGGAATTAGAGGGACCTCTTCGCAGTCATTTTGGGGCTTCTTTTTAAATTTTAGAGGGGAAGCATGTGCTTTACGTGCCTTTTGGATAATCAGGCCCTGGCAATATAGTAATGCATCCACATTAAAATTAAATGAAACAGGTGTGTTTCGACTTGAGACACCTTCTTGATGCCGGTTTGTATCTGAACTTGGTATCTGATGCAAAATAAAAAGTTTTCGGCGATACTTACGTAAGCGATCTACTTTTTATATAAAAATGAAACATGCTAAGCAGTCATTTACATAACTAATTAAGTCTGGGTACAGTCGATCAAGGTAAAAAAAAAAGTTAACACACATCTATTTTATCGCCAAATAGATGCAGAGAAAAATGAAAACAGCCATTCGATAGGGAATTATGTCTTCTTCGAACGTATGTTAAAAAAAAATAAGCTTAGGAGATCGTCTTCATGCAGAAATTGCATGAAACTTTGACATTTTCAATATAAACCTATAATTTTGATATAATATTTGGATTAATCAGGAAAATTTCACCAAAAAGAAAATAAATTGGTGAAGAAATTTAGGAATTATGCAGGTTTAAAGTTTTGAACTCCTAATGTTAAATTCATTTTTAATAGTTTTAAAACAAACTGCAATACAGGTAGTGTTTTAAACATAACTAAAAAAAAACTACTTGGCGAAATGAGCTGTAAATTTGCATTTGCATGTTTAAAGCTTCTAAAAATTGATTTCTGTTAAAAATTTTATAAGTTGTAATTCTTATTGTTTTTGAAAATTAATTAATATATATACGTGTATATCTGAATTAAAAAAAAATACATGAATTGTAACCTATGAATTTTTAAACTGTAATTGATTTTTAGCAAGAATAGAAAGAATAAGAAATGAAAGAATAAAAGAAATGATGCAAATAAAGGGAAACATATTAGAATGATCTTCAAAAGAAGCAATTCTGGTATGGTCATGTTAAAATAATGAGTGAGGAAAGACTACCCAAAATCGTATTTAATAATAAAACAAATCAAAAAAGGAAACGAGGAAGACCACGGAAGAACTGGATGCAAGATATAAAAAAAAAGCGACGAGGAATAGAGGTCTGGAGGAGGAATGGACCCTTGACCGGAAGAAATGGTTCCTTGTAGATTTTTCGGATGACGACACCGCACGCCATAAACCGAGTATATATATATATATATATAAAATGGATTTCTAGAAGATTCAAATATGCAAATCTAAAATTTTAGCTCATTCCACCAAGTAGTTTTTGGGTTACGCTTAAAAAAACTACCTGCAATGCAATCTGTTCTGAAACGATTAAAAGTGAACATTAGGAGTTCTAAATTTCAAGCCGGTATCACTTCTAAACTACTACACCGAATGATTTTTTGCTTAGTGTACTATGATAAAATTTCCCAAAACATCCAAACATGATGACAAAATCATGTGTTCGAATTTAGAATTTCAAAGTTTCGTAAATTTCTCTATAAACACGACCCTCTAAGATTTTTTATTTTTTATTTATTTATTTATTTATTTTTTTTTTATAAGAAGATATAATTCCCATTCGAATAGTTATTTTAGTTTTTCTCTGCATCTATTTGGTGCTAAAAACAGAAGAGTTGGGGGTAACGTTCTGTTGCTGATATTGAGAGACTATGAAGCAACAAATAGCCCCAAGTGTCACAGTAATTATATTGCTGTCACATGATTTATTAATTGTAATTAACCCTTTCGGGACCAGCATTTCATAAAATAATTTTATTCGGTTGGCACCACTTTTTTTTTAAAAAAGAGTTACCTTTATTTATTAAATCACGGTAATTTACCTTAATTAAATAAGGCAGATATTTCTTTTCTTTATTATTGGTACCAAAATCGAATGCTGTATGGACAATTTGAAAACGTATTTATATATGCACCCATGGTTCTGAAAGGATTAAATAAATAGTTATAAATTAAATTTGGGATGTATTATTGTTATTTTATTACATTTAGCTGTTAACTATGTCTATAGATGTGGCCCGTCTTCAACATAGTGACAGCCCCTATGTTGAAAAAGATTGCCTAGCTTACGTTTATAGCTTACGTTATAAACATATCCGGTGGCGCAGCTACATATTTAACGCACTGGAACAAGTAAAATTGGTACGTCTCATTGTCTCTCAAAAAAGTTTCATGAAATTTTTCATGCGGTTTAAAAAACATGCATATATAATACAGTAAAACTGTGAAAACTAAACGTGATTTCAAAGATCTATAGTCTTAAACGGAAAAATTTCATGGCCCTGATATAAGAAATACCATACAGTTACATCTGCTGAGACAAAAACCTGTCTAAAACGCAATTTTCCCCAGTACTTTGCGATTCTGTCTTAGGAGGCTTTATCGTACTTATTTCACGTTAATATAACTTCTTTGCTGTAAAACACATCTTGTAAAGCGTAAAAGCCCTAAAAAAAACCCCTTAATTATCTTTTTAAACATTCTTTAAAATTTTTACAAGTTCAGATACATAAAATATTAAATTTATAATGTATATATTATCTGATGAAAATTCTGAGAAGTAAAGTGCAAAGAATACTGCAGTTTTATTTATCTGAGTTTTTTAACACAATAAAATCTTCCAAAATAGAATCGCAAAGGAAACCTCTGCCACTGACGTGGATGTGGAATTCCGTTTTAGATAAAACTTCGTGCTGCCAGGTATAATTCCACTGTAATCATGAAAAATTTACATTAAAGGCAGATACCGTTTTCACACATTTTACTGTATTTTTTTTAATAGAAAATCTGGTAAATAAACTAAAGTCATACAATTTTTTTTACAAATCTTCATTTCGTCTCTTTTGCGTTTCTTATGATTTGCGCGTCTGGAACAATTTGCTTCAATTGCTCCGTCCTAGCTACGTCCCTGAAGGTATCGTATTTAACTGACTTGCTTTAGATCTTGGTCTTAACTTTTAAAATGTATCTTGAGCATGACAATAGAAAATTCTTCAAGAAAGGGAGATGATATCACAACTTCTAGCCAATATCTTAAATTTAAAACTCATGATACTTTTAGAACCCTGTAATATTGCAAACGGTGTTTGCAAACTTGATTTTAGCATATATGTAATAACAGCATATAACGGGTAGTTACAACATAAGTATCTCTATTTGGAGCTGTCTGTAGCTTGAAGGAATAACCCGAATGAAACTAAAATCGGTACACTTACTATTCGAGAAGGGGGAAGAAGAATGGAACAATAAAAAAATAATTGCAATATTCACCGACAGATGGCGCTATTGAGTATGAAATGTAATGTGTAATACAAGAACAAAGAATTAAGGCGTAAAACCGAATGGCATACCTCATTTAATGGAAAATGTCACAGTGAATGTGATTACGCTTTCGCATGGCGGTGACGATCATGTTCAGGTTCCACAAGGCCATTGTGCTGGAGGACACAATCTAGGCGGTTCACGACGTGCTCAACTGCGGAATGTAATGGATCAGGAGTGATGTTTCGCACATGTTGTGATATGCGGTAAAGTCATTGAGGTTTGCGACACCTCCACGGTACACAATATTACATTATCTGTCACACTCAAAAGCGCCATCTGTCGGCGATTATTGCAATTAAATTACGTTATTTTTCTATTCCTTTTCCCCCTTCTCGAATAGTAAGTGTACCAATTTTGGTTTCATTCCGGCTATTCCTTCAAGCTACAGACAGCTCCAAATAGAGATACTTATATTATAACCACCCTGTATGTAATGTTTTGTAAACCCCTTCCTCACAATATTTTTTTACATTAGGCTTTGACTTTTAAGACTTAAGTTTAATATTTTTTTCTATAAAAATTATGGAATTTATTGATTTAATAATTATTTGTAAGTATTCAGAATTCTCTTTTTATTTATTTAAATAATTTTTTACATTGATTTTTCTGGGATTATTATTTTATTTACAAACCAAGGTTAGTTTTACTGTTAAGTTTTTTTTTTTCAAAATTTTAAATTGCGCTTAAAATCTTAATAAGGATTATATATACATTTCCCTGTTTTTAGAATGGCTCCCTGTCTGTCATTGATCGCAAGAAGAATTTGCTAAAACTGTCACAAGGTGAATACGTTTCGCCAGAGAAGATTGAAGCAGTGTATCTAGGATGTCCATTATTAGATCAGATTTTTGTTCATGGGGATTCCTTAGAAGTAAGTATTTTTATCGCTCCTTCTTCTAACATTGTTTATTTTATTTAAGTAGACTCAGCACTTAAAATAAATGAATATGGATACACATATATACGGTGACTTCTCACTTATATGACTCAGGGATCGATGACAATTCGTACAAATGGCAAAGTTGTATAAGTAGAATATCCCCTATTATATAAATTTAACTTTGTACATAAACCATAGCTTGAGAAATAACACTAAACTTCACTCAATTTATTAAAGAATATATTGAATCCTAAAATATTTATAAGGATATACAGGGTGAATCTAAACTCTTGGGCAAAACTTTAAGGGGTGATAGTACACATCAAGACAAACAATATTAAATAGGAAACTAAGGGTCCCAAACGTCTTCTGAAGGAGATAAGCGCCATTAACGTTTATTGTCCAAAATTTCAAATAATTATAAAAAACGGAAAAATTGGTCGATTCGTTTGCGGTTTTCGCTAAAACTATTCTTTATGTCAATATTTTCTTAAAAATAAATTTTAAAGAAAAAGTTTAAAAAAATGTCGGTAGAGGGCGCTTTAGACTTTGGAGTAACGAATAACAATTTTTTACCGTTATTTTTTGTATCTGATTAAATGCTTTCAAAAGCTTAGCCTTAAACTTAAATTTTGAGCTCAAAATCTGAATCGTTGGGAGTGGTTAAGTAGCTCAAACTGAACTGTGTTCAGGAGTTAAAATTTGAACCCCCCCCTGAACACAATTCAGTTATTCCCGATCTTGGTGTCGTAGACCAGGCAGACCCTACTACCCCCTACACGTAAAATAAACGATAGAGGAATGACAAAATTAAATAAAAAATTTATTTTAAAAATAAATTTTAAAGATAAAGTTTAAAAATGACGATAGAGGGCGCTTTAGACTTTGGAGTAATGAACAACTATTTTTTACCGTCAACTCCGACGAGGACCTGGTTGCGAGGATTGCCGTCGTAGCAGGCGATATCCGGGAGATGCCCGGGGTATTCACTAATTTTCGCAAGTCCTTCCGCCGGTGGCGTGAGGCCTGCATCGTTGCTGGTGGGCACTCTTTCGAGCGTTTTTTTGTGATTCCTCACGAACATCATGCGTGTACCATTTTCTACGTGTCAACCTTCATTCATATTGCGCATGCATACATCAAATTGTTTCTTTTTATTTTGCGCGGAGAAATTACTCATGTCTGTTATGAATAAATTTTCTATTTAATTTTGTCATTACTCTATCGTTTATTTTACGTGTAGGGGTAGTAATTTCTGCCTGGATTAATTTTAACACTATTATTCAAATTGGTAAAGAAATCATATGAGTTGTAATTTTCCAACTGCACGAAAAATGTCCGGGCCAGGATTCGAACCTGCGATCTCTTGGCTGAAGCTGCCATGCTCTATCAACTGAGCTATTCCGGCATGAACCGGATGAATTTTGCCCTCCAGATTCAACTGGGATAGCTCAGTTGGTAGAGCATGGCAGCTTCAAGAGATCCCAGGTTCGAATCCTGGCCCGGACATTTTTCGTCCAGTTGGAAAATTACAACTCATATTGTTTCTACCTGGTCTACGACACCAAGATCGGGAATTACTAAACTGTGTTCAAGAGTGAAGTGGGGGAGGGAGGGGTTTCAAATCTCAACTCCTGAACGCAGTTCAGTTTGCGCTACTTAATCACTCCCAACGATTCAGATTTTGAGCTCAAAATTTAAGTTTAAGTCTAAGCTTTTGAAAGCATTTAATGAAATACAAAAATTAACGGTAAAAAATAGTTTTTCGTTACTCCAAAGTCTAAAGCGCCCTCTATCGGCATTTTTTGAACTTTATCTTTAAAATTTATTTTTAAGAAAATACTGACATAAAGAATAGATTTAGCGAAAATCGCAAGCGAATCGACCAATTTTTCCGTTTTTTATAATCATTTGAAATTTTTGACCCTAAACTTTAATGGCGCCTATCTCTTTCGGAAGACGTTTGGGACTCTTAGTTTCCTATTTAATATTGTTTGTCTTGATGTGTACTATCACCCCTTAAAATTTTGCCCAAGAGTTTAGATTCACCCTGTATACAAGTGAGAAAAAGGTATAACGTTCTCAGCACAAACATCTTAGGCCCCATAACGACACATCTTTACCTAGCCAATTCATCCCATCGTCTATTTTACTCTTTCGAACTGCAGCTACTTTATTACATCTAACTGTCCTGGTGTAAGCCAGTCACCACTGAAGGGTTCTGGTGCTACTATCTGTTGGAAAGGACTGAAAGCTCAGTGGAGTTAGGAGATCGCCACATTATTATTAAATATTAAAATTTTAAAAAATGCCTAGAAAGATTGACTTACCATATCTGTTTTTCATTTCGTATAAATTCATTAACTTGAATTATTTTTTCAAAAAGCATAGAATAGTATCGGTTTGCTATTCATTGAGAAACGTTAATCATAAGTATATTTTTTGGTGTCAGAAAATGCTGTTAAACTTTAAAGAATAACAATTCTGTTTTTCAAATTTCTCGAATATTATATAAAACTGCACTTGCACAATATAGTGGGGAAAGTTCTCCAGAGATAAGTATTCTAAGTTTTAAACTGGAGTAAAATTAAATAAGACAATTAAATTTGAAAACAAATTAAGAAAGATATAAAAAAGATTAATGAACATGCTGAAATGAACTTCATTTGTAAGGAAAGCGTTCGTAGAATACGAATGTTTTGCCTGAATGTGCATGTATTCGTAAACTCTGTGTGCGTAAATGATATCTTCTCCTATCAAGGCACTCTAATTTTCAAAGTATAGATTTAGATCTAAAAGTAATTTTTTCTAACAAGTGGACTAGTTTTTAAACGTATCTATTAAGGTGGATATTTAAGATGATTTTTGTTGTTATTAGTTATATAATACAAGAAAACGTTAGTAGTTATATATATATAGTTTAGAATACAAGTAGTGTATAATACAAGAAAATGTTATTAGTTATATAATACAAGATCTATTAATCAGTGTTTCACACAACCAACATGTACTGCATTATTTTTTCATATAAAAGTTCGGCACGTTACAATGTTGATATACATTGTTTGTTAAGTTTTGTCACGTGCACATCAAAAGGTTTGATGTCCCTGCCCTAGAACATTGGCCGGAACTCTGGCCTGAATTTTCTATGATAGTGTAATTGTTTTAGTACCATTATGTCAATTTTCTCCCACATCTTTCGGGCAGCATTCCAATGTACGTAGGTGGCTTGTCCTAGCGATCGCTTTAACAAGCCAAAACACAAAAATACGTAGGGAGATTTTACAGATACTTCTTCAAATGGGACACGATTAATTCTTTTTTCAATAAATTTACGGGCTTTGTAGATATGAAGCTGAACTTTATTTATGTTTTTTTTTTTCAATATAAAACCGCAATTTCTTTTTCGAAAATGGTTTCTAAAATATTTTGCTGATAATAAATTTAGCTTTATTTGATACTTTTTTTAACTTTAAATTTACCAAAATCCAACAGTAATCATTAATGCTTTTAGAAACTTTTTTTTTTTTTTTTTTTTTTTTTTTTTTATTACAGTCACTTAAATAAAGCCATGCCTCATTCAGCGGCACCACAAAGGATCAGGGTCCATGAATGAACGTAACTATTGCTAATAACTGCATTCCTTCACATTAACAATAGTTAAGTTCATTCTAGTACGTTTAAACACGTTGCTGCATCCTAAAGTCCCTTAGTGACGTGAGGGAATGCAGTTACTTAACTCTCTATTTTTAATATTTTACTATGAGCGCAGCTTTGCAACGCTTTTATTTTTACATATAGTGTACATTTTGATGTATTTTATAATATATGCAAAAAAGAAAGTGTTGTACGATTGCACTCATATAAATAACTGAGGTAAAATTAGGAGAAATTGCGTATTTTTCATCAAAAACTACGAATAATAAGAACTTTGAGCTTGTGTAAGTCATATAAATCCGAACAAACTGCAAAAAATACTGTTGAAATCGTACAGGATAAACCTTCTAATATTAAAAAGTGAAATAATTAAGTCAGTATAACAAAATCGAATTTTACTCTTATTTCATGGGCCAAAAACACGGCTTATGGAACCTGATCCTTTCCATTTATCATCAGCTAGGTGTTTATTAGAGCGAGCGTTGTTAAGACGCCATTCACGAGCTTTGGAAAGTCGCCTAATATTCTGTTCACACTGTATTTATAGTAAAGTCAGTTGAATTAAAAAAAATATTAAGCGTAATACCCGGAATCAAAATTTTCGACCTGAGCAAGTTTCTGAAACGTTCTTAACTTTGAGATCCACTGTTATGTATGAGCTGAGTGAAACTCTGCCTTCTGATCCATTTTTTTTTTTCAAATTTAGTCACAAATTTAGAGTTAAGTTCTTCAAGTAATTAATCAACTTTCTGGAATGATCCTTTCAATGTTATATTTATTTAGCACGCCACAAAAAATGAAAACAATAATAAACAATGGTATAGTCAGAAGTTGTAGTTGCAAATTTAACAACTTAGGCACGTGCCGAGACATCTCTTTGGCTAAGATTAGTCTTTTAAAATGTTTGGTAATGTCAATGGGTGAATCGTAATTCCGGATTGTCCGTTTCAAAAAAGTCCAGCTAAGGGACTTAACTATCATAGTGTGAATAGGATATTAAACTTATGGGAGAAAATTAACATGATTGTACCCAGAAAAATTCTAGTATCATGATAAATTCGAGCCGGAGACAGTTGTTGCCAGTGGGCTATTTTTTAAAATTCAGATTGCTTGAATACCATCACTTTTTTGAAGTAGAAATATTCGCCTTATTTAATGGCAAATTAAACAATGCGAAAATAAGGGGGCGGGGGAATTATACTACTTAAAAAAAAGGTGGTGGCAATCAAGCAATCGGAATTTAAAAAAAAAGTAGCCCTGGCAACACTGGCCGGAGATACAGTCAAGATAAAGGGTTGCTGGTAAGATCAGACATAAATTATTACTGGTTACGATTTCCCTAATAGAATCCCTCTAATTTTCGGTGGTCTGCTTAGACAGGCAATTAATTAAAATGTGTTCGTAATTCAAACTGGAATAACTAGAGTAAACAAAACATATACTCTAACATTAATAGCAATAGTATTAAGACACGTTGTGTGATTTCTTAAATATTTCAGTCTATGTATTGTTGATTGGTAAATTAGCAAAATAACTAATAAAATTACGCCAACCGTATAAAACTGCCCTAAAAGTAAGCTAAATAAAAAGAAAGTCAAATGATGCATAAATAAATTCAACATAGAATTACAATTAATAGTATAAAAGTTTATTTGTAGAGTTTACCGAAATTTAGAAAGAAAAAAGATTAAAGATTAAACATCACTCAGCTACCACGTAGCTCAACTCAAAGACCGTTTGATCTAAATATTTTCTAACATATAAAAATACGGCATTGTTTGCAAATAAGTGTAATTTTACCTTGATATAAATAATTAACATTAGTTCCACTACACCTAAATTTATAATTTAAAGAATATAAAATAGCAATTATTTAATTAAATATATTCCAAGTCCCACACTCGGCAAGATGTTTTAACATTATATATATTCATTAACACATTGAACTAATATAAATATTGTAATGCCTTGTGTGAAGTTCCAATCTTATTATATTGACATCGTTTTGCACTGACTGAGTTTACGTAACCGTGAAATGGCTGTTTTAACCTAGAAGTTAGAATGAGCATTATAAACCCAGCAAACGTATCCAACAGAGTCAAATTATCACAAAGAATACCCGTTTCCTTCTATATTAAAAAAAAGTAATCTGGAACTGAGCCAAAAACGAAATGGACCAATCAAATTCTGCGTAGATATTCCGGGTTATTCTCATCGCTTTTTTACTATGGACTTTTTTGAGGAGCGATTACTTTTTTTCTAGCCATCCTACGGATTCGAAAATCATACCACCAGACGCGAAATATAACAAGCTTTCAGAAATTCAAAAAATTATCACGGTCGGACAATAAAAACTCAAAAAATCCTTAAAAATCGAGTAAAAAAATCTTTTATTGAAAAAGTCATTTTTTTTATATTGTTGCCAATTTCTAAATAAGCGCAAAGGATTATGTTTTATCTCAAATAAAAAATGTATTTGCGCGAGACTATTAAAAACAATAATGAAAGTTTAAAAATAATAATTAAATGATCACGTGTTGAAAGCAGGAAATAAAGAAAATTACGTCATAAAAATTGTGTTTACACATGAATATTAAAAATAAAAAAAGATGAATTAAATGAAAAAGCCTTATAACCAGTTAAATGAAAAAGCATTATAACCTGATTACAGAAGAAAGTCGCCGTTCGTGATATCATCATCATCATCTTTTTAAAACAGGATACATTACCAGGTTTTAAGAGGCTATGAAATCAGAACGGGGGTTGGTGAGAGTAGGGAGCAAGGGGCAGAGCCCCCTAGTAGGTTTATAAATTAACTGTGAAAATCATTTTCATAAAGTGCGAACGATCAGAAACGATAAGTAAATAAGTTTTATTCTATGTCAAATAAAATATTATCATCATAATGCACTTCAAACAATTATATCCTATACACTGAGAAAAATGACACTTTCAAATATGAGTAAATCGATGTTTCAATTTTGTTTTCAAACATTTTATTTCAAATAGGACGACCAATGCTTTCAATTCTGAAATACCAGACATACTCGGAATATTGAAACATGGACATACTCAAAATTGTTCACACAGAGGTCAGCTCTTACTCATTTTTGAAATATGGAATACTCAAAAATGATTAGAATCAGTTCAAACTCGTTTTTGAAACATGGCAATACTCAAAAATGAGCCCATAGAATTTATTCCCAATTCATGTTCATACTCATTTGAATGAAATGCAATATTTCCATTTTTCATGAGAAAAATAATTGTGGCGTTAATGGGTTAAATAAAACGTGTCAAAAAGAAAATTTAGTCAGTTAAATTTCAATATCCAGGGAGCGCTGTTTCACTTAAGAAATATACTGATAACAATCGAATTGAAAATTTGTATAATTCATATCTCCCCTTCCCCAACATAAATAATAACGTAATACAATATTTCTTAACCGCCATCTCAAATTGATCAAATATATCCAAATCCTGTTAAAAATTTTCAATTTTCTCAGCAACAAATTAATGAATCCTATAAAAATATCAAGATGCCTCCGAATCATTCGATGACTTGCATTTAACCCGGGAGAAGTCACATGGGGTATGACATACCCCGAGTGCGTACGGATTTTGCAATTATCACCACTACTTTTCGAAAAGTAATCTTTAGCGTATTTTATCCTACAATTTGTAACAGTTATCACTGACTAAATAAGTTGAGAATTATTGTTTGTATTTATTGGTGACAAAGTAAAAACTATTCATACCCTAGATATGCGCGATTTCTCCCGGGTTAAAATAACCCATTTATGTGGTCTTGATGGCGCAGTGGATAAGGAAATGGTAACTAGTAGGACTCGGGTCTAATGCTGGCTTTGGGTAAAAGCGTAAATTTTGTTTATCCTCCCATAATCGTAAACAGAACCAGGGATGGCAGCACTAGCGCTTTTTTTCCTAGCTGTTGTTTGAAACATGGACATAGTCAAATAGGAGCACATGATGTTTTATTTTTGAGTGTGTGCATATTTTCAGAAATGAGTATATACATGTTTCAAACCTTATTAATTTTGACTCGGAGCCATTTTGTTTATGCGACATACTGAGATTTGAGTATTTTTTGCTCAGTTTTGAAAATGTCGTTTTTAGAGTGTAGACTGTAATGTATGCAAATTCTTTAATGTGTTCATGCAAATGAACGATAAATGTTAGAAAAGTCATATTCTACAGGGAACTTGTTTTCTCTGCATTAAGAACTAATTTGAAATTCTAATAAAACACCATTTAAAATATATTGCATCTTTATATTACATCTTTCTTATTACACATAGCTGTTCTAAACTTTGAAATTTTAACAAATAGGATTTATTTTGCGTTTTATCAACCATATAAACCTAAAAATTGCATCACAAAAACTTAAAATATTAATTTTATTTGCAGTTTTCTAATTATAAATAACATTTTGGGAATTTTTCTTAATTGTAGAGTTGTGTGGTTGCAATTGCGGTGCCAGATAAAGAAGCTTTAATGTCTTGGTGTTCTGAGCAAAAAATAGCAGGAGATTGGAACGAAATTTGCCAAAATGAAGTAAGATATTTAACTTTTTCCTTAAATAAAATATTTTATATGGAATTAAAAAAATGATTTTTAATGGTAAAATTATTAGAAATTGTAATAACATTATTAATTCGATAGGATTTTCCATAATTTTGTTGCGATAAACGATTTAATTTTCATTAATCAAGCTGTTATTAATAGCTTTTAGATGATATTTCTTGAAGCCATTAAATGATATTTCTATACTGATAATGAGAAAAAGTTATTATTATTATTTTTTTTTTTTGCCGAACATTCTTTAATAAAACATTAAAGTTTTTGCAACGTACCAATCCCATTTGTCAAAATGTAATTCGGAAGTCATCCGATGCGAGGCGTTTAGGTTGTTTCGTTGTAATATTACCTTCCATTCATAGTCGTACTTTAAAGTTTTGTTATGATAGACAAATGTTGCAAGATGTAAAAAATCGCTGGAAAAATATCAGGATTTTGCGAATGAGAAAAAACCAAACATGAGAATTTTGAAGTGCTTTATTTCATTTATAAAACAAGAACGAAAAATCATGTGTCAAGCATAGATTATGTAACACTTTCCAACACTTCCAATAAAATTTTACAAGTCTTTACGGTTTAAAATTACGGTTATAAATTTTAAAACGCGTTCAGCAACTGAAAACGCCCTTCCAGTAATTATTATTAAGAGGCTACTTCACTCTGGCGAAAACAACCGCTCGCTAATGTTAACCCTATGGGGGAAATAAGTTACGATATCTCGTTCGCATTTCAATATTTTTAAATGATTTTTTTTTTTTTTTTTTTTTTTTTTTGTATTGGATAGCTGAAATCAATCTCTATGCACGCTCTTTTGTACTTTTTCGATTTTGATTACAAGTTTTTTTTTTATTAAGATTTTCTTTCGGAACCAGTTTCAAAAGTGAAAGTATCCTCAAAACTGCTGCAAAAATCGAAAAAGTACAAAGGAGTGTGCATAGGAATTAGCCTCAGCTACCCAGTGCCAAAAAAAAAAAAAAAAAAAAAAAAAAAAAACAGTTAAAAATATTGAAACGCGAACGATATATCGTAAATTATTTCCCCCCATAGGATTAACATTAGCGAGCGGGTGTTTTCGTCTGAGTGAAATAGCCTCTTAACAGACAGTAACGAATTTTTTAGTGTGTCCCTGTGAATGAACGATGACTGCTATATACACAGTATTTTATAGTAAGCCTCTTGTAATGTACTTTAGTGAAATATATCAATTTCAATATGTTTGAAATATTGAAACATTATTGAAATAAACCGCAAACGATTTTTCTCCATAAACCGTAATGTAACGGAATACTTTTGAGTGTCCTTGTAAAGGAACTATAAGTTCTATGCACACCCTATTCCATAGTAAACCTCTTCTAGCGCACATCAGTGATATATATCAAATTCAAATTGTTTGAAATTGTGTAACATCAGTAAAATAAACCGCACATAATTTTCCCCCATAGACCCTAATGTAACGGAATTCTTTTGAGTGTCGCTGTAAAAAAAATATGAGGGCTACATACTTCATTTTCAATACCGAACATGTCATAGTAAACCTCAATAATATATATCAATTGAATGACAGTCCGAATATATTTACGCGAGTTAGAGCACGGGTAGACAGACGGGAAAACCGAATTCATAAACGCTTTTCAACTATGTTGGAAAGTGTTAAAAAGGGCGAGAAGGGATAATCTATATCTATTCAGTTATTGTTTTAAACATTTAATCCAGACAGAAGATAATTTTAAAATAAATTTTTAAATACGTCAGATAAAATTTTGTATTACAAAATAATAATCACTTACCATAATTACATTTTATAAGAGTTCGTTATTGTAAAGTATATTATGTACAATGTTTCAATAGAATGAATGTGCTTAATTTTTTCTGACATACTATATATTTAAGTGATTATGCTACTGTAAATTGAATAATAGTTATAAAATTAACGCACTTTTTCAGGATGTTAAAAGACATATTTTGAAAAACTTGAATGAACTTGGAATGAAAGCAGGACTCAAAGGATTCGAAAAGGTACAAAAAATTTGTTTTGAACAATTGACTCGTATTTATTGGACAGCTGTTTCTTTTAATTTTTATATAAGGGGCTGTCCATAAATGATGTCACACTTTTTTCAATATTTTTGACCTCACTCCCCCCCTTTGTCACAAAGTGTCACACTTCACCCTACTCCCCCCCCCCCTTGTCACATGTCACGCTATGTTACATAAACGTATACTTGCAGTTCAGAAACAAAGCACGTTATAGATCACGTTATAGATCATATTTTAAATTTTATTTTTAAACTTTAATTATGTATTTTAATGACATTTGTGAGCTTAACAATAAAAATGATTCGTGTGCTTCTTTTATATGAAATAAGATTAAGGTTTACAACAAAAAACATAATTAATATACAATAATAATAAAATATTAATATGAAAGAGCAATTGAAAACGGTAGTATTTTGGAATTTGAGATGGAATTTAATATATTTGGCTTTAAATCTTATCTTTACTTTATCAACACAAAATACTTTAAAACAGATTGATTTTTAAATAGAAGCCTCAATGTTACTTTTACTTAAAGGGAATTGACATCACATTTCATTTGTCACATTAATATGAGCATAAATCTGCAAATTCCAAACCAATCTCCAAATTAACCAAAATGTGTGATGTCACACTTCTTCTTAACCCCTCCCACCCCCTTGTCACAAACTGTCATAATTTCAAGAAACCTCTCTCCCCCCCTCCAAGCGTGGCATCATTTGTGGACGACCCCTAACTAGCTTCAAAATAGAAAAAAATAATATCATGACTTTATTATTTTATTTTGTAGGTAAAAGCCATTCACCTTCATCCGGATGGATTCAGTCAAGAAAATTCGTTTTTAACTGTTACAATGAAACTCAGACGACCCAATTTGCAGAGGCATTTTAAAGATGTTATACAAAAGATGTACGACAGCTTGCGATGAAGGCCTGCGTTTGCATTGTCAAAAAAATATGCATCATCAATGTGCAATATTACGAGACATTACCTATAGTCTATTCAAAATTAAGAGAGACGAAAAATAAATAAAATCACGTGCTCATTGGCTGCTTTTATAATGTGTTGGCTATAATCAACTCCAGCCAAACGTCGAGAGTTGAGAAGATACGATCTTTATTTTGCTGTAAAAGAAAACACAGTTTGTCTTCCTTTCTTTTGATCCATATTTGTTGATATTGTTTAAAATAGATAAAATCCACACAAAATAAGTATACAAATTCAAATAGTTCTTTTTTTGAAACATTCTTTTATATGCATTCAATATTTATCTTGAAAATCACGCCTAATTTTATAACTGCAATTTATTATTAAAAAAAAAAAATTTTGGTCGCTTGGCAATTTATTCGTTGGGGCCGCTATAACACGAAAGTACCAAATTTACAATATATTAATGAAAACAGAAATAAAAATATTTCATCCTTGAGGGCCGCTATAGCACACGAAAGGGTACTTACGTATTATCCGTGCCAGGAGATTGATCGCCAAAAATGGTTGCCAAGTACCAATCTTGTTTATCGTTGCCAATCATGTTTTTAAATGCAGTAATTTAACATCTATATAATAAAACCGTAAGTCATGTGACTGTCATGAACAATTCCGGGATGTCCGCTTCATTTTTCGTATGCCAGACGGCCATTTTTATTCAAAATTATTTTTTCAAATAAAACTGTATGACAGTTACATTTTTGGAAATATCGTTCAAAATAAATTAATATTTGAGAGACGACTTACACTCAATTATGTATATATTCTGCAATAACTTCAGTTAAAATTAGGTTCGCAGTTCAATTTCTCTATCCATGAAAGTAAACAACAACAAAAAAAGAAAAACATTCATTCGTCGTGAACGTTTAAAATATTAAACTACGGAGGTAATTGTTCAAAAAGCAAGTTCTCCGCGAATGAATTTTTGGACCGCTACGTGGTGTCAAAAAAATAATTAGCACCAGTGAGACAATCAAAGTTTACCATAAACCATTATTATGTGCTATACAACTCAACTTCCTCTCGGATCTTTTCTTGCCGCAAGCTGAATGTAAACAAATACAACTTATGTAATAATCTTTAATGAATCAAATTTCGAAATGATTTGTCAGTTAATTTGGTATTTATGTGTTATGGGAAGAGAGCCAGGAAGAGAGATCATCGAAAATGATTATTAGTCACCAATCATATTTACCATTTTGACCAATCGCGTTCAAAACAGTAATTTAATAAACATTTATAAAATACATAACATCATTAAGTAATTTTATGTTATTTGGGCGCAAATCCCGCCAATAGCATTTTTAAAATGGAACAGCTTTCGTAGACGCATCGGGGTTGGCGCGATTTTTGTTTTGCGCCATTTTGGCGAGAAAACACCATTTTCAGGTACCTGTTAGAGATTGCTAAAACAGCATGTTACTTTTATTTTATTTTGAAATATTTTATTTTATATTAAAAGACACACAATTTTATTATAAAACATACACAATGATCAATTTATTATTGAACACACAATATTTAATTTATTATAAAACATACGGAATTTGCTCTATCGGGTTGCCATACCAAGCAAAATCTAGCCGAAACTGCCGGGTTGCCCAAGCATAAAATTGCCATTTGGATACGCCAAAATGATACGCCGGCGCGTCTGCGACAGCTAGCTGTACCCAAAATTACGTGTAATAATATGCAGCCCGATTATGGCAAATTATTCAAAACGTTTTAGATGATAATAATGATAGATTTTCTAATCTTCAGACATCGAGTCTACAGCCAAAGTTAGCGAGAAACAAAAAAAAAATATTAGCAACAACGTAGTACTTCAAAATACTTTCACAAAATAGACTTCATTTCATCAAATCGTATTAACTAAAATACGCCAATTGGCGATGAACCCAATTACGGAAAATTACTTAATATGTTTAAGAGTCTCCGCATTAGCGAATATATTGCAACTGATAAGCAAACGGTCATGAAGCATAAATATTTAATTGGGTTAAGCGGTTTTTGTCAAGAAAGATAAAATACATAACAACACAAAATATGCGAAATGCTACCATGATGGCAAAAGTTCTTGATTTGTCTATTAGAAGCTTTCGGTTTGGCAAAGGATTAAAAAAATAAATAAATTATGAAAGAAAAGTAACGTGTTATAATGCTTACCATGCATTTAAGGGAGACCAAACTGGTCGCCAGTGGCGGCTAGTTATCAAATAACATTATTAAAAATGGTAATTAATATAAAATAAATAAAATGTAATATATGTTTATTAAATTTATAACATTGTTAAAAATAGTAAATAACATTATTTTAGTAAAATAAATAAATGGTAAATAGCATAGTAAATAAGAAAAAATATTGTTATAGATTATTCCCAGGCATGTACCATGCAGCAAGAAAACAAAATATAAGGGTTACTATAATTAGTAATATTGGCAAACTGGCACGGATAATACGTAAGTACCCACGAAAGTACCAAATTTCTACTTTATTTTCCATATCTGATAATTTGTATCTATCCTATTTGTAACTTTAACATATTTGTAACGATTTTAAACATTTCTATTGCCTATTCAAAGAAAAATTCTTCTAAAGTTGCAGAATTTTGTTAAAAACGCTTAAAAAATTCTTCCAAAGTTACAGAATTTCGTTAAAAACGGTTAAAATAGTAAAATGCGAACATCATTTGGTCCATTCTCGACCGAAAGCAACAACCATTTTCCCAATAGTTAAAAAAAAAAAAAAAAAAAACCCTTGCAATATTTTTATTTTGCGTGGGCACCGAACCCGATTATGGAAAATTCCCCGTTTATTTTAACTCATGATAGAAAGCGCGAACTAGTGAATTTATTTAAAAAATAAACAATTATTGTTCTGTTTATCTTTTAAGATAATGGGAACAAGAAAAAAAGTATTATTTAAATTACTAGGATTTTTAAATTCAGTTCTCAACATATAATTATAATTTAATTAATTTGAAACTATTAATCACTGAAACCGTATTTGAAAAAAAAATTGTATTACGTTCTTTATTTTTCCTTTATAATACTAATATTAAAATGGCGTATAATTAAATCCATTGTTGTTGTAACTCGTATACAATTGCAACCATAAATAATATTTGGCGATTTATCACCTGTTGCAAGCCAAATGAAAACTGCTTTATAATTAATATATTAATTTATAAATAAGTTCTGAAACTATTAAAATGTTGCATTGGAAATACATTTGTGTACATTTCTTTTATAATTCTAGCATATCAGGGAGACAGTAAAAAATTGAAAA
This sequence comes from Maratus michaelseni, assembly GCA_963931845.1. NCBI lineage: Eukaryota > Metazoa > Arthropoda > Arachnida > Araneae > Salticidae > Maratus > Maratus michaelseni. The sequence continues at coordinate 388,349,309 of OZ007587.1, read as the reverse complement.
CGAAATTCCAACTTTATAAAAACCACGTTGAGTTAAGAAAATTGGAAATTGTACATAAAACTTGACAAATAAGGTGCGTTCGTATTATAACTAGTTTTATAAATATTGACATCTTGGTGCAATAGCTGTTGCACTCTTATACAAAATGCATGAATAAAAAATTTATTTTATATGCAGATTTTCATATTATAGATATTAATTTTATTTTATGAAATTAAATTTCAATACACATTTACAAGCAATTAATTACAATTCTATTACATTAAAATTATACTATGCACAAATATCCAATACATGACAATGTAAAAAATCATCGTTATTATATTAGTGAAATGTAGTATATCGTCTGTTATTATGATATGATTATTTTTCGTAATAAAATAAGTACATTTTAAGTTGGCAGCATTTTATCTTTTGTTGACATTTACTGAAAAATTTCAATGGGAAATTTAAGCCTAGCTTTGAAAATTTCAGAACTTGAAATCCATATTTCAGCTCTTTTTCCATTTAATATCTATTTCTCCGGAAATATCTATCCAAAAACTATCGGTAGATTATAGGATTGCTATAATTAAACAATTGCAGTATACAAATTCAATTTTTAAATTCAGCCGTAGTATGAAAATAATATGACTCTATCTTAAATAGGACATAATCACCATGGCAACCTAGAATCGTTACCTATCATGTGATATCATTGAATTAATGACGTATGATAAGATTTAAAAGAATGAAGAAAACTTTTATTAATATATTTTTATGTTTTGATTCGATTTTCATAAAATTTGAAGTGATTCGACAAAATTCTGCAACGATTATATATATTCAATTTCAAATCATTCGGTTGGGTAGTTTTTACGCTGTTATATGTAGACAGACGGACAGATGGACGACGACTATAGGCGCTACGTATTTATATATTTACGAACGCTCCTAATAAAAGACTGTGAAAAACAAACAACAACAAGCAAATTTAAAATCATCCCAAAAGGGGGAGAGAAAAGGAAATAAACATCAAATTTTACCAATGTTAAGAAGAAAATTATTTTAATACTTACAAAGTGATGTATCACAACTTCATCCTGAATTTGCGATAACGGATATTAACGATGTTTTGATAAAAAGCTCATCCAAAATGCACCAATTAATTTTAATTTGTTAATTTGATTAGTTTAATTTTAAACATTAAATATGTCAGGTTTCTCTGGTAGCTGCAAGAGTTAAAAGCTACTCTTAAGGGATTACCTTATTGTATATGTATCTATTGTGTACCGTTAGAGGCTTGCTTAAGAAAAATCTTAATCCGGAGGGGAGCGAGTTGATTATAATGAAAGAAGTATTTCCTTTGCAATGTGGTCTTTTATAGATAAGAAAGATATTGCACCCATTATTTAGGAAGACAGACCCTTGGAAACAGACCAGGAGCCCCGTAGACAGAAGGGTTCTCGGGTGGATGACAAGAGAGGGAGGTTAGTTCGAACGGAGGAGCGAAGCAAGAAGGGTCGTACGGAGAATAAGCTCTGAGACCCGGTTTGAGTTCTAACGTAGGAGCGAAGGTGTAAGGTCGTTCAGAGTTGGCACTCTGAGACACGTGTAGGTAGGAGTATCTCTCGAAAGGAAGAGATATAGCGGGTGTGAGATTAATAGAAATCTCGGTGCTGAGTGAATTAACGTAGCCTAACGGTACACGTAAAGCGTTTTCTGTAAATATTTTGATTTAATATTAAACCGGATAATTTACATCCGAGTTAAGTGTAAATATTGTTAATAAAGTGTTGGTTTAAGTTTAATTGAAAGAGTTAGGTTTTTCTTGAATATATATCACGTATCGTGTCCGATATCACGTATTCATATCGGTGGTGGCAGCATATCAAAAGACCGGATTATATTTCGAAGTCGTGTGGACGGAAAAGTGGAATCAGACAATGTTGGCAGCGACGGGATCTGAATCACCGAAGACCAGTGCCAGTTAGCCGTATTACAGTCAGTTTATGCCAGATCGTCTAGCGGAAGTGTTTGTGCCCTATTGTCGTAGAGCAGTGCCAGTTAGCCGTACTACAGTCAGTTTATGCCGGATCGTCTAGCGGAAGTGTTTGTGCCCTATTGTCGTAGACCAGTGCCAGTTAGCCGTATTACAGTCAGTTTATGCCGGATCGTCTAGCGGAAGTGTGTGTGCCCTATCGTCGTAGACCAGTGCCAGCTAGCCTATCGTCTTTACAGTGAAGTGAACTAGTGATTGTGCTGTGTTAGTGTAGTGTTGTGTGTAGTGTTTTTGTGCATAGTGAAGCAAGTTACAGTGATTGTTGCCCGAGAGAGCAATATTTACCCGGGTTAAAAGTGAGCAGAGAATTGCCCCAGCGAATAAAGTGCGAGGTAAGGTGTTTTGATAATTTTATTCTACTGACATTCTCGAACCTACTGTTTTTTTTGTGTGTAATTGATGGTAATTTAAGTTTAATGTTGTGGGTAATTTATGATAATTTGTGTGCAATATAATAATTGGGCTAAATCAAATGAGATATTGACAACCATTTTTACACTATTGTTTTAAGAAAAGGAGATAATATTGTCTACTAGATTTGATTTTCAATTTTTATTACAGATAAGATTAATGATTAAAATTAATGCATTGTGTTATTAGTTGGAAGGAATAATTGAAATTTTTAAATTTAAATTATTATTAAAGTAATATTTAAATTAAGTGATATTGTTTGAAGTTTGAAATACTGATAGTAAATAAGGAAGGCAAATTTGTGTAGAAGTTAAATTAAATTGAAATAACCTTCAAGGAAGAATTTAAGGTCCAAGTAAAAAACTAGTCGGATGTGTCAATCCCAAAACTTTCTTCTATCTCACACAGGTTCCGCATACACTAAAAAGAATCAGCACCAATTTATATCAAGGTCTAAGTGAAACTCAAGTTTTAATAAATTCCATGCAATATTTCTTGAGATAGGACTATCGCTAAAATCGTGTAAATCCTACAAAATGCTGCATAGCAGCGGCACCTGCTGGGCGATTTTTACCAAAAACTAATCAGCACCAATTTATATCAGAGACTAACTGAATATAAAGTTTTATTAAATTCCGAGCATTAGTTCTTGAGATAGAGCTATTGTAAATTCGCGAAAAAGGCTGCATAGCAGCGCCACCTGCCGGGCGAATTTTACCAAAAACTAATCAGCACCAACTTATATCAGGGTCTAACTGAATCTAAAGTTTTATTAAATTCCGAGCATTAGTTCTTGAGATAGAGCTATTGCGGAAATCGCAAAAAATGCTGCTTAGCAGCGCCACCTGCAGGGTGATTTTTACCAAAAACTAATCAGCACCAATTTATATCAAGGACTAACGTAATCTAAAGTTTTATTAAATTCCGAGCATTAGTTCTTGAGCTAAAGCGCCCACAAAATTTTTGTCACATACAGACAGAGTCACAGACAGACATTTTCTAAAAATAGTCAAATCGTGTTCAGGACCTTCTAAAACGTATAAATCCGTCGAAAACCGGAAGTCGAAAATTTTCATGAATCCAATACTTTCTTCTTGTAAAGATAGAAGAAAGTAAAAAGGTGCTGTGATTTACTTTTTAATGTGACAACTAATTTTGGGAAATTAAAATATTTTTTTGAGATTAAATTGAGGAATTTATGTGTATTTCATGCAAATTTTGTTAGGTGGATATCTTTATGTAGTGATTGGCATCAGTGTTTTATTCAAATTGCAAAGTATCAGTATTATTGTGTAAATTGTATTTTATTATTTAATTGTATAAATTTAAAATCTGTATTGCATAGTAATCAAATTAAAATTATTTTTTTCTTGGTTATTGAAAGCAAATTGTGGGGTACCAGTGTCTAAGGAAATTTATCAATTTATTATTATTTATTTGAAATATGTTAAATAGTATAATATGTGGAGGTAACTTATGAGGGTAGGATTTGAGGAAGTAGTAATTTGATATTGTGCTTAAGTATTATTGTAGGGTGGTAACAATTATCGGTAGAAGGTATGGCTTTCTTACTAAAAATAAAAAGGGTGGATCTTCAGGCGATGTGTGAAGAGTTAGGAATTGAAGTCTCGGAAGGTGATACCAGGTTTAAGCTTAAGAAAAAGATAGTGGAGAGCGACGAATATGAAGAGGGGGCCGTTATGGAATTATCTAACATTATTGTTACGGAGCGGTTAGAAAAGGTAGAAAGGGAGGAAAAGTTACAACGAGAAAAGTTAGAAAGGGAGTTAGACCGTGAGAAGTTAGATAGAGAAGAAAGGTCTGAAAAATTGAGATTGGAACATGAGTTAGAGTTGGAAAGGATAAAAATTCAGAGTTCGGCAAATAACTCTAATGGGACTAGAGAATCTAATCATGAGAGTAGCCTAGAGAAATTGATTAAAAGTGTTAAAACTTTGTCTATCAAAGTTCCAGAAGGGACTGAGGGATGGAATCTGTTTTTTAGCAGTTTAGAACGGGCATTCCAAACAAAAAATGTACCGGAAACCCAGCAGGCCGAAATTCTGCTAAATATGTTAGGAGATAAGGCCGATAACTTGCTAATATACACTACTAGGGAACAAATTGAGAGTTATGAGAAAATAAAGGAATTAGTTCTAAGGGAACACGAGCCGACACCGAAAGCGTGTTTGGAAAACTTCAAGAAGGCTAGAAGGAATCAAAATGAAACTCATGTACTATTTGTATCGCGTTTAATAGCAACGTGGGAAAATTATTGTAAGATTAGAGGTGCAGATACGTATGAGAAGGTTAATCAGTTAATTGTCACGGATAAGTTGTTAAATACATTAGATGAGGAAACCGCGACGCATATTGGATTAACTCAGCACAGTAATTGGTTAGAAGTTTCTAAAATTGCTAGGGAATGTGATAATTTCTTTGATGCTAAACAAAAATCTTATGCGGTAACTTATAAGGGTTATAAAAGTAAATATAGGTATGTTAATAATGAAGATTCTAGAAGGGCAAAAGATGAGGGATTTAGTAGTAATTGGAGACAAAAAGGGAATAATGAGGTTAGTCCATTTTTGGGTAGAAAACCGGAATATAAGAAACCTAATGATACGACGCCTATCTGTTTCAAGTGTGGTTTACGAGGCCATGTCCAGCGATTTTGTACAAAAGGAAATAATGAGGGAAGTAATCAAAATAATAACCGACAAGAACCAAGGGCTAGTATCAATAATGTCTCAGTGCGAGGAATTAAAGAATTACCAAGGGGAGCGAGTATGGCAAGAATCGGAGCAAAAGGGAATTGGAGAACTAAAGTTATTGGATAGAAGTTAAATAAACTCGAGAAAGTGGAGGTTAGTGTAAATGGGAAAATAGCAAAAGGATTAGTGGATTCTGGTTTCGAAATTAGCGTCGTTCATAAAGATTTAGTACCAGCAGAGAAACTAAGAGGGGCTGGTAGCATCTATTTACAAGGGATATTTGGTAAGGCAGTTAAATCGCCGTTAATTCAATTACCTTTAGCTATTCCAAAACGCGGTCAAACTAGTCTAATTCATCAGGATGTACTTTGCGCGATAATTGATAATAGTAAGGAACAGGTAATTTTACATCCTGACGTGGCTAATGAATTGTCAGGGTTAAACCAAGAGAAATCATTAAGACAATCGGTAGAAAGGGAATGTCAGGAAGGTAGTAAGGATAAAGTGAAGGAAGGGGAAAGGATTGGAAATGATAAGAGTGACCGTTATGTCGTAGAAACGAGATCGGTAAATTTACAAAGTCAGGAAAAGGAAAAAGCCGAGGTGGAGAAAAGTAAGATTGATCAAGTTACGGAAAGTAGTTCAAATGTATTTCAGAAAACCCAAATGAATTGTAAAGATTTAGAGAAAGCTTGGGAATTGGCTGAAAATGAGAGAGAGTCTTATTATATTGTGAATGGGATGTTATATCATAAAGAGAAATTGGTAGATGAAACGGTAGCTCAATTAGTAATACCTAAAATTAGAAGGGAGAAAATTCTAAAACTAGCGCATACCTCCTTATATGGAAAACATCATGCGGTTAAGAAAATGTTAGAAAGAATCAAGCATTCATTTTATTGGGAAAATATGGCAGAGGAAGGTAAAACGTTTTGCAAATCAGGTGTAGAATGTCGTTTAACGAGGGAAATGAATGGAAGTGATAGGGAGAAAGAGGAAATAGGTCAACCTGCATATATAATTGAGTTAGTGGACGGAAGTAAGAAACGGGTGTATCAAAATGAAATGAGGGATTTTATGGCCAAAAATAAAGTAGTCGATATTGTCTTGGATAGTGACGGGGAGTTTGAAGACTGTAGGAAAAATCTGTTGTTAGACAGAGAACAACCGGAAGTTAAAGACATAAAGGGATTCGAAATAAAAGGGTTAACCAATATTCAAGTGGGGGACATAAAATCAATCTTAAGGAAAAATAAAGAATGATTTGTGGGTCCTATCCAACTGGTAGAAACGGAGAGAAATCGGATTGGTCGTAAACCGGAGAGGGGTAAGATAAAGCAGAAATGGTACAATGTCTTTATTACATACAAAGAGGACTTGGACAGGCATGTCCCGGATTGGCTAGAGGAAAATTTAATTAGGACATCAAAGGCAGAAGGTAGCCATTCAAGCGGGTGCATTGCGGAAAGGGTTCTGTGCGAAAGGGGCCAATTAAGTTAACGAGGAAGGACTGGAAAAAGTTGTACCGCCTCCAGTAATATCAGCCTAAGGACTGACATTGAAATGACATAATACTAGTGTAACTTTATTTTTTTGTGTATTTATAATTGTATTTGCATCTTGTATTTATAACAGTGTATTAGCATATTGTGTAATTTTTTTCTGTAGTTATCACATTAGTATATGGTTCATTAGAGATGTCAGTAGGTAATTTTCAGACACCTTGAAATATTTATGTAATGGTAGTAATGAAGAAACCTATCAAGGAACTGTTGAACTCTTCTCAGACATTACATAGTTTTGAAGAAAATTAGCCCCTAAAAGGCATATTTTCCGCTAAGGTGGGGGGTTTCAGGTTTCTCTGGTAGCTGCAAGAGTTAAAAGCTATTCTTAAGGGATTACCTTATTGTATATGTATCTATTGTGTACCGTTAGAGGCTTGCTTAAGAAAAATCTTAATCCGGAGGGGAGCGAGTTGATTATAATGAAAGAAGTATTTCCTTTGCAATGTGGTCTTTCATAGATAAGAAAGATATTGCACCCATTATTTAGGAAGACAGACCCTTGGAAACAGACCAGGAGCCCCGTAGACTGAAGGGTTCTCGGGTGGATGACAAGAGAGGGAGGTTATTTCGAACGGAGGAGCGAAGCAAGAAGGGTCGTACGGAGAATAAGCTCTGAGACCCGGTTTGAGTTCTAACGTAGGAGCGAAGGTGTAAGGTCGTTCAGAGTTGGCACTCTGAGACACGTGTAGGTAGGAGTATCTCTCGAAAGGAAGAGATATAGCGGGTGTGAGATTAATAGAAATCTCGGTGCTGAGTGAATTCACGTAGCCTAACGGTACACGTAAAACGTTTTTTGTAAATATTTTGATTTAATATTAAACCGGATAATTTACATCCGAGTTAAGTGTAAATATTGTTAATAAAGTGTTAATTTAAGTTTAATTGAAAGAGTTAGGTTTTTCTTGAATATATATCACGTATCGTGTCCGATATCACGTATTCATATCGGTGGTGGCAGCATATGAAAAGACCGGATTATATTTCGAAGTCGTGTGGACGGAAAAGTGGAATCCGACAAAATATTTGCCATTTTTTTTTTTTTTTTTTGAAGGTGTGTGTGTGTGTGTGTGTGGGGGGTACTATTTATCATATATATTATTTCTGTTGTCAACATCCCTTTTTCTATGAATTTACGAAACGCACAACAACGAATGAGGTAATCATTCGAAATGTTTTGGAAGCGGGTTCTGACATAGTACACTCACATTTCTTTAAAAGATGTTTTTTGATTAAAACTTGCTGTTAATTAAAAATTAAATCGGCATTGTTTTCATAAATGAAATGAAAGGTTTTCCTCAAATTAGTGTTGTCACAAAAATAAAATACCGCATTATAGAATGCTCATCAATGATTATAGAAAAATTAATAGTACAAAAAGGTAAAGTATGATTTATCCGCACGGGTTTATTTTATTTTTATGGTTAAAAAACAAAGTTGAAATTGAAATGTTTAGAAGAAAAAGACACCATCGATCGATCGAAGCAATGGTATTTTCACGTGTAGAATAAAAGGTATGTTTTGTTATATTAGATTAAATTGTATTTTAAATGCATTCAATTTTTGTTTCTTTGTTTCCTGTTTTTCAAGAAGCGGATGATATCATCTTCTAATGCAGTTAAAATACGATTGTTATTTTTTTTCCTTGCACGTGCCTTCTGTTATCTTTAATCAGTTTTTACTGTAACTTTGATTGAATAAATGAGACAATATTCCAGATTCACTAATGCATGTATTTTTATCCTTAATTTTTCTTTATAAGTTTAAACCTGCATAAAAAATATATATATATATTAGGTATTGCTAAAAATTATTAAATTGCAGTGCAAAATCCTCGCACGTGTCCACTGGTTTTTATAAAGTAGCCAAATAAGCGAAAAAAGTACAAGACTGAATTTCCAAGGCATAAATTGGCAACCCTTATATTTATTTAAATTCTTTCTTAACTTTGAATGAACCAGTAGTTTTATTTTTTAAAACTTGTGTCATGTAGACAATTTAGATTCATGTCACTCCCTTTTTAGGTGCGTTCGTAATTATATAAATACGTAGCACCTATTGTCGTCGCTTGGTCAGTCCGTACGTCCGCCTGTCTGTCCGTCCGTCCGCATATAACAACGCAAAAACTACCCAACCGAATGGTTTGAAATTTAAGATATATTATCTTTGCAGAATTTTGTCGAGACATTTCAAATTTTATTAAAATCGAATCAAAACTTTAGGAGATATTAATAAAAATATTTATTAAGAAATTTGAATTTTTTTTAAAAATCGGTGCTTTCTTGTTATAGGAGCTTCCGAAGTTTAATCGTCAAGCGACCGAGATACTTATTCTATTACAGAAATTAATCTGCAGACGATATCATTCATTTCACAGAATTAAAAATCATCAAGATCTAAATATTTATATAGCTAGCTACAGTAAAAACGCACCTCATTTGTCACGTTTGACGTACAATTTCCAGCTTGTTTCTATTTATATGCTGCTTAATAATACTAATAAAAAAAAATACAGATATTTAATTCTCCATGTGGTGCTAATCGTATTGAAACACAATCAACTTCTTAATTATTTATTAGGTGCGTTCGTAATTATATAAATACGTAGCACCTATAGTCGTCGTTTGGTCCGTCCGTCTGTCCGTCCGTTTGTCTGTCTGTCTGTCTGTCTGTCTGTCCGTCCGTTTGTCTGTCTGTCTGTCTGTCTGTCTGTCCGCATATAACAACGCAAAAACTACCCAACCAAATGGTTTGCAATTTAAAATATATTATCTTTGCAGAATTCTGTCGAGACATTTCAAATTTTATTAAAATCGAATCAAAACTTTAGGAGATATTAATAAAAATATTTATTAAGAAATTTGATTTTTTTTTTTTAAATCGGTGCTTTTTTGTTATAGGAGCTTCCGATGGATGTTAAATCGTCAAGCGACCGAGATACTTATTTTATGACAGAAATTAATCTGCAGACGATATAATTCATTTCACAGAATTAGAAATCAGAAAAGGTCTGAATATTTATATAACTAGCTGATACATATATATCTGAATATTTATATAACTAGTTAAGATATTTGTATGAACAGTGTCATAAAATATATACTTAACTAGCTGTTTAACCCGTTCTACGCACGGGATATCATGAATTTAATTCTAAAACGTGCGTACGAACGCTCCTCGTTTGTAACGTTTGACGTACAATTTCCAACTTGTTAATATATAACAAGATACAAATGAGAATTACATATTCTTGCGTAAAATTAATTTAAAATAATCTTTTTTTCCGTAAGCGGGGGACTAAAAATTGGTCTTGGTAAAAATATTTCATTAATATTTTTTCCTTTGCTTAATTATTAATATTTTTTAAGATGTTGGTTGTTTAAAAAACTAAAATATCAGTTTAACTTTCGTCAATTTTCTTTTCTAATGCTTATAATCGTTGGAGAATATTTCTGCATTTCTTGAAGAAAAGCACGATTCTATTGTATTTCTCCCCTTTGCAATGAGGGGCCTGAAATAGCAACCCCTTTAGATGATTACGTGTATTAAGAATAAATAAACAGCTGGCTTTTACTTAAATATGGACACTTATTTCAGCTCTAAATATTATAAAGAAAATTATGTTACGGACAGTGTAAAGAGAATTAAATCGAGTATTAGGTGATTGGTTGGTAAACTCCTATATTATTGCATGGAAAAACCAATTAATTCGATAAAAATTATTCAAATTTTGAATATTTTCTATGTATTACGGTTCAAAAACTAATATAAGTATAATTTTCCTTTACAAAAAGAATAGCTAATCTTATAGTTGAAACATTCTTATGAAATCAGCATTTGTTTTGCTTAATTTTTAGCTCACAGGCTATCAAAGCCTGAGAGCTAATGTGCCCGCCCGTTCTGTATGTATGTACGTTTGTATGTACGTTTGTATGTACGTACGTAACGCGATAACTCGTGATAGAAATATCCGTTTTGCTTCCAATTTTGTTTATAGGTTCATTCTAATAAGGCGCTTCCCTGATTAGTTTTCGGAGTTCATTGGTTAAGTATAAAGGGGGAAAAGGGGGCTAACTCCCCCTTAATTTGTATAAATGGGTTTTTCATGCAGAATTATCCGTTTTTCTTCAAATTTTGTATATAGGCTCATTGTGATAAGGCGCTTCTCTGATTATTTTTTTTTTTTTGGGGGGGGGGGGTTCATTGGTTAAGCATAAAGGGGAAAGGGGGGCTAATGCTCCCCCTAATTTACATAAATGGGTTTTCCTTGCAGACTTATCCGATTTTCTTCAAATTTTGTATATAGGTTCATTTTGGTAAGGAGCTTTCCTGATTAGTTTTGGGCGTTCATTGGTTAAGTATAAAGGGGGTAATGGGGGGCTAATCCTCCCTCTTAATTTAGATAAATGGATTTTTCACGCAGAATTATCCGATTTTCTTCAAATTTTGTATATAGGTTCATTGTGGTAAGGGGCTTACCTGATTAGTTTTGGAAGTTCATTGGTTAAGTATAAAGGGGGTAACGGGGGTCTAATCCCCCCTTAATTAAGATAAATGGGTTTTTCATGCAGAATTATCCAATTTGCTGCAAATTTTGTATATAAGTTCATTGTAATAAGACGCTTTCGTGATTAGTTTTGGGTGTTTATTGGTTAATTATAAGGGGGGGGGGTGGATGATTCCCCTTAATATATTGTCGACTTCTTTATTTTTCGATGGGCATTATTCTTTGAAATAAGTGTGTAACATACAATTAGTGTGAACCTGTGAGCTCAATGCCCTCAGTTTAACTGGGCAGTTTTCTTTTTAGTTCACAGGCTATCAAAGCCTGAGAGCTAATGTGCCCGCCCGTTCTGTATGTATGTACGTACGTAACGCGATAACTCGTGATAGAAATATCCGTTTTGCTTTCAATTTTGTTTATAGGTTCATTCTAATAAGGCGCTTCCCTGATTAGTTTTGGGAGTTCATTGGTTAAGTATAAAGGGGAAAAGGGGGGCTAACTCCCCCTTAATTTGTATAAATGGGTTTTTCATGCAAAATTATCCGTTTTTCTTCAAATTTTTGTATATAGGCTCATTGTGATAAGGCGCTTCTCTGATTATTTTGGGGGGTTCATTGGTTAAGTATAAAGGGGAAAAGGGGGCTAATGCTCCCCCCTAGTTTACATAAATGGGTTTTCCTTGCAGACATATCCGATTTTCTTCAAATTTTGTATATAGGTTCATTTTGGTAAGGAGCTTTCCTGATGAGTTTTGGGCGTTCATTGGTTAAGTATAAAGGGGGTAATGGGGGGGCTAATCCTCCCCCTTAATTTAGATAAATGGATTTTTCACGCAGAATTATCCGATTTTCTTCAAATTTTGTATATAGGTTCATTGTGGTAAGGGGCTTTCCTGATGAGTTTTGGGCGTTCATTGGTTAAGTATAAAGGGGGTAACGGGAGTCTAATCCCCCTTTAATTAAGATAAATGGGTTTTTCATGCAGAATTTTCCGATTTGCTGCAAATTTTGTATATAAGTTCATTGTAATAAGACGCTTCCGTGATTAGTTTTGGGTGTTCATTGGTTTATTATAAGGGGGGGGGGATGATTCCCCTTAATATATTGTCGACTTCTTTATTTTTCGATGAGCATTATTCTTTGAAATAAGAGTGTAACATACAATTAGTGTGAATAGCCTGTGAGCTCAATGCCCTCAGTTTAACTGGGCAGTTTTCTTTTTTATTATACTTATTAATAATATACTTATTAAGGCGCCCATTGTTCAGAAACTATAATATAAGTTTAAATTTCCTCTTATAAGTTAATATCCTCATCTTATAGTTGAATAATTCTTAAGAAATCAGAATTTTTCATTACAAAAAAAAATTTGTTTAATTATTAATACTCGTTAAGGTGTTTGTCATTTAAAATTAATATATATGTTTAATCTTTAGCTTATGGTTTGATATCCTCATTACAGTTGAAAAATTCTTAAGAAATCAGCTTTTTTCCTTAAAATGGATATTTTGCATTGCTTTGTGTAATTATTAGTACACATTAATGTGATGATTGTTCAAAAACTAAAATATAAGTTTATATTTCATCTTATAAGTTGATACGTCATCTTATCATTGAAAAATTCTTAAGAAATCGCCTTTTTTCCTTAAAATTGATATTTTTCCATTGTTTCCCATAATTTAGTAGTACTCATTAAGATGTTCGTCATTCAAAATTTTTATATAAATTTAATATTCATCTTATAGTATGATAATCTAGTCCATTTAACATCATCTTAGAGTTCTTACGTCCACCCCTCGTCTTACAGTTCATATTTAACCGTTTTTTTTTATTTTCCCGCTAGGAGTGCTTAAGTCGGTTTCGGCGGGTGGACAGGAGGTGGGTGTGCGGGAGGCGGTGGGACTGTCCCTCGGTCCCACCAGCTGAGCCCAAATTCTCATTTTTCTACTACAGATATCAAATTTTTCTTAATTCAGCCATTGAATGCAAACGGATCAGGGTCCATAAGCCGTGTTTTTGGCCCATGAAATAAGACTAAAATTCGATTTTGTTATACTGACTTAAAATTTTACTTTTTAATATTAGAAGGTTTATCCTGTACGATTTCTACAATATTTTGTGGATTTTGTTCGGATTTATATAACTTACACAAGCTCAAAGTTCGTATTATTCGTAGTTTTTGATGAAATGTACGAAATTTTTCCTAATTTTACCTCAATTATTTATAGGAGCGCAATCGTACAACACTTTCTTCTTTACATATATTATAAAATACATCAAAATGTACAATATATGTAAAAATAAAAGTGTCCAAAGCTGCGCTCATAGTAAAATATTAAAAACTAGCAAGCTACGCCCGCTGCGCTGGTCTGTTTCTACAAATGTACCTTGAATCAAATGAAATATATCGTTTAATTTTACATTGTATTTGAAAGCAGTCTGTATATATACCTGGAATATCTTTCCATATGAAAAAGGACGCCATTTCGCTATTATATTTTCAAATGTGCAGTCAAAATTTTAGCTGTTATAGACCAACTCTTTTATTTGGTCATTTTCAGTTAGGGTTTGGTAAAGAACGATAGAACTATATGCAGTATACTAAAACCATTACTAAAAATTATCGAACTTACAATGTAAACAAATTAACTAACAAAATCCATCCAGTAGAAGTTTTTATAAAGGCTAATCTTTGATAATCGGGTTCATTTGATTAGAACTTTTCCACATAATTCTAAAACTAACATATGAAACATACTAAAACCATCCTTACAAATTATCAAATTAACAATGCAATTCGCAAAAAATACACCCAGTAAAAACTTTCAAAAAGTCTAATCTTTCGGAATCGGGTTCATCTGACTATATAACCTTCACACATAACTGTTTGACTAAGCAACGTAAAACAATATGTAGTACACTAAAGCCATTCCTGAAATAGCATCTAACTAATAATACAATTCTCATCAAAATCCGTCCAGTAGAACTTTTTCAAAAGGCTAAACTTTCATAATCGGGTTCACCTGATTATAGAACTTTCCCCCATAACTCTATAACTAAGCAACGTAGAACAATTTGTTATACAATAAAAGCTTATCTGAAAAATTATCTATCTTACAGTTTAAAGTCAATGAAAATCCATTCAGCAGAACTCGAGTTATGAGCAGCCGAAACTTCACATATAAAGTAGAAGTAAATAGAAGTATATTGCTATTAATATAATTTACATTTGAGTAGAAAAAGGGTACTTTTCGGTCAGCCGGGCGCCAGTGATATATGTACATATAAATATATATGTATATACATATCTATATATATATATATTCATACATATAAGTGTATATATATATGTATGTATGTATATGTGTAGATATATGTGTATATATGTGTGGGTATATATACATGTACATTTATAATTGGCACCCGGCTAACTGAAAAGTACCAAAAAAAATATTTAAAAATTCTGTCGTACACTTGAAAAAATACCTTTTGGCTTAAAATCTAATTGTTTGGGGACAAAAGTAAAATAAAAATCGCCAAGAACAAAAGATAAATCGCCAAATATTGTTCCAATAGCAATCTTGCAAATTGAATAATTTTTTAAGCAATACGAACTTTCTCAATCATGTTTAAATTAAATGTTTTCGTTTTATAATGTTAACTCTCATCAAAACTATTTTTCTTTTTTTCTTTTCTTTCTCTTTCTTTCTTTCTTCTTAAATAAAATTAGCAACAGTTTTTTCTTTTATTTTCGAGATGTATAGCCATTTCAATTTTTTCTGAAAAAAAAAACTTTTTGGTTTAAAATCAAATTGTTTGGGGTCAAAAGTAAAATCAAAATCGCCAAAAACAAACGATAAATTGCCAAATATTGTTCCGATAGCAATCTTGCAAATTGAATAATTTTTTAAGCATTACGAACATTCTCAATCATGTTTAAATTAAATATTTTCGTTTTATAATATTATTTCTCATCAAAACTGTTTCCTTTTTTTTCTTTTCTTTCTCTTTCTTTTTTTTTCTTTTAATAAAATTAGCAACAGTTTTTTCTTTTATTTTTCGAGATGTATAGTTTTTTCAATTCTTTTTGCAACAATATATATAATGGTCGCCAAAAAATTAACAATGGTAACGTTTTCGTCCAAAATAACAGAACTTTCCATCTTAATTCTATAACTAATCTACGTAGAACGTTGTGTTATGTACTAAAACCTTCCCTGAAAAAATATCTATCGAACAGTGCAAGTTCCATCAAAATCCATTCAGCGGAACTCGAGTTATAAAGGAACGGAACGAAATTTCTGTTTGTGTTTTATATATTATATATATATATATATATATATTAGATAGAGAGTTAATTAACTGCATTCCCTCACGTCACAAGATACTTTAGGATGCAGCAACGTGTTTAAACGTGCTAAAATGAACGTAACTATTTCTAATGTAAAGGAATGCAGCTATCAGCAATTAACTGTTCAATAATTATGTAAATTCTGTTTAAAGAAAATTGGTAGAAATACTTACGTAATATCCGTGCGGGGGAGATAGATAGCCAAAAATAGTTGTTAATCACCAGTCATGTTTATCGTAGTTAATAGCCAATCGTGCTCAGACAGTAATTTTACAGTATAATACAGTAAATTACATTTATTGTGAATACAACATCGTTGAAAATGGTAAATAAAATAAAAGCCAATTAAAATACTACAAAACAATAATTTAGAATACATTTTATAAACATATAATATCAGATGAACTGCTTTCAGATATAAAAAGATATTTATAATACTAACAGTTTCATTTTTGGCTGTATGTTTCGGTATTATTCAGTATGTATTATACCGGTTTGGCCCGCGGAATAAATATGATAAATATATCCTAATCACATATTATATCTAATGAATATAATATACATATCTATAGCTATATAATATTATATAGTTATATATACACTGTAAAAAATGACCAATGTTTCTTATTTTATGAAAATATACTATAACCACGAACGAAAATATAATATAATCTTCTGAGTTATCCGAAATTCCGAATAGCGTGTTCCATTGTCTTTTGAATCCCCAGAAACCAATATATTTCCAAAATTTAAAGAATTATTTATAAAAAACAAAGAATTTTTCGCTGCCCGTATTTTTCAGAAACGTCTCCGAAGGGTTTTAATAGTGTCTTAATGAGTGTCCTCAGCCTGTAATACCTGTTTTTCGAATGTCATCCATTCTCAAGTAAACGTTTTCAGCCGCATAAGTTAATTTATACATGAAAGAGTAAAGAAATAATCTTAATTTTAATGTTATTGTTAACACTGTTAATTTTGCATGTTTGCCTGCTAAACATATTTTTTGAGCATGAAAATGTTTACTTGAGAATTGATGGCATTCGAAAAACAGGTATTCCAGGCTGAGGATACTAATTAATACACTATAAAAACCCTTCGGAAACGTTTCTGAAAAATACGGGCAGCGAAAAATACTTTGTTTTTATAAATAATTCTTTAAATTTTGGAAATGTATTGGTTTCTGAGGATTCAAAATACAATGGAACACGCTATTTGGAATTTCGGACAACTCAGAAAATTATATTATATTTTCGTTCGTGGTTATAGTATATTTTCATAAAATAAGAAACATTGGTCATTGTTTACAGTGTATATATAAATGGTTCTGTAATTGCCTTTAATATTTATGCTACGAAATATTAACTAAAGAGTTACAATGTAGAAAGAAACAAGAACGAAAAATCTTGCGTCAAGCATAGATTATGAAACACTTTCCAACACAGCCAGAAAACTGTAACGAAACTTCACTGTTAAATACAATGAAAGAAGATATGTAAGTATACAGTTTAGATAACATATAGCACATTGAAAAATACAGTTTTAGCAATTACTATCCGTTGTCAAAAATGTAGTCGAATTATTTTGTGCAGCCCTGTATATGATCAATAGATGTAGATATATAGCATGATAAAATTTAGTTCAGTTAGAATATTCACATTTAGCAATTTTCACCAATCGATGGAAATGCACTCGAAATCTTTTGTACAGCCCTGTATATTATATAAAGGCTTTTGTACACACCACATATTAAGCTAAAAGGCAACTTAAAACTCACTCGCATCAATTATCAACCGCAAACGACAATGTATATTTTTCTTTGCGTAGCCCTTTATATGAATTTATTTATATTCCAGAAACTTATATTAGTCTACTAAATATAGTTCAGCAGGAAAATGCGTAACACAATTAAACTCTACCCTTAAGCAATTCATTCCCATAGTCTGTAATACTTACGGATTCACTTGTGTAGCCCTGTATATGAACAACCGAGATTACAAACACACACGTACTATGAATAAATTTAGTTAAACTTAAAAACGCAAACTAAAGTTGAAAACGCATTTATCACACAGACTGTAAATATCGCACATGTACAGTAACCGATATCTTTTGTGTGTCCCTGTAAATAAACGCAATGCACATCACACTTTCAAGAGAACAATATATAGTGCACCTCAGTAATGCATATAATTGTCATTATGTTTGAAATAGTGAAATATCACTAAATTACACTGCAAACGATTTTTCCCCCATAGAAGAATATGTAACAGAATTCTTTTGTTTGACCCTGTAAATGAATAATTAATGCTTTATACCCCATATTCTACAAAAAAACATGTTTTAATGCGCTTCATAATTATATATCAATTTCATCATGTTTTAAATAACGTAACATCATCAAAATGCACTTGAAACGATTATTTCCCATTGACTGTAATATAATGGAATACTTTTGACTGTCCCTGTAAGAAAACTATAAGTGCTACAGGCTTCAGTTGAAATAGGGAAGATCCCATAGTAAACGAAAATAACATACAAAAATTTTGGGGCGATCCGAGTATATTTACACGAGTTAGAGCATGGACGGACGGCAGACATACCGAAGTCATACAACTAGTTTGGAAAGTGTTAAAAAAGGGCTTCTGTAATTAGTATTATTGGCGCTATTGTTGGCGCAGTGTATTTACCTTGTACAGACAATACGTAAGTACCAAAAAATTTAAAAAGCAAAATAAAATATAACTAGATGGAACCCGTCAAAACTTGACGGAAAAAAAATACTATAACAATATCAGTAAAATAAGCTTCTTTATTATTTAACAAGGGGTGCGTATGAAACAGTCTTTCAAATATTTTATTTAAAAATTTTTCCCCGCAGTCAAATACAGTAC
Source organism: Maratus michaelseni (assembly GCA_963931845.1). Lineage (NCBI taxonomy): Eukaryota > Metazoa > Arthropoda > Arachnida > Araneae > Salticidae > Maratus > Maratus michaelseni. The sequence goes on along the minus strand of OZ007587.1, from coordinate 388,330,836 downwards.
TATTTCCGATACCAACTGCAAACAAACAATCCGTAAACAACTGTGTATTGCGAATTAGTTAGACATTACCGCCATATTCCCCACGGCAAGAAAAAAATTTCATGGACCAATGAAGTATCATACAAATAGTATATTCCTACATTCATTTCATATTCAGTAAATAAAAGAACATAGTAAATAAAGCACACATTTGCTCCCCCCCCTTTTCCTGAGATAATGCAACAGAATGAGCCCCTATGCGCATGTGCATTGCATCTGCCCAAAAGCACCGTCGAAATTCGACGTTAAAAAGTTTTAAAATGTTTAAATTAAAAGTTTTAAAATGTCCTCTTTAATCATTGTTCGTTTCAAATCTATATCTTCTAAAACGCATACAATGTTTTAAGCTAATCAATTTTTATGTAAAGATGAAGAAATTTTTTTACAGTAATAAATCAATCTGCAGATGAGGGAAATTTTTAATGTTTTCAAATGTAATTTATTTGTATGGTTTCTTCGGTTCCTTTACTACATAATCAGGATGATTATCCCTTTTCCATCACAGTCGGGGATAATTTCCCTCTTATGCAAACGGATCTTTAAAAAAATTAAAAAATACAATTCCTAGCATATTCTAATATCTGATGGAGCATATACATCAACGAATTCAACATATTTAATTTTATGTGCAACATAAACTGAAAATAGTTTTTTTTTGGAGGGGGGGGGGACAGATTTTTGTTTAGTGCCAAAATGCCTCTATCGTATGGATAATCTGATCTTATGATTTATTACTGTTTTTATTATTATTATTATTATTCACTTTTATGATGGTTAGGGAAATCTATTTTCAATTGTGGCAACTTTCCCAGGGGCTATTTTACATTATTGAAGCACACTGGTGATCATTGATAAGATAGAATTGAAAAACTTTTCAGGCTTGAAAATTATTTAAAAACTCGTTAAATTAAGCAGCAGTTTTCAAATAATTTCAATCGAAAGCTAATTTGTTTTCTAATTGATGATGTAATAATTGAAAATTGTAAAATGTAGTAAAATGTAGTAAAAAATAGAAATTTGTAGCATTTAGAAGTGATGTAAGAACGATGAATTAAGAATGGAAAAATCAATTAAAATTACGTCATGTTGACACAATCATATACATTTTTCTCTTTAGTTTTATCAATGTTAAAATGCATTTCAAACTAAGCATAACGTCATTTTTACCGGCGCAAACTTTTCACACGCACTTTATATACGTTACTGTAATGCTTAAACACCATGTATACAAATAAAAATATATCTTGTATTTAATTGTAATGAAAAAATGGCATCAACAAAGTTATAATGCATAATGATAAAATAAACCCAATGGACAATATTCCCGTGACGTCACAATAAATATGAATTTTTATTCGCTTATAAAACACACGGATAAATATTTTTACCGAAATTTAACTTGCAAATTAAAAAATTCGGCGGAAAATCCCCGTGCTTTTAATATTTATTATTTATCTTTTATTATTTCCTCGCAACCACAGAGTTTAGAGAATAAACTCTGTGCCTCGCAAAGTGGGCGTTATCCGATTTGCAGACTTTATGACGTCATTAGCAGAAGTAAAAGTTTAATTGAAAATTGCGGCTGATTAATTAAATTTTTGAACAAACGAATGCACGATAACAAATCTGTGTCCAAATATCTTTCATTTAAAAATAGAAGGATGTAATTTGATGCAGTAGTTTGTTCTCACGGATTGTCGAAAGAAATAAAATGTGAAATGAAATCATCATGGTAAAATACGTAAAAATGGAAGAGTTCCATATTCTGTGCGGGTTGGCGCGAGTGGCGTAAAAATCCAAAATGCAATTTGGTACTTGCATATTATCCGGGCTAGGTTTGAGCCAATTGTGCCATTCATGAAGTCAATATTACTAATTATAGTAACCCTTATTATTTATTCTTTCTGCATGGTAACTGCAATTACGGGCTCTTTCGAGGAGTGACGCACAATGGAGCGGGTTAGTGCATTTAGAAGTCCCAATATAGAAGGTGGGGACAGAGGAAAAGGAGAGATCGGGAGGGGAGAATTAACGTCTAGCCTAGCTTCTGATTTCGGCACGTGTTTCTGCTCATTTATCTTCTTGTTTTGAATGCTAGTAAGTTGGTTAATTTTTGTGATAACTGATTTTCTCGCGTATGGGTTGTTTTCTTTTTAATTATTGTTTACCTGATGACGACTTGGACTGGACCATGGCTAATGTTTCTTCAGATACCGGAATTACTCAAACAATTTTTCAGTGATCGCGATATTAACGAATTTCGTGTATTTTGGGGGATTTCAATACAACGAGATTGCTGCATCCAGTGAGGTATTTTTTTGTTGTTGTTTTCACGTTCACGAAGCGATCATACATGTGTTATAGTGATCGCCAAATTAACGAATCTGACAATCCGAATTAAACAATCAAACTACTTATTAATGATGTTATTGATATTAAATGAGAAAATCAAACTGATATTGAATGCAAACAAAAGTACTAAAAGAAATAAAAACGTTGGCACAATTCTGATTTCTGTAAATGGAAATTTAGATGAAATTATGAAAAATTTCGTGCCCCTCAGAAATTTCGTGCCCAGGGCATGGGCCCCGGGTGCCCGTGCGATAATCAGGGCCTGGACGCACCAGGGTATTAAAAAAATAACAATTTTATGCATGAGCAACCCGGCGACATTGGCGAGATTTGGCTTTGTAATGGCAACCCGATAGAGCAATTTGCGCGTGTTTTATATTAAATTAAACATTGTGTATTTTATAATAAATTAATCATTGCGTGTGTTTTATAATAAAATAATTTGTGTGTGTTTATAATATTTTTTTTTATAATAAAATAAACTGTTTCATAATAAAACAAAACCAACATACTGTCAAGCAAGCTAGACCTAAAAGGTACCCGATAACGGGGATTTCTCGCCAAAATGGCACGAAACAAAATTTGCACCAACACCGGTGCGTCTGCCATAGCTGTTCCGGCATTTGAGACAATATTTGGCGGTTTATAACCTGCACCCGGCAAACGCAAAAGTCCTATATTTTCTCTATGGTATTCTTATAAAGAGAATATTTCAAAAAGCTATTTTATGAAATATCAATTCTACTTGGCCTCTTCTGGGAATAATATTTAGAATTTTAACATTTTGGCACAGATGTCATATACGCACATATTTTTTTCCCCCGCCAATTTGGCAAAAACTTTGTTTTTGAATAAATTGTTGTTTATTTACTTTTATTTATTTTTTTAATTCTATAAATTATTTTTAGGTACTTACGTATATCAACATTTATTTAAATCAAACTAACATTTATTTGTTTTTATTTCCTTTTTTAAATAATAGAAGATTAAATAATATCATAGATAGATTTAAATAATATCATTACGTTATTTTATTTTTATATTGAAATAAAAAATCAAGTACTATTATTGCATGCTATTTGTAACTAATATTCAAAAACAAAGTCTTCGCCAAATTGGCTGGGGGAGAAATCGGGCCAACGTGGTGTATATATGACATCTGTGCCAATATTTTAATAATATTTTTCTTTATATAGCAATGATGAGTTTTCGAGTACATAGAATTCTGAAAACTTCCTTCGAATGAAAGGAAACCCCGAAACGATACTACACTTCCCCTAACGTCAGAGATGGACCCTTATTGTAAGTGCTAAATACATAAAACAAAACCTTAAGTACGTTGACGCGTAAATATATGTGTCGAATTCAAGAAATAAATAACCATGGATTCACATTCCACTTTAGTTTAATAGACAATTTTGACGAATACTTCTAAACAGATACATTTAATTCAATAAAATACACTTTTCTCCAAAGTTGCTGTTGGTTGTCTACTTTCTTTTACAATTTTATTATATTGCTGTCGTAAATAGTATGAACAAGTTCTACCTCGAAATAATCATGTCGATGTGTTGGTTTTTCTGGTGGTTCCCATGTTTTGTAGGTTTCATTGAGTAGGACATAATGCACTCCTTCGTAGTCTATTTTTCGAAATACTTGAAGAATGACACACAGTTTATCGTTTAAAACATGAACTGTTTTTGAGCATCTATCTTTTCTGGGGTTTCTGATAAAATTTGGCAAGTCTTCTATTCTGTGCCATTCGTTTTCCACAGAATCAAAAACCTCGACGGCGTCGGTTTGTATACCATCAGCATCTTCTCCTCCTATTACGTACAACCTGTCGTGAAATGACGTCAAAGAAAAGTAAGAGCGATAGATATTTGGTGGCGTAATAACATACCACGTATTCGAATCTTCATCGTAGAATTGTGCTAACATGCTTACACCTGGTCCACCACGCATCTGACCGACCACAAAGATGTTATCTTTAAGCAAAGCAGCTTGAAACTTATAAACTGGATGCATGGGTGTTTTTTCTGATAAGAGACATTTTTTCGTATCATAGCATTCAAATTTTAGCCTATCCTCTTCCCAATCAGTAGATATGAAATAAATATTATATTTGGATGATAATATACACTTCCAGTCAAAACCATCGCTACCCATTTCTCCAATTTCACGCCATTCGTTTTCATATAGATTGAATACCTGACAATTTTTGTTGACATCAAATGAATAAACTTCACTGTCAATGACTAAAAATTCATACGATAACTCGGGAACTTCACGCAATTTTCGCTATGTGTCAACCTTTTCATCATAAGTAACATATATATCGCGTAGGTCAGTTCTGTTCTTTAATTCTATTAAACATATAACTAAATGTAGGCAACTAGGAATTCTATGACTGAAAAAATCAGAAGTACAAATTTCGGATGATTTCGAGCAGGTATCGAGGACGAATTTGAGGGCATCTAAATGAGTGGGAAAATTATGATCCTTTAAGTTTTCACAGCAGGGATTATTTGAAATGAGATCCCTACCTATTATTTCTTCGGCCAGTGATTCTTCAACATCGCCAAACTTCAAACATTCCAGAATATAAAAAAATTCTGTAAAACGTTTACTTTTGTCCATTCTCACCCATTTCGTAATGAAGTTCCATAATACTTTTTCTTCCCTTACATGTAGGTTATTGCCGCTTAAAATCTCCTTTAAGAACGCCACTGGTAAGTCCATTAAATTTGCTTCTTGTTCGTCGAGAATGCTGTGGAAATTCCTCTGAATGAATCTATAACTTAAATCGTACAAATACCTATCTCCCATTTTCACAGAATTGACATAAATTTTCAAACAGTTGACTGAGAGCTTCGATTTACAGATTATTTGCAGCCGATGAATCAGTTCACCAATTTGTAAGTAATCAGCAGCAAACATCAGTTCCGTGAAAGTTTCTTCATTTAAAAATCTCAGAAAAAAGGATCTTCGAATAAATGATCCCAGAACAAATGATTGTAGAACAGATTCGGTGTAGATGAAACATAGCACTAGTCCTAAAATATAACCTCTCACTCCTTTATAAACACTTGGGCTTTCATCATTTTTGAACTGAAGGAATAGATCTCGAAAAACTGGACTATGCTTAGACAAGAGAGATCTGTGAACCTTGAATGTCCACCCGTCATTTGACTTTATCGTCTCATCAGTTGTAACGTAAAAAATAATAACAAATAAAGTGAATGAAAATAAAATAAAAAATGAAATAAATAACAGTAGAATAAAAAATAAAAACATTTCACCAAATTTAACAAATCTTGCTTAGAGGAGCATAAATTCCGGCAAATGGATCCGAACTCTTTATTTAATTATTGAGATCGTTTATAGTTCTAAATTTTATTGCAAATATCAAATTCGAAATTAAATTGCCACTCGGAAAATGAAATTTGTTGCGACTTGTGACAAACTTGAAAGTAAAGTCGCGTGACAATAAATAAATAATTTTATTAACAGATGAAGTCTTGGACAATAGACATATGCGTTTTCTTTATTCCTTGTATATTTACTTTATTTATTGAAACGATTATGAAAGATAAGCGGGAGAAGTTCTACTATGGGGTTTATATAACACTAGGGAATCGAACCCGGGCTTCCCGGGTTACAGAACAAATGCGAAAACCATTTTATTTTTCTAATTCCAATAGATTTTTCATATTTAAAAACAACGTAAAAAGAATTTTTATAAGAAAAAAAAAAAATAATATATTCAAATAAAAATTCAATATTTAATAAAGCTATACTTTTGTATTAACCTCATGCCAGGAGTTAACGGCCAGATCAGGCCCGGACTGGCTCCTTTGGGGGCCCTCGGCTAGAGACTGAAAAGGGGCCCCCTACCGGGAAATTTAAGAAGACATAGAATATAAGAATATTTGCTTTTTGAAAATTAGGTTTACATGCCTAAAAACCACATTTAGCTACTTTGTCACTTGGAAAATAGTTGGTTTAAAAAGTAAGCTTTCTCTGATGTAGTTTGTTTATTTTCACAATAAATATTTATATTATTTTTATGTACCGTACCTAAACTAGTGCCATGCTAGAAAAAAGTAAGTATACTAATTAATTACGAGTTGTTTATTACTTAAAAATGAGAGTGAGAAATGCTTTTAGTTTTAGGCAACCAAATAATAAAAGTTGAAGATCTAATAATCTAAACCCTTCTGTAATACCTAAGTAAATATTAAAAAGGGAAACAACGGTAATAAAAAAAACAAGCATATTGGAAAAAAAATGTCCTCTTTAATTTTAATTTAATTGTTACAAATTGTAAAATAGGTTTTATAACAAAAATAAAAATGGCTCTACAATACCTTGGTACAGATACAGCGAACTAAGAAAGTTCATGTGATTGCGAACGGCTGTATACCAGAGTTGGGCAAATTTGCAATCTGATTAATCTGTAATCTGATTACAATATAATTGCATGTAACAGATTATAATTTCAATTACATGTAATTATAATCTGAATTTGAAATTCAATTAGGATTGTAATTGTAATTATAATGCTATGATTATGATTACACAGAGTTGAGAAAAATCTGATTAATCTGTAATCTGATTACAATATAATTGCATGTAACAGATTATACTTTCAATTACATGTAATCATAATCTGAATTTGAAATTCAATTAGGATTGTAATTGTAATTATAATGCTATGATTATGATTACACAGAGTTGAGAAAAATCTGATTAATCTGTAATCTGATTACAATATAATTGCATGTAACAGATTATAATTTCAATTACATGTAATCATAATCTGGATTTGAAATTTAATTAGGATTGTAATCATAACTATAATGATATGATTATGATTATGGTGTAATTATAATTATAATTGAGAACTTATAGTTACAATTACGTGTAATTTCAATGGCACATTTACAATATGTACCATAAAAGACAATTTTTATCAGACACAGTAGAAATTTGATACAACAAGAACGAAAAATCATGCATCCGACATCGATTATAAAACACTTTCTAGCATGAACAGAATATTATTCAGAAATTTTAAATTTTATTAATTAATACCCGCAACCCTAAATATGTACGATGAAAGACAGTTTTTATCACACACAATAAGAACGAAAAATTACGCAGCTGGCATAGAAACACTTTCCCACATAAACAGAATATAAATCAGAAATTTTAAATTGTTATTAATACCCGCAACACTAAATATGTACCGCAGAAGACAATTTTTATCACACACAGTAGAAATATGATACAACAAGATCGAAAAATCATGCATCCGACATATATTATGAAACATTTTCTACCAAGAACAGTATCCTTCTATATATAAAAAAAAGTAATGTTTTTGAAATGGAACAATGAAAATCTGCGTAGATACCGCAAAACGTATCTGATTGGTCAGAGCTTTATGACTTTTCTTAGGGGGAATTAACATGAAAGTAGAGAATTTAGATAGGATGGGCACTATTGAGGGGGGGGGGGGTTACCAAGGGATAGGGACCCGGGTTTGTCGCCAAGTTTGGCGATATAACGCCAAATTTGTCGGCCAAAATTAGCTGCCAACTTGGCGCTATTTTCAGTATTTCGCCAAATTTTCATAGACTCCCATTGAAATCCAATAGCTTTTACTTGCTTGCAAAAAATCAACAAATTGAGATACTGCAATGCAACAAAAATTAATATTAGCTTATGAATAGAGCTTGATTGAACTATTTATATTATTTTTAAGCACAAACACTAACTATTTACAATATTTGTAACACTATCTATACAATTGGTACTTGTTAGTTATCCTGTCGACCAAATTACTGTCGCCAAATTCATATATATTAAACGAGCAATGGATTTTCCCGATTATTCATATATATTAAACGAGCAAGGGATTTTCCCGAATATGAATGATATCGTAATCAACTGGGAATATTCTCACGAGACTTGTCCCCTATACTAAATCGAGCACGAGAAAAAGATCTAGCTAGGTTCCGAATACAAGAAAATTCGTTTTTACAGGGTAAAACAAACTCAGCGCTGAAAATGTTTTTTGTTATAAATGGAAAAATACTCAAACGATTTACACGAAACGTGTTGCCTATACTAATTCGAGCACGAGAAATCCATCTAGCTAGGTTTCGAATTCGGGAAAGGTCATTTTGATCTATTAAAACAAACTCAGCACTTGTATTGTAAGTATTGTACAAATCTAGGACTATTCAAGATATTGAAATCTAATCATAAAGTAAAGTATTTGAAACTTATTTTGTAAATAAATTTGTTTTATTTCAATTTTTTTATCTTTTTCTTTCATAAATAATTGAGGTGATAGGCTGGATTTGTTTGGTGAAGGATGAAGCTGATTTTTAACACTTTCCAACCTAGTTGAAAAGTGTTTATGACTTCGGTGTGTCTGGCCGTCTACCCGTCTGCCGTCTGTCCGTGCTCTAACTCCCGTAAATATGCTCGGATTGACCTGCCATTTTTATATGTTATTGTCGTTTTATACAGCATGTTCCGTATTTCATCTGAAGTGTGTAGCACTTATAGTTTTTTTACAGGGACACTCAAAATAATTCTGTTACATTACGGTCTATGGGGAAAAATCATTTGCGGTTTATTTTAATGATGTTCCACAATTCCAAACACAGTGTAATTGATATATATCACTAAGGTGCATTACAAGAAGCTTAATATGGAATATGGTGTGCATAACACTTATAGTTACAATACAGGGACAGTCAAAAGAAATCCGTTACATTACGTCTATGGAGAAAAATCGTTTGCGGTTTAATTAAATAATGTTTCACAATTTTAAACGCATTAAAATTTATATCTGTCACTAAGGTGCATTATAAGAGGCTTACTACAGAATAGTGTGTGTATAGCAGTCATCGTTCATTTACAGGGACACACAAAAAATTCTCTACTGTCTGTTAACAATAATTCCTGGAAGTGCGTTTTAAGTTGCTGAACGCGATTTTGAATTTAACTCACTTTTTGTCTATTATTTGGTGTTTATAAATTCTGTAGATCATATACAGGGCAGCACAAAAGTTCGCGAACACATTTCCGTTTATTGACAGAAACTCCAGAAGGAGAATTTTAAACTGTGCTACGCGTTTCCTAACTAAACTAAAATTTAGCATCCTATGCAGTATATATACAAATCTATGGATCATATACAGGGCTGAATAAAAGTATTCGGATATTTTTCCGAATATTGTATATGTTGGAAATTCCTAAAATTACGTTTTTAAATATGTTATGCGTTTTCCAAATTGTTTACTTAGATGTTATCTTTCAGCTTATTAAACGGTAATGATTTGTAAAATTATTTTGGAATCGTTGAAAAGTGTTCATAATCTATGATTGACGCATGATTTTTCGTTCTTCTTATAATAAATTTAGGTTCATTTAAATTACAACAACAATTACGTAGTGGAATCTAAAAATTGAATGCATAGAAAATACAGAATCGTGAGGCGATCCAGAATGGAAGAATGGAAACGCGAAACGATTACGTCTGGGTTTGACTAGGGCACGATTACGCGGGGGGTTGGTGAGCGTAGCGAGCAGGGGGGCCGGGCCCCATCTAGTATTATTAAGAAATTTTAATTTTTTATTAATAACTGCAACCCTCTATATGTACCATAAAAGACAGTTTCTATCACACACAGTATAAATTTGATACAGAAATAATGAAAAATCATGCATCTGGCATAGACTATGAAACACTTTCCAACATGAACAGAATATTATTTCAGAATGCTATTTAACAGAATGCTATTTTTCTCTTAAGAGCGGTTCAGACGATTTGAACTAAATTTTGTATCCTACAGATTTTGGGCACGAGAAAATCATTGGACTAAGTCACATGCTCGAGAAAATCCGATTAGTGGGTCATTCTTGTGTCACTATGGTTCAAGCTATTTTTATCTAAAAAGCGTCTCAGACTATTTTGACTAAATTTTATATCCTACGGGTTTCGAGAACGAGAAGACTATTGGGCTAGGTCACATGTTCGAGAAATTTCGATTGTTGGTCATGTTGGTTGATCATGTTGTTGATCATATTGGTGATTGATCATTATGGGTCAAGCTATTTTTATCTTAAAAAGTGTTGGCGACATTGGCGAGATTTGGCGGGAAAATTTACTTTTAAGATTACCAATGCCAAAACACTTGCTTGGCGCCAAATGGAAAAAAATTGCCAAATTTGGCAATTTTGGCGACATTTGGCAAAAAAAATAACTTTCAGAATTTGAAGGAATTTTCTAGAAATTCCCAATAGGAGACGAGATTCATGATTCAACCAATCAGAGTCCATAGAACGTTCTCGAAAACAGAATTAAACCAATCAGTGTACATAGAACTTTCTAAACACATGCTTGGCACTAAATGAAAGAATGTCGCCAAACTTGGCGATATTTTGGCGATATTAGGCGAAAAAGCTGGCTTTCAGAATCTGAAGGAGTTTTCTAGAAATTCCCAATAGTAGCCGAGATACATGATCGAACCAATCAGAGTCCACAGAACGTTCTCGAAAACAGAATTCAACCAATCAATTTACATATGATAGGGGAAATTGACTTTTAAGTTTTTCAATGCCAAAACACATGCTTGGAGCCTCAAAGCTAATTTTGACCGAGCATAGCTAGGTCAACTGTATATGCAAGGCTGCGTAAAAGGGTTCGCATATTTTTCCGACTTGCTGAAAATGGGTTTTCAAATACGATATGCGTTTTCCACATTGTTTACTTAAACATTTTTCTTTACCTTAGTTTTATACAGTGAAGTTTTGTTACAGTATTCTGAATGTCTTGGAAAGTGTTTCTCATCAAGTATCAGTGATGGCAGTTCAAGAATTCGAAGCAAATAATAATATTCCAGAACGTTTTCATGTTTTGACGACCACGCTTATACATTATGCATAACAATTAATAGTTGAGTATATTGGTTTGGTAAAAATTATGCGGTATGAGAGAAATATTCAAGCAATCCTTGTCAGTCAATTGAAAACGTCCTCTACAAGGCGTTAAAGTTAAGCAAGTTTATTTAAAATTTGTTTTTTGTCAGTCGTAAAAAATAATAATAACATAAACATTTAGAAGTTGCCATAGGGGACATTTAGTTCTTCGGATATCGCTTTTTAAGCCTGAATATGTGTAATATGTAACGTATATGAGAATGTCGACTACCAAAACACACTTCTCAGAATGTTTTTCAGTATTCGATGAATCTGCATTACGCTTGATTTTGTGTTATTTTTAAATGATATGTCTTGTCCAGTGGTCAAAAGTAGTGTGCTACAAGTGGCAAAACCACACTGGTTGCAATTTTTCACCTCAAAATTTGTAGTGTAGCATGCTATTTTTTGAAAAAAATTATGTAGCGAGTAGGGTGTCAACGATTTTAATCAGATGATTGAAATCAGTGATTAAATCATGACTTAAATCAATTGACTTTTTTTTTAATAAAAATCATTGATTAAAATCCTAAATTTTGTACATGTTTAAAATTGCATAAAAAGTAATAAAATCTAAGTTGGACATAATTTGGAAAATTTCTGTGGGTATTTTACCTTTATAAATAAACAAAAAAAGCATTATATAATTGTTTCTAATCTTAATTCCTTAGGCTTGTAAAAAATTAAAAAGTCCTTCCGGTCTATACCGGGAGGAAAAGGTAGCTTTCCAAATCTTCGTTTTAAAATTTTAGCTAATGTTACTCGAAAAAAGCAAGCTAAAATGCAAAGAAACCGTTTACAAAAGATTCGTTAATACTGAATTTGAATAAGAAATTCGCCAAATTATTGAGCTATAGCCAAATTGGGTTCATTTATGAAAACTTATTTTGGTCGCCAAATGTCGCCAAGTTAGGCGAGAATATGGCGCTAACGGATATGAATATATAGTTTTATGCGTATGATTGGGGAAATTATTACAACAATGAAAGAAAATAATTTGCGAGTAATCGCATTAATGTGCAGTTTTGTTTCAAAATGTCAGCCACCCTAGAATTTCAAACTACTCTATCTCAGCCATTTTTTAAGATAGAGGTAAACCAAAAAATGCTCTGGAATCCTCGTATCAAGGCCTAACACTTAATTAAAAAATAAATTTGAATTTTTAAATTTTGTACATTTATTTTAGTTTTAAATTTTTAAGTGGCCGCCATCTTGAAACAAAATGGCGGACCAAGCTGGAAACGAACTCGGTCGAGACATTGGTGAGCTTAATACACACAATTAGTTTCATCAAAATTGATTTATATATACGAGAGTTATCGTATGACATAGGTCAGATATATATATATATATATATATATATATATATATATATATATATGGATATATCTATATATATAAATCAACATTTGAACGGAGGGTGGTTTTGGGGTCTGGGGGTCATGATCGGTGAAAATATATCGAAATTTTCCGGAACTGCTTTCCTCCGAACGGCTGCAATAGGTAGCTTTATACTTTTAGGTAGCTTTCAATACAAAAAAGTATAAAGCTACCTATTGCAGCCGTTCGGAAGAAAGCAATTCCGGAAAATATCGATGAATTTTCACCGATCATGACCCCCAGACCTAAAACCACCCGCCGTTCAAATGTTGATTTATATATATATGTATATATATATATATATATATATATATATATATATATATATATATATATATATATATCTGACCTATGTCATGCGATAACACTCGTATTTATAAATCAATTTGGATGAAACTAATTGTGTGTATTAAGCTCACCGATGTCTCGACCGAGTTCGTTGGCCACCTTTGTCCGCCATTTTGTTTTAAGATGGCGCCCATTTAATGATTTAAAACTAAAATAAATATACAAAAAAGTTAAAAAATCAAAATTTTTCCTTGAGTGTTAGGCCTTGATACAAGGATTCCGGAGTGTTTTACCTCTATCTTAAAAAACGGCTGAGATACAGCAGTTTGAAATTCTAGGGTGGCAGACATTTTGAGACAAGATAGCACATTACAAAAATCCAACGATTAATTTATGAGTTTTAGTGAACGCGACTTCTCGCAAATTATTATCTTTCATTGTTGTAATTATTTTCCCAATCATACGCATAAAACTATATGTACATATCCGTTAGCGCCAAATTCTCGCCAAACTTGGCGACATTTGGCGAAATACCTCCAAATTTGGCGACCGAAATTAGTCTTTATAAATGAAGCCAACTTGGCTATAGTTGACTAATTTGGCAAATTTCTTATTCAAATGCAGTATTAACGAATGTTCTGTAATTGGGTTCTTTGCATTTTAGCTTGCTGTTTTCGTGTAACATTAGCTAAAATTTTAAAACGAAGACATAGGAAAGCTACCTTTTCCTCCCGGTACAGGCCGGAAGGACTTTTTTTTTAATTTCATTTTTACTATTAAACTCATGTACACCAAATAAAAAAAAAAATAGTTGGGGATTGAAAATAATGCAATACTTTCATTTTTTAACTTGAAACACTGAATGTTAATAATCCCCACTGAGTGGTATTAATGCTGTTATTTAATATTTTGAGAATTTTAGATAAAGCTGGCTATTCTTATTAGGTAGCTTTCAATACAAAAAAGTATAAAGCTATTGCAGCCGTTCGGAGGAAAGCAGTTCCAGAAAATTTCGGTATATTTTCACCGATCATGACCCCCAGACCCCAAAACCACCCTCCGTTCAAATGTTTATTTATATTATATATATATATATATATATATATATATATATATATATATATATCTGTATATATATATATATATATATATATATCTGACCTATGTCAAACGATAACTCTCGTATTTATAAATCTATTTTGATGAAACTAATTGTGTGTATTAAGCTCACCAATGTCTCAACCGAGTTCGTTGGCCAGCTTGGTCCGCCATTTTATTTCAAGATGGCCGCCACTTAAAAATTTAAAACTAAAATAAATATACTCAAAAGTTAAAAATTCGAATTTATTTTTTAATTAAGTGTTAGGTCTTCATACAAGGATTCCAGAGCATTTTTTGGTTTACCTCTATCTTAAAAAATGGCTGAGATAGAGCAGTTTGAAATTCTAGGGTGGCTGACATTTTGAAACAAAACAGCACATAAACGCGATTACTCGCAAATTATTTTCTTTCATTGTTGCAATAATTTTCCCAATCATACGCATAAAACTATATATTCATATCCGTTAGCGCCATATTCTCGCCAAACTTGGCGACATTTGGCAAAATATCGCCAATTTTGGCGACCAAAATAAGTCTTGATAAATGAAGCCAATTTGGCTATTGCTCAATAATTTGGTGAATTTCTTATTCAAATTCAGTATTAACGAATCTTTTGTAAACGTTTTATTTGCATTTTAACTTGCTGTTTTCGTGTAACATTAGCTAAAATTTTAAAACGAAGATATAGGAAAGATACTTTTTCTTCCAGGTACAGGCCGGAAGGACATGCTTTTGATCCTTTTTTAAGTAAAAACAGGTATATCGATGATACAAAAACGATTTTTCTATATGTGTAACCTGATAGAAAGAATAAACACACCAAGCCCATGAATTCTTTTTTTCTCCATGAAATTTTGTTTTGCAATCATAAAAACATTTAGTTGAGAATTTATACATACAAATTTTAAAGGTCACTCAAAAATCTGTCAATTTTGAATATTACACAAAAATCTGTGTTTTGTATATTACGCAGAAATGTGTGTAAGAACAGATTATTACACAGAAATCTGTGTATTTGCATGTTACACAAGAAACTGTGTATTTTACAAGTTACACAAAATATGTGTAGTTTGCATAATACACAAAAATATGTGTAATCATGGAATATTACACATTTGCATGTGTAAGAATATTACACAGAAATATGTGTATTTTTGTGCAATTTACACATTAAAGTGTATATTTCAAGAGTTATCAGATCACTTTTATTCGCTTAGTGTTATCATCAAATTACATACTAAAATGTGTTTTTTTACACATTAGGCGTGTATTTTGGCAATTTACACAACATTTTACACACATAGACAAATCGTTTTTGTATCATCTATACACCTGTTTTTATGTGTAAATTTACATATATATTTTTTAGAGTGTAATCAATATTATGTTTAACACAGATTAACAATTAACTAACTATAAAAAAAAACTGTAGCATTCCTAATGTGAGCAATCTCTGTGACTGATTGATCTAAATATGAATAAAAGACTCTTTAAACCTTTAAATGGATAGCATACTTTTTCTGCACCATCTGTAAAGGACTATTCTAATCAAAATTCACCTTTTCCGAAGTCATTGCATATAGTACTATCAATCCAATGCAAAAAGAAATATCCCTAGTATCTAGTTAAAGTGATAGTCTCTATGAAAATCTAAACAAGTATGAATAATCATGTGTCATCAAGTATATATTATAAAACACTTTCCAACACGTTCCAACAAAACAAAACTTCAGAGTTTACTAAGTAAACTTATAAAATGCATAACACATTTAAAAACCCAATTTCTGCAATTACTACCTATAGTCAAAGAAAATATTCAAATTATTTTCTGCAGCCCTGTATATGATCTATGTATTCTATGGACACCATATTCAACAGTAAGAACCTTATAGGACACTTCATTGATAGGTAGCAATTTGAAAATGTTTAAAACAGTGTAACAGCATTAAAATACGCCGCAAACGATTTGTCCCCATAGACCTTAATGTAGTAGAATTTTCTTGAGTGTCCCTGTAAAGGAACGATACATTCTATGCACACGATATTTTACAGTAAGCGCCTTGTAGTGCACCTCAGTAATATGTGTCAATTTGAATCTGATTAAAATAGTGTAACATAATAAAATACGACGCCGTAAACGATTTTCCCCATAGACCGTAGTGTAAAGGAATTCTTTTGAGTGTCCCTGTAAAAAAAAAAAAAAAAAAAAAAAAAAAAAAAAAAAAAAAAAACATAAATTCTACATACTTAATTTTCAATACCAAAGATGAAATAGTAAAGACCAATAATGAACTTATATATACATATATCAATTACAAGGCAATCCGAGCATATTTACGCGATGGACAGACGGCAGACCAACCGAATTTATAAACACTTTTCAACTATGTTGGAAAGTGTTAAAAAGCAGCTGTCTCTGAGACCATTAACAGTAGTTAAAGGTTAAAATGTCAGACTACAATCATCTTTTCACGTCTGTATATTCATAATTCAATAAAAGAAATATACCATGCCAAAAAATCGAGAAAAGGGATGAACAAGCCATCAAGGATCTTCAAGAAATAAGGTTAGTTTCAATGAAATCAAATAAAGTAAAGTGTGATCCTTTTTTAATTAAATCACTTTACTCTAACTTTAACTTCACCAGGAATTTATCATTAACTAAACCTGAGCAAACAATTAAATAATAATAATAAAAATATTTATTTTAGTTACTAATTTGATAATGTGATATTTTCTCTTTTTCTATAATAAATAAATAAGTTTCGTAAGAGTTTTATATTGAAGCTTATTTGCATAGAAATTTCTTCACTTAGGAATAACTAAAAACCATAACCCACAAAACAGACTCGTTCATGCAGCACTGGAATCGCACATGTTAATTAAACAAAGTAAACATTCTTCGTTTTAAAATGTAATTAAAATAAACCAGAGGGCCCGTGCGAGGATTTCGCACTGAAATCTAATATTTTTTAGGTACTGCTTCTATTATCCCGTCGACCACTTTTCATAACAAAAAACTATCGCCAAACTGTAAGACTAAACACCAAAAATGCAGTCCCATTTACTTGATATCAGAAGCATTATACGTGTTTGTTACGTCATCAAGTGGTTTCTAACTCGACATTTGCGTGTATTTTTCATTATGTTTCACTGATTTATTAGTTATTTCATTAATTAAAATAACAATTGTGT
Source organism: Maratus michaelseni (assembly GCA_963931845.1). Lineage (NCBI taxonomy): Eukaryota > Metazoa > Arthropoda > Arachnida > Araneae > Salticidae > Maratus > Maratus michaelseni. The sequence goes on along the minus strand of OZ007587.1, from coordinate 388,313,481 downwards.
CCTTAAATTCTTATATTTTATTTATTTATTCATTTATTTATTTCCAATGGCAACGTTCTCCCGTTTATTTGGCGATAGTTTTTTGTTATGAAAAGTGGTCGACGGGATAATAGAGAAGAACCATTTTTTATCAAGATGTAATTTTCTTAGATGCAGGTTTAAACTTCTAAAGAAAAAGTAAGGATAAAAATATCTGCAAACATTTAGTTTTTAGTCAAGCCAGAATATCATCTAATTTATTCCATCAAAGTTATAGTAAAAACTGATCCAAGATTGCAAAATGCACGCGCGAGAAAAAAAAAATAACAATCGTATTTTAACTGCATTATAGGATGACGTCATCCGCTTCAGGAAAAAAACATGGGACATAAAAATATAAATCTAAACATTTCAATTTCAATTTCACTTTTTAATCATAATTATAGAATAAAACCGTGCGGTGTTTTTTATAATAATTGCTGAGCGTCATATAATGTGGTATTTTATTTTTTTTGGCAACAATATTTTGAGGAAAACCTTTCATTTCTTTTATGAAAACAATGCCGATTTAATGTTTAATTATCAGCAAATTTTAATCAAAAACATGTTTTAACGAAATGTTAAGTGTGCTATGTCAGAAGCCTGTTCAAAATCCTTTCATATGCTATCTCATTCGTCGTTCTGCGTTTTGTATTTTCTGAGAAAAAGGAATGTTGACAAGAGAAATAATATATATGATTAAGGAGTTTTTCCATTCTGAAAAAAATTTACATTTTAAAATTTAATCGAAATAATTATTATTATGAAAAGATTAAATATAAAGAAATATAGCTAGTACATTTAGCCCAATCAGACTTTCGCCCTCCTCCTCCCTCTTTTCAAGTCATGTTAGGAGTACATTTAGGATTATGCTAAACTTATAGTTACCTTAATAAAACCATGCAAATTGAAATTTCAGAGACATTGATATTTTATTTACAGTTACATTTAATCAATAACATTTCTAAATTTCTTTCTGGAAAATAGACTTAATTAAACCACATAAAAAAATTAAACCAATTTACAAAATTTAAAAAATGAAGCAGTAACATACTTTGTTTTAATGTTGAAGCAAACATTTTGCTTCTTAGATATAAAATAGTTTCTAGGTGTTTATGGACATTCTTCGTAATATTTAAGATTGGCTTTTAAAACTACTCGTTTTTCAAACATTTCGTCCGGAAGCCTATTAGCTTTACAATAATTCGTAATAGTTGCATAAGAAAATAATCTTTCTACAGATGCCGACGAGGGCAGCGGTGTATTGTATTTTATGAAGATGTTTTAAATCTCTTTATAAGAGTTCAATATACTTAGATTTTTCTTTTCCTCCAGACAGAAATGCGCATACAATAATGTGGCTTTTCTTTTAGGGTCTTGTTTTGCTTCTTCATGATCAGAATCAATGGTAAAAAAGTCAACTTTTTCTTCACTATCAACAGAACTCAGCACATCCAGATTTTCGTTTGTTCTGATTTCTTTTGTCAATTTGCTAATAAATAGCGTTTTAATTTTTGTATAAGCTGGTTCACTAATGCAAGACTGCCATTTAAATTTTACAAAACTCGGATGACATAAAGCTGCTATTGCAGCTTTTTCTGCTTGAGGTGATGAAATATTAAAGAACTCACTAAAACTATTTTCTATACTTTCTAAATAAACTTCGGCCAAAGGTCGACAATATATAAAGTCTTCATTCAATGATTTTCGTAATTTATGTCGTAATGACAACAAAGTTGGTAATAAAATACCAAAATAAGTTTCTTTTTCACTTTGAAGAATATCTAAAGCCCCGGCAATGTCTTTACTACATTTCACATATTCTTCTATATATGTAAAGTCCTGGTCTTTCAATGAAGTTATCAAATTCAGTTCCTTGCTCAAAATAGCCGATTTTTCTTTGATGGAGAGAAACTGTTTCATTGCATCAAATAAACTATTCCATCGTGTTTCATTTGGTCGACTAAGAGTATGTCCCAAAATGGAAATGATAATTTCTGAAGATTTAGGCCGACATGCTGCTTTCCACAAACTATTACATTTTTTTATCACTTGTTCGTGTATTTTTGAAATTTCTGTGTCATGGCCTTCCAGAATTTTGCTAGAGTCAGCAGTTACACACAAATTGAGTGTGTGAGATTTACACCTAAAGTGTAATGGTAAACAATCACTCGAATTAATTACATCTTCTACATCATCATTTATGCTAGACGCAGTGTCATAATCATAATCACTACTAGATGAATTATATTTTGTATCTAAATCATCATCATCTTCTAAAATACATTTTTCTTCAATTCCAAATATTTTAAATGCTTTCACAAAATTCCTTGCATTATCAGTAATAGCAGCTATTACTTTATTGGAATTCAATCCGAATTTTTTTTGGATGTTCATAAGATTTTCAAAAATTTTGTCATAACTATGAATGCCTTTGAATCTTTCACAAGCCATGGCTCTAGACATTCTTTTTAATGTAACTGGATGAATCCAATGTGCTGTCACTCCTAGGAAACTTCTTCGTCGCCCTGACCATATGTCTGTGGTTATGCAAACGAAATCTATATCTTCCAAGTCACGTTTAATATTTGCTACTTGTTCATTGTAATATATTCCAATTTTTCGTCCAAGTGCCCTCCGACTCATTATGTTCAAAGATTTTGAACTAGAATTGAGGTTTTTCAGTAGATTTTGGAAATATATATTATCAATGTTTCTTAGCGAAATCATAGAATCAATGAAATAGTTTACAATATCTTTGTCAAAATTGTGTTGCAAATATACTATATTTTGACTTGATTGTCCAGAAATACTTGATTTTCGTTGTTTTTTTGTTTCCTGTAAATAAGCACGATATTCTTCAAAATAAGTGTTTCCATGCTTCCTTTTAAGGTGGGTAACAAAATTGGAAGTGCAATTATTTGAGGCTTTTACCTCAATATTACACTTAGTGCATTTCGCTATAATTCTATCACACGAAGATTTATTTTCAATTTTCTCGAAAAAACGTCCATCTAAAATAGTCGGTTTCTTTTTACATGTATTGCCGGAAGTACCAGCATGGTGAACAGTTTGTAAATCACTACTGTCTGATTGAAATGAACTAATTTCTTCCATAATTTATTACGAAGCACTAAGCTCTTATTCGATTTTTACAAATTTTATAACATAATTTAATAAAGTTCATTCACATGGATCAAAATTATAAAGACATTATATTATAACGTGGCTCATGAAAAGGTTCACGTAACTACCACTCGACAGAAATAATGTTTATAACTTGACAGCAGTAAATTGCATGTGAGTCACGTGATTTTAAAAACAGCGCTTTATTTGCATAAGTTGACAATTTGAACGGTGTTTTTCTAAATCTGATGCATCTTTTTTACTTGATTTCGGTAGATAAAATTTGGTGTTTTTATTTTGTTCCATTTCACACACATTTTTTGCTGATAGAATTAATTAAATCAATTACATGATTTTTTGTTGATAATATTTGTTTTAATTATTTCAAAGGAATGATATAAGAAAAGGGAGATAAGAAATAGTTGCAAATGACGTCACAAATAAACCATTGGAGGTACAATGTTGGAGGGCAGTTGCGATTGGTGCCGTGACGATCATGGGTGTTACTGGAGGTCGGACGCGCAGTTGCGATTGGCGGATTAGAAGATCATCACTTGATTGCAGTCTCCCTATTAGACAGACAAAGTGTGTCGTTATATAGAGCAAATGGTCAAACAAACAAACTGTCATTAAAATACACTATTCGTCGCGAACATGTCACACTATCGAATGTGAAAAAATGCATTTTTCATATTCTGTGCCAATCTCTTACACTGTGCATGACATGTACACAAAAGAATTCAACACAAAAGAAAGTCAACACAAAAGAATTCGTAAGCATTACTTTGAAAGGGTGTGAATTGTTTAAAGATAGTTTTTAATTGAGTTATGTAATTTTGAGTTGAATTATATTTAGTACTTTAAGAGATGTTTGTAGAGTATAAATAAATTCATAATATACAGTGCTACGCAAGGAATTGGATACATTGCTGGCTATGGGTAGTAATTTCTAAAAGTGTGTTTTTAATAGTGTAATGCGTTTCTTTGCTTGAATTAAATTTTACTATATTATGTGACATGTATAAAAATCTGTAAATAATATACAGGGCTGTACAAAATAATTCTAGTACACTTCCGTTTATTGTCAAAAATTGCTAAATGTAGACAGTGCCAACTGTGTTATGCTTTTTGTAACTAAACTAAATTTTCGCATACTATCTAGATTACATATACCAATCTATAGATCATTTACAAAGCTTCACAGATCCATTCGTCTATTTTTGGGCTATGGACGGTAATTGCTATGTAATAATTATTTTTATGAAATGCCTTTTACTAAATTACTTACTTAAATATCTTCTCTCACTTTATTAAATGCTAAAGTTTCGTTATAGTATTCTGGAATTGTTGGAAAGTATTGAGTAATCTATGCTTGACGCAAGATTTCTCTTGCTTTTTTTATTTCTACTTTATTTTCTGTAATGGTAGAAACTCGGGGATTCTAATGTTGCGAGAAAATAACAGAACCGATCTATAGGTTAGTTATAACAGGAAAATACAATTGACAAATAGCATGACTTTTGAAATATATTGTCGTTAAAATAATGTATTTTCAGTGGCTAAAATCTTCAGCATTTTTTCTATAATTACATGAAAAGACACTTACTTTTCGAATGTTAATTTTGTGATTTTCAATTAATCTACCGTGTAAAAATAATTTCCCCTATAATATAACAATTTTAATGAAATTTATATTATTTTCTACTTTATTTTATGTTGTATTTTTTATTATTTAATAAACTTTAGTAATGGACCATATTTATATTCCATCAAATTAAAAGTCGTCTGTGGTAGATACTGTTTTGCATCTCTAAAATAAGATTATTTTTTTCTTTTTGGTTGCGTAAAGTTAATTTTTCACGACTTCACTAAAACTAATAACTTAACAAGAAAGAACTAGTATGCTGTGGCCTTACATTTTCTTTATATAAATCAAATCGTCTGAAATCAAAGTTAAATGCAAACTGTTCGTTCTTAAGATATAGCTACTACGGAAACCGTGAAAAACAGAACCTAGCAGCGACACCTGTTGCACGGTATATAAACAAACTAATAAGGATCTATTTATGTCAAGGTTTACCCAGCTCGAAAAAGTTTGCAAAAAAAGTGCAAAAAAAAGTGCACAAAATCCGAGCGTATTTGGCACCTCGGCGTATGTATAAAAAGTGCAAAATTAATTGTGCATATAAAGTGCAAACAGAATTGTGCACAAAATGTATATAATCAGAGGTGCCAAATACGCTCAGATTTTGTGCACTTTTTCTGCATACCAAATAATCCCTAAATGTTGCACTTTTATACACAATCAGAGGTGCCAAATGCGCTTAGATTTTGTGCACTTTTTCTGCATACCAAATAATCCCTAAATTGTGCACTTTTTATATACAATGTGAAGTGCCAAATACGCTCAGATTTTGTGCACTTTTTATTTTACACATTTTTTGCATACCAAATAATCCCTAAATTGTGCATTTTTTATGCATAATCAGAGCCTCTGATTACGCATAAAAATGCACAATTTAGGGATTTTTTGGTATGAAAAAAATGTGTAAAATAAAAAGTGCACAAAATCTGAGCGTATTTGGCACCTCAGATTTTGTGCATTTTTTAAAATAGCTTTTTGCATATCGAACATTTTAAGCATATATTTATATCAAGATTCAACTTACTGTGAAATTTACAGTTATTATCACCATAGTAATAAACCCACTTTTGGAAAGATGCATAATTATAAATAAGATTATAAATAATAACTTTATCAGACATGGTACAAGTTCGCCAACATGGGGAAAAAGAAAATAAGCTTAAATTTAAATATGTAAATTTTATAATTAGAAATAACATTGCACACAGTAAAAAAAAAAAAACATGTTCAATATTGTTAAAACCCAATAAGAGAAAATTATTACACTTACTTGAAAAGAGCTGCACTAAATTCTAGTTGTTGGTTGAAAATGTTTTAACTAATGTATTTGCACTAAACATTTGACATTTGATTAACATACATCTGACCTGTGTGCTTGGCATCAAGCGCCCGCTTATAAATCATGGTCAATGTATACAGGGACGAGATAGCACACAGAAGGAAATTTACAACACACAGAAATACACCCGGAAGCTCCACAAAGAGTGTGCAACGGAGCCCCCGGGATTCGAACCCGGATTCGAACCCGCTCCCACCTACACTCGCAAGCGATTAGTGGTGTGATGCCTTGACCACTCAGCTACGGTAGGCCCTATTTGCATTTAGAAAAAGGTATTAAAAAAATCAACGTTACTTATTTTTTTTTATTTACAACACAAGTGCAATCAGCTTTTTCTCATCATTTCACTTCCAATGCAGTCATTGCAAATTTTAACCGTTGCAACCGGATACAATAATTCTTCTGACCGCAGAGGGCTTTGATGGACGACCGCTGAAATCTAGCTGCTGTTGGGAAAAAGCGAAAGAAAACACGGCACACACACACAAAAATGACCATTGCGGTACAGCCGCTGCGTTTATTTGAAATCACAACATAAATAATAAACTAATGGTACTTGTTCCAGTAATGTAATGTATCCACCAGTAAATGTTCGGGACTTGTAATGGTACTTGTTATATGTTATAAAATAAATATACTTGAAATTTTCTTGTATTTTCTGTAATAAATATATAGCATTTTCATTGTTGAGTTACAGTCAGTTTTACAATGTTCAAATAGATACTTTACTTAGATTGCGCTTCTGTATCTTTGGATGATTTTCTTTTACCAAATCAATTTCAAGCTGTATCCCGTTTGTTTCCTGTGTAAAAAAAAGGAAAAAAAAATAAATCATGCAGAAATATGCAAACTGAACTACTTTACAGACATTACATAAATATAAAAATTCAATATTAGATATTATTAAGTAGTTTGTTTTTCTACAGGAAAAAATAATAGTTAAAATTGATTCACTTATTTTCATGCGTAATATACGGCCAAACTGGCAAATGTTGTTCTTATAAACAATTTCCCAAATCTCAAACTTGAAATTTAGTATCTATACTATTAAAAATGCATACTGTATCTGAGCATATAAGAGAGCATACTGTATCTGATGCATACATAAGATTTGCGATGATCTTCGCAAAATCATAACTGCAACCTTGGTATAATTGTAATTGTTAGGGTCGATGTAACAAGAAAGTACCCAAATTTCTAAACAGCATAATTAAATTGGACGCTTTAAAGGGACACATATCCTTTAAAATTTTGAAAAAATCGATTTTTTGTTTTTTAATTCATTTGATAGCTAATTTTTTTCTGAACAATTTGCCACAAACCGCATTAAAATATTCGTAAAATTACTCTCGTTATAGTAAAAAATGTAAATCAGCTTTGGTCCGTTTCACGCGAATTAAAGATCCACTTGAGTCAGCTGATTCTGTCATCATGGCGGTGTGTTTGTTTACGTTTTAAAAGCTGCAGATTTTGCTTCTCCTCTTATCGCAAACTCCATGAATTATTAATTCTTTTGGAGAAACAGAAGGACGGAAACATCTCTACTCCCGGCTTTCGTAATATCTGCAGTTGAAAGTTTATTTACATGTGCTTTTCAGCGTTATAATTCGATTCCGTTTCATTTGAGAGTAAGCTTTTTGTTCAGAGTGTATTTTACTAGTTTTATATTATTAATTTATTTTACTAATTTATTTTCGTTCATTATTGTGTCCGAGAATGTGAAGCGAGAGTCTGGGACTCGTCCTAAAAAACGAAAGTTTTCTGGCAATCATTTTACTAATGTGAAAACTCATCAACACATTAGTGCATCAAGCAAAAAATTAAAGTTGGATGTTTTACCTCCTGCACAACAAAGTGTTTTTAGAACACCTAATTTTGAAGGATACAGATTGTTTGATATAAATTTATTGATTAATTTTATACAACAAAACTTATCTTGTAAATTCTGTAAGGGTAATATTATGCTAAGTGAGTCGTCACTGTTTGGACCGTCATCTAAATTTGAAATGACATGTAAGTGTTCTGTAAAAACTTTCAGAAATTGCACAATGTTAGGCAGTAACAAAAATATTCCTGAAATCAATAGAAGGTTTATATATTCTATGAGAATGATTGGACAAGGCAGAGCAGGAATGGAGACTTTTTACTGTGGCATGGATCTCCCACCACCTATTGCTCAAAAATCATACTTTGTCATTGTAAATAAAATATTGAAAGTGACATCAGAAACTGCAGAAATGTCGATGAAGAAAGCAGCCCAGACTGAAGCTATATTGTCAAATTCTTCTTTGTCCGTTACTGTAAGTGGTGATGGTACATGGAAGACTCGTGGTCATACATCACTTACAGGTGTGTGTACGATAATTGGAGCCTAAAGTGGGAAAGTATTTGACACTGAGGTGATGTCCTCGTATTGTAAAGAGTGTGAATATTCTGAAGAACACGAATGTAATCGAAACCATTTTGGTTCTGCAGGAAAGATGGAAGTTGACGGTATGGTCAGAATATTTTTAAGATCCGAAGAAACACGTGGTGTAAAATATTTGAAACACATCGGGGACGGTGACACACAAAAACATTTCCTTCAGTGTGTAATGCAAAACCTTATGGGAATGTAACTATCGAAAAAAGTCGAATGTGTTGGACACGTTCAGAAGCGTATGGGGACCCGTCTAAGAAAGCTGAAGCAAGAAAAGAAAAAATTGAGTGATGGAAAAACACTGGGTGGTAAAGGGCGATTAACTGACAACCTTATTGATGAAATAACAAGCTACTATGGCAATGCCATCAGAGAACATAAAGATTCTTTGATTGAAATGCGTAAAGCAATTTGGGCGATATTTTATCACAAAATATCATCAAATGATAATCTAATTCATTATTTTTTCCCAAAAAATGTCTACACCTGGTGTAAGTACAATAAATCACGTTTAGAAGGCATTTCATACAATCATAAATCCCCTATCCCTTCTGTGGTAATGGAAGCAATCAAACCAGTGTTTAATGATCTGTCACAGCCGTCACTTTTAAAACGTTGTTTGGGAGGGCGAACACAAAACCCAAATGAAAGCTTGAATGCCATGATTTGGAAATTTTGCCCCAAAACTACAGGATCGGGGAAAACAATTGTACATATTGCAACAAACGAAGCTACAATATTGTTTAATGAAGATTTTCAAGGACGGCATGACATAATGGATTCATTGCAATTACTTCGTAGCAATTTTTCGATTCATGGATTTGAAAGCATAGATAATAAACGTATAGCTTCTTCAGAGAGAAAAGCAAGTATGCAAACAAAAGAGCAAAGGAAATTGAGATAACGTTTTAAAACAGCAAAAGTCGAATCGCTAAAAAATATTGAAGGTGAAATGTATTCTGCAGGTAGATTTTAAAAATTAAGTAAGTAAGGTAAACAACAAATTGTAAGATAGTCAACTTTCCAAGATAATTTAAATTTTAAATAAGTTACCAGTGATCATTTATATCCTATAGTAATTTTAATACTTGTATAAGATTATATTACCAATATGAATAGTTCATTTACCAAAAAAAAAAAAAAAAAAAAAAAACGACAAAAAAGAAAAACGTAACTTTAACGATTACATTAAAAATATTGGTACTTTTCAGTTAGCCGGGCGCCAGTGATACATATACATGTATATATATACACATATATGATACACACACATTTATATATATACATATATGATATGTATACATACATCTATGTATATACACATATATGTATGTACATACATACATATTTATATATGTACATATATCACTGGCGCCTGGCTAACCGAAAAGTACCAAAATATTTTCACCTTTTTTTCCCCTAATATTAGACTTTTCAAGATTATTTATACTAATTTAAATTGTAAATGAGTTTTTAATATAACATTAATATTTAATTTGAATTTTCTCATGTTATATACCGACTAATAATTTCACGTTTTGGAGCTTATAATAAATTTTATACATGTGTAATTATCTTAATTATTTCATATGTTTATCCTACAACAATATAGAAATTTTAAATAGCGATAGCTGTATATACACAGTGGTGATATACATAAATTTTAATACAGCATTTATGTTTAAATTAATTTTCCTCAAAATCGTTATTTTTCTACTTACGCGCATAACTCCAAATGTATCAAAGGTAATGATTCGAAACTTTATATATATCTTTACTAGATCATTTTCTTCAAATTGAACTAAAATCTAAGAAATTTAACAAAAATTATTGAATGTATGGGCATTCAAGTGACAAAAATAATCAAAATTTTCATTTTTTTTTTTAATCAAAAAACTTTAGAAATTTTTTGTTTATTTATTAGATTATAGTTCATTTTATTTTTGTAATTTTTTTTAAACTTATATTAACAGTTTCAAAGTTCTAGAGTGTATAGATATTTTCAAATCGTGCGCGCAAGTTGTATACTTTTGCATTAATTGAAAAATATCTTCATATTTGGAGCAGTTAATTTTGAAGTAAAAGGTTGTACTTTATTATTTTGCTATATTAATTTTAATATGAACAGAAATTATAATTTGTTTTAAAATAATATATATCTTGCAGTACTTTAAGTACAAAAGTAAGATTTAAATCGCAATCTCAAATGTTGTGCCGTTCTCGAGTTTTGTGAAATGTTTTTAACATTTGAACGTGATATTAAATTTTAAACCTTGGTAATAAATCTAATTGTTACAAATATGTATTTTATAGGAATATATCAACATTAAATAACAGTATTTGAGTTGTTTATACCTTGAAAATGTTTTTAAATACAAAAGTAAAATTTAAGTAGCAATCTCAAATGTCGTGCCGTTCTCGAGTTTCGTGAAAATTTTTCAACATTTGAAGGTGATATTAAATTTTAAACATAGGTAATAAATCTAATTCTTACAAATATGTATTTTATAGAAATATATCAACTTTAAAAAACAATATTTCAGTTTTTTATACCTTAAAAATGTTTTTAATGTAACATTAATATTTAATTTGAATTTTCTCATGTTATATACCGACTAATAATTTCACGTTTTGGAGCTCATAATAAATTTTATGCATATGTAATCATCTTAATTCCTGCACATGTTTATCCTACAACAATATAGAAATTTTAAATAACAATAGCTGCATTGTACGTGTTATTTAAGAATTTTTAATGCAACATTTATGTTTAAATTGATTTTCCTCAAAATCTATATTTTTTTTACTTGCGCGCATGATAACTCGAAATGTATCAAAGGTAATGATTCGAAACTTTATATATATCTTTACTAGATCATTTTCTTCAAATTGAACTAAAATCTAAGAAATTTAACAAAAATTATTGAATGTATGGGCATTCGAGTGACAAAAATGATAAAAAATTTCTTTTTTTTTTTTTAATATAAAAAAAAATAGAAATTTTTTGTTTATTCATTAGATTTTAGTTCATTTTATTTTTGTAATGTTTTTAAACTTATATTAAAAGTTTCAAAGCTCTAGAGTGTATAGATCTTTTAAAATCATGCGCGCAAGCTATATACTTTTTCATTAATTAAAAAAAACAGACATTAAGGAATAATTATTATTAATTAATTATACAGTGTTTAATGCAAATTATATATTATATTGCATGGAGAAAGTATTACAGTATTAAAAAAAACTGAGGTATTTAGTGTAAAAATGAGTTCATGGGGCCACTTTAAATATTTGTCTCCGAAATCAAATTTTTCATCTGTTAAAGGGTATGTGTACCCTTAATAAAATATTTATAATGTAAAGCTTTATTAAATTATAAAATCATACTTACATGTGATGGACTGACTGTATTCAACCACATTTTTAGCTCGTCTTTCTTTTTTCTCATCTATCAGCTATTTGATATAAATCCGCAATTTTCACACTCTGGAAGAGATGTAATACAAAAAAATCAATAACAATCCAGTAAAAATTGGCTTATAATTGATTTCACTTAGGGCCTTTAAAATTGTTTCAGAGGGGGCTAAAATTTCAAGCTTCTGATGCTAACATTTAAAAAAAATTAAACTAACTTGACTTTATTACATTGTGTGTAATGCTTTAACTTAACATGTTAATAGTAATATAAATTTATTTTATAAGCTTTTAAAATTTTCCAGATTACATTTTAAGAATTACAGATTACAAACATATTCTACAACATATGTTTCAACAATTATACATCCTACGAAGGAAATCCATATAGAGCGGTATTTTTTCCTATTCCTTTAGATTCCAGTTTCAGAGGTTTCATCGAATAAATATTTGACAAAGCTGATTACATAGTTCAATATTATGTATTTTATGATTATGTATTTTTAATTTTAAAATAAGGTGGCTATTAGAAACTTAAATTTATTTTGGGAAGAAGGAGGGGGAGGGGCATCAAAAACCATGTTTACTTCCTGTGAAGTTAGTTTTGGCCTCGAACGAGCGTTCATTCAGCAGAGTTCCCCCCCCCCCCCAATTTTGACAAACAAAACCAAAGCATATTTTTGTATTTTTTAAATAATTTTTTTCATTTATTTTGAATTGTTTTTGTATGTTAATGAAATAAAAAATGAGTTTTTGTAAATTGATTGCACTTTTGAAATAGTTCAGAGAATGCTCTGTTAATTATAATCTAAATAATGTATTTTAATTTAACATAACAAGAATTACGATTGCGAAAAATGGCCACTAAGTTAAAAAAAAAAGTCTACCAATTTCTGGCTACAAACTAGATAATTCAATTTTCAAATTCAATTCTTTTAAAAATAAAAGAACATTTATTGAATTTTACTTTTAAAGAAATGAAATTGCATTTTGACATAAAAGGATATACGTACAAATATTCGTTTTAACTTGTTTTTGTTATTATATATGTATTACTTTATGCAGTTTAACCCTTAACTCCTGTTACAAAAAGAGTCGCATACTATACTGTGAGTGGTTTCAGAGACCGCTTGATTGAAAGATGAATAAAAGGCTTGATTAACGCATAGGATACTGCATCTGTTACAAACTTTATGTACATGACTATTATAATTAAAATTTACCTATTCAGAAGTCTTTAGCAATAATACTAAGGCTTCAAACAAAACAAAATTTTACGAGTAACTATAGCAGAGTTCATACAGACTGGAGAAAAGAATCGAAGAAGTCAAGGAAAATTCTAAGGAGAACAAGAATTTTAAAGAACTTAGCATATTTTTTCATGCATGCCATGCGTCGTACAACTTGCACACCCACCCTAATTTTTAATATCTCATTTAGGGAGAAAATGTATTTTATTCAAAGGAAATCTAATAACTAGTGCTAAAATTTTACAAAGTATTCATAATGCATTGCTTATTGGTTTCGTAAATTTGAATACAAAAGTGCCAGGGAACTATTTTATGAAGTGACCAATGGCCATATATATATATATATATATATATATACAGGACAGTAAATCTCAAATTCTCATCATATATCACATGCACCTAGGTTTTAAAAGTAAATTTTGAATGGAAAAAACATGCAGTATGTACAAACCAAACCAAACAAAACAAAAAAATATACAATTTAATTTTTTAGAATGGCAGTAATTACTTGAACTTTACTTTTATAAACATGAGAAGACTTATTTTACTTCCTTTAATCATTATTCAACACTAAATTATATTTTGTTATAATTTAAGAAGTATTTTGTTTTGTTTATTTAAGGAGTTCTAAGTAGGGGAGACTGGTACACAGTGGACCACTTTTTCAGTTATTTTTTTTTTCTCTTTAACGGACAAGCCGATCTGCATGAAAATATTTTTGAATATTCCTTAAACCTTTATGCATTCATCATAATTTTCTCAGAACATAGTTTCCAATACATTTAAAAACAAATAAAATTTATGGACATCCAAACAGTGGACCAGTGTGCCCCATAAATGGGGAACACTGGTCCACCCACTGGGGCACAGTGGACAGCTATTAGGTATTATCTGAAATGCAATATAAATCTATTTTTCATTAATCTAATTCTTCTTTATTTCCCCTTTACCCGCAAAATAACATAGTAAAATAAATTTACAAGTAACATTTTGAAACAAAAAATTAATTATATTTTGAAAATAATAACAGCTTAATACAGGAACAATTGCAATTTAGTTGAAGGCATTACTTAAGTACAAAAAAATCAGCGCATATTAAAATTTGCAAATGAAATTTCAAAATACTTATGAGTAAGATTGATCCAGGAAATTTCCTGAAATACTTTTGGGTCTGAGAGCAACATTATGAAATCATTGACATCAACAACGATTCATCTACAGTTTCGGGAAAAATAAACTGATATCTATTCAATTTGTGTCTCATGAATCTTACTTTAACAGAATCATCACCAATTAGACTTAGTTATATATATTTATCAAAGGCAGTAAATACAAAACAAAATATTTCTTATTATGTTAAATAAATTGTTATTTTTCTTTGTTTACTTTATTTTACAGTTAAATAACTACTTTAAAACAATAATTCTTTATAGAAAATAAGCAATTATTAAATATTTTGAACATTCTGCATTACTGGAGCAGAGTGGATTGTGGACCACTGTGCCCCAGGAGTGGGTGGTCCACTGTGCCCCATGTTGAAGTTCAATAAATAATCATATTAATATCGTTTATAGCTTTCTTTTAAACATATCAACTTTAAAGTTAAAAACAAGTATCTTAGCTTAGCAAAAAATGTGTTTTATCTTATTTATCTACAACCTTTAATTGCTAAAAATATGAAAATATGATGATGAAAAATTTTACTTTTAGAAGCTCAAAACAACCAATCAGGATAAAATAGTTCCATCTGAGCTAAACATATTTTCTGAAGGCTATAAATAATCAGTGCAGTGCTGTTGTCTATTAGGATAGAAGAGAAGCTTAAAAAAAATAAAAATAATAAAATATTAGGGGGTGGTCTACTGTGCCCATAGGTCCAGTGTGTACCAGTCTCCCCTACTCCTTGCAAACTTTTTAATTTCCAAGGAGTTTCTAAGTAGTCTAAATAGTCTTTATGAACCCTGCTATAGTTAAAACTGAAAATAAAAAGTTACTGTGAAAATTGAAAAAAGAAGTGGTCTGCGAGACCGCTATATATAAGCAGCTAAGGACGTTAAATTTAAGTATTTTTTTAGTACGCTACATATTTATGTAACTGACGGCTAAAAATATTTAAAAGTAACGATTATCTTTTTTATAAAAGTATTTTTTATACATAAAAATTAGCTGAATTGAAATGGCAAGAGGAAACAAACTACTTGTTTTTTTTTTCTCAATAGCCGAGTAAGCCTATCGTTATAACTACAATTAGGGTGGTTTTATACAAATCAATATTCATTTACAATACGTACGATATTTATTATAGAAACTTACAACATAAAATTGAATAACTTACCTATTTTCTGCTAAACAAAAATCATCAGTCGGTGAAAAAGATAAGTCTTCATAACTTCTTATTTATAAAAAAAATTGTTTACGCGGCCATCAACTTAATTATACTAACGACAACAGAGGGAAAGGACAGGCATCGCGCCATACCGCGCAGACGCAGACTAAATATATCCTCGGCACCTCTATTTATCATCGTGCCTGTCATCAAGGCAGTCACCGACCGTTCAAAAAATTAGCAGTGGTTAATCGTCTTCAAAGGCGACTAATTATCGCATTTCAAAATTATAATAAATATATATGCTTTTTATAATTTAAATCATTTTGACTGTCTCTGGGAGATATAGAATATCTTACTTGTTCATTCGACAGGGGTAAAATTGTAAAATTTCAAATTAAATTTTTTTTTTTTTTTTTTTTTTTTTTTTTTGAAAATTTACGGAGATGAAAATTTTGAGGTACTCCACCGTTAAGTTTGTAATTTTCAAAAAAAAATAATTTTATCAATTTTTTTAAAAATAATTTACAGTAAAATATGTGTCTTAAAGCTATATTTTTCTTCATAATATCTATAAAATATGAACATATGTATATACGTCCCATTCTTCCAAACTCAACATACGTCCCGGGGGGGGGGAGGGTTACAACCTCCCTCCCCCTGGTTGCGCCGATGATGTTTGACGTGAACTATGAATATTAAACATTTATCTTGCATTTTGTTTTGCATTTTAAACATTTATTTGCAAATTTTAAGAACCTGTACATTTGGTTAGTAATTATTATTAAATATGTTGAGAAAAAATGTAATCTTATATTATTACAGTCAAATTTCAGGTCATAGAGCAACAGAAAGTGTGAAATATTTTTTACACTCTCCCCTCTCCTTCACATCCCTCAAAGGGTGAGGCGAAAATATTGGTGGAAGAGGGCACAATCTGTGACGTAGAAATGCACTTTTTAGGGAATATTGTGTTGTAATAGGAAAAACGTGCACATTTGAAAAAAATTACAGATTTTGAATTGGTAACATATGCATAGAATAATCAAAACTTGGAATATACAAAGTTTTACATCCATAAAAAATAAAGACTTTTGTGCATAAAAAATGCACACTTTTTGCGAACACGGAGTATGCAGTTATTTTATGCAAAAAATGTGCACACTTTCTGAAAACAAAAAAGATGCATTTTTTTGTATGTATAAAAAGTGCATATAATTTGCACACAAAGTGTACACTTTTTGAAATATTCAAAAATTTTCACTTTTTTTGCACAAATTGTGTACTATTGATACTTTTTTGCATAAAAAGTGCAAATATTTTCTAGCTGGGTAACAGAATATGAAATTTTCGAAATTCCGTGAATTAATTCTTTAAGATATATCTATGGCAGAAAATTTGAAAAGTGCGCTATATAGAAGCGCCACCTGTTGGGCGATTTATACCAAACCTTAATCAGCAGCAACTTATGTCAACGTCTACGTATAACTGAATCTGATGTTTGATGAAAATCCGTGTATTAGTTCTTGAGATAGAGCTATTTCGGAAATCATGCAAAATAGGGCATAACACCACCTGTTGAGCGATTAATACAAAAATTAATGAACACCAATTTATAGAGGTCTAACTGAATCTGGAGTATGTTGAAAATCCGTGAACTAGTTCTTGAGATATAGCTGTCGCGGAAAACATGAAAATTTAAGCATAACAGTGCCACCTGTCACGCAATTTAGGCTAAAACTGATCAGCACCAATTTATATCAAGGTATAACTGAACCTGAAGTATGATGAAAATCCGTGCAATAGTTCTTGAGATATATAGCTATCTCGGAAATCATAAAAAATAAGGTATAACAGTGCCACCTGTTGGACGATTTACACCAACAACTAAACAGCGTTAACTTATATCAAGGTCTAACAGAATCTCAAATTTTAGTAAGTTTCGTGCTTTAGTTCTTAAGATAGAATTCCCAGAGCATTTTTGTCAAATACAGACACACAGACAGACATTTTGTAAAAGCAGTCAAATCGTGACATTCTAAAACGCATAAATCCTTCAAAAACGGAATTGGAGTTTTTTTACGAATCGAATACTTTCTTCTTTGCGTCAATCATGCTGCTAAACACTTTCCAGCACTAGAATATTTTAACAAAACTTCGCTGTTTAATAAGGTAAATAAAACACCAAAGTAAACATCTTAGCAAACGCATTACACATAGAGTTGCAAAGGCTAGAAAAAAAACCCGGTTTAAACATGGGAATAAACCGAGTTTTTCAGGAATAAACTTGTTTTTTAAGGAATAAACCAAGCCTTTTGGGAATAAACCTGGGAATAAACCGGGTCTATTGGAAATAAACCGAAATTTTGAAATCTAATTACACATGAAAAACCAGATTTCAGGAATTATCCAACCATACCCGGGAAAAATACTCCAATTATGTTGTGTAACACTGTATTTGGTATGTATAATGTAGATTTGCATGTATCCTACATTGTACGCTAAAATTTAGTTTAGTGAGAAAATGCATAATAGGTTGAAAATTCACATTCAGCAATTTCTAACAATAGATGAACACATGCCTGAATTATTTTGTACTATACTCGTGCTATACTAAAGTTAGTTTAACAAAAATAAGGGCTCGATAACAAAAAGAACTTATAACTGGAGTCTAAATTGTCGCAAGGTTCAATCACAAATTTCGTATGGTAAAAGTAATTGTTTTAGAGGTGGTGGGGTAGGGGGGATCTGTCGATTTTTTTAAGCTTCCCATATTTTTGTGTATACCAAAAAATCTTTACAACTTAAAATACATATAACTCTTGTTTTAATTGCCGTAGCACGTAAAATTTATAAAGGGCTTGCTCATGAGGGGTCATGCCATTTCGGTTTCTCCCTGTAACTCAGACTGTAATCACCGTAAGCCCAACAAACGTTGTACGGTTCAATATCATTATACATTATCAGGATATCCATTACCGTTTTTTGTCATCACCTAATTTTTATAAAAAGCTGAATATAAGAGGATGTCAAAATTAAACTCGGATCCAAATTAAAGCAGCCCACACAAATTTCTTACGTTAAACGTAATCATTTAGAGAGGATTTATCGATTTCTTATCAAACCCCTCAAATTTTAATATATCATAAGTACAAGTTGACATGAATCAATTATAATATGGGATGTATATGTCGCAGCGGTATTACATCTATAAAAATATCCGCAGAACCAACTCCCTTAAAATGTTTACGTTTACCATACGAAATTTGGTTGGACTGCGCAAATTTGTAGCAAGATCTATGTATTTGTGGTTATCATGGCATCATATTCGTGCTATATTAAAATTTAGGGGTTCCTATTAAAAAACGGACATTGCCCCGCCTTTTATAAATATTACGTTTACCATATAAAATATGAGTGTTCTAGGACAAACACAGCTCGAATTATAAATGTTTAAAGTTTTCAGCAGTTTATTTAGGTTTGCACTCGGTAGAAATTTCTTAAATCGGTTTATTATTTATGTAATATCGCGATTTAGAGATAAGGTGATTGAAAACCGATGTTACCTTTAAAATATGAAAACTTTTTTTTTCTTGTTATATATATATATATATATATATATATATATATATATATATAGTGACGTAATAAGGTCTTAAATCACCCCCTCCACTTGTATTGTATAATATAAGTAGTTTTTAATTTTCCAAGTAACTTATATAAAATATAGATAATATATAACTTAGATAAAAAATATATATTAAGTATTAAAAAAATGTTTAAATGCCCAAAGACCCTCGGGATTTTGCATTTAAAAACTTAATTAGTTATTTTCAGGTTTCATACGGGGTCCTGGAATTTTCGTCAAGTTGTCCAAAATTTTCGTTCAATGTATGAAACATATGGCGAAGTTTTAATTCCTTTAAGGTTTTAGATTGTAATAAAATTGATTAACATAAATGCTGACATTCATATAGTAGATGGAGAAGGATTGAAAATGGGCGATATGAGCCTTGGATGAACCAGTTGCTGAAATTCATGACGTTTTTGTGACCATTGGCACCCTGTAAGACTAGTAATACATTATATGTGATTTTTAATGATCAGAAAAGGACAAAAAAGCGGAAAAGTGGAGATGCACAGAAAAAACTCATGAATGTGCCCCCACTCCCTAAAAAAATAAATCATCGCGAACAACGTCGAAATCAGATGCAAAATACGATTCATGCTAAACACTTTCCAGCACTAGAATATTTTAACAAAACTGCGCTGTTTAATAAGATAAATAAAACACCAAAGTACACATCTTAGCAAACGCATTACACATGAAAAACCAGATTTCAGGAATTAACCAACCATACCCGGAAAAATATCCCAATTATGTTGTGTAGCACTGTATTTGGTATGTATAATGTAGATTTGTATGTATCCTACATTGTACGCTAAAATTTAGTTTAGTAAGAAAATGTATAATAGGTTGAAAATTCACATTCAGCAATTTCTAACAATAGATGAACACATACCTGAATTACTTTGTACTATACTCGTGCTATACTAAAGTTAGTATAATGAAAATAAGGGCTCGATAACAAAAAGCACTTATAACTGGAGTCTAAATTGTCGCAAGGTTCAATCACAAATTTCGTATGGTAAAAGTAATTGCTTTAGAGGTGGTGGGGGTGGGCGGGGGGGATCTGTCGATTTTTTTAAGCTTCTCATATTTCTGTGTATACCAAAAAATCTTTACAACTTAAAATACATATAACTCTTGTTTTAATTGCCGTAGCACGTAAAATTTATAAAAGGCTTGCTCATGAGGGGTCATGCCATTTCGGTTTGTCCCTGTAACTCAGACTGTAATCACCATAAGCCCACCAAACGTTGTACGGTTCAATATCATGAGTATACATTATCAGGATCCATTACCGTTTTTTTTATCATCACCTAATTTTTATAAAAAGCTGAATATAAGAGGCTGAAAAAATTAAATTATAACTCATGATTAAATTGTCACACCGAGCAAAACATTTGTGTGTTTGAGCAACGTGACATAACTTTATATTAGACATTCTCTTTTTTTTTAATCGGAGCCTCCTAAATTGTAGTATATCATGAATGTAAGAGCCCGATAATCACAAACACATTTAACTCGGATACAAATTAAAGCTGCCCACAAAAATTTCTTACGTTAAACGCAATCATTTAGAGAGGATTTATCGATTTCTTATCAAACCCCTCAAATTTTAATATATCATAAGTACAAGTTGACATGAATCAATTATAATATGGGATGTATATGTTGCAGCGGTATTTTATCTATAAAAATATCCGCAGAACCAACTCCCTTAAAATGTTTACGTTTACCATACAAAATTTGTAGTAAGATCTAAGTGATTGTGGTTATCATGGCATCATATTCGCGCTACATTAAAATTTAGGTGTTCCTATTAAAAAACGGACATTGCCCCGCCTTTTATAAATATTACGTTTACCATATAAAATATGAGTGTTCCAGGACGAACACAGCTCGGATTATAAATGATTGAAGTTTTCAGCACTTTATTTAGGTTTGCACTCGATGGAAATTTCTTAAATCGGTTTATTATTTATGTAATATCGCGATTTAGAGATAAGGTGATTGAAATCCGATGTTACCTTTAAAATATGAAAACCTTTTTTTTTTTTTTTTTTTTGTTATATATATATATATATATCTTAAATCACCCCCTCCACTTGTATTGTATAGTATAAGTAGTTTTTAATTTTCAAAGTAACTTACATTAAATATAGATAATACACTATATTTGCAATGATGACCGGTCACTTGCGATTTTAGACGTTTTGTTAAATATCTGGAAAGATACATGAGGAATTATCCTCTAACTTCAGGAGTGTAAACAACATGATAAACGTCATATATTTCCGAGAAGATTTTTCTCGAAACCCCATAAGGGGTCGTCAACAAATTGAAGAAAAACGAATATCTTTTGGATAACCCTGTAAAAACTAATATTGCAAAAGCATTCAAACTGTAGATTATGATTAAGTGGCTTATTATAATAATTTGGGTTCATTTTTATGAAGATAGCATGTATACTCGAAGAGAAATTCAGGTTTTTATAAAAACAGTCCCAAATTTTACCAAGTGTTTTGATTATAATTTGCAGAGTTTTTAATATAAAAACAAGTTATTTTCAGAAAATATGATAAAAAAAAATTGTACACAATACCCTGCAATCAGAATTAAAAAATAATAAAAATTGTATGAAAAATGAGAAGGTTTACTAAATATTGTTTCACTGCGGGTGCGCGAATTCAATCAAAATATACTGTGCATAATATATTAGCTAAATGTATAGACCAACTTTTGTGAAAGTCTCAAAAACATAGCTTGAAAATTCTCATAGTAATCGTCGATAGAATAAGCTCGAATTTCGCTGTTCTCAAAAGGAAGCAAAAAGATGAGGGGTTGTATCCAAATATACTAGCTTATAAAAGTTGACATAATAAGAATGAAGTGTCTCGCATTCTATATTTGATACAACCCCTCATCTTTTTGCTTCCTTTTGGGAACAGCGAATTTCGAGCTTATTCTATCAACGATTACTAACAGAATTTTCAAGCTATGTTTTTGAGACTTTCATAAAAGTTAGTCTATATATTTAGCTAATATATTATGTACAGTATATTTTGATTGAATTCGCGCATGCGCAGTGAAACAATTTTTAGTAAACCTGCTCATTTTTCATATAATTTTTATTATTTTTTAATTCTGATTGCAGGGTGTTGTGTACAATTTTGTTTGTCTATATTTTCTGAAAATAACTTGTTTTTATATTAAAAACTCTGCAAATTATAAGCAAAAAACTTGGTAAAATTTGGGACTGTTTTTATAAAAACCTTAATTTCTCTTCGAGTATACATGCTATCTTTATAAAAATGAACCCAAATTATTACAATAAGCCACTTAATCATAATCTAAAGTTTGAATGCTTTTGCAATATTAGTTTTTACAGGGTTAGCCAAAAGATATTCGTTTTTCTTCAATTTGTTGATGTCCCTTTATGGGGTTTCGGGAAAAAATCTTCGCGGAAATATATGACGTCTATCACGTTGTTTACACTCCTGAAGTTTCAGGATAATTCCTCATGTATCTTTCCAGATATTTAACAAAACGTCTAAAATCGCAAGTGACCGGTCATTATTGCGAATATAGTGTATATAACTTAAATAACTTATTCTTCGGGTTGCGAGATGAAGGAATTTATTTATTCGGGTTCGGTTTAGTTTACGGTTCGATGAAATTTTTTCTTTGGCTTTCAGGTTCGGATCGGGTTGCTTTGTGACAGAATTTATTTTGTCGGGTTTGGATCGTGTTACGGACCGATAGATTTTATTTTGTCTGATTCGGGTTGGGTTTCGGATTAACTGAAATTTCAAGTTTGGTGTCGGGTTGCATTTCTACGGAAATTTTTTTGTCATCTTCGGATCGGATTACGGTTCAATGGAATTCTTTGTTGAGTTTGGTTCGGGTTTCGGGTTAACTTCAATTTTCAGGTTCGGATCTCCGATACGGCTGCCGTGTCGACTAAAATTATTTTCTCCTTTTTGGATCGGATTATAGTTTGATAGCATTTTTCTGTCGGGTTGATTCCATTTGGATTTTTCAGGTTCTGGTCGGGTACAACACTATATTTGGACAAACAGCTGGTCCTTTTCTAAATAGCCTAAAATTTTATAGACTCATTTTAAGAGAAGACTAGATACTGTTAGAAAAATGAAATGAGCGCCAGAAATATCGATCTACTGTCAAATCCCCAGTTATAAAGATTCTCGATCAAATTTTCTGCCAATTGATTGATCAATTTTACTCTTTTTGCAGTATCTGTATGAGAATCGATTCTAGAACATCGATACTAGAATTTGAGAAAAGATTATTTTTTTATCGATGTTGCTTTATACGACATCGATGTTTATCGATTCTCGATTATTTCAGAATCGCCCATCACTCGACCAGACGACGATTATATAGGTACTACATATTTATATAATTACGAACGCACCTAAAAAGGGCCAAACAATTATGGCACACAAAGCCTGATTTTAATAAGGTAAACGATTGAGTTTACCTAAAGAAATTAGTGTTGTCTACGACAGTTTATCAGTGCTTGAGGTTACGCAGTCCTTATATTTGTGCTATGCTAAAATTTAGCAGATTTCAGTCAAAAGAACCGACAATGTTCTTCTTTATAAAGATTACGTTTACTCTGCAAAATATTTGTGTTCTACTATAATTACAATTCAAGTTATAAGTGTTTTAATTTGTCAGCATATTATATTTATAATTAGGACAGAACGATGTCAAAATTTATCATCAATCTAACATCGCGATCTAGTGATGAATCGATTTAACACTGATGTTACCTTATGGATATGGAACCTATTTTTTAATTTATAGTGACGAAATTAGGTCTTAAATCAACCCTTTCCCTGCTTTATATAGTTTACTATTTTTTTAATTTTCCAAGTAATTTTGAAAACGTATATATTTTGCGCATTAAAAAAATTGGATTGCCCAAACACACTTCGTTGTTTGCATTTTAAACTTAATGAACAAATTTAATCAATTTCATAAATTCATTCTTTAAAAAATGATATACAAGAAAACTATCTCATGTTGTCTGATTTCTGAAGGCTGCTACAATCTAAGTTAATTACGGGGTGCTCTCCACCAGCCCTCTTAAATTACACCCCAGTGCTAACAACATACAAACTGTTTTTACTGACACAGTATGAAAAGCTATTGAGGTAAAACAGAAGCAGATTCAATGAATTGAATGTTGAATTTAACCAGTCATTTGCGAAGATGAAAAAAGAAGTTGTGTGAAACAAACGAAAAAAAAAAAAAAAAAAAAAAAAAAAAAGATAGGAAAAACAAGTGGATAAATGTGATCGAAGATCGCACAAAGTGTTTCGCTTAATATTCCTTTCAAAATACTTTATCATTTAATTAATAAATTCAAATAAATTTCTTTTTCCAAAAAAAGTCATCTTTTATTATAAAGTAAAAATTTACCAGTCTATTTTTTCGTTTTTTTTGAATATATGAACAGGTCCGACAGCGGGCGAATGATATCTGTCATTTGGACTAAATGCGATATATTTTTTGAAAAGTATACATAAAAATACATTTTCGCATTATTATTTACAGCATTGTCTATTAGCATTATATTTCTTTGTTTTATAAAAAAAAAATCAGCATTTTATGATAAAATATAATTTCGGTTCTAATACTGTAATCTTTATAAAAATTAGATTTCGGGATTCACCGAAAAAATATATGCATATATATACAAAATTTTCAAATTGGTAAATGCAATATTAAAAAAATGAGCGTTTTTTTCCCTCCCTTCAACTGTTGAGACGAAAAGGGAAGGGCCGGGATGTCTCGCTCATAAATGGCATAAGTCTTCCAATTTCACAACCAGCTGCAAATTTTCTTTTGATTCTGATAAAAATTAAATTCATTAACAAAAAATTAATTCGTAATTTCCGTTCTAATCACGCCAACTTTATAAAAAATAAATTTCTGTCTTCGCAGTAAAAAAAAAAAAAAATGTATAGATGTATTAATTTCAATTCGATAAATGCAATAATAAAAAAAAATCTATAGAGCCTGAAAAATGCATAGTCCGCCATCTTTGATCTGCGTGAACAGGTGTCGGATTGTTCGTCTGTGGTTTTCCAATGGAAGGAAATTAAGCAAATTTATTCAAATCGATTTTGATTTGTTATTTACACTTCTAATGGGCGTAATTAAAATATTTTTAGAAATTCTGAAAGCTAATTTTGTGTGTGTGTGTGTCAGAAATTTCACGTTCCCAGGTGGAATAGTTTATGTGAGATAGAGGTGTCTTTGAAAACGTTCAATCTGTTATCGCCATTGAAGTGCAATGACCATGGCAACCCTTTCCCCTCTTCTGGAGTTTCAGATTGCGGTTTGATTAAATTCAACGCTTTAGTTGATTTTTTTTTCATTAATGAGAGGGTTTTTAGGGTTTTAATTAATATATTGTGTTAATGAAGAAATTTTCAAAGTTTTAGGATTATCAGTGTGACAGTAAGTATTCAGCTGTAGGTACAGACAATTTGAAGTCTCTAACTTATACGGTTTCTGATAACGGACACTCTGACGGACAGACAGAGAACCGAGAAGAATAGGGTTTCGTGAGATGAACGAAACCCTAAACACGTGGGTAAGTGTGATCGAAGATCGCACAAAGAGTTTCGTTTAATATTCCTTTCAAAACACTTTATCCTTTATTTAATAAATCCAAATAAATTTTATTTAGCAACAACAACAAAAAAAGTCATGTTTTTTATAAAGTAAAAATTTACTGGTCTATTTTTCTCGTTTTTTCGAATATCTAAACCGGCCCGATAGCGGGCGAAGCCCGCTATTACACTCTGTCATAATAATATCTGTCATGTGGACTAAATGTGATATATATATAAAAACAATTATATAAAATAGATATTTAAACCTATTGCGTAATCCTCTGTAATCCAGGTCCTACTGCCAAATTGCGTATTTTAGAAAGTGAGACTTTTCATGACAGTTCTTTAAAAGTATCTACATTGATTTTAAATTATATTTTTGCTAGCAAACGTCCATGTTTGGAGCTAACCTTGCCCACAGATTACGGAAGATTAGTTATTTTATATTTTACTAGCTGTTACCCGTGACGTCGTTCACGTAACATTAAAAGAAAAATAAATGCATTAATTAAGAAAAATGTTTCACCCTCGATAATTAAAACATATGTAACTCCCTTTATAACAAACTCCGTTTTTTCAAATATCTGAACAGGCCCGATAGCGGGCAAAGCCCGCTATTATACTCTTTCATAATAATATCTGTCCTGTGGACTAAATGCGACATTTAAAAATAATAATAATTTCAAAATTAAACATGTTGTACACCTTCAAAATGATAAAATATGCGAATATTTCCATAATCTGGTTTTTATCATGATTCAATACGTTCGTCAAACTCATATATTTACTATTTTATATTACTCATATTGATACTCGCTTTGTATTATTCTCAAACATTTGAAAAATCCGTTAAACTTCGAATAGGACGTCAGATTAATTTTCTTTTTAATTCTGTAATGACGTGATATTAATCTGCTCTCTGTACATACACATACTCATACTCCTTGTATTATTGAGAAATCTTTGAAAATTTCCATTTTATTACCAATATGACGTCATATTGATATTTTTTACAATTAGTGAAACTTTTTATTTCATTTTCATTTACACGTGGAAATCTTTCAGTAGAAAATTAATTACAGTAGAAAGAATTTTAGTGTGGATTTTTAACTGTTGACAACTGCTATAACGAAAACTGATTAAATTTAATAAGAAAGGGCTGTTAAATTTTTTTTATCTCTCTATATTAAAGTAATACGATTTTTTCAGATTTTATTATTTTGAGCTTCATAGTAGGCATTTAGCTATAAGTACACAAATTGTCATGCCTGTAAGTTATATAGCTTCTGAGAACGGCTCTGTGACGGACAGACAACGGAGCGGGAGTAATAGGGTTTCGTGAGATGAACGAAACCCTAAAAAAGATGGATGAACTATATGGCACAGTTTTTTTTTCTTTTCAGGTTTTAGATTAGAATAAATCTTGTTTAACATAAATGCTGACATTCATATAGTGGAGCAGGGTTAAATGTATGAGCTTCGAAGCAACCTATTTTTAAAATTCATAAACTTTTTGTGACCGTTGACACCAGGGGTGTAAAAACTGGGTGCCAATGGGCCAATTACCACCACTAAATTTCTTAGTATTCTTCGCCTAAATTTTATTAGTATACTTCGCCTAAATTTTCTCTTTTTATTAGGCGAATAATAATAAAAATTTAGTGACGGCAATCGGTCCATTGGCACCTACATTTTGCACTTCTGGTTGGCACCCTGTAGAATTAGTAATAAAATATAGCAAAATTTAAATAATCGGAAAATGACAAAATAAAAGGAAAAGTGCGCAGTTAAACTCATGGCATTGAGCTCACTAGCTCTTCACACTAATTGTATTTTATATTCTTATTTCAAAGAATAATACCTCTCGGAAAATAAAGAAATCGAGAATAAATTGAGGGGGATTAGCCCCCCTACGTTCCTCCCTTTATACTTAACCAATGAACCCCCAAAACTAATCAGGGAAGCGCCTTATCACAATGGAACTATATACAAAATTTGAAATAAATTGGATAATTCTGCATGGAAAACTCATTTATCAAATTAAGGGGGGATTAGCCACCGTTACCCCCTTTATACTTAACCAATGAACCCCCAAAACTAAGCAGGGAAGCGCCTTATCACAATAAAACTACTATGTACAAAATTTGAAGCAAAACGGATAATTCTGCATGAAAAACACATTTATCTAAATTAATGGGGGATTAGCCCCCGTTCCCCGCCCTTTATACTTAACCAATGAACCCCAAAACTAACTAAAGAAGCATCTTTTTACAATGAACCTATATGCAAAATTTGAAGCAAATCAGATAATTCTACATGAAAAACCCATTTATCTAAATTAAGACACGGGGGATTAACCCCATTCCCCCTTTATACTTAATAACTGAACCCCCAAAATTAATTAGGAAGAGCCTTGTCACAATGAGCCTATATACAAAATTTGAAGCAAATCGGATATTTCTACCAAGAGTTATCGCGTTAAGTACATACATACGTACACACATACATGCAGAACCTGCGGGCACATTAGCTCTCAGGTTTTGATAGCCTATGTTAGCTAAAAAAAGGAAAAGTGCCCAGTTAATGGCATTGATCTCACAGGCTGTTCACATTAAATGTATATTACACTCTTATTTCAAAGAATAATGCCCTCAAAAAATATAGAAATTGACAATAAATTATGGGGAGGATTAGCCTCAGTTCACCCCCCCCCCTTCATACTTAACAAATCAACCCACAAAACTAATCAGGGAAGTGCCTTATCACAATGAAACTATATAAAAATTTGAAGCAAATTGGATAATTCTTCATGAAAAAACCCATTTATTAAATTAAGGGGGGTTCCTCCTTTTATATTTAATCAATGAACGACCAAAACGAATCAGGGAAGCGCCTTCTCAGAATGAAACTATATAAAAAATTTTAAGCAAGTTGGATAAAACTTCATGAAAAACCCATTTATCTAAATTAAGGGGGGAATTAGCTCCCCTCCCCCCCTTTATACTTAACCAATGAATCCCAAAAACTAAACAGAGAGGAGCCTTATAACAATGAATCTATATACAGAATTTGAAGCAAATTGGATAATTCTGCATGAAAAACACATTTATCTAAATTAAGGGAGGATTAGCCCCCGTCCCCGACCCCTTTATACTTAACTAATGAATCCTCAAAACTAATCAGGAAAGCGCCTTATCACAATGAACGTACATACAAAATTTGAAGCAAATCGGATAATTCTGCATGAAAAACCAATTTATCTAAATTAAGGGGGCGATTTAGCCTCCCGTTCCCCTCTTTATACTTAAACAATGAACCCCCAAAACTATTTAATGAAGCGTCTTATCAGAATGAACGTATATACAACATTTGAAGTTAAATCGGATAAATCTGCACAAAAATCCCATTTATCTAAATTAAAAGGAGGTTAGCCCCCCGTTTTCCCCCTTTATACTTAAACAATGAACCCCCAAAACTAATCAGGGAAGTGTCTTGTCAGAATGAACCTACTTCCAAAATTTGAAACAAATCCGATAATTGCATGAAAAACCAATTTATCTAAATTAAGGGGTGATTACTCCCCCGTGTCTCCCCCCTTTATACTTAACCAATGAACCCCCAAAACTAATCAGGGAAGCGCCTTATCAGAATCTTATCAATTATATACAAAATCGCCTTTCAGCGCCTTATCAATTATATACAAAATTTGAAGCAAATCGGATATTTCTATCAAGATTTATTGCGTTACCTGCATACATTTACGTACATACGGTACATACATACATGCATGCGTACATACATACGTACATACATACGTACATACAGAACCTGCGGGCACATTTACTCTCAGGCTTTGATAGCCTGTGAGCAACAAACGGAAAATTGCAGTTTCGCCGATCCCTTGAATGTGTGGCTTTCCCCCAGCCCACTTCAATTCCGCTGTAGAAATCGGATTACCCGACCCAATGCAAAACTACGTTTTAAGGTATTTTTAAGTAATTACAAAATAATGATTAATTAGAACTAAAATATTAAAATATTACTCAAACATACAAAAATTAATTTTTCGTCAAAATAATGCATAAAAATACATGCAGAAATTCGAAGAATTTGAATTTTAAATATAAAACTTTATTTTTTTCAACCATAAATACTGAATCACCTTGAATATATTCGTAATTGCAAGAAGTTTAAAATAAAAAATGCGCTGATAAAATATGTCTTCGTGGGCTGGGTGGAAATCTGATAACGAACCCGATGGATGACTTTAAACTATTTTAATCAATTAGAGAATAATAAATAAATGAACATATATATTCCAATATTACCCAAACAAGTGAAAAATTATTTTTCCATCAAAAGAATGCACGAAAACGTAAACAGAAATTCCATGAATTTCGATATTAAATATAAAACTTTTTTTAAACTATAAACACTAGATTAATTTCAAGAAAATATTACTAATTCCAAACAGGACCAAAAAAAGCCCTTCCTCCTCCTTTTAAACGATTCCTTTTACCATATGAAATTTGTATGTTCTGCGACAATTTGGATCCTAGATGTAAGTGTGTATAGTTATCGGGTCCTTATATTTACGCTATACTAATAGTTAGGGGCTTCTGTTAAAAACACCAACAACGTCCCCCTCCCCGTTTTAAAGATTACGTTTACCATACAAAATATCAGTGTTCTACGATAATTACAGCTTAAGTTATAATTGTTTTAATTTGCCAGCACCTTATATTTTGGTACACCAAAATATGCGAGGGCTTCTATAAAAAAATCTATAGAGCACCCCCCCCCCCCTTTTCTAAAACGGTTACGTTTATCATACGATATTTGTTTTGGTGTCGATACAGGTTTCAAGTTATATGTGTTTGTGATTATGGGGTACTTATATTCGCTCTGTAGTAAAATTCACGTGGTTTTGGACTTAAAAAAAAAAAAAAAAAAAAAAAAAAAAAAAAAAAAAAAAAAAAGACAATGTCTTCTGTAAAATTATGTCACTTTGTGGGACTGAAATAGCACTGGCACCCAGATGTCAGGATCGAAGTGCTGCGACTTAAACACAAGACCAAAGTGTCGGAACCGAAATGTTGTATGTCCACGGGATGGATTAATTTAATATTCCTTCATTTTTAACATTGCATTCCCAATCGTTAGATTATCTATAAAAAATTAAATACATTATATTAATTAATTAAACCACAGATATTTAAGATCTATAGTTTAATAATACTGTAAAATCGTTCTTTTGAGAGCGGTAAGTAGTTTTTAACATTTCATAATAGTTTAAAACTCATGTATTTACTTTTTGGGGGGTAAAAACCCTATAAAAAAAAACCTATCTCTTTGTAAAATTATGGAGTATTCACAATAACGAACAGGCTGAAATCGGTATATCTGACTCAGTACAGAAGTTGGAAAATGCATAGCATATTTGAGAACCCAATTGCAGTAAATACCATTAATAATCGAAAAAATATCCGATTTTTTTTTCTGAAGCTCTGCATATTATTAATAGATTTGTATATATACTACATAGCAGTATGCTAAAATTTAATTTGGTTATTAACACGGTTGAAAATTCCCATTCGGGAGTTTCCGTCTATAAAAGTCAGTGTACTAGAGAACTTTTGTGCAGTTCTGTATATGATTTATAGAATTTATACAAACCAAGCAATATAAAAAAATAGTTACATTCAAAAACGCATTCAACAACTGAAAAAAAAACGTATTTCTAGCAATTATTGTTCATAGTCAGTACTGTAACCGAAATTTTTGTGTGTCTCTGTAAATGAACAGTGAATGCTATTATGTACTCCATAATTTTTAGTAAACATCTTGTAATGCACCTCAGCGATATAAATTAAATTCAATATGTTTGAAATACAGTAACATCATTAAAATACACCGCAAGCGATTTTTCCTAATAGGCTGTAATGTAAAAGAATTCTTTTGAGTGTCTCTGTAAATTACATGCTACATACTTCATTTTCTATACCAATCATACCACAGTAAACCTCAATAACATATATCAATTGCATGGAAATCCGAGTATATTTACGCGCATTAGAGTACTGATAGACAGACAAACTAAATTCATAAACACTTTTCAACTTTGTTGGAAAGTGTTAAAAATGCAATTAGAATTAGCTCGTAATAGATTGCAGTTTAATTTAAATACATTTTATAGAATTTAATTAAGATTTAGTTGCATTACATTACACGTTAACCAAATTGTATTCTGAACATAACTGACATTAACTCGTAACACATTGCAATTTAATCTAAATTATATTCTTAAAAATGTAATTAGAATACACCTATAATCCATTACAGATTAATTGGATTATACAATTAAAAACGTAATCGGAATTTTCCTATAATGCATTACAGGTTAATTAGATTATACAATTAAAAACGTAATCGAAATTCACCTATAATCCATTACAGGTTAATTGGATTATACAACTAAAAACGTAATCGGAATCATCTTGTAATCCATTACAGGTTAATTGGATTATACAATTGGAAACGTAATCGGAAGTGTCTTGTAATCTAATTACAAATTAATCTAATTACAGATTAATCTAATTATATTTTAAAAGAGAAAATTAGAATTGTCTTGTAATCGATTACACGGTAATCAGATTATGCGATAATCAGATTATATTCAAATTACTTTGTAATGATTACATGATAATCGATTGCATAGTGAGGAGATTATAATATAATTTAATCTGTAATTTGATTACTTTGTAATCAGATTCTGCCCAACACTGCTGTATACTAACCAAACGCCTTTTTGGTCAGTTCATCTATAATAGCATCTTTATCCAAGTTCTAAAAAAATCTTTCTACATTCATGAAAAGAATATTAGAAATAAGGTATTGGCTTAAAGTAGATCTAAGTCAATTTTTAACTATTTTAAGTTTAGAAAACACCCTTTCACAGGTGTACAAACTTGTAGGATACATACAGGTTGGTAAACATCCAGATTCTAAGAGTTCAAAAATAACAGAAAAAGCGCTTGATAAACACCAGAAAACATTGTTTCTTGTCAGAGCAGTAACCATAAAGATTTTTGTGTTCTTCAAATTCAGATTCTACATCGTCATACTCACAGATTTCTTCAGCTCCATTCAGATTGTCTTGTTTTCTTTTAATGATAGTTTTTTTAGCCATATTGTAAAGCTTTCAGACTGATCTGCGAACTCTTTCAGCTCTACCTATATCTACCTATAACTGACTTCTTTCAACTTTACAAAGATTAGAAATGCTACAAAGGACTTTCGCATGAAAACTATCAAGCATTACGATTTTATTAAATTTCTTTGGGTCTAACCAGGAACAATCTACTGAAATTTCTATGTATGAACTAAATCTTTTTTCGATACTTGCCCTGGCACAATCTAAAACACTGAAAAAGACCAATTTATAGTTTTGAGCGGTTAAGATTCCAGGAGCCTCGTCTATTGATTTTTCACCAGGTATTATCTTTTTCTTTGAAGTTCTTTTTTCCTTGAAATCTAATTCTACTTCAGCATCAATACTGTTATCTTCTAAGTTGCTATTAACTATACTTGTATAATATTGTGTTTTGGAATACAGAGCGTGAAAGTGTTTATCACTCCTTTTATCCCTTATTTGTTGAAGCAGCTTCTCTACCAAAGTTCCAGACTGTAGAAAATAGTCAATGGTTTTACTTTGTAAATATTTTAAAATAAGAGATATAACATTAAATAAATCTAACAAAACAATAGACATAAATAGGATTACAAATTTATTTTTACTACAACGTTTCTAGTATGTTAAAATATAAAATTTTATTTGCATTGATATAGTTAATATATGTAGTACAGGGTAGTACAGGTATATTATATATTCCTTATAGTCTAATTACATTTAATAAGAAATATTCATTTTATTTGCAATGTCTTCAGAATTCATAACACGCATAACAAAGTAGAATTTCAAAAGAAGATGTCTTTATTTATATTAATTACCGACAGATGTGCAAAAATAATATTTAGAAACGAAGCGCAATTTGTGTATGGAATCTCAAAACTTCGTTCTCAGTCACTTGATTTGGACTTTTATTATAATGATTTTAGGGGCAAAAACAAAACATATAGTCCAGCATTAAGTGCTCAAAAAGGGCAAATTAAAGAAACTTTTGGTGAAGTTTTGATATTTGGTACCTTTATGTTTTTTAGGTCGCTGAACACAAATAAGAAATCCCCCCCCCCCCCCAAAAAGAAAAAAAAATCCGGGAAATACGTTATTTTTATAAAAAGCGTATAAAAACGGACTTGTCTCTGTTTTTTTTTTTTTTTTAAGTAACTCCAAACATGTGCATTTTACATGAAAGACAAAAGTATATGAATTAAAGAGAATAAAATTTTCTACATTTTATGTATTAAAAGTTTTTTCCCTGATCAATAGTTTATCCGTGAAAGTGCCACAAAAATGGTAGTTAAAAGCAAAAAAGTGTTTATTAAAAAAAAAACGAGAATTACGGCCTTGTATATCGATTTAACATGAAAACTAACCATTTTACGCAAACGTTGACCATTAATGATACTAAGGACTATGTGATTGACTACATTTTACAATGAAGTTGCCTGATAACAAATACGACGACTCATTATGAATTATTAATTAATTATAAATAGTTATGTACATTAATTAGTAAGTATATTTACATAAAATAAAAAAACAAAAATCTTATTTCCGCATTCTTTTATTTGACAATTCATGCTGTTCATCGACATCTACAACATAAAAAATAGATGTATGGAATTAGTGGGTTTTTTATTACTACCAATCTTATAGAATAAATGTTTTCTTAATGGTAAATATTTCATACTTTGTGGCATGGCTTGTTCCTCTTTCATTGGGTCCACGGATTCAGTGAGTGGCCAATGCAGCTACAGCTCGGTTTCAAGGTAAGCTCGTCTTCCTCGTATTCACGCACCACTGCGATGCTGTTGAAGTTACCCTCGCAGTTGAGGCACATGTTAGTACAACAAAGCCCTACCTTCTTGCACCAAAAATTTCGGTTGCAGTTCTCTGTGCACTTGCAGGATACAGACATCAACAAAGCAAGGGGAGCAGGGGATAGTACAGTAAATACAAGCTGAAGGCCAGCATTTGTTTTCTTCCGTCCCCACTCATCAGCCTTTTTTTCAATTCCCAGTCATTGCTGGACTTGGTGATATACTCTTAAAGAGAGCTGTTGCGCTGCACCTGCAGATGGTGGTAAAACAGCAATATTAGAACTGTATCTAAAGGCTGACTTCTTGTATGAAATATACTTTAGGTAGTTGAGCGAAGGCACATTCGCCCCACTATAGCCGTACAGTGAGACAAGGAAACGTTCCACAGCAACTGCAACCATCTCCTGAGTAGCGATCAGGCATTTGAACACTTTAACAACGTCTGCAACATATAGATTATTCCCAAGAATTTTGAGGAACTTCATTTTCCCTTGCAT
Organism: Maratus michaelseni; assembly: GCA_963931845.1. Classification (NCBI taxonomy): domain Eukaryota; kingdom Metazoa; phylum Arthropoda; class Arachnida; order Araneae; family Salticidae; genus Maratus; species Maratus michaelseni. The sequence goes on along the minus strand of OZ007587.1, from coordinate 388,278,169 downwards.
AAACGGTGCTGACTTTGTATCGCACCCGCTCATAGCATGTAGGAAGAGGATGTTTACCGCAACCGTTGAACTCACAGCATTTGATGGAGAAAATGTCAATGAAGAAACGGTGTCCTTCCCAGGTTTTAAAAAGAAAACGTTTTCAGCTCTGCAGAGACCTATCAAAATGACCAAGAGCTTTACATCTTCCCCAACTATATTCACCATCTCATTTTATGGAGCCAAGGACAAAGCAGTGTTTAAAATAAAGGTGTCTGCGTATTCTTTTGCTTACTTGCATGTAATATCTGGTGATGAAAACATGTCAGTCATCATAGATATTAACCGACCCTTGTTTTTTGGGTTAACAAGAAACTTTTCTTCGGACGTGGTGGGTATCGTTGTGCCGTCAAACAATACGTCAGTCAAAGCATGCTTCCTTAACTCCTTAAGCACCATATTCAATTCAGTGATAGTATGCTGAATACCAGCTATGTTAAATCTCGTCAAAAATACCAAAAAATTCAAAAATACAAAATTCATACAGGAAATTCTAAAAGAATAATTTTAATTTATATAATCACGAAAAGTCTGTCATTATATAAAATACAAATTACTACTATAACTTTCTGGTATGAATTCAAAATTTTGAATTTAAAAAAAAGTCAAACTGGCAACCTGGACGTACGCACATACGTCCTGAAATTACAGATAGAGGTTTTCATGACATACGCAGGTACGTCGTGGTGCTTAAGGGGTTAATCGTCTCATACGCCCATCAGTTTTTTTACCACTTTGTACGTCATCAGGGTAGCCATCAAAGACAACTACTGCCTGTGGTTGATGTTTTGACTACTGCACGTACTCAACATATTAGTCGGATATTAAAGAAAAAGAAGGATTTTTAGACCAAACAGCCCTATGCAATTAAAAACAACCATCAATGACTAATTGAACCCTGCCGCTGAACCGCTTGGTTGTTAGGGGTTTGAATGCCTTGTAGAGAGTAGATTTGGTTCCTTTTCTTAAGTCATTGTCGAATAGGGACACGGAATAAAGTCCTGAATCGTAAGTCAAAAACTCCTCAATATCTTCATCCGAGTGCTTTGTAACCGAAATTCGTTGGAACAAAGATGTGGGGTTAATAGAAACCAATTCGTCGTCTACTCGTATCACAGTATCACACTGTTCATTACAAGAGATTTTACTCTGTCGCTCCGTTTAAGTTTGACAGTTCCAAAGTCACCAACAACAACATTGTTCACGTCTTTAATGCTTGATTCCCTAGACTTATGGAAGTTGATCCGTTTAGGCAAAAAATGAAACTTTTAGGAACTGAAGTCCGTGTCAGCTTTTATTAGCGAAAGTGTGTTTTAGTTATTTTATTTTTGTGTTATTTAAAAGGCAAATTAAAAAGTGCCATCATATTTTTGTAAAAGCAAATGGAGATTTTGATTCGATCCCAGGTATGCTCTTTTTTATTTATTTTTTAGTTATAAAGAAAACAATGAACCTCAGATGCATAAAATATAATCAATCATATAATTTTTAGTATCATTAATGATCAACATTTGCGTTATAACGCCCTTACAAAGATAATCCGCGAAGTGATGACTTGGTAGCGAAAGGATTAAACTTCGAAAATATTTCTTACATCCGAAAGATCACTTTATTGAATAAACAAAGATTTTCTTGGTAGATGAAAAATAAGAATAAGATTAAAAATAAGAATAAATTTTATGAGTTCGTCGATATGACGATCTTTCGTTTTAAATTATCGTTCATTGGATTTCAGTGCCTGTTCAGTCCACTATAATTGACAGTTAGATTTGTTTTATATTAAGAGTTTTAGCACTCTTCTCGATTCGTGAAAAGTTCAGAATTCTCTCTCACTCTAGTAGGATTTTTATCCAGATCATCTGTTGCATCTCAAAAGGTTTCTCGTTCCCTGTCCGCATAAAGCTTGTTGCGGGCGGGCTTTCTAGCATTCGCCCGGGTACTCGGCGTACTTTGTATTCTCGAACAGAGGTCTAGCACTTCTCCGCGTTCCTCTCGCAGTCACCCGGGTACTTGGCGTAACCTGTATTCTCGAACAGAGGTCTAGCACCTCTCCGCGTTCCTCTCGCAGTCACCCGGGTACTTGGCGTAACCTGTATTCTCGAACAGAGGCTTGGCACCTATCAGCGTTTATCACAATCTGAACTCTTAATTAAAATCCTTTCGCTCATGGTTTTCGCAATGAGAGAGGCGTTTGTCCGAGGAGGGGCTTATCAGGACCACTTGTATCGTGGGACCATGACATCACCTGCAAACCAATTCTGTATTGGTTTCTTTCTAAAAGGGGAAAATAAGTAGTTGCACTTTGTGGTTTCTCATGGAGATCTTTTTCTCACCAAGACAGGCCACCAGCAAAGTAAGTCCTGTCATCCTTGTTGGACAATGCTATCAATTAAAATTCTGAAGTTTTTCTCTTTTCAGAAAAGAAGTTCAGAATTGCCACTATTTCAAAGCAACGCCGATGTGATAAAATATGCTGGAAATGTTCTTTTAGAAGTTTTCACACGAGAACTCTCAGCTGCCAAACACTGGTTCTCACGCAACGTCACGTAAAAGTAAAAATGGATTCTTTATAGCGTAAAATGGTTAGTTTCTTTGTTACATTGATGTGCAGTGCCGTATTTCCCGTTGTTTCAGTTTTTTGCTTTTAACACCCATTTCTGTGACATTCTCATGGCTAAACTATTGATCAGAGAAAAAAAAATTCAATTTATAAAATGTATGAAATTTTATCCTCTTTGATTCATATACTGTCGACTTTCACGTAAAATGCATAGTTTTAGAGTTATTTTGATAAAACAGAGAAAAGTCCGTTTTTTTTATATTTTTGTAACAAAAAAAAAGTATTTCCCGGAAAAAAGTTTGTTGGAAAACCTCAAATTCATGTTCAGCGACCCCCCCTCCCCCCCTCAAAAAAAAAAAAAAAAAAAAAAAAAAAACATAAAAGTACCAAATATCAAAACTCCACCAAGACTTTCTTTTATTTTCTACCAAATGACTAGACTAATAATAGGCAAGAAACACAAACACGGAATTGGCGACTCAAAATACTACGTATGTGGAAAGTATTTATGAGCTAATAAACTAATTCGATTTACCTTACCTGTATTTAATGTATCACTATTGTCCCTCAAAGGCCAGCCCTCGGGATTGCACTTCAACTCTAAGGCAAAAGCCGGGTTTCCTGAGGTGGTCATCCGCTGTCCCTCAAAGGCTGACTTTGCGACTGAGAAGTAGCACTAGTTAACCAATTATTTTAACTTTTCGAACTTTTTCAACGTTTAAAGATTTACTTTTCTTTTTTTTTTCCCTTTTCGTAACGACACTATGGTACACACATTTCATGTTGACATAACTGTGACACTGCTCTAACTACAACCAACCATACTACCAGACTGAGCAAATGAGCATCGCAATAAGTCTTGAATCGTAGCCTATGAGCACTACACAGAGCTCGATTAGTAGCCAGCAGTCTTCTTCCGCTGGCCAGCGACACGACACAGCGCAACGCCCCCCTAGAGATCTCTAGGGGGCGTTGCACAGCGCCACTACGTAGGCTACCATAAACAAAAAACAACTGGGCACTGCTTAAAATTAATTGGAAAAAAAATTAGTGGGGAAAAAAGTGTGATCGTAAAATTAGTGGGAAATAGTGAAATTTGTTTAATGTAACTAATTATAAAGTTGTACTCATATATCCATTTTTGGGGGCCCCCTTGGGTCGGGGGCCCTCGGCAATCGCCGACCAGCCGACCTGGCCAGTCCGGGCCTGGGCCAGATGAATCGTCCAAGATTTCACTGTTACTGTAGGTTTTTTATTCTTAAAATTTCAACTGCTTAAGCACGTAGTTCGAGAACATGTCTGTTAAATTTGCATTTTATTTATATTATTATTCATATTTATATTTTAATGAAGTTTTAATTTCGTTCTGTAATATTAGCCGGGAATAAATGTGGATCTATTTATATTGTTTTAAATGCAAACGGATTAGTCTTTCGCAATCGGACTGCACGTGATAGAGATAGATTTAAAATTAATTCAAGCTTGGAAAACATTCCATAAATCATAAAAAAACAGTAAATTCAGATTGAGTTTTCAAAGAAATTGCATTTTTTCTCTCGATTCGACAGTTTAGAAAATGAAATTGTGCGATGTTTAAAAGTTAACAGAAAGATGCAGTATCTGCATGATCTAAATTTATTAGTCAGTTCGTTGGCTATCATAAAAACGACTTCAGCAGTAATGAGACATTTGTTGGTTTATAATATAGATTTTTATTATTATTAAACACTATTATTGACAACATCATTTATGTGTAACTTTCCCTTAGCATGGACCCGATTACGTAAGATTAGCATCAAAATTTAATAAAAGAATTTTATTCTATATGTTTGAATCAAGGCAAAATTTGTCTAAAGTTGCCAGCAAATACAACTACTATTCCAACAAATCTACTATTACAAATTGATCTCATCATTTTAAAAACTCATTAAGAAAAAATGTTTTGCCAGTCCTGGCGCGCCAATAAAATAAACCTTAGAATTTTCATTTAAAACAGCAAGCGAAAGTTCACCATAAATGGATTTTTGAACGTGATAATCGTGTCGCAAACGATAAATAGCCAAATATAGTTTTGAGTTACAATTTTTACATTGAAAAATATTTTTATGTATCACAAACATTCCTTTGGTTTTTAAATTAAATTATTTTGATTTATAAAATTATCGCACATCAAAACGTTTATTATTATTATTATTATTATTATTATTATTATTATTATTATTATTATGCATTTTATATAAAATCAGTAAAAGTTTTTTTTCTTTTTACTTTTCAACGTGTCTTTATCAAATTTCTAACTAATAATACTAATTTCAATTCTTTGATCAACGATAATATGCGGTCGTCAAGAGGGAAAAAAAATTACCAATGGCAACCATTAAACACGAAAAAAGTGAAAAAAAAAAAAAAAAAAAAAAAAGCATTAATAAATCAGAGAATTAAGATACAGTTTTGAAACAAATTGCATTTCAAAGTAGAGTTTTTTTCATATATAACGGTATAAAAATTAAAAATGTGAGATGTTTAGAAATTAAAAAAAGTGCATCAATAAAAATCGCAAAACCGAAATTTCATCGTCAACTGTTGCTATTCACAAAATGACGTCAGCGTTACGCACGGACACGTTTGTTCTTTATAATATAGATATGATCATCATATGTATATATCTACCCTATATATATAAAATCCTAATGAAACGAATTTGTGAAACGATTTTATGAAACGACTGATTAAACGACTGATTATGTTTCAGGGCTATTTTTAATAAAATATTAAACGCTTGATGGTGAAATTAATACCAATTGTCCATAAAAATCCGCGGAAGTCAAAACTGGTAATAGAATTTTGAAATTGGAATTAGTTTTCGAGATATTATTTTTTTTCTAATTTTAATGACATTTCTGTAATGATGGCAACTAATTACTCAGTTTTTTTTTTTTTTTTTTTGGCGACAAAAAAGGGAAAAAAAATTGAAAAGGATTCCGATAGGGATTATTGATTTCTTTTTATTCGTCATTTTCAAATTGAAATTGAATTTATCTTTTATTTCAATCAATAATGAACACAAGATTGTGATTAAATTATGTTTTTCAGGAAAATGTGAAAAAAAAAATCACATTTCTATCGTCAAGATTCAATCGTCTGTCAGCATTTAATTTAATTTATAAACTGAAAATATTTTGAATAAATTCATCCAAATGACGTCATTTATGTAAACGCAAAAGAAAGGGGGGGGGATTAATAGTAATTATTATTTATTGCTATCATTTTGTTATTTTTTTGTAAAATTTAATTAAACGAATTTATAAAATCACTAATTCGGATATTTGAAACGAATATATAAAATAATAATTGCCCAACTGAACGGAAGGAGAATAAAATATCCTGCTTGGTTTTCTTTCCAATTTTAATGAGAATATGACATCAATTATGGTAAAATGACATTTACTCCTTTATCTCGTTTATTGGCAGAAAGGAAAAAAATGCTCCCTACTAAAGAAATGCTATTAAAGTTTAAACAAATTAATATTTCAGTAGCATTACTTTTTTAATAATGAATTATATGTTTACACATAAATAACAAAGAGAAGAAAAAACTACAAATAATTAATTAAATTACCATACTCGAAACACACTTAAGGTGTAAATTACGTTATATATTAAAATTATTTTCGTTTCTTTTCCAATTTAGGGGCCTTCGCGAGATACAGTAAGTGACCTTGGCGATGAATTGAAATCCGGCAACATGTTTTCTAACAATCTATTCGCTTTTTGATATACACAAGCAATTATTTCGATATTTATACAATTTATTTAATATAAAGAAGTCATTTATCTATTTTTATGTACAAAAAGAGGTAAATTGAAAGACAATTATAAATAAATTGTATATATACATATAAATACATGTATAAACAAGCATAAAAGTTCGGTGCTTTTCCTGTATATGGGACCTTGACGAAACAGAAAATAGCCTTGGCGGAAAAGGAAATTTGGCAACATACTTTCTGTCAACCTATTCACTTTGTCATTTCGTATACAGAAGCATTTTTTCAATATTTATACATTTTGTTTAGCGTCAAAATGTCATTTATCCTATTTTATATATAATCAGAAGTAATTTGTATAGAAAAAACAATAATAATATACGTATAATTAAAATATGCATATAAACAAAAAAATCGTCGAATTTATTTCCATGGCTGTTTATGTCATTTGGCACCAAATCTCACTTTCTGATGCCCGAATTGCGCCAAGATTCTTAAAAAAGCGTCAAGACCCCTGTAATAGAAAAGCACCAAAAGTTCATTGGGTTTGTTTTCATAACTTTTGGCAACAAATCTATGTATATTAACGAATCTATCCCTTTTTGAAGGTCGAATTACGCCAAAGCTAAAAGCAAAGGATCCTATACTGGAAAAATACCCTATTTTCTGATGGACAGTATTCAAGTGACATAACATGGTGAAAAATTATCGCGGATAGCAAATTTGTTTAACTATCTCATCAATTGATGCCGAATAAATGCAGGCAGGCATGCACAAAATATTTAATTAATTTTGTATGATAAATAATTATTAGAAAATTCGTATATACATATTAATTCAAATAAATAATTTACATATTTAAAATAACATGAAAATATGCATGATGATGCACTAAAATAGAGAGAAAATTAAAACCTGTTACTGAAAATGTCTATAACATAGTACTTTTCAATACCGTGGTTCTTAATGTTACTCACAAGAAGATGGAATTTTTCTTTTCTCATCCTTAAACGCAAAGGAAGAATAGAATACCGATCGTTGTTATAAAAGTCCGAGAGGTAGCCACAATTTAAACCTAACCATTTTATACAAGCTGGTTTTCAAGTTGTAATTGATTTTACTTATCAATCCCGAAAACAGCTGTGTATGAGGCTATGATAATCAAAAAATGCCCATTAAAACGTTAAAAGCATGGCAACCCAATTACAGATTTACCAATATTTTTAAAACAAAGCACGCTGTCATGTTTTTAGAGGCCTCGAAGTCTGAGCGGGGGTTGGCGAGCGTAGCTCGCCGGGGGTAGGCCCCCTAGTATATATATATGAAGATAAAGTCATGTTTTCCTTGATGACAAATAATAAAAATATTTAGAAGAGAAATTGGAAAATTTAGGTAAGTTGCATTCAAAAAATTCATGAGGTATGTAAATAAAATTTTGTTGATGATGTTGCTCTTCTTATTCTTTTTGCTGATGATACAATTGTTATTATTATTATTACTATGATAAAAAAGTTATTCTAAGGTAATTAATGCAACATATTAAATTTAAATTTAGCAAAAATAATAAATAAAATTTAGGAGATTTTTATGTATTTTATTGAATAAATGTTCTGGTCAGTGCTTAATTTGGATTCACAAATTCTTATAATTCTTAAAAATTCAATAGGAAGGGTTTGAATTCAGTTATGTTTCTGTCAGAAGGGTATATATGGTCGTAGTTTGGAAACATGGAACAATTCGCAACCATATTTTTCACCAGATAATTTCAGACTATTTCATGAGCAACCCAAACAACAATCAAAACCACCACAGACATCACAATCACCATCACAAAATCAAACTAAAGTAAAAACAATAGAGTAAATTCTAATTATTTAAATATCTCTTATTACAATAGTTTTCAACATTATCAGGTATGTTCTTGGTGCGCAACGAGAATATTACTTGTTTTTGAGAGTTTTTGAGGTTGAGTAGACACCTTATGCAGGCATAAGATGTGTATTTTGATTTTAGGAATTGTCAAATTGATGTTGAAAAATGAAATTAAATGTTTTAATTCTATATCAAAATAAACTATTTTTAATTTATTTACTTTTTCTTAAACCAATTGTTTCAAAAATTTAATATTATGTTAGTTACTTCAATAGATAATCAAATAGTAACCGTTTATAAGTATTTCTATAATTATATAAATGATTGGATAGTGATGATGTGATTTTACAGTGATTGTTTTGTGTGACAATAGAAAATTAAGTATTTAAACAAAATTGCCTTTGTATTCCAGTTCTCAGCCAAAATTAACATCGTTTATTGTTATGTATTGTCTTTATTTATTCTAAGTTTGCCAAAAAAACAACTCTCTGCATTTAGGATATGAATACTTATAACTTAACAGTATAATTTTGTAAAAGGGTATCAGAGGAAAAAATTATTGTAAGGAACTACTGGTTGAGAGTTCACTTTCTAAATATTTAGATTTAAATTTATTTGGATTTTGAAATTATTTTTTTGTATACTTTCGACTGGCAAAAATACTTTCTTATATAATTAAAAAATAAGAAATTTATTTATTTGCTATGTAATTATTTTATTCCTCAACTAATATTTTCCCTACCAATAAATAAACAAACTGTTATATTTTCTTAAATTATACTAATGTTATTATATTATTATTATTTCTACAATTGAATTATATTATGAATTACTACATATGTTGAGAAGTATTAGTTATATTGAAAGTTATTATTATTAGGTTTATGAATTGAATTTTATTATAGCATTTATTTATATTATTGAAGAGTTATATTATTTATTAGTGAAAAAATGTTTGACAAATATTAGTTAAAGATGTTGGGATCCCACAGGAATGTAACAAAGATAACATATTCCAAGTACAATAAACGACCAAGAAAATAATTTGACTTGTTTATTATGTGAGAAATTTACTGTGATACTTAAGAGAAAGAGAAAGATGTTGTGACAAAATGCTAGCATTATAAAGTCATTATAAAGTATTGGCAAAAATGACTACAATTTTTAAAATTTGATGGAAAAATGTCTTACTTTTCAGCCTTTATATAAAAACTGTATTTTAAAAAAAAGGACTGCAGTAATAATTTTTTTTAACAAAATGAGGACTTATAACGATCCAAGAAAGAGACTGAATAAAAAAGTTGGATCTACAAATTGCTTGTGACTACTTAGTCTAAACTTTGTGAATTTGGTGAAAGCAAAAATTTTTATTATTATTATTCTGTTTTTCTTGTTTATTAATATTTATTAATTATTGTTATTGTATTTTTCTTGTGCACTTACAAATGGTAAGTGAGATTGTAACATTTTTGTATTTCAGTAAGATTTTCTTTCACGTCCTTCTTCAAAATTGTTAACTTCAAAATTATTATACTTCGTTCTTTTTAAGTTCTTCTCTTTCGCCAATGCCAGTGCAGGCTCACTCTAAACAACTTTAATTTTTTTTTTCTCGTCTGAAACCGCCGTTTATAAAACAGCTTGTTCAGTCAAGAGTTTTTAAGGGGGGGGGGGGGATAATATAACAAAATTTAAAATTTATCGCGATAAACCAAAGTATTTTTATTCCATCCTAGTCTAACTTACTCTATAATATTTATTTCCTCCGTTAATTAAAATATTTTAACTCTATGTATTCCGAAAAAACCTCATATCTAAATTCAATATTTCAATGGCTGCTAATTAGTTCAATAAATCGCGTCTTTATCTTTAAATTATAAAACTCCCTAATATTCATACTTTAAAAAACCCGCATAATTCCCTTTTAATTTTCTAAATTCCTAAAAAGACTATTTATTTTAATCAGTTCCGATATTAAAAATAATTCGCCAGATCATAAAATCTTTTTCTCATATTAAAATGTCAAAGCATTTATTCTAATCCCATTCTGGCTATGTTCCAAATTCGATAAACCATTTCTCTTTTTCTTTTTTTTTTCTTTCCCTAAAAGTCAAAATCATTCCATATTCTCGAACCAATTAACTAACGATAATCAATTAATCTAAAACACTCTGGGTCATAGCTAAATCATCGAACATCATGGAACTTTCGAGAATTTTCTTTCGCGCCAAAAATTAGCGGAAACCATTTTATTACCATATTCTGGAGCCAGCGCAAAGAATCCCGGTTAGATCCCAGCTCACGATTGGCGCACGTGACCATGTATTCCTACTCTTACTGAAAGAATATATCGTCACCTTTTCCATTTCGGAGAGCATTCTATTCGGAGATCCGAAGATGTGATGCACTGATGAAAGCTAGACGTATTCGTATAAGAACATTCGAATAGAGAGACGCTAGTTCGAAGTTTGATTTGTTAGGTTAATGATGGAATCTCTGCCTGGTATTGGCGTGGAGTCCAGTATGTTTTTTCTTATATGCCTGCGGAATGTTTATTTTAAATAAATGGCCATCGTGCTCTGCTGTAGTGGGAGCCGTGATTGAAACGAAAAGAGGACTCGAGTGAAAGCAGATTCTTCCCTGATGTCAATTTAAGTTTCAGAATAAAAACTTCTGTGTTCTTGAATGAGATGCTTAATTATGATTACGTACACACGCCATCTAATGTGGAGTGCTGGAACTTCCTCTTCGGTTGATTATGTGAAAAGAGCCCATCTTATTTTCAAAAAAAAAAAAACATTTATTAAAAAATGTTACTACTCAAGCAACTCGGCCTTAAAAATCACCACATATATATATATGTTTTTTTTCTGCTGTCAGCATCCGTTGTTCTAAGCAAATACAAAACACAGAACGATAAATGAGATACCATATGAAAGGATTTAAAACAGATTTCTGACATAGTACACTCACATTTCGTTAAAACATGTTTTTTGATTAAAAATTGCTGCTAATTAAAAATTAAAAATCGGCATTGTTTTTATAAATGAAATTAAAAGGTTTCATCAAATTGGTGTTGCCACAAAAATAAAATACCACATTATGTGATGCTCAACAATGATTATAAAAAATGAATAGTACAACCATGGCATTAGGTAACAAGAGTACATTATTTACGTAATACATAATGCGTAGAATACGTAATAAGTACAAAAGAATTTAGTGTGATGGTATCACATCGGTTTATTTAATACCGAGTGAACCAAAAGTTCGTTAAAACTTTAAAAAATCATAAAAGAGGAAGAAATTATGATAAAGAAGTGCAGTTTGCAAGAAAGGCTTCACAAGGTAGTCGGATTTTTTTTAGCAGCAAAAAAAAAAAAAAAAAGTTAAAAATGTCACTGGTAGAGGGCGCTGACGACCCGAAACACAATGGACAGGACAACAGTACACTCCATCCATTTATTATTACAATAACAATTGTTCAACATGACCTCCAGAACATTGTACGACACAAGTAAAAGTGACTCACAACGCCCGTTACAGCTGAATGCAACATGTCGGAATGAATTGCAGAAACTCTCCGTTCAAATGGAACAACTTCACCAACAACGCTCGATCGGGTAATGATAACATTCTGAAATAGAATCAGAAATCCTCGTGTATACCGGTCTTTTATTGCAGGATTAATTTGCATAATTCTGCTGACTCTCTCGTATGTTAGCGCCATCTATAGGTGACTTTTTAACTATTTTTTTTCCGCTAAGAAAAATCCGACTATCTTGTGAGGCCTTTCTTGCAAAAAACACTTCTTTTTCACAATTTCTTCCATTTTTATGAATTTTTAATGTTTTAACGAACTTTTGGTTCACCCGGTATTTATGTTTAAAAAGGAAAATTAAAATGTACTCTGTGAGAAAAAAAAACACCATCGATCGATGGAAGTAAAATTGCCGTTTACTAAAATTTAAATCAGCATTGTTTTCATGAAAGAAATGAAAGGTTTTTCTCAGTTTTCCCGAGCGAGTGACGTCATCCTCTAATGTAGTTAAAATACCATTGTAAATTGCTTTTCTCGCGACTTCAGCAATACGCAGCTTGTATATATTTTATTAAAGCTTATACAAACAAGTTGGAAATTGTTCGTCAAACGCAACAAATGAAGTGCGTTCGTACTATAGATAGTTATATAAACATGCAGATCTTGATGATTTTTAATTCTGTGAAATGAATTATATCGTCTGCAGATTAATTTCTGTCATGAAATAAGTATCTCGGTCGCTTGACGATTCAACCTCGGAAGCTCCTATAACAAGAAAGCACCGATTTTTTTTTTTTAAATTCAAATTTCTTAATAAATATTTTTATTAATATCGTCTAAAGTTTTGATTAGATTTTCATAAAATTCGAAATGTCTCGACAAAATTCTGCAAAGATAATACAATATCTTAAATTTCAAACCATTCGTTTGGGTGGTTTTTCTGCATATGCATTTTAAGGAGACCTTCCTTGTAAGACAAAGAAGATGGTTTTTATTTATTTTTAGGTACAAATACAGCGAAGCTTTTCTTTTTAAGAAATAGAGAAAAAACACCCCATTCATTTTCTTTACCAAATGGTTCAAGAAAAAAAAAAAAATACGGAAAAAGCCATTCGACTTGAAATTACGTCTTCTTTCATGCTAAAAACAAGTTGGAAATTGTACGTTAAACGTGACAAATCAGGTGCGTTCGTTTTATAACTAGTTTCACAATGTAAAAAAATCATCCTTATTATTTCAGTGAAATGAATTATATCGTCTGCTATGAGCGAAAAGAGCATGCCTTTTCTTTTCTTATTACGTATGCCATGTTTACAAATGCGATTTTTTTCTACACCAGACAGCGCTGATAAATTCATCATGGACATCTTGCTTTGCGAATGATTACCTCCATGGTTTAATATTTTTATGACTCATGAACGAATCTCCTGTGTTTATTTACTCTAATGGATTGAGATATTCGGTTAACCAGCAAAGAAACTTCAGTGGAACTGGTTTTCCCCTGAAGTTACCTCAGAGTCTATATATTTTTTAATGTAACTCATCTCTCAAACAAGCAATTTTTTTATCTTTTTAAAAATGTAACTTTTATGCAATTTTATTCGAAAAAATAATTTTGAATAAAAATGGCCGCCTGGCATATGAAAAAGAAGTGGTTTGCCCAGATTTGTTTTCTTCAGTCACATGACTTGCGCTTTTATTATATAGATTACGTACGATAAGATTTAATAGAATAAACAAAACTTTTATTAATATCTTTTTATGTTTTGATTCGATTTTCATAAAATTTGAAATGACTCGACAAAATTCTGCTTAAATTTCAAGCCATTCGGTTGGGTAGTTTTTGCGTTGTTGAACGCGGACGGACAGACGGACGGACCAGACAACAACTATAGGTGCTACGTATTTATATAATTACGAATGCACCTAAAAACAGGCTTTAGAGGTATTCTTCATATAGAAATTGTACCGAATTCTGAAATGTTTTCATACGAACACATAATTTTGAAACCATATTTGGCTTTTTTTGATAAATTTTACCTTATGATAACAAACGGGAAGTCATTTGGGCAAGCAGTTTAGGAATTATGAAGTTGTAAAGTTTTGAAAACCTAATGTTAAATTCATTAGTAGTCATTAAAAAACAGATACTAATGCGGATGGTTTCTTTAAGCATAACTCAAAAACTACTTAGCAGAATGAGCTATAATTTAGGATTCGCCTATACTTGAAGTGTCTTGAACTAAATTTCTGTTAAAAATTATATAGATTACTGTTAGAGGAACCGTCGGTAGCATAATAAATTTTCTATCTTCATAAATTGTTAAATCAGTCTTCACTTTTAATTTACATTTTTCATCTTTTGATAATGGTAAAAAAGTTTGTTCAGCTTACCTGAGCTTTTCCTTATGCGCAGAGAATAATCCACAGTAATCCAAATATTTATTCCTTTGGATATTCATCGTGCACTGTATTTGAATAAGAAATATTATTATTAGTAGTAGAAAGTGACAATTTGCGTGAAGTAAGAAGTAGATCCATTTTCCTTTGAATATAGTATTATTATTGTAATTCTTGACATTATATACACATTTAAATCGCGTTTTGGAGTCTGCGTATAAGTGCTCCAATTTTACATTAGATTTGGGATATATACAAGGAGGTGTTAACTGTTCGGATACATTTTAGATTCTGAAGGAGAATTGTTATTAAGTTCTCGCGCGGGGCATCAGCTGTAGGTTGAAGTAGGGAGGTCTGTAGATTTCCTCCAGTTGATTAGTTTCGACAGTTTCTGGTTTTATTCACTATGTTTTGCATCTGCGGTTATCACTTGAAGTACTTATAGTTAATTGGGGTCTGGTTTTTAACATGTTCTAAGTGTTCTTTCGATCGTTCACAACACGTGGAGATTATTAACGGCATGAAAAGGTTTCTCCGTCAATTACAAATTACAATTCCTATTTGTTTCGAAAATATACATTTTTTGAAATTAATTTTCGAAATTGTAATCTATGAATTTCTTTATATGCATAAGAAGTTCCGAACTTTAAGCCTAAACTACTTGACAGAGTGATTACCCGTTTGGTATCAAATTGGCAAATTAAGTGTTCGAACTGAAAGTTTCAGATTTTAATACAATTTTACGATGAAGACGACCTCCTAAGCTTATTATTATTTTTTTTAAACATGAATTGAGAGAAGATACAGTTTCCAGTCGAATGGCTGTGTCCGTTTTTTACTTACTGTGACAATTCAGAGATTAAAATACTAAATTTAGTATACTAAGATATGTTTACAGAATATAAGTAAAATAATATACAGGGCTATGCAAAAATTTGGATACTTCGCCGACTAAGAAAAGTAATTCTGGAAGGCGCGTTATTGCTGGAATTAAATTTCACATTAATATGTGGCTTATATAAAATTCTGTAGTACTATACAGGGCTGTAAAAAAGGACGCTTGTAAGAACTTTTGGTACTTCTTCATTATCCCGTCGACCACTTTTCATAACAAAAAACTATCGCCAAATTGTAATGCCAAATAAAAAAATGGAAAAATATTGCCATTGGAATATCAAAATAAATAAATAAAATACAAGAAATTCGGAAAAGCCACACTCACCAAACTGCCAACTATCAGTAAGTTTGAACAAAAAACAATTACAATATATTAATGAAGAGACAGAAAAAAAAAATCTTGGATATTTATTTATTTATTTACATTATTTTTCTTAATTATCCCTCTCGGCTGGTGAATAAAACGTTTGTGACGTCAGTTGAAACTGATCTACTGCAGTAACTATGCATCGCAACATTTTTCCAATGCTTCTTCTCTTTTAATATCATGGCTCTGCCGTTTAAGGACGCAATTGTTATTTTAATTAACAAAATAACTAATAAAACATAATACACATAAAAATACAGGTAAATGTCGAATTAAAAATCACTTCATGACCTAACAAACACGTGTAATGCTTCTGACATTAAGTGAATTGGCCTGCATTTTTGGCGTAAAATCCTCTAGTTTGGCGATAAGTTTTTGTTATGAAAAGTGATCGACGAGGTAATAGAGAAGTACCGAAATTTTATGGTAGAAATTTATGAAAGTGAATTTTCAACTGTGTAATATCTTTTCTAAACTTAATTTTATTATACTATGTAGAATATGTATACAAATCTATAGATCTTATACAGGGCTGCCCGAAAGAATTGGAGAACATTTTCAGCTATAGATTGTATATTTGGTGAAATCAGGTTTTAAAATGTGTTAAGCATTTTCTAAAATGTTTACTTAGGTATCTTCTTTACCTTATTAAACGGCGAAATCTTGTTAAAGTATTCTGGAAGTGGAAGTGCTGGAAAATGTTTCATAATTTATGCTTGACGCATGATTTTTACTTACCCATCATACGTAGTATAGGGTAAGTCTTATAATCGTTTTGAAAGTCGAAAACATTTTTTTGACGGATTTACACGTTTCAGACACTGGAGATTCCGAAAAACATATTAAAAAAAAAAATTCCGACCATCTGTCTGTGTGTGTGTCTGTAAACGCTTTATCTCCCGAACAAATTGAGATAGAGGCTTGAAATTTTGGCATGTACTTAGTATGTATCAATGGGAAGAAGCTTATTGAATTTCAGTAACCTCGATTATCCGGAAGTATTTTTTTTGGGACTCTTTAAATATTCATTCTGATAAAAGCTATATAAAATTTTTTGAAATTGTTTATTTTAAGAAGTGAATATAAAAGACAATAAAAAAAAAAACATAAATTTTGCATAAAGAATGAAGTCGATCGGATAATGAGTTGCTGAGATATTTGTAATCCTGTCTTGCACACTCTTCGATTTTTCATGACCCTGTACTTTGTTCAAATTTCAATTCAACGATAAATTTTAATTGGAAATGAGACGCTTAATCCGACGCAGTAAACCGTTAGTTAATAGGATTATCAATTTTGGAGTTATAAGGATGTTTCTTTTACGCAATTCAGTAATAGAGCATTTAAAGTTTAGGACATCATCAAGCCACGATTTTATTCGAATTGTAATGCATTTTATAACTAGTTTACACATGTTTTATTTTCATATTTTATATTATGCATATCCATGATGGTGGCCCCCAACGACTAATTTTCTTTCTTGTTTGTTGCGTTTGAAAGTTATCAAAAGAAAACTTATAAAATTAATAAAATAAACTCTCTCCGGCAGAGCCGTCCTTAGCGAAAGCGAGGCCGGGTGCAAGAACTTTTGCAAGGCCCCTCACTTCCAAACTGAGCTAACCCGCTGCTATTCGCACCAATGTTGCCAATTTAGCTGTTTTTTAATCAACTACCGGAAATTTCGATTAGTAACTTTTGCTTTATTTATAGTGACAGACCTTCCGTCATTAAATAAAATGAACATAAAAAACTATTTGGAAACTCTGTAGATATTTTGAATAAAAAAATCTGCTAAATTCTTAAAACTACATTGTGGGAAGTAGTTTTAACCAGGGCAATTTCCGTTGCTCGGTCTGTGATCGGGCTATTCTTTTTTCTGAAGATTTGGTACCGGGCCGGGAATTCCTTCTGGCCGTGTCAAGATGGAGCGGCATTTCTTTTCTTTTCTTTGGTAAATTAGTGATATTGAACAGTTAGTTAAAAAAGGGAGAGAGAGAGAGAACATCCCATACTTACTGTTTAATCGCCAAATTGCCGCAGAGGGATGTGAAAGGTGCTGTTCGACTAGGAATTATGTCCACTTTTCGAATTTGAATACAGACTTTCAAATAGGGTTCATCTACATATTGAAAATTGCATAGAATTTGCATTTTCCAATGGTAACACTCGCTTTTAACACCATTTTTTAGTTCCTTTAATCACGGTATCCGGTAAAAAGGCATCAATTGTATTCTTTTTCTTATATCTTCGTAGAGGTAGATGAGTTAAAAGTATCAGGATGCTAATGTCACATGACAAACTTTTTTTTTATTATTTTCCCCCAAACCATGCGATAGATTTTTTAAAAATGCATATTTCAGAATTTTTTTCGATTAAAAAAATTAATTATGAAAAATATTTATAAAATCATTTTCAAAAAATTATGATTTATGATCGACATTAGGATATGGGAGTGTACAGCTCATTCCAATCATTACTTTTCGAGATATGGATAAATTTTGCATTTTGGTTGTCTAAAGGGACCATCTCCTGTTATCAAATCAGTCACAGAAAGGAAAATGTTAGAGATTAACTGAGGAACAAATTATATATTTCCTTACATATAAAGGGAGTTTGTTTTAAATTAAATAATGCTGTATATTTTTTCTGGTAACTAGTTGAATATTCCCGATGCATCTGCTTGTGAGACATTTTTATTTTCAAATTTATGGATAAACTCTTATAAGTCTTATTGCTGTTATAAGTCTACGAAGATTTTAGGCTATTCTCAAGTCCAAAGGGGCTATTTTCAGGCACATTTTTTAATTCATTTTTTTTTTCAAAAACGCATAAAATGAGCAGGTGTTGTTATTCAGAAGCTTTGTAATCGAAACACGTTTTCCATTTTTTGGCAAAGGCAGAATATCTTAAAGAAAACATTGTCAAAGTCGGCGTTTTGAACCGAATTCCCGATGCTTCAGCACTAGAAAGGAGAAAAAAATTATCTTACGTGAGAAGAATCGTTTATAACTCGATAAGTAATTTATTTATCAAAAAATGGAAAACTCATTTCGATTCCAAATCGCTTCAACAGTCAGGTCTGCCAATTTTATGCCTTTCCGTTCAAAAATGAGTCAGAAAATGTGTCAGAAAGTTTTGCGTTGTTTAGAAGATCATTCGAGAACCAGAAAAAGTATATAAACAAAAATTTTTGCCGTGCTGTCTTCAAATATTATGTCAAAAGTGGGTGTTCCCATTTGAAAAATTAAAGTTGGCAAAATTTTTAATATGTAGACGACCTTTATTTCAAAATTTACATTCATATTCGGAAAGTAGACAAGATTCTTAAGTCGAAAAGTATCTCTTACATTTTCCGCAAGAATTTCGCCATTATAAAGTATGGGCTGTACCTTGTTTCTCTTTTTTGACGACTGTACATTTATTAACGGAATATTTAGAAATTTGTTTCAGCTTAATAAATAAAAAAGAAATATATTTTTTAATTTTTTTTTTTTTTTTTTTTAATAGAGCTTTAAAAATATGACTTTTTTAATCATTCTCTTCTTAACTTCTAAACTATTAGGTTGCCCGGAAAGTTCGTGCCGGTTGGGAAAATCAATTCGTACAGGAAAATTCTATCATATAATTTTTATAGACTAAATCCGATATCTAATGTATAATAATTAACGGGAAGAATTTTCCGGTACGAATTGATTTTCCCAACCGGCACGAACTTTCCGGACAACCTAATATTTAGCATTTTAACTGGGTATGACGAAATATTTCGTCATACTCGAACTACTACTGCAATATTTTGAACGCATTATTTCCACCAGTAAAATTTTAATAGAAATTTTCGACTTATTAAAACTCCCGATTCGTGCAAAATTACTGGCATGAATAAGGAAAAAAATTCTATTCTTTTTTACTGGTGGAAGTGCGCCCCTTTGGTAATCAGGCATATCAGTTGAACAAAAGTTTATTCCCCGGTTAAGAGGCTACTTCAATCACACGAAAACACCCACTCGTTGATGTTAATCCTATGGGGGAAATATTTTACGATACCTCGTTTGCATTTCAATATTTTTAAATGATATTTTTTCCCTTAGATAGCTGAGGTCAATCTCTATGCACGCTTCTTTGTACGTTTTCGATTTTTTGTTGCAGCTTTTTTTTTTATTGAGGATACCTTCACTTTCGAAACCGGTTCCGAAAGTGAAAGTATCTTATTAAGAGCCTACATCAGTCACGCGAAAAAACGCTCCAGCTAATGTTAAGTCTATGGGAAGGTTATCGCGCGATTTTTCGCTCGCATTTTAATATTTTTAAAGGATTTTTTTTTTGCATAGGATAGCTGAGGTCGATCTTTAACGTTGTTAGTTTTTACTTTTTCGATTTTGGTTCCAGTTTTTACTTACCCATCATACGTAGTATAGGGTAAGTCTTGTAATCGTTTTGAAAATCGAAATTTTTTTTTGACGGATTTACACGTTTCAGACACTGGAGATTCCGAAAAACATATTTTTAGGAAAAAAATTTTGCCGTCCGTCTGTGTGTCTGTGTGTCTGTGTGTCTGTAAACGCTCTATCTCCCGAAAAAATTGAGATAGAGACTTGCAATTTGGTATGTATTTAGTATGTAATAATGGGAAGAAGCCTATTTCATTTCAATAACCTCGATTAACCGGAACAATTTTTTTCGGACTCTCGAAATATTCGTGCTGATAAAAGGTATATAAAAATTTTCGAAATTGTTTATTTTAAGAAATGAACATAAAAGACAATAAAAAAACATAAATTTTGCATAAAGCATGAAGTCGATCGGATAATGAGTTGCCGAGATATTTGGAATCCTATTTTCCACACTCTTCGATTTTTCATGACCCTGTATTTCATCCAAATTTCACTTCAAAGATATACTTTAATTGGAAATTTGACCGCTTGATCAGATGCAATAAACCGATAGTTAATAGGATTATTATTTTTGGAGTTATAAGGAAAAACCTCTTTCAATCAATTCAGTAATCGAGCCTTTAAAGTTTATGACGTCATCAATCCACGATTTTATTTGAATTGCAATGCATTTTATAAGTAGTTTACACATTTTTATTTTAATATTTTACATTATGCATATCCATGATGGGTAAGTATTACGGTAGCCCCCAACGACTAGTCTTATATAAGGGTAATTTCACTTTCAGAACCGGTTCCAACCGGTTCCAAAATTGAAAATGTCCGCTTATAAAAAACACCGTAACCAAAATCAAAAAAGTAAAAACTAACAACGTTAGAGATCGACCTCAGCTATCCTATGCAAAAAAATCTTTTAAAAATATTAAAATGCGAACGAGAAATCGCGCGATAACCTTCCCATAGACTTAACATTAGCTGGAGCGTTTCTTCGCGTGACTAGCGTAGGCTCTTAAAAATAACTTGTAATCGAAAAAGTGCAAAGGAGCGTGCATAGAGATTGACCTCAGCTATCCAATGCAAAAAATCATTTAAAAATATTGAAATGCAAACGAGATATCGTAAATTATTTCCCTCACAGGATTAACATTAGCGGGCGGGTGTTACGCCTGAGTGAAGTAGACTCTTAACAGGTTCATTTTAATGTGTCTACATTTGAATGTAATTTTCTTATGGGATCATTAATATTGTAATTCCGTATACCATATCTTGCGGGCATATAATCTGAAAAATGTTCTACTTCAAAATGTTTTCTTAAATAGGTATGCAGTATTCTTTTAAAGAATTTTAATTGTCGGATAATGTTGACTAAAGGACTAAATCACCTGCAGGAGCACCAACCGTGAGGCAGAGGTGATAAAATCTCCTGCAGAAGTTCCCTACCTACATACAGCAAAACCTCTCCCCGGAACGGGCCTGGAATCAACGAACAATTAATGAACCATGTTCACAGAGCTATTGTAAATGCATACTGAATACATCAATGCAGAAAAAGAAAATAAAAAGCAATAAATTAACAGGATTTAAGGACCAGAGTATAACCAAAAGGCCATTAACATATACTAACTATAAATTTATAAATAAAAACAACTTTAAAGACCATTAAAGTTACAAAGGTCTAACTAGCCTATAATAAAATTAACTAAAACTAATGAAATTTTAACAATACAGTAATACAGGGCCTTAAATATCAAAGAAAATTAGGATAATGTTGACTAACAAATATTCGAAATTTTTGTAGGAAATGAGTTGGGTTAGGGTAGCTTTCTCTGGACCGGGCTGGACTTGGATTTAAAAAATTTGGCCCATACAAACCTCGAGTATATTTACGTGACATTTGTGAGATAGCGATCAGTAATCAACCGAAAATTTATGAAAATTATGCAAAATCAAGAAACTTTTGAAACAATTCTGTGCAGAAAATTGTTAATTCCTTTCTGATAATTTAGACAGAAACATAAATAAAGATCATGACTTAAATATTTATGTTTTTGACGTCGGACGGCGGAACATATTACGTCCTACGAACCGATACCATGGGTATCGGATATTTTTGTATTTGTTTCGTAATACTATAGTACAACTTGTTTTCCGTTGTGGTACATATCTCTTGAAATTATCATAGAAGTGCACGGCAAAGATATACATACATATATTTATTTAATTATGCTTTGAATAAAATAAAATAAAATATGCAACAGGTATAGCAATATCTATTCTAATTTAAATATGAAATACGATTGATTCTTAGTAAGCATAAGTCGAAGGTATAGTAAGTACATTCTAAGTGTATGTAAGGTCTGAATCAAGTATAAACTGGCACACTGGCAGTAAGGGGCAGGGGAGTACACTAAATTAAGTATGCAAATTTTTAAGGTCTAAATAGTTTAATTAAGAATTCTAAAGATGTTTCAGGTAAAGTTTTAAAACGATAAAACCATTGATATGTAAACAAAATGTATACATATTCTGCTCGTCCCCGTCTTACAAAGGATCTATGAGAGCTGATGTTAATTTCAGCGAGTAGATTATTTAAATTATATATATCTGTTTAAAAAAAAATGACAGTTACGAAAACAACTTTTTAAAAGTAAAAAAAAAAACAGTCAAGCTTAAAAAAAGAAAAAAAAATGATGAAAGTTGTGGCTAAAAAATGGTGTGATATCCAATTTCCAAGCTTATATTATGGTACTTATTTAATATTTTCAATAAGTTACCATACGTAAGTGCCTACCTATATGCTGATAGAAATCCTTTTCTCCTGTACTAAATACATCATAAAGTGTTTCTGAAAATTCAATTTTTTTTTAAATTATGCATGATGGGCTTGGCGGTCATCTTTCCATATTTTACACAAATTTCTACGCACCCTATCTATAGCTAAAATCCGAATTTCTAAACTGTTACTTTAAATTGTTACTGAAGCAAACATTTTAAGGTTTTCCTTTACGGACTTGTATGCTTTGAAATTTGTGTCTTAAGATAATGGTGACTTATCTTAAGGATCCATTTCTTAGAGGTTATGGATTAGAGGTTCTGGATCTTAGAGGTTATGGATTTATTTCTTAGAGTAGTTAATCATTTAAAAGCAGTGAAAATGAAAATAAGAAAATAAATTCCTTTCGCAAAATAAGTCTTTCCCAATTTGTCTGCCCGTAATTAGAATCAGAAATTCGGAATTGTTACTAAAGCAAAGATATTACGCTTTTCCTCTACGAACATGGATGCTTAGAAATTTGTGTAAATTATGGAAAGATGGCCGCCAAATCTATCATGCAAAATTAAAAAAAAATGAATTTTCAGAAATACGTTATGATGTATTTAGTACAGGAGAAAAGGATTTCTATCAACATATACTAGGTAGGCACACATATCTTAATTCAAATAATTGAAAATATTAAATAAGTACTGTTATATATCAATGAAAGATTGTGAAAGATTAGTATTAATTTGTAACCAGAGATGGCGCCACTAATGCTGAGGTTCTATAACTTGCTCTCTTGAAAGTGTGGTGTGCATTGCGTTTATTTACAGGGACACACGAAACATATCGGTTACAGTACATGTGCGATATTTACAGTCTATGTGTGATAAGGGCGTTTTCAACTTTCATTTGCGTTTTTAAGTTTAACTAAAATTTTTTTATAGTACGTATGTGTTTATAAACTCCGTTGTTTATATACAGGGTTACACAAGGGAATCCGTAAGTATTACAGACTATGGGAATGAATTGCTTAAGGGTAGTTTTTAATTGTGTTACGCATTTTCTTGCTGAAGTATAATATATTTAGTATACTAATATAAGTTTGCGGAATATAAATAAATTCATATACAGGGCTACGCAAAGAAAAAGATACATTGTCGTTTACGGTTGGTAATTTCTGCGAGTGAGTTTTAAGGTGCCTTGTAGCTTAATATGTGGTGTATACAAAAGTCTTCAGATAATATACAGGTCTGTACAGAGGATTTCGAGTGCATTTTCATTGATCGGAGAAAATTGCTAAATGTGAATATTCTAACTGAACTAAATTTTATAATCCTATATATCCACATCTATTGATCATATACAGTGCTGCACAAAATAATTCGACTACTTTTTTGAAGCTGGAAGGTAATTCGGAAAACTGTATTTTTAAATGTGGTATACGTTTTCTAAACTGTTTACTTGCATATATTCTTTCACCTTATTTAACGGTGAAGTTTCGTTACAGTTTTCTGGCTGTGTTGGAAAGTGTTTCATACTCTATGCTTGACGCATGATTTTTCGTTCTTGTTTTACACCTTTCAGCAATGAAAAAGAAGTATATAAGTACTTACGTCAGTAAATTTCGATGTGAGCACATTTGGTATCTCGAAGAATGTCAAGGCGATATTCCATTTCTCGCCACGTATTGACCAACATTTGGGCTGTCACACTAGTATACTAATATACAGAATACAGCATCTGTAATCCTGACATTGAGTGTTTCAATATCTTTTACTGGTGTTGGGAGCACTCGGTCCTTTATGTACCCCTAAAAGAAAAAATCTAGAGGCGTTGGTCCATCCCTTTCGAACCATCTTCCAGAAAATTTGTCATCAAGGAACTCACGAATGACGGTAGAGACTGGACTACAAAAAACTTAAGAACATGACTTTTTCATAATAAAAATGTTTCAATGGTTATTTCGTAATACTTTTTCTATTTAGGGAAAGACTTTATGATCACCTTATATATGTATATTATCATCAGTTATTTGCAGCAATAAAAATGTATTATCATTTTTTTAATTCGTTAAAGTTAATTTCGATTTTTAATGTAACATAAAATACTTTTTAGCTCACAGGCTATCAAAGCCTGAAAGCTTATGTGCCCGCCCGTTCTGTATGTATGTATGTACGTAACGCGATAACTCTTGATAGAAATAACCGTTTTGCTTCAAACTTTGTTTATAGGTTCATTGTGATAAGGCGCTTCCCTGATTAGTTTTGGGGGTTCATTGGTTAAGTATAAAACGGGGGAACGGGGTGCTACCCCTGTGATAAAGATATATCACAGTTTTATCTTTTTTAATTATTTTTATTTCAGCTCAACGTATTTCTATTTTTATAGCCTTTCCAGTTTAATTTGCCATTCCTTAAAAGCTATTTATCGGCAGTCGCGCACCTTGTACGTTGCTTTTTTGGCAAGGCCGTCTCCCCCCTCATTGTGCTTTGCGTTCGTTGAATCGGCGATGTTGTTTTCTCTGCGAGGCATCTTCGCGCTTTGAGTTAGTTCAATCGGCGCCGAGCTGTGACGTCATCGTCATTCAGCGGCTCTCACTCCGCACGCGTGTGTTGTGCGCATGCGTCACCGTCGCTCTTGTTCCCTGTGTTTTCGGGAGCTGTTTTGTTTTGGCGCTGCGGGCGATAGGGGCGTGTCTTTCAAATACAAATTAGAATCGTTCTTTTAATTATTAAATGTTAATTTGTTTCTGATTTGCTCTTTTAATTTTCACGTAATTCTTAATCATCAAATTAGTTTAAATTAATCTTGCTGTCACATTTGTGCACCCCTTTTCTGGGTATATATACTAATGTTGCGCATTTTTCCAACAGAATTTTAATAAAAATGATGCTGTAAATTTAAGATAAACGTCGTATGGTCTGGAGGCCCGCTGGCCTGTGCCAGCGCTCGTATCCTAGAATCGCGTAGCGCTGATTCTTTGGAGATCAATTTCGCGTTTTCAGTTTTTAATTATTCTATAAAAATGCTGTTGTAAATTTTAAGTTTAATATTTTAAAAGTTTTAAATCAACTGGTAATTGACTTCTGAATTAATTCTATAATTCTTCATGGACGCGGCCAGAAGGAATATTTAAAGATTCTTCGAAATTTACGAAATTTGAGCCAGTACTTTTTAAAGACTTGATGTGCAGCCTTCATCTCATCCTTCCTCCTTCAAGAAAATGTAATAAACATTATTGGATTCAACTTATGGTATTCATCATTTATAGTCTGCATCTATTTCTTCACTCAAGTAAGACCGTTTAATTTATTTTATATTTTTGATTCTCTTTGCAAAGAATAACGACCTAAAGAACGTCATGCAATTTTTTTTTTTGCATTGGGTTATTGCTCACACATTAACATTCCCATCAATATCTTTCCTCTCTTAAATAATTTCTCCTTCACATTTGGCGCCGTGTTTATTCTTTTATGAAGAGAAAAGTTGAAAATTTTGTTGTTCTTAAAAAATATTCTCAAATTTTGAAACTTATAAAATAGAATATATTTGAAGATTTGATGCTCTATTAATTAATTCATATTAAAAATGGAATATTATTTGAAGAATTGCTGATTTTTATTAAATTTTTAGAAGCTTAAAAAATATTCTTGTGCTCCACAGAAGATCGATGTTTGCAATACATCGTTAATTTCGGAACTTTTATTCTCAAGTGGCTTGCATATATTTAATAATTTATTTATAATTGAAAAATGATATTTTAACAGAAATTAATTTTTATTCTGGTATTTTTCCATGAGATTTATTGAATATTTTATGCAAATTTTAATGAAGAATGAAATTTTTAGAAAATGAATTTATTCTTTTTAACAAATGAAATTATGGTGCTTTTATATATATATATATAAAGTTAAAATATATATAATTCATGATGAATTCAGATATTTTTGAGAAATATAAAATTGTTCTTGTTCTAAGTTTTGAGAACAAAATTTAAAGAGGCTATGGTTGTTCTTATTCTTATTTTGGGTTAATTTTTGTTAATTTATTGGCACTTTTAAATGAAATTGATATTTTTTTATGAATATTAAAAATTTTATTGAAGCAAATTTTATTGGAATTAAATTATTGAAGTTTATGTTCTCATCATATTACTAATTTTGCTGCACTTATTCTGAGTATGAAATGCCTTCATAGAAGCTCAAGTTTTCATGTGATTTTTAGTTGTTTTATCATACATAAATTTTTTGAGTTCTTGATTGCTTCTACAAAAGTGCAATTACTTATTGCAATATCACTCCAAGTTCATTGACTCTCGCCATTTTCCTACAAATGTTTGTAATGATTATAGTGTGCAAGCAGTCTGTGTTCTTTCTAGAAATTAAAATTCAAGAACTTTATTTATATTTTGAAAATATTACACAATATTTTGCATTTTCTGTTCTACATTTTGAGAACTCTGTGATTTGAATTTCAAAGAATTGTGCTTCATCCTAATATCAATTTTATATTACACAGCATCTGCATCTTTTTATTGAGATTCTCATACCATAATCACAAAAAGGAGACTGGTATTATTTTTTTCTTTTTTGAGAAGTTATAGCCATTACTAACTGCTGCATATTCTTGTTCCTGAAATAGTTAATGTCTACTCATGCTACATTTTTAATATTCTACAATCTGAATAATATACTGACAACTTCAATAAACTGGTTATTATTATCATCTGACTTTGCTTACCTGGTGGAAAAATCTTCAGAATGTGTTATATCCATTGTTGGCTGATTTTCTCTGCTGTCTGCAAATATGATGGTTCCTGATAGTACAATAATTACTTACCTGCACTCTTTTGCGAGTTGAAGTGACTGTTGATGGTCGCCATTCATATAAGGCAAATATATCCGTGTGATTGCTCCTCGTCAGTCCTCTTCATCTTGTGGAACTTGTTTCTCCCTCATCAATGTTATCTAAGGTGTTACAAATTACAGCTGTGCCTATTTGCAATAGTTTTCTATCTTTTTCTACCCTCTGTTGCAAAACCCGATTATGGAAGTATACTGTCATTTATTTTAAAGTTCAGTTTCACAGCATTTACAGAAATTGCTGCTTTAAATGGAACTTCTCAAATTTGAAAAAATTATTATTATTATTATGATTATTTGAAAATTTTTATTATGCGTAAATTATAGTGCCTTTTCTTGTTATTATAGTATTATTTCATAACCCAAATGTTTTCTAAATCATTTTTACCATATGCCTCACCTTAAGAAAATTATTTTATAAATAAAGAAAATTATTTTATGAATGAAGAAATTTTTTGTTGCATTAAAATATATTGCAAATTTACATGCAAAGCAACACTTATTCTTAGAACTTTCCAGCGCATTATAAAGAAATATTCTACCACTTGTGAAATGATTTTGGTGAATATTATTTTCTTCTAAGAATCTAAAATGCTTTTATAGTCTTAGTGACTTTCTCAAATGTCACCAATCCCAATTTTGTCTTTAAAGTGTGCAAGTAGTGTTGTATTGCCTCAAATCTGCAATTTCTGCCTGCTTGAATACACCTATACAAAAAAATGTATATGGGCAACTTAGACTTTCCAGCGCCTCTCAACAAGAGTCTTGTGCTCTTTGTGTTTTTTATTCTAAGTGCCACTTTGTCAATTATTCCTCAACATCATGGAACCACAGTTCATGATTTATGTCTGCTAATTACCTGATGTGTCTTCAAAGGCTCTTACGTGATGTGTCTTCAAATGCTCATCATTGTTTAGTGCTAAAATCTCCTGATAAAGTCTTCAATTTTATTTTAGTGGTGTGTGTTTCAGGCAAAAAGGCCAATTTGCTGCTACACTGCCATTGTGTCAATCAACCAACCAGTGTGCCACTTAACTTGCAAACTTTTCAGCAAGTAGTTACTTTTTTTCTGAATGTGATTATCTTTTTAAAATCAGACTGATTTTAGAACTTTTAAAGGTATTACATCTGATCATTTGTTATGTAAAAGCAGAACGTTTATGATCCTTCATCTGTAAACAAACAAATTTTTTTTTTCCTTCAAGCATTTTTAATAGCAATATTCATCTGATTCTTTACAATAGTTTTAGCAAGAATGTGGTATGTTTTTATCTAGTTTACATGCTTGCTAATGGTTTAACGGGAAAATCGCTATTAGCATTTTTGTAAGTTTTGATGAATTTATATTATGTTTTATGCTTATTTGATTTGCAGATTCGTCATCGGTTTTGGAGATCGCCTTTGACAATCTTGTAAGTTTTGTGTTTGTTCAATTTACAGATCTACTAATCGTTTATAAGGGGGCTATTAGTGTTTTGTGAATTGTAATGAATACATATTAATAGTTTATATTTATTTGATTTACTGGTTTGATAATGGTCTCAAGGTAGTGAGAGGCTATTACCACTTTGGTAAGTTTTGTAAATACCACCCAAATAATTCATTTATTGTCAATAGCTGATTTTTCTATAGGATATATTATCCTTTTCATTAATGTTATATAAATTTATGATTATAACATGCTTTACATAACGGTGCACTGTGTTTGTTTTCATAATTCTCATAAAATGTGTCATTTGTTTTTAACTTGTCTTTCATTATGAAAGTTAATGGTTAAATTATTTTTTTTGAGGATCCTCACCTTCTCTCATTTTTACACAAAAAAAAAAAAAAAAAACCCCATGGTATATTAGAAGGAAAATTTATTGAGTATTAAAAGAAAATTTATTGTATATGAAAAGAAAATTTATTGTGTATACTAAAAAAAAAATGAATTGAGTATTATTTGAAAGAATTTTGTTGAATATTTCAGAAAGAATTTTATTGAGTGTATTTCATGAAAAATTATTTCTACTGAATATTTATAGAAAATTTTATTGAGTACTTGCAAGTATATTAAGTATGAAGTATTACTAAAGAAATGTGTCATTTATTGTTGGTTAAAACTTATGCATTATTTTGTTATATTTTGAAAAGTTTTTACTAAATCCAACTATTTTGATGAATTACTATTATTTATGACAAATGAATTTAAATATTGTTGCAACATAATTTTATGCAATTTTCATATAAATTTTGGGTAATAATTGTTATGCACTTGTATATACTTGGTTAGAATTGATATCAGTATTATGTGCATTATGTTAAATACTTAATTTTATATGATTTGAATTACTACTAATGCAAGGCCTCTTTGAATGAATTTAAAATCCTTACAATGGATTGTTTTTGTGCACATTTATGCTATTTAGAGTTAATTTATATGCTCTATATTTTTAAAAGTCCTAGGCATCAGTCAGAATTTAAAGTATTCTTGACTTTTTGTTGCTTTAAAATTGCAACTTATTATAATTTAAATATTTATGTCTAGACAAGTCGGAAGAAGAAAGATATTACCGACTCTTTTTATGTTGCTTTACTGTTGCAACTATTTTGATATGATCTCATTGCTAATTCAAAGAAAATATTAGCTTTTTTTTATATATATACATGATGATATTTGTTTAGAGATCAAGATTAATGGAAGGTATGCCTTTATTTGCTAAAAATGCAATGGGGCTTCTGTATATGTATACTATAACATCTTGTATAATTTGTGAAGAGATTTTTGAATGTACTAAATGATGTATATTCTTTCTCTTTTTCTTTTTGGTCGCTGCACATCACATCAAATTTTATTTAATTTACTTTTCATGGCTCTAAATTTATGTAATTATGTCATTTTTACTTTGGCATTTAAAAATTTTGTCTTCCCTTTGTCGAAAAAGGCTTTTACTGTTTTTAACCCTTTTTCTCCTTCTGGTCAGTCAAAATTTTTGTCGGTGAATGGGGGTATTGTGATAAAGATATATCACAGTTTTATCTTTTTTAATTATTTTTATTTCAGCTCAACGTATTTCTATTTTTATAGCCTTTCCAGTTTAATTTGCCATTCCTTAAAAGCTATTTATCGGCAGTCGCGCACCTTGTACGTTGCTTTTTTGGCAAGGCCGTCTCCCCCCTCATTGTGCTTTGCGTTCGTTGAATCGGCGATGTTGTTTTCTCTGCGAGGCATCTTCGCGCTTTGAGTTAGTTCAATCGGCGCCGAGCTGTGACGTCATCGTCATTCAGCGGCTCTCACTCCGCACGCGTGTGTTGTGCGCATGCGTCACCGTCGCTCTTGTTCCCTGTGTTTTCGGGAGCTGTTTTGTTTTGGCGCTGCGGGCGATAGGGGCGTGTCTTTCAAATACAAATTAGAATCGTTCTTTTAATTATTAAATGTTAATTTGTTTCTGATTTGCTCTTTTAATTTTCACGTAATTCTTAATCATCAAATTAGTTTAAATTAATCTTGCTGTCACATTTGTGCACCCCTTTTCTGGGTATATATACTAATGTTGCGCATTTTTCCAACAGAATTTTAATAAAAATGATGCTGTAAATTTAAGATAAACGTCGTATGGTCTGGAGGCCCGCTGGCCTGTGCCAGCGCTCGTATCCTAGAATCGCGTAGTGCTGATTCTTTGGAGATCAATTTCGCGTTTTCAGTTTTTAATTATTCTATAAAAATGCTGTTGTAAATTTTAAGTTTAATATTTTAAAAGTTTTAAATCAACTGGTAATTGACTTCTGAATTAATTCTATAATTCTTCATGGACGCGGCCAGAAGGAATATTTAAAGATTCTTCGAAATTTTACAAAATTTGAGCCAGTACTTTTTAAAGACTTGATGTGCAGCTTTCATCTCATCCTTCCTCCTTCAAGAAAATGTAATAAACATTATTGGATTCAACTTATGGTATTCATCATTTATAGTCTGCATCTATTTCTTCACTCAAGTAAGACCGTTTAATTTATTTTATATTTTTGATTCTCTTTGCAAAGAATAACGACCTAAAGAACGTCATGCAATTTTTTTTTTTGCATTGGGTTATTGCTCACACACTAATATTCCCATCAATTGTTTCTCCCTCTTATATTTATTATACTCCTTCACAACCCCCCCGTTAATTTAGATACATGTTTTTTTTCATGCAGAATTATCCCATTTTCTTCGAATTTTGTATATAGGTTCATTTTGATAATGCGCGTCTGTGAATAGTTTTGGGGGTTCATTGGTTAAGTATAAAGGGGGGAAAATCCCCCCACCCCTTAATTTAGATAAATGAGTTTTTCATGCAGAATTATCCGATTTTCTTCATATTTTGTATATAGGTTCATTGTGATAATGCGCTTCGCTGGATAGTTTTGGGGGTTCATTGGTTAAGTATAAAGGGGGAAAGGGGGGCGACTAATCCCCCCTTATTTTAGGTAAATGGGTTTTTCATGCAGAATTATCCCATTTTCTTTAAATTTTGTATATAGGTTCATTTTGATAATGCACTTCTGTGAATAGTTTTGGGGGTTCATTGGTTAAGTATAAAGGGGGAAAGGGGGGATAATCCCCCCCATTAATTAAGATAAATGAGTTTTTCATGCAGAATTATCCGATTTTCTTGAAATTTTGTATATAGGTTCATTGTGATAATGCGCTTCTCGGAATAGTTTTGGGGTTCATTGGTTAAGTATAAAGGGGGAAAGGGGGGGGGGGCTAATCCTCCCTTAATTTAGAAAAATGTGTTTTTCATGCAGAATTATTAGATTTTCTTCAAATTTTGTATATATATTCATTGTAATTAGAGGCTTCCCTGATTAGTTTAAGGGGCTCATTAGTTAACTGTGAGGGGGGGTAAAGTGGGGATGACCCCTCCCCTCTTAATATATTGTCGATTTCTTTATTTTTCGAGGGGCTTATTTCAAATTCTTTGAAATAAGAGTATAATATACAATTAGTGTGAATAGCCTGTGAGCTCAATGCCCTCAGTATAACTGGGCAATTTACTTTTTATTTATCTAAATTATGCTCTAAAAGACATGTCAGTAGACATACCGGCTGGTTATAATATAAGTATCTCTATTTGGAGCTGTCTGTAGCTCGAAGGAATAACCCGAATGAAACCAAAATCGGTACTCTTACTATTCCAGAAGGGGAAAGAAGAATGGAACAAAAAAGTAATTGCAATAATAACCGACAGATGGCGCTTTTGAGTGTGAAATGTAATGTGTAATACTATTGTGTACCGTGGAGGTGTCGCAAACCTCAATGACTTTACAGCATATCACGACATGTGCGAAACATCACTCCTGATGCGTTACATTCCAAATTCATAATTCGAATATATTCGCATTTATATAGTTCACGAATAAATCTAAATGGCAATCGTTCATCATCATTTAGTTAGAGAAATATAGACAACAAAGCATCTGAAAATGAAATTCTCTTTCATTCCTAAGCATCTGTTTTCAGGAGCATTTAAGAAGAAAAGAAGATTGAATTCAAAAGATATTCTTAATTCACATTTCGAATACATTCGCATTTATATAGTTCTCCAATAAATCTAAATGGCAATCGTTCATCATCATTTAGTTAGAGAAATATACTCAACATGGCACTCTGAAAATGAAATTCTCTTTCATTCCTAAGTATCTGTTTTCAGGAGTATTTAAGAAGAAAATACGACTGAATTCAAAATATATTCTTAATTCATAATTCGAATATATTCGCATTTATATAGTTCAAAAATAAATCTAAATGGCAATCTTCCATCATCATTTACTTAGAGAAATATACTCATCAAGGCACTCTGAAAATGAAATTCTCTTTCATTCCTAAGTATCTGTTTTCCGGAGTATTTAAGAAGAAAAGAAGATTGAATTCAAAAGATAGTAGTCTTAATTCACATTTCGAATACATTCGCATTTATATAGTTCTCCAATAAATCTAAATGGCAATCGTTCATCATCATTTAGTTAGAGAAATATACTCAACAAGGCACTCTGAAAATGAAATTCTCTTTCATTCCTAAGTATCTGTTTTCAGGAGTATGTAAGAAGAAAATACGACTGAATTCAAAATATATCCTTAATTCATAATTCGAATATATTCGCATTTATATAGTTCAAAAATAAATCTAAATGGCAATCGTCCATCATCATTTAGTTAGAGA
This sequence comes from Maratus michaelseni, assembly GCA_963931845.1. Classification (NCBI taxonomy): domain Eukaryota; kingdom Metazoa; phylum Arthropoda; class Arachnida; order Araneae; family Salticidae; genus Maratus; species Maratus michaelseni. Next base: position 388,244,530 of record OZ007587.1, on the reverse strand, counting down.
AATATACTCATCAAGACACTCTGAAAATGAAATTCTCTTTCATTCCTAAATATCTGTTTTCCGGAGTATTTAAGAAGAAAAGAAGATTGAATTCAAAAGATAGTCTTAATTCATAATTCGAATATATTCGCATTTATATAGTTCAAAAATAAATCTAAATGGCAATCGTCCATCATCATTTAGTTAGAGAAATATACTCCACAAGGCACTCTGAAAACGAAATTACCTTTTATTACCAAGTATCTGTTTTCAGGAGTATTTAAGAAGAAAAGAAGATTGAATTCAAAAGATATTCTTAATTCATATTTCGAATACATTCGCATTTCTGTAGTTCACCAATAAATCTAAATGGCGTTCATCAAATATACCTAACTAAGTCTCTTGAAAATAATATTATCTTTCTTTCCTAAGCATCTGTGTTCAGGAGTATTTAAGAAAAACAGAAGCTAGGATTAAAAAAAAGTCTTAATTCATAATTAGAATATATTCTTTTTTTTTTTACTGTTTACTGATAAACCTAAATTGCGATCGTTATTCATCATTTAATTCGAAAAATATACTTAGTTAAGCACACTGAAAATGAAATTCCCTTTCTTTTCTAAGCATCTGTGTTCAGGAGTATTTAAGAAGAAAAAAAAATAGAATTTAAAATATATTCTTATTTCATTATTCGAATATATTCGCACTTCTATAGTTCACCAACAAATCTAAATTGCAATAATCTCATCATCATTTAATTATAGAAATATACTTAACTAAGCACCCTGAAAATGAAATTATCTTTCTCTCCTAAGCATCTGTTTTCAAGAGTATTTAAAAAGAAAAGAAGCTAGAATTCAAAAGATATTCTGAATTCATAATTCGAATATATTCACAGTTCTATAGTTCACCAACAAACCTAAATTACAATCGTCCATCATCATTTAGTTACAGAAATATACCTAAGTAACCTAAAAATTGAATTCTATTTCTTTCCTAAGCATCTGTTTTCAGATTTTTCAAAAAACATGGCATTTTCTCAAGAAGGTAATCAAGAAATGCAAAGAGTTTTCTTTTCGTCGAACAAATTCGATTATCTAACAATACTTTTTGAATACATGTGCTATTGTAAAAAAAATGTATTTGTGAAAGAGAAAAAATTCTATTTCGTTTCTTCTATTTCTAGGTAGTATTTATTGTAGATAACTTTATTTGGAAAATATTAATACTTTTCCATCAAAATTCGAAGGAAGATGAATTTATATATCCTTCGTGCATGGGATAGAAATGGATACAAAATGATTACATTCCTTGCAATTTCTATTGAGTATACAATAGAATTTTTCTCAATCTATATCAGTTCTTGGCATGTTTTTGACATTGTTGTTATTAATAATAGCATGATTTGAAAAAATTAAAGTATCTTTACTAAATAAGAATGTCATGAGCACACACAATATTTGAAATATGATGATGAATTTTCAGTTTTAGCGATATTGAAGTTAATAAAAACTAATAACAATTTATATGTATCTAGGAAGATATGAATGGAAAAATCCTTTACTGTACTTAAAAGTTACTTTAATGGGATTTTAATACACTACACGTTGCTCAATGCATAAAGAGGCCGATATTTTATATTAAGTTTTAAAGAAACAATAGTGAAATATGTATGTGATAATTAGTGAAAATATCCGACAAAACATGTGTACCACAATTTAAGACCAGTAAGTGTGAGCGATTTATCCCAAAAGAACATACTTTAAGTAATTTATTCTTGCATAAAATGTATACATGCATTATATACAAGTATAAATAAATATGGGGTATAAATAAATAACGTGGGGCGATCCAAAAACCTATTTAAAACTAGAAATTATATTTAATAAAATGTAAGTCATTCCTTTGTGTTACTTATTTGTCTTACCTTACTAAGTAAAGTTTCTGGTTTAAAATAGAATTGATTGATCTGCGGATTATACTAAATGAATTTCCGGAGCTGTTGATCCCTACCACGTATATAAAGAAATTACACGTAAAAACATAAAATTGGTAATGTTATTAAATAATCATTGAAAACCCAAATTAAAAATTCTGTCAAATCAATTTAAGATAAAGTATATGCTGAAATTATTTCATAATGCACGTTGACTACACACGAAGTTGTCGCACACTCAGGGAAAAAGAAATGGATCTGACATAGGCTAATTGAGAAATTCGTCTTTTTTCTTGAGAGCCTAGGCTTTTTTATTTTACGTACAAAAAGCATTTAATGGTGAAAATTATGTCATATTTAATGCAATATATTTAAAATGACATATTTGAAACGATTTTCATACAGCACTTAAAAGAAAATCTTTCTTCTAAACGTTATAAAAGACAGTGTCTTTTTTTACCTAACCATTTTACACAAGCTGATTTTCAAATGTGTAATTGATCTTTCTTAATCAATCACGAAAACAAAGGTCAGCTGTCGCGACAACGGTGGATGCGGCCTTGAAAAATCATAAAGCTGCATAGACTCATTGCAATAAGCCTGTAAATTATCAGGCTGATTGGGGAACAACTGATGGTCATTTTCCAATTAGCCTAAAGTTTCATCGGCTCTTCGCAAAAAGCCAAAAAAATATTAGGCTGATTGGAAAAAGGCAGATGATTTTCCAATCAGCCCAATATTTTTTATAGCTGACGGTTGTTTCTGTGATTGATTAAGAAAGATCAATCACACATTTGAAAATCAGCTTGTATAAAATGGTTAAGTAAAAAAAGACACTGTCTTCCGGACTTTTATAACGTTTAGAAGAAAGATTTTTTTTAGATGCTGTATGAAAATCGTTTCAAATATGTAATTTTAAATATATTGCATTAAATATGACATGGCTCTTTGAAAAGACCTGGATTTCGCAATCAGTCTACAACAGATAAACATTATTTTAAAAAATTATTTCAAAAACCATACAACAACAGATTGGATAAAAAACAACAACAACAAAAACTATGATTGTGATGCAGAAAATGTCAAGGGAATAAATACCATTACACATACCATACAAAAATTGTTGTTATGCTTGTGTGGGCTGGGATGTCGTCCAGCAAGCTCAAATGGAAGACCATTGGCAATTAAAACCAAAGGTTTTGAGTTCCGACCTAGCGTTATTTTCATTTATTTGCTAAAAAATACTACTCGTATGATTTATTTACTAATCAGTTTGATTGTGTGAAAATAGTAAACGTGTAATTACGTATCCATAGGTTATTGGAGTTCCTTTGCTTGCGGTTTATTTGTTGGTTATAGTGACATAAATGATTTTTTTATGATTGTATATGTGTTCTTTTTTATACAAAAAAGATAAAATTGGAGTTAGAGATATAATTGTAAACTATTGTACTCTAAATGTATTAATATATTAATTGATTTACTTTCATTTCCGGTTCCGGGTTGACTTTAAGCAAAAATTTCGGGTTCGGATCGGGTATCCTATGGTATACTTAAATAAACAAGCAAATTTATTTTGAAATTATTAAAATCCCTTTGAGAATTCTAATCCATTCATTTACAAAGAAATGATTTTATCTTTTATCAAAAGGAAAAATCAATATTTCAAGAAACATTTCTTATAAACGCAATTTTGTGAAAGTTTTGAAGCTTTTGTATAATTTAGCCATTCGTATAAAAATAATTTAAATACATTGAAAAGGTTCATTTTATTTTCTAGTTTTCTTGTTCGGAGAAAATGAATTGCGTTTATGAATTATGAATTGAATTTATGATTTATATTTATGTTTCTGGCGAACACATGAAAGAACTATCACCGTCAAAACTTATAACGATAGTTCATAAAAGTTTGCTGTGAAGTAAAATGTTTACTTTTGTTTGTTCAATTTTATAATTACAACAGTTGTGAAATAAATTTTCCATACTGTATCTTTTATTCTTTTATCACTTTATGAATTTGGTTTGTCTGCCTGTCTATCTGTCCGAGCTGTAACTCGCGTAAATATACTCGAATTGCCATGTAATTTTTATTACGTGCGTTCGTAATTATATAAATACGTAGCACCTATAGTCGTCATCTGGTCCGTCCGTCTGTCCGCATATAACAGCGCAAAAACTACCCAACAGAATGGTTTGAAATGTAATATATATAACCGTTGCAGAATTTTGTCGAGTCATTTCAAATTTTATAAAAATCGAATCAAAACTTAAAAAGACATTAATAAAAGTTTTATTCATTCTATTAAATCCTATCACACGTATAATTAATTCAATGATATCCGATGATAGAGAATGATTTTAGTTTTCTATGGTGATTACGTCCTATTTAAGACGGAGTCATATTATTTCCATGTTACTGAATATAAAAACCGAAATTGCATACTAAGATTGTTTAATTATAGAAATCTTATAATCTACCGACAGTTTTTTGGATAGATATTTCCGGAGTAATATACATTAAATGGAAAAAGTGTTTAAATATGGATTTCGAGTTTTGAAAATTTCAAAGCTAGACTTAAGTTTCCCATTGGAATTTTCAGTAGATGTCAACAAAAGATCATATGTTGCCAACTTAAAATGTTCTTATTTCATTACAGAAATGAATCATACCATAATAACAGACGATATAATTCCTTTTTACAGTGACATAATAGCAATGATTTTTTACATTGTTTTGTATTGGATATTTGCGCATAGTATAATTTTAATGTAACAGAATTGTAATTAATTGTCAGTAAAAGTGTATTGAAACTTAATTTCATAAAATATCTATAATATGAAAATCTGCCCATAAAATAAATTTTGTATTCATGCATTTTTGCATAAGAGTGCAACAGCTACTGCACTAAGGTATGAATATTTGTAAAACTAGTTATAGTACAAACGCACCTCATATGTCACGTTTGACGTACAATTTCCAACTTATGTAATTGAGGTTTAGTAAAGAAAATAAAGTGTGTAGGATTTATGGTTCGTTTACAGGGATAGACAAAATAATTCCTTCACATTATGGTCTCTGGAGAAAAATTGTTTACGGTGTATTTTATGGATGTTACTATTTGTCAAACGTAATGAGATTGATATGCATAACTGAGGGGGGCTACAGCGTGTTATTGAGGTTTAATATTTTTTGTTTGGTTATTAAAAATGAAGTGTGTAGAATTCAGTTAGTTTATAGGTACATTCAAAAGAGCTCCGTTACATTAAGATCTATGGTGCAAAATTGTTTGTATTTTAATGATGTTTATCTTATTTCAAACATATCTAACTTGCTATATATGACAAAGGAGCGCTAGAAGATGCTTACTATGGAATAGGGTGTGCGTAGCATTTATCGTTCATTTACAGGGATACGCAAAAGAATTCGGTTACAGAAGTGTCTATAAACAATAATTGCTAGAAGTGCGTTTTCAGCTGTGGTTTTAAATATAACTATTTTTTTGCATAGTACTTATTTTGTATAATTCTACATATTATATACATGCACTGAGAAAAATGACACTTTTAAATTTGAGTAAATCGTTGTTTTCATTCAATGCTTTCAATTCTGAAATACCAGAAATACTCAGAATATTGAAACATGGACCTACACAAAACTGGAGCCCATAGAAGTCAGTTCATACTCATTTTTGAAACATGGACATACTCAAAAATAATTAGAATAAGTTCAAACTCTTTTTTGAAACATGGACATACTCAAAAATGATTAGAATAAGTTCAAACTCTTTTTCGAAACATGGACATACTCAAAAATCAGCACATAGAAGCCAGTTCTTACACATTTTTGAAACATGGGCATACTCAGATAGGAGCACATGATGCTTTATTCTTGAGTGTGGTGCATGTTTTCAGAAATGCGTCCATACATGTTTCAAACTTGAGTCATTTTGATTCGGAGCCATTTTGACTATGCGACATACTCAGATTTGAGTATTTTTTGTTCAGTTTTGAAAATGTCGTTTTTAAAGTGTGGCTGCACAAAATATCTCGAGTATATTTCCATTTATTGACGGAAATTGCTGAAAGGAAATTTTCAACTGTGCTACGCATTTCCTAACTCAACAAAATTTTAGCATACTATGTAGCACATATACAAATCTATAGATCTTATATAGGGTGATCCCGAATTCATGGCCTAAATTTTAAGGGTTGGTACAGGACACTGTAACAAACAATTTTTGTATAGGAAACCAAGAGTCAGAAATCCATTTGTATAGTCAAAAATACAGGGCGTCTCCCTCTAGTTCGAAGTCATGACTTTAATAGTAGTGAAGATACTTTAACGAAATCCTTACAATATGCTTACATTTTATACAAAGATAAGTCTGTTGCGAATTTCGTTGAAGTATCTTCACTACTGTTAAAGTTATGAACGAAAACGCGACTTCGGATTGGAGTGAGACGCCCTGTATTTTTGACTAATATGGAATTTTGACCCTGGTTTTTTATACAATAAATGATTCTGATAGTGGGTTGGTACAAGAACTGTAAAAGTCATTTAATGCATAGGAAATCAGGATAAAAAATCCAATTATTAAGTCAAAATTGCAGGTCGTCTCACTCCAATCCGAAGTCCCGTTTTCGTTCATAACTTTAAAAGAGTAGTGAAGATACTTCAACGAAATTCGCAACAGACTCGTCTTTGTATGAATTGTAAGCATATTGTAAGAATTTCGTTAAAGTATCTTCACTACTATTAAAGTTAGGAACGAAAATGTGATTTCGGTTTGGAGGTCGACACACTGTATGTTTGACTATACAAATGGATTTTTGACTCAGGTTTCCTATACAAAAATTGTTTGTTATAGTGTCTTGTACCAATCCTTAAAGTTTGTACCATGAATTCAGGATCACCCTGAATTGGATTGCACAAAAGAATTTGAATATTTTTCATACCATAGAAGTTAATTGCTCAAATCTGGTTTTCAAATATGTGAGGGGTTATCCAAATATTTTTTTTATATATAATTTTCCACCTTATTAAAGAAATAAGTTTTGTTTATATTTTTATAAATATTTTGGTTTCTAAAGAGTTTTTATAAATTCTAAATAGGTTTCTAAATATTTTAGAAAGTGTTTCATAATCTATGCTTGACGCTTTATTTCTCTTTCTTGTTATTTGAAAGTCTAGTGATAATTAAAAAAATATTGTGTTGCTTGGAGTACTTTGTCGTAAAATTTTAAGTAAAGAACAACAACAAAAACAAATAAAACTTTTTATTTCAAGTTAAGTTGTCACTTTTTTTGTAACTTCGAGACATATTTCGAGCTGTTAAATTCCGTCAATGTATAGAACTCAGCTGTTCTGAAATCAAAAAGTTAACGAAGTTATTTTTCAGTTCATCGGCGAATGATTTTATATTTAAAGAATTCTTAAAGTCAGATATTCAGTACGGTGGAAAAATTAGGTATGTTAACACATCCTAATCTACTTCTTGTAATTATTAGGGTGATCATTTCACATGAAGCTGCATGGTCTCGTACTGGAACGTCACTACTCTGCTTATTTTTAAGTGCCTTTGAAATTATATAAATACGTAGTACCTATAGTCGTCGTCTGGTCCGTCCGTCTGCTCGCATATAAATGCGCAAAAACTACCCAACCGAAGGGTTTGAAATGTAATATATATAATCGTTGCAGAATTTTGTCGAGTCATTTCAAATTTTATGAAAATCGAATCAAAACTTAAAAATATATTAATAAAAGTTTTCTTCAGTCTATTAAATCCTATCATGCTTAATGTATATAGTAAAAGCACAAGTTATGTGACTCAGGAAAACAAATACGGGCTAACCACATCTTTTTTCATATACCAGGCGGCCATTTTTATTCAAAATTATTTTTTCGAATAAAATTGTACAAAAGTTACATTTTTAGAAAGATCGTTCAAAAAAATTGTTTGCTTGAGAGATGAGTAACATTAAAAAATGTATAGATTCTGAGATAACTTCAGTGAAAATTAGGTTAACAGCTGAATATCTCTATCCATTAAAGCTGCATACTAAACAAAAGATTCATTCATCGTGAGTCATAGAAATACTAAATCATAGAGATAATCATTCGCAAAGCAAGATCTACATGGTGAATTTTACAGCGAGGTCTGGTGTGAAAAAAAAAAACTGTTGTTGTGCAGTGGGTATATATAAAGTGAGGTGTTAGTAAGAAAATTTGCATTTACAGCGGATTTCACCGAAAGGTACTCTAACTGCAATCAAAACATGTAGTGGAGGGTTCCTCGGATTTACAGCGGATTTCGCCAAAAAAATTTTCTAGCTGCGATCAACGAACACATTCGATAAATTTCTCAGGACTGGCAACACTAAATTCTATGACGCAGTTGTGGATCGGCCGACCTTTTAATGTGCACATGCATTCGCGCTTCTATACATTGGCTTTGTAATTTCATCATGAGCAATTTTAAAATGTTGCACAAATATGTTGTAAACCTTTTGCAAGGGTAATTAAAAAACAGATAGTAAAGTAGCAATTTTTGAATTCCAAAAGATGAAGAATTGAAAATGAAATGGATTGATGCTAGTCATCGGAAGGATTATGTTCCAACCAAACAATTTAGGGTTTGCTTTTATTGCTGATTTATTAATTTTTAATTTTAATTTTAATTTTTTTATTAACAAAAAGTGAAAGTGGAAGAGTCACAATAACTGAATAAATTGAGTAGTATGTATGATAAATCGTAATTTTTTCTAAAACTTTGTAAGAGAGAACACTATAAAATATCTGTAATATTAATATTTAAAATATTTGTAACATTTCTTATTATTCCGCAGATGCAAAGATTAAAAATTAATTATTATACATGCAATTTTATGCGGCAGTGATAAAAGTTAAATTTTCTTATGATTTCTGGAAGATAATTAAGAAATGTCGTAACTAGAAACTTTTAGCTTTTATTCTTCAAACATTCAAGATTGCACTTTTCTTTCGATTGCATTTTTTGTCATAAAATGCATATGTTTTTTATGCCAAATTTATATCATCCTAATATTAAGTCAAATTGCTTGTATATGTTTCAGAGTGTGGCTTGTTTTAAACCTATTTAACAGAAAAATTATGTTTCACTTACTTCTTAAAATAGCAAACAACTTAAAATGTTAAGAAAGCAACTACGAAACACTGTAAAAAAAATTCCTGAAAATAACGGAAATTGCACTGGCAATCGAGACGCCAGTACTATTTCCGTATTTTAACGGAAAAAAATTTTCCGTAAATTCCAGGAAATTTTCCGTGATTTCTGAAATATCCGTTTTTGAATTTCTTTTTTATAACAGATATCTTCCGTATTTTTTTAGAAATTTTTATGTGGTTAAAATAAGTTTTATAGGACAAAAAAAAAAAAAAAAAAAAAAAACTGATCTCTCAAGGAATATTTTATCACGGATAGATACGCTTCTTTTTACCCCCGTTCATTTCTGAGCGAGTTTTTCATAAACAACCACGACATCTCTCGATGAGTATCGAACCCAAGACCCTTCGTTTACTAAACGAGCGCGCCAGAACACTACACTACGGTTGGACACGTCACTTACTCAAATGTTGTTAGTTATTTGAGATACTTTTAATGAGTCAATAACTTTAAGTTCTCATAGTTAGATGGATATTTTCAGAGATCCAATGTTTTTTATATTTTCTTTTCAAAATTGTTCTATATTTTGCTTTATTATTTGATGCTTTATAACAGATAAGTTTAAATTTTTTATGTATTATATGCGTAAAATATTGTATTAACAGTAATGATTGTTTCTTTTTGCAATTGTACATATACTTTTTAAAATAACTTGTGTGTTGATTTATTTATCAATTCCAGTAAAAACAATAATTTTCTTAAGCAGACGTATTTATTACATGCTATTAAAGTCAGATTTTCTTTATCTCTTAGTTTAAAAACTTATGTGAATAAACAAATTTATAATAAATTAAATTATTATATTTAAGCTTTGCTGCGAGCTTTTGTGTATGGTTCTATTAAAATGAATAATTTTTAAAATATCAAAACGTAAAAAGAGATTTTTAATAAAAATTTTGAAATTAATAACTTTAGGATAGGTAAGTTTAAATTTGGACTTAATAAAAGAATTAAACTAAATGTTTAATTTATAAAAATTATAAACTAACAAAATAAATTATAAACTTTTATAAAAATGAAGTTTATAATTTTATAAAGTAAACAAAAAGTTATTAATTATTTTTTATAAATTTAAAGAGAAAATTATGAATTTTGTAAAATTATAATTTATAAAATAATAAATTTTAGTTTAATTCACAAGAATATAACATAAATCAGTTTAGTTTAACACCCACATACCGATAATTTGCAAAGATATTTTTTTATGAAACCTTAAAAATATTAAAATAAAAAAATAGATTTTTAGAGAAAATTTTGAAATTAATGACTTTGGGATAGGTAAGTTTAAATTTGGACTTATTAATTTAGTTTAATTTATAAAATTATAAACTAACGATATCAATTATAAACTTTATAAAATCATAAACTGCATTTTTATGAAAGTAAAGACAAAATTATTAATTACTTTTATAAATTTAAAGAAAAAAAATATAAACTTTGTAAAAAATTATAATTTATAAAATAATAAATTTTAGTTTAATTCACAAATTTATAAGACAAATCAGTTTTATTCAATACAATATACATATTGATAATTTGCAAAGATATTATTTTATGAAACCTTTAATAACCTAATATTGCCTCACGTTAATAAAGTTAAAATAAAATTTTAAAACGTCTGTGAAAAAATTCACAATTTAAAGCACTATAAAGAAAAAAAAAAAGTACATTATAAAAAATATTTTTCTGTAATTTATGAAATTAAAATAAATTTCTAAAGATTTCACTAAAAAATAAAAATATCACTATTATTTTCACAAAAAATTACCGCCCAGACACAACCCCGGCTAGAATGAGTTCCAGGTCTGGCCCGAGTCTAATGAGAAAAAAATAGGCCCATGGGTAGGACTGGTTCAGACCTGGATCCTAGAAGAACTCTAGTAAATACAACAATCTTAATTCGCATTTCAAACAAGGCGATTTCTGTGCGCAAACCTCTGAACATCATTTACGGAAATGGCATTGTTTTGAAAGAAATACGGACATTGCACAGTTTTGTAAGAAGTACGGAAAAATCCATTAAATTTACGGAAAACTTTCTGCATATTTACGGATTTGAAATCTTCTTTACGGAACTAATGTCATTTACGGAAATTGTACTGTTGTTTTGGAAAAATGAAACTTCTCCGTAAAATTTAACGGAAAATCTTTTGTATTTGCACGGATTTTTTTTAGAGTGAAGCTGTAAACTAAGCTGTAAGTAACTACGAAAGTTGCAGTATGGTTGGATGTAATCGATCCAATACAGGCGTTGATCGGCCGATCTGCCATGACGTCAAAACTCAGCTCTTAAGCATTTTCTATAGGATGGTGTTGGATCACAACACCTGTTGCGGAAGTTTTCCTGATATCGAAGTATTGATGGTTTTGTGTGCACGTGAAAAACAGATTTTCTGAAAGGCTGCGGGTTTGGCAAGAAGTAACGTTTTCCGCTACATAGAATATATTGTATTAAAAAAGACTTAATTAAGTAAATATACATATTAAATGAGGTGAACGAAATGAATTACTTTTACATGTTTAATTAACATCACAAACCAATTACTTACATCACATTACACATAACAAAACTACATCTACAGTGGATAATCGCAGTAGAATCAGAACTTATAAACATAGATGTCACTAGCGACTGGAGAGTATATTTCCTGTGCTGCTGCCATCTAGTACTTACTTTCAGAAATAAAACACCATATAGAATAAAGTGATATTTAAGTTCTCCAAGTCTGTTTAGTTCTGTAGCATTAAGTAAGGATTGTATTTTCTATGAAAGAGAACTGTTTTACAAATATTTTAAATTTAGTGTAGGACACGAACTAAAAAAAAATCGGGAATGACATTTTCTACGCTTGCTTAGAGCCAACCACCTTAAGTTAAACCTGTTACTCCACTGCTCTTCCTCCTTTTAAGGCGACAATCTGAAATTAAAATATTAAAAATATTTTTAATTATTGCATTTTAAATATTTTTATTGCGACAAAAAATGGACATATTTCAAAATGTTCAACATACATTTCATTTGCATAAAATGTAACAATATTTATTTATGCGATACTTTTCATATATATTGCAATGGAAGTTGGCGTGAATTGTAAAAGTTCACTGAATGTATAAGAAGAAAAAAAAATCTATATAATTATGCTTTGTTTTTTCTAAAAAAGTAGCTATATATTTCCATATGTACACTAATATACCCCTGAAATGGAACTTTTTTTGGTAAGATTTATTTAATATTGTATAGAGGATATACAGTATAATCTGATAATTTGGAATACGCATAAAATGTTTCAAAAATTAGAAATGTGCGAAATTTTCAATTTTGAGAAAACACCAAGTATAATGAACTAGTAAATATATAGTTTGTTTACAAATAAAGCTTATATCTTTGCGAAGAAGAGTAAGAATTATTTTTGCATCAGATGAATTAGAACATTTAGTTTCATAATTCTCCAAATAAAAAAATCCATTTTTTTAGTCGAATTTTGTGATTTTGAAAGTCCACTGTCCCCTTAAGGGGATTTAATAAACTGTTTTTGTTCTTAAATTAGTATCATGTGTTCATTGGAAGCTAGCAGCCCTGCGAGACCTGTTACAAATGTATTAGAAAAGTGAAAAAGACGTTGGATCGATACTCATTTTGTAAAAAAAGAAAAAAAAACTTCCAATGAATAAACCAATGTATTTAACTCTAGTGATTAACTTCAGTAAAAACGTGCGTAGGAAATTGCTTAATAAGTGAAAAAAATATTTGCTGTTCATACATATATCCCGCTTGAAAGATGTAAGGAATAAATGTAACATAAAGTAAAAATAACTTTTGAAACAAAAGAAATTAGATGAAAGAAAATAGAACTGTTATTCATTTAGCTACTAATTTTTCTTACTCAGTATTACTTATAAAGTTGTTATCTATCATTTGACGTTAATCTCATAAAATTTTAATGCAGTGAAATTTTTAAAAAATGAACAAAATTTTGTTCATTTCTCAGGATTTATGAAAGGAATTTGGCGCCCTTTGGCGAGTTTTCATTTGGCGTAGCTCTCAAATATCTGTGCTTCCTTCTGTCACCTAGATTAGTTTCCTCGTCTCTGTTTAGAACAAACGAAGAGATAGTAATTAACAGCCGACTCACGAAAGAACTTCTACTTCTACAGCTGTTGCTAATACCAAGGAAGAGTTGAGAGGGAACTTATTGTTTAAAACTTAGCTTTTAGGAGAATGATGAATAAAAATAACTTTCAGTTATGGGGAGGGGAGGGAGGGGTATATGCAAAAGCGGAAATGCGGAAGAGATGTTTGATGGCAAAAGCACTGGATTGGAAATTACAAACTTAGCATGCAACGGAAGAGTTAATGAAGTAGAAAATTCATCGATCGCTACTCATTTTCAACGTTGCAAAAACAAAACAAATTAATGAATAAAACAATGTATCTCTGGTTGTAGTAAATTAACTTGAGTAAGAAGCTAGTTTTGAGAACCGCGTAAAGCATACAAAGTTGCATAATGAACTGAAATCAATTTTTGCTGCTAATACAAATTATAAATAATGCTCGAAAGCAGTAAGTGAGTGAAAGTATAAAAGTATAAACTTTTCTAACCAAATAAATTAGCTAAAGTTGAAAAATTATTCATATAGGCAACTGTTCTTGTTTATTAATTATCACTTATAACTGCAGAGTGTTTGTTTATTAAAGTAGACTTAAAAATTTAATAATTTATTAACTATAATAAGTATAAGAATAAAATAGGATTAAATGTTCATAAGGTAACTCATAAATTTTGTATTCAGCAATAAAAAATAATAGTTCAGATTTTCATCAACAGATGGCACTATGATGTTTCAACCTGTAAGAATGTTCAAACTAATATGTAAATGTGTATAACTCAGCATTTACTGTTCGTTAAGTTTAGCTGTTGAAAAGGGATTTGAGGTTTTGAAGTTAGCTTAAGAACTATTACATGTTGAGATAACAAAGTTGGTCTATTGATGCAAAATTGCCAAAGTTGGTCTAACACTATCTATTGATGAAAATGTGAACAATTTTAAAATTTTCTGTATGCCCAAATTTTGAGCTACTTTGTGAACATATCATGTATGCCATCCCTATATTTACTATAGCCATTGAATTATTCAATTTTACTGGAAGGGAGAACGCGCTTTAAGTTATTCATGATATAAACTGCAATAAATTTATTACTGATAAGTAATCTGAAAACTTTATCCCATTTTTACTGAAGATTTTTATGAAGGAAAAATAAAATTACAATATTAAAAAATATATATATATATATATATATGTACAACCTGGCGAAGCTCATTTAAAATTAAATGTTGCTCATTGAGCACTACAAGGAAGAAACCAAAATACTTACTTCTAGGCACTGTACCCAAAATTAACCGGGATGGTAGCGCTGAGGGCGGTGCTTGCGCAGCACGCATTCCTCCCGCTAGGTGCGTGTCATGCAATTAGTTCTGAGTTCAGTGCGCTTAGTGTTGCCGCCGTGGAAGATTGCGTCTGGTCACAGTGCATTTTTTGTAAAATCATTTTCACTTGTTCTTCGTTTATGTCATTTCGGACTTAAGTGAACAGCGGGCCACCAGGTCAGAAAATTAAACAGGCATTAGGGTCTGAGAAGATAGTGTAACAGTGTGCGACAGAAGAGCCCGGATTTGTGGCAGACGAGGGACTATTTTTTCAACCGTTCGCCAGTTCCTTGCTGAAAACGGCATGACAAATGAAGAAAGAAGGAAGAATTTCAACGAATGAAGAGTGACGTAAAAGGACATCATTATAGCGACGTGAAATAGGTGATGAAAAGAGCGAGGCAGAAGCTTTCAGCCATACAGACAGACAAGTTTGGACAATGTTTCTTACAATTTAATCATCGATTTTACAAGTGTATAAAGTTAAATGGAGGGTATATTGAAGGTGTTGATTTGTAAAAAAAAAAAAAAAAAAAAAAAAAAAAAAAAAAAAAAAATTAAATACAGGTTTTTATAAAGAAATTACGGTTACTTTTGGGTTCCTCCTCGTAGAATTCAAATTCTTATCTATTATATTAAAATCTGCCTGTATGTTTGTATTTCAGGACTTCTCCTCCATGAATACTGAACGATGGGCGATGAAATTAACACTAGTTATCCGCATGGATCTTAGGATGTCATATAAGGTCTCAGAAATTTAAAATTTGAATTAGTGTCCGATATATTAAATTTTTTTATATAATTTTTAATAGCATTTATGTAATGGTGGCTAAGGCTAGATTATTTATCAGTTTATAAGTCAAATATTGATATTTTTGAAATATCGCAACAAGGATATAAGAATAATATTTTTTTGCACGCACTGCAATTTTGAATACCCGAAAAACAGCGTTGAATATCCTGCACCAATTGCCATGCACTTTGAATTTTGACCCCACATTCAATGAATTGTGTTATTTTACGGATTGTAATGCATCATACGAAAAAAAAAAAACTTTAAAATTTTATTTTGTCAACTATATCCTATTTATTTCAAACCATTAGAGCTGTTTCTTTTGCACTTTTACAAATGCATAATTGGTAATTTTTACGGGATTTAACTTTGCACATTTGTATGAAATTTAACAAAGCATTGAATATACGCAAGAATTTGAAAAAGAAGCACCTTTTGTATTAGAATAATGGTATCTTACAACTTATTGCGTGAAATTCTTTTAGTACATTCATTAAATAATGGAAAATTCCATTTCAGTTCATCCAAACAAATTACCTTTAAGAGAAATGCATTAAATAATTTTAGAGACCACGAATGAAAACTTTAATTCCATTTGCGTGTCGTGTAAACTTGTATCGCTATTTTGTAACAAGATACTACTTGTAGAAATTACGAATAAGTGAAACTTATTTGTAAATGAAATATTCATTTGTTCAGAATTATCATATGGACAAACTAAAGCATCCCAGTTAGTTTCAGAGCAATACATTTACAGCAAAGTAGAAAAAAAAATGGAACATATTTATATATTATCTATTATGTTTCTAATACACAGTAAAAAACAAAAAAAAAATCCTTAAAATACGGGAATTATATTTTATACCACTACTATTCCGTACTTTAACGGAATATTTTCCCCATAAATGACAGGAAAATTTCTATTGTTTCACAAAATTATTCCTTTTTCAATATTTTCCAACATAGTTTTTTAAAAAATGTTTATGAATTCCGTTTGTCTGTCCGTCCTCCAACTCGCGTAAATATAGTCGGATTATGCATGTAATTAATATATGTGGTTGAAACTTACCATTGTATGTTTGGTTTTGAAAATGGTGTGTGTAGCATTTATAATTCGCTTACAGGGGTACTCAAAAGAATGTCGTTACATTGTAGTGCATGGGTAAAAACGCATTTAATGTGTATGCTAATAATGTTACACACTATTTCAAACAATTGATTTACATCACTGAGGTGCAATACAAGTTGCTCACTACAGAATGTGTGTATAGCATTTATTATTCAGTTACATGGAGACGCACTAAAGAATTCGGTTACAGTAGTGTCTTTGAGAAATAATTCCTAGAACTGCGTTTTTAATTGTTGTCGTATGTATTTTTTAATTTAACTAATTTTTTGTATATAACTTGGTGTATTAAAATTCTATAAATTATATACAAGGCTAATTATACGCAGAGTAATTCGGATATATATTTTTTACTATTGATGGTCATTGCTGAAATTGGATTTTCAAATGAGTTGTTTCAAATATTTAAAAAAATCCTATAAACTTAGAAATTTCCACTTGATGAATTTTTTTCATTTTTTAAAAAACATTTAAAATTTAAGGAGGAAACTTTAAAAACGCATATCGTCAGCATCTGACGTCTACTTTCTGAGGGAAAAAAAAAACACATTTTGATAATTATATTAGGTAATGAGTCATCGCGCTATTAGGTTTTCGCATAGGTTAACATAGGATTTCGCGATCGGGGAGTTTCAGTGAAGCAGCCTCTGAAGAAACATTTGATTTTTTTAATAGTGTATAAGAAAAATAACTTGAAAATTCTGTTTTATTAATTATATTTATTTTCAAATTATAGATGTATTTATTCTGCACTTTTACAATAGCCCAAACTTACGAGAGGCTCATGAATTTCCATATAATTTAAAACAGGATTATTAAAATTGCATAACAAATTGAAACAGAAGCACAATGATAGCTTAAAACTCCCTGAAACATTTTAAGTAAATATATGAAATAATGGAAAACTACATTTCAATTCAGTGGAACTGAAAGAAGATGCATTCATTCATTCCAGGTGCTTCAAAGAATGAATGTTTCGGAAAACTTATATCGCTACTTTGTAACAAGATAACAACAATTATAGAAATTGGGAATGAGTTAAGCTTATTTACACATAAAAACATACATTTGTTTCAGAATTCTTAAGGGCAAATTAAAGCATTTCAAGCTGTTTCCAGACTAATGAATCAAACACTAGAAAGATGGAAATGTATTTATAGATTGTCTATCGTTACTTTGCTGAAGCTCTTACAACTGATCGAAGATGTGCCGTAGTGCAAATGGAATATTTAATCCTTTGTTGTTACATTGTTAAAATGATTGAATGACACTAGAATTTACGAAATAATTTATGTGAAAATACGCAAAAGCTTTACTTCACAGACAGTATAGAAGCAAAATTTTATTCTAAAATTCTGATGCAATTGTGGCAATTGAAAATTAAAATTAAATGAATACATTACAAATACGAACATCCGCAGATAATATAATTCATTAATTGCTAAAAGATCTTAAATTAAACAATAAAAAATATAATTTATAGACAGATTTGTTTTCAGAAAACACATGACAAACCAATCAACTATTCAAAATAATGCCTATTTTCCATTTACGTATAAAAAAATTCAGTCTGCAGATTTTTCATAGATAATATTCGTAGAACTGCTTTTAATAATGGTTTTAATGTACAACATATTAAAAAATTAATACTGGATATTGTCATTAATAAAAAGTAAAACTAGTCGAATGCACCAATCCCAAAACTTTCTTCTATCTCACACAGATTTCGCATACACTAAAAGGAATCAGAACCAATTTATATCAAGGTCTTACTGAATCTAAAGTTTTATTAAATTCCGTGCATTAGTTCTCGATATATGACTATTGCTAAAATCGTGTAAATCCTGCAAAATGCACCATAGCAGTGCCACATGTTGGGCGATTTAGACTAAAATCTAATCAACAACAACTTATGTCAACGTCTAACCCAATCTGAAGTTTGATGAAAATCCGTGCATTAGTTCTTGAGATATAGTTATCGTGAAAATTACGAAAAAGTACCATAGCAGTGCCACCTGTTGGGCTATTTACACCAAAACGTAAACAATATCTATCTATGTTAAGGTCTAAAGGAATCTGAAGTTTGATGAAATTCCGTGCATTCGTTCTTGAGATATAGCTATCGTAAAAATCGAGAAAAAAGTGGTATAGCAATGCCATCTGTTGTTAATATCTGCACCAAAACGTAATCAGCATCTATTTATGCCAAGGTGTAACTGAACCTGAAGTTTGACGAAAATAAGTGCATTAGTTCTTGAGCTAGAGCTGTTGCAGAAATCGCGAAAAATGCAGCATAGCAGCGCTACCTGTCGGCCGATTTTTACCAAAAACTAATCAGCACCCATTTATATCAGGGACTAATTGAATATAATGTTTTATTAAATTTGGTGCATTAGTTCTTGAGCTAGAGCGCCCACAAAATTTTTGTCACATAGACAGACAAACAGACAGACAGAGTCATAGACAGACATTTTTTAAGAATGGTCAAATAGTGTTCAAGACCTTCTAAAACGTATAAATCCGTTGAAAACCGGAAGTCGAATTTTTTCATGAATCCAATACTTTCTTCTTATAAAGATAGAAAAAAGTAAAAAAAAAAAAAAAAAAAAAAAAAAAAAAAAAGAAAAGAAACTTTTCAACTTTTTAATATTTTTCACGCTTGTTTGAGAAATTAAAATGTAGCCTAAACATTTCACTATCTGTTTAATACCCGAGCCTCTTACGAAATTAAATGATATCATTTGCACTAAAATTGATCCATTTCATTTTGAAAATTTTTCAGGAGTACATGAAATCCATTCGTTAAAACCAACGGATCAAAGAATTATCGTATTGGCATAAACTAGCAGGGATTTTAGTCGTAAGAAAACAGGACAACATAGCTCATATAAAGTAGAATAAAAAAACTACAGCACTTTCATAATTACATCAAGAAAAAGCCATCAGAATAAATTTCTTTGAAAGCAAAATAATTTTTCCCTCCAATCTATGCTATTCATCCATTGTAAGAGAAACCAATGAAATTGTTAATACGTGAAAATTCAATATGAAACGATACAGTATCATTTAACTTACTGGAATTTTAGGTTGAGATACTCTATGGTTACCAGTATGGAAATAAACATAAAAGTAAAAATAAAATAAAACAAAGTGAATAATCTGAGATAAAATGTAAAAAAACGTGAATGATGGCGTTTCGAATGATGATTGAATTCTAGAGGTAGATATGTACTCCGTATCATATCTGGAATATTTCCATTTGACTTGAAAATTGTAGCTGAAACATTTAGACAGTTTATATATAAAAGGTTTTTTTTTACTATTTTATTTATTATTCTACTTAACACATTTAGCAATTAATGTAGCATAAAATTAAATAGAACACCAAATTGAAATTAAGTGGAAACAACAAAATATACAATAACGAAACAAATAATAAAAACATAAACAAATTTAGATAAATTGTGAAATTAATTTGTAGCAGATGGTTTACATATCGAAACTTCTCCGGAAGGGATTTATTTCGAGAAAAATTTTGTATTAGTGTAGGTTTATATTTCCATTTTTAATAATAGATTGGATAATAATAGCATTGGATGAAAAAGCTTGAAAGCTATGTTTTATTTATTAAATTATGTTTATCGCAAACTGTAGATGTATTTATTTTACACTTTTACAAAAACATAAACAGGTTTTAACTTTATAAATTTTCATATATTCAAAGAAAAACATATGCATTTTAATGTGTCAAATAGCATTAAAATGCATAACAAATTGAAACCGAAGCACAATGATTTGAAACTCGTGAAACACCTAAAGAAAATACATGAATTAATGCAAAATTACTTTTCATTTCATCCGAATAAATTATCTAGAAATGCGTTAATTTATTTCAGATATTTCAAAGAATTAAAAATTCAATCCCATCTGCACATCGCCGTCGTATAAAACAAATATCACTTAGCTTGTAACAAGGTAACAACTAGCAGAAACTACAAATAAGTTTAAACTTATTTACGTGTAAAACATTTATTCGTCTCGGAATGCTTAAGGACAAATTAACGAATTCCAGCTGCTTCCATACTAATAAAGTTAAAATGAAAAGACAAGAAATATTGTCTTTAACAATGGTTTTAAGGAACAACATTTTAATAAATTTATCTTGGATATTGTCAATAATAAGATGTCTAAAAACATATTTTATTCGAAAAAAAAAAATAATAAAGTAAAATAAAAAATATTTTTAAACTCTTTAATATTTTCCAATATTTTTTGAGAAATGAAAATATATTTTAATGTTTTAATATCTATTTAATAATCAACCTCCTTCACAATTAAAGGACATCATTTGTATTAAAATTGACCCAATTCATTTTGAAAATTTTCAGAAGCATAGCAAATGAAATTCCATTTGCTATACATTGCTTGATCAAAGAATTAGTAAGTTGGCATGACTAGCAAAAAATTTAGTGGTATAAAAAAAAGGGAACATATATCTGATGCGGAGTGTAATAGAAAAACCTCAGCACATGCAAAATGATATCAAGAATAAGCCGCCTAAATAAATTTCAATGAAAGCAAAACAATTTTTCGCTCCAATCTAATGCTGTCCATCCATTATAAGAGAATCCATTGAAATTGCAACACGTAAAAATTCAATATGAAACGAAACAGTATAATTCAATTTACCGAAATTTTGGGTTGAGTTACTCCATGATTACCAGTATGGAAATAAACATGAAAGTAAAAATAAAATAAAACTACGCGAGTGATCTGAGGGAAAATGTAAAAGGCGTGAATGATGGCGTTTCGAATGATTGCATAGTAGATGTAGATATCTTTGTATCATCTGTGGAAGAGTATTAGTAGAATTGCTTTTAATAATGTTTTTAAGGTACAACATATTAATAAATTAATCCTGGATATTGTGTATATATCTTTTGTCTATATAATCCTGGATATTGTGTATATATCCTTTGTCTATGTAATCTTGGATATTGTGGATATATCCCGGATATTTTCTATGTAATCCTGGATATTCACTGTAAAAAAAGAAATCTTTGAGGTTACTAAGAATTTTCTAGGAAACTGGGATGCCTAGAACTTTTTATGTAACTGCAATAAAAAAAAATCATGTAAAATTACAAAAGTTATTTTAGTAATTGTTATTAAATACAGATAAAATTTTAGTAAGCATACAGATTTCTGTAGTTTTACAAAAACAAGTTTCGTAGATTACATCTTTTTTTGTTACAGTGTTATCTATTATAATCCTGGATATTGTCTTGAAAATGGCTTCGGTGCGGAGCAGAAACATGTAGGCAGTTTATATATAAAACCCCTTTTTATACTGTTTTATTTAACACTTTTTAACAATCAAGGAAGTATAAAATTAAGTGATATATTAAATTAAAATTAAGTGGTAACAACAAAGTATATAATACAGAAACAAATAATAAAAAGAGAAACACATATCGATGAATCGTGAAATTAGTTTATAGCAGATGGTTTACGTATCAAAACTTCTCTCTAAAGGATTTGTTTAGAGAAAAGATTTGTATTAGCTGTAGGTTTATATTTCCATCCTGAATAATGGATTGTAATGCATTGCGTGAAAAAAGCTTGAAAGTTCCGTTTTCATAAGTAAATTATATGTTTAACGCAAATTGTAGATGTATTTATTTTTCACTGTTACAAAAACGTTTACAGGTTTTAACTTTACACATTTTCTGATAATAATAATAATAATACTAATAATAAACATATGCATTTTGATGCGTCAAATAACATTAAATGCATAACAAATTGAAACACCTTAAGGAAATACATGAAATAATGAAAAATTACTTTTCAGTTTCTCCGAACAAATCATCTTTAAGAGAAATGCGTTTATTTCAAGTATTTCAAAGAATGAAAGCTTCAAACTCAGTTTGTAACCAGGTAGCAACTAGCAGAAACTACGAATAAGCTAAACTCATTTACGTGTAAAACATTTATTTGTCAGGTAATTCGTAAGGACAAATTAAAGCATTCCAAGCTGCTTCCATACTAAAAAATTTAAAAGGAAAAGACAAGAAACTTGATTTTAACAATGGTTTTAAGGAACAACATTTTAATATATTTATCTTGGATATTGTCAATAATGAGATGTCTGAAAACAAATTTAATTCGCAATAAAATAAAATAAAATAAAATAAAATAAAATAAAATAAATACAATAATAATTTTAAACTCTTCAATATTTTAAAGCGTTTTTGAGAAATTGAAATATAGCCTTAAACAATTCAATATTTGTTTAATAACCAACCCCCCTCCCCCTGTGAAATTAAAGGATATAATTAGCACTAAAATTGACCCAATTCATTTTGAAAAACTTGCAGGAGTATATGAAATCCCATTTGTTAAAACCGACGGATCAAAGAATTATTATATTCGCATGACTAGCAGGAAATTTAGAAGTAGAAAGAAGGAACATATAGCTGATATAAAGTGTAATAGAAAAAACACAGCACTTGCAAAATTATAACAAGAAGAAGCAGTCCAAATTAATTTCAATAAAAGCAAAGCAATTTTTTCCTCAAATCTATTTTACACTCGGTGCGCAGTACGTGAAAATATAAGAAGCCTTTTTATGCAAATATATATTGATAAAACATAGGTAAGGAAAGATTTGCTTACCTTTTCTTCGTTGGATCCACCACGAGATCCACTGGATCGGCAGTGCTTAAATGAGATGAAGAAAAAATATTAATTATAATTTATGATAATTTGAGAGAGGTGTATTCTATGTTGAGAATGACTCCAGCTATTATGCTTGGAATGGAGTTTTAATATTTCTTGAATATTTCCTATAAAGATACATAGAAAATAAATAAGCGGGGAACAGAACGCCCGCATTTACATACACAACTAGATTCGAAGAGATCAACAGTACATATACATTCAAAGCCGCAGACAGAGGAAAGAATCACAGATACAGCAAAATTGTCCGCGAATGTAAGAAAGAATAGTCTAAAGTTTCATTTAATAAAAGTAGGAACTTCCTTCATATCAGGGTTTATACTGTACAACAATCTATATCGATATATTCGATATAGGGATATATAACGATATATTCATCTATAACAAGAGAAATCATTGAAATCGTAACACATCGAAATTCAATATGAGATTATACAGTATCATTTAACATATAAAAAACTATGGGTTGAGTTACTCCATGATTACCAGTATGGAAATACACGTAAAAATAAAATAAAATAACGTGAGTAATCTGAGAGAGAATGTGAAAATGTGAGTGATGAAATCATTTCATTATAGATCGTGCATCTGTAGAATATTCCGTACTTTTCCATTATAAGAGCCATGGTGAGATAGAGAAAAAGGCCTTGGCGAGATGCTATTGTTTTATTCAAAAACTGGGGGAATTCGTAATTTCTTTAAAAATTCCCTAAGGTATACGGCTTATAATCTTCCCCTCCCGACTACACCAACACTGGCTCTATTACCTATCTGTTATCTATTATCTATCTGTAATAGAGCCGGTGTTGACTACACCCCTGATTCAAAGTTTGTTTGGACAAACCGTCAAAGTAACGGGCGAAACCTGCTAGTTTCAATTAAATGCTACACTATAATATATTTGCAGCGATCTATTATGATAATCAACGTTGTACTGTAGTAGTTAGTATCTGTAACACCTTATATATAAAGCATTCAGCTTCATGTTATATTAATTATATTTATAGTGAAAGGGTCAGGGACCATAAGCCGTGTTTTTGGCTCATGAAATAAGACTAAAAGTCGATTTCGTTATACTGGCTTAATTATTTCACTTTTTAGTATTAGAAGGTTTTTCCTGTACGAATTCAACAATAATTTTTGCATTTTGTTCGGATTTATATGACTTACAAAAGCTCAAATTTCGTATTTTCGTAGTTTTTGATGAAAAATATGCATTTTCACCTAATTTTACCTCAATTATTTATATGAGTGCAATCGTGCAACACTTTCTTCTTTACATTACATATATTATAAAATACATCAAAACGTACACTATATGTAAAAATAAAAGTATTGCAAAGCTGCGCTTATAGTAAAATATTTAAAAATATATTAAAAGTTGAGGTAAAATTAAGAGAAATTGCGTATTTTTCATCAAAAACTACGAATAATACGAACTTTGAGCTTGTGTAAGTTATATAAATCTAAACAAAATGCAAAAAAAAAAAAAACCTATTGTTGAAATCGTACAGGATAAACCTTCTAATATTAAAAAGTGAAATAATTAAGTCAGTATAACAAAATTGAATTTTAGTCTTATTTCATCGGCCAAAAACTCAGCTTATGACCACTGATCCTTTATTATAATTTAAATATTCTTATGGATATTCAATCAGTATTTTAAAAATTAATTGTATCGGTTTTCAATATTACAAATCTTTATAAAATAGTAAAATTAAATAATTGATTAATTAATTAATTAAAAGCATTTCGATGATTAATATTTTTTAATTTATTTTCTATAATAATAAGAATAACAATAAATTCTCGATAAATCCTAAAAGAAACTTTTATTTACTCTACTTTACGACGGTAAAATAAACTAAAAAAAAAAAAAAAAAAAAAAACTTTTGAAAGAAAGATTACGCTCGGAGTAATAAATCTGAGAATGTAATTTATATATATTATTAATAAAAGGCGTAAAGTTACACTCTAAATTTATGTTCTAAACATTTTTTATAAAGATAATTTAATACTTTCTTGATAAATTTTAAATCCACTGCACCTAAAGTAAAGAAAATTAATTTATATCTCAATATTTGATGTCACATCGAAAATAAAAAATAATAAGATTGAAATATAAATGATTTAGAAACAATTTTAAAAGGGAATTTTATAAGCAATGAAGCAATTAAGTTCCGAATTATTTTGCGTGTCCTTGTAAATTAACGATGAATGCTATACACACAATAGTCTATAGTAAGCCTCTTGTAATGCACCTTAGTGATGTATATGAATTTCAATATGTCTGGAATTTTGAAAATTATTAAAATAAACCGCAAACTATTTTTCTCCATCCGTAAAGTAACGGAATTCTTTTGAGTGTCCCTGTAAAGGAACTATAAATGCTATGTACACCATATTCTATAGTAAGCCTCTTATAGAGATATATTATCAATGCATATCAGTGATAAGTATATATATCAATATGCTTGAAATTGTGTAACATCATTAAAATAAACAGCAAATGATTTTCCCCATATCCCGTAATTTAACGGAATTATTTTGAGTGTCTATGTAAAAAAAACTATAAGTTCTACACACTTCATTTTCAATACCGACCTTGCCATAGTAAACCTCAATAACATATATCAATTGTATGATAATCCAAATATATTTACGCGAGCTAGAGCACGGAGAGACAGACAGACCAACCGAATTCATAAACACTTTTCAACAATGTTGGAAAATGGTAAAATGAATGTAAAATTGACACTCACGTAATTCTCCACATGCCTTACAAAATATATTTAGTCATTTGTATCTGACTAGAGATTAAAAATAGAAAAACCTTTTTCACTTTACGAGAGTTCTTCTAAAAATATTCTCGTCTTTATTAAAAATTCCAACCTGTCATTTATTTGAAAGGAAATATTAAATGTAAGTAATCAGCGAAGAAAATTTATCTGCATTGAAGGGCAATGCAAGAACTTATTCTCGTATTACATCACAAAGCATTTTTCTCATACCTTAACATATCGCAAGAACAATAGATGACTTCATTTTCCCATCTTTTAATTAAAGCTCAACTCAAGTGTTGTTAGCTATCTACTCGACATAACGAACAATTTGCATCTTCGATGACCTAGAGTTGGAAAAGTTTGCAGCTAGTTATAGTGTCGTATCGCTTATAGGCGAATGCAATAAAATAACTTTGGAATAGACAGAAAATATATTTTCAATTGAGTTACTGGTTCATGAAAAATTTAACTTGTTTGCACGTTAGTTATAATGACTTAAACATGCATTTAGAAAGAAATATTTTCAGGAAATAAAAAATAACTACACCATAATACATAAGCATGTCACGTAATTTATATAATATATATATAAAGGAGAAAATTAGAACAAAATATCTAAAATTTTGCTTATAGTTGGTGGTTTTCGTAATGGAAAATTATCACTTATACACTTTTAAAACAAGAATAAACTAGTCGTTGGTAGCCACCGTAATACTTACACATCATGGATATACATAATATAAAATAAGAAAATAAAACATGTGTAAACAATTTATAAAATGCATTGCAATTCGAATGGAATCGTGGCTTGATGACGTCATAAACTTTAAATGCTCTATTACTGAAATGCGTAAAAGAAACATCCTTATAACTCTAAAAATGATAATCCTATTAACTAACAGTTTACTGAGTCGGATTAAGCGTCTCATTTCCAATTAAAATATATCTTTGCAATTTCAAGGAAATACAGGGTCACGAAAAATCGAAGATTGCGGAAAATAGGATTCCAAATGTATCGTCAACTCTTTATTCGATTGACTTAATTTTTTATGTAAATTTTATGTTTTTTTATTGTCTTTTATATTCACTCCTTAAAATAAACAATTTCGAAAAAATTTATATATCTTTTATCAGAACGAATATTTCGACAGTCCGAAAAATATAGTTCCGGATAATCGAGTTTCCTGAAATTCAATAAGCTTCTTTCCATTATTACATACTAAGTACATACCAAATTTCAAGTCTCTATCTCAATTTCTTCGTGAGATAGAGCGTTTACAGACACACAGGCAGACGGACGTCAATTTTTTTTTCTAAAAATATGTTTTTCGGAATCTTCAGTGTCTGAAACGTGTAAATCCGTCAATTTTTTTTTCGATTTTTAAAACGATTGCAAGACTTACCCTATACTACGTATGATGGGTAAGTTTAATAAACCATTCATCACGGCATAGAATATGATACACTTTCCAACACAATCGGAATAGTGTTAAGAAATTTCATTTTTGTTCATACAATGAAATGAATTTATAAATATGCAATTAAAAAACACACAACGTAGTAAAAATTTATCTTCAGCAATTTTTGTCCACAGCCGGTAAAGTGTGCGAATTCTTTTGTGCAGCTCTGTATATCAGCAATACACCTCGTAATACACTAAAAATTACAGTATACTCTCGATTAAACGTGCGCGAATTTATCAGTGCTCATTCCAGACTCACAAAAAAATTTAGACAGAAACATATTCACGCTTACCATGTATATGCATGTAAAATCGATATTGATGTGAATTAGAATCTTGTCTGGTTTAGCGGACAGTATTGTGAAGTGCGTAGAGGTGAAATCGAACACTCTGGAACCAGTTTGACAGGGTAGGGTTGAAGGGGATGGGAGGGGGAGATCGGAATGTTGTTTGTACAATAGCCTTTCAGCTGTCCCCTCTCACTTTTGAGCGTGTTCCTTTAGTTTTTGCGTCTTGTTTATCGTCAGTTAGTAGTGGGAAATACAATTTCTCATTCTGCTGCTCTACAATCTGTGGAAACTTTGTTAGATTATATGGGACAAAGAGTATTTGATTACGGTGACATTACTGTGGTTCGTAAAATATCTGTCGATATACATGAACAAACAGCAGAAGCAAAGACGCGTTACAGATTTTTGTAAGCAGTAAATGTTAAAAGGAAATCTCCTACTTTGATGTTACACACCATGCAAATGTAAGTAATTTTAATACTTTTGTACTGATGTTGATTTTATCTTTAATAAAAAGAAGTTTTCGGACCATCTGTGTTTTCCCCATTGTCCGTCCGACCCCTCCCAGTGATTAACCCGGATAAGAATTCAACACTGTCAGGAAGTGTGTGAAAAATCGATTACAAAATTCCATCTTTACATATAAAAACAAAGTTGAGTTATGAGATTCATACGTTCTCGGCCGCAAAAAATTGACATATTTTGAATTTTTTTTTAGGAAGGCAGTAAAATTAATTGAAAAACTAATAATCTCACGTTACTTTTTATTGCTTCAAGAATTAAAAAATGTTTGTTGTTGTTAAATTTGGTCACATATTACGTCGGAAACCTGCAGCCACGTTGACCTGTAACCAAAATATCCGAGGTTGATGGGCAGCATCCTAACTTCCTGTAGAAACAAAACAATTATTAAAATCTCGGGTTCTTTTTGAAAAATAAGGTTGTAGCTAAGGGCCATTGGCTCAATTTTTTGAATTTTTGAAAAATAAGTAAATTGCGTTATTTTGAAAACGTTTTTCCTTTTTCGTCTAAAATTTTGACGAGAAATTTTAGAAACGAAAAACTGTAGAAACAAATTCTTTTTTAATAAGTTTAACTTTAAACTTATTAAAAAAAAAAAAAAAAATATATATATATAAAAGAAAATGGCTCGACGGCTTTTAGACAATTTAACTATGCTTAGATAAGCGTAAATTTTATCCAAAAATGTAAAAAATTGTTCGAGTTATCATGCTAAGGGAGTACAATCTTTAGTAGAATCTTTTCGGCGAGGTCGGTTTTATCGATTGTGTACGCTCTCATATTTTTTTATCACATCATTCTTAATAATTGATGTATCACTTTAAATATTTTTGCCCATAATTCTACATACTATAAAGATTTAAATTTCTGTAAAAAAAAAAAAAAATCGATTTTTTTTTTAAAGTTGAGAACATACGTAACTCCTTAAATAAAAGTGTGTAAAAATCTCACTCACGTAGAAATTCTCCACATGCCTTACAAAACATATTTAGCCTTTTGTATCTGTCTGCAGATTAAAAATAGAAAAACCTTTTTTCACTTTACGAGTTCTTCAAAAATATTCTCCCCTTTATTAAAAATTCCAACCTGCCATTTTATTTGAAAGGAAATATTAAGTTTAAGTGATCAACAAAGAAAATTTACCTGCATTGATGGGCAATGCAAGAAAGGGGGCTCCTTATTACATCACAAAGCATTCTTCTCATACCTTAACATATCGCAAGAACAATATATGACTTCATTTTCCTATCTTTTAATTAAAGCTCGGCTTAAGTGTTGTTAGCTATCTACTCGACATAACGAACAATTTGCTTCGTGGATGACGCCTTTGCTATTATTCTTGGGTCGGAAAAGTTTGCAGCTAGTTATAGTCTCTTATAGGCGAATTCAATAAAATGGAATAGACAGAAAATATATTTTCAACTGAGTTACTGGTTCATGAATCTTTTGACTTGTTTGCATATTAGTTACACCGTGTCCCAAAAGTTTAGACAATCAATAAAATTTGTATTAACATAAAAAAGTAATAAGGTACAATTAAAATTCGTGAGATAGGTAATAAATAAAAGCAGTTTTGCTGATATGCACATATAAATTATGATCAAAGGTTTGAAATTATAAAATATACATTAAATTATATAACAATGTGCTGTCCCAAAAGTATAGACACAATACAGCATTACATGTTTTCTTTTACATTTTTGTTCACAAAATAAAATATTTTTATTTTCGTCTGCTTCTATAAATGCAGAATAATTTTTCCCTTTAATTGAATTATCGTCTGCTGTATTTTTAGCATAATAATATATTGAAATTTTGTGGAATCAAATGAGTTCAATGTATTGTTTTGTTTGTGATTAGGAAAATACATTTCCTGCGTAGTCTGATAAAAATGCCACGTTCATTATTAGGATTTTACATTTAAAAGCGCAAGGACAAAATCCTGTACAAATGTCGAGAAGAATAAAGATATCCTTGAGCAGTATTTATAGAGTTTTGCGATCAGGTGAATCATGGAATACTAGAAAGCGAGTCGGAAGACCAAAGAAAACAATGTTACGTGATGATAGAATGTTATTAAAAATGGTTTCAGTTGATAATTTATCTGTGCGTGAAATTGCATCAATTTCCAGAATTTCAAAAAGTACTGTACACAGAAGAATTAAAGCTTCAACAAATATTGTTTACAGGAGAATGAAAGCAAAACTTTGCTTAAAGCAGAGACATAAAGATACACGTCTAAAGTGGGCTAGAAAGCATATGTCATACGGTGAAAAATAAATTTCTGTCATCTTCAGTGATGAAAAGAAATGGAATTTAGACGGCCCTGATGGTCATAAATTTTACTGGCATGACCTAAGAAAAGAACCCAAGAACTGTTTCAGCAGGCCACAAGGCAAAGGATCTGTAATGATCTGGGGAAGGGGGGGGGGGTTCTTCCAACGGCCAAACATTTCTAGGATTTATAGACAGAGTAATGAAATCATAGGATTATCAGGATATTTTAAGTACCAATTTACTGCCAATTATGGATTTGCAAGCAGGACCGGACTGTGTTTCCAACAAGATGAAGCATCCATCCATACCTCCACATCATCGAAAACATGGTTTAGGCAAAACAATATCACACTATTAGACTGGCCAGCACTTAGTCCAGATTTGAATCCCATGGAGAACATATGGGGGATCTTATCTCGTAAAATATATGAAAATGAAAAGCAATATACATGTGCACATGACTTAAAAATTGCAATTGACAAAGCGTGGTATGAAATACCTCCTTCTGGAATACAATGCTTAGTTAAATCTATGGAACAACGTGTATTTGATGTTATAAAGTGTCGTAGCAATACAATTAAATATTAAAAGTCAGTTTTTAGTTACTTTTATAAGTGTAAAATCAAAAAAATTACAGGTGTCTATATTTTTGGGACAGTACATTGTTATATAATTTAGTGTATATTTTATAATTTCAAACCTTTGATCATAATTTATATGTGCATATCAGAAAAACTGCTATTATTTATTACCTATCTCACGAACTTTAATTGTACTTTATTACTTTTTATGTTAATGCAAATTTTATTGATTGTCTAAACCAGGCCTGTCCAACCTTTCAGTAAGCCAGGGCGCACCTTAGCTTGTGGCACACAATCAAGGGCGCCATTATTCATATGATTCGAAAAATGCAAGAATATTATTTCCCTTTAGCAGTGATAGCGATACTCACATTACTACAGGATACACAGACAAAGTGGTATACGTTATTAAAATGGTATGTACAGTGGTTAATCATTGGCGTCCTAAGTTGGAGGTGGCTCATCTAAAAAATTGAACAAAAAACATGTCATACTAAATTTAACGTTACATTTTTCTGAGGTTTGGGGATGAAAAAGGGGGGGGGGGATTTTAAGGACTTTTGCATGTAAAGGAGGCAAAAACCTTAATAATACCTGTAATAAAAAAAGTATGCAAATATTAATTATTTTAAGGCAAATTTACTTTGGAGATGGAATTTTGTTTAAAGAAATTTAGAAAAATTAAACATTTGAAGGGCGCCAAGAAAATCTTCAAAGGGCGTCATGGTACCCACGGGCGCCGCGTTGGACAACCCTGGTCTAAACTTTTGGGACACGGTATATAATGACTTAAACATGCATTTAGAAAGAAATATTTTCAGGCAATAAAAAATAACTAAACCATAATACACAAGCATGTCACATAATATACGTAACATATATATGAAGGAGAAAATTAGAACAAATTAGCTAAAATTTTGCTTATAGTTAGTGGTTTTCATAATGGCAAATTATCACTTATACACTTGTAAAGCAAGAACGAAAAGTCATGCATCACGGCATAGATTATGATACACTCTCCAACACAATCGGAATATTGTTAAGAAATTCCATTGTTTTTTTCATACAATGAAATGAAATATTTAAATAAACAATTAAAAAATATAATTTAACAAATTACAACAACCATTTGGAAAATATTCCGAAAGCTTAATAACGATTTTTTTTTTAATTCGTCATTTGATTGTAAGCAATGCGCCATTCTATCAATGAATTTCGATGTTGCGGATGTTTCAACCAGCTAACGATAAACGTTGCGCGATACGTAATAATATGTAACAACAACGAACAACTATGTAAAAACATTTCGTCTGAACCATCGCCGCAGTTATCATAACCGTTGCATACTGCTACGAATAAACACATTTTCCATTACTACAGTTGAAGAGATTCTGGCATTCTCTGCCCTCGCAAAAATATTCGTCGGAACCATCTACAGATAAACACATTTTCCATCACTACAATTGAAGAGATCCTGGTATTCTTTGCCCTCGAAAAAATATTCGTCTGAATCATCTACACAATCAATCTCTCCATCGTACCTCTGACAGTGTTGAAATCATTCGTCATTTGATTATAAGCAATGCGCCTTTCCATCCTTGTATGTCCATGTCGCAGATGTTTCAACCAGCAGACGATAAACGTTGCGCGATACATAATAGTAATTAACAATATATTGTCTGGAAGAAATGTTTAAACGAATAGGTTGATAAGAGAAGCAACTGAACGCTATTGAGTAACATTAAGTCGTGCAAATAAAGGGAAAGTGCTAACCAATATAACCTTAATGTTTTATCGGGTCTTTCCTACAATAACTTTAACTCTTGTTTAGATTGATGTCTGAGCTAAAGGTATTTTGAGGAAATTAAAGTGGAAAACCACGTTTTATGCTTTATAAGACGATTTCTTATCCGACGTCCATTTTTGAATTCGGCTTTTTTTCATATCTGATAATTTGCATCTATCCTTTTTGTAACGATTCCCCTTTGTTCCTTTAACATTTTTGTAACGATTTTATATATTTCTATTGCCTATTCAAAGAAAAATTCTTCTAAAGTTACAGAATTTCGGTAAAAATTCTTCTAAATTTACAGAATTTCATTAAAAAAGTTTAAAAAAATAAAGTGACGACGCCAAGAGGTCCATTCACGACCGAAAACAACAACCATTTTCCCAATGGTTAAAAAAAAAAAAAAAAAAAACACACAACGTAGTAAAAATTTATTTTCAGCAATCGCTGTCCATAGCCGGTTATGTGTTTGAATTCTTTCGTGCAGCCCTGTATATCAGCTAGAAACCTCGTAATACACTAAAAATTTGTTAAATTTTTAAGAAATACTTTCTATCTAGGAAATACTTCTAGGAAATCTTTCTATCTTCGGAAACAAATATATACCTAATATACCTAATATACCTAACGTCGAATACGGTGAATATGGAATACAGCGAATACAGGTTGTCCCAAAAGCATTGCCTTTGGCTTTTATTCCTTAAATATTGATCATAGACATATATTATAATATAAATGACAAAATTACTTAAAAAAAGCACAGAATTTTATAAAATCGATTAAAATTTTCAAGGTATTAAATTTGAATACAAAATTTAAATTTTTATTCGGACACCGTTCAAAAAATTTCCCAATGAGTCAAATGTGCCCATACACTATAAGATCATGTACAAAATTTCAGCATTTCATCATAAAAAGTCGCAGAGTTATCTTTAAACAAAGTTGGTGAGGGGGTAATCATAAATTAAAATGTAAATGTTTCCCGCTAGAGTACTGATGACGTGACGCAGAAATGCGACATAAGCAAATAGAATATGGATTTTATCTTTAGTTTTATTTAGAGATTTACAAAACTACGCTTTTCTTAAATAAGAAGAATTGCAATAACGCATTCAAGATGGTTGTTGTGACATCACTCAACAAGCACTTAACCGTGTGCACGTAAGTGTAAAGTGTTATCAGACGAATGCAACTCTGTATTGGCGTAGATAGAAAACATTTCGAACAATCTTTGTAATCTTTTGCGTAAAGTTATTATTTCTACACAGTTCAGATAGTTTTGTATAGTACCAATAATTAGCACAATTATTATTTATTTATGCAATCATTGTTTTCTTTCGTAATTTCTGTACGACCCCCCCCCCCCCCCTGAAACGCGATCATCCGACATGGTTTTTTCCCCTTTGTGAACTCATATGCAAGCATTGAAAGGTTGTTTAAGTCTGCATTTATGTATTTTCACATTTCTGCGACTTTTTATGATAAAATGCTGAAATTTTGTACAATACTTTATTAGTGTATGGGGCCCACTTTATTCATTGGGAATTGTTTTTTGTACGGTGGTCGTATAAGAATTAAAATTTTGTATTTCTTCAAATTTAATCCCCTGAAAATTTTAATCAATTTCCTAAAACTCTGTACCTTTTTTTACGTAACATTGTAATTTATAATATGTGCCTATGATCAAGATTTAAGGATTAAAAGCCAAAGTCAATATTTTTAAGACACCCTGTATACCTAAAAATAGAAAAATAACACAGTATCAAATCGTAAGTGCGCGTTATGTTCCCGAACACGTTATACGTCGGAATATACGGAATATATTTAATTGATTTTCTAATTCTGCTTGGGATTTATTGAATTTACTCGGGTTTTTTTCTCTCCAAGTTACATACATATTCATTTCTAATTTCATCAGACTAAACAAATATTCCACTTCATGCATAAGATTGGCTTGCATTAATGTCATAACTAATTTTATCAAATATCACTATCTAAATTCGCGATAGGTCAGATATTGCTTGCTGATTGGCAAGACATGGTCTTGCATTTATGAGTTCTTCTGTAAACAAATAGTGATATAAATCTGCAATCTAACTATATGAAATTTGTTTTCTCTTAATAACCCAATAACAATGAACTGTTCTGATATTTAAATAGATTAATTTCATAAAACAATTGCATATATTATATATATTCTAATTTTAATATACATTCTAATATGCATTATAATTATTATACATTATAATATACATTATAATATTCTAATTATATAATAATTAAAATATTCTAATCATTTAGAACTAAGTCTAATAATAATTATTAAAATTACACAGTAGTAAAAAGGTATTTTTTTATGGATTCGCAAATTTAAATACAAAAGGTAACGTCGCGCCGTACACTAGGCGTTCCTCCATGTATCCCGTGCATATGCGATACATACAAAGGCCAGTGTTGACGAAACGATATGGGAGATGTCCGCAGATATTAAAAGTAAAATATATTTCGAACTTACATTAATTTTCACACTTGTTGTCGCTCTCCTTTGCGGAACTTATCCCCTCCTCTTCAGAAGATACAAAATCCTCACTGCCATCTATAAGAGATTAGAAATGCAGCATTTTTTTTAAAAACTTCAAGTGATCAGATCTTCTGGAATGAGTTTTCATGCAGTGATAATTCATTTTCTGATGATAAACAATGCAAATTTTTGCGTTTCGTTAACCCTTTCCGGCACAGTGGTCCCACTCCGGGCACACCTAATTTTAATTCCAAACTTGCATTCGGCACCAAGAATATTTTAGTAAAATTTTGTTTCTATAATGAGAGCTTAAAATAAGAAGTTCATATTTTCTAAAAAAGTCGTTTGTAAATTCCGGTGTCAGACAGCAATTTCTCATTTTACGAACAGACTTTGTAAGTGCCGGAAAGGGTTAACAGCATTCGCCATCCACTCCATAAACGGTTTTTTAAGACTATCCTTGATTAGAAGGTTGATGTACACGTCTAGGCATTCTCAATGGAACGCAAGCAGTCAAATGCCAAGTCTCCGTGTATCACGCGTACCTCGACTTTTAAAGTAAATTTGTAGCAAAAATTAAAGTATAAATAGTTTTTTTTTCTATAGAAAAACACTCTTTTATGAGCATTGAAGGTTTATCTTCAAACTCACGCCCACTTTTCAGACTGCAATTCATATAGTTCCAAAAAATGTCTTTACAATATTTTAATTTGGCGTAGACCCCGATTCTGAAAATTCCCTGCTTGATTTACGCTTGATAGAAAGCACAAACTAGAATTTATTAGATTTTTTTTTTTTTTTGCTCTGTTTCGTTTTTAAGCTATGGCAATAGGAAAGAAAAAAAAAAAGCACTATTTAAACTATCTATTTATGATTTCTAAATTGTTTTCCAAACGTATAATCATAATTTAATTAATATTAAACTTTTAAATGCACTGTAAAAAATCTGCGTAATGTTCCTGACGTTTACTGTGTAACATTCCTGGGTTTTATCGTATTATTTCTGCTGATCCGAGAATACCGAGAAATCTGGTGTAACATCTTCCACAATGTTGTGTAACTTTTCGGAATACTTGAAAAAGAGGAATTTACTGATCAACTGTGAAACGTTCCATATGTTTTGTGTGTAACATTCCTCAGTTTTCTCAGGTATACTTTGAAATTTAGTGTAACTTTTCGGAATTATTGTAAAAGAGAAATTATCGGTGATCTGTGTAAACTTCCATATGTATTATGTGCAACTGACTTGTGTAAGTTTCCTGGCATTTCTTTGGTGAAATTCCTGGGAAAACCTGTGGCAAAATATATAAGTTTTTACACACAGCTTAAAAAAGGTTACACCCAGCTTTTCTCAACAACTTTACACCAAATTTTTTACAGTGTGATAAAAAAGTATTTTTTATTAAAATTATTACACACTTCATTTGCTTTATTTATATTTTCTACTTTTTAACGTTTAAAATATTTCTTAGTTAGAGTTTCATAGCCAGTTGGCGAATTTTGGCGAGAGTGTTTTAGCGCATCATTAACTCAGTTGTTTTTCTAACTCGAAAACAGTTGTAACCATAAAGATTATTTGGCGATTGATCCTCTGCGGTAGATAACGGAAAAATGCCTTATCATTAATTCATAATTAAGTTCTAAAAATAAAATGTTATATTGTCATCGTAAAAATACCTGTGTACATATATATATATATATATATATATATATATATATATATATTTGTAATTCTAACCTATTAAGAAGTGATTGAAAAATCGATTGCTAAATTACATCTTTACATACAACAAAAAAGAAAAGTGCCCAGTTAAACTGATGGCATTGAACTCACAGGGTATTCACACTAACTGTATATTATACTTTTATTAAAAAAAATAATGCCCCTCGAAAAATTGAAGAAATCGACAATAAATTAACGGGGATTAGCCCCCGTTTCCCCCTCTTTTATATTTAACCAATGAACCCCCAAAACTAATCAGGGAAGCGCCTGATCACAATGAACCTATATACAAAATTTGAAGCAAATCGGATAGTTCTGCATGAAAAACCCATTTATCTAAATTAAGGGGTGAATTAGCCTACCGTTGCCCCCTTTTTACTTAACCAATGAACCCCAAAAACTAATAAAGGGAAACGCCTTATCAGAATAAACCTATATGCAAAATTTGGAGCAAATTGGATAATTCTGCATGAAAAACCCATTTATCTAAATTAAGGGGGGAATTAGCCTACCGTTGCCCCCTTTTTACTTAACCAATGAACCCCAAAAACTAATAAGGGGAAACGCCTTATCAGAATAAACCTATATGCAAAATTTGGAGCAAATTGGATAATTCTGCATGAAAAACCCATTTATCTAAATTAAGGGGGGAATTAGCCTACCGTTGCCCCCTTTTTACTTAACCAATGAACCCCAAAAACTAATAAGGGGAAAAGCCTTATCAGAATAAACCTATATGCAAAATTTGGAGCAAATTGGATAATTCTGCATGAAAAACCCATTTATCTAAATTAAAGGGGGGGATTAGCTCCCGTTTTTTAATTTATACTTAACGAATGAACCGCCAAAACTAACCAGGGAAGCGCCTTATCAGAATGAACCTGTATATAAAATTTCAAGCAAATCGGATATTACTATCAAGAGTTATCGCGTTACGTACATACATACGTACATACAGAACCTGCGGGCACATTAGCTCTCAGGCTTTGATAGCCTGTGAGTTAAAAACCAAGTTCAGTCAAATAAAAGAGCATAAAAATCAACGCAGTATACTAGACAAAATACTGTAATTACAAGTTATTGAAGGTCTTTTGCCTAGGAAGAAACAATACAATTTAATATTAGGTAGATTTCATAAGAAATACCTATTACAATATTCCCTATGTTGGAATTTCTGGAAAATTTTTGCAGATCTACGCCGATCATGACTCCCAGAGCCCAAAACCACCCCTAGTTCAAAACTTTATCTATCTATATATCTATCTGTGTAACTTTTTTATGGACACGATAACTTCAATAATTCTGCACAAATATATTCCAAACTGATACATAAAATCAAGGTGCAAAAAATCTCGGTCAAGTTTGTTAATAGGTAAAATCGAACCCTAGGGGGGGGGGAATGGGGGGGGGGCTTTTTGTGAAAACGGAAAAAAACCCATAACTTCTTAATTACGATAACGTATCGAATCCGTTTAAAGTTATTATTACATCTAGTTAAAGGGCCAAAAATTTATGTATCACAGATTTTTGATTTCATTAAAAATGCTTCCAAGGGGGGGGGGGGGATAGGGGTTTCAGAAGAAAAAAATTCATAACTTCGTCAATTTCCAAGATATCAAATTCGCTTAACGTTATTATAAATTTTCTTAATATTATCTACAACTTTTATATTGACAAGTTTTTTTTATAGGACCAATTCTTACGGCAAAAAAAAAAATAAAAATAAAAAAAAATAAAAAAAAATCCCAGCTGGCTCCGCCTACAGGCAGAGGTATATTTCGAAGTGGGTGATCCCAACTGCCGCATCATGGCAAATAGGTCTTTCTTCTGAAATTCCCAATAAACAAGTGCCCCATGGTCTGCGTCTTCGAAATCTACCTGTGCTTGTAGGCCGAGCCGTCAGGGATTTTTTTTAAACTGGCAGAGCTTTTATGGAATTGTTTGGTGAAAGTACTCGATCTATTGTTGAGATTAGTAATTTGCTTTGAAATTAACCTTTTATGTCCTAAATAATGAATCAAGAAAACCTGAATAGTTCCACCTCAATAACTATCGAACCCATCTTTTTCCCCAATTTCTATCTCTTCCTCCGAAAGATTTGTTATCGGTGTCTAAACTATTATCCCTCATTTTCCCCATATCTGCTGCGTTTTCACTAAGTCACCAAACCAACAACTTAGACAAAAATCCATCATTCTTTGCACTGATGAAGGTACGCTAAATGCTAACGAAACTAGTCTGCTGTACTATAAAAATTTCTGGTACTAAAAAAGTTGTTTTATCTGCAAATATCTTAAATAATGTCTAAAGATATATTAGAACATATACATAATAATAATATGGAATTTAGATAAGTTTTTTTCATTCAAACTGATTTCATAAATCGATAGTTATAGCTCTTTTTGTAAAATATTTAAAAGAATAAGGATTAATTAACAAAAAATACTGTTATCGAAATCTCGGAATTCCTATAAAAATAATATAAATAAATGTATGGTGTTCCTATCTGTAAATGGAAAGGCTTTTGCAGTTACAACTTTTTCATTTAACAAATGCTATACCTATGTACATGGTTGAGAAAATAACCACTTAAAAGATATTTTGTATGAAAAGTAAAATCTACTTTTATTTAATTGACGGATTACATAAATTGTATATTAAATAAAAGTGATTTCCGGGGTACACTTCTAAAATTTACAGAAAAAGAAAAAAAGAAAAACAATGGAAATTTTTATTTTGTAATGTATTTTTAACACATTAAAAAATCCCATTGAAAAAATTGGATGAGTTTTTAAATTGTAGTCCAAAGTAATGCCCAAAGTATTTTTGTATTATATTAATTCAATATAATAAATTATAACACCTTGTAATAATATATTACTTTTAAATGCTAAAGGTGTAAAATTAACAACTTAATAAATTAAAATAACTTTTATTAGTTGTTTTACATGTTTCGACTCTTTCCGAGTCATTTTCAAAAACAAAATGAGAATATTCTAAAGTTGCACGGGCTTTGAAGTTATTATTTTCATTTACTTTTTTTAAAAATTACGCACGTTATCTATTATTTTTACTTTTTTAAAAATTAAACCTAAGAAACTAAAAAATATCATTTGCAATAAAATTGACCCAATTAATTTTGAGAATTACACAGGAGTATATGAAATACCTTTTATTAAACAAGACGGATCCAAGAATTACTACATAGGTATGACCAGCAGGAAATTTAATTGCAGAAAAAAGAGCATATAGCTGATATTAAATACAATAGAAAAACTACAGCCCTGGCAATATTATATCAAGAAGAAGCCATCCAAATAAATTTCAATGAAAGTAAAATAATATTTCCCTCCTGTCTATACTATCCATCCATAATAAGAGAAACCATAGAGATACTAACACGCAAAAATACAATATGTAACGATGCGGCATCTTTTAATTTACCGAAACTGTGGCTAGAGTTACTCCATGGTCAAAGATATGAAAATAAACAACCAAGTAAAAATAATAGATAACGTGCGTAATTTTAAAAAAAGTAAATGAAAATAATAACTTCAAAGCCCGTGCAACTTTAGAATATTCTCATTTTGTTTTTGAAAATGACTCGGAAAGAGTCGAGACATGTAAAACAACTAATAAAAGTTATTTTAATTTATATTAAGTTGTTAATTTTACACCTTTAGCATTTAAAAGTAATATATATTAATTCATTTTGTAGAATAGTTTCAAGATTATAATTTTAATGCAAGTTGCGGGTTAATACTTATATTCTGAATTACCTCACGGATCATTGCAATATTTTATTATTACTTTTATTTTTTGTAAATCCTCTATTATTAATTATGTTATTTAAAAAAAATGTATTACACAAGCCTACAATTTTTTTTTTTTTATGCCTATGATTTTACAGCTATTTTTGGATATTTTTCGGACACTGAATCTAAATATGAAATCCGTTTTTCTCTATCAGCTCTACTTTTTCAGATATGTGAAGAGAACAAAAGATTTTTTAGAACTGACGTGACCTTCAACGCTTAAATTGGCGTTCATACACAAGGGCCTGTCGTGATGCTTAGAACGATTTGAGAGGCGTTGAAATTTCAGAAGACCTTGAAAAAATGACGGGCAAGCAATACTGAGTTTCTGCACATGCTTATGATTTCGCGCCGCTCAGCCAAAAGGGTACAGCCACTAAGAGATAAAGTTAGTTTGTGATTTCTCTCCGTGGAGCGTAGACTAGTTATTGACCTTCCGTGATATTTATGTTTGGGATAGAATTCTTATAAAGTTAACTTAAAACGTGCTGTGCTTTAGATTGTTGTATTTGTGTTGTTGGACAGAATTTAAATGAGTTCAAGTAGAAGAAGTTGCGTAAATCATCCTGATGTGTTTTGCTACATATGCGGAGAATACACGCCAAAAGAGTACAAAAAAATGTTACTTACTTTGTAAAGAGAGCTTATCTTGGATACTTCGGTGTGAAACATGGTGATCAGGATAAAACCTGGGCACCACACCAGGTCTGTAAAACTTGTACAGAACACTTACCACAGTGGACTAACGGGAAAAGAAAAAGTCTCAAATTCGGCTTACGAATGGTTTGGTGAGAACCCCAAAACCATTTCGATGATTGTTATTTCTGCCAAGTAAATATTGCTGGAATTAATCGAAGCAACCGTAGTAAATGGATTTATCCTGATTTAGCCTCTGCAAGACACCCGGTTCCTCACTCAGAGGAAGTGCCGATCCCAACGTTTTACCAGCTACCAGAACTGTGTGAGAATGAGTACTGTCCTTCTGATCACCCTTCCGATACATATGAAGGTGACAGTGATTATGAAGAGACCTCGTCAATGCCTCAGCGTTTCAACCAGGATGAGTTAAATGATTTCACCAGAGATCTCAATTTGTCAAAAGAAGCTTCTGAATTACTGGCTTCAAGATTGAAGGACAAAAATTTACTAGAACAAGGAACCAAAGTTACCTTTTACCGCACAAGAGAAAAGAGTCTGTTACCCTTCTTCTCCCAAGAAGGCATTCTTGTATTTTGTCACGAAATTAGGGGACTCCTGGAAAAAATGCTTCTTCCTGAATATTTTCTAGATGATTGGCGCTTATTTGTTGACAGCTCAAAGCGGAGTTTGAAATGTGTCCTTCTACACAATGGGAACAAATATGGTTCAATACCAATTGCTCACTCAACGAAAATGAAAGAAGAATATAACACAATAGCTTTCGTCATTGACAAGATAAAGTATTATGAACATCAATGGATGATTTGTGTAGATTTAAAAAAGGTAAACTTTCTCCTTGGACAGCAAAGCGGTTACACCAAATATCCTTGTTTCTTGTGTCTTTGGGATAGCAGGGATAAAGCACACCACTGGGTTAGAAAAGAGTGGCCTAAGAGAGAAAACATGGATGTTGGGGAAATGAATGTCATTAATAACCCCTTAGTTGGGCGAGAGAAAATCATACTTCCTCCACTGCATATCAAGCTTGGCCTTATGAAGCAGTTTGTAAAGGCTCTTGATAAGAACGGGTCATGCTTTGCATACATAGGGGAGAAAATGCCCCAATTGAGTTATGAAAAAATTAAAGCAGGAATATTTGACGGACCACAAATAAGACAACTGATTAAGGATCCTGCCTTCGTAAACTCTATGAATGAAATTGAGCGAAAAACCTAGACGTCTTTTGTTGCAGTAGTCGAAAACTTTTTGGGCAAACACAAAGCATAAAACTGCGCAGAACTGGTAAATGAAATGCTTAGTAGTTTTAAAGTTCTCGGGTGTAATATGAGCATTAAGATGCACTATTTACACAGCCACTTACAGCATTTTCCAGAAAATTTAGGAGACACCAGTGAGGAACAGGGCTTAAGATTTCATCAGGATATTAAGACTATGGAGGATCGCTATCAAGGAAGATGGAATATGCACATGATGGCAGATTACTGTTGGAGTTTAAAAAGAGACTGTTCTAAAATGTATTGAAGAATGTCACGGAAAATAAGCTTCCGAAATGTTCAATAAGACTTTGTCTCTTCGATAACTTTTTCCTCTAGCTTTGTAAGTAAAAATATTTGTTTAATATAATTTTAAAAATTATTATTTGAATATGTGTATATAATAATAATAATAATTAACATTTGCATATTATAAAAATAAAAATTAAGTGCTTATTTATTTTATTTATATTTTAATTTAATTCATGGATTTAACTTAAAATAGTGTAACATCTATTTCATAAAAAGTTGTTTACCGGAAATATTTGAGCTCCTATTCAAAAATTAATGCCATATTTGAATTTAGAACATCAAATTCTTATAACATAAGCTGTAAATACCCAGGCACCAAAACAGCTGTTGACCAGTGTTATATTTAGAACGTTTATTATACAATTGAAGAGTATAACTGAATATTGAAAAACAATTGAAACAGACTCAGTATTTTAAAATTTATATCTAATTTCAACAAGTATTTAAAAATTTATGACAACCACACTGTTCGCAGGCAGTATAAATCATTAGAAAGAAGGATGTCTTATAATTGAAAATCATAAATTTTTATCTCTCTGTCACAGAAGTTACATATATTTTCGTCCTAAACGGCATATATAGTTAATCTAATGATGCATTCAGCCATGCCATTTGCTCAAGTTTGACTAAAAACATTACAAGAACATGAATTAATGGCTCAGAAATATAATCTCGTTACATTTTCCTTTAACTTTTCTCTTTCTTCAGATGTTCATTTCAAATCGCTTTGATATGCATCGTTTATCTCTAAAGTATTTTATCCCTTTTATTCGATTGCAGCCCTTCTCAAAAGAATGTTCAGTCACAAAAGTCCTTCAGTGCATGAAAAGATCCTTGTACTTATCGAAAAGAAATTAGCGCTGAAATATTTCTAAGAAAAAAGTGAATAGAATATTCTAATATACTCAAGCATTTCTTTATTCTTAATTTGAAGGGTAGAAAGTGCGCTTATTCCATTGATTATG
This sequence comes from Maratus michaelseni, assembly GCA_963931845.1. Taxonomy (NCBI): domain Eukaryota; kingdom Metazoa; phylum Arthropoda; class Arachnida; order Araneae; family Salticidae; genus Maratus; species Maratus michaelseni. Next base: position 388,200,370 of record OZ007587.1, on the reverse strand, counting down.
TTATTATGCACTTTTTCTGTGATTTTTATTACGTTTTCTTCTCTGCTTATAGCTGTCATTATTCAGAAGTTAATTCCAATAATTTGTATATATATTTAACTAAACGCATTTTGGCAGCATTAAAAGTTATTTAAAAAATAACTGTTCATTAAACTTAAATGTACACTCATGCTAAAAAAATGAAACGACGAATATGAAATTAGTCGATATCATACATAAAAGTTGGAATTAAAACTTAAAATTTATATATTATGTAATTTTTCATCGCTTTTTAGGTGCGTTCGTAATTATATAAATACGTAGCACCTATTGTCGTCGCTTGGTCCGTCCGCCTGTCCGTCCGTGTGTCTGTCTGTCCGTCCGTCCGCATATAACAACGCAAAAACTACCCAACCGAATGGTTTGTAATTTAAGATATATTATCTTTGCAGAATTTTGTCGAGACATTTCAAATTTTATTAAAATCGAATCAAAACTTTAGGAGATATTAATAAAAATATTTATTAAGAAATTTGAATTAAAAAAAAAAAATCAGTGCTTTCTTTTTAGAAGAGCTTCCGAGGTTAAATCGTCAAGCGACCGAGATACTTATTTTATGACAGAAATTAATCTGCAGACGATACAATTCATTTCACAGAATTAAAAATTATCAAGATATGAATATTTATATAACTAGCTATAGTACGAACGCACCTCATTTGTCACGTTTGACGTACAATTTCCAACTTGTTTTTTTCAATTCCTACTATTAGTTCACACCCTCTATATATTTATAAATCTTGTTCAAGTTTTCAATTGTTAATAAAATACTTTTTATTCATCCATTCAAGTTCAAATACATTTTCTTAAACTTGTAGTGGATGACACTTGATGTTAATACAGTTTTTTCAAATATTAGTTCATTAATTAAATTTAATGAATTAATTTAAGTTTTATATTTATATAAAAATCGGTGCTTTCTTGTTATAGGAGCTTCCGAGGTTTAATCGTCAAGCGACCGAGATACTTATTTTATTACAGAAATTAATCTGCAGACGATATAATTCATTTCACGGAATTAAAAATCATCAAGATCTGAATAATTATATAACTAGCTGTAGTACGAACGCACCTCATTTGTCACGTTTGACGAACAATTTCCAACTTATGTTTTTAATTAAATTTAATTAATTAATTTTAGTTTTATATTCTCTAATTTTCAATCGTTAATAAAATACTTTTTATTCATTCACTCAAGTTCAAATACATGTTTTTAATTTTGTAGAGGATGACACTTGACGTTAATACAGTGTTTTCAAATATTAATTAATTAATTAAATTAAATTGCTATTTTGCCACTTAATATTGTGATTCTGTCATATTTATATACATATTTATATTAATTGTAATTATTTAACAAAAAGTAACTAAAATAAAAATTTTCTTTGTTGACCTAAGTAGAAATTTACTTTTTTTAAAAAATTATTTGTTTTAATTATGCAAACGAAATTTTACACACTTTTTGCATGCAGTATGAATCACTAGAAAGAAGAATATACATTAAAAAGTCTGTAACTAATTAAAAATGATAAATTTTTATCCGTCTGTCACAGAAGTTACATATATTTGCTTCCTAAACGGCATATATGGTTAATCTAATGATGCATTCAGCCATGCCATTTGCTCTAGTTTGACTAAAAACATTACACGAACATGAACTAATGGATCAGAAATATAATCTCGTTACATTTTCCTTTAATTTTTCTCTTCTCTTTCTTCAGATGTTCATTTCAAATCGCTTTGATATGCATCGTTTATCTCTGAAGTATTTTATCCTTTTTATTCGATTGAGGCCCTCCTCAAAAGAATGTTAAGTCACAAAAGTCCTTCAGTGCATGAAAAGATCCTTCTACTTATCGAAAACAAATTAGCGCTAACAAATTTCTAAGAAAAAAGTGAATAGAATATTCTAATATACTCAAGCATTTCTCAATTCTTAATTTGAAGGATAGAAAGTGCGCTTATTCCATTGATTATGTTATTATGCATTTTTTTCTGTGATTTTTATTAAGTTTTCTTTCCTGCTTATAACTGTCTTTATTCAGAAGTTAATCCTAATAATTTGTATATTTATTTAACTAAAAGCATATTGCCAGCACTAAAAGTTATTTAAAAAATAACTATTAATTAAACTTAAATGTGTACTCACGCTAAAAAAACAAACGAACGACGAATATGAAATTAGTCGATATCATACATAAAAGTTGGAATTAAAACTTAAAATTTATATATTAAGTAATTTTTCATCGCTTTTTAGCTCACAGGCTATCAAAGCCTGAGAGCTAATGTGCCCGCCCGTTCTGTTGTACGTTACGCGATAACTCTTGATAGAATTATCCGTTTTGCTTCAAATTTTGCTTATAGGTTCATTGTAAATAAGGCGCTTCCCTGATTAGTTTTGGGGTTTTATTGGTTAAGTATAAAGGGGGGGAATGGGGGTCTAATCCCACTCCCCCTTAATTTGGATAAATGGGGTTTTCATGCCGAATTATCCTATTTGCTTCAAATTTTGTATATAAGTTCATTTTGATAAGGCGTTTTCCTGATTAGTATTGGGGTTTATTGGTTAACAATAAAGGGCGGAATGGGGGTCTGACCCCCCCCCCCCCTTTAGTTAGATAAATAGGTTTTGCATGCATAATTATCTGATTTGCTTCAAATTTTGTATATAGTTTCATTGTGATAAGGCGCTTCTCTGGTTAGTTTTTGGGGATTCACTGGTTAAGTATAAAGGGGGGGGGGGACAGGTGGGTTAATCCCCCTTAATTTATTATAGATGTCTTTATTTTTCAAGGGCATTATTGTTTGAAATAAGAGTATAATATACAATTAATGTGAATAGCCTGTGAGCTCAATGCCATCAGCTTAATTGGGAACTTTTCTTTTTATTTTAAACATGCAAACGAAATTTTACCCACTCTTTGCATGCAGTATAAATCATAAGAAAAAAGAATATACTTTAAAAAGCCTGTGACTAATTAAAATCATAAAATTTTATCTGTCTGTCACAGAAGTTACATATATTTTCGTCCTAAAAGGCATATATAGTTAATCTAATGATGCATTCAGCCATGCCATTTGCTCAAGTTTGACTAAAAACATTACAAGAACACGAATTAATGGATCAGAAATTCAATCTCGTTACATTTTCCCTTTAACTTCTCTTTCTTCAGATGTTCATTTCAGATCTCTTTGATATGCATAGTTAATCTCTGAAGTATTTTATCCTTTTTATTCGATTGTAGCCCTCCTCAAAAGAATGTTCAGTCACAAAAGTCCTTCAGTGCATGAAAAGAGCCTTCTACTTATCGAAAAGAAATTAGCGTTGAAGTATTTCCAAGAAGAAAGCGAATAGAATATTCTAATATACTCAAACATTTCTTTATTCTTAATATGAAGCGTAGAAAGTGCGCTTATTCCATTGATTATACTATTATGAGATTCTTTGCGATTTTAATGAAACTTTTTTTACGCTTATATCTGTCTTTATTTCGAAGTTTATTCCAATAATATATATCATATACTAGCTGATCTGCCCGGCGTTGCCCGGTCTCCTATGATAATAACCTTAAATATACCTAAAATCAGTATTGAATGATTTAAACAAAAATCTTTCCAAACCATCTTAATGTTGGGGGCCTCATTTCCTTCGGCAGCGTGCACCCTCGAATTTTATGATTTTATATTTTTGTATGAAAATCTATCCAAACGAGACCAGTGTTGGGGCTTACTTCGACAGTGGTTGACTTACTTCGACAGCGTACACCGAGAATGCTACGCACGCTCCGGCCTGTTTTGATGATATATACGAAAGAGCGACATAGCCCGGGCCCGTGATAATAACCTTAAATATACCTAAAACTAATGTTGGATGAATTTATATATTTAAACGAAAATATTTCCAAAGAAACCTAAGGTTGAGAGCCCCACTGACTTTCAGGAACGAAGGTTTTTTGAGAAGATTAATATTAATTTTTTTTTTCTTTTTAATTGAAGACATAGTTTTGAAGGAAAGTGACCGTAGATATGTTTGTTTTACGTATTGTCATTTTCCGACCATGTTGAGATTATATCTATATATATATATATATATTATATGTATATGTATATGTATATGTTATATGTATATGTATAGATTTTATATATATGGATATATGTATATATAGTAATCTTAATTTCAGCGACAAATTTAAACTTATATTTTGTCGCAGAATGAGAAAAAAAGAGAAAAAATGAAAACAAACAGTTCATATGCGGAATACTGCTAAATCGCAACCTATCACTGCAGATTATCGCGATTGTTAACGCAGAAAAATATATGAAAATTTTCACAATTGAGCGAAATTAATTGCGTGAATAGTTACAGTATTTTTTGAACAATTCACATAACAATAATAAGAATAAAAATAATTCCAATAATAAAATGGAAGTGCAAAAAACAGCAATCTACAACGAATAAATAATCAATAATTAATAAAAGGAGAAAACAGAATTAAGGTGTCGTGTACTTTTTTTGGCTGAAATTATTGGTTGAAACTGATTTGCCATGTTTCTTTAGCTATTACAAAATAATAGCCATTCTCAAATACCACAGGTTATAGATGCACATATAAAATAACCATTAGTTTGAAATGTATCTCGTTTCAATGAATAATAAAGTAGAAAAATTACCCTTTCAAGGGAAAGATCAAGTGAATGATAAGTAAACTAAAGTGTCACGTACTCTTTCGAAATTTTTCCCAATTTTCATGAATAAATTCTTTAGTTAATACATGTTTGATGTAGGAGGAGGTACATATATATATATATATATCTGATAAAAAAAAAAGCTATTGACCTTAAAAAATGTATATAATGTTAAAGTTGGATTCAAAATTTATTACAATAAACTTTTCGTTAATGGAAATGTAAAAACTTAATTTCTGATTATTATCTGTTTTTACCCAACACCAACATTCGGAGCTGTTTCAGATGGTCCTAGAAAACGCATTTGCTCAAGTAGAGAAGAATTTACCTGTGGCAACAGGTGTCGTTTTTCAATAGCTCATATGTCCCTAAACATTTTTGTGGTGTGCTCCAATTTTCCCGGCCTTCAAGATCTTTGTTAACAAAGAAAAACCGTTACATACCCGTTTTTACCCTACTTTCTCCGATATATATATATATAGGGTGGCTGAAAAGTATGTGCGCGTTGCTTGACGTTGATATTTTGAGATTAAAATCGGAAAAAGCATGCTTATTTTTGAAGTTTCTCTAGTATTTTTTATTTAGTTTCTTGTGATATATTATTCATTTACTTTTGAGGTGCTTATGAAGCACTGTGTTCATTGTTTAGCCACTGCTCAAAACGCGGCAAATGGACAGAATACTTCAAGGATTGTATATCACCTGAAAGTCCCACTTTGAACTGTCCAGAAGGTCATTTAAGCAGTGGAAATCAGTAGGAAACGTTTATGTAAAAAAGAAATCAGGCTGACCGCCTTCTGTCAATACTCGAAGATATCGCAACACCATCAATAAAAGAGTTTCCCAAAACAGACACTTAAGGTTTCCAGACACCGTAAGCTTAAATTCCATTGAAAAGAATCTGGATGTTTATTGTCAAAGTGTCCATAACATTATTAGAAGGTCTCTCGAGCTTCATATTTATCGTTTGTACCTCGAGGAACATTTGTAAAGCTGAGGAGACTAACAATGTGAAAGGAGATGCTCCAAAGTTTTAAGATGCGCCACGTGGAAGGTGTTTTGTGGTCAAATGAAAAATTCTGCACCATCAAGAATGCGCACAACCGTCAAAATGATCGGCATCCCATATGTTCAATGCAGAGAAATGCAACAAAAAAAATAGTCACACAATCACTTTTTCCAACAGGATTAATGATTTGGGCTAGAATAACCAACATTGAAAAATTACCTTTAATTTTTATTGATAAAAACTTAATGATTAATGCTAAAACGTTGGAAAACAAAGTGTTGGTTCCATGGAAGCAAAATAACCCAAATGGAATTTTCCAGCAGGATTAGGGGCTGCTCATGGAGCAAAAGCGACGCTGGCCTGTCTCGACGCCCATCTGCCTGGATATTCAACAAAGTTTGAATGGCCTTGGAACAGTCTCATCTTAAACCGCTTGATTTATGTGTTTAGGATTACTTTGAAGAAAAGTTAAAGAGTAAGAAAATCCCCATTTGGACTGAATGCGGCGCAAACTGATGAATGCTTGGAGCGATTTTGATTAGAGTACCTGCGGCGCACCGCCAATTCTGCGATTTCTGGTTTGGAAGCTTTCGTAAAAGAGAATGGTGGACATTTTAAGCAATTAGTTTAAATATTGTTATTTGCTATATTTTTATCTTGTTAGAATAAAAAATATCACCAGGTAGCGTAAATTTTTGAGAAAGTAGCGTTTTTCTGCGCGCTCATACTTTTCAGCCACCCTGTATATATTTTGAAAATGGTGCAACTGTTGTTGTCAGGGGATCACTTGAAATTAAAATGAGATGTGATATGATGGTAAGGTTCTCAAAATGCAAAATACAGAGCTATCCAATAGGTATACCATGTTTCTTTTAAAAATCCAAAAGGTATACGGCGTATACCACCTTACTCCCTCCACTATTTACTCCCGGGATGTTTCATGTATTAATATAGTATCTCGTATTAATTGCAGCTGAAGACGTGGTTATAAATAATAATAAAATGTAAATAGTATAAAAGGATGGCGAACCTTTCCACATCTGCGTGCCATTTTTTTTTTTCAAAAAATATTTTACGTGGCCATGACGTGCCAACAACCAAATAAATTTGGTGGAAAAAAATGTCATTAATTTTTGTTTATTATGATTAAAAATATGATGGTAATATATTTTAGTAAATAATAAAATAATAAGTGCAATTTCTGTTATTGTATTTTGGATGCCAAACAATTATTTTCGGGTTCATACTTTGTTACTTTTAACAGATTCTAGCTGAGTCGTCATCATTTGACAATTGGCTTCTAATTAAGTTTTTCATACCAATCAGTGCAATTTCTATTACTGCATCTTGGATGCCAAATAATTATTTTTGGGTTCTTACTTTGTTACTTTTAACAGAATCAAGCTGAAACGCATCATTTGACAATTGGGTTCTATCTGAGTTTTTCATATCAATCAGTGCAATTTCTGTTACTGCATCTTGGATGCCAAATAATTATTTTCGGGTTCTTACTTTGTTACTTTTAACAGAATCAAGCTGAAACGCCATCATTTGACAATTGGGTTCTATCTGAGTTTTTTATATTATCCACATCCGAAAATAATGACTTGCAGGCTGTTGACAGATGGAGAAATTGTCAACATTTCAAGTTTTCATATCAAGTCGTTATAATTTCATCATCGTCTCCTTTTGCTAATAATGACTGATAATCTTTCTTCTTTTTATATTCATGAAATATTCTTTTAATTTGATATATTTTGAGCACATATTGAAATAGACTGGATTTCAATAAGTTAGTAGCATTTCGTTTTCTTCATTTTCCAAAGGAAAAAAAAAAAGACAAGATTAATTTGTTTAAATTCTTGCATTTTGTATAATTTCATTCTATTCGGATTTAGAACATCATTCATTGCCGTGCCAAAAATATTCTCTTGCGTGGCAACTATGGCACGCGTAGCATAGGCTCGTTATTACTGGCTTTGACATTCAAATATTTATGTTTAATAATAGAAAAAATGGCACATCAGAGATAGATAAAAGAATATATGAAGTGAGGTAAATGATAAGAATTTTATATCCCATACTTTGGAGTAGAAGTATCATTGAAAACAAGTGGGTAAGTGTGATCGAAGATCGCTCAAAGAATTTCGTTTAATATTCCTTTCAAAAAACTTTATCCTTTCTTTAATAAAGCCAAATAAATTTCATTTAGCAATAATAAAAAAAAAGTCATGTTTTTTATAAAGTAAAAATTTACCGGTCTAATTTTCCTTTTTTTTTTTTTTTTTTTTTTAAATATCTAAACCACCTCGATAGCGGGCGAAACCCGCTATTATATTCTGTCATAATAATATCTGTCATGTGGACTAAATGCGATATTTAAAAAATTAATTTCAAAATTAAACATGTTGTACACCTTAAATTGTTAAAATATGCGAATATTTCCATAATCGGGTTTTTATCATGATTCAATACGTTCCTCAAACTCATATATTTACTATTCTCTATTACTCATATTAATACTCGCTTTGTATTATTCTGAAATATTTGAAAAATCCGGTATGACGTCAGATTTTCTTTTTAATTCTCCAATGACGTGATATTAATCTGTTTTGTGTACATACACATACTCATACTCCTTGTATCATTGAGAAATCCTTCCATTTTATTGCCACTATGACGTCAATCAATTTTATTTCATATGTGGAAACTTTTTATTTCATTTTCATTTTTCACGTGGAAATCGTCTGATAGAAAATTAATTATTGTAGAAATAATTTCATCGTTAATTTTTAATTTTTGGCATCTGCTATAACAAAAAATGTTTAAATTTAATAGGAAAAGGCTGTTAGAATTTTGGTTTTTTACCCCTATTTATTAAAATAATACGAATTTTTCAAATTTTAATATTTTGAGCTCTTTATAACTAGTATTCAGGTATATACATAAAGTTTATAGGAGTAATATGGTTTCGTGAGATGAACGAAACCCTAAAAAGCAAAACAAACAAACAAACAACAACAACAACAAAAAATGTTTAAGTCATTGATATAAAACAGATCTTGTCAACCTCGCGTACGCACTTGCGCCAACGAAGCCGCTAAAATGTTTTGTATAGTATAAAAATACATATTTTACAACCATGGATTATAAATACTGGTTTTGATGAATACAAATAGAATGTTTTCAATTTGTACAATAATTAAAAAAAAACAAAATGTGCTGTGAGTACAATACTGAACGTTTCACTTGCACAGAGATCACATTTGGTCATTGGTAACGTTCTTTGTGTCGTTTTGTAGAAGTTTTATTCACTTTGCAGGTAGAAATTTTCATAAATATATTATCTGCGTCGATCCAATGTCGATAGGTAGTATGTGATTTTGTACACGCACTGGAATGCAATGTACATCTCACACAGGTGAATATAAATAAATATACTGAATGCGTGAAAAGGGCTCGCAAAGTGATAATAAAATTCAAATGCACTGGTGATGGCAGTAGCCCATCCCTGATATACATTGCAAAAAAAGACAAATATTTCTTAATCTAATAATAAAAAAACGTTTCCAAAAACCGGAAACGTTTCCAAAAATCAGTAACATCAAAAGAAACTTTGTTTTTATAAACGATTCTTTAAATCTAAAATATATATTGGTTTCTGAGGTTTCGGAAGATAAAAGAACAGTTTTCGGAACCATGAGTATCATGAAGAAATAATTCTATATTTGCATTCGTGGTTATACAGTAAAACCTCCTAAACGGACAAATCCTAATACCGGACAACTCTATTTAGTGGACAATATTTTAATCCCCTAAACCTACACATTCCTATGCTTTTACCTCTGAATAGCGAACACCTCCGAATACCGGACAAATTCTGAGCTCCCAAGGTGCCCGTTATTCAGAGGTTTTGCTATATTATACTTTCGTATATAAAGAAACACTTGTCTTTTTTTACACTGTAGATTATTAAGCTACATGGAGTTGAAAGATAAACTATTAAGGCCCCAAAAAAGAAAAAAGAAACTTAAAGACGGGGGTGGACCGCCGGAAGATGGATGATAAAATATCACGTTTGGAAAGAAAGAAAAACCTTGAAGTAGAAAAAGTAGAAAAATAGTCAGAAACTTTAAAATTGTATAGATGAAAATGTCTAATATGGTATAGATATGTAATAATAATAATAATAATAATAATAAAAGAATAGGGAATGATTGTCGAAAATAATTAAGGAATGAGAGACTCCTGATAAAAAAAGAAATAGAGAAAAACCGAAGCAAAGCGAATGACAAACTACAACTGAAAAAAAAAAAAAAATAGGGAATGACTGTCGAAAATAATTAAGGAATGAGAGACTCCTGGTAAAAAGAAATGGAGCAAAACCGAAGCAAAGTGAATGACAAACTGTTATACAACTGAAAAAAAAAAAAGACTGTCGAAAATAATTAAGGAATGAGAGACTCCTGATAAAAAAAGAAGTGGAGAAAAACCGAAGCAAAGTGAATGAAAAATACAACTGAAAAAAAAAAGACTGTCGAAAATAATTAAGGAATGAGAGACTCCTGGTAAAAAGAAATGGAGCAAAACCGAAGCAAAGTGAATGACAAACTGTTATACAACTGAAAAAAAAAAAGACTGTCGAAAATAATTCAGGAATGAGAGACTCCTGATAAAAAAAGAAGTGGAGAAAAACCGAAGCAAAGTGAATGAAAAATACAACTGAAAAAAAAAAGACTGTCGAAAATAATTAAGGAATGAGAGACTCCTGGTAAAAAGAAATGGAGCAAAACCGAAGCAAAGTGAATGACAAACTGTTATACAACTGAAAAAAAAAAAGACTGTCGAAAATAATTAAGGAATGAGAGACTCCTGATAAAAAGAAATGGGAAAAACTGAAGCTAAGTGAATGACAAACTACAACTGACAATTCCTGAAAGTGAGATAAAGGAAGATATAGACTTTATAGATGTTTGGACCTGTTTTTCGCAGCCCGAGCTCGCTATCAAAAGTACGCAGTAGAAAATTGTTAATAACATTTAAATTTTTTTCAAGATTAATTTTTGCATTAAAAATACCTTCTTAGATATAAATAAATATTAATTCTAAATACTCCCCAAGGGCAACGTTTCGTGATTTTCATGTCCCTAAAAATTTGTTTAAAATAGAAAATTTAACCGCCTAGACTAACACTAGCAGAAATCTACAAAAGTCACAATTCTTATTATTTCAAAATACCACTGTACAACTACGGCGGAAAGATATAGTTCTATTTTCCAGTAATCTCGAAAAATACGAGGATAGATAAGGGATATCCCACGGCTTCTTTATTTTGCTAACACTGACCGTGAAAAGGCTTCGGCGTCAGATAGAAATTTTCTTCAACTTATCAATAACTATTCAATTCCCTTTCAAACTAATTTTTAAACGACTATGAAATGCTTTAAGAAACTCGGCCAACATTCTTGTTTCTTAAACAGCAAATTTTTATCATTTTTCAATCATTAAAAAATAAAAGTTTCATTTTGAGATTTTCATCTGACCCCCCCCCCTCCCCCCACACACACCCAAGTCTGAAGATTGGCATAAAAATCGAGGCCGAGCCTGTTTCGTACCCGGGTTCGGGCTCGAACTGAGTCCGTCTTATTTCTACACTTTTAAAAATTTCATCGTAAAAAAACGGTCATTTGAACGGCAGCAGAACTGTTCAGCAATTTGACCGTATTTGAAGAAAACGACTACTTATTAATCATACGAGTGTATTGTCATAGGACCGTAAAAAAATATATGGACATTAGACAAAAGCTATGGAAAGAAAAATTAGGTATTTTCTTCGAAGAAAGCTTAAGTAATTAGGAAAATATTGTTAGAAGAAGAATGTTATTAAAATTGTATTTTTAATATATTATAATAAATTATTGAATCACGGAATAAAGCGCACCTAGATCAGAAAAAAGTTTCACTACAAACAAACAAAAAAAAAAAAAAAAAAAAAAAAAAAAAAAACGCTGTGCAGCAATCTCTAGAATTCATGACAGTCATTCAAGCAGCGGTTAGTAACTTATATATGTACGCTTCGCGTACATTAACTGAAAAAAAACCCCTGGATGCATGAAACTCGCTGTGCAGCAATCTCTAGAATGTATGAAACTCATTCAGGCAGCGGTTAGTAACTTATGTATGTACGCTTCGCGTACATTAACTGAAGAAAAAAATCCTGGATGCATGAAACTTGCTGTGCTGCATTCTGTAGATATTATATTGTAATAACTTTGCAATTTTAGGTGGTCGTTTTATCGGTGCGCTTTTTTCCGTCTACCCAAATGATTTAAATGTGATATTCACTTCTTGATTTTAAATTTCAATTTTAAACCTATTATTAAAGAAAAATAATACAACCTAGTATTGATTGAAGGATTGAGATGAAGTTTTTCATTATAAAATCATGCATTGAGTTGGTTTATTATAGTATGATCCGTTAAAAGGGATAGATTATCTCAAAACCTTTAGTCTTTATATGTGTGTTATAGGCATGCATTAACCAGAGATCCATTTTCGCTCAGTGAATAATATTGTGTTGAATAACAAACATTTTAAAGGAAGAATGCAGTGAATGAAGGGTAAAGTGCTTTATCAAAATTTCTAGCTGACATCACGTATAAATTCTTTAGCTAATCTCTTTTAGATGGGGGAAAGAATTTATCTTTATTCGGGTAATGGCATAATGGGTACTGCCAGATAATCTTTTGAAAGGAAAATGAATATAGGAGGACAAAGAATTCGAAAGATTAAATATTTTTGTCGAAATATTGAAAGCTGATGTATGTCTAACGAGGGAAGCTTGTGTTTGAAAGACGGATAATAAAATGACACGCCGTTTATGAGTGATAAATTAAGTTAATATTAAAACGATAAAGTACTTTTTATTGTCCGAGCACATAGTTTATGGCGAGGTTCTTTATACTTTGATTCAAAAATTCAAAAATTTTAATGCATTTTTTGCATTTTTTAAGTGTGTAGATTGTTGACCTAACATGGTTTTGTGATATTCCAGTTCTTTACAAACTTTTTTTGCTTGCTGTACGTAACGCCGCGCCGCAGCAACCAGAAAACGATTTCAACGCACCGCTCTACGCTCGAATTTTATTGCGTCTCGAAACCATGTCGAAAAAACCCACCTCGAAATCGAATCAAAAATGCATCTCGAAATCATGTAGAAAAAACCCATGTCGAGATCATGTCGAAAGAAACCATGTCGAAAGAAACCATCTCGAAACCACATCGGAAATCATGTCGAAAAAACCCACCTCGAAATCATATCGAAAATACATTTTTAAACCTTGTTAAAAACCATTTAAAAAGTAATAATAATCTCGAAAGCACGTCGAAAAAAAAATATCTCGAAACCACGTCGAAAACCATGTCGAAAACCTCTTGAAAGAAACCATCTTGAAACTATGTCGAAAAAAATCCATCTCGAAACCATGTTTTTCAAACTGGGCGACCATTTTTTTTTCAGAACTATTATTTGACCGATTTCCTTTATTTTGTTTAAAGAAAGCTAATCGTTGTTGCTGGAATTTATACCATCGAAAAGTTTAATTGCTATTCATTAATTAATTTTTCGAGTTCGCAAAAAGTAAATAAAAAGTCGAAAAAATGAACCTTTTTTGCTCAAATGACAGTCATTTTGTCAAAATTGCACTTTTTAAACTAAACGTTGGTTTAAGTTCCAGAGAATTTAAATAACCTTTTTTAATTTGGCGATCAAATTTGGTTTCAGATGCTTGGAGAAAAATGTTCGCTCGATTAGAAGTTCACTAAGCGCAAATGCAGGTACTGCCCGTCGCACAAGGCGTATTATGTTTTTTTATACAAAAGAAATTAAATATATAAGTGAAATATCAATAAATATAATGCAAAAAATTCGAAGTGTGACATCTCTTTTCTTTATAACAGGAAAAAAAAAATCTTAAAAAGCAAGTGAATTTTATGCCAAAGAAGTAGTATCTCCCCTCTAAGAATGTGTTGTAATAATTTCTTGTCTTAAAGTTGTTTATTTTAATATAATATTTTAATATAATAATATTTTATAATAATATTTAATATAATTATTTTAATAATAATTTTTATAACAAGAGTACATTGTTATAAATGTTTTTAATCGTATATTCGTTAACACCCCCAGAACGGGTGTCATTTATGCGTTCCATATAGGGTGCATATGATTTTTATGTTTCAGCACCTGAATATTTTAATCGTAATCGTTACCTTGTCTAATCATAAAATTATTTGATTAAATAGGGATATAAATAGTGAGCTGCTGATTGTTTTGATATTTGAGTGAATCATTCGGGGATGCACAAAAGCATATCTGCCAACCTTCGTATTTTTTTAGTCATTTAAAACCATAAATTTTGTAAAAGAGAAAAGGGGAACATTAAATTAAGATCCACAGAGCTTTTCATTAAGTTTTTTTTTTTCAAAATATTTGGTTTTAATTGATTAAAAATAATACGAAGTTTGGCAGCTATGCTTTTGCGAATGCCCAATTGATTCATCCGGATATGTCCATCGCTAGGATTAAATAAGGCAAAAAATACAACGGAATTACTGGTATTCAGAATTACAATGTCCTTAAGAGCCTACACTAGTCACGCGAAGAAACGCTCAAGCTAATGTTAAATGTATGGGAAGGTTCTTTCGCGATTTCTCGCTCGCATTTTAATATTTTTAAATGATTTTTTTTTTGCATAGGATAGCTGAGGTTGATCTCTAACGTTGTTAGTTTTTATTTTTTCGATTTTGGTTCTAGTTTTTTTTTTATATAAGGGTACTTTCACTTTCAAAACCGGTTCCAACCGGTTCCGAAATTGGAAATGTTCGCTTATAAAAAAAAACTGTAACTAAAATCAAAAAAGTAAAAACTAACAACGTTAGGGATCGGCCTCAGCTATCCTATGCAAAAAAAAAACATCATTTAAAAATATTAAAATGCGAGCAAAAAATCGCGCAAGAACCTTCCCATAGACTTAACATTAGATTGCGCGTTTTTTCGCATGACTGATGTAGGCTCTTAAGCGACGCCCGTCCTTAAAGATCTTATACGTGTGCATTAATCTGAAATCCACCACAACTCAATGAATATTATAATGTAGAAGAGTAAACATTTTAAAGCAGGAATCCACTGAATAAAAGGGCAAACTGGAACGTTCCAAAATTTCTCCCATACATCAAGTATAAATTCTTTAGCTAATATCTTTTTGATGGAGTAAGAATCTCTCTTTATTCGGGTAATGGCGTAATGGGTACTGCCAGAAACTCTTGAATAGAAAATGAATGGGGAAAGAGTGACAAAATACTCCAAAGATAAAATGTTTCGATCAAAATATTGAAATTTTAACGTCGATGCTTGTGTCGAAAGATGGCAGATGAAAGACGATCCAATTTAAAAGGGATAAATTAAGTTAATAATAGAAAAGATTTATTATGTTCCATATTTATTAGGAACTGACTTGAGAAATAGTAATTATAAGCAGGGCGTTTGTTTCAATATATACAGATACAAACAGTGTTGCAAATCTAGCGATTATTTTTATTCAGAAATTTTGAATTCACACCAGAATATTTTGAATAGCAATTTCAATTGAATTTATTCACAATATTAACTTTAAAAAATCTCCCCGGTGCTACCAGTTATGATTCACCCTAACAATTATTTCACTATTTGCTATGTGCTGGGAACGTGAGGTAGATAACCACTGGCTCCTTGGGAAAAAGTTGCTCGAAACAATTGATTTTTTTTTCAGTACCATTTTTTATTAATCTTATTTAACTTAAAAATCATTAAATTCGTCTATGTAGTTTCATAAATACAATTAAACTGCATCCCAATGGCTCCATCTATTAGCAAGATTCTCTCATGTAGACTGAGTATAAGGTAGATGTCTACTCGGAAGCCCCTAGTACTATTATTACGTAAAGAAAAAAGAACTATTTAACAAACTAGCTATATATTTAAAACGAAAAGCGCATTATGTCAAATTCCAAAATTATTTTTCCACACGAAAAGGGTCTCTTTGCGCATGCTTCAACCTTCTTTTGATGGCTTCTCCCCCCAGAAACGGGAAACCTGATGGATTAGCCCTCACGTGTTTAGTCTAGGGGGATTGAAAAGTGTTGATCGAAAATGGATGGAGGCATACCATTGCAGTGATAGCATAGACCTTCTAATATATTTTTGCTCTGAAGTTGAAAGCTAAAGTTTTAATTTTTTTTAAATTCATGTTTTTACTACTAAATATGCATATTTTTTCGCAAAATTTTAAAGAGAGCTTGGATACAGTTATATTTATAACCGATTGAAATGTCAGAGAGTTCGGAAGACGAGAACTATTTTTTTATTGCTATGTTAAAGGAGCCGACGCGAAAACAAACAAACAAGCAAAAAACGAGAAGAAAATATTTCTTTTACAACTAGATAACAATATTTTTTCACGAAATTCTTACACGGGCTGTAAAACAGTTTTATTTATCACCCATAAAGATTTCAAAAATTTCGGAAAAAAAGAAATTTTTATTTTAAAACTATGAAACGACTCTACGTAAAAAAAAAACAAAAAAAAAACAAACAAGAAAAGCGCTTTTATCACTTTTATCAATGACCGCTTTTATCAATAAATATCAATATTTTTTCGCGAATTTTTCATTTAAAAATATAATTTGACACAAAATCGGGTGAAAGATATAAAATAATAAAAACTTGATATATATATATATATATATATTTAATTTATTATCACGGGCCCGGGCAACGCCGGGCGGTGATCAACTAGTATTTATAATAATATAACAAACTTTCTGGTGATAATTCGAAATTTCTGAATAAAAATTCCTCCAATTTAGTTATACTGGATAAGATGGAATTGTTTTACAGCAACAATATGAACTTTAATCCGTTCAGTATATTATGCGAAATAAAGATACAGAAATAATGTTGGTAGTATTTAAAAAACAAGTGGGTAAGTGTGATCAAAGATCGCTCAAAGTATTTCGTTTAACATTCCTTTTAAAACATTTTATCCTTTCTTAAATAAATCCAAATAAATTTAATTTAGCGAAAAAAAAAGTCATGTTTTTTATAAATAAAAAATTTACCGCTCTATTTTATTATTTTTTTTACCGGCCTATATTATTATTTTTCTTAACCGCCCGATAGCGGATGATACCCGCTATTATATTCTGTCATAATAATATCTGTCATGCGGACTAAATGCGGTATTTAAAAAAATATTTTCAAAATTAAATATGTTGTACACTTTCAAAATGCTAAAATATGCAAATATTTCCATAATCGGATTTTTATCATGATTCAATATGTTTCTCAAACTTATATATGTACTATTCTCTATTGCTCATATTAATACTCGCTTTGTATTATTCTCAAACATTTGAAAATTTCGTTAAACTTCCAATATGACGTCAGATTTTCTTTTTAATTCTCTAATGACGCAATATCAATCTGCTTTGTGTACATACACATACTCATACTCCTTGTATTATTGAGAAATCTTTGAAAATTTCCGTTTTATTACCACTATGACGTCAATCATTTTTATTTCATACTAATCATTTTCAATTGGTGAAACTTTTTAATTCCTTTTCATTTTTCACGTGGAAACGGTTCAATAGAAAATTAATTATTGTAGAAAGAATTTCATTGCGGATTTTAATTTTTTGGCAACTGCTATAACGAAAAATGTTTAAATTTAATAGGAAAAGGCTGTTAGAATTTTGGTTTTTTATCTCTATTTATTAAAATAATACGATTTTTTCAAATTTTAATATTTCGAGCTTCATAGCTGGTATTCAGATATATATACAAAATGTTTCAACTCTTTAAGTTACATAGTTTCTGAGAATGGCTCTGTGACGGACACAGAACGGAGCGCGAGTAATAGGGTTTCGTGAGATGAACGAAACCCTATGAACAAATGTGTAAAGTGCTAATATTATGGTCATGAGAAAATAGATGAAGTGCTTACATAATAATAAATTTTCAGTTCTTTCTTGTGTTTTGTACTTTTTATGCTATAGTAAAAAGGAAATTTGTGCTGAAACGTTAATAAATTATTGTAATTGATTTATTTAGCATTCACTTTTGAAAACCAGAATTTAAATATCGATATCGGGATATGAATAAAAGCACGTTCATTATAATTACAATTACGAACGCAGTATCGTACTTTCTTGATATTTCATGAGTAATTTTCTCGAATTTTACACGTTTTGAATGCACAATGAAATAATCTTAAGATAATATCGCTCATTTCTCCTTACTCGAGTTTAATTTCATAAAAAGAAAAATGTTCATAAAACAATGATTTTAGAAGTTTACTCGCATATTTAATCTCTTTTCAGAAACACTTTACAACAGCATGTACGTGCCCCCACACCCCTCAAAAAAAAAAAAAAAAGAGAGAATGAGCCATACATATTAATCACCAAATTGTCCCAGAAAAAAAAAAAAAAAAAAACGGAAATTGTCATTTTGTTGGAAATTAAGTCTTTTTTGAATTTAAATGAAAAAAAAAATAGAGGATCGTCTTTATGCCGAAATTTTACCAAACTCTGAAATTTTCAATAGGAACAACTAATTTTGACAGTACATTTGTTTTCTCGGTAATGATAAGCTATGCCGCCGATTCCAGATTTTCGTGAACCCATACGAGATCACCACCAGAGAGGGCCGGTTTACCCGGGCACATCCACAAGTGGGCTCTTCGGCTGGGGAGAGAGAAGGTCGATGCAACTTGCAGTGGAGCCCAAACTTCGAGGACACCACCACAAAACACTTGGGCGGATGCTAGAGTGCTCCGACAGCTTCGTTGCCGGAACCCCATAGAGGGAACCGGGTCCTAGGCCAATGCCGAATCACCCCAGCGACCCATTGCTCTACTGCAACAATTTTACGTTAGGTTACCAAACGGGTAGTTATTCGGTCCAGTAGTTTAGGAATTATTCGGGTTTAAAGTTTGACACTCCTAGTGTTTGATTCATTTTTAATCGTTGCAAAACTGATTGCAATGCGGGTAAATTTTGAAGCATAACTCAAGAACTACTCTGCGGACGGAAGTGCAATTTTGGATTTACATATTTAAAGCTTCTAGAAATCGGTTTCTGTTAAAAAATTCATCGGTTACATTTCCAATTACTTTTGAAAATTATTTTCGAAAAAACTTATATATTTTTTAAATTAACCTTCGAAAAAAGTATGAATTGTAACCTATGAATTTTTTAAAGAAGCTGCAAATACGTGAATCCGGAATTACAGCTCATTCCGTCATAAATACTATGTCATGGCAAAAAATTAAATAAGGAAATAAGAAAATCAGTAGTGCTGCCATATAGCTTTAAATTTCAAAACAGGAAGGAAATAAGTGCTGCCATTTAGCTTTCAATAAAAAAGGGAAATTCTGCAATAACTCAAAAATTGAGTTGATAGAAAATATAATATAAATTAAATATATATAAATAGAAAAAAATATATAAATAATAGATGAATATGTAAATGATAACAGGATGTTGAAATTTTATACTTCTTTTCAAGACATATATTGTAATCCATTACAAAAATAATAGACCGTCTAAAATCCTTAAGGCCGGTATGTGTAGATAAATTGTATCCATTAGCTTGAAATGTATTTTCTTTCAATAAATAATAATACGGAAAACTAACTCTTTTAAAGCCTGAGTTCAGTAAATGAAGAATATACTGAAGTGTCACTCACAATTTCAAAAGTGCTCTCAGATTTTTCGATAAATAATTCAGCTAATATCTCTTTTGATGCAAAAAGAAAATTTGGGTAACGTATGCTGCCAGAAAATCTTTTGAAAGGAAAATAAGTTAGAGGGGGAATATCATCACAAATATCCAAAAGATAAAACGTTTTCGTCAAAATATCCTGAATTCACGACAAAAGTGACAGAGGATTCAGGGGAATTGCAGCAGATTATGGACACTGAAGTTTGGATAAATTATGATAATAACGAAGAAAATATTTAATATCTAAGTACATTAAAAATTAATAAGAGGATACTGGTTTGAATTTTTTTATAGTATTTAATGTAAAAATTGAAAGGTTTCTGTAAAAAATGATTAAACATGTTATTTTTAAAATTTGTTAAACGATAGAGAAACTGCATAGAAAGATAAAATACAATTCTCGTGCAAAACGTTCACTTATCTTATACATTAGTTTAGCATAGGTAAGTACAGGTACTAGAACTGGTGTACATATTATATTTTCAGAAAATCTGATTTAAAACATCATTTTCTTGTAAGTATGAGAAAGCATTCATACATGTTTCAAAAAAGCTTGTAGCATTTAAAATGAACGGGTTAATAAATGTATAATTAATTATATTTGAATTTTTCAGATCCCCTTTCGATAATGAGATTCATTTGTGAGTTCTAGCTACAAGTATTGGTAAATACAAATGTATCTTAGAAACCATATTTACAGAAGAGGCTTGCAGCACAGCCACATGAAATTATCAAATCTATTTTGTTGTCTGATCGTTGTGATGTTGAAAACAGAATAGTTTTTGGTGACAACGTATCACATTTTAGGTATCTTTGATTACAAAAAGCTATCTATTTCAGACGTTCAGAAAAAAGCAATTCCAAAAATTTTTGGTATATTTTCACCGATCATGACGCCAGACCCCAAAACCATCCTCCGTTCAAATGTTGATTTATATATATATATATCTGGCATTTGTCATGCTGTAACTCTCTTATTTATGAGCAGATTTTGATGTGACTGAGTATGTGTATAGGATATATTAATGTCTCGACCGAGTTCGTTGGCATGATTCATCCGCCATCTTGTTTCAAAATGGTAGCCAGTTAAAAAAATTTAAATTTTTAAAAATTCAGAAAGATGTACAAAATAATCATAAATTGAAAAAGTTATTTCCGTTTAAGTATTATATCGTGATACAAGGATTCCGGAACATTTTTTGTTTTGGCTTTATCTAAAAAAATGGCTGAGATATGGCAGTTTGAAATTCCAGGGTGGCTGACTTTTTGAAACAATCTGATTTTTGTTATGCTGAAACTCTCATGCTGAAATTCACATTTAAAATCAGTATTAACGAAAACCCGGATTGAATCTTCTATAATCGGGTTCCAGACATTTTAGCTTCGGGTGTTTGAGTAATGTGAGTTAAGTTTTTAAAACATGGACTATGAAAGCTACCTTTTCTCCCCGGTACAAGCCGGAAGGACTTTTTAATATTGAAATTTTTCGTTTCAAAATGCTCTTTAACATCAGTTTTATTATTTTTGGTAAAATAACTATGAATACATTCTGTGGCGTACCGTTAAGGCCGTCACTTTAAAGAACATTCATGACTATATTTTATAGATAAAAATCACTTTATTTTAAACTAATAAGAAAGGGATTCGGTGGATCTTCTTTCAATTTTTTCGACACTATGCTGCGATTAACAACAGTTGGCTATAGATCAATATTGAATAGTTCGAGAAATACAAAATTATTAATTCATAAAAGTTCACTTATGTAAAGAACTCTGGCGGCTCACAAGAATTCGCTGATAATTTCAGATTTTAACCACGATTTTTGCTATAAATCAAAGATTATAATGAACAGAGGAAAGAATATTCAACTAGGTAAATTATATCCAATGGTTGGAGTATCATAGTTGACATTTTTTCCAACAATGAAAAAAAAAATTTCAAAAATCCTCAAAAATTTAAATAATAATAATAAAAAAAAATCTCAGCTAATGATACTTCAACCATTGGATATAATTTACTTAGTTGACTGTACTTTACTCGGTTCATTATGGCCTAATTACATGGTATACAGGAGTTTCCGTGCTATTTCATATTCATCATGTAAAATGCTATAGTTATAGCTCGGATGAATGAAATTATCGTTGCAGTTTGTAGCATTGTCCAACAAATAAGAGTGAAATATGCCAGCACGATATCGTCGAGACAGTGTTGGTATACGGCAAACCTAAGTACCCAGGTTCGTGTCCTGGTCCCGGCATATTTCCGCTCTATTGGAAAAAATCTCAACTATGATACTCCAACCATTGGATATAATCACAGATTAGTTACACTTTTACCAACTAGGTTGCCGAGCAACTTTAATCGAACTATAACAAAGTCCAATTTTAACAAAAGGCATCTCGTCTCTAACCACAAGTCAAACTTTTCGATATCTGTACACTTGCAAGATCTTTAGCTTCCAATGCTTGTCGCTGACTTCACTATCCACAAGCGGAATGATTCGACCCAATATCCACTGATACGAACTATTGATTCTACTTTTATACTCCGCAGATTGACCATTGAACCCTAATTTTCATAAAATCACAGCGAAAAACAATAACAGCAGATTCCGAGAGCCACAAATATACTTCGGAAAATTAAAGTAAAATAAAGTACACATGTCGCTGTTGAGCACACAGGTTAATATTGACAAAACGTTCACATTCAAAAAACTAGCATCCCTTTCAAAGTGTCCACTGCAATTATTGTAAAACACAACAATCCATCTAACAAAGATTCACAAACAAATAAAAACAAAAACATAAACCCCGCTTAAAATATATTTAGCATCTTAGCGAGCATATACGTTATTTAAATCAATGGAATAGAGTAAGACTCCTGAAATATAGTGCCTTAAAATAGAGTATGGAGTGAGGGAGGTCCTTTTCCCAGTTTTTCATTTCGCTAATGATGTTTAGTCTAAAATTATGTAAATTATATGTTGGAATGCTTTTCTGGCTGCGGGAAGAATATTTTCACATTACCTAAAACTCTTGTCATATTAAATGACTAAGGCAATACAAAGACTTTTTCAATTTAATTTCTTTTTTGAAGATATAAAATTGATTAAATTAAATTTATTTATAAATGTATGTGAAAAATTCTTAAAGTTAGTTTTCACATGGAAAATATTCATTTCTAAGAAGTAAAGATATATTATATGTAAAATATATATATGTATATATCGGTATATATCGAGAGTTTAACATCAATGTCAAAAATTGGTATTTTTGGTCCAATATATCGATATTTTGCTGTCATCCCTAATTGAAATGCACAAGTGATAAATACAAATTCAGAGCTGCCACTAACGACTGTTTTTATTTTAAAATTTTGTCTACTACTATTTGAAAATATTATATTCATGGTAGATTAATACTTATCTTCGACGTAGATTAGTAATGTTTAGATAGATAGTAGTAGGGAAAGTAACTAACAAACAAACAAAAAAATAGTCGCCAGTGACAGACCTGAAATTCAATATGATACCAGAATAAATACAAGTTTAGTTAAAAAAAAAAAACTTTTATATTTTTTAAATGGAAAGTTAAAATATTTTTGAGATATTTAGTTGCTTACAGATGCACATGCATCCATATATTAATGAATATCGCACTTCTAAAAAATTTTAAAATCCTATTAAATCCTTAAAAAAACCGTAAACTTCTTATTACTTAACCTTAAAAATCATCTCCATTACAAGATTCCTTTATTTTCTTACTTACGTTTTTGAATAAAAACCTTAATATATATAACATTGATACAAAATTTTAAAACAAAAATTATATCGCAACAACAGCAATCATGGCAATCTTCTATAAAATCTATTTAACTTTTTCTTTTGAAAAAAAAAAAAACTTCCTGCATCAAAAGCAACGTTATTTTTGTCTTCATTATACCTCATTATATATTTCATTCCAATTTTCATTATATATTTTGTCTTCATTAAAACTAAGCTATTTTTCTTCGATAACACCATACTTGCAAAAAATGCATTTTTTAATCAATTATTTATGATGAAGTTTAAAAGAAATTCTTATAGACGCTTAATATAATGATAAAAAAAACTTACTAATTTATATTAATCTTGTCTAACAAACTAAAAGCTATGTACAAAAACATTTGGACAAGAAAAGAAATATTTGAATATTTTCGATAAAAAATAAGTGACTCAATATTTATTATAACATAAGACAAATTTGTAAACAACTCATTAAAATTTTCCATCAGTCTTCTTTCAACATAAATAAAGTTGATATTAGGACTTTATATTTTTCAATCAAAACTCGACTCTTTTGGGCATTCAAATCTCTTCCATTATAACATTTTCTGGGAAATCCAGATAATGATCTATAGAAGCAGAATAATTTCTGCCATTCGTAATCCTTGTTTTATAAATGCAAGAATTATAATGTCATACAAAACAAGAAATGAGAAAATCCTGCCGGGAAAAGATGCCAAATTAATGAATCCTTTTTGTTATTCCCCAACCCACCTTTTTAATTTTTTTTCCGAATGCCGCTGAAGAAATTTCTTTTATTCTTCGAAATTATCTTCCTTTTTATTTTTTATTTTATTTTTTTTAAGGAATAAATATTAAAAAAAAAACAAAAAAAAAACAAGCATTTTTTTTATTTTTGAATTTTAAGAATTTATTCTTTATAATTTATGTAATTTAATACTATTAACTGAAGAAAAATTAAACGAAAAAGGAAATTACGAGTATTGTAAAACAGAAAAATATTGCAGGGAAGAGTTGGGTAAGACCGGGTACCGTGTTTTCTCGCTGTTGGTTGCTGCCTTGTGGGTAGCATCCGTTTTAACTACACCCCCAGTGTACCATCGGCTTTAGAAGTGAGTTAATCTCTGTGTACATGCAGTGCAATTGGAAATTAATTCCCCTCAAAAGCTTTAATTTTTCGCCGTCTTTTCTGCTCTTCAAATAGATCCAGCCTGACGGATCGATTTAGAAAAGTAAACCACTATTTACTATAACTTTCACACGATATTTGACAGCAAATAGAAGTGTGTACGTCTAGCTATCCAGGAGAACGGAGATTGATTTTTGGTCGTCTGTTAGGGCAAAACCAGGCACCCATTGTTTTGCATTGATTTCTGAAATGAATTGTTTCTTCACTCAACAGGTGAGGAAGGATGGATCCAGAGCAGCGCAGAAGATACGAGAAGCAAAACCACCTGACGGGTCGATTTAGAAAAGTAAACCACTATTTACTATAGCTTTCACACGATATTTTGATAGCAAATAGAAGTGTGTACGTCTAGCGTCTAGCTATCCAGGAGAACGAAGATTTATTTTTGGTCGTCTGTTGGGGCAAAACCAGGAATCCATTGTTTTGCATTGGTTTTTGCAATGAATTGTTTCTTCACTCAACAGGTGAGGAAGGATGGATCCAGAGGGGGGCAGAAGATACGAGAAGCAAAAACACCCAGACGGGTCGATTTAGAAAAGTAAACCACTATTTACTATAGCTTTCACACGATATTTTGATAGCAAATAGGAGTGTGTACGTCTAGCTATCCAGGAGAACGAAGATTTATTTTTGGTCGTCTGTTGGGGCAAAACAAGAAATCCATTGTTTTGCATTGGTTTTTGCAATGAATTGTTTCTTCACTCAACAGGTGAGGGAGGATGGATCCAGAGGGGGGCAGAAGATACGAGAAGCAAAAACACCCTGACGGGTCGATTTAGAAAAGTAAACCACTATTTACTATAGCTTTCACACGATATTTTGATAGCAAATAGAAGTGTGTACGTCTAGCGTCTAGCTATCCAGGAGAACGAAGATTTATTTTTGGTCGTCTGTTGGGGCAAAACAAGAAATCCATTGTTTTGCATTGGTTTTTGCAATGAATTGTTTCTTCACTCAACAGGTGAGGAAGGATGGATCCAGAGGGGGGCAGAAGATACGAGAAGCAAAAACACCCTGACGGGTCGATTTAGAAAAGTAAACCACTATTTACTATAGCTTTCACACGATATTTTGATAGCAAATAGAAGTGTGTACGTTTAGCGTCTAGCTATCCAGGAGAACGGTGATTGATTTTTGGTCGTCTGTTAGGGAAAAACCAGGCACCCATTGTTTTGCATTGACTTCTGCAATGAATTGTTTCTTCACTCAACAGGTGAGGAAGGATAGATCCAGAGCAGCGCAGAAGATACGAGAAGCAAAAACACCCTGACGGGTCGATTTAGAAAAGTAAACCACTATTTACTATAGCTTTCATACGATATTTTGATAGCAAATAGAAGTGTGTACGTTTAGCGTCTAGCTATCCAGGAGAACGGTGATTGATTTTTGGTCGTCTGTTAGGGCAAAACCAGGCACCCATTGTTTTGCATTGATTTCTGCAATGAATTGTTTCTTCACTCAACAGGTGAGGAAGGATGGATCCAGAGGGGAGCAGAAGATACGAGAAGCAAATACACCCTGACGGGTCGATTTAGAAAAGTAAACCACTATTTACTATAGCTGTCACACGATATTTTGATAGCAAATAGAAGTGTGTACGTCTAGCGTCTAGATATCCAGGAGAACGAAGATTTATTTTTGGTCGTCTGTTGGGGCAAAACCAGGCATCCATTGTTTTGCATTGGTTTTCGCAATGAATTATTTCTTCACTCAACAGGTGAGGAAGGATGGATCCAGAGGGGGGCAGAAGATACGAGAAGCAAAAACACCCTGACGGGTCGATTTAGAAAAGTAAACCACTATAGCTTTCATACGATATTTTGATAGCAAATAGAAGTGTGTACGTCTAGCGTCTAGCTATCCAGGAGAACGAAGATTTATTTTTGGTCGTCTGTTGCGGCAAAACCAGGCATCCATTGTTTTGCATTGGTTTTTGCAATGAATTGTTTCTTCACTCAACAGGTGGTGAAGGATGGATCCAGAGGAGGGCAGAAGATACGAGAAACAAAAACACTCTGACGGATCGATTTAGAAAAGTAAACCACTATTTACTATAGCTTTCACACGATATTTTGATAGCAAATAGAAGTGTGTACGCCTAACGTCTAGCTATCCAGGAGATCGGAGATTGATTTTTGGTCGTCTGTTGGGGCAAAACCAGGTACCCATTATTTTGCATTGATTTTTGCAATGAATTGTTTCTTCACTCAACAGGTGAGGAAGGATGGATCCAGAGGGGGGCAGAAGATACGAGAAGCAAAAACACCCTGACGGATCGATTTAGAAAAGTAAACCACTATTTACTATAGCTTTCACACGATATTTTGATAGCAAGTAGAAGTGTGTACGTCTAGCTGTCCAGGAGAACGGAGATTGATTTTTGGGCATCTGTTGGGGCAAAGCCAGGCACCCATTGTTTTGCATAGATTTCTGGAACGAATTGTTTCTTCACTCAACAGGTGGGGAAGGATGGATCCAGAGGAGGGAAGAAGATACGAGAAGCAAAAACACCCTGACGGGTCGATTTAGAAAAGTAAACCACTATTTACTATAGCTTTCACACGATATTTTGATAGCAAATAGAAGTGTGTACGGGTAGCTGTCCAGGAGAACGGAGATTGATTTTTGGTCGTCTGTTGGGGCAAAACCAGGCACCCATTGTTTTGCATTGATTTCTGCAACGAATTGTTCCTTCACTCACCGGGTGGGGAAGGATGGATACCATGTTCAGTCTACAATGAGTGGGCACATAAGGAGTGCAGCGGATAAGAGAAGCAAAAACTGAGAAAGTCATTACTTGATAACATTAAAAATTGTTTGAAAACTTGAAAAGAAAAGTTACTGACCTTAAAAAAATGTATATATTATATGTTTTAAATCTTGATTCAAAATGTATCGCAATTTATTACAATAAATCATTATAAAAACTTAATTTATGATTAGTACCCGGTTTTACCCTAACATCAAAATTCGGAGCTGTTTCAGATGGTCCTAAAAACGCCTTTTCTCGAGTAGAGAAGTATTTTCATGTGGCAACAGCTATGGTTTTTAATATCCCAGACGTCTCTAAACACTTTTGTGGGGTGTTCTAAATTTTCCGCCCTTCTAGAATTTTGTCAGCAAAGGAAAACCGTTAGGTGCCCTGTTTTACCCTACTTTCCCCTACAGAAATTCATTTGCCTTCTTCTAAATAATAATAATAGTAATAATAATAATAATAATAATAATAATAATACATAATAAAATCAACGAAATACTCTGCAAGGAAAGAACCCCACTAATACTATATTTAATACATTTCTTCATAATGCAATTTAACATAATGCAAAGGTTGTTTCAAATTAATGTATACTTTGTTTAAATTTTAATTCTATACTAGCAAAACTTTTTTGTACAGAAACAACGAGACTAATGATAATCTTCAATAAAATATTTAAAGTTTTCTAGTTTCCTTTTAAAATATTTTATTTTCAAGTGCAAATTTATTTTAATTTTCATTAAAACCATAATATTTTCCTCAATATCACCTTATTTTCTCCATAGATAAAAATACAAAACATTTTAGTTCACAAATAATTTATAATAAAGTTTGAAAACAAAATTCTAAAAACTATTAAATATAATGAAGAAAACTTAATTTTAATCTTATTAAATATTCTAAAAACTATGAGCGAAATTACTTTGACAAGAAAAACATAAATATTTTCGAGAAAAAACAGCATTTGTGTAAGTATGACTCTGTACTTTTTTGGGGGGTCCCTTGGCGTTAAAAAAAGAAAAAAAAGAAAAAAAAAAAACTTGGCCCAATTCGGGCTTCAGATAGTCAAATCTGTTGCCAAAAAGCTATGAATACAAACTTGATGAACTTTTATGTTTGTCTATATATTTAAAAATTCTGCACAAATTACATATATTAAAAAAATTACTTCTGTTTATATTTGAAAATATGTCTTCTTTATATTAAATAAATGGATTCTTTATATTAAATAAATTATATAAATATCGAAAAAAAAAAAAAGCGTGTGTATGTGAGAAATAGAGAATAGGTTGCCAGAAAATATGTATGCACATTTCCTTTCTCTTGCCAAGGTCATTTTCTCTATCTCGCCAAGGACCCTACAACAAACAAGTACCTAAAATGTACCGCAACAACGGCAATAATAAAAATCTTCTACAAAATATGTAAATTTTTCTTTAAAAATATTTTTTAAGTGCTATTTTATTTTAGCTTTCATTAAAGGTAAATTATTTTTCTTCAGCTTCATCATATTTTGAGTAAAATACATTGCGTTTACCTTTATCAATTATTTATGGTAAAGTTAAGAAGTTCCCCGAAAATATTAATACAATGATTAAAACATTATTTTAATATTACTTAACAATCTGAAAACTATGGGCAAAACATTTCGACATGAAAAATTCATTTAAATCTTTTCGAGAGAAAAAGCATCTAAAAAAGTAAGTGACTTAATAGATATTACACATATAAGACAGACCTGTATAAATAACTCCATTAAAGTTCTCCATTTATCTCTTTCAATATAAATGAAATCGATATGAGTATTTTAAATTTAAATCAAAAGTCGATTCTTTTGGGTATTCAAATCTTTTTCAACAAACATTTTTCTGAAAAATCCAGATAATGATCTGGGGGAGCAGAAAATTTCGTGACGTTCGTAATCTCTGTTTTATAAATGTAAGAATTAAAATGCCATACAAAGCAAGACATTAGAAGAACCTGTTGGGAACAGAAGTCGAATTAATGAGTCCTTTTTAATGTTATTCCCCAACCTATATTTTTATGATTGCCACTGAAAAAATTATCTTTATTATTTTTATTTTTCTCCTTTTTTTATTTCAATGAATAGCACTGAAAAAAAGGAAGAAAAAAAAAAGAAATTCAATCATTCTTTGATTTCAGATTTTTTTTTTATTTTTTTATAGATCATGAAAATGAAATTGATTTATTAAATTAAAATAAAAAAAAATAATAAAAGAAGATTGAAAAAATTGTAAATGAGTTAAGTAATTATTTTTTCCTTCCCATTCACTAATAAAAGAAAAACCAGTGGACCCATGTGAGGATTTCATACTGCAATCTAATATTTTTTAGACGCAGGTTAAACTTTTAAAGAAAAAATAAAAATTAAAAATATCTGCAAACGACATTAGTCAAGCCAGACTATCATCTCATCGATTCCTCAAAGCAACAGTAAAAACTGATCGAAGATAGCAAAAGGCACGCACCAGGAAAAAAAAATAATAACGGCATTTTAACCGCACTTGAGGATAACGTCATCCGCTTTGAGAAAAGCACTGGTTAAATAAAAATAAATTGAATGCACATAAATACAGTTTAATTTAATCTAATAAAGCATACATGTTAGGCAAAAATGAGTTTCAACTGATTCTAATCATTTTTGAGTATGTCCATGTTTCAAAAATGAGTATGAACTGACCTCTATGTGCTCAGTTTTGAGTATGTCCATGTTTCAATATTCTGAGTATTTCTGGTATTTCAGAATTGAAAGCACTGTGTCGTCCTATTTGAAACAAAAAGTTTCATAACAAAAAGAAAACATCGATTTACTCAGATTTGAAAATGTCATTTTTCTCAGTGTAGAAAAAGGGATGTTGACAACAGAAATAATATATAATGATAGTGAAAGACTCAGTATTTTAAAACTTCCGTAATTCAGTATTTAATTTATTGCTTCTTAAAACAGTTTAATGTACTGCACAAGGTGTACCAAAATAACGGCTTCTGTGTTTGAACGTTAAGAAGTAGAACACAAATAACAAGAATCACGATTTTCAAGTAAGTCATAAACTATGACTTCGCGGGAGTACAAAAAAAAGATTGGTTGGTACATTGGTAGACACACAGATGCGATTTCTAGAACCTTCAAATATGCGAATCCAAAATTGTAGTTCGTTCCGTAGAGTATTTTTTAGGTTATGCTTGCAAAGCTATCCGCATTGCAATGTTTTGCAACAATGAAAAATTAATTTGAAACTTACCAGTTTCCAACTATAAACATTCATAATTTCTAAATTTTGAATCTTCCAGTTTGGTATCTTAAGGTAACATTTGCAGAAGGATCCATATATGATATTAAAATTAGGTGTTTGTATCGCAGATTTTGAAGTTTGGCACATTTTCTCTATGTACACGAACCCCCAAGCAAAATAGCATTCACTCGGACTGCCTATCAGCACTCAGCAAACCATTCAACACAGTAAAACTAATTGCAGACATACAAAACAAAATAAGAAAATCAAACAACAAATTTAAAATTAATTGGGTTAAGGCACACGTTGGCATCCAAGGAAACGAGGATGCTGACGAATTAGCAAAAGAAGCGGCTAAAAAAAAAAAAAAATGATAGACCCTACCACATAGAAAGACCTATATCAAACCTTAAGCGTATATTAAAAGAGTTAACAATAAAACAATGGCAGTTCGAGTGGGACTACGGGGATACGGGTAGAACAACCCATGGATACTTCCCAAAAGTAGACACAAAAAGGCTTATAAGCTGTAAATTACTGAGCCAAATCTTCACAGAACATGGAGCATTCCCACAATACCTACATAGATTTACTAAATTTAAGTCTCCAGAATGCATATGCGGGGAATTAGGGTCCATAAAACACTATCTTACGTCCTGCCCACTCACACAACCGCACCATCTGTCACCATCACAGTTAATAACGAAATACTATGGCACAGACAACTTGCAAACAACAAACATGTACAAAACAAAGGTAGAGCAGTGATCAGATGGCTAATGAACAATGTAGACGACATGAAACAGACAAACATAGACTAATACAACAACAACAAAAAAAAAACATAAAACTCCCAGCAGCCACCATACCTCTATATTCAAAGAGTGTATAACCTCTGCCTAATTTATCTTATCTTTCTTTGAAAAAATAAGGAAATATATATATATATGTATATATAATAAAAATAGCAGTGTAAAGTATACCTCTTTCCTGCGAAAAAAAAATCGTTCTTTTAGCGTCTAAAAGGGTGGAAGTTAAACTAATTAACGGACTAATGGCCAAGGAATATGCCCCACCCCATAGCGCACCAAGTTCTCAAATAGCTTCATCGAGTTCATGAAAACAGCCATAAGGTATATATATGGACTGATCGCCACTAGAGCGCATTCATGACAACAAATTCAACGGTTACCAGTGATGAAACAGAGTATAAAATCAACAGCGAAATATGAGAAACCCAAATCACAATGAGAAACCTGCAACAAATGAGAAACCAAAATAAATGCAACAAAAGAGAAACAACTGCATCACATGAGAAACCAAAAAGCAACGAGATAAACCTAAATGTGCAACAAAAATCAAGCAGCAAAAGAAAAAAAACAGGTAACTGGAAAGTACACTGTTAAAAATAATCTGAAATTCACGGGTATTTTTTTCCTGAATTTCACAGAAAAAGTCCCTTTTCACCACAAAAGGGCATTTTCCGTTAAAAACAGAAAGTTTCTTCATATTTCCTGAAAACAACGGAACAGAAGGAGAAGAAAGTGGCTAACGGAGATATTCCGTTATCTGCTGCATATTTATTTCCAATGTTTAAAAAACTGACAAGTTGCAGCACAGAAGAACTAAAAATTCAATAAATTAAAAATTCGAGTTTATTTAAAAGAACAAAATAGTTCTTTCGAATTTAAAAAGCAACACTTTATTTTCCCATGCTTTAAAAATTATTAGCAATTTATTTTTTAAAGTTACAAAAAAATATTCACACTTAAAATATATTCGAAACAAATAGCTTAGTATATATATATATATATGCTTTTTTGCGTAAAATCTATTTTTTTTTCACTTAATTTAACTTATATATATATATATATGTATATATAATAGTTAAATTAAGTGAAAAAAAAATCGATTTTACGCAAAAAAGCAACAAACAAAAATAATGCTTCCGAATAAAAAAAAATAAGAAATAACTTTCCCATTCCTTTGAAATTATTCGTAATTTGCTTTTTAAAGTTATAAAAGACACTCTCAATGAAAATATATTCTAACAGAACACATTTAAAAAATATATATTAGTTGAAAAAAAATCGATTTTCTCAAAAAAGCCAACATACTTTATCGAATTTAATTCAAAATACAATATTCATATTTTGCATCTAACAATCAAATTAAGAATTAATATAATTCATGTTTCAATCCTCTATTAATACTAAATTTTTCAGTCATAATCTTATAACAAAATAATCTCCCACTTAATTTCAAAGTTACTAGGTTTCTGAACCCCAGATTGTTTAAGTTCCAAGCAGCGATTTGAAGAAATCCCCGTATCATCCTTTCAAACTCCTATTCTTGCAAGGGCCCGCTGGTCTTGAGGTAAAACACTCGGTTCAAGGTGCTGTCATCCCTAGTTCGAACCCCAAGGGCAACCAGTATCAGGTATCTGTACCAGGGAGTATTTAATATTAAAATATCAAGTATTAAACTAAATACTCCTGTTATAGTCAACAGATGGCAGCACAAACAGTTTTTTTTTTTAACCGAGGTCATTCATAACAGAAAGTTTCCGTTTCTTCAATCTTTCAAAACGGAAAATCTACTAACGGAACGGAAAAAGTCCGGCAACTTAGCTGACAGTACTTTTCCCGTGAATTAACGGATTTATTTTTGACAGTGTACAGTAGAAAAAAGTAAGGAAAAAAAAACAATCCAACACAGGTAAAAGTAATCATTTTCTTCTATTTTTTATGTAAAGTTAAATAAACATGTATTAACCTCCTTCTCAAACAGGTTTTTTTTTTTTTTTTTTATCATGTACGCTAATGGCGCCCGGTGCATGTAAAATCCGTCGTGGGTGTAAAGTCCTCCAAGTTCCCTGTGAATTATACCTCTGGGGGTGCCTAATCAGGTGAAGGTCTCGTCACCTGATCAAGGCTCTAAATTACGAGACCAACTCGCATAACGATGACATGACGTATGACTGTGATGCCAAGCGCAGGTCCATATAAAAAGAATAACATCAATTAGCAGCAAAACAAAAATGGGAACAAAACTAAGTCCTTCACATAGCCGTCCTGCCAGCAACGGCCAGACGCTACGCGGCATCTCTTCAGTGGCGCTACGCGCCCCGGTGCCAGGCACTAAACCCGTTTAAGCTAGGGAAACCTGGCAGGTAGGGGCCTGGTCGCCGGTCTAAAAAAAAGTATACTACTTATCATTAGTTAGTAGACGATGTTATTAATCGGTTGGTACAGTAACATTTTTATACGATGATTTGCGGCAAAGTTAACTAAGGGTATTCTCCCCTTTTTATGAACATAAGTTTCAGACATTTAATTCAGGAAAATGTAGACATCAAGAAATGAATCAACTAAGAATGGGATACTATCGTATTTACTCTAAAACGTCTTTACACCGACTTCTGATTCTGTTCCAGGAAAGTTGAAAGCCAACGCAAACACACAAATCTATATATTTCAATCAAAATAAGTAAGCTCTTTTTATTAAAGTCAGTCAAAAACCTTAATCTTTGTCATAGTTCAAATTAGAGCACATTAGAGAAGAAAAAATTATCTGTAAGTTGTATACAAATTCTACTGCGCGCCTTTGGTTCTCAACGTAAAATTCTCATAAAATTTATATGAGACCACTAGAAGGCACTTGTTGAAACAAAAAAAATGAATAATCAGAATCAATGTACAACATTTACGCATGATAATTATGGAAAAATATAAAATTAGAATTATAAGGTGTGTTCAAATGAAAGTGATTTGAAGTTTCGCATGCGAGCAGTTTTCAATGTATTTTCGTGAAACAAACGCGATGGTGAAGGTGTGTGTAATGTACCACGCGTGCTCATGCTCCAGCAGATTTGAGATAACTTCATTCATAAGCACATGGCATTCAATTAAAAATGGCTGATGTGGATGCAACTGCGTCCAAAATGGATCAGCGAGCTGTAATTAAGTTTTTAACACTGGAAGGGTGTAAGCCGATGGATATTCATCGCAGAATGCTGGCCGTGTCGCCAAGGTATGTGCCGAGGCACTGGCCCGTAAACAGTGGGCAGTCCTGGTACATCCACCTTACAGTCTAGATCTGTTGCCTATCACATCTTTGGACCGCTGAAGAAAAGCTTAAAGGGTCAACGATTTCACTCCGACGTAAAGGCTGCAGTTCTGAACTGGTTCCACGATCAACCGACATCGTTCTTCACGGACGGAATTCGTAACCTTCCTAAGCAATGGAACGCCTGCCTAAACGCCGTGGGTGATTTTTTTTTAAAACTTTGTATGCATTTCACTCATTAAATATTGTTGTTTCTATCTTTGCATCTGTCTCATTTCTGTCCCTACGCATCTCATGGATACAAACATCGAATCACTTTCGTTTGAACACACCTAATAGAAAGCCATCAGCTTGAGGTTAATCAAAATGATACCTGTTGTAATTTTCCAACTGGATGAAAAATGTCCGGGCCAGGATTCGAACCTGGGATCTCTTGGCTGAAGCCGCCACGCTCTACCTACTGAGCTATCCCGGTCGAATCTGGAGGGCATGATTCATCCAGTTAACCTTAATAATTGTGTTAAAATTAAAATGATACCATTATTGTTAGCTAATTTAACACACTCATAAATATACTACTTCTATATGACCTTAAAACAACGACACTACTCAACTTCATAAATTATTATACTTACAGAGTGTGACTTTCTAAAATGTCGTTGTTGAAGTGATTCAGTGTTAAATAAATAATCCATTCTTTACAAAAAATATTAGTAAGAATAATAAAAATAAAAGATATATATGCGTTAAGCAAAACCCATTCATCTTCATTTTCTAAGATGTATCTCATTAATAATTAGTGCCGCATATGATTATGTCAGGCATATCACGATAATAACTGAAGGGATTATTCACATTAAGAATAGCACATTAAGAAATTTTGAACTGTTTTTAATTTAAAAGCTGTAAATGAAATATAAGAGCGTCCTTAATTCAATTTCAGGTTTTCTATAATGAAGCGGAGCTAATTACAAATTTAAAGCGGTGTAAAATTTATATTTATATTTTTATGAAAGGGTGATTAACGCAGACATCTTTTTTTAATAAATATTTTTTTTTTAGTTTTACCATCATCAATTAAAGTTTAAAGGTTAACAAATTATTTATAAAAATGTTTTTTTTTTTAATTAAAGACCTTTTATGTTTAGCTTAAGGGAATTTAGTATTTTGAAAAAGAAAAAAACTTTCTTTTGCTATTGAATTTCAATTATTCATAAATAGTTTTTATTAAACTATAATAGTCATAACTTAATGCAATAATTTTTGTAAATACAGAGTTAATCTAAATGATGGACCCATTTTCAAAAAATTGTAATTATTAAAGTACAAATCCAAAATGAACAATCTTTATACCAATGAAAAGAGAAAAGAGAAAGTTTCAAAGTTTTTTTTAAGACATTATAAATGTTCAATGTGTCCACCGTTTGCTGAAAGGCAAACATCTACGCGATATCCAAACTCGTCCCACACACGAGAAAGCGTATTTGCTGTTACTGAGTACACGGCTTTCAAAGCGGTGATGGTTCCAGAGGCGGACGGTAGAGGTCGCGCGGCAATAGGCCACTGCAAGCTGAGTGCACTGCTGCCGTGTACTCAGTAACAGCAGATACGCTTTCTCGTGTGTGGGACGAGTTTGGCTATCGCGTAGATGTTTGCCGTGCAGCAAACGGTGGACACATTAAACATTTATAATGTCTTAAAAAAACTTTGAAACTTTCTCTTTTCATTGGTATAAAGATTGTTCATTTTGGATTTGTACTTTAATAAATACAATTTTTTGAAAATGGGTCCATCATTTAGAATAACCCTGTATTTTTGAATGAGAAAATTAAAAAATGTTATTATTATTATTGTATTCATTATAATAAAAGACTAAAGAATCTGAAATGTCGATCACAATTTTGGTGTGACATGGGGATCTTATACCAGTGCTAACATTGTACATACAGAAACTAGTAAGTTGTGACCATCACAAAACTTTCTGCTATAGAAATCAAATCGTCTGTAACAAAAATTAAATGACATTCTATACTTTTTTCAGATATAGCTATTGCGGAAACAGGCAACAACAGATCATAGAAGCGACACCTGCTGGGCTATATACACCTAAACCTTATATGGATCTATTTTTGTCAAGGTCTAACTTAATACGAAGTCTAGTGAAATTCTGTGCAGTCGTTCTTGAGCTATAGCTATGGCGGAAATCGTGAAAAGTGCAGCACAACCTGTTGCGAAATTTACACCATAACCTAATCAGGGTCTATTTATGTCAAGGTGTAACAGGATATGAAGTTTGATAAAATTCTGTACATTAGTTCTCGCGATATAGCTATCGTGAAAATCACGAAAAACGCAGCATAGAATCGCCACCTGTTGGAAGATTTACAACAAAATCTAATCAGCAACCACTTATGTCAACGTCAATTGAATTTGAAGTTTGAGGAAGATCCGTGTATTAGTTCTTGAGATAGAGCTATTGCGAAAATCGTGAAAAGTGCAGCATATCTGCGCCACCTGTTGGCTAATTTACACCAAAAACTATTCAGAACCCATTCATATCAAGATCTAACTGAATCTAAACTTTTAATTAAATTCCGTGCATTAGTTCAGGAGATAGAGCCCACAAAGTTTTTGTCATAGACAGACATTTTCTAAAAACAGTCAAATCGTGTTGAGGAAGAATGACACTGTTTTTAGTAAAAACTGTTACTTAAACTGTTTATACTGTTAACTGTTACTTATACTTAACTGTTACTTACCGTGCTTAACCGTAACTTACCGTACTTGTCTTGATTCTTATTTACTTACCGTAACTGTTACTTAGACGTAACCGTTAGGTGGGGAATTATCAGAAAATCTTACCAGCCAGCAAGTTGCAACGTGAAAATTGCCATGACAATATTTAAGCGAAAGCAAAAATAATCCATTACTGCGATGCATAGTAAGTAACATTTTCGTATTTTTTTGTAAATATTAAATTAAGAATTTATATACAACCAACAACAGAAGAAAGTTTAGTGCACTGCAGAATAGAAATTAATGCCATTTTTATACCATGGCAATTGGGAGAGTTGCAAAATTTGAGTAACAAATAAAAAAGTTAGTTTTTGGCATATTGTCCATAGCCTGTAGTTTTTAAGGCTCTAAAAATTCACTCACCCTGTCAGAAAAGCCAATCGCCAGTGACGAGTGAAATGATGTAATTCCCCATCCGTGGACTTAACTGTTACTTAGACTGTTTTTATGAAACGTATAAATCCGTCGAACATCGGAAGTCGAATTTTTTTATAAATCCAATACTTGCTTCTTGTAATGAAAGAAGAAAGTACGCTAACCAAAGTTAATACGCACTTATCACGCATAGACTGTAATTATCATACTAAGACTGTAACAGAATTCTTTTGTGAAATGAACGATAAACGCAATTTACACCCTACTTTTCAGTGATCAATTTATAGTGCACCTCAGTAATGCATATAATTTTCACTATGTTTGAAACACTGAAACATCATTAAATTACACTGCAAACGATTTTTCCCTATAGAACATTGCGTAACAGATTTCTTTTGTGTGACGCTATAAATGAATAATGCTTTGCATCCCTTATTTAACAAAAATCTTGTTTTAGTGCGCTTCATAATTGTATATCAATTTTATCAGATTTTGAATGGCGTAACATCATCAAAAAGCATTTGAAACGATTTTTTTCCATTGACTGTAAATGTAACAGAACACTTTTGACTGTCCCTGTAAATAAACTATGAGTGCTATACAATTCATTTTCAATAGGGATTATGCTATAGTAAACGTCAATAGCATGCAAAAAATTCAGAGCAATCTGAGTATATTTACGAGAGTTAGAGCCCGGGCAGATGGACAGACAAACCGAAGTCATAACTACTTTTCAACTAGATTGGAAAGTGGTAAAGAGAAACAAAAATTTGCCATATGCTATTTGAGAAATCCTATTTGAGTTTCTTAAAGTGTTTTATACAATCCTCTAAAAACCAGTTTGAAAAGGAAATGAATTGCTATCGATGCGATATATGGAGAAGGATTCTATGTGATTCTGAAGCCTTGGCAAGGTGAGTGTTTAGTAACATAAATAAGCCATGAATATCTATCTCTCTGCTATCCTCTCTTTCTGTTTTTCCAGAACTACTGGAAAACAGAACCCACGTCTTTCTGTCATAGTTGTTCAATTTTAAAAGATTAATCATTGTAACCTTTGTAGATTTCTGTCCGTGGTTGCCACTTTGGCCTTTTTAAAAAAAAATTCAGAAATTCTAATTTCATACTGGAAATTACAAAAGAAGAATTTTCACCATATGTAGTCACGAAATGACTGCCATTAAATAAAACAAAAATTACAACTATGAATTTTTGGTATGAGTTCAAATTTATAAATTTTAAAAAAGGCCAAACTTGCAACCCTGGCGGTTGCGTATAAATAAAAAAATTGCAATTTTAAATAGATTTATAGAAACATGAAAATCACAAAGCATCATCATGGGAAAGTATTGGGGATTAATCGTTATTTCCAATTAAGAAGAGATATTAATCGGCCTTTCGTGTTCTAAAAATCTGTTCTTAGAAATATGACTATAGAGCAATGTTCGATACTCATTGTGAGGAGATGAAACTTTCTCGGAAATTTACCGGCAATGTCTCATTCGAAGTAGAACTAATTGCTATCGGAAGATCAATTTATAACTTCTCGTGAAATCTACCGAGGTATTTCCAGCGAAATGATGGTAAGGCGATAATTGTCAGCGCATCAAGTTCTTCGAAAAACAAAAGATTTTGATGAGTTCATTGGAAATTCTTCCAACGCAAAAGTTAATGGAGTATGTTTGATTTAGATGAGAGGTATCCAAATGTTTCACTTTTTCCGCCCACGATGAGGAAAAAAAGCTTATATCGGGGAGTGTTTCTGGAGGGACAATATTTACATACATTGTTCTAACATTGATTGTAGCTGTTAAAGAAAGATTTTAAGAAATGGATAAAATCCAACGCGGGAAAAATGCACAGATATAGAAGGAAATCCTTTTTGTTTTCCTTTCTTTTAAAAATACTCTTAAAAAAATTATACACATCGGCCAATATATTATGAGCAGACACATAATATTGTGTTGATTCAACTTAAGTATGTAAAACATTTGCATTCTTCTTGGAATGGAACTCAAACGCCCTTAATAAGTGTGCAATGTTAGATTGTATCAACTTACGATCACAGGGCTCTAAATTCCAGTTATCAAATTCTGCTTCATTAACAAAGTTAATTAAGAGGCCAGGGTAATAACGCAAAATCATCATTACGTTATTCAAACAATCGTAAAGTGAGTCCCAAAAGTTTATGGACAACCATCGTTTTGGATTTAAGAGCGAACTAACGAACTAACTAAATACCTAAAGTAAGAAAGACGAAATAAATTATGTAAAAATATAATGATGAAATAAAAATAATAAAATACTCAAACAACTTTTAACAGCCATAGATTTAATAAAAAAAAAAAAAAAAAAAAAAAAATGCTGTCCCAAAAGTATATAGATAATCGGTATAAAAAGCTGATTTAAGTGCTGATATCCAAAATTTGCATATTCCAAGGTCATGTACTTGTGACGCAATAGTTTCCTGAGATAAAAAGCGAATCTGTCTTTCCGTTT
Source organism: Maratus michaelseni (assembly GCA_963931845.1). Taxonomy (NCBI): domain Eukaryota; kingdom Metazoa; phylum Arthropoda; class Arachnida; order Araneae; family Salticidae; genus Maratus; species Maratus michaelseni. Next base: position 388,160,088 of record OZ007587.1, on the reverse strand, counting down.
CCGACTGATTGCAAAGATGCCTCGCAATGTGCAGTTTTCCAAAAAGGAAATTTTGCAAATTTTTCGTTTAAAGGCTCGTGGATGGAAAGTTGTGGACATTGGAAAAAAAAAAAAAACTGGACGCAGCAGGGTTGGTATTTACCAAATTCTGTCAAAGGTGGCAATTTTGAAACAAAATCCTTTTCTGGACGATCAAAGGAGACAACTAAGCGGCAAGACAGAGAGATTTTGAGATTAGTTTCAACACAGAACCTGTCTGTACGGCAAGTTTCTAAAGAAATAAGCGTTCCAGTATTAAAATCTACAGTCCATCGACGGCTGCAGGCAAGTACATTTCTGGATTATCGCAAAATACGTCGTTCGCCAAAGTCAACAAAACGGCATAAAGATGCTCGTGTACAGAGAGCCCGAAATCACAAGAATTGGACAGATGAATGGTTGAGTGTTCTGTTCAGTGGTGAAAATAAGTTTAATTGAGATGTCCCTGATGGTTGGGTATATTACTGGTACGATATTTGCAAGGAACCACGAATTTTTTTCAGCAGCCAACAAGGAGGGGGTTGCACTCATGGTGTGGGGAGCATTTTTTTTTTTTTTTTTATAATAGAACAACCGATATTACTTTTTTGAAGGTCATCAATGTTCCAAAGATTACCAAAAAACGCTTGAAGTACAGTTAGTTTCATTCTGAAAGTTGATAGGTGGGGACAAATGGATAGACCAGCAAGACATTTGTCCATTCATGATTCCAACTCTACAATGCAGTTGTTTAGATAAAATCAAGTGACTGTTATGGACTGGGCAGCCAGCCATAAGTTCTGACCAGAGAACCTCTGGGGAATATTAACTAGAGACTTACATGCTAATGAGCGTAAATTTGCAAGGGTTTAAGATATAAAGCTGCAAATTGAACAAAGTTAGTTTTGGCCAGACAGTACTCATGAACAAATAATAAAAAATAATTATAAATCTTTCTAAACCATCGTGTAAAATCATACATTAGCTAATAATATAACAATTTATCAATAAATCGTACTTTTAAAATCTCTTATGAAATTAAAATAATAATCGAACATCGTTACATTTTGTGAATAGAAAACTAACACGCTGTTGAAATTTTATAGATTTAATTCTTTTAAAACGTTGAATGATACATCTTAAACTTTTGTATTAAATTTTATAGTAATTTATTGAAATGTTTTTTTATACGCATCATTGATGAAATATGATTGAAATATTCTTATATGAAGTATATAGTAAAATAAAAGTTTTATAGGAATGGAAAAAAAATATATTTTTAACTTTTCCAAAAAGATGATTCTTATATTTAAAAAATAATAAAAGTATAGTTTTTAAATTATATAACGTAACAATTTTAAGAAATGAAAACTTTTTAAAAGAGTTATTGCCCATTTTTTCTGAAACTAAATATAGTTATTTTTCTTACGAATGTGTAATTCAGTAGAATTATCTTTAGCAAGAATTAATTTCAAAAGAAATTGAGTTACAAAAGAGAACTAAAATTAAACAAAAAGGGCAGCTCCTTTTTTGAAGTAATATATACTTTTTGAATGAAGTAAATTTACTTGAAATCATTTTAATTAATGTATACAATAAAAGAGGAATTTTAAGAGTAAATTTGGATATTCTAAGAATATATATTCTAAGTACGAACTATTATCAAGAATTAAGAAGAAAAATGCTTTCACATAAATTTAATTTTGTAGCAACTGAAATGAAATTGAGAAAAAGTCACACTTTTTAAAACTTTTATAAAACTTTAATAAATGAAGAATTTTTAACAATCATCTGCAACATAATTTTAATAAATGTTTGATGACAAAAATTAAAAGATTTCTTCTTAGTTAGGAAAAACTTATATTCTAAGCCTTTTTATGCAAACATAATCATTTCTTTTTAAGCATATACTATATATGAATTTAATTTACTTCAGGACATCTTGGACACAAAGTTTTATTTGTTTATTTTTTAATAACTAGAATTACTTTTTAAATGTACTCGTATGCAAATGTTTCTGTATTAAAACAATAGAAAAAACAAACAAACAACAACAACAAAAAAAAACAAAAACAGAAACAGTTAAATTTCAGAAGAAACATGTATTACTTAATGAATTAAAGTTGCAGTTTAATTAAGACATTGCCATAGGATATTTAAAAAATATCCTTTTTTAAGAACTACAAATTTTTGAAAATGAAAAATAATTATTTCATGTAAATTTAATTTTGTATTAACTAATTGCGAAACAAGAAAATTAGTTGTCGATATTTTTCCCCTTTCAAAATAAGTCAAAAATTTAAAATTTTTAAATGGATTTTTAAAAGTAAAATTTTAATAATTTTCATAAATGTTTGTAGAGAAAAATTACAAGATTCCTATTTAATGTATAAATGCAGCTTAAAGGTTTTAAACGCTTAAATGAAGGCTAAGTTTATCAAACTAAATTTATCAAAATATGTGAAGCAAACTTCCTACTTAATTTTTAATTTCCAAAAATTTTTGCTTTTCTAAAGCATTGTCAAAAAGGCATTTATTTATTTTTAGTTCGATTTGTTTGTAAATTCTTGTGGCTGTCAATCATTTAAACGTTTTAGAAACAGAAATATTTTGCCCATGAAAGGGTTAACTAAATGTTTCTATTCAAAGCTTTTAAAATTCTACCTTTACTGCTCGAGAAGGACTGCTCAGACTAGGAACCAACTCTGTAGAGCATAGATGCTATAATTGTCCTGTAACAAATCGCTGGCATATTCGCCCCTTCGGTCCCCTTTATTGAGATTTAAAAAGAAAAATACGAAAATACAAAATCCCACCGGTAAACGCGACAGAGGGCGGCGTGGTGAACAATAGATATGGATATATGAATATAACGGAAACAATATTTGTGAAAAGGTAAAAATACAAAATAATTTCACTGCCCGATAATACAAAGCTCCGACCCGACAAGGGTCAGTGAACAAGGTTTGTGATCCAAAATTACTTAAAAGTTATTTAATTAATGCAAGATATAAAGAAGTATCTACAAGAGTTTAACTGGATAATTAAACAAGAACGAAAAATCATGCGTCAAGCATAGATTATGTAACACTTTCCAACGCTTCCAAAATAATTTTACAAATCATACTTGTTTAATAAGCTAAACGATAACATCTAAGTAATCCGAATACTTTTATTCAGCCCTGTATAGGATCTATAGATTTGTATATATACTACATAGGATGCTAAATTTTAGTTCAGTTAGGAAACGCGTAGCACAGTTTAAAATTCTTCGTCTCGAGTTAAATGATACGGAAATGTGTTCGCGAACTTTTGTGCTTCCCTGTATAGGATCTACAGAATTTATACACACCACGTAATAGACAAAAAGCGAGTTAAAATTAAAATCGCGTTCAGTAACTTTAAACGCACTTCCAGGAATTATTGTTAGCATACAGTAGATAATTCTTTTGTGTGTCCCTGTAAATGAACGATGACTGCTATACACACAATATTCTGTAGTACGCCTCTTGTAATGCACCTTATATAAATTTCAATGCGTTTAAAATAGTGAAACATTATTTAAATAAACCGCAGACGATTTTTCTCCATAGACGTAATGTAACGGAATCCTTTTGACTGTCCCTGTAAAGTAACTATAAGTGCTATGCACACCCTATTCCATATTAAGCTTCTTCTAATGCACCTTAGTGATATATATACATTTCAATGCGTTTAAAATAGTGAAACATTATTTAAATAAACGACAAATGATTTTTCCCCATAGACCGCAATGTAATGGAATTCTTTTGAGTGTCCCTGTAAAAAAACTGTAAGTGCTACACACTTCCGTTGAAATAGGAAACATGCTATATATATAACGACTATAACATATAAAAATTGCAGAGCAATCCGAGCATATTTACGGGAGTTAGAGCACGGACAGACGGCCAGACGGCAGACGGCCAGACAAACCGAAGTCATAAACACTTTTCAACTAGGTTGGAAAGTGTTAAAAATAGTCAGTGTAGTTAACAAGTTCGAGCTAACAGATTAGAATAGGATGAGTCGCATATCAATCTTCCTCTGTGGGAAATTTTGAAGCCGGCTAATGAGTTCTTTCCCCCTCTTTTGCGTCCGCCATATTTGATTTTGGAAGATAGACGTCCATTCAGCAGTCTTTGATGGAAGACGCTGCTAACTATGGTGGCAGCAGAAGGGGGTAGGAACGGCTTCAAGTGATATATATGTCGGCTTCTCCTATTCTGTCCTCCTACAATGTTAAACATTTGCAGCAAACTGTCCAGTCATTCGACCAGTTTTATAGAAAACGGTTACATAACTATAATTTAATTGTATTCTGACCATAATATGGGCAATAATATGGTCGGGATAAACTTTAATTACGGTTATGTAATCTTTTTCTATAAAAATAGTTGAATGTCTGGACAGTTTGCTGCAAATTTTTAACAGTGTAGGGTTTGAAAGATCAGTGTACTAACAAGATTTGAGTTGAATTTTCAAGATGTTTCTTTTACGAGAACATAAATCTGGGTCAATTTCAGCACAAAATGCCTTTTTAAAAGTGCACCTTCTCAAGAAATAGGGTACAAATTGGGCGAGGCCATGAAAAGTCTTCTTCCCTGTTTCTGTTTTCCGAACCATTTCATTCATGGTTCATTCCATTCTAATAGTTTTGTTAAATTGTAATTATTTTTCAAGGTAATTCAAAGTGATTGCGCTGATTACAGATGACAATAAATTCGTTGTAAACAACAATAGAAATAAAATATTTTAAGACCGTTCTCAATATTTTTACCCGCTCAACACCACGAAATTTTCTGACATTATTTTCTGACTCATTTTTAAACATAAAAGCATGATATTTACAGGCATGACTATCGAAGTGATTTGTAATTGAACATTTTTTTACATTTTCCGATAAATGAATTGCATCTTGAATAATAAGTGGTTATTGTCTCTGAACAGCAGCTTTCTTCATTTACTATGAAGATGCGTCAAGAAATTTGATTCAAAATGCCAACTTGCAAGTATTTTCTGAAAATTCGCCTGTCTTTATCACAAAATGGCAAAAACAGTTCGATTACATGGTTTCTTAATACGAGAACCTGCCAATTTGACACGTTTGCGAACACAAATTGTAGCGTACCTGGTAAGGCTGCTACCTTGTAAATCAGCCACAACTCAGTTTTAAGGTTTAAAACCCTTTTATTGAAACTAAGTGGGCAAGGTGTGTGGTGGAGTCACTTGATGAATGTATTCTATATCTTGCGGGGATTAACAAAGATCAATCGCTAACTTAATCTTCATTAGAAATAACTAGAAGATTTACTAAAATAACAAAGTTCCACTTACGTGTAGATCGTTGACAGTTCAATGCGGAAAACAGTTAGATTACATGGTTTCTTAATAAGAGCACCTGCCAATTTGACACGTTTGCGAATAAAAATTGTAGCGTACCCGGCAAGGTTGCTACCTTGTAAATCAGCCACAACTCAGTTTTAAAGTTTAAAATACTTTTATTGAAACTAAATGGACAAGAAGTGTGGTAGAATCACTTGATGAATTTATTCTATATCGTGCGGCGATTAACAAAGATCAATCACTAACTTAATCTACACTAGAAATAACTAGAAGATTTACTGAAATAACAAAGTTCTACTTTCGTGTACATTGCTGTCAGTTTTTGATGTGTCGGCTACTCTGATTATAAGAGTAGGCGACAGTGGCGCAGCCAAGGGGGGAGTTTGGGGGTTAAAACCCTCCCCAGAACTAAAAAAATCACTATAATTACCGCTTATATGAATCAAAATTCCGCCTTGGCGGAATCCGCCGCTTTGTTAAATCAAATTCTATCCAACAATGTGATTCAATTAAACGGCGAGAATTCTACTTAAAACTGTGAAAGCGCATATTACATACATCGGTTAAGTCAAAACTGGTCATTTGGACTGCGTCACTTTGTCATAGTAAAATAGTTTGACAGACGCTTTGAGTTATAAAAGCATTTTTAAAAGACGCTTTCTTGTTTGTTTGTTTGTTTTTTTCCCTCGTAAGGGTCTGTCATTTCATAGTTTTTTTTTTTTTTTTTTTTTTTAAATAACCCCTGTTGTCTGAATTCTATAAATTTTCCCTCAGTTATAAATATAATGGTTTTACAGACCATGGAAAAATTTTGATATCGAACTGTAAAAGAAATGTTTTCTTCTCGCTTCTTTTTAGGTGCGTTCGTAGTTATACAAATAACGTAGCACCTATAGTCGTCACCTGGTCCGTGCGTCTGCCCGTCTGGTCCGTCTGCCCGCATATAACAGCGCAAAAATTACCCAACCGAATGGTTTGAAATTTAATATATATAGAATCGTTGCAGAATTTTGTCGAGTCATTTCAAATTTTATGAAAATCGAATCAAAGCTTAAAAATATATTAATGAAAGTTTTCTTTATTCTGTTAAATCCTATCATACGTAATCTATATAATAAAAGAAGTGCAAGTCATGTGACTAAAGAAAACAAATATGGGCTGACCACATCTTTTTTCATATGCCAAGTGGCCATTTTTATTCAAAATTATTTTTTCGAATAAAATTGTATAAAAGTTACACTTTTAGAAGGATCGTTCAAAAAAAAAAAAAAAAAAAAAAAATTCTTGAGAGATGAGTTACATTAAAAAATGTATAGATTCTGAGATAACTTCAGTGGAAATTAGGTTAACCGAATATCTCAATCCATTAGAGTAAATAAACGCAGGAGATTCGTTCATTATGAGTCATAAAAATATTAAACCATGAAGGTAATCATTCACAAAGCAAGATCTCCATGGTGAAAAAAGAATCGCATTTGTAAACGTGGCATACATAATAAGGAAAAAAAAAGGCATGCTCATTAAGCTCCTAGCAGACTACATTCATTTCATTGAAATGATGAGGATGAATTTTTTTTAATTGCGAAACTAGTTATAAAATGAACGCACCTAATTTGTCTCGTTTAGCGTACAATTTCCCACTTTTTTTTTTTCTTTTTTGCAACGGGTCCTTTAAAATAACGAAAAAAAAAAAAAAAAAAAAAAAGTTATTGTCCGAACTCTGAAATTTTATTCGATTCTAAATACAGCTGTATCCAACCCCTCTTTAAAATTCCGTGAAATAAATCTAAGTCCTTGACTAAAGTCGAAGAGAACAGAGTCACATCAAAAAAGTCTAAATCATAGACTTAGTCACATTTAATAGTGAAAACATGAGCCGAAGCCGAGCTAACCCCACGCCGAAACAGCACCTAACTTTCTTTTAGCATTTTTATCGAAAATTTCTTAGATTTTTTTAAATACTTTTATTCAACAGAGCGTTTCAAAATTTTTGTAGGCGCTGTAAATTTGATCTTCCGAGATGCTTTTAAAAGATTGTGTCAAAATACAGACGTTTAGTTACTTTTAGCATCGAAAAAAGATCGTCTTCGAAAGGCGCGATATAACATGCGGTTCTAAATAAATCGTAATTTATATTGTTTTCAGTTGTTTTACACCTTTAAATTTCCCATTTATAATAAACTCTTTATGCCGAAAATTTGCATCTTAAAAGTAATCTCCATACTAAATTTCAAGTTTCTAACACTAACAGTTTCAACTTAATCATAATTTAGAACGCTTTTAGAAAGTTTTTCGCTCATTTCATTCTTTTAAATTTTGAATTTTAAAAAAATGTTCTAAGGAAGCATTTACTACATAAAAGTAAACATCATGCCAAATTCCAAGTTTCCACACCAATTTGTATCACATAAATCACAATTTTAGAATGCTTCTTACTCTTGCATTCTTTTAAATTTCGAATTGAAAAAATAAATTCTGGGCGAGCATTTACGTCTCTTAAGTACCATCATATAAAATTTCAAGAGTCTAGCCCTATAAGTTCTAAATATATTATGATTTAGAACATTTTAAGAACGGTTTTTGCTCATTTCACTTTTTAAAATTTTGAATTTTTTAAAAACCGTTTTGAACGAGTGTTTATATCTTAAAAGTAACCACTATGTCAAACACCAAGCATTTATACCAACTGTATCATACACAAATCGCAATTTTAGAACTTTTTTGTTCTTGCAACCTTTTACATTTCTAAATTTTCCGGATGATCATTTATATTTCTAGAGTAACAGCCGTGCCAAATTTCACATATCTAGCACATACAATTCCTAATTAATTGTTTTTAGATCATTTTCAGACCGGTTTCCGCCCATTTCATCCTTTTAAATTTAGAATTTCTTTAGAAATCGTTCTTAGAGAGCATTTACATCGCCAAAGTTACCACCATGCCAAATTCCAAGCTTCTATACCAACTGTATCGCACAAATCGCAATTTTAGAACATGTTTTTGCTCCTGCTAACTGTTCTGGGCTAGCATTTAAGTCTCTAAAGTAACAACTATGCCAAATTTCATGTTTCCAGCCTATGATATATAGAATCATATATATTTTATGTTTTATTCTAAAATTTAATTTTTCTATCTTAAAGTTTCTCTATGTGAATTAATGTCTGCATTCAAAATCTTTTTATTCTTTAATCTCGAAAGTAATCATTTCTTCCTAGGTAAAATTTTTCCCAGATTTTTCATTGTAACAGTAAAAGTACGTTACTTCTCTGTGGTTTCAATTCGTTATTTTAATCTACTGCAGATGACTTTAACATATGCTGTTTTGTCTTTCTTCGTACCTTGTGTTAAATGCAGGCGCCGTTTTCATAAATTGATTCCTGCATGAGATATGCAATATCAACATTTTTGTGTTCGCTGCTAACACATGTCTATGGCTTTCTCAAAAAAAAAAAAAAAAATCTCTAGTGCCTGGTGAGAAAATGTAGTGTTTGGCATGTTTTCATTTATGTGTTGATGAAAATGTATCTAAAAAAATAGATCAGATCTTCTCTAACTGTTGAACAAGAAGGTCGATTATTTAGAGGCGTAAAGAGGACCACCCTCGCCCTTTCCAGATGTGTCGAGCCCACCAGTGGCTGAGAGGTTCTGCTCTCGAAGCTGGTAGACGGGAGGTGCTGGGTTCGATCCCAATCGCGCACGTCGGCCTAATCGTTCGGAGTTTTCGTGGTTTTCTTCGAGCCGTGGATTTATCCATGCGTAAATACGGGTTAGGTTCCCTTAGAAAGACCCCCACGAAGGGCACTCCTCCCTGGCCTATATCCCAAGTGTAGATAATTGGCCGTCAATAATCAACCCAACCCAATCCAGATGTGTCGATGTGTCCGGAAATAAAGAAAAAGTTTTCACGTGATTATGCGTCTTTGATTGTACTGGTTTTTTGTTTGCTGTGGACTGTTTCCTATCAGGAGGGGAACCTAGGGTTATTTCGATGAACGTAAATGCACCAAAAATTACGATCACTTACATCTCCGATTTTGACAGCGAAATTCTCCATACAGCCCTAACTGCACAAATAAATGGTAATTTAGAAAGTTTACTGCTCCTTTCCCCTTTTTAAATTTCGAACTTTTTAGAAACCATTTTTAGTGAGCATTTACATCTTTTTAAAGTAACCGCTAGATTAAATTTCAAATTGCTAGAATCAACACTATCGTAGAAACCGCAATTTTAGAATGTTTTTTGTTCTTACACCCCTTTGGAAATTGTTGTACCGAAAAAATTGTTTGGAAATTGTTGTATAAAATATAGCCAATGTTAGAGAGGAGATGGTTACCAGAATTTTGACACCATTATTAAGGTTCCATACTTAAAAAGTAAAAACTGAACTATTATAAGATCACTCATGTGTCTTATTTTTCTGGTGCTCAGCGGGGAGTTGAGGGTTATCGACGCAGAATCATCTAAGGATTGTTGGTAATGATTTTCAATGTGTCTGTAATTATCTGAGATATTAATTAAAAACCCATCTAGAAAACAACGGCATGGATCAAAACAGTGTTGCTACTTTGTGACCTCCTTTTGAAGCGCGCTTGGCACAATGCTAAGATTAAGCTTTGTATAAGATCTTTGCTTTAGGTAAGATGAATCATAGTGAGAGTCAACATTTTTCATTTCCAACTGCATTCAATTATTGAAGGCAAATATTGAAAAATTATTCGTAGAATAATTCCAAGACATTAAGAGTCAGTAATTTTGAGACAACAATAGCTTATAATTCAATCTTATATGATATACGCGGTATCTTATATGATATGCGGTATAATGAAAAACTGTTCGATAACAAACCATTTGAATTATCATGCCTGCATATGTTTTCATTTTTGAAAATGAATCGGAAAGTTTCGCGTTGTTCAGAATACTTTATTTTAATGCTTTAAAATTGTCTACTATTACGTCAAATATGATTGAAAAGTAAATTTTCGTGTGAAACTCAGCGACTGTACTGTACATAAAATTAGTTGATGTACTGTATTCTTCCATCTTAAAGTTTGCCCCTCATCATTTTTAAACACTTTATAAATCTAATCTAGTTTTGTGTTATTTCATTGGTGCATTTTATAGTTTGTAACTCTAATGTTGTTTAAATGAATCATAACCAACTTAATTGCGGATAAAAGCATTATGATTTCATTCATTTAAAAGACTGATTCCATTAACCAGTGATTCAAATAACCGGCAACCACCTTTATCAGAAACACAAAACCCCCCCTAGAACCAAATTCTGGCTGCGCCACTGGTAGGCGAAGTTTTGATTGAGAACGTACTGTTTGTCTAATGTGCGTAAAAGTGATCAAGGCTATCATTCTCTAACTTTCGATGAATGAGTGTGAAAACCTCGAAACTTGTGAGTTTTTGCTTCGTATTGATATGTATGGAAACTTCTACATCTGGTCAATCGGTATGTTAGTATTTAAGCACCGGCATGCGTTGGGAAAGTGGAACTTGGATCGAGTTTTTTCTTCCTGTGAGTTGCTGTTAGATCAGGCTAGTGTAATCATCTATTAGAAGCTGAGAAAGAGGAGTAGGTATTGGTAAGCGTAAAATGAGTTACTTTGTGCTAATCGAAATAAAGTTGTTTCGGTGCTCACGGAGTGCCATTTTCAGTAGTATCGTAAGCAGACATCTTGCTATCGGAGTTCGACTAGCTTGCATAGTGGAGATTTGATTTTACTGAAGGTATATTGACTTGCTGCCTTGTCCAAAGTTGTAAGTGATACTTTGAGTTATTTCTAATTGATATTTGAAGTTGTATTTTTGCTGAGTGACGTTTCGTGGGAACTGATTTCTTTTGGCTTAAGGAAAATTAGTAGAGTCTTTCTCAAAATCCCTACCCACTTAAGGTTTTATTAAACGTGACTTTGATTTTACACATTTTGTGCTCTCTTTCCGACTGACTAGCATTGTTCACTGTCACCAACAGCGACATGGCTGATACAAGTTCAAATCACTAACGAATCCAACGTTCACTCAATGCTTTAGGCTGTGATGCCAGAAACACTCGTAAATCTTTAATGCAGTTTGACTTCTACTAAAACTACACTGCAAAAGCTCATACACAAAAATAAACACAAAAAAACGCATTTAAGAACACAATTTGTCCTCAAATTAAGAACACTTTATAGTGTTGTCAGTTAGAACACTTTATAAACAACAATTTATTGTGTTGTGATAGTGTTCTGAAATGTGTTCCGATCCAAAAATGTGTTCTAAAAATAGTGTTGTGATTAAAATGTGTTCTAAAAATAGTGTTGTAAATAGTGTTGTGTTAAAATGTGTTCTTACAATAGTGTTGTACTGTACAACGCATATTGTCCCCAAATTAAGAACACTTTTCAAGCATCAAACACAATTTAGAACACTATAAATAGAATACTATATTAAGCATCACACACAATTTAGAACACTATAAATAGAACACGATATTAACACATTTAACATACTTTCTAAAATAAGATTTTTTTAAACACAGAAACAATGAATTAATGTTCCAATTTTTTAATAGTGTAATACTGAAAAGACAGCGAAATTCCACTAGAATAAACTTCCTGAAATCATGAAAATAACGTCACATAGGATTTTTATAATGTAATCTCAGTAATGAATTTTATAAAGAATTTCATGTAGGTACAACATTTCTATTAATTTTGTTATTCTTTTAAAACTAAAATTAAAAATTAAAAATTTTTATTTAAACTTTTATTTTAAAATGTGCAATTACTTATTTAATGGTAAGAGATGAGAAATAATGAAACACAAACTGAATACAAACCTGTATTTAGCATAATCACAATACATACCGCTTATTATTTTTTTTTATAGATATTATTTTTTTATGTTAGATCATTGTATTGTTAGCAAAAACTCTTTCTTTGAACTAGGAGATGCTCATGGAATGAGAAATTAAATTGTACAAAAATGCCAGTCGCATACAATTTTCTGTGATAAAATAAACTGAAAAAATTGAGTCTTATTTGTGTATCTGGATTTCACCTTTAGTTACAAAATGTTTGTTTTTTTCACAAAAATGTAATAAATTTCCCCAAAATATCCTTTAATTTTCACAAAATGGGCACCAAGAAAAAAAAATAAAAAACCTCATCTACCCTTGGGATTTGAAAGTATTCCAATGTTTTTATGTTTGTTTATGTGTGTTTGCTTTTTTTTCTTTTAGGAATTTCCTAGCACACAGGATTTAAGAAAGTAATTTAATCTGGTATAAGTCATATTTATTATTTTCGATATTTATAAAGTGCTTGTTAAAAATGTTAAGTAGTTGAAGTGGAAACTTGGAAAATATAAATTTCACGAAAAAAAATCACTGAAATTTTTTTATTATTATTTTATAAAGGAATGAAGATAAATACTTCCAAAAAATGACATAATTCATTAATAATAATGAAATAGTATAGCTACTAATAATTATTAGAATTATTATGATATATTTTTTCCAGGATCAGGACTGTAAATTTTAACATAAGCATTAAAATTTAATATTTAACTATAATATTTATTTATCTGTTTTTTGCTCAGAATGAAAATTTAGTAAATGGCTTCATGGTTAAAATACATGATTTAAATCAGTAATTTTCTTTAAAAGTTAACTTCAACATTTATATTTGAAGGAGAAAAATATTTAATTTATATGAAAAAAAAAAAAAACTTAAACAAATAAACCATTGCTAAATATTATTTTTACGTACTTTGCATTGTGTATATAAAAATGAAACTGGTCTCATTGTATAAAGATACTTTCAATTATTTTTTTATTTTTCATTAAGTTAAGTAATAATAACAAATAATTGTTTTTATAAAAGCAAATACATGGCAATTATATTTTACAGGACCTGATTTTAAATTTATAATATTATTGAATATAATATTTCCGTCATAATCGTACCTTTTCATAATACGAAAGACGAACATTATTATAATAATAGAATATAAAAATGAGTAGTTCAGTTAGATTTTAAACATTTAAAACATTGTCGTTACATTTCTCTGAAGATACACTTAACGTTAATATCATAATATTCAGCTAGAGCTACTTATTTTTCCATATTAACTAACTTAACGAGCATTTATTACCAAGAGCACAGTTCATTAAAAACAAGTTCATTAAAAACTTTCAAATCTAACAAAAATTATTCAATTTTATGTTTAGCTTATTTTGAATATTTTGCATTCAATGTTGATTAAAAACATAAATAAATCTAATCTTTTCAATAATTTAAAATAAAATTTACAATTAGTTTTAATGCTTTTGAAGCAAAGAAACTTGCATTTGCATTTGTAATGTGAATATATACATATATATCTTTCCAAAACTTTGAATTTCAGTTTCAACTACTTAATATATTTGACAAACACTTATAAATAACAGAAAAAAATATGACTTACCCAGATAAGTTCATTTCTTCCTATGCATGCTTCTTTCAAAAAGACATTTCTTATTATCAAAGAAATATAAGCAATTGAATCCATTTGGACATTACACTGTTAACTAGTTATTTTAAAAACACAAATTGCACAAATTGTGCCTATTAGTTGCTAAAATCAGTGTAAAAATTGTTTTAAACACAATAAATATTATGTGTCGAAAATTAAAAGGTCCGTAGTCGTTTGTGATGTTCTTCTTCCCCGATGATGGCTTTAAGTTTAAAGCCGAAACATGTAGGATTTTAGCTCTTTTATGAGTTTAAAACAATTTTTACACTGATTTTAGCAACTAATAGGCACAATTTGTGCAATTTGTGTTTTTAAAATAAATATAAGCAGTTTCACACTCTACGTGCTTATACTTCTGCAGAAATATACGCTATGAACTGCAGTTTTAACAAGCTACCAAGTCCACGGTCCCTACAAGGTCAAACAACCGGACCACAGTACAGTAGAGCTCAGAAAATCCCACATGCACCCCTGTTCCAAAAACATGTGCTTTTTGCGAGCCGGTCTAACGTGTTAAAAGCGTTTCGAAAATGTTGTAAAATCTGTGTTGAAAGTATTTTAAAAGCGTTTGGAATCAGATAGTGTTCTAAAAATTAGATGGAAACACAATCTAAACGCATTTCTTGTCCTTGCAATTTCCAACAACACTTTCGAACACAATTTTCCCCCTCACGCAACACAATCGTAACACATTCGAAACACAATTAAAACGCTTTCAGGTAGAAGTGTTCATTATTATGTTCATATACCGTTGTAAAAGCGTTTCACGCATTTGCAGTGTAGCAACCCGTGGCTACCGAAGAGCTTTCATTTCAGACAATAATTCAAAGTATCTTGCCCAATTCCTCTTGGAACGCGTCGAAATCACGACTTTCGCTCACCAACGCAGGACTTGATTAACAACTAAGCAGGACTCTACCCAAATCCACCGATACAACCTTTCACCTCACCTTTTATATCTTGCATATCGACCAACGAAGCTAAATTTGCATATACTTACAGCGAAAAACAGTAACAGAGAACTCTAAACTCCGAGAACTCTAAACACACTTCGGAAAATTAGACTAAAATACAGTATAGATGTCGCTGTAGCGCACACAGGTTAGATGTTGACATCTTGTTCGGATTCAAAAAACTAGAGTCTCTTTATAAGAGAGTTTCTAGTCTACTACAAAATGAATTTAAAAATTTGTCATAAAGTAGCCAGGTTGTAATATTTAAGAACAGCCTTAAGAGCCTACACTAGTCTCGGGAAGAAACGCTCAATCTAGTGTGACTTTGTCTATGGGAAGGTTTTAGAGCGATTTTTCGCTGGCATTTTATTATTTTTAAATGCTTTTTTTTTGCATAGGATAGCTGAAGTCAATCTCCAACGTTGTTAGTTTTTACTTTTTCGATTTTTGTTGCAGTTTTCTTTATAAGCGGGCATTTTCAATTTTGGGACCGGTTGGAACTGGTTCTGAAAGTGAAAGTACCCTTATATATAATAACTGGAGTCAAAATCGAAAAAGTAAAAACTAACAACGTTGGAGATTGACCTCAGCTATCCTATGCAAAAAAAGCATCTAAAAATATTAAAATGCGAGCGAGAAATTGCGCTAGAACTTTCCCATAGACTTAACATTAGCTTGAGCGTTTTTTCGCATGACTGATGTAGGCTCTTAACGCAATACAGAATAAATATCAAAGTTTTTTTTTTTGCGTACTTCATACATTCTTTGATTGTTTATGGTCACAAGAACAACTTTGCAAGTAATAGTAGTTCATTTCATACGAAACATTATGAAGCAATTTCGCAGTCACTGTTGACTCGCATCTGTATCAAAGAAATGCAGAGTGGGGCATATCTGTAACATATATAAGCAACAGCTGCCATTGATAGTTGCTTCAGTATAGAAAAAAATAAAGTGCAATTTTGCTTTTTAAATCGCACACAAAACATTGACTTTAGATGACTTCGTATGCCCAAAGGTTAGCCCATAGAACAGTTATAAAATACGCAAACAAACTTTGAATTTTCTTCTGTATTGTATCCAAATTGTTTCTTTCTATCGTTGTTTACAACAAAATTATTCTCATTTGCAATGAGACAATCATTTTGAATACCTCTGTATTTTAACAATGCAGGATATAGCAGAGTCATTTCAAAGTCATGCTAATGATTTTAGTTTTGTCATTTATTTTTAAAAAATGTTCTTCTTTCCCCATTCTTTTCATTTACATGACGATCATTATGAGAATAGAGGGCAAATTGGGATTGTTAAAGCTTAAAAACTTCAGCTTCAAACTTTAAAAAAAAGATGTATGTCGATAAAATTCCATTTAATCTTATTAATGTAGGCACTTCTTTTCCTTAATAAAAGTTTTTATTAGAATTCTAGTACCTTCATTGTGATTTTAATTTTTTATCATCAAATAAAGAACCAAAAATTTTGTTATTTTGTTTCAAATTTTATGTCAGTGAAATATCCTAAATCCAGTTTAAATCTGTAATGATAAAATTGACCGACTTTTTTTCTTTTTTTTAATGAGCCAATTAAGTACTTTTTAGAATTTAAAACAGTTATTGCTCAATATAAATGTTTCGTGAGACAATGGAATCTTTTATTGCATTACTTTATTTTTGTTTTTATAGTATAATTTTTTCTAAAGAAAGGAAAAAAGGGAAAATTTTAAGAAATTACTTACATTTTTCAGTTCAAAACTTTGAATTCAATCATTTGTGACATAAGTGGCACAATGTGCGGGTTATCTATTTAATGCTTGTTGCATTGATGATACAATACCCACTCAAAAATACAATTAGAGACATGTACGAGGTGTGGATTCAAAAGTTCTCGGAATCGCTGTCTCTGCTGTCACTGTGTAGTACCTCTAGTTCGCTTTCAACACTGCTAATAGTGTACTATAAAACCATTAGGCATCCCAGAATTTTTATACCACATTTGTTTATACTGAGATTTCCATTTCTAAAATCAATTTATTTTCTAATACCAGTAAAATAAAAATATTTTTAAGATAAATGTTATCGCTAACATCCTTTAAAATACGTATTTATATTTTCCCCTAATAAATATCTTGTAAGCATAGCGCATATATACATAATTGTATTTCCATTCTACATCAAAAGACGATAACTAGCCAAATAAGGTAATCCTAAATCAAATATCTTTGTCAAAAAATTCTCTTCCCATTCCTCCGTCCACTAAATTGCTGAAATAAACTTTTCTGACCACAAGTGACTCATACGTCACAGCCGCCTTCTCCGAGGCTAACGGAAAAGACAGGCTACCGCGGTGCATTCCACTTATCTTTTTTTTACAGACCGCTACAGCGACGTGTAACTCTTTTCGTATACCTTCATTGGTGCATTTGAGTATCACGTGACTCCGGCGGTTTGTAAAAAAAAAAATACGCGTAGAGCACCGCGGTAGCCTTTCTTTTTCGTTAGCCTCGCGCCTTCTCCTGATGGTCGAATATTATCATTCATTATTGGAGCGGCGGGTGTTTTTGTAGTTGCAGTGCTCGTTTAAATTTCATTTGTTTGTGCTAGCGTGAAAAGAAAATTAATGATTTGAAAGAGCGAAATGTTTGTGTTAAATTTTATTTTAAACTCAGAAAAATGGCAATAATAAAAAACGTCGCGAAATTTTGAAACTTAGTTTTTGGTGAAGATGCAATGAGTAAAACACAAGCCAGCAACAAACTTCACAAAGTGGGACGAAATGACAAATTCTCTTGATATAGATGGAAATTATATGTATTTTCCCAAGTTCTGCCAAATATGGAGATCTTTTCTATAAGTCTAGTTGCATGGAAAACCATATATGTTTTGTTCCTTTACATGCAGTTAGCCTCGTTTCTAGAAGGAAATGTATAGGAAAAGTAGGAAAAACAAGTGAAAATAAAAAATGAGTAACTAAAGAAAATATTTTCAAAATTTTGAATGAGTAATATTCTCGTGAGCAATATTCTAAGCCTATATTTTAAATTAATTAAATTTTGATACCTATGTACGTTTTTTTGGTTTAATTTTCAACAATTTCTCCTTGTAAAGTCAAGATCCCACGATATCCCATTAAATCTTTGGTACATTCCTCTTTTTTGGTATTTGAGGAGTGAGAAACGTTACGATTACCAGCGCCCAGGTGCAATTTCGATAGATAGCGGTATTCGATTTGATGTAAGTTTACGTAAAAAAAAAAAAAAAAAAAAAAAAAAAAAAAAAAAAACATGCTTCTGTACCATCCTCATTAAAAAAAAATACTTTATTCTTTAAAAATAACTAAAATTTTAGATTTTTTAATTAAAAATGTATAAAAGTAACCACTTTGTATAAAATTAACAAATATTGGCGTAATTGGGAACTGTGAACCGACTCGATAAACACTGAAAACCACTTTGTCAATGTCTGTAAAAAAAAAAAAAAAAAAAAAAAAAAAAGGCCACTTCGTTGCAGGGTGCGTGGTCTTTGCACATTGACAGAAAATACTTTAATGGGCGCAAGCGTTACTAAAGGTTAAATTCTCGCCGAGATAGCTGCATACCAACTCAGGAGAAGATTACTTTTAAAGATCTGGTGGCAATTAATTTGTATTTTATAAATATATTTTTAAATAAATACATTTAAGGAACTTTTGCGTCATACCTCGTATTTACCCGATAAATGTTTATTATCATGAATTATAAATTGTAGTTACATAATAAAAATCATTTAATGTGAAATTAATGATTGTGATTTCTACTTTTGCTAATACAAAGAGCTACTCAAAATTTTTATAAACGTTTTGAAGTTAAGCATTTTTTCTACCAATGGGCCAGATGACATACTTTTCAAAGTTTTGTTTTACAGTGATTTTACTTGTAATTTTAAAAGCTAATAAGTATCAAAATAAGTCTGCAATGTATTAAAAAATATCTGTGAGTGTTGAAACAATGTTAACTCTCAACAGGGGTGATAGAAATTGTCGCATAGCTACTGTGAGCGGTCTCTGAGAATGCTTGATCGAAAGATGAACAAAAGGCTTGATTAACTCATACGATACTGTTTGTAACTTTATGTACTGTACTGAATAACTATAATTAAAAATCCCCTATTCAGAAGTACCCAATGATAGGAGAGATAGGGGATGAATGTTACATTTTCACAAAAATATTTGTTTTAAATATTTTATTTAAGTTATTAATAATATTATATATCGCATTTCATATATTAGGTGTTTGTCTACATCTTATGCACAATATTTATTCAAGATTATTATTATACAGAAATATATTATGAAATTTAAAAAAAGTTCACCTCTGTCCCAATCATCCCCACAGCAGGGATGGATGGGACACAAATATTTTCCTCTCTGTATTCAATGATACCAAATTAAAATTTATAATTATAAACTTATATGTAATTATGTTTGTAATATATGACCTTATATGGCTGTTATATATCAGTGTTAGTAATCTAAGAAGTGAAAACACAGTTAATTATGCATTAAAAAACTGTAATTTATATTATATATTATAACTGAAATTATAATGAATTACCTAAGTTAAAGTTGCACGGATGTGCAAATAACAGTAACACAATAAATATGGTTTATCAAAAATTTTCTAAATGTGGTCTGTCAGTCGCATAATCTGGTATGAAATCAGTTTGAGTGAATGTATTGCTGTTAAAAAGGAAAATGGCAGTTTTCCTAAAACACTGGTTATGTTTATGTTGCTAGTACTAAAAGCTGACAAAAATGCCTCCTTGGCAAAAGCTGAGAGGTTATAAATTGTAATATGCTCTCCAAGATTATTTGTCAGCCAATCATCTTGGACTGCTCTCAGCTTTGCTTTTAAAGGCCCATAAACAGAAACATCCAGTGGCTGAAGACGACGGTGGCTACAATGAGGAGGAAATGTTAAAAGACTAATTAACATAAATTATTAATATATATTACTTATATAATTATACATATTACTTTCCCCTGTTCATTATAAATTATTAATTTATCAATTTCAGTATCCTCTAGGGATGAATGAAGCAGTCCCATTCATCCCCATTTGAAATGTCCCAATCATCCGCTTGATGCGTATATTCAATTGCCAGTCATTTTGTCTCAGAAATTACTTTGTCACAATGGTTAATACTCATTCATTTTAATTACCAATATTGAGCCTTGAAATAAATAACTATAACATATCTTAATTGTTTATAATGCATAAAATATGTAAACAACTTCGAATATATATAAAAAAAATACTTTTAAGCAAAGTTTTCAGGAAATGCAACTTTGAAGGAAATTGAAAACAGTCATGTGGTCTTGCTTTTGTTTCTGAAGCACACAATGATAGTGTCATCTATGAGGATAGAAGCAACTAAAAAAAAATGTTTATTGCCTGAAATATTGAGAATGTCCCATGCATCCCTTGTCTTATTCATCCCCTAGTTCCCCTACCACTATAGCTTTAAATGAAGCAAATTTTCACTAGTATGTATAGTTAAACTGAAAATTACAAATTAAACTTTGAAAATTGAAAAAAAAAAAACAGTTTACACTTTTGATGACTGTGTGACGGCATTCGACGCGCTGGTTTTTTTAGGAGTGTGAGAAATTAGAATCCTAAATTTCAGCGTGATTATGACGCCTAGAGTAGAGCGCCAAAAGGAAAAATAATTTATCATATAATGGTTACATATAATGATACAGACCTATATCATTTGGTTGAGTTTGGGCATTAAACACATCTTTCGAAAACTTGGATTAAAGAACTCAGGACTTCCATTTAAAGTGGAATCCGACTTACTACGACTATTCGAACATTCTACACTGGCAGTTTCTGACTCTTAGCCAGCGTCCTGTGCACACACTGTAAAAAATGACCAATGTTTCTTATTTTATGAAAATATGCTACAACCACGAACGAAAATATAATATAATCTTCTGAGTTATCCGAAATTTCAAATAGCATGTTACATTGTCTTTTGAATCCCCAAAAACGAATACATTTTCAAAATTTAAAGAATAATTTATAAAAACAAATTATTTTTAGCTGCCCGAATTTTTCAGAAACGTTTCCGAAGGGTTTTTATAGTGTATTAATTAGGTTCCTCAGCCAGGAATACCTGTTTTTCGAATGCTATCAATTCTGAAGTAAACATTTTCATGCTAAAAAAAAAATGTTTAACAGACAAACATGCAAAATTAACAGCGTTAACAATAACATTAAAATTAAGATTATTTCTTTACTCTTTCATGTATAAATTAACTTATGCGGCTGAAAACGTGTACTTGAGAATGGATAACATTCGAAAAACAGGTATTCCAGCCTGAGGACACTAATTAATACACTATAAAAACCCTTCGGAAACGTTTCTGAAAAATTCGGGCAGCTAAAAATAATTTGTTTTTATAAATTATTCTTTAAATTTTGAAAATGTATTCGTTTCTGGGGATTCAAAAGACAATGTAACATGCTATTTGAAATTTCGGATAATTCAGAAGATTATATTATATTTTCGTTCGTGGTTATAGCATATTTTCATTAAATAAGAAACATTGGTCATTTTTTACAGTGCAAGAAAAAGAAATAAATCTATATGCAGTTATGAAACAAACTGTATTGAGCAATATCAAATACATATTAACACTAGAAAGTATATATTTAAAAAAAAATGTATAAAAGTAAAAATAGTTTACAAAAACACATTCTTTTATAAGTATACAACGTATGTCTTGAAAATCACGCCTCATTTCTTGACTGCAATTCATGAATTTTCCAAACAACTTTTGTTACAACACGTTAATTTGGCGTGAGCACCGAGCCCGATTATGGAAAATCCACCGCTTTTTCTACGCTTGGTAGAAAGCGCGAGTTAGTGGATTTATTAAAAAAAATTATTTTTACTCTGTTTCATTTTTAAGATAGGGCAACAGCAAAGAAAAAATCATTCTTTAAACTATCTTTTTAGGATTTCTAAATTGACTTCTTAACGTATAACCATAATTTAATTAATATGGAACTATTAATTCATTACTGCGTATTTTTAAATGTATATATATATATATATATATATATTGCACTGCTTATTTATTTATTTATATTTTCCATTTTTTCGTGTTTACAATAGTTCGTTGTTCCAGTTACACAGCCAGTTGATCTTTTTTGGAGAATACGGTACGGCGCATAATCAACTCCATTGTTGTCGTAAATCATCGTATACAATTGTAACCATAAAGGATATTTGGCAATTTATCACCTGTGGCGGTCTAACGGAAAAATGCCTTACAATTAACTTACTAATTTATGATTAAGTTCTAAAAATATTAAAATACTGTATTGTGATGGAAAACACAACTGAGTCCATAATTTTTATAATTCTACCTATTAAGATATGAGTGAAAAACCAATTGCAAAATTCCACATTTACAAGTTGAATTAAATAATATAGTCGAACCGACCATTTGAAAACTCGGGGGAATGTGAAAAATTTCGAAAAAGTGAGGTTTTATAAATGAGGGAGTCGGGGCAAGAAAGTGCCAAGCCACATTTTTGGTGAAATAAATCTAACACTGTAATCTGCTGTTTAACATTGTAAATTATAATATCCTACATATGATTTGTTTCTAATGTCACTTGGTGGCAGCATATGTCCCAGGTTTCGTTTTTGCCCCAGACGTTTATGCCCCCAATGAAGATAGATACTTTACAAAGGACGTTATAGTAATATCATTAAAGTAATGCCATATTGTTACTCAGAATATCTCAAATAATACTAAAACAATGGCGAAAAAACTTTATGCTATATAGATTTGAGTATTTGATCAGATTTTCAAACTGAAATATCTCAGAAGTTCGAAAATGTGGCTTAGCACTCTTTTGACCCGACCTCCTTAAATGTAATAAAAAAAAATTGAAAACATATAAAAGTATTACATTCTTACGAATTTATTTTTCTATTCGTCCTAGGTTGTCACGAGTCTACTATAGCTTAATCGACTTTTCTTTCACTGCGTACTGTATGGTAAACTATAAAAACTTTTAGTTTGCATTCCGGCATACTCGTATTCATAGCCGAGAGAAAATCTTATTTCAAACGTCAGGATATAGAAAAATCTTAACTTCGTCACAAAATACTACTAAAAACCGTTAATTTCTCATCCTTTTACTCAGCTATGTTATTATTGATTTTCAATGATCACAGAATTAGTAGTCACTATACATCAATTTATTTTGTACATAACAAGGGCTCGTGGTACAATCGTTAAAAGGCATCTCCTTGGCGAAAATTCTACATTCTTCAAAATCAGTATAGCAACCCAGTTTTAAATAAGCTGGCTTGCAAATTCAAGCACTCAATTCACCTCTCATTTTATTTAAAGGATACACCTTACAAAAGACTCTTGTGGATAGCACTTAACAATTGACGCATTTACAAATATTTTGTTTATATATTTCACTAAACTTCTTACCGTACTTAATGTGCATCAATCCCACAGTAACGTTTTCTAGTAAAAAACAAAAGATAAAGTGATAAGGATACACCTCACAAACGACTCTTGTTGATAGCACTTAACAATCGAACCATTTACAAATATTTTGTTTATATATTTCACTAAACTTCTTACCGCACTTAATGTGCATCAATCCCACAGTAACGTTTTCTAGTAAAAAACAAAAGATAAAGTGATAAGGATACACCTCACAAACGACTCTTGTTGATAGCACTTAACAATCGAACCATTTACAAATATTTTGTTTATATATTTCACTAAACTTCTTACCGCACTTAATGTGCATCAATCCCACAGTAACGTTTTCTAGTAAAAAACAAAAGATAAAGTGATAAGGATACACCTCACAAACGACTCTTGTTGATAGCACTTAACAATCGAACCATTTACAAATATTTTGTTTATATATTTCACTAAATTTCTTACCGCACTTAATGTGCATCAATCCCACAGTAACGTTTTCTAGTAAAAAACAAAAGATAAAGTGATAAGGATACACCTCACAAACGACTCTTGTTGATAGCACTTAACAATCGAACCATTTACAAATATTTTGTTTATATATTTCACTAAACATCTTACGGTACTTAATATGCATCAATCCCACAGTAAGGTTTTATAGTAAAAAACAAAAGATAAAGTGGATAATTGTTATTTTCAAACATGTGAGTAGCATTATTACTACTTAAATTCTAAAATATACGGCAATGAAATGAATAAAAACTTAGTTATAATGAAAGTAAGATTCATTTATAAGTGTTAGCACATAAACTAGAGTACAATTCACAGACATTTATGTGTGTTTCAAAACTACATTCCAATACACCAAGAATCGTAACATTGTAATTCTACTACATAATGAATGCTATTCACTGTTTCAAACTAGTGGAG
This sequence comes from Maratus michaelseni, assembly GCA_963931845.1. Classification (NCBI taxonomy): domain Eukaryota; kingdom Metazoa; phylum Arthropoda; class Arachnida; order Araneae; family Salticidae; genus Maratus; species Maratus michaelseni. Next base: position 388,135,812 of record OZ007587.1, on the reverse strand, counting down.
AAAGCTTTGACGAAGATTCAAAGTAACTTTGTTCAGTATTCATATTATAATATTACGAATAATTTTAATGATTATTTATTCTCGGACATTATAGTTGCATTAACGTTTAGTTGTATATAATAAGGAAGACAAAGCTCGTGGTATCGTGTTATGTTGATTTGAACCTTTTACCACAGTTTTTAAAAATATACTAGCTGACCCCCGCCTGGCGTTGCCCGGGTCCGTGATAATAAATAAATTTAAAAAAAATCAAGTTTTTATTATTTTATATCTTTAACCTGATTTTGTGTGAAATTATATTTTTAAATGAAAAATTCGCGAAAAAAAAGATATTTAGTGATAAAAGCGCTATTTTTTTTTTTTTTTTTTTTTTTTTTTTTTTTTTTTTTTTACCAAGGGTTGTTTCATAGTTTTAAAATAAAAAAGTTCTTTTTGTCCTAACACTTTGAAATCTTTATTGGTGATAAATAAAACGGTTTTACAGCCCGTGCAAAAATTTCATGAAAAAATAGTTATCTAGTTGTAAAAGAAATGTTTTCTTCTCGCTTTTTTGTTTGTTTGTTTGTTTTCGTGTCGGCTCTTTTAACATAGCAATAAAAAATAGTTCTCATATTCCTAACTCTCTGACATTTCAATCGGTTATGAATATATAACTGTAGTGAAAACATGAGTTCTTTAAAAAAAAAAAAGCTTTAACTTTCAACCTCAGAGCAAAAACATATTAGAAGGTGTTTGTTTTCAATGCGATGGTACGGCTTCATCCCCTCTAGGCTAAACAGGTGAGGGTTGGGTTAATCAATCAGGTTTCCCGTTTCTGAGGGTAGAAGCCAAAATAAAAAACCCAACCCCCCACCACCACACCCCCCCCCCAAAAAAAAAACGTTGACGCATGCGCAAAGAGACGATTTTCATGTGGATTTGACAGAATGCGCTTTTCGTTTTAAATATATAGATTTTAATCAGTGTTTACTATTATACTATTCTACTGAATAGAAACAGAAAACCTATTAGTTTATAGACAGGATACGTCATAAAGGTCCAAATATTCACCAACCGCTATAGCAGAATTAATATTTACAAAGTTACATGATGCTGCTGACAGTGTTATATGTTTTCGTTATATTGGATATGTACTGGGTTACTATTACAATTGAAGTTTCTTTTGGTTTCATCTTATGTTGCAATATTTGATTACACTTAAGTTATAAAACCGGAAAAGAGTTCTCCAAATAATTCAGGCTCATGTTTAAATAATGCTAAATTCCATCATATATATAATGCTCTAATGATACTATTGATGATATGCCGTACAATAAATATTTTATATTTATGCAATAGCTGTAACATACAAATACAAATATAATAATATATCGATACAATTATAAATTAATAATTATATCGATGATACTATCACACCATACATTTAAAAAAATAAGCGCACACAATAATAGTGATAATATTTATAATTGATACAATTAAATACAGACTCAAATCTAGGGATGTACCGAATAGTGATTTTGGCCGAATATCGAATATTCGGCACACAGGTGAACCGAATATCGAATATTTGGCACACAAGTGAACCGAATACCGAACATTTGGCCATTTGAATTGTAACTATTTGGCCGAATACCGAATATTTGTCCAGCCGAATACTTCTATATATCAGGGTTTAACAGTTGCGAGAAAGGTTTTGAATGCACCAGAGGGTCTAAAGTGAAACGATGTCTAAAGTGAACGATTATTTTCAGAGGTTGGAAATGTAGCAGATAATTCGGTCAAGACGAATATTTTCTGACCAGGAAACCAGCATCGCAATCCATTTATTCAATCAAAAATACAGGGTGTTTCATTATAAGCTGAACCCGAATTTTCGTTCACAAGTTTAACAATAAAGACGTATTTTAGCGATACTTTCATCATATTAACTTTGCTTTGTATAAAATGTGATAAAATCATTGGAAGTGAACGAATTTTAGTCAGTGGCACTGCCTATGTATTGTCAGCTGCATTCTGAATAATAGAATGTCTAACTTAGTGTTGTTTGCACTGAAATGGTGCCAATTTCTAACACTTCTTGTCATATTTCACAGAAAGCAAAGTAAGTCTGATGTTTGAATATATATTTGCAATATCTTCATTATTGTTAAAGTTAAACGAAAAGGCAAGCTCGACTTGGAGTGAGACACGTATACTGTATTTTTGAGTAAGTGGATTGCGATCCAAGTTTCCCATTCGAAAACAGTTTGTCTTGTTACTTATTATAAGCTCTGAAAGCTGTGTATTATCTTCTATTATGTTTAGAAAAACCCTGTTACGTAAAAGCAAATAATATACAGGAACTGGCATTTATGTATCATTAGTTCCTGTGAATGTCCTCATTAACAGTTAATTTTCGTAATTGTTACTTTTCAAACAGCCAATAAATAATGTAAAAGTAATCTCTGTTATTTAAATATGATTCTAGTTCTTAATTTTCCTGAATATATTTATTTATTGTCAGTTATAAATAAAAGTTATCTAAGGTTTTTAAAAATATTTACAAAATATTTTTCTTTAAGTATTTTGTTTGGCTGAATATTAGGATATTCGACCAAACCAAATATTCGGCAGACCAAATATTTTGATATTCAGCCTAACTGAATATTCGACAATAGATTGATATTCGACCTAACCGAATATTGGATAGTATGGCCGAATAGACCAAATACCGAATACATACCGAATATTCCATGTATCCTTACTAAAATAATATCATTTCATACGAAATAAGCTAAATAATAATACTGTTAACACATAAATCCTGATTTGTAGTATATTTTACATTTATAGAAATTACCTTAATATCCGTATTACAGGGTGACAAGAAATAACTTGGACGAAGTTTCAAACCAAAAATCTGTAACTACCACTAAAGTTATAAATTTATTGTCATAGGGAATTGATTCTAGGAAGCTACTAAACAGGTGTACGTAAGTTAGTTGTGATAACCCTTATGGTTAACAAACGATCTGCCATACTTGAATTACATAAGCAAGGAATGAAACAATGTGAAATTGTTCAACGATTGAAAGTGCCTAAGCAGACGGTTGCATACACAATCAAAAGGTTTAAAGAAATCGGACATGATGGTGACAGGCCAGGAAGAGGAAGAAAGCGCACATTTAACACATCAAGAAACCGGGTAGTTATCAAAAAGCGAGTTCAACGAAATCCTAGGATTTCAATGAGAAAGGTTGCTAGAGAGATGAAGATCAACAGAGAAACCGCACGTTTGATGGCAAGAGTAGAGCTTGGTCTTCACCCTTACAAAATGAAAGAGGCTCAAAAGTTAACAGCAGAGAACAAACGCACAAGACTTCAAAGGTGTAAAGAACTGTTAAAGCGGGCCGCAGATGATCGAGGGCAAACGTTTGTCTTCACAGATGAGAAACTGTTTTCGATTGAACAAGCTTACAATAGCAGAGTTTTGTCAGCAGAAGCACCTGGACCATCTTGCATTGTTGAACGGCTTCAACGACCTCAATCTGTAATGGTTTGGGGTGAGATATGTGTTGGGGGTAAACACCACTTGTTTTTGTTAATCAAGGGATAAAGATTAATCAACAAACATATCGCAAACTCATTTTGGAAGATGTTGTCTTACCTTGGTCACAAAAGTTAGTTGGAAACAAAAGATGGACCTTCCAACAGGATTCCACACCTGCACACAGAGCTAAAGGCACTCAAGATTGGTGCAAGACACATTTTCCTGACTTCAATGGAGCTCAAGAATGGCCACCGTATTCCCCACATTTGAACCCAATGGATTATTCTGTTTGGTCCATCTGGGAGACAAGGGTGTGTGCTAAGCCTCATAAAACTTTGGAATCCCTAAAGAAATCCTTATGCAAGGAATGGGATAAAATATCAGTAAGTGAGTTGCGGCCCATAGCCGAAAAATTTGTGACTCGTTTAAAGCTCTGTATTAAGGCTAAAGGAAGCCACTTTGAAAATTTGTAAATATATTAAACGAAATAATGTATTCAAATTTATTTTGAAATTTGGTCGTAATATTTTCATTAGCATTAAAGTTATAATGTATCATGTGTGTCCAAGTTATTTCTTGTCACCCTGTATTAACTTAAATGAAACTCATATGTACAATTATGCTTTATTACTTACCCATCATACGTAGTATAGGGTAAGTCTTGTAATCATTTTGAAAATCGAAAAAATTTTCTTGACGGATTTACACGTTTCAGACACTGGAGATTCCGAAAAACATATTTTTAGAAGAAAGAAAATTTGCCGTCCGTCTGTGTGTCTGTAAACGCTCTATCCCCCGAACAAATTGAGATAGAGACTTGAAATTTGGTGTGCACTTAGTATGTAATAATGGAACGAAGCTTATTGAATTTCAGTAAGCTCGATTATCCGGAACTGTTTTTTTCGGACTCTAGAAATATTCGTTCTGATAAAAGGTATATAAAAATTTTCGAAAGTGTTTATTTTAAGGAGTGAATAAGAAAGACAATAAAAAACCCTAAATTTTGTAATAAGAATGAAGTCGATCAGATAATGAGTTGCCGATATATTTGTAATCTTATTTTCCACACTCTTCGGTTTTTCATGACTCTGTATTTCATTCAAATTTTAATTCAAATATATATTTTAATTGAAAAAGAGACGCTTAATCTGACGCAGTAAACCGTTAGTTAATAGGATTATCAATTTTGGAGTTATAAGGATGTTTCTTTTACGCAATTCAGTCATAAAGCTTTTAAAGCTTATGACGTCATCAAGCCACGATTTTATTTGAATTGCAATGCATTTTATAAATAGTTTACACATGTTTTATTTTCATATTTTATATAATGCATATCCATGATGGGTAAGTATTACGGTGGCCCCCAACGACTAGTTTTAATATCGATACTATGTCGCGTCCAGTATATAAATCTTACAATTGAATCGGTTATTTTGAAAAGGGTGGAAGTCACGCATTTATATTATAGGAGTTATTATACAGTTACGTTTGTCGTACCTTGATATTTTCACCAAGGACAGCACTTGTTCACCAATCTATTCTGTAGATATGACATGTCTGTTATAGAGTTTAACCCCTTAATTCTCGCGCCAGTAATATTCACGGGCTGTGTAGGATATTTTTAAGTATATATCATTACAAAAAGCTACCTATTGAAGCCGTTCGGAGGAAAGCAATTCCAAAAAAGTTTTTTATATTTCATCGTTCATGACCTCCAGACCCCAAAACCACCCACCGTTCAAATGTTTTTAAAAGTTCAGATTGCTTGATAACCCCCCCCCCACTCCCCCCAGTTTTTTTTAAACAGTGCAATTGTCTTTATCCTCTCATTATTTTATCTGCTATTAAATAAGTTCAATATTTCTATTTCAAAAAAGTGGGGGCAATCAAAGAATCTGAATTAAAAAAACAGTAGCCTACACTTATAGGGTGCGACCGTTAAGGGTTGTTAAAGTTGCTGAAACACATTCCTAGTGCTTACTTGGATTTTTATAGTTTAATAATAAATTGGAATACTAAAGCTTCTCATGACATTGAAGAACATGCGTAATAAATAAGATTAAAGTTTAATTGTAAGAAATTTGGTATTTCTCAAAGTAAAGACTTAATCAACCACATAAATATGAATTTTTCATTAAATTTATCTTCATTTAATTTTTTAAAGGACACAATTCCGCAACTTAGAATTTTTTTTTTACTATGTTAGCAATTATCGGTGTTTACAAAATGCATATATTTAGTATTAACATATAAAAACAATAAAACATTACCATTCTTTGAATTTTTTAAATTCCACCAACTTTTCCTGTAAAAAGGAATTCCGCCCTTTTTAAAATAACCGATGCAATTACTTTTAATATACTATAACTTAAAAGTATAGTCTGTTCAATACACGATACCTTAGAATTTCAGTTACATTTAATTACTATTTTTCTAAAATTATACCAATCATTCAAATCTTACATTTCAAATGCACAAATAAAAGCATCTAATCCTAAAGAACAAAAGTACTCAGCCTCATGTATATTTTTAAATTTAAATAACAATATTCCACTTTTACTTTAAGTACAATCCTGCAAAACTCCTGTTCTTTGCCTCTTTATATGGTAGGAATAAATCTCAAGAGTGAGGTCCATCATAGTTTTGCCTAGAAAACCAATATAAATTTTACTATTCGAAAATATAAATTTTGCGTTTTACAGTCGAATTCCAACTACTTTTTTTCCTAACATTTATTTTACTGTACTTCCAAACAGCACTACATCTCGAAATGTTCACACTCAGATACGAAACGCAAGAAAAGATTTTTATTATTTAGGTAGCTCACACTAAAGATTTGTAAAACAATTTTATATTTCTGAACTAAACCATATAGCTAAGATGTTATTCTTAAAAGTTTATAACATGCTGTAAGAAAACGAAAAAAAAAATTACCATTTTAAATATTTTACGACAAAAGTACATCGGTGTTTTTATTTAAATATTTTGTAGGAGTCATCCGTGGATACGTGTATTTTATAAAATTTTTAAATTCAGATATGCGTTATAATGCAGACAATGTTATTAAACTTTTTCTTCTAATAAAAATAAAGTAAATTTAATGCGTACTTTTAAGAAAAAAAAAATCCATTCTTTAATTTTTATTTATATTTTATTTTCTACTTTTTAGTGTTTTTAAAAAAATATATTGTTGCAGTTTCCCGGCCAGCTGACTCATTTTAGCGAGAGTGGTTAGGCGCATAATGATTTCCATCGTTCGCTGTAAAAAAATTTCCGGAAGGTTCCGGAAAAAAGTGGTGGCATTAAGATGCCACTGCTTTTTACGTTTCACAACAAAGTAGTGAAACATTCCAATTTTGAATAATCAATATACTTTTTTTTTGCAGTCAGTGTCTTGTTTAAGCGATTAAATTTTAAAGTTTGGTATTACAGATAAAATGAAAATTCAAATAATGAAGCATAAAAAGATTTCAATTAGCTACTTATTTTATCTGTTGATATCCAAACAAAGAATGGCATTTGTTCAGATTGCATTTGTCTCTAAGTACCTAGGCAGCTGTTTTTTATTCTTTTTTAGTTATCAAAATGGCTAATGAAACATAAAATATGAAGCACGCATGCGCAGAATGCAGTTTACGGAAAAGTTGAAACCTCTCAAAAATATTACACGAATTATTGCCGTAATTGACGTGGGATATAAATAAATTCAAAATTTCAGTAAAATATGTGATATTTTTCAGGATAGTTTCCTGAAACGTTCAGAATTTTTTTTACAGTGTTGTGTTAACACGTATACAGCTGTAACTCTAAAGAATATTTGACGATTTATCACCTGCGTCTGACTAACGAAAAAAATTCCTTAAAACTAATTTATTAATTTGTAAATAAGTAAAAAAAAAAATAAAATTTTTTATTGTCATCGGAAATACACTTGTGTACATAATTTTTATAATTCTAGCCCATCAGAAAATGAGTAAAAAATCGATTAAAAAATTCCATCTTTGCATACATGAAACAAGTTAAGTTAAATAAAAAAGTTTAAAAATAGCATAGATTTTATTATTTATATTATTAGGAAAATAGCACAATATATAAAATAAGTAATACTTATGACAAGAAAGTGACACAAACTTTAAAATGATGATAAATTTTAAATACACCAAAATATACTAAAATATTTCACCGTTTAAAAATTTAAGTGTAAGTTATATACATGAAATCATCAATTGGGAAATTTTAAATTATAAAATACAGTTTTTCATTCTGAATGAAATAATAGGATATTGATAAATTAAGGTTTATATCATATAATGGCTTAGATAATAAACCAGTGTTATTTAAAGTCACAACAATAATATTTTGCTGTTCTAATAAAATGATGAATGATTTATGCAGCATTCTAAGTTTCATGCATTTACATTTTATAGATCTCGATACAGTTTCAAAAATCGTTCATTTTGACACTTACTGCTGGAAAGATCATAAAAAGTATTAACTTCTTGATCCGCTATATTACCCGTGGCAAAATGTATGGAATCAGCATCTAGCTTTCCCAATGAGCAATTAAATGTGAGAAATTTTGTCTAAAGTTTTTAAGTTCGCGAAACTTTGTTTGCTATTAAAGATTCATAAACATGTATAAAACACACGAACTAAAAGAAAATTACAAAATGATATTACTTCATAATTATTTTACATAATGTTATTTTCCAAATGCTCTGGGAAAATAATATGGAAATACGTCCTGTCTGAGAAAACAGATTGATATATTTTGTTAAAATACATGGTTAATACTTTGTGTTTCCATCATTTGCCTTGATCGGTTTGATTCTGTCAGGCATAGACTTAACAAGGTCTTCGCACTTATTTGGATCGATGGTTGCGTATGCTTTTCGTATGGAGTTTTTTAAGTTTCTGTGTTGATTATGTCTGTAGCATAAATATTATTTGTTTAAAAATATACCATGTAGTTTCTATATGATTTATATCTAAAATACATTGCTGGTTTCTCCATTTGAGGGACATTCATATTCAGAAATAATTTTTTTTTACTATTCGGTATCTATGGCACGTAATCCACAAATACAACATAACTGTCTCCAAATTGATCCTCTATATTAGAAATAAGGAAACCTTCTACAATTGAAACATATTTCTCAGAATTCCCATTTCCATTCTTAACTCTTAGAAGAAATGCAGCTCAAAACAATAACTGAATCAAGGAACGACGAAAATTAGAACTGTTTTCACTCTCCCTTTCATTCTGCAACCTCCAAATAAACTTTCCCATGTCTTCACCTGCACCAACACAAATTTTTGATTCATCGTTAAGGACCGCTTTACCAAGTCCTGGTATTTTTTGGCACACCATAATCTGGCTTGTTTTTACCATACTGACAGCTTGTGTTTTGACTTGGCTTTGCGATAACGATACTTAGATTAATTTAATCTGTTGCGCAAAATTCTGTTTGATTCCTTGGCCTTGGATCCTTTCTCCCTTTCAATATTCACATAATTAGATGTTTTCCATCTCATACATGTGGAAATATGCAACTGGTATATTTTCAGTAAAGTACGATCCTCGCGTGTTGATGTAGCCTGTGATCTACCAAAACGAAGGCAGTTTTTCATACTTTTAAGCTCTGTGAATTTTTTCAAAATTTTCGAAACAGTGAGTACGAAAATGTTTTTCTACATCTCTCTGCAATTTTCTTTGCTTTAGCAGCTTAACGAGAGCATCTCTGGATTTTAAACCCAGCTGTCTTATAGGTGCCATTTCATCCACTGGTTTGAAATGAGTAAAGGGAGAAAAAAATGTGTAATGTGTTTATACCCACATCATGCGAAAGTACGCAAGACTATTGCGTAACACTAAGCTAATCCTCAGACATGGAAATTTGCATAAACAAACCAGTCATTCCAATTTTTTTCGAAGAATCGACATGATTTAAAACTCTTTTCTGTACAAGTTTAAAAAAATGATTATAAATAATTGTTGATTGCTTATTTTGTAATTATGTTAAGTGCGTATCCAACTAATGTTCATGATCGTCCATTAAAAAAATGATTACAGATTTTAAATTATAATAGACTTGTTCATACCGTAAGGCGGGGGAGTTACTTTGTGACACATTTTGAGGTTTTTCTCACGCTAGCCGGAGTGTTTTAACAGTCACCCAAAACTGACTATTGGTAAACATTGATATAGCCAATGACATATTAGGCTAATCTAAATATTTACTATCAAGTGAGTAATTTAGGTTTAAAGATGTCAAAAAATTACCCCAATCTGTGGGGTTACTTTTTGACACGTGTTTTTTTTTACTTTGAAATGCTAGAAAAAATATACTGTCGTAAAGTTATTCAATAAAACGTTTATTAGAACTTTTATTTATATAGTGCTCGCAAATTTTTGGTAGATTAATCTAGGTCTTTGTAACAAACAGCTCTCGGATGCCCACTGGATAAATAAAATGTTGTTCCTTCAGTACAAAATTTCACCCAGTTCCCGATGATTGTCTTTGGACCATCTTACTTGTTTAGAACAGGAGGCAAAAGTGATACAAATCAGTCCTCAAATACTTGGTGGTCGAAATAGCCTGTTTTTGTTCGGTTGTTCGGTTTGTTCTTCTTCCAGTCTCCCTCCAACTGAATCACAATTTTACAGATTTGTAGGTGGCGTAAATTGGTGCCAGTTCCTCCGCAGCACTTCCGCATACCATGATTGAATTACAAGCCTTCAACGTTTTGAATCTGTTCAGGATATTTTACTCCTCTTCGAGTGATCATGTTTTTACTTCCAGGGTTACCCACCAAAATCGTCGCATCGTAATTCTATTGGTTCTCGAGCGGAGTAACCACTAACATATTTTCCAAGTTCATAAAGTATATGTAAATTACTTCTTGATCGTTCTTGGACCTGCACAGCTGAAATATTTGGACATTCGTTGAGTGAGAATTGCTTTGTGACAGTGTCTGTGTGTTACAAAGTAGCCCCATCAAGTGTCTGTATTTTAGTTATGTTGCCATATCGCATATAAATATCACTTTACAAAAGTTATATTACACCCCAATCTAACTATCAAAATAACAACAAAGAATATTTACCTGTGTGAGGTGGTTCTTAATCTATTTGGACTTTAGCACACAAATTAGCCGGATTTCCAGACAACAACGCAGGAAAAGCAAATTTCCAGTGATATACCGGCTAGTGAGAACAAGCAAGGTGTTGGAGCTTCGGGCAATGGTCATTAGGTGATGTGGCACACCATACTAGGAGGTGGCGCTTTTATTTGCTTTCCTGCCATCGCGCACAGGTCGGGAGAGTAGAAATATGAAAACTAGACCATGTGTCACAAAGTAAACCCTACAGTTACAAAGTAACCCCATCTTACGGTATTTGGTTATTAATTGTCGTATAGAGATTACTGATTCCATACTTTTTGCCATGGGTAGTACTTGCAAACCCACAAATACAGCAGGGGAAAGCACTAGAAGAGCACTAAGATCAATAGAGATGAAATGTGCAGCTTTTGCTTGAAGCCAAAAAATGTAACCTTAAAATCGGTTACAATGACCCAAACACTTGGGGCTCACTTTTGAAAATTCTCCCCGTCCAATGAATTCAGCCCTTGTTTTTTGTGCTGCTCTTGTTTGGGCCGAATGTTTTGAACGATAACCGGCTTTATATTGCAAACCGATTCGATGGTATACTGCATCTCTATTATATTTAGAACTTTGTGGGGGAAAGTACGATAAAACCGTATTGTCGTGTGAAACCAGATATTTCAGTTTTGACTCCATTTGGGCAACCCTTCATCGAGTAATAGTTGAAATCGTAGCTTTAGCCCAGAAGGAGAAGTGGCCAATACGATATATCCCTATTAACATTTATGTAGTTTTTTTGTGTTTAAAAGTTTATTTTATCTTTTTTTATTTTCATTTTTGCTAGTTTTCCAAATTCTTAAATATGAATACATTTGAAGTTACTGAAACTTTTCATTTTATTACGAGTATGTGCTGTATATTTAATAAGGATTTATTTCCCACAATGAAACTGTTTCTAGCATATAAAAGGGCATTTTTACGGATTGCTTTCCGATATACATTCTATTGGGGTTAGACAGTATATTCTATGTGGAAAAATTATAATATTGAAAAACAATAATTATAGAACCCGTGAGTACTATTTGATGAAAAAGAAGTTAGAACTACATAGATTACAGTGATTATGATTTTCACAAAGCTGATAAAGAGGTAAGCTTCTTTCTTGCAGTTTCTCAAATTATATTGAAGATAATTATCCTTTAGTCTTTAAATATTACATCATTATACTTATAATTCAAATATTATTAGTTTAGTTCCTTAGTTAAAGTAGTAAAATAAAATACACTCACTGCCAAAAGTTAAGCACGCAAAGGGAAATGTGAATTTCTGGAAGCCAAACTGAAATGGAGACGTTGGATTTCGCTGCAGAGTTAGATAGAAGTATGAAAATATGTTACGTAGCAGCCAATCAGGGTTTCGTATCGAGAAATATGCAAAAAAGGCAGTCGTATCAGAAGCTAGCATTGTGAAGGGTTACAGGAAATGCATGTAAGTGCTGGTAAAAAGTGTTTAGAACTTTCGTACGTTTTATTTTCAAGACATACGTGTTTCTATAGTTTCCAGAAGAATAATGGAATGTTCTGAGCGTTGCGTGCCGTCCGACGCATTGAAGCGGGACGATGATTCACAGATGTTGCTCTTTCCTTCGGCATTCATCATTCCATAATTTAAAGATTTTCGAAACAATTTATAACCAGTCAAACAGTTGTCCGAAGACCTATGGCCGGTTGTCCAAGGATTACGAACCCGCGGATGATCGATATATTGCTGTTGCAGCCAAACGGAATCGAAAAGCGACCTCCACACATGTGACATCTATGGTTGCAGCGTCCATGAGGTAAGATGATATCTGCCACTACTGTGCGCCGAAGGCTATACATGAATGAACTTTACGCTCAGCTACCCCGAGTTTGTGTTCTTGTCCGTCCAATCCAGAGGGGCACGATTAAAGTGGTGTCGGCAACATATCAGTTGGACTGTGTCTCATTGGGGCAACGTTATGTTCACGAATGAGTCGAGATTTGACCTGAAATCAGATGACAAGCGTGTAAGGTTCTGGAGAGAAATAGGCACACGCAATCGGCCCAAGAACATCACCGAACATGACGCATTCCGAGGTGGAAGCATCATGGTGTGGGCAGGAATTTTATTGGGACATTGTACCTACCTGCATATATTTAGATGAGGTTTTATGACGGCTGCCCGCATTGGGATGAAGTCCTAGACCCCACTGTGACATTGTACACTGCAGCAGTTGGTCCTGCTTTCCTTTTAATGGATGATAATGCGCATCCACGTCGAGCCGTCCTCGTCGAAGATAATTTGGAGAGTGAGGGTATTGCGCGTATGCAGTAGTCGGCGTACTCACCCGACCTTAATCCCCTTGAAATTCTTTGGGAAGCCCTCGGCCATGCTGTGTGTACACGAATCTCACCCCCAGCCGCTCTCATAGAGTTCCAAACTGCTCTACAGGAGGAATGACGATTACCTGACTCTGCACTGGTTGATGACCTCATGGAAATCATGGTCACACTCTGTAAGCTTTGTATACAGGTGAGGGGTGCTCATATACCCTATTAATGACGGTTTTGTTTGTTTATTTTGGCTTTCAACATGTGTTTGTTAATGACTCCAATATGACTTCATCTTATAACTTACGAATATTTAATATTGTTTTCATCTTTGTATGTGGTTCTTTGTTTTGTTACATGCATAAACATATTTTCTACTTTCCTGCCGCATTTCGTGTCAATCTAAGCAGTACTTGTCAATTTTTCCGCATTTTACCGCTGCGTACTTAACTCTTGGTAGTGAGTGTATATGGGTATTTTTTAAAAGAAACTTTAAAGTTTTTTTTATTTCCTGTAAGATTAATATAACCGGATGATTTAAACATCAATAAATGATTATAATCAATTTTTCTCGTACAAATGTGATGAAATAATCACATATTTAAAATTGTACTATGGCACAAGGATAAATACAGAGTATGTATGCAAAGTTACAAATTCTGAGGAAATCTGGCTGCAAGAAAAACCATTAATAAGTTGTGAGGTTTTAACCTGCTGACCCCTAAATATTTTCATACAAACGAAATTAAGTCACAAAAATCAAGCAATCAAAATTTTTTATTGATTAGAAAAATAGAAAACAAGTAAATTAAACTGTGCATATACAAAAAAAGTTGTTAAATATATACACGAGCAACAAAAATTTAAATAAAAACACATCAAAATTGTTGCCAAGGCTAAGATTCTTATGAAGATGAGGCAGCACATTACTGTTTAGGAGCATAGATAAAGTGGGATAAACAGCGAACTTGCTCCACCTAGTTTAAGAAAAAAATATAATTAATTTCATTTTCACTGCAAACAGTTTACATAAAATTGAAAATATAATACAAACCAATTCAGTTAGTTTAACAATTAACTACTACCTACTATTACCATTATTTAATCATACATACACAGTAAATAAAAAAGATAAATGTTGCTGGATCAAGCAAAACTTTACAAAAATATTACGAAAGTGTTCTTTTATCATTAGTAACTACAGGCACAAAAGGTTGCTACCTGTCTCAAAAAAGAAAAATCTAAACATTACCGAGTACTTTTTACAGTGCATTAATCAGTTTTCTCAACACAAAATATTCGATTTTTCAGATGCTATCGATTCTCAAATCAATATTTTCACGTTCAATAAACGTGCTCAACAGATAAATATGCTAAATTAACAGCATTAATTTTAATATTAAAATTAACATTATTTTGTTACTCTTGCATGGATAAAATCTGTTACGCATCTGAAAATGTTTATTTGATAATTAATTAGCATTCCAAAAACTGATATTTCGTGTTGAGAAAACTGATTAATACACTGTAAAGGGACGCTTTACAAAACCATGGATTTCTCGGAAAATGTTTCTTATATTTTCGTAAAACTTTATTAGATCTAGAAATATTTCTCTTTTTTAACATTGTAAAAATGTTTGGAGCCCTTAGTTTGTAACAGACTAGCAACTCTCTTATAAAAGAGCTCTATTTTTTTTAATATGAACGTGTTGTCAACATTAATCTGTGTGCGCAACAGCGACACCTGTACTTTCTCTTACTTTCATTTTCCGAAGTGTGTTTGGAACTCCCGGAGTCTGCGGTTAGTGTTTTTCGCTGTGAGTTTATGCAAATTTGGCTTCGTTGGTCAATTCGTGGAGAATAAAAGGAGAAGCGAAAGGTTATATCGACGTATTTTGATCGAGTCCTGTCACTCTGGTAATCAGGCCTGCGTCAAAGAATTAAAGTTGTCACTTCGACACGTATTCGGAGGAATCTAAATCTTGCTAAATGAAATTTGCCGATTGGGTATGATAACATTAATTCATAGTTTGAAATAAAGTTCATCGGCAACCACGGATTTCTAAATTCTTGTGAAGTTTAGATTGTAACTAAAGGTTTTCGAGTAACTTTTACCTTAAAGTTAAAGCATTATGTGAGCTTGATATCTGATAGTGACTAGAGTTGCCAGCGATCTGTACGTAAGTGAAATTTTGACATTTAGTAATCTTCTTGTTATTTTGAGTGAAGATTGAGTTAGTGACTAATATTATTAATTGCCGCATAATCGACTTTCTAAATTTGATGATAGACTCTACCACACACCTGCCTGATTACTTTCAATAAAGTGGTTTTAACTTCAAAATCTAGTCATGAAGGATCTTCAAAGTGGCGGTCTTGCTGGGTATGTCATAAGTTTATTTTTTTCCCTGATTCTGAATGAAATCTTGTATACACGTTTTACTGTGTCTTAAAACAATAATGCTGCTGGAGGGAAGTGGTTATAAACATTTTATAAAACTGTTCAATAGCCTTAATTTCTGACATGAGACTCCACTGCAAAAAAAAGACAAATGTTTCTTAAGCTAGAAAAATATGTTAATAAACGAAAATATAAAATAACTTCTACCAAGTTACCCACGATTTTGAATAGTATTCTCTATCTTTAGAAACCTTAGAAATGGTAATAATTATGAGGTTTAAAGAAGCATTCATAAAATCAAAGTTTATTTTGCAGCAACTAATTTTCAGAAACATTTTCGAGCAGTTTTTACAGTGTATTAACCAGTTTTTTCAATCTGGAATGTAGATTTTTCGTATGCCATTCTGAAGTAAACATTTTCTTGTACTACAAACATGTATTACAGACAAATATGATAAATTAACAACATTAACATTAAAATTAATCTTATTTTGTTATTGTTTTGTAAGTGTAATTTGTAAGTTCAGTTACGCAGATGAAAATGATTAATTGAGAATTAATACATATCATACTAAAGACCGATATTCCGATTTAAGAAAACTTTAATAAAATACTTGGAAACCTTTCCCAAAATAATTAACAGCAAAATAAATCTTTTTTTTTAATTGCTTTTCTAAATCTTGAAAATATACTAGTTTCAGAGATTTCTAAAGATAAAGAACGCTTTTCGGAATTGTGGGTAACTGGGATGAAGTTATTGGGTATTTTCGTTAGTTGTTATATTATATTTTCTTAGATTAAGAAACATTTGTCTTCTTTTGACAGTGTACCTAAAAAAACACAACAACCGCAATAATAACAATTTAGTTATTTGTATTTTCTAATAATATAAGGAAAGGGAAAGTTTGTTATATTTATTTTAATTATTTTGATATACGATTTTATGGAATATAGTCATCACAAATAGTAATTTATGATCAAAATGATCAATAATTTTTATTTATTATCTTTAAAAGTTTACAATCAGACTTCCAAAGTCATAAAGATTGACCCTTGATAATTTTCCTCGTCACCTATCTTCATTTATTGATATTACTATTAAAAAAAATTCAAGGTCTTTTAGATACAAATACCTCCCACGACGATTCCTGCCTATACCTTATGGCACGAAACATGAAAAACAGGAACAAAACAAAGTTCTAAAAAGTTTTCAAAAACAGCCATAAAGTTTTGTCCGTTATCTTTTTCTTTTCAGTGACATATCCGTTTTTGTATGGGCAATTGGAGTTTAAAAATATATAAGAGAATTTTTATATAATAGTATATAAATTGATTTCGCAGAAGCAATGATTTGAAGATATTGAAAAAGTTTTGAGAACATTGAAAAGTTATCATCTTTATTATATCAGGATGCTTATACGTTCTGAACAAGAAAGTCATGGTCAGAATCCTTTGTACTTTTACTAATGAAAATAAATAATAAAAGTGAATCTTTTGCTTATATGTCTAAATTTTTTTCTACTCAATTATTTATCGTCCTGTCAAATAAGTTACAGTTTCTATTACTGATAACTGTTGTTAATGATATTTTCATAATTACATGAATATTTTTGCTGAATTCATCCAGGAGTGATTAAACTTTTTCGTTTTAAGGAAGACTTACGTTCTGGTTAACTAATATGGGAGCACAAATCTAATAGTTGAATTAAGTCTAAAGTTATTAAGCTGTTTCGTTACATAAAAATTCCTTTCTAGTTGCTAAACAACGAAGTGAAGTGTAATATGATGCCATTTAGAGATTCAAGGGAGAGTGAAAGAGAGAGCAACTTAAAAAAAATAAATTTTATTTAATAAAAGTTTTATAGAACCGCTGTTAGCAAACGAAATGAAATGAAGTATGACATACGATAAAGCATACTTATATAACATACTTCTCATGAAGTTGTTGGTCTGGGTACGAATGTTTGGGTATTTGTGTTCGATAAGTTTGTATGAATGGCTGAAAAAAGTCTATCAACATATCAAGGCCGAAATAAATATATAGTGGGGTGTTTACACTGTATTCTTGTTGTTCCACAACACCAAGGAGTCGTCATCCTGTAAGAAAAATCAGTAGATACGCAATGCAAAACAATGAAAAGTCCATGGGTGCTTGCAAGGTTTTCATTTTTATTCGGACTATGACAAAAAAATGTTGAAATTGGTAGGTGGCCCTTTCACACAAAAATCTAATATGACTTCTCTATACAGAGACTAAGTGAAGTCTGCCAATTTTTTCCGGTGCACATGTGCGCCAACAGTCATCATCAATTTCGTCAGATGTACATGTGTATTAATTTAATCGCCATTCAGAATTTTAAGACGGTTTAGTAGATAGCTATATTAATTTTGCATGGGAGATACAAGGCAGGCATACAATATGTGGCGCGTTATCTAAATGGCATGATTCAGAAGAGCAACACTGCGGATTGTTATGAGAACAGCGTAAATGTAATATAGGGTGTGGACAGATTTTAATGAGAAGTGCGAGACTGCAGTTTGAAAATATGCCTGTTTGCATTCTAGTTACAACGGATAATTGAAGTTTGATAGAAAAAGGCACCGCAGATGTAAAACATCTGTAATCTTTAATACATTTACAGTGCGGAGATTACAGCTAAAAGAATATTATAGAATATCAATGTACATATTAAAATAACCGTCGTCGCATTTTAATTTGGAAAGGAAATAATTTTTATGCGGTTAAAGAAAGATGCAGAATAAATTAAAGATTACGTATGCATGATTAAATAGCATACAACATGGGATAGTTATGACTTTAATTTAGAATATATATAATTTAAATAAAGATATAAATTAACTTTTAGAAAATATTAAGGAATTATAAATTTTGAGTACAATGACAAATTTCCACATCATAATACTGATGCAAAATTTCTTTTGTATATCTCATATTATCGACAGAATTGATAGTGCATTGAAAAGGATCAAGTTCTGTCTATAATACAAGCGTGCTAGAACTTTGTTGCCGTTCTCAAACGCAAACTGCCTACTTTCTGATACATTTCTGAACTCATTTTTGTTCGCAAATGCATGAAAGTCGAAGGTGCTTTTCTCTGAAGCTATTTAATGCGATTGTTTTTTTTTTCTTCGGTAAATTCAGAAGATATTTCAGAAAATGCTGTCAGAGTTAGCGTTTTGACATGAATTTCCGGGCGAGATAGTGCGGGAAAGGGAAAAAGAACTGCCGTCATTCAACAATCCTTATAACTCAAATTATAATTTACTTGCCGAAAAATTAAAAAAACTGTTCAATTACAAATAACTTCAATAATCATGCCAGCAAGTGTCATGCTTTTACTTTTATAAATGAGTCCCATTAATGTGTCACAAAGTTTCGTCTAGTTGATAGGAAAAAAAAATTTTTTTTTTGAGAACCGCCTAAAGCCTGTTCTGCTCTGTAAATTCATTAAGAGAATCAAGCTTTTCATCCCTTATAACTCTTTCACCTACTGCATTTGTGTTAAGTACTTTTTTCCAGAAAAATCTCAAAATAACACAAATAGCATTTTTTTGTTCGTCCGCCATTATATCAATCTACAACAAATACATACGTGAATGGAGTCACTCAAACTGATACGAACATAGAACCTAAAACATGTGCTAGAACGCATGAATAAGATTATGCATGTGTAACACATGAATTTTCAAAGAAAGGACATCAAAAATACGAAAAACGTACGGGTCAATCTTCTAAAACAACTTAGAGATCCGGAACGCACGGGATTCACGAGTCCGGAATAACGCTATCTTGACCCAGTCCGGCTGGTGTAATAGCTAAAAATTTGGCTTGAGCCCGATCTGGACCTTTTATTATTATTATTATTATTATCATTTTTTTTTTTTTTTTTGGTTGTACATGATCCGTCCCATCTTGACTCACCTTTTGATTTTAAAAGATTTATGTTTCATTAATATACTGTTTAAGACATGATACATGAAAATGATAAAGGCAAATGCTAAAAGACAGATAATAATAATAATAATAATAATAATTATAATAATAATAATAATAATAACATTTTTTTAAAATGTAATCACAATAATAATTTTTGATATTATTACAATTATTATCATTATGAAAAAAAAAGACAATAAGTTCATAACCAACGTACATTTTATTACGAGATATTTAGAAAAATGTAAAAATTAAAAACGAAAACAAAAATTATTCTCGTCGTTTCGGTTTATCTTTCAAACCATCATTTGGAGTTAATTATCTTGAGTACAAAACGGCGAATAATTATTTGCATGTTATATTATCAAAGATGTATATAATGTAATATGTAAATAATTTTTCGCCGTTTTGTATTTAAGATAACTAATTCCTGATGATGGTTTTAAAGATAAACCGAAACGTCACGAATAAATTTTATTTTTGTTTTTATTTTCATTTTTGTGATTTTAATTTTTACATTTTGGTTTAAAATCTCGTAATAAAGTGTACGTTGGTTAGTAACTTGTTTTGTTTTCATATTTTAGCATACAACGTAAAGTCCTTATTTATTATAATTATTATTACTTGTATGACTTTCATTTCTAAATAAGTAAAGAAAAATTTAAAGATATTGTTTCCTGTATCCGTTGATTTTATATGGATTCAAACATCAAAACTTCAAATAAGGCTATGACCAAAATCATAAAATGTTTCATTTCTTTAAATTTGAAAAATGTGTTGTGTAATTGTTTCCTTTATCACCTGCCGTCATCTGTCGAAAGTTTTTGAGACATTCAAGGTCATACTAAAATACACATATAGAAAAAACAGAAACAAGGCAAAGTTCCAAAAATTTTGAAAATCATCAATAAAGATTAGACTTGGATCTTTTTATTTCTTCATTGAAACTCGTTTCTGAAGAGAGGGGATGGAACAAAAAAGTTTAGAGATGCTTAAATAAAAATAAACCAAATAGTTTCATAAAATTCATAAAAACAATAATTCAAATGTTCTGAAAGGTAAAAAAAACCAAAAAACATGAAGACACACATTAATCTATATTTTTATAACGAAAAGCGCATTCTGTCAAATTTTCCACACGAATATCGTCTCTTTGCGCACGCTCTAACGTTTTTTGAAGACTTCTCCTCTCAGAAAGGGGAAACCTGATGGATTAGCCCGCACTTGTTTAGCCTAGGAGGGTTGAAAAGGATTGATTGAAAACGGACGGAGTCAACATTGCATTGAAAGCATAGACCTTCTAATATATTTTTGCTCTGAGATTGAAAGCTAAAGCTTTTTTTTTTTTTTTAAGAACTCATGTTTCCACTACTAAATATGCATATTTTTTTTTCGCAAAATTTTAAAGATAGTTTGGATACAGTTATATAATTATAACGGATTGAAATGTCAGAGAGTTCGGAAGATGAGAGCATTTTTTTTTATTGCTATGTTAAAGGAGCCGATGCGAAAAGAAACAAACAAACAAAAAAGCGAGAAGAAAACATTTCTTTTACAACTAGGTGGCAATATTTTTTCACGAAATTTTAAGCTGTAAAACTTGTTTAAAAAGCTGTAAAACCGTTTTATGTATCACCAATTAAAATTTCAAAGAGTTCGGACAAAAATGACTTTTTATTTTAAAACTAACGAAACGACCTTACGTAAACAAGAAAATCAGCGTTTTTATCTCTAAATATCAATATTTTTTCATTTTAAAATCTAATTTCATACAAAATTCGGTTAAATATATAAAATAATAAAATCTTGATGTTTCTTTTTAAATTTATTACCACGGGCCCGGGAAACGCCGGGAAGGGGTCAGCTAGTACTACATTAATACTAGGTACTTATTAATACTAAAAGGAAAAATAATAATTATTATCACCAACGAATTTTTTTAATATTATTTTAGGTAATAGTATCATTAATATTAATAAATAAAGAATAAGCTTATTATTAAATAAAAAATATAAATGTTTTTTAAAATATTTGATCTAAGATTTTATAGGATTTAGACAGCAAAAGTTGAAAGAATGTTATGATCAAAATTATATTTTTACTTTCTTCTGTCTTTACAAGAAGAAAGTATTGGATTCATGAAAATTTTCGACTTCCGGTTTTTTACGGATTTATACGTTTTAGAAGGTTCTGAACACGATTTGACTGGTTTTAAAAAATGTCTGTCTGCCTGTATGTGACAAACATTTTGTGGGCTTTCCATTTCAAGAACTTATGCATGGAATTTAATAAAGCTTCAGATTCCGTTAGACATTGATATAAGTTGGTGCTGATTCGTGTTTCGTGTACATAGCCTAACAGGTGGTGCTGCTATGCTGCATTATTCACAATTTTTTCACATAGCTATATCTGAAGAACTAACGCATAAATTTATGAATTTTAATCAAACTTCAGATTCAGTTAGACGTTAACATAAATTGTTGCTGATTAGAGTTTGGTGTAATTAGCCCTACAGGTGTCACATTTATGCTACGTTTTGGAGGATTTACACGATTTTAGTGATAGTCATATCTCAAGAATGAATTCACGGATTTTCATCAGACTTAATATTGTGTTATTTTGACATATTAATGAGATAGAAGAAAGTTTTGGGATTGGCACATCCGACTAGTTGCTATTACTTTAAGAGCTTACATCCAGTCATAAATCGAATTTTCGTTTTAGAGGCTTTATCACCTGAAGAGAGACTACTTTCTGGTGCTGAAATAGATAAGGCTATGTAAATAAATGTAATATAGCAATAAATCTATGTAATATAAGTATCGTTTTGTAATTGTAACACAAAACTTTAAACCTGTTTTTCTACAAAGGGCATTTCAAAAAATGATGATCACAATTATTCAAAAACTACTGAATCATTTCTAATTTTGTTAGCTCTTTTCTTACATAATTATGTAGTGTTGAGTGCTCGAATGAAGAATTTTGTTTTTTGTTTGTCTTCTTTTTTTCAATTAAAAAAACAATTGTTTTTTTAGAGACGAAAATTAAAATTTCACTTCCGGAGTCGTCATTTTTTAAAAATCAGTTTTTCAAAAATTCTTTTGTCCGCAAATCACTAGAACAAACTTGATTTAAATAAAAATTGCTAATTATTTTAATTTCAGACAAGCCAAATTTTAATTACAACGGTTACCGGAAGGCACACACAAAGACGCATAAGAAAAGCGGCAATAACTTCAAATTTATTTAATTTTTTAAAATAAAATAAATCAAAATTATCTTTAAATATTGCGTTATAAAATAAAAATAATTAATTACTTAATTAAAAAATATATGATTTTTTTCTCTATCGCATGACTAGGTGTAACTCCTTTCATTAAAATATATATGTATTAGTGAGCATAGAGCATTACAACTTCTGTTTTATATCACTCACACTGTGGCGATATTTTAAACTGGTCGTTGGGGGCCACCTTAACACTTACTCATCAGGGATATGCATAATATAAAATATGAAAATAAAACATGTCTAAACTATTTATAAAATGCATTGCAATTCGAATAAAATCGTGTCTTGATGACGTCATAAACTTTAAATGCTCTATCAATGAATTGTGTAAAAGAAACATCCTTATAACTCTAAAACTGATCATTATATTAACTAACAGTTTACTGCGTCAGATTAAGCGTCTTATTTCCAATTAAAATATATCTTTGAATTGAAATTTGAATGAAATACAGGGTCATGAAAAATCGAAGAGTGTGATAAATAGGATTCCAAATATCTCGGCAACTCATTATTCGATCAACTTCATTCTTTATGCAAAATTTATGTTTTTTTATTGTCCTTTATATTCACTCCTTAAAATAAACAATTTCGAAAATTTTTATGTACCTTTTATCAGAACGAATATTTCGAAAGTCCGAAAAAAAAAATAGTTCCGGATAATCGAGCTTATTGAAATTCAATAGGCTTCTTCTGATTACTACATACTAAGTACATATCAAATTTCAAGTCAGTATCTCAATTTGTTCGGGAGGTAGAGCGTTTACATTACACACACGCACACACACAGACAGATAGACGGACGGCAAATTGTTTTTTTTTTTTTTTCTAAAAATATGTTTTTCGGAATCTCCAGTGTCTGAAACGTGTAAATCCATTAATTTTTTTTTTAATCTTTAAAACGATTACAAGATTTACCCTATACTTACATATGATGGGTAAGTAAAAGTGGAATTAAAAGCTATTGTATATAGTCTTGTACAATTTGATGCTTTTCTTTTTTGCAGTCTGAAATATTAGTTTATTAAAAATGGTACAAAATGTGTTTATAAATAAAATATATACTACATATATATTGTTTTTCTAGAGATGTCATCTCTAGAAAACAGAAAGTATTAGTCAAACAGTAGCAACTCATCAGTAATTATCACTGTTAGCTCTTTGTTATAGTGTGCATGTCGTCAGACAATAGGAAAGCTTTGCATATCCGAAAGCGAATAATAACCAGATATATTATACAAGTGGGTAAGTGTGATAGGAGATCGCACAAAGGGTTTCGTTTAATATTTCTTTCAAAACACTTTATCCTTTCTTTAATAAATCGAAATAAATTTCATTTTCCAAAAACAAAAAAAAAAAAATGTTTTTCATAAAGTAAAAATTTACCGGTCTATTGTTTCGTTTTTTTCGAATATCTGAACCGGCCCGATAGCGGACTAAGCCTGCTATTGTGTTATAATAATATCTGTCATATGGACTAAATGCGATATTAAAAAAAAAAATCCATTTCAAAATTAAGCATGTTGTATAGAGAACTTCAAAATGTTAACATAGGCCAATATTTCAATAATAGGGTTTTTATCATGATTCAATACGTTCCTCAAACTCGTATGACGTTATAAACACTTACTGACGTCCTTTCTATTTGCTTTCTCTATTACTCAATATTGATACTCTCTTTGTATTATTCTGAAACATTTGAAAAAGTCCGTTAAACTTCCAATATGACGTCAGATTAATTTTCTTTTTAATTCTCTAATGACATCCTATTAACCTGCTTTCTGTACGTATACATACTCATACTCCTTGTATTATTGAGAAATATTTGAAAATTTCCTTTTTATTACCAATATGACGTCCTATTAATCAATTGGTGAAACTTTTTATTTCATTTTAATCTTTCACGTGGAAGTCTTTCAATAGAAAATTAGTTATTGTAGAAAGAATTTTGTTGTGGATTTTTAATTGTTGGCAACTGCTATAACGAAAAATGGTTAAATTTAATATGAAAAGGCTGTTAGGTTTTTGGTTGTCTTTCTCTATATATTATAATAATACGACTTTTTCAAAATTTTATTATTTTCAGCGTGACAGTAGGTATTTAGCAATAAGTACACAAAATTTCAAGTCTCTAATTTATACAGTTTCTGAGAACTGGCTTTTTGACGGACACACAGAGAAGCGGGACGAATAGGGTTTCATGAGATGAACGAAATCCAAAAAATGAAGAAATATGAAAAAGAATAAGTGAACATAAAAAAATTGCAGTTTGTTTTGCAACTATTAAAAATTATTTTAACATTAGGAGCTCAAAATTAGAAACTGGCGTATAATTCCTAAGCCACTTTAAGAAATGACTTTCCGTATGTTATCCTAGGATAAAATTTACCGGAAAATTCCAACATGATGTTGAAATTAGATGTTTGTATTGAAAACTGATAAAATTTCTGTATAAAACGGCACTCAAGCTTTTTTAAAAAATATATATAAATTGGAAAGAGGTGTAAAATTTCCAGTTGAATGGCTATTTCTGCATAATTTGGGGAATAAAATATATGGGGACTGTATGGACACTTGTGACTTGTTTTTCTTTCTTTCTTTCTGCTTCTTCTTCTCTTTTTTTATAAGCAGAATCTTAATCGTTTCCTGGCAGAAATCGATAATAGCACACAAAAAATAAAAATGAGTTTTGGTAAAGTACGTGATTTAAAGTAACGTATGCAAGTTTTACAAGCGTTCAGAGAATGAAGATGTTTAAATGAATATGAAAATATCAGAAAAGTGGATAATCACTAAAATTTAGAAACCGTAATTCTGTTTTTCTGTAACTCAGTTTAAATGCTTTTAACATCATGAAAATAGGTAGATGGATGAAATTACTCGATATATTAAGGAGCAACTGAAAAATTTGTTTATGTACGTCTGAAGCAAATATAGTAAACACCATAATAACTATATGAGGAATTTAAAAGAAAACTTTGACATACATTGAAGCCTACCATCGGCTTCATCCATTTTATTACTTACCCATCATACGTAGTATAGGGTAAGACTTGTAATCGTTTTGAAAATCGAATTTTTTTTGACGGATTTACTCGTTTTAGACACTGGAGATTCCGAAAAACATATTTTTAGAAAAAAAAAATCGCGCTCGTCTGTCTGTGTGTCTGTAAACACTCTATCTCCCGAACAAATTGAGATAGAGACTTGAAATTTGGTATGTACTTAGTATGTAATAATGGGAAGAAGCTTATTGAATTTCAGTAACCTCGATTATCCGAAACTATTTTTTTCGGACTCTCGAAATATTTGTTCTGATAAAAGAGATACAAAAAAATTCGAAATTGTTTATTTTAAGGAGTGAATATAAAAGACAATAAAAAAAACATAAATTTTGCATTAAGAATGAAGTCAATCGGATAATGAGTTGCCGAGATATTTGTAATCCTATTATCTACACTCTTCGATTTTTCATGACCCTGTATTTCATTCAAATTTCAATTCAAAGGTATATTTTAATTGGAAATGAGACGCTTAATCCGACGCAGTAGACCGATAGTTAATAGGATTATCAATTTTGGAGTTATAAGGATGTTTCTCTTACGCAATTCAGTAAAAGAGCA
This sequence comes from Maratus michaelseni, assembly GCA_963931845.1. Taxonomy (NCBI): domain Eukaryota; kingdom Metazoa; phylum Arthropoda; class Arachnida; order Araneae; family Salticidae; genus Maratus; species Maratus michaelseni. The sequence continues at coordinate 388,109,557 of OZ007587.1, read as the reverse complement.
TTTAAAGCGAGGCTAACGAAAAAGACAGGCTACCGCGGTGCATTCCACTTATCTTTTTTTACAGACCGCTAGAGTGACGTGATGCTCTTTTCGTACACCTGCATTGTTGCATTCGAGCATCACGTGACTCCCGCGGTCTGTAAAAAAAAGATACGGGTAAAGCACCGCGGTAGCCTTTCTTTTTCGTTAGCTTCGATTTAAAGTTTATGACGTCATCAAGCTACGATTTTATTCGAATTGCAATGCATTTTATAAATAGTTTTCACATGTTTTATTTTCATATTTTATATTATACATATCCATGATGGGTAGGTAGTACGGTGGCGCCCAACGACTAGCTTCATTTCTGTCTGATAAAATGTTTAAAAAAAAAGTAACTTTACTTTAAAGAACCTTAAAAAAGCTTTTAACAATTAATATAGCAAATATTTATCGTTAATAGTATATTCAGTCTAAATAATTTAAAATACTTTGCTTATCGATAACTAATTTCATTGAATTGCCGTTCAATAATTTACAGTATTTTAACTTCAATAAAATTCCAACACATTAATGTATCGCACTAGAGAATAGTTTCCTAGAAAATAAACAGTTAGTTGAATCTTTAGAGATTTGCGTTTAGCTTGCATGAAATTTTTGAAACATTTAATCATGCTCGGTTGAATTCATTTTAAGATAAATATTAAACAGCTATATCAGGAGGAAAATTAAGACGGTTAGCAAGGGTTTCAAAAAACTCCTGCGGCTGCATTTTATATCCCCTATAAGTAATTTTACATCCGTACATATACTTCTATGCAATGCTCATGTTAAAAAGTAGACTTTCTACGTACTTTCTTCAATTTGCTTTCCCTCTCCCTATGGACGCAAAACTTAAATTGGGAATTTAAACTTAAATTGGGACATTGGGTATTACCATTCCATTAAAAGCGAGATTTTAAAACTACTGAGTACTTAGACGTTATTTAGTTGGAAATAAGCTTAAAAGCTGTAAGGTGCTAGAAAAACTAAATTTACTTTAGTTTATAGTAGTTTATTTGCTTAAACAATTTTTTATCGTAGCTTACACTTAATTACTGTATAATACCGGAAAATGTGGCATTCTCAGTTATTGTTGTCCACTGTCATAAAAAAGTGGGACAGGAAGTCAGAAATAGTGGGAAAATGACCTCTATATCGGGACGTAAAAATAGAGTAATTCCTGTGAAAACGGATCCTGTCTATGATGGAATCTTGTCTTAAACATAAAAAGTTCATGTTCCTGACGGAAACAGTAGCATACAAATCACCGGCTCTAGACGAAACCTGTCTAAAACGGAATATTTATCTGCTCCCTTGCGATTTCGTCTTAGTAGGTTTTACTGTATTAAATAAACACAATAGTCTTAGAGAGTATAACCTATGAAAGCAGAATCGCTAGTGACCGAAACAAATTCCGTACTGGACAGGTTTTCGATTGAGCAGTTATAATTGTATGGCATTCTTTCTGTAGGGACCATGATTGCTTTACGAATAAGACGGGATTTGTTATAGCCAGGTTCTGTATTTATGGGATTCACTGCACTAAATACAGTAAAATCAGTAAAAACAGAATCAACAAGGACCGGAGAAACAAACGGGTACAGAAATCCATTAACCAAATGTACGTATAAGTTAAGCAACTGTATTTAATAAACATACGTAAATAATAATTATTTTTCATGTAATGTATATACTACAATATTTGTACAGTAGCTGGCAAAAGTTTTGAGACGATATGTTTTTCTGTCCTAACTTTTTCTGTAAGCAAAATTTCTTACTGACGAAAATTAGTAATTTGTACACATTTTAAGGCTCAACAAAATGAAACATTAGAACAATTGAGACATATGCATGTATTAAAAATAATTCGGAAATTCTCAAAATTACTAAAGCGAAAGTTTCGAGACAATTCAGTTTTTCTAAACTTTTATTGAAATTAAGCGTTTTAATGTAACGGAATACAGCAATATTTAACATTCAGTTGCATATCCTTTTGCTTTGAGGACTTCGGCACATCGTCTGAGCAGGGAATTAACAAGGCTTTCTAAGGTGGACCCAAGGATTTTCGCCCATTCCAATTGAAGATCCTGAAGGAGTTCTGCCTTTGAAGAATGCTTCCGTGTCCCGACTTTTCTTCCTATGTGTTCCCATAGATGTTAAATTGGATTGAAGTCAGGTGACTGACTCGTCCAGGCAAAACTTTAATTTTCTTTCCTGTAAATTATTTGTCAATATTTAGAAGGTGTGCTTTGGAACATTGTCCTGCTATAACATCCATCCACGAGGCATCTTTTTACGAACATGAGGCAACATGTGATCTTCTAAAATGTTTTTACAAATATTTTGATCCATAATCCCATCGATGTGTACGAGGAAGACGACGCCATCATGATGGAAAGCTCTCCAGTTCATTACTGATCTGTTTGCGTGCTTCACTGTTGAACTTTGGTACCGGGGATCCATTCTGGTGTCTTTCGGACGACGAATATAATGTCGTCCATCACTTCCAAACAAATTATATTTGGATTCATCACTCCAAAGAACCTTTTGCCAATTTTTGGTTGTCCACGTTTCAAACTCCTTTGCGAATTTCAATCGGATTTTCCTATTTTTTACACGGATGAGAGTTTTTTTTGCAGGGCCCCGTGCACGCAATCCAGAGGCATCCAGATGACGTCTTATGGTGTCCTTACTCACTGTGAGTTCATGTTCGGTGGCCACCTCCTTGCATATTTTCACCTCCAAAATGGTGACAAATTTGTTTATAGCTAAGAAAATTAAAGTTTTGGACTGACCGAGTCAATCCCCTGACCTCAATTCAATTGAACATCTTTGGGAACATATCGGAAAAAAGGTCAGGACACGGAAGAAATCTTCAAAGCCAGAACTCCCTCAGGATCTTCAATCGGAATGATCGAAAATCTCTAGGTACACCTTATAGACCGGGAGGCGGCAGCTCAGACAATCACCTCATCGAGATTACGGCTGAAATTCCAGAATTAGTTAAAACTCGATTCGCATATTAAAACGCCATCGGTCTGCCAAGTCATATCTTGGTGGAAAACACCTTAAAACATGATTTTAGCGGTTGATTCGTAGGTTTACCATTGTGTTTTCCTGCACCCGACAGTATGAAAACATGGAGAACTGGGTGCAGGAAAACACAATGGTAAACCTACGAGTCAACCACTAAAATCGGGTTTTCACGTGTTTTCCACCAAGATATGACTTGGCAGACCGATTGCGTTTTAATATGCGAATGGAGTTTTAACTAATTCTGGAATTTCAGCCGTGAACTCGATGAGGTGATTGTCTGTGCTGCCGCCTCCCGGTCTATTAGAAATGTTAATTTCATGCCCAGACGATGTCCTCAAAGCAAAAGGATATGCAACTAAATATTAAATATTGTTGTATTGCGTTACATTAAGACGCTTAATTTAAAAAAATAGTTTAGAAAAACTGAATCGTTTCAAAACACTTGCTTAAGTAATTTTGCGAATTTGCGAATTATTTTAAATTCATGCATATGTCTCAATTGTTCTAATGTTGCATTTTGTTGAGCATTTAAAGAGGTACAAATTACTAATTTACATCATTAAGAAATTTTTCTTACAGAAAAAGTTAGGACAGAAAAACATATCGTCTCAAAACTTTTGCCAGCTACTTACTGTACAGGGGTAAAAGTATAGATTTGTTTTTTAGGAAATACTCTTAAACTTTGCTTTAAATTTGCTTCATTTCAGCCATAGAGATGTCACGTGCGTCCTTAAACACATTCTTTCGTTAATCTTTAACGCGTTTTTAGAAAGATTTTAAAATACTACAAAATTAAAAAAAAATATATTTTTCTGCATTAGACTGCAGTGTAGGTCTGGTTATACGCAACATGAATCCGAAAATTCTATTTAAGGTCAACGCGAAGTCCATCCTGAGCCAGACAGAAAAAAAGTACACCAAACCTAAAACCATCATAAGCCCAACACACTCTGAACTCAAAACCTAACCGAACCAGAATCGAACACGAAAAGGAGGAAAATTAATTCATATTTCAATTTAATTATGGAAAAATATAGTCTCTAGTATCAATTTTATCTTTTATGTTGAAAAACTCACACACACACACACACACACACACACACACACACACACACACACACACACACACACACATATATATATATATATATATATATATATATTCATTAATGTTAACATATAATAATTTGTTCATCTGAAAAAAAAAAATCGACTTTTTTGTAAAGTCGAGTCAACCAGTATCCGACCCACAAGAGCCAAACTCCAATTCGAACCCGACCAGAACGTTAAAAATCTAAAGTTAACCTAAACTGAAACGATTCGCAACGAAATAAAGAATAACGTCAACCCGACTCGGTATCGGATTGGGTTCTGGTAAAATAGAATTAACAGACCCGATGCAGGACTCTAGTCTGCAGCATCACATTTATTTTCTTGAAGTTAAAGTAGTTAACTGCTTTTAAACAAAAGTTACTACAGTGAACCTGCTAAGATATAATCGCAAGGGACAAGAGAAAATTTCCGGTTTAGAAAGATTTTGCCTTAGCAGGAACAAGGTATATTACAATTAGATTGTATTCCTTTCAACGGAAACGGACTATAAACAATTTTCCGTTTAAGACACGATTCCATTATATACAGGTTCCTTTTTAAAAGGTTTAACTGTTTTATTAAATTCTGAAGAAGGAATCACTCCCCAAACTTCAGCTACTAATCGCTAATTATCATAATGCTGTCACTTTCTTTTTAATTTTATACATTCATTTTACATGCTACAAATGTCGCTTTACATTATTGTAGCAAACATATATGTATTGTTAATCACTATTTGATGAATAGATATTAGAAGCGAAGATATATGCGACCCAAATTTAAAGCGAAAACATATGTCGCGCCATCTAATGTTATTTTTAAGCTTAACATTTCTAAAAGAACACATTTGTACCTTGCAGTATTGATATTAATCTTTTTTTTCAATTTATAGCTTGTTTCAATTTATTGCATACTCATGCACATTTTTCTCATTTGCACATCACGTATACATATGTTATTTACATAATATATGTATTTAATAATATGATACAAATATTCATGCGTTTATTTATTTATTTATTTAAAGTTTGATTTTTTATTAGTAAACTGATAAGAAGCAATAATTAGAAAATAAAATCCAATCTGACATCTAATGTTATTCTAAAGGTCAAAATACTTAATCTAAAACTAACAACATATTTTAAAACCAATTTCCTGAAAATATGAAAAGTAAACTTTTTAATTTCCAAACAGCTTAAGCACGTATTTCAACAAAATCTTTTAAGTATCTGGGAGAATAAATTAATCGCAAAATTTCTGCCTTATTTAAAATTTAAAAGAGACACGATATCTCCTCATTAGTGCAACAATTCGGGGAATTTTGAGCAAGAAGCTAAATTGAACTTTGAGTGCTTGGGATGACTTTTAGATGACCTCTTATGAGATTAAGATTAAAATTTTGCATACAAAATAATGCATTTATGAAAGTTTACGATTTCATGTAACACATTTTTAATTTAAATCATTGACGGTAATCTATTCGATCAGCAGTTGAGCAATATAATTATGTGAATATAAGATATTAACAAAAAATAAAAATCAGGCATCAGGCATAAATTAAGAAACACTTTCCAACACTTACAGAAAATTATTAAGAAATCTTATTTTTTCATTACAAGGAAATGAGATATGACACATATCGTAGTAAAAATGTCATTTCAGCAATTGTTGTCCCATATCCGGTAATGTGTGCTAATTCTTTAGTGTATCCCTGTATGGGATTTATAAAGTTTATATACAACACGTGGCGCGCTAAAAGCTAGATGTGTTTAAAAGTGCACATCACAGCTAAAAACGCACTTCCAACAATTATCTCTCGTAATCAATCCTGTAACGGAATTCTTTTGTGTGTCTCTGTAAATGAACAATAAATGCTATGCACTCTATAATCTATAGAAAAAATGTTACAGTGAACCTCGGTGTTTTTTTTTTTATTTCATTATGTTTAAAGTATCGTATCATCACTAAAATGCACCGCAAACGATTTTCCTCCATAGATATAATGTAACTGAAACGTTTTGTGCGTCCCTGTAAACGAACTATACATGCTACTTATTCTATACTGTTGAGAAAGCATGCTGTAGTCCATCTCAGTGATATATATCAATCTCATTATGTTTAAAACTTAGTTACATTAATCAAATTCACCACAAATGATTTTCCCCTAAACGCTACACGCTTTATTTTGAATATCGAACATTCTGTAGTAAACTTCAATAACATATAAAATTTATATGGAAGTTCGAAAATATTTACGAGAGTTAGAGCATGGACAGGCGGACAGACAGATAGACAAACCGAAGTCATAAACACTTTCCAACCATGTTGAGAAGCGTTTAAAAGCTTAGTTTGCTATAATTGATGTAAAAAATTATTGTGTCATATCATTATAAATTAGGTGAAATCCCGTTAAGAATACGGGTGAAAACATATTCAATAGTAAAAAAAAAAAAAAAAAAAAAAAAAAAAATCTCCAATTATCTCTACTAATAAAAGAAAGTTTCGCTCTGTGCGTCTGTGTGCCTGTCTGACTGTCTGCGATGGCTAGTAAAATCTAGCACAGCTTCTGAATATTTAGGTGAGGATACACTGTGAAAGAAATCCGTAATTTTGACAAAAAAGTATTGTATTTTTTTACAGAAAAAACTGTTTTAAGGAAAAACAGTTTTTAAATGTAAAAAAATGGGAATTTTGCCATTTTTGCAGAAAAAATCTATATGTTTTACAGAAAAAAACTGTTTTAATGAAAATATATGGATATTTTTTGTAAATTAAACTGTTTTCCACTGTCGCCAAAATTGACAGTTTTTTTCTGTCCGTTTGAGAGAATTTTTTTTACAGTGTAGTCTAAGGCCTATCCTGATACACCTGCGTCTCAGAATTTTAATATTTTAATAATTAATCAAGATATTAATTAAAACTTATCAATAACTTACCTTTTTCTTTGGAGAGCCGGATTTTAGCACTAGCGCATGCCCAGAACTTGTTTTACGGCAGCAAACGAGAATGAAGAAGCATTTGAATGAAGACTGTGTTTATTTCGCAATTGTTTTAACTTCTACCAACTAAACCCTTTGTTTTACTTAAAAACGTGAAACATATTCTGAAAGATCTCACTTTTATGTCTCAAATGCCGCAATGAATTAAAAATAATAATAATAATAATAATGTTAACTCTTTGAAAAACATTTTTGAAAAAAGGTCCTTTTTTCGGGTGAATGTTTTCTCCCTTACGGCAATGCTCTCCAAGAGCGCAATTTTAGAGATACAGACAAACCAAACAAATGCTTTTAAATCCGAAATTTTCTTCTAATCGATGGTGTAATTAGTTTTAAAAAATACGAATTTTAACCTTTTCAAAAATATCAGCGAATGCAGATCATTTCGCGTCTCACAAGAGATTTTTTTTTTTTCTTACGCTAAAACTTATTACACGTTCGTATTTCGACCCAATCTTTTTAGAACATCTAGCTAGAGCAGATTTACATCATCTACAAAAATTTTGAAACTTTCGGACGAGAAGAAATATTAAAAAAAAAAAAAAAATCTGAGAAAATTTCGACAAAACCCATAATAAGGAGATGTTACTGTGCGGTCACGCTTCGCTTCGGGTAACGTTTTCACTATTTAATATGCATATATTTTCACATAATTTTATAGAGGACTTGGAAACAGATATATTTATAATCGACTAAAATTTCAGAAAGTTTGGACGACAATTTTTTTTTTCTCCTATGTTAACGAACCCGACGCGAAAAAAAAAAAAAGCGAGAAGAAAACATATTTATTTTACATCCAGATAACAATATTTCAGACGTAATTTTTACTCGGCCTGTAAAACCTTCATATTTATAACCATTAATAATTTCCAACAAAAGTTTTTTTTATATACTATAAAATGACCCTACGTGAAAAAAAGAAGAAATTTTTTTTTTTTTTTTACGAGCACTTTAATAAATTAATAATTATCAGTATTGTTTCGCGGTTATGTCATTAAAAATATAAATTAGTACAAAATCGGGTAAAAAATATAAATTATGAATTTGGGGTTCATTTAAGGTTTTATCACGCACCCGGGCAATGCCGAGCGGTTCAAGTTGTATTTACTAAGAAATCTTGGTAAATATCGTATACATGTAATGCCAAATATAACAAAAAATCACATTTATTTAGAATTCAAGTATTTGGTTCAAATAATTTTTTTTTTTGAAATTTTTGGAGATGATTTTGTATAATCTCTAAAATGTGAATACTTTAATACTAACAACTTGGTAAACATATAACTTAACTTATAACTTAAATTTAGTAAAGCAAACATATAAATTAAATTTAAGTAATATTTGTAGTTAAAAAAAAAAAAAAAAAAAAAAAAAAAAAAAAAAAAAAAAAAAAACCTTAATCACATATTCACATATTTCGATGAAATCTTTTAACTTCTCAGAGAATAAATTAAACTCGCTGTTTCTGCGTTATTTCAAAATTTCATAGAGTGACGATATCTTTTCGTTAGTGCAGTACTTCGATGTATTTTAAATACAGCATAAAACTGAATTTTTATTGTTCGAATGACTTATCGGTGATATTAGGTTAAAATCCCGAATACATAATGAATTCGAGCTCCTTATTAGTTATGATTGTTGAAATCAAGAACAATGGCAAAAACAATGCTTTAATTAGGATTTTATTATTATTATTTTTAAATACACTTAAAGATTATATTCGGTACAACACTTTTATTTCTATAAATGTCGATGATTCGGTCTAATAAGGTAAGGAGAGTTCACACAATTCAAAAGAATAACAATAAAAATTCTAAATATTAATTTTTTGCTAAACTATCCATGAATAATTTTTACTTCATTTGTTTTTTATGCATTTCCATTGCTATTTTGTTGTTATGTTGTAATTTAATAGAACAGTTGTAATAAAACCAAGAAAGTTATTTTGCACAATCTGTCCTTACAGGGTTGGTGTGATTACGCACATGCGTAGGAGAGATTGTTACTAATAATAACCAAAATTAAATTGTTAACAATAATAATTGCACTTAAATGAAATTGTTGTAAGGTTTTTGTGAATAAATATTATTGTATTAGGAGTGAATATTTCACCCCAATGATTAAAGAATCAAAAAAATAAAATAATTGTAAAAACGATTAAAAAATTATAATTAAAGGAAAAAAATAAAGCATCAGAAAAAGCAAGTCCAGATAAGATTACAAAATAACATTAAGTTACTTGATAACACGTTTAACTTAAAATGAGTCCATTTTCATTTTTCATTTTTTTATGCAAATTTACCAATATGCTGCGTAATCTCTCCTAGCATGAAAACTAATAGCAACAATGCGCCATCTCTCCTAAGTAGCAGATGCGCAAACTCTCCAATTTCGGTAGGAGAGATTGCGTGGTCTTTTGTTTAAACATGGCCGAAACTAAAACGAACCGTTGGTGTTCACATTGTTAGTCTAGATTAGTAGCTTATGAGAAATCGTTTAAGTTTAAAATATTTTGTACTACTGACATTGTATAGAAATTCTGACGAATAGCTATGAAAATTCAAGCACTTACTTTGGGAAAACAAAACAAAATAGCAATACTTTATCTTAGACGCTAAAAACAATCAACGTGCACTTTGAAGTACTCCACTACTGCTGTTGTACAACTACTTGTAGTCGCTGCGCGCTCACTCTACTCCTTTCCCCCGAACCTCTATGTGCGCAATCTCTCCGACCGCGTCATTTCTCCTGGCTTTACCTTATATAAATTGATAAATACGACAACACACGCGTTGTAAAAAATTTTGAAAATCTGGATGCAACTACTTAAAATCGTTTCTATAATGTTTCATAGACGTTGCGGGATACTATGATACTAATATATCACTGTTGAGAGGAATATTACTATTTTTAATATATTTATACATTGTTGCTATGAATTTCAGGAATTTTTTGTAAAACAACGGGTTTTGACATGCATTGTTTGTTCTCTGCCAGCAACTCTACAATGGTACGATTTTACCTAAATACTTTTAGTCCGTGTAAAGGTATGACATAAAAAATAAACTATACACCACTATGTCAGGTTTCTGACTTTAGCAAAACTCATATGGTATATGTCTAAGTAATTATATTTATTCATGATTATATTACTGTATGCCAATATATATTTTTCTTTTATTATAAAACTGCCGTATGTGATTGACAGTGGGATTTCCCCTGATCCTATTATCTATTTGGGGGAGGTTCTCGATTTCTTTGTAAAGTACTAATCCGGCTTTGGAAAGAAATACAATGAAAGGAATACAACGAGCACCACATTGCTAGCGAGCTGGATTTCATAGAAGAATGCAAGGGAAGAATGATCGAGTCAAAGGCCGGGGGGGGGAAAGGTCTAGAACAAACGTTCCCACGTGTATGGAAGCTCCGTGAATGAAGAATGACAGCCCCATCGTTTTGGAGTATGAGCGGGACAGTGAGAGATTCGTCACTCGTGGAAGTGCAGCTGAGAGAGTAGGACGCAACAGTCGCTGATGTGCCGTGAAGAGGAGAGGAGGTGTCTCGTTGAGGTGTAGCGGATAGAGTAGGACGCAAGGGTCGTCGGTGCAAGGTGTAGAATATAGATGTGTAGAGTGAAGAGAGTAGAGAATTGTGTTGAATTACAGAGATAAATGTGCATTGGACAGTTTGGTCCAGAGTAAGATTAATTACTACTTAGACGGGATGATATGTATGAGTAATACATATGAGATATATTAAAGGTGCGATCAGGGAGATTGCCATTTGACAGTATCATACGGCTAGTGACAAAATAATAACTATCACTGTAACATTTTTCTTGCATATAATTTAATCAATAAATTATTAAATGATTATTCATCTGAGAACTTCTTTCCCAACGTGTCCGGTATCACTTTAATACCGGTGGTGGCAGCAAAATACCATAATTCTCAGGTATCAATTCTAGGAGAGTTATTACGATGACCGAACAAGGTGGCGTAACCATTACACACTACTAATACTGCTAGCAAATCATCGTATAAAAATTATACTGGTACCAACCGAGTACTAATAATGTCTACTAATTAATTTTGTACTTAAATTTTGTTTAGGGGATCGTCTACATGTACAAATTACAGCATTTTTTATTCTAACACCTACATTTGACAACAAATTTGGATTCTTCGGTAAATTTTATCTTCGGTTACCAAACGATAAGTAGTTTAGGAATTATGTAAGTTTAAAATTTCAAATCCTAATGTTAAAATCATTTTAACTTGACAACACGAGTTCCCTCTGTGTTTCTCTGCTCACAAATGCTGCAGGTGTCACTTTACGCATACCAAATAATAAATTTAATTTTGAAGAAAATATATGACGGTAAGTAGACTTCAAATTTCGAACTGTTCAGTTTTATTATTTGCATTTACTTTACCTATATAAAGGTAATACATTTTCTTCACTGAGAACCATAAAGACAAGTAGTTCTTGTGAATGTTTTTAATTCGTGAATGACGTGATTCTTGGCAAGGGAAGCTTCTCTTGCGATCTTTGATATTGTACTGTCTCTACTTCCCTACTCCATAGTTTAAAAAATATTTTCTATTCAACGGAACTTTTTAGTACACCTCATTAGGTAATTATGAAATACGACAGATATGCTGTTGCCCTTTATGAGCGCTCGATAACATTTTGGTCCCATTAATTTCACTTAGACTCATTAAAGTGACGTTATACAAATCGTAGAGACTCTTGAACTGACACTACTCAGATAGTTGTTTCCCATAAATTCACGGCTAGTTGTGCACACTTGAGATTTCGAGTACCAATTGAGAAATCAAGAACTATATATAGTGTCTCCTCATTGACTCCGTAGCAGATCAGCGAAGAGCAGCGAGAGAGACGAAGTACCCGAGAGCTTCTTCTAAAACTAAAGGTTCGCCCAGAATATCGTTTTCCTTTGCGGCTTCTTTATTGTGATGATTCGCTCTCTTTGACGTTTTATGACTTTTTTAGCAGGTCTAAAGTTCTGTGGTTAGTAGGGTACATCGCTGACAGCTCGGTCAACACCTCTTTCTTTTGTTGAGACTCGCCTTTCTTTTGTCGATGACCGCGAAATCGTTTGGAAAAAATGCGCTATCTAAAGATTTACGACTCTGTTAGACTGACTTATTCAGACTGCAAATAAAAGCAGCTTAAGAGGTTATCCTCTTCATACAGATGGCAAAACTAGACAAACTGTTTAGCCAGCCACTGTTTCAAATTGAGACGAGAGCATTGCCCACTTGAGGAACTGAAACTTGCATTTCAAACTGAGATAGGTCCAGGACTTTAACCATCTGTGAAACTGCATTCAAATTTCTATTCGGTCTATGTATGCACTGTGTGGCTGAGTTAAGAAAGACTCTGAACCCAGGTCTGTTGCCAGAGCAACTGGCGAGTAGATTTTATTTTAGGAAAGTCCGGCATTTTCTTTTTATGCCAATTTTCTCCCGTTCAACAGATCATTCCGAGAATTATCTGAGTCTTTTGTCCTTCCGCTCCTACGAACGACGGTCCCTTCCTACAAGTTTTGGAACTTTCGAAAACAGGAAACCTACTCAGGGTTTTTCTAATCTGAGCGACTCAGTAATGTGGTCTGTGTAGTTGTTTGTCGCGATAAAGTGTTTCTCGAAAAACAAAACCATCTGGCTATCCTGGATTCCGACGACGTCACGACTACAATATCTAAAGCAATCGTTTGAGACCGGGTTATGCGTTTAACTCGATAGTCAAAGGGAGGGATGCTTTGGCCAGCCTTCAACTTTTGGATGTGATCAATTTCCCTCTACCGATGTTAAAATTAGCCGAAGCATTATACACACACGGACAGTTTTATACTCCTTCTTTCACCATACACTGTTAAAAATTTGCTTCAAACTGTCTAGTCATTCGACAGTTTTTAGAGATAACGGTTACATGACCATATTATGAAGCGTATCTGATCATATTATTGACCATATTACGGTCAGAATAAAGTTATATTACGGTTATGTAACCGTTTTCTATAAAAACGGTCAAATGACTGGACAGTTTGCTGCAAATTTTTAACAGTGTATATGTCAAAGTAAAGGCCTGGAAAGGCAAAGATTTTCGCGAAGTCTTTCATGCGAACGCTAGATGGTTCAGTGGTAGAGCGTTTTCCTCCTGAACCAAAGGTTCCGGGTTCTATTCTGGACGACGGAAGTTGGATTTTTACATTTCATTGTCTGATGGATTTAATTAAAAGAAAGTTCGTATTTTTTTTTTGCCATTTTAAGTTTTATTTTTTTTTTAAAGCTAAAATTAAATTATTTAATTAAATATGCTTTTCAGCTATACAAACATATGTTATTACAATTGTCTGAAAAGCAGTTCTTGAATATTTATTATTTTTTGGGGATATATTTGCCTGAATAAGATTTGTTATGTTACTGAAAGTCAACATATTTTTATTTCTAATGTAAGAAAATATGTTTACTTAACATGTCCTTCCACTAACGCAATAGTCCGAAAATGTGCACAAAACACGTCTTTCCCTTAAAACAGCTCTTTTAAAAACTTAATAGAAAAAGTAAATGTTCTACAATTAAATTAGATGAAAATAAGTTATTCCACCCATAAATCTCCATTTCTGTTTCAAAATTTTCACTTAACAGGTTCATCTGCTAAGCTCTTCAATTAATGAAAGAAGTTAGAATAAATGTTGTTTGTTTGAAATCAAATTTCTTATTGTAATAAAAAATAAATAAATCTAGCGTTTTCAAAAAATGTCATGCATTAAAATAATTGAATTTATATTGAAAATATTTCCAACATAAATCCATTTAATAGACTATTGACGTTATAAGGTAATGATTGTTTTCAACTAAATTGTCCGAACCCATTTTCTGTGATAAAAAACAAAACAGTAAGCAAATATCTAATGGAAGACGTTCGAAGAAACGCAATTATTTTTAATCAAATTACTTACTGTAATGAAAAGAAAAATTCCAAAGAATATAAATTTTTTATTTATTTATTTATTTATTTATCATTATTTATTTATTTATCATTATTTATTTATTTTATTTTATTTTATTTTATTTTATTTTATTTTTATTTTATTTTATTTTATTTTATTTTATTTATTTATTTATTTTATTTTATTTTATTTTATTTTATTTTATTTATTTATTTATTTATTTATTTACTTTTTTTTTTTGGGGGGGGGGGGGGGGGGTCTGCACTTAAAAAGTAAAAACGGAACCATTATGCGATCACTTCAGTGTCTGTCTGTCAAAGCACTTTTTCTCGTTAACTATTATTATCCATTCACAAGTATGTTTAGGGAAAATTTAGGGGGCTAATTAAGTTACTTGAAAAAAAAGTTTTCTTTTTTTTGTATATCATGTGGGGTATTGTGTAGCAGATCTCGTAATATCAAACTCAAAAATATATTTGTTTTAATTTTCGGTATTATATTTTCAGAGATATCGTCGAAAATGCACTGCAAATATATGTCCCACACCCACCCCTCCTCTCAGAGCCGTCCTTAGCAAAAGCGAGGCCGGGTGCAAGAATATTTGCGAGGCCAGGCCTTTCCCTTCCAAGTTAGTTAATCCCACCAATTCTGCCAATTTAGCTGATTTTTTTTATTCATCTATCAGGAATTTCGAATAGTAATTTTTGTTTTATTTAATGACAGACATTCCGTGATTAAATAGAGTGAAGGTAACTATTCGAAAATCCTGGTAGATATTTTGAATAAAAAAAATCCGCGAAATTGGCAACATACAACGCAATTACCTTTTGAAAAAACTCACATGTTGTAGTTTTGAAAAAACTCACATGTCACATATACACAGTTTGGCGTACCCAAGACCAGGAATGTTTTCTTTTTGCGGGTGGGAGGCTGCATGTTTTAGTAGAGGTTTATACAGTACTCGGGCCAATTTCCTTTTTTAATATTTAGTCAGAGCTCGGGCTATTCTTTTTTCGGCAGATTTTAGCCGAGCCGCGATTTCATTCTTGCCGTGCCATATCAAAACGCCTTTCTTGTAAAGTAGTGATATTGTACAATCGTTGAAAGAGAGAGAGAACATCCCAATGCTTTTTAATCCCCAGACTGCCGCAGTTAGATACGAAAGGTACTTTTGAATTGGAATGCAAATTTTTAAAAAGGGACCATCTACATATTAAAAGTTGTATCTAATTTGAATTTTTCAATGGTAACACCCACTTTGACACTAATATTTTGTTCTTTTTATCAAGGTAGCCCTGAAAAAAGAGCATCGATTGTATACCTTTTCTTAAATCTTCGTTGAGTTAAATGAGTTCAAATTTTGAGGATGCTAATGTTAATTCATGCCACAAAATTTTATTTATATCTTCCCAAAATATCATCTGATTGATTTTTTTTTTTCAAACGCGAGATACAATGCACAGACCCAATAATATTTCAGCCATTTTTTTCCCATTCAAAATTCAAAAACAAATTTTGAATTATAAAAATTACTGATAAATTCATATTAAAAAAATATGAATTGTGATCTACATTAATTTTTACAAAAAACAAGCCACAATTGTAAAAACAACAACAACATGAAGTGTACAGCTCATTCCAATAATTAGTTTTTGAGATATAAATTTTGCATTTGACGGCCTAAAGAGACCGTCTTCTGTTATCAAAGCATCCACAGGAAAGGAAATATTACATTTTAACCAGAAAAAATTTATGGTATTTTCTTAACACATAAAGTGAGTTTGTTTCACACTAACAAAATTCTGCATAATTTTTCTGGTAACTAACTGAATGTCCTTTACACATCTCCATATCAAGGTATAAATTTAATTTTTAATTTATGGATAAACCCTTGACACATTTATAACTCTATGAAGATATAAGAAAAAGTATATAAGCAATACTTTTTTTTCGGACTGCTGTGATTCAAGTTACTGAAATTGTCAAAAGTGGATGTTATCATTTCAAAATTAAAATTACCACAATTTTTAAATATGTTGACGACCTTTATTGCAAAATTTATATTCATGTTCGGAAAGATAAAATTCCAAGTCGAAGGGTTCCTCTCACATCTCTCTCGGACAATTTGAAGATTAAAAATTAAGGGGTGTTTTCTCTTTCTCCCTTCTTTATTTTTATTTCGGTTTTGACAACTGTACAATTAACGGAATTGTCAGAAATTCATTATGGCATAATATATTAAAGAAAAATATTTTTTCCTTTACAGCTCCAAAATTATGACTTTTTAATAATCTTTTTGTTTCCTTCTAAGCTATTTAATTTTAATGGGTCTTTAATTGAATATAATTATCTTATGTGATCATTAATATTGTAATTCCTCATACCCTGGCTTGTGAACGTTTAATTTGAAAAATGCTGTATTCTAAAATACTTACTTAAATATATACCAAATATTCTTTTAAAGAATTTTTATTGTAGGATAATACTAGCTGGGAAAATCTTAAATTTTTGTAGAAATTGAATCGAGTGGGGCTTGATTTTAATGATTTCTGCTCGGCTCAGACAGGGACCAAGCTTTTAGCTTTTACATTGGATAAATATAGCTTTCTTGGTCCGATCTGGACCTGGGACTGAAATTTTTGGCCCATGCAGACCTCTATATTTACATGACCTCTAGTATATTTTAGCTCTCCTGTCTCCGCATTGTGTTTCTACGACAGGACATACGTATGGGCATGTACAGGAACATCGATATTCGAATAATTAAAAGAGAAACTTGATTACATAACTGTGTTTTTACATTATAAATAATCATTAAAATAAAAGTGAGCCGTTTGTCTGAATCACCATCAGCACCAATTTCTTAACAACTCACATTCAGTTCATGCTCCTATCCAGAAAATGTATCCTATCCAGTATGTTCATGCTCTTATCTATATTTGTTGTGCGCCTGGTGAAAACCAGCTCTAGCACAAGCTAGAGGTAAAAATATATCAAGAAAGAGACAAAAAAACCAATGAATGATAGACAAAAAACAACCCACAACAGGGGTGAGCCTATAAAAACGCTAAAAAGCCTTGACAGAGACAAATACAACACGAAGTAAAATCAGCCCATAAAAGAGGCGATAAACACTACAGCGACAACCCACCATGAACGTGACAAGCCAACAGACATGGTAAATATGTAAATCTATGTACGCTAATGGCACCTGGTGCATGTAAAATACGTCGTGGGTACAAAGCCCTCCAAGTTACCTGTGAATAATACCTCTGGCCTCTGGGGGTGCCTAGTCAGGTGAGGGTCTCGTCACCTGATCAAGGTTCTAAATTACGAGACCTATTAAATCTGTCAATTCAACAAAGTTAAACAGAAACCTTGAACCGGCCAACAAAGATAACGGTAGCAAATCACAAGAGATCAAGCACATCAGCGATGTGAACAAATCTATAGTCAGGTGGATCACAGAGCCATGCTGTGATGAGGCGATTTCCGCCCCGCACCCAGGTACTAACCCGTTAAGCTAGGCATTCATGCTGGGGAGGTAGGGGCCTGGTTAGCGGTATAAAAAAAAGAGCTAGAGTATAACAATGCCCATAGATTTAATATAAGCTACAAACAATTTTTCTCTTCTCGAGCGTCCACAACTTCCACTAAACATTTTACGGATAATACATTTTATATTTTATAAATAAGTATTTTTACACGTATAAATTTATTATGAAATAAATAATTCAGAACAAAATAGATAATAAATATTTAGCTTTTATTTTCGGGCGCGAGGCCCTGTGCGGCCGCACCTGTCGCACACCCCTAAGGACGGCTCTGCCTCCTCTAATTCCGAATGTACTGAAACTAAAATTATGAAATAATTAGGGGTAGTAAGAGTTTATTTAAATCTTGCAGGACAACTATAACAATTTTCGTAGGAGTATAGTTTTGAGAAAAACGCATTTCTCTGTTATACACAAACTTTACTTTTCGTGCATTCAGCGGGAGAGTTGACGGGCGCTCTAGGTATCTGTCGACGCAGAATTATCCAAGGATATTTGATAATGATTTTCGAAAAAAATTGTCCGTAATTAGCTGAGATATTAATTAAGTTACATGAAAAAATAACTTTCTTTTTATATATCGTATGGGATGTCGTTGGAAAGATCTCGTAACATCAAACTCAAAAATATATGTGTTTTAATTTTAGGTATTATATTTTCAGAGATATCGTCAAAAGTTTACTGAAAAAAATATGCCCCCCTCCCCCTGTTATTTCCGAATCTACTGAAACTAAAATTATGAAAACATTGGGAGTGGCGGGAGTTTATTAATAAATAAATACTAATTAATAAATTTAATGTACGGAACCCTTTGAGCGCGAGTTATACCGTACTTGACCTATTTATTTCGAAATTCAATAAATATGCACTGAAAATTAAACATTTGAAAACACTAAACATTTTAATAAAAATCCAAAAATATTGAAACCGATAAAAATGAACGGCAACTTTCAAAGTATTCATATAATATATTGAAACGAATTTAATTCTTTCTCCCTTTTCGAGTACGGCGAAAATTCTATTTCCGCACAAAGGATATTTAGGACGGTTTTATTTCCGCATCTGTATTTCCTTCCTTCAAATACATTCCATTCATTATGGTTGTTTATAGGAATGTATTAGTGGCCGGCAGATACTTTTGGGATATAAAAGCATGGCACTGATTTGGAGAAGCTTCCTTTCCGTGGACAGACAGGAACCGAAACTCTACTTCCTTACGATGAAACATTGTCGATCACTGGTTAACAGTATTCATTAATAGTTAAAGTTCACTTTTCATTCTATATTAGTAAACAATCATATGTACTATTATTTACCCATCATACGTAGTATAGGGTAAGTCTTGTAATCGTTTTGAAAATCGAAAAAAAAAAAAATGAAGGATTTACACTTTTCAGACACTGGAGATTCCGAAAAACATATTTAAAAAAAAAAAAAAATTGCGTCTGTCTGTCTGTCTGTCTGTGTGTCTGTAAACGCTCTATCTCCCGAACAAACTGGAGTAGAGACTTGAAATTTCGTATGTACTTAGTATGTAATAATGGAAAGAAGCTTATTGAATTTCAGTAACCGCGATTATCTGTAACTATTTTTTTTAGACTTTTGAAACATTTGTTCTAATAAAAGGTACATAAAATTTTTTCGAAATTGTTTTTTTTTAAGGAGTGATGTAAAAGACAATAAAAAACATAAATTTTGCATTGAGAATGAAGTCGATCGGATAATGAGTAGTAATGAGCAATGATCGGATAATGTAGTCACATGTTCCACACTCTTCGATTTTTCATGACCCTGTATTTCATTCAAATTTCAATTCAAAGATATATTTTAATTAGTAAAGAGACGCTTAATCCGACGCAGTAAGCCGTTAGTTAACAGGATTATCATTCTTAGAGCTATAAGGATGTTTCTCTTACGCAATCCAGCAATAGAGTATTTAAAGTTTATGACGTCATCAAGCCAGGATTTTATTCGAATTGCAATGCATTTTATAAATAGTTTACACATGTTTTATTTTCATATTTTATATTATGCATATCCATGATAGGTAAGTATTACGGCGGACCCCAACGAGTAGTTTCTGTTGTCAACATCCCTTTTTCTATGCATTTAAAAAACGCACAACAATGAATGAGGTATCGCTCAAAACGTTTTTGAACCAGCTGCTGGCATAATACATTCACATTTCGTTAAGACATATGTTTTTGATTAAACATTACAGTTAATTAAAAATTAAATCAGCATTGTTTTCATAAATGAAATGAAATGAAAGTTTTTCTCAAATCGGTGTTGCCGCAAAAATAAAGCATCGCACTATAGCATGCTTAGCAATGTTTGTAAATAAATAAATCTGCAAAGTATATAAAGTGTGATATCTCATCACGGGCTTATTTTATATTTATGATTAAAAAGCAAAATTGAAATTGCAATGTTTAGAAGAAAAATATACTATCGATTGATTGAAGTAGTAGTATTTCACGTGTAGCCTAAAAGGTATGCTTTTTTAAATTAAATTAAATTGTATTTTATATGTATTCAATTTATGTTTCTTTGTCCCATGTTTTTCCAAAAGAAGATGACGTCATTCTCTAATGCAGATAAAATACGATTTTTAATTTATTTCTCGCGCGTGCCGTTGGCTATCTTCGATTAGCTTTTACTGTAACTTTGGAATAGATAATATGACATTTTGGATTCACTAATGTTGTTTGCAGATATTTTTATCCTTAATTTTACTTTAGAAGTTTTGTGGCATCTAAAAAATATTAAGAAAAATTTTAGACTGCAGTGCACAATCCTCGCACGGGGACACCGGTATATCCGTATTTTACGTGCGATCCCATTTATTCTGAGCAAAATACAGTTCATTTATAAAAAGTCGCTAATAAAAAGGTATAAGTTGAACAAATTAATTTGAATACATCCTGCTTGTAAAATATTTTTGAATATATTCTAGGGTTGGGATGGCGAAGTGATGGCATGCGGTGCCATTGGTGGCATACGTTAGAACAGTGTTTCCCAACCATTTTTGGCCATGCCCCCCCAAAATCATCTCTAAAACATTGATGCCCCCCTCCTCCCTCTCTGCCTCAGACAAATAATCCTTATTATATAAAAAGTGAACTCTTATTCCGACTAAATCAGTCCTAAACGCCTTTAATTGTATCTAAATAAAGAACAGTACATTCACAAAAGAAAAATAAAATTGGAAGGAAAATATTTATGAAGAAATCGTTAATAATAATAATAGTATTAATATGCAGCGATGTCAAAAAGAATTTTTTTTTTTAAATATTTAATAGAAAATTGAGATGGATAAATAAAAACTTCTATGACGCTTTTATAATTTTAATTACTGGCAGTAAAAAAAGTACCTAATAAATTCAAAGTAGATTCGAGATGAAGAGAATAAAGTTAATGAGATCATTGTGCTTTATGAGGGCTACAGAGAGCTTTTATATCAGGCTCTAATTTAGTCAACTTTAATCTCAAGTCACCTCGTTTAGTTATGTCAGTCGACTTCTTTTCTTCAACAGTAAATCATTTACTGTGCACTAAAACCACATTCAACTAGGTATGATGATGGGAATGGTAACAATATTTTTTTTTGTAAATTTTCTTGCATCTGGATATTTAGATTCTGTCTCAGTCACAAAGCCATGCCATTACTCCTTTTATACTGATTAAGGTTTTATCTGACTCATCGTTTTGAATTTAGAGCTGTTATGAGCATCGTATTGAATCATCAGATGATAAGTCCACTAACATTGGCTGCATGACCCATGATGGAAAATCCATTTGCTTTAAATTAGAAAATATATCGTTCAAATCAGAGGCCAATATTTTCAAAATCCAGACTGACAGTTATAGCGGCATCGCTTATCTCGCATTTTTTAACCAGGAAAATAGGTCAAACTTTCTCTCAGAAATATGTTTCTGCCATACCTCAATGAAGGTAATAAAGCCAAATATTTTTGTTTTTCCATCAACAAGTGTTTTATATTTTCTTTGAATCTGTTTATTCAAGGTATTCAGTTTTTCAAACATATCTGCTAAATAATTAACAAATGCTTTTTCCCTCAATAGTTTGTAGGGGCTTCATGTCAGACTTCTCACTTAAAAATTCACCAAGAACATGAAATAACAGCATGAATCTTTTAAGCAATTCCCCTTTGAGATCCATCTTACATCAAATAAAGCCAAATATTTTTGCTTTTCCATCAACAAGTGTTTTATATTTTCTTTGAATCTGTTTATTCAAGGTATTCAGTTTTTCAAACATATCTGCTAAATAATTAACAAATGCTTTTTCCCTCAATAGTTTGTAGGGGCTTCATGTCAGACTTCTCACTTAAAAATTCACCAAGAACATGAAATAACAGCATGAATCTTTTAAGCAATTCCCCTTTGAGATCCATCTTACATCAGAGTGAAGTGAAAGGCAGACGTGTTCTGCTTTTTTGCTTTCACAAAACTGCTTCAATAGGCACTCACATTTGGCGTTGGATATTATGAAGTTGATACATCTTATAACAGATTTCAGTATATCATTAAGAATAGTTGAAATGTTTTTTGATACTAAACGCTCTCTATGGATGATGCAATGCACAAGAAGCATTTTTGTATTCTCATCTTTCATTAGTTTTAAACATCCAATTCTCTTACCCATCATAGCCGGAGCAGCATGTGCAGCGCAAGTTGTTATACTTGTCATGGTATACTATTTATATTTAAGTAAAATTTCAATGTATTATAAATATCAGAGGCAGTAATGGTGCTCACTAATAATTTACAGAAAAACAATTCTTCGGTAAATTCACCTATATCGATATACATTATATAAGTAAGCAATACGGCTTCATTGTCTCTTAGAGTTGTTTCGTCCATTTGTATGGAAAAATTTTCTGATTTCAGCTTTTCAACAACTTGTGCTTTAATGTCCTCACTCATTTCATCTATTCTTCTACTAACAGTATTGTTACTAAGTGGCTTGGAGTTCACATATTTGTCATTTTCTATTAGTTTTAAACATCCAATTCGCTTACCTATCATAGCTGGAGCACCATCTGCAGCACAAGATGTTATATTTGTCATTGGTATACTATTAATATCTAAGTAAATTTTCAATGTATTAAAAATATCAGAGGCAGTAGTGGTGCTCACTAATAATTTACCAAAAAGAAAAACAATTGTTCAGTAAATTCACCTATATCAATATACCTTTTATAAGTAAGCAATACGGCTTCATCGTCTTTTAGAATTGTTTCATCCATTTGTATGGAGAAATTTCTGATTTCAACTTTTCAACAAGTTGTGCTTCAATGTCCTCACTCATTTCATCTATTCTTCTACTTATACTAACAGTATTGTTACTAAGTGGCATGGAGTTCACATATTTGTCATATTTTCCCAGGACTGTTTTAAGAAATATTGATATTGATGGTTTAATCAAATCTTCAACTGTAGTGAAGGTTTTTTTAGATTTAGCAGCGAGTAAATATATTTCATAACTAGCCTGAAGAGTACAATTTTCTGTAGTAGTTTGTGCAGCGAATAGAGACTTAACCATTGATATTTTTTCAAACTTTTCCTTTAAAGTTTTAAAATAACTTAAATTTGAATTTATTATATCCACTATGTTCTGTGAATTCAGAAATTTGTAATTCTTTCCCAGAACTAATAAATTGTTTTGTCCCTAACTATAAGCCAGAATGAGATTTTGCTTTAGATATTTTCTTCTAAAATAGGGATCTCTAAAAAAATGCCTTTTAATTGGGTGATCGAACTTTTGGTCATGCATCTGACGGTAGCGCTTTGACATTTGTGTTTTCCTAAGTATCAATTTGAAACAATTAAAATAAAAAATGTTTTAAACCAGAAAATTTATTTTCCAAAAGGATTTTTTTTTTAAATAATATTTTAAACTGTTTTAGGTTTTAAACAGCGAACGTCTGAATTTCGTCAAATTCTCAAATTGCCCCCCTAAAAAGTCAAATTGTCCCCCTGTGGGGGTTGTGCCCCCCGTTGGGAATCACTGCGTTAGAATATTTTCGGCACGGCATTGAATGAAGTTCTAAATCAAAATTGCATGAAAAAAACACGAATTTAGAGTAGCTGTGTTTGTCTAAATGAAATTAGTTGGTATTGAACAAACTAGAATGCAAATTAATGAATTACAATTACAGTTCAATTTAGGTTGAACTTTTAAAATAACAATAGAGGAATTGGAAATTATCGAAAAGAAAGGGAAGAGTTTCATATTCAGTGCCGGTTGGCGCGATTGGCGAAAAAAATCCAAAATGGCGCCAAAAGGCAGTTTTAGCATCTTCCCAAATTTTTTAAGATGGTGGAAAACATGTTTTTTAAAATATTTATAAACATACGTTTATTAAAGGTTTTTGCGCCATCTTAGAAAAATAAGTACGACGCTAAAACAAAAATTTACCTCCATTTTCAATATTTTAACAAGCGATGAAAATATATAAACATATTTAACAAACCTAAGAGGCCTTTGTGAGATGAATAATTGTTATTGTCAATGGGGCAAATTGTAAACAATTAATAAACGAACAAAAAACTTACAGAAAATAACTTGTGGTAATCTCAGGAAATATATATATCTCATATAAATAGCACGTAAAATCATAAAATAGAGAAGTGGTCCGTATAAAAATGCAAAAATTTTACGTTATATATATTTCCGAAGTCACAGATAAAAAGATAAAAATCTTGTTCACTACTGCCATTACAATTATTTAGAAAACCTATCCAAAATAAAGAATTATCTATAAAAAAATGCCCCAAAAATATATTTACATAATATTACATCTACAGGAAAGTATCGTTTAAAAAAAGCAACCCCAAAGGCTAGAGATCACAACAACCACATCGTAACATTTACCCCCCCCCACCCAAAAAAAAAAGGAAAAAAAAAACTCGCCCAATCTACCAGCACAGTATTTGGAAGTTTTCCCAAAAGAAAAGATAACCCAGACATTATAAGGAAAAATGTCGATGATAAAATTATGACAACGTGGAAATTCGATTACAGGCATTAAGAGACTGTGAGAAAATTTCTCACATTGTTTATTTTTCGTTTTCCGTATCTCGGTATTTTTTAAAATTTGATTTTCTGTTATTTCTGGGCATTGTTTCATACGGCTCCTTTCCGGAAGCATGCCAATTTTTCCTCAACGCCCCTTTGTTATTTAGCGCACTTCGCGTTTCGCCTGGCGCGTAGGTCAACAGGAAAGAAAGAAAAGACATTAGTTAAACTATATTTTTAGGATTTCTAAATTGATTTCTCAATGCATAATTAAAACGTATTAAAAATTAAATCTATAATAATAAATTATAATGAATAAATTATTATGAAACTATTAATTGATAAAAGCGCATTTTTTTAATTATTACACCCTAATTTTTTATTTATATTTTATTTTCTCCGTTTTAATATTTAAAATTGAATCATTGCAATTTCACAGCCATTTGATCTATTTTGTAGAACTTGAATTGGCGTATATTGAACTCTATTCTTGCTGATACTCGTATACAATTGTAACCATAAAGAATAATTGGCGATTTATCACCTGTGGCAGACTAACGCGAAAATGCCTCAAAATTAATATATTAATTTATAATTCAGTTCTAAAAATATTAAATGTTGTATTGTCATTGAAAACATATCTATGTACATATTTTTTATAACTATAGTATAACGGGAAGGGACTGAAAAACAGATTATAATATTTCATCTTTATATGCAACAAACAAACAAAAAAACAAGTTGTATTAAATAAAAGAGCGTAATAAAATACAAGATGTAGAAATAAAATCGAGATGAAATAAATTGGAGGATTTCGACAAATATATATTTTATTTTTACTTTCTTCCATCTTTACACTTCCATCTTTCACTATTGGATTCAAGAAAAATATCGACTTCCGGTTTTCGATGGATTTATACATTTTAGAAGGTCCTGAACACGATTTGACTATTTTTATCAAATGTCTGTTTGTGAATCGGTCTTTATGAGACAAAAATTTTGTCGGCGCTCTATCTCAAGAACTAATGCACTTAATTTAATAAAACTTTAAATTCAGTTAGACATTGATATAAATTGGTGCTTATTAGTTTTTGGTGTAAATCGTCCAACCAGTGGCGCTGCTAATTGTTATGCTGCATTTTTCATGATTTCCGCAATAGCTCTATCTCAAGAACTAAAGTGCGGATTTTCATCAAACTTCATATTCAGTTAGACGTTGACGCAAGTTGTTGCTGATTAGGTTTTGGTGTATACCGCCCAACAGATTGACACTGCTATGCTACAGTTTTCAAGATTTACACGATTGTAGCAATAGTCATATCTGAAGAATTATTGCACGGAATTTAATAAAGCTTTAGATTCAGTTAGACCTTGATAAATTGGTGCTGATACGTTTTTTGCGTAAATTATCGAACAGGTGCTGCTGCTATGATGAATTTTTCAGGATTTACATGATTTTGGCGATAGTCATATCTCAAGAATTAATACACGGAATTTCATCAAACTTCATATTCTGTTATTTTGAAGTATTAACATGTATGAGATAGAAGAAAGTTTTGGGATTCCATCCCAAACTACATCCGACTAGTTTTTTAATAGTGATGAAAATGAAATTACATACATTATACGGCATTGCAATCAGTGAAGGATTTTTGTCTACCTTATTATAATACTTCGTCAGATCTTACCATCCACGGCTTTGAATTTATAATTTGAAACTTCATTTTGTATATTTTATTATCAATTTTTTATTCAATTTTATCTTTGTGGGTCTTCTAACATCCTTTTTTCCCAGTTTTATATTCATTATTATTTATTTAAGCTATAACAGGAAAGAAAAAATTGCTCTTATGATTAACTAAACAATTCCTCTCTATAAATTTGTTTCATCTGTAGAAAAATGAAATGATTTATTTCTTTTAAATATACACTAAAAACAATTTTTATTTTGCTTAAAAGACGTCAACATAAACCTTAAAGATGTTAAAATTTAAAATTTACATGTTTCGATTTGTTCATCAAATCGTCATCCTAGGACGGATGACGATTTGATGAACAAATCGAAACATGTAAATTTTAAATTTTAACATCTTTAGATGTCTTTTAAGCAAAATAAAAAGTGTTTTTAGTGTATATTTAAAAGTTAATTCTAATGGACGTATTTTGACTCTCCACTTTATTTGAAATATAATAACATTTGATTTATTTCTTCTTGAAAACATAAGAAAAATATACGCATAATATATATACTTTTTAGATTTATCATATTTACTGTATCAGAACATCTCACCTATCGGTTTTCTTAAAAAGTATTTCATTTTTCATCTTATTAGATACATCTGACATTTTAAAAAGATGTGTTTGCAGAGAAAAATGTATTTACTTTTGAGTAACGCAATCTTCTTTGGGCTAGAGATACAAAAATAAACAGTTTTGGCATAGTTTTCGAAATTTGGAAACAGTAAAACATCACGATCGGAATTTTGATGATGTAGCTTTCGTGTGGAGAAGGTAAAACGGAAAATAGTGACCTTCAAAAAAGCTATTTTGATCTTTAGACTAATGTATCATTTTTAGGGGAATTTAAAATTGAAATTTAGTGTTTATTGTTAGAATTTTGTTTTGACGTCCATTTCGCCAATGTAATTTGTTGATAATAAATTGTTAGATTATTTTCTTTGGCTATAAAGAAATAAATCATTTTACACAATTTATTCTAATTTGTTATTACAAACACAAGAAAAAAGTAAGGAATGAAAAAATTGTGTTTGTTTTTAAATTAATTTTAAAACTTTTTCTTTTTCTAATATCATAATATAATAGTTTGTAATATAATTATGCAATAACTACCTGCATCATCATTTAACTAAAAAGCTAAAGTTTTATTAATTAAGAACAACAACAAAAAGAATGGGCGGGGGTAATGTAAGCATGTAAAAAATAATTAACAATAATTAAAAAATTAAAAAAATTTAGAACATACAAATAAAAAATTTGTGACAAAAAGGTATTTTTTTCGCACCTGCAATAAACAGAAAATGACATACGTCTCATAAATATTGTCAATTTTGTAATACAAAATTGTAAAGTATACGAACTTACCTTTGTAATAAAATCTATTTTTGGACTTCTCCAGTTTTTTAATTTTACAAAATTTACGAATTGAATTTTAGGAATATAAATGCCGAACTGCCCAAATGATAAATAAAACTTTGGCATGAAAAATGAACTCACTATCTTGTACCTCTTCGTTTATTATCAGTACATTTTTTTCTAAATCGGTTGAATAACTGAAGCCGAAAGGTTAACACATAGTAAGCATATATATATACGGGGGGAAATAATATTTTATTAATAATTACTTCAAAAAGATTTTTTCTTAAGACATTGTTGTTCCGCAGTATTGCTAATTTAGCCAGTTTTATTCAAAATATCTACCATAATTTTTTGAAAGTACTTTTTATTTAATTTAATGACATACATTCCCTGATTAACTGATAAACAATTTGTATATTTTGAATTATTTTTTGACGCAAATTTTTTAAATATGACAATATTAATTTAAAATTTATTAAGAAAGAAACCCTTAACATTGAAAAAAAAAACAATTTTTGGGTTAATTAAGGTATTACTTTGTTAAATTCCAAAAATAGGGATTATGAGGAATACGTAATCCTGCTTGAGTTGACCAGGGTTTTATTACATTTTAGGCAAACTTCCACCACTTTTTCCTTAAGGCTGTTTTCCAATCCGTAGGAACTATTTTCTACCACATTTCTAAATCCAGTTTTATTAGGAAACGTATGAAATTGGCATGTGTTCTTATTTAGAAACTATGTAATTGAATGATGTTCCCCATATCTTATCTATCTATATTATGAAGGACAAACGTGTCCGTGCGTAACGCAGACGTTATTTTGCGAATGGCAACACTACACTTGAAGATATAATTTCGGTTTTGCAATTTTTGCTACTGCAACTTTTTAATTTCTAAACACCGTACATTTTCAATATTTACACCGTTATAAAGGAAAAAAAAACATGTACTTTCAAATGAATTTGTTTGAAAACTGTATCGCAATTTACTTATTTATTTTAGGATTTAAATTAAATTTCAAGCATGATTTAAAAAAAAAATCTATCTCTATCGCTTGCAGACGATTACAAAATATTAATCCGTTTGCACTTTAAACAATATAAAAAGTTCAGCATTTGTTTCCAGATAATATTCAATTACGAAATTAAAGCTTCATTAAGCAATCGATAAAATAGTGAAAATAAAATACAAGTTTAACAGACATGTAATTGAAATAAGCGCTTAAAACCGCTGAAATTATCAGAATAATAATTTTAAAAAAACTGCTATAGATAACGAATTTTTTAGTGATTTCTTCGGCTATTAACTTCTATTAACGAGACCAATACGAAATTACCTCTTTTAATATATTTCAAAAATTTTATTTGAATACATAATTGACATATTTCATATAAAAATGCTCTTTGGTGCTGTTGGGAGGCAATCTAAAAACAATATTACGTAAATGTAAAAAATTTACTTAAGTTTTCAATACGAAAAATAAATCGTTTCCACATATATTCTCTATCCCGGGAAGCCCGAGTTGGATGCCCTAGTTTTGATAATTTTTTTCAGAAAATACTGTTATAAGTTTGCGTTATGAACTGAATTTCGCGACAGTGCAGTAAAGGAGAAAAATCTATCGTCATGTGACACCAATCGCTTATAACTTGATAAGTAATTCATTTATGTAAAAAAAAGGAAAATACCATTCAATTCCAAATCGCTTTAATAGTCAGGCCTGCAAGTGCCGTGCTTTTGCGTGTAAAAATTAATCCGTAAATGTGTCAGAAAGTTTTGTGTTATTGAGCGGGAAAAATATATATATATTTTTTTTTTTGAGAATCGCCTTAACCCATTGTGACTCAATAACTCCGATTCGAAAAAAAAATTATCCAGATGTTAGAATACATCATTGTAAGCATGTAAAAAATAATTAAAAAAAATTTAGAACATACAAATAAAAAATTAGTGACAATAAAGGTATTTTTTTTGCACCTGCAATAAACAGAAAATGACATACTTCTCATGAATATTGTCAATTTTGTAATACAAAATTGCAAAGTATACGAACTTACCTTTGTAATAAAGTTTATTTTTGGACTTTTCCAGCTTTTTAATTTTACAAAATTTACGAATTTAATTTTAGGAATATCGATGCCGAACTGAGCAAATGATGAATAAAACTTTGGCATGAAAAATGAACTCAGTATCGTTGTTTGTTGAGCATTCTATGAACAATTTATATTAACTGCTGCGTTGGGAAATAGTAGCAATGAATAAAATCGTCTTTTAAAGCATACTGTATAAGTAACATTGACTTTTGGGTATGTTGCAGATATACAACGCGGAGATACAAAGTATTAAAGAAGTTTTCGACTTATTTAATCACATAAATATGTAATTAAAAACTTAAATGAAAATTTCACTTTTCCTGGCCGCAAATCAAGCCCTGTAAGGTAACTCAGTCCTGTAACGATAGGGTAGTTAATGTCATTTACATTTAACTTATTATTCGAGTTGTAATTTTCCAAATGGACGAGAAAAGTCCCGACCAGGATTCGAACCTAGGATCCCTTGGCTGAAGCTGCCATGCTCTACCAACTGAGCCATCCCGGATGAATCTAGAGGACCTAATTCATTCACTTAACCATATTGATTATGAAACCTCAACAGAATAAATCGCAGGTAATTTGGAACTCCAGTAAACGCTGTATACGTGATTACACTAGTGATTACACTAGCTGGATACGTGATTAGCATGGCAGCTTCAGACAAGATATCCCAGGCTCAAATCCTGGCCCGGACATTTTCCGTCCAGTTGGAAAATTACAACTCATATGATTTCTTTACCAATTTGAATAATTGTGTTAAAATTAATCTTGTGTAATCACGTATCCAGCGTTTACTGACGTTCCAAATTACCTGATTCAGATATCAGACCAGATGCTATGATCAATAACGTTAACTGGATGAATTAGGTCCTCCAGATACGACCGGGATGGCTCCGTTGGTAGAGCATGGCAGCTCCAGCCAAGATATCCCAGGTTCGAATCCTGGCCCGGTTGAAAATTTACAACTCGCATGATTTCTTTACCAATTTGGATAATTGTGTCAAAATTAATCTAGTGTTATCTTATTCTTATTTAATTCTATCCAGACTTCAGTGATGCTTTCACAATACTTTCTAAAGAAACGGAAGTACTTAGAGGTGAATTTTTTTTGTGTGTGTGTTCCGAAACTGAGTTTTAACAAATACCGTACATTCCGTCGTATAACTCGTTTCCGTGTATAACAAGCACATAAACTTTCAGACGTCATTTTTCTATTTTTGTGTATATATTCGCCATATAACGCACGCCTTCATCTTTGCAAAGAAACTTTATGTGAGGCGTAGAAATAAAACAAAATACAAATTATTGTAACGTATAATAACTATTATTTTTTATGTAATTTCGTAACAAAAATTATTATTATTATTATTTTGTAAATAAATAGCATGTTTAATAAATTAGAAATCTCATTTATTTCATTCTTTTATTTTTTTCTTTAATTGTCAATACTTCATTTTATAATTGGCGTATAACACGCACCTGTTAAGTTTCGATTAATTTTCTTGCATTAAAAGTGCGCGGAATACACGGTAATTTAATACAATTTATTGATTAGTTTTTGGTACCGGATAGCAAAATCCTTAAATAACACATAAAAGTAATTTTGTAATTTATATAGAATATACAATTAATTGCTAAGTGTGATAAAAATGTAAAATATTTAGTGGTATAGAAAATTATCAGAGTAGTTATTATATATTGCTATTTCGGTAATCAATTAACGCTGCTTTTAAATTAACCACTACTTTCGTCCAATAGTTTGGAAACTCTCATGAAAGACGAAAAAAATTAAACGGAAATTTGTTAAATAGTTTTCAGGCTATATCATGTAAAACATGGACGTTAATTAAGGGATATGTTTTACAAACTAGAAAACATCATAATTAGTTATTTTGTAAACAGAATTAGTAACTTTTTCAGACAGATTATCTGCTCTTTAATGTTACGATAACTGGAAATTTGCCAAATTAGTTTTACTATGTAAATTTAATAACAAAAGTTTTCAGAAAAAGTTTCTTTAGTTTAAAATAACATCGACCCAAATATTCTAAAATTAAACTCCGTATGACGTATACTATCTTTTTAATAACTTGTTATAGAGTACTAATAATTATGGAAGAAAATATTTGGAAAAAATTAACATGCACATACATTTATTTAGATAAAATTTTATGAATTGTAAGCATAGCTTCATTTTTTGAAATAATTTAATTTTCTAGTATTATGGAGGTGTTTAAAATAATCATACTTTGTAAATCTTGACTGAAATGTTACCGTTAGCTAAATTATAGAAAGGTGGAAATTTTCTGTAAGAAAAAAAAAAGTGTTTTTATTTACAGGGTGCTTCTTCACAGGGTATAGCAAACCTTTAAGTTCAATAACTCTTCAGCGTGTGGAACTAGTGACGTGAAATTGGGTACGCATGCGCAGGGACCCAAAGGAAACTTATTTACGGATTCTGGTTACTGCCGACGAATATTTTGTTTTCTCCAAAATGTACCCATATTCAATCGAAGAGCGTATTTTTTAGTCAAAATATTTTATCATTGTGACCAGAGACATGCTGAAACAGCCATGAAGTGGTCTAGTGCCTTAAAAAATAGACCAAAGCCATCTTCAAGCATGTTAAGAGAATTAATTACCAAGTTTGAACGAACAGGTTCAGTGGCTGATGCCTACCACGAATACTGGATCAAAGACACATGGTTTCAGCAGGATGGAGCTTTTCCACCATCAACAGGAGACGCCTTTGACTTGCTCAAAAGTCACTATGGCAACCGTGCCATCCCGAATCACTTTGGCTATAGACCAACCCTCTATAGTCCTAACTTATCACCACTAGACTTTTTTACGGGGCTATGTTAAAGATGAAGTTTACAGAGATCGATAAAAAATCATAGAAGAGCAGAAAAAAGCGATAACAAATGAGATAAGGTCGATTCCAACAGACCAACTCAAGCAGGTTATGGCAAATTTCGAGCAGAGACTTCGTTTTGTTGTCTCCTCAGATGACCAACATTTTGAGAACCTCATTTTTTAATTTACTTTATTCTCATGTAAAAAACCTGCAATTTTGAAATTAAAAAAAATTTCGATCAAAAGTTATTCAATATTTTTTTTTCTATAGCTTGTGAAGCACTCTGTAATTAAAAATTCTATGAATTAGTGTAGCCACATATAGCAGACCTCGTTGTATCCTATTTCATGGGTGACAAAAAAAGAAAGATATAAGGAAAGGGCATGTTTACAAACAAACAGTTCAATCAACTAATCTACCACTACATTTTTGTGGTAGCGATCATTTCAGGAAACGTTATGGCGACGTAGGCCAATCATATCACAAATCAGTTTAACGTAGACCAATTAAATCACCCCATCTCATGTGTACAGTTGGAGTCATAAAGAACGAACATGTTGTTCTTGCGAACCAACAGTAATTTAACGAACAGTGACGTCAGCTGCCCTTTCCTTATGTCAAAATGCGCGATGTGTCCGAGGGTATTACATATAAATAAATAAAAACAGGACAGGTGCGAGTAGAATTCGAACCCATTAACGGGTTCTGTACCGTTGTGTCATATGACCGTAAAGCTTAATAAGTACGTAGTTTCTTTACAAATATACAAAATGAGAACTGCCTACTCACATACTTCTTGAAATTGTAGCATTGTAAAGCTATAATTCAATTATCTATTGAAATGTAATCCAATTTGTTTATTATGATTGAAGAAAGACTGGATTACATCACATTGTATGTTACAAATCTATAAAAACATTTGTCTATAATTGTATTGCACCTAGTTGTGCTTTCGATTATTCGTGGCTGTGCATGCCTATCGCAGAGAAATATAAACAAATATCGTTTACAATTCGTTCGTTTGGTGTGGGTCTCGATTATGTAAAGTTCTGATATTGAAAAACGCTGTTTCGACGCCGTAATGTTTCATTGCATGGAATTAGAAGCTTTAACCACTTCGGGACCGGCGGCTTTTACACAAATTTTATTTGGTTGGCACCACTTTTTTTTAAAGCTACCTTTACTTAAACTATCACAAAAAAATCTCTAATTAGAGAAAGCAAATATTACTTTTATTTTTTACTGGTGCCTGTACAAGACAAATTCTGTATGCTATTTTTGAGGGTGCATATATGCATCCATGGTCCCGAACGGGTTAAATTTGTATAAAAACTGGAGCGCTGAACCGTATTATTTGATTTAATTTCAAATAGATACCTTCAGCCGTTGCTGAAAAAAAAACAGTCTTAACAGACAGACAGTCAGACGAGTTTGCCATGTAATAATTCGATATAGAATTATAAATTAATGATTTTCGCATTTTTCCATTACATGTGCTGTAAGACTTTCTTTCGTATCCACTATCAAGATTCTAGGTAAACGGGAAGTACCCGACAGTTTCTGAGAGTAAGTTTGTATTTTTTTTTTTAAAAAGAAAAAAAATTAAAAATGAACGTGGTTTTAAGACCTTAACTTTTTAAAACAATTAGTTAGAAACTTAAAATTTTCACAAAACGATGGGGTCTTTATATGATATTAATTTCAACTTGATACCTTCAGCCGTTGCTGAAACAACAACAACAACAACAAAATACGGTCTTGACAGACAGACGAGTTTGCCATGTCGCCAATGGATACAGAATTATATATTAATGATTTTCGTATTTTTCCATTACATGTGCTATAAGACTTTTCCTTCTTGCCCACTATCAAAATCAACTAGATGCAAGGTCAACTAGAAGTACCCTATAAGTTTCCAATTGTGAAGTTGTATTTGTTTAAAAAAAAAAAAACGGGATTTTAAGATCTTAATTTTTTTAAATCATTGAGATAGAAGCTTTAAACTTTTACAAAACAACGGGACTGTTATTTGATATTAATTTCAACTTGATACCTTCAGCCGTTGTTGAAAAGAAAATGGTTTTGACATACAGACGCTCAGAAGAGCTTGCCGTGCAATAAATCGATATAGAATTATAACTTGGTAATTTTCGGATTTTTTCATTAAGTGTCCTATAAGATTTTACTTCGTTCCCTCTATCAAGGTTCTAGGTCAACGAAAAGTATCATATATTTTCCGAGAGTGAGTTTGTATTTTTTAAAAAAAACGTGATTTTAATGCCTTAACCTTTTAAAGCATTGAGATAGAAACTTGAATTTTTTTTTAAAACAATGGGGCCGTATTTGATATTAATTTCAACTTGATACGTTCGGCTGTTCCTGAAAGAAAAGGTCTTGACAGATAGACAGAGAACAAGCAGATCCAATGAGGGTTCCGTTATTTCCTTTTGAGATATACGGAACGCTAAAAAAGATGATAAAGTACTAGTTTATGCGTTATAATGTAACTAAAACGTTCATTAATTGTCAAACTGGTAATTTTCTCAATAAATCAACAACATATACTTCACTTACTTATTTTTATCAAGTACTTAAAATGTAGGGTTAAGGTAGAACTTTTTATTACTTTTCTTTTGGGGATATGTGGAAAAAGAGTGATCAATCCGAATGAGCGACATATTGAGGCAAGATGGAACGAACGGCTCGAGAAATTAAATTTTTCAAGAAGTATTCAGAAATATTTTTATCTGGGTATCAAGGACGGTCTCAGCCATAAAATACGTTTATCAGCCATCGCAGACTCAGTGAAGCGATGAGACCCATTTCCATCTCAATAGATAAGCGAGCACCCGTAATTGTAGCATTTGGGAAACTGAAAACCCACCTTCCAAAAGATTCCACTCCACTCACCGAAAGTTAGCCACATTCATTCATCGACGACCTTTCTTTTTCGAACAGGCTAGAACTCCTATAATAGAGGCTGACGCATCCTCACAGATTTGGCACCCGAATTGGAGCGCAGTCGAAAAACCAAGCTAATCAGAACCGAGTCTTAGGCAACCCCAACCCCGGCTGCGATAGATTGATGCTTAACTGGGTACCAGTAATACGAAACAAAATGGATATGCGTCAGCTCCTATTATAGGAGTCTTAGATCAGGCTATTCGGAATGACTCTCTGACATGCATTGTGACAGCCAACAGGTTCAAAATGGTGGTCGAAACGTCTGTTGCACACCATTTACTTGAGCGACAATGTCTTGACTAAATTACCTTTATGAAAGATGGAGTGCCTCCCCACATTGAATTCTATGTACAGCAGTTTCTTTGTCAACGTTTCACTAGTGGCAGAGTAATCAGTCTTGTGTGTTTCCGACAACCTGACCATCTTGTTCCCCGGATCCTAATCCGTGTAACTTTTGACTGTGGCGACACAATTTTTTTTATCAAAAGCATCAGATAATATTGGCAGACTTGAAAGAAGGAATCATTCTGAGAAGCATCTCAGTCGACCAATTACGGTCCGCTGTTGAATAAGCTGATCATAGACTGCAGGTTTTAAATCTTCAAGAAGGGAAACATATTGAGCTGCATTCCCTGCATTGATAAGGTCCTTATCACATGAATGTTTGGTACGTTACATAAAATGTGTTTTCGCGTCTTTTCAAAATATTCCCAATTGTACAGTGCTATTTATCGATGATTCCTAGAACTAATTTTGTTTCACATAATCAATTTCCCCATGTCTTGAATAGTATGTGTTCAAAATTTTAAGCTTATACACTGAGTAGTTCAATAAATAGAGAGGTAATAGTAGGGGGTTTTAATTCTGGACACCCTGAATGTGATCAACGAATCAAGTTTTGAATTCATCCAATCGGTGGCAACGCAAAAGTCACCTTTCCCAATTTTTCTAGAAACATGGGGCCCAAAATAAATAGTCAGAATTATTTAAAATGGGAGGATGGAATTTTGTGCCATTATATTAAAATAAATGATCAACGTGAAAATTGTTGTTATGGATAAGTCCGATCACCTGACTATAACACACGATTTAATAAATGATGGTCCTTATAAAAAGATCAAGCCTGACTCTTCTCAAAAAGAACTCAAAACAATTAAATCTGTTATTCAACGTTTCTCCCTCATTTCCAACAGTACTAAATCTTCCCTCATTCCTTCTGTGTCACATTGCGCAAGGTTATATGCACTTCCAAAGGTTCCCAAACTTGCCCTTCCATTCAAATAAATCGTTTCTAACATTGGTGTTTCCTCCTATAAATTAGCGAAATATCTTGTTTCTATTTTCTCCTCGCTACTCTCCAACAACATTTACACCTGCAGAAACTCTTATGAGTTCGTCAATAAACTACGTAACTTCATCACTACTCAAAGTCACCGTATGGTTTCATTCGACGCCAAATTCCTCTTTACTAACGTACCGGTTCAGGGTGCTTTAAACTGTCTTAAATTACGCCTCCAGGAACTTCACTACTCACATTTTGAAATTTATGAATTATTACATCTTACTGATAATTGTCTATCACAAAACACGTTCATATTTAACAATATTTTTTATCGCATGACTGATGGCTTGTCTATGGGCTCCCCCTTCAACCCAATCCTCATTAAATTTTTTTATATGCATTAATTACTTCGAGTCAAACCTTTTCAAAAGTTTAACTTTTCCATTTTACACCAGCTATGTTGATGACGGATTCGCATTACTGTATTCTAGTGATATATTGGGTTGCCCGGAAAGTTCTGCCCATTAATTATTAGACATTAGACATTAGGTACCAATGTTTAACTAGAATCCGTCAAGCCGAAATGTCGGAGCATTGAGTTGGATAAACATAAAATATAACATTAACAATATATAATATATATTTTTTATTTTTATATTTACTGTTTAATAGTATAAAAGAAAATTTACAATAACAGCTGTTGAATCTTCAAGTGTTTATTCGGTCAACAGTTGCCTCAGATACTGCTCAAATGCTAATCTATCAGCAAGTGCTCCCATTCTTCTAATTTGGTCTAGCCTATCCTTTGCGAAAGGCACTTCAATCAGAACATCCTCTAAACGTCGAACCCTGCTAAACGCGACATAAGTTGCTCCAAGTGACAACTCCTTTTCACCAATGTCCACAGCTATTTTTGACAAAGTTAAACCTTGGGATTTGTGTATGGTGACAGCGTATGAAACTGTTAAAGGTAACTGAGTACGGGAGCATGAGACATTGTTTTCTTTCCAAGACTTTGTAATAGGTGTGACAGGAAAAAGTCTTTCAGTGATAAATGGTCCCCGATAATCATCAAAATGAACCATTACCTACCTGGTCCGTAGACAATATCTTTTACCGTACCAAGTGCACCGTTGACCAATCCTCCCTCTGTCCACAGATTGGTACGCAACATAATTCTGCATCCAATTGCTAAAAAAAGTTCAGCCTGAAGTCCAGACGCGTGCTCATCTTCACTCCATCTTCCTATTTGATTATTGTGGTCTGCTAATATTCTTGCCACTGGCCATTTTGATTTACGAAGTACTTCTTGATTATGTTCTTCAGCTTGCTTGTTTGTGGGAAAAAGGCGTATGGCATCTTGAAATCTTTCAAGTTCAGCCGGAGGCTGTATAGCTTTACGTCGTTGCATAAGGGATGCGTATTGGTCGCCTGTAACTTCACCTACGGAAAGCGAATCAAGAGTCTCTCTAAACTGTATTTGCTGATCGTCGCTTTGTCTCATTGACTTTGTTAAGGTGAAACATTTTTCAAACATCTTAAGAACTGTTTGTCCACGTAAAGCCAAAATGTCTTTTATAGAATGTCTCCTATATAGAGGTGTGTCTTTTACAGGCTGTAGCTGCCTAATATCTCCAATCAGGTAAACAAATAAGCCTCCAAAAGGTTCAATGCTGTCTGGTTTACCTTCGCGACATCTTTGCTCAAGTGCAGCCATCAGACGGCATCCGATCATTGAAAATTCGTCAATAATGAGAAATGAAACTGGATTCATGCTGAGCTGTAGATTTCTTGCTGCTTCACTTCCTAAATCAGCAAACAATTTAAAACATGTTGGTACTTTTAGTGCAGAGTGAATTGTTTTGCCCTCGACATTAATTGCAGCAGCACCTGTTGGAGCCAAAACCATAATAGCTTCCGGTCCTAACTGCTCGGTAACTCTTTTACGAATTTCTTTTATTACCGTACTTTTTCCAGCTCCGGCTTTCCCAATAATAAAAGTACGTTTAGGGCAATTTATAAATCTTGATTGCAAAGACGAAAGCTGTTGCGTGCATAAGTGAAGTATTTTTTGCTGCTCATCTGTAAATCTGATCTCAGACGTATCGTAATTTTGATGCACTGTAAGTTGTTGTTCTTTACAGTAATTTAAAAATGAAGTAAAATTGCGATCAGGGTACTTGTAACTCTCACTTTTCCACTCACATGCATGATCAATCACGCGTTGCCCCAAAGTATCCTCGTTTGTCTGCACAGGAACTATGGCAGCTGCTACCATATATGGATCAATCTCGCGGTATTCTTCTTGCAGGATTTCTGTCTCATGTGTACTGCTAACAGCAGGAAAATTTATTTCTTCGTGTGCATCAATATTTAGATCATTGAATGCTTCCTCCCATGAGTGATACGCAGACGGCAGGCCTTCTTGCAATAAAGAGTCAGAATTACCTCTCCAAGGATAATTGAGTAATACTTGTTGCCTATAGTATTCTTCGGCTAGAGTTGGGTCGTGGTTGAGTGATGTAAGAGGAAAAACTCTGACAACTTCATCTTTTCTTCTTTGGTGATAATCGACTCCTCTTACTGAGAAAGATTTTGCAAACTTAAGAAGCGTGCAGGAAATAAGTTTCTCCGGCCGCGCGCAATATTTCTGAAGCATGCTTTTTGATGGTCTTTCGTCGCTTGAAAAGTTGATTTCTTCCCAGTTCTTATCATGAAGCCGTATTGTAACTACTTCCCGACTACTGTGATACATTGGCCATCCCATTAATATTTGTACTACCTCTTGGGCTGAGTAATCCCTTTTAGAAACAGAAGACAAAATAAGTTTTTGGACTTCTTGAACCGCTGGATTTGTTTCGTTCATCTTATTTAAAATCTCAGATAACAATTCCTTGTAAGGAACAGAAGCTGTTTCTGATTTTGAGGCATATTTGGCAATGTAATGCAAAACCGCATCCTTTGATGTAATAGGACTGAAATCCGTGTTAGTTCTCCAAACTTGTGACACGAAGCAATTGTAGGTATTCATTTCAGAATCGTTTCTTTTTGGCAAAAAGCTAATTATGCCATTTTCTACTTGAAGCTTTGGAGAGCCGCACTCTGCTTTTGGAAAACCAAATCAGCAGCTATAACTATTTGTATCTCTTTTTTTTCCTTAGGCAATAATCTCCATGTCTTGTGTGACGTTGGACTTGATTTAAGAGCTGAGCGAGATCTTTTTCACAATCTTCACTGGAAATGTCTGAAAAGCGAATTCGACAGCGGTGTATATCATTTACAAGGACGTCCTTGTCAGGATTAACAGCACTGCATAGTTTTTCAAAATATGCTGTTACGACTGCTACATTTTTAGCGTTAGTCATGTCTAGTGTTTCCATGTTTGGTGCCCCTCTTAACCACAACAATCCATGCATGTGAGGACTTCCACGCCACTGCCATTCGAAACGAACCCAGTAGTCGTCTATTAAAAACAACGGCGTCAAGATTTTTCTCAAAAATATATCACAACGTTTTTGAAAGAACCAACCAGTCAACAGAGGGTTGTCGTGCATTAATTGTCTGCGTTCTGTATCAGTCAGCTCATTTGGATCTCTGTTAGGCTCTAAAAGTCTGAAAAGATCAGGCCAGTGATAATCAGCTGCAGACAGTGTAAAAAAAATTGTTGGTGCTCCAATTTGTCCTACCATGGAAAGGAGTTCCCCACAACGTGCACTCCAGTATCCTTTTGTAGATCTTAATTTGCTAGCATAAATCATAATGTGTTTTGCCATTTCTGGTTGCCTATTCAGAATATCACGCATCTGCTCTACCGTCTTATTGCTGAACCTATTTCGCTGTACGAAAAAACGCCCTTTAGCCAAAGATTGCCACCGAAGAATTGAATTCATGGCAAAGTAGCGAAATCGGGGGTCTTTAGCAAATCGCCCATCTTCATACTTCATTAGGAACTTAAAATACTCATCAGGAGAGACTGCTTTTTGACGAGGTTGTTGTAAGTCAGCTGTACCATGTGGAAAAAGATGAGGAAAAGCACGTGCTATGTAACCCTCTTCTTGAAATTCGTTGATAGGCTGTGAATTTAATGAAGGGTGAGGCACACGAATTGCGTCATTTATTAAGTTGTTTTGATCTACCGGTTCAAGTAGTGGTCTAAATGACTCGCACCTTATTTCCTCGTTCAAAGTATCAATATCCTCAGTAATATCGGTTGCTGTTGGTAACATTTGAGATACGTCACCATTCTTAGGTAATGTAGCGATCAAATCTTCATCAATTGTGATATTTGAATAATAAGGATTGTGAGCTTTAAGCCATTGAGTGCTTCTAGAAGGCGTTGTGAGCGAACAGAAAACTCTGCACATCCTGATAAAGTATCTTTTGTCACTAACACAATTGAAGTCATATCTGAAGGATTGACAGGCAGGCGCGAAATAAAACTCTCAATATTTTGTTTAAAGCTGGTTATATTTCCGCTGTATCCATACTGTGAGCCTCGTATACGGTAAGAGAAACCACTGGATGTATTTGAGCGATCATCATTTGTTCAATGTAGCTCAGATCTTTGAGACAAATAGGAACTGGACCTGGGTCCATCGAATTAGTGGCAGAAAACTTGAAAGCACCGTCTCTACACTTGCATGTCTGGCAGAGCCCAGCAGTATTTAATATGATATCAGGGAAAGCTCTGTGACACGTATTACAGGACACATAGGAGATTTGCGATACCTCTCTATCAAACCTGATTGCTTCATTCATTTGAGTTGTCAGTATACCGGTACTCGGCAAAAAATCTGAAGGTAACTGATTTGTGCGACTTCTCCGCATTGAATTACGATTCGCAATTCTTCTCATTTCAGCTGATTGCTTTCTCTTAACTGGCATCCTTGCAAATTCTATATAATAAAAACATATAATCCGTCCATATATAAAATGTTTCTTAACATATATTTTTTTTAATCCTGGATTGGCTGGACTATATCAAAATAAAAAGATTTACTCTCATACTTCTTTTATACAATAAGCTTGAATGAAAAGGAAAAAAAATATTTTGAAATGGAAACAAAAATAATTGCACCAATTGCTGAGTTCGATTTAAAAAACACTAAATTCATGTACTTAATACAATTTAAACTTCATTGCACGTGTTTTAAGATAAAAATGTATGGGGTCCTTATTTCAGAAAAGTAAAATATATGTAAAATATATAAAAGTAAAATATATGGGACCGAGATTAAGAGCTTTTACTAAAAGGTTGTTTCCGAGTATATTGTTATTTAAATAAGTTTCTCATGATAAAAAATGGCAACAATATAAATTATTTCAATTTTCTTTTTATTTAATTCAAAAGTTTTTCATGATAAAAAATGGCAACAATATAAATTATTTCAATTTTCTTTTCATTTAATTCAAACAATCGCAATGTTATCTCTATGGGGAAATGGAAAATTCTAGAGCAGACGATTCCGGGCGTTAGAATTGACGAATATTTCTGTTTTTCAATCCCCGGCGAGATTTTGCCACTACCGACTTCCAGTCCAATTTTGGTATCAATGCGGCAAATATTTTGGCCGCTATCGTGTACACAAAAGTGTAATTTTTCATGGGAAGCCGGAGCTTTGCTCCGACAATAATGAAATGATAGAATTTTCCGGTACGAATTGATTTTCCGCACCGGCGAGAGCTTTCCGCACAACCCAATAGATATCTCTCATATTCATTCTGTTATGAACTCAGTAGATGAACATATACAGCTTACACCTGAATTCGAAAATAACAGCCAACTACCTTTCCTTGATGTTATGGTTTACCGCGAAAATGACTCATTCCAAACCATTATTTACTGTAAACCATTCGCAGTTTCTTTTACTCCGCATCGTCTTTCATCTCACCCTCCTAATCAAAAATTGGCTGATTTTAATACCTATACTCATCGCGCTTTAAACATTTGTTAATCTGAAAGTTTACTCAAAGCAGAATTAGACAACATTAAATCGATTTCCATTGATCGGGGTTATTCTGTTGAAATCGTTGATTCAGTTTATAATAAACTAATTAAACGTACACATTCCAACGTTAACAATGTTCGCAATGAAAATTTAATTATATTTCCATATTTTCCGAGAATTAGCTATCAAATATCCAAAATTTTGAAAAAGATTCGATTTTAAAGTAATTTATGCACCATTTAACAAAATCAAATTTACAAATCTGAAACATCCAACTGACAGATTTTCCATATTGAGGAATTTACAGGATATATTGCGAGTGGGAATGAATGTACATAGGTTGTAAAATCCCCCTTTCTGTTGTTTTGATTGGCGAGATTAGGCGTCGCCAAGAATAATTGTTGTAACCCTTTTTTTTTGCTGTCAGTTTGTTTTTTAATTCTGATTTGAGATGTAACCTTGAACCGAGTGGCTGGCGGTATAACCAGCTATTTTCTGAACCAGGCTTTTGAATGGTTATAATAAATTAATGTGTTAGTTTTACTTATCTGAAACTTTTTATTTGATGTGTAAATTAATGAGAAATTTTTGGTATGAATAAGATCCTGATTCGAAGTAGAATCATTAATTTCGTTTTGCATTATCTCCATTTCTGGCGTCCCGCGCCTTGATGTCTGATGTCTGCTTTGGATTTATGATTTGTTCTTGATAAATGGTTCTCTGAAGACTTGAGGTAAACTCAGTCTAATTTATATTTTTGTTGAACTGTAAAATAAAATTGATATGTCTACGATAGATACTTTAAAAAAGAAGCGTTCTGGTTTACGAACGCAAACAACAAAGTTGTGTACTAAAATATGTACAATTCTTGAAGATGTCTCTATGTCATTAGAAAACAAGTTTGATATATTAAATATTTGTAAAGATCAGTTAAACGAGAAATACGAAACATTAAAAAAAATAAATTCTGACATACAAGACGAAATCGCCGATGCAGATTTCGAAAAAGAAATTGAAAGCTCAGAAAGCTATAGTGAAAAAATTATCGAATCGCGTAACAAAATAACGAAGTTCTTAAATGAACGCAACTCCCAAAACCAAAATAATGCTTTTCAAAATTTTATGAAAAATGATTCCGTTTCTCAAAACGGAAATATAGAGAAATCTATGAACTT
Source organism: Maratus michaelseni (assembly GCA_963931845.1). Taxonomy (NCBI): domain Eukaryota; kingdom Metazoa; phylum Arthropoda; class Arachnida; order Araneae; family Salticidae; genus Maratus; species Maratus michaelseni. The sequence goes on along the minus strand of OZ007587.1, from coordinate 388,065,412 downwards.
GCCGAAGCTAACAATAAACAAATTTTATGGTGATAGCAGTTCTTGGCTCGAATTTTGGGGACAATTTTCTAATGCTATTGAGAATAATTCTAATTTAACCCCAATTGATAAATTCGTATATTTAAAATCCCTGCTTGGAGGCAGTGCTTATAATGCTGTTGCAGGTTTTTCACTTTCCGAGGAAAATTTCAAAGCTGCTGTTGATTTGTTAAAAGATCGCTATGGTCGTAGCGACCTAGTTATCAATGCTCATATGAGCAAATTGTTAAATTTAAAACAGGTAAAGAATGCTTCGAATGTTAAAGAATTACGAGAATTGTATGATAAATGCGAGATACAAATAAGAAATTTAAATTCTCTTGGTGTTACGTCCGGAAGTTATGGTCACCTTCTTTGCCCGATTTTAATGAAATTAATACCTTCTGAAATAGCGCTAGATTTTAATCGTAAAAGAGCCAATACTAATAAAATGGAGATCGAAGAGCTTCTTTCCTTCATTAAAAACGAGGTGCAATCTCGAGAAGCTACGATGACACTGCAGAACTCTGAAAATAGTTTTAGTGCTAAAAATACAAAGTATAATAACAATTATAAACAGTTGAATAATTATAAACGCGACATTCCTTCAGCCTCTGCATTGGCTGCTAATGTAAAAAACGTTTGTATATTTTGTGAAAATGATCACGATTCTAAATCATGTAAAGATTTTTCTATTCATCAAAAACGTGATAAATTGCGCAGTCATGGTCGCTGTTTTCTTTCTTTTCGAAAATTTCATGTGTCGGTCAAGTGTAAATTTAATTCTGAACACTGTAAATATTGTAATAGCAATTTTCACCATTTTTCAGTTTGTTTAAATAGGAATTCTAATCAAACTGTCCCGAAAGAAATCAAATCAGCACACTCTGTAATCACTTCAATTACTCATTGTAAAGTAAATTCAAATGCAAATTCTTTTAAAGAGGTTATTTTACAAACAGCTTGCGTAAAAGTGGAATCTGGAATAAATTCTGAACTTTCCTTATGTTTATATGATTTAGGTAGTCAAAAGTCTTTTGTGACCCAGGAATTAATTTCAAAATTAAATCCACGAATTATTCGTAGAGAAAAACTTCAGATTTTTTCCTTTGCAGCTATTAAGCCACAAATAAAAACTTATGACGTCGTGCAATTAAAATTATCTTATGTTGAAGACAAATCGCGTTTCATTTTTATTGAAGCTTTATTAATAGACGTAATTTCTAACGCAACGATTCATCCCCCACTTCTCAACAAACAGATAACAGACAAATTGGCGCCTTACCAGTTGTCGAATTTTGCCGCGCCATGCTATTCTCAAATAAATATATTAATTGGAGCGGATTATTTTTATCAAATCTGTCACGAGGGAAAAGTGCAAAAAATAACTAAATCTCTATTTCTATGTGAAAGTTTATTCGGACATTCATTATGTGGGTTCTATGAGGATGAAGAAAAGAATTTGAAATACGCATCTGTTTTAAATATGTCCGTTGTAAATCTTGAGAGAGAGGATTTGAAACTTTTATGGGAAATTGAATCTTTGGGTATTACGCAATCAAATGAAAATATTTCAGATATGGATAAGGAAATTGTGAATAAATTTGAGAATAATTTAAAATATGTAAATAACAGGTACGAAACGGGTTTATTGTGGAAGGATGAGAAAACTAGAGTAGATAATAATTTTATAATAGCAAGGAATCGTTTTAACGAATTAAAGCGTAAACTCGAAAAGGATAAAGACTTATGTAAAAAATATAAGGCTATTGTATTGGAACAAAAAACTACCGGAATTGTAGAAGACTGCCCTGATAGAATAATTGAGAATGGGTATTTTATGCCTCATAGACCAGTTTTAAGAGAGGATAAATTAACTACCAAAGTGAGGATGGTTTTCGATGCTTCTTCTAAAGAAAAGCATTTAAATTCTTTAAATGACTGTTTATACCCAGGTCCTAATTTTAATCCTAACATACTTGATGTTATAATGAATTTTAGAAAATATAATATTGCATTTTGCGCTGACTTAGAAAAAGCCTTTTTGCAAATTGGGATATCAGAAGAGGATCGGGATTATTTAAAATTTTTGTGGTTTGGTGACGAAAATGATAACTTAACTTTTTTGAGATTTACTCGAGCAGCTTTTGGGGTATCTTGCAGTTCCTTTATTTTGGCTGCAACGATTAGATATCATATTCGTAAATATATTGACCATCCTGAAGTTGTTAAGATCTTGAATTCATCTTTATACGTAGATGATTTAATAACGGGGTCAAAATCTGATGAAGACGCTTTTTACCTATCATCAACCGCTTCGGATATTTTTAGGGAAGCTGGTATGAATTTGCGAAAATTCAAAACTAATTCTGTTAAACTTAGAAAAATATGGGAGGAAAACAAATTATGTGACTCAGAAGAAAATTCGAATAATTCTTTAAAGATTTTGGGATTATTATGGGATACCAATTGGGATATTTTACGTTTTGATGTACAATCCTTTCCTGATGAATGGAAATTTAATCCAACGAAACGCGTTGTTCTTAAAGCCATGTTAAAAATCTTTGATCCGATTGGATTCATCGCACCATTTTCTATTCGTATGAAAAGTTTGCTACAGGAAACATGGTAAAGGGGTTTGGAATGGGATGAAAAATTCCCTGATGATTTAAAAATTGAATGGGAAAATTGGTGTTCAGAAATCGATCATTTAGATAAATTTGAGGTTCCCCGCAAATATTTTCCGCAGGGCCTAGAATTTTCAGACCCAATTGAAATTCATATTTTTTCCGATGCCAGCCCTAAGGCTTATGGGGCTGTAGCTTATTTTCGATATATCACAAGTAATAATGAAATTATGACCAGTCTTATTTGGGCAAAATGTAGAGTTTCCCCGATTAAGTGTTTGACAATCCCTCGTCTTGAATTAATGGGGGCATTAATAGCTGCTAGGATGTCTAAATATTTAAAAAATGTATTTAATTTTCAAAATTTGGAAATGCATATCTGGCCAGATTCCACTATTACGTTATACTGGATAAAAGGATCAGCCAATAATTGGAAGCCTTTTGTGGCTAACAGAGTTGTAGAAATACAATCTTTGACTGATCCGGAAGTATGGAAGTATATTCCGGGTAAGGACAACCCTAGTGATCTTCTTACTAGAGGCGAGAACTTGCATAACCTCACTAAAAATAAATTATGGTATTATGGTCCTGAATGGTTATCATTACCAAAGGACAGTTGGCCAAAACCTGAAAAGGTACCATTTAACGTAAACATATTAAATTAAAGCACTTTGAATGAAAGAAAATCATCGAAGTTGAGTTCTGATCAAATATCTTGTACAGTAGGTGTTGTACCTCCTGAATCATTGTTAAAAATAGAAAATTTTAGTAATATTTCAAAATTACTTAACATCACAGCATGGATTTTTAAATTTTTAAATAATATCAACAAAAGGAAAATTAAAATTTCAGGTGAGCTGACAGCTCCAGAAATTGAAAAGGCAGAAATTTATTGGATAAAACAAACTCAGTTATCTGTATTTAATCGCGAAATTGACTTTTTGAAAAGGGGAAAGCCCATCGATAAAGATTCAGCATTGTATAATCTGAATCCAAAATTAGACGAGAATGATTTACTGATTGTATCGGGAAGATTACAATTTTCAGAATTTTCTCAAAGGGAAAAACATCCTTTTATACTTCCAAATGGCAGTACTTTCACAAAATTGTTGATTCAGAATGCCCATGAAAAGGTTTTCCATTATGGAATCACAACAACATTAGCTCATTTACGAGAAAAATATTTTATAATCAGAGCACGAAAATTGATAAAATCCGTACTGAAAAAATGCCACATTTGTTCAAAATTTAAAGCTTCTCCTGGAAAGCAGGAAATTGCACCTTTACCAAAAGATCGTGTAATAGAATCCCCCCCCCCCCTTCCAGACCTGTGCTGTGGATTTTGCAGGTCCTATTTATGTAAAAACAAAAACTGGCCAAGAAAAGGCTTACATAGTTCTTTTCACGTGCGCAGTCACTAGAGCCGTACATCTCGAATTATGTTCGAATTTATCTACTGAAACCTTCCTTTTAGCATTTAAACGATTTATATCACGTAGAGGAATATGTAAAACTATGTATAGTGATAATGCGAAAACTTTTATCAAAACAGATAATTTACTTAGAGAAGTTTGGAGCCGAATATCAAAAGCTGAAGTTTTACGATATTTTAATAAAAATAAGATCGTTTGGAAATTTATTGTTCCAAGAGCCAGTTGGTGGGGGGGATTTTGGGAACGAATGGTTCGTTCGGTAAAAACTCCGTTGAAGAAAGTTCTCGGTAGATCTTGTCTCTCATTTGAAGAAATTCAAACCACTTTGACCGAAATTGAGGCTGTGATTAATGGTCGCCCATTGACGTATGTCTATGAAGAAAACAGTAAACCGCTTCCACTTACACCTTCTCATTTTTTGATTGGCAAGCGAATAAATTCTCTACCAGATCTTCATTGTGTTTCAGAAACTAAATCGAATAAAATAACACTGACAAAAATTTTGAGATATCGAGATCAAGTTTTAAACCATTTTTGGAAACGTTGGAGGCAGGAATATTTACTAGAACTGCGTTCTGCTAATTTTACAGTTCCAGTCAAAACTCCAACTGAATTCGAAATTGGAGATGTTGTGGTGAATGACAATTGAATGACATTAATTGTGGTGAATGATGAACAATTGGTTGTTCATCCGGGGGCAGTGTGTAAAATCCCCCTTTAAGTTGTTTTGATTGGCGAAATTAGGCGTAGCCAAGAATAATTGTTGTAACCCTTTTTTTTGCTGTCAGTTAGTTTTTTAATTCTGATTTGAGATGTAACCTTGATTATTAATGTGTTGATTAATGAGGATAAAACTCCAAAGCACATGTGGAAATGTGGACGAATAACAGAACTGTTTTTAGGAAGAGATTCAAAAATTAGATCATGTGCCATTCAGACTGTTTCCGGTGTGATAAGAAGACCGGTGCAATTGATTTACAAATTGGAACTAGACATTATGGACTAATAAGACTTTAATGAACATTTTATTTTCATTTTCTTATTATTAACGTTTTCTAATCCCATTATTTTGTATATTTTAGTTTCAGTATTAGCTCCTGTGAAAACTGTTTTTGTGTTATCTCCTTATTGTAAGTATGTTCTATTTTTATCTTATCAATGTAGTTTAAAATTTTTTAGAAATTTAATTTGAATGATGAACAATTGGTTGTTCATCCGGGGGCAGTGTGTAAAATCCCCCTTTAAGTTGTTTTGATTGGCGAAATTAGGCGTAGCCAAGAATAATTGTTGTAACCCTTTTTTTTGCTGTCAGTTAGTTTTTTAATTCTGATTTGAGATGTAACCTTGAACCGAGTGGCTGGCGGTATAACCAGCTATTTTCTGAACCAGGCTTTTGAATGGTTATAATAAATTAATGTGTTAGTTTTACTTATCTGAACCTTTTTATTTGATGTGTAAATTAATGAGAAATTTTTGGTATGAATAAGATCCTGATTCGAAGTAGAATCATTAATTTCGTTTTGCATTATCTCCATAGGTCAAACTAAGCGACGTCTTAAGGTCCGCTTGGGGGAGCATAAAAACTATGATAAAAATTGTGACATTAAACGCTCCACTATTGCTAACCATTGCTGGTCTAACAATCACAGTTTTAATTTTTAAGAAGGTTCAATAATTTAGAAATGCTCATCGATTTACGACCTTGATTTTTGGGAAGCTTTTCTTACATGGAAAAATTCAGGCAACTGAATGTCCAGTACACCAAATTTTTCAAATGTCTGGCTGCTTTTCCTTTAACCCTTTGGGGACGAGCGACACGTATACGTGACGCATAAGATGCTCAGAATCCTTCATTATTCCCACCAGTTAATTTTTATTGTAAGCTTTGCCTTATTTAATCTTAGCATTTCTTCGATTCAATTAGTTGCAAATTTCTGTTTTGAAAAACCGGTGGTAAAAGATTAAAAATTCTGTAAAAGACGCTCGTCGCGAAGGGGTTAATTCATTATCTTCACTTCCCCCTCCCCTCTTTTTCTCCTCGGTACTTATACTCGTCCAGACTGGCGGAGCGCTTCTAATTGGTCGCTTCTATCACATGGGATTCCTGACTCCGCTGTTGTTTTTAGACACTCATCGCCATTCCATCTTGGCTACGTTTGGAAACGCAAGCATACTTAGACGGCCTAAACTTTTAAATCTGTTTTTAATCTTTTTAACTTTGGCACTGATAATGGAGCTTTAGAGTCCGCGAAATAGCTTTTTGCCACTTTATATGTATTTTATTGGTTCTATTTTTTACGTTGATCATTTAGTTTAAGTCAGAATTGTTGTCTCTAGTTATATTTCATTTAATTCTTAGTTATATAAAAAACCCAAATCCAATAAAAAAGCTAGTGAGGCGCAGTGTGACTGTAAGACTACCAAGTACTAATCATTCCTGGGGATGTTGGTGCACGAAGTGCACAGAGGGCACAGTCTTTAGCTAAGAAAATATCACATGAATCTTACATATATAAGCATGGTTTTCTAGTTATATTATGCACAAATTTAATAATTATTCTGTAGTTCCAAAATTGTGAAAGGTACACTAACCATGCTGAAATTGAAATCATACATTAAATATATCTTCCCCCAAAAATATGGAATTCGAAGAAATTAAGGATCTATTTCATGTGGCATGACCATATTTGAATAAAACAACTTGACACTATTGAACAATTTTTATTACTCGATAACAAATTCATGCCTTTTAAAGCTAATTGGCGGTGCACAATTATTTGAAAAGTTAGGTAAGATAAAACAGTGTTACTGGCATCGATAATTATCACTGTAATTATCATAATTTGCTACTTTGGTAATGAATTCATAATGTTTATATAATTTAACTATTTACTCCTATAGTTTGGAAGCTACGCGGCGAAAATTTAAAAAAAGAATGTTAATTTATTAAATATTTTCAGGTTGCGTCGTTTAATGTATGGAAGTTAATTGATGGAAAAGTTTCAAAAACTACAAAACGTCATAATTAGTTAGCTTATACACAAATTAAGTAACTTTTTCTGACAGATAATCTGCTGTTTATTGTCATGATAGCTGGAAACTTTCCAAATGAGTTCTGCGGCGTTTATTTTTGAAACAGGATATTTTTTTTCCCAAAAAAATCACCTTTTTTGAAATTATATCGATCCAAATACTCTGTAGTCCGCATAAATTATCCTTTTTTAAGGTAGACAGTAAATTTATCTATTTTATATTTACATTATTACTTACCTATTAACATACCTATTACCCTTATTACCTACCTATTACCCTTATTATCTACCTATTACCTATTACTTATCTATTAATTTTATTATTATTTACTTATTTTATTATAGAATAGTTTTGGAAAGTTTTGAAATGTGAACGAATTTTAACAAAATTGTATTTATTTTTAAATATTTAATGAAACATTTTCGTGTTACAAATCAGTTTAATTTGTTTAGCGAAACAGAAATATCGGTGCTTACTAAATAATGCATGATTATGAAAGCTATGGATTTTCTGTTAAACTACATTAACAAGCTTTTACTTTTAGAAAAACATTGAGCGTGTTTATTTGTATTAAGCACTTGAAGTTTTAAATTAAGCGGGAGGAAATAATATTTTTCACTAGTTTGATACCTATGCCCCAGATAACACAAGAGAAATACTGACCCAAAAGATAACTTGTCGAGGTATATTTAAAAATTTTATAATCTTAAAACTAAAATCACAAACTTTTAAAATAAATTATCTGTAATTACAAAAATATTTCATATACAGGGTGTTTCACTACCAGACCGACAAACTTGCAGGAGGTGTAGAAAAGTACAGAGACTACTCGGAATCACACAGCAATGCGGAGTCGAAAATGCCGAAGTTCCGAGCTATGGTTCAAAGACGAATCGATAAATCGCAGCCGTCCAAAACTCCAAAAGTTCAGTTTTCTCAAGCACTGTTCCGCGCATGCGCATGGAGTTGGGATTTATTTGTGGTTTGTTTCGATTGTGTTTTGTTAATGTTAGGTCGTTGTGGACGTACAAAACGTGAAATTAAATTTCAGGAAAGTTCCACGAACTAAAAATGTAGAAAAACAATGTTAGTTTTATTCAACGAATCCAGAAAAAAAATAAAACAAAACAAAACAAAATTTGCAAAAATTATGTACAAAGGAAAAATAATTGATCTACAAGAAGAAATTTTAAATGATTCTACTGAATTTGAATCTGTTGATCACTTTTATTCTTTAAAACTACCTGTTTTGATGCAGGAAAAAGAGAATGTACCAACTAAATGAATTTGTGTAATTTTGGCCTTTTTACAAGTCCTTATAATTTAAAATTAGCTAATTTCTGGCTCTTCCCCTCCCCCTTATGATTATGTAATATTTTTTATCTTAAATTGCATATATAACCGTAACATTTTAAAATAATTTATTTCTATTTATATGGGTTTATATCTAATGTGCTCACAGTTCAGTCACTTGACTTTTTTTAGGTAAAAGATAATGACCCCTCCCCCCCACCCACCCAACATGATTGTATAGCACTAGAATGATACTCAGGAGAAATTTATAAGTATTAAATTTAACCTTATTATTAAGATTAAATTTTATACTTATAAATTTCTTTTTTACTTATTAATAAGAAAGAACTATAAGGAGCCTTTTACTAAAAATCAGAATTTTGTTAAAAGCAATAAAAATTTTGCAGTCAATATTTGAGCTAGCACTGCCACAGAAGAAAACTGGATTTACGGTTTTTAAAACTCCTCCCAGACCAATTGACAGCATATAAGATGAGTACAAGGACCGTTATGGTGAATAAATAATGTGTAAAAAGTAACTGAAACACAAAATAGCTAAAAAATTAGCATTAAATTGTTTCAAAACTTCATAAAAAGAAGCAATTTAAGAGCAAAATGGGAGAGGTAAAGAATGATAGAGAGAAATAATTAGAAATAGCAGCAGCACATGCATTTTGACGCCACTACTCTTCGTTTCGTTTTAAAACGGGCTATTTTATGAAGCCTTGAAATAGCTTTCAACTCATATCTAGATGACTATGTGGTTTGCTTTACTTCGGTTATAACACATTTTTTTTAAGGAAATAAAAAAGTCATACACATATAAAACAATGAAATTGTTCATAAGGGTCGATGGAAGTTTTTTTTTCTTTTCTTTTTTCCCTGGGATGGGGGGGGGGGGGAATTTGTGAAATTTATTATATTTTTGTGAATATTAACATTAAGTAAAGAAAGATGAAATCCAATTACTCAAATTCGAAACAAGTATTTATTAATAACTTTGTTAAGTATTTCTGCTAAAATTTACCTTTCTGATGAACTCATATTATTTGCAAATTACATATTTATAAAACCTAACAAAATAAAAATAATTAATGAAGAGTATGTTTTTTAAGAACTGGAATTTTGTGAAGGGGTGTATTTTATGAAGAAAAATTTCGCAAAGAAGTCTGCTTTAAATAAAAGGAATTTTATAAATAAGTCGTTTTATTAGGAGAAATTTTGAGAAGAGCTCTATTGTATTAAATGGAATTTTGTGACGTGGCCCTAAATATGCCCAAGTTTTGCCTGGATCGACACCTGGTTCAATAACAATGATTCAAAACCGCTCCCAAACGGAAATCTTGGGTGCACCAGTGAAGACACTACAACATTTGAATATTTTCTTAAAGTAAAATCACAATTTCGATACAATAGCAGTATTTTTACAAGAGAAAAAAAATCTACATGTATTTTTGAAAAAAAAGGCCCAAAAAGATTGTACAAAATTAATTAAAGACAAAATCTACTTAATTACAGTTTAAATGTTTAACAAGATTTTGGTTTTAAAATATATCATTATAAATATTTTATTAATAATTACAAATATTACCAATAAAAGCTGGAAAATATAATTTATATTTATATATAATGATAAATACAGCTTATATCTAAAGTCAATATACGGAAAAATTGGGGCCTCTTTACAAAATTCTATTTACTAAAAAGGGCCTTTCACAAAATTTAATTTAATCAAAAGGGACCCTTGAAAAAAAAAAATCTATTACTAATAAATTCTTAATTTAAATTGTCTTTAATTGCAAAATTTTATTTTTCACAAATTTTTTTTTATATCAACCCTACATATAGAGTCCCCCCCCCCTTCCCGTTTTGTTTCAAAGCAGTTTAAATAAAATTGCTAATAACTGTAGAAAAATATCAGCTTAAACATGACGAATGCTCGCTAGATGGCGCCACCACATTTATTTTACACTATGTTTGAGAAAACTGAACTTTTGGAGTTTTGGACGGCTGCGATTTATCGATTCGTGTTCAAAGAAGCAGAGAAAAAGAACTGAAACGGAAACATATTAATGCGACAGAAAACATTTTATTGAAAGGTTGTAGTACAGAAACTGTTCGAAATTACGACCAGAAGTCGCCAGGCATGCTCGACAGCGGCGCTTGCAGTCTTGCGGTAGATGGCGCTGAACGGAAGGCCGCGTGTACAGCGATCCTGCTCGAAGACTAGCGGCTAGCGACAGGACGATTCCTAATGGTAGGACTTAGAGAAAATCCGTAAAATTTTCCTCTCTTAAAACTCGAGATTTATCCCTAAAGATGGATATTTTCCCCTCTTTCCTCAAATGCTTAGGGAAATTATTATTTATGACTAGTCCATGTGGGTTTATGATCAGATAATAGCCAACTTTTAAGTTTTCCAAACTTTTTAAATTTTTAAAATTTTATTGTTCTGTTTTTTTTATTGTAACAATAAATAATCGCTTATTTTAATTCTCCATCCCTCTTCCCCCCCCACCCCAAAAATTTCTGTTCTCTTTCAATTTCCCTCCTCTGTACAAAGTACACGAAGTAAACAGCATTGAAGATCCTTAATACTTAATTATTTTTCTGCCCAATTTGAAACTCTATAAATTAAATAATCATCTAACTGAACCCCCTCCCTCCCCCGCCCAAAAAAATCTGCTTTACCCCTTTTCCCTTACATTACTATTTTGAAATAACAATAATTAATATTCCTATTATTAGTATTCACATGCCGAAATTCCCCCCCCCCCTGCTATTTGAATGTTTAAAAGTTGTATTTACAGAAATATTAAAAAATGTGTATTATAATTCATTAGTTTTTTTAATTTGTAGGTCTTTAATTTTTTTTTGGGGGGGGTGGGGGGTGGGGGGGGTGGAAGGGGCTGGGAGAACTTGAAAGTCTTTGAATTTTATTTTAAAAAATGTGTACAAACCCTGTTTTAGTCAAACTACATATGCTAATTACTGTAATTTAAATTATGATTTTTATGATAAGTATAAAATAATAAATTAGGATATTTAACTTCCTAAAGTGGAAAGTGTGAAAAGGGTTTGAAAATGCCAGAATTATAATTACTACATAAATTCAAAAATTACTTAAATCAAGAAAAATATTAAGTCTTTAAATAATTTAAATGCCTTTGATAATTACTTTCATCTTTATTTGCCAAAATATTCAAGATGATAGTTTTAAATTTCGCTAACTTAATTTTCTGCTAATAGATGGCAGCACCAACCAAAAGTTTAAACAATGATATCTTAATGAGGAAAATATCCCTCTTCAGGGATAAATCTCCAGTTTCTAGCACAGAGAAGTTTGGAAGATTTTATTCTAAGTCCTACCATTAGGAATCGTCCTGTCGCTAGCCGCTAGTTGCTCGAAGGTAGTAGGATGAATGCGTATCAAACGATGAACTGGTCGACATGCTGATTGTGTATAAGGAAAGGGCACCTGACGTCACTGTTGGTTCAATTACGGTTGGTTAGGAAGAAAAACCTGTTTGTTCTTTATGACTCCTACTGTACACATGAAATGGGGAAATTTGATTGGTCTACGTGAAACTCGTCTATAATATGATTGGCCTCTGTCGCCATGACGATTCCTGCAATAATAGCTACGACAAAAATGTAGTGGTAGATTGGTTGATGGAACTGTTTGTTTGTAAACATGCCCTTTCCTTATGGAACGGCGGACTGTAACGGGCACGCCGCTCGGCGGTTGTACCAGGAAAGGTACCCGCACAGGCGTTCTCCACATCACACGACCTTCGCAAGTGTGAACAGAAGGTTACACGAGACTGGCTGTTTAACGAGAGATGGCCATTCTTGGTTCCCTCCACTTTCTCAGCCATCTCCCATTTCTCTCTCAAGCTATAAACTCACCAGTTTAGTCCTTTGATGTCCCTGAAGATGGTTATAAAATGTTCTGCCGAAACTGTTGGAATAATTTATCTTTTAACAAAGTTTTAACGTTTCAATTTTACACTCTTTCAGCAAAGAAAGAGTACAATTATGTACTGTTTTTATTTTTAATCTGAGTATTAATCAACAGTGTATACGTTCATCTTTAATACTTCTACTGACATGATGTTAGATAAGATGAAATCAATTAAAACAAGTAATATAATTTTTTTTTCAAAGTCAATTCCTACTTTTTTATTATAAATATATAAAATAAACCCGTGCAGCATTAATGTCCCACGTTATCTTTATTGAACATTATTTTATAATCATCGTTGCGGTATTTTATTTTTTGTTGGCATCACTCATTTGAAATAAATCTTTCATTTCGTTTATGAAAACAATGGGAGAAATTTTTTTCTCCCATATAAAAATTAAAATTAATTAATTAAATTTAATTAATGAATTAATATTTGAAAAAACTGTATTAACATCAATTGTCATCCAGTACAAGTTAAAAAGAATTTATTTGAACTTGAATGGATGAATAGAAAATATTTTTAAGTCTTTTTTGATACTCTTTTATTTAAAGGAACTTGATTTTTGTATGCAAAGATGGAATTTTGTAATCGATTTTTCACTCACTTCCTGATAGGCTAGAATTTTAAAAATTATGTACAATGGTGTGATTCCCAAGACAATACAACATTTTCATATTTTTTGAACTTAATTAAGAATTAATAACTTAATTTTAAGTCATTTTACCGCTAGTCCGCCACAGGTGATAAATCGCCAAATATTCTTTATGGTTACAATTGTAAACGAGTTACAACTTCAATTAATTTAATGATGCGCCAACCCACGCTCGCCAAAAAATCGCAATTGGCGGTAAAGCTGCAACAACGAAATATTCTAAACACTAAAAAGTAGAAAAATATAAATAAAAAAGAGTGTGATATATATTTAAAAAATACGTTTTAATTGATTAATAGTTTCGTATTAATTAAATTATGATTATACGTTGAGAAATACTAAAATTTAGAAATCCTGAAAAAAGGTGATTTAAATAATGCTCTTTTTTTTCTTACCTGTTGTCCCATTTTACAAAAGAAACAGAGGGAAAATAACAATTCCTTTTAAAAAAGTCAATAGCTCGCGCTTTCTACCAAGTTTAAAGAAAATCAGTGAATTTTACGTGTTCTGCTTCAGTGCCGACGGCCAATTAACGTATTGTAATAGATTGTTTTTGGAAAAATCAAGAATTTTAGTCATGAAATTAGGCACGAATTTCAAGATAAACATTGAATGTTTATAGAGTGTATTTAAAAGAAAACATTTCTTCTTTTATATTTATTTTATCCTGAATTTGTAGACTTTAAAAAAAAAAAATTAACCCTGGAAATATACATTTCTGAGTCTCCGTCATTAAAACTCTTCAAAAGAGAAATCACACAAGAATTTTGAAAATAAATGAGTTTAAGAACACGTACACAGATATTCTATACAATTTATAAATTATATATTTTTAAGGATAATACATGGTGCTTAAAAAATGTATACGCAGTTTGAATAATTATAACTTTTAATTAATTTTTATTACCATATAATTAATATTCAAATTGCAAAAGAATCTGCACAAAATGTAGGGGAAAAGGGGGGCACAGTGGGACAAAAGGCATTTTTCCTACCATTCAAATACTCAACAGTTAGAAACGTATGCATCATTTAGTTAACCTGTATGGCAACACTGTGTAAACTAGTCCCAGTCACATTTCATTTTGTAGGGAAGTTACAGCCATTTTTGTTTTCACTATCACTGTTGGAAAAATCAGGTAAATTTTACTTTCTTGAATTTGAGCAATAAAATATCATCCAATAATGAATATCATTGCATTAATTTAAAGCTTAAACTTTCATCATTACATGTGTGCAAAGTTCTTAATTCTATTAATAAATTTTGTGCAACTTTTGACTTTGGATTAAAAAATACTCTTTAGGAGGTACAGTGGGACATGTTGATAGGGGCACAGTGGGACACGTCCCACTGTGCCCCAATGTAAATATATTAAAGGATAACAATCCACAATATAGCCGAGCTTGTTGGCAAGGCTTATCCTCTGGCCGTTTGTGCAAAGAACTTTCTATCTGGATTTTCATCTACAGGCATTTTTCCATATAGTAACAACGTTTATACTGAAGAAGACTTCATAGCTGCAAGTGTTACCGATGTTCCATCAACTCCTGAGCATGTCCTTCTATCACATGAGTCAAGTGAAGCTAGTAAATCTAGACCATTCACAGAAGAGCTACAACCAGGGTGCTACAATTTAAATTTATCTCTGATGGAAACCCAAAAAGTTGATGAACCTGTTTTGTCACCAGAACTAATAAGGCTTTTAATAAAATGACAAGCACCTGATAATTCTAAGAGGAACCGAAGGAAGAGGAAAAAAGAAGTATTGACTGATACCACCTGTAAAAAGTAGAATAGAGGAGGAAACTTTTGAAAGAATTGAAAAGCAAAAAAATAAAGGTAAAAAGAAGTATTCTTCTAATGTTTCGAAATTGATAACAAAAAAAAAAAAAAAAAAAAAAAAAAAAAGAAAGAAAGATTGTAGATAAAAATTTATGGGAAAGCAGTTCTTCAGAAGACGAAGATTTGAAGCTCTCTTCAAGTGATAGTGTTTCAGACGATGAGGTGGAAGAAAGATAAAGTATTTTTGAGGATGATATAGAAGAAAGAGAAAGCGTTTCTATTAATATTGGAGATTTTGTATAAGTCAAAGTGTGTGGGAAAAGGAAAGGGGCCATATGCTATTATGTTGCGGAAATCATAAATAGAAGTGAAATTGACTTTGAAGTGAAGTATATGAAAACACTTTTGCCAGCATATAATTTTGACATTGATGATGAAACAACACATTTAGCTCTTCAGCTTTAGCTTTAAAAAAAAATCCGATTAATTGTAAGTCACGTAGGTGGATCTGCCTGAAATTCCCTGTGATATTATTTTTATACTTCTGCTCAGTGGTGTAGTCCTGGGAAAAAAATGTGGGGGAGCGCTCATAGTTCGAAACATAGGGTTTGTGTCACCGATAGAAAATTTGGTACTGAATGTTACCTTTCGTTTTGAACTGCAGAGAAAAGTAATTGAAAAATTAAACAGTTTAATTTAATTAAATTAAAGTTTATTTACTTGTAATGTTTTAAATAGCTTGTCTCTAATTGTAAAGTTCAGAACTTTATTTCGTGTTTGAAAATCTCGGTCCATGCAGATCTCTAGATTGAAGCTATACAATTAAGTTATATTATTTTCGGTAGTGATAATAATGCAAAGAAACTCAAAAACATACATACATTTTGTCACAATTCAAACAACGTTACAGAGGTTAGAGGTAGAACAGACAAATAGATAGACATGGCAGACGATCCGAAGTGATAAACACATTTCGACTTTGTTGAAAAGTATTAAAAATCAATGCTTTAGTTTTTAAAATTGTTAATTCATTAGCGTGGCCTTTAAAAAATTAAAAAGTTTGGGAAGTCTGCACCCTCCCGTGTCCCTACCGTCCCCTTGAAAATAAAATTAGGGGGACGCCTGAGATAAAATAAAAAAAAATGAGGGGACGCCATCCCCTGCGTCCCCCTTCGACTACATCGCTGCTTCTGTTATATTTTCATACTTCCAATAGCATTTAAAATTAAATTTTCTTTATATTAAAATCATTAAAATTACAGACAATTCAGTACAATTACATAAAACATTAAAAAAATATTAAAATTGGACGTTTCGGATTTACATGAAAATCCCTCATCAGCAAAATTTTTCTTAACGTAAGTCACATATAAATATCAACACATAGAAAATACAGCTCATCAAAATGTCGAGGCCCTTTTGATGCGTTGTATTATCTATGTGTTGATATTTTAGAACTTATTGTGACTTACGTTAAGAAAAATTTTGCTGATGAGAGATTTTCATGTAAATCCGAAACGTCCAATTTTAATATGTTTTTAATGTTTTATGTAATTGTACTGTATTGTATGTAATTTTAACGACTTTAATATAAATATAAATATGTTCAGACGTAATATTTTTGTTTGCTTTAAATTTTCTTTTCTGAAGTTAATTTTGTCTAGTCATTATTTCCAATTATTTACTCTCTGAAAAGGAAGAAAAACAGAAAGGTTATGACCCGTTAAAATGTATGTATGGATTTTTTGAGGCACCCTGTATATTTTGATTAAAAATTATTATTAACATAAATTATATTAAAAAAATTTACATCACTTTTATGTCCTACATCAGTATATCTTGTCAATTATGCTTAAAATTGAATTTGTATTCAAATGGGTCGCTTTTCAAAAACCTATAAATAATTCTCCGTTTCTTGAATAATTTCCTGTAATGAGGCACTTCTGTCCAAACTTAAGAATTGTATTTTTCATCTTTATTTAAATTATTCCGAGAACAATAACGCACTTTCATTCTCAAAATAGATTCAAATATCTCATTTAAGTAACTTTCCGACAAATTGCGACTCTAATGAAAGAAGAGAAAAGAAAGAGATAAAAAGAGATAGAGAGATTACATAAAAGACTCCAATAGAGAAAAGAAAGTGAAAGTTTGAACACACTTCGACTTATTTTTTTACAAATTAATAATAGTTCCTCGTTCTTTATAATAATTTTACAATAATGAAACAAAAATAAAATTGCAAAAAAGAAATTTTTAAAAACTACCATTATTAATGAGGGAATATTGCTACGATCCACAAAGAAATGAAAATCGATTCAGTTTAAGCACATATCTTAAAAGAATTAAAAAAATAGCTGAATGAAGAATATGAACAAAGCTTTTTTTGCTTATTACAATTTTATATTTAAACCTAAGGAGAATGTTATGTTTAACAGAAAGTAGAAAATATAAGTACATTCAAGATAAATATTCAATAAACTTTTTAAAAAAAACATATCATGTAAACAATTTACAATTTTCAAAGTAAAACCAAAGTTTGCATGACTTTATTTATACTTTTTAATACTCATACTCATCTCCTTTTAAAAATACTTTCAAATGATATTGAAGTAAATATTTGAGAATGATTTTACTAGATATTGACGGCCTTTTTGAAACAATCAAAATCAAAATCAAATATTCATACATCAATAAAATATTTTTTATGAAAATTTCAAATAAAAATATTACGCAATGTATACATCATAAAGTATATTTGTTCTTCAAGTGAAAATATTAGGCTGGTGAAAAAGTTTGTAGCGTGGAACCAGATTATCAAACATTGTCTATGGAATGCAACTGTCGTACGATGCATCACTGATCACAACTCATTATATTCATTGCTACCCACAATTCATCGCTAATTTTTGGGTTTATTAACGCAGACAAAAATAGAAGACATAATTCAGACGGCCTTCCTGAACGTGAAATAGTGCTTAAGTGAAAATAACCATATTTTAAACAGTAGGGCCATTTTCTTGCCTTGCTTTTCCAGTTATAGTCCATCCGCAAATGACATAGATGTTTTGAATGGCTTCAAGTGTTTATCCTCCTCTAGTGTACTTAAAATGAAGGTTATGTCCGAAGTTTACATTTTTCGCCATTTGATTTTTCATAAAATAGCACAAATTTGCTTCAAAATAGCTCAAAATGTTTTAAAAATTGGAAAATTGATGGCGTATTTTCAAGCGCAACAATCCAAATGACGAATGAGAAATGATAAAAAAAACTGACTACTTTATTGCATTGACAAATGCTTGCCTTGCTTCCTCCATTTATATTCTATCCGCAAATGACATAGATGTTTTGAACGGCCTCAACTGATTATCCTTCTCTGTTGTGCTTAAAAAGAAGATAATGTTCAAAGTTTACATTTTTTTTCCCTTCTGATTTTTCATAAAATAGCACTACCCACCACAATTGTACTACCCACAATTCATCGCTAATTTTTGGGTTTATTAACGCTGACAAAAATAGAACACATAATTCAGACGGTCTTCCTAAACGTGAAATAGTGATTAAGTGAAAATAACCATATTTTAAACAGTAGGGCCATTTTCTTGCCGTGCTTTTTCAAGTTATAGTCTATCCGCAAATGACATAGATGTTTTGAATGGCTTCAAGTGTTTATCCTCCTCTAGTGTACTTAAAATGAAGGTTATGTCCGAAGTTTACATTTTTCGCCATTTGATTTTTCATAAAATAGCACAAATTTGCTTCAAAATAGCTCAAAATGTTTTAAAAATTGGAAAATTGATGACGTATTTTCGAGCGCAACAATCCAAATGACGAATGAGAAATGATAAAAAAAACTCACTACTTTATTGCATTGACAAATGCTTGCCTTGCTTCCTCCATTTATATTCTATCCGCAAATGACATAGATGTTTTGAACGGCCTCAACTGATTATCCTTCTCTGTTGTGCTTAAAAAGAAGATAATGTTCAAAGTTTACATTTTTTCCCCTTCTGATTTTTCATAAAATAGCACTACCCACCACAATTGTACTACCCACAATTCATCGCTAATTTTTGGGTTTATTAACGCTGACAAAAATAGAACACATAATTCAGACCGTCTTCCTGAACGTGAAATAGTGATTAAGTGAAAATAACCATATTTTAAACAGTAGGGCCATTTTCTTGCCTTGCTTTTTCCAGTTATAGTCTATCCGCAAATGACATAGATGTTTTGAATCGCTTCAAGTGTTTATCCTCCTCTAGTGTACTTAAAATGTAGGTTATGTCCGAATTAGGTTATTAGTGGTTATGTAGGTTATGTCCGTAGATTATGTCCAAAGTTTACATTTTTTTCCATCTGATTGTTCATAATAGCTCAAAATTTTTTCAAAAGATTCTCAAAAGATTTTTCATAATAGCTTCAAAATAGCTCAAAACGTCTTCAAAATTGGAAAATTGAAGGCTTATTTTCAAGCGCAACACTTTAAATGACGAATAGGAAATGATAAAAAATAACACTACTTTATTGCATCAACTCATTCTTTGGTTGACTGACGTGGATCATCATGGGTCAAATAATTCCTAAGGCTTTTATCCTAAGTTGACGGTAATCCTAAATGTGGCAAATATAGCGTACGTAAAAATAACCCTTTCTGAAACGTAAGAGTCATTTTGTTGGGATTTTTCCAATTGTATTCTATTCATAGACGGTACAAATGCTTCAAAACGCTTCAAGTCCTTTTGCTCCTCTATTGAAAGAGGAATATATCCGATGCGTTCATTTTTTCCCGTCTGATATATCCTCTTCTTTATAAGGAAAGGACACTTTTACAAACAAATACTTTCGTCAACCAATCTACCATTATATTTTCATAGTAGCGATCATTGCAGGAATTGTCAGGGTGACGTAGGCCAATCATATCATAGATCTGTTTAACGTAGACCAATCTAATTACCCCATCCCATGTGTATTACTATACATAAAGAACGGACAGGTTTTTCTCGCTATATCCAGCAGTAATTTAACCAACAGTGACGTCAGCTGCCCTTTCCGTATAGGTAGCACGAATCGTTTAAACGAAAGTATATTTGCAAGCATAATGGTTGATCGCTCACAATTCCTTATATCTGATAGATCCCGGATTGACTGAAGTGCGTCACAAAGGATTAAAAAATTCAGATGATCGGTCATCATAAAAATTCGTTGGTATTCCTGAATGTGGCAAATCGCTTAAGTAATACTGGCCACTTTTAAAACGGCAGAACAATTTTAATGAAAGGCTTTCTCCAATTGTCCTCTATCTATAGACGACATAAATGTTTCAAACCACTTGAGTTGCTTTTGCTCATCTATTGAACTGAGAAATAAGAATATGCCCGGAATGTTCATTTTTCTGACATTTCTTCTTCTTTAAAAATAGCTTCTTCAAAACTTGAAAATTCAAAAATTCAACTCGTATTTACAAGCTTAGAATTCCAAATAATGAATAATAAGATGAAAAACGATAAATAAACAACTAACACCGCAGAGTTGCAACCAGTTCTATGAATAAATGTCTTGTGCGGTTATTATCTTAAGCCCACTTATATCAGGCTAAATCACAAAGGAGTTGATCAAGACGCAATTTCCTTTAACGCAACATTACAGAGGCGGAAGCATTAGCTTATGGATTCAAAGTTCCTCCACAATTTTAATCTTTACTGAAAAGTGATATCTCCCGGCTTTGTACCCCTCTTTAAACCACAAACGTCTTACAGAAAAGACTCTTCATACAGCTGATTGTATGTGCAAGCACAGGACTGGGTGGGCAAAATTAAACTGCCCCGGAAAATATTTATAAGAACTAATCCATTTGTGGATCAACTCACAGAAGAGGAACGACTGTATGGATATTATCAGCAAGACGGAGCAACAGTACACACTGACTTGACAACCTTGTCAGGAGTGAATGAAGTTGGGGTGAGTAGAAGAGAATCAGAAGAGGCAGTGAAATCTCCTGGCCACCTCGATCGCCTCATCTCTCTCCCTGTGATTTTTACCTGTGGGACAAATGGAAGGGTCAGGTCTACTGAAAAAATCCTCTCACACTGGAAATGAAATGAAATGAAATCAGCGTCTCGAGGAGATCTGGCCATAGCAACTATTCTCCAAGAGGGGAAATGTTTATTGAAAATTCATATTTTAGAATACAGATGTTGAATATTGCATTAGAGATTAAAATAAAATTAGTACAATGTTAGTTTTTACAATACTGGTTGAGATCACAACATTTCCTAATATTAAAAAAATTACATAAGGAAAAGTATAAAAGAAAGTAATTAGAAAATTTATGAAAAGAATACTTAATCATAACAGAACTAGTAATTTTGCATGATTCAAACAGTAAGCTGAAATAGGAACAATATGAGTACACAAATGTAATCAGTATGTGAATTATAATATACATGTTACAAAAACAAAATATATTCCATTAAAAAATACTTTATAAATATAGGAAAAAGGATCACATATTCTTTTTAATAAAGAAGAAATGTTTATTCAGAATGTTGTAATTTTCTTTTAGTTTATCATAGTTTAAAAAAGAATCAAACAGAGTTATATTCAGATTTTGTCTCACTGTGACATTTTTATTGAAATTGAAAGTATGTCTCATTAGAGGACAATTACCATATATGTAATGTAGAACAGTTCCTGAGCTTTTTTTGGCATATACATGTTTTGGAGGAGCGTTTTCCTATTTTATTTTAAAATGATGGGAAGCTACCGTGTCCACGAGCTAAAGCAAAACATTGAAAACGCTATTGCTGCTATCCCCTAGGCAGAGTGCTGCGTGTGTCTAACAGTTTCATAAAGCGAGCACAGCACTGCATCGACGTCGATGGGGGCCATTTCTAACATTTTCTATAACAGGCAGTTCTGTTCATTAACAAGGGTCAATTCCGCTTCAGTCCTATAAATATGCCAGTTTTATTTTGCCCACCCTGTATGTAGCATATGCACGTAAGTAAACAGCATTATACTGTTTCCAGGTATGTACCTGCTGAACTATTGACCACGTTTCTTATGCTTATTAACTTAGGTGTTCGTGTTTTGGGTAGGACAGGTACTTTACACCATGGAATGATAGATGCTTTATATTCCGTTGACTGCTACGAATTCATGCTTCAGCAAAAATGTCATTTGTTATTTATTTTAATTAGATATTAATATATGTATATAGTTTTTGATTAGCAATGGATGGAGAGCATTGTTGTAGCATTCCTGGATGCCAGAACATTACTGCGGACAGTTTCGGTTTCTTGTTTGTAGGTGGCTCTACCTTAGTACAATCGTATGCCGGCAGTCATATTGTTCCAATGTCGCGACTTGATATTCACAGAATTTCGCTAGAAGTCTTTATCTATTTACATGTTCATGGTTGCCAAACACAATCAGGGGGAAAATGTATCTTCATCTTTCCGTTCCGACTGCCTGGTAGAAAAAAGAAGATGAGAAGAATCAAGGCCATCTAGATATGCAGTTATGACTGTGATTTTCGTTAAAAGATCTCAAGGGTGCGATGTTTGTAGACAGAATGTTGAAAGAATTATTTTTAGTCATATCTATATTTTTAGTTTATATCAACTGCAATTATTCACCATCTTTAACAAGCTGCCAGTTTCTCGTGAATTTTTAATTCATACAGCTAAAACCTAACGAAAGATGCACAGTAGCACACAAGTAAGATATTCGTAGTTTACTTGTAACGAAAGATGCACAGTAGCACACAAGTAAGATATTCGTAGTTTACTTGTAACGAAAGATGCACAGTAGCACACAAGTAAGATATTCGTAGTTTACTTGTAACGAAAGATGCACAGTAGCACACAAGTAAGATATTCGTAGTTTACTTGTAACGAAAGATGCACAGTAGCACACAAGTAAGATATTCGTAGTTTACTTGTAACGAAAGATGCACAGTAGCACACAAGTAAGATATTCGTAGTTTACTTGTAACGAAAGATGCACAGTAGCACACAAGTAAGATATTCGTAGTTTACTTCATCCTGACCTGCTTAGTGGAAAGCTGGCGTGGTGGAAGTAATTCCATGGTATCCTGCCGGCTAACTGTTAGGTTTTAGCTGTATGAATTAAAAATTCACGAGAAACTGGCAACTTGTAAAAGACAGTGAATAATTGCAGTCGATATATCGATAATCATGTCGAGAAGTGTAGGCAATGAATGTACCCATTGGGTAATTTCTCCATAAAGACTAAGCCAGTTTTCCAAATAAAGTATTTATTACGGCACAGGAGATATAAAAGAAACAATTCCCACAGGACGATGATGTTTTCTAAAGCCCTCGGGCTTGACTATAAATCATTACATCATTTAGTTAATCTTAAATAGCTGGTTTAGAAATTCCGAATAAAAAAAAAAAAAAAAAAAACGCTAGATAACCGTTTGCTCAGCACTGGAAAACAAGACAAAATTATGAAATCCGAAGTCTTGCAATTGCTTTTATGTTAGATGCGTGGATAGCTACACAATCGAAGTAATACGTACACGAACCAATCAGTGAGAGGAGAAAATTAAGAATTGAGCGACTAAGCGAATGGCACGAGATGAAGAGGTTTTAAACAGAAATAATCCCAGATATAGTGGCGCATTGTTTTCGAAGTAAAAAAAATCTAGCGCGCGAATCCAGCCCCGTGGAATAAAAATAACAAAATGGACATTCGAAATGAAAAACTAGCTTATCTCAGAATGTTATAGATTGGATAGTTTATCAAAGTTACGAATTGACGAGTCATCAAAGTTACGAAATTTTAGATTAAGATTTTGATTAAGATAATTATTAATATACGCGTTTTTAATTTTAAAAGGAAATCAAATAGGAATAAATATTATTAAGAAATAGGGAAATAATGAATAGGTCAGAATTTAGAAGAATTTAAAGGAATATTGTGAAATAAAATTTTTATATAATATATATATATATGTATATATAATAAAAATCAACAGTTTCTGTCAATTGCTTCTAAAAAAATCACTCTTTGCAGTTCAGATTGAATTCAGAAAATGTAAAAATGATTACTATGCATTGTATATAATTAAATAACGCATTTCTCTTCTAAGTTAGTATAAACAAAATCAGTATTCCATTAAATAAACAAGTAATATAAAAAAATTAAGTCAATTCCTACTTTTTAATCATAAATATATAAAATAAACTCGTGCAGCATTAATGTCCCACGTTATCTTTATTGAACATTATTTTATAATCATCGTTGCGGTATTTTATTTTTTGTTGGCATCACTAATTTGAGATAAATCTTTCATTTCATCTATGAAAACAATGGGAGAAATTTTTTCTCCCATATAAAAATTAAAATTAATTAATTAAATTAAATTAATGAATTAATAATTGAAAAAACTGTATTAACATCGAGTGTCATCCAGTACAAGTTAAAAAAATTATTTGAACTTGAATGGATGAATAGAAAATATTTTATTAACGATTGAAAATTCCAACAAGATATATGTATAGAGAGTGTGAGCTAATAGTAGGAATTTAATAAAAAGGAGTTACATTCTATAAATTTTTAATTGGAGTGGCTCAGCATTTCAAAGAACTAAAGGATAATGAATTTGAATCACTTAAATTACTTTAAATTATTTCATTACATGTTATTCAAGTTGTGCATATTAGGATATAAATGTACCCCTAAGAAATCATACATATGCATCTATATGTCATATATATGTGTGCATGTGTCTTAATAAAATATCGTTATAGTCGGTAAATGTAAATAATTTTTACGTTCTCCTAACATTATTCTAGGTTATTACTCAGCAGACGAAACAAATAGATAAAATAAAACAATTGATGTGAAAAATACCCTCTACCCTACTCTCTTTTTTAATTAAAAAAGCAATTAAAACGAATTAGATTTTTTTTTAACATTTTTTCTTTCAAATATTCATTTAATGGTGTTAAGTGTCAAGAAAATACTTCAATAAGAATTTGAAGTTAAAAAAGACTTTTTATCCAAAGAGTAATCTAATAGTTGTAAAATACGCGCTTGAATAAAATTAGACACTTCAAAGTGTTTCGTTAATGGAAATCTTACTAAAAAAATGAACAATAAATTAAGAGTAAATAAGAATAAAACTAATTTTTAAACAAAAAGTGTTGGACTATAAAAACCAGAAATTGCTTAATTAACTAATCTGTTAATTAATTAATTGTAATTGCACAAACTCATTTAAAACACTTGTTCATTTTCAGTATTTCGAAAAGTTAATTAAAATAAATTTAATCTAAAAGTTAGAAATAAATGTGTAGTGGTCTTTATATCTCTCTATATTAAAAAAAAGTAACCACCGCTGCCGCCGCTGTCAATTAAGATTTTGTGCCTTGAAGTCTTTCTGGACTAATATCTAGAAAACTATTGCATGTAAAATTTTAAAAATTGGTAGTTTTATAAAGAAATGTTCGATAAACACGCTGAAGCAAACAGTTTTTAAATCGAAGAATTATTTTAAGAGATATTTAAAATCAAAGTTCGTCAAAACAGTTTTTTGAAAAAAGTTTTATAGGAACGAAAACTATCCGCAGGAATTTAACCATAATTTGTAAGGATATAGTTGACAAGTTTGCGGAGTGCAGACTGCAATCACTTTTTTAATTTGAGTAATTTTTTCAGGTTATATTTCAATTTTTTATTCAAAATTTTCATTATTTTAACGAAGATTTATTTCATATTTCATAAATTCCATTATTTGAACCGTTGCCAATTTTTTATTCAAAATTTTCATTATTTTGACGAAGATTTATTTCATATTTCATAAATTCCATTATTTGAACCGTTGCCAATTTGTAAAATAGCGCACGTAATAAGATTCCCTTTCAATTAAGAAATGTATTTACACGAGACTATTAAAAACAGAAATAAAACTTTAAAATAATATTTAAATGATCACGTGTTAAAAGCAATAAATGTAGAAAATGACGTAATAAAAATATACTTGCGCGTGAATATTACAAAGAGAAATACGAGTAACTAGGGAAATTCACGTCACATTTAAAATGATAAAAAAAAACAATATTTCCAAACAATTTCAATTAATTATTATATTTTCATGAGAGATCAATTTATTTCGACATATCTTTTACCCATTATTGCAAATTTTAAAACAGCGTAAATAATAATATTTCCTTTCCAATGTCAAAATTCTTCTATTTGTTTATTTGGTGTTACAGTTTAACGATAGTTTTTTTTTTTTTTTTTAATGAAAATTGATTGACGGGGTAATGGAGAAGTATCAAAAGACAAATAAGCGTTGAATTAAAAATTCCCCGATGAAAAAACTAACTCGTGTAACGCATCTGATGTCAACTGAAAGTGACGCGACGCCACGATTATGCACGTTTGGCGCTAAATCATATATTTTGGTGACAGTTACAGTTGTAATCTGTTTCAACAGCAGTTGATTCGACCTTAAAATCCCTCAGTCAAAGGAAAATGAATGGAAACCCTGTTACAGCAGATCGCCACTGGTTGTTTAATTATAATACAATCTTCCGTAATCGTTTTAGAGATGATCAAATCAGAGTGTTTTTAAATCATGCGGTGTCAGAACGGGGGTTGGCGAGCGCAGCTCGTAGGGGGCAGAGCCCCCTAGTATGTATAAAAAATATTTCGTGATAAGCATTAATTGACTTCAATAGGATTTTGAAGTGAAAAAAAAAATCTTATTCAGAATGTAACCTAAATATTAATGTAACGCTATTTAAAATAAAATTCTAAAAAATCTAATTTAAAAAATCTTTTAAAAGGAAAACTGGTCAAAAAGAACTTGGAATAAACTTAACTTATAAAGAGTAACTATTAGACTATAAAATTTTCAAATTTCTCCATGAACGAATGAATTAATTAACTGTAATAATGTAAAAGGTTGGTAACACGGATTTATTTCGCAAAGTTAATTTAAATACTTGTAACATATTTTCAAAAGTTAAGTGGAATAATTAAAATGTATTTTGCTAAGTTAAGTGAAATAAAATTAATGTAGAAGCTGTTTATAAATGTTTAGTGGTTTTGATAATATTTGTAACAAAACAGTTGTGATAAACGTTGATTTTATTACGATTGATGCATTTTTCAGATTCGAATTCAAAACAGCCGCAAGAAAAAAATCACGTGATAGGAGATTTTCATGTTTTATAAACTTTATAAATCTTTCTTTCCTCGTGTTTATTGATGATTTATTTTTACAGGGTGTTCTTAAGCTGTTTCAACAAAATGAAGTGAGTGATAATATCCGTCAAGTCGATAAATGTTTGTGTAGGAAACAAGGGTTGCATATCACTCGTTCAATTAAAAATACAGGGTGTTTCACTCCAGGCCAAAATTCGGGTTTTCATTCCTAAATTTAACAATATTGAAGATAGTTTAGCTACAGTGTAAAAAAAGACAATTGTTTCTTAGTCTAGGAAAATATAATATAACCACAAATGAATTATACAGTAACGTCTTTCGACTTACCCACGTTTCCGAAAAGCATTCTTTAATTTTTGGGACCACATAAACAAATATATTTTCGAAATTCAAAGAAACTTTCATAAAAACAATTTCTTTTACTGCCACATATTTTCGAAAACGCTTCCTAGTAGTTTTTATATTTTTTAATCAGTTTTCTCAACACTGAATAAAGTTTTTTTATAGATGCTATCTATTTTCAAGTAAGCATTTTCATGTTCAACAAACATGTTTTACAGACAAACATTATAAATTACCAGAATTCACAATAACATTAAAATTAATATTATACTAGCTAACACCCGCCCGGCGTTGCCTGGGCTTTTAATAATAAATAATAATCATAAAAAAAAGTTTTTATTATTTTATATCTTTTTTGTATGAAATTATATTTAAAAATGAAAAATATTGATATTTAGTAATATAATGATATAAGCGATCAATTTTTTTTTCTTTTACGTAGGGGCGTTTTAAAATAAAAAGTTCTTTTTGTCCGAACTCTTTGAAATCTTTATTCGTGATAAATAAAACGACAAAAATTTCTTGAAAAATATTGTTATCTATTTGTAAAAGAAATGTTTTCTTCTCGCTTTTTTGTTTGTTTGTTTGTTTTCCCGTCGGCTCCTTTAACATAACAATAAAAAAAATAGTTCTCATCTTCCGAACTCTCTGACATTTCAATCGGTTATAAATATAGCTGTATCCAAGCTCTCTTTAAAATTTTGCAAAAAAAATTGTATATTTAGTAGTGAAAACAGGAGTTCTTAAAAAAAAAAAAAAAAAAAAAAAAAAAAAAAACTTTAGCTTTCAACCTCAGAGCAAAAATATATTAGAAGATCTATGCTTTCAATGTCAATGGTACACCTTCATCCGTTGTAAATCAACCTTTTTCAATCCCCCTAGTATAAACAGGTGAGGGCTAATCAATCAGGTTTCCCATTTCTGAGGGTAGAAGGCTTCAAAAAAAAAAAAAAAAAAAAAAAAAAAAACATTGAAAAATGTGCAAAGAGACCGTTTTTGTGTGGAAAAATAATGCTGGAATTTGACACAGTGCGATTTTCGTTTTAAATACTATATGGATTGTTATTATCAAATGTATAAATTCAGTTACGCAGCTGAAAATGTTTAATTAGGAATTGATATCACCCTAAAAACCTATATTGCGGGTTGAGAAAACTGGATAATACACTATGGAAATTACTTGGAAACATTTTTAGGTGCGTTCGTAATTATATAAACATGTAGCACCTATAGTCGTTGTCTGGTCCGTCAGTATGTCGGCGTATAACTGCGCAAAAACTACCCAACCGAATGGTTTGAAATTTAATATACATAATCGTTGCAGAATTTTGTCGAGTCATTGCAAATTTTATGAAAATCGAATTAAAACTTAACAATATATTAATAAAAGTGTTCTTCATTCTTTTAAATCCTATCATATGTAATTATTTCAATGATATCCCATAATAGGTAACGATTCTAGGTTGCCATGGTGAGTGCGTCTTATTTAAGATGGATTCATATTATTTCAGTATTACTGAATTTTAAAACTGAATTATTATACTAAAATAGTTTAGGGATAGATGACTTTTGGATAGATGTTTTCGGAGAAATAGATATTAAATGAAAAAAGAGTCTAAATATGGATTTCAAGTTCTGAAAATTTCAAAGCTAGTCTTAGGTTTCCCGTTAGAATTTTCAGTAAATGTCAACAAAAGCTAAAATGTTGCCAACTTAAAATGTACCTATATTTTATGACGGAAATTAATAATATTACAATAACAGGCGATATATAATTCATTCTTTCAGTGAAATAATAACGATGATTGTTTTCCCATTGTCTTGTATTGGATATTTGCGCATAGTATAATTTGAATGTAACAGAATTGTAATTAATTGTTTGTAAAAGTGTATTGAAATTGAATTTCATAAAATAAAATCAATATCTATAATATGAAAATCTGCACATAAAATAAATTTTATATTCATGCCATTTTTGCATAAGAGTGCAACAGCTATTGCACCAAGATGTGAATATTTATAAAACTACTTAGATTATGAACGTACCTTATTTGTAACGTTTGACGTACAATTTCCAACTTATTTAAAATCAGTTTCAGCAAAAGAAAGATTAGATTATGAGGTTTCTAAAGATAAAAATAAAACTATTTGCGGAATTCTTAGTAACTCGAAAAAAGTTATTGTACATTTTTGTATTTGGTTATATTATATTATATTTTCGTAGATTAAGAAACGTTTGTCTTTTTATCACTTTCCAACATAGTTGAAAAGTGTTTATGAATTCGGTTTGTCTGGCCGTCTGTCTGTCTGTCCATGCTCTAATTCGCGTAAACATGCTCAGATCGACATGCAATTGATATAAGTTATTGAAGCTCATTGCGGCATGCTCGGTATTGAAAATGAAGTGTGTAGTACTTATAGTTTTTTTACACGGACACTCAAAAGAATTCCGTTACATTACGGACAATGGGGAAAAATCATTTGCGGTTTATTTTAATGATGTTACACAATTTCAAACATATTGAAATTGATATATATCACTGAGGTGTACTACAAGAGACTAATTATAGAAAGTGGGTGCATATCACATATAGTTCCTTTACAGATATACTCAAAAGAATTCCGTTACATTACGGTCTATGAAGAAAAATCGTTTGAAGTTTATTTTAATAATTTTTCACTATTTCAAACATATTGAAATTTATATATATCACTAACGTGGATTACAAGAGGCTTACTATAGAATATTGTGTGCATAGCTTTCATCGTTCATTTACAGGGACACACTAAAGATTTCGGTTAAAGTATACTGCTTATTAATAATAATTGCTGGGAATGCTTTTTCAGTTGCTGAAAGCGTTTTTAAATTTAACTCATTTTTTGTCTATTACTTGGTGTGTATAAATTGTATAGATCGGATACAGGGCAGCACAAAAGTTCTCGAGTACATTTCCATTTATTGTCGGAAATTGCAGAAGGGAAATTTTAAACTATGCTACGCGTTTCCTAACTGAACTAAAATTTAGCATTCAATTTAGTATATATACAAATCTATAGATCATACAGAGGGCTGCACAAAAGAGCTCGGATTGGATTTTTAAATATGTTATGCGTTTACAAAATTGTTTAGTTACATATCATCTTACACCTTACGGTAAAGATTTTCAAAATTATTTTGGACGTGTTCGGAAGTGTTACATAATCTATGCTTGACGCATGATTTTTCGTTATTTTTTCTTACAGTGTGATCACATTACGTGTAGTGCTGAAAGTTTCACTGTAAGTTGGCCAGTTGCACTGTAAGTACTGTCTGTCACATTCTAAATTATGAAATGTTTAGCTCGGTGTTGTTTAAACATAGTCTTTTCATGTTCTGAACTTCATGGTCATCACAGTTTACTGGAAACGAAGGAAATCTATATCTAATATAATTACGTTACCTTCAAATTTGTTAAAGTTAGGAAAAACAATTCGGGTTTAGTTTGTTGTAAGTCACTCTGTATTTTTTTTTCTGAATAAGTCGATATGAACCCTCGTTTCTTGCATAAAAATTGATCATGTTCATGAAAAAAAAACTGATGAATACCCTGTATATCTCAGTTGTAATATGAATATCACTTAGTATAAAATACATGATATCAAAATAGATGTTTCACAACGGTTTGCGAAAATGTCAGTTCAATAAGACATATTGGATAAAATAGTGACCTCTTAATCGTCTTCATAAAAGGAATCCACTAAATAAATTATGTTAAGTAATTAATTATGGAATTATTCTGGATTGAAAAGATGTTCCTTTATAACCCCTTTTCTTTTTAATATGTTTGATTTTTTGAGTGAAATCTTCTGTTGATTTAATAGTTAATGTAGAATCTGGTAAAATATCTCGTAAAAAGGGAACAAAAGGGTTTTCTAAAACATACGACTTATTTTTTTTAAAAAGCACTTGTTCCCTTTTTAAGAGATATTTTACCAGATTCTACATTTACTATTAAATCAACAGAATATTTCATTCAAAAAATCAAATAGATACAATTACCAGATAATTATATAATGATTAGTCTTGATCAAGCAGGGCGGTCGCTCTGCCAAGCCAAGCTGTAAAAAAAATACGCCAAACAAACAACGCCAAGAACTGGAATACAAACCGCAACTGCTCACTTACAGGAAGAAAATTCGCAATGTTAAATCGACCAAACATGCCAGATTAAAATATCAGATATCAAATGAACCAAGCGTCACAGAAAAAAAAACTAAAACTAAAAGAATCTAATGAAGAAATTCTTCAATTTGAGACCAAAATCATCTTCATAAGTGATTTATAAACAGATATATAGATTTTTTTTTAAACGTCGAGTTACTTAAAATGATCACTTTTTTCTTCGTCAAACTTTTTTTTTTCAAACAACCTACAGACAAAAATATAGGGCAGAAATGAAAAGGATTGCACTTTTGGACAAGTAATAACCTAATCTACGTGCTTTTATAAAATCCAGTGAAAAAATAAACAAATTTCTATCCTTAATTAGCAAAAAACTGTTAATTAACTTGGCAACTAAAAAATTATGCCAAAACAGAGATAAAACTCTGCCAACAACCGTGTACCATCTGTATTATAATAGCGCAAATCAGTTACGGGTTAATCATATCAAATTTCATCTGCAAGTCAGCCATTTTTTCTGAAGATATTTTTTTAAATAAAACTTCATAATTATAAGAACACACATTTTATCAAACAATTAAATATGATTGCAAATTGTGGCCGATGACTGTTTTCAACAGGAATAAGAATGAGAAATTGCCAGTTTAGGATATCGATCTGGGTGGCTTATTGGCAAAGCGTTAGCAGGGTACGTTGAAGGTCCCGGGTTCGAGACCTGGCGCAGGTCAATTTTTCACTCATGTTGGTTTGGTGCATTTAACTGTCTGATAAAATGTGTGTTCTTATAATATTGTAAAATAAAGAAATCAGACGTAGTGTTCATGCTTTAATATACATATAACTTCATAAAATTTACATTTTTAGAAAGCTTTAAAAATAAAATAATTTTTGAGAGATGAGGTTTCACTTCTAAAATGTATACATTAAGAGTTATCGGCATTTAAAATTTCTTTCCAAACGTAAACAAACTTTTCGAAAAGGAATTAAATGTGATTAATTTATTTCTCTAAAACCATGGTAAAGGACAAGCATTTCGTTCGCAGGCTAAGAATTCTTTGACATCATTTTTCTATAAATTAATGGAATTCGGTTGTTAAATTGTTTTGTTTTAGAAGTGAAGTTTCCATTTAATTTTATTGTAAGAGTACAGTGTTTAATTGAACAAAATAATGTAAATTTAAGAAATTGCGAAGATATTTTGTTACTTTTCACCATTAACTACATTTTATAAAGATTCGCCAACCAATGTGATTTAAGGCTAATAATAAAAGAGCATTATATCACGTTTGATTTCAAAAGCAGCACTGACGCGTTATGTACATATTCCATTTTTACTCATCTCATGGATTAGGCAGTGATATTTTTTAACGAAGGATAATAAGTATTAAAACAAGCCACATTTAATATGTTGTTTTTAAGGGTGTAATTAGTTTAATTGAAAAATCTACTGGTATTTCTAGTTAACCCTTTAAACAATAACTGAAAGTAAAATATAATTTTACATAACATTCTCATGTTAATTTCATGGAGTAGATTATTTAAATTATGTATAATCTATTTAAAAAAAAAAGAAATGATACCTACAAAAAATAACTTTTCAAAAGTAAAAAAACAGCCAAACTTTAAAAAAAAAAAAAAAAAAAAAAAAAAAACGAAAGTTGTGGCTAAAAAATGGTGTGATATCAAATTTCCAAGCTTTTATTATAGTACTTATTTAACTTTTTTCCATTAAAGAAGTTATCATATATATAAGTCGAGTGCTACGTATATATTAATAGAAATCGTTTTCTCCTGTACTAAATACATCCTAACGTGTTTTTTCTGAAAATTAATTTTTTTTTCAAATTATGCATGATGGGCTTGGCGACCATCTTTCCATATTTCTAAGCCCTCAAATTTCTAAAGTAAAAGCGTAATATGTTTGCAATGTAATATGTTTATAACAATGTCAAACTTTGGATTTTAACTACGAACAGATAAATTGAGGAAGACTAATATTTTGATAACCGAAAACGAAAACGAAATAATTAAAATATTTGCTTAAGTTACAATTTTGAACTTCGGATTTTACTACGGATATGGGTGCTTAGAATTTTGTGCATAATATGGAAAGATGGCCGCCAAGCCCATCATGTATAATTTGAAAAAAAATTGAATTTTCAGAAACACGTTAGGATGTATTTAGTACAGGAGAAAACGATTTCTATTAACATATACGTAGCACTCGACTTATATATATGATAACTTCTTTAATGGAAAAAAAGTTAAATAAGTACTATAATAAAAGCTTGGAAATTTGATATCACCTCATTTTTTAGCCACAACTTTCGTTGTTTTTTTTTTTGTTTTTTTTTTTTTACTTTTGAAAAGTTATTTTTTGTAGATATTATTTCATTGTATCCATCAATTGACACGCATGCAGTATGTAATAAGATTTGTGATGATATTGAACAGATAGAAGAATTTAATAAAGATATGAAATTAACAGTAAAAAGAGGACTTAATCTAATCATTCATAATAACTATTTCATATTCAATGGTAAATATTATAAGCAGAATCATGGAGCCCCAATGGGATCACCTATTTTAGGTTTATTAGCTGAATATACTCTTCGCCCATTGGAAACTAAAGTGTTTGGTACATTTGACCTAACGCCTCACACTTGGCTCAGATATGTTGATGATATTTTATAATTTGGCAGCATAGTCTTGATGAACTTAAAATATTTATAAATCAGCTAAACTCAATTGACAATAACATTAAATTCACTATTGAAATTGAACATAATAAAAGTCTTCCATTTCTTGATGCAATGTTAACAAGAACAAATAAATCTATCGACAGAGCTGTTTTCCGAAAAAGCATGGGTAAGCAATCTAACATAGCAAATAACGCATGTTCTACATTTACATACAAAATTTCAGCCTGCAGATTTTTCATAAGACGAGCCTTTATGGTATGTACTGAAAATAAATTGAATAATGAATTAGATAATATTCGTAAAATTGCTTGTAATAATGGTTTTAAAGTACATCATATTAATAAATTAATCATGGATATCGCCAATAATAAGAAACCAGAAAAGAAAGTTAATTCGCAAAAATACAAACTTTATACTCTTCAATATTATCCAAGCTTTTTTGAAAAATTAAAACATAGCCTGAAACGTTTCAATATCTGCTTAATAGTCAAACCCCCTCAGAAATGAAAGAATATCATTTGCAGTAAAATCGACCCAATTAATTTTGAGAATTATTCAGGAGTATATGAAATACCTTTTATTAAGGAAGACGGATCCAAGAAATACTACATTGGCATGACCAGCAGAAAATTTAGTTACAGAAAAAAGGAGCATATAGCTGATATTAAGTATAATAGAAAAACCACAGCCCTGGTAAGATTAAATCAAGAAGAAACCATCCAAATAAATTTCAATGAAAGTAAAATAATTTTTCCCTCCAGTCTACACTATCCATCCATAATAAAAGAAACCATAGAGATACTAACGCGCAAAAATACAATATGTAACGATACGGCATCTTTTAACTTACCGAAATTGTGGCTCGAGTTACTCCATGGTTACAGATATCAAAATAAACAACCAAGTAAAAATAAAAGATAACGTGCGTAATTTTGAAAAAAGTTCATGAAAATTAAATGATAGCATTTTAAATAACTTCAAAGCCCGCGCAATTATGGAATATTCTCATTTGGTTTTGAAAATGACTCGGAGTGAGTCGAAACATGTCAAACAACCTAATAAAAGTTATTTTAATTTATATTATGTTGTTAATTTACACCTTTTAGCATTTAAAAGAAATATATTATTACAAGGTGTTATAATTTATTATATTGTTATAACTCCATTATTGTTCAATGGAACAACGGAACAATGTAGCTCATGGAATACTCATTTGCGTACCAACTGAACTTCCAGGTTATAGGTAATTGATTTGCGAGGCAAAAGGGAGCCGTGATAAATTTAAAAAGGTTTAAAATTAAATAAAAAGATTTAAAAATATAATAATGAAAAATAAGTTTAACAAAATAGCAAAAAAGTAAATAAAATAAAAAATTTCCCATTAGATAAAAAATAATAAAAAAAGAAAACTGCCCAGTTAAACTGAGGGCATTGAGCTCACAGGCTATTCGCACTAATTGTATATTATGCTATTTTTTCAAAGAATAATGCCACTCGAAAAATAAAGAAATAGACAATATATTAAGGGGGGGGGGGGATAGGCATCCATTCCCACCCTTTATACTTAACCAATAAACTTCCAAAATCTAATCAGGCACGCGCCTTACCACAATCAATTTATACACAAAATTTGAAAAAAAATCGGATAATTTTGCTTGAAAAACCCATTTATCTAAATTAAGGGAGGTGAGCCCCCCCGTTCCCCCCTTTATACTTAACAAATGAAAACCCAAAACTAATCAGGCAAGCGCCTTACCACAATGAATCTATATACAAAATTTGAAGAAAATCGGATAATTCTGCATGAAAAACACATTTATCTAAATTAAGGGGGATTAGCCCCCCGTTTACCCCCATTTATACTTACCCAATGAACACCCAAAACTAATTACGGAAGTGCCTTATCACAATGAGCCTATATACAAAGTTTAAAGAAAATTGCATAATTCTGTATGAAAAACCCATTTATCTAAATTAAGGGGGGGGGGTAGCCCCCGTTTCCCCCCTTTATACTTATCCAATGAACTCCCAAAACTAATCAAAGAAGTGCCTTATCACAATGAGCCTATATACAAAATTTGAAGAAAATCGGATAATTCTGCATGAAAAACACATTTATCTAAATTAAGGGGGAGTAGTCCCCCGTTTACCCCCCTTTATACTTACCCAATGAACACCCAAAACTAATTGGGGAAGTGCCTTACCACAATGAGCCTATATACAAAGTTTAAAGAAAATCGCATAATTCTGCATCAAAAATCCATTTATCTAAATTAAGGGGGGGGGTTAGCCCCCGATTTCCCCCCCTTTATACTTAACTAATGAACTCCCAAAAATAATCAGGGATGCACCTTATCACAATGAACCTATATACGAAATTTGAAGAAAAACGGATACTTCTGCATGAAAAACCCATTTATCTAAATTAAGGGGGAGTTAACCCCCCCTTTCCCCCTTTTATACTTAACCAATGAACTCCCAAAACTAATCAGGGAAGCGCCTTATTAGAATGAACCTGTAAACAAAATTTGAAGCAAAACGGATAATTCTATCACGAGTTATCGCGTTACGTACGTACATACGTACATACATACATACATACAGAACGGGCGGGCACATTAGCTCTCAGGCTTTGATAGCCTGTGAGCTAAAAATGACAGACGACACCTACCGAGGGTCGAACCCATCTCAAAAAAGAAAAAAAAAGGACTCCTTTCAGAGACCATACATTTAGTTTAAAAGTTACAGAATAATAAACATTAAAAAAAAAAAACAATAGGCAGACTAAAAATAGTTAATTTTTTTATTGCAAATTATTATTAGTGATCTAACTCGTGTATAGCTGTAATACTAAGGAATATTTGTTGATTTATCACTTGCAACCGACTAAAGGAAAACTGTCTTAAAATGAATTTGTTACTTTATAATTATGTTATAAAAATCTAAAAGTATTGTACTGACATCGAAAATACACCTTGTGTATATAATTTTTATAATTTTAGTCTATCAGGAAGTGAGTGAAAAATCGCTTTTAAAATTCCATCTTTACATTTAAAAAAAAAAAAAAAACAATTTCAGTTATATAAAAGAGTGTAATAAAATTGGAACAAAAGGTAAATTTAAACATAACATACATGGAAAATCAATAAAGTATCATTTTCTATTTTCTTAGTCATAATTTTCTACCCATTTTTTTAAAATTAAATTTTTAAATGGAAATCAAAATTTTTCATAAATTTACATTGCTTGCATAAACTGCATTTGAAAATAGCATTTTAATACAAAGCTTAATATTTTATTAATTTACTAGATGGAACCCGTCAAAACTTGACGGAAAAAAAATACTATAACAATATCAGTAAAATAAGCTACTTTATTATTTAAGAAGGGGTGCGTATGAAACAGTCTTTCAAATATTTTATTTTAAAACTTTTTTCCCCCCAGTGAAATACAGTACTATTTTCGATGCAAACTCCGAACAAACAATCCGTAAACAACTGTGTAATGCAAATCAGTTTGACATTACAGCCATATTCTCCACGGCAAGAAAGATAATTTCACGGACCTATGAAGTATCATACAAATAGTATATTCCTACGTTCATCTCATATTCAGTAAATAAAACAGCATAGTAAATAAAGCACACATCCCCCCTGTGATAATTCAACCGAATGAGCTCCAATGCCCAAACGTACCGTCGAAATTCGACGTTAAAAGAAAAGTTTTAAAATCTTTAAATTAAAAGTTTTAAAATTCCCTCTTTAATCATTGTTTGTTTCAAATCCATATCTTCTAAAATGCATCCATTGTTTTAAGCTAATCAATTTTTATGTAAAGATGAAGAATTATTTTTACAATAATAAATCAATCTGCAGATGAGGGAGATTTTTAATGTTTTCAAGTGTAATTCATTTGTATGATTTCTTCGGTGCCATTACATAATCAGGATAATTATCCATCACAGTCGGGAATCTTTTCCTTCTTATACAGTTAAATACCCAATGGATCTTTAAAAAAATAAATAAAATACAATTCATAACATATTATGAGGCAACATATACATCAACGAATTCAACATATCAATTTTATGTTAAACATAAACTGAAAATAGTTTTTTTTCTGATCTTATGATTTATCAGGTTTTTTTTATTTTTTTTTTCACTTTTCATGATGGATAGAGAAATGTATTTTCAATTGTGCAACTTTCCCGCGCGCTATTTTACATTATTAAAGCAAACTGATGGTCATTGTTGAAATAGAATTGAAAAATGTTTCATGCTTGAAAATTATTTAAAAAATCGTTAAATTAAGCGGCAGTTTTCAAATAAATTTCAATCGAAAGCTACTTTTTTTTCTAATTAATGATGTAAGAATTAAAATTGTAAAATGTTGTAAAATTTAGTAAAAATTGAAATTTGTAGTATTTATAAGTGATGTAAGCGCAATTAAAGCTAAAGCGATAGCGCCGTTTGTAATCACAACCGTTGTTATACATTTCTAAAAATTGCCACTGCGTTTTGGCTGGCGTCCAAAAGTAGACTACCATTTTTTGACATCAAAAGAAAAATTCACACTGAAAGAAATAGGACTTTGTCGCTAATAAGGAACTGTTAAATGAACTTTATAACAAACCTACCAAAATAATTCGTATAAAATATTAGCCTTACATTGTTTATTCTAGCTAAAAAACAATCATTATTTGAAGTTTTTTTTTTTAACCGTAACACAATTTTTAATAATTTTAATTTTCCTGATTTTTTTTATTAAAAAAGGAAATCTTCTAACCTATAATTAAAAAAAAAAGTAATTGGTAGCATGTAATCGAGGTATGCAATCAAGATGAAGCACTCAATAAAAGCTCCAGTTATAATATTTTAAATTACAAATTGAAAAATCAGTATTACGTCATGTTGACACAATCATATAAAGTTTACTTTTTAATTTTATCAATGTTTAAATGCAATTCAAGCTAAGCATAACATCATTTTCACCGGCGCAAACTTTTCACACGTACTTTGTATACTGTGACGATTCCCCCTTCCAGATTTAATGCTAATTAAATCTTCTCATTCATTTTCTTTAATCTACTCACACATGGAGATCTGAAGTGTAAACCAGATGTAGGCCCTTCAACTTCAGAAAGTGCCGCATCCAGATGTTAGGCATTAAAATTTCGTCTGTGCATACCGCCAGATTACTTCTCGATCTCGAGCATGTGTGCTTCCTAATAAACTTAGAATTATAGCAGTTATAAATTCGTGTCGCTTGCTAAGAAGTGACGTTATAAGAACAGTTATGATCTCGTATATTCTGGCCACTTGAATCCAGATTGCTCCATCTTTCAGAGGTACTACAGAAACCGCCATCTGTGCTCCCCGGTGAGAAAAAACACTCATGAACACTTGAGATCTTGCCGATCATATATACGAAACGGGCAGAGGCCAGAGACAGAGTCTGTTTTGAGTTGCAGCCAAGCAACAGC
Organism: Maratus michaelseni; assembly: GCA_963931845.1. Classification (NCBI taxonomy): domain Eukaryota; kingdom Metazoa; phylum Arthropoda; class Arachnida; order Araneae; family Salticidae; genus Maratus; species Maratus michaelseni. Next base: position 388,025,710 of record OZ007587.1, on the reverse strand, counting down.
TTCCTAGGCTTCTCTGGTGAGAAGGCCTACGTCTTCGGTCCATGTGCCGATGGTTAAGGCAAGAACCTTGCCGGTTATTCAAAAGTACTCCGCGTACTTGTGCGTGAGAGAGCGCCCTGCTCTGGTAAAATTCTCCTTCTTGAGAGACTATTTGTTACGGCCGCCTAGTGCCGGTGGAACTATTCGTTCATCCTGATAAAAAATCCCTGAAACACCGCCCACAACTAAAAATCTATGTAATTGTGATAAGTGTACTGAGTAATTGTGACGAAATTAAATCTGTGTTTGCCAAAAACTGTTTCTTGATTTACGATTACGCTACAATACGTTACTTTTATGCTTAAACACCATGTATACAAATAAATTGTAATGAAACAATGGCATCAACAAAGTTATAATGCATAGTGATAAAATAAACCCAATGGACAATATTCAAGTGACGTCACAATAAATATAAATTTTTATTCTCTTATAAAACACGCGGATAAAATTTTTACCGAAATTTAACTTACAAATTAAAAAATTCGGCATAAAAGCCGCGTGCTTTTAATATTTATTATTTCTTTTTTATCCTCGCAACCACAGAGTTCTGAAAATAAACTATGTGCCTCGCAACAGTGGGCGTATTTAGATTACCGACTTTATGACATCATAAGCTGATGTAAAAGTTTAATTTAAAATTACGGCTAATTAATAAAATTTTCGAACAAACGAATGTACGTTAACAAATCTGTGTCCAAATATCTCTCATTTAAAAAAAGAATGATGTAATTTGATGCAGTATTTTGTTCTCACGAATTGTCGAAAGAAAACGCTTAGCGTTTTAAATATATAGATATTACTTCAAAGATTTATGCACTATGTCCAGTGTGGGAAAAGTGTTGTTTGCCAATAGTCGGCCGTAATGCGTGAGTAGAATGGAAAGAAAGATAATCGATGATGAAGCATATCGAAGAAAATCGAAAATTAAACTGCAATTTTCGATAAATAAATTTCTTTATTCTGTTTTCACAGATGCAAGGATTTATCTTCTGAATAGACGAAGCCTGAACAAGCTGCATTTACAAATTAATACTTTCAAAAACACCAAGGAGACAATATAGGATTTAATATGATTGACGTTGCGGCGATTGTTAAATTAACAGGAACGAAAAATCATACATCAGGTATAGATTATGAAACACTTTCCAACGCTACTATAATATCGTTAAGAAATTTCATGTTTTCATACAATGAAATGAGAAATATAAATAAGCAATTTAACAAAACAGATAACTCAGTTAAAATCTATTTTCAGCTATGGTTGTCCATATCCTGAAATGTGTACGAATTTTTTCATGCAGCTCTGTATACCCTGTAAAAATGTTTCGCAAAATTTCAATAGCTGTACCGTAAATTTTACGGTACTTGTACCGTTTTCACTCTTTACGGTATGAGTACCGTACTTCTACGGTATATTAAGCGTAAAAAAAACAGTATATGTGCCATTTCAATTATAAACGGTATTTATAACGTAAAATGATTGTTTTTCAGTAAAAATTCCCAATTTATACCGTAAAATAATATTTTTCAGTAAAGAAAGAGCTGGTAGCTCCGCCTCGGTGTACGGCAACCCCTAAAGTGATGCTTTTGCTCTTGTTACGTAATGCGTGCAGGCCTGCCAGTATATGTACCTTAACTTTTGACCAAAATTTTTTAAAGTGTGTGATGTATAGAATTTATACATACCATGTATACTCACAACGATATATAGAATTTATGTACACGTACTATAAATTACATAAGTTTAAAATGTATAAACTACAGGGGAAAACGTAGTTATACATTATCATAGTCAGTCATGTAACCGAATTCTTGTGTGCGCCTCGTTAAATGACGATAAGTGCTACGCACTCCACTATCTATAGAAAACATGTTGTAGTGCACTCATTCGTTTTAATTTCATTGTGTTTGAAGTACCACAACATCATTAAAGTGCACAGATCATAATGTAATGCAATTATTTTGTGCATTCTTGAAACGAACCATAACTGCTATTTCTCTATACTCTTGAGAAAACGTATTGCATGTTGCTGTCCAACTTCAGTGACACATATCAATCTCATTGTACAGGGTACCACATAAATACTGTGACGTAATGAAAACCTCAATTTATTTTAATATTTTTCACGTTTTTGAGCTTTGCTATTCACTGTTAAAAATTTGCAGCAAACTGTCCAGTCATTCGACATTTTTTATATAAAATGTTTACATGACCGTAATTTAACTCTATTCTGACCATAATATTGGCAATAATATGGTCATAATAGAGTTAAATTATGGTTACGTAACCGTTTTCTATACAAACGGTCGAATGACTGGACAGTTTGCTGCAAATTTTTAACAGTGTTATTTCATTCGTGTTCCTTGTGATTGTATTGTTGTGTAATTGCTATTTCCGCTGATATTTGCAGGAAAACATGGTGTTTAAAGAAGACCGGTCAGCCATCGTCGCCCACCATAAGCTGGGAATTCAGATTCCTGCGATCGCCAAGGCTCTCAAATTGCACCGGGAACAAGTCCATTGAGTCGTCAAATGTTTTAAAGAGACGTGAGCACGCCGGAAATAGTCGCGGCCATCTTGAAGAATTTCCAGAAGCGCCTAGATGCTTGCATCGCCCCAGGAAGAACCCATTTCGAATGATCTTAAATGTTTCTTATACATAATTGTCTTCTCTTTCGAATGGTGAATAAAACAGGTTGTTTTGTTTGCTCAGTGAAAAGTTATAGTCCTTTATTTGTGTCGCAGTATTTATGTGTCACCCTGTATTTGAAGTACCGTAATGGCAATAAAATGCACCACAAACGATTTTTTCCCTAGACTCTAAATGTAATGGAAATTTTTTGTGTGTTCCTGTAAACGAAGTACAAATGTTAACTTCGTTTTCAATAACGAATACTCTATAATGAACCACAATAACATGTAAAAATTACATTGCAACCCGAAAATATTTACGAGAGTTAGAGCACGGACAGACAGATAGAAAATAAATAAATCGGATTCATAAACACTTTTCATCTATGGTGGAAAGTGTTAAAAACTATGTTGGTTTAGTTGTAACCTAGTCGTTAAATGAGCTGGAACAAGTGTTGCTCCATGTATGGGAGTTGTTTCCCTTTCCAGTGTCCGACAACTTAATTGACAGTATGGAAAGTCGATGCCACAAACACATTACAAGTAGGTCCGGATACATGCCTTATTAAAATCAATTTATTTAATTTTTATTTTCACAAAACTGCTAATTATTATTATTTTTTTTTATCAAACAGTGGACTTTTGCAAAAAATGCAATATTTTATTTATAAATCATGCTCGATGTTAAAATTCAGTAAATAACTGTTTAAAGCACAATGCTTCTAAAATTCAAGTTTTTATCTTATTTTTTTTTTCAAATTAGACACAAAAGACTGGTTGTACCTTAACTTTTGGAGGCCAGTGTATTAAAATTTAAATCATTGAAATTTATTTAAGTATTTAACATTTAAATGAAGAAACTATTATTAAAATAAAGTTGCAGCTTCATTTTTATAATAATATTAAATACAATTACTTTTACAAATGAAGTTACAATACAGCTCATTATTTGATAAATCTTACATGCAGTCAAAAATAATGATACTAATCCTATTTAATCTAAATATTTATAACCTAATTTCAATTAGATCACAAACTATGATTTAGTTCTTTTTTTTTCTTTTGCATCTTAATTACTTTTCCCTCAATCCAGCCTATAAATATTTTTACATTTCTTTATGTTGTTTCATGGACTTAATACCTCATTATCCGCCGGAAGACCGGTTCAGAAAAGAAAAATTATGTTTTGTCACCGAATCGAAAAAAAAATTCATAAAAAGAATAATACTCATCATTCATTTCTATGAATAGAAATTTCAGGTGAAAAACATTTCCCGAAATGAAATCTTTTGTTTTATCAAAGAAATAACTAAAAAATAGATTCCGTTTTCCTTTTAATATCTTTTACATTAAAAAAAAGTTAATATGGATTTTGGAAAAAAAAATAGAGATAACATTCTCTTTGACAATCAAAGTCCTGCAGTTTTTTTACACACTTTTATTTAACTCAACTTGTTTTTTTGTATGTAAAGATGAAATTTCGCGATCGATTTTTAACTCAATTCCTGATAGACTAGAATTATAAAAACTGTGTACACAGGTGTTTCTGATGACAATACAGCATTTTAATACTTTGAGAACTAAATTATAAATTAATAAATTATTTTAAGCTATTTTCCTTTAGCCCGCAACAGGTGATAAATCGCGAAATATTCTTCATGCTTACAACTTAAGTGTTATAAAAACAAAAGATTTAACCAACTATCGCGCCAAACCATGCCAAAATAAGACAACTGGCTATGAAACTGCAACAACGAAACATTTTAAATATAAAAAAGTAGAAAATATAAATAAAAATAAAGAATGTAATACATATACATATATATATATATTTAAAATAACTTTAAGCAATTAAAAGTTTCATATTAATTAAATTATGATTATACGTCAAGAAATCAATTTAGAAATCCTTAAAAGGTAGTTTAAATAATGCGTCTTTAAACATTCCTGTTTCCCTATCTTACAGAAGAAACAGAGCAAAAATTAAATATATTTTTATAAATTCAATAGGTAGTCTTTACTTCTCAGCTTTAAAAAAAGTGGTGAATTTTACCTAATCGAGTACGGTGCCCACGCCAAATAACAGATACGCATGGACCCAGGCTTGACCCAAGGTCCTTACCCGGCCCAAAGGCCAATAGAGTAAAGAAATTTTTTTTTAACGTTCCAGGCCAATACAAAAAAAAATTAAAAAAAGATTAACGGTCTGGGCCGTTAAAAAAAATTAAGCGGTTCGAGCCGATACAAATATTAAACGGGTCAGCCGTGCCATTAAAAAATTAAAGCAGCCCGACCAACTCTGTATAACAAATTTTAAAGGGTCGGACTAAGCCAAGAAAATATCAACCATTATTTTCAATGGACCTGACTGGTAATAAGTCATAAATGTGCCACACCAGCCGATGTTAGTTTGACAAACTCAATACAGTTACGCCGTGTTTAAGCCCAAGTTTAAGCTTTTCACCAGACTCGTTCAGGGCCGAGCTCAAGTTTACATTTTTTTTCTACGTACTCGGGCCTATCCATACATGGACTTAATTATTCCAATGCTGTGTTGAGCAGGCAAATATTTTTGTAAAGATAATAGTGATAATGAACTTTTGTTAATGGAATCTTTAGAAATATACTCTGATAAATTAAAGAGAAATATTTTCAAATATCCACTTTTTTTCTATAATAAATCTTTAAAAGTTATGACAAGCTTGACAATCTGGCCTCAGAATTCAACTTCGATAATGAGTAACTCACTGGGTTCACCACGCCTGTAAATATTTGTTTTTGTATTATATATATATATGTGTGTGTGTGTGTGTGTGAGAGATTAAGGTGTCAGAAGTGGGATTAAGGCGAATAATGTATAACTTCACCACAATTGATATTCTAAATATGAATAGCAAATTTTAATAACTGACAAAAGGTACAGATATTCAACATACAATTATATTATTATTACGTATTAAACATTACCGACTTCCAGTCGTTCACGAAAGACGTAGTTTTACAAGCTTCTCTGAGCCTTGCGTAAAGTAACCAACAACAACTGTATGGCTAAAAACTATAAAACACTCGTTCACACGTTCATTGTTCATTGTTGTGTAGCGTGAACTCATATATCATGAATCTATGATAACTCGAGCAACATGTCACTCCATTGAGTTATTGTATAACAGTTATAAACTTGCTAATACTTGCTCTCTTCCCCCCCACACATATATAATTGCTCTGAAAAGTGACTTTGTTTATATCATGTGGCTTTCGCCACCTCCTTTGGTTTATACTGCCCTGCCCCTGGTTGTTTTGAACTAAATTAGTGTGGAAATTTTTCTTCAACTGTAACTATCATCATTTTTCCTTTTGATTTTCCTAAGTAGTTTACATAACTAGTGCTATACTTTCTTAACCATGCCGTAATTTAACTATTTTATTAGTAAACTATCCTAGAATAATTTTTATTTTTCCATAAACTTAATTTTTATAAATTTTTAAAAGAATTTACTACTTTCTATTTAAATTCTATTAATATTCTTAAAATTTACTTTAACTTCTATATGTAGTTTTATACCTACAGCTTTACTATCACTCAGTTGCTCATTTTATAGCATGACAATTCATTCATAGACTGGGCGTGAAATTGGATGCAACTAGGAAGCCCCTTAATGCTGCTACACTGTTCAGTACTGTAATTAAATAAGGCGAATATTTTTATTTAAGTATAGTGGAAATATTGAAAGGAATTTTCTTATTTGAAGGTTAAATTTTATTAAAATAAAATTGTATATGCTAAAAGTGATAACAGTACACTTAAAGGTGTATAAATACCTTTTAATAAACAGACCAACTAGTTTCGTACACGCAATCGGCGACATTCTGAAGATTAATACTAATAGAATAAACTAGTTTCACAAAAAATTGGAAACAAAACTTGATAAACAAAAACCACTAGATCACAGGTTTAACGAAAGCAATTGCATTAACACGTGGGTAAGTGTGATCGAAGATCGCACAAAGGGTATCGTTTAATATTCCTTTCAAAACCCTTTATCCTTTCTTTAACAAATCCAAATAAATTTCATTTAAAAAAAAACAAAAAAACAAAAAACATGTTTTTTATAAACGGTCTATTTTTCTCGTTTTCTTGAAAATCTGAACTGGTCCGATAGCGAGCTAAGCCCGCTATTATACTCTGTCATATTATCTGTCATATGGACTAAATGCGATATTTAAAAAAAAATTCAAAATTAAACACGTTGCACACCTTCAAAATGTTAAAATATCCGAATATTTCCATAATCGGGTTTTTATCATAATTCAATACGTTCCCCAAACTCATATATTTACCATTTTCTATTACTCATATTGATACTCGCTTTATATTATTCTCAAACATTTGAAAAATCCGCTAAACTTCTAATATGATGTCAGATTAGTTTTCTTTTTAATTCTCTAATGAAGTGATATTAATAGGCTTTCTGTACATACACATACTCACACTCCTAGTATTATTGAGAAAAGTTTGAAAATTTCCGTTATATTACCAATAAGACGTCATATTAATCTTTTTTTCAACTGGTGAAACATTTTATTTCATTTTATTTTTTCATGTAAAAATCTTTCAATAGAAAATTAATTATTGTAGGAAGAATTTTATTGTGGATTTTTAATTGTTGGCAACTGCTATAACGAAAAATATTTACATTTAATGGGAAAAGGCTGTTAGAATTTTGGTTTTTTATCTCTCTACATTAGAATAATACGATTTATTTAAATTTTAATATTTTGAGCTTCATGATAGGTATTTAACTATAAGTACACAAATTTTCATGCCTGTAATTTATATAGTTTCTGAGAACGGCTCTGTGACGGACAGACAACGGAGCGGGAGTAATAGGGTTTCCTGAGATGAACGAAACCCTAATAACAAGGGTCCTTTTTGAACACGAATTCTTTTATCCTTTTTTTTTTTTAATTTATAAAGCATCTTCGCCAAATTCTACAGGGTGTTCAGCGAATAAGACCCTGATTTCAAAATTAAATATCTCAAAAACAAAGATCAATAGAATTATGCGGTAAACGGTTTGTTTATTAGCTAAGCTGTAAAAATGTTATGCAGAAGTTCCGAAAATTTAGTTACAAAAACCGTCAACAGATGGCGCTGTACGCCAAAAAACTTCGACTCTGCAAGCAATCTAAAACCAAAAAAAAAGGTCAAGTCAGGCATTCTTTGCAATCAGAACACAATCTTTTTAAAATGTTAACCGTTCGAAACAATGAGGTGGCGTAAACAAATAATGAAATTTGACATCACATCCTGCAATGTCTCAACAGAAATGGAATCGCATTCCACTCAAATCGACGATTCAAGCTGATCCAGCGTAGTGGGATGGTTCCGGTAGACAACGTCTCTCAATGCGGCACTCTGAAAGTAGTCACAAGGAGTCAGATCGGACGAAAATGGAGGCCAATCCATTCCTGAGCCAGTAAATTTGGGATAATCCAACGCAATTACTCTATTCCCGAATTATTCATCAAGAAGGCGAAGCACCCTTTCTGTACGACGTAGTCGAGCCCCATGTTGCATGAACCAATCAATACCTGGTCGATCCTCCAACGCTAGTTGTGTGCTGAAAAATTGTTACAAAATTGCAAGGTAACGTTTACTAGTGATCGTTTGTCGCATGAAAAAAGGCCGATAATGCCTCTGGTGCATACCGCAACTCAAGCAGTAACTTTAGGCGAATGCAGTGGTTTCTCTTCTTCACACAGCTGAGGATTTTCGGAACCGCAAAATCTCCAGATTTGTTTATTCATGAATCCATTCAAGTGGAAATGTGCTTCATCTGTGAGCCAGATGCGTCCAACATCAAACCCTTCATTATCAATCATTGTGAGAATCTGGTTCGCTATGTCAACCCTTTGTCCCAAAGCTCTTGTGGGTATAGTCTGATGACTTTGGATTTTGTATGGAAACATTCGTAGGCTGTTTGTCAATATTTTTTGCGTACTGGAACGCTTTAAACCAGTCTCTGAAGCAATTTTTCGCACACTCTTCCTTGGATTTCGCTGAATAATTCCAGAAATTTTGGCGAGATTTCCAGGAGTGACTACAGTTTGCCTGGGTCCAACGTTTCCTACTCGATTATCATCCACGCTGCCGGTTCGTTCGCATTTGGCAAAGAGATTGCGAATGACTTTCGCATTGGGTCCTTTCTGAACATTAAATCTTTTTTGAAAGCTGCACCTTATTGCCGTAAAAAATGCGTTCTAATCTGCAATACTCCAGTACGAGAAAAACACGTTGTTCTATGGAATACATGATTTTAATCTCTACGCTAACCTCCTTACACGATTCAATGGTCGAACTGATCGCTCTGGACTTCGAAGCACAATTTATAGGCATTGAGATTATAGCGCCATCTGTTAACGGTTTTTAAAACTAAATTTTCGGAACTTCTGTATAACATTTTTACAGCTTAGCTAATAAAAAAACCATTTACCGCATAATTCTATTGATCTTTGTTTTTGAGATATTTAATTTTGAAATCAGGGTCTTATTTGCTGGACACCCTGTAGGTAGCTCAAAGGGGCAGTTTTATTGAAATGGTTAAGTTTTAATTGTTTCATTTATGCGTCACAGCGTAGTGTTGGATTAATTTTAAAATTCAAGAACATGATTAAAATGAAATAATTATAATTCTAAAACTATGCTAGAGCTGCTTAAATAAAAAAATTCCTAACTTTCATTACCTTGCATTATATAGGAAATTATTATGTTTCTGTTTGGCTATGCAAATTAAAGTAATTAGTAGCGACACGGGTATGTTTGTAATTTTTTTAAATACAATTGAGCTAAACAATGCAGTTTTGTCAGAGTGATTTCGCACATTTTAAAACTTTCTGAAAAGAGTTTGCAATAATTAATCAACCAAAATTTTATTCAGATACCTTAAAAATAGGATGATTTACGTCCATCACACTTTTCGCATGTTTGAAAAAAAAATAAACTAAAGCTATTTTTCTGAAAAAAATATTGTTAGAAAAATTAACGCTTCAGAATTCATTTGGCAAGTTTCCAGTTACCGTAACAATAAACAGCAGGTTATCAGCCAGAAATACTTGCTAATTCTTCTTACTACATGACTAATTATAACATTTTATAGTTTCTAAAATTTATCCATTAATTAGTCTCCATACATTAAATGATGTAGTGTGGAAATTATTTAATATATTTTCATTTTTTTTTCACTTCGCCCGCAAACTTTCCAAACTCTTTGATGTAAATGGTTGTTAAATTAAACACAGTATTAATTGATTGCCAGAAGAAGAAATTATAATAGTTACACTAATAATTATCGATATCACGAACACTGTTTTATTCTATTGTTGGGGTTTTTATGTACCTTTTAAAACCTGTTACCTTTTAATTATTTGGAGCTATGCATAATTACCAAAAAATTTAAATTGAATACTGTCAACATATACACTTATTAATTTATTCCTATACTTTAATAAATTTCAGAAAAGAAGGCAGATGAAATAAATTAAACAAGAACACCATAAGAAATTAAAGTCAAATGAACTCTAAATCTTAAATTCATAATACTACCAAAATTAATCATACTAAGAAATTTGACAAGATTCTAAATTTTGCATAGCATCCAAATCCCCAACAACTAGTACTGTGAATTCGGGTTTTAGTATGGTAAATAATTACTGAAAAATTACACAAACATAAGAATTTGAAATAATTGAAAATTTTGAATAAAGGACCCTGAAATCTTTCTTTTAGAGAAAGCATAAAAGAGGGGGAAGTGATAATTAATGACATAAATTAAACAAAAATATTAATTAATAAATATTAGAGATACCATATTAGTTTATGAATTCACAAATACTAGGACAGTGATCGTATATGTGGATTTAGTTTAAGAGACCATTAGAAAATAATTAAGTTTTGAATGAGGTAAATTCATCAAAAAAAAAAAAACTTCTCATTAGATTATCTCAAAATGCACCTTTTGCAACCTCATTAGATTTTAAATCAAGATATTAAATTTACTTTAAGTAGCAATATATACATGTATAATCATGTATTCATTTAAAGAAAAAGAGAAAGGTCTCATTTAATTAATAAAAAACACTTACATTTATTAATTTCAACATTTAGTAAAACCAATGTATTTCCATTAAATTCTGTTTTGAATATAATATTGAGAATCTTAAAATTTATGAAACAAAATTAAGGGAATAAAAGAAATTTAGATTTTAAAATTAAGAAATGAGTAGATTACTTTATTTCCCATACTATAGAAACCTATAAATTTTGATTTCAATACTTTGATATGAATTTTATGATTAAGGAATAATATCGTTTACTTCATTTAATTTAAGCTTTCACCAACATTAAAATTTAAATCAATGAAAGAAATCTAGCTAAAAAATTATTAATAGGTATTTTCAAATAGATAACTTAATCAACACAAAGTATTTTTAATTGATTCCCTTTTTTTTATTAAATAAAAAAAAATACTGAAAAGAAAAGCTTTGGCATGATTGATAAAATAAAAATATAAAGAAAAACAGAAAAGATTTACTTAGATATTGCATTTATTTACATTAAATATATCAATCATAATTTTTACTGATTAGGATGGCCATTCAATATATTTGATGCTTTGTCATTGTAATCATATATAATAAAAACCATGAACATTTACAGAAGAGATATACTTAGATTTAGAGACATAACATAAATAATCAGATTAACTTAATTAGAGATATTAATCATATATTTACCATAAAACAGTAATTGGTGAAGATAGGTACTGTAAGTCTGACACAGTTGCTTTGGCGCAGTCTTTTTGATGTCTTTTACATCAATAATTTACACCGATAATTGTTCACAACGATATTGTTCAATATCAGTACGAGTTTTTGAGATTACTTGGCGATTAGAATGCTGCCATTATTTTCTATCGATACCTTGCTTCATCGTCAGCAACCACCGCAGGACAGGTAATCCGTCTTCATACGACTCCCTTACTTGTGAACAGAATTTCGGATTTCATCATCCCACGGATCATCTTAACCCTTTTAAGAAAACTTTCTCCGTCGACGCATGGAAGAGGATCACATGGAAACTTGTAAACCAAAGTATAACATGAAGTAAAACTGACACTGAGTAGACTACAAGATTAAACTAAATGAGAAATTCTCAGTCGTCAGTTAGCTCATTCAAGGTCGTCGATGCCGGGGCTTGCAAATTCACGGGATATGATACGTAAGGCATGTGTTGTAACAACTTGGAAATTCAATAAAATCAACTTATTCTCATCAATAATCCAAAAGGTGACTTCATACAACTAGTTGTTTCTGAAGAACATCACGAAATACAACGCAGCATAAGCTTAGTCAACGATCCACAATATGCCGTTAGGTCTAACGCAAACAGCGTTTCTTTCCAAAAAACTCGTCAAAGTTTTTATTTTGCATCACGCATACTTGTTCCGATCAGCTTGGCTACTGCTGGAATTATTAAAAACTCTATCTCTTCCTCTCACTGCATAGCGTTAAGGGGTGGGGTGGGGGAAAAGTCCCTTCCAAACGCACATAACCTTCCAGTTCTCACTTCAAGACATCACTGCCTGTACCAGCTATGGTCATATTCCCATAGCAACGCGGTAGGAGGGGGAAATCCATACGCTTATTGGATGGGGCCACCCCAACTTCTTCGAATTTTCGGTTGTCAGCGGTCCTGCCCTATTCGACCACCTGCTTAAACTCGTAAAAATTGGGGTTACTTGTTTTCTGTTGTTATGCAGTTGTTATTTTCATAAAAATGCCTTCTAAGACTGTTTTATGATCAAATTTCCCAGGTCATAAAACTGCATTCAATACAAACGAAATGTTGTTTACAGCTATTCCCACGAAATTCCAAAAAGGGTGTGTGTCCGTTGACAGTTTGCGTGCGTGGGGTCCATTTTTATTTACAAAGAAAGCTAGTAATAAATGCAGATACTGGGGTGTGGGAATCTTTCTTTCAAACAATCACTTGTGTGGTCTGAAAAGCGTAAACAAGACGATGACAGAGGCGCTTTCCCTTAAAAGGAAAGCAAAATTCTCTAGGTATTCTCTAGGTATTCTCTAGGTATTCTTTACGTTTAGAAAAACAAAGATATCTAATTTAGAAAATAAGAATTTTGAATAATATTGTTTAAAATATATAAAAAAAAGGGAGGGGGGTTAATTAAATAATAAATATAGGTGGGTTTATAAAAAAGAAATGTCTTAAGATACCAATGAAAATTTAAATTGCAAAATTTAAATTAAAACACCATAACATTATCGAGCCTATCGAGTAGTTGTCTGGTGCGGATTAATTTTAAAAGGATAGTTTTTACAGTTGAGTAAAATAAATTATTGTACAATCGGTTAAAAAAAGAAAAAGAACTCCTTTCATCTCTAATTTGTTGCAGAGAAAACAAAAATAGCCATTGGACTAGAAATTGTCTTTTTTTTTTCAATTTATGTTATCAAAAATAAGCTTAAGGGTGTTGTCTCCATACTAAAATTTCCAATATTAACACCTAACTTTGACATCATATTTGGCCTTTTTTGTTAAATCTTACCTTAATGACATGAAGTCATTTGGTCAACTATTTAGAAGTTATCAAGATTTAAAGTTTTGAACTCATGATGTACCCTTAATAACTAATTACAACATTATATAGCTATTCAAAATTATCCATTTATTAGCCTTCATATATTACATGATGTATTGCAAAAAATATTTAATACGAGCAGGGAAGACCGAGCTCTGCTCGGTCTTCCCTGCATAGCTCTTAGCTTTACTTTAACTTAAATTAATTAAATTTAAAAATTAGCTTTGAGTTCAAATATCCTGACGCAAGACCAAAATGACCCACTAATCGAATTTTCTCAAACATGTGACCTAGCCCAACATTCTTCTCGTGCCCAAAAACCATAGGAGGCAAAATTTAGTCGAAATATTCTGAGCCGTTTTTACGATAAAATAGCTTGACCCATAATGACCTATGACCAAAATGACCCACTAATCGAATTTTCTCGAACACGTGACCTAGCCCAACAGTCTTCTCGTGTCCTAAAACCATAGGACACAAAATTTAGTGTTGTGATAACGTGGACACATGTATATATAATTAATGAAATCCATTTATCGTTTGAAACGAAAAAACTTTATTTTAAATTAACACATTAAAAAAAACAAAAGTAAAAATGAAAAAATAGGACAATCATCTTCGTCTTGTAAAATTACGATGTCCGAAAAACTCAGATTCCCACGTCCGCTCAAAAAATGACTTTCCTCCCATCTCGTTCAACCTCCAACTTGTTCAACATTCAACTGCAGTCTGCAATTTCACTTCCCAGGGGCTTTCATTGCATCCCAGGAATTTCTCAGAAAGCATTACCTCCACTACCACACCTGCTCCCGTCTGCTTATCTCCAGGTGACAATGACAGACCCCAATCTATAGTTCTATTTTTCATTCTTAGGAGATTATCCCCCTTTTCCAAGTAATTGATTAGTTGATTCACGTCCACCTGTCACCCTTCTGTATAGCACTCTTACTTGAATAGTGACAATTCATAAAAGGCCTTTCATTCCTAAGGGATTATCTTTATCTTCCAGGTATGCGAGCATGTGAAATTTTCAACATGTCACAACTCCTCCCCCCTAAGGAAAAATTTCAGCAGGAAGTTTGGCATATACAACAATACAATAAGCTCCTTCAATCAACTTCTAAAGAGGTCACCAAAGTATAAAGGAATTTAGAATAACACATGAAATCCCTACCGAATATAAACACATTCCCATACTCAGTATTTGATAGACCACACTGTCAATAGGATTTACTATAATCCCTCACTTACAATACCAAAGTATAATTCCAGGAACAATTTATACTATTGATGCCCTAAGAAACAATTCTGAAATATTTCACATACATATAATACCAAATTCAGATTACAATTTACATGATTCTAACAAAAAAATAATAATAATAAAAAGTAAGAATAGATCCATATATAACCCAATGCCTAACACAATTTTCCTAAAAAAAACACCTGCATAAAAGCTTAATTTTGGACACTTCTACAAACAAAAATAAAACATACTGAATTATGCAATTATTAAATTAATGAAGTTTTACCATTGCGAAAATATTAAGCATTAAATGATAAATAAACACATTACAGATATTACAATAATGAGTACTCCCAAATTTAGAATAAAACTTAATTTAGAGAATTCTCCCAAAAACCCATATCTAAATTACTTCTATCAGAAAATCTTTTCGACAATAAATTTCGCTTTACGACCTCATGATCATAATTTTTCCTTTCAAAATCTTGTTTGATTTTAATAAATCTTTCTTTATGATCCGTTTTAAAAGTAGAATGCTCCATTTTTTTTAACTTTGAATTTCCATATCCATTTTCTTGGCATTTAGCCCCCCAATTTTCTCTATCATTATCTTTCATCCCAAAGTTAATTTTTCTGGCCACAGTCATAGGTGAACTCAATTTCTTTCTAATTCTATTTCTAACACGCTCAACTCCCATACTACCAACAAAATACCTGGGTATATTTACATCATGCTCAGAATTCTTTTTTCGAAATTGACCTCCTTTACTTGACCTTTTATCACTATCCGTTCGAGACGCATCATCTTTTAGATCGATCAATTTAGACCCTTTTTACAAATTCTTATCAGTCACGTCTCCCGGTGAATTTACCTCCATCTCATCAACAGACTTATTATCCCTTTCACAGATTTCATTCACAACCGTTTTTCCAACAACTCTTTGCTCATGATCGCTAGATAATCTGAGGTTTCCTTGCCCATTTAATTCTCTTTGATAAACCACTTGTTTATACACCGAATTTTGCTTTTCCATATTTCCTAACTTTAATAAGTCATAAACAGCTGGTGTTATAAGGGGCGGAGACTTTAGTTTTCTCACAACTGCAACCACCACATTTTTTCCCACATACTCTTTTTCACCTTCCATCAAAGCAACCGGCACTGACACCAAATCCGCTTTTTGTCTATTTCCGAGGGCCGGTATAAGAAAGACATTTCCCACTTTCTTAGCACCCCACGGAATGTCATTAGCATCAAAAACCTCAATTTACGCACCTGTGTCCTTAATCGCTTTTACTTTCTTACCATTCACGCATAAATCAACCATAGGTAATTCGGTTTCCACACCTTCCCTATTATTTTCACTTTTCCCATCACTAGTAATGATCCAAGCTATGCTTTTATCCTCATAATTAGTTTTACTTTTTAACAATTCCGGACAATTAGGACGGATGTGGCCCACAGCCAAACAATTATAACATTGGACTTGTCTTTGCTTTTCGAAAGCATTGTCCTTCTTAAATTGATCGAATTTCCCACACTCTTTCGTATTCTCAAATTCCGATTTTGGTTTAATTTCCTTTCTACTTTTAGAATTAAAGCTGTCTTTTTGCTTATCCTGAAAAGATTTATTTTCCCACGGTTTTCTATCCGACCTGTTAAATTCTCTTCTTATACTCTCAAATTTATCCGATTTTTCCGCGAGTTTAGAAGCAATCTTTATTTCCTCCCAATCATCCATAAATTTTTCTTTTATCTCAAAAGGGACACGTTTTTTTAGTTGCTCCGTGAGCATTAGTTCTTTTAATGATTCAAAATTCCTCACTTCTAATGACTCTAACCAATTATCAAAATAACCCCTTAACTCATAAGTCAGATCCACCCATAATTTACCAGATTTTCTTTGATGAGTTTCAAATTTTTGTTTTAAGGCGCCTGTACTTAGCCTAAACCTATCTAACAAAACTTTCTTTATATGTTGAAAATCATCACATTTGTCTGACGGTTGTTTAACTATAATTTCGGCAATGTCAGAAGGTAATAAAGGAATTAATTGACTAACCAAATCTTCCTGAGAAATTTTAGCTTTCTCGGCTTGCCTTTCAAAAATCATAAAGAAAAGAGTTACATCAATTAATTTAGAATCAAAGCGCGGAACTAAATCCTTTAAATTTACCTTAGGAGTTCTATGAAGATCTACATTTGATTCATTAGATGAAATGCTAACAATATCCGCAGAATTTTGAATACGCAATTTTTTTAATTCAAATTGCTGTTGTTTCTCAAGTTTTTGTAATTCAAGTTGTTGCTGTTTTTCAACTTTATCTTCCTCAAGTTGTTGCTGTTTTTCAAATTTATCTAATTCAAATTTCCTAAGTTTATCTTTTTCCTCTTGCGCAATCCTATCTAATTCAATTTGCCTTTCTCTTTCTTTACGATCTTTTTCAATTTGTCTCTCTTGTTCTTTACGATCTTTTTCGATTTGTTTTTCCTGTTCTTTCCGCTCTGCCTCCTGTTCAAGAATATATTGCAAGCGAAGTTTTGCGTAACTTTCCTTATAATTCTCAGCACTAACAATAGCCTGAATTATAGCTTGATTTTTACACGTTTTTGACACACTGGTCTCAAATTCCTCTGCTAATAATAGCAAGACGCTTTTATTATATTTTACTAAATAGTCTGCCATATTTTCCCACAAAATATAATAAATTTCAAAAACATCAGATATATTCAATTTACAATAATACAATAAATACAGAAATAGAATTTTCTTCACTATACGTATAATAATGTATTCAAAAACGACACAATTTCAATATACCAAATTCTCATGCAACAGTGACGTCTTTCAAACTGAGTATATCCCCCAAAATAAATCTTATACCCAACAGTACAGTATAACATCAATTTATTTTGAAACATTAATCATAATCATCCACAGTATACCCATAAAATTAAGCTATAACCTTATTACTGTAGTAAATAAAATGTATATAAACAAAACTCTTATTTCCAAAAGTTTTATACAAAATTATGATTAAAATACCCTGATTAATAATCTCAATTAATCAATAACTATTTACCATACCCCAAGTAAATTTTAACATATACATAAGTATATAATTTTCTTAACCCAATATTATATCAAACAGATACCAGAAAATCAACAAACATAAAAATTCTAAATAAAATTTAAATACCAAATTAATAGCTTCCCTAGAATTCTTAAAGTTTTCATAGAGTTTTGTTCCCCAAAATTAAAATTTATACACAAAATTTAATTTAAAACAGACCTCTATAGAAGATTTCATAAAAGAGCTTACCTTCAGATGCAGATATTTCCTCCATACTGATACCAGGCTTCCAAGCACTTTTAAAGATGACACACACAGATGTTTGAAGATTTGAAGATACAAATTTTGCTGATGAGGCACTAATTTCACCTTAGATCCGTATGTAGACAACTCAGATGGTACGCCGCATATCTTCATTCCACTGGATATATTAAGTAGCACAAACACGTATCACCAAATCTAGAGTTGACTGTCCATACACTACACAGCTTTTGTCGATAAAGTTCTTTTACCAGTTCTCTGCTTGCTAGAACTCCGAGAAAAAACCACGACACCAATTAGACTTAAGACTCCACAACTCTGCTTGTCCGTTTTCCACTGGCTCTTCATCTGTTTTATCCGGTTAACACATAGATCCGTAATTTAATTTACTCTAGATTACATATCCCAGTTGCTGCCACCAATTAATTATATATACTATAGCTGTGATAACGTGGACACATGTATATATAATTAATGAAATCCATTTATCGTTTGAAACGAAAAAACTTTATTTTAAATTAACACATTAAAAAAACAAAAGTAAAAATGAAAAAATAGGACAATCATCTTCGTCTTGTGAAATTACGATGTCCAAAAAACTCAGATTCCCACGTCCGCTCAAAAAAGGACCTTCCTCCCATCTCGTTCAACCTCCAACTTGTTCAACATTCAACTGCAGTCTGCAATTTCACTTCCCAGGGGCTTTCATTGCATCCCAGGAATTTCTCAGAAAGCATTACCTCCACTACCACACCTGCTCCCGTCTGCTTATCTCCAGGTGACAATGACAGACCCCAATCTATAGTTCTATCTTTCATTCTTAGGAGATTATCCCCTTTTTCCAAGTAATTGATTAGTTGAATCACGTCCACCTGTCACCCTTCTGTATAGCACTCTTACTTGAATAGTGACAATTCATAAAAGGCCTTTTATTCCTAAGGGATTATCTTTATCTTCCAGGTATGTGAGCATGTGAAATTTTCAACATGTCACAGTGTAAACAGTCTGAGCCGTTTTTTAGATCAAATTAGCTTGACCCACAGTGACCCAAAAATGACCCACTAATCGAATTTTCTCGGACATGTGACTTAGCCCAATGATTTTGTCGTGCCCGAAAGTCGTAGGACACAAAATTTAATAAAAATCATTAGAGCCGCTTTTTAGATAAAATTAACTTGACCCGGGTTGACGCCAAAATGACCCACTAATCGAAAGTTCTCGAACATGTGACCCAGCCCAATTGTCTTCTCGTGCCCGAAAATGGTAAGATACAAAATTTAGTCAAAATCGTTTGAACCGTTTTTGAGATAGAATTAGCTTGACCCGGACCCTTGATGACCCACTAATCGAATTTCCTCGAACACGTGACCTATCCCAATGGTTTTCTGGTGCCCCAAAACGGTAGGATACAAAATTTCGTCAAAATCGTTAGAGCCGTTTTTGAGATAAAATTTGCATATGTATATATAACCACACACAAGATTTGTTCGTATTAGAATATATGATATATATATTTTTCAATTCTCCTGCAAAGTTTTCAAAGTATGCGATATTGGTTGTAAATTAAACACAGTATTAATTCAATTACCAAAATAGCAAATTAAAATACTTACACTGATAATTATGGATATTACGAATACTGTTTTATTTTATAAAATTTTTCATGTAGTTCTCTTCTGCGGATTAATTTTAAAAGGCGCGCGGGTATTTAGTGTTTAAAAATATATATATATATATATATATTGTGCAGTCGGTCAAAAAGAGA
This sequence comes from Maratus michaelseni, assembly GCA_963931845.1. Lineage (NCBI taxonomy): Eukaryota > Metazoa > Arthropoda > Arachnida > Araneae > Salticidae > Maratus > Maratus michaelseni. The sequence goes on along the minus strand of OZ007587.1, from coordinate 388,006,031 downwards.
AAAAAAATCTCCATTCATCTCCAATTTGTTATAGAGAAAAACGAAAATAGCTATTAGAGTAGAAATTGTCTTTTTTTAATTTATGTTATCAAAAATAAGTTTAAGGGGCTTCAGTGATATATGTCAGTTTTAATATGTTTGAAAGAGTACGATGGTTAAAATACGACGTAAAAGATTTTTCTCCATAGACTGTAATGCAATGGAATTCTTCTCAGCATCCCTGTAAATACATTCTACACACTTTGAATACCCAACAAGCTTTAGTAAACATCATTATTATATATCAATTGCATGGCAATCCCAGTATATTTACGAGAGTTAGAGTACAGACAAACCGAATTCATAAAAACTTTTCATGTTGGAAAATGTTAAAATATAAGCATAAGTGGTCGTCTTCTTACTTAAAATTTCAATACGAACAGCTAAATTTGACGTCATGCAGTAAAACCTCTCTAAAGCGACCACGCTATGTTCCGTTAAAAATGGGTCAATCAGAGAGGTGGTCACTTAATGGAGGTTATGTTCAAATTTTGTTTTTGATTGTCGAAAATAAGGTAACAAATAGTGTTATTAAAATTTATCTTTCACATTAGGAAATAAATAAATTAAATTAAATATCAAAATTAAAATTAAATATAAATTAATAAATTAATCACTACAAGGGTTTAAAAAATGCTTGCTTTGATTTTAATATTTTATCTTTTACAGCTTTTATTTTTAAACCTTTTCAAAGTTTAGTGAATTAATGCCAAATTTTTTCGGCTAGAAATTTTTGTTTATCTGCGTTTTCCACAGTTAAACGTATGAGCCAATTTTCTTTCCGACTTTCTATTTTATGTTAATTTATAACATGTATATTTTACTTTAAGTTTAAAATCACTATTTTATCTGTCATTGCGTTCAAACGCTACTGAAACAGATCTGCACTAGGATAACGGCGTAAGCAAGCGGGCACACTTTCAAACGTGTTTCGTAACACTGTGCCTTGATCGCAATAACAAAAGAAAATGTAGGAACTTCCCAAAAGTAAGAGGACCATTTAAGACTTATCTCTCTGGTGTTCAGAAAGCATGCTGTTTTAGGATATGGTGAGGATCCACATTCCATTCCAAGTGGGGAATATGTACACATTGGTTAAGCTACAGGTCAAACGGCCAGGAAAGAACGGAATTTCTTTTCGTTTCTTCAAAAAATTTGGTCGCTCATGGAGGGAGTTCTATTGAGAGTGGTCTTTGAATGGAGGTAAAATTATCATTGAGCAGCGGGAATAAATTTCGTTCCATGAAAAGATGGTCGTTGAGAGAGGTGGTCGTTTAAAGGAGGTGGTCGCTAGTAATTGTTTCAAAACAGATTGTAATTCGAAGTAATTACAATTATAAAGGAAGTGATTGCAATAGGTTGATATCGAAATCAATCTAAAAGCATAGTTCTTCAATGAAGAAATCGCCACTATTACGCCACTATTAACTTTTTCATAACAAAAACTTAAATTATAAGTAAAACATAAATACAATAGTCTTTCGCTTTCAAATTCTATAAAACATAAGAAAGCACTTTCTGAAATATTTGAAAAAGTCTTTCTGGCCTGTACCGGGAGGAAAAGGTAGCTTTCATAGTGTTTGTTTTTAAAAATTCAACTCATTTTACTCAAACACACGAAGCTAACATGCTTGGAACCCGATTATAGAAGATTCAATCCCGGTTTTTGTTAATACTGAATTTGAATGCAAATTTCAGCATGACAGAAATCAGATTGGGTCAAATTCTCAGGCACCCTAGAATTTCAAACTGCCATATCTCAGCCAATTTTTAAGATAAAGCCAAAACAAAAATGTTTCAGAATCTTTGTATTCTAACACTAAACAGAAACAACCTTTTCAATTTAAAATATTTTATACACCGTTTTGAATTTTTAAAAAAATTAAGAAAATTTAACTTGCCGCCATTTTGAAAAAAGATGGCGCATGAAGCTGGCCAACGAACTCGGTTGAGTCCTTGTGATGTTCTGTACACATGAGCAGTCACATTCATATCGGTTCATAAATACGAGAGTTATAGCATAACAAATATCAGATTGCTTCAAAATCGCAGCCACTCTAGGATTTCAAACTGCATATCCTTGCTTATATATACCACGAGCAAAATCAACACCATATAAGTGGTGCTAAAGAACTGTTAAAATTAGTAGTAAATATTGGCCTGCAATAGACAAGGAGAGATGGTTTTCAAAGAGAAAATATTTTTTAATAATCCCCTCGACTCTGCAAACAGCATTATAAGAAAAAAAACTTTTATGTATTTAAAAATCATTGAAATTATAATGAACTTTTGCTTTGATAATCCATAAAACGGACATGATAACTTCATCGAAGATTTTTTTAAATTGCCAAATGCCATCTCTTAAATCAGGAACAGCGCCTTCAAATTTATGAGAATGATTTCATTGACTGACGAAGGAGCAGTTTTTTTCAACGGATGATGAACGCCAGCTGACTGGATATTTTCACCTTCGAACGAGCTGCTGAGCCAAAATTCAGCATTTTTCCAATCCGGGACATTTAAAGAGGATAAATCTATGGAAAATGTAGCGGAAAATTTTCACTGCCGCCACCTAAATCCTAGGTAACTGTAGCTTTTGAACTGGAAGTGAATTGCATTCGTGTGGGCGCCCATTTTATCAACCTGTGATGCACGAACAGTAAACGATAGAGACCTGTGTATAACAAAAAAAAAAAAAGCTGCTGATCATTCCATCAGCCCCTGTGCAGACTATTCGCAGTATATGTATTCAGCTTCACCGGAATTGATCATAAAAAAATAAGAAGAAAGAGAAAAAAAGAAAAATTCTTTTAAGTCCATATCTGTGAATTTTATTTTCACAGATTTTATTTTATTTACACGGCTGTACAGAAAAGGTGAGCTTTTCTTTTCGGTATTTTGAGAAATTAACTCGGTGAATCATACGGTACAAATCTGCAACGTCAATACCATTATTTTGGGTATCAATATATAAAAAAAAACTTTACAATTTAATAATGTATTTTTTTATGATATTTTATACATGACCCATTTCAGCATTTTTGAATAATTTTAAGGGTCGCTTCTAACTAAATTTTGAGGTACAGAAATTTTATATGAATATTTAAAATTTATTTCAAACTTTGGGTTAGTTTTTTTCTGAAAATTGATGATATTAGTACTTATCATTATATTTTTCAAAAGAAATAAATAAATACATAAATAAAATAATTATCATAATAATTTCTGTTGAGATAATATTTTCATATTTGATTCTTGTATTTACAAGATGATATATTTTATCAACTGCTATTCTTTTTTAGTGTAGAAGTTATTATTGTAATTTGTATTCAATTTCATACAGTGATGTGTGCATGACTCTTTCAGTTTGCATTGAATTAAAAATATATCTCATATTTATTTGTGTAAATTTCAAGGTACATACATAGTTTTGCAAATTTAATTTTACTACATTTTTTATTTCACCTATCTTAAGCTTTATAGATTAGTTAATAAGTAAATTTGTCATGCTTATTGCTACCCTTTGTGACATGCATGCATTCACAATATATCCGATTTACAGAAAAGTCATATTAATTTTTCTTTCTGATATTATTTCATATGAAAGTGCTATATATATATACAGGGTGTATCTGAAATGCTTCAACAAACTTAGGGGGATGATAGTACTCATCAAGACGAACAAAAAATGCAACGGAACATGGGGTCGCAAATGTCGTTCAAAGGGTGATAATCGTAAAACTAATAAAAATATCGAAATCTCGCATGCTGCTTTTCTGCAGAACTGGCTAGTAGCACGAAGCTGGTTTTCCTTTCACTTTGTGCATATCCGGTCAGACAGAGATAACAAAAACGAGGAAAAAATCCAAACAAATCTGTGAGCAGAAATCCACGAATGCAAATTTTCCATCTTCTTAGAGGTTTCCTACCAAGAGAGGTTCTTCCTACCAGGTTTCTTTCTGCTACACAAGCCGGCGTGCAGCAACAAATTTGGTATATGCACGATGGTGCGCCGCTTCATTTTTCCGTGGACGTGCGTAACCACCTTGATGGAGTTTATCCGGCAAGATGGATTGGAAGTGGTGGCCCTGTTGCTTGACCTCCATGCTCGCTGGACCTTAACCCTTTGGATTTCTTCTTCTGGGGACAGATGAAATGCCTCATTTATGAGATGCCAGTAGAAACGCCAGAAGAAGTAGGAGCGCGTATTGTGACCGCTGCAGGAGAAATCTAGGAAACTCCCGGAGTCTTCGAGCGTGTCTGCCAGTCGTTCCTCCATAGATGTACTCTGTGTAATAATGTCCACGGTCAACAGTTTGTGCAATTGTTGTAAAATATTTGTTTTCTCTGGACATCACGAGCTGTGTTGTACCTATTCTGTGCAATAAATAATTTTCTGGAGTGTTTCTTTCTTATCTTTGTCCATTTCCAGACGCATTTTCTCGATTTTCATCCTTTAAACGTCATTTGTGGGGCTTTCATTGCATCCCAGGAATTTCTCAGAAAGCATTACCTCCACTACCACACCTGCTCCCGTCTGCTTATCTCCAGGTGACAATGACAGACCCCAATCTATAGTTCTATCTTTCATTCTTAGGAGATTATCCCCTTTTTCCAAGTAATTGATTAGTTGAATCACGTCCACCTGTCACCCTTCTGTATAGCACTCTTACTTGAATAGTGACAATTCATAAAAGGCCTTTTATTCCTAAGGGATTATCTTTATCTTCCAGGTATGTGAGCATGTGAAATTTTCAACATGTCACAGTGTAAACAGTCTGAGCCGTTTTTTAGATCAAATTAGCTTGACCCACAGTGACCCAAAAATGACCCACTAATCGAATTTTCTCGGACATGTGACTTAGCCCAATGATTTTGTCGTGCCCGAAAGTCGTAGGACACAAAATTTAATAAAAATCATTAGAGCCGCTTTTTAGATAAAATTAACTTGACCCGGGTTGACCCCAAAATGACCCACTAATCGAAAGTTCTCGAACATGTGACCCAGCCCAATTGTCTTCTCGTGCCCGAAAATGGTAAGATACAAAATTTAGTCAAAATCGTTTGAACCGTTTTTGAGATAGAATTAGCTTGACCCGGACCCTTGATGACCCACTAATCGAATTTCCTCGAACACGTGACCTATCCCAATGGTTTTCTGGTGCCCCAAAACGGTAGGATACAAAATTTCGTCAAAATCGTTAGAGCCGTTTTTGAGATAAAATTTGCATATGTATATATAACCACACACAAGATTTGTTCGTATTAGAATATATGATATATATATTTTTCAATTCTCCTGCAAAGTTTTCAAAGTATGCGATATTGGTTGTAAATAAAACACAGTATTAATTCAATTACCAAAATAGCAAATTAAAATACTTACACTGATAATTATGGATATTACGAATACTGTTTTATTTTATAAAATTTTTCATGTAGTTCTCTTCTGCGGATTAATTTTAAAAGGCGCGCGGGTATTTAGTGTTTAAAAATATATATATATATATATATATATTGTGCAGTCGGTCAAAAAGAGAAAAAAAATCTCCATTCATCTCCAATTTGTTATAGAGAAAAACGAAAATAGCTATTAGAGTAGAAATTGTCTTTTTTTAATTTATGTTATCAAAAATAAGTTTAAGGGGCTTCAGTGATATATGTCAGTTTTAATATGTTTGAAAGAGTACGATGGTTAAAATACGACGTAAAAGATTTTTCTCCATAGACTGTAATGCAATGGAATTCTTCTGAGCATCCCTGTAAATACATTTGTGGTAATTTTACCACATTCAGGTTCCGTATAGCGCAGTTTATTTTTTTGTTTTCCCTTCTCTCTCCTTTTATTTATTTATTTTTTATTTGCCTGGCAGACTTTAATCATAGTTTTCCTTTTTGTTTAAAAATTATTATTTGATTAAGTTATCCTATTTAGCCCATCGGCTTCAAAACGTTTATTTAGTATTCTTTATTTTCAATTTCGTCTTTGTGACGTCAGGTTGATTTCATTTCATTTTTAACAAATCAGATTCATATTTTTTTCCGTTTGTTTTAAATTTTAATTATACCCTCCCTTTGGCATATATTTAGCCCTATGTTGGCATTCCTTTATTTTTTTTTACATCTTCTCAATGAAGCTTCCGTACGTGTATTGGCAGTTGTCATCTGTTTGGCGAGTTTTTCCATGTTACGGCAACCCTGTCCTTGCGTCAATGATAGGTTCACATTTTCCTTTGAATTTTCGGAGTTGTTCTTTGGTTTTGTTGTTGGAGATGGAGTGTATTATAAAATACGTAATTTTGTGTGTCATAGATGCATCATATACATATTAGATTATGTTATGTCAGCTTGTATATTGTAATAAGTATGATGTGGACCTCAATCTGGTTAATTTTGTCTTGTTCGTCGAATTTTCAAGGAAAAAATGTTTAAAATTCATCAGCTTTCCACTGGTTAGTTACGGGATGGAATTATTGATAAATTAACATATATATTGGTCCAGTTGAAGTGGATATAGCCAAACTAATATTGGCATATCACGTTAAAAATTCTCACAATTTGTATTAAGAAAATAGTGGTAGCAACATGAAGATTATTGATAAGTATAATTTTTCTTGTTCTTATTTGGTTTTACATCGCATTGATATACCTTTTTTTTTTACAAGTTAAATCTGTTTCTGTCGCACAAATAAAGCAATTGGTGTATTATATATAAAAATATATTTTACTTAACCTTTTATTGTTATTCAGTGAACATATTTTTGAGGATAAAATATATCTATTTTCGTCAAAAGAAAAATAAACTGTTCCTATAGTTAATTAAGTCTCCCTTTTTTTTTAATGTAATGTTGTTGTTATTTTGTGGATAAAAATTAAAAAATATATTAATCAACTAAGTTATTTTTTTTGAGCATAGAATCCTCTGAAGAAACAAAAATAGAAAATATATTCTGTGTGCTCAAATAATTAAAGATATATGTTCTTAAAAAAAATAAAGAACAGATACCTGGGTATACTAGAACATTATGAATTATAATGCAGCTCACCCTTTATTCTTTGAACTAAAAAAAAAAAGAATTTAATTAAATCACAACACTTGGTGCCTTGGCCACTTTCTTTAGAGGATTTATTATTATTATTATTTGTGTGCAAATACTGAAGAATTTTTTTTTTTTAAATGAAAACGAAAGTTGTTCTCATTGATGATGGAACATGGATTATTTTCCATTTCAAGATCATTTTACGTTTTTTTTTTTTTGTGCCTGGCTTCTTAATAGAAAAATGTTCTTCCAATATTTTTTTTTAGAGAAAATTTGTTTATTTAGGCTGTGCTCTTGAATATAGTTGTGTTCTTAATAAATATACATATATGAAGTAGAACCGGTATTAATCTAAGTTTAAAAAGGGAAAAATTCTGAGTGTTTTATCTATATTTCTGTTTTAATTCACAAACTTTTTGCAACATGTCGAAATCCAAGAACACTATTAGTCTAAATATTCAACCATTTGATGGTAATCCATCTACTGTCGAATTTTTTTTCGACCAGCTTGAAGACATTCAACAGCTAAATAATTATAGCGAAAAAGAAATGCTAGCACTGTTTAAAACGAAACTCCTTGGCCCTGCTCTTCATTTTTATTTAGATTCACAATTTAATACTCAAACTAAAAAATTGGCAGACATAAAAACTGAATTTATCCAGTTTTTCGCTTCAAAGGAGAACAAAAATTTGGCCTTTCGTTCATTAGATAAGATGAAATTGGAACATAATGAATCAGTTAGAAATTTCTCATACCGATTAAACAAGAATCTAAAGTTAGCTCATCCAACAGTTGATGATGCTTCGCTCCAAATTTTGAAATTCACATATTTTATGAATGCTTTACCCAAAAATATTCACGTAAAATTATTAGAGGAAGGTATTTCTGACTTTACTAATGCTCTTTCAAGAGCTGAACAATTACAAAATATTTACAACTTCACTGAATCACCAACCACCCCTGCTCCTGTCACTTTACCTGTATATAATATGGAACATTCAAATAATTCGTTCCCTAATCCCGGTGCATCTGATTATAAACATTCTGAAACTAAAAATAAACGAAAGTCATTTTGTGATAGAAATTTCTCTTCCTATGGCAAACATCATCCAAAACAAAATGTTAACCAAATTACGTTTAAAAAACCATTCTATAAAAGAAATCTTCGTAATTCATTTCGTCATAGGACTGTAAATCAATGTGCTTTTTGTGGACGCCAGGGGCACTTAATGAAAACATGCTTTGAATTTAAAAATTTTGTTCAAAATATGAACCAGGCTAACTCTCATAATGGTGTTAACATGCTTCAAAATACTGCTAATGAATACCAAGCTAATCAACAAAATACTCATGAATATAATGATGGATTTTCTAAAGATAAGCGTTTAAACTAATGCAGGAGGCAGATCTATCTGGCACTCTGTCCTCCAATACTTCACATTTGCCAGAAAATACCTCAAAAACTCAATTATATAGAGTTACTTCTCAAGGAATTTTATCTTAGGTCAATCAGAGAGGTGGTCACTTAATGGAGGTTATGTTCAAATTTAGTTTTTGATTGTCGAAAATAAGGTAACAAATAGTGTTATTAAAATTTATCTTTCACATTAGGAAATAAATAAATTAAATTAAATATCAAAATTAAAATTAAATATAAATTAATAAATTAATCACTACAAGGGTTTAAAAAATGCTTGCTTTGATTTTAATATTTTATCTTTTACAGCTTTTATTTTTAAACCTTTTCAAAGTTTAGTGAATTAATGCCAAATTTTTTCGGCTAGAAATTTTTGTTTATCTGCGTTTTCCACAGTTAAACGTATGAGCCAATTTTCTTTCCGACTTTCTATTTTATGTTAATTTATAACATGTATATTTTACTTTAAGTTTAAAATCACTATTTTATCTGTCATTGCGTTCAAACGCTACTGAAACAGATCTGCACTAGGATAACGGCGTAAGCAAGCGGGCACACTTTCAAACGTGTTTCGTAACACTGTGCCTTGATCGCAATAACAAAAGAAAATGTAGGAACTTCCCAAAAGTAAGAGGACCATTTAAGACTTATCTCTCTGGTGTTCAGAAAGCATGCTGTTTTAGGATATGGTGAGGATCCACATTCCATTCCAAGTGGGGAATATGTACACATTGGTTAAGCTACAGGTCAAACGGCCAGGAAAGAACGGAATTTCTTTTCGTTTCTTCAAAAAATTTGGTCACTCATGGAGGGAGTTCTATTGAGAGTGGTCTTTGAATGGAGGTAAAATTATCATTGAGCAGCGGGAATAAATTTCGTTCCATGAAAAGATGGTCGTTGAGAGAGGTGGTCGTTTAAAGGAGGTGGTCGCTAGTAATTGTTTCAAAACAGATTGTAATTCGAAGTAATTACAATTATAAAGGAAGTGATTGCAATAGGTTGATATCGAAATCAATCTAAAAGCATAGTTCTTCAATGAAGAAATCGCCACTATTACGCCACTATTAACTTCTTCATAACAAAAACTTAAATTATAAGTAAAACATAAATACAATAGTCTTTCGCTTTCAAATTCTATAAAACATAAGAAAGCACTTTCTGAAATATTTGAAAAAGTCTTTCTGGCCTGTACCGGGAGGAAAAGGTAGCTTTCATAGTGTTTGTTTTTAAAAATTCAACTCATTTTACTCAAACACACGAAGCTAACATGCTTGGAACCCGATTATAGAAGATTCAATCCCGGTTTTTGTTAATACTGAATTTGAATGCAAATTTCAGCATGACAGAAATCAGATTGGGTCAAATTCTCAGGCACCCTAGAATTTCAAACTGCCATATCTCAGCCAATTTTTAAGATAAAGCCAAAACAAAAAATGTTTCAGAATCTTTGTATTCTAACACTAAACAGAAACAACCTTTTCAATTTAAAATATTTTATACACCGTTTTGAATTTTTAAAAAAATTAAGAAAATTTAACTTGCCGCCATTTTGAAAAAAAATGGCGCATGAAGCTGGCCAACGAACTCGGTTGAGTCCTTGTGATGTTCTGTACACATGAGCAGTCACATTCATATCGGTTCATAAATACGAGAGTTATAGCATAACAAATATCAGATTGCTTCAAAATCGCAGCCACTCTAGGATTTCAAACTGCATATCCTTGCTTATATATACCACGAGCAAAATCAACACCATATAAGTGGTGCTAAAGAACTGTTAAAATTAGTAGTAAATATTGGCCTGCAATAGACAAGGAGAGATGGTTTTCAAAGAGAAAATATTTTTTAATAATCCCCTTGACTCTGCAAACAGCATTATAAGAAAAAAAACTTTTATGTATTTAAAAATCATTGAAATTATAATGAACTTTTGCTTTGATAATCCATAAAACGGACATGATAACTTCATCGAAGATTTTTTTTAAATTGCCAAATGCCATCTCTTAAATCAGGAACAGCGCCTTCAAATTTATGAGAATGATTTCATTGACTGACGAAGGAGCAGTTTTTTTCAACGGATGATGAACGCCAGCTGACTGGATATTTTCACCTTCGAACGAGCTGCTGAGCCAAAATTCAGCATTTTTCCAATCCGGGACATTTAAAGAGGATAAATCTATGGAAAATGTAGCGGAAAATTTTCACTGCCGCCACCTAAATCCTAGGTAACTGTAGCTTTTGAACTGGAAGTGAATTGCATTCGTGTGGGCGCCCATTTTATCAACCTGTGATGCACGAACAGTAAACGATAGAGACCTGTGTATAACAAAAAAAAAAAAAGCTGCTGATCATTCCATCAGCCCCTGTGCAGACTATTCGCAGTATATGTATTCAGCTTCACCGGAATTGATCATAAAAAAATAAGAAGAAAGAGAAAAAAAGAAAAATTCTTTTAAGTCCATATCTGTGAATTTTATTTTCACAGATTTTATTTTATTTACACGGCTGTACAGAAAAGGTGAGCTTTTCTTTTCGGTATTTTGAGAAATTAACTCGGTGAATCATACGGTACAAATCTGCAACGTCAATACCATTATTTTGGGTATCAATATATAAAAAAAAACTTTACAATTTAATAATGTATTTTTTTATGATATTTTATACATGACCCATTTCAGCATTTTTGAATAATTTTAAGGGTCGCTTCTAACTAAATTTTGAGGTACAGAAATTTTATATGAATATTTAAAATTTATTTCAAACTTTGGGTTAGTTTTTTTCTGAAAATTGATGATATTAGTACTTATCATTATATTTTTCAAAAGAAATAAATAAATACATAAATAAAATAATTATCATAATAATTTCTGTTGAGATAATATTTTCATATTTGATTCTTGTATTTACAAGATGATATATTTTATCAACTGCTATTCTTTTTTAGTGTAGAAGTTATTATTGTAATTTGTATTCAATTTCATACAGTGATGTGTGCATGACTCTTTCAGTTTGCATTGAATTAAAAATATATCTCATATTTATTTGTGTAAATTTCAAGGTACATACATAGTTTTGCAAATTTAATTTTACTACATTTTTTATTTCACCTATCTTAAGCTTTATAGATTAGTTAATAAGTAAATTTGTCATGCTTATTGCTACCCTTTGTGACATGCATGCATTCACAATATATCCGATTTACAGAAAAGTCATATTAATTTTTCTTTCTGATATTATTTCATATGAAAGTGCTATATATATATACAGGGTGTATCTGAAATGCTTCAACAAACTTAGGGGGATTATAGTACTCATCAAGACGAACAAAAAATGCAACGGAACATGGGGTCGCAAATGTCGTTCAAAGGGTGATAATCGTAAAACTAATAAAAATATCGAAATCTCGCATGCTGCTTTTCTGCAGAACTGGCTAGTAGCACGAAGCTGGTTTTCCTTTCACTTTGTGCATATCCGGTCAGACAGAGATAACAAAAATGAGGAAAAAAGCCAAACAAATCTGTGAGCAGAAATCCACGAATGCAAATTTTCCATCTTCTTAGAGGTTTCCTACCAAGAGAGGTTCTTCCTACCAGGTTTCTTTCTGCTACACAAGCCGGCGTGCAGCAACAAATTTGGTATATGCACGATGGTGCGCCGCTTCATTTTTCCGTGGACGTGCGTAACCACCTTGATGGAGTTTATCCGGCAAGATGGATTGGAAGTGGTGGCCCTGTTGCTTGACCTCCATGCTCGCTGGACCTTAACCCTTTGGATTTCTTCTTCTGGGGACAGATGAAATGCCTCATTTATGAGATGCCAGTAGAAACGCCAGAAGAAGTAGGAGCGCGTATTGTGACCGCTGCAGGAGAAATCTAGGAAACTCCCGGAGTCTTCGAGCGTGTCTGCCAGTCGTTCCTCCATAGATGTACTCTGTGTAATAATGTCCACGGTCAACAGTTTGTGCAATTGTTGTAAAATATTTGTTTTCTCTGGACATCACGAGCTGTGTTGTACCTATTCTGTGCAATAAATAATTTTCTGGAGTGTTTCTTTCTTATCTTTGTCCATTTCCAGACGCATTTTCTCGATTTTCATCCTTTAAACGTCATTTGTGACCCCATGTTCCATTGCATTTTTTATTCGTCTTCAAGAGTACTATCACCTCTTTAAGTTTGTTGAAGCATTTCAGATATATATAATTTTCTCCATTTGCAAAAAAAAAAAAAAAAAAAAAAAAAAAAAAAAAATCTATTTTTTTTTATATTTTTAGTTAAAACTTAATACCTAAATGTGAACGAAAATTTTTTTGCATATAATTTTTTTACATTTTAATACTCTATAGCAAAATAGAATTTGGTTTCATTTTTACATAAAAAAAATCACACAGATATATACATATATATAAAAGGGCATTTCATTTTATTCTAGTTATTACGGATTTATGTGATACTGCCATGCATTAAAAACTTACAGCTTATTAATGTCACTTATATTTAATTTTGAAAAAGGATTTGAAAAAAAAAAATCTTGCTCTACACATACATATGTTTTCAATCATTTGAGTATCTTGCTTCATACAATATTTCGGATTTTTTAAAAAATCTTTTCATGTCTTGTTATCGCTTCTCAGCATTTTTACAAACGTTTGAAATTTAAAGAAATTTTACGTTCATAATTCCATACAGTATATAATTTTACACGCATTTGTATAATTCTTGGTTCATTGAGTTAATACTTTCATTGGTCGGAATAGAGTCAAGATTTCATCACTTTTATGGTTTCTATATTTAACTTTTGTATAGGTCACATCCTTTGGTATGCTCACATTCATTTGATATGATTTTCTAGTTCTTTGACAAGTATTTGATATCCCCCTTTTTTTTTCAATTCAATATTGTTTCGGAAGCTCTTTTTATCCACTGTTTACGGTGCACAGTAAATGATGGATGATCCAAAATTTTACCATTTTTGTTTCTCATTTGTTCTCTTATGATGGTTAAATCCATAATTATCTATAGGATTTCATTTGTGAATCTGAAATGTCTTATTTTTCTTTTATCTTTCATATTTAAAATTTTTAACCTTAGATATTCTTTTAAAGTTTAATTGCTAGACATAATATACTGTCTTCATTGTAACTTCGTGCAAATATTTCTGTTATTCTTATTTGTTGACATCTATTTTTACATTAATTTTATTTAATACACTGCTGATTTCTTTTCAAAATTTCTCTTATTTTTACTCGGTTAATTTATTTAACATTGTCATACTAGTTGCGAGGTGTGTTTTGTGTTGATGCCTCAATTTTGCATTCGATGTCCATGCAAGGTAATTTTTTTTTTTTTTTTTATAGTGGGTCTTGTGTAGAATTGTGGTTTCCGTACTTAGCATTCTTGTGTCTTTTAGTCCATTACATTATTATTTAACATTGTCGTACTAGTTGCAAGGTATGCTTTGTGTTGATGCGTCAATTTTGCATTCGATGTCCATGTAGGGTAAAAACATTTTTACATAGTGGGTCTTGTGCACAATTGTGGTTTCCATACTTCGCATTCTTGTGTCTTTTAGTTTATCACCAAATAATTCAGTAACTGTACTTTGTATTTTCTCCTCTTACATTAATTTCTTGTGGTAATTTTTCAACGGTATATTTATATCCTCGGTTCATTGAGATCTGAATCCATCGTAATCAGATATTTTACATTTTACACATGTTCATAGAGATTAGTTCTATCGTAACTAATATTTTTCACGATATTTGCACTTTTTACTCATCACTCTAGGCACAAATAGTTTGTCGAGTATTTACACCGTTATTATACCGTTGAATTTTATTGCAATTTTCATGCTTATTTATAATTGAGATTTTTTCTTTTTTTAATATTAAGTTTTATTTTAAACAGATGTTTGGTACAGGTTTGCATGCATTTTTTCTGTATAAGGTTTTCACCTGATTTTTTTCTGCTCTCGAGTATCAATTCGCATTTTTCTCGTACTTTTTGCAACATTAATTTTTTTTTTCATTTTGCCACACTTATTTTGAATTTATTTACATATTTATAGTGTATAAAATCCAGCGGTAACTTTTTTCTTCTTCTAAGGTTTATTGTTTGTACAAATTACACGAGTTCATTGAGTCTGGTCTCTTTCCGTAGCCAGAGGTTTTTCTTCATTTTACACGCACATACACGTTGTAGTACTCAATTGGCTAGGCACAAATGGTTATTTTCAGTACACTTTTCATACCGTTGGATTTATTTAAATGTATTTTCTTTTTTTCTCATAGGTTTACAATAAACATTTATGTTTAATTAATTTTTTCATGTTGGGCAAATATTATTTTAACTTACTTTCTAAGGAAATGGTATTCAAGACACACATGTAATTCAAACATCTTTTTGGCAACATAAATAACTTATGTTTTTTGTTATTTTGGTCACTTATCATGTTATATTTTAAAGTCATTTTCTCCTATTTAAACTTCTATGTTACGTGGTAGCTGATAATTCTTTCAAATGACAATGCAATTTAATTTTAATGTACAAGAGTTATCATATCACCTATCAATCGTATTTATGTTTAATTAATTTTTTCATGTTGGGCAAATATTATTTTAACTTACTTTCTAAGGAAATGGTATTCAAGACACACATGTAATTCAAACATCTTTTTGGCAACATAAATAACTTATGTTTTTTGTTATTTTGGTCACTTATCATGTTATATTTTAAAGTCATTTTCTCCTATTTAAACTTCTATGTTACGTGGTAGCTGATAATTCTTTCAAATGACAATGCAATTTAATTTTAATGTACAAGAGTTATCATATCACCTATCAATCGTATTTTTTTTTAATTAAATGTAATGTACTTGTGTACTTTCTCTTTCAATATAAATATGGTTACAACATATGTATTTCATATATCTTTTTGATTAATTTGATAGGATTTTTTCTAAAGGTTAATTTTAATACTGTCCGGAATACACACACAAAAAAACAACAACTTTATTTGGCAATATAATTCGTAGGATTATTCTAATTTAGGTCAAACTTTATTCTTAGGTATAACGTTATTTATGGATTACAGTTAAACTTTTGGCATTTTATGCAACATAATCATAGATTGCACTTTTTCAAAATTGTATGGCAAATTGGCAGTATCCTAATTCAACATCCATCAATTATGTCCATTATCAGAGTTCATATATCAGTATCTGTATTTTACATATTATTATGTTTTTATTATGTTATATTTGTATTTTTCAAGTCAATTATAGGCTTATATAAAGAACATTACAGGATTGTACAGTGCAGTCTGCACATATGCATAAAATTTTCAATTTTGTATGTTTACATATATTATTTTCAATGTTTATTTACATACTGATTTTTTTTTTAAATGCCATTATTGTCATTATTGCATTATAGGATATTCTAATGTTTATTATGATATATATTCTAAAGGAATGCCACCTGGCATCAAATTGACCTGCAGGTACATTATTTTTATAACAATTGCTAGCATTTATTATGTTATATATGAATGTGTAGACACAGAAATTGATATAGGCCTCCGTCACTGATGACGTGTTTTAAAAAAATATATATTAATGTCTGTTTAATTGAAACTGCTGCAACTATGTGAAACAGACAAGACATGATTCTATCTATATAGGTATACCATGCACCCACATTGTGCTAAATTATATTTATGACAAGTACTTGTATGTGTTTTATTATATATGGTGGTCTTCAATTTCATACTTTTAGTGAATGTTTTGTGTTTATTTGTCAGTTTGTGCCAATGCGTTTCGTGCCAGCGTCAAATATATTTTTTTCTTTCTGCCAAAAGGGAGTATATATATGATATGAAATCAAATATAGTTTTTTAGAGTGTCCAATAAAATGGACATTGGTCTTCGTCTTGTGAAAAACATATTATTGAATTACATGAATCTGAATGGAAAATTCTTAATATTGGACAAAAAAAAAAAATGGCACAAAACTGAATTAGACTAAAAATAATGACACAAAATTTAATTAGACACAAATTATTAATTAAAAAAATAATTAGACACTAAATAATGATAATTATTATTATAAAATACTTAATTACACGCAAAAAATAAATAGATGAGCGTAAAATTGAATAATTTATGAATGGGGTTCTGCAAAGCAATTATTATGGTAGTTAAACAGATATACAAATTGCACTTCAATTACAAAAATTTAATTTTTTTTTATATAAAATTAGATTTTGCCTCACAACGCATTTTATTTGTCCATTATTTTAGGTAAACGTTGGATACTCTTTTTAAAGCTGAGTAGACTGCACAAGTTCAAACTTTTGGGGCCCCACCAGTAGCTGAGAGGTTCTGCTCTTAAAGCCGGTAGACGGGAGGTGCTGGGTTCAAACCCCTGTCGCACTCGTTGACCTAACCGTTCGGAGTTTTCCGTGTTTTTCTTCAAACTTTGCCGTAAATACGGGTTAGAATCCCTTAGAAAGACCCAAATGGAGGGCACTCCTCCCTAGGGACTATATCCCTTGTGTAGATAATCGGCCATCATAAACTCAACCAATCAACCAACAAAACTTTTGGTGGACACTAGGTTGCTAGGTGGAGACGTGTTGGGGCTTGAGTTTTCGTCATGACTTGAATAACTCAACTTCGATTTCCTCAAAAGCTGATTCGCACTAAGCACCTTCAAGTATAATAATTGGATGGATTTGCATGAATCCAATTTCTTTGTTCTTTTTCACATTCTTACCTTCGTCACTAATTGTCAAGCTCTGACACGTCACAATTCATTTTATTGCTTCCAAACGTGTCTCAATAACTTCCTCTAGATCTAAATAACGCCAGTTTCTTAATATCTTTAAAAAAGGTAGGCCTCAAAAATCAGATTTCTGGCGACAAAGTCCTATTTCTTTCACTGCAAACTTTTCTATCTTCAGAAGTGTGTTTTATTACTCATCCATCAATTCTAAGCATCGCATAATTTCAAGTTTTACATCATCAAATAGAAAAGTGTAGGTCAATTTAGTGTAATTTTAAATAGATTTCAATTAGAATTTTGTTTTAAATCTATCTCAACACCAACCCTTTATTTCTTAAAATAATTATATTAATTAGTGGCACAGCTACCACAATTGGCAATTGAATGCCAAGTGAAAGTTTAAAAGATATAAAAATGAGTTTATTTATAATCTTATAATGTTAGCTTTAATTATATTTTTATTCAAATTTGGTTATTTTAATTTGATTAAGTTAATTTAATTAGAAACAACATAATACGAAAATCTTGCAATGAACAAGAAAAGAAAAGATTATTTGTAAGTAAGTCTCTTTATTTTTAAAATACTGCAAAAAATCACGTTTCACTGAAATAAAAAATTAAACAATGTACTAATATGGAACAAGCAAATTATCAGTAGAATTATACACTTCTACGACAATATTTAATTAATTATTTAATAAATTATTTAATTTCCAATAGAAATGTATATTGTCGACTTCTGTATTTACTTTTTTTTCAATACAGTATAGAATTTTGAGTAAAAACAATATTTCCCTTCAGTATTCTAAAAGATCCTAATATGAATGGAGACAGCTGATGAAGACCCAACGTCCAATACAATGGACATCGATAAAAACATGCGTTTATTCTCCAAAATATAGATTCAATTACTTAAACTACGGTTTAATTCCATTAATATAACATTTAAAATTAGATATATGCTGCATTAATATCAAAATACTTAAAAAAAATTATATGAAATTTGAGTTAAAACTCTGTACTCACCTTCAACAATCTTTCACCTGTTCGCCGCCATTTTCAAATGATTAAAATACACATTTTACGGCGATTTTTTTACCTTTTCGGTATACAGATAGCAGCACTAGACTATCCATTATAATGGGCAGTAAGTTTTTACCAGTTCCAACTGAAATTAAGTATTTTATACGAAAAATAAAAATGTCCAATAGGATGGACGCGGGGTCTCAGGAGGTTAAGCAGTCATAAATCTTGCAATATCTGTCTATACGCATTTGAATTCTTTCTTTTTAATCAAAATGTTTTTCATTCAAGTCAATTGATATTTATTAGTAGCGCAAATTAATCTTAATGATTTATTTCTTTCAAAATCAATCTTCAGACAATATGCTTTCATGCGTACATGTAATTTTTAACCGTTGCTTTAAAAACATTAAACTTTTAAGTGGTGACTGATTCTAATAATATAGGCAATCATTTTAGTTCAATATTTCGAAATCGATTCCCTATTGCAATGCAATAATATAATCAAAGGCTAATAAATCACTCACATCCGTTATTTTAAAAAGTCTATCCCAAATAATAACGGGGTTATATTTTTAAGGTTCTTAATTGATAAGTCTTCAATCTGGAATACGTTTGGCGTTACATCGTTTAAAAAATTAATATTGTAACGCAGAAAACCCCTTCCCGAAAATTAGACTCTTCCCGGCGAAATGCGCCACGCATCACGTGATCTAGAAATTTGTTCGTTCAGTGCAGTTGTCATGTGAATTTTGCCGAAGGAAGTATGTTTTTTTTAAGTGTGGTTATGTATAGAACGTGATGTGTTTTGTTCTCCGGAATTTTGTGATGTGTGTGTTTTGCGTCAAGAAATAATAAAATCTATGAAAATGCCAGCAATCTTTTACTTCTGGTGTTATTAAAGAAATATTCTTTCAGCCCCGAGATACGAAAAGTATAATTATTCTACAGTGAGTGCTAAAAAAATTGGCTCTCCAACTCGGGCACGAATCCGCAGTAAAAATGCAAAGTACTATGTTTTTACAACTATAAATCTTCAGTGATTTAGTTTTAAAATAAAGAAGGAAGCTTTCAGAGCTTCTTCTGATTTCATAAGCTACAATCAAGAAATGGCGCGAAGGATCGTCGCCATTGCATCGTATGATATGTGTTATTCGTTTCATAGTTCTAAAAAGTGTTTTGTGTACGCCCAAGAAAATTGAGCATTATATGTGTTTACAGAATTCTACAAATTGTATAACTCATGTGTGACTTGGTAAAAAAAAAACGGATCCATAATTTCTTCTTATAAAAAAAACAAAGAATGCATTCTTATTCTTTTCATCAGTTGGGATATTCGTATTATTTTCATCAGTTGGGATATTCTTAACTTAAGTTTGATTGATCTTAATATTATTCTCATACTTATCATTATTTGAATTATTCTTAACTTTATTTTAATTATTCATAACATTATTTTGGTGCATTATTTTGTTATGTTTTATTTTGTTCTTACATTATTTCCCCTTCCCACCTCCCCTACTTTTGATTTTATTTTTGAATGATTATCGTGACTGTGTTGAAAGAAATTTTTTATTGATTCAGAAAAGAAAAAAAAAAAAAAAAGGTAAAACTGATATCAGTTTCAAGTAGAATTATGATATTATCGTTTTCAGGTCAAATTAATATAAAGTATTCGTAATTTTATCGCAGTTATCATAAAGATGTTTTGTTTTCTTTTATTATTACTTTTAAAAAAAATTTATTACTTTTTGTTTTTCTTTTATTACTGGTTTTAAAATAACTGAGTACAGTTTCAATATAAATATTTGTTCTTATTTAATATTGGACGTAAGTATTTAATTCTGAGTTCTCGATTGAGAAAAGAAGCATTATTGTGGAATTTAAAACCGAATGAGTAAGTTATGCAAGTTTTGTTGTTTTGATTTTTTTTTAAGGTAGAAAGTTCTTTTTTTAAATTGTACTGAACAAAACCGATATTAAGCAGTCTTAGTAATTTAAAAATAATATTGGTTGAGAATTTAATTATTCCGTTATGTGTTCTGATTTCGTTTAGAATATTATTTAAGGAACAATTTAATTATTCAGTTATGTGTTTTGATTTCATTTAGAATATTATTTAAGTGACAATTATTCAGTTATGTGTTTTGTTTTCATCTCTATAATAAAACCGTAAGTCATGTGACTGTCATCAACAGTTCCGGAATGCCCGTTTCACTTTTTTATATGCCAGGCGGCCATTTTTATTAAAAATTATTTTTCGAATAAAACTTCATAAATGTGACATTTTTAGAAAGATCGTTCTAAATAAATTAATATTTGAGAGATGACTTACGTTCAATTATGTATATATTCTCCAATAACTTCAGTTGAAATTAGCTTCGCAGTTCAAATTTTCTATCCATGAAAGTAAACAAAAAAAAAAAAAAGATTCATTCGTCGTGAAGGTTTAAAATATTAACCCATTAAATCATGGAGATAATCGTTCGTAAAGTTAGTTTTCCCTGAAAGATTTTTTGTAGCGCTGCCTGGTGTCAAAAAATAATTCGTACCAGTGACACAATCAAAGTTTACTATAAATAAGTGCTATACAACTCAACTTCATTCTTTATCTTTTCTTGATGTAAGCTGAATGTAAACAAATACAACTCATGTAATGATATTTAATGAATCAAATTTCGAAACAAATTGTCAGTTAATTTGGTATTTATGTATTATACGTGCAAGGAAGAGAGACCACCGAAAATGATTGTTAATCACCAATCATATTTGCCATTATTAATGAACAATCGTTTTCAAAACAGTAATTTAATATACATTTACAAAATACATAACATCATTTGTGTTATTTGGGCGCAAATCTCGCCAATAGAATTTTTAAAATCGCCAAAACCAGCTTTTATTTTTCGCGTGTGCAAATTAGAAACGATACTTTTATTTTGAAATCAAATGTTCTGATGGAACAGCTGTCATAGACGCACCGGGGCACTATATTAACTATAGAGTTGCAATATAGAGAGAAAAAACGGGTTGCTGTAATTAGAATTATAGGCGGTAATGTTGGCGTGGCGTATTTACAAGTTACGGATCTTAATAGTCAGTAGACATTAAGCAGAAATGCCAAAGTAAGGGAATTATGCAGTTATGAAAACTCCTGAACTATATCAAAATAGGAGAGCAGAGAAAAACAGAGTCGAACAGAGATCAGCATTATAGAAGGAAGTTCGTTAATTTTAATCAGATTCTACGCCACGGGTCAAAAGTGCTGACAGCATATATGTTTAAAAGGAATGAGATTATCAAAACTGGCTTCCAAAAGTTCAATGTTTCACCAAACCATACTCGAAAATTACGAGTTATAATATGTACTCCGATTATATCACATTATTCAAGACGTTTTAAATGAGAATAATGATAGATTTCCTAATCTCCCGTAATCAAGTCTACAGCCAAAGTTAGCGAGAAACAAACACACAAACAAAAAAAATATTGGCAACAATATGGTTCAGTGTAAATGTGGATATCATTAAAGACTTTCACAAAATAGACTTCATTACACCAAATCGTATTAACTAAAATACGCCATTTGGCCATGGATCCAATTACGGAAAACTACTTAATATGTTTAAAAATCTCCTCATTAGCAAACATATTGCAACTAATAAGAAAACGGATATGAAGCATAAATGCTTAAGTTGTTTAAGCGGTTTTTGTCAAGAAAGATGAAATACATAACAACAAAAAATATGCGAAATACTACCATGATCGCAAAAGTTTTTGATTTGTCTATTAGAATCTTCCAGTTTGGCGAAGGATTACGGAAAAAAAATTATGAATAAAAGTAACTTGTTACAGTGCTTAACATACATTTAAGGGAGACCAAACTGGTCGCCAGTGACGGCTAGTTTAGAATATTACTTAAGTGACAACTATTCAGTTGCAGTTTATTTCATTTGAAATATTGTTTTGAATGTGTCGCGTTATGAAATCCAGTTTATTTTTAATCTTTGTTCTGTTTTGTAGTAAAAGTTTATATTATGGTTAAAGCTCACTGTTTTGTTTTATTAAAAGTTTATATGATTTGTAACGGCAAAACTCACGTTTGGGGTACGGTTTAAACGAAATTTTTGGCATTTATAGGGTTTTCGGCTGGTTGTTTTGCTAAAATTTAAAATGTCTGAACTTAATAGAGCTCGCAAAGAGGATTTGTTCCAGGTTGCGTTAGAAATGAATTTAGATGTGCAAACCACTATGACCGTTGTCACATTGCGGGAAAAAATCAAATCCTCCCCCTCGTTCGATGTTGATTTTGTGAATTCATTAGTCAGGAATCAAATTGCAACTCGGGAAGAAGAACAACGTAGGCGGGAATTAGAGGATAAACAAAAAGAAGCAGAGTTAGCACAGCGTAAACTGGAATTAGAAGAGTAGCGTAGGGCAGAAGAGCTGCAATTAGAAGAGAAGCGTAGGGCAGAAGAGATGGAGTTTAAAAAGCTTGAGATGAATTTTGAGCTTGAGAAGCTTAAGTTACAGGTTCAGAGCCAAAGTGTTTCCAGTGGAGTGGTAGGTGGTAATGCGACAGGGATAATATCACACGCGGAAAGTAAGATAGATGTCCAAAGGTTGTTGCCTACATTCAGGCCAGAAACAGATGATGTAACTTTGTTTTTGGTTCTCCTGGAACGCCAGTTAAAGCTCTCTAAGGTACCTGAGCATCTATGGGTATCGTATTTACTCAGTGTT
This sequence comes from Maratus michaelseni, assembly GCA_963931845.1. Taxonomy (NCBI): domain Eukaryota; kingdom Metazoa; phylum Arthropoda; class Arachnida; order Araneae; family Salticidae; genus Maratus; species Maratus michaelseni. The sequence goes on along the minus strand of OZ007587.1, from coordinate 387,982,989 downwards.
GTCCCATCTTCTATTTCTACGCTTATCGCTCGTGAATCGGAAGAAAACGCTTCGAATTTTTCGCATGTTAAAGATTTACTTCTAAAACGGTTTAAAATTAATGCCGAAAAGTTCAGACAGTTGTTCTTTGCTCATCGCAAGGTAAAAGAAATCTCTTGGCGAGATTATTACTTCGAACTTCGAGATTATTTTGAAAACTGGCTTAAAGAGTTAACTGTAACGTCTTTTGAAGCACTCCAGGATCTGATCATAGCAGATCAAATGAAAAGGCGCGTGCCTGTTGAATGCAAACAGCATATGTTAGATGACTGGGAAAATTTAAATTCGCCAGTCGACCTCGCCGAAAAACTAGATGCCTATGAAATTATACGAAGTACGTTCCCAAAAAGAGATCCGGTTGTACCCCACTGAAAAAAAGAGTTTTCTCGTCGAGATAATAATTGGAAGCAGAGTAAGCCTCCAAACGAAGACAGATCTCATAAGTTTGGTAATCGACGCTTAGAATCTGATATTGTTTGCTATGGATGTGGTAAAGTGGGATTTATAAAGAAGAAATGCCCAGATTGTACCTCTTCGGTTAAAAAAGAAAATGTGCAAGCACATCGTCTTAAGTTGTATAGTTTAAATACTTCAACAGTTTCAGCTCCAAATGTGCCTATCACGATCTGCAATAAGAAAGTGTTAGTCTGTGCAGATACGGGAGCAAATCGTTCCATTGCGGGAGAACGTATGTATGAGCTATTTTTAAAAACTTGTGTTGCACTGAAACCCCATACTCATGATGTCACGTTGGCTGACGGAATTACAGTAGCCAGAGAAACTTTGTCTGCTACAGTACCAGTAGAGATTGAAGGTCGAGTCTTCAAAACGGAGTTCATTATATTACCAAATGCTAAGGGTAATAGAACGCTTTTAGGCATGGATATTTTGCACAATGCTAACATGGTGTTAGATACTGCCAACAAAACGTGGTATTTCACTAATAAACTTCAGAAAAAGTTTCATTTTGTAGATGAATACGTTGAAGAAAATAATTCATCAGCTGGTGCAGTCGAAGTCAGTCCATACGCCTTACGTGAAGATGAAGGCAAAAATTTAACTTCTGACGAAAGAGAAAAACTGAATGGTCTTCTAAAAAGGTATGAAAAATGCTTTCAACCAGGGGGAGAGACAACCCCGTATGTAGAGCATCGTATCAATACAGGTGATAGTGCTCCTATTGCTGTGCCACCTTATCGGATGACTCCTGCTAAGAAAGAAATTCTTAAGAAAGAAATAGATAATCTTCTAGCTCAGGGCAGAAAACATCCTGTTTCCTCTCCGAGACGTATGTCGGAAACAGAGGGGGAGGATGTAACGCAGAAAACCCCTTCCCGAAAATTAGACTCTTCCCGGCGAAATGCGCCACGCATCACGTGATCTAGAAATTTGTTCGTTCAGTGCAGTTGTCATGTGAATTTTGCCGAAGGAAGTATGTTTTTTTTAAGTGTGGTTATGTATAGAACGTGATGTGTTTTGTTCTCCGGAAATGTGAAAGTAAAATCTTATATATACGTGTCATATGTGAAGTTTTTGTGATGTGTGTGTTTTGCGTCAAGAAATAATAAAATCTATGAAAATGCCAGCAATCTTTTACTTCTGGTGTTATTAAAGAAATATTCTTTCAGCCCCGAGATACGAAAAGTATAATTATTCTACAGTGAGTGCTACAATATGTAATTATCTCAAACGTACAAAAATTCTGTTTTGGCGCGTTGGCCGAATCGCAAGGAAAATTGTGGAAAACACAAACTGAGCTATTACTCACAGATCTTATCTGACTATCGAACTAGAAGGTTTATTTTAATGCACTAAGTATAAAGACCACCTCTCCTCTATAACATCTTGATGTCTTATTATGGCCAGTAAATAAATGGAAACTTGCAAGTATATCCTGGAGTTTTTATTCATTATCGTTGTTTCTACTTCTTTTAACAAGGGATTACGAACTTGTTGGTTTTGTGGACACAATACTAGGACAATGTACCAAATTATCCGGCCGTGCAGCATTTTCCAAAATCAGTTCATGCGATCATTCTAAAGTTATCTGGATGCATATCCTTGCTTATATACCACGAGCAAAATCAACAACATAGGCCACCATTTTGAAACAATATTGCAGATCACGCTGGCAAACGAACTCGGTCGAGATCTTGGTATGTTCTATACACATATTCAGTCACATCCGAATTGGTTCATAAAAAAGAGAGTTACAGCATGACATACGTCAGATATAAATATATGAAAGCATATAAATCAACATTTCAACGGAGGGTGGCTTTGGGGTTTGGGTGTCATGATCGGTGAAAATATACCAAAATTTTTTCCTCCGAACGGTTGCAATAGGTAACTTTTTGTGACCTAAAACTTCTCATACTTTCATTTTTAACAATCTTTTAGAAACACATCTATGGAAATAAGAAAATAATGGAACCCTCCCACCCCACCACCCCCTCAGAAATATGAAAAATGACGATGACTGTAAAATTAACCAAGCTATAGCCATGCGTCACCTATGACTTCTAGTATATACATTCATCAACTTTTAATGCTTTTGTGAACCTTTCCACTAAACTAGGCTAAAACTAGGTTCCACTAACGACAACTATGTTAACTCTAAAAATGCGGTTTTCAACTTTTACTGCAGAAAATGCTAAAAATTTATCAAATTCAAATTATTATTAATCGGTAAGTTTTGGTCCTGAAACAATGTGGTTTTTACTGTTTTACCTGTTAGAGCACGAAGAAAGTTTTTCTAGATATAACTTATGAGACCCAGGAACCTAATAAAAACTTAAATTTTATAACTTCTGACTATTTTGACGTAAATAAATTTCCATATGATGAAGAATAACATTTAATATATTTGTGTAATTGGAACTTATGCTTCTAAAACGGACGGTTTAGGACTTAGCTATTGGTCAATGATAAGAAGGGTCTCCCTGTATGTATGTATATATGTGTGTGTGGGCGGGCAGATAAAGCGTTCTATATACATACATATATAGCGTGACAAGAAATAAACACCTCAATTTAAAAATTCAAAAGTCCTCCCGGCCTGTACCGGGAGGAAAAGGTAGCTTTCATAGTCCGTGTTTTTAAAAATTCAACTCATTTTACACAAACGCCCGAAGCTAAATTATTTGGAACCCGATTATAGAAGATTCAATCTCGGTTTTCGTTAATACTAAATTTGAATGCGAATTTCAGCATGAGAGTTACAGCATAACAAATTTCAGATTGTTTCAAATTCTCAGGCACCCTAGAATTTCAAACTGCCATATCTCTGCCATTTTTTAAGATAAAGCCAAAACAAAAAATGTTCCGGAATCCTTGCATCACGATCTAACAATTATGAAAGACAACTTTTTCAATTTATAATTTGTTATATATCTTTTTGATTTTTTAAAAAATAAAAAAAAAAGTAACTGGTTGCCGTTTTGATACGAAATGGCGCATGAAGCTGGCCAACGAACTCGGTCGAGACCTAAGTATGTTCTGTACACATTATCAGTCATATTCATATCGTTCATAAATACGAGAGTTAGAGCAAAACAAATATCAGATTATTTCAAAATCTCATCCACCCTAGAACTTCAAACTGCCATTATAGCAGCCATTTTTTAAGATATAGCCATAATAAAATATGTTCCAGAATCCTTGTATCACGTTCTAACACTTAACAGAAACAACTTTTTCAATTTATAACTTTTTTGTAACTGGCCGTCATTTTGAAACAAGATGGCGGATAAAGCTGGCCAACGAACTCGGTCGAAAAATTGGTATGTTATATACACATACTCAGTCACGTCAAAATCGGATCATAAATAAGAGAGTTACAGCATGACATATGCCAGATATATATATATATATGCTAACATGCATAAGTCGACAAATCTTCCTTGTTGCCAAAAAACATTTACTAATATTTATATCATTTCGTGCCATACTTAGTGTAGATGCTGTCGTTTTTGTTATAGGATACTTGTAAATTAATTTTTGAATTTCAGAAGTTTATAATATATATATATAAATGTGTGGAGGGGGGGGGGGGTATGTGTGTAAGAGAATGTGTGACTCTGTGCACCAAAATGTCGCGATTTGACACAGCACGAATACAAACGAGAATCTAATGACACTAAAATTAAAACACTTCTATTTTTTTTTCAACTATTATCAGTTTAGTAAAGTTTCTGAATTATGTTACTTTCGAGTGGCTCGAGTGTTTCTAATTTCTCTTTTTTTAATTTTACTAAATGCCGTGAAGCGAACAACGAAAGCGCACCAACACGAAACCTAAATAAAACAAAATATTTTCGTTTCAAGGTAATTTTAATTTTGAATTGAATGTAGAATTATATTATACATGCTACATACATATACAGGATGACAAATAATAAGTGTCTCAATTTGAAAAAAAAAAACAATAATTGTTACTATAATAAATATGAAGACGAAGAAAAGTGACATTTATATCTGGTAGTTCTTAAATTTCATTTTTGTAATTTTAAAAATAGTTAAAATTTTCATTAATAGAGGGCACTGCACTGTCTCAAATTGTAAGAAGCCTCAAACTAACATGTACAATAGCATTAAAAATCTCTCAAGTTTTAATTTTTTCTCTCTATTTAGCGATTAAAACCCAAAAAAATACTTGAATTTTGAAATTTATTTGAGCATTTTTAAAGTATCAGACACTGCAGCGCTATCTGTTGACGAAAATGTTAGCTGATTTTAAAATTGCAGCATATAAAATTTAAGAGGTACCAGATATAAAATTTAAGATATATATATATATATATATATATATATATATATATATATATATATATACATATATACATAGAGCAACATTTGGACGGAGGGTGGTTTGAGTGAATATATAGCACATCGCTATATATTATATATATAGCATATATATATAGCGAATATATAGCATATCGGTGAAAGTATACCAAAATTTTTTGGAATTGCTTTCTTCTGAACGGCTGCAATAGGTAGCTTTTTGTATTGAAAGCTACCCAATAATTCATTAACTATAATAAATATGAAGATGAAATAAGTGAGATTTATATCTGGTACCTCTTAAATTTTATATGCTGTAATTTTAAAATCAGCTAACATTTTCGTCAACAGATAGCGCTGCATAGTGTCTGATACTTTAAAAATGCTCAAATAAATTTCAAAATTCAAGTCTTTTTTTTGGGTTTTAATCGCTAAATAGAGAGAAAAATTAAAACTTGAGAGATTTTTAATGCTATTGCACATGTCAGTTTGAGGCTTCTTACAATTTGAGACAGTGCAGTGCCCTCTATTAATGAAAATTTTAACTATTTTTTAAATTGCAAAAATGAAATTTAAGAACTACCAGATATAAATGTCACTTTTCTCCGTCTTCATATTTTTATTATAGTAACAATTATTGTTTTTTTTTCAAATTGAGACACTTATTATTTGTCATCCTGTATATGTATGTAGCATGTATAATATAATTCTACATTCAATTCAAAATTAAAATTACCTTGAAACGAAAATATTTTGTTTTATTTAGGTTTCGTGTTGGTACGCTTTCGTTGTTCGCTTTACGGCATTTAGTAAAATTAAAAAAAAAAAAGAAATTAGAAACACTTAAGCCACTCGAAAGTAACATAATTCAGAAACTTTACTAAACTGATAATAGTTGAAAAAAAAATCAAAGTGTTTTAATTTTAGTGTCATTAGATTCTCGTTTGTATTCGTGCTGTGTCAAATCGCGACATTTTGGTGTACAGAGTCACACATTCTCTTACACACATACCCTCCCCCCCCCTCCACATATATATATATATTATAAACCTCTGAAATTCAAAAATTAATTTACAAGTATCCTATAACAAAAACGACAGTATCTACACTAAGTATGGCACGAAATGATATAAATATTAGTAAATGTTTTTTGGCAACAAGGAAGATTTGTCGATTTATGCATGTTAGCATGTTTTTCCTGTTTTTTTTTATGGGGAAACCTTCCTCACTTATTGTTAGTGTTATTTTCTCGGTAGTCAGTAATTTTGCGCGTTCTAAAGCAATATAAATAATCAATTCAACTTTCGGAACAAAAGATAGGTAAGATATTGCTTACCTCCATTTTTCAGCAATCGTCCTCACTCCTCAATATGCCGCATAGTATGGTCCGCCAGAATCACGTATTAATCCATTAAGAAAATAGATGTATCCTTTACTTTTTGTTCACACAATATGCAGATCCTTGGTTTAAGAATATCCATGAGACTAAGCAATGTGTATTAGTTATTGATTAATAAAACATTCATTATACTGATTAAAGAATTTAATTTATATAGTTTACATTTAATAGTTACATAAAATTTAGTTTTAAACATTATTTCAATTTAAGTTTAAGGGAGATCGGAGTATACAGTTCCGACTTCATCGCGAGAGAAAAAGCATCTATATAAGTTCTATAAAGCATAGATGCAACAGTCTTAGTTCTTATCAAGTGACATCATTTTTAAGTTCTTTCATTGGATGGTAATGACGTAAAGTCAATTTACGTCACTAATACGTATTTTAGTCTTTCACTTCCTTGTTCAGATCACGTGTTGTACAAACCTCTTCATATTGCATCAGGCAATTTCATTTCCTGTTTGAAATTCTAGATAATTACTTTTTATCGGGATGAGTTTTAAATGATGTAAATAAACTGTCATAGAAATTAATTCCGGATATTAATCTTTCGATATATTACCAACAATCTCCTCCTTAATCTCTGGAATTTGATTTCTTAAGTTTAAGTTATTTCTGTGAACTTCGAAGATAGGTTTGGGAGTGGGCTTGGTTAGGATGTCCGCTATCATGTTCTTTGATTCACAGTAATTTAGATTAATTGTACCATTGTCCTTTAGGTGTTTAATGGAATGATACCTAATATCAATGTGTTTCGTGTGACGGGTGTATTTTTCTGATTCGATCATTTTTATGCAGGACTGGTTGTCCTCATGCATAGTTATGGGTAATGTCTGTTCTAAGTCAAATTCTTGTAAGAGTCTAATTAACCATAAAATTTCTTGTGTCGCATTTGCTGCTGAAATGTACTCAGCTTCAGCACTTGACATGGCTATGCATGATTGCTTTTTGGTAATCCACAAAATTGGGTTTTTCCCTAATTAAAATAGGTTTCCGCTGGTGGACTTTCTAGTTTGTATGTCTCCAGCCCAGTCTGAGTCATAGTATACTTTAAGTATTGGTTGCTGTGTTGTATTTATTTCTAATTTAAAGTTTTTAGTGTGATTTAAATAGGAAATCACTCTTTTAGTTGCCTTCCAATCCTTCTGTGAAGGGGTTTCGTTTTTTCTACTTAGGATGTTAATCGCAGCTGAAATATCTGGTCTTGTGACAGTTGAGATATACAAAAGAGCGCCAATTGCCTTTCTATAATCGATGTTGTTTGGCAATGGTATTTCTTCGTTATCAAAATTTAAATAGCCTGTTTCCATGGGCGTTTTGTAAGGTTTCGCATCTTCTAATTTAAATTTTCTAACTAATTCTTCAATTTTACTTTTTTGATTCAGTTTATATCCTTCGTTTGTTTTTTCAATTTTAATCCCTAGGTAGTAGTTTAATTGACCTAAATCCTTTAGTTCATATTCAATCTTAAGTTTTTGTATAATTTCTTTAATTTCATTTTCTTTTGCTGATATTAATAAATCGTCTACATAGACGATAATATATGCTTTACTGTTTTTAGTATTACGTATGAATAAACACGTGTCTGAAGTTGATGGTTTGAAATTTAACTTTTCTAACGATTCTGAAATTTTTGTGTGCCAGGCTCTAGCTGCCTGTTTTAAGCCGTATATAGCCTTATTTAATTTGCACACTTTGTTTTCATGATTAGGTTTGACATAGCCTTCCGGCTGAGTGATGTATATGTCCTCATCTAAATTTCCATACAAAAATGCTGTTTTAATGTCAACGTGGTTTATGTTTAGTTTATGATAGGCGGCGGCTGCTAAAAATGTTCTAATTGTAGTATGTGAAACCACTGGAGCAAAAGTTTCATAGTAATCAATACCAAAATTTTGCGAATAGCCTTTCGCCACTAAACGCGCTTTATATTTTTGTATTTTTCTTTTATTATCTAATTTTATTTTGAAGAGCCATTTCGAACCTATTATTTTTGTATTTGGCGGGGGGTCAACTAATGTCCAAGTTTTATTTTGGTTGTGAGATTCTATCTCCTCCTGTGTCGCTTTGATCCAGTTTTCTTTTTCTACTGGGTTGTCCATGTTTATTATTTCCTGCCAATTTTTCGGTTCGTTAATATTTACATCTTTAACCAAATAAATTAGTCTATCTGGGGGAACCCCTTTATTTACTCTATCTGATCTTCTCGGTTCGGTTTGATCTAGTTCAGATTCATTCTGAGTATCATTTTCATTTAAAATTTCGATTTTTATCAGATTTGGGTTTTCTGACTTTTCGTTTTCGGCATTAGTGTTTTCATCTAAATTTAGTTCTAGCCGTTTTTCTTTATTTGAATTTATCGGATAGTTTTCTAAGAACTTCACCGTTCTGGCTATAGTGATATCTTTGCCGCTCGTATAGATACGATATCCTTTGGAATAATTATCGTATCCCACGAAGATCCCTTCTACTGCTTTATTATCTAATTTCTGTCTTTTTTGCTTGTTAATATATGCATAAGCTTTGCAGCCAAAGACTCTTAAATATTTTAGATTTGGTCTTCTGTTTGACCATAATTCATATGCAGTTTTTTCGTTGGCTTTAGTCGGCAGTCGATTTTGTAGGTGATTTGCGGTGCATATCGCCTCTCCCCAGAAATGTAATGGTAAATTAGAGTCACTTAACAATGTTCTTGTCATTTCAATTAATGATCTATGCTTTCGTTCAGCAATACCATTCTGGCTGGGAGAATATGGTACTGTTAGCTGCCGCTTAATTCCATTTTCTTTTAGAAAATTATCTATATTAGAATTTTTAAATTCTTTGCCATTATCAGTTCTGAGTTCTGTAGGCTTTTTGCCAAATTTATTGTTGACCAGGGCAACAAATTCTTTTAGTTTTTCGAATACCTCACTTTTATTTTGTAGTAGATAAATTATAGTAAATCTAGAGTAATCGTCTATGAAGGTTAAAAAGTAATTTTTCCCACCTTTGGTTGGAGTTTGAATAGGTCCACATACGTCTGAATGCACTAACTGCAAAATTTTATTTGCTCTAAATACCGTCTTTTTGGGGTATGGTGCTTCAGTTATTTTTGCTTTGATGCAAGGCTCACATTCGGTACTATGGGAACAATTATTTATGTTTATTCCGCATGCTAATTCCTTCGTCATTAATTCTTTAATCGACGCGACATTTTTATGTCCTAATCTTCTATGCCACAGTTCTATGCAATTTTTATTTTTGCAATTAGTTATCATGTTTACGAAATTTTCATCTGTGGTTAATTTTGTTTGCTGAATTTCGTAAAAATTATTTATTCTACTTCCTTCTAAACGAATTAATCCTTCATATTCTAGAAAACATTTATTATCTTCGAATGTTAATTTGCATCCGTTTTTCGTAGCTTTAGCTACCGAAAATAAATTTGTTTCAATGTCGGGTACAAGTAGAACATCTTTTAAAGTTACGTTGTGAGTTTTTCCGTCTGAGGTTATTGTGGTAATATTTACATTACCTGACCCGTAGGATTTTAGTTTATTGCCGTTGGCAATTACGACGTTGGTATGTTCTTTATTTGTAAATTCAGAAAATAAATTTTCATTATTTGAAATATGGGAGGATGAACCAGAGTCGATGATCCACGCGTTATTTTGCGATTTGTTAGTTGTAAATGCACAATTTTTCTTTTCTTCGGTTCCGAAATAAGCTGTGCTTTTTTCTTTCGGTTTATTTGAGTCCGCGCTTCTTAAATTATTTTCGTCTTTTTGAAAGACTAGCGAAGAAGAGAAATGTTTTTTGTTGTTTTGTTTAAAATTATTTGTTTTACTTTTGTTATTCCAGCAATTAACTGTGTTATGGTTTTTCATTCGGCAAATCGTGCAATATTTTTCTTCCTTTTTAAAACCTGTGGGTTTAAATTTTCTTTCAGCTCTAAAGGCTTTGTTGGTATTATCACTGGTATTTGAATGCTCATTTCTTTTATTAAATTCGTCTGTTAATTTACTCTTTATAAATTCTGGAGTTAATTCGTCTTCCTGTCTGGCTTCTAATGCGGTTATGAGGGTGTCGTATGAAGGAGGTAAAGAGCAGAGCAATAATGCTGAAATATGATTTGCTTTAATTTCTTCGCTTATGGCTGATAACTTATCGATAATTTCTAATATTTTGGTTATATGAGTAATCATATTTCCTCCTTCAGATAATTTCGTTCCATAAAGTCTCCTAAAGAGAAAAAGTTTACTTGACAGATTTGATCTCTCATGGATTCTTTTTAGCGTATTCCATGTGTCCCGTGCATTTTGTAAATGCTTAATATGGATAATTTGATTATCCTCAATACTTAAATTTATCAAGGCTCTTGCCTTTCTATCTTTCTTCGACCATTCCGCTGTTATTGGATTAGGTGGGTCGTCTGTGACAACTTCAAAGAGCTCTTCTCTTATCAAGAGCATCTCCACCTTGAATTTCCAGTTTGCATAATTACTGGAATTTAATTTTTCAATTATACTACCTTCTTTGAAGGTTGCCATTTTTCTATTTTAGAATATATCTAAAATTAATTAATTTCTTTTAAGTATTCGAGGATTTAAGGACACTATATTTATTTTTATTTTTACCTTTTATATACTTTAGAATATTTTCGAGTCTCATAATCTGTGTTAGTGTTATTTTCTCGGTAGTCAGTAATTTTGTGCGTTCTAAAGCAATATAAATAATCAATTCAACTTTCGGAACAAAAGATAGGTAAGATATTGCTTACCTCCATTTTTCAGCAATCGTCCTCACTCCTCAATATGCCGCATAGTATGGTCCGCCAGAATCACGTATTAATCCATTAAGAAAATAGATGTATCCTTTACTTTTTGTTCACACAATATGCAGATCCTTGGTTGAAGAATATCCATGAGACTAAGCAATGTGTATTAGTTATTGATTAATAAAACATTCATTATACTGATTAAAGAATTTAATTTACATAGTTTACATTTAATAGTTACATAAAATTTAGTTTTAAACATTATTTCAATTTAAGTTTAAGGGAGATCGGAGTATACAGTTCCGACTTCATCGCGAGAGAAAAAGCATCTATATAAGTTCTATAAAGCATAGACGCAACAGTCTTAGTTCTTATCAAGTGACATCATTTTTAAGTTCTTTCATTGGATGGTAATGACGTAAAGTCAATTTACGTCACTAATACGTATTTTAGTCTTTCACTTCCTTGTTCAGATCACGTGTTGTACAAACCTCTTCATATTGCATCAGGCAATTTCATTTCCTGTTTGAAATTCTAGATAATTACTTTTTATCAGGATGAGTTTTAAATGTTGTAAATAAACTGTCATAGAAATTAATTCCGGATATTAATCTTTTGATATATTACCAACACTTATATTTTTTTCATTTTGCCATTTCTTTCAAATTCTGATTTATTAATCTACGATTGCCCGAAGGCGGAAAATGCTATTAAAAAATGTGGTAAAACTGTACGCACCTTCTTTATAATGAAGAAACTTTGTGTTTACAGTTTCACTAAGCAACAACGGATTTGTTTATCACAAATATTATTCTTGCAGCAGTAAAATTTTACCCCTAGTAGTGACTTTTGGTACCATTTTTTCAATAAAAATTTAAATAGCTTGGTTTATTGTGTACGTACACCACATGGTGTTACATTTTGCCCAATGTATTATACGCTAGAAGGTTCAAAACACCTGAAGTTATTTTACGGCCCTCCTGTATATGTAAAATAAATTATTCTGTGGGCAAGGCGCAACTCTTTTAACCATAGTATTAATATTCGTAAGATATTTCTAAAAAGGTTGAATATTTGTTACTAATGCTGTCTCTTCATTAAAAACAAACGGCTTCATTTAAGTAATTTTTCTTGGCAGAAAATATCTATACATGCACTGGAATGAATGGTCATTATTTTTAATGGTCCTTCTCGGGATGGTTCCAAACATACTTGTCCTATTGCTGAATACTTTTTCGTGGATAATGAGGTATTTAATCCTGGAAACTGTACAAAAAATGCTAAAATAACTATGCATCGCATTGCGAACAAGATGATCAGAATGGGTGAGAGAGAAAAAGCTTGTATTTTTTAGTTTGATTGAAGTTATTTATGTACATTTTTAGGTAATGAGGTATTAGGTTTAGAAAACTGGTTGTGTAATAAAGTGCTTAACGAAGAAAATGCAATAAAATTATATGAAAGCTTAAAAAGTTAGAAATTTATTTGGAAGGAAGTTAGTTAGGAATTTAATATAAAGAATAAATGCATAATCAAATATTTGAGAGGAAACACATACTTTGATTTTGAATTAATATAACGCCTGCTTCAGAGTTAGAAAAACGTTTGCTTTTACAAATCTTAGATAGTTCCTATCTTATTTAAATATCGTGACAAGAGAAATATTTTATTGAAATTATTTTATTGAAATATTAATTTAGTGAGGAAATGAAACGTTTCCTCTTAAATAGGAAACTACCAAAATATTTCCATATAAGATTAGACATAAAAATAAACGTATTGAGCATTGTTTTTCAAACATAATAATTATTATTCTAATTTCTCCCACTCACACCGTTTTTCTACATCTTGCAAATATTTGCCGGCGAGCAGCACAGAAGGTCGTTCGCGCTTACTCACACACTTAATTTCTAAACATAGATGGCGAATTCTTTGCAACAATTTGAGTGCATCGGATACCCTTAATACTTGACTAAGTTCTGGCTTTAAATTTTCATGATTGTAGACTTTTTCTGAGTACAGTCATGTCAAATTTCTCCAACCCCTATTGGGCGGCTTTCCAAAGTCTTTTCTACGTTCGTGGATGGTGTATACCCAACGGTCGTGCTACAAACACCTAGCTGATGAAAAATGGAAATTTGTATTACAAGGGGATTACGTTGCTATAAGTTGGATGTAACAAAAAAAGATCATATTTCTTATTAATCTACGGGACTAAATAAACCTCAACGAAATGGGTTAGTGAATATAAGGAAAAGTTTCGAAAAGAATACCATGTTTGTTGCTGGGTTCTGTATGAAGATAATTTAGAGCTAAAAAAGAAATATAAAGAGGAATAAATTTTGTTCAATATGAAGAAATACCTGTAAAGCCACACTGTAAAAAAAATAATTCCGTGAAGAAAATGGAAAACATACTGGTAGCAAAGTTACCATCTATTCTGGGCTCTTTTCACAAAACCTGTTTTGGTATTCCCCATTTTCGTGGTGGAAATTTCCGCTATTCAAGACCGAAATTTCTCTTTTTAGAAATAAGTTATAGCGCAATATAAAAAAATCTAATAAATTATATATACTGACACACATTTACACGAAACAAATGTTTGGATTGTATTTATCACACTCGTCTTTGATCGCCTTGCCTTCCTCAGGATTCGTACTTCTCGGTACTCGCCATTAGAGGGAAAATGCTCTGTCGCCTTCATCACCTAGTCAAATCCAACGACTTGGTTATAGGTCAAAACGCAAATTACGAAAATTTAACTGGGTATTTTCCGTTTCCTCTCAAATGAAAAAGAACATTTCCGTTTGTCTGTCTTGGAAGGAACATTTTACTTACCCATCATACGTAGTATAGGATAAATCTTGTAATCGTTTTGAAAATCGAAAAATTTTTTTGACGGATTTACACGTTTCAGACACTGGAGATTACGAAAAACTCATTTTTAGAAAAAAAAATTGCCATCCGTCTGTCTGTGTGTCTGTGTGTATGTCTGTAAACGCTCTATCTCCCGAACAAATCGAGATAGAGACTTGAAATTGGGTATGTACTTAGTATGTAATAATGGAAAGAAGCTTATTGAATTTCAGTAACCTCGATTATCCGGAACTATTTTTTTCGAACTCTCGAAATATTCGTTCTGATAAAAGGTACATAAAAATTTTCGAAATTGTTTATTTTAAGGAGTCAATATAAAAGACAATAAAAAAAACATAAATTTTGCATAAAGAATGAAGTCGATCGGATAATGAGTTGCCGAGATATTTATAATCACATTTTCCACACTCTTCGATTTTTCACGACACTATGAATATCATTCAAATTTCAATTCAATGATATATTTTTATTGGAAATGAGACGCTTAATCCGACGCAGTAAACCGTTAGTTAATAGGATTATCAATTTTTGGAGTTATGAGGATATTTCTTTTACGCAATTCAGTAATAGAGTATTTAGAGTTCATGACGTCACCAAGCCACGATATTATTCGAATTGCAATGCATTTTATAAGTAGTTTACACATGTTTTATTTTCATATTTTATATTATGCATATACATGATGGGTAAGTATTACGGTGGCCCCGCCCCCATTGACTAGTTTTATATTTACATTCAACGAATAAGGATAAAAAAAGGAAATTTTCCGTTTATTCCAAAAAATGCACGATTTTTTAGAAATTTTTTGCGAACTCTGTTATATATTACTATGGTATGCTTACAATGTTTCATTTAGATCATTTTATTTAAATTGTTCTTTTAAAATATTTGTGAATAAATTCATTCAAATTAATAAGGTAAGATAACGGCTTACCCGTATTCTTCAAGTGGAGTAGTAGCATCAATGCGTATCGAAAAAAAAGATATCCAATATGGTATGGCGCTAATTGATTACACGAATTCACAGTGTTCTTAAAAAAATGTACAGGCTTTTATCTATGAAAAATATAATTTAATATAGATTGAGTTACCTAGACTCTCCAAATATTCGTTCTGATAAAAGCTATGTAAAAATTTTCGAAATTGTTTATTTTAAGGAGTGAACATAAAATGCAATAAAAAAAATCATAAATTTTGCATAAAAATGAAGTCGATCGGATAATGAGTTGCCGAGATATTTGTAATAATATTTTCCACACTCTTAAATTTTTCATAACCCTGTATTTCATTCAAATTTCAATATAAAATGCATTTAATTAAGGATTAAGTTAAAAGCTAAGAATGTTACAGATTCATTTCTTTTATAGCATTAGGAGTTTATTTTTACATGTTGTTCACATCATTCAGTGTAACATTAAAGTAAAGTTATTCAGTCTCTGTAAAAGTCCATATCACCAAATCTATATTATACAAATCGATTTTTGTGTTCTGATATTTCATATGGTGTCCATAACTACCCAGCGAGGACCATTGGTGTTTATATGTGGTAGTAGCCTCGGTTCTCCCATCGTGCACTTGGGTTGGTAGTTGTTGGGGTGTGGGCTATATAGTGGTTGAAAGTGGTAAACCTAGGGCATTTTCATATTTCGAAAATAGACGTTTGTGTCTTTATATCTCACTTTGCAGCTACAACAATTCAGCGCAGACAACTGTTGTTTGTGTGTGGTATTACCCTCGAGTCTCCCATCGTGCACTATGGTGGTTGCATGTGGTTGCTGTGGGTGTGTGGGAGATATGGTGGTTGGAAGTGGTCGACCCAGAGCATTTTCATATTTCAACCAAAGTGTTCTGAAAAATGTTTGGAATCCTCTAGAACGCACTAGAATGTGCTTGAATGTACTAAATTTTTCTAACATTCTTACCAAGTCTCCCAGATGCTAAATAAACTTCAGTATCATATTTTCAGCCCTTGGTTACCACCACTTCTGAATATTAATCTCCAGGGGGGGGGGATTTATTTTCTCGGGTTCTATGGATCCGATTTCAACGGTAATTGGTTCATTCAACTTAACATGAACTACTTAAGATATAGATAACTAAGTAACGTGATCTCGCGTCCCCTGATGGTGGAAATTTAAACTAAAGGGTAATGCAACGCGTGCGTAGCACACCTGCTATACAATCCCGTAGACAGCAGGAACGAGTGTTTAGAACAGAATGCGCGCCGAAAATGACTATTTTTTATCGAAACTGCAAAAGAAAGTTGCTGATTTTATAATCCCAGACAACGAAATATTCTCATTTTCACTCTTTTGAGTATTAAGAAAACTATTGGAGGTATCCACTCGAAACTCACGGTATGTACGTAGTTTATTTTTCTGATTCCGAAAATGCTTTTCTTTTAAATATCGGACGATAACTTTTTTAAAATTTTGACCCAAAACTGACCCGCTCTGAATCAAGTGATCCAGACATTTGTGGGGTGTATTGAACTTACTTCCGCTTCGGGGTCCGTTTCTCTATTTAATTTCCGAAGGTTTACCAGAGGAACGATTTAGTGTGGCGATTTTTAGACTGATTTTGTGTTTCGTACTATTTTTTGACGGAACCGGGCATCACCGGATGGATCAGCTAGTTATTACACAAAAAAAGCAGTAAGAGTTATTTCCACTGGGGAATACACTGGAAAAGCAGTTGAAGTACAATCTTTCTTTCCTCTATTCGGTTGTAACACTAGTTTATTGTTTCGGGTTTTTCTTACGTTGAGTGGTGATTACTTCTTAATTGGAATTCTGGTGAAATGTTTCTGATTTACTTGAGATTATTATATGGAAAGGGATTTCCATCACGATTTCCTCTCAAAGTTAAACGTTTCTGTTAAACGACAGAAATTTCATAAAAAATCATTCGTACATATGCAGGTTTTTTTTTTTCCGTGCAACTGATGTTTCGCCCATGGATTTTTGGACTTTATAGCTTTTCAAAGCGAGCGTTAAGAAGACGCCATCCACGAACAATTGAAGGCTATTCAAGAGGTATAGAATCAAATTAGCATGCCTGTACTTAGAAAAATTCTACTATCAAGGATATTTTGAGCAAGAGTCAAAGAAAAAAAAAAAAAAAGCATTTATGCATAGAAATTAATTGTGAAAATTGTTTTCTAGAAATGGACCTTCTGTATGTGTATGAGTGCTCGCAGAAAAAGAAAAAAATATTATTGCACGAAATAAGGATAGTTATAAAATATATGCAAGAAAAAAATTAAGCACTCTAGGGTGAAAAACTAAAATGTGTTTTAATTTTAACAGAAATCTTTAATGATGGTTACGCAATCTTTTCCATTATCTAACTTTTTTTATACTATATATATATGTGTATGTTCTTTTGTAACATCTAGATAAAATATTTGTTCTAAACTTTTTAAACTCTCGGAATTAGACAAAAAATATAAATAAGTCTTTTTCAGAAGTTTTCTATAAAATAGATATAAATTTTATTATTTTTATATACATTTCTAATAATATAAAAATTTTATTGAAATTCATTTTTCGTATAAATTACGTTAAAAGTTATTTACATTGCTTTCGCTCGTCATTACTGCTTTTAAATTATCAATAAAACTGAATCCTCTAATAATTCGCTTTGGGACACCCATGCATTATTTTACGTTTTTTTTTTTTAACTTCATGTGATCACTTCAGTCCAAACTTAAAAATTGTATTTTTCATCCTTATTTAAATTGTTGTGAGGACAATGGTGTACATTCATTCTCAAAAAAGATTAAAACATCTCTCATAAGACACTTTTCGACAAATTGCGACTCTGACATATTTCAGAAGAACAAAAGAGAAAAGAAACTGAAAGTTTGAACATATTTCTAGTTATTATTTTATAAATTAACAATGGCTGCCTCGTTCGTTATTATAGTTTTAAAAAAAGGAAACAATAGAACATTACAAAAAGATATTTTTAAAGACCTGTATTATTAATGATGAAATTACGCTAAGATTGTTAAAATAACGAAAATCGATTCTGTTTAAACATATATAAAAAAAAGAATTAATAAAATCTTTTGTTTCAACAAAGAATATGAAAAGAACTTTCCTATTTTAATAAAAAAAATATTTAATGCCAATGAAAATATTATATTTTCTTGAAAGTAGAAAATTTAGAAAAAAGTTTACTAACTTTAAAAAGGACAATATTTTATCTTAAAATGAAAAACAAATCAGGTCCTAATCGAACTCGGTTTAATTCTTGGCTATCAACTACACTCAACAACCAAACTGACATTGAAAAATAAAGTAACGGCAACGGCCAGCATTATCTTACATACATACACACACACACACTATATATATATATATATATATAAATTTTATTTCCTTCGCATATCCTTCGCATTTATTCCGCATTATTCCTTTAAATTAATCTAACTTCTGACATAGTCATTATTTCCTTAATTCTTAATAATATTTATTCCTATTTAATGTGCTTTTAAAAGTAATAACACGTATATTAATAATTATCTTATTCCAAATCTTAATCTAAAACTTTAAGTTCATTCGTAAGTTTTATCAACTCCCCAATCTATAAAATTCTGACACACGCTTGTGTCATTTCGAATGTTTTTAAAAGTCATTTTTTAAAAATTTTATTCCATGCTTTGCTTCGCGCGCTGGGTATTTTTCACGTCAAAATCAATGCGCATCTACGATGGGGATTCTTTCGTGTTAAATCTTCTCCCTCGCACCTCATTCGCTTAGCTTAAATTCGCCTCTCACTCATTGGATTGTGCGCTCGTTACGTCGTTGTCAGTAACCCTACGCGCGGTTAACAAAACGCGCTAGCAAGCATTTGGAGAGCAGATTTTTGTCGTGTTTGAAGTGCTGACCAAATGGTTATCTGGTGTTGAAGTAACGTAGAATTTTCATAACAGCTCTTTAAGATCTATTAAATGATGTAGTGAGCCATCGTCAAGCCTGAGGGCTATAAGTTTATACCGGAGACTGTGGGAACTGTTACTTGCATCGCCCCTGTTCATTAATAAAATATTTATCTGGAAATTGGCTTCTCCTTATTGAAGAAACTATTGTTAAGAGGCAGAAAGATAGAGAGATAGGTAGAGAGACGGAAAGAAAGACAGAGAAATAAAAGTCCGGGGATGGCGCACGAAGAGTGCAATGGGCCGAACCTCCTAGTATATATATATATATATATATATATATATATATATATCCTATATATATATATATACATGAAAAACACTTTTTCAGTTTTAACGTACTATATTTCAAACAACAAAATCCGTTACCATTAGATAAATAGACTTGTGATTCACATAAACTATTTCCCTTTTTCCCCCTTCTGCCTTCCTAATTTGTGTGTATTAAGAAATAATCCTACTAACAAGACAAATTTTTATTTATATTTGTGTGTATACGTGTGTGTTAATAAAATAATTTTATAACCCATAAATATAAGTAATATGTCTTTCTTTCAGCATTATTCCAGATTCTAGATTCTAGAATAATTTTAAACAGATGAAACGAATAGCACAAGCTACATGAGAAAAAAATATTCTTTCCTCTGTTTAATTAAAAAAATAGTTGAAACTAATAAAACGTTTATTTTTTTATGTTTTTATCTCTTCAAATGTATTTAATGTCAAGAAATAACTTCAATGGGATTTTCAAATAAAGAAAAATACGTTATTCTAAAACTTATCTAACAGCAGTAGAATACATGCTTGAATAAAATCAGAAACTTCAAAAAACTTTGAAATTCTTGCAAAAAATTTTAAAATGTGAAAGAAACTTTAATAGAAAATAAAGAAAAACATTAATTCTTAAACTAAAATGTGCTAGGTAATAATAATAATAATAAAAAAACAGAAATTGCTTAATTAGCTAACCTCTTAATTAATTGCAATTACATAAATGACTCAGAGAACTTGTTCAATTTCAATATTTTGAGAAGTTAATTAAAATAAATTTAATGTCATAGCTGCGTATAAATGTTTAGTGTTTTTTTTCTTTAATAAAAAAGATTCAGTGATAAGCATTAAGGGATTTGAATGTTTTTTTTTTTCAGTTAACTTATTCACAAAGTGTCCAATTTTTTTTTA
Source organism: Maratus michaelseni (assembly GCA_963931845.1). Classification (NCBI taxonomy): domain Eukaryota; kingdom Metazoa; phylum Arthropoda; class Arachnida; order Araneae; family Salticidae; genus Maratus; species Maratus michaelseni. Next base: position 387,963,004 of record OZ007587.1, on the reverse strand, counting down.
CTAGACCCTATGTTTGAATAAAATACGAACATTCTAAAGAATTGTTTAAAAAAATCGTGCAAAGAAAAAAAAAAGAACAAAAGAAGAAGATAAGGAAATTAACTTTTAAATAAATTAGTGTTAGACTATAAAGACTACAAATTGTTCTATGAAAGAATTAATTTTTGTTTTAATTAATTGCAACTATGCAAGTGAACTGATAACACTTGCTCATTTCGCACAGTTTAAGTATGGGGTGTTTTGCAAAGTTAAATAAAAATAAGGTCAAAGAAATGTATAAATATTTACTGCTTTTATAATTTTTATAAAGAAATTTGTGCTAAGTATGAACAGGTGCGTCATTTCAGAAATTTCTCGGAGGGGGGACTTCTTTTTACCTTGTTGAGCATATTTGAGAAGCTATTGGTATAGTTTTATTCTTATATATATTGCAAAATTTAAAATTTCATATCTTATTAACGTTATTCTATAAAAAATTCCTTTTATTAATATTCCATATACAACCCTAGTTTATTAAAATATTCTCTTTCTTAAAAATATTCCTTTACTGTCCATATTTAAAACCTTTTTCATCCTAATTTACTTAAATTCACTTTTATTTCCCAACAAATAAGATGTAAAAAACACATTTCATAAAAATATTTCTTCTTAAGAAACCTATTTTCATAAATTCCTTATTATATTAAATATATCCTATTTATTTCCGCATTTAAATCTGTTTTATTTCTTTTAATCTGTGTAAATTCCCCATTTCCGTTTCCTAATAGTCTAAAAATTCATTCTTTTAAATTGTTTTCTCAACACGCAAAAATTGAAACTTTATTCTATTAATTTCTCACGTTTTTTACTCTCGATAATGTTCTAGAACACTTTTTCCCGCCAAAAACTAAGAGACACGTATTTCTTCAATATTATCCGATAAAAATGAGTGCGAGCTAAAGTAGAACATGCATTGGGTAGAAAAGGTCACCTGTTAGGAAATCTTTTCTTACGCCTCTTCGCTTATAATGAAGGGACAGACGCAGAGAGCAGAAGATTTTGTCGTCGAATTGATTGTTAAAATAAACTATTTCTGGCGTTGTAGAGTTCTAATATGTGTCAACATTGAGAATTTTTGTCGTCGAAGTGATGTTAAAATAAAATGTTGCTGGCGTTCTAGTATGTTTTAACGTAGAAAAATTTTGGTCGTCTAAGGAGTGTTAAAATAAATTGTTGCTGGCCGTCGAATTGGTATCTAATAAAAATGATGTTGTCCTATTGAGAGTTATCAACCTTATAGTTATGTAAAGAGAGCATTTCCCCGGAATCTCAAGAGGATTGTGTTTAAATAAAATGAATTTGACTGTCATTGTGTTTTTCTTTTCTGCAATCTACACTTTACTTGGTTGCTGATATGTAAACTTAGAGTACGACTGCATTAATTTGGAGATGTTTGTCATCTTTTTTCTTCGACTGTTGTAGAATGCAACATATATACATTTTTAATTACTCAAAGTACATAAGGAAAAAAAGACCAGATGCTTTCTTAATTTACGAAAATATAATAAAACAACGAATGGATATATACAATAACCTCTTTTGAGTTAACCACTATTACAAAAAACGTTTTTTATATTTAGAAAATTCAGAAACCAATTTATTTAAAAGATTTTAAGAATAACTTATATAATTGAATGTAATTTTTTTCAAAACATACTTTCATTAAAATTCACAAAAAAGTCAACTTTTATTATAAAGCACAAATGTGTGCGTCGCTCAATGCTGGCCTCATAATGATGCGGGCAACAATTTGGTGAAAATGGATTGCAACAATAGAGCTATTTTTTTTTCAATTAAACAATCGTAACATTATTTCTATGGGGAAAATGCAAGTTTTGAGCCGACGTGGAACCCCTTAGGGATCGAATTTTTTTAAAAATAATGTCTAATTCATGTATTGCCCTCAGGAATACATATATATTACGTCAACATGAACAACAGGTCTACGTGAACAGGAAGTGGGTGAAAAATGAGTATCAAGATTTAACTTCCACGTACATAGAGAAATGTAAGTTAAAAGAAAGTGTATGTAAAAAACAGTTTATTTTGCTGCTACTGGTTTTCAGAAACGTTTTCGAGTAGTTTTTTTAGCGTATTAATCAGTTTTCTAAAACAGAATATTAGTTTTTAGAATGTTATTCTTTCTCCATTAAATAGTTTCAGCTGCGTAACTGATTTTACACATGCAAGAGTAACAAAATAGTATTAATTTTAATGTTAATGCTGTTAATTTATCATGTTTGTATGTAAAACATTCTTCTTTCTTGAACATGAAAATGTCTAATATTTGAAAATGGATAGTAAACCTATAATCCGGGTTGAGAAAAATGATTAATATATTATAAAAACAACTCGGAAATGATTTCGAAAATCAGAGGTAGAGAACGAAACTTTGTTTTTATAAATGCGTCTTTAAATCTGGAAAATATGCTGGGTTTGTGAGTTTTCTAAAGATAAAGAAGCTTTATGAAATCGCTAGGAAGAGGTTGTACATCTTTGTTCGTGGTTATGTTTTATTTTCCTAGATTAAGAAAGGTCTGTCTTTTTTACTTACCCGTCATACGTAGTATAGGGTAAATTTTGTAATCGTTTTGAAAATCGAAATTTTTTTTTGATGACACGTTTCAGACACTGGAGATCCCGAAAAACATTTTTAGAAAAAAAAAATCGTCCGTCTGTCTGTGTGTGTGTGTCTGTAAACGCTCTATCTCCCGACCAAATTGAGATAGATACTTGAAATTTGGTATGTACTTAGTATGTAATAATGGGAAAAAGCTTATTGAATTTCAGTAACCTCGATTATCCGGAACTATTTTTTTCGGGCTCTCGAAATATTCGTTGTGATAAAAGGTACATAAAATTTTTCGAAATTGTTTATTTTAAGGAGTGAATATAAAAGACAATAAAAAAAAACAAATTTTGCATAAAGCATGAAGTTGATCGGATAATCAGTTGCCGAAATATTTATAATTACATTTTCCACACTCTTCGTTTTTTCATGCCCCTGTATTTCATTCAAATTTCAATGCAAAGATATATTTTAATTGAAAATAAGATGCGTAATCCGACGCAGTAAACCATTAGTTAATAGGATTATCAATTTTGGAGTTATAAGGATGTTTCTTTTACGCAATTCAGTAGTAGAGTATTTAAAATTTATAACGTCATCCATCCACGATTTTATTCGAATTGCAATGCATTTTATAACTAGTTTACACATGTTTTATTTTCATATTTTATATTATGCATATACATGATGGGAAGGTATTAAGGTGGCCCCCAACGACTAGTTTATAGACGGATTTAGCTAATGTTATTGATAATTATTAATTCCTTCTGTGCTTAAAGTGTTTATTTAATGATAACATTTCTATGGTAGTCATATCTGACAAGTTATTTTATCTTTCGTGCAATTTTTGATTTTTTAAAATCTGATATGTGATAACTGACACATTCTGAAATATCAAATTATTTGAGGGGGAAATTGCCTACTAGAGTCCCCCCTAGTAGCGCGCATGAGCACAAGTTCTGTTATGTTTGATGCCGATTATAGTTTTTGGATTATAATAATTTAGAACAGAAGTAAGAAATAAAACCATCCAAAACAATATTCTGGTGTTTTATGATTTTATAAATCTTGCTTCCCTTGTGTTTATTCATAAATCATTTTATATCTTAGTAGCAGATGATATCAAAAGATATTTAAAGCATTCCTTTATTAAAATATCATTTTAGTAAAACACGTCATCGAAAATAGAAACTATTTCATTTGCTGTTTTTCGCATTAGTTAGAAATTAGTGGATTCACTTTATTTCAGAAATTAACGGTGAAATTATTTCGAATTTAATAAGTAGTTTGATTGATAAAAACTTAGGTAATTGAAATGTTGTTCTGGTGCAATTTAAATGTTATTCTGTCTGTAGCAAATTTAATACGACAACTTTAAAATAAAATGTCCTTCCGGCCTGTACCGGGAGGAAAAGGTAGCTTTCATAGTCCATGTTTTTAAAAATTCGACTCATTTTACTCAAACACCCGAAGCTAAAATGCTTGGAACCCGATTATAGAGGATTCATTCCAAGTTTTCCATAATACTGAATTTGAATGCGAATTTCAGCATAACACAAAAATCAGATTGTTTCAAAATCTCAACCACCCTAGAATTTCAAACTGACATATCTCTGCCATTTTTTAAGATAAATACCAGAAAAAAAAAAAGTTGCTACTTTTTCAATTTATAAGTTTTTATACATATTTTTGAATTTTTTAGAAAATTTAAAAAAATTAACTTGCTGCCATTTTGAAACAAAATGGTGCATAAAGCTGGCCAATGAACTCGGTCGAGACCTTAGTATGTACTGTACATGTGATCAGTCAGATTCATATCTGTTCATAAATACGAGAGTTGCAGCATAACAAATATCAGATTGTTTCAAAACCTCAGCCACCCTAGAAATTCAAACTACTATATCTCAGCCATTGCTTAAGATATAGCAAAAACAAAACATGTCCCAGAATGCTTATATAATGTTCTAACACTTAACATACACAGTGTTTTCAATTTATAATTTTTTGTACATCTTTTTGATTTTTTAAAAATTTAAAAATTGTAAACTGGCTGCCATTTTGAAACAAGATGGCGGAGGCAGCTGGCCAAGTAACTCGGTCGAGACCTTCGAATGTCCTATAAACATACTCTGTCACATCCAAATAGGTACATAAATAAGAGAGTTACAGCATGACATATGTCATATATATATATATGGATACATATAAATCAACATTTGGATGGAGGGTGGTCTGGGGGTCATTATCGGTGAAAATATGCCAAAATTTTTTGGAATTGCTTTCCTCCGAACGGCTGCAATAGGTAGCTTTTTGTAATGTGGCTACCTAATACAATGTGGGTAGAAGGTCCGTATAAATTTCACAAATTGAGAAAACTGAATATAAAGTGATGCGGTAGTGGTGCTTGCACTAATAGTAATGGAGGGATGCGGGAATTTGTTTTAAATGTAAAAATAATTGTAGTTCAAAAACACACCGATATGTTCCGCTAACATCTATGCATCTTCTGGAAGTACGGAAATGAGGATGATTATACTAGAACTGACTAAATTATGACTAAGCTTATTATCAGAGATACTTTATTCGGCTAAATCATCAATGAATAAGTGACAGTGGTGCTGCAGATAATTTTATTATTGAATTGTTTTTGTGATCGAAATATTCGAAATGCATTCACTGCCCCTTCTCCGCTTACGAAAATCATAGGCAGTGTACTCAGTTAAAATAGGAGGATTGCACTTTGTGCCGTTATATTAAGAAATAAATAGACAACGTGAAAGTAGGACAAAGCTAAATATATGTGTAGAAAAGGGCAGGCAGCTGTTTCGGAGCTTCTAAAACGCCATCATCAGTGTAAATAATACAATTAGCTAAGTGTTTAACAATCACAATTTTAACTTTCCCGAATGATCAATAATGCAGAAATGGTCATCAATTTACGATCTTTATTTTTGGGAAACTTATCATATGTGGAAGAATTCTAACAGCTGGTCGATGATATGTCCAGAATACCCAATATTCTTCCTGCTTAAGTGGCCGCTTCACTGAAACTCCCGAGTGCGAAATACCATGTTTACATATGGGAAAAATTATAAGCGCAATTACTCATTACGTAATATGTTTATTAAAATACGGTTTTCACCATCAGAAAATAGACGTCACATGCCGACGATGTGCGTTTTTAAAAACTGTTTCCTTAAACTTTAAGTATTTTTAAAATCCCTACAAAATTTGAAATTTCCATTTGATGAAATTTTATCATCTTCTTAAAAATACTTAAAATTTACGGAGACAATTTATAAAAAAAGCACATCGTCGGCATCTGACATCTGATTTCTGATGATGAAAACTGTATTTTAATAATTATGTTGTAATGAGTATTCGCGCTTCCAAATTTTACCGTAACCGTAGGTTAAAATGGAATTTAGCGATCGAGGAGCTTCAGTGAAGCGGTCCCTTAAGAGGCTACTTCCCTCAGGCGAAAACATCCGCTCGCTAATGTTAATCCTATGGGGGAAATAATTTACGATATCGCGTTCGCATTTCAATATTTTTAAATGATTTTTTTTTTTTGCATTGGATAGCTGAGGTCAATCTCTTTGCACTCCCCTCTGTACTTTTTCGATTTTGGTTGTAGTTTTTTTTATTGAATATACTTTCACTTTTGAAACCGGTTCCGATAGTAAAAGTATCTTAATAAAACATAGTTGTAATCAAAATCGAAAAAGTACAAAGGAGCGTGCATAGAGATTGACCTCAGCTATCCAATGCAAAAAAAATCACTTAAAAATATTGAAATGCGAACGAGATATCGTAAATTATTTCCTCTATAGGATTAACATTAGCGATCAGGTGTTTTCGCCTGAGTGAAGTAGCCTCTTAAGCTCTTTCAGACTGGCTCAGAGCTTCTCATTGGTCTCCTCAATCACGTGGGAACCATTGACACCACTGTTTGTTTTTCAAAACCTTATACGCCATTTACTAGAAGATCTAGGCTAAGTAAATTAACTAGGGGTAAAAATCGAAAAAACGCAAAATGGATTCACTCTAAACCAAAAGGCGAAAATCGAAGAAGTCGCGGAAAAATTCGATCTAGAGTTTTCAAAACCCTACAAGAGACAGGGTATCTACGCCTAGATAACGATGATAAACCAATGTCTAAAATAACACAAAGTATCGAGAAGCAGCTGGGGCATTACTCTAGATTGCCTGCCACTGTAACCTGACCCGACTTATCTACCGCAATAAATAAATAAGTCGAAGAAATGAAACTCCAACTGAAAGTGAGTGGAATGTTGTAAAAAGAGTAATTTGGTATCTAAATATATATATAACGAAGAATTTATATCTAGTTATAAGCATTGAAGCAGCTCCAACTTTAGAAACATATACAGATGCCGATCGGGCTGGTGACACAAAAACCAAGAAATCAACCACCGGCAATTCATTCCTACTGGGACATAATCCAATAGAATGGATCACATAATGCCAAAACTGCATTACAAAATCATCTACAGAAGCAGAATACGTATTGGCCGCAAACGCAACTCAAAAAATTATCGGGATCACAAAACTACTTGAAAATCTTAACCTACCAAAAAACTACCATAGTTTGAAGACGCATTAAAATGATAGAATCTGAAAAACATTCAAACAAATCAAAACACATCGACATCAAATATCACGCGATAAAGCATCTGAAAGAAGCAGGAACCATTGGCCTATGATATTGTCTAAACAAATCAATGATTGCGGACATACTCACAAAACCCGCAGCCTAGGATGAATTTCACAAAAATAGATTAAAATTAAAATTAAGACCATCCCCCATTGAGAGATTAAGGAGGAACATGTTGGAAACCCATTCTTAAATAATCTCTCAAATAACCATGAACGTTCAAATGAAGATCAATCAAGAAATAATCACCGTTGATAACCAGGAGTTATAATCAAGTGTTTCAATTCGAGGAAGAAACATGATTCAACAAATGATGGATGTCTATTTTAATATTCAGCGACAGCTGGGCTAGTTCGGCATTTTTTTTTTAATGTTTTGTCAACTTTATATATACTGGGCGGTTATAAGAGAAGAACCGGGTGGGGTTCATTAAACCTTTAAAAATTCATTAAAAAGAAACAAATGATAGCGGATTACACGAATGGTATTAGAGGGCGATCAGATTTCTGTTTAATAACAAAAACAATTGTGGTTCAAAAAATTATCGATAGATGGCGCTGGCATGCAGAATTTGAAGCAGATGTATGCAAATTAGGTTTCTAGTAAGCGACCCATTTCTTGGAAGCTTCTGACAAGCTTCAGAATCCCAGCAGATAAAAAAGCCGTTTTCTCGTCTTCAGTCATTTTGCTGTGCAGAATATTCGCAATGCGCCAATTGCTGATTCCCCGTTCTTGTAAAAGAGTTTAACTAATACAGCTTGATCTGGTATCGACAGCATACTGCTGGCATCGAATGAAGAATCTGTGTGAATTGAGGATTTTATTGACAGCTTGATCTGCATAAATCTGCTTCATATTATGCATGCAGCGCCATCTATCGGTTATTTTTGAACCATTTTCTTTTTGTTCTTAAAAAAATCTGATCTATCTCTAATCCCATTCCTGTAAACCATTTTTTAGCATCATTTGTTTCTTTTTAATGAGTTTTTAAAGTTTTATCGAACTACTTATAAAATGCATTGCAATTCGAATAAATTCGTGGCTTGATGACGTCATATACTTTAAATGCTCTATGACTGAATTGCGTAAAAGAAACATCCTTATAACTCCAAAATTGATAATCCTATTAACTAACGGTCTACTGCGTCGGATCACTCTCAGAAATAAAACACTCAATTTTGACGATTCCGCAATCCTCAGGCCTCATTTCGTTATTTTTGACAATCATTTCGTCACAGAGTCACGTGGTTTTTGACGAAACGCGAATCCTCAAATATCTTGACGAAACTGTTTCCTCGCTGTCAAAAATAAAACTCTCACTTTTGACGATTTCGCAATTCTTGAGCTATATTTCGTCATTTTTTGACAATTATTTCGTCTCAAAATTAAGTGATTTTTAATGAAATGGAAAATCTCAAATATTTGACAAAAATATTTCCCCATTCCCGGCCAGATTATTTTTGTTACAAAATCGTTCAAAAAAAAAAAAAAAAAAAAAAAAAAAAATTACACGAAAGTATTAAATTTCGTTAAAAACGCTTAAAAAATTCTTCTAAAGTTACGGAATTTCGTTAAAAACGGTTAAAATAGTAAAATGCGAACATCATTTGGTCCATTTTCGATCGAAAGCATCAACATTTTTCCAATGGTTTAAAAAAATCACAATTTTAGGAGCTCTTTTTTATTTAAGAAATATATTCATATAACAATCAAATTTAAAATATGTATAACTGACCCCCCCCTCCCCTCTATAAACAGTAATCTTATCCGCTAAAATTGATGAACTCGCCTCCAAAATATGCACTTCAAAATTAATTATTTCTGATCAACAATTAGACCATATTTTAATTATTCATTGAACAAAAGAAATTTCTCTAATAAATTATATTAATCAACCCATTTTCTAATTATTTATTAACCATAGAAAAACCATAATAATAAACTAGCCTTATTAATTAAAACATGCAGAAAGTATAACAGCACCGATAAAAATACAATCTGAAAATATAAACACACATCAACATCCCATAAATACATTTAAAATCTAATAATTCCGAAGTCACGATAGCGAAGTGGTTAGAGCACTTAGCTACCAAGCCAAACATCGCGTGTTCGAGTCCGATCAAATCCCAGTGATCTTATTTTGCCGTAGTCAATTAAAGATGCTTCTAAAAACTCCGATAGATGGCAGCACCAACCTTTTTTTGGAACTTTCGTCAAAGAAACAATTTGAGGAAACTGATTTCTTCGTAATTTTGAGGATGCAAATTTACTCGATTTGACGAAATGTTTACTCGGAGCATTTTTCAAGAAATCGTTTCGTCAAAAACGAAGAAAATTTCTTGAAATTTGAGTACTCATTTTTGAGAGTGATTAAGCGTCTCATTTCCAATTAAAATATATCTTTGAAGTGAAATTTGGATGAAATACAGTGTCATGAAAAATCGAAGAGTGTGGAAAATTGGATTACAAATATCTCGGCAACTAATCATCCGATCGACTTCATTCTTAATGCAAAATTTATGTTTTATTCTTGTCTTTTATATTCACCCCTTAAAATAAACAACTTCGAAAATTTTTATATACCTTTTATCAGAAAGAATATTTTAAAAGTCCAAAAAAAAATATATAGTTCCGGATAATCAAGGTTACTGAAATTCAATAAGATTCTTTCCATTATTACGTACTAAGAACATACCAAATGTCAAGTCTCTTATCTCAATTTGTTCCGGAGATAGAGCGTTTACAAACACACATACAGACACACAGATTGACGGACGGCAATTTTTGTTTTCTAAAAATATGTTTTTCGGAATCTCCAATGTCTGAAACGTGTAAATCCGTCATTTTTTTTTTTTTTTTTTTTTTTTTTTTTTTAAATGATTACATGATTTACCCTATACTACGTATGATGGGTAAGTAATAAAATAACTTTGTTAATATATTTATATTATCATTTTATCAAGTAAGTTAAGCTCCTTTCTCATCTGAAAAAAAAAAAAAAAGTTTAAAAAAAGTTATAATAGTTATAAAAATAGTTATATAGTTATAAAAGAAATAAAAATACAATAACAAATCTTTTTTTGAATGACTCAAACAGCAGAAATCGAAATTATGAAGATACTATTTCTTTATTTCTGATTGGAAGTGCACACTTTCTACCTTAATTTACACATATGTGCACATAAGATTGCTAACTAACAACAAAAATATTTTAGTGCAGGCATGAAGTATGGAAGAAATTGTTGAAGGAGCTTTCATAATACATAAATTCCAATGAATATCTCAGAGAGAAACAGCCTGCGAAATTTCCCTTATATGCGTGACGTCACAAACCAGCAGCTCGAGGCTAAGGCTGCTGTATACAGCGTGTCCACGTATAACCTGACCGACCTTTATTTTCGCAACCGTTGGTCCTAGATGCATACTTCCAATTACAAAAATGGTTTAAATAAGGTAAATAATTACTTTTAACGTGATTTGGGTCAAGAAAAACATTTATTAAAAAATTACGAAAGTTAAATTTTTATACGGTCCCCCGGTCCTATAAGTGATATTTAGTAAAAATTTACTGTGACACTAACAAGTATGATAAAAAAAGTCCCATTCATCTAACATTAAAATTGACCGAATAACAGCTGTTTAAAGTTGGAGTAAATTTTTTGCTGCGAAATAGGGGTCATTCACAAATGTAGTAGAAATATAAATAATCGTCAGATATATCAAAAAAATAGTTGAGAGAAAAATTAACATTGCAATCTAATATAATTGTGAAATATATAATCATTCTGACATATTAATGCAAAATATACAATTTGTACTATACATATAAGAGGATAAAAAAACAGAATTTTTGTTAAATAAAAGGATGAAAAACAACAGCCTCAATTCTTTACAAAATGATACAGATTTTAAAATGCTGTTAGGTTACACTTTCTTTCAAATTTTGGATTGTGCCATGTTTTTTATCTTTTGAAAATTGATTCTTATGGATTTTTTAGTGCTGAATCCGAAAATGACCTTCATTTTAAACCATCACGTTAGGATTTTTCTCAAATCGCAATTTACAAATTTAAAAAGCTCAAAGTTAAAATTGATCCCTCCTCCCCTCCCAACCACATCGGACCCCTGGGCTGTTTAGCTGCAAGAAACCCAGTATAAGCCAAAAATGTGAATAAACTATTGAATTAAATAAAATTAAACTGAATAAAAAAGTCTTACCTCTATTTTATAATATCATATTTTTCGCTGTTTTTTAACCTTGAAATTTACGAAAGTTCTTTAAAGAACAAAGAAAGACTTTAAAGAAAAAAGAACCAAGGTAATTTTTTTTTATTCAGCGTTAAAAAATACATAAACCGTAATTTTAAAATTTAAAAAACACAACCATCGCAGGTTTATGTTATCTAATCTAAAACTCTTTCTTAAACTTGTTGATGATAATCTATCCTAATTTTTTTTGTGTTATCTTCTAATATAAGTATGTATAAGATAGTAAGCGTCGAAAATCATAATAATATTACATTGCCATCGGATTTAAGTCAGTATGTAAAATTTAACTTCGATCGGACATTTGAAAGTGAGTTAAACTTTGAGTGCAAATTTTAAACTGGAAAGACGATTGTTCCAAGTTAAATAAAACCTTATGAAAATAATTTTTGTTAAAAGAAATCATAGCCTCAAATCCTTTCAAAATAAAACTTATGTTAAAATACAATTATTTTAATTAATCTGAAACTTAAGTAATAAAAATTAACTCAATCGTAATAGTTGTACGATTTATTTCAAAGCGCACATACCTTGAAATAAGTTTAAGTACTTTATATACGACCCCTGAAAGCATGGCCAAAATCATCTCTTTTTAGATGCAAAAAAGTGGTATAAGTCATGCATTTCAAAGTTTCAGAACTCGGTCAATTTTAATGTTAGATGAATGGGACTTTCTTTGTCGTACTTGTTTGTGTCACAGTAAATTTTTACTAAATATCACTTATAGGACCGGGGGACCGTATAAAAATGTAACTTTCGTATTTTTTTTAATAAATGTTTTTCTTGACCCAAATCACGTTAAAAGTAATTCTTTACCTTATTTAAACCATTTTTGTAATTGGAAGTATGCATCTAGGACCAACGGTTGCGAAAATAAGGGTCGGTCCGGTTATACGTGGACACGCTGTATATATTTAGTAGCTTTACTCGAGGCTAACGAAAAAGAAAGGCTACCGCGGTGCTTTACCCATATCTTTTTTTACAGACCGCCGGAGTCAGGTGATGCTCGAATGCACCAATGCAGGTGTACGAAAAGAGCATCACGTCACTCTAGCGGCCTGTAAAAAAAGATAAGTGGAATGCACCGCGGTAGCCTGTCTTTTTCGTTAGCCTCGCCATCAGCTCTAGTGCGTGTCGTGCCTCCATTGGGATCGCATTCTTCCACAATGGTCAAAAACTTATCAATATGCATAAATGCTTCCTTCGTACTCTTGAATTGTCCAAGTCTTACCAGTGAATTTGTTATAAGATTTTTCTCCATTATTTCGTATTTTATTTATCTCTTGTAGTTTAACAAACTTTTCAGTTGACAAAGGGTTTGATTAAATTGAAATATAATACGAAATATGATCGAAAATCGAATGTTTGAAAGTCGAGGAATTTATGTGTTGTTTAATTATTTATTATATTCCCATTTAAATGTTTTTAAATTATTGGAGAAAATTTAATTTATGACATGTGATGACAAGAGACTATGCTAGATATGCCACTTGCAGAATGCCATTATGCATTAATAATTTGTATATTATTTCCATTTTCTAAAAATAAGCGTTGTGAATGCTTTTGTATTTTTTTCTTACGCGTAAAGTTAGGCTAATAAAATGATTTTTCCAAAAGACTCCTTAAAAGTTTAATAGATATTATTTTAGGATTACTGAGTTTGAGAATATAATTGTGTAAAATGACTGATTAATTTTACTTATTTTTATTTAAGCAAATATGTAATTTCATGTGGAAAGGATATCTATTTAGAAATTTTACACGAGTACTGCGTGTATGTGTATACACTAGTGTCCAGAATTTGAAAACAATAGTTATTTTTGGAGAATATTGTAGGTTATAAAAAAATTAATGAATTGGAATTTGGAATAGATTGTTAGAAAAAATTTTTGGGAAATTCACGTGCGAAATATTCGTCACTTAATTTAATGATTAAGATTTTATTACCAACACTCTAAATAAGAAAGAGTGACTATTCACTCCGGAGGAGTGGATATTCACTCTATCGCAGAGTCAAAATTTGCCCAACCTCTTTAGAGTGACTATTCACTCTAGGCAAAAGTGAAATTGTTCACTCTCTGAAAGAGTGAATACTCACTCCCGAGAAGTGAATATTCACTCTAAACAGGGGTGGATACTCACTCTTTCAGAAGAGTGACTATCCACTCTTGTAAAAAGAGTGGGTTTTTTCACCCTGATAGGAGTGAAGAGTCACTCTTTCATAGGAGTGGCTATCCACTCTTTCACAGGAGTGACTATTCACTCTTGCAAAAGGAGTGGAATTCTCACTCCTGACAGGAGTGAATAGCCACTCTTTCATTGGAGTGAATGTTCACTTTTTATGGAGTGAATTATTATTTTTTTTTATGTTTCTTTTATGGGCATTTTAAAAGAATCATATATTTTAGAGCATGCAATGAAAATAGACACAAGCATGGTAAAGATTGGAATAAAATACTTTATTAGCAATATTTATTTAATTCATAGTTTGTAACAGTAATTGAACTCTTAAGGAAAAATTAAATTAGAGTTACATAATGAATTAAATTAGATTACTGACAGAAATAAACTAAAATATTTTATTCCAAGCTTATCACTATTGTGTTTGCTTTCATTGCATGCCTTATAATGATATGATAGTTTTAAAATGCTCATAAGGGCAAGTAATTAACCAAAATCTTAATAAGTTAATATTATTTCTTTCTTTTTCAAGTACCCATTAAGTTGTATTTAGTATTTTAATAATTCCTGTGATGTACGTTATTATTATTTTTTTTTTCATGTGTAATTCAAATTTTAAATCTTTAGATCTCTGTATTAATTGCTAATGAATTTAAATCTAATCAAACATTATTGTTTACTGTATTTTAGTTTTTTTTAAAGTTTTATTAATAACTATTTAACAGATGGATATTCTATGACTAACAATGTGTGATTTCACTTTAATTTTTGTTTTAAATATAAACTCTTATCTTTTGACCGTACTTTTCAGTAAACTAGCGCTATTTCGCAAAGTCCTATTATTCTAAAATCATACATATTATTTCTGTTGTCAACATCCCTTTTTCTATGAATTTACAATACATACAACAACAAACGAGGTATTCTCCTTCGAAAGGTTTTTGAAGCAGCTTTTGACATAGTACTACGCCCACATTTCGTTAAAACATGGTTTTTGATTAAATATTGCTATTAATTAAAAATTAAATCGGCATTGTTTTTATAAATGAAATGCAAGATTTTTCCTCAAATTAGTGTTGCCACAAAAATAAAATAACCGCATTATATAGTGCTGAACAATGATTATAAAGAAATAAATAGTAGTACAAAAAAGATAAAATATCATTTCTCCACATAGGTTTATTTTATATTTATGGTTAAAAAGCAAAATTGATATTGAAATGTTTAAAAGAAAAAAAAGACACCATCGATCGGTCGAAGCAGTAGTATTTCACGTGTATAATAAAAGGTATGCTTTGTTATATTAAATTTTATTTTAAGTGCATTCAATTTTTTTTTCATGTTTTCCAAGAAGCGGATGTTTATCTTGGGAATTGACGAAGTTATGAATTTTTTTCTTCTTAAACTCTTATCCCCCCTTCCCCCCTTGAGGCCATTTTTAATGATTTCAAAAATCTGACATACATAAATTTTCGGTCCTTTTCCTAGAAGTAATAATAACTTTAAACGGATTTGATACGTATCATAATTAAGAAGTTATGCACTGTAAACTGAAATGTCTGAAATTCAGACACTAAGTGTCTGAGACGGATGGTTAAAAAAAGAGACACTTTAAAGTGTCTTAAAAATTTAAGACGCACTTAATTGTGTCTGAATTTCAGACACTTGAAACGTCTGAATCGCGGCCATTTTTTGCTCTGATTTGTGAGCAATAAGCAGCCATTTCTAACCACACTTTATTTTTTTCTTAAGCATTAAATGCAGCCATGTTTGACCACATTGAATCCTCAATAAATGGTAAAATATTTGCCCATAAAGCAGAGTTGAGGATTGTTACAGAAGCAGAACCTGATTAAAGCATGGGCAAACTGGGTCATGGACATAACACTCCCTCCCCCATGATTTTAGGGGGCCCCAAATTTGGTATGCAATTTCCGTAAATCTGATATTTTTAATTTCTTTCGACATTGTTCTGATTATATTCAATATTTTGAACTTTCAAAGAGTAAGATTAAAAACAAAATATATTTATTTAATAGTATTTGGGTAAATATAATTTTTGTTTTTAATTTTATCCTACTCTACAAGTTAAAAATATTTAAAATAATCAATCAGTACAACGTCGAAAGAGATTTAAAATATCAGCTTTACGGAAATTGCTTACCGAATTTGGAAGGCATCTAAAATCCAGGGGCGGGGGTTTGAGCCCTGGAACAATTTGCCCCTGCATAATCAGGAAGCAAACCCAACCCAGTTCGCTAAATAGAGGTAAACAGAAGACAAACACCGCAGTCCCGAGGTATCCGCTATTGAGAAGTTTCATTTTTGCAGTTCATTTTTGTTGGAGTGAGCGAGCGAAACATTTTTATGTGCGCAATCATATCTGCGCACTGCCTGCTTTTCCCTCCCACCCACACACACTCAGTCTGCGAGCGACCGTTAGATTGGAGAGACGTACGGAGAAGTATAAAAAGTTATTTCTGTGTGATACGATAAGCAAAGATATCGCTGTGTGATTAAGAAGAATTATATGTTTAAACTAATTGTTTTGTGTTGCAGTGTGTCGTCCAATAAATTGTTTTGTTCTGTAGAGATCCATGGTTTACTTCGTGAGTTATATTAATAACAGAACAACAAATGGTAGCAGAGCGTGGTTGTTGAATTTTGAAACCGAAAGTGATTGTGTTAAGATAAACATGGACAAATTAAACGTACCTGAATTAAATGGAACCAATTACTTTATATGGAGCCTAAAAATTAAAGCAGCTTTAAGTCTAAAAAGATTGGACAATGTCATATCTGAAATTAAAGCTACAGATCTAAGTGAAAAAGATTCCATCGAATGGGACCAGAAAAATAATGACGCCGTAGCTTATATTACATTGTCATTGTCGGATGAACAGGCATTACAGTTTGCAGCCGAAGAAAATGCGAAAATTTTATGGGAAAAAATAAAATCTACTTTCACCGGTCAAGCAGAAGACAGAAGGATTGACGCGGGTAACGAATTAAAGAACTTAGATATGAAATCAAATGAATCAGCAAATGATTATATCGCCAGAGCCCGGGGAATTGCCACTAAATGTCAAACGCTTGGATTGACTGTAACAGATCGAGAATTAGTGTTCTACACGGTACGTGGGCTGAAAGGAAAATTTTCAAAAGTAAGGGACATTTTAAAGACACAGCGTGAAAAATCTATGGATGAAGTGTTAGAAATTCTACGGGAAGAACAAACGAATACTCCGCGTTCTGAAGGGACCGCCGCTGAAGTATTTTACTCTAAGAAAAACAAAAGTCCACGACTGTGTTACATTTGTAGACGTCCGAATCACGTTGCAAAGGATTGTTTTTACAGGAACAATAGTTCTAGAAATGACAAGTCCAGTGGAAATCGACAAAGAAGAAAAACGCACTATGATGTAAATTATTCATTTAAGGACAGAAAAAATTCTGCACTGACTATTTCACCTGAAAACTATGAACTGTGTGACAATATATGGTTGTTGGACAGTGGTGCAAGTTCCCATATGTGTAATAACAAACTATGGTTTAAGACTCTAATTCCCGAAGAAAAGGATATATATCAAGCAGGTAAAAATTCAAAACTAATTTCGAAGGGTTTAGGTATAGTATCCTGTAA
Organism: Maratus michaelseni; assembly: GCA_963931845.1. Classification (NCBI taxonomy): domain Eukaryota; kingdom Metazoa; phylum Arthropoda; class Arachnida; order Araneae; family Salticidae; genus Maratus; species Maratus michaelseni. The sequence goes on along the minus strand of OZ007587.1, from coordinate 387,945,625 downwards.
TACGGTAAGTAAAAATAATTCCATCCATTTAACTATTAATGATGTTAGCTTTGTACCAGATTTGAGATATAATTTACTATCAGTCACTTGTCTAATGGATAAGGGTTGTAAAATTATTTCTAAACATAACTGTGTGCTAATTTTTGATAAGTATAATACTTTTCTATTTAAAGCATTTAAGAATGATAATCGATTAGAGATTAAACTTGAACCTGCCTGTAATACTCAGTGTAATTTTACTCGTAAAAGTACTAGTAATTATGAACTCTGGCATAACAGATTGTGTCACTTAAATTCAAAATATATGTTACAAATGAAAGAGTATATTGATCTTAAAGATGTAAATGTGTCTGATTTTAAATGTGATACATGTGATATAAGTAAGATAACCAGGAAAAGTCATCCGAACATTGATATTGACCAAAGTTATGATATAATGGAGTTATTTCATGTAGATTTGTGTGGCCCGATAAAGCCTGAATCACTTGGTGGGGCAAAATATTTTATGATACTAGTGGATGATTTTTCTGGAATGTATTTTACTTATTTCCTCAAAAGTAAAGATGAAGTATTTGATGTATTTTATAAATTTAAAGCTAAATATGAAAATCTTATGGGTAAAAGAATTAAAAAAGTGAGAAGTGACAATGGACTCGAATTTGTAAACACAGAATTAGATAATTATCTTGCTAATTCAGGTATATTTCATGAAAAAACTATTCCATATAATAGCGAAAGCAACGGAAAAGCCGAGAGAGCTAACAGGGTTCTATTAGATAGGGCTAGATCTTTGTTATATGAAAGTGAACTTCCTAACAAATTCTGGGCAGAAGCTATTAATTGTAGTACACAAATATCTAATATAACACCGCGTAAAGGAAAAGAAAAAATCCCCTTAGAAATTTGGACAGGTAAAAAGCCCAATTTAAACTATGTGAGAAAATTTGGCTGTTTAGCTTACTTTCATATTCCTAAAACAATGAGAAATAAATTCGATGTACCCGGAAGAAAAGGAATTATGTTAGGTTATGCGAGAGATAGGATAGGATATCGTATTTATGATGTGAAAAATAAGAAAATAATTGAAGAGCGTTCTGTTAAATTCAATGAAATGATAAAAGGGAGTAAATATTTTGGATTATGTAGATTTTCCGAGTGTTGGGATATTGAATCGCTAATAAATAAAAATTTTCAGGGGGAAAATGAAATTAATGAAAGTGAAAGGAATAAAATTATCAATTTAGAGATTTCTGACGCAACAGAAATAAATAACAGTTGCGCAATCCCATCAACAGAGCTTAATTTATCTCCAGGTAGACATGACGGCGGCAATTTGACCGGAGCGGGGGAAGGAAATAAGAACAAAATGAAAACCCGAAATGAAAATATTAAAGTTCGAAGGTCAGAAAGATTGAAAAATAAATATTCGTCAGCTAATTTAACTGATAATGTCCCAAGTAATTATTTAGAGGCAATAAATAGTATGAATTCACATGAGTGGGAAAAAGCTATGAAAAGTGAATTGGATTCTTTAATTAAGCATAATGTTTGGGAAATTGCAGATATGCCAGAAAAAACAAAATTGATTAAAAGTAAATGGGTATATGCTTTAAAAGAGGGCGATAATAAGGAAATAAAATACAAAGCAAGATTGGTAGCAGCTGGATTTAATCAGATTAAAAATAAAGATTATTCTGAGTCATATTCACCTGTTGTAAATATCGAGTCATTTAGATTACTAATTGCACTTGCAGCTAAATTAAATTTGATTGTTAAATTTTTTGATGTTAAAACAGCATATTTGTATAGTGACTTGCAAGAAACATTATATATGACACCACCACCTGGTTACGAAAATTTAATAGGAGTTAATAAAGTTTGTAAATTGAAAAAGAGTATTTACGGATTAAAATTAAAGAAGTACTCTGTAATATTGGATTAAATCAGTTAGGTTCTGATAACTGTATGTTTATTAAAGTTGAGAATGATAACATTTTTATAATATGTATGTATGTTGATGATTTAGCTATTTTTTGTAATAATCAAACAATGTATGAAAATATTGTTTCTAAAATTAAAAATGTATTTGAATTGTATGAAAATAAGAACTCTAAATTTTTAGGTATGGAAATTGAAAAATATGATAAAGGTATCAGTTTGTCACAAGTTGAATATATTGAATCATTGTTGGAAAAACATAATTTAGAAAATTGTAAATCTATGAAAACACCTATTGTTAAAGGTGAAGATAAAAGTTTCCCTCCAACAAATGAATTGTTTGACATGACTAAGTATCAGGAAATTATTGGTGAACTTTTATATTTAGCTAATAGAACACGTCCTGATATATCATTTGTCACGACTTATTTGTCTCAATTTAATCACAAACCAGAAAAGAGACATTACATTTTGGCTAAAAGAGTATTAAGGTATTTAAAAGGCACAAAAGATAAAAAATTATTTTACAGCAACGAATTTGGGTATTTAAATAGTAGTTCAGACGCTAGTTGGGGAAATGGAGAAAATGGAAAGTCTTTTTCAGGGGGAGTTGTCTTATTAGGAAAGTCATTAATATCTTGGAAATGTCGTAAACAAACAAGTGCTAGTCTTTCTACTTGTGAAGCAGAATTATTTTCTATTTCAGAAATTTGTAAGGATATAACATAGACTGTACATTTATTATCTGAGTTAAAGTGTAAACAATTTATAAAGGATGCCATAATTTTAAGTAGTGATAGCCAAGCAGCAATACAATGGATAAAATGTACAAGATCATCAAATAAATCTAGACATATGAACTTGAGATTTCATTTTGTAAGAGATTTGTTGTCAGAAGGTATTATTTCATTGGAATATGTTCAAAGTGAACATATTATTTCAGATTTCCTTACTAAAGCTGTAAATGAGAATAAATTGATATTTCATTATTATGATATGTGTAATTATTGTGTAATTTTATGTAATTTTTGTATGTATATGTATTTGTGTATTTTTGAACTGTTTAAAGAAAAAAAATGTATCTCTCGCAGGAGGGGTGTGTTGGAGTGAGCGAGCGAAACATTTTTATGTGCGCAATCATATCTGCGCACTGCCTGCTTTTCCCTCCCACCCACACACACTCAGTCTGCGAGCGACCGTTAGATTGGAGAGACGTACGGAGAAGTATAAAAAGTTATTTCTGTGTGATACGATAAGCAAATATATCGCTGTGTGATTAAGAAGAATTATATGTTTAAACTAATTGTTTTGTGTTGCAGTGTGTCGTCCAATAAATTGTTTTGTTCTGTAGAGATCCATGGTTTACTTCGTGAGTTATATTAATAACAGAACAACAATTTTCTTAGTAGAAAGTACAAGTTTCTTTGCTTGAAGTATGCTTTGAATTAGTTTAACATTTGAATAGAATTATTCAGTAATAATAATAATAATAATAATAATAATAATAATAATAAATAAAGATATTTTCTTTCCCTGAATGTTTTACATTATCATTCAAATATTAACATCTTTAAAAACCAAGGCTGGTGTTATAAACCCTTCTTATTTCAAAAAAAAAAAAAAAAAAAAAAAAAAAAGTCAAAGTATATTAAAATTTGCTAAACAACTTATATTTTTTATCTTGTACTTAGCATACTTAAATAGTCTAAAGCAAAACAAAAGAACCAATTAGCTCTGCCATCTGAAAAACATGGGTCTTATCTACTCACCCCCCCCCCCCCCCACACACACATACACACCACCACGACGTTTCACATTATATTGATTTTTTACTTAGAATATTATTCAATTTAATGCTAATGGCTGTATATCTTGGAATTTAATTGTATTATTCAGATGGAACACAGCAAATATATCTAAATGCAGTTTTTGTGTTTTGAGCAAGTTTTCATAAGGAAATATTTTAAAAAAAATCCATTCCCATAGGAAATATTGAAAATTTATTTATAAAATATTCAGAATTTCACGATAACTTGATTCTGATCAGTATTGAATTCAGACATTTTTCTTTGGGAGGGATTTCTATCTCCATGGGGAGACGTTTATAGAGTTTCGGGAGGGAAATTGCGCTTTTTGACCATTAAAAATCATAAAATCGCATTTTCGGGGGGGGGGGGGGACATTTATATGTTCCAGGGGAGAATGTCACCCCCCCTCCCCCTGAATTCAACAGAGATTCCGATGCTTTTGTGATTCGTTTTCTTGGTCTAGTAACAACAATGTTCAGGAAAGTTTCCCCACATAAATATAATTTTGTTTAACTTGAAACCATTGGCTTCGAAAATATAATTTGCAATAGAATTACTGATCTGTCACTAAAACTGAAAATATATCAATAATGCAATGTAACTGGAAATTGCAAGGAAAGAACTTAATAATGCAATATTAATTAAAAATTTTATATTTTTGTTATTAAGATGACCATATGGGCAATTTGTTTTTATATACAGATAAGATGATAATCGTAATAACTCCCTTAAAAAAATGTATGTATTCTTTTTTAATAACAGATCGATAAAAATAATTCTAGTTTCAAAACTAATCATGTCTTAAATATACATCTTAACTTGATGAAAGTAAATATATTAAATTGTAGCTTTTCTAATTTCCATTTTTTATTAAAAAAAAAAAAAAAGGAATAAAAAATCAATATTAAAATTATTTTACATCTTCTCCAGTTTCTTATAACGTAAAGCAACAATTTTAAGCAGTAAAGCAAAGGTAAATAATGATTCATATATTAATTTATTTACATGAAATCAAATTTTAGTTGTAAAAAAATATATTATTAATAAAATTAACTATTAAAAATACAAAATTGGAATATTCATTAAGTTAAACAATTACTAAGTCACAACGATTTACTTCTTATATGAGTCATTTATATAGTTCGTGATTCTTTCTCCGTGGTTCGTACGATCTATAATACACAATGCAATTAAAATTTATTTTGAAATTTTGCATTCTTCAATTAAAATTGCCATTAAAACTAATCTCAAATCTTATCAAATTAAGTTTCACATAATAATATACCATGGTTTGAAAACAACTATTAAAAAATATTCCATTTTATACAAAATATAGGTCTAAAGCAGTGGTTCCCAACCTTTGTTTGGCCGCGCCCCACCAAAGCATCTCTAAAATGATGATTGCCCCCCCCCCTTCCCCTATAACATATAATTTTTATAAAAATGTAAAAGAATGAACTCATGATTGAGTAAAAAGCATTTAACAGTGATCCTGAAACGTACCGAAGGTAATTGATGTATCAAATATTTCTTATAATCATCTAATACTACTCGTAATTTAAAGTATGGTTGGCACATCAAGTGTTAAGACAGTCAGTTTTAATCTCTTTGCAACGGTCGCCACATATGCGTGATGTATAGAGTGACCAGAATCCTTGATTAGACCAATCAATAATTTTGAATACAACATTTTTGTCTTATTTAATTACATAATTTCTGCGATTAAATTATGTAACAATTTCTAATCAGAATAAAACATGATAACAGATTCTGTAAAAGAAGGCCGTCAAGTAATTGTCAAATATACACTTGAATAGTTTCATGTGTAAAATGGATTTTCATGTGACATATTGCAGTGCGACTCATTCAATAAATATTCGAAAAAGTTGTTTAAAATTCTAAATTACTTATAAATCAGAAAAATTATAAAGAATTTTTAAATATATAAAAGCATTCAAATATCTTCAAAAGTTTTTCTATAATTATTCTGGTACAGCTGTATTTAAAATTTTTGAATGGACATTTTTTTTAAAATTGAATAAAAAACTTACTTTTTTCATTTTGATTTTTAAATTTGAATGTGTAACTTTTATTTTCAGTCTACAACATTACTATTACAAAACAAATTCATAGGGTATGGGTTCACACAAATTTGGAATTGCCCCCCTGTGGGGCGTACGCCCCCCGTTGGGAACCACTGGTCTAAAGAAATATTAAAAATTCATTAATACTGAAAATTGTACGCATTTATTGAAAACACACAAATGAACACACAGATATATATAAAAACTAAACATCTTTATTGGATATAAAAAAAAAGCACGTAACTATATAAAATACAAATTACTCTAATAAAAATAACTTAAATGCTGAATAAATAACAGTGTACACTATGTAGTAAAGTTTAATATTTTCCTGTATTCCTGATTGAAATTGAATTCATATATACACAAACCTATATCATACACAAACCCAACCTTACCTCCATAATAATCCAAGTTGCTGAAAATGTAAAAGAAAATATAGTATTCCACAATAAAGCGATTAAACGCCATTTTTAAAACATATATATGTTTTTAAAATATTATTTGCACGGCGTTTCCACAGTCTTTATACTATGATTCTTTAAATATGCTGTAGAATAATGGAAAAAAAAACCCAACGAGCTATATTGTAGCTAAATATGAAATTCAACAAGCCCAGGCATTGCTGTAAGAACACGCATACTGTTATAAGTACTATGCTAATTCATATCCAAATAGGTCCTTCGATATTGTAATAAAATGTTTTTTTTTTAGCATTTCACAGTATAAATGAAACTAAAAAAATCACTTGTCGTCACTTCTCGCAAAAAGAACACTCGTTGAAAGAACATTTAAATAGTAATGAGCCAACAGTCGATCTTACCAACGAACACAGAACACACACACAAAAGAAAAAAAAATGCATGTCAGCATTTCCGTTAGCGATGTCTGACTCATATTCGATTTCATCAGTTGACTTCAGATCATTAGGTTTTTATCAGCGGTTTGTGGGGGTATACAAACGGAATTTTTTCTTTTCTTTATTTCGTATTTTTTTTAAGTGTTACAATTATCAATTATGGTGCTTTAAAACAGAATGAAAACAGGGAAAAAATAAATATTTTGTCGTCTCACATTTAAATAATTACTCGAATTTTGATAAATTAAAAAGCAATTTTTATACTTCAAATTTAGATGTGTCTGTGGGAGGGAGATGAGATGTGTAGTTGGTATATTCTTTTAGCATAATTGCCGCCAGGAGGTGAGGCAGTGAAGGGCATTGCCCCTCCCTAGATTTTGAAATTTAATAAATTAATTTTTGTTTCTCTGATTATTAAAAAATAAATAAAATTTACACTTCCAAGTGATTATGGAATAATTAAACCTTAAAAGGAAAGGATCTGAGAAGTTTTCGTCAGAGAAGTCCCCCCCCCCCCCCTGAACTTTATCGTAAAAAAAAAAAATCTGTTATGTGCGTTAAATTTATCTTAAACGGATTGTTCGGGTAACCAGAGTCCAATGATTTTTTTTTAAAACCTGCTAATTTGCACTTATAAAACTGCATTTTCAAAATTGTTATTAGAAATTTATTTTTAAGTATTTAATATTTTTAATTGTAAATTTTTATATTGTTTTTTTAAGTTGGTATGTTTAAAAATGATCATGTGGATGCGGTTTGACAAAATATTTTATGTTTAGCTTATAATCTGCATTTTTAAGTTTATAATCTGCATTTTTAAAAATCGGTCTAGGCTGTGGACCAGAGGCATATCTTTTGCAAAAGCTTGTTCCTCCCCACGGCGCTCACCTCTCATTGTATTAAAAGATACATATCTTACTATTTTCAAATATTTTAGGAAGGGGTGTCCTTCATTGCACCCCCTCCTCCTGAGTACGTCCATGAACGCAAGTAATTTTTGCAGCGCTTTATATTTTTGCGAAAAGAATTATTTAATTAATGCACAAAAATAACTTGTTTTCAAGATTTGTACGCAGACTTAAAAATTTTTGACATACTACTTTTGTTAAATCTTCTACAAAGTAATATTAGTTAGTAGATGAAAAAGAATCTTAGCACCTTTCATCAATTAGAAAACATTCTCTGAAGGTTATAATGCTAGCATATATAGTGATACAATCGCATCACAGTCATCACATGCAAATTAAGACACTTGAGGGTCTAAATTTCTAAATGTCGTATTTTCAGACATATCATCAATATTCAGACATTTTTCTCAGTTCGTTTATACTATGTCCATAGTAAGACACTCGTGTGCCTTAAATTCAGACATCTCTGATGTCTGAAATTTAACTTAAAGTGTCTGAATTATTTTTTCAGACACTTAGAGTGTCTGAAATACATTTTCAGACACATATGTGTCTGAATTTAAGACGTCTCTATTTGCAGTGTGGGTTTTTTTCTGTTTTCACAACTCTCGCCCCCCCCCCCCCCATTTCGATTTTGCCCATTAACGAACTTGATCGAGATTTTATGTCCCTTGATTATATGTATCAGTTTGGAAGAGATTTGTGCAGAATTATTGAAGTTATCGTGTCCATAAAAAATTATATAGCTATATAGACAGATAGATAGATAGATAAAGTTTTGAACTGGGGGGGGGGGGGGTTCTATGGGTCATGATCGGCGTAGTTCTGCAAAAATTTTCAGATATTCCAACATAGGGGAGAATGTAATAGGTAGTATTTCTTACGAAATCTACCTAAAAAGAAAAAGAAAAAATGATAATTTCGTTTCTCTCAATAAATAAATCTGTACAAAATTATATAATGCCAGGCTTTCACTCTTCAACGGAGTGAAATATTTCAATCTTGTCAAAGGAGTGAGACAGTCACTCTCGACAATGGAGTGACATATTTCACTCCTTTCTAGAGAGCGGAAAATTCCACTCTTTAAGGAGTGTATTTTTATAAAATTCACTCCAAAAAGAGTGAAAAAGCCTCTCACTCTTCCAAAGAGTCAACTTCTCACTCCTTCCAATTTTAGAGTGAATACTAGCTTTCAGTGGCGACGCCGCTCACATAGAATGTAAGCTTTGCCAGAAACTTTTTAATGATATTTTAGGTAGATTTGGTAAGAAATACTACCTATTACATTCTCCCCTAAGTTGGAATTTGTAAAAAATTGTTGCAGATCTAAACCGATCATGACTCCCAGAACCCAAAATCACTCCCAGTTCAAAACTTTATCTATCTATCTATCTATGTCACTTTTCTATGGACACGATAACTTGAAAAATTCTGCAAAAAAATTCTTCTCTTCCAAACTGATACATAAAATCAAGAGGCATAACATCTCGGTAAAGTTCGTTAATAGGCAAAATCGAACCAAGGGGGAGGAAATGGGGAGGGGCTTTTTGTGAAAACAGAAAAAATACCCCATAATTTCTTAATTATGATACGTATCGAATTCGTTTAAAGTTATTATTACTTCTGGGGAAAGGGCCGAAAATTTATGTAGGACAGATTTTTGATATCATTAAAAATGGCCCCAAGGGGTAGAAAAAAAGGGGGGTTTAGAAGAAAAAAATTCATAACAATTCATCAATTTAAAAGATATAAAATCCGCTTAGATTTATTACAAACCCTCTTAATATTATCTAAAACTTTTATATTGACACGTTTTTTTATAGAACCAACCCATATAGCAGCAAAAAAAAAAAAAAAAAAAAAAAAAAAAAAAATCCCTGCTGGCTCCGCCTGCCAACAAATTAGGTTTAGAAGTGGGTGGTCCAACTACCACATCATGGCAAAAACGTCACTTCTTCCGCAATTCCCAACAAACAAGCGCCCCACGGTCTGCGTTTTCGATCTACCTATGCCTGTAGGCCGAGCCGTCAGGCCATTTTTTTTTTAAATGAGATTTTTAAAAAGCTAATTATTCATAATCGAGTTCAACTAATCACAGAAGTTTTTCCCATAACTCTATAACTAAGCAACGTAGAGTGGTGTGTTACACACTGAAATATTCCCCCTCCCCCCCAAATTACCTAACTGGCAGTCTAAATCCCATAGAAATCCGCTTTGTAGAACGTGAGTTATAAGCGGTTCGAAATGAAATACGAATTTGCATTATATATACACTGCAAAAATAAGCAGTATTACGCTACAGCGCCAGCGTGGCATCGTATTACTGCTTATTTTACTGTTTATTACTGTTAATTTTACGGTATAATACTGCCAGCTGGAATGCCAGTATTATACTGTGAAAACAACACTTTTTTTTTGCAATGTATATATAGTTACTCAAAAATTTGAATTTTATGAAAGAAGGTGTATATAAAACTTTAATATAACTATTAACATTATATATTTTATATAACATTAACTTTTATATAACTATTTATTTTATATATAATTCAATTATATATATATATATATATATATATATATATAATTATAATACCTTTGAATTTCAAAATACATTAAACAAGTTCTAACAACATATCTAGCCTAATCTCCTATTAAGATAGGTAATCATAAAGTGTATATATATATATATATATATATATATATATAATACTAGCAAAACCCGCGGCTTTGTTCGCGTAATTCTTGAAAAATGCCAAGTGGTATTCGTTGGCCTACTTCCATTACAGGAAATTTTACTGCCACAGATAATTCAGAAATTACTAATTAAGCCACACCAATGTCGAAAAAAAATCGAAGTTTTAGAAGAACGTTTTTCGCTCTTTCAACCCCCCCCCCCCCCTTTGTGGTAGTGTCACCGATATAAAATATAGCTGTTACAGCAGGGACTGTCACCATCAATTTTCCGCCATCACTTTTGAAAATGGTTCTGTAGTTCCATAGATTCCATAGAAATTGTAATTTAGAATGTTTTTAGAACGCTTTTAGCTCATCTCACAATTTTAAATTTCGAATATTTTAAGAATTTGTTTTTAGAGAGCATTTGCATCTTATAAGTAAATACCATGCCAAATTTCATGTTTCTAACACCTTCAGTATAAAAAAAATCGAAATTGTAGAATGCTTTTCGCTCCTGCACTCCCCTGGGGGTAGTGGCACCGACATAAAATATAGTCTATGTTGGAGCAGGGACTGTCACCATGAATTTGCCACCATCACTTTTGAAAACGGTTCTGTAGTTCCAGAGATTCCATAGAAATTATAATTTATAATTTTTTTAGAACGCTTTTCGCTCATCTCATCCTTTTAAATTTCGAATTTTTTTTTAAATTTATTCTTAGAGAGCATTTACATCTTATAAGTAACTACCATGCCAAATTTCATGTTTCTAACATCTTCAGTATAAAAAAAATCGCAATTTTAGAACTTTTCGCTTCTGCACACCCCGGGGGGTAGTGGCACCGACATAAAATATAGCCTATGTTACAGCAGGGACTGTTACCATCAATGTACCACCATCACTTTTAAAAATGGTTCTGTAGTTCCAGAGATTCCATAGAAATTGCAATTTAGAATGTTTTAGAATGCTTTTCGTTCATCTCACCCTTTTAAATTTCGAATGTTTTTAGAACGATTTTCGCTCATCTCCCCCTTTTAAATTTCCATTGTTTTTAGAATTTGTTCTTAGACAGCATTTACATCTTATAAGTAATTACCATGCCAAATTTCATGTTTCTAACACCTTCAGTATAAAAAAAATCGAAATTTTAGAACTTTTTCGCTCCTTCACCCCCCTGTTGGTAGTGGCACCGACATAAAATATAGCCTATGTTGGAGCAGGTACTGTCACCATCAATTTGACACCATCACTTTTGAAAACGGTTCTGTAGTTTCAGAGATTCCATAGAAATTGTAATTTTGAATGTTTTTAGAACGCTTTTCGGTCATCTCACCCTTTTAAATTTCGATTTTTTTTAGAATTTGTTTTTAGAGAGCATTTACATCTTATAAGTAACTACCATGCCAAATTTGATGTTTCTATCTCCTTCAGCATAAAAAAAAAATCGAAATTTTAGAACGTTTTTCGCTCCTGCACCCCCCTGGGCTTAGTGACACCGACATAAAATATAGCCTATGTTGGAGCAGCGATTGTGACCATCAATTTGCCACCATCACTTTTGAAATCGCTTCAGTAGTTCCAGAGATTACCCCCTACAAACAAACAAACAAACAAACAATCTTTACTCCTTTATAATAGATTAATGACCATAATATATTATTTACGCATATTGAATTTCTTCTTCATTACCCCCCCCCCCCACTTGTCTCCTTTTATTTCTGTCTGTTTTTGAATTTATTTGCGTTTGTTTTTATACATTACATATTACTTTACATGATTCTTTTATAAGTATTGCTGTTATGCGATATTTAGTGTTTAAAAAACAAATTATCAGAATATAAAAATGTTTTCCGAAACTTAGTTGTTTATAGGTAATATCAGAATGATTATCAGCTCAAATTCTATCTAATTAAGTAAAACTGTTTCTAATTTAATGTTTACTACATTGCAATAGTTATGAAACTTCACCTAATGGAAAGGGAAAAAAATAAATGTAAGTATATTAAACGCATGTTCTTCCATGTCATTGAACATTTGGTGGTTACTAACTGGAAATTTTAAAAAACAAGGTAATTATGAACTATATAATTTCGTAAACGGAGTTTATAAATATTTACGACAGGTACACAATCTGCTTTCCTTTGTTGTGGTAGCTGGAAACCAGCGAAATAAGTTTTGCATAAAATAAAGAAATTGGTATCTCCTTTCAGAACGATAAATTTATTTTAAAAATTAACTATTAAAGATAAGATAGAAATATATATCTCAATTTATATCTTAATTATGCACTAGATGCGCCAAAAGTTCGTTAAAAATTTAAAAATTCATCAAACAGATACAAATTATGCTAAAAAATTGCGGTTTACAGGAATGGGATTAGAGGGAGATCGGATTTTTTTAATTAAAAAAAATTTTGGTTCAAAAATTACGGATAGATGGCACTGCATGCATAATATGAAGCAGATTTATGCAAATCAAGCTGTCAGTAGAACCCCTCAATGCACACAGTTCCTTTATTCGATGCCAGAAGTATACTATCGTTACCAGATCAAGCGTTGTTTGTTAAATTATTTTACAAGAAGGGGGAATCGGCAACTGGAGCATCGAGAAAATTCCGCACGGCAAAATGACTGAAGACAAAAAAAGAGTCTCTTTCATGTGCTGGGATACTGAAGCTTGTCAGTCGCTTCGTAGAAATGTGTCTTTGACTATAAGCCTAATTTGTACACATCTGCTTCATGTTATGCATGCCAGTGCCATTTATCGGTAATTTTTTAACAATAGCCTTTTTTATTATTAAAAGAAATCCGATCTACCTCTAATCCCATTCCTGAAAACAGCAATTTTTTAGAATAATTTGTTTCCTTTTAATGATTTTTTAAAGTTTTAACAAAGTTTTAGCGCACCCGGTACGTCTAGTTAACCTTTAAAAAATTATTATTATAACTACCTGCGTAGCAACCGGTTTTGTCGTATTTGTATTTAAAAGATCTTTCCAATTTTGGGTTTTTTTTTTTAATTCAACTGTATAAGGCAAAAGCGAAAAATGTAATTATTAGGGCTTATAAATCTTATTTATACATTTTGTCGTTGTAAGATTCCTTTAAATTGATCAATTAGTTGTCGAATTTTTGAGTTTTGTAAGATTGGTTTATTGATTGATTCTCTTGGTTTTTGTCTGTTTTCTCAAAAACAATTTTATATATCGGAATGCAACAAGTTGCAGATTGTAGCTAGAAGCATTCTCTAACTGCGCCTGATAACTTTAGTGTTCGATAGGCAACCCTTTTTTATCATATTCCGTATAAACAAACAGACAGACAAAAGAAAAATAAATAATTTTTTTTTAGTATACGTCGTCTTAAAGCTCGAATGAACTTAAAAATAAATCCGTTTCTGAAACTAACAGACACTCTTATATATTTGATAGAAAAACCCACATAATTTCTTTCAAATAGATTATTCCCAGCGAAAGAAAGGAAAGATCCTGAAAAGATAAATTGATTCTGATAAGTGGAAATTCAATGTTTCTCTCCAAAGAGACCATATGTGTAATCGCGGTTTAAGTAGAAACTTTAAAGTACTGATAAACTGTTTATTAATATGATTTCTTTTTGCAATCTAGAATATGTTTTAATGTAATAAGGAGCTAATATGTGTGCTCCATATAATATTAAATTTAATAGCGTAGAAATATTAAAATATTATAGTCATATATTCTTCAAGCATGAAAAAAAACATTAATAATAATAACTATTTATTTATGATTAGGAAGTAATTTCCTTTTACAGTAATAACATGGATTATTACGCGTTCAGTGCAATCCTGGAAAATGGATTACGTCAAAGAAATTCTGGTTTGGCGGAAAAACGAAGGTAATAGAAATTTACTTACTTATCTTTTTCTGCGCAAACGAAAATATTTTATATCAATATTAGTATACATTAAAAGAAATATTCATGAAGTATGCTTGTAAATCTTCAGAAAAATGTTATTTCTTAATCAAATGTTATTTTTTAATTTTATTTTTTAGATGGTGAATTAATTCATGTTTTTGCTTATTATTAAATTTCATTTCCTCAAAGATGTTTTCCTACGATTTCATGTTAATAATTTTAAAATAATGGAATAGTTTTAAATAGTTTTAAATCATTACGGTGTAGTGTGAAATCTGGTTATCTTATGTGAATTTTTAAAGAGAAATACTCTGATATGACAATAGAGAATTGAAAAAAAAATGCTGTAGAATTCACTAAAGTAACATTCAAAGAAGATTCAAAGTAAAAAGTGTATGTGTGTAAGAAAGAGAGAGGTGCAGTCTTTAACCCTTTCCGGCGCTGAGTAAATCTGTTTGAAAAATGATGAAATAATGGACTGACACCGGAATTTACAAACGAATTTATTTGAAAATAAAAACTTGCTTATTTTCCGGTACTGAATAAAAGGAACATTTTAATTAAATATTCTTGGTGCCGTTTGTCAGTTTTGGAATTAAAATTAGGTGTCCTTTTTTGTGGACACCGCCCGTTAAAGGGTTAATAAACATAACAACAGCAATCTCTTCAGCTAAGCATCAGCATCACCTCAGAAGTCGATGCTACAAACTCAGTTGATTCTGACCACTGCAATCAAAAATAAACTAGTCGGATGTGTCAATCCCAAAAATTTCTTCTATCTCACACAGGTTTCGCATGCACTAAAAAGAATCAGCGCCAATTTATATCAAGGTATAACTGAATCTAAAGTTTTATTAAATTCCGTGCATTAGTTCTTGAGATATGACTATCGCTAAAATCGTGTAATCGTGTAGCATAGCAGCGTCACCTATCGGGAAATTTAGACCAAAAACTAATCAACAACAACTTATGTCAACGTCTAACTGAATCTGAAGTTTGATGAAAATCCGTGAATTAGTTATTGAGATATAGCTATCGCAAAAATCATGAAAAAGTGGTGTAGCAGCGCCACCTGTTGGGATATCTATATCAAAACGTAATCAGCGTCTATTTATGCCAAGGTCTAACTGAATCTGAAATTTGATAAAAATAAGTGCATTAGTTCTTGAGGTAGAGCTGTTGCAGAAATCGCGAAAAATGCAGCATAGTATCGCCACCTATTGGGCGATTTTCACCAAAAACTAATCAGCGCCAATTTATATCAGGGACTAACTGAATATAAAGTTTCATTAAATTTCGCGCATTAGTTCTTGAGATATAGAGCGCCCACAAAATGTTTGTCACATACAGATAGACAGAGTCACAGACTCACAGACAGACATTTTCTAAAAACAGTCAAATCGTTCTAAAACGTATAAATCCAACAAAAATTTGAAGTCAAGAATTTTCATGAATCCAATACTTTCTTCTTGTAAAGATAGAGGAAAGTAAAAAATTTAAAGTAGGGTCCGAAAAATAAAGTCCGGAAAACTTTAAAATTATACACTGAAAACGGAACCTCCACTATCTGAAGGGAGGAATAAACTAGTAAATCTACAGATCAGTAGCCTCAAAGTCATCTCTGAAAGTCAATGTTTTTTAATCTCACTTTTCATAATATTTAACATCTTACAATCTGCAAATTAAATTTTTTTAATTATTACATATATATTAGTACGCATATAAAATAATTCGAATGTTTCAGAAATTAGAAACGTTAAATTAAACACGGTTGATGCAATAATATTCTGACATTCTTATGAACTTCATATTATTTTTTTAGATAAAGAAAATACATTTTTTCAGGGGGGCTCTGCCTCCCTGAACCCCCCATAATCTTATTAAATTTATATTCAAGATTTTCTATTGATTGTGTGAATGATTCTAGTGTATCTTGGATTTCGTTCTACACAGTGTTTTTATTAGGATAAGTAAACATTTCGAAAATAATTTCATGTTATCCTAATACTTAAATACCTGCCAACCACAAAACACTCGCATCTGATAGATAAGTTGAATAATATCTCGTGTACAAAAGCAACTTATGGAAATGTAAACTGAATCTACTACATTTCACTTATATCTATTTCAGAAATCTAGTGTTATTACAATTTTTGTTTCAGAAAAACAGTTTTGATGGTCATTCTATTATATTTATTTTACCTTAGTATATCCTGATCTAACTCGATGGCAATATCATACTAAAATATTCCCAAAATAGGCTTATTTGGAAACTTTGAAACTTATTGGGTAATCATTCATAATCGTGGCCACTGCCAATTCACTAAATAGCAACCGTGATTTGGCGCTATAAAGTATTTTTTGTGATAACTTTTTATGATCTCAGTTTCCAATAATTGTGCTATTTCAGGCTGTATGGATGCGTTTTATTACGCTAATTTCTTTAGATTAACCATCTCGTTGTACGAGATATTACATCCTATTTTAAAAATAATACTAATTTTCAACCACGAAAAATCCACATCTCTTCCAGAAAATGAATACTATTTCATGTAAAAATATTTCGGTTATCATTCTATACTAGTTAAAAGGTAACTTGTATCAAAATAAATTCTCATTTATTTCAATAAAATATTAAAATCACCCAAAAATATTTTATTTTGCGAATAAAATATTGTAGCAAAATAGTCTGAGTTATTTGAATTTTATTATTTTGATATTCTTTGAAATATAGTTGCTAGGTTACGGTTAAATTAAAGAGGAAAATAAAAATAAATGTATTTTAAAATTTGCAAAAAAAGATAAAATAAAATGTATTATATTATTAGAACAGATGTATAAAATTGCACCAAAAATTATACACCTAATTTAAAAAATCTGACGAATGTATTAACAAAATTTCAAATTAATTTGAATAATTTAAGACCTGACTTGATAAATTTTAGCCTTCATAACTTACCGTTTAAATACATTAATCAAATGTGCCATTTTATTTTCAACGAATGAAAAATTTCAAAATCGTCTGAATTCCCATAGGAAAGCATTATAACCGAAAAAGAAATGTTCTATATTTTCCGAACGAATGAACCAAATGTAAATAAAAACTATACAGCTAATTCCGGGTACCTTACCAACATACCTACCAAATATCAAACTAATTGGATCATTTTTGCGGCAGTTATCGCGGAACAGACAGACAGACAGACAAACAGACAGACAGACAGAAACCAAAAACTTTTCGTGTCTCCACAGAGAGAGTGAGCCTCAACTGACGTTTCGGCAAAAATATGCCACCAATACAACGTCATCCCTGACGCAATCGGATACGCCCCACGATTGGGGAGGAAACGTGCTCACAGGAGTGATGCCGTAATAGCATTAGTGAAAAACAAAAATCGTCCTCACGGCAAATTATAGTGCCGGCCGCTAGAAACAAACAATTTGAGAATTCTCCCAAATAATATTACAAATTCCAAGTCCGAAATACTAACTACCAAAAGTGCCAAAGCCACAGTATGTGCGTTAGGTTTTAAATGAAATTTATTATGTAGATTTCGTAAGAAATACTATCCATTACCTCTATAAGTTGTAATTTTTGAAAAATTTTTGCAGATCTAAGCCGATCATGACTCATAGAACCAAAGCCACTCCCAGTTCAAAACTTTATCTATTTTTATGGACACGATAACTCCAATAATTCTGCACAAATCGCTTTCAAACTGATACATGAAATAAAGGGGCATAAAATCTCGGTCAAGTTCTTTAATGGGCAAAATCGAACCAAGGGGGGGGGGGGCTTTCTGTTAAAACAGAAAAAAAAAACCTATAATGCCTTAATTATGATACGTATCGAATCCCTTTAGAGTTATTATTACTTCTAGAAAAAGGGCCGAAAATTTATGTATGACAGATTTTTGATGTCATTAAAAATGGCCCCAAGGGGGGGAGGGGGGGAAAGGAGGGTTTTAGAAGAAAAAAATTCATAACTTCGTCCATTCAAAGGATATCAAATCCGCTTAAACTTATTATAAATCCTCTTAATATTACCTAACACTTTTATATTGACAAGTTTTTTACAGGACCAACTCTTATAGCGAAAAAAAAAAAATAAATAAATCCCTGCCGGTTCCGCCTCCAAACAAGTTACATTTCGAAGTGGGCAGTCCCAGCTGCGGCATCATGGCAAAAAGGACGTTTATTTCGCAATTTCCAACAAACAGGCACGCCACGGCTGCGTCTTCGAAATCTACCTGTGCCTGTAGGCCGAGACGTCAAGGATTTTTTTTATTAAGAATCTATATGCAATCTCAATTCTCAACTAGGAATGCTGGATGTTTGATTTTCTCCAGTTCCAGCAGATGAATGAAGCGCACATGCATGCAGTTTTCATATACAATCCGAGTCAACGGTTTCTCTGCGATATCCTTTGTTGTAGACGTTTTCACTTGAATCTTGTGCCTATATAGGAGAAATAGAATGATTTTGTGATACGACAAATTTCAAACTAGATGAGAAGAAAAGATATTTTTCGAAGTCTTCAATTTATACCTCACTTCATATTCATACATAAATGCGTATTTCTGACATAGTATTCAGACATATATATTTGTATTCATACGTATCCGTTTCATCCATACTTCTAGTCATGTAAAAATGTACGCTTCAATAGATTTAAAGTAACTCCCTCCCACTCCTCTATAAATAAAATAATTAAATTAAAGTTCTATGAATATACTGTAATAATATGGGATTTTAGACTTTCTTTTTACTTTCTTCTATCTTTACAAGAAGAAAGTATTGGATTCATGAAAATTTTCAACTTCCGGTTTTCGACGGATTTATACGTTTTAGAAGGTCCTGAACACGATTTGACTGTTTTTAGAAAATGTCTGTCTGTATGTGACAAAAATTTTGTGGGCGCTCTATCTCAAGAACTAATGCACGAAATTTTAAAAAAACTTTAGATTCAGTTAGTCCCTGATATAAATGGGTGCTGATTAGTTTTTGGTGAAAATCGCCCGACAGATGGCGCTGCTATGCTGCATTTTTCGCGATTTCCGCAATAGCTCTATTTCAAGAACTAATGCACTTATTTTCATCAAACTTCAGATGCAGTTAGACCTTGATATAAATAGACGCTGATTACGGTTTGGTATAGATATCCCAACAGGTGGCGCTGTTATACCACTTTTTTCATGATTTTTACGATAGCTATATCTCAAGTACTAATGCACGGAATTTCATCAAACTTCAGATTCTGTTAGACCTTGACATAAATAAATGCCGCTTACGTTTTAATGTAAGTAGCCCAACAGGTGGCGCTGCTATGCTACTTTTTTCATTATTATCACGATGACTATATCTCAAGAACTAATGCACGGATTTTCATTAAACTTCAGATTCCATTAGACGTTGACATAGGTTGTTGTTGATTAGGGTTTGGTCTAAATCTACCAACAAGTGGTGCTGCTATACTGCATTTTGCAGGATTTTTGCAGCAAAAAGTATCTTCTACAACAATACCTAATTCAAAAGATAATACTTGATAAAAAGTAACATTTAAAAATAAATAGTACTACATTTAAATTTCCTTACTAAATTATTTGCATCATTCCGAATAATGACCAACTCCTAATATACACAATATACACAACGGCAATCCTTAGACCGACTACTTAACAGTCCGGTGAAGAAAATTTAAAGAGATTTTTAGTAAAAAACATCAAAGAGTGGTTTTAGGAGGGTTAAGACGTTTAATACATCGACGGCAGAGGGAGCTTGGAGCTTACTCATCTACTCTGACCAAAGCCTATACACCACAGCAATACCTAGCTCGATTAGGGGAGATTTACAACCTCAATTAGAGTTTGTACTAGAACTTTAATATTTAACCTTTCGCTACTAAACCGCCCAAGACACCCGGCCAAGCAAACTACTGCCAAACCGACAGAGCCACTGAAAAACAGGTGTTCTATTTTCTCACCTTCGGAAATATTAAACTATTGTCGCAGAGTAGGGGATTATTTGCAATCAATGGGTGCCTTTTGTACTAGTGTTCTTAGGAAGGTTCTACTTTCGAAGATGGCTGTATTTTTATTGTGCTCTAACAAGTAGGCAGGCAGAAGAAAAGGGGAGAAAAAATCTCGCAGCATATTTCAGTGTTCGGGCGTTTGCCATATTTAGAATGCTATTGGCGTATTTAGGCTTCAGTATTCAAAGGCTTAAGTACTCAGTCTCAAGATCGAATTTAAAAAAATAAAGCCATATTATCTGTGTCTTACTGAGCTCTATGTTTGTGGTAAATTACATCGTAATTATTCAAACCATTGCCGAAAAACCGTGTTCATTTCATTGTCAGATCGAAGTGGATACATAGATAGCTTTGCTCACTTTCGGCTATTGCGCTTTAATAATGGGTATAGTTATAGCTAAATGCATTTCCAATTGACACTCAGAGGAAGATATAAGTAGAGCATGGATCCTATTGTTGTTTGGAGGGAAAGTTGAAACAAATATCAGGTTCTTTTTGGCGCTTTAAAATTGTGCGTTTTGGCGGTAATCGCTTTCTTGGGAAGTTAGATTTCATTCTCGCAATAAAATAAACGTAAATATACAAGCGAAAGTGAAACAACAAACTGTTTGTGGCTTAAAAAAATAACAAGTTCTTAAAAGAACTGTTTAAAATAAAAAGGCACATAAAATTAAAAGGTACAGCAAAAGCGCGTCAGTTCAAAAGGAACGCAGACGCAATAAACTTACTGCGGGAATCCGAAAATTGCAAGCAGATGTTCACGGGAAAAATCGGTTTGGCCCACTGCCCCAGCCCACCATCACATGGTGGGCTAATCATCTTGGCTTCAAGAAAAGGTTACCAATCCTTAGTGTAGTTTCAGACGTTTGTGAATTGACCTTGCCAGTTGTCGATAAGTCTTGTCTAAAGATGTAGAAGTAGACTTGATATTTTGTAGAATTATTTAGTCGTTTTATGTATGGTAACGTCATGTGAGGTTGTATTAAATAATAGCCCACAGCGAACTGCACATATTTATATTTATTTCTGTATCACATATAAACCTCATATGAAATTGAATAATGCTCGTGAAATACAGCAATAGATAGCAAAGCCATTTCTTTTTTGAATATTCAGTTTGAAAATCCACCTTTGACAAATTTTCCCATGTTTCGCACGAGAGAAGGTTTTCTCAGAGAATTTCTGCTCTTGGGCATAAACAAAAACTTGACAAAAAGTGTGTTTTTTTTTTTCTCAATATTTTACTTTGTGCTAAGATTTCAAAGTTTAAATTATCAGAAAAAAACTAAACGAAACAAAACTATTCAATAACATTAAATATATTTTGGTACTTCCTTGTTATAGCTGTCCCACAATTACAATTACGAAAAGGTTGTCGCCAAGTTTATATATGCATCATATATACGCCTAATAATATACGTCAAAAGGTTCTTTAATGCAGATGAAAAAAAAGAGTAAATGTATTAAACAGATTTTACTTATTGTTATTTAAAATTTGACAGTTAGTTAATGAAAAAATTAAAAAAAGTAGACAGTTATGAACCGTATAATTTTGTAATCAGGGTTTTAAAATATTTACAAAAGGTAAATAATCCGTTTTCCATTGTTGCGGTAATTGGAAACCATCCAAACAAATTATGCGTGCATAAAATTTTATTAGAAATTCTGCTTTATTTTTAAAAAAAAGTCAAGTTTGTTTAGGATGAAAATTAAGTAATCATTATATGCCGTAATTATCCATGTTTAGTTAACCCTAAAACTTTTATTGTTATAATTAAAAGAAGATCCATGAAATCTGCTTGGAAAATAATCCCGAAAGATAAATTATTACTTAAGCATTTCGTCAACAATTTTACTTTTATACATAATGAATTGTTTCCTGTTGTTACTAATCTTTAAACTTTATGTAAAGAAATGTTATTTTCTTCAACTGCACAATGTAATAAAAAATGGAAAAGAATAATTCTTCACTATTACTGTACCGTTCTGAAATCTGGTTTTAAAAATTTTTGCATTAAGTAGTAACGACTCCTTCTAGTACGAAGGAGACGAATAAGCAAACTTTTGGAAGTAAAATATTACAAACAAATTTTATTTAATGTCATTTAACACTTGGCGGTTAGATAATGGGAAAATTAAAAAAGTAAATAATTACGAACCGTATAATTTTGTAAACGGGGTTTTAAAATATTTACGAAAGGTAAATTCCATTGTTGCAGTAATTGGAAACCATCCAAACAAATTATACGTGCATAAAAATCTATCAAAAATGCTGCTTTATTAAAAAAAAAAAAAAAAAAAAGTTTGTTTGCGATAAAAAATTAAATAATCCATTATGTGGCGTAATTATGCATGTTTAGTTAACCTTGAAACTTTTATTGTTATAGTTAATTAGAAGATTCATGAAATCTGATGGAAATATCGGAAAATAAAGTATATTTTAACCATGACTTATTAGATGTCAATAACTTTACTTTTAAACATAATGAATTGAAACTGTTGTTATTAATTATTAAACTTTATTTCTCCAACTGCATACCGAAATAATTAAAAAAAGAAATAATTTTTCTGTTTTTAAATTATTACTGTGTGGTTCTGAAGTCTGGTTTTAAAAATTTTGTAGTTTTGGCAGGAGCTACACCATACAGTCCTGAACAAAATTATAAACTCAGAAAATTTTCAATTTGTTTAAAACGTCATATAAATAAGCTTAGCTTCACATTAATAAAATAAAGATGAATATTGATTAAAAGACATCTAAATTTACTAAAACTCATAAATAAAATGGAGTAAATAATTTAAATAAGTAAATGCATAATTAAAAAAATATAACATTATGTGAGACATGTACAAAATTATACACTCAAAGTTATGAATTTCCATATTCTGGTACTTTGTATTTGATTAAATGCATTTTACGATAAAAAACAAATGAATGGAGTCATTAGGGATCAACACATTTCAATACTTCAATGCATTTTTTTTATTTTACTCAAAAGAATGTATCATTTGAATATTGCACATGACTAAACCGAAAACAGCAAATTACTGAGTTTAAGAAATGAATACAATTTGAATACTGGTGCTATGTATTAATGCACACATTCAAAAATGTGTTTTGACCGCCAATTTTCTGAATTACTTCGAATATGCGGCTCAGAATAGATTGAACAAGTTTTTCTAACTGCTCCATTGACAACTGGTTCCATGCTGAAAGTATAGCCATTTTTAAATCATTTGTGTTTTGATATTGACGTCCATCATGATAGACTATTTGAAACTTGCACCCCAACAATTTTCAATGGAGTTTAGATCAGGACTGCGGGCTGGTCATTTCATGACATTTACATGCCAGCGCCCAAGCCACACTTTTGTACTTTATGCAGAGTGTATTGCTTCATTATCTTGCTGAAAAACCCGGTTTACTCAAAGCCAGAGCAGTTTTACTATTCTGAGAAAAAACAGTCCACACCATCACGGAACTTCCACCAAAGTTCAACTAAATATATGCTGTTCCCAGTGCCTGATTTACGGCAGGGAATTCGGGGCACGGGCCCAGGGCCCCCAATTTTTAGGGGCCCCCAAATGCTACTAAAGATTTTTCAATTATTGAGCAAAACAGTTTTAACTGTCAAAAAAACAAAATTAAAATGGAAAAATCTGTTTTTCAGATTGTCTTTGATAT
This sequence comes from Maratus michaelseni, assembly GCA_963931845.1. NCBI lineage: Eukaryota > Metazoa > Arthropoda > Arachnida > Araneae > Salticidae > Maratus > Maratus michaelseni. The sequence goes on along the minus strand of OZ007587.1, from coordinate 387,921,736 downwards.
GTTAAAGTAACTTCATTTTTTGCTGATTGTCTTTTAACAATTTATGTGCAATAATGTACAGAACTCCATTTTTGGGATCGCCATATTATTTCATTTTTATTCATTTTACATGTAAGGCTCTCATGGTTAACATGGACAAAGCCGTGTGGTTCTGCTAGTTAATTACTTGTGTAAATTTAGTTTTTTTTTCACACAAAGCTTGTATTTGAAAGAAAAAGTAGTTTGATTAATATGATATGCTAATATTTTAAATAATTATAGCTTGGTACTGCGGTAAATTTATTACTAGTTGTTGCATACTTTATCATTCCAGATATATGGACTTGCATATAGAAAGGTAATAAGCACCACACAGTTTATTATAAAATTCAATTAAAAATTCCTAATTATCAAATAATTATTTAAAAGTAAATTAATGATTATCAAATTTAATTTTTTAATTAATATTTTAAAGAAATTTTCAAAGTCAATAGTGGTTATCTTAATAAGTACTACTTCCGATATTATATTTTTCTATTCAAAGAATCTGTGCGAGGGGGAGGGGCATACGCATCTGTGCCCAGGGCCCCCAAATTTCTAAATCGGTCCCTGGCTGTTCCTCATGTCTGATGTCGTGCCAGTAGTATCTTAAGCCATCTGGGCCGTCTAAATTAAACTTCTTTTCATCTGACCAGATGATTGTGCTCCACCCCATTGTCCATGACATGTGCTGCTGTGCAAAGTGAAGTCTGGCTTTCATGTCATGAGGCTCAAGTTTTGGCTTAACTTTAATTTTCTTCCATTTCATGTTCGGGGCTCGTTAAAGAATTCGTCTAACAGTTCGAGAGCTTACATTTAGCTTTAAATCATTTACAACTTGGCTAGAAGAAGCTCCAGAACTAAAAGCTGTTCGTAAGATATGTTTTCAATTTCTTTCTGTTTTTTTTTTTTTTTTTTTTTTTTTTTTTTTTGACGTCGATTACTGCGTTTCTTCTTTCCGTAACCTGACGGATTCTTTATAATGTTTTTCGCTCATAGCTCATAGGCTATCAAAGCCTGAGAGCTAATGTGCCCGCCCGTTCTGTATGTATGTATGTATGTACGTATGTAATGTATGTACGTAACTCAATAACTCGTGATAGAATTATCCGTTTTGCTTCAAATTTTGTTTACAGGTTCATTCTAATAAGGCGCTTCCCTGATTAGTTTTGGGAGTTCATTGGTTAAGTATAAAGGGGGGAAAGGGGGGTCTAACTCCCATTTAATTTAGATAAATGGGTTTTTCATGCAGAATTATCCGTTTTTCTTCAAATTTCGTATAGAGGTTCATTGTGATAAGGCACTTCCCTAATTTGTTTTGAGTGTTCATTGGGTAAGTATAAAGGGGGGTAAACGGGGGGCTAATCCCCCTTAATTTAGATAAATGGGTTTTTCATGCAGAATTATCCGATTTTCTTCAAATTTTGTGTATAAATTCATTGTGGTAAGGCGTTTGTTTGCCTGATTAGATTTTGAGGGTTTATTGGTTAAGTATAAAGGGTAGGAACGGGAGCTTATCCCCCCTCCCCTTAATATATTGTCGATTTCTTTATTTTTCGAGTGGCATTATTCTTTGAAATAAGAGTATAATATACAATTAGTGTGAATAGCCTGTGAGCTCAATGCCCTCAGTTTAACTGGGCAGTTTTCTTTATTTATTTCTCCTTGTGAACATTTAACTAACAAAGAAATCTGGCATTGGGTTTTTCCAGAAGCTCTGAAAGCCAAAATTTTACCAACTTGTATCTCTGTGAGAACCTTTCCTCGAGGCATATGAAAACTTGTTGGTTCTCACTGTTCTAAGAATAACATGTAACGGCGCGACAAGATAAACGAGATGCATTAAAAGAGACTCAAAATTATTCTAAAAGTAATTCAAAGGCAGACGATAAAATATTTTTAATAAAATCATCAAGAAAAATGAAAATATGGATAAATATCGTTTGCATTAATTAATACGAATGTAAAAATCATTTACTGAATTAGTTTCTTATCATATAATGCATTTATTCAGATAAAAAAAATACCAGAATATAGAAATTTTTAACTTTGAGGTTATAATTTTGTCCAGGTCTCACATAAGGTATGTATTTTCTTATTTAAATTATTTGCTCCATTTTATTTATGAGTTTTATTAAATTCGATGCCTTTTTATAAATATTCGTCTTTATTTTATTAATGTAAAGCTAAGCTTATTTATATTATGATTTAACCCTTTGAGGGGCACCGGTATATAATATATACCACTTTTTAATGTATAACTTTTCCACCAGTATTATTAAATAAAAATATTTAGTATTGTTTGTTTGCAGATTGAGAAGGTAAAAATTCATTATTAAAATTTACTGGTGTCGAAACATCGCAAAATTTAGCATTTTTAGACCACGTGCTTGCCCTCCAAGGGGTTAAACAAATTGAAAATTTGTTGAGTTTATAATTTTGTCCAGGAGTGTAGTTTCACAAAGAAATCAACATTTGTAACTTTAGAAAAACCAAAATTATTATTATTATTATTATTTTAAATAACAAACAAAAATATTTTAGAAAAATTTACGTGACTATTTCAATTTAGAGCAAATAATAATAATACAGAAAATAAAAGTCCTTTATGAAACAACGTACATGTTTTACTTTCCCATCATATAGGGTAAGTCTTGTAATCGTTTTGAAAATCTAAAAACTTTTTGTGACGAATTTACACGTTTCAGACACTGAAGATTCCGAAAAACATATTTTTAGAAAAAAAAAATTGCCGTCCGTCTGTGTGTCTGTATGTCTGTGTTTGTGTGTCTGTGTGTCTGTAAACGCTCTATCTCCCGAACAAATTGAGATAGAGACTTGAAAAATGGTATGTACTTAGTATGTAATAATGGGAAGAAGCCTATTGAATTTCAGTAACCTCGATTATCCGGAACTATTTTTCGGACTCTCGAAATATTTGTTCTGATAAAAGGTATATAAAAAATTTCGAAATTGTTTATTTTAAGGAGTGAATATAAAAGACAATAAAAAAAACATAAATTTTGCATAAAGCATGAAGTCGATCGGATAATGAGTTACCGAGATATTTGTAATCCTATTTGCCACACTCTTCGATTTTTCATGACCCTGTATTTCATCCAAATTTCAATTCAAAGATATATTTTAATTGGAAATGAGACGCTTAATCAGATGCAATAAACCGCTAGTTAATAGGATTATTGCTTTTGGAGTTATAAGGATGTTTCTTTTAAGCAATTCAGTAATTGAACCTTCAAAGTTTATCACGTCATCAAGCCACGATTTTATTCGAATTGCAATGCATTTTATAAGTAGTTTACACATTTTTTATTTTAATATTTTACATTATGCATATCCATGATGGGTAAGTATTACGGTGGCCCCCAACGACTAGTTTATTTAAAAATAATCTACTCTGTTACATAAAAAACGTTGTACTCAGATATTTTTACTTTGAATAAAAAAAATTAAATTAAAATGCACAAAATACTTGTTTAGAAAATAATCTGTGAAAAGAAAATAACGTATATCTATCATATCTTTAGAATTGTGAATCCTAATAATATTATAAATCTGATTGTGTGCAAATGTTAGGCTGAAGCCAGCGTCAAAATGGAGCATTTAATGATCCCGTATCTATGCATGTAGATTGATTATAACACTCAAATGAACATAGGCTGGTTTTTGTTTATTTTATTCAAATATTTTTCCTAATAATTCAAAATTTCATTATTTTCATACAGAATAAATGGACATTTTTTCGTATAATATTTTAAAATGGTTAAATTTACTTTACCGTTGCTAATACTGTATCGTTGCCAAAACCAAATGCCAAACGGGGAATAATAACTTCTACTCAACAATTCATTTTCAAATGAAAAATTTCCACGTGAAAAATGAAAATGAAATTAATTATTTAAGAAACAGAATATGAAATGATGTCATATTAGAAATAAAACTTGAGTTTTCAAATATTTGATAATAATACATGATGCATAAATACGAGTAAGTATGGAAAGCAAGCGAATAAGATAACATACAGTGTCTCACATAAGTGATGGGACACTTGTGCTTTACAAAAGGAAACTAATCAAATAAATTAAAAAAACATGTACACATTTTTTTGTGGGTGTGTTTCATACTTAAATTTAGTAAAAATTATTACATGACATACATTTTGTCAAAATATTAAAATATTAATTTAATAAAAATACAAATGTTTAGAACGGAGCAAAAAATAGCTCACATAAGTGATGGGACACCATTATATATGCAACAAAAATCGCCTGAAATAAGCAATAAAAATATTTTTTGGGGTTTTATTTTTACTTAAAAGCAATTGGCAATAATTGATAAAATCATCTGCAGTATTTCTCTCCAGTTTGTTTTGGAATTTTTGTGTTTTTTAGCTCTGTGTAGCCATGAATGCTAAACGAAAAGAAACTTCGCCTGAAATTCGAAAATTAGTTATTCATTTGCATATTGAACGTGGAAAATCTATTAGAAAAACTGCTGAAACAGTTAACTTGAGTCGTTCAACAGTTTTCAATATCATTAAACGATATAAAAAGAATCATATGATTCAGGATAAAAGAAGACCTGGCCGACCATCAAAGCTATCCAATGGAATAAAGCGAATTATCGTTCGAAATATTAAAAAAAATCCAAGAATTAGTGCTTCAAAAGTTGCTGCTGATTTACAAGCATTATATGGAATAATTGTTAATCCTGAGACTATTAGAAGGGTAATTCGATCTGCTGGATATCACGGTAGAGTAGCCAGGAAAAAATTCTTCGTAAGTGAAAAGAATAGAAAACTCAGACTAGCTTTCGCAAAATCCAACATAAATAAGAATTCTGATTACTGGAATAAAGTTATATTTGCTGATGAGAGTAAATTTAATATATTTGGTTCTGACGGTAGAATCTTGGTGTGGAGAAAACCCAGGGAAGAATTTCGCAAACAGAACTTGGTACCAACAGTAAAACATGGTGGAGGAGGAGTTATGGTATGGGGGTGTATGTCGTCCGCTGGAGTTGGTAATCTTGTTTTTATTGACAGTATAATGGATCAGTACAAGTATATTGATATTTTAAAGCAAAATTTGAAATCTTCAGCACGAAAATTGAACCTTCATAACGATTTTAAATTCTACCAGGACAATGACCCCAAGCACACTGCTCTGAACGTTAGACTCTGGCTGCTATATAACTGTCCTGAAATAATAAAAACACCACCACAATCTCCAGACTTAAATCCCATAGAGAATATTTGGCAAGAATTGGAATCAAGAATTCGCAAACACACCATTTCTTCAAAACAACAACTAAAATCGGTGCTTCAAGAAGAATGGGGTAAAATCACTCCAGAAATCACAAAAAAATTAGTCGAATCCATCCCAAAAAGATTAAATCATGTTTTAAAAGTAAAAGGAAATCCAACAAAATATTAAAACCTTTTAAAAAGTAAAATTTTTGGATAAATATTTGATGGAAAAGTAAGTGTCCCATCACTTATGTGAGCCATTTTTTGCTCCGTTCTGAACAATTGTATTTTTACTAAATTAATATTTTAATATTTTGACAAAATGTATGTTATGTAATAATTGTTACTAACTCTAAATATGAAACACACCCAAAAAATTTTTGCACATGTTTGTTTATTTATTTTATTGCAGTTTCTTTTTATAAAGCACAAGTGTCCCATCACTTTTGTGAGACACTGTATATCGAAAATAAAACAGATTTGCTTTGATGTTGAAATAAAATGATCTTGGGTTATCAAATTATTTGTGATTAATTTCTCTCTTTTTGTTCTTTTTCTATTTCACATGAAATGAATTATTTTAAATTTATGCGTTGTAAATTAAAGTTCGGTGTTTTAAATGAAATGAGTGAAAGATTTATATTTTAATACGAATTCAATACGAATGAGGGTGATAGGAATAATACTTGGCGGTTTATCGTCTGCACACGGCTAAGATAAAGGTACCATATTTTTAATTTAAATTTTAAAAAGTAAAAAAAAAACGTTTGAAAAGATATATTGGACGGCAAATGTCAATAATATGCACCGCAAAATTATTCGTATAGAAAATCAGAAAATCTTAATAAAAATAACTTTATTTTTTAAAAGAACTTGCATTTTTTCATAAAAGCTAAAGATTTAATATGATTGCGTCTAAGTAACAGAATTTTTCCTCTACCATTTTCCCACAATCAACACACATTTGTAAATAGTCGTTTCGAACCGGAATTTAATTTTACATTTCCTTTAGCTTTAAAATAGTAAAGACTTTGTTGTCATTTTTAAATATAGCTTTTTTTAAAGTTCTGTTTCATAAAAGATTTTTGTAAAGTCCTGTGGGTTGAGAAAAATGGCATATATTTTAAAGCAATGTTTAAGTAAACTTACAATATTTTTAAAAACTTAAAAAGCAACAATGTTATCGAAACGAAAATCAATTTTACCCACAAATTCGCGTAATGCAAAAGCAAAGAAGATATCAAAAAGTAATGAAACTTTTCTTCCAGTCGAATTATGTAAACTTGAACAAGCCGATCGTGCCAATTCATAATATTATAAACGTGAAAGCGCGTTGTATGTAGTCTAAAAGGTTTTCACATATACAGTGTCTCACAAAAGTGATGGGACACTTGTGCTTTATAAAAAGAAACTGCAATAAAATAAATAAACAAACATGTGCAAAAATTTTTTGGGTGTGTTTCATATTTAAATTTAGTAACAATTATTACATAACATACATTTTGTCAAAATATTAAAATATTAATTTAGTAAAAATACAATTGTTCAGAACGGAGCAAAAAATGGCTCACATAAGTGATGGGACACTTACTTTTCCATCAAATATTTATCCAAAAATTTTACTTTTTAAAAGGTTTTAATATTTTGTTGGATTTCCTTTTACTTTTAAAACATGATTTAATCTTTTTGGGATGGATTCGACTATTTTTTTTGTGATTTCTGGAGTGATTTTACCCCATTCTTCTTGAAGCACCGATTTTAGTTGTTGTTTTGAAGAAATGGTGTGTTTGCGAATTCTTGATTCCAATTCTTGCCAAATATTCTCTATGGGATTTAAGTCTGGAGATTGTGGTGGTGTTTTTATTATTTCAGGACAGTTATATAGCAGCCAGAGTCTAACGTTCAGAGCAGTGTGCTTGGGGTCATTGTCCTGGTAGAATTTAAAATCGTTATGAAGGTTCAATTTTCGTGCTGAAGATTTCAAATTTTGCTTTAAAATATCAATATACTTGTACTGATCCATTATACTGTCAATAAAAACAAGATTACCAACTCCAGCGGACGACATACACCCCCATACCATAACTCCTCCTCCACCATGTTTTACTGTTGGTACCAAGTTCTGTTTGCGAAGTTCTTCCCTGGGTTTTCTCCACACCAAGATTCTACCGTCAGAACCAAATATATTAAATTTACTCTCATCAGCAAATATAACTTTATTCCAGTAATCAGAATTCTTATTTATGTTGGATTTTGCGAAAGCTAGTCTGAGTTTTCTATTCTTTTCACTTACGAAGAATTTTTTCCTGGCTACTCTACCGTGATATCCAGCAGATCGAATTACCCTTCTAATAGTTTCAGGATTAACAATTATTCCATATAATGCTTGTAAATCAGCAGCAACTTTTGAAGCACTAATTCTTGGATTTTTTTTAATATTTCGAACGATAATTCGCTTTATTCCATTGGATAGCTTTGATGGTCAGCCAGGTCTTCTTTTATCCTGAATCATATGATTCTTTTTATATCGTTTAATGATATTGAAAACTGTTGAACGACTCAAGTTAACTGTTTCAGCAGTTTTTCTAATAGATTTTCCACGTTCAATATGCAAATTAATAACTAATTTTCGAATTTCAGGCGAAGTTTCTTTTCGTTTAGCATTCATGACTACACAGAGCTAAAAAACACAAAAATTCCAAAACAAACTGGAGAGAAATACTGCAGACGATTTTATAAATTATTGCCAATTGCTTTTAAGTAAAAATAAAACCCCAAAAAATATTTTTATTGCTTATTTCAGACGATTTTTGTTGCATATATAATGGTGTCCCATCACTTATGTGAGCTATTTTTTGCTCCGTTCTAAACATTTGTATTTTTATTAAATTAATATTTTAATATTTTGACAAAATGTATGTTATGTAATAATCTTTACTAAATTTAAGTATGAAACACACCCACAAAAAAATGTGTACATGTTTTTTTAATTTATTTGATTAGTTTCCTTTTGTAAAGCACAAGTGTCCCATCACTTATGTGAGACACTGTATATTATTTGGCATGAAATTTCACTTTTTTAAGACTGGGTTATGTTAAGCCCCCTGTAGCAAAGAAATACCGTTTTGTCTCCTATAAAATGTGATAAAGATTTGGTTAATTATATATGTTTTTAATTATCGAATGAAATGCTTTGCTAAATTAATGCATTTATTCTTTTTTTAATGTTACGTGAACGAAGTCACGGGTAACAGCTAGTTCATTTATATGTTTGATTGGTTGTTAAAGTCACTTAAAATTTATCAATATCAATACTCAATTGTATTAAATACATTGCATTATTTCTAAAATGTTTGAATAATATATATATATATATATATATATATATACAGGCATCAGCCGACTTACGTAATTAATGCGTTCCGCAGACTTTTACGTAACTCGATTTTTACGTAAGTTGAATGTGTAATTTGCTTAAGTAAAATTTCGTAAGGAACTGCAATATTTATTATATATATATATATATATATATATATATATAGATTATTTACACAGTATTAATTTTTACATAAAGCATCATGCAGCAGTATTTACTTGGATATAAATTATACAAGTATGAAAAAATACAAAGGTAAACTGAAAAAAAAAAAACACTTTTCTAATAAAAAATATCTTATGGAATTTGGGATTTATAAATTTAACATTGATGGAGTGATTTATAGCAATTTTGAGATTACTTCAAACGACTATAAAAATAAGAAAAAATTAAAGAGGATTGACTTACCTCTTCTCCATGAATTTTCGATGACAAGACAAATGAATAGCACTCACAAAATAAAATAATTCTTGATAAGCACAAATTGTATTTATTAAGAATTAGATGACAACTATGAATAACGAACAATAAAGATTCGTTGTCCTGATAATACTATTTATAGTTCACATAATCAAAATTGTATTGGCATCTGTGACAGTTACTTTGGTTCTCTAGTGGGTCAGTTAGCGCTGGATATAGATGTTTGTGAACAGAAATGCTATTCTCTAGTAAATTCCAACCCTGTCGATGTTGAAGGCTGAGAGTTGTCATGGTTATCTTCTTGATGTTGCTGTGGGCGGCATATCACAAACCTATTTAGAGTAGATTGTGTGGTCACACGCTTTTTGTCAACGTAGATGGAATTTTAGCCAAACATATCTGAATGTATTACGTCGGCTAACATTCTCAAACCACTCAGTGTTCGGATCCATAGATTCAAATTTTGCTAGTGCCATGTCCATCAGGTTGAAAGCCTTGGCTAATCCCTTTGTTGTAAATATCTTGTCTGGAGTTGTTTCAATCGGCACGTTATTTCCTTCAGAATTCTGTAATGCCCCTAACTGAATGATGTCATCATTGGTAAGTTCGTCATCTTGGGACAAAATAAGCTCATTAATATCAACATTATCCTCTTCAAGCCTTAATTGATCAGCCAGTTGGACACACGAATCCGTCGCTTGCTGAAATTCTGTCAATTCACTACCCATATAAGTCATTGAGTTATTTACTCTCTGCAAAGTATTTTGCGCTATTTCCGGACACAGTTTCTTCCACGCAGCATTCATTGTTATCCACTTGACTTCATCCCATGCCAGCCCGATGTTTTTAATAGCATGGAGTATATTATAATTCCTCCAGAAATCACGAAGAGTAATGCCCTCACCACTATCAATGGCCTTGTTTGTTATCAATGGCCTTGCAAAATATATGCCGCAAATAGTAGGCGTTGAAAGTCGCAATAACGCCTTGATCCATAGGCTGCAATAGTGCGGTGGTTTTAGGAGGTAGGAAAACAACGTTTGCGTCAGGATGAAAGTCGTCCAACTTTTCCGTGTGACTGTGTGCATTGTCCAAGAGGAGAAGTACTTTAAACGGGATTTTTTTTCCTGGCACAATATTCCTTGGAATGAAGAGGCTATTGAACCAATCAGCAAACAACTCATGGGTAACCCAAGCCATTAGTATTGGTATTAGATTTCCAAATTACGGGCAGTTTACTCGGGTCAATTTTCTTAAAGGCCCGAGGTCTCTGGGAATGGTACACTGTAAGAGGTTTAAGTTTCAAGTCCCCTGAAGTGTTGCCGCCAATCAGAACGGTGATCCGATCTTTTGCAACCTTGAATCCAGGCATAGATTTTTTCTCTTTTGTAGTATAGATCTGTGTTGGCATCCTCTTCCAAAACAGAGCCCTTTCGTCCACATTAAATATTTGCTCAGGCAAATATTCTCCCTCCTCTATTATTTGTCAGATAATTGGGAAATTTACTAGCCGCGTCTGCATCTGCACTTGCTGACTCACCCGGGACTTTGATGCTGTGTAAACCTGTACGCTTTTTGAATCGTTCGAGCCACCCAGCACTAGCTTCAACTACACGAAATGTCTGTGATGTCGGCTTTCTCTTGTAAATCTTTATATAAAGACCTGGTCTTTCCTGGATTATACGAAAATTTAACGGTATCCACTTCTGTGTCAGAACCTCGATCCAATGAGCAGGGCCGGCCCAACGGTATTTTGGCGCCCGTGCGAGTATCCGTCGGGCGCCCCCCCCCCCTCAACTCCGAAGAAAAGGAAATACTCTTGGATTATTCTTAACATTTTATATATTCGTTACTTTTAAACATACTATTACTAATTACTTATGTATTATTTAAAGAATACATAAAGGCATTAAAATTCAATCCCTTTTTGTATTATAAAATGTCTCAAAAGGAACATTTTAATTTTACAATAAATAACAGTTTTACTATGTAATATTAGGATCTCAGATTGAAATACGATATAATAATCTGGTGACGCGGACAAAAACGAGGCAAAGAGACTGATCCCCAACAGACAACCAATTGCCTTCTCTCCCCCCCCCCTCCTTTGAGGGGCAAGGGCAGAAAACTTAAAAATATCATCCGATCTTTTGTTTATATTCTTAGAAAGCATATTACCAAAATTTTATCTTCAAAAGCCATCATAGATTCTGGATAACTTAAAAACAAGAAAATATACGACAAAAAGTTTTTATTTCAATTTTCTCGCAATTTCATTTTTGTTACATAACATCTTCCCAAAGCTCTTCCATTTGTACAGAATTTCAAAGATCTGATAAGGAGAAATTTACTCACAAAAAATACACTCTGGAACTTGGAGCATAGAACCACAAAAAAAAAAAGTTTCCCGTATTTTAAACTACAGAATTTATTTGTGCATTGATAATTATGCATTGAAACTGAAATTACCCCACGCGCTTAAAGCCATAGGGAAGTTGCAAAAAATTCGTCCTTCATCAAAGGATGCCCCTGCCAAGATGTTCTTATTACCTACTCCTGGACAAATAATGGACCAACAACTGACAACTATATCCTGGTTTGCCCGAAAGAGACTAATTATCACTTCTTAGAAATACTTATGTTGGTCATTTCCCTACCCGAAGTGTCCCCTCTCTCACCGGCTCTGACTACAGCACATAATATTTTACAGCTTTGTTGAAAGATTACTAAATTGGAATTCTTAGAACTGATTTTTTACCATCACCCTCGTGACAAAAAAGATAACTCTCGCTCAGATTCGGAGCCTTCAGAAATTATTTAACTTTATTTCTTCTGGCTCCGTATTGCTCCAAGCCACATAACTGTTTTTCCTAAACTGATTTTACTTTATATTCATAATCATATTTTTCTAATTTTATTTTCTTGAAATACAAATTTATATATCTATTCCCTTTTAAATGTAAATTCTTTAAAGAGAATTATCTTTTTAAAACTTTTCTAAAATATTCTATCTTCTAATTTTTTTTTTACATACATTTTCACATTTGATATGGAAAATATAAATATTGATTTGACTAAAAGATTTACAGAAATATTTATTTTAAAAAAATTACAAAATTTTAAAAGAACATACTTTTTTTTTTAATGAGTACTTTTTACTACGAGGAACAAATTTTTAAAATTTTCACTTTAAATAAAAAATTCCGAAACCAATTTAAAGATTACATAGCTGAAAAACTTCGTACAAAGTTTCATGGTTTTATCTTTCACATAAACTTAAATATGAAAAGCCTTGATAAAAAAATATTTCCCCGCTCAACAACACAAAACTATAGCTGAAAAACAATGTACAAAGTTTCATGGTTTTATCTTTCATATAAATTTAAATAGATCAGTTTAAATATAAAAAGATTTAAAATATATTTCCCCGTTCAACAACACATTTTCCGACTCGTTTTTAAGCATAAAAGCACCAGACTTGCAGGTATGTTTTTTAATGTGATATGAAATGGAAAAGTTTTTTTTTTCTGTTAAAAGAATTGCATCTTGAGTTATAAGTGATTTTTGTCTCAGGACAGCAGTTTTTTCCCTTCCCTACTCTGTCGTGTCCGTAATTTCGGTTCAAAACGCCAACTTTGACGGCATTTTTTGAAAATTCTTCTGCTTTTACCGAAAAACGCTTCGATTACATTAGTTTTTTAATAAGAGCACCTTCCAATTTGACACGTTTGGGATAAAAAATGCGCTAAAAAGCAGCCAGTTTGGATTTTGGCCTTACACAACGAGTTTTAAAATAAACCTTCTCTCTCTCATCGGAAAAAGCTCTTCAGAATAGATTGAAAAAAAAAAAACAATTTTAAATCATTGATATGTTTCTTAAAAAAAATAAAAATATTAAAATTAGTTAGATGAACTGACCTCACAAAAATTTTACAATGCATTGTTTTCTTCAATGTTAATAACATCACTCTTAAAGAATAAGTTTCCATCGACGTTGTCTGATTGTTTTCTAAAATTTGAACTAGAAAAATGTTCTTTTTCTAAAATGAACTAACTTAATCTCCTTTATTTCCTGAGGGAAAAAAAAAAGAAAGAAAGAAAGAAAGTACGGACCAGGAAAAAATAGTTACATAGTCCAAATTTCATATCAATAAATGTTTTGACTTTAAACTTATTTGTGGTGCATTTCACATTGTCTTGTTGAAGCAAGGCAGAGGGCTGGGGGGGGGGGGATGTCCTGGGCACAAGAGTAGAAGGGGGCGCCAAAAGAAGATTTCGTTCGTCCTTCGGTACAAAAAACAAATAACGAAATTTAGGAAAAAATGTCATGGAATCAATCGGACGACCCAAAATAAAGATATATTCGTTAATTTTATACTTTTTGTTTTGAACAGGGCGTGATTTTTCCATTAAGGGACTGCTTAGGCACGCCAGATAGTATTATTTGATTAACGAATTCATCTAAGATACCTGTAAGATTTATACACTGTCCCAATTATATTTGAATTGGTTCAATATTCAGACATCGTGATGACAAAATTTTCTTTTGTGTGTCTCTGTAAACAAACTATAAGATTTACATACTTGATTAATGAACACACCCAGATCCAAGGTACTTGTAAGATCAATACACTGTTCCAATTAGGTTCGAAATGATTCAATTTTCAAACATTATCGTGTAACAAGATCTGGATTATATATCTGTACTAATATTATAAAGCAGTAAACATTGTTTTTTTGTTTGTTTGTTTCTTTGTTTGTTTGTTTGTAGGAGGTAATCTCTGGAACTATTGAAGCTATTTCAAAAGTGATGGTGGCAAATTGATGGTGACAATCCCTGCTCGAACATTGGCTATATTTTATGTCGGTACCACTACCTCCAGGAGGGTGCAGAAGCGAAAAGCGTTCTAAAATTTCGATTTTTTTTATACTGAAAGAGCTAGAAACATGAAATTTGGCATGGTAGTTACTTATAAGATGTAAATGCTCTCTAAGAACACATTCTAATAAAATTCGAAATTTAAAAGGGAGAGATGAGCGAAAAGCGTTCTAAAAACATTCTAAATTACAATTTCTATGGGATATCTGGAACTACACAACCGTTTTCAAAAGTGATGGTGGCAAAATGATGGCGACAGTCCCTGCTCCAACATAGGTTATATTTTATGTCGGTGCTACTACCCCCAGGGGGGGGGGTGCAGGAGCAAAAAACGTTCTAAAATTTCGATTTTTTTAAACTGAAGGTGTTAGAAACATGAAATTTGGAATGGTAGTTACTTATAAGATGTAAATGCTCTCTAAGAACAAATTCTAAAAAAAAAATCGAAATTTAAAACTGTGAGATGAGCGAAAAGCGGTCTAAAAACATTCTAAATTACAATTTCTATGGAATCTCTGGAACTACCGAACACTTTTCAAAAGTGATGGTGGCAAATTTTTGATGACAATCCTTGCTCCAACATAGGTTATATTTTATGTCGGTGCTACTACCCCCAAGGGGGTGCAGGAGCAAAAAACGTTCTAAAATTGCAATTTTTTTTATACTGAAGGAGCTAGAAACATGAAATTTGGCATGGTAGATACTTATAAGATGTAAATGCTCTCTAAGAACAAAATAAAAAAAATCGAAATTTAAAACGTTGAAATGAGCGAAAAGCGTTCTAAAAACATTCTAAATTACAATTTCTATGGAATTTCTGGAACTACAGAACCGATTTCAAAAGTAATGGTGGCAAATTGATGGTGACAATCCCTACTCCAACATAGGCTATGTTTTATGTCGGTGCCACTAACCCCAATGGGGTACAGGAGTGAAAAATGTTCAAAAATTGCGACTTTTTTATACTGAAGGAGCTAGAAATTTGAAATTTGGCATGGTAGTTACTTATAAGATGTAAATGCTCTCTAAGAATAAATAAAAAAAATTCGAAATTTAAAAGTGTGAAATGAGCGAAAAGTGTTCTAAAATCATTCTAAATTTCAATTTCTATGGAATCTCTGGAACTACAGAACCGATTTCAAAAGTGATGATGGGAAGTTGATGGTGACAATCCCTGCTCCAACAGTCTCTTTAATAAAAAGCTATGCGTTGCTGACGACTGGGTTTTTCGCCAATCGTTGCCACAGATAAATCTCGGAAAATGAAACATTTGAAGTTACTGAAAAAATAATAGCTCGAAAAGTATTTGTCAGAAAATTGTTAGACAAACTGCGTTTGAAAGGTAAAAAATTGTATTTTTCTTGATATAAATTTCAAATCTAATGATTATGCTGTTTTTCAAACATTGAATTTCAAAAATTACCACATTTCATGATGGAGTACCATAGCGAAACCTTCACGCGTAAAAAGATAATGATAAGGGCGACGTGTCCTGACGTGTATATTGGCTATAGCACGAGTAGCAAATTATAGTAGCCTTATTATTCTCTTAATATATAAAAGTGAATTATGAAATGTCAATATTTTGTTTGATTAAAGGTTCGTTAAGAGAAATTGACCAGCGTAGCTTGCTAGTAGGTAGATAAAAACGAAGCGATTACAGTAGGTCCATTTCTAAAGAAAGCAATATAAAAATATTAAGATAAATATGCTTCCTAACAATTATTTCATATTTACAACAACAATTAATTAGGGGATTGGATTGAAAACTTCTCTGTATACATTTATTTTGGAAAAGGATTGGAGAGGGCGCCAAAGGGCTTGCGACTGAAACATTCCTAGTTTCGGCCATGTATTGAAATACTATTACACTATTATTGATTTAATACAGATTAAATTTAGAATAACTAAATAAAACGATGTGCTGAATTTTATATTTTAATAAGACTAATTACATATATAATTTTTAGTTAGAGAAATTTACCTCTATTAACCTTTCATTTGCGTCTTCCACAAAAGATTTGGCGCTCCGATTATATCCCTTTTTTCATCATGGTTTTTTACTTTTGCTTTTGGCGCCCTCTTCATCCTGTAATAATATCCCGATTTTTTCATGCACGGCATTTTGAGTATAATCTTTAAATTAATATTGTTTAATACAAAAAAAAAAAAACGAGAATAAGTAATGTGTACGATTCTCTGCAACTACAAGATGTTACCTGCCAAAGGACACCTGCCACTATCGGCTGCATCAAGGGGACAGTCGAGAGTCGACCGACCAGCGGGAGATGAAAGAGTTCAGAATCGTAAAAATGTCAGTAGTAATTAATTAACCTCCCCTAGAGGTTTGGTTATGTCATTTTAGGATGTAATTTGAGTGTTAATAGCCTCTTTTTCTCAGATAAGGAACCGGACATATGGTCTGTATGGGAAGATTTCAGTGTCTTTGAACTGTTATTTAAACCCAAGGTAGACCTACTCCCACAGACCGCAGCCTGGAAAAAATTAAAAAGAAAAGAAAAGAAAAAAAAACGCGGAATCTAAAATTATTTTTTATCGGTGATCTTTTGGCTTTTGAGCGCCCCTTAAGTCGTCTCGCGACTTGGCGCCCCGTGCGGTCGCACACTTCGCACGCCCCTTTGGCCGACATTGCCAATGAGCTAATAATTTCTCCATCTCTGAAATTGGACCCAACCCCTTCTTGGTAATTATTGTGTCCTTCAATGTTACTGCATCTTTTATGTTTTCAAGAATGCGAACTCTATCCTTCACTATCCTATTTACTGTTGAAGTAGGTCTATTTACGTCCCGAGCTATTGTTGATATAGTTTTCCCACATTCATACATATTAATTATTTTGATCTTTTCTTCTAAAGTTTTTTCTTCTAACCTTTGTTTTTTAGAGTGATTACCAGTACATTTCATTTTGCGTTTGGAAAACATTTTGCATTAAATAAAAACGAAATACTAACGGTAATATCTAAAAGGTGGATTAAAACTTTGTGCCGTTATATTAAAAATAAATGTGCAACGTTAAATTAGCACAAATTAAAATCATTTCTAATGGCAAACAGCTGTTTCAGAGCCCTTAAGCTCCATCGTCAGTGCCAACTCAAAAGGTAAAAACGAATTAAAAACTCCTAGGCAATGACCGCTTGCCTGCCATCTCTCCCATCATCTGGCCGCGGGGGCGAGAGATGGCAGGCAAGCGGTCATGGCCTAGGAGTTTTTAATTCGTTTTTACCTTTTGAGTTGGCACTGAAGATGGAGCTTAAGGGCTCTGAAACAGCTGTTTGCCATTAGAAATGATTTTAATTTGTGCTAATTTAACGTTGCACATTTATTTTTAAACTAACGGTAATAATCAAATGACTAAACTAACAGCGCCAGGCATGGATTAGTATTATCTGTCGTTCACGAGAACTATATTTACGCCACTAAGTCTGCGCTTGTCTGTTATCATAGAAACTAATTCATTCCAACTTTCGCCGGATCGCAGGTGAAGTTCGAATAAAAAATATACACTCGTTCCTCTGTATCAAAACTTTAAAATTAAGTTTTGTTCTGGTTTGGATTCAGCTAACATAATGATAACGGTTGAACCTGAGTTTTTTTTTTTTTTTTTTTTTTTTTTTTTTGCCTTATTTTAATTTGTATATTCCCAACAAAAATATAACTCTCTCTAATATATAAAACTATATTATTATAGTTATAATGTTTATCTACATATTTCATTTATAAAAAAATTATCAAAAGTAATCAAACGCGTATCAAATGCGCTAGTGAGTTCATAAATGTAATTTTCAAAAATTTTTTTACGTAACTGCGAATTTACGTAAATCGCAGTATACGTAAGTCGGGGGATGCCTGTATATATATATATTTCATTAATGGTTATATATATATATATATATATATATATATATATATATATATATATATATATATATATATATATATATACATGTTATATAAAAATTGTATTTCACATTATTCCTTTAAATTATTCTAAATTCTGACATAGTCATTATTTCCTTAATTCTTAATAATATTTATTCCTATTTAATGTTCTTTTAAAAGTAATAACACATATATTAATAATTATCTTATCCCAAATCTTAATCTAAAACTTTAAGTTCATTCGTAACTTTTATCAACTCCCCAATCTATGAAATTCTGAGAGATGCTTGTTGTCATTTCGAATGTTTTTAAAAGCCATTTTTTAAATATTTTTATTCCATGCTTCGCTTCGCGCACTGGGTATTTTTCACGTCAAAATCAATGCGCAGCTGGGATAGGGATTCTTTCTTGTAAAATCTTCTCCATCGCACCTCATTCGCTTAGCTTAATTTCGTCTCTCACTCATTGGTTCGTGCATACGTTAAGTTGTTTCAGTAACTCTGTGCGCAATTAACAAAACTGGCTTGCAAGATTTTGGAGAACAGTTTTTTGTTGTGTTTTGAATTGCTGACCAAATTGTTATCTGGTGTTCAAATGACTTAGAATTTCACAACAGCCACTTAAGATCTATTAAATGATGTAGTGAGTTATCGTCAAGTCTGAGGACTATAAGTTTATACCTGTAGCCTGTGTGAACTGTTCCAGCATTTTTCCTGTTTATGAATAAATGATTTTTCTGTGAAACTGGTTGAGTATTATTGGAGAAATTCCAATTGGGTTCCTGTTTGCCTTCATTTCGTGTCATGACTTTCGAGTTACTAACTGCAATCGTTCACCATCTTTAACAAGCTGCCAGTTTCTCGTGGAATATTAAATCATCTTCGTAAAAAGTTTACATATATATATATATATATTTGATAATCTCTAGTCTACATTTCGTTTTAGTTATTGCACCTGATTTTCTTTGTATTGGTTATGCAGTCGTATCAATTTATTTTAAGAGAAAAAACTTTCATTAAAGTGCATGAATATCTTGTAATGCATTTTTATGGACTTCTTTAATTTGGCGCTAAGACATAATTTTTTCTCTTCTGAATTTTTTTTTTAATCGATAATGTTGCGTTTAATTTTTTAAAAAATAGAATAAAATAATTACTAATATAATTTTTTGACAAACTGCAAAGAAAGTTTATTAGAATATAAGAAAAGAAATAGATTGGTAATTAGAACTTCCATAAAATTAGTTTTCGAATATGTTATCATGATTACTTTTTAAATTCTAGCAAATATATATTTTTCATGAATGAACATATTGTACAGAGAAGATGAAAAAAACTAATCCGCGTTATTTCTTTTTATGAAGGATTTTTATGTTTATAAATTGTTCGTCGTCAAGCTATAACTTTTTTTTTCTTTTTACGTTAACAAAAGGTATGAATTTTTCCTCTCCAAATACAGAAATGTTATTTTGAGATATAATTTCGAAAAAAAAAAAAAAAAAAAAACGTGATATTTATTGCTGTGAATTCTAAAATTATACTTGTTGATTTTATTTAGTACACACATCTCTATATAGTGACTTTACATTAATTTTAATATATGTACATCAAAAATAATGATTACTACATAGTTGAATGTTGCTAAAATTTAAGGCAAGCAGTATGTCAAACTCATCTATAATCGACAGCCAAGTTAAGCATCGTGTACAAAAAAGGCGGGCTACATTACAATAAAAAGGAAATTTATTTTATTGCCATCACTCAAAATAAAATTTGTACGTAAATATATATATATATATATATATCACAAAGAAAATGGACATGGCGTAGTGCAAATGGCTCAACAAGTGAAATCGACTACATCTTGACAAACAAAAAGCATCTTATTCAGGATTGCAGCGTTCTCAATAACTTCAATACAGGAAGCGATCACAGGTTAGTTAGATGCAAACTGCTTTTAAATACTAAAGTGGAAAGAATGAAGCTTTTGCAATGCTCAAAGAAATCAGTCGATATTATAAATCTCCAGAAACATAAAGAAGAATTTAATTTAGAACTTAAAAATCGTTTTCAAGTACTTCAATCAATCTTAGAAGAAGAACAAGATGTTACAGTAGTGAACAAGAAAATAACAAATACTCTACAAGAAATTGCGAGGACGATAGCTGGTGAAGTACAAGTAAAGCAAACAAAGAAAATAACAGAAGAAACAAGAAGATTGATGAAGAAACGCAGAGAATTTAAAATGAAGAAAAACTATCCTAAATCAAGAGTTGAATATGCAGAATTATGTAAAACGGTAAGAAAATGTGTTACAGAAGATATCAGAAAATTTAACTGTGATCTTGTCAAAAAAGTTCTAGAAGATAACAAAAGTTTAAAATCAGCTAAGCGCAAACTGTGTGTTGGAAGAAAAGGTATTTTTGCACTGAAGAGAGCAGATGGAACAATCACCAAAATCAATAATGAAATAGTACACATTGTCGAAAAATTCTATAACGATCTATATAAATGTGAAGATCAAAGGGAAATCAACCTACGTGATCCACTAGTAAACATAACAGAAACTGAAGAGATAATCCCAGTGATGACAGATGAAGTTGTACAAGCCATTAGAGGCATGAAAAAAGGTAAATGCCCTGGCGAAGATGGAATTACAATTGACCTTATCAAAGAAGCAGGAGAAGAATTTGCAAAAATGCTAGCCATACTGTTTTCCAAATGTCTCGAGAAATCAGATGTACCAGAAGATTGGAATAATGCTGTGATGGTGTTACTTTATAAGAAAGGAGAAAAGGAAAACATTAAAAACTACCGTCCAATCAGCTTACTGTCAGTGATTTATAAAATTTTCACCAAAGTTTTAACGACAAGACTTGAATCAGCTCTGGACTCAGCTCAACCTAGAGAACAAGCAGGATTTCGAAGTGGATTTAGCACAATGGATCATATTCAAACAGTAAGGGAAGTTATAGAAAAACATAAAGAATATAATTTACCTCTCTGCCTTGCCTTTATTGATTATGAAAAAGCATTTGATTCGGTCTACACATCTGCAGTAATTACTTCTCTGGAGGACATTGGTATAGACAAACCTTATATCAATATCATAAAGAAGATCTACAAGAAAGCATCAGCCACCATCCGTTTGGACAAAGGAAAAGCGAAGATCAAGCTTGGAAGAGGAGTAAGACAAGGAGACACCATTTCGCCTAAGCTTTTTACTGCTGTCTTAGAAAGTATTTTCAAGAAGCTGGATTGGGAAAACAAAGGGATTAGAATAAATGGGGAATATTTAAGCCATCTCCGGTTTGCTGATGACATTTTAATTTTCAGTAATAGCCCTGAAGAATTGCAAAATATGCTAAAAGATTTGGCAGAAGCTAGCATTAATGTGGGATTAAAAATAAATTTGGAAAAGACTAAGGTGATGTTCAATTCATTTGCATCAAAAAAGAAAATCGTCTACAACAACACTGAGATTAAAGATGTTGAAAGTTATGTGTACCTTGGACAAGAAATATCATCAGACAACAGTATCATGAATGAAATCAATAGAAGAATAAGAAATGGATGGAGTGCTTTTGGGAAGAACAATATTATTCTGAAGAGTAACATGCCTCTTTGTTTGAAAAGAAAGGTGTTTAACCAATGTGTTTTGCCTACACTAACTTATGGAGCAGAAACTTGGACACTAACAAAACGGATGGTACAAAGATTACAAACAACACAGCGAAGTATGGAAAGATGTATGCTAGGCATAACCAGAAGAGACCGAAAGAGAATAACGTGGATAAGAAGTCAGACGAAAGTTTTTGACATCATCGAGAGAATTAAACGGCTAAAATGGAAATGGGCTGGGCACATTGCAAGAAGACAAGACAATAGATGGAGCACAAACACCCTACAGTGGTATCCCAGAGATGTAAAACGACCAAGAAGACGACCTCAAGTAAGATGGAGTGACGAAATCAGAAAAGTGGCCGGTGTTAATTGGATGACTAAAGCACTAGACAGGCGACAATGGAAAAATCTGGGGGAGACCTACATCCAGCAGTGGATTGAAAACGGTTGATGATGATGATGATGATGATGGATATATATATATATATATATATATATATATATATATATATATATATATATATATATATATATATATATATATATATAATACATATTAAAAAACAGCACCTGAAAATTTTAAATGTCGTTTTTATTAAGTAAAAAAAATTTTAACAAGTTTTAGGACAAAATTGGCGTCAACTAGGAAGCCCATAAAATGCCTAAACTGTTCAACTGTTTAATCTTTCTGAACTTTTATTATTCTGTAAAATTTAAAATAGCCAGGAAGTCGTAGAAAAGTGTTGCACAAAACGTGGGTAAAAATACGTTTAGATAAAAATAAAAAGATGTATACACACACATCCGGAAGTTAAAATTTTAAATCACAATGAAAATGATACAAAAAGTTATTATTAAGTGTAGTATCCAGATATTTGCATTTTTAAAAAAAATTTGTAATACATGCTTTTTATAAAAGCAACCACTGCAGAAGCGCTATTATTTCCAATATATATATATATATATATACATTTTTTTAACAACATACTTTATCCAGTCATTTTCATAATTTAGTCAAACATAAGAGCTATGGTAGTTATACCGAGCATGGGAATAATTTCCTGAAACTCCCCACTTATTAAAATATATAATAAACTAGATGGAACCCGTCAAAATATGACGGAAAAAAATACTATAACAATATCAGTAAAATAAGCTTCTTTATTATTTAAAAAGGGGTGCGTATGAAACAGCCTTTCAAATATTTTATTTTTAAAGTTTTTTTCCCCAGTCAAATACAGTACTATTTCCGATGCAAACTCCCAACAAACAATCTGTAAACAACTGTGTAATGCAAATCAGTTTGACATTGTAGCCATACTCCCCATGGCAAGAAAAAAATTTCATGGACCTATGAAGTATATACAAATAGTATATCCCTACGGTCATATCATATTAAGTAAATAAAAGAACATAGTAAATAAAGAACACATCTCCCCCCCCCCACACACACACCTGTGATAATGCAACCGAATGAGCTCCTATGCGCATGTGCATTGCATCTGCCCAAAAGCACCGTCGAAATTTGACCTTAAAAAAGTTTTAAAATGTTTAAATTAAAGGTTTTAAAATGTCCTCTTTAATCATTGTTCGTTTCAAATCCATATCTTCTAAAACGCATCCATTGTTTTAAGCTAATCAGTTTTTATGTAAAGATGAAGAATTTGTTTACAGTAATAAATCAGTCGGCCGATGAGGGAGATTTTTAATGTTTTCAAGTGTAATTTATTTGTATTTTTTCTTCGGTTCCTTTACATAATCAGGATGACTATCCCTTTTCCATCACAGTCGAGGATATTTTTCCCCTTACACAGTTGGCAAATGTAATAAAATATAAAAATACAATTCCTAGCATATTCTGATATCTGATGGAACATATACATCAACGAATTCAACATATCAATTTTATGTTCATAAACTAAAAATACTTTTTTTTTTTTTTTTTTTGACAGATTTTTGTTTAGCGCTAAAATGTTCTATCTTATGGATAATTTGATCTTATGATTCATCACTGTTTTTATTATTATCATTATTCACTTTTTACGATGGTTTGGAAATTCTATTTTCAATTGTGGCAACTTTCCCAGGGGCTATTTTACAAACTGGTGGTCATTGATAAAATAGAATTAAAAAACTTTTCATGTTTGAAAATTATTTAAAAAATCGTTAAATTAAGCGGCAGTTTTCAAATAAATTTCAATCAAAATCTAATTTTTTTTCTAATTGATGATGTAAGAATTGAAATTGTAAAATGTTGTAAAATGTAGTAAAAAATAGAAATTTGGAGTATTTAGAAATGATGTAACCGCGATAAAAGCTAAAGCGATTGTGCCGTTTGTTGTCACAACCGTTGTACATTTCTAAAAATTGCCACTGTATTTTGGCTGGCGTCCAAAAGTTGAAAACCGTTTTTTTGACATCGAAAGAGAAATTCACAGGGAAAGAAATATGCGCTAATAAGGAACTGTTAAATGAACTTATAATAAAATTACCAAAATAATTCCTATGAAATATTAGTTTTACATTGTTTATTCTAGCTAAAAATACAATCATTATTTCAAGATTTTTTTTCTACCATAACACTATTTTTAATCATTTTAAATTTCCTGAAATCCTTTACTTTTGTGATTTTGTTTATTAAAAAAAGAAATCTTCTAACCTATCATAAAAAAAAGTAATTGGTAACATGTAATCAAGGTATGCAATCAAGATGAAGAAATCAATGACGGCTCCAAATCTAATCTTTATAATTATGAGTGGAAAAATCAATTAAAATTAAGTCATGTTGAAACAATCATAACCAATACATTTTTCTCTTCAGTTTTATCAATGTTAAAATGCATTTCGAGGTAAGCATAACGTGATTTTCACCGGTGCAAACTTTTCACACGTACTTTATATCCGTTACTTTAACGCTTAAACACCATGCATAAAAATAAAAATATATTTTGCATTTAATTGGAATGAAAAAATAGCATCAACAAAGTTATAATGCATAATGATAAAATAAACCCAATGGACAATATTCTCGTGACGACATAATAAATATGAAGTTTTATTCGCTTTGAAAACACGCGGATAAATATTTTTAGGGAAATTTAACTTGCAAATTAAAAAATTCGGTCTAAAAGCTGCGAGCTTTTAATATTCATTATTTCTCTTAATATCATCGCAACCACTGAGTTCAGAGAGTAAACTCTATGCCTTGCAACAGTGGGCGTTTTCCGATTATGACGTCATTAGCAGAAGTAAAAATTTAATTGAAAATTACGGCTAATTAATTAAATTTTAGAACAAACGAGTGCACGATAACAAATCTGTGTCCAAATATCTTTCATTTAAAAAAAGAATGATGTAATTTGATGCAGTATTTGTTCTCACGGATTGTCGAAAGAAATCGCTTAGCGTTTTAACTATATAGATGATCAGCATAAAAAATAGCACAAATAAAATACATATAAAGTAACGAACAGCTGTTTCGGAGCCTCTAAAGCTCCATCATCAGTGCTAAAGTTAAAAAGATTAAAAACTTATTTAAAAGTTTAGCCCATGTAAGTGTATGCTTGCGTCTCCGCGCGCGGCCAAGATGGAACGGCGATCAGTGTTTAAAAACAACAGCGAATTCAGGAGTCCTCACTTATTTTCCAATACACACCATCTCTGCGAATAAAAACTGAGGGAAATTTTGTGCATCTGTATTTTCATGAATTACAAAGTAATAGGCAAAAAATAATAAAATTTTAGATTTCATTTGATTATTGAAATTTCATGAATCTTTCTAGCCATGACAGTTATTTATTTTAGCTTATGTTATTTAAAAATTTCTTTAACATCTCTGTACATCATTTATTCAACTTCGTATTGAATGATTGAATCCAAGTCTTTTTAACACTTTCCAACCTAGTTGAAAAGTGTTTATGACTACGGTTTGTCTGGCCGTCTGCCGTCTGGCCGTCTGGCCGTGCTCTAACTCCCGTAAATATGCTCGGATTACTCTGTAATTTTTATATGTTATTGTCGTTATTTATAGCATGTTCCCTATTTCAACGGAAGTGTGTAGCACTTATAGTTTTTTCACAGGGACACTCAAAAGAATTCCGTTACATTGCGGTCTA
Organism: Maratus michaelseni; assembly: GCA_963931845.1. Lineage (NCBI taxonomy): Eukaryota > Metazoa > Arthropoda > Arachnida > Araneae > Salticidae > Maratus > Maratus michaelseni. The sequence goes on along the minus strand of OZ007587.1, from coordinate 387,896,139 downwards.
TGGGGAAAAATCATTTGCGGTTTATTTAAATAATGCTTCACTATTTTAAACGCATTGAAATTGATATATATCACTAAGGTGCATTACAAGAAGCTTAATATGGAATAGGGTGTGCATAGCACTTATAGTTACTTTACAGGGACAGTCAAAAGAATTCCGTTACATTACGTCTATGGAGAAAAATCGTCTGCGGTTTATTTAAATAATGTTTCACTATTTTAAACGCATTGAAATTTATATAGATCACTAAGGTGCTTTACAAGAAGCTTAATATGGAATAGGGTGTGCATAGCACTTATAGTTACTTTACAGGGACAGTCAAAAGAATTCCGTTACATTACGTCTATGGAGAAAAATCGTCTGCGGTTTATTTAAATAATGTTTCACTATTTTAAACGCATTGAAATTTATATCTATCACTAAGGTGCATTACAAGAGGCTTACTACAGAATATTGTGTGTATAGCAGTCATCGTTCATTTTCAGGGACACACAAAGGAATTCTCTACTGTCTGTTAACAATAATTCCTGGAAGTGCGTTTTAAGTTACTTTGAACGCAATTTTAAATTTGACTCGCTTTTTGTCTATTACGTGGTGTGTATAAATTTTGTAGATCATATACAGGGAAGCACAAAAGTTCGCGAACACATTTCCGTTTATTGACAGAAACTCCAGAAGGAGAATTTTAAACAGTGCTACGGGTTTCCTAACTGAACTAAAATTTAGCATCCTATGTAGTACTTATACAAATCTATAGATCCTATACAGGGCTGAATAAAAGTATTCGGATATTTTTCCGAATATTGTATATGTTGGAAGTTCCTGAAATTATGTTTTTAAATATGTTATGTGTTTTCCAAATTGTTTACTTAGATGTTATCTTTCAGCTTATTAAACGGTATGATTTGTAAAATTATTTTGGAAGCATTGGAAAGGTTACATAATCTATGCTTCACGCATGATTTTTCGGTCTTGGTATTATTTTAATATTGATATTATTTTTTAGCTAGATCCATTGCTTTTAACAGTTTTCACGAATACACCCTTTTTAATGCAGTATATATTTCAAATATATCAATTTATAATTATAAACTTTCTAGAATTTTCTGAGTAAATTCTTTGGATACTACAACAGAGTTTCTACATATCAGACATAAAATTTTTGTTTTATTTTAATATAATAAAAGAAAAACGAAGAAATTGTAAAAATAAAATGAATTTTTAGACACTGATAACGACTTAATTACGGGGAGGGGTTCAGAGGAATGATAACGTATGATATCGCAATGGGGGGGAGGGGATTTTAAATTACCAAAAAGTTGATAACGTCATATATGTACAGTGCTAAGAGACTTTTTAATGGATAATAGTGTGTTTTACATTTTTTTTTCTTTTTTCTTTTTCTTTCTTTCTTTCTTTTTTTTCTTTTTTTTTTTTTTTTTAAGAATAAAGAAGTACTAAAATCATTTTTGTGACAAATTGCAAAAAAAGCCGTTTGAATATAAGAAAAGAAATAGATCGGTAATTACAACTTGCATTAAAAAAAAAATCAAATACAGTGTCTCACATAAGTGATGGGACACTTGTGCTTTACAAAAGGAAACTAATCAAATAAATTAAAAAAACATGTACACATTTTTTTTGTGGGTGTGTTTCATACTTAAATTTAGTAAAGATTATTACATAACATACATTTTGTCAAAATATTAAAATATTAATTTAATAAAAATACAAATGTTTAGAACGGAGCAAAAAATAGCTCACATAAGTGATGGGACACCATTATATATGCAACAAAAATCGCCTGAAATAAGCAATAAAAATATTTTTTGGGGTTTTATTTTTACTTAAAAGCAATTGGCAATAATTTATAAAATCGTCTGCAGTATTTCTCTCCAGTTTGTTTTGGAATTTTTGTGTTTTTTAGCTCTGTGTAGTCATGAATGCTAAACGAAAAGAAACTTCGCCTGAAATTCGAAAATTAGTTATTAATTTGCATATTGAACGTGGAAAATCTATTAGAAAAACTGCTGAAACAGTTAACTTGAGTCGTTCAACAGTTTTCAATATCATTAAACGATATAAAAAGAATCATATGATTCAGGATAAAAGAAGACCTGGCTGACCATCAAAGCTATCCAATGGAATAAAGCGAATTATCGTTCGAAATATTAAAAAAAATCCAAGAATTAGTGCTTCAAAAGTTGCTGCTGATTTACAAGCATTATATGGAATAATTGTTAATCCTGAAACTATTAGAAGGGTAATTCGATCTGCTGGATATCACGGTAGAGTAGCCAGGAAAAAATTCTTCGTAAGTGAAAAGAATAGAAAACTCAGACTAGCTTTCGCAAAATCCAACATAAATAAGAATTCTGATTACTGGAATAAAGTTATATTTGCTGATGAGAGTAAATTTAATATATTTGGTTCTGACGGTAGAATCTTGGTGTGGAGAAAACCCAGGGAAGAACTTCGCAAACAGAACTTGGTACCAACAGTAAAACATGGTGGAGGAGGAGTTATGGTATGGGGGTGTATGTCGTCCGCTGGAGTTGGTAATTTTGTTTTTATTGACAGTATAATGGATCAGTACAAGTATATTGATATTTTAAAGCAAAATTTGAAATCTTCAGCACGAAAATTGAACCTTCATAACGATTTTAAATTCTACCAGGACAATGACCCCAAGCACACTGCTCTGAACGTTGGACTCTGGCTGCTATATAACTGTCCTGAAATAATAAAAACACCACCACAATCTCCAGACTTAAATACCATAGAGAATATTTGGCAAGAATTGGAATCAAGAATTCGCAAACACACCATTTCTTCAAAACAACAACTAAAATCGGTGCTTCAAGAAGAATGGGGTAAAATCACTCCAGAAATCACAAAAAAAATAGTCGAATCCATCCCAAAAAGATTAAATCATGTTTTAAAAGTAAAAGGAAATCCAACAAAATATTAAAACCTTTTAAAAAGTAAAATTTGTGGATAAATATTTGATGGAAAAGTAAGTGTCCCATCACTTATGTGAGCCATTTTTTGCTCCGTTCTGAACAATTGTATTTTTACTAAATTAATATTTTAATATTTTGACAAAATGTATGTTATGTAATAATTGTTACTAACTTTAAATATGAAACACACCCAAAAAATTTTTGCACATGTTCGTTTATTTATTTTATTGCAGTTTCTTTTTATAAAGCACAAGTGTCCCATCACTTTTGTGAGACACTGTACTTTATCATGATTATTTTTTATATTCTACCTATTAAATAATATTTTTTTCGTCGATGAACGTATTGTAGACAAGATTAAAGGAAAAATAATCGTGCTACTTTTCATGAAGGATTTTGGTGCTTTTGTTAACGTTGGCCGACGCATTATAACATTTTATTTTTAATTAACATAAAAAAATGATATTTAAATAATGACATTTTCTAATAATGATAATTTAGGATTTGGTCAAATCCTAGAGGAGATTTGAACTCAGATATACGACCTCAGAAGAAAATGAGTGAAATAATTTGCAATGATAGTATATCCCATTATTATATGTCGTGCTTTTATCTGTTACATGCATTAATTTTCAGTGATTTTACATTAATTTGAAACTAAGAACATAAAAAATAATGGTTGAAAATTTGTGGAGTGTTGCGAAGTATGAAGGAATAATTTAACATGTTATCAACCTTTTTAACACTTTCCAACGTAGTTGAAAAGTGTTTATGACTTCGGTTTGTCTGGCCGTATGGCCGTCTGCCGTCTGGCCGTCTATCCGTGCTTTAACTCCCGTAAATATGCTCGGATTGCTCTGCAATTTTTATATGTTATTGTCGTTATCTATAGCGTGTTCCCTATTTCAACGGAAGTGTGTAGCACTTATAGTTACTTTACAGGGACAGTCAAAAGAATTCCGTTACATTACGTCTATCGAGTAAAATCGTCTGCGGTTTATTTAAATAATGTTTCACTATTTTAAACGCATTGAAATTTATATAGATCACTAAGGTGCAGTACAAGAGGCTTACTACAGAATATTGTGTGTAAAGCACAGTCATCGTTCATTTACAGGGACACAGAAAAGAATTCTCTACTGTCTATTAACAATAATTCCTGGAAGTGCGTTTTAAGTTACTGAACGCGATTTTAATTTTAACTTGCTTTTTGTCTATTACGTGGTGTGTATAAATTCTGTAGATCCTATACAGAGAAGCACAAAAGTTCGCGAACACATTTCCGTTTATTGACAGAAACTCCAGACGGAGAATTTTAAACTGTGCTACGCGTTTCCTAACTGAACTAAAATTTAGCATCCTATGTAAGTATATATTTACAAATCTATAGATCCTATACAGGGCTGAATAAACGTATTAGGATATTTTTCCGAATATTGTATATGTTGGAAATTCCTGAAATTATGTTTTTAAATATGTTATGCGTTTTCCAAATTGTTTACTTAGATGTTATCTTTTAGCTTATTAAACGGTATGATTTGTAAAATTATTGTGGAAGCGTTGGAAAGTGTTACATAATCTATGCTTGACGTATGATTTTTCGTTCTTGTTTTAACTTAATAAGAAGCAAAACAATATTTTTTTAAATCACAGAGAAATAATGTGATAGAAATTTTTCATTCGCATATTTGAATTTTAAGCAAATGCAAATATTTAAAACTAGTCGTTGGGGGCCACTCTCTTCTTTTTCTTTTCTTCAGAAAGAGTTCTGTAACATGGTGTGTGTGTTTTTCAGTAGCCTTCCTACATGAAATATACAGCCTCCATCACTGGCCACGAGAGATTATAATGTAGAAAACTAGTCGTTGGGAGCCACAGTAATACTTAGACATCATGGATATGCATAATATAAAATATGATACGCTCAACAGCTGGGTTCGCCCTCAGCCGAGTGGTCTTCCTCAGGCATTAAAATTAAAATTAAAATATAAAATATGAAAATAAAACATATGTAAACTGTTTGTAAAATGCATTGCAATTCGAATAAAATCGTGGCTTGATGACGTCATAAACTTTAAATCCTCTATCGCTGAATTGCGCAACAGAAACATCCTTATAACTCCAAAAGTGATAATCATATTAACTAACGGTTTACTACGTCAGATTAAGCGTCTCATTTTCAATTAAAATATATCTTTGAAGTGAAATTTGAATGAAATACAGGATCATGAAAAGTCGAAGAATGTGGAAAATATAATTACAAATATCTCGGCAACTCATTATCCGATCGACTTCATTTTTTATGCAAAATTTGTTTTTTTTATTGTATTTTATATTGATTCCTTAAAATAAACAATTTCGAAATTTTTTATATACCTTTTATAAGAACGAATATTTAGAGAGTCCGAAAAATATTAGTTCCGGATAATCGAGGTTACTGAAATTCAATAAGCTTCTTCCCATTATTATATACTAAGTACACACCAAATTTCAAGTCTCTATCTCAATTTGTTCGGGAGATAGAGCGTTTACAGACACACGCACAGACACATAGACGGACGGCAATTTTTTTTCCCCTGAAAATATGTTTTTCGGAATCTTCAGTGTCTGTAACGTGTAAATCCGTCAAAATTATTTTTTCGATTTTCAAAACGATTACAAGACTTACTTTATACTACGTATGATGGGTAAGTAACGAATACATTCGTCCATGGTGTATGTAGTAAAAAAATCGGCAGTGGTGTCTTCTTTGACAAATATAGGTAAGTAAATAAAGTTCAGTTACCTTCATTTTCCACCCAGTCAAGAGGTCATCAGATGTATACAATTGATGAAACTGGTAAGCTAATCCGTGTTGACGTAATAATACATTTGTACGAACGCATAGTAATCCATGTTATTACTGTGAAATAAATTCACTCCCTATAATAAATAAATAGTTTTTAGTTATGTATTAAGTGATTCAACTTTTTATTTTTCACTAAATTAATTTTAATTCTACTTTAACTATTATAAGAATTACATTTATTTTTAAGTTTACTGGACTATATATACTAGGTGCGCAACTAAGTTTCTGGGTTTTTTTAATCTATTAAAAAAATGAAAAAATTTCAGAGAAATGCAAAAAAATGATTTATTCAAAGTATCGTCCCTCGCTAGCTACACACTTTTGCCATCTCTCTGGCAATACATGAATACCACGACGATAAAAAGACGCGTCTTTGCACCGAAACCATTCATCCAACTAATTTTGCACTTCTTCGAAATTGGCCAAGTGTAGCCCAGCCAAGTCATGCGCCATTGACCGGAAGAAGTGATAATCCGAACAGGCCAGGTCTGATGAATACAGCGGGTGCGGTAGCAGATCCCATTTCAGTGTTTTGATGGTTTCCTGGACGATGGAAATGCGATGGCTCGGAGCGTTGTTGTGCTGCAATTCACTCGTTCGTGTCTCCTGTTCTATTCTGGCCGTTTTTCGAGCAATGCATGGTTAAAATTATTCAGTTGTTGTCGGTAACGATTCCTGTTAACCGTTTCGCCCGGTTTCAGCAGCTCATAGTACACGATTCCTTTCTGGTCCCACCAAATGCAGAGCATTGTTTTCTTTCTGAAGCGATTTGGTCGTGTCTTCGATGTTGATGCTTCACCAGGTGAAAGCCACAATTTGTTGCGTTTGGGTTTCTCGAAACACATCTCATCGCCAGTAACAATTTGATCCAGGAAACTCTTTTTTTTCATGCCGCAAAAGCAAAAGTTCGGAAGTGGCTCTTCGATTTTCCATCTGCCTCTCAGTCAACTCATGTGGCACCTATTTTCTTTCCTTTTGAATTTTTCCCATGGCATGTAAACGTTTAGAAATACCTTGGCGAGTCATGTTTAATGCCTCTGCAAGTTGTTTTTGTGTTTGCGTATCATCTTCATCCAATAACGCTTGCAGATCGGCGTCCTCAATTCTTTTTGGTCTTCCGGTGTGCTCCTTGTCCTCAGTGTCAAAATCGCCATTTATGAAGCGTTTTTTCGATGGTGCATGTTTGCCGTAGGCTTTCTCAAACAAACGACATGCTTCAGCTGCATTTGTTTTCAAGTTAAAGCAGAAAAGCAAAGCTTCCCGCAAATGCTGTTTATTTGGCACAAAGCTCTAAATTTTCGTTGTTAGAAAAAATATTTTTGCGTTTCGATATGTGTTGTTATTACGACTGGTTATTGTTAATAGATATCCAAGCTATTAGAAAAACACAAATTTAGACATGTATGTCGACGACATGGGCCATTAGAGCCTTCTATGTGTGAAACCCCGAAACTTAGTTGTGCACCTAGTATATACTTAAATTTGACATTGCGCGGAGCATGCATATTGACTCCTCTTCACTTGTAAACATAATCTAGACTAAATGAGTAATATTAAATAGTCTTTTAGTTCATAAAATTCTTTACGTCGTCATTAGGAAAACATTTTGTCAGTCTATCAAAGTTCAAGATACTTAAAAAGGAAATCCTTGATTTCAACACGTTTCTGACATAGTATACTCACTTTATAAAATGTCTCTTCATTACACAACATAACTCTTCATTAAAACATGTTTTCTGAATAAAAATTAAATCGGCATTACATAACAAATCGGAATTACTTTCATAAGTGAAATGAAAGGTTTTCCTCAAATGAGTGTTGCCACAAAAATAAAATACCTCATTATATGATGTTCAACAATGATTATAAAAAGATAAATAGTAGAAAATAGATAAAGTATGATGTCTCTGCACGGGTTTATTTTATATTTATAGTTAAAAAGCAAAATTAAATTGAAATGTTTAGAAGAAAAAGACACCATCGATCGATTGAATCAGTGATATGTCACGTGTAGCCTAAAATATATGCTTAATTATATTAGATTAAAGTGTATTTTATATGTATTGAATTTATTTTTCTTCGTCCTATGTTTTTCCCAAGTGGTTGGTGTCATCTTCTACAGTTAAAATTAAAAGAATTAATAATGAAAAATAATGCACTCGGTAGCATAATGCTGAATTTAAACACAACTTTCGTTATGTGTGTAACTGGTATATTTATATTTATCAATTAAAGGAAATAATAATTCCTTACCTTCATCGCTAGCACAATCACAGATCACTGGTAGCTGCTCACTATTGACAGCTGGAACAATAATGATTAATTAATGATATTTATTATTATGATAATAATGTAGTATCCAATAATCGGCGGCAATCTTTGCTTCTGGATTAAATATTTATTTTCACACTAAACATTGATGTAACTGATGAAAAACAGGATGTTACACTTTCAAACAATAAATCACGTTCGTTAATCTGAAGCACAAATGCTTTCAGATAATTAATTAATCATGAAAATACGTAACTTGGATATTACCAGCTAATCATGACTACAATCTACGGGGAACTGAAAAGTACATCGAAAGTCTACATTAACAGTATTCAAACACAATAGAAAATTGTCGAGTCTGCAGTTCTGTTCAAAAGTCAATTAAATGTCTTTTGAGCCGAAATCCGTGGTGCTGCCATCTACCGTGAACTAAAGAAGGTGCTGTCTATATTGGATTCCTACCGCACAGTCTAGAATCATCCAGCAAATGTTATATAAATGTTTTCACAAAACGTACACAAACACACAAAAATACATATTTCACAACCAGGTTTCTCAAGGAAACCCTGAGCACAGTAGTTGCTTACATCCAACAGCCCTACTTTTCGTTGGAAACCGATGGTTGTTCTAATTGCAGTTCTTTTCTCAAAGTCTCAAATTGAGTTTGGGAAGGGGTTTGGTTAGTAAGTCTGCGATCATCCTTTTGGACGGACAATAAATCATCTTTATTATTCCACTTTCCCGTAAATGTTTTATATTGTGGAATTTGGTATCAATGTGTTTGCTCCTCGTGTGGGCCTTTTCGTTTTTGGTTAGTTTTATGGCTGAGATGTTGTCTTCGTACACCGCTATTGGGAGTTGTTGCGGTAATTCGAGATCGTTGAGGATGTTTAACAGCCATTGGATTTCTTGTGTTGCTGTGGATGCGGAGATATATTCCGCTTCCGTGGATGATAATGCCACGCAGTTCTGTTTTCTAAAGAGCCATGCGATAACATTGTTCCCTAATTTGAAAAGATTTCCAGTGGTGGACTTTCTGTCCATTTTATCACTTGCCCAGTCGGCATCACTATACACCGTTAGTACTGATGGTTTTGATTTGTCTATTATGAATTTTAAATGTCTAGTAGTCATCAGGTATCTGATGAGTTTTTCAACGGCGTCCCAATCGGCTTCTCTTGGCGACTCGTTTCTCCTACCCAGAATATTTACAATAGCTGCTATGTCGGGTCGCATTAATGTCGCTATGTATAGAAGCGCCCCTACTGCCTGCCTATAATTTTTGTTGTCTTGCATCAATTTACTATCTGGGTTTAAGTTATAATAATTGGTGTTCATAGGAGTGTAAGTAGGTTTTGCGTTTATTAAATTAAACTTTTCCGCAATTTCCATTATTTTATTTTGTTGGTCGAGTTCTAAGTTACCGTTTTTCAATTATTTAATATTTATTCCCAAGTATTGTGTAACATTTCCCAAGTTTTTTATTTCGTATTGTTTACTTAATTGTGTGTACACTTCGTCTATGTCATTTTTATCTCCCGCAATGAGGATGTCGTCAACGTATACGATTATGTACGCAATTTTTCCGTTTTTATTTCTCTTGTATAGACACTGGTCCGAAGTACATTCTTCAAAATTTAGATCTTTAAGAGATTTACTAATTTTGATATTCCAAGCCCTAGCTGCTTGTTTGAGCCCATAGATTGCTTTATTTAGTCTACACACCCATTCCTCATGCCCCTTCTTTACGTATCCTTCGGGTTGTCTCATAAAAACTTCTTCCTCGAGATCACCGTGGAGAAAAGCCGTTTTAATGTCTAGATGCGTTATTTTTAAGTTCTTATATACCGCTGCATTTAAGAATGCTCTTAACGTGATGTGTGCAACTACGGGCGCGTAAGTTTCGTCAAAATCGCATCCATATTTTTGGGAGTAACCCTTCGCGACCAATCTAGCTTTATATCTCTCAACAGTTCCGTTAGCCCCTCTTTTCGCTTTGAATGTCCATCGACATCCTATGACGCGTTTGCCGGGAATTGGTTTTACCAGTACACATGTTTTATTCTGTTCTAAGGAGTTCATTTCTTCTCTAGTCGCATCTAACAATTTGTTTTTAATTTTATCGTCTTTGATGTTTAGTATATCTTCCCAAGATTTCGGTTCATCGACTTGGCAAATATTTGCGCTAACTCCCAATCGGTCCGGAGGGACGCCTCTGTTATGTCTTAGCGACCTTCTAGGTTCTATGGGGACCTGTTGATGGACTTTGACATTGTCTTGTTCGTCATCGCTTAGATCTATTTTTATGTTGTCTAGAGGGGTCTCAACATTGTTTTCGTTTACTCCATGTTCTAAAAATTTGACTGTTCGGGATATTATTACTCTGTTATTACCGATATGGATCCGGTATCCCTTGCTTCTACTGTCATACCCCAAGAAAGTACCTTCAACGGCGTTGTCGTCAAACTTTCCTCTTTTTACCTATTCTATGTAGGCGTAAGCCTTACACCCGAAAATTTTTATATGCGACAGATTTGGTTTCCTATTGTTCCACATTTCGAATGGTGTTATGTTGTTGTTTGCCTTTGTGGTCAGACGATTGGTGAGATAGTTCGCGGTGAGAATTGCTTCGCCCCAGAAAGATTTTGGTAGGTTTGCGTCGGAAAGCATGGTACGTGCCATTTCGACTAGTGTACGGTTTTCCTTTCAGCAACACCGTTCTGTGGCGAACAAAATGCTACACTGAGCTGGCGCTCAATCCCGTTAAGGGTTAAGAAATCTTCAAAGTCCCTTCCGAGGTATTCTCCGGCGTTATCAGATCTGAACGCTTTAACTTGCTTTCTAAATTTATTTTTGGTAAGTGCGACGAATTCTTTGAATTTTGTCAGGGCTTCTCTCTTATGTGAGAGTAAATAGATCATGGTGAACCTGCTGTAATCATCTATAAAAGTGATGAAGTATTTTTTCCCTGTGAAGGTTTCTGTCTTCATCGGACCACAGATGTCACTGTGTATCAACGATAAAATTTCAGTTGATCTATTTGAAGCCTTTTTAGGATAGGGCAATTTTGTAAGTTTCCCTTCAATGCACTTAGTGCATATAATATCGTGTTTGCATTCGCTTAACTTTATCCCTTCTGCGAGGTTTTGGTTAACTAGACATTTAATGGAGTCAAAGTTTTTGTGTCCAAGGCGTCTATGCCAAATTGTTATACAGTTTGGGTTGGAACATAATGTGGGGGTTTGAGTGGTATAACCGTATTCGTCCTTGGGTTCGATTTCATATAAATTATTGTTTAATTTTGCTTCTAAGACCGTATTTTTATTTTTCACAAAGCTGCAAGTTTCTTTATCGAAAATAACTTTAAAGTTATTCTCAGTGGCTCTTTTGACAGATAATAAATTACTTTGCAGTTCGGGGCAATATAGGACGTCTTTTAGTGTGACCTGATTTATTGAATCAATATTTAATTTTATGTCACCTAGGCCATATGAATTAAGCCTTTTTCCATCTGCTATCATAATGCTACCAAAATTACCGGATTTGAAATTTTCAATTTTTTCTCTTGCGAAGGCAACATGTCTAGTACACCCTGAATCTACTATAAATTTATTTATATTTAGTGCCTGAGCTTCGTTGATAAGAGGGGATTCATTTTCCTGATGGATTTGTGCAGAGTGCTTATCTGATGCATCTCCTGAAGAAGTAGAAGGGGGGTGAATCGTTCGAAACTGTGGTTGCGTGGGCTTTACTTTCAAAGCAAAAATTTGATGCATCTCTTGAATAGTTCTGACTGTTTTTGTGATGATTAGAATTGTTTCTAAAGGTGTTCGAATTATTGTTGAATTTATTTTTATTACCATCATACCTTTGGAAGTTGTTGAATGTTTTGTTTTTGAGGTAAAAACATTCTGACTTGAAATGATTGTCGAGTTTACAGTGACTACAGAACTTTTTATTTCTTGCGTTTTTATTTACGACTTTATATGCAGAATCACGCGAGTTGGAACCAGTATCGCGGTTTTCAATTCTGTGTCTGTATTCGTCGATCAATTTATTTTTTATGAATTCCAGTGTTAAATCGTTATCGGGCCGTGCCTCTAAAGCCGTGACAAGTGGGTCATACGAATGCGGTAGAGAGCACAACAACAAAGCACATATATGTGTTTCAGCTATTTCTTCGCCGATTGCGTAGAGCTTGTCTTTTAATGACAGTACGCTATTAATGTGGGCGTTCATGTCTCCGCCTTCACTTAATTTTTGGCAATATAACTTCCGTAACAGAAATAATTTTGACGACAGACTTGATCTCATGTGTACAGATTTTAATGCATCCCACACCGCTTTAGCAGTGGTTAAATGTTTGACGTGTATGATATGGTTGTCATCAATGCAAAGATTGATGATTGATTTGGCTTTGATATCTTTTTTAGCCCAATCAGCCGCGGGCGGGTTAGTCGGTTCGACATCAAATAAATCGTCTTTCAAAAGGAGCATTTCAATTTTGAAACTCCAGTTACTGTAGTTATTATCATTTAATTTTTCTATAAGGGCTATTTCTTTGCTAGCGGCCATATTTCTAAAGTTTATAGTTATGGCAAACAATATATACTGTTGTTTTCGTTTCGTTATAAGCTGCACATTATTTCTGTGCTCTTTTATTTCTTATTATTTATTTCATATATACACAAATTACCATATTACACATGCATTTTTATTTATTAATATATTCTAATATATTCAAAGTTTGGGCATTTCCGTCTCATAACCTAAAAGAATTAATAAAGAAAAATAATGCACTCGGTAGCATAATGCTGAATTTATACACAACTTTCGTTATGTGTGTAACTGGTATATTTATATTTATCAATTAAAGGAAATAATAATTCCTTACCTTCATCGCTAGCACAATCACAGATCACTGGTAGCTGCTCACTATTGACAGCTGGAACAATAATGATTAATTAATGATATTTATTATTGTGATAATAATGTAGTATCCAATAATCGGCGGCAATCTTTGCTTCTGGATTAAATATTTATTTTCACACTAAACATTGATGTAACTGATGAAAAACAGGATGTTACACTTTCAAACAATAAATCACGTTCGTTAATCTGAAGCACAAATGCTTTCAGATAATTAATTAATCATGAAAATACGTAGCTTGGATATTACCAGCTAATCATGACTACAATCTACGGGGAACTGAAAAGTACATCGAAAGTCTACATTAACAGTATTCAAACACAATAGAAAATTGTCGAGTCTGCAATTCTGTTCAAAAGTCAATTAAATGTCTTTTGAGCGAAATCCGTGGTGCTGCCATCTACCGTGAACTAAAGAAGGTGCTGTCTATATTGGATTCCTACCGCACAGTCTAGAATCATCCAGCAAATGTTATATAAATGTTTTCACAAAACGTACACAAACACACAAAAATACATATTTCACAACCAGGTTTCTCAAGGAAACCCTGAGTACAGTAGTTGCTTACTTCCAACAAAAATACGATTGTTAATTTTTTTCCGGCGATTGCCTTTTGTCATCTTCAATCAGTTTTTACTATAACTTTGATGGAATAAATGAGACGAGATTATGACTTGACTAATGTTGTTTGCAAGAATGTTGTTTGTTGAATTTCCACTCATCTGATGTAATTATTAGCTCAAGGGCCATTCTGTCTTTTTCTAATGCTTCGCTTTTGAAAGATCAATTTGATGAGATTATGTTTTTTTTTCTCAACAATGTATTACTTATGTGGTTCAATATATTTTTTGCTCACTTGAGACCTTGCGTATTAAATATTGAAGCAGATACTTAGCTTGTTAAGTCAAGAAGAAGAGCAGAGGAGTAAAAAGGGAGGGCCTAACCGTTCTAATGAAGGCAACATTTTAAAATCAAATGAGCCGTTCCAAAGGTTATTATTATCCAACTTCAATGTTTGACAATTCATCTCTAAAAAAAAAAAAGGGTTATAAATAGACACTCTAAATAATGACCAGTGGATCCGTGAGAGGATTTCGCGGTGAAATCTAATATTTTTTTAGCGATATCTAATCAATTTTTTTTATGCAGGTTTAAACTTCTAAAGAAAAATAAAGGATAAAAATCTCTGTAAAGAACATTAGTCAAGCCAGAATATCATCTCATGTATTCCATCAAAGTTACAATAAAAACTGATATAAGATTGCAAAAGGCACGCGAGTGAAAAAAAAAATAAACAATCGTATTTTAACTGTAGAAGATGACGGCATTCGCTTGGGAAAAACACGAGACAAAGAAAAATAAATTGAATACATATAATATACAATTTAATCTAATATAACGAAGCATATATTTTAGGCTACACGTAAAATACCACTGATTCGATCGATCCTTGGTGTCTTTTTTTTCTAAACATTTCAATTTCAATTTTTCGTTTTAACCATAAATATAAAATAAACCCGTGCGGATACATCATGCTTTATCTTTTTTGTACTATTTATTTTTTTATAATCATTGTTGAAAATTGTATAATGCAGTATTTTATTTTTGTGGCAACACTCATTTGAGGAAAACCTTTCATTTCACTTATGAAAACAATGCCGATTTAATTTTTAATCAAAAAATATGTTTTAATGAAATGTGAGTGTACTATGTCAGAAGCTAGTTAAAAAGCATTTCGAATGGTATCTCATTCATTGTTGTGCGTTTCGTAAATTCATAGAAAAAGGGATGTTGACAAATAATATATGTGATTATACATAGCTATCGTGTAAATCTGCAGGTCAAGAGCTTCCATGTCAGGTTGCAAGTCGTATTTTTAGTTTGATCTTATATTTTTAAAATTTTCTTATATTTTAAAAGGCGAACTTTGAATCTGCAATTTCATTACTTTCATATATTTCTAAATAGCTTCAAGAGGCTTCAATAAGGGCATTCTAAAATCCAAACTGACTACTTTCTGACACATTATAAATTCATTTTTCTTTGCCAACATACGAAATTGGTAGGTTCTCTTATTCAGAAACTATGTAATAGAACAGTTTCTTTTTTTTTCTGGTAAGTGCAAAACAGTTTCAGAAAATGGTGTCAAAGATTGCGCATTCAACCAAAATTACGGACAGACAGGGTAGGATATAAAACAGCCTTCTTGAGACAATAATCGTTTATAACTCAATAACTCGAGATGTTATCGGAAGAAAAATTGAGAGAAAAAAAAACTATTTAATTACAAATACTTCAATAATCATAAATCCAAGTATCCTTCATTTCTGTTTAAAAATGAGTCAATAAATGTGTCAGAAAGTTTCGCGTTGTTGAGTGGGGAAAAATATTTCTTTGAGAACCAACCGCTCAAGTCTTGCGAATTGTAACACGAAATATGATTACAGGTATTGATATTTTAGGACTGCATAATTTCTCTGGAATCGTTTCATTGAATCAGAGGGGAAAGGGGGGGGGGGTCCGAGTCCTTCGCAGTTTCGTTATTTGATCATCATAAATCTATAAAATTCACTATCTTAAATTTTCTGTGTTTAATAGTTAAACTATTGATTTTATGATAATGTCATTAATAATTAGCTTGACCAATTAATTATTTTCATAAATATTTAACTAATTCGTGGTAATCGTAAGAGTTCAATCTATTTGAAAATGATTTAATCGAGTTCCTTCCATAATTTATTAATTGATCAAAACGCCACAGACAGAAATGTGATATCCGGAAATATTACACTGTAAAAACAGTTTGAAAGAACTAACACACACACACACACGCATATATATATATATTACGAAATTTAAAAATTCCGCTTTATCTTAAAAATATTCTGTAATTTTTTCCGCCTAATATAATCTTCTAACCCTAGTTTATTTAATTGCCACCTGTCTTTAAAAATATTCCAATAATTCATTTTACCAGTTTATCTAAATGCGTGCGATAACATTTTTTTTTCAAAAACCTATTAAAAACAATTCATGTATCATTATTTTTTTTTCTTTTCAATTTTATTATTATTATTTCATCGTCATTAACCGCCATCTGCCTAAAATTAAAATCTTTCGATCTTTATTTTAATCTTAACGCCGATGTATTTTCATTTCCCTATTAAATTATTTGTTCTGTAAATCTAATTTTTTTGTGCCATTTTCTTTTTTATTATTATTGTAAAAGACTTCGTGCTCTTTATCGGAAGAGCCTTATCACAACTATTTTCCTACACAAATAGCTACACAAATATTCCTCCTTTGACTTTTTCATTCGCCAAGAGCGCCTGTCGCATTGCAGTGGTGTCTACCTACACTGGTAGTACTTAAAGTTAAGCACGAGCTTCGGAGATTGGATTTTGTCTTTTTCGATTTGTTACGATCTTTGTACGACACCAGGAAGAAGAATGTTTTCTTTAATTAGATGAAATATTCGTTTTTTTTTTTTTATCGTGTAATTATGTAAATTCTGATGGATTCATAGCGTAAATTCTAAATCGATGAAATGTCGTCGCTAATAAGATTGCATCATGAAGTATTCTCAGATAAGGAGTGACTCTGATTTTGTGAACTGCCACTGAGATAATAAATAGGTTTCCTAAATATATACCGACTCTGAGATCATTTTCTGGAAAACACCTTTTTTTTTGCTTCGAGCCATTTCCATGTCTAAACATAGGCGACTGCAACTTCTTCAATATTTTGTTAGCGAAGTATTCACAAGCGATATTTAATATTACGACTGTCTACAATTTTTTGTGTCTGAATATGGAATTGATGCTTCAAATTGCTTGGTATAGCATAATGAATTTATGTGCGTGGAGGCTTTATTATGGGGAGCAAAAGTGGAACGTTTTGTGAGATAACTAGAGAGTAGTAAAATCACACCAACCACAGATTGCACGTAGGAAATATAACAGAAATATAACATATATATATACCTTTTGTAAAATGCGCCTCATGCTATTTTGACAGCAGCAAACAGCAACAATTAAAAAAACTAACAGAAAAAAAATCTGTTGAAATCGTGACTTATTACTTTTCTCAAACCTAAATTACCGTATTCAGTCAAGTATATTTTGGCATGTTGTTAAAATACTATAAAATATAGGTTTCTGTAAAGAGTACAACGACACCAGATTTATTTACAAGTATCCCAGTGGGTATGTGACATCAGATTTCTGATGATTATGATAGTGATCACCGATACAAGTATTTTTATATCCAACATAAGGAGGGGGGCTTCGGAATATAGCGTCATGCCCACTGGGACACCCTAAGGCTCCTATAACTCCTATAGTATTATAGGAGCCCAAGGGCATCCTATATGACGCTATATCCAGAACTCTATGTTGAATTCAGACTTTTTTCTCAGGGAAGCATTTTTGCAACTCTGGGTGGGACACTGTGGTGTTCCGGGGGGAAGAATATTGCGTCATATCGGAATATTGCATCATATCTACTGGGATACCGACTGGGACATCCAGTGGGACACTCTGTATGACGCTATATTCAGAACAGTGTTGCATTCAGATTTTTTCCGGGAGGTATTTCTGAAGCTTCGGTTGGGACTCAGTGGATTTCCGGGGTAAAATTGCACTTCTAGACCATTAAGAAGCAAGCGTTTCGCAATTATAAGTTTTATATTTCATGTTTGTTCATTCTCTTTGTAGTTTGGCAACAAGTCAATTTTAAATCTTTATGTAGCTAAGCAACTCAGCAAAACGAGGAGTTCTGTTTATCTCGGCCTGCGAGAGGTCGTCTTTTATGTTTGTGAAAAAAAAAAATGAGTTCGTGTTCTGTAGTATCGAAGATATTCATTATGTAGTTTAAGATTCTATTTTTAAATTGAGTTATACCGCATTGTAGAATTTTAAATTTGTTAGAATGTACTACAATATCTTCGAGGAAGACCCTTTAAAATAATTTACTAAAGAACAATAGGCATAAAAATTATAAATCTTCCGCAGTGTGCTGTTTCGATGCTCCAGGGATACTGTCCTTCCCAGCGACACCCCCTGAATTCAACACTGATTCAGAGACATCTTACGTTGAAAATCAAAATGTTCGTCTCGATAACGTCTAGCGGAATCTGAAGAAATCTCACGCTGCGTATCCACTTGGTCACCTTGTGACTGTTTGTTAAAATACATTCAGGATAGCGGATATAGTTAACACTATTTTTTTTATTCACAATAACACACAGCAAACAAAAAATACTCGGCTACAAATGCACATATGATTATTTAAACTGGGGGGTGCTGTTTGTTCGGTAAAGTTTATTCTGCAAGTATTTTGCCTCTGCAGGTGGATTTTGTTTCTGGGAGTATTTGAGTACCATGCCCATACTCTCTCTTTTATTCTTTTGAACACGTCCATAAAAGTTTTTCTTTTACGCGACCCGACCTGGTTTCCTTATATATCCAGCGTTCGCTCAGCGAAGTATCGGAGAACCCTCTCCTACTGCAGTTACAAATCGCATTCCCTTTTATGTCCCATCTGCATTTCTATATATGCAGTAGGCCTGAAGATAATGCAAAACGAAATTAATTGTTTGTTCTTCGAATCATGATCTTAATCATACTAAGAAATTTTCTCGTTAATTTACACATCAAATAAAAAGTTCAGATAGATAAAACTAACAAATTATTTATTATAACCAAGTAAAAGCCTGATTCAGAAACTCGGATATACCGCCGAGAACTAGGTTCTAGTTACATCACATCTCAGAATTAAAACACTAACTGACAGCAAAATAAAGGGTTACAACAATTATTCTTGGCGACGCCTAATCTCGCCAATCAAAACAACAGAAAGGGGGATTTTACAAGGCCTTTCAAGTAGTTCAAATGTTTCTCTGAGAGGCCTCGAAACACTATGGAATTTATATGTCCATTAATATTCGTATAAATATCAAAGCCGAGGGCTTTAGGAAACTTTATCGTTTTTTTAACGTCATATGAAGTTGTTCAAGTTGAATTAATGACTATTCAGAGAAGTGTTGCTAATGATTTTTACGATATCACTCGAATGTCTTCTATAGAATTGAGAGATAATAAAGTCCCTGTTAAGAAACTACATATAAGTGTTCAATAATAAGTTAAATGAAGACAATGAACGTATTAAGAACTCCACATTTTCGTGCTGAAATTTTGGAAAAAAATGTGCACATTCTTAAAAAAAAATAAATTCGATATTTTTTTTCTATTTACTTATTTTTTCCATCTATGCAATTTAAATTAAGTTTTAATGCGTTTGGCCGAATGAATTTTTTACAATATACCTCTAACTTCTTCTACTTTTAACTATTGCTTTAATTATTCTCACCCTGTACATTTTTAAAATTTGACTAATCCCTTCGTTGGGCAGAAAGCGGGAAAGAAAGTAGATGCATGTACTAGAAAAAAAATAAAAATGAAAAAGAATAATATTCGATTTTATTCTAAAGAAATATAAAAAAAGAAAAAAATCTCGGAAAAAAATCCCAACATGTTACATAATGGAAATACAGAAGAAATTATCTCTTTTTGGTTTTTAATTTTCCTTCCTTTTCTAAGATTATGTTCATGAAAAGATGTTTAATAAAAGAAATTCCAGAAACATTCTGAAGTTTCAAATATTTCTCAGCTCTATTCATTTGTGTGTATTTCAAATCAGTTTGTCTGTTATGCAACTACTACTTCCAAAATTCATTTAAAGTGCTTAACTGTTAAATTTACTGTAAGAAGGCATATGTCAATATAAATATATGTTTAGTTATTTAAAATCGGATGAAAAGACTTTTTCATTAAAATAAGGTTAGGACGAAACAAAAAGTTGTATTATCCAGTTGATAAGTAATCTTTTAATAGAAATGTAACTTAAAACATTTTTGTGTTTATTCTGAATATGTTCTAATGAATTTTTGATGGGAATACAGTGATACACTAGATTAATTTTTTAACACAATTATTTCAAATTGGTAAAGATATCATACAAGTTGTAATTTTCCAACTGGACGAAAAATTACAACTTGAATACAGTGATACTTCGACTAAAGAATATAGACTAAAACTATTGATAGGAATGGGCTACAAATTGACATAGTCATGTTTTTTCCTGATGCGGATTCTATCTGCTGGTGAGAATCATTATATTCGCCCTTTGTTTTAACAAAAAAATTAAGAAAAATTATTCTTTCTTGTAATACACGTATATGTGAATATTTCCCATAAAGTCTGGGAAAAGAAAGATAACCTAGACCGCCCGACCGGGCATTTTAACGAGGGTAATTTACAATCCTAGCCACGATGTCTGCTACGACACAAAGAAAGAAGTACACCGATAGATGCAAATGTATGGCCCTTCATTAAAGCCACTTCAGTGCACTGCATCAGCAAACAGATGTTGATCCATGTTCAATCTCCAAGAATGGTTCAACATTTTACCATCCTATGGCAACACGTTGCAGCCAATCACAGATCATCCGCTTTGAATCTGCCATGTAGGATATTTTTAATCTGTCTCATTTAACCTTAACGATATATACGGAGTTATTTATATTTCTTAACTACAATTTGTTAATGAAGTATATTTCCTTATTAGTAATTCTTAACTATATTTCATTTTTGTGTAATGCTGATAAAATGTAATTTTACAATGTGTCTGTATGTATTAGGCCTAGTTGAGTAATATGTGAACACGTGGTTAGATCTATTTACTTTCTTTTCTTATATCTTGTGTATCATGTATTAATTTTAGTATTTATTTTCCGGACTAGGCACTGGTATTGTGAATTAAGCTTTACTAAGTAGCTGAGCATGAAGTTATTATCAGGTTATGAGTTGGATTCGTCAAGAAATTTAATACTGTTTACATTTTAAAGTGCATTTTAAATGTATTATAGTAGCATGTTGCTTAATCAAACATGTTTGCTAGTTAATATTGAAATTAGAGAAATGTGTTATTTGCTCATCTCTAGAGTAAACTAAAATAATAATGTGTTAGAATCTTCTGAAATTGTGATATAAAAGTAATACTCAATTGTTGAATATACATGTTTGATTGTGAAACAAGCTTGTTTTAATTACCACCAGACCTTCACAGGTCACAACTTTTATCATTTTAATGTCAGTTATTCTTAATCCAATATATCTACTTCCAGTCCTTATTTTTGCTGACAATAGGGAGGAAGGAGGGATCTGAACAATGCTTACGTCAGCGCAGAAAAGTTAAAAAGTATTGAAAAAAATCCCTGACGGCTCGGCCTACAGGCACAAGTAGATTTCGAAGACGCAGACCGTGGGGCGCCTGTTTGTTGGGAATTGCGGAAGAAATTACCTTTTTACCATCATGCGGAATTTGGAAACGCCCACTTCGAAACCTAACTTGTTTGCAGGCGGAGTCGGCAGCGATTTTTTTTTGTTTTAATTTTTTTTTGTTGTTATAAGGGTTGGTCCTATAAAAAAACTTGTCAATATAAAAGTTTTAGACAATATTAAGAGGATTTATAATAAATTTAAGCGGATTTGATATCTTGTGAATTGACGAAGTTATGAATTTTTTTCTTCTAAAACCCTCCTTCCCCCTCCTCCCCCCCCCCTTGGGGCCATTTTTAACCCCCCCTTGGGACGAGCGACACGTATACATGACGCATAAGATGCTTAGAATCCTCGATTATTCCCACCAGTTATTTTTTAGTGTAAGCTTTACCTTATTTAATGGTAGCATTTCTGCGATTCAATTAGGCGAAAATTTCTGTTTTAAAATGCCGGTGGTAAAAGAATAAAAATTCCGTAAAGGACGCACGTCACGAAGGGGTTAATGATATCAAACATCTGTCATACATAAATTTTCGTCCTTTTCCTAGAAGTAATAATAACTTTAAACGGATTCGATACGTATCATAATTAAGAAATTATGGTTTTTTTTCTGTTTTCACAAAAAGCCCCCCCCCCCCCTATTCCCTTCCCCGAATAATCACAACGTTAATGTTTTTTTTAATACTTCTTATAATTAGAGTAATTCTTTATAAGGTGAATTTTATGTATTTAAAATTTTATTATACTTTAATTATTCCTCTCAGCTAGGAAATATTTTACAAATTATTTAATGAATGCCTGGCAGTGGACAAAAATCTGGTAATAAAAAGGGTTTTACCTTTTACCCCAATGGACGTGTTATAGGATAGTTCAATTTTAGGTAGTAACCTGGTTAATTTATACAAATTGCCTAGAACTTCCCAGCACTACACTCTAAAAAAAATCCGTGAAAATACAAGAGATTTTCCGTTAAATTTTACGGAGAAGTTTCATTTTTCCAAAACAACAATGCAATTTCCGTAAATGACATTAGTTCCGTAAAGGAGATTTCAAATCTGTAAATATGCAGAAAGTTTTCCGCAAATTTAATGGAATTTTCCGTATTTCTTACAAAACAGTACAATGTCCGTATTTCTTCCAAAACAGTGCCATTTCCGTAAATGACGTTCAGAGGTTTGCGTACAGAAATCGCCTTGTTTGAAATACGAATTAAGATTGTTGTATTTACTAGAGTTCTTCTGGGATCCAGGTCTGAACCAGTCCTACTCGTGGGCTTATTTTCTGTCATTAGACTAGGGCCAATCCTGGAACTCATTCAAACCGGGGTTGTGTCTGGGCGGTAATTTTTTGTGAAAATAATAGTGATATTTTTATTTTTCAGTGAAATCTTTAGAAATTTATTTTATTTTCATAAATTACAGAAAAATATTTTTAAAAATCTACGTTTTTTTTTTTCTTTATAGTGCTTTAAATTGTGATTGTTTTCACTGACTTTTTAAAATTTTATTTTATTTTTATTAAAGTGAGGCAATATTAGGTTATTAAAGTTTTCATAAAATATCTTTGCAAATTATCGATATGTATATTGCATTGTACAAAATTGATTTTTCTTATAAATTTGTGACTTAAACTAAAATTTATTATTTTATAAATTATAATTTTTTTACAAAGTTTATATTTTTTCTTTAAATTTATAAAAGTAATTCGTCATTTTTTTCTTTACATTCATAAAAATGAAATTTATGATTTTATAAAGTTTATAATTTATTTCGTTAGTTTATAATTTTATAAATTAAACTAAATTAATTTAGACTAAATTAATAAGTCTAAATTTAAACTTACCTATTCCACGGTCATTAATTTCAATTTTTTTTTCTAAAAGTCTATTTTTTTTTAAAATATTTTTAAGGTTTTATAAAATAATATCTTTGCAAATTATCGGTATGTGGGTATTAAACTAAACTGATTTGTCTTATAAATTTGTGAATTAAACTAAAATTTATTATTTTATAAATTATAATTTTACAAAGTTCATAATTTTCTCTTTAAATTTATAAAAAAAATAATTAATAACCTTTTATAAAAATTTATAATTTATTTCGTTAGTTTATAACTTTTATAAATTCAACTAAATTAATTTAAACTAAATTAATTAGTCCAAATTTAAACTTACCTATCCTAAAGTTATTAATTTCAAAATTTTCTCTAAAAATCTATTTTTTCGTTTTGATATTTTAAAAATTATTCATTTTAACAGAACCATACACAAAAGCTCGCAGCAAAGCTTAAATATAATAATTTAATTTATTATATAATTGTTTATTCACATGTTTTTAAAACTCTGAAAATATCCATCTAACTATGAAACCTTCAAGTTTTTGCATCATTAAAGGCATCTAAAATAACTAACAACATTTGAGTAAGTGTCGTGTCCAACCGTAGCGTAGTTGTCTAACCCGCTACTTTAGTAAACGGAAGGGCCTGAGTTCGATACTCTTCGTGGCAAGTGGTTGTTTACTCAAAACTCGCTCAAAAATGAACGAAAAAAAAAGAAGTTTATCTATCCCTCATAAGATGTTGCTTGAGAGATAACTTTTTTTATTGGTCCCATAAATTAATTTTAACGACATAAAAATTTCTAAAAAATACGAAAGATATCTGTTAAAAAACTGAAAATTAAAAACGGATATTTCAGAAATCACGGAGAATTTCCTGGAATGTACGGATTTTTTTCTCGGTGAAATACGGAAATAGTACTGGCGTCTCGATTGCCAGTACAATTTCCGTTATTTTCAGGAATTTTTTTTTTTACAGTGTATTTGTGTAAAATTTAAAGAGATTTACAAGGAAGGTCTCCTAAACACTTAAATGATCACTTAATTGTCATTGATTGCTTCAGAAATAAGCTGATGTTCTTAGATTGAACCGTGGCAGGGTGGGAAAATCACCGTATTTCAATTCCGGGGTGAAAGGATGTTGGTTCGATCCTCAGGAGGATGGAATTTTTTTTTCTTACCAGAATTTAAAAATTGTATATCCATGTTATTTGTTTTTTAAACGAATGGATATAAAAATCACTAGCAATTTAATATAGTATTTCTTTAAAAAAAAGTATTTATTTCAATCAATTTTCCTTAAATATATTTTTTAACACAGTACATTACACACTACGCAGTACATACAAGAGTACATTATAATAAAAGCTTGAATTCAAAACATTTTTTTACTTTTAATTTATATTGATAAATACCCAGGGCTTAATTTGCGCAGGAGCCCAGCTCCGGTGCTTCTCCAATTTTAGTAAAAATTTAAATATTGGCCAGAATTCACCGGAGCTCCTAAACTCTGCGCTCCGGACCCGAGTGGAATAACACTTCCGAAAAAACAAATCCAAAATTACACTTTCCTTTCCCTCCCATCTCCAATCTTTTGCCGCCTTTTGTATGAAAACACTTATAAGTGACGTATTATGTCACTCACGTAAGAGATGGAGATGAAACGGGCTCGATTTTTATATCAGTCTTCGGGTTTTGGCAGGCTCGAGCTTAATCTGCCTTAAATTCAAAATTTTATTTATTTCCATTTCAAATCATTTTAATGCTATTTTGATAAGAATAAAGAGTAAACAGAAATAGCCTTTTCGTATTCTGCATAGCTACGAACTATTATTATTTTTTTTGTTTTAACACTATTTCCCAATCATAATCCTGAGCTTATTTAATCACAGAATTCTGCGATTATTTAACGTTAAGATTAAGCAAAGGTTTTTATTTGGAAGTAGTAATAACTAAAATGTGGAACAGTTGATAGCTAAGTACACGCATATAGATGTATTTAAAATTTTTATTTTGCTGAATAAAAAAAAACAATGCTTTAAATAAAAAAAATAATGTATTAAATATAAATATGCAGATCAGAGTGACGGCGGAGGGGTACGCTTCGGGTGTTAGTACTGCAGAATATTAGGGCTCCGGTACTTTTTTTGTTAGAAATTAAGCCCTGTATATACAAGCCAAACAAAATTCTATTATGTCCATAAGATATAAATTATCTGGGTAGTAAAAGCCTTCAACATACCACATCATTCCAAACAAATTCACTTCGTCTTCCCAAGAGAATGGTTCATCAAAACAATCACGAGATTTTGTTATATATTCTTAATTCACTTTCCATAATAAAATAAAGATAAAAGCAAGCAAACTTAACCTAAATTTTGGGAGCATTGTTTTCGACATATTTATGGGGTAAACAAAGTTTTTATTTTCTTTTATCTTTACAAGAAGAAACCATTGAATTTGGGAAAAATTTCAACTTCCGGTTCTCGACGGATATATGCGTTTTAGAAGGTTTTGAACACGATTTGGCTGTTTTTAGAAAATGTCTGACTGTGAGCCTGTCTATTTGTGACAAAAAATTTGTGGGCGCTCTATCTCAACAACTAATGCACGCAATTTAATAAAACTTTAGATTCTGTTAGACCTTGATATAAATTAGTGCGGATTAGTTTTTGGTATAAATAGCTCTGCATCTTTCAAGATTTCCACAATGGCTCTATCTCAAGAACTAATGCACGGGTTTTCATAAAACTTCAGATTCCTTTAGATGTTCACATAATTTGTTGATTATTAGGTTTTGGTGAAAATCGCCCAACCGGTGACGCTGCTATGCTGCATTTTTCAGGATTTACACGATTTTAGGGATAGTCATATCTGAAGAACTAATGCACGGAATTTCATCAAACTTTAGATTCTGTTAGACTTTGATATAAATTGGTACTGATTATCTTTTGATGTAAATCGCCCTACCGGTGCTAAAATTGCTGCTATGTTGCATTTTTCACGATTTACGCAATAGCCCTATCTCAAGAATTAATCCAGGGATATTCAGCAACTTCAGATTCAGTTAGTCGTTGACATAAGTTGTTGCTGATTAAGTGTTGGTGTAAATCGCACAACCGGTGGTGCTGCTATGCTGCATTTATCAGGATTTACACAATTTTAGCGATAGTCATAATCTCATGAACTAATACACGGAATTGCATCTCATTTCATATTCTGTTAGCCTTTCATATAAGTTGGTGCTGATTATGTTTTCGTGTAAATCATATAAGAAGTGGTGTTGAAATGCTGCATATTTCACGATTTGTGCGATAGCTTACATCTCAAAAACTAATGCACGAAATATAATCAAACTTCGTATTCTGTTACACTTTCACAGAAATAGATCCTTATTAGTCTTGAGTGTACACTGATTTTATGCTCTTTGGGTTGGGAATTTTGGTTGCAGACATCTAAGAGGGCAGGTGAGCGAAGTTCAATGATTTGTTTGAAAAATGCGATGCTTATATCTGCTTTTAGGTAGCTTTCAATACAGAAAGTTACCTATTGCAGCCGTTCGTAGGAAAGTAATTCTAAAAAAGTTTGGTATATTTTACTGATCTTGACCCCCAGACCCCCAAACCATAGTCCGTTCAAATGTTCATTTATATATATATATATATATATATCTGACATATGTCATGCTGTAACTCTCTTATTTATGAACCGTCTTGGATGTAACTGAGTATGTGTATAGGACATACCAAGGTCTCGACCGAGTTCGTTGGCCAGCTTCATCCGCCATCTTGTTTCAAACTGGCGGCCAGTTAAAAAAAAATTAAATAAAAAAAAATCAAAAACATGTACAAAAAAATTACAAATCGAAAAAATTGTTTGTGTTAAGTGTTAGAAAGTAATACAAGGATTCTGGAATATTTTTAGTTTTTGCTTTATCTAAAAAATGGCTGAGATATGGCAGTTTGAAATTCTAGGGTGGTTGAGATTTTGAAACAATCTGATATTTGTTATGCTGTAACTCTCGTATTTATGAACCGATATGAATGTGACTGATCATGTGTACAGAACATACCAAGGTCTTGACCGAGTTCGTCGGCCAGCTTCATACGCCATCTTGTTTCAAAATGGCGACCAATTAAATTTTTAATTCTTTTAATTGAAAAAAAGTATAAAAAATTATGAATTGAAAAAAAAAATGTGTGAATTAAGTGTTAGATCGTGAAACAAGGATTCCGGAACATTTTTTGTTTTGGCTTTATCTTAAAAAATGCTAGACATGTTGCAGTTTGAAATTCTAGGTTGGCTGACATTTTGAAACAATCTGATTTTTGTTATGCTGTAACTCTCATGGTGAAATGCTCATTCAAATTCAGTATTAACGAAAACCTGGAATGAATCCTCTATAATCGGGTTCCAAGCAATTTAGCTTCGGGTGTTTGAGTAAAATGAGTTGAATTTTTAAAAACATGGACTATGAAAGCTACCTCTTCCTCCCGGTACAGACCGGAAGAACTTTTTAAATACACACAATTCAATCAACCTATATCTTTAGAATCTGCATGATAGGCATAGATTGTCATTTAATTTTGGCACTGCGATAGCGAATTTTGAAGCATTAATACGCATGAGTTAGAAGAAAGTTTTGGGATTGGCATATTCGACTAGTTTTTGCCTGCGAAATTAGGTATGTTAAATGAAACAATTATATAAAGAATATTTTAAAATGTGTAACAAACATTTGTGTGCTAATTACATTATGCTGTATAAAGTAAAAGAAAGTTAAAAGTTTCTTATATCTCATAACATTTTTCAATCCCTACTATTAGTTCACACTCTCCCTATATATATTTATATATCTTGTTCAAATTTTCAATCCTTAATAAAATACTTTTTATTCATCCACTCACATTCAAATACATTTTTTAAAACTTGTAGTGGGAGACACTTGATGTTAATACAGTTTTTTTCAAATATTAATTCACTGATTAAATTTAATTAATTTATTTTAACTTTATGTGGAAGGAAAAATATCTACACGCAGCCGACTTATTTCAGACATTAGTTCCATTTAGAAACACTCACTCGCAAGTCTTGATAGCGCAGTCGGTTAAACTCTGAGCTCGTAACCTTAAGGTCCCACGTTCGAGCCTCACCTGGGACGGAAGAAAATTCTCCCGTACTCGAAAATAAATTTTTCTTATATAAGATATTTAGCAGGATATAAATTTAGGAATAAATACCGTCAGTGGCGAAGCGCATACATCGCTGTAAAAAAAAATAAAATTCTTTTTGACCTAGGTAGGAATTGACTTTTTTTTTTTTTTTTTTTTTTTTTTTTTAGATTACTTGTTCTTCATCAATTTTGTGTTCTAATAGTGACTCGCATTATGAAATCTTAAAACAGTTGCATGCTACAATTGTGTAACTGTTTATGCTTTTCTGAACGTTTTTTTTTTTTCACAAATCCTGTATTTATTATAACACAAGGGGTGTTTATGAACTCAAATAAGTATAAAAGTAAGCATAGTATTTAAATAAAAAACCCACTCTCTTATAAGCATTCAATGTTTAACTTAAAAATCCCGCCTAATGTCATGAGTGCAACTCATGTAATTCGAAAAAAGTCAATTACAATTCATTAATTTGGGGTGGGGTCTCAAATATGGAAAATTCTCCAAAAACGCTCGGGAGAAAGCGCGAACTAGTGAATTTATTTAAAAACTATATTATTTTTAATATGTTTCATTTTTAAGATATAGCAACAGGAAAGGAAAAGTAGTATTTAAACTAAGTATTTAGTGTTTCTAAATTTTTTTCTCAACATATAATCATAATTTAATAAATATTAAATTATTATTTGATAAAAGCGTTTTTTAAATGTTACACTCTTTATTTTCATTTAAATTTTATTTTCTACTTTTAGTGTTTAAAATATTTCATTGTTGCAGTTTATGGCCTGTTGTCATATTTTACGCATTATGAACTCTAATTTTGTTGTAACTGGTATGCTTGTAACCATAATCCAACACTTGTAACCATAAAGGATGTTTGGCGATTTATCATCTGCGTCCGGATAATAGAAAAATGCCTTAAAATTAATTTATTAATTTTAAGTTATGTTTTAGAAATATTAAACTATTGTATTGTCACTGGAAACAGACTTGCGTACATAATTTTTATGATTATATAGCTAATCAGGAAATGAATAAAAAATCGATTAGAAACTTCTATCTTTAGCTAAAGCCCGAAGTTAGGCCATTTGGCGCATAGGCAAAGAATCTTGGCCGTATTTCGAACTTTGGATACACAATTCCCAAAATGACCGGAACTCAGTATTCGAAGTGGTGATCCAAGCCTGACCGGTAGGTAGCACTGACGTGCACGTGGCACGAGGGAACATTCCATGCTTTGACGATAATATTCTGTTCGTCTGGAGATTTCTAGCCTCTGTGACTTATTCTGATACAGCAGATTCATTGAGAGTATTGTACTATTCGTATTTGTATGGTATTTTATATGCATATTGTATACGGCTATTCCACAATTTCTCTCTATTCTAAAAAAGTAACTAATGCTAATTTTTTTTCAAATGGTTAAAAAAAAAAATCTTTTATTAAAAAATGGCATCAATAAAATATAATAATATCAATTATTTCCATTTCTTTGGGAAAATAGTAATAACACAATTTCCACCATTTTAATGAAATTTCATTAAAAACATTTAAATTTAATATAAAATAAAAATGAAAATATTGATGAAAAATATCTTGTGCAGGCTCATCTGCAAACGAAGCCTTCCATGAAAAAAAAAAAAAATGTTAAACTTGGTTAAGTATTCTATACACACCCTCAAAATCAGCTCGTGCCTTCTCCTGTCGAATTTGCCCACTCTCCCCATGCCATTTCGCAGACTGCCCGGCTACCCCTAGCCATTTTTCAAACTAGTCGACTGTCCCCTAGCTATTTCACGCACTGGCCGACGGCCTCTAGCCATTTTGCGAACTAGCCGACGGTCTCTGGCCATTTCGCGAATTAGCCGACGGCCTCTAGCCATTTCGCGAATTGGCTGACTACCTCTGGAAGAATCCGGACAACACACACACACACACACACACACAAAACTCAACAATCCTTTGATCCTAGACTGCCTTCATAAAGAGAGTGGCTAGGCCCTTGCTACAAATTTTGGCGAGAGTGAGGAGAATATAGTTTCCATTGACTATATAAAATTCCGTGTTTAGTATTAATATTTTATCATAACTTTGTTTTTGAAGGTTAAGAGAAAGTCAGCAATACAAAAATTTAACAATTCAAATTCTAGATTTTTTTTTTGGTTTTCATAAATTTCTTTATAGTTTAGCATATAAACACAATTTTTTCTTTTAAATTCTTCATGCATTTTTTTAAGAATATATCTCAGTTTTCCCAGAGAATATATCTCAGTTTAAACTCTTAAAAAACAAAGTTCAAACACGTTTTGAAAAAATACGAAAAACTATTTTCTTCTTTTACTGAATTTTAATTTAAAAAAGTGATTAAAATAAATGAAGTCTTTGTACAAAGTTCTTTTTTCCCCTCACTGTTCTTTTAATAGTGTTTAAACAGAAAATGACTTAAATTGGATCTGGATTTTTTTTTTAACTGTACTACTTAAAAAAATAAGATAATAATTGCTGCAAAGTACAAACTTGAATAAATTTAGTTTTTGATTTTCCTTGAAGTTTTCTTTTTTAATAATATATAATGGCAATAAAAAGCAGTAGAAAATTAGCGAAAAATTTCCCCTATTATAACCCGAAAGTGTTAGATGCAAACAAAACTAGATAATTGTTTTATCTATTTTAAAGAATAACTTGAAATAAGAAATTTTTCTGTATTTTTATAAATTTAAATAAATGACATAAACATCGAAAGTGCATTTATGTGATTTTTAATACTTTCAAAGTGTAAAAAAGTGTAGAAAAGTAGAAAAGTAGAAAAGTGTTTAAGAATTCGGTTTGTTTGTCTGTCTCTACAATAACTCTCGTAAATATACTCGGATTACCATGTAATTTTTATATGTCATTAATATTTACTATACAATGTTCGTTACTGAAATGAAGTGTGTACCATTTATCATATATTCTAATACGAGCAAATCTTGTGTGTGTGTGTGTGTCTGGTTATATATATATATATATGCGAATTTTATCTTAAAAACAGCTCTAACGATTTTCGCGAAATTTTGTATCTTACCGGTTTGGGGCAACAGAAAACCATTGGGCTAGGTCACATGTTCGAGAAAATTCGATTAGTGGGTTATTTGGGGTCACCATGGGTCAGGGTCAAGCTAATTGTATCTAAAAAATGGTTCAAACGATTTTGACTAAATTTTGTACCCTACCATTTTCGAGCACGAGAAGACTATTGGGCTGGGTCACATGTTCGAGAACTTTCGATTAGTGGATCATTTCTGTGTCAATGCGGGTCAAATTAATTCTATCTAAAAAACGGCTGAGACTATTTAGACTAAATTTTGCATCCTATGGGTTTCGGGCACGAGAAGACTGTTGGGCCGCCATATGTTCGAGAAAATTCGATTAGTGGGTCATTTTGGTCATGGGTCATTATGGTTCAAGCTATTTTTATCTTAAAAACGGCTCAGAGGATTTGAAATAAATTTAGTATCCTACAGTTTTAGGGAACGAGAAGACAATTGGGCTAGGTCACATGCTCGATAAAATCCGATTAGTGGGTCAAGCTAATTTTATCTAAAAAACCGGTCAGACTATTTTTACTGAATTTTATATCCTACGGGTTTCGGACACGAGAAGACAATTGGGCTTGGTCACATGTTCGAGAAAATTTTAATGATGTTATGATACTTCAAACATAATGAAATCATTGAAGTTTGCTACACCATGTTTTCTATAGATTATGGAGTAAGTACATAGTATTTATTGTTCATTCATCGTACATTAGTATATACAGAAACACACAAAAGAATTCCGTTACATTATGGTCTATGAGAAAAAATCGTTTGCAGTGTATTTTAATGATCTTACGCTGTTTCAAACATATTGAAATTGATATACGTCACTGAGGTGAACTACATTATGATTGCTATGGAATAGGGTGTGCATAGCATCCTTCATTTACAGGAACACAAAATAATTCGATTGCACTACTATCTATGAGCAATAATTCCTGAAAATGCATTTTTAAATGCAACTAATTTTTGCATATTACTCAGTGTGTATAAATTCTATAGATCAAATACAGCGATGCACAAAGGAATCCGAGTGACGGAAATTGCTGAAGGTTTATTTTCAAATGTGGTATATATGCAGGTATGGCTATGTGGTATATATGCAAATCTATAAATTATATACAGTACCGCACCAAAGAGTGCGGATATTTTTCCGAATATTGTTCGTAATTCCTGAAAGGTTTTTAAATATATTATGCGTTTTCCAAATTGTTTACTTAGGCATCATCTGTCATCATATTAAACTTTGAAAAGTGTTTCATAATCTATGCTTGGTGCAGGATTTTTCTTTCCTGTTTATTGTTTCTCCCTGGAAAAATCATCAGAACAAACACGTTCCAACAACAACAACAAATAATTATCAAAAGTGAAATATGCGTTCCAAAGACATACGTTAAATAATACTCCTTTGTTGGAAATCAGTTAATAAACTAGTCGGATGTGCCAATCCCAAAACTTTCTTCTATCTGAATCATGTTTATATTTCAAAATTCACTATCACATCCCAAATAAAATCACTATTTTTGCGTGGAATCCGATTAACCCCTTGGGGACGAGCGACACGTATACGTGACGCATAAGATGCTCAGAATCCTCGATTTTTCCCACCAGTTATTTTTTATTGTAAGATTTGCCTAATTAAATCATAGCATTTCTGCGATTCAACTAGGCGAAAATTTCTGTTTTGAAAAACCGGTGGTAAAAGATTAAAAATTCTATGAAGAACGCTCGTCGCGAAGGAGTTAAAGACGATTCATTCCCAGTTCTCGTCAATATTGAATTTGAATGAGAATATCGCCAAATCAGTCCGCTCTAGCCAAGTTGGCTTCCTCGATGGCATCCTATTTTTGCCCCCAATTTTGGCGATATTTCGCCAACTATCGCCAAGTTTGGCGAGAATTTGACGTTGGCGAAAATAAATATATAGTGTTAAGCATATAAGAGTTGAAACGAAGGTTACAACAATGAAAGAAAATTTGCCAAAACCAGGCTCACTAAAATTCATAAATTAAACCCGTTTATGGATGAATTCTGCTGTTTTGTTTGAAAATGTCAGCCACACTAAGATTTCAAACTGCTATACCTCAGCCATTTTTTAAGATAGAGGCAAAACAGAAATTGCTCCGGAATCCCTGGATCAAGGCCGAACATTTAATTTAATAAACTTTTAGGATTTCTATTGTTTTTTGTACATCTTTTTGAATTAAAAGTCTTTAAATGGCTATCACAGCTCCCCCTACCGACGGAATATCCTCAAATCCAACTGGGATCTGCAGGCCATAGTCAAAAACATATACACAAAATTTGGTTCAATTCTTTGCATAATTTCATACACTTTACGGTGATACAATAGTGAAAAAGGAACAAAAGTGCACTATCACAGTGCCCCATTTCGTCGGAATACGTCCAAATTCAAGTGGGATCTGCTCGCTATAGCCAAACACATAAAAAAAAATTGGTTCAATTCTCTGCATAACTTCATACACCTTTCGATGATATAATGAGGACAGATAGACGGACAGGCGGATGAACGAACAGACGACCAGACAGACATTTTGTAAAAACATATTTTTCGGAATCTTTGACCCCCAAAACGCGTAAATCCGTCGAAAACCGGAAGTCGGAAAAAATTTCGATTACAAAACTTTCTTCTATTATAGATAGAAGAAAGTAAAAAGGGCAATTTGTGGAAAATCCCTTATTCCCTAGCTAGTAAGTAATATTCAGCTCACTATATTGCCGATATTGTTCTGAATTTTTACTATATAAGACTAGTCTTTTGACTGGTCTTTTTGTATGAGTTTACAGTTCACTATTAAATTATGCAAAAAAAGTGTTGTTATGCCCGCACTCAGTTTAAAATTATTTCATAGAAATGCTTATATACCATCCAATTTGTAATTTTTTTATATTCTACACTCATTGCCATAAAAATTTGCGCATCAAGAAATAATTGTGGGATCGTAACGAAACTTGGCATGAAGGTACATATCAGGCAGATATGCAAATGATTAGAAATGCAGCGTGATTACGCATTGCGTAATGCCACTAGAGGGCGTTGAACTTCCTCCTTCTTGGAGTATAAAACTGGTAAGCAGAACTTGTCTGAGTGTACCTTTTCTTTTGCAAAGGAAACGCTGAGGTAGACATGCCGTTACGCAGTCATAGAAGACAATATGAGCAGCTGTCAGAGTTCGAGAGGGGAAGAATCATCGGGATGATGGAAGCTGGGTGGTCAGCTCGGCGAGTAGCTCGTCAAGTAGGCCGTTCTGAATTTACTGTATGGAGGTGTTGGGACCAGTGGACTGAAGAGACGTCATTTACACGGCGACCAGGCTCGGGACGCCCTCGACAGACCAGTCGTCGAGAAGACCGTCTCATCATACGAAACGCACGCGTAGAGCCAACTGCCTGATTGGCCGCTATCCAGACACAGGAGCACTTTCACTACGGACCCTTGTGTCTTCTCGAACCATCGCAAGGCGCCTGGCTGAAGGACATCTGGTATCGCGGCGCCCATTACGTGTGCTGCCAATGACACCCACCCACCGACGCCTTCGTTTGGAGTGGTGTGTCGCGCACGACGGGATTGGACTGCAACGGAATGGAACCAGGTCATCTTCAGCGACGAGTCTAGATTCAATATGAGCAGCGATAACTATCGTGTTCGTTTAGGGAGACCCCGTGGTGAACACCTCAATCCTGCCTTCGCTTTACAGCGACACACCGCTCCCACAGCTGGTGTGATGGTATGGGGTGTCATTGCTTACGATACACGGTCACCGCTAATATTGATCTGTGGCACAATGACAGCCCAGCGGTACGTCCAGGACATTCTTCAGCCACATGTGTTGCCACTCATGGCAGGGCTCCCAGGAGCCCTTTTTCAGCAAGACAATGCTCGGCCACACACAGCAAGGATGTCACAAGCCTGCCTCCGCCACATTACCACCCTTCCCTGGCCTGCTCGATCCCCAGATTTGTCACCAATCGAGCATATCTGGGATCATTTAGGACGGCAAGTTGGGCACCCTACGAGTTTGGTTGAACTCGAGGCGCGTGTACAGCAACTGTGGAACGAGATGTCTCAGGACATCATACGGAATTTGTATGCCTCAATGCCCGCTCATATCGCATAGTGCATTCGCGCTAGAGGGGGTCCAACAGAGTCCTAAAATTTCCGTTCATTTGTACTTTTTTCTGCAATAAATGATCTTTTTTCTTTGGTTTTCTACTCACTTACTTATATCACAGTAGTACTTACGCGTGTAAAATTTCGTTTCATTTGGAGGTCTTTTTCTTGTTGCGCAAATTTTTATGGCAATGAGTGTACAATTGCAGAATATTGCCTCGACTGTAATTGTTTCCTGAATGTGGCGTTAAATTTTGTAGAAAACCCTGTATGTTATAAACAAAAAAATTGCGGACATTTCGCGATTTTTTTTAAAAAGACCTTTGTATTTTCTATGAACTTATTACGTTCTATCGTTACACAAATGGACACAAATGTTCTACAGGACCCCACATAGTGAAGTGCTATAGCTGCAGATCATTTCCAAATTTTTCCGAAACAGGATGATTGCAGGCATCAATTTTGTTATTCAGTTCTTTGCCGACTCCCTAATTGCTTACGTGACTAAATCTTCAATAAACAAGTTGGAAATTGCACTTCAAACGTGACAAATGAGGTGCGGTCGTACTATAGCTAGTTATATAAATATTCAGATCTTGATGATTTTTAATTCTGTGAAATGAATTATATCGTCTGCAGACTAAGTTCTGTCATAAAATAAGTATCTCGTTCGCTTGACGATTAAACCTCGGAAGCTCCTATAACAAAAAAGCACCAATTTTTAAAAAAAATTCAAATTTCTTAATAAATATTTTTATTAATATCTTCTAAAGTTTTGATTCGATTTTCATAAAATTTGCAATGTCTCAACAAAACTCTGCAAAGATAATATATCTTAAATTTCAAATCATTCGGTTGGGTAGTTTTTGCGTTGTTATATGCGGACGGACAGACAGACAGACAGACGGACGGACGATCAGACAGAAAGACAGACGGACGGACCAGACGACAACAATCGGTGCTACGTATTTATATAATTACGAACGCACCTAAAAATATGAGGTCAAACGTGTTCTATGCATCGCTAAAGTTCAAGAACAATTCGTCAATTATCATATACATTATTTCTGTTGTCAACATCCCTTTTTATATGCATTTACCAAACGCACAACGATGAATGGGGTATCATTCGAAAGGTTTTTCAGTCGGCTTGTGGCATAGAACACTCACATTTCGTTAAAAAATGTTTTTGATTAAAAATTGCAGTTGATTTAAATTTAAATCAGCATTGTTTTCATAAATGAAATGAGAGGTTTTTCTCTAATCTTTGTTGCCACAAAAATAAAATACCGCATTATATGGCACTCAACAATGATTATAAAAAATAAATAAATAGTACAAAAAATATAAAGTAGGACGTTTCCGCACGAGATTATTTACACAGCTTCCTTAACATAACCCCAGAAGAAGTAGTCACATGGGGTGAGATCAAGAGATCTCGGTGGCCAGAAGTGTAGAGCCAGGTCTTCATTTCCCCTGCGACCTATCCAGCGCTGAGGAAGGGATTCATTCAAAAAGCCTCGTATCTTGCGGTGTCAATGTGGCGGAGCTCCATCCTGTTGGAAAATGAAGTCCTGTGAATACAATTTTTTGAAAATGGGTCCATCATTTAGAATAAACTTGTACTTACCCATCATGGATATGCATAATATAAAATATGAAAATAAAACATGTGTAAACTACTTATAAAATGCATTGCAATTCAAACTAGTCGTTAGGGGCCACCGTAATACTTACCCATCATGTATACGCATAAAATAAATATGAAAATAAAACTTGCGGAAAATATTTATAAAATGCCTTGCAATTCGAATAAAATCGTGGCTTGATGACGTCATAAACTTTAAATGCTCTATGACTGAATTGCGTAAAAGAAACATCCTTATAACTCCACAAATGATAATCATATTAACTAACAGTTTACTGCGTTTAATTAAGCGTCTCATTTCCAATTAATATATGATAATACCTTTGAATCGAAATTTGAATGAAATACAGGGTCATGAAAAATCGAAGAGTGTGGAAAATAGGATTATACATATCTGGGCAACTAATTATCCGATCGACTTGTGTTTTTTATACAAAATTTGTTTTTTTTATTGTTTTTTATATTTACTCCTTAAAATAAACAATTTCGAAAATTTATATATACCTTTTATCAGAACGAATGTTTCGAGAGTCCGAAAAAAATAGTACCGGATAATCGAGGTTACTGAAATTCAATAAGCTTCTTCCCATTTTTACATACCAAATTTCAAGTCTATCTCAATTTGTTCAGGAGATAGAGCGTTTACAGACACACGCACAGACAGACGGACGGCAAAATGTTTTTTCTAAAAATATGTTTTTCGGAATCTCCAGTGTCTGAAACGTGTAAATCCGTCAATTTTTGTTTTCGATTTTTAAAACGATTACAAGACTTACCCTATACTACGTATGACAAGTAGGTAAAAGGAATCTTTATTAAAGATTAATAATATTAGTATCATTTTTTAAAAAAAGCTGCTCTGATTTCAAGTAAATTTTAGCGAAATTTGATCAAAACGATTAATACACTATGATAAATTAAAATGTATCTCAATTTTCTTCATACAAAGGGTACATCAAAACTTTCAATACGAACTAAAATCTAACGGGAATTTAAAAATAAAATGAAAATGCAATTGATTGTATACTCTGATATGTTTTTTTTTTAACTTTTCGATTTCTTTTCAAAGAAAAGTCATAAATAACAATGATAATAATAATAATAAAATATTAGCTATGATCAAGTCTATTAATTCGCTTCAATAGCAATACTAATATCAAAATATTTTCAGAAAATGTCATTAAATAATGATGATTGTTACTTGAGATATCATGCTGATTTTTGTTTTCGAAATTTTTGAAAAAAGAAAATTATATAATGTGTAAAGTAAAAAGTGTGTTTTGAAAAATGTATATTATGAGAACATAACCAAGAGTATTAAAAAAAGAAACCCAAGGTGTCAATATTTCTAATTGAGGTTAAACAACAGGAAAACGGTTTTGAAAACAGAAATGTTTGAATTACGAGATCATACAAGATATTTTATTAAAAAAACATGTCTCAGGCAGTCGAGCGTAGGCAGCCCCCTTAACTTTTAAGAACATCGTTTTAAAATAACATTTCCCTATCCAGTGCAATTCACAATAATTGCATAGCACCGTTCATAAGCCATTTGGCAAGCGTACATAAGTAAGACTGACATAAAATCGATATTTTATGCTTTGGCTGACGTAAAATCTAATTTTTATTCTAAGACCTTCAGTGCTTTTACTTTTATTTAAACTTTGATGTTTTGTGACAGCTTTAGGTTTAAATTTAGTTCCATATTTTCATTCCATATTCCATATTTTCATTCAAAATTACCTATTATAAATAATAGGT
The DNA here is from genome assembly GCA_963931845.1 of Maratus michaelseni. Taxonomy (NCBI): domain Eukaryota; kingdom Metazoa; phylum Arthropoda; class Arachnida; order Araneae; family Salticidae; genus Maratus; species Maratus michaelseni. The sequence continues at coordinate 387,857,161 of OZ007587.1, read as the reverse complement.
AATTTTTTTTTCTTTTCTGTTATCAAAAGCCAGAAAATCCTGGATACTGATGGCAGAAAATTCTTTAACACTTCTATTTTAAATATATTATAAAATATTTAAAATAAAATAGAAAAAAAACATTTAATATGAAATTTAAATAACATTTAGGAATAATTTAACAAAGTTTTATTAACCCTTGTATGATTGAATGGGACCTATTTGACCCCAGCCCTTTTTAATGCAGTGTACTTTTTAAACTATCGTCGGAAAAGGCTCGTGTAATAATCTCATTTAGTGGTATTGGACTTGAAACATTATCTTAATTAAAGCGCAGAGAGAGAACTTTATATCATCTGTCAACATATTGCTGTGGAAAATACCGAGGTAGCGGAGCAACCTTATTTCTTCATCCGATGCAACAGTGAAGCAATAAATTATGAAATCATGGGGTATTTCTCACTGTTAATGACTTTCTAGACTCTCTTACACATATAACTAAAAACTTTATATTCATTATAGCAAAATGTAGTATTAAGTGAAGGCGAAATGTATCTAGCTCCGTGTGTTTTTATGTAATATGTTTTAACATTTAATCCTAATCGTTAATGTAAGTTTGATATAATTTTAAAGAGTGGTGCAATTATTTATCTTTAATAACACGATTGAAAAAGTTTTTCAGCAGCTCAGCACATCAAACCAAATTGGATACCACAAAATATGGATATACGAACCGGAGACATAGTGGAAGTATGACAAGCAAATTTTGATATTAAACAAAAGGTAAGTGGGATGCCTGTGTAATAAAGAGTTATCTTATATTTCTGAGTAAAATAGAACTTCGCTATTCGTCACTATCATGAATCGTGTCCGTCCTTCCATGCATTTTGATATAAGACTTTCCTAAGACTGCTACACACATAAACAAAGTTAGGATTATATTGGCTCAATGGTACAGTCTATTTAATAAAGAGTTATCTTATATTTCAAAGTAAAATAAAACTTCGCTATTCTATCAGGAATCGTGGTCTATGTCCTTCCATGTATTTTGATATAAGACCTGCCCAAAACTGCAACACACGTAAAAAAAGGTTAGGATTACATTGGCTCAATGGTACAGTCTATGTAATATAAAGAGTTATCTTGTATTTCTAAGTAAAATAGAACTTCGCTATTCGTCACTATTAGGAATCATGATGTGTTCTTCCATGTATTTTGATATAAGACCTGCCCACGACTGCTTACACACGTTAACAAAGTTAGGATTATATTGGCTCAATGGTACAGTCTACGTAATAAAGAGTTTTCTTTTCTTTTCCAGATTTTATGATGTGCAGAGAACCACCTTTAATTATATCGAAGTTACATTGCAGAAACTAGTTTTGTACATTATTTCTTCAAAACCAATTTTGGTGTAACGTTGGTTTGATTGATCAAGAAATTGTCAGTGGCAATGATCAAAAGAAAAATTGTATATTCAACCACTAAAAACGGGAGAATTTCAAACGTCATCTATATTAACAATCAAAATATGTTTAACAGACAGAGCCCGACTAAGACTATCTAGGGCCCTGTGTTAAGCATAATTATGGTGGGGGGGGGGGATGAGGCTTCTATCTATGCATAGAAATTGTTCGCGAATTATGCAGAAGCAACTAGTACTAAACTTCATACCTATTGTGTGTAAGACGTAAATTTCGTACAAGGTTTCGCCACATCAGTATAGATATAGAAGGTATCACAAGAAAGATGGTCGCAATTTTAAGAAAAAACAGTTGTAGGAAAATTGGTAGGAAAATAAAAATAGTAGAAAAAATGATCGATTGATTGACGTGAGTATTTTTATTCAAACTTTCTCTTTGCTTATCTAGGTACATCATAAGATGTCTGAAAGAAAAATGCCCCCAATCGGTCATCATTAATGGTCTTAACTTGCCTCGTTACGAGGAAAACCTCACAATAATGAATTTATCTTGATAACAATCGAATACTAAGTTGTTACAATAAAATTTTAATTATTAGTTTTTTAATGATATAATTAATAATTTTTTGCGGAGGTGGCGTGGCGGGCGGTGTCAGAACGGGGTATGGGAAGCAGAGACCGGAAAGGAAGGGACGCACTCCCTTCTTAAATCTTTGAATATGTAAGAATTTTGGTGACTTTTGGCCAATTTTAACCATTTGGCACCCTCTTAACAAAAATCCTGATTACTCCCACGGGGCCCCCTAAAAAGGGGGGTTCGGGGCAGTTGCCCCGCATGTCCCTGCATTAGTTAGGCCCTGGTAACAGACCAAGTTGTTGAGTTTTTTGCAAAATTAGAAAAACTCTGATAAAAAGATCATTTGTTCAACTATAGCAAACGGATGTGAGAGATTTACTTTAATTAAATGAAGTGAAACTATGTAAATACATAATTTATTTGCACATTTTGTTTGTCCTGAGTAATTTATTCTTTTAAATTAGCAAATTGTCATTAAACTTAATTTCTACTAAAACTCTATTCTGTTTGTTCAACGCAATAGATTATTTTACGCTATTCAAATGTTTACATAATTTAATGTGGACTTCGCTTAATGCGGACGTAAAATAACCTCTCTTAGAAGTCCGCTGTAACGGGAGTTCACTGTATTGCAAGAGTTTTTGCTTATAACTATCATTTATATGAATAAAGCCGATGTGTGGCTCCAGACAAATTTTTTCTAGCAAATATGAACTCATAGCGTCAAAGGGTTGGATATCCCTGTACTAGACATTTCAGCTTTCAAATATATTTAAAAATTCCTTACAACGTAAGATACCCAACCCTGATATTAAACAAATTATGAAACTTTATAATAACATTGGTATTACGTAACCAATTTTTATTACACACATTGTTATCGCATTCCATTATTGTTGTTACTGTTATTTATCGAATTTCCTTTAAGGCGGTAAATTTCGTCCCGAAATTCTAACTGGAATTCTGTGATAAAAAGAAGTAACTTTTAATAGAAAATCAAAATATTTTATCATTAATCTATATATAGATATATCTATAGATATACCCAGGGCTTAATTTCTAATAAAAATAGTACCGGAGCCCTAATATTCTGCAGTACTAAGACCCGTAGCGTACCCCTCCCCCCCCCCTTCCACCGTCACTCTGCATATTTATATTTCATACATTATTTTCAAAATTTAAAGTATTGTTGTTTTATTTAGCAAAATAAAAATTTTAAATACATCTGTCTGCGTATACTTAGCTTTTAGCTATCAACTATTCCACTTTTTAGTTATTACTACTTCCCAATAGAAACCTTTGCCTAATCTTAATGTTAATTAATCAAACTCAAGATTAAATAAACTCAGGATTATGATCTGGAAATAGTGTTAACTCAAAAAATGAATAGTTCGCAGCTATACAAAATAGAAAAGGACTATTCTGATGAAAATAGCATTAAAATGATTTGAAATGGAAATAAATAAAATTTTGAATTTAAGACAGGTTGAGCTCGAGCCTGCCCGAACCCGAAGGCTGATATGAAAATCGACCCTGTTTCACATTCATCTTTTACGTGAGCGACACATTACGTCACATATAAGTATTTTGATACAAAAGAAGGCAAAAGATTAGAAATGGCAGGGAAAGGAAAGGGTAATTTAGGATTCGTTTTTCGGAAACGTTATCGCACTGGACTCCGGAGCGCAGTGTTTATGAGCTCCGGTGAATTCTAGCCAATATTTAAATATTTACGAAAAACAGAGAAGTACCGGAGCTGAGCTCCGATGGGCTCCGGCGCAAATTAAGCCCTGTATATACCTATAGATATATATCTATATATAAATAGACGTGTGTGTCCCTCTATTTCACTTTGCAGTCACAACTACCCAGAGCAGACCACTGGTGTTTGTGTGCGGTAGTATTCTCGAGTCTCTTCTCATCGTGGCACTATGGTGGTTGCATGTCGGTAGCTGTGAGGGAACAAATGTTTCTTAATCTGCGAAAATATAATATAACTACGAATGAAAACTAGTCGTTGGGGGCCACGATAATACTTACCCATCATGGATGTGCATAATATAAAATAGGAAAATAAAACATGTGTAATTTATTTATAAAATGTATTGCCATTCGAATAAAAACCTGGCTTGATGACGCCATAAACTTTAAATGCTGTACTACTGCATTGCGTAAAAGAAACATCCTTATAACTCCAAAAATAACGATCATACTAACTAAGAGTTTACTCCGTCGGATTAAGCGTCTCATTTCCAATTAAAATATATCTTTGAATTGAAATTTGAACGAAATACAGGGTCATGAAAAATCGAAGAGTGTGAAAAATAGGATTACAAATATCTCGGCAACTCATTATCCGATCGACTTCAAACTTTATGCAAACTTTATGTTTTTTTTTTATTGCTTTTTATATTCCCTTCTTAAAATAAACAATTTCGAAAAAATTTATTTACCTTTTATCAGAACAAATATTTCGAGAGTCCGAAAAAAAATAGTTCCGGATAATCGAGGTTACCGAAATTCAATTAACTTATTCTCATTATTACATACTAAATACATACCAAATTTCAAGTCTCTTATCTCAAGTTTTCGAGAGATAGAGAGAGCGTTTACAGACACGTAGACACACTCATAGACAGACGGACGGCATTTTTTTTTTTCTAAAAATATGCTTTTCGGAATCTCCAGTAGCTAAAACGTTTAAATCCGTCAAAAATTTTTTGTTCAATTTTTAAAACGACCACAAGACTTATACCATGTATAAATCTTATTATTTTCTATATTTCTTATATTATTTACTACGTATAAGTCTTATTATTTGTTTAATATGCAGTTTTAGGAATTTTGCCTAATCACTATTACGTATGATATGGGTAAGTAATAGACGATAACCTCATCCAAGTTACCGACGATTCCAAAAAGTTTAAAGATTTTTTTTTTGCTTCCACTGATTTTCGGAAACATTCACGGGTAGTTTTTAAAGTATATTAATCAGTTTTCTCAAACCGGAATATCGGTTTGCAGGATATCAATTCTAAATTAAACATTTTCATCTGTGTAATTGAATTCATACATGTAAGAGGTAATACAAATTATGTTAATTTTAATGTTAATGATATTGCTGTTAATTTATCATGTTTGTTTGTAAAACATGTTTGTTGATCATGAAAATGTTTATTTGAGAATAGCATCCAAAACACCTATATTCCGGGTTGAGAAAACTGATTAATACAATATAGAAAGTACCGTAATTTCCGGCGTATAATCCGTGGATCCAACAATCACGTTTCGACCCGGAAATTTTATTTTATAAAATGTAACTTACTAGATCTCTGTAGCTGTTTGACTTCAATTATTAAATAAAATTTCTGTGTCGAAACAAGATTATTTAATCCGCGGATTATACGCCGGAAATTACGGTACTTGGGAAACGTTTCTCAAAATTAGTCACAGCAAACAAAACTTATTTTTTTTTTTTTTTAATAAATGCTTCTTTAAATCTCAAAAATATTTTAGAGTCTAAAGTTTGTAAAGATAAAGAATCTTGGGATTCTTGGATCGGAATCTTGGATCGGAATCTTAGATCGGAATCTTGGGTAACTCGGAAGAGGTTATTGTATATTTTCGTTCATGGTTATATTATATTTTCTGAGATTAACCGTCCTAGTACCTTTGGGGTCTTTTTTGACCCCATTATTTTTCGTTTTAAAGTTTTTCGTGTTTCAACTCAACCCCCCCTCCTCCCACCAAAAAAAAAAAAAAATTATAATAATAAATAAATAAATAAATAAATAAATAAAATAAATAAATAAATAAAATAAATAAATAAATAAATAAATAAATAAATAAATAAATAAATAAAATAAAATAAAATAAAATAATAAATAAATAAATAAATAAACAAATAAACAAAATAATAAATAAATAAATAAATAAATAAATAAATAAAATGAAATAAATAAATAAAAATAAAATAATAATGATAATAATAATAATAATTAAACTTAATCAATAACATCAAATTGACACCTCGTAAGAAGATGCTCCATTTAATACAAGTAACTTTCTGGTTCAAATCATACAAAACTAATAATGCTTATCAAAAATTAAAGCCTGTTACTAGTAGGATTAAAAAGCAGCTGTCTTTTTGCACAGTGTTTATATCCTCAAAGTTACATAAATTTTTATATTTCTGTTTTGCGAGTCTTCCTTTCTCAGTTTATTGACAATTAGAAAAAGAGCATACCAAGACATATAAGAAGATTACTGTAGAACATAATCTTCTTTATTATACTTCTCTTTTTCAAGTATTCTCGAGCTTCCAAAAAGAAAAAAAGAAAAGGCCAAAGGTAAATCCTCTCCATCAACTGTGAAGAACATCAAGAAGACAAGATGTTAGCACTTGATTGTCTAGGTGGAAAATTCCCTACCTTATGCTTTCCTGTTAATCGATAGTATAACATCTAAGGGAATTACGATGATCAGACTCGAAATGATCAGTTCGGAACTGGCAAAAAGAAAGAAAAACTAAAAAAGAGGATTTAGTATATGGGGTGAGCAATATACAAAAATTGAGAATATTATGGGCCTATTTAAAATTTTTTATTTTGATATATTCGGGAGAATTATTGATATTTCTGATCAATATTCTCACGAATACAGAAAATTATTTTCTTTATTCAACTACATTATTATTATCAGTCATTATTTGTACTATTAAACTCATAACAATAATGTGACATGCGACATGTTGAAAAAAAAAAAAAAAGATTTTACGTGATATATAGAACTCTAATTGTAAAACTATTTTCTTTATTCAAATACATTATTATTATCGGTCATTATTGTACTCTTAAACGCTTCACAATAACAAGACATGCGATATGTTAAAAAAATTGATTTCACATGATATATAGAACTCTAATTGCAAAACTATTTTCCTTATTCAACTACATTATTATTATTAGTCATTATTGTACAGTTAAACGCATAACAATATGTGACATTCGTCATGTTATAAAAACAATCAGGTGTTACATGATATACAGAACTCTAATTGTAAAACTATTTTCCTAATAATTTGACATTCGACATTCTAAAAAACATTCTGATTTTACATTATATATAGAACTCTAATTGTAAAACTATTTTCTTTATTCAACTACATTATTATTATCAGTCATTATTGTACAATTAAACGCATAACAATAATGTGACATTCGTCATGTTAAAAAAAATTCTGATGTCACATGATATATAGAACTCTAATTGTAAATCTATTTTCTTAATAACTTGACATTCGACACGCTAAAAAACATTCTGATTTCACATGATATATAGAACTCTAATTCTATTTTTTTTTCTTTAACGAACTGCATTATCATTATCAGTTGTTATTGTACAGTAAAACGCATAACAATAATGTGACATTCGACATGTTAAAAAGACATTTTGATTCCACGTAATACACAGAGCTCTAATTGTAAAACTATTTTATTTATTCAACTACATTATTATTTTCAGTCATTATTGTACAGTTAAACTCATAACAATAATGTGACATTCGATACGTTAAAAATTTAAAAAATCTGATTTCCCGTGATATGTAGAACTCTAATTATAAAATACTTGGATAAATGTTCTTTAAAGACGTATAAAACGTACAAGAAAAGTGCTGCAACAGAATAATTTTTATTGATATTCTGTTTTTTACATTTTCCAACATAGTTGACTGCCGTCTGCCATCTGTCCGTGCGCTAACTCGCGTAAAAATACTCGAATTTCCATGCGATTGATATATGATATTGATCTAGATTAATTTTATCACAATAATTAGGTTAACTGGATGAATTAGGTCCTCCAGATTTGACCGGGATGGCTCAGTTGGTAGAGCACTGACAGCTTCATCCAATATATCCCAGGTTAGAATTCCGGCCCAGACATTTTTCGTCCAGTTGGAAAATTACAACTCATATGATATTGATGTTTACTAATATCTTGTTCGGTACTGAAAATGAAGTGTGTAGCATGTATAGTTCATTTACAGGGACGCTCAAACGAATTCCATTACATTACGGTCTATGGAGAAAAATCGCTTTGCGACGCATTTTAATGAAGGTAGACTACCTCAAACGTATTGAAAATGATATGTATCACTGTGACTGCAAGATTTTTAGAATAGAATATGGTGCGCATAGCGGAATCGTACAGGGACACTGGAAGTGATGCCGTCATATTAGGGTCTATTGGGAAAAATCGTTTGCAGTTTATTTTAATAATGCTACACTATTTCAAACATATTGAAATTGATATACAGGTAGAACTTCTAAAATCCGGAATCGCTCGGGACTCTGCAATTCCATATTTTCGAAATTTCCAGATTTTAGAGACTGAGAAATAACAATTTAAATTCTAAAGCCAGACTTAAAAATACGAAACACATACTGTAGAGTTTCTAATACTGTACACTTGAGCGATTCCGGATTTTAGAAGTTCTACCTGTATATCACTGAGCTGCACTACAAGGTACTGACTATAGAATAAGGTGTGTATAGCATTCATCGTTCATTTACAGGGACACAAAAAAAGAATTGGGTTACAGTACTGCCTATTAACAATAATTACTGGAGTTACATTTTTAGGTTTGGTACGCGTGTTTGAATTTAACTAATTTTTTGCATATTATTGGGTGTTTATAAACTCTGTAGATCCTATACAAAACTGTACAAAAGGTATTGTTAATATTTCCGATTGGCGGATTTTTTTTTAGTTGTACTATGCGTTTACTAACTAACGTAAACTGTAGAATACTATGTAGTACATATAAAAATCTATAGATCCTACACAAGAGTAGACAAAATAATTCGGATGGTTTTCCATCTATTGAAGTTAATTCCAGACATTGTGTTTTCAAAATTGTTTACTTTAGACATCTACTTTCAACTTATTAAACGGGGAAGTATTTTTTTTTTATATAGTATTAGGAATATGTTGGAAAGTGTTTATAATCTATGCTTGACACATGATTTTTCGTTCTTATTTAAGTATTCATATGCTTCCAAAGAATAAAAAGATAGCTCCTTTCCATCTACTGTAAAGAGTTTTAAATAACAAAAAATATAGTTTTTATTGTTATTATTACTTTCTTCTATCTTTATAAGAATAAAGTATTGGATTCATGAAAATTTTAGACTTCCGGTTTTCGATGAATTTATACGTTTTAGAAGCTCCTGAACACGATTTGACTGTTGTTAAAAAATGTCTGTCTGTGTGTTTGTATGTGACAAAAATTTTGTGGGCGCTCTATCTGAAGAAATAATGCACGGAATTTAATAAAACTTTAGATTCGTTTAGATTCCCTGATATTAAATTGGTGCTGATTAGTTTTTGGTATAAATCGCCCAACAGGTATCGCTGTTGCACGATATTTAATCAAATTTCGGATTCTGCTAGACCTTGATATAAATAGATGTTGATTACGTTTTGGTGTAACCAGCTCAACAGGTGGCGCTGCCATGCTACTTTTTCATGATTTTTACGATAGCTACATCTCGAGAACTAATGCACAGATTTTCTTCAAACTTCAGATTCAGTTAGATCATCACATAACTAGATGCTGATTACATTATGATTTTGATGATATTATGATACTTTGAACATAATGAAATCACTGAAATGCACTATAATATGTTTTGTATAGATTATGGGATGCACAGCATTTATCGTTCATTTACAGAGACACGCGAAAGAATCTGGTTACAAGACTGACTAAGATCGATAAATGCCAGTAATGCGTTTTCCCCAGTGGTATGCATTTTATAATTTATCGAGTGTATTAGGTGGTATTTATATATTCTATAGATCGTATACGAAAGAATTCACGCATATTTCCAGATATGTGGACAGCAGTTGCCGAAAAATTAATTTTGCTGAGTTGTGCGTTTTTTCAAGTTGCTTATTTAGATATCTCTTTTCATTGTATGAACAAATAAATCTCTTAATAAATGTTCGAAAGTGCTTCATAATCTATGCCGATGCATCTTTTTAACCATTGGGAAAATGGTTGTTGTTATCGGTCGAGAATGGACCTCTTGACGTCGTCACTTTATTTTTTTAAGCGTTTTTAACGAAATTCTGTAACTTTAGAAGAATTTTTAACGAAATTTGTAACTTTAAAAGAATTTTTCTTTGAATAGGCAATAGAAATGTATAAAATCGTTACAAAAATGTTAAAGTTAGAAAAAGGATAGATGCAAATTATCAGATCTGAAAAATTAAGTAGAAATTTGGTAGTTTCCTGTTAAAGCGGCCCCCAAGGATGAATCGCCAAGCGAGCAAGATTAATCGCCAAATTATAAAGCATGTATGACATAATATATAATATAGATATAACATTTCTTGACTTATGTGGCCAAGTCATAGTCATGTATGATGCATATATGATGTATATATATGACATGTGTATATGATGTATATACGACATAAGACATAAATAATATGTGTATAATGACGTATATGGCACATATAGGAGTGTTTGGAATATATATATATGCGTATATAGGATGCATATATAAGCTTTGCGATGATCTTGGCAAAATCCTAATTGCAACCATGGCATAATCATAATTGTGGGGGCCACTATAACACGAAAGTATGATAATTTTTTTTAAAAAAGCTTTTGGAACATTTCCCAATGGTTATTGTAATTTGTTAAATTATAATTTCTTTCCCTTTCTCTTCTATGTTATTCCAAAACCATTCATATTTAATAAATAATTCATATCTCTATTATTAATGCGGTTTCAATCATAATGTTTTATAAAGAAGCTTAAATAGTTCTAAATTTAACTTTTGCTTGTAATCATTTATTTTGAGAGCATGAGAATGCAAAAAAGTCATTTATTTCAAAATAATATATGCGTTTTCATCAATTATTTATAGAATCTCTATAAGAGTGACTACCTCATATTTATTCATGTTTAAAAGACGAAAAACAACTTTTTTTAAGTAATCTCTATTATTAATGTTGCTTTGATTGTATTTGTCATATAATATTATTAACGATATTTTAATCATTTTGATATCTATTAGAAGCTGGAAAAAATGCATTTAGATGTAATGAATGCTTATGCCAACAAGGTATTAATAAATAAATAAATAAATAAATACAAGTATTTTAAAGTTTATAATGCATTCATATGCATTATTTCACATGCAGGGTTTTTATGTGATAATAACAACTATATATTCCAATATACTTTTAGAATTTTTTAAAAGCGATACTTTCGCATAAGCCGAATGCCAGGAGTTAATAGCCGAAGTGATCGCCAAAAATGATGTTTTTAATAAAAATATTTTCACTTTGATACTTAATTTAAATTTAAAGACTCAAACACATGTTTGAAATAAAAGAATCATCAACGGTGTAAGGAGATTTAAGTGATATTTTTAATTACTAAATAATAAAACAGGAATGAAGTTATAATAGTAAGTGTATAGCCATACACTAACATTATCAAATGCGGATAATCTATTTATATAATACGCAAGTGAGGTGACGATTCCGGGCAGAACCATTCCTTCTAACAGCCTTTTCCTATCAAATTTAAACATTTTTCGAAATAACAGCTGCCAACAATTAAAAATCCACAGCAAAATGTTTTCCACAACAATTAATTTTCTATTGAAAAATTTCCCCTTTAAAAATGGAAATGAAATAAAAAGTTTCAAGAATGAAAAAGAAGATGAATATGACGTCATAATGGAAGTATAACAGATTTTCAAAGAGTTCTAAATAATAGTAAGAGCATAAATATGACTAAGTACAGAAAGTATGTGGATATGACGTCAGCAGATGAATATATTACGTCATATGACTTTGAGGAAAGTATTGGATCCATGATAAAAATTCGATTATAGAAATATTGGCATATTGTAACATTTTGAGGTTTTCTGAAATCGTTTTCGCTATTTTTAAATCTATTCCACATACGTATAAACGTGGGTGTATGCATGTATATTAGAATTTCCACAAGTGTTCCGGTCCCCAGACCTCATTCTTAACTGCAATAAAGATTTAAGATTTGTTTTTAAAGTAAAATTCACATGTTTATATTTATTGCAATACAAGTCAGGAAAAGCTATTTGTACTGATATTGCATTCAATCTGTATCTGTTTTCCTTTATTAATTAAGATAGATCTGTAATTTATCCTCATTTTTGTCATCTTATTTACATCAGATAGCAAATCTGTTGTTAAAACACCAGAGGCGCATGCATTAATCAGGCCCTGAACATAAGGAAAACTGACATGAAACGTTATTGTCGATGAATAGTATATGAATATTTTTATCAACTAGGACTTCCCTCAAAGGGATCAGTCTGAGTGATATTGTTAAGAACATAGGATTAACAATTACGACATAATGAAAAAGAGAAAATTAAATGATAGAATTACAATATATCATACATAAATTCATATACACTGTTAAAAAAATAGAAAAGAAGTATCGTCCATCAGGTTTCTTTTTATAACATTTGGCATAGAATCTCATTTTTTAAGCGCGAATTGCGTAAAACTAAGAAAAAAAAAAGAAGAAGAAGTTGGCCGTTTTTTTTTAAACGCCAAATTTTTTACAGTTATGTAATTGGATTTCCAGCCAATATAACGTATTTTAGCAAGCGTGGCTTAACACAAATTTAATTTCATTGTTACAAAAGTTTCTTTGTGACAAATATTTACATTTGAATTACAAATTTTTCCTCTACCCAAACTCTACCCAACTCTTTTCCCGTCTCGCTATCTATCTGTCTATCCGTCTCTCAACCTGTCTCGCTTGCCGAATCATTACCAGTCTCTCGACATGTCGTTCTGTCTATATACGCCTCTCTCTACCCAGCTCTTTATCCGTCTCGCTATCTATCTGTCTATCCGTCTCTCAACCTGTCTCGCTTGCCGATTCATTACTAATCTCTGGACATGTCGTTCTGTCTATATACACCTCTCTCTAGCCGTCTCTCAACTCGTCTCTGTGCTCTTCTTTTGTCGTCTCGTGATCCGTCTCTCAACCCATCTCGCTACCCCACTAGCAACCCTCATGTTACCTGTCTTGCTACCCGTCTGCCTATTCGTTTCGCAACCCGTTAGCCTATCTCTGTAGGCTACAAATGCTGTTTTTTCAGGAGAAACTATCTTAATCGGACCCGCAAATCGGAGCATTTAATATCATTATTGTAACTCTTATAGAGTTAAAACAATATTGTTTCTAGCCTTACTGTTGTTTGAGACCAACCTTGCCCGTGTATCTGAAAGGGGAAAAGTTCCGTATCCTGTGCCGGTTGGCGAGATTGGCGAAAAAATTATACATGGTGCCAAAAGGCAGTTTTACCATCTTACCAAATTTTTCTCATATTTTCTCAAATTTTACCCATCTCACTATCCGTCTGTCTACCCGTTTGTTTACTCGTCTCTCTACATCTTGCCACCTCTTCTCAATAGTTACACTATTCATTTAATATACAGAAACCGTTTATCTGTTATTAAATGCAAACAGAAGTAATTTATCTAATAAGTGTAATCAGATGCATTTTTAAAAAATACATACGTACATAAACCAGCATTATAATTCGTCAGTTTTATTTTCATAGTTGTTTATATCATTTGGCAGTAAATCTCAACTTCTTAAATCCGAATTGCGTCAAGCTTTTTAAAAAAGCCCCAAGGTCCGTATAACTGGGAAGTACCCTCAGGACTGTTAGATACATGTTATAGTAAAGGGAAAGTTTCGTAATCGGGTTTGCAGCTTATTGCTTATGTCAGAAAGCGTAGCTTAACGCCATTTTAAATTCATTGCTGTAACTTTTTTTTTTTTTTTTTTTTTTTTTGGGGGGGGGGGGATACCAAATATATACATTTCAATTCAAACTTTTGCATCCATGTTTATATTAGTGTTCTTGTATTATTAATTAATACTTTGTTAACCGAGTTTCATTCGAAACAAATGTAAAAGATTTCTTCTACTGTTTTTTTTTTTTTTTTTTTTTAGGAGAAACTACCGTAATCGGACCCAAAGCAAATCGGAGCATTTAATATCATTATTGTAACTCTTATAGCGTTAAAGCAATATTGTTTATAGCCTTACTGTTGTTTGAGACCAACCTTGCCCGGGTATCTAAAAGTGGAAAAGTTCCGTATCTGTGCCGGTTGGCGAGATTGGCGAAAAAATTATACATGGTGACAAAAGGCAGTTTTAGCATCTTACCAAATTTTTCTAGAGAACGGAAAAACATGTTTTTCAAATATTTACAAACGTGTTGGGTTAAAACTCTACATGATTATTATCTTTGTTTTTGATATTTTGTAAGTTACGTTGCCGATGGCAACAGTCTTGTGTTCCTGTTTTCCTTTTTTTGTTAATACGCAGTTAAAATGGCTTTGAGATTCTATTTCTTTTATTTTGAGAAATTTAATATATATTATTACGCCATAAGTATTGCTGTGTATAGTTTTGTGAGTTAAAACAAACGAGTGTACGAGTGTACAAATTAGAGCTGTAAATAAACTTTACTTTGTGATAAAGTTATGGAATGTTTTTACCCTACATCTAAAAACTTCTGATTCTGAAGTTCATAAAAACTGAACATCTGGCGTCCGCCGACAGGACTCGGCTGCTGATTATCGAGTAAGTTTTGTTTTGTTTGTCTTATTTTTGAGTTGATATGGAAGCAGCAAAGAAAATTAGAACTCAGCATAGGAGATTGTTTAGCAAAGCTTGTAACGAGTTCGATACTGAAGAAACAAACTTAACAAATTCTGACAAAATAATTAAACTGAAACTTATTGAGGTGAAAGCTACGCTAATGCTAAATTCTGAAGAAAATGTTAAACAGTTTCTTTATTCTGAAAACATTACAGATGATTTAATTGAAAAAGAGATCGATGAATCCGAATGTTATATAGACCGTTGGCGGTTATTACAGATTAAGTTGAGTCAGCTTTTGCTTTCAGAAAGAGAAGACGTTTCTTCGAATTGTAGTGATTCTCAGAAAAATACGTTATTACGTTACCCAAAAATAAAATTGCCTACATTTAATGGAAATCTAAGGAACTGGGTTAGTTTTTGGGGACAGTTTGAGAAAATTAATAAAGACCCTAATTTAGATCTGCATGATAAGTTTGCATATCTATCCCAATGTATGGAGAAGGGAAGTGCTGCCGAAGAGTTAATTAAAAGTTTTCCACCCGGGGGAAATAGTTATGAGAAAGCAATAGAACAATTGAAATTACGTTTTGGGAGAGAAGAGCTACTTATACAGGTGTATGTTAGGGATCTTCTGTCATTGGTTATCCAAAAGCAGAATATGTCGAAAAAATCTTTGAGAAATCTTTATGATTTATTAGAAACAAAGCTTCGTGCGCTTGAAATACTAGGGGTAACGAGAGATAAGTATGCGTCGATGCTTTTACCACTTGCCGAATCTGCTTTACCTGAGGAAACGCTTCTAGCTTGGGAACGATATAGATCTGTAAGTCATAGATCACATGAGGAGGAGGATCAAAATACATCTAAAATTACTGAAAAGACTGATCTCGATTCAATTCTTGATTTTCTTCAAGATGAAGTGCAGGCAGAGGAGCGCATAATCCTAGCCTCTCAAAACTTTGGGATTGAGACCAAGAGTAATTTTAAATTGTTCAAAGAGAAGAGGGCTGGAAATGATAGGCACAAATACGGGGACACTCGTCAAATAGCTAGTGCAGCTGAGCTTTTGACCTCTTCGAATGAACAAAAGCAGTGCATATTTTGCCGCAATTTCCATAATTCCACTGACTGTTTGAAGGTACGGAAAATGACGATGAAAGATAGAGAAAATCTCGTAGAGAAATCAGGGTGCTGTTTTCTGTGCTTAAAACCGGGTCATCAAGTTCGTAAGTGTTATTCAAAGATAACTTGTTTGGGTTGTGGAAAAAGACATCATATATTACTCTGTCGTAACATAAAGCAACCAGCATTCTCACCAACCGGAAAAGAAACTACAGAGTTAGATAATGTTTCAAAAGAGGATCAAGCACTTGCGAATATATCCAAAAGCCCTAGTGTTATGTTATTAACATTAACGGTTTTAATCAGAGGTAATGGGAGAAAACGGAAGGCAAGAGCCATCATAGATTCTGCTTCGCAGCGCTCTTACATTTTAAAAAACACTGCCAAAGAGATGAAATATAAAAGGGAAGACTATGAATATCTTCAGCATTCTCTGTTCGGAGGAGAAAATACAGGAGTGTGCAAGCATGATGTGTTTACTTTATATTTGACAAGTTGCGATGGATCTTATAACTGTCATTTTAAAGTACTGAGTCAACCTGTTATCTGTGGGAGCGTTCCACCGACAATACCTGCGATTCATTTAAAAGAGCTTGCTGACTATAATATTTGTGTCAACGATGATTATATAGGTCCTATTGAAATCTTAATAGGAGCCGATGTAGCCGGAAAAATCATTACCGGTGGTTACAAATCCTTATCATGTGGTTTAACAGCAATGGAAACACGTTTAGGGTGGACCACAATGGGACGTATACCCCAGATTTCTTCAGAGGTAAATGAAATCTCAGTAGCTAATTCTATGCTTTCTACTACTCGAACAATAACAGAATTGTGGACTCTTGACACTCTCGGTATTACAGATCCTTCTGAGAAGAAAACTAAAGAAGACCTTCATGAATCCGCCAGAGAGCATTTTCTTAACACAGTTCAAATCGACAAAGACAATCGTTTTGTGGTACATTTACCTTGGCATGCCGATCACCCTCCACTACCTGATAATTATAACTTGGCTTTAAAGAGACTGGAAGGTACTGCACGGAAGTTGAAAGAAGAAAATTTATATGATGATTATAATAAAATATTTGAAGAATGGGAAGAAGAAGGAATAATTGAAAAAATTCCTAAGCACGAGATTCAATTACCGTCTCATTATTTACCACACAAACATATCGTGAAAGAAAATAGAATCAGACCTGTGTTTGATGCTTCAGCAAAGCTGAGAGCTTTCCCAAGCTTAAATGACTGCCTGGAGAAAGGGATAAACCTTGTTGAGTTAATTCCTACAATATTAACACGTTTTCGGATGAACAAGTTTGGAGTTACGGCGGACATCCGTAAAGCATTTTTACAAATTCGCCTACAAGAAAGCGATAAAGATTATTTAAGATTTCTTTGGTATGACGAAAATAATGAACTGAAATATTATAGACATTGTCGTGTCGTCTTCGGAATTTCAAGTAGTCCTTTCTTACTTAATTCTGTGATTCAGTATCATCTGGAAATGATTTTGGAGGAAGCACAACTTGGAAACTCAAAATACCCTGTGGATATTGTCCAGAAACTTAAGAACAGCTTTTATGTAGACAATTGTCTAACTAGTGTAAAAACGGAGACAGAATTGCATGAATTCATTAAAGTAGCTACAGATATTATGTCAGAAAGGAAGTTTGACCTTAGAGGGTGGGAGCACAATTATCCCCATTCCTCAACAAAAGAGGCTTCTTGTACAAAAAATAAAGTTGTCCCAGTATTAGGCCTGCAGTGGTTCTTGAACTCAGATACTCTTTCTGTAAATTTAAAAGAAGTTTGTGAAGATAATGGACCTGTTACTAAAAGAAAAATATTGTCAGAAGTCCACAAAATTTTTGACCCTATTGGTTATACTTGTCGAGTGACCTTATATCCGAAATTAATGTTACAAGAACTGTGGGAAATGAAAACAACTTGGGATGCAGAGCTGCCATCAGCAATTTCTAAAAAATTCAAAAAGTGGAGAAAACAGCTGGATCTACTAAAAGAAGTTACTATACCTAGATGCTTAATAAAAGACCCTGATGATACCTGCAATTTAAGTTTACACGTCTTTTGTGATGCGAGCAAAGTAGCTTATGCTACCTGCATATATTTAAGGAGTGAAAGTAAGAACTTAACTTCATGTCAACTAGTTCAAGCATGATCTAAAGTAGCTCCGCTGAAGTCTATTACAATTCCTCGGTTAGAGTTGTTAGCGTGCACTATTGGTACCCGACTGTGGCCAAGAGTTATAGCAGATTTAAAATTAGGAGATATTCCCACCTTCTTTTGGACTGACTCCAGTAACGCATTATATTGGATAAAGGGTAGCGAAAACTGGACACCATTTGTGTATAACAGAGTGCGAGAAATTAGATTAGTGAGTAAACCAGAAAATTGGTATTATGTACCTGGGTCGATCAATCCAGCGGATTTACCCTCCAGAGGTTGTTCCGCTCGACAATTATTGGAGACAGAGTGGTGGAAAGGTCCTCCTTGGCTGTATTACCCATCTGATGAATGGCCTAGATCAGAATTCTCAGTAAATGAAGAAGAAGTGTTAAAGGAAAAGAGAAAGGAAATAGTATCATCTATGGTGAACCTTCAAAATATAGACAGTTCCTTTATCCATAAGTTTTCAAACTACAACAAAACTGTAAGAATTATTGCCTGGCTACTTCGATTCATCAATAATAGTCGTATTCCGAGAAGTAGTAGAAAATATGGTAGCCTTGATTCCGAAGAAATTTCTGTAGCTGAGTATAGAGTTATCAGAATAATACAGAAAGAAAGCTTCGTTAATGAAAAGGATGAAAAGTTAAAAACTCTGGGAGCTTTCAAGGATAAAAACGATATTATCCGATTGAAAACAAAACTTTTGTATCGACAAGATAGTGAAGATTTTATAATGCCTGCAATTTTACCATCTCAACATGAAGTTGTAAAGCGTATAGTGATATACTATCATGAAAAATATGCTCATGCTGGGACTCAAATGCTGCTTAACATTTTAAGAGAGAGATTCTGGATTCTGCATGGTAGGAAGACAGTGAGATCCATCTTATCCAAATGTATTGTTTGTAGGAGACATTCTGTAAAAAAGCTCGATACTCTCACTCCATCTCTTCCAGAGGACCGTATACGAGACGCTGCTGTATTTGAGATCTGTGGAGTTGACTTGGCGGGGCCACTGTTTCTCAGAGATAATAAGAAATCCTGGGTTTGTCTATTCACATGTGCCGTCTACCGGGCAGTACACATTGAATTAGTGGATTATTTATCTACACCTTCCTTTTTACTAGCTTTGCGCAGGTTCGTAGCCCGTAGAGGACGATGCAGCACTATCTATTGTGACAATGGCTCCAATTTTGTGGGTGCTTCAAATCTGCTAAGTGCACTGGATTGGAACCTTATTGTAAGTGACACTGCTCTTCATCCTATTAAGTGGAAATTCAACCCACCGACTGCCTCTTGGTGGGGTGGTTGGTGGGAGAGACTGGTCGGTATTCTTAAAAAATTGTTGAGAAGAGTACTGGGCCGATCTTCTTTAACTTACGAACAAATGACGACGGTGCTGTGTGATTGCGAATCCATAATCAATTCAAGACCGTTGACGTATGTCGCAGATAACGACGCAGAGCTTGTTCCATTGACTCCTTCAATGTTCCTACAAGATATCAAAGTGAGTGGTGTTCCTGACTGTGATAGAATTGATCACCGGAGTCTTAACCAACGTGTTAAGTATCGTCAAAATTTACAAGAGGCCTTAAGAAATAGATTTCGATCGGAATACTTGGGAGCTCTACTTCAGAGACCAGAACATAAAAGAGCTGCCAAAGTAGCGGTTGGTGACGTTGTCTTAATTGGAAGCGACAATACAAAACGTATCAGTTGGCCACTTGGGAAAATAATCGAGGTAATCCCCGGGAAAGATGGTGTTACAAGACCTGTGAGACTAAAAACTGCGAGGGGTGAGTTGCTTAAACCGCTACAACGTCTCTATCCTTTAGAAGTGTCAGCATCAGAGTCGTTTCTAGTTGGAGAAAAATTGGCAGGTACAAAATTAAGTGAGAAACCAACAGCCAGTCAATCAATTGACTGCAATATTGAATCTTCTGAGGAGGCAAGGAAAATTAGAAGTGGCTGTATCATTAAAATGCCTCATAGACTGGACTTGTGAACTATTTATATAATTTTGCTATTGTAATTGTGACTATTATTAATTGTAAGTTAACTTTTATGTTAAAATTTAACTTAGGTGGGAGGATGTTGGGTTAAAACTCTACATGATTATTATCTTTGTTTTTGATATTTTGTAAGTTACGTTGCCGATGGCAACAGTCTTGTGTTCCTGTTTTCCTTTTTTTGTTAATACGCAGTTAAAATGGCTTTGAGATTCTATTTCTTTTATTTTGAGAAATTTAATATATATTATTACGCCATAAGTATTGCTGTGTATAGTTTTGTGAGTTAAAACAAACGAGTGTACGAGTGAACAAATTAGAACTGTAAATAAACTTTACTTTGTGATAAAGTTATGGAATGTTTTTACCCTACATCTAAAAACTTCTGATTCTGAAGTTCATAAAAACTGAACAAAACGTACGTTTATTAAACCATGTTTTTACGCCATCTTAAAAACATAAGTACGATGCTAAAATAAAATTTTATCGCCATTTTCGAAATTTTAATAATTAATGAAAATACATAAACAAACATATTTAACAAACCTAAGAGGCATGTTTGTGATAAATAATTGTTATTGTCAGGGGGGCAATTGTAAACAATTAATAACCGAAAGAAAAACTTACCTAAATTAACTTGTAGGAATCTCAGAAAATAAATTTTGATGTAAATAGCTTTTAAAATCTTTAAATGGAGAAGTGTTCCTTATAAAAATGCAAAACATTATACGCTTTATATAAATCTTTTTGGAACAGCTGTCGCAGACGCACCGGGATTGACGCGATATTTGTTTTACTCTATTTTAGCGAGAAAACCCCGTTTTTGAGTAACCGTTAGTCCTAGATTGTTAAAACAGCATGCTAGTTTGGTTTTATTATGTTTTAAAGCACACACAATTTTTATTTAAGCACACAAAAAATTATTTTATTATAAAACACACACATTGATTAATTTATTATAAAACACGCAATATTTAATTTAATATAAAACCACAGAATCTGCACTCTAAATAAGAAAGAGTGACTATTCACTCCGGAGGAGTGGATATTCACTCTATCGCAGAGTCAAAATTTGCCCAACCTCTTTAGAGTGACTATTCACTCTAGGCAAAAGTGAAATTGTTCACTCTCTGAAAGAGTGAATACTCACTCCCGAGAAGTGAATATTCACTCTAAACAGGGGTGGATACTCACTCTTTCAGGGGAGTGACTATCCACTCTTGCAAAAAGAGTGGGTTTTTTCACTCTGATAGGAGTGAAGAGTCACTCTCATAGGAGTGGCTATCCACTCTTTCATAGGAGTGACTATTCACTCTTGCAAGAGGAGTGGGTTTCTCACTCCTGACAGGAGTGAATAGCCACTCTTTCATAGGAGTGAATGTTCACTTTTTATGGAGTGAATTATTTTTTGCGGAAGATTAATGTATTTGGATAAATATATTTTTTCTTATTAATCTTATCCTATACTAAAAGTTCAAAATCTTCAGTACAATTTCGAAAGAGCTTTAAAATATCTGCTTTATGAAAATTGCTTACCTTTTTTTTTTGGGGGGGGGGGGGCGTTCAAAAATCCGAGGCGGGGACAGGGGAGGGGGGGGGGCACGGCCCGGCTTGCCCCATGCTGTAATCGATTCCGTCTTCTAGAAGCAACCTAACTCTTCTTTATACTTCGCTTGAATTGAAGTTGTCCGTTATAGAGGTTTTACTGTATATATCTACAGTAAAACCTCCGTAACGAACATTCCCGAGTAGTGATGGACTTACGTTTATTTAGCGAAAACCTTTTCAACCCACAACACATAGATATTTATGTACCTTTACCTCTGAAAAGCGGGTGAATTCCATGGTTTGGAGGTGTTCGCTATTGAGAGGTTTCACTGTATATATTCATATTTATAAATCAATTTATATGTGTATTCTAAAGCAGTAAAAGGGTATAATTTTGTGTGATAGGAAATGTACTCCAAATGAATTCCACGTCCAACGGCTGATATTAATCACTAACATTTTGTAAAATTACTTTAAAATTACATGAATCTAAACACACATACATGCATACTAACCAATCAATTAATTACGACATGATCAGTTACACCCTTTAATTTGTAGCATCACAATGCACGTTATTATTATTATTATTATTATTATTATTTTGCCATATAAACAGACTAAATTTAAATGCAACGAAGATGACGTGCTTTGAGATACTGCATTATCAAACACAAAATATGAAAAGATTTTTTTTTTCTAAATCTGATTTTCTTTTATTATTTACATTTTTTTCCTCCTTAGATACATAAAAAGTGCCTTAAGAAAAAAATAAATAAAAAACGTATTTTATTTCTGTAAACATTGCACTAAAAATAATTATTTAGAAATTTTAAAAGTAATAATAATATGGAAATATATACATAGATTAAATATAATCATAAGAATAATTATATCTCCAAACCATATTACTTTCTGAAAATATTAACTATCAGGCATTACTGGCATTGCCTGTTTGGAATGATAGATTACAAGTATGCTTTAAGAACTTTCTGTTTTATAATATCCTAAATTTTATTACAAAAATTAAAACTTCTTAGTAAAGTCCCTGTCATGTTCCGAAGATGGGTCTTATCTATACCCATCTGTTTTTTTTCTCTTGATATATATATATATATATATATATATATATATATATATATATATATACAGGATAATATTTGACATGATTTTCTAAATATTTTTTAACGCATATGGGATTAAAATATCGATTTTTATTCTCTGTAGTGTATTTTCAATAATATCCCTGTGTCTTGAAATTTAAATATGTTATTGAGATGATACACAGGTTATACATATCAAAGTACTTTTTGTATTTTTAAACCAGTATTCATAAGGATTATTTTACAAAAATGATAGTATCGTCGTGCAATTGAATACTATATGAGAGATTTATTTTCCATTAAAAAAAAAAAAAAAAAAAAAAAAATTCGTATATAGATTATTCAGAAATTTACGATAACTTACTTCACTCTGATGCTTTATTTTCATAGTCTGTATCCATTATATAAATCAAAAATATTCATAACCTTTTTCATACATAAATTTCAATTTGTTAACATTAAAACATTTGCTTCGAAAATTTACTCTGTAAGACAATTAAATGATATTCTTGTCACAAAAATGAAAATTAATGTGTAAAATGATATCAATAATACAAAGTTACTGGAAACTGGAGGGAAAGAACTTAACAATGCAACATTTGAAAACAATTTGAAAATGATATATATGTTTTTTTTTTAATTATTTATATTGCCATATGAGTGACTTTTTTTATATGTGGATTAGATAATAACCTCAATCTATAGCTATCCTTAAAAAATTATTTAGCTATCCTTAAAATTTATTTAGGTATCCTTTAGAAAATAAATAAATAGTATTTTTAATAACATGCAGGAAAATTAGTTCTGGTTTAAAAACTAATTTTGTTTTAAATTTACATCTCAATTTTATATAAGTAAAAACATTAAATCTAGCTTTTTCTCATTTCAATTTTAAATTTCAAATAACTTTTTTACAATAAATAAATAAATAAATAATTTTAATTAAATTAATTTATATTTTCTCCTGTTTTGTATAACCTAAAGCAACAATTTAAAACAGTAAACCAAAAGTATAATAATCATATATATAATATATATACAAAAATATACAGTGCAATTAAAATTTATTTTCAAATTTTGCATTCTTCATTTGAAATTATTCTGAAATCATATAAAACTAATTCTGAAACCTTGTCAAATTAAGTTCCACATATTACTACCATGATTTGAAAACAATTATTAAAAAATATTCCATTTTATACAAAATTGAAGGTCTATAGAAATATTAAGCAAATTCATTAATGTTAAAATGATATGTATTTATTTATTGTAAACACACAAATGAACACACACATTTTTTAACGCTAAACATCTTTATTGCATATAAATAAGACGGAACAATGCAAAATAAAAATTATTCTAATAAAAATAATTTAAATCATAAATAAATAATACTGAATATGTAATATATGATATTGAGTTTATATAATCATACAAACCTTACTTTTGAGGAAATAATAAATCCAATTCGAAGAAAATGAAATAACATATTGCACAATCCCATAAAAACGCCATTTGAAAAAAAAAATTGTAAAACCTTTATATTATAAACTTCATACTTTAAGTATGATCACGAATAATGAAAATTATTAAACGATATCAATAAAGTATTTGTCACTTCAAAATCTAATATTCTGTTTCATAAACAAGCGCACAAATCACAATTGATAATCCGTTGCACAAGAAGAATATTGCTTTCATTCCGTAATAATAATATCATATACTCCTATGCACAAAGAACTGCATCGTGTAGGTGGTTCCATTATTGTAATAAAAATTATTACATTTCACAATAGTTTAAACTAAAAAAATCACAACTTCAATCACATCTTCAAATTCATCACTCGTTCAAAGAACTTTTAAATAGTAATGAACTAATAAACTTGACTTACACACTTCTTCACAAAGAAAGTGCTATGTCAGCAAATTCGTATCCGCTAAAAATGATTCATCTAATCAGCAGACGGTGGGTGTCGCTTACTTTCGGTTTGCAGTGTGTTAGACTTCAAATCATTAGTGCTTTATCAGCAAGAAAAGAAACGAAAATAGCCTAATTGGTACATTATTTTAGTATAATTGCCGGCAGGAAAGGGGCAGTAAAGGGGCATGGCCCCTCCCTAGATTTTGAAATTTAATAAATGATGTATGTCTGATTCTTAAAAAAATATGATAAAATTTATACTTCCAAGTGATCATCGAATAATTAAACGCTAAAATAAGGGGATCTAAGAATTTTTCGTCAGTGAAGCCCACTCCCCTCCCACCCCACTCTTGAAGCCCCTCGTAGAAAGCAATTTATATATATATTTTTTTTTTCTTTTTTTTTTTTTGACATCCATGTGTGTTTAATTTATCTTAAGCAGGGAGTTTGAGAAAACAGAGTCTCCTGGTTTTTTTTTTTTTAAACTGTTAATGTGCATTTTTTATGTTAATGTACAAAAATGTTGTTAAAAACATTTTTTCAATATTTGATGTTCATAATTATAAATTTTTGCATTGTTTTTTAAGTTGATATGTTTAAAAAATATCTTGCACGATGCGGTTTGTCAAAAAAATCCTAGCCTATTTAAGCATAGCCTATTTAAACATTATAATATGCATTTAAAAAAAAATCGGTCTAGGCTGCGGACCACAGGCATATCTGTCCCAAAATCTTGTCCCTCCCCACATTTCCTTCTGCCGGTGTTCATGTCTCTCTGAATTTCAAATTATATATCTTATTTTATTATGTTCAAATATTTAAAACAGGGGGTAGATTTCGAAGACGCAGACCGTGGGGCGCCTGTTTATTGGGAATTGCGGAATAAATAACATTTTTGCCATGATTCGGCATTTGGAAACGCCCACTTTGAAACCTAACTTGTTCGCAGGCGGAGCCGGCAGGGGTTTTTTTTTTCTTTACTATAAATATATACCCTATAAATAACTTGTCAATGTAAAAGTTGTAGATAATATTAATTAAGAGGATTTATAATAAATTTAAGCGGATTGGATATCTTGTGAATTGACGAAGTTATGAATTTTTTTCTTCTAACCCCCCCCCCCCCCCCTCCCCCCCGGAGCCATTTTTAATTATATAAAAAATCTGTCATACATAAATTTTTTACCCTTTTCCTAGAAGTAATAATAGCTTTAAACGGATTTGATCCGTATCATAATTAAGAAGTTATGGTGGTTTTTTTGTTTTCACAACCCCCCCCCCCATTTCGATTTTGCCCATTAACGAATTTGATCGAGATTTTATGTCACTTGATTATATGTATCAGTCTGGAAGAGATTTGTGCAGAATTATTGAAGTTATCGTGTCCATAAAAAAATGATATAGCTATATAGACAGATAAATAAAGTTTTGAACTGGGGTGGGGGGGGGGGGTTCTAGGGGTCATAATCGGCGTAGATCTGCAAAAATTTTCAGAAATTCCAACATAGGGGAGAATGTAATAGGTGTAATTTCTTACCAAATCTACCTAAAAAGAAAAAGAAAAAATATATATAATTTCGTTTCTCCTCAATAAATAAATAGAGACAAAATTATATAATGACAGGCTTTCACTCTTCAACGGAGTGAAATATTTCACTCTTGTCAAAGGAGTGAGACAGTCACTCTCGACAACGGAGTGACATATTTCACTCCTTTCTAGGGAGTGGAAAATTCCACTCTTTAAGGAGTGTATTTTTATAAAATTCACTCCAAAAAGAGTGAAAATGCCTCTCACTCTTCCAAAGAGTCAACTTCTCACTCCTCCCAATTTTAGAGTGTGCTCTACCGGGTTGCTATACGAAGCAAAATCTTGCCAAAATTGCCGGGTTGCCCAGGCATAATATCGCCATTTTGACATAAAAAAGATACTCCAGTGCACCTGCCACAGCTGTACCATCTTTTTTTTTATCGTTTTAATATTTACGAAAGTCAGATAAAAAAGTAAAAATCTCATTCCTAACTGCCATTACAATTTAAAGCATATATAACTATATATATACAAAAAAAAAAAAATTATCTATTAAAAAAATATTTACATAATATTACATCTGCAGAAAAACACATTTAGAAAAGTTAACCGAAAAACTGAAGATCGCAACAACCACATCGAAACACTTATCATCAAAACAGAACTCACCAAATTTACCGACACAGGACATGGAACTTTTCCCTTTGAATGCAGAATATTAGCTATTTTTCTTGTACGATGGGTGGTTATAATATAATTGTTTCATTTTGCATACTACATACCACTTGATATATTGGTACTTTTATGTTAACCTGGCGCAATTGATAAATCGCCAAATATTGTTCCTATAACGTCTTCATATTGCATTCATTTCATTTAAATATAAATTTTTCGGCACAGATGTCATATACGCACCACACTGGCGCGATTTTTTCCCCTCGCCAATTTGGCGAAAACTTTCTTTTTGAATATTAACGTTATAACATTAACGTTATAACGCCATAATATTAATTGTTCCTAATATATACTTTTACTCACGCAAAATATGAAAGCTGGTATTGGTGAGATTTGCTCCAAATCCCTAATTACTACGTTATTACGGGGGTTTTCGTTCAAACCGAAAAAAATCCACATTCATTTTCCATTTTTGTTAAAAATTGAAATATATTTTATTGTATACTGAATATTAGTGCGTGCATATTTTTTTGCTCCCTGCTCCATGAACTTTTCATTTCCGATTGTCTACAAAAATCCGGTGAAAATGACGTACGCACAAAAATTTCGTGACGTATGTACTTTAATTGTGCTTTTTTATCTATTTTTTTAATATAATTTCCAAACTGTTTGACATTTATTCTTGGTAATAAATAGACGTCGTTATCACCTTTATAGGTACCTGCTGTAAAAATTTGAACGAAATCCGTTAAATATTTTTTGAGTTATGCTTGACGAAAGGTTTTAATATCCATCGTAGCTATATATGGGGCAAAGTAATACTGCGCTGTGTATGAGTCTTCGTTGCACTCAGACAATTATATCAAATTTTTAGTGAAAACAATGATTTTTACCCACTGTCCTAGGACGGGCATTTACACTAGTAAAAAAATAATTTGTAAGACAAAAATATTGCCAATGTAAAGATATATACTACATTGTTAATGCGCCTGACTCAAACGGGTTGAGTTTAGTTAACAAGTAATATTGAAATTAGTTTATTACAACTTATTTTTATAGGTCGCAAAATTAGAATCTGAGTAGCTAACTGATAAATTCAGATACAGTGGTTGAATTTTGCACGTCTCGGATGAAATATTGGAATGACTGATTTCTCTTCCTCTACACTTGAAGTGTTCGACTTAAAAATGAGAACAAAGTAGCATGTTGTGGCCATAACAAAACTTTCTTCTATATAAATCAAATCGTCTGCCACCAAAATTAAATTATCATATTCGTTCTTGAGATACAGTTATCACGGAAATCGTTGAAAACAGAGCACAGCAGCGGCAACTTTTGAGCAGTTTACACACAAACATAATCTGGATCAATATATATCAAGGTCTAACAGAATCTGAAGTTTGATTAAATTCCGTGCATTAGTTCTTGAGCTTGTGAGCCCACAAAAAATTGTGACCCTTTACAGACAGACATTACAGACAGACTCATGGACTTCTAAAAACAGTCGAATCGTGTTCAGGACTTTCTAAAACGTATAAAACAGTCGAAAATCGGAATTCGAAAATTTTCACGAATCCAATACTTTCTTCTTGAAAAGAATCCATAGAATAAAAGAAATACAGTACAGTACAGTAAAGTGTGTTGTACTGTTTTATGTGTATTCTAGTTGGTTGTTTGATTTTGAAGCGTTATCATTTTCAAATGAAGGCTAAACTAACCAGGATCTACAGCTGAAAGTTGAGCCCGAGTTGATATGAGTAAGTTTACAACGGGACTCGAACCTCGATCTCTGCAATATTTTAACAACTTCACAAGATGGGATAATACTTTTTGAGTACGGATTTTAGTATAGTATGAACTAACATATTTTGTAAAACCAGCAATTTTCATATGAGTATATTTTAAATATCAATACATCTTTCAGATGTAGTCTTGTTATTTTAACAAGTACATGTCTCACTTGTAAGCAATGTACTGTAATATTTTTAGTACCATTATTTCTCAATAGATATTTTCTTTTTTTTTAATCAATGAATTTATAAGTCGAATATTACTTTTCAGGAAAGTGGTACTAAAAAATAATTATCGTACATCGCGTAAAAGTGAGAGGTTATTGTATTTGTTTCTTGCACACGTATTATATAATTTGAAAGAATTTTGAACTGGAGATATAATCTTGTTTGAAATTTTGATGAAAGTGTGCAGAGTAATTTATTTCCACTATCTTTCTTTCTTTTTGGAAGGAATTATGTTTTCTTCCATCCACTTGCAGAAAAAAAGAAGAAAAACCCAAGAAAGTCACACTGTTGGACACAGCTTTTCCACGTTGCAAGTCAGAAGAAGACATGAGAGATAAAACACCCATTAATCAATGGAGGTAGGTCACTCGGCTTCAGACAGTTTCTTTTCTCAGCGACATTTTCTTTTGAAAGATCAGTCAACTCGTAGCAAAAAATTCTGATGACTGTCCGTAAAAGAATATGGATATCGCGTACATCCAGGAATAAAAACAAGTTGGAAATTGTACGTCAAACGTTACAAACGAGGTGCGTTCGTACGCACGTTTTAGAATTAAATTCACGATATCCCGTGCGTAGAACGGGTTAAACAGCTAGTTAAGTATATATTTTATGACACTGTTCATACAAATATCTTAACTAGTTATATAAATATTCAGATATATATGTATCAGCTAGTTCTATAAATATTCAGATCTTGATGATTTTTAATTCTGTGAAATGAATTATATCGTCTGCAGATTAATTTCTGTAATAAAATAAGTATCTCGGTCGCTTGACGATTTAACATCCATCGGAAGCTCCTATAACAAAAAAGCACCGATTTAAAAAAAAAATCAAATTTCTTAATAAATATTTTTATTAATATCTCCTAAAGTTTTGATTCGATTTTAATAAAATTTGAAATGTCTCGACAAAATTCTGCAAAGATAATATATTTTAAATTGCAAACCATTTGGTTGGGTAGTTTTTGCGTTGTTATATGCGGACAGACAGACAGACGGGCGGACAGACAGACAGACGGACGGACAGACAGACAGACGGACGGACAGACAGACATACAGACGGACGGACCAAACGACGACTATAGGCAAACCCACTGGGCTGCCCAGTGCCCCGCGAAAGCTGGAATCTTGTTAGGGGCCCCGAGCTTCTCTATACAATTCGAAATAACGTTACCCTGCGTGTAAAATAATGATGTTATTGCTATAAATTTGTCTTTAAATGTTTTTATTAACTTTATTTCTTAGAGTCAAAATTGATATAATTGTCGGGGAATGTATAGATGTGGAGATCCTGAATGTAACCGGAAATGTAAAAAATAAATATTTAAAATATTCTAAATAATAGAAGATGTTTATAAATTAAAAATTTTACACATTACACATGAAAGAATTTGCATGTTATTTATCATACATTTTGTACTTTATTTTATAGATTATTCTAGAATAAATTTTTCAAAATGATTTTTATTCGTCGAATTATTAGTCGAAGCGGTCAGGCACGTTGGGCTCCGACAAATGAGTAGACAAGGTCCCGCTAAATAATTTGCCAGGGTCAAGCCCGAGCGCGACATTGCGCCAGCCCTGTTTGTAATATAAAAGCAAGCACTGCCTTGGCTGAAATCAATATCGAGTTCTGAGATGGTTCCTGAGATATACTAAATATTGATGGAACCTTTGGTTAGTTAATCTACTTTTTACACTCTTTTATTTAACTTAACTTGATTCATGTATGTAAAGATTTCTGACATATATAAATTCATCATGACAGAAAAACTAATGACACAAATTTTATTTAATTATAAATGACTAGTTAGTGAGACATGAATTATTGGAAAATAAATTAATCAATGATTAAAAGAAACATCCGTTATTTATGGACTGATAATTGTAATATTTTGCTTACAATTACAAATATAACCAGTAGACCCGTGCGAGGTTTTCACACTGCAGTCTAATATGTTTTAGCAACATCAAATATTTTTTAGATGCAGGTTTAAATTTTTAAAGGAAAATTAATGATTAAATATATCTGCAAACAACATTAGTCAAGCCAGAATAACATTTCATTTATTCCATCAAAGTTACAGTAAAAACTGATCGAAGATAGCAAACGGCACGAAAAAAAATAACAATCGTATTTTAACTGTATTGCAGGAATACGTCATGCGTTTCGAAAAAAATACGGACAAAGAAAACTAAATTGAATACATATAAAAACTAGTTAGTCTTTTTCTTCTTAACATTTCAATTTCAATTTTGATTTTTAATTATAAATATAAAATAAGCCCGTTCAGAGGCGTCCCGCTTTATTTTTTTGTACTGTTTACTTATTTTTATTCATTGTTGAGCATGATATATTGCGGTATTTTATTTTTGTGCCAACATTTATTTGAGAAAAATTTTTCATTTGATTTATGAAAACAATGTTGATTTAATTTTTTATTAACTGCAATTTTTAGTCAAAACACATGTTTTAGCGAAATGTGAGTGTACTATGTCAGAAACCGGTTCAAAAACCTTTCGAATGATACCTCATTCAATGTTGTGCATTTGGTAAATGTATAGAAAAAGGGATGTTGACAACAGAAATAATATATATGATTAACGGTACAAGTATTCTAATTTTCTTTATAAATAAATCCGATTCCTTTAAAACCACAAATTTCCGATGAGATGAAATCCAAAAGTTGTACAAAGTTTCTCTTCTGTTATTTTGTAAAAATATCTATAGGCGGATGAAATATAATAATACAATAGAGGTCGAAGTGCGAGTTACAGACCATATTTTTCGTTTTATTTAATATCATCTGACAGAGAACAATGTGTGATAAATGGCGAAAAAATTCAATAACTAAACATACATGAAATATATGTTCTGTTGAAACAATATCACGCCACATTTTCTCATTTTTTCACTTCTATATTTTTTGACAAAAATATGTTCAATAAGTATATTTAGGTCTATAAGTAACTTTCAAGGGAACTAAAACTCATTTTAAAACCATGTTCGTTATTTTTTTTTATATTTTAAAAATATATATTTCCTAGTTATCGATAAGTTTAAGTAAATTATACATTACGTTTAATCTGATGTTAATTATTTTTGGACTTTTTGCTAATTTAATAAGTTCAAGTAAGTTAACTATATTATTACCCACTCCCAAAGATGGTCTCCAAAAGTGCCTACTCAGACAAATTAGAAAAAATTAGCAATATCAAGCAAGACTCCTTTTCCCATAATATATATTAATAAAAGAAAGTTTGGCGCTATGTGTGCGTGTGTGAAATTTTTTATGAGGATAGTCCAAGGCAGGTCTGGATGTACCTGAGGATCAGATTTTTAACTTATGATAATTAGCTGAGATATTAATTGAAAGCTCATCAAAAAACGATTTTTTTTAGCTGACTTCGGCTTTCGGCTTATGTTTTCACTATTAAACATGCATATTTTTTCATGAAAAAGAGGGTTTG
Source organism: Maratus michaelseni (assembly GCA_963931845.1). Classification (NCBI taxonomy): domain Eukaryota; kingdom Metazoa; phylum Arthropoda; class Arachnida; order Araneae; family Salticidae; genus Maratus; species Maratus michaelseni. Next base: position 387,824,891 of record OZ007587.1, on the reverse strand, counting down.
AATACACTTATATAACCGATGAAAATTTCAGAGAGTTCGGACGATAAGAACTATTTTTTTTTGTTATGTTAAAGGACCTGACGCGTAAACAAACAAACAAACAAACAAAAAGTGAAAAAATACGTACATTTTTACACGGGTTGCAAAACCCTTACATTTATAACGGATAAAAATTTCAAAGAGTTCGGATAAAATGAACTATTTGTGTTTGAAACACTAAATATAAATATTTCTTCATGCATTTTTGGTTTAAAAATATAAATTCATATATGAATTTATATTTTTAAACTGAAAATGAAGATAAATTAAAGATATAAACTCGTACAAATTTCAGATTTATTTAAAGTCATCATTACATGCCCGGGCAATGTTGGGCGGTTCAGCTAATATCGATCTGCGCACATTTCTCACCTCTGCTGGAATTCACTGAAAAAAGATAGTGGCACTGTCGGATTCCCTCTAAGTCCACCCAACTTCGAAGAATAATCCGGTATTTTTAGTATGCTGCCACCACCGATATGACTACGTGATATCGGTCACGTTATGAGAGGTATGTTGAGAAAAAGACGAACTCTTCCAATTAAACTTAAACTAACACTTTATTTACAATATTTACACTTAAAAACTCGGATATAGCTTATCCGGTTCAATATTAAATAAAAATACAGAAAATACTTTCTGTGTACTGCTAAGCTACGTTAATTAACTCAGATCAGAGATTTCTATTAATCTCACACGCTTTATATCTTCACTCCAAAAGATCTCTCTCGATACACGTGTCTCAGAGCTCACTCTCTGAACAATCTCCACGCTTCACACCCACGTTAAAACTAACTCTCTCTCTCCGGTCAACCCCAGAGCACTCTTTGTAAACGGGGCTGGTCCCCTCTTCCCAAGGGTTCCTTGACAGCACGTAATCCCCTTTCGATGGATCTGTCTTCTTACAGAATGGGTGAAATCTGTCTTATCTGAACTTACAATAACAATAGAAAAACTTCTTCCTCCATACTAAACATTCCTTCCACTTATATCAGGTCGCTACCCTATTCGGATTAAGATTTCAGTTGGGAAAAGCTTTACAGCACACAGTAGATACGCACACAATAAGATAATATCCCATAACAGTAGTTTTAAGCCTGCAGCTGTCAGCGAATACCTGACAGGCACCCTTACAGGTTCTTTATGATCGCACGTGATTTACTTAGTCGTACAAGGTCGTGTGACTTTTAAATTGATCCTAATTTTTAAAAGTTCAACAGCAATTCGATATTTTTCTTACATAGTATTTGAATTCACTATGACAAAAAAAAAAAAAAAAAAAAAAACGAATGATACAAATTTTTATCAATTTTGAATGAATAGTTATTGAGATATGAATTATTGGAAACTAAATTAATCAATGACGAAATAAATAAAAATCTGTTTTTTATGGGCTGGTTACTGTAATATTATGCTTACAGTTTCAAATATAATTAAGGGGACAGTGGACATTAAAAACCAAATACTACATTATTAAATGGATTAATTTGAAAATTGGCAATTCAAAATTTGGTGTTCAAATAATAAAAAGTTTATAAATTATTAAATTTTTAAAGTAACGAATAATTGTCGTATTTAAAATTGTTCCATGCGCTTTTCTCCAGCATGAAACATGACAATATTTATTTATGAGACACTTTTTAGGTGCGTTCGTAATTATATAAATACGCAGCACCTATAGTCGTCGTCTGGTCCGTTCGTCCGTCTGTCTGTCTGTCCGTCCGTCGCATATAACAGCGCAAAAACTAAACAACCGAATGGTTTGAAATTTAATACATATAATCGTTGCAAAATTTTATCGAATCATATCAAATTTTATGAAAATCGAATCAAAACATAAAAATATATTAATAAAAGTTTTCTTTATTCTATTAAATCCTATCGTATGTAACCTATATAATAAAAGCGCAAGTCATGCGACTGATAAAAACAAATACCGGCAAACCACTTCTTTTTTCATATGCCAGGCGGCCATTTTTATTCAGAATTACTTTTTTTTTTTTTTAATAAAATTGCATAAAAGTTACCTTTTTACAACTTTCGTTCAAAAATATTGTTTGCTTGAGAGATGAGTTACATTAAAAAATGTATAGATTCTGAGATAACTTCAGTGAAAATTAGGTTAACAGCCGAATATAGAAATCCATTAAAGTAAATAAACAAAGGAGATTCGTTCATTATGAGTCATAAAAATATTAAACCATGGAGGTAATCATTAGCAAAGCAAGATCTCCATGGTGAAATTTTCAGCGCTGTCTGGTGTAGAAAAAAAATTCTCATCCGTAAACGTGGTATACGTAATAAGAAAAAAAAAGGCATGCTCTTTTCGCTCATAGCAGACGATATAACTCATTTCGGTGAATTAATAAGGACGATTTTTTTACATTGTGAAACTAGTTATAAATCTATGTGTCACGTTTAACGTACAATTTCCAATTTATTATATATAAGAATGGAATTTGGCCTGAATTGTAAAACTTCGTTGAATGTATAAACATAAAGAAATATTTTTATAACTTATACTTTGTTTTTTCTTAAACAGTAGCATAGCATTAAACTTCCATATTCGCATACGTTTCAACCCTAAAATAGCCTTGGAATACATTTTTTTATCCTAACATTTATTTATTATTCTATATAAGAAATACTAAATAAATTTCAAAAGAATCTGGTAATTAGGAATGCGCATGGAACATTTCAAAAGATAGAAATGAGCGAAGTTTTGACTTTTGAGAAAACAGCATTTGAAGTATAAACAAGTATTAAATATATATACCGGGTGTACCAAAAGTTAGTTAAAACTTTGAAAATTCAAAAAAAAAGAAGAACTTATGATAAAGAAGTGCGGTTTGCAAGAAGGGCTCACAAGCTAGTCGGATTTTTTTTAGCAGCAAAAAAAAAAAAAAAAAAAAAAATGTTAAAAATGTCACTAGTAGAGGATGCTGATGATCCGAAACACAATGAACCGGACAACAGTACGCTCCATCCATTTATTCTTGCAATAACAATTGCTCAATATGACCTCCAGACCACATTCTTAGTCTTCAGCCCTTTCGCCGTGCGAAATTTTCGCAACGCAACAGTTGCTGACTCTCCGTTCAAATAGAACAACTTCACCAACAACGCTCGATCGGATAATGATAACACTCTTAAAGCGAATGAGAAATCCTCGTGTATCCTTGGTCTTTTATTGCAGGATTAATTTGCATAATTCTGCTGAATCTCTCGCATTTTAGCGCCATATACGGGTGACTTTTTTACTAAATTTTCTTTTGCTGCTAAAAAAAATCCGACTACCTTGTGGATCCTTTTTTGCAAACCGCACTTTTTTATCAAAATTTCTTCTTTTTTATGGATTTTTAAACTTTTACGAACTTTTGGTTCACACTCGGTAGTTTTTATCAATATAAAAGATTATATCTCTGCGAAGAAGCGTCAAAATTGAAAAATTCTTACTTACTAATAACTCTATGTTTAATAACTCTATAATTTTTTTATTTAAAAAAAATTTAATTTTTTAGTCGAATTTCGTGATTTTGAATGCCCACTGTCCCCTTAACAGTAACATCATTCTAATTTTCTTAATACATAAATCCGATTCCTTTAAAATAACAATTCCAATTATAATATTTACAATAAGCTAAAAGCCAAAAGTCGTATAAAGTTTCTTCTCTTTCTTTTTGCGGATGAAATATAATATAGAGGTCGATGTGCGAGTTACAGGCCATATTTTTTCGTTTTATTTAATATCGTCTGACAGAGAACAATGTGTGATAAATGGCGAAAAAATTCAATAACCACTGAAACATGAAATATATGTTCTGTTGAAACAATGTCATGCCACATATTCTCATTTTTCACTTCTACATTTTTGGACAAAAATATGTTCACTAAGTATATTTAGGTCTATACACAACTTTCAAAGGAAATGAAACTCATTTTAAAACTATGTTTGTTATTTTTCTTTTTATATTTTAAAAATATATTTCCTAGTTATCGATAAGTTTAAGTAAATTATACGTTACGTTTATTCTGATGTCAGTTATTTTTTTACTTTTTGTTAATTTAATAAGTTCAAGTAAGGTTAACTATATTATTACCCACTCACAAGGAAGGTCTCCATAAGCGCCTACTCAGAAAATTTGAGCAAAAAAATTACAGCATACTCTTGTCAAGAGGATACATATATATCTTTGTAAACATTTTCTGCGGAATCTCGATATAGCGTCCGTAAAAATATAATGGAAATTTCATTTTTTTGACGACAATTTCATCGTTAAGTTTAAATTCATTAAATACTAAGCATTTAAACACTCATTTAACAAGCAATTTCCAAATGCAATAAAATAGCTTGCATTTGGCGAGGAAAAACTGTTGCTCGCCAAATCGTGTATTTTTGCCCGAAATACTCGAAATTTTTTTTCAGATATTCTACTGGAATTTCGCAGTTAAATTTGACGGATACCTTATAACATGCAGGAATAGTTTATTTGGAATTTTTTGTTTAAATTTCTTAAGTTTAACAAAAAAAAAAAAAAAAAAAAAAAAAAAAAAATTGTAGAGCAATGTTCGCATTTCAAGGCTTCTTAAAAGAGTGTACTTCTTTAGTGCAAAATGAAATTAACCATTTACTTTTCTTTATAAAGCCTTGAAATAATTGTTTGTTTGTGAAATTTACTTCTTTCTTTTATTTCCGTGTCCTTTAATGTGTTGGTAAGTCTATTACAAATTACGCGCATTTATTTAAGCTTTATTAAATTCATGAAAATCTGAAGAAAGTTAAATATTACTGCATAATTTAATTTCGAAAAGATTAATCTTAATATAATATAAAACCAAATTTTATTGTTTATGTATTCCTGAAAAAAATTAGAAAAGTAAATTTTTATAATTTTTATTAGCCACACACAGGGTGGCTTATTCTTTCAATCTCTATCATTTTTCATGTTTATGAAAAGTCACAGCAATCCATCGTTGCCACAGTTAATCTCGGAAAATGAAACATTTGAAGTTACTTAAAAAATTAATAACTCGAAAAGTATTTGTCACAAAATTGTTTTACAAACTGCGTTAGAATGGTAAAAAATTGTATTTTTCTTGATATAAATTTCAAATCTAATAATTATGTCGTTTTTCAAGTATTAGATTTCAAAAATTACAAAACTTCACAATGGAGTACCGTAGCGAAACTTTTACGCGTAAAAAGATAATGATAAAGGCATTGTGGCTCGACGTGTATCGTGTATACTGGCCATAGCATGAGTAACGAATTATAGTAAACTTATTATTCTGTTAAAATATAAAAGTGAATTATGTATATACATTTTTAAAAAATAAAGAAAAACATTTTATCACGAACATCAACAAAATTTTTTCTTCTATTTATTCCCTTATTCCAAAGATATCGTTTTATCGTCTGCTGCCATAGCAACATGAATTAAATTTCATTAAGAAAAATTGCTCAGTGGTAGAAAAATATTTTTCTAAATCGAATGGTTATTCAACAACTCAACACTTTAACAGGGGAATTTTTATTTGTTATTTAGATATTTTAAAATTGTTATTTGTCATTGCGTTTTTATTCTGAGTTACAGCTAGTTTATTTATTTTTTAAATAAAAGCCGTGTGTGGCAATCTATATTCTGCCTTATAGCAGAATTTTCCCCTCTTGTTTATAGTATATTTTTTTTTATCATCTGAATGTCGCATATTATTTTTTAAAGTATTTACTGAATTCTTTAAGAAGCATAGTTTCATTCTACTAAATACAGAAGGATAATATAATCCTGAGCTTATTTAATCACAGAATTCTGCGATTAATTAACATTAAGATTAGGCAAAGGTATCTATTTGGGAATAGTAATAACAAAAAAGTGGAATAGTTGATAGCTAAAGTATACGCAGATTTAAAATATTTATTTTTCTAAATAAAAACACAATGGTTTAAATTTTGAAAACAATGTATAGAATATAAATACGCAGATTGGAGTGACGACGGAGGGCGGGGGTACGCTACGGGTGTTAGTACTGTAGAATATTGGGGCTCCGGTACTTTTTTTTCTTAGAACTTAAGCCCTGCTCGCATAATAATCGCATTTTTGTTCCGATATCTAAATGCGAATATCCAGTTTTATAGGATTTATATACAGATTTTCATAAACCAGTATATATATATATATATATATATATATATATATATATTTAGCATGATCATGAACGATATTAGGCAACAGATTTTCTTCAGCTGGATCTTTACATTTTAAAATCCTGCGACTATTATGTGAGTAAACACGGTAAGTGGCATGTTTATAAGATAGCTCATAAATTTTACATGAAGTAATTTGGAAAATAATTCAAAATTTTGATAATATATGGCGATCGTCTGTGTCAAACTTTAAGAAAGCTCAAACAAATGGTAAAAACTATGCCCAATGTCACTCGGTCTTTACTCCCCAGTCTCTTTAGATGTTTAAATAAATAAAAAAAAGTTGGCTTTTTGTAGTTTAGAAGTCAGTTAACATTCTTACAGGTTAAAAATGGAAAGTGGCCTCCATCGACTAAAATTTGAAATATTTTATTAATTATTGTAAAAATAAAAAAGAGAGAGAGAGCTATTTTACAAACATGCCACTTTATTTTTTTATTTGTTATACAATAAAACCTGTGAAAACCGAACCTGTCTGTAACGGCATCCTGTATTAAACGAAATCATATTATAGACCCGGCGAAATGAATAGCATACTGTAATTCTTGCTAGGACAGAAACTTGTCTAAAAAGGAATTTTTCCGGCATTTGTGATTCCGTCTTAGCCAGTTTTACTGTTATGAATGAATCATTGAATTAAAAAAATTTGGGTGTTAATCTGTAGCTTCAATTTAAGGAAAATTGAAAGCTTTTACTGTTGATTTCTTAAAGACGAATGAAAATGCAAAAGAATTTGAAAAAAATAAACATTTTATTGGTGATGAGTCTATATCAACGAAACAATACATAAATTGTTAAACAGATGATGTTATATACAGATGACTATGACAATAAAAAACATATATTGTTACGTGGGTCATTGTGTGCAAAATTTCTGACAATAAGTAAATACAAAATACATCTTAATTCAGTTTCAATACAATAAGAAAATAAAATGCAAAACAAATTAAGGACAGATGTAATTCTAAAGGTAAAATAACTCACACTCTTTTATATACAGGGTTTTCAATTAAGGTGGTGATAAAATGGAAGTACATATCAGATTTTAATAAAACAAGTTTTATTAGCAATAATATTTGTTATATATTGCAGTACGCTTCCACTGCAACATAAACTCTAAAAAGAGAACACCACGAAAAAATATTGTTAATTTATATAACTAAAAGAATGTTGTGATACACTGAATTATTATAAACATAATTTTGACAGAAAATTAAATAAAAATGTCACATTCGTAAAACATCCTGTATATACGAATACGAATAGGGGAGATGGGGGATGAATGGTACATTTTCACAAAAATATTTGTTTTAAATATTTTATATTAGTTATTATCAATATTATATATCACATGTCAAACTTTAAGTGTTTGACTACATCTTATGCACAATATTTGTTCAAGATTATTATTATACAGATACATAAATTAAATTTAAAAAAACGTTCTTCTATGTCCCAATCATCCCGACAGCAGAGATGAATGGGACAGTAATAGGGATGGATGGGACACAAATATTTTCCTACCTGTATTCAATGTTAAGGACTAAAAGCTGCATTGGCAAAAGCTGAGAGATTATAAATTGTAATATGATCTCCAGGATTATTTGTTAGTAATGATCTTGGACTCATCTCAGCTTTGCCTTAAAAGGCCCATAAACGGTGGACTGAAGACGATGGCTACAAAGAGGATGAAATGCTAAAAGAATAATTACCACAAAGTATTAATTTATCAACCTATATAATATTATTTAGTTAATAAAAAATTTTCAGTATCCTCTAGGGACGAATGAAGCAGTCCCATTCATCCCCATTTGAAATGTCACAATCATCCCCATGATGCATATATTCAATTGTCAGCTATTTTGTCTCAGAAATTATTTTGTCACAATGGTTAATATGCATTCATTTTAATTACCAATATTGAGCCTTTAAATAAAAAACTACAACATATCTTAATTGTTTATATTGCATAAGATATTTAAGTAAATTCAAATGTAAAAAAAAATTTACTTTTAAGCAGAGTTTTCAGGAAATACAAATTTGAAGAAAACTGAAAACAGCCATGTGCTTTTGGTTCTGAAGCACACTATGGTAGTGAAATCTATGAGGATAGGAAGCAACTAAAAAAAAAAGGTTTATTGCCTGAAATATTGAGAGCGTCCCATCCATCCCTTGTCCCATTCATCCCCCATCTCCCCTACATTTTTTTAAACAAAATAAATGAATGAAAATGGTTTCAAAACATACTTAAAGAAATTTGTTAAATATAAAAATAAAGAACAAAGAAAGTTTTTGAAAAAAAAAAAAAAAAAAAAAAAAAAAACATTCTTTTTCTTCCATCTGAAACACATCCCGTTTCCTCTCTCATAAAAGTTTAACATGCTTTAGTTGAAAAAGAAAGATCCCTTCCCGGAAACTTGCTTATTTTTCGTATCGAGTAATGCATATTCTAATATAATGTAACTAACTCACAAGGAAGGTCTCCTCAAGCACATACTCAGAAATATTTGAAAATATTACAGAATTTTCTCGTCATGAGGATATATACCGGGTGGTTATAATGTAAGTATCTCTGTTTGAAGCTATCTGTAGCTTGAAGGAATAAACCGAATGAAACCAAAATCGGTACACTTACTATTCGAGAAGGGGGAACAAGAATGGAAAAATAAAGAAAATAATTGCAATAATAACCGACAGATGGCGCTATTGTGTGTTAAATGTAACAAGAACAAAGAATTAAGGCGTAAAACTGGATCGCATGCCTAATTTATTGGAAAATGTCACAGTGAATGTAATTACGCTTTCGCATGGCGCTGCCGATCATGTTCAGGTTCCACATGGCCATTGTGCTGGAAGACACATTCTAGGTGGTGCACAACGTCCTCGACTGCGGAATGTAACGCATCAGAAGTTATGGTTGGCGCTTGTTGTGATATGCGGTAAAGTCATTGAGGTTTGCGACACCTCCACGGTACACAATATAGCACATTACACGTCACACTCAAAAGCGTAATTTGTCGGCGATTATTGCAATTATTTTTTTATTATTGTTCCATTCTTCTTCCCCCTTCTCGAATAGTTAGTGTACCGATTTTGGTTTCCTTCCGGTTATTCCTTTAAGCTACAGATAGCTCCAGATAGAGATACTTATATTATAACCACCCTGTATATGTCTATAAAATGAAAATAAGCACTCGCCAGTCGCAGCTCGGCGATTAAACTTGCCAAATGCAGAATTTTCCGATTTTATCTTTCCCCTTTTCCCTACACTCTAAAAAATGACCAATGTTTCTTATTTTATGAAAATATACTATAACCACGAACAAAAATATAATATAATCTTCTGAGTTATCCGAAATTTCAAATAGCATGTTATTTGTATTTTGACTTTTGTTAGTTGTCTTTTGATACTCCAGAAACCAATACATTTCCAAAATTTACAGAATAATTTAAAAAAACAAATTATTTTTAGCTGCCCGTATTTTTCAGAAACGTTTCTGAAAGGTTTTTATAGTGTATTAATTAGTGTCCTCAGCCTGGAATACCTGCTTTTCGAATGTCATCCATTCTCAAGTACACGTTTTCAGCCGCATAAGTTAATTTATACATGAAAGAGTAAAGAAATGATCTTAATTTTAATGTTATTGTTAACGCTGTTAATTTTGCATGTTTGTCCTTTAAACATTTCTTTTGAGCATGAAAATGTTTACTTGAGAATTGATAGCATTCGAAAAACAGGTATTCCAGGCTGAGGACACTCATTAATACACTATAAAAACCGTTCGGAAACGTTTCTGAAAAATACGGGCAGCTAAAAATAATTTCTTTTTATAAATAATTCTTTAAATTTTGGAAATGTATTGGTTTCTGGGGATTCAAAAGACAATGGAACACGCTATTCAAAATTTAGAATAACTCAGAAGATTATATTATATTTCCGTTCGTGGTTATAGTGTATTTTCATAAAATAAGAAACATTGGTCATTTTTTACAGAGTACACCTCGAATGTTTGCGATTTCACATAGCTGCATCTCTCTGCATCCACTTTCGTTTGTGAAATAATCCTACAAAATTTAAAAATAAATTATTCTATAACATTAATTTTTAATAAAAAGACATGTTTAAATAAGCATTTTATTTTATTTTATTTTATTTTATTTTATTTATTTTTTTTTTGCACGTGTGAAAACAGGAGCATTTATATTTCATGCATCTTACAATGTTTTTCACATCTTATTTGATTTTATTATATAATATTTCCTTCAAAGAAATATTTTCACAAACCAAAATGCTAAAAGAAAGTAAGTACTTTTACCCAATAATGTAGCAAGATGTTTTTTGGAAGGGAGGGGGGGGGGAGTGAAATTTTAAAATCAAAAAATATTTCTATCAAAATTAAATTTCAACGTATTTTAAAATTAATTTCAATTAAAATATTTCAGAAAAATGGCATATTTTGTTGATAAAAAAATTCCCTCCCCTAACCCCCCCTCCGAGACTTAATTTTAAACATTATTATGCGATATTTTCATATTTTAAAATGTTCAAAAGGTTCTCTAGCCAGTAACTGGCTACTAAAAAAATCAACCTACCGGCCAGTGGCTACTAAGCAAAATTCCTTATTTTCATCTTTATGTCTATAAAAAATCCTTCGGAACCTCGATACAGCGTTCGTAATAAAAAAAAAAATGTTTTTTTGACGATTTATCGCTGGCCGATACAATGAAATATAAAAAAAATACGCTTATATGATAAATACTCTTTAAGAAAAACTTTTTTTTTTCTCTTCCTACTGAACTACTAGTTTAAGTAAGTTTAACTTAAATAAATACACTTTTATAGCTACAGTTTTTCCATACACATTTATAAGTATATACAATGAAATTTAACGATCATATTATACAGTTTTGAAAAAAAAAATAAATTGATTAAAATTGTTCAAACTCAAAATTAAGGACCGCTTTACAGCACTGTCAATTCGACTTTGATATTGTTAGTGTCGGAGACAACAAGATAATAGTATTGTTGCCATGGAAACAACGACTTATTCAATATCCAAATTTATAACGACAGTGTTCTTAATCAGACACAACTTTTAAAATACGCTTAAAACTTATCCAGCCGTAAAACCGTGTAAAATTAAATAACTGGAGCGACACGCAACTTACATATAAGCTTATAGAAATAATAATAAACTATTTCGTGTAAGTTTAAATTCTTTAAGTACTGCGTATTTAAACACTCATTTAATAAGCAATTTCCGTCTTTTCGCACCAAATACAAGAAAGTATTTTATTTTTTTTTATATATTTTCTACTGCAATCCCCCATCTAAATTTGACTGATCCTTTACAATGCGCACGAGTACCTTCATTAGAAAAATTTTCAAAAGATTTTGAGAGGAGACCTTCGTTGTGAGAGTTGTCAAACCCCAATCATCTCGTCGCTATGGCGACTAAAAATCAGGGCTGGTTGCAATTTTTTTAAATGTATGTTATAATCAGGATGTCAATTGTTTTAATCAGATGATTAAAATCAGTGATTTCAATCGCGATTCACACACACAATCAGCTTATTTAAAAAAATAAATTTGTTGATTAAAATCATATAGTCTCTCAATTTTAAAAATGCCTTAAAAATAACGCAAAAATGAATATATAAGTTACAGTGCTTCTAAAGATATTTAAATTATTGAGTTAAGGGTGTATTCAAATCCAAACTGCTTATTTTGAGACACATTTTTAAATTCATTTTTGCTCTAAAATGCATCCAATTGGCAGGTTCTCTTATTCAGAAACTTTATTATGTCCGTATTGGTCGATTTTTCTTTTTTATAAAGTCAGAATATATTTTTAAAAATGCTGTCAAAGTGGATATTTTGAACCAAATTTCCCGAAGCGATAGCGCTAGAAACAAAAAAAAAAATATCGTACTGGGAAAATAATTGTTTGTAAATCAATTTCTAATTAATTGAATGAAATATAAAAACACTTGTCCCTTATAAATCTGTTCATAAATCACATCGTCAAGTTTCATGTTTTTACTTTTAAAAATGAGTCTGAAAATGTGTCTCAAAATTTTGAGTTGTTGAGCGTGGAAAAATATATTTTTTTTTTTAATACCGCCTTAATACAAAAAGAGTTTTTAAAAATGAAACTGTTTACAAGTTTAAATGTTCACAATTTAGCAAAGTTTTCATCAGGTTACACAAAGCATTTCATTTCAAGTATTTGTTCAATAAGACCTTCTATAATCCCCATAGCTTCATAACTTTCTTTGAGTAATCAACTTATTCACTTTACAGTATAAAATAAGCTCAACAATCAAGATTCCTGTAGTTAAAGGAATTATCAGTCGTTTTTTTCTTTCTCATTAAATTTAATAAAGGAAATTTAGATTAATTGAAAATGTAAATAAAACTACAACAGTATTTCTGTGAATCAGAATTTAAAATTGATGATTTCTGTGGATCTACGATGTTTAGTCCTGAGAAACAGTTCTTAGGCATAAAAAGCCTTAGAATAAGTTTCGTCTAAGTCACACGCTTTGTGTTATTTTGTTTTAATTTCTGCTAGTTTTCGTATCAGAAATGTAAATTAGAAGAGACATTTTTAAGGGAATCTGATCCATATAACATTATATGTGAAACCTATCTAAAGCGCAAATATACTGACAAATTTATTATACACAGTCAGTCCAGAAATTTCCCGGACTGGTAAAATTACCGGCCAATAGATAGCGCTGCGGGTCCGCAGGTGATGTCAAAACCATAATTACACCACGGAGTAAAGAGGAACTGAAGATGAAATGTTTACGTTTGACGTGACGCCAAAAATGCAACCCTACAGTCAGCCCAAACAACAGGCGGCTTGCTTTGAAAACCTCTCCCCGTTCAATGAATCCAGTCCTTGTTCCACTCTCCGTCCAATGAAGTGGCTTGTTTGGGCCTAATGATTTTAGCGATAACCGGCTTCATATTACAAGCCGTTTTTACGGTTCACTGCCTCTTTATTCTTTTCTTTACTCTGTGTAACTACACTTCGTCTTGTAAAGCGGTACAATTTAGCTTTATTATCTCTTGTGTGATGCTAAGTGCAACCGATTTGCTGTAATAGTGTAAGGTTATCATATCGGTGCTGAGGAAGGTCGAACAACGAACGAACATAAAATTGAAGGTACTACTGTTACTAGACGTTGCTGTTTGTAAGTGTTGAAGCGTTTCGAGGCCCGAGTACGCATAGTTCTTCCTCAGTACCGACAGCAAATCAGTTTGTATCTCTTGCAGGATAACGCACCACCATGCACTTTAGTGATTGTGTGGAAGTTTCGGGCTTCTAAATGGTCGATCTCAAACATCCTCCTTACTTCCCATATTTATCCACTAACTTCGATAGAATTATACGGATGTTCGAATTCAGTCTCATCTTACTGTGATCTGTCAATTTAGAAAGATTGCGTAACAATTTACACATGATTGCAAATGTTTATTCTATGAGCTTCATCTCTATACAAATGGTATGAATAGTATAGTTTTGTGAATTCTGTTGTCTCGTAGTAAACTATCTCAGTTTTATGAAAATAAATATGTATTCTTATAGTCTTAAGCAGACAGACCCTTTTTTCCCCCTCAAGGTTTTCATACGTACTCGGATTAGAGCATCAACTCTTAAAAACTTACAATCATGATATAAAAACATGAAATGGAAGAAAATAATTAAAAAATGAAACAATTTTTCGCAAATATTGTCAGCTGAGTTGAATTCAGATAATTTTCCCCAGTAGGGATTTCTGCATTAAAATAGTGGGGGAGGGCACATTAGTATTTTGGAGGAGGGACGTGCACATTTAAAACCATTAATAAAGCAAAACATTGGAAATATCTCACATGGGCTCATTTTGGAGCTTCATAAACTAAAAATAGCTTATATTATCCCCTGAATTCATCATTTAATTCTAAGCATTCCCTAGGGGAAATTTTGTGCTACGCTACTGTTGGCAATGTTTCTAAATTGAATAATTTCCCTGCAGAGTTGGCATCATTCTTTCCTGATTTTAAACGAAACACCCCTTGATCCCTGAAGGTACTCTTATTGAATTTTTGCAAAAGAGGAAACTGTCTTGTTGTTGCACCTAGTACTTTAACATTTTCAGGAAGTTTCTGTTTCCCTTTCATTCTAAATAGTCTGTAAAAGTTCTTTTTAGAATTATTTTGCGTGACTTTTTCAACAGTTGAATATGTTTCTTTTATAACCGATAGAATTGTTTTCTTAGCAGGTTTTGTACTTTTTGCTGTTGTTGTGCTGTTCTTCGTCGGGTTTGTGTTTTTTCTATTATTTTGTTTAGTTTTGTCGGGAGTACTCATAGTTGTATTTGTCTTTGCATTGATATTAATCTGTTTTGTAGTCGTCTTTGCCATTTTCTTCGTCGGTGTTGTTCTTTTTATGGTTTTTAGTGCCATTTTCTTCGTCGATTTTGTCTTTATACTATTTTTTTGTTTAGTTTTATCGAGTGTACTCAGAGCTATAGTTATCATTGAATTCATATTAATTTGTTTTTCGGTTGTCATTTCCATTTTCTTCGTCGGTATTGTTCTTTTCCTGATTGCCAGAGCCCTTTTCTTCGTTTGTTTTGTTCTTTTTACTGTGCTCAGGGCCGTTTTCTTCGTCGATTTTGTCTGTATACTAATTTTTTGTTTAGTTTTATCGAGTGTACTCAGAGCTATAGTTATCATCGAATTCATATTAATTTGTTTTTCGGTTGTCATTTCCATTTTCTTCGTCGGTATTGTTCTTTTTCTGATTGCCAGAGCCCTTTTCTTCGTTTGTTTTGTTCTTTTTACTGTGCTCAGGGCCGTTTTCTTCGTCGATTTTGTCTGTATACTATTTTTTTGTTTAGTTTTATCGAGTGTACTCAGAGCTATAGTTATCATCGAATTCATATTAATTTGTTTTTCGGTTGTCATTTCCATTTTCTTCGTCGGTATTGTTCTTTTCATGATTGCCCGAGCTCTTTTCTTCGTTGGTTTTGTTCTCTTTACGGTGTTCAGGGCCATTTTCTTCGTCGGTTTTGCTCTTTTTATGGTTAATAGTATCATTTTCTTCGTCGATTCTGTCTTTTTACTATTTTTTTTATTAATTTTATCTGGAGTATTCAAAGATTTAGTTATTTTTGCATTGGTTTTAATTTGTTTTACAGTTATCAGTACTATTTTCTTCGCAGATTTTGTCTTTTTATTATACTTTTGTTTAGTTTTATTGGAAGTATTCATAACTTTAGTTGTATTTGCGATGATTTTGGTTTGTTTTGCGGTCTTGCCATGCTTTTTAGCATTGGGTTTTAGAGGTTTTTTAATATTGTTTGCCGGAATTTTCTGAACAGATTTCCTGGTTGTCTTTTTCTTCTTTTGATTTTTTGGTTTTGCAGGATTGCTTTTCTTTGTAGTTTTAGGAACTGTTTCTTTATTTTTTGCGCGTTTTTTGTTTGTTTCATTGACGGTGCTTTTCGATGTTTGTTTCTTTTTCTTCTTTGCTTTGGGCGTACTTTTTGTTGCCGACCTTTTTACTTTAAAACGTTCGTCTTTAATTTCCAAAATCTGATCATCATTTCCAGAAGATGGCCATGTTTTTGTTGTCACAGTCTCGTTAAAAAATTTACTAGGTGAAAAAAATTCATATTTGTCATCCGCATTTGTTGGAAAGTCATTTTTCACACGTTCGCTGTGGCTTTCTAACTTTAGAATGACGACTAGATCTTGGCAAGAGTAGTTTCTCCAGTAATTGTGCCAACAGCATATCTTTTGGCTGGTGCAATCTTCGTGCGAAAGACAAGGGATCTTTACTTGTTTCCCAAATTCATCATTCATTTGTTTTTCAGGACCAATGTGAGTTGCTTCTGAGCACATTAATCCTGGAAAATAGTTAATATTCTCATTTATTACAGTGAATTTCAAACATATTGGTATAAGATTTTTTTTTCAGCTTAAAATATTTCTCAAATATAAACTGGGCTACTTTCTGACACGAAGGTACTTTTACTCGTAAGTATATACAGTTTGCAACTATTCTCATTAAGATGTCAAGAAATCGAATAGCAAGTTTCATTTTGTGATAAAATAAAAGATTTGTAAGTAAAAGCTGTTAAAATTAGCGTTTTAAGCCGAATTTGCATTCCGGGAAAAGTTTTCATGGGAGGGGGGGGGGTGAACTATCAGGATCAGACAATATGTATTTAATACTTCTAGTCCTAAATTCTCCCCCATTAAATCCTAAAATACAATGATCAACCCAAAGTGATAAGTGTAACAAAATATTAGGGAACGTCCCACAATCCCAACTGTGCTACAGTTGACATGTCGCATTTTCTTATTTATTCACTGTTAAAAATCTGCAGCAAACTGTCCAGTCATTCGACCTTTTTTATTGAAAACGGTTACACAACAGTTATTTAACTCAATTGTGACCATATTATGCTCAGAATAGAGTTAAATTGTGGTTATATAACCATTTTCTTAGACAGTTTGCTGCATATTTTTAAGAGTGTTGGGCAGGATCTCCCACAAGAACTCACCAAAAATATCGCTGATCATCACGAAATTTGAATATGTTGTGAAAGTATACAATATGATTTAATATATTTAAAATAATCGTCGGGACGTGTATATATATATATTTTATTTTATTTTATTTTATTTTTGACAGTAGTACCTTAAATATTGGGGAAATATTCCAGAGAGCTTCTGGTTTATGATTATAGATGGTGGCAACAGGGTTTTCTCAGAGACGACAGAATTATATGAATCGGACCGAACAATAATGTTTGCAGTGAAATCATTTATGTAATTTGGAACCTCTTAATTTTCCTTTATATATATATATATATATATATATAAACTTATTGCAAAAATTAACCATTGAAACAGAAGCAAATGACCATATGCAATGAAATTATTACCCCATATAGCACTGTCAAATTACACATTATAAAACATAGTCCTAACAAATGAAGTATTATTTATTCAAAAAGTGAAACATAAGTAAAAACACAAATGTAGGCTTATAATGTAATTTACTTTTTCAAGGGCTGGGAAACCACATTATAAGCAAAGAATGATTGTTTTCTGTAATTGACACCAGCTTAATACCAAAATTTGTGCCAATTCCAAGCCCAAACAGCCATTGGAAAGAAATTGAAAAACAAGGATACCTTTGAAAATGGAACACTACAAATCAAACCAACAATGTGAAGTAGAGGGGAGAAAATAAATACATGTATAAACAAATAAATACAAAGGAAGACAAAGAAAATCTATACATTACAACATCATTTAGCCAAAATCCGAAGCCAAATTTTGCAAAGCACATGGTAAAGTGAGTAAGTGAATTCAAAAGTACAGGTTAAAATTACAGTTAAGTAGCTAACAGTAGCAGTTATTAATTTAACCACTGAGATTTTAACTGTTACTAATTTAAAATATAATAAATACAAATAAATAATATAAAATCTATAAATTCATTTACTAAAAATATTTTTTAACTAAAATAAATTTAATATATATATTATATTATTGGAAAATTTAAAAATTTCACTTGTATTCAAAGTTTCAAGAAAAAAAAAATTTGGATAATTTATTTGGTGCTGCCATCTATATTAATAATATGGAACAATAACTAAAGAATAATAGTAATAGGTTTTAGATCATTTAAAGACATTGTATGGTGCTGCCATCTAGTTAAAGATTAAAACAATATCTAAATAAATATTAATTATTTAGATTAAGAAAAGTTTCTAGTATAAAATTCTTTTATCTATTTATTTTTATATATGTCAACATTTAAATAATTTATATTTATTGTGTATTGTGTAATATCATTTTTACAAAACATTAATAATCCCAATATATATATATATATATATATATATATATATATATATAGTCGTGTACATAATTTATTTGACTACAGTCTTTAATATATCTAAAATCCAGTGTCGTAATTATGAGTTAAAGTAGTTAACTCAATAATATCTTTGTATAATCGTCTATTGAGCATCAAAATGAGAGATATTGGCAACAATAGAATTTTAAGAGAATGTGAATAGCAATAAAGGTTTGCTAAACTATAATACTTTATTTTTCTAAAACACGCCACATGACCTGCAATAAGGTAAGACATAATCCCTTGAAATTATTTTTATCGTTTAAAAATATATATTTTTTTGGTTTTAAGTGTTTTGGCGATAAAGTGTTTTGAATCTAACTTGATCTTGAGCGGGATTTTTCTGGATCGCCATCGTCATTTAATGGAAAAAAAGGTACATGATGGAGGAAAGAGGCCTAGCTTTTTTTTTTTCCAAACTTGGCGCATAGAAAAATATTAGAAGCACCTAATACGTTGTAGGAACAAAAAATGAAGAATGTATTACTTTGATGGTATAAGCAAAATAATACATTCGATCGTATAGGCAAAATCAAATTGTATTTACCAAAAGTTCTTACTTCTATCACTAGAGTAAATGCTCGGCAGCAAGTTAGCGACTGTCAACTGTTGGCCATCTGTAGGAAAACTGTCTGCCATCACATAGAGCAGCATCAACACCAGGAATCTGAAAGAATATAAAAATGCAATAAATTTATAACATAAACTGTTATTAACACTATTTACATAGTTGTAAAGTGTTTATGAATTCGGTTTGTCTGGCCGTTTGTATATCTGTCTGCCGTATGTCCGTGCTCAAACTCGCGTAAATATAATCAGTTTGCCAACCAACTTATAAATGTTATTGATGTTATTACTATAGCTTGTTCTGCATTGAAAATGAAGTGTGTAGCACTTATAGTTCATTTACAGAGACATTCAAAAGAAGTCTTTCTATGGAGAAAAATCGTTTGCGGTGCACTTTAACAATGTTACTCTGTTTCAAACCTATATCACGGACATGCACTACAACCTGCTAACTATAGAATAAGGTGTGCATAGCATTCATCGTTCATTTACAGGGAGACACAAAAAAATTTGATTACAGTACTATTTATCAATACTAATTGAATAATAATGGCTGGAAGTGCGTTTTCATTTGTGGTACGCGTTTTTAAATTTAACTCATTCTATGAATTTTACTTTGTATACATAAATTCTACTGATTCTATACAGGGCTGCGCAAAAGATTTCGAGAATGAAAATTTGCACATAAAATAAATTTTCTATTCATACATTTTTGCATAAGAGTGCAACATCTATTGCACGAAGATATGAATATTGATAAAACTAGTTATAGTACGAACGCACCTCATTTGTCATGTTTGACATGCAGTTTCTAACTTGTTTTTTCTTTAAATGCCAGTTCTCGCAAACTATCTGAGCTCCAATGTAGAATTGTAAGAAAATATGTGTAGCAAACTTGTGTGCGGTGATGTGTTTATAGTGTCTCATAGTCAATTTATGTATTTATCTACTCTCCTTCTCCTTCCCCGCTGAGCACTTTAGAAAAAATTACAAGACGTCATTTTGCTTCGATAGTACTAATTAAAGTCAGGATTTGTTTTTCCTTTCTTTAACCCGTTATCGCCGAAGTTGTTTTAAAATAAAAATTTCAGAAGTTTTGTCTTATAATACAAATGAAAGACAATTTTTATTTACACCATAAAAAAGAAGCTAACGTAAAGTGTCTCGAAAGTAATAATTTTTATTTATCAGACGCAAAATGACATTCTACCACTACGAGAGCAGAATAAAATCTCGCCTCGAATAAAAACATTTCAGTTATACAGGTGTACAGTGTTGCAATACTAAATTAATTAAACAGATTTTGACACCACTATTGTAAATTCATAAAATTAAGTAAAATATTTTTATTTCCCTCAAATTTTATTTCTGACTTTTTATTTTGGAATTCTTAGTGAATTTTGCTTTTTTTTTTTTTTTTTTTTTTTTTTAATGAGTTTGAATTGAGCGGATTTGTTTATAAATTTTGAAATTTGAGCGCAAAATTAACTTATATATTAGAATTGAATTATTTCTTTTTTTTTTAATGATTTGGCACAATAATGATATAGACAGTAGCGTAGCTAAGGGGGGGCAAGGGGGGCGACCGCCCCGGGCGCCACTGCTAAGGGGCGCCAAATTGAGAGAGGTTTTTAACGAAATTATCTCGCATATTCCGACAATAATTTTTTTTAAAAATGCGAAATTATAGCACACATTTTGACAATAAATAAGAACTGTTGAGCTTTTATCTGTCTGTGTGAATGCATTGAAAAAATTAGGCGAAGGAAGGAGGAATGGGAAGGTCCACAATTGCAATCACAGATAGGGGGTGTTGATCTAGCCAGCTTATAAAACAAAGGACCTTTCTGGTGTCACATTTCTGATATCAAAAGAGCATTTTTTTAAAATTCTATATTGGTTTTCACGTTGATTTTTGTCTTATTAGCATTCCATATAAATATTTTCCTGTAATAGAGGTTGTGAACCAGTGCAAAATGGATTTAGCTGGAGGAACTAAGTAAATACATTAGTCTTCTTTTATTGGAAATTATATTTTTTCGTCGAACTGGCATTAAGAAAAGTCAAACAATAAAATGTGGTCGATCTATCCCCAAATTTTCCCTTCTTAAACCGTCTAAAAATCAAAGAAGAACTTGTCAGTCTTTCAAGACGGCCTGTACAAATCACTGTCCGAAAACGGAGAAAAATAAACATTATGTTGGCCTTGTTTACCTCTTAAATGTAAGTAATAGTATATGATCTTCAGAAGGGTTTAACTATTTAAAAAATCGTTTGGGGCATGCCAGCCTCTAAAGATTATTTAAATGTGTGTGATTTAGCCCAAAACAAACATTCAAAGCATGTGAAGTATTAAATGCACTTAAGTTGCAGAAAATTGAATACAGTGGAGAAAAAAGAAAAGTGAAATATTTTTAATTATTTTAATTTAAAACCATTCTTCTTTATTGTATTTTTCATGATAGCTATATCTCAAGAACTAATGCACATAATTTCATCAAACTTCAGATTCTGTTAGACCTTAACATAAATAGATGCTGATTATGTTTTGGGTGTAAATAGCCCAACAGGTGACGCTGCTATGCTATTTTTTTTTCATGATTTTCACGATAGCGATATCTCCAGAAATAATGCACAGAATTTTACCAAACTTCAGATTCAGTTAGACGTTGACATAAGTTGTTGTTGGTTAGGTGTTGGTGTAAATCTACCAACAGGTGGCACTGCTATGGGGCATTTTTAAGTATTTATATGATTTTAGGGACAGTCATATTTCAAGAACTAATGCACGGAATTTCATCAAACTTCAGATTAAGTTAGACCTTGATATAAATGGGTGCTAATTCGTTTTTGGTGAATGTGAAACCTATATGAGATAGAAGAAAGTTTTGGGATTGGCACATCTGACTAGTTTTTGATACTTTCCATACAAATCTGCTCTATAGCTGTAAGGACAAAATTTTCAATTAGGTAAAATGTCATGACAATGTTAATTAGTTAAAATGTCATGACAAAAATTTAAAATACAATAAAAATGACTTTTTACTTATACTTAACCTTTTTTGTTTTTACAAAATAAACTATTTATACCGTATTTCTAATTTTATGAAATGCACCTAAAAGATTTCCGAAAAACAGGAGTCAATTGAAAAATATTTTTTGTAGTTTTGTCACTTAAGACATATGGAACTTCTTGGAATTTCCATACGCACCTTGTAAATGAAAAAAATCATCAATTTTTTTTCCATAATCGGGTCTAATTTATGAGTTTTCGCAAACGTGATTTCTAGCAAATTTATTTTCATTGTTGTAATAATTGTTGCTACTGTCATACTCATAAAACTACATAGTCATATCCGCTAACGTTAAATTCTCGCCAAGGTGGTGATATTTGGCTAAACATCTTGGAAATAAAAGTAGATCACCATAAATGAAAATATGTCGTATATGAAAATGTCAAATTGGCGATAGCTGACTAATTTTTCGAAATTCCCATTCAAATTCAATATTGACGAAAATGAGGAATCTTCTATAATCATGTCCCACGCATTTTATCTTCGTGTATTTGAGTAAAATTAGTTTAATTCTTAAAAACAAGGAAGAGGTAATCTCCCTTTTCCTTCCAGTACAAGCCGGAAGGACATTTTTCCGTCCTTGAGGAAAAACAATGTGTTTTTTTTAAATTATTATTTAGGGTAGGGGGGGGGGCGCAGAATTTCTTCCTGCCCTGGGCGCCAGAAAACGTAGCTACGCCACTGGATATAGATATAGATGGTAATTACAGATGGTAATTATGGATGGAGTTATAGGACTAAATAAACTGTTCTTCATTATTATAGAGGCCCCCCACATTAACGATTACGCTAAGGTCGCAGTGATGATTTCGTGAAGATTTCGTTGCCAAGTTCGTGAAGCGCAAACTAGAAATAAATGAATGCATTCATAATACATACATGTACAGAAAAATAATAAAACCCCACAAAATAATAGAAACATTCATATACATTTATACATAATATATATTATGTAAGTAATGTATGTATGTATATATTATGTATATAAATTATGTATGTATATTATATATTTATATATTATATATGTATATATGTATTACGTAAGTACTAATACCAGTGCAGTACTAGTGGAAAAAAAAGAAAAAAAAGAGGGTATAATGCGATTATTATTATTATTATTATTATTTTGAGAAACAGAGGGTATATACGGAGTTTCTCCACTAAAACCTTGAGTAACAGAAATTTTTTGGCGATATTTTACTTCTCGTGGGCCGCTATGATAAGTAAACACCAAATAAAGCAATAATTGTTTGAAAATAAAAAATAAATAAAAAATTTCGAAAGAAGAAAATGAAAATCAAAGCAATATTTCTTTATTATTATAATTATTGCTAAAACTGTTGTGCAGTTAAACGTCTCTTAAAACACACACACACACAAGAAAAAAAAAAAAACATTATTAATCCATTGACTGAAAACCCTTCATGAACTTCGGAAACTGGTGTCTCAAAAAACTAAACCTGTGGCTCTACAATCTATTAAGGATCATGGCTTACAGGGCCAGGCCCGTTATTTGTATGTCACGTTCGGGTGGTCAGCGAAATGCGGGACCCTCAATGTTTAGTTCCCAAGGAAGCTTGGTGCTCATTTTATCAGGGGTCGCAGCGTCCTATATTTTTTTTATATATTTGATACCACTATTTTCAAACTATAAATTTCATGGTAGATTTCTTTAAAATGTGTAATAGAAGGATATTGTGAATATTATATTTTGAAAATAGTGGTGGGGATTATTAAAAATATATAAGACGCTGCGACCCCTGATTTTATAGAACCTGAAGGGATGAAAAGTTGAATCAACCTTGTCCAGTCCGCAGTCCGGAATTAAACTGTGGACCTGCAGCGTGGTAGCGTGACGCGCTAACCACTAAGCGACTGGGTTTCCAAACCTGTAGAACAGGAAGATGAAACGTACACCTGTCGATACTATAAAAGTTATCACTGTCAGTAAAATTAATGTATAGTATGATAATGAATTATAATATTAAACAAATAAAACACTTAGAATTAAAAAAAAAGTGTAAAATATTTCAAATAAATATTCAAACAGCCTCTGTAGTAACGAGGACGACGGAAGCTAAACAAAGAAAGATAAAAGTTACCTTTGTATGTAAATAGTTTATAAAATAAAGAATAAATAATATTGGCAGTTCTGACAAAAACCTTTTAAATGCTTTGTTGGTGTATCTTTGTTTATTTTTTAATTTGTATCAATTTAAAGTGTCATAATAAGCTGCGATACGATATGTAATGTTATTATGTGTGTGCTTTGTTGCTGAGAGCCAATAATGTTCGTGAAAACAATTGTTATATGAACTGCTTTACAGAGCAAAAATAACAACACATGAAAAACAAATATACTCACTCGTAAAGCATGATCATTGTAGAGTACTATCCCTGTAATACGCAACACATAACACAGCATACTGATATTAACCAAATTGTCAATCTGCACCACGCAACAACTATCGAGTCATATTTTCGATGCAACTTATACTAATTTTGTTAGTCTGAGAAGCGAAACCTTCACATGAATTCTGGGAATTTTTCATAGTTTTTTTATTTTAAGTTCCGGTTTTATATTGATGTTTCATTTAAGACATTCAAAGGCATTTTTATGTAATTACGTATTTTATTTGATTACCCGTTGTATTAAAGTAGTTATACTGTTTTTTTTATTTACGCTCCATTGTAAAAGTGTAATATTTGAATCTTTAAATGCATTTTCTCAAAACTCATCACGTGCTCACTTAAAAAAAAATGAAAATATCATGAAATTTTGTAGAATCACACTCTATAATATTTCTAAAAGAATTTTAACTGTACAATCATTTAGGAAATGACATGTCTTGTTAAACAAAGTAGGCATATGCCTATGACTCCCCTTCCTATACACAAATTCTGAGGTCGCAAAGAAATTTGAGAATTTTATTTTAAAATCTTACTTTTTTCTTTTATACAAGGTACAGTGCGGCCATAAAAAACTTTAACCAGTATATGAACCCGTAGCAACCATATCGTTCAAGGAAACAGAAAGGCATTTGGGATACGGGCCTTTTAAGGTATGGACTCGATAAGAACCTGAAGGACAGCAATTGAGCTTTCACAATTAAAGTTACAGTGACAAAATTTCAAAATTTTCAAATGGCAACCAACTTTTTTATAGCATAATAATCAAATGTAAAACCATAAATTGTGATCAAACGGAACCTATAGCATTAGAACGATGACGTAAAACAAACGCAAAGAAAACTGTTTGGTGCTTTACGTATACTGCAAGAACACTTTAGTGACATTGTCATCGATCGCTATTACGCGTTTTCGTGGCTGTCATGGTCACCCAAATACGCCTTAATGGGTTTCTGTCTTTTGGAGTATTTAAAACTTCAAGGTAAACACATCGAATATACTAAGTATGTATGTCATGAAAAACACCATTAAGCCTTTGACTACGGCTCGCGACATATACGTCCCAATGGACTATTTTTTATTCTATTCGTAGCTCTTTTTGAAAAATAAACTTTGCCATACACGTATACTAGGGTATTTTCCAGAAAAATCTACCTCAAAGAAATGTTTTTGTAAATTATGGTGCGAATGATTATAAAAATAGTCCCCAATGCTGCATTGTATTCTGCATTGTATTTATGACAGGATTTATTGTTGCCCACGATATGCCGCATGCGATCTGTCATTGACATCGTCTATGAAATCAAATGATGAAAATTATGTAATCCGACTAAAACGGCTTGTTTTTTATTGCCTGTGTGAGTTCATGTGTTGTTTGTTCTCATTCCCATTTATTGCGTTTTTTCAAGGCGTCTTTTTCAGTATTGCTGGTACCCATTTAAACTCCTTTTATATTTTTTTTTATTGTGCAAATTATTTTGCAAAAAAAAAAAAAAAAAAAAAAAAAAAAAGCGGGTTCCCTTTTGACATTTTGAAAATTTGTCACTGTAACCGTAACTGTGAGAGCTCGATTGTTGTTCCTCATATCATTCTTGAGCGCATGCCTTACTCACATCCCAAATGACATCCCGCTTCTATTACGGTACGATCCACGCGAAGTTTTTTTATGACCACCTTGTATAATACTCAAAAGTGTTTTAAGAATTTTCAAATAAAATAATTTTTTCAGCCATTCCCTTCTAATAACTACAAAATGAAGAACAAAAAAGACATTTTCTTTATTATTGTACATTCAATTAAAACTCCATTGTAAGTACCTGTGTACAAATGGTTTGGTTTCTATATATCAGTTTAATGTATTGGCAAAGTTTAATTTATGATCACCCTGTATAATACTCAAAATTGTTCTAAGAATTTTCAAATAAAATAATTTAATCAGTCATTTCCTCCGAATAACTACAAAATGAAAAACCAAAGGGCGTTTACTTGATGACTGGCATTCAATTAAAACACCATTGCAAGTATTTGCCTGCATATTCTTTTATTTTTATATATTTGTTTAATATATGGGCAAAAGAATATATATAACCCCCCTGTATAATACTCAAAATCATTTTAAGAAATTTTAAATAAAATAATTTGTTCAGCCGTTTCCTCCGATTAACTAGATATTGGAACAAAAAAAGAATTTGCTTGATCACTTGGGCATTCAATTAAAACTTCACTGTCACCTGTCTACATGTGGTTTTATTTTCATAAGCACCTTATTATGCATGGGGCATCTTTTGAGATTTACATAATGGAAGAAACAAATCTCAATTTCAAATTCTTGTTAACAAGATTTCAAAAATTGAGATGTAATAGAATTTTTAGTATTCTATATTTAGGATTGATAATACTAAAAATAAATAAATGTCTAAAGGTGAAAATTAGAGATATTAAAAGAAATCCTTTTCATGGTTGGACACATGGGGGTTTTATCCATAATTAATTCAGGAAACTTTACAGAATCATGGAGCGCATTCAGAGACCGGAACACGAGTAACTCGTATAATTGGAGAATGACGTCATCTGATTTTCTCAGTGTAAAGTTGGGTTAAAACGGCTGTGAAAGCTTTCGGGTAAAGTTATGGGCATGTTTACAATTAAACACTCCCGTCAACCAGTCTTTTATTACATCTTGATCGTAGGAACATTGCAGGAACCATCCTAGCCAACGTTGCCCAATTATATCATACCTGTTAAAGGTAAACCAATCAAATGGTCAGGACTCAAGTGTACAGTAGGTGTCATAGAGAACTACAGTTAACAGTTGCAGTTAGCTATAAGGCTAACAAACAAATAAGATTCCCAACCACATGATCACTTTACTCAACAAAATTCTGCAGGTAATGTGGGCTACCAGAAGTCTAGGTAATTTCCGGCTCTGAACGCGACAGGTAACCCGCAAAAATTTACGTGATACCGGTGTCTGAATGATTCGGGTTACACTGGGTTACCCTGCGTAATACAGGTTGCGATCCGTGAACGCGCTCTAGGAGAAGTAGTTTGTGAAATTTACCATTTTTGCAGTCTTTTAGGCAGCTTCTATTACAAAGCGTAAGAAGCCATCTATTGCAGCGCCGTCCAGAGAAAAGAAATTCAGGAAACTTTCGACGTATTTTCACCGATCATGATCCATAGACCCAAAAATCACCTCCGTTCAAATGCTTATTTATTTGTCATGCGATAGCACTCGTATTTATAAGCGGATTTGGATATGACCAAGCATGTGTACAGTACATACCAAGGTCTTGACCGAGTTCGTTGGCCAACTTCATCCGATATCTTGTTTTAAAATGGCAGCCACTTAAATATTTCCGTTTCAAAAAGCTATTTAAAAAATTGGAAATCCTAAACGTGTTTTCTGTTAAATGTTCGGTCTCGATACAAGAATTCCAGAACATTTTTTGTTTCGCCTCTATCTTAGAAGATGACTGAGATATAGCAATTTGAAATTCTAGGATGATAGTTTGAAACAAAAAGGCAGAATGAAAATAAAGGGGGTTTATTTATGAGTTTTAGTGAACGTGGTCTCTCGGCAATTTTCTTTCATTGTTGTAACCACTTTTCCTACTCTCAAAGTTTTAAAATTAATATTTATATCCGCAAGCGTCAGACTCTCGCCAAGTTTGGCGATACTTGGTGAAATACAAACAAATTTCTCGACCAAAAATAAATCGTCATAAATGATGCCAACTGGACGATAGCTGACTAATTTGGCGAAATTCTCATTCAAATTCAGTATTGACAATAACTGGGAATGAATCTTCTATAATCGGATCCTACGCATTTTAGCTTCATGTGTTGGAGTAAAATTAGCTGAATTCTTAAAAATAAGGAATAGGGAAGCTACATTTTCCTCCTGATACAGACTGGAAGGCCTTTTTTTTAACTGAATTTAGTCCATGTATCTAAAGATGGAATTTTGTAATCGTTTTTTCATTCACTTTCTGACTCCGAACTGACTCACAACTGTAAAATAAAATCTAAGTTTAGTTCCGGTTCACAGCCTTCTATAAAACATTATATGTACCAATATATAATTAGATGCTAAAGTAATATGCAACAGAAACTGAGCAGGGAAATGAGAATTCTCAGAATGAACATCCCATTAACTTTCTTTACCTGCAGTTTATTAGTATCTTTATAACAGTCTGATTTCACTTGAAAATTAAATGTAAGGTATTTTGTTTTGAATATTACGAAAGACAAACTTCTATTATAATAAGACTTCTAATATATTTCCTAATATAGTCTATTCTTTCAATAATAATTCCTATGAAAGTGAAATGAAATTGATGATTTTTTAATCGATTTCTTTTGAAAATTCTTTTACATTTGATTTTCAGTATTTTTTATCTTAGGTTAAGAAATCATAGTTTTTAGCTAATTGTTTTAGGGTACCTTTAAACCTCATATTCTTGACAAAAATCATTTTTCTGTTTTTGATCTAGAATTAAAGTTTGATTTCTCATATTTCTAAATTAGTTTCAATTTTGTTTCTATCTTGCTAAAAATTTGAGTTACAGACATTTGAATGTAAGTATTTTAAAACGTAGAATATTGGGTTGAATGGTATTTTTATTTTTGTTTTAATGAAAGCATCATATCCCGTAAAGTTTTTCAAAATGTACAGGGCAGTGGTCGGAAGTAGCGCGCTAAAAGTCGCGACACTTTAGTGGTCGTATTTTTCTGGTATTTTGTAGTGCAGAGCACTACATTTAAAAAAATGTAATGTAACGAGTAGCGCGATAGAAAAAATCAATAATTTGTACCGAGCACTGCCGCTGCTTCAAGATTTAAAAAAAAAATGTGCGTGCTTGATCGTAATTTGCTTCTTTTGTGCAAAATGTATTTTGCGGAACAATTTTGGAATGTCAGCAACTCACTTGTAACATTTAGCAACGTATCCTATGAAGTCATGGATTTTTCCTTTGACACTTGCTGGTAAATCCAAGTATCAAAATCAAAATCCAATAAATTAATTTTTTTGATGGAACACTTGTCTACTTAACTCATCTTCTAAAATAAAAGCGTAAGTCATGTGACTGTCATCAACAGTTCCGGGATGGCCGTTTCACTTTTTCATATGCCAGTCGGCCATTTTTATTCAAAATTATTTTTTCGAATAAAACTGCATAAAAGATACATTTTAAGAAAGATCGTTCAAAATAAATTAATATTTGAGAGATGACTTACGTTCAATTATGTATATATTTTGCAATAACTTCAGTCGAAATTAGGTTCACAGTTCAAATTCTCCATTCATGAAAGTAAACAAAAAAAAGATTGATTCGTCGTGAACATTTAAAATATTAAATCATGGAGGTAATCATTCGCAAAGCAAGTTCTCCGCGAATGAATTTTTGGACCGCTGCCTCGCGTCAAAAAAATAATTCGCACCAGTGAGACAATCAAAGTTTACCATAATTATGTGCTATACAACTCAACTTCCTTCCGGATCTTTTCTTGACGTAAATTGAACTCATGTAATAATATTTAATGAATCAAATTTTTAGCATTTTTAAAATCGCTAATACAGCTTTTATTTATCACGTGTACTAATTAGAAACGATACTTTGATTTTGAAATCAAATGTTTTGATTTATGATATTGTTTCTTATTTATTTATTTATTTTCTATTTAAATGAAAAGTGCGAAGTATTTTAAATTTATGTAATATAAGCATTTTAGATTAAAGTTAAGTATTTTAAATGAAATGAGTGACAGGTTTATAATTTAAAATTAAATTAATGTAGTATGAATGATGGTGATGGGAACAATATTTGTCGATTTATCATCTGCTCCCGGCTAACAAAAATACTCATAATTAAAAAAGGAAATAAAAATAAATAAATGATAGTTTGATGTAAATAAATATTGATATACATATAAAAAATAATTTATAGAACTAAAAAAAAAATAAAATTAAATAAACAGCAATTTGCATAAAATTTTTTTCGCCAAATTGGCGGGGGAGGGGGGGGGGGGAAATCGCGCCAACGTGCGTATGTGACACCTGTGCCCAAAAAATATGGGAAATGCTACCATGATCGCAAAAGTTCGTGATTTGTCCATTAGAATCTTCCGATTTGGCGAAGGATTAAGGGAAAATTAAATTATGAATAAATGTAACGTGTTGCAATGTTTAACATACATTTAAGGGAGACCAAACTGGTCGCCAGTGGCGGCTAGTTACTAGATATTCATGATTTAATCTCGCGTTTCTTCTTTTGGAATTGCTTTATTTACAAATTTATCACTTTATTAATCTTATGACAGAAAATATAACATTGAATTACTCTGATCGGCATATAACGAGTAATATGTGCTAAAATTAACATTTTAGAGAATAACACAAAACATTTTCTTGTATGTTATTTATTATTTTTTTTTAATGCTCTCGATTTCAGCGCATTTTTTTTTATTGTATCACGGAAAACGAGATATAACCAGGGCCATTACATTACTTAGCACGTGTTCCCCATTTCAAGTGTAGATTGAATCCTTTGGCAAAATCTCAAAGTAGCAAAGTAGCAACTACTTTTGAAAAGTAATTTGTTGTCGGTTACATTTTACTATATTTTCGATAAAATAGTTGTAGGTGTAGTTTATTACATTTCCGATAAAGTAGTTGTAGCTAACAACATAGTAATATCTCAACAACTAATTCACAAAATTTTATTAACAATCATATTCTGTTAGACCTTGATATAAATATATAAATAGAATCTTATTAACTTTCGGTATTCACCGCGTAACAGATGTCGCTGCTAATCTCTGTTTTTCACGATTTCCGTGATAGCTATATCCCAAGAACGAATAGATGGTAATTTAATTTTTGCTGCAGATCATTTGATTTATATAGAAGAAAGTTTTGTGATTATCACACCACATTAGTTTTACTTATTTCTATATTCATAAGAAAACTGAAAACTTGATAAGAGTCACTGTTTATTTCTTAAGTATATAATTTTTGTGGAAAATATGTAATCTTTCAGTTAATTAACATTAAATAGTACAATGCAAAATGAAATATTGATCCTAATTATCATAGTTTTCAAAGACCACATAAATCTTTCGTTTGAATAAAAAATAGTTATCTTGCAACAGTATTAACTTGCCATATAGAGAATTAAATTTAAACAAGCAACAAATGGAGTGACGGGGCTTTGTTTTGGTTAAATCCCTGGGATTTGTTTATCAGCATCTTTAATGAGGTAATAAATTAAAAGTTATCAACAAGGAAGAAAGGTTAACTAACACTTTTCTCATTAGTTCATGTCAAAGAGAATTAAATTGACAAATGTCAAGGAATGAAAATTGGAGTAAGTCATTAATTTACTTAATTTGAAGAATGGCGTCTGTCTCTAGAAGGAATCTTTCAAGTAAAATTTCCTCTTTTTTTTTTTTCAAATAAATTTTTAAAAAATAATAAAGGAAAGGAAGAGGAAATGTCAAAATAAAAAAATAATCACAAGGATAATTTTATTGGAGTATCGACAAATTCTAATTTTTTTCTTTAGTTATTTTCTTTGAGTTTCTAAAGAAGTGTATAGTTTCTGTCTCTCTAAAGAAACGTATATACAGCTATGACCAGTTTTCAGAAGTAGCATGCTACAAGTAGTGAAACTACAGTGGTCGCTACTTTTTTCAGTAGTTTCTACTGTATCTCGCAAATTTTTTTGAAAAACGTAATGTAGCGTGTAGCTCGATTTAAAAAAAAAAAAAAAAAAAAAAGACAATCGTTTGTAGCGAAACAGGGACGCTATTTTTGGGAGGGGTGAGGATTGTGATTTTTTTTTTTCTCAGTTTCTTCTTTTGTGCAAAATCTGATCAGCGTAACAATGTACAAACGTCATCAACTCACCTGCAGCTGCAGCGTTTAGCAATGCCTCGTATGACGTCATGCATCTTTCCATTGACATTTGTTGGTATATCAAAGTTTCAAAATTCAAATGAAAAAAATTAATTTTCTTGCTGAAAACGATAGTTATATCTCACGAACTAATGCACGAAATTTCAACAAACTTCATATTGTGATAGATCTTGATATAAATATAAGCTTATTAATTTTAGGTATGTCCTGTCTAATAGGTGTCGCTGCTACGATATGTTTTGCACGATTTCCACGATAGCTATATCCCAAGAACGAATAGATTGACATTCATTTTTTGTTGCAGACGATTTGATTTATATAAAAAAAAGTTTTGTGATGGCCACAACACACTAATTTTACTTATTTTTATATTCATAAAAAAATTTAAAACTTGATAGGTGGAAACACAGTTTATTTCTTAAGTACATAATGCTCGTTGAAAAATATGTAACCTTTCAGTTAATTAACATTAAATAATACAATGAAAATTAAAAGACTGTTCCCAATTATCATTGTTTTCAAAGCCCATAAAGCATTCTTTTGAAAAAAAAAAGTTCTCTTGTAATGGTATTAACTTGCCATATCGAGAATTAAATTTAAACAAAGAAGAAAGGAAGTGATGGGGCTATGTTTTGTTAAATCCCTGGGATTTGTTTATCAGCATCTTTAATGAGATAATAAATTAAGAGTTATCAACAAGGAGGAAAGTTAAACTAACACTTTTCTCATTAGTTCATGTCAGAGAGAATGAAATTTAGAAATATCAAGGAGTGCAAAGTGGAGTAATTCATTAATTTACTTAATTAGAAGAATGCCGTCTGTCTCTAGAGGGAATGTTTCAAGTGAAATTACCTTTTTTTTTCAAAGAAATCTTTAAAAATAATAAAAGAAAGGAAGAGGAAATGTCAAAATAAAAAAAATAATCACATGGATAATTTTGTTAGAGTATCGACAAATTCTAACCTTTTTTCTCTAGTTATTTTCTTTGAGTTTCTAAAGAAGTGTATAGTTCTTGTCTTTTTAAAGAAACGTATATATAGCTATATAACAAGTTTTCAGAAGTAGCGTGCTGCAAGTAGTGAATTTAAAAAATGTAACGTAGCGTATAGCTCGATTACAAAAAAAAAAAAAAAAAAAAAAAAGCCAATTGTTTGTAGCGAACAGCGACGCTATTTTAGGGTGATTGTGATTTTCTTCTCAGTTGCTTCTTTTGTGCAAAATCTGATCAGCGTAACAATGTACAAACATCATCAACACACCTGCAGCGTTTAGAAGTGCAGTGGTGTATCCAGGATTTCATTTCGGGGGGGGGGCTGACTTAAATTTCGATAATGTTCTGAGTCTTACGAAATATGTTGAACTGCGTTATAAACAGAAATCACGTTTAACAATAAGGCCGTAGGCAGAGAAAAATGGGGGGGGGGGGAGGTACGGGGCCGAACTCGATCCCCCCCTCGCCGAAATAAGTTGAAAAGTGATAATGAATTGTTTCATATACTACTTTCATTTAAAAGAAAGTCATTGTAGCTTATAATCTATAAAGTTGTCTCCTTCTCCTCTAAATTCTGGCTACGATTCTTGCTTGACAATAAATTAATTTTGCTTGGGACAATCTCAAACGATTTTTTTTTTCATAATTTTTTTCTATTTTAGGATTAATTCCCTATTACTGCCAAGGCACGTGGGGCACTTTCCCAGAACCCACATATTTAAGGGCCCCAAAAATTTATGGTGTTTCAAATCAATTTTATTGTAAACAATCTTAATAGAATAATAAGAAATTAAAATTTCTAGATTCATTACACAACTTATGTAAGTTAAAATTGTCAGTGATATCATAAGTATATAGATAATTTTTCTTCTCATTTGAAGATTTAAGTTTCTCATAGTGCACCCAATTTATTTCAGCTTCTTCATATGTGTTTTAAAATTGTTTAAAAATGTTTTAATTTTATGACTATCATATTTATAAAATATCATTTTCTTTGGGAAGTGTGTGTTTTTAAAATTCGTGCATTATTAGTTCATGTTTATTTAACATGATATTTGAGACGGTCAAGTTAATTTTTACGAATAAAATTCCATAATAATAATAATAATCCAACTTCAGTTCACATTTATTCTCAGTTTTTCATTTAAATGGGTGCATTACATAGTTATATTAATACACTTCTCATTCACAGTATTTGTAAAAATGTGATAATCTACGATTAGGGCCAAAAATATTTTCTGTTGCTATGGCCCAAAATTTTGATGATCAGGGTCTGTTCAGGATAAACAAACTTTCTTTGCAAAATCTCTTTTTTTAATACCAACAAAAATTTAATTCAAATTCTTAGGGGTAGCAAGCATTCCTTCTTGATCTCCCCCTTCCCTTCGTATACATGCTCCTGGTATTTTGATCAAACGTATGGATATTAACCTTCAAGAAATATATGTTAAAAAAACTCATCAAATTTGTGAAGGAAGGGACAAGTTAAGAATTAATTGGAAACTAAACATCAGATTTCCCTTTTTTAAAAAAGAGTTAAAGTTATTGAATTATGGCTAACAATATTACTGGACTTTTTTTTAAAAACGGTAAGTAAAATTGTAAGAATTTTTTTTTTAACCCGTGAGTTTATTTAATGCTATGCTTCTTTTATTAAATACTCCAAATGGTAAAAATGCCGATACTAAAGTGTGTCGTGTCAAAATAAGAGCGATTAGAAAAGAACACTGTTCGTAATATTGTACTTTCATAGAAGTGTAATTAAGAATTTTTATCTTTTGCTGGATCACTCGTACACTGAAATATTAAAAAGGGCATCTTCCTCCCTCAACGGGAAACTTTCTGACACATTTTTAAACGCAAATGACGCTGACTATGGAAGAGATTTGGAATCGAGATGAATTTTCAATTTTTTTGGTAAATAGATTACTTATCGAGTTATAAGTGATTCTGGTAAAGTATTAACGACTCGTTTTTCGCGTTTCTCAGGCTGCCGCGTCAGGAATACGATTCAAAACGCCAACTTGGACAGTGCTTCCTGAAAGATTTTCTACCTTTACAAAAAAAAGGGAAAACGTGTTTAGATTGCAAAGTTTCTGAATAAAAAGACCTGTGAATTTCATGCGTTTCCGAGTAAAAATGAATTAAAAAATATTTCATAAAGTAGCCAGTTTGTATTTGAGAACAGCCTTAAATCTGGAAAAGCATGTAACGTAAATAAAACTAGTTCGCTAGTAAAAAGACCAGGAAAAAACAAATCAACAGGAGATTATTTTTTTAGTATTACTACTGGGCATCTTTAAAAGACCCTTCCAAAACCGAAAATCAATAATCTTGCTTGACATTGCCATTCACAAAAAAAAAAAAAAAAAAAAAAAAAAAATCAGTTCGTACATTTGCTGATTTGGCGATAATGTTTAATGTAATTGCGCACTAATATACCTCCTTAGTCTTGGCATCATTTGTGGAAGAGAGTTAAATATTCTTTAAATTAATTAAACTACTTCTAGATCTTGCCAATTGAGCATATTATACGTATTCAATTATCCACTAAAACATATATGGAACTGTTTTTCAGTCATTTGAAAATAGATTTTGTGGTCTCAAGTAATTTTGATTGCAGAACTGAGAGGCATATGGGCCTAACGAGAAAACAAATTCGTTGCGCGCCAGAAAATAAAACAAATTTATCTCAAAAAGAAAGAAACAAAGTCTTTTTTTTTAAATTTCACTGCGACCACTTCGGAAGGGAATGGAGCTGTTACCCCATAACCCCCACCCCTTGTGTACTAATATGAACTAAATAAAATAGATTGGGTTGTCCATTGCATGACAGAAAAAATAATTCTAATTTTATCTCAAACATAAAGAGAAAAATCGGCACTTTTTTCATTCCATGTTTGACCATTTTGGGAGGTGGGTGGTCTGTGCCCCATCACCCCCTTCCCCCTCTTTGGATATGCTGTCATGTTACTCTGTACTAATATGGGAGCAAAGAGAATAAAGTGGGTAGTCTGTTGTATAAAAAAAAATACCAATTTATCTCAAAGAAGAAAAAAACAGCATTATTTTCATGAAATGTTCGACTATTTTGGGAAGATGGGGCCCTATGTAACCCCATCAACCCCTTCCCCTTTTAAGATACGATCTGATGTCAATGTGAACTAATATGGGGCTAAAAAGAAGAGAGTGGGTACTCTGTTATATAACCAAAAAAAATTACAAATTCATCTCAAAGGAGCAGAAAACAGCACTTTTTTCATGAGATTTTCGACTATTTCGGGAAGGGGGGCTGTAACCCATCACCCCCCTTTTCCTTTTTAGGTAGGCTCTGATGTCATTGTGGACTAATATGGGGTTAAAAAGAAGTGAGTGGGTAGTCTATTGTATGACAAAAAAAATAATACAAATTTATCTCAAAGAAGAAAAAAACAGCACTATTTTCATGAGATGTTCAACTATTTGGGGAGGGGGGAGCTGTAACCCCATCAGCCCCCTTTTCCTTTTTAGGTATTCTCTGATGGCAATGTGGACTAATATGGGACTAAAAAGAAGAGAGTGGATAGTCTGTTCTCGGACAAAAAAAAAATATCTCAAAGAAGAAAAAAACAGCACTATTTTCATGAGATGTTCGACTATTTTAGGAAGGGGAGGCTGTAACACAAACAGCCCCTTCCCCTTTTTAGGTATGCTCTGATGTCAATGTGGACTAAAATGGGACTAAAAAAAAAGAGAGTGAATAGTCTGTTGTATAATAAAAAAATACAAATTTATCTCAAAGAAAAAAAAACAGCACTATTTTCATGAGATGTTCAACTATTTCAGGAAGAGGGGGGGGGGGCTGTAACCCCATAAAGGAAAAAACAGCACTATTTTCATGAGATGTTCGACTATTTCGGGAAGAGGGGGGGGGGGCTGTAACCCCATAAAGAAAAAAACAGCACTATTTTCATGAGATGTCCGACTATTTCGGAAGAGGGGGCTGTAACCCCATCAGCCCCCTTCTCCTTTTAAGGTATGCTCTGATGTCAATGTGGACTAATATGGGTTTAAAAAGAAGAGAGTTGGTAGTTAATTGTATGACAAAAAATATATATATACAAATTTATCTCAAAGAAGGAAAAAACAGCACTTTTTTCATGAGATACTCGACTATTTCGGGAAGAGGGGCTGTAAACCCATCAGCCCCATTCCTCTTTTTAGATATTCTCTGATGTCAATGTGAACTAATATGAGGTTAAAAAGAAGATAGTGAATAGTCTGTTGTATAACAAAAAAAAATACAAATTTATCTCAAAGAAGAAAAAAAAAGCACTATTTTCATGAGATGTTCAACTATTTCGGGAAAAGGGGGGGGGGGGCTGTAACCCCATAAAGAAAAAAACGGCACTATTTTCATGAGATGTTCGACTATTTCGGGAAGAGGGGGGCTGTAACCCCATCAGCCCCCTTCTCCTTTTTAGGTATGCTCTGATGTCAATGTGGACTAATATGGGTTTAAAAAGAAGAGAGTGGGTAGTCTATTGTCTGACAAAAAAAAAAATATATATATATACAAATTTATCTCAAAGAAAGAAAAAACAGCACTTTTTTCATGAGATACTTGAATATTTCGGGAAGAGGGGGCTGTAAACCCATCTGCCCCATTCCTCTTTTTAGATATGCTCTGATGTCAATGTGAACTAATATGGGGTTAAAAAGAAGAGAGTGGGTAGTCTGTTGTATAACCATAAAAAATTACAAATTTATCTGAAAAAAGAAGAAAACAGCACTTTTTTCATGAGATTTTCGACTATTTCGGACGGGGGGGGGAGGCTGTAACCCCATTAGCCTCCTTACCATGTTTATGCTGTGATGTCAATGCAGACTAATATGGACTAACGAGAATGGCTAATCTGCTGTCAGAAAAAACAAGAACGAAAAATCATGCGTCAAGCATAGATTATGTAGCACTTTCCAACGCTTCTAAAATAATTTTACAAATCATTACCGTTTAATAAGCTGAAAGATGACATCTAAATAAACAATTTGGAAAACGCATAACATATTTAAAAACGTAATTTCAGGAATTTTCAATATATACAATATTCGGAAAATATCCGAATACTTTTATGTAGCCCTGTATATGATCTATAGATTTGTATATATACATAGGATGCTAAATTTTAGTTTAGTTAGGAAACGCGTAGCACCGTTTAAATTCTCCTTCTGGAGTTTCTGTCAATAAACGGAAATGTGTTCGCGAACTTTTGTGCTGCCCTGTATAGGATCTACAGAATTTATACACACCACGTAATAGACAAAAAGCTAGTTAAGATTAAAATCGCGTTTAGTAACTTAAAACGCACTTCCAGGAATTATTGTTAACAGACAGTAGAGAATTATTTTGTGTGTCCCTGTAAATGAACGATGACTGCTATACACACACTATTCTGTAGTAAGCCTCTTGTAATGCACCTTAGTAATATATATAAACTTCAATGCGTTTAAAATAGTGGAACATTATTTAAATAAGCCGCAGACGATTTTTCTCCATAGACGTAATGTAACGGAATTATTTTGACTGTCCCTGTAAAGTAACTCTAAGTGCTATAAACCTACTATTCCATATTAAGCTTCTTCTAATGCATCTTAGTGATCTATATAAATTTCAATGCGTTTACAATAGTGAAACATTTAAAAAATAAACCGCAAATGATTTTTCCCCATAGACCGCAATGTAACGGAATTCTTTTGAGTGTCCCTGTAAGAAAACTATAAGTGCTACACACTTCAGTTGAAATAGGGAACGTGCCATAGATAACGACAATAACATATAAAAATTGCAGAGCAATCCGAGCATATTTACGGGAGTTAGAGCACGGACAGACGGCCAGACGGCCAGACGGCCAGACGGCCAGACGGCCAGACAAACCGAAGTCATAAGCACTTTTCAACTAGGTTGGAAAGTGCTAAAAATTAGAAATTTATCTAAAAAAGAAAGAAAAAAGCACTTTTTTCATTTTACTCTTGACAATTTCGGGGGGGGGGCTGTAGCCCCATCAGCCCACCCCCTGGATACGCCACTGTAGAAGTGCCTCATATGACGTCATGTACATTTCCATTGACATTTGCTGGTATATCCAAGTGTCAAAATTCAAATGGCAGAAATTAATTTTCTTGCTGAAAACGATAGTTATATCTCAAGAACTAATGCACAAAATTTTAACAAACTTCATGTTGTGTTAGATCTTGATATAAATATAAGCTTATTAATTTTATGTATGTCCTGTCCAACAGATGTCGCTGCTACGCTGTGTTTTGCACGATTTCCACGATAGCTACAGTGTCTCACAAAAGTGATGGGACACTTGTGCTTTATGAAAAGAAACTGCAATAAAATAAATAAACAAACATGTGCAAAAATTTTTTGGGTGTGTTTCATATTTAAAGTTAGTAACAATTATTACATAACATACATTTTGTCAAAATATTAAAATATTAATTTAGTAAAAATACAATTGTTCAGAACGGAGCAAAAAATGGCTCACATAAGTGATGGGACACTTACTTTTCCATCAAATATTTATCCAAAAATTTTACTTTTTAAAAGGTTTTAATATTTTGTTGGATTTCCTTTTACTTTTAAAACATGATTTAATCTTTTTGGGATGGATTCGACTAATTTTTTTGTGATTTCTGGAGTGATTTTACCCCATTCTTCTTGAAGCACCGATTTTAGTTGTTGTTTTGAAGAAATGGTGTGTTTGCGAATTCTTGAATCCAATTCTTGCCAAATATTCTCTATGGGATTTAAGTCTGGAGATTGTGGTGGTGTTTTTATTATTTCAGGACAGTTATATAGCAGCCAGAGTCTAACGTTCAGAGCAGTGTGCTTGGGGTCATTGTCCTGGTAGAATTTAAAATCGTTATGAAGGTTCAATTTTCGTGCTGAAGATTTCAAATTTTGCTTTAAAATATCAATATACTTGTACTGATCCATTATACTGTCAATAAAAACAAGATTACCAACTCCTGCGGACGACATACACCCCCATACCATAACTCCTCCTCCACCATGTTTTACTGTTGGTACCAAGTTCTGTTTGCGAAATTCTTCCCTGGGTTTTCTCCACACCAAGATTCTACCGTCAGAACCAAATATATTAAATTTACTCTCATCAGCAAATATAACTTTATTCCAGTAATCAGAATTCTTATTTATGTTGGATTTTGCGAAAGCTAGTCTGAGTTTTCTATTCTTTTCACTTACGAAGAATTTTTTCCTGGCTACTCTACCGTGATATCCAGCAGATCGAATTACCCTTCTAATAGTCTCAGGATTAACAATTATTCCATATAATGCTTGTAAATCAGCAGCAACTTTTGAAGCACTATTTCTTGGATTTTTTTTAATATTTCGAACGATAATTCGCTTTATTCCATTGGATAGCTTTGATGGTCGGCCAGGTCTTCTTTTATCCTGAATCATATGATTCTTTTTATATCGTTTAATGATATTGAAAACTGTTGAACGACTCAAGTTAACTGTTTCAGCAGTTTTTCTAATAGATTTTCCACGTTCAATATGCAAATTAATAACTAATTTTCGAATTTCAGGCGAAGTTTCTTTTCGTTTAGCATTCATGGCTACACAGAGCTAAAAAACACAAAAATTCCAAAACAAACTGGAGAGAAATACTGCAGACGATTTTATAAATTATTGCCAATTGCTTTTAAGTAAAAATAAAACCCCAAAAAATATTTTTATTGCTTATTTCAGACGATTTTTGTTGCATATATAATGGTGTCCCATCACTTATGTGAGCTATTTTTTGCTCCGTTCTAAACATTTGTATTTTTATTAAATTAATATTTTAATATTTTGACAAAATGTATGTTATGTAATAATCTTTACTAAATTTAAGTATGAAACACACCCACAAAAAAATGTGTACATGTTTTTTTTAATTTATTTGATTAGTTTCCTTTTGTAAAGCACAAGTGTCCCATCACTTATGTGAGACACTGTATATCCCAAGAACGAATAGATTGACATTCATTTTTTGTTGCAGACGATTTGATTTATATAAAAGAAAGTTTTGTGATGGCCACAACACACTAATTTTACTTATTTGTATGTTCATAAGAAAATTAAAAACTTGATAAGTGGAAACACAGTTTATTTCTTAAGTATATATTTTTCGTTGAAAAATATGTAATCTTTCAGTTAATTAACATTAAATAATACAATGCAAATTGAAAAATTGATCCTAATTATCATAGTTTTCACAGAACATAAAGCATTCTTTTGAAAAAAAAAAGTTCTCTTGCAATGGTATTAACTTGACATATCGAGAATTAAATTTAAACAAAGAAGAAAGGAAGTGATGGGGCTTTGTTTTGTTAAATCCCTGGGATTTGTTTATCAGCATCTTTAATGAGGTAATAAATTAAAGGTTATCAACAAGGAGGAAAGTTAAACTAACAC
This sequence comes from Maratus michaelseni, assembly GCA_963931845.1. NCBI lineage: Eukaryota > Metazoa > Arthropoda > Arachnida > Araneae > Salticidae > Maratus > Maratus michaelseni. Next base: position 387,783,282 of record OZ007587.1, on the reverse strand, counting down.
TTTTCTCATTAGTTCATGTCAAAGAGAATGAAATTTAGAAATATCAAGGAGTGCAAAGTGGAGTAATTCATTAATTTACTTAATTAGAAGAATGGTGTCTGTCTCTAGAGGGAAGCTTTCAAGTGAAATTCCCTTTTTTTTTTAAAGCCATCTTTAAAAAATAATAAAAGAAAGGATGAGGAAATGTCAAAATAAAAAAATAATCACAAGGGTAATTTTATTGGAGTATCGACAAATTCTAATTTTTTTCTCTTGTTATTTTCTTTGCGTTTCTAAAGAAGTGTATAATTTTTGTCTTTCTAAAGAAACGTATATATACAGCTACGACCAGTTTTTGGAAGTAGCGCGCTACAGGTAGTGAAACTACAGTAGTTGCTTACTTTTTTCGATAGTTTGTAGTGTAGCTCGCTATATTTTGAAAAGTGTAATGTAGCGAGTAGCTCGATAAGAAAAAAAAATATCAAGGAGTGCGAAGTGGAGTAATTCATTAATTTACTTAATTAGAAGAATGGTTTCTGTCTCTAGAGGGAAGCTTTCAAGTGAAATCCTTCTTTTTTTTTTTCAAAGAAAACTTAAAAATAAATAAATAAATGAATAAATAGAAGAAAGGAAGAGGAAATTTCAAAGTAGAAAAATAATCACAAGGATAATTTTGTTAGAGTATCGACAAATTCTAATTTTTTTGTCTTGTTATTTTTTTTCAGTTTCTAAAGAAGTGTACAGTTCTTGTGTTTCTAAAGAAGTATATACATAGCTATGATCAGTTTTCGGAAGTAGTGCGCTACAAGTAGTGAAACTACAATAGTTGCACACTTTTTTCGGTAGTTTGTAGCGTAGCTCGCTATATTTTGGAAAAGTGTAATGTAGCAAGTAGTTCAATTAAAAAAAAACCAGTCGTTTCTAGCGAACAGTGGCGCTATTTTCAGGGAAAAATATGATTTTCTTCTCACTTGCTTCTTTTGTGCAGAATGTGTTTTGCGCAAGAATTTTCAAATCTCAACAACTCAGCTGCAGAATATAACAATGGAGTCATGGATATTACCATGACACTTGCTGGGAAATCCAAGTGTGAAATCCCACATCAAAAAAATTAATTTTCTTGCTGAGAACGCTGTCTACTTACTCATTATTAGATCTTTATGTTTGTATAACGCCGCGGTTTTTTTTCCTTTAAGAAATGCATTATATATTGATTCGTTATTTTTCGACAGTATGACAACGAAAATTATTATTGAATTTCTCTGTTCGGCATATAAAGAGTAATATGTACTGACTCATTTTAAAGATTAACACAAAGCAGTTTTTTTGTATATTATATTCCTTTATTTGTTATTGCCTTCGGTTTTATCACATTTATTTGATTGTATCTCGGCAAAAGCGATATAAAGAAGGGTCATTGCATTACTGAATCCGTCTCCTCAATTTCAAGCGTAGATTGAATCCTTTGACAAAATCTGAAAGTAACGACGTATAATAAAGATAGTTTACAGTCGTTAAGAAAGTACTGTAATCGAAAAATTTCCCAGCTTCCGATTTTCGACGGAATTACACATTTTAGGTGTCAGAGATTCCCGAAAAACATGTTTATACGAAATATCTGTCTGTCCGTGTGTCCATGGGTCCGTCTTCATTGCATCACCGAAAGATGTATGGGGGGGGGTTTCGATTTTTTGTAATTGTGTTGTACATTGCTTGCTCGTGCAGCGAAGGTAACCCGACACTACGCAAGCAGCTGACGTACAACAGAATAGCGAATAATATTGATTTTATTAGCGAATTTTGAAGTATTAACATGTATGAGATGGAAAAAAGTTTTGGGATTGACACATCCTCTCGGAAGTGTGAGATCTATCGCGGTGCTATCTCAGAATAAACGTCTCTCAGAAAAATAAATGGCTACTTCATATCTTCAATAAACGAGAAATGAATTGGAATTATCCTACCTTTTCTCTCGATGATCATCATACTTGTAGTTTCGCATTTTATCCATATGAAAGTGTACCCATTGCACAATGCTGGTGCATAACGAGAGTAGATCCTCTATAGTTGGAATTCTGGAAAAAACTTGTTAGAATGTTAGAATATACACAAATAATAAGTCTTTTTTGAGGGTAAGTGTATATTACTGAATTTTACAATTGATTAAATTTAAATTTTAGATTAGATTTATTTAAGTTACAAAACAATATTTATATCTTAGAAATTACGAGAGCCATTTGCTCCTTTTAGAGATGTTGACAGGATTAGTTTTTATGGCAGACTGAATTAAAAGTTTTTTAAAAGTCTGAGGGAATGAGAATGTATTTTAACTTTGTTCTTGATCTGTATACAGTCACGAGAATTTCTTTTAATTAGAATTTTCTGGCACACATCAATAATAATTGAGTACATTTCGCGAACATAGAGAGCATATTACAAATATAAACACATTTCACAAATATCTAGGATTTCCTACTTGTTGCAGCAATTAGTTCTTTAATTGGTGTGTGCAATTTTTTCATTATTTGATGATATAAACAAAATAGTCATTAAATGGTTTCACTATCGCTTATGACGAAAAACAAGCGGAGTACTTAACTATATCTGAAAATAATTGGGTATAACTCTCAACAAGATATTCATTTCCGATGAATCAGTTCACGAGATATTTCACTCTGTGGAAGAAAACTTCCTGCTGGTTTTTCTTTTTGAATATCTGGGTTTTTAATTAGTTGCAGAAATACTAATTTAATCTCATATGAGTTATTATTTCTAACACATCCGACTCGTTAAAACAAGTAGTTGCCATTGCAGTTAACTATATTTCTGATAAAATAGTTGTAGTTGTAATTCTCTACTAAAGTATTTTTTCCGACCACTGGCTATGATAGTGGCAATAAAAATTTCAATATTTAGGTTAAAAGAACGAATGATTCCTGTAATAATAGCAAAATATAAGGATGCTTTCAAGTTTTGAAATAAACTCAACTCACTATAAACTTATGATAATAAAGATACAAATAAACACACATTAAAAAATACATTAAAATTGAAAAACTGTCACCGTATATAATTAAGAAAAGGTTCTTTAAAAAATATCCTTTTTTTCTCAATGATATTGATAGGCTATATCGAAAACTAATTGTAACTAAATAAGGGTGGAAATAGAGCTTTGTTACTTTAAATTCCAATGTTTTATTTTTCAAAATCTTTAATGAGAAAACAAAGTAAACCTATTTGCAAGGAAGAAAGTTAAGTATTTTCCCCATTAGTACTTATCAAAGAGAACAACATTTAAAACGTTAAAAGTGCAAAATTCATTAATTTATTAATTAGAAGAATGATGTCTCTAGTCTAGAGGATATCTTTAAAATTAAATCCTCTTTTATTTATAATAGTCTCGAAAAAATATGAAAAAAGAGGAAATGAATAACAAATCACAATAATAATTATTGTTAGAGATCGACAAATTCTATTTTTTAATCATGTTGCTTTCTTTGAATTTATAATGGAAAGTATAGTTATTAATTTTTTAACTAATTGCAGTGCTCAGAAGAATAGATTTTGTTCTTTCAAAATAACGTCTAGATATATCTACAATAATTGTAATAAAAAATTCAGATTTTAGTTATAAAAATTGAATGTTTTTCTTCCAATAATAGCAAAATATAAGATTGCACTCGATTTTTGAAATACACTTGCGATAACCTAGTGACATTGAAGCTAAATATAAACACTCATTAAATAATGCATGCAAATTCAATGACTGTTACCATATAAAATTAAATTCAAGGTTTGGAAATGATGAAACCAATTGTGTGTATTAAGCTCACCAATGTCTCGACCGAGTTCGTTGGCCAGCTTGGTCCGCCATTTTGTTTCAAGATGGCGGCCATTTAAAAATTTAAAACTAAAATAAATATTCAAAAAAATTAAAAATTAAAATTTATTTTTTAAATACGTGTTAGGCCTTGATACAAGGATTCCAGAGCATTTTTTGGTTTACCTCTATCTTAAAAAATGGCTGAGATAGAGCAGTTTGAAATTCTAGGGTGGCTGACATTTTGAAACAAAACAGAACATTAACGCGATTACTCGCAAATTATTTTCTTTCATTGTTGTAATAATTTTCCCAATCATACGCATAAAACTATATATTCATATCCGTTAGCGCCAAAATTGGCGACAAAATTGGCAAAATTGGCGACATTTGGCGAAATATCGCGAAATTTGGCGATCAAAATAAGTCTTCATAAATGAAGCCAATTTGGCTATTGCTCAATAATTTGACGAATTTCTTATTCAAATTCAGTATTAACGAATCTTTTGTAAACGTTTCTTTGCATTTTAGTTTGCTGTTTTCGTGTAACATTAGCTAAAATTTTAAAACGTAGATATAGGAAAGCTACCTTTTCTTCCCGGTACAGGCCGGAAGGACTTTTTTGTATTGAAAGCTACCTAAAAGAGGAAATAAATAATAAATCACGATAATAATTATTATTATGGTATCGACAAATTCTAATTTATTTTTTATCATGTTTTTTCTTTGAATTTATAAAGAAGAGTATAGTTATGAGTTTTTATGCTAATTGGAGTACTCACGAGGTTGGATTTTGTTTTTTCAAAATAATCTCTAAATGTATCTATGATAATGGCAATAAAACCGTCTGTTTTTAGTTTTTAACACCGAATGCATGCTTCTTCTTCCAATAGTAGCAAAGTATAAGATTGCATTCGGTTTTTGAAATACACTCACGATAAACTTACGATAATAAATGTAATAAGTATAAGGTAAAAAAAAAAAAATATTTTTAAATACATTTTTTATAAGAATTAAAATGTTTACCTTGAAAATCACGCCACATTTCATGACTGCAATTCATGATTTGTCCAAAAAATTTCCGTTAAAATACGTTGATTTGGCATGGGTACCGAACCCGATTATGGAATTTTCACTGCTTTTTTTTACTTTTGCTTGAAAGCTCAAATTAGTAAATTTATTAAAAAAATTAAAATTTTTCTCCTCTTTGAAGATTTAGTAACAGCAAAGTAAAAAAAAGAAGAATTTAAACTACCTATTTGGGATTTTTAAATTTTGTTCTCAAAGTATAATCATACTTTAATTAAGATTAATTGCTGTTAATTGATAAAAGCGCGTTTTTAAAAAATTATCAGACTCTTTATTTTTTATTTAATTTTCTACTTTTAGCGTTTAAAATATTACATTGTTGCAGTTTCACAGTAAGTTGGTCGTTTTTGGCGCAAAATTAAGTCTATTGTTTTGTACAATTGTAATCATAAAGAATATTTGGCGATTTATCACCTGTGGCTGGCTAACGGAAAATTGCCTTAAAATTAAGTTATTAATTTGTAATTAAGTTCTATAAATATTAAAATATTATATTGTCATCGCGTCATCGGAATAAACACACCTTAGTATATAATTTTTAAAATTCTAGCACTTCAGGAAATGAGTTGTAAATCGATTAAATAATTTCATCTTCACATAAAAAAAACCAAATTGAGTTACATAAATGAATGTAAAAATAAACACATATTAAATGACACAAGGTAAATTGAAAGACTGATACCACAGATTAGTGTTTCTCAAACTGTACTCTGCAAGCTACCAGCAGTCCTTGATCAGATCTTTTGATAATATTGCTGTTACACTGAGAAAAATGAAACTTTCAAATCTGAGTAAATCGATATTTTCATTTTGTTATGAAACTTTTTGTTTCAAATAGGACGACCCAATGCTTTCAATTCTGAAATATCAAAAGTATTGAAACATGGACATATTCAAAACTGAGCACATAGAGATCAGTTCATACTGATTTTTGAAACATGGACATACTCAAAAATGATTAGAATCAGTTCAAACTCATTTTTGAAACATGGACATACTCAAAAATGAGCACATAGAAGTCAGTTCATACTCATTTTTGAAACATTGACAGACTCAAATAGGAGCACATGATGTTTTATTCTTGAGTGTCTGCATGCTTTCAGAAATGAGTATGTATATGTTTCAAACTTGAGTAATTTTGATTCAGAGTCATTTTGACTATGCGACATACTCAGATTTGAGTATTTTTTGCTCTTGTCATCCTCTTACTATTGATAATGGTTAAATAACTTGTGGTCGGCATACACTCTAAAAACGACATTTTCAAAACTGAGCAAAAAATACTACAATCTAAGTATGTTGCATAGACAAATTAGCTCCGATTCAAAATGACTCAAGTTTGAAACATGTATATACTCCTTTCTAAAAACATGCACACACTCCAGAATAAAACATCATGTGCTCCTATTTGAGTATGTCCATGTTTCAAAAATGAGTATGAACTGACCTCTATGTGAACAGGTTTCAGTAATGTCCATGTTTCAATATTTTGAGTATTTCTGGTATTACAGAATTGAAAGCATTGGGTGGTCCTATTTGAAACAAAAAGTTTCATAACAAAATGAAAACATCGATTTACTCAGATTTAAAAAGTGTTATTTTTATCAGTGTAATATAGTTGAAAATATCAGAGAAATAAAAAGGCATAAAAGTAGTATAAAGGTTGTGTCCGGTATAAAAATGTTTGAGAAACGCTGTCATAGGTTTCAAGGTTTAGAAAATTTTCTTTTAAAAATACATTTTATTTTTCGCAATGGAATTAATATGCCATGACGATAATTAATTTTATCTAAAGAAGTGAGGTTTTCGATCTTAGTCAGTCGTATAACCGAATTTTTTTGTGTGTCTTTGTAAATGAACGATAAATGCTATGCTTTCCATAATTTATAGAAAACATTTTGTACTGCACTTTAGTGATCCTTTGAAATTTCATCATGTTTGAAGTATCATAACATTATTAAAATACGTCGAACCGATTTTTTCCTATAGGTCATAATGTAATAGTATTCTTTTGAGCGTCAAGATAAACGAACTATAACTGCTACATATTCATTATTCTTGAGAAAGCATGTTGTAGTCCATTTGAGTGATTTAATCTGATTATATTTGAAATATCGTAACATCAATAAAATGCATCGCAAACGATTTTTCCACATAGACCTTAATGTAACGGAAGTTTTTGTGTGTCCCTGTAAATTAACTATGACTGATACACACTTCATTTTCAATTCAATTCCGAACATTCTATAGTATATCTCAATAACACATGAAAATTTCATGGCAATCTGAACATATTTACGTGAGTTAGAGCATGGACAGAGAGACGACAGACCGACAGACAAACCGAATTGATGCACACTTTTCAGCTACGTTGGAAAGTGTTAAAAAATTCCATGCAGTGCAGCTGAAAACTCAGTCAACGATTATCAACTTCATCTTAAATAATAACTGGGTGAAATTATCTAGACTGAATCTCAAATTACGTAATAATGCCTACTATAACTGTTGTCTGGAACCAAAGATGACACTCACTCCAAATCACTGGAAAATATGTAAACACTTATATGAAAATATAGCTTGCAAAACAGCGCAATAGCACTAAACAGAATCCCGTGGATTCGAACTTTTCTTTATTGAAAAACACTATACGATAATTCTTTACTACGGCGGCATGATGCTTCTCAGATGAAGGTTCTCAATTCAAATCCAATCAAAGATGACGTTACTGATAACAGCATGAGGCTTGATGAAATATCGAAATTCCCCTTTTTTCCGTAATGAACGAGATTTGGCAAAATCCGCTGGATCCAACTTCTACTACCGTATTTAAACTCGCCAGCCGATCACAGCAACCTAATTAGCATACATAGCACTGCGTAGAATATCTGCGACGATCAGATTCAGGGAGATTCAATCATAGTTGCGAAAGTAAAAGAAATGACAGAATAGGTACATTCACGAACAAGTGTTAGAACACGTTCATAACAATAACTCGTCGATTTATTTAAACGTAGACTATCCTCATAAAGTGAGTAGCTAGACACTATGCTACAAGTCAAACTAACATTTTCTCATTAGTTCAAGTGAAAGAGAATTAAATTAAAAAAAATATTAAAGAACTCAAAATGTAATAATTCATTTATTTAATTATACGAAGAAGGATGTCCCTCGTGGAAATGTTAAAAATGCCTTTTTTTTTTTTTTTTTTTAAATAAAATTTCGAATAAAATGAAAGGAAGAGGAAATGTTAAAATAAATCTCAATAATGATTTCTTTTACCATAACGACAAAATGATAGAGTAATTCTAATTTTTTCTTGTAGTTTTTCTTTAAATTTCTAAAGAATATCATAATTTTTAGCTTTTTAGTAAATGGATGCTGCACTCACGAGATTGCATTTTATCCTTCTATATTAAAAAAAATTAATCTGGAACTGAGCCGAAAACGATTTAGAAATGGACCAATTAAATTCTGCGTAGATATTCCGGGTTATTCTCATCGCTTTTTTACTAGGGACTTTTTTGAGGAGCTATTTTTTTTCTAGCCATCCTACGGATTCAAAAATCATACCACCAGACGCAAAATATAACAAGCTTTCAGAAATTAAAAAAATTACCACGGTCGGACAATAAAAACTCAAAAAATCCTTAAAAATCGAGTAAAAATCTTTTATTGAAAAAGTCATTTTTTTATATTGTTGCCAATTTCTAAAAAAGCGCAAAGGATTATGTTTTATCTCAAATAAAAAATGTATTTGCGCGAGACTATTAAAAACAATAATGAAAGCTTAAAATAATAATTAAATGATCACGTATTGAAAGCAGGAAATAAAGAAAATTACGTCATAAAAATTATGTTTACACATGAATATTAAAAATAAAAAAGATGAATTAAATGAAAAAGAATTATAACCAGTTAAATGAAAAAGCATTATAACCTGATTACAGAAGATAGTCGCCGTTCGTGATATCATCATAATCATCTTTTTAAAACAGGATACATTACCAGGTTTTAAGAGGCTGTGAAATCAGAACGGGGGTTGGTGAGCGTAGCGAGTAGGGGGCAGAGCCCCCTAGTTTAATAAATACATAGTAATAATAATTTAATAATAAATAACATTAAATTTATAACGAAAAAGCTCCAAACAGTGCTGAGAATCATCGATTTGTTGTTGTTTTTGGTCAAAAGTCAACACGCGCGGCACCCACTTTACAAATGTTCATTCAAAATAAAACCTACACGTTCCTTGGGTATCTTCAGAGTCTGAGCTATCTCCAGCAACTTCACTTTACGGTTCCCCAAAACGATTTTGTGGGCTTTTTTTATGTTTTCCGGAGTGACCACCTCTTTTGCGTGGTGCATCACTGGTGTCCGTACGACCACGTTTAAATTCAGAAAACCAGTCAATATTGGTTGATTTACCTGGTGCAGTATCCGGATAACGCTTATCAAGCCAAGCTTTTGTTTGAACGGTGTTTTTCTCCATCAAATAACAATTCTTGAAATTCTTGTTTATCCATTTTTTTGTGTATCAACAAAGTCGTTCAACTAAAACCACTCTAACGTTTTATTCACACGGTGAATCGTCACGGCATTTTTTCTGCTACCTTTTAAAGGTTAGTCTCTCTATATTAAAAAAAAGTAACCACCGCTGCCGCCGCTGTCAATTAAGATTTTGTGCCTTGAAGTCTTTCCGGACTAATATCTAGAAAACCATTGCATGTAAAATTTTAAAAATTGGTAGTTTTATAAAGAAATGTTCGATAAACACGCTGAAGCAAACAGTTTTTAAATCGAAGAATTATTTTAAGAGATATTTAAAATCAAAGTTCGTCAAAACAGTTTTTTGAAAAACGTTTTATAGGAACGAAAACTATCCGCAGGAATTTAACCATAATTTGTAAGGATATAGTTGACAAGTTTGCGGAGTGCAGACTGGAATCACTTTTTTAATTTGAGTAATTTTTTCAGGTTATATTTCAATTTTTTATTCAAAATTTTCATTATTTTAACGAATATTTATTTCATATTTCATAAATTCCATTATTTGAACCGTTGCCAATTTTTTATTCAAAATTTTCATTATTTTGACGAAGATTTATTTCATATTTCATAAATTCCATTATTTGAACCGTTGCCAATTTGTAAAATAGCGCACGTAATAAGATTCCCTTTCAATTAAGAAATGTATTTACACGAGACTATTAAAAACAGAAATAAAACTTTAAAATAATATTTAAATGATCACGTGTTAAAAGCAATAAATGTAGAAAATGACGTAATAAAAATATACTTGCGCGTGAATATTACAAAGAGAAATACGAGTAACTAGGGAAATTCACGTCACATTTAAAATGATAAAAAAAAACAATATTTCCAAACAATTTCAATTAATTATTATATTTTCATGAGAGATCAATTTATTTCGACATATCTTTTACCCATTATTGCAAATTTTAAAACAGCGTAAATAATAATATTTCCTTTCCAATGTCAAAATTCTTCTATTTGTTTATTTGGTGTTACAGTTTAACGATAGTTTTTTTTTTTTTTTTTTTTTTAATGAAAATTGATTGACGGGGTAATGGAGAAGTATCAAAAGACAAATAAGCGTTGAATTAAAAATTCCCCGATGAAAAAACTAACTCGTGTAACGCATCTGATGTCAACTGAAAGTGACGCGACGCCACGATTATGCACGTTTGGCGCTAAATCATATATTTTGGTGACAGTTACAGTTGTAATCTGTTTCAACAGCAGTTGATTCGACCTTAAAATCCCTCAGTCAAAGGAAAATGAATGGAAACCCTGTTACAGCAGATCGCCACTGGTTGTTTAATTATAATACAATCTTCCGTAATCGTTTTAGAGATGATCAAATCAGAGTGTTTTTAAATCATGCGGTGTCAGAACGGGGGTTGGCGAGCGCAGCTCGTAGGGGGCAGAGCCCCCTAGTATTTACAAAAAAAAAGCATCGGTTCGGTGACTGCAACGCCATCTGTGTGCCAGACCGGGAACATATCAGCCGATGTGTTATTGATCAATATATTTTTTTTTTTCTCTTTAAGATTTGATTTTCATGGTGGGTAGCAGACAGCTGTTATTGGTGGAGACCCCCAGATAAAATGTTCTTAAACAGAAAAAAAAAGAGAGATTTCGCTTTATCAAAAATTATTTATTTTTAAATAAAGCCTAGATTGACAATGAAATTTCCCTAACTTTTAACTCTAAAGTTTTTTTTTAACGCTGAATGAGAACGCTTAAAAAACATATGGCCCTCTTTAATGTATTACTATTAAAGCATCTTACAATGATTAAAGATACTAAAAATAATATCTTTTTTATGTAGATAAATTGATTGATAAATATGGAAATATGTCTTTAGATAACTGTAATTCAACCGTGCCATGCAAATGCATTTTCTTAAATTAAAAGAAATTTTAAAATAATGCAATATTGAATAAAAGTGATTTTTAGATTTTTTTTCGCTACCTTTTAAGGTTTTTTTTTTTTTAATTGAAAATCTTTTTGACCTCGGAAGAAAAAATTTGTTTTGTATTTGTTTTGTTTGTTTCTCGTTTTTATTTTTATTTTTATTTTCATTTTTTCGCTCTGCATTAAGATAAAAGGTTTAGTATGTTCTTGCGTAAATTAGTATTGACGTTTTTTCTCTCATTGGAACATATTTAGAAAGAGAAATGTCGTTTTTTACAGCGGAATCTTACTATATATATATATATAACCATTAATGAAACATTACCGAAACACCTAAAAAAACTATGAAATTATGAATTGGAATGCAATAACTAATTAACAACAATAGTGTTCCCCAACACTCTGAATATAGATTCCATATACATAGTAAAAAAAGAAAAAAAAAAAAGAAAAAAAAAGAAGAAGGAGAAATGAAATTAAAAATTGAAAAAATGAAATTTGTGGAATTTAGACAGAATCTTCAGGTCCCAAATGCCTAAATTACCACAAATAAAATGTGTGGATTCATCATCATATTAGCCATAACATTGCTAAAAAATATGATTTTGGGACTACCACACCAAAATAGAGAAATAAACTGTGAAAAAAATCATAAAGTTAAAAAAAATAAAAACAATATTAAAAAGGGAAAGAAACCTTCCCCATAAAAAAGAGAAAAAAAACTGTGAAATATAATCATAAAGTTCGATATACAACCAGATTAAAAAGGATTTAGGGAAAAGAAAACAACAGTTACCAGATAGAATACCTGATCCAAACAGGATACATATATATATATATATATATATAATTATAATATCTATGAATTTCAAAAAACATATCAAGTTCTATTATCATTCTACTTAAATCTCCAAAGAGATAATTAATGATATTGTGTATACAGAATACCACATAGCTAATAATTAACATGTGCAAACATAATATTACCATAGCTTGTGCTTCAATGGTAATTGGCCAAATTTTACTCATACCTAAAGAATATTGAAAAAAGAAAAAAGAAATAGAGAGAAAGGGAAAAAAATATATATATAAATTGGAGTTGCAATTAAGTAAATACAAATAGATTAATAAATTAAATATGAACCATATACAATGGGAAATTGGACCACATGAGAATTAAATATGAATTTGATATGAAAAAACACATGCACATGTACTCATCAGCCTGGATGCACCCACATGTGTTTTAAATAATAATTCAGTGTTTCATAATTCTACTGGCATAATGCTAAGATCAGTAGAATCATCCAGGTACACTGAATTATTACCAGACAACAATTGGAAATATTAAAATTTGGAAATATTTAAATAGGAAATAAAAAACCATTAAGAATATACAATATATTTCACTCACATCGATTATCCCAAAAACTGTATTTAACACCTCACGAAATTACCACGAGATAACAGTTCTGAAATAAAAAAAATTGGAAATATGAACGCGTAAAGTGTAGATAAAATATTTTACTCACAATATTTATACAGAATCCTTAAAATGTCACAACTTCTGCATAATATTCACATCCACATGGCAATGCATCATACATGTTGACTAAGTCGAGTTGAGAGAAATGATTTGAAAGACAAGTTGAGAGCACACTTTTTTTTAAAACACAACCCCATCGATGACACCCAAACACAAAATGATTCAAAAACACACAAAATAATTCTGGATTTAATACACTTATAACAAAATTATATCCGTGAATATATATTACTCCATCCAATTTTAATTCCTGAAAGTAAAATTAATATACAATCAATAGCTCCCTCTATAGTTAAATTAAATATAATATTAACAATATTATCAACAACTACCTGAAAGGTAAAGTGTCGCCATCTATTGGTATTATAATAATTCATAATTAATATTTAGTTAGATATCCACTTTATTAGTTACATACTCACTTCATTAGATTTAATTATATAAATAAACTTTAAAAAACAATACTAACTTGTAGTTTTACTTTAAATTCAAATAAAATATAATACTACTATATGAATAAATCTACACAGAATTAATTCAACTTGCACAGTATTTCAGATATTCTTAACAAGAATATATTATGTAAAAGAGATATTATTTTAATTCAAATTGTTTTTGCTGCCAGCTGTGTTAATCCACTGATATTATAGACATATTATTAAATAATTAATGTTTTATTTTTACTACTACTTAAATATATATTAGACTTGTTATTAAATAATTAATGTTTAATTTATACTACATTGTAAATATATTTTATATTTCATAGATTAATTTAAATATCTAATTAAATAATTCATAAACAATTCAAAATATCTCAAAATTTATAAAATTGATAATTAATAGTATTACTACTGTTTTTCAATCAAATTAATGCAATGCAGTAATTAAAATACTTGTTAAATTTAATTATTCATAGACAAAAATAAAAACTATATATATTTATATTTATATATATTGCAAATAGATATGTTTATGAGTTATAATCACCAATGTTATCCATGTATAATTTAATTTGTTATTGTATAAGTTAATTTATAAATGTATGAAAACTGCACATCAATACCACCTTAAACAGAGGTGATCGGCAACGCACAATCACAACTATACAAAGTGTATATAATGTTCAATCAAATATTAAATTTCCTAATATGTTATAATTGTAATTATGTATGTTATAATTGTAATTTTCTATATAAAGTGTATATAATGTTCAAACAAATATTAAATATTAAATTTCCTAATATGTTATAATTGTAATAATGTATGTTATAATTATTATTTTCTATATCTTTTGTTATATGTTATCGCACACTATATATTAGCTGCTTTGCGCATTTTATTATTTTTTTATTATTATATTTACAATTCTTATAATTGTTTTCAGTATCGATGTAGAATTTCTAAATCCTTTCTAAATAGAAATCATTCTGCACCACTATTATTTACATTTTTCTTTTTTTTACTATAACAATTAATGTCAACTATAATTACATGTAATCTTTCAATACGAGACTTGATCATTTTTGTTACACGAACTTGTAACATATTTTTTTTATTTCAAAGGTATATTATGTATGTGAATATATATATATATATCACTTTATTAAATTTATTCCATAAAAATTTCCCCTTCTACATTCGTCCTACAACCATAGTTTATTAAATTATTTTCCATCTCAAATAATATTCCTTTTATTTTATTTATCTAACTCTCTTTCTATTAAAAATGCGTAATTAAATATTTTATTCCCATTCCAAAATATCCTAAAAACCACTTCTCGTAATTTTTTTTTCTCAATTCTTAAATGACGATATTTTATTATATTTAAAATTATCATTTTGTATCATTTTTCTTTTTTATTTCGTTCTAAGCATCTATTCGCGCGCTTTTTACTGGGAATCACATCACTCCAATCTCCTGCCGAGACTAAAATAGAGTCCGGACCTGTTTCGCCACTCTAATTGGCTGCCTCATTTGCCGAATTGCTGTAGAAACATTTGCGCCGCTCTGATATTTAACCGAGAGACACGAGTCAGGAGCTCATACTTTGTGTGTGTTTTCGGTTGTCTACAAAAACCCTGCTGGTGAGAAGTGATACTACTAGATATATTCGAATGGGCGATATTACTTACACAAGTATTACAATGTAGTTGTGAGAGGAAATTGGTGTGTTTCTAAAGTGGCGGATGCTTTATTATATACGATATTCAAACTCCATAATAAACTATGTTAACTAGTGACAAGTACATGTGATATTTTGAGTTGAGAATCTCCAATACTTCGAATACCATTCCATATGGTTCAATACTTACGACGGCTAATTTACTATGATAATATGGTGATATCCAATTATCGATGAGTTAGAGTTCAGTACTGAAAAATCTCTCACACACACATACACACACATATATACACATATATATATATATACATACATACATACATATATATATATATATATATATATATATAGGTATGTATACGAAGATGGTATAAAAATTACATTTTATGAAATATATACTTCAATATCGATGTGTTAGTTGTGAATTAATTGACAAATTGAAAATTACCAAAAAGAATATTTACGAAATTTGCTTACATGTACTGTTTTTCGCTGTTGAAAATGATTTCCGAGCACTTCGAAGAGACTATTTTTAATTTGCGAATAAACTTTTAAAGATATCAAAAGTAATTTTATAGTAAATAATAAAATCAACCTCAATGGTATGTTATTATACTAGTCTACCTTATTGTACTAGTCTTTACCTATTCCATTCCACCTGGCGAATTACAGTGAGAGTGATTTGGCACAACAGAATTTTTTTGTGGCAACTATTTATTGTTATCCCCATTCACTTTAAATGACATTATTGCCAATATTATGTGTTTTGACACTCATTAGAAGATGGGCAATGTATTAAAATACTTAACATTATCATATAAAAATAAAACTATGTACAATACGACGGATATTTTAAAATAGCAATGCGTACCTTAATACCATCATATTTAAATTTTGTGAAGATAGGCATATTTTTACGGAAGTCAGAGCCAGACATTTTGAAAAAGGAATAACAAACCAGTCAGGCATAGAAACGTACCACTTGTTGAACCTATTGAAATTGAAACAGGTACACCAACCGAATGCGCACTTTCCAATGAAAATCGGAGCACCTGTTCAAAAGTTATGCATGGTCAAATATTTAAAAAAATTACAAACGAATTGTATAATTTTCTATATTGGAAGGCACTTAAAAAGAAAAGCACAACTTTAAAAAATACGTTATTAATACTATTTCTTTCTGCTGTTTTTACAAGCAAAAAAGTATTGAATTCATGAAAAATTTCGACTTACGGATTTCGATGGATTTATCCGTTTTAGAACGTCCTGAACATGATTTGACTGTTTTTAAAAATGTCTGTCCATGAGTCTGTCTGTTTGTATGTGACCCAAATTTTCAAGCATGATCTATAAATTTAATTTTTCTAAATGCCATCACAACATTTGTTTGTAACAATATTGAAAAATTATCAGATGAGTTGATTGCCTAAGATAAATTAAAACTCGTTTTCTTTTTTTACATTACATTTTTTTGTACATTACTCTTTTACATTTGCATTTTTATACATTAATTTTTCGTAATTAAATTATTTTCCAAGTGTTGTTACTACGGCTACAATGTCCTTTAAAATGGACATAAAGAGATTTTAAATAATACTATAGCGCCAAATCACATTTACTCAAATACGCAATTTTGGTGTGGATTCGATTACGGAAGATTATTAATCCGTTTAATTTATAAACTGAAATTTGTCAACGAGAAAACAGATTTCAGTTTTCTAGTATTTTTCTATATTGAAATTTTGTACCTATTTCCTACTGAATATGCTAAATTTATTGATCTGGCAATTTTATATTAGATTTTCGTAGTTAAAAATAGGTTTTTGAATAAAAAAAATAATGGTCAGTCTATCTTTGGATTCATTCGTTGCATTTTCATTATTTTTAAAGTATATTTTTTTCTTTATCTTATTTTTTTTATCTTTTGCTTTCAATATGGCTTTAAAAGAAATACATTAATTTTCTGTAATTTGATTTACTTCCAGGCGTTGTCATTCTGTTTACAATATCTTTTAAAATGAATATGAATACCACTAAAAATTTTAACCAAGAATTTTGCGCCAAATAATATTCATCATCATCATCCCAAAAAATGGTTTCAGGCTATAAGCCTGTTCCGGCCTCAATCCACCTTTTTCAAGGCCTTCCTCTGTCTCTTTTCCCCCTTGGCTTATAATTAAAGGCTGCCCTTGGTATACGATCATTATCCATTCTTTCGATGTGGTCCCTCCATTTTCTTCTGTAATTTCTTATTTTATTTAATATTGGTATAATTTCAAGCTCTCTTATGATGTAATCATTCTTTATTTTATCTATTATTGAGCATCCCTTCACACTCCTCAAAAATTTCATCTCTGAGGATTGTATTTGTCTTTCATCATTTTTTGTGAGTGTCCATGCCTCACTTCCATATAGTAAAGTTGGTATTGCCATTGTTTTAAAAAATTTTATTCTTGTGTCTTTTCTTGTATTTCGAAGAGTTCTTCTTATAGTACCACAGATGTATTGAAATTTATAGAGCTTATTTTGTATATCATTGTCATAGTCATAAGATATATCACATCCTAAGTAATTAAAATGTGAAATCTGCTCTATTGGTTTATTTTCTAAAATAATTTTTGTTCTTATAGGATCTTTGCCCCAAAATGCCATTACCTTTGTCTTATTCTTAAAAATCGTTAAATTATAATCTTTTCCAAGTAAAAATTGCGCGTTGTAAATTGTCTTCATTATCCTGAAATAAACAAAAATCATCTGCAAATAATATATTGTTAAACAGGATGTTTCCGAGATCTATTCCAGTTTTGATTTTATTCTTCCAAATTCTCATAACATAATCAATATAATATTTCCAAATAATATTTCCTTCAATAAATTATTTGGTTATGGACCCAATTTTGAAAGATTAATAATAAAATACAGCACTTTGGCGCTAAACTAAAATCTATCAATAAAAAAAAAACATCAATAATTTTAATTCGCATTTTTAATTCTGCATCTTACTGCTCATTTTTTCTGCATCTTAAATAATTATATAAGTTCATATTTATTCCCTGAAACGTTTCCATGTGTTTAATGACTCTGGAAGAATATAATTATCATACATCTATATATGCAATCATTTTCCTTGACAGAAACATTCAGTCTTTCTGATAATGTAAAACTCTTTATAGAAGTTTCGAATCGAATACTTTTTAAGATTCCAATACCACGAGGTTGCCGTATACAATGATTTTTAGGGTTTCGTTCATCTCACGAAACCCTATTGCTCCCGCTTCGTTGTCTGTCTGTCACAGAGCCATTCTCGAAAACTATGTAACTTACAGAGTTGAAACTTTGTGTATAAATCAGAATATCAGCTGTGAAGAGCTGAAAATATTAAAATTTGAAAATTTCGTATTATTTTAATAAATAGAGATAAAAAACCAAAATTCTAACAGCCTTTTCCTATTAAATTTAAATATTTTTCATTATAGCCGATGCCAAAAATTAAAAATCAACGATGAAATTCTATCTACAATAATTAATTTTCTATCAGACGATTTCCACGTGAAAAATAAAAATGAAATAAAAAGTTTCACCAATTGAAAAAAAAAAGATTAATATGAAATAAAAAAGATTGACGTCATAGTGGTAATAAAACATAAAAAGGAAAGATTTCTCAATAATACGAGGAGTATGACTATGTGTATGTACACAAAACAGATTAATATCACGTCATTAGAGAATTAAAAAGAAAATCTGACGTCATATCGGAAGTTTAACGGATTTTTCAAATGTTTCAGAATAATACAAAGCGTGTATCTATATGAGTAATAGAGAATAGTAAATATGTGAGTTTGATAAACATATTGAATCATGATAAAAATCCGATTATGGAAATATTCGCATATTTTAACAATTTGAAGGTGTACAGCATGTTTAATTTTGAAATTATTTTTTTTTAAATATCGCATTTAGTCCACATGACAGATATTGCAGAGAGAGAATATAATAGCGGGCTTAGACCGCTATCGGAATGGTTTAGATATTCGAAAAAAAAGAAAAAATAGACCGGTAAATTTTTACTTTATAAAAAACCTGACTTTTTTTTTTGCTAAATGAAATTTGTTTGAATTTATTAAAGAAAGGATAAAGTGTTTTGAAAGGAATATTAAACGAAACCCTTTGAACGATCTTCGATCACACTTACCCACTTGTTTTTTGTTTTCATGTTGGCGAAGCGATCATACATGCGGTACAGCGATCGAGGCATGAACGAAATTCGTGTCTTTTCGGATTTTTATTTTTTCAACTTTTCATTGATCGTTAAAATTTTATGTAATTTTTCTGATATGTGTATAAATATGTTGTTCGTACTCGTTAAATTTATCAAATAAAATATTTATATTTTGCTCATAAGAGCATTATCTAAAAAATAAACAATTTAGAAATCGCCAATATGGGCATCTTTTTTAAAAAACGCCAAACGGATGAACGGAATACGATTATGATTTTATCATAACATTTATTATTTAAATACTAGCCGCCACTGGCGACCAGTTTGGTCGCCCTTAAATGTATGTTAAGCATTGTAACAAATTATTTTTATTCATAATTTATTTTTTTCCTTAATCCTTCGCCAAACCGGAAAAATCTAATAGACAAATCAAGAACTTTTGCGATCGTGGTGGCATTTCGCATATTTTTTGTTGTTATGTATTTCATCTTTCTTGACAAAAACCGCTTAACCCACTTTATAATAAATTAATCATTGTGTGTGTGTTTTTAATATAAAATAAACTATTTCATAATAAAATAAAAGTATATGCTGTTTTAGGAATCTCTAATAGGTACCTGAAAATGAGATTTTCTCGCCAAAATGGCGCAAAACAAAAATTCCGCCAACCCTGGTGCGTCCGTGACAGCTGTTCCAATTTAAAATACATGACGTTCACATTTTTCTTTAAAATAGAAAATAGATAAATAAGAAATATTATCATAAATCAAAACATTTGATTTCAAAATTAAAATATCGTTTCTAATTAATACACACGAAAAATAAAAGCTGACAATTTGTTTCGAAATTTGATCCATTAAATATTATTACATGAGTTCAACCACGGAGTTCAACTTACATCAAGAAAAGATCCGAAGGAAGTTGAGTTGTATGGAACAGAATTATGGTAAACTTTGACTGTCTCACTCGTGCTGATTATTTTTTTTTTTACACCAGGCAGCGGTCCAAATATTCATGGTTTAATATTTTAAACGTTCACAACGAATGAATCTTTTTTTTTGTTGTTGTTGTTTACTTTCATGGATAGAGAATTTGAACAGCGAACCTAATTGAAACTGAAGTTATTGCAGAATGTATACATAATTGAACGTAAGTCATCTCTCAAATATTAATTTATTTTGAACGATCTTTCTAAAAATGTAACTTTTATGCAGTTTTATTAGAAAAAATAATTTTGAATAAAAATGGCTGCCTGGCATATGAAACAGTGAAGCGGCATCCCGGAACTGTTGAGGACAGTCACATGACATACGGTTTTATTATAGAGATTAAATAAAATCTTGTTCTTAAAATTGTTATCAAATAGTTTGTTACCAGAGGGCCCGTGCGAAGATTTCGCACTGAAATCTAATATTTTTTAGGTACTTCTCTATTAACCCGTCGACCGCTTTTCATAACAAAAAACTACCGCCAAACTGTAAGATTAAACGCCAAAAATGCAGTCCCATTTACTTGATGTCAGAATCATTATGCGTGTTTGTTACGTCATCTAGTGGTATTACATTCGACATTTGCGTGTATTTTTCATTATGTTTTACTGATTTAGTAGTTATTTTATTAATTAAAATAACAAATGTGTCCTTAAATTCTTATATTTTATTTATTTTTTTATATTCCAATGGCAACGTTCTCCCGTTTATTTGGCGATAGTTTTTTGTTATGAAAAGTGGTCGACGGGATAATAGAGAAGTATCATTTTTTATCAATATGTAATATTTATTAGATGCAGGTTTAAACTTCTAAAGAAAAAGCAAGGATAAAAATATCTGCAAACAACATTTAGTTGTTAGTCAAGCCAGAATATCATCTAATTTATTCCATCAAAGTTAGACTAAAAACTGATCCAAGATTGCTAAAGGCACGCGCGAGAAAAAAAAAAATAACAATCGTATTTTGACTGCAATAGAGGATGACGTCATCCGCTTCGGGAAAACCATGGGACTTAGAAATATAAATCTAAAGATTTCAATTTCAATTTCGCTTTTTAATCATAAGTATAAAATAAACCCGTGCGGTGTTTTTTATAATAATTGCTATGAGCATCATATAATGTGGTATTTTATTTTTTTGGCAACAATAATTTCAGGAAAACCTTTCATTTCTTTCATGAAAACAATGCCAATTTTTTAATTTCAGCAAATTTAAATCAAAAACATGTTTTAATGAATTGTTAAGTGGGCTATGTCAGAAGCCTGTGCTAAAACCTTTCATATGGTATTTCATTCGTTGTTCTGCATTTCATATTTTCTGAGTAAAAGGGATGTTGACAGGAGAAATAATATATAAGGATCAAATAAAAACTTGTATGCGGCAAATTTGAGACTTCTTTTTCAGTTTTTTACAATGTTAAAAAAAATATTCCATCTAATTTTACAAATGTCGGGACAGGATCTTATACGGAAGAAATAATTCGACTACTTCAAAAAACTAAATTTCTTACAAAAAAAGCTTTTTAATAAAAATGAAATATTTATTTTGATTTTATCAGTGTGACATCATTTTGACTGATTTTTTATTCCAATGGTTACCAGTATTGATATTAGTACATTTTATTAACTTAAGAGAAAATTGATTGTAGTTACCACAGAAACAAGATTATATATGTCTTGTTAAACCTCATTTAGCTATATCTCGAGATGAATTTTTGTAAAACAAATTAAAATGTTGAAACCTTTCAAATTATATGTCTTATTAGAATTTTAAAACCTTTTATTTTACATGAAAAATTATTTACTTAGATTGCCGATTTAAAAGTAGCAGGAAAGACTCATTGGATGAAGAATAAAGCTATGGGGAATTTCATTACTGCGTAAGAAATTTTATTATGATTACATAAAATAATAATTCACTGTATAGTACAACCATTTTTGGTACTTTTCCGTTATACAGACACCATTGTCGCCAAGCATACATTTACATACATTTAATACATACATTTACATATATTTACATACACACATTTACATACATTTACATACATAAATACATTTACATACATTATGCATTAGCATACATTTTGGCATGGTGTCCGTATAACGGAAAAGTACCCGATTTGTTGGGTTAAAACTCTACATGATTATTATCTTTGTTTTTGATATTTTGTAAGTTACGTTGCCGATGGCAACAGTCTTGTGTTCATGTTTTCCTTTTTTTGTTAATACGCAGTTAAATGGCTTTGAGATTCTTTTTCTTTTATTTTGAGAAATTTAATATATATTATTACGCCATAAGTATTGCTGAGTATAGTTTTGTGAGTTAAAACAAACGAGTGTACGAGTGTACAAATTAGAACTGTAAATAAACTTTACTTTGTGATAAAGTTATGGAATGTTTTTACTCTACATCTAAAAACTTCTGATTCTGAAGTTCATAAAAACTGAACATCTGGCGACCGCCGACAGGACTCGGCTGCTGATTATCGAGTAAGTTTTGTTTTGTTTGTCTTCTTTTTGAGTTGATATGGAAGCAGCAAAGAAAATTAGAACTCAGCATAGGAGATTGTTTAGCAAAGCTTGTAACGAGTTCGATACTGAAGAAACAAACTTAACAAATTCTGACAAAATAATTAAACTGAAACTTATTGAGGAGAAAGCTACGCTAATGCTAAATTCTGAAGAAAATGTTAAACAGTTTCTTTATTCTGAAAACATTACAGATGATTTAATTGAAAAAGAGATCGATGAATCCGAATGTTATATAGACCGTTGGCGGTTATTACAGATTAAGTTGAGTCAGCTTTTGCTTTCAGAAAGAGAAGACGTTTCTTCGAATTGTAGTGATTCTCAGAAAAATACGTTATTACGTTACCCAAAAATAAAATTGCCTACATTTAATGGAAATCTAAGGAACTGGGTTAGTTTTTGGGGGCAGTTTGAGAAAATTAATAAAGACCCTAATTTAGATCTGCATGATAAGTTTGCATATCTATCCCAATGTATGGAGAAGGGAAGTGCTGCCGAAGAGTTAATTAAAAGTTTTCCACCCGGGGGAAATAGTTATGAGAAAGCAATAGAACAATTGAAATTACGTTTTGGGAGAGAAGAGCTACTTATACAGGTGTATGTTAGGGATCTTCTGTCATTGGTTATCCAAAAGCAGAATATGTCGAAAAAATCTTTGAGAAATCTTTATGATTTATTAGAAACAAAGCTTCGTGCGCTTGAAATACTAGGGGTAACGAGAGATAAGTATGCGTCGATGCTTTTACCACTTGTCGAATCTGCTTTACCTGAGGAAACGCTTCTAGCTTGGGAACGATATAGATCTGTAAGTCATAGATCACATGAGGAGGAGGATCAAAATACATCTAAAATTACTGAAAAGACTGATCTCGATTCAATTCTTGATTTTCTTCAAGATGAAGTGCAGGCAGAGGAGCGCATAATCCTAGCCTCTCAAAACTTTGGGATTGAAACCAAGAGTAATTTTAAATTGTTCAAAGAGAAGAGGGCTGGAAATGATAGACACAAATACGGGGACACTCGTCAAATAGCTAGTGCAGCTGAGCTTTTGACCTCTTCGAATGAACAAAAGCAGTGCATATTTTGCCGCAATTTCCATAATTTCACTGACTGTTTGAAGGTACGGAAAATGACGATGAAAGATAGAGAAAATCTCGTAGAGAAATCAGGGTGCTGTTTTCTGTGCTTAAAACCGGGTCATCAAGTTCGTAAGTGTTATTCAAAGATAACTTGTTTGGGTTGTGGAAAAAGACATCATATATTACTCTGTCGTAACATAAAGCAACCAGCATTCTCACCAACCGGAAAAGAAACTACAGAGTTAGATAATGTTTCAAAAGAGGATCAAGCACTTGCGAATATATCCAAAAGCCCTAGTGTTATGTTATTAACATTAACGGTTTTATTCAGAGGTAATGGGAGAAAACGGAAGGCAAGAGCCATCATAGATTCTGCTTCGCAGCGCTCTTACATTTTAAGAAACACTGCCAAAGAGATGAAATATAAAAGGGAAGACTATGAATATCTTCAGCATTCTCTGTTCGGAGGAGAAAATACAGGAGTGTGCAAGCATGATGTGTTTACTTTATATTTGACAAGTTGCGATGGATCTTATAACTGTCATTTTAAAGTACTGAGTCAACCTGTTATCTGTGGGAGCGTTCCACCGACAATACCTGCGATTCATTTAAAAGAGCTTACTGACTATAATATTTGCGTCAACGATGATTATATAGGTCCTATTGAAATCTTAATAGGAGCCGATGTAGCCGGAAAAATCATTACCGGTGGTTACAAATCCTTATCATGTGGTTTAACAGCAATGGAAACACGTTTAGGGTGGACCACAATGGGACGTATACCACAGATTTCTTCAGAGGTAAATGAAATCTCAGTAGCTAATTCTATGCTTTCTACTACTCGAACAATAACAGAATTGTGGACTCTTGACACTCTCGGTATTACAGATCCTTCTGAGAAGAAAACTAAAGAAGACCTTCATGAATCCGCCAGAGAGCATTTTCTTAACACAGTTCAAATCGACAAAGACAATCGTTTTGTGGTACATTTACCTTGGCTTGCCGATCACCCTCCACTACCTGATAATTATAACTTGGCTTTAAAGAGACTGGAAGGTACTGCACGGAAGTTGAAAGAAGAAAATTTATATGATGATTATAATAAAATATTTGAAGAATGGGAAAAAGAAGGAATAATTGAAAAAATTCCTAAGCACGAGATTCAATTACCGTCTCATTATTTACCACACAGACATATCGTGAAAGAAAATAGCACAACTAGAATCAGACCTGTGTTTGATGCTTCAGCAAACCTTGTTGAGTTAATTCCTACAATATTAACACGTTTTCGGATGAACAAGTTTGGAGTTACGGCGGACATCCGTAAAGCATTTTTACAAATTCGCCTACAAGAAAGCGATAAAGATTATTTAAGATTTCTTTGGTATGACGAAAATAATGAACTGAAATATTATAGACATTGTCGTGTCGTCTTCGGAATTTCAAGTAGTCCTTTCTTACTTAATTCTGTGATTCAGTATCATCTGGAAATGATTTTGGAGGAAGCACAACTTGGAAACTCAAAATACCCTGTGGATATTGTCCAGAAACTTAAGAACAGCTTTTATGTAGACAATTGTCTAACTAGTGTAAAAACGGAGACAGAATTGCATGAATTCATTAAAGTAGCTACAGATATTATGTCAGAAAGGAGGTTTGACCTTAGAGGGTGGGAGCACAATTATCCCCATTCCTCAACAAAAGAGGCTTCTTGTACAAAAAATAAAGTTGTCCCAGTATTAGGCCTGCAGTGGTTCTTGAACTCAGATACTCTTTCTGTAAATTTAAAAGAAGTTTGTGAAGATAATGGACCTGTTACTAAAAGAAAAATATTGTCAGAAGTCCACAAAATTTTTGACCCTATTGGTTATACTTGTCCAGTGACCTTATATCCGAAATTAATGTTACAAGAACTGTGGGAAATGAAAACAACTTGGGATGCAGAGCTGCCATCAGCAATTTCTAAAAAATTCAAAAAGTGGAGAAAACAGCTGGATCTACTAAAAGAAGTTACTATACCTAGATGCTTAATAAAAGACCCTGATGATACCTGCAATTTAAGTTTACACGTCTTTTGTGATGCGAGCAAAGTAGCTTATGCTACCTGCATATATTTAAGGAGTGAAAGGTAAGAACTTAACTTCATGTCAACTAGTTCAAGCACGATCTAAAGTAGCTCCGCTGAAGTCTATTACAATTCCTCGGTTAGAGTTGTTAGCGTGCACTATTGGTACCCGACTGTGGCAAAGAGTTATAGCAGATTTAAAATTAGGAGATATTCCCACCTTCTTTTGGACTGACTCCAGTAACGCATTATATTGGATAAAGGGTAGCGAAAACTGGACACCATTTGTGTATAACAGAGTGCGAGAAATTAGATTAGTGAGTAAACCAGAAAATTGGTATTATGTACCTGGGTCGATCAATCCAGCGGATTTACCCTCCAGAGGTTGTTCCGCTCGACAATTATTGGAGACAGAGTGGTGGAAAGGTCCTCCTTGGCTGTATTACCCATCTGATGAATGGCCTAGATCAGAATTCTCAGTAAATGAAGAAGAAGTGTTAAAGGAAAAGAGAAAGGAAATAGTATCATCTATGGTGAACCTTCAAAATATAGACAGTTCCTTTATCCATAAGTTTTCGAACTACAACAAAACTGTAAGAATTATTGCCTGGCTACTTCGATTCATCAATAATAGTCGTATTCCGAGAAGTAGTAGAAAATATGGTAGCCTTGATTCCGAAGAAATTTCTGTAGCTGAGTATAGAGTTATCAGAATAATACAGAAAGAAAGCTTCGTTAATGAAAAGGATGAAAAGTTAAAAACTCTGGGAGCTTTCAAGGATAAAAACGATATTATCCGATTGAAAACAAAACTTTTGTATCGACAAGACAGTGAAGATTTTATAATGCCTGCAATTTTACCATCTCAACATGAAGTTGTAAAGCGTATAGTGATATACTATCATGAAAAATATGCTCATGCTGGGACTCAAATGCTGCTTAACATTTTAAGAGAGAGATTCTGGATTCTGCATGGTAGGAAGACAGTGAGATCCATCTTATCCAAATGTATTGTTTGTAGGAGACATTCTGTAAAAAAGCTCGATACTCTCACTCCATCTCTTCCAGAGGACCGTATACGAGACGCTGCTGTATTTGATATCTGTGGAGTTGACTTGGCGGGGCCACTGTTTCTCAGAGATAATAAGAAATCCTGGGTTTGTCTATTCACATGTGCCGTCTACCGGGCAGTACACATTGAATTAGTGGATTATTTATCTACACCTTCCTTTTTACTAGCTTTGCGCAGGTTCGTAGCCCATAGAGGACGATGCAGCACTATCTATTGTGACAATGGCTCCAATTTTGTGGGTGCTTCAAATCTGCTAAGTGCACTGGATTGGAACCTTATTGTAAGTGACGCTGCTCTTCATCCTATTAAGTGGAAATTCAACCCACCGACTGCCTCTTTGTGGGGTGGTTGGTGGGAGAGACTGGTCGGTATTCTTAAAAAATTGTTGAGAAGAGTACTGGGCCGATCTTCTTTAACTTACGAACAAATGACGACGGTGCTGTGTGATTGCGAATCCATAATCAATTCAAGACCGTTGACGTATGTCGCAGATAACGACGCAGAGCTTGTTCCATTGACTCCTTCAATGTTCCTACAAGATATCAAAGTGAGTGGTGTTCCTGACTGTGATAGAATTGATCACCGGAGTCTTAACCAACGTGTTAAGTATCGTCAAAATTTACAAGAGGCCTTAAGAAATAGATTTCGATCAGAATACTTGGGAGCTCTACTTCAGAGACCAGAACATAAAAGAGCTGCCAAAGTAGCGGTTGGTGACGTTGTCTTAATTGGAAGCGACAATATAAAACGTATCAGTTGGCCACTTGGGAAAATAATCGAGGTAATCCCCGGGAAAGATGGTGTTACAAGACTTGTGAGACTAAAAACTGCGAGGGGTGAGTTGCTTAGACCGCTACAACGTCTCTATCCTTTAGAAGTGTCAGCATCAGAGTCGTTTCTAGTTGGAGAAAAATTGGCAGGTACAAAATTAAGTAATAAACCAACAGCCAGTCAATCAATTGACTGCAATATTGAATCTTCTGAGGAGGCAAGGAAAACTAGAAGTGGCCGTATCATTAAAATGCCTCATAGACTGGACTTGTGAACTATTTATATAATTTTGCTATTGTAATTGTGACTATTATTAATTGTAAGTTAACTTTTATGTTAAAATTTAACTTAGGTGGGAGGATGTTGGGTTAAAACTCTACATGATTATTATCTTTGTTTTTGATATTTTGTAAGTTACGTTGCCGATGGCAACAGTCTTGTGTTCATGTTTTCCTTTTTTTGTTAATACGCAGTTAAATGGCTTTGAGATTCTTTTTCTTCTATTTTGAGAAATTTAATATATATTATTACGCCATAAGTATTGCTGAGTATAGTTTTGTGAGTTAAAACAAACGAGTGTACGAGTGTACAAATTAGAACTGTAAATAAACTTTACTTTGTGATAAAGTTATGGAATGTTTTTACTCTACATCTAAAAACTTCTGATTCTGAAGTTCATAAAAACTGAACAATTTTAAATTAATAAATTTTCTTTTAGAATTCGTATGTTCTGTATTTTAACGAAATACTCTTTTTTTTTCTTTTTTTTATGATCTGCGTATAAGCGCACGGAAAAAAGTATTCAGAGCGATAAAACATTACTTCATATCTAGTGATTTTTCATTTCTGTTTTTGTTAATCTACTGCAATCGAATACAACTTGAAGTGTTGGCATCAAACATATGAGCGATAATCGCAACAATGTGGTTTTAAAGTGAATGCGAAAACAATTAACGGGTAATCGGCAGTAGTACAGTACGCGAAAACACACTCGATAAAACACGCAAATTGGTGATGGACCCGATTACGTAAGATTTATCACTTCTTTTAATAACAGATGGAAAAAATTCATGGTAATTACGTATTATACGGGCCAGGAGATAGATTGCCAAAAATGGGGTACAGCTGTCGCAGACGCACCGGGGTATATTTTTGGCGCCAAAATAGCAATTTTATGACTGGACAACCCGGCGATTTTGACGAGATTTTGCTTCGTATGTCTACCCGGTACAGCAACTTCTGTGTGTTCTATAATAAATTAATCATTGCGTTTGTTTTATAGTAAAATAATATGTGTGTTTTTATAAAAAAAAATTGTGTGTTGTATAATAAAATAAACTGTTTCATAATAAAATAAAACTAACATGCTGTTTTAGAAAGCTTTGAAAACGAGGTTTTCTCGCCAAAAAATGGTGCAAAACAAAAATCGCACCAACCCTGGCCCTTCTGCGACAGTTGTTCTTATATATAAACAACCATAAAAATACATCAGGTTTGTTTTCACAGCCGTTTTTATCATTTGGAAACAAATCTGATTTTCTGGAGCCCGAATTGCGCCAAGCTTTAAAAAGAGAAACGGTAAAGCCCCTATAAAAGAAAAAAACACCTATCTATGCATATAATTAAAAATGTATGTATTAAGTTGCTATTGAAAATTAATTATAGTTGTTTGAAAATTATGTACCATTTCTGGCGGTGTATCTTTCTAGTAGCGAATATACGGCACCCAAAATGCTAAATAATGTGGAACGCTTAAATGCATCATACAAAATTCAAGAGTGTACCTTTAGCGAATTTCACATATTTTGAAGAAAAAAGTGTGCATTATCGAAATATATTGTGAAATAGTTTAAAAACCGGGGCATAATACATTTTTAAAGGATGCCACTTTTATACAATATTTTACGCTTTTTCACAAGAGCAT
The DNA here is from genome assembly GCA_963931845.1 of Maratus michaelseni. NCBI lineage: Eukaryota > Metazoa > Arthropoda > Arachnida > Araneae > Salticidae > Maratus > Maratus michaelseni. The sequence goes on along the minus strand of OZ007587.1, from coordinate 387,753,636 downwards.
CGGTGAGATAAAGTGAACGACAGTGCGATATAAGCGAAATTTGTCTAAGAAGTATAATAGTAGTCCGAACCTGGTTTGGCGGCATTTTGGGGCACTATTTTTGGCTAATTTATATTTAAAAGTATTACTTCCTTGTTCTAGCAGTCCCGAGGATTAATCACCAAGCGATGAATATGTATTGCCAATTTATATAACATTCACGACTTTGTAGTAATATAAGACTCTTTGGCATTTTGTAACGTATATCTTCGTTCGACTATTTAAATTATAATCGTATGAAAATATACCCTGTAATGTACAACTATTAAGTTAGTCATATATGATGCATGTACGAACTAAATATGATGTATATGGCGTCTATATGAGCGTTTGATGACATAGATATGGCGTATATACAACATATGATGTATATATAAACTTTGTGACGACTTTAGAATACTCGAAACTGCAGCGTTGGTGTAATCGTAGTTGTGGGAGCCGTTATAACAAGGAAGTACTGTAAGAGTTTTTATGTAAAACAATTGCATTGTGATCTGATAATTTTTTGCAACCAAGAAAAAAATTAATTACGTACTGGATGTCTTATAAGTTTGTCACATTTCAAATTTCATAAAAATTAAAAAATAGTAGTATATCGAACCGGAGTACGAATATCGGAGTGTACAATAAAGCTTATCAGAGTCGGAATATTGATGCAATAAGAAGACAATAGTCCCAATTTTCACTAATAGGTGGCGTTATTAAGGTTGGTGTTTTTAATAAACAAAAAAATATTGATATAATAAAAGAGGCATTTATTTGCAAGACAATCTCTATAATAAAACCGTAAGTCATGTGACTGTCATTAACAGTTCCGGGATGCCCGCATCGCTTTTCCAACTGCCAGGCGGCCATTTTTATTCAAAATTATTTTTCGAATAAAACTGCATAAAAGTTACATTTTTACAAAGATTGTTCAAATTAAAGGTACTTTTCGGTTAGCCGGGCGCCAGTGATATATGTACATATATAAATATATATGTATATGCATATATATAAATGTTGTGAGCTCGGAGTTCGAAAGGACTGATGCCCATATATAAGAACAATAAAAAGGCTTTATTCACTATAAACAGTGAAATACGATCACAAATATCTTCTGAAAATTACAAGATATTCAGTAATCTTCAAATCCAATAAAAGCGCAGCAAAATTTCTCACAGAAACAATGCGTTCAATACGACGTATCAACGACAAAATCGATCCGAGTAACACAGTTCTCAATGCAAAGCCTCTCGTATGAATTCAATCGCAGTTGACAGACAACTAACTAACTGAACTGGTGGAGGTCCCTTATATAGGCTTTAAAGATAACTGTAGAATTTTCCAGAGCCTTCAGATGCTAGAAATTACCAGAAAGTGCTTTAACTTTCGATAGAGAACCTAAGCGAGAAAGGATCCCAATGTACAGGTATAAGGGGGGGTGGTTGCACAAAAAGTCGCCAAATACGTCGCTAACTTGGCGACATTTGGCGATATATCGCCAAATTTGGCGACAAAAATAAGTCGCCAAAACCATCGCCAACTTGGCGATAAACCCATTCCTTGGCGATTTTCCAATAGAACTCATTATAAAAACCGATGCTGTAAGGTTGTTTTCCTTGCAAACCACCTGAGGCCTTTAGCATTGAGTTACATGATGCTCAATAGGAAATACATTAATAATACTGCAATTTTCACAATAATAAAATAAAATAAATTTAAACAAATGGAATATTTACAGATATATACAAAATTCATAACATTGCCCCCCTCTCAAGGACTGCACGTCCCGGGCAGTTCAACCTTTGATCGGAAAGCAAACCCGTTACCAACAAATGCTATACTATTTAAAACACATTCATAATGCTGAATTATACAAAATATACACTTATTTAAAAATAAAATAAAATTAAAGCATAGACGTTATTACATACAAGTATTTAAATAATAATAACAATAATAATGATAATACTAAGCAAAATAAATAATTACATTAATTTATATACAAGACCATGGTCATACTAATTTACATTATTTACATTACACTATTTACAATCAATGAACTAAATACTATGGCCATAGTATGGAGCCAGCCTGTCGTAATGAACGACTCTAGGCTTCGAACTTGGTGACTTTCGGATCCGAATTACGACATCGTTCAGTCTGTTTAGGACTGTATAAGGACCGTCCCAGTGCGATTGCAGTTTGGGAGAAAGTCCTTTACGTCGAGTCGGATTATAAAACCAAACCTTGTCACCTTCTTTGAATTGATGTCCCGTGGCTTTCGTGTCGTACCTGGTCTTCATCTTCTCCGTCTGTATATTGATCAGCTCTCGAGCCAAGTTGTGGACGTCTTCAAATCGTGCCTGGAGATTCTGCACGTATCCCTCTGGCGATGAAGGCGCATCTGGAGGGCGACCAAAAATCAGATCACAAGGTAGACGAAGATCTCGACCGAAAAGCATCTGAGACGGGGAATAGCCGGTTGTTTCATGGACGGCGCTGCGATAGGCGAGAAGAAACAAGGGAAGTTTTTGGTCCCAGTCTTGTTGGTTTCTTGAGACTAGCAGTGAGAGATTGTTGAGGATGGTACGAATAAATCTCTCAACCATGCCATCCGATTGTGGATGTAAAGGCGTCGTCCTAGTTTTGTCCATTCCGAGAAGTTGACAGAGACCCTCAATCACAGCAGAGATGAAATTTCTCCCCTGGTCAGAATGCAGTTGAAGGGGGACTCCATACCTTGATATCCACTGGTGTACCAAGGCATCCGCAACCGTAGAAGCTTCTTGATCAGGGATGGCATAAACTTCAGGCCATTTCGTGAAGTAGTCCATGACAACAAGGAGGTATTTGTTGCCATCAGCACTTCTTGGCAGAGGGCCTAGGATGTCAAGGGCGATGCGTTCGAAAGGTGCTCCTACATTGTAGAGATGTAGTCTTCCTCGGCTACGTTTCTTTGGTCCTTTTCGAGCTGCACATGCATCGCAAGATTTGCACCATCGTTCGACGTCAGCTCTCGCTTTTCCCCAGAAGAAGCGCTCTCGGACTCTATGTAATGTTTTCATGACTCCAAAATGGCCACCAGTGGGACTGCCATGTAATTCCTTGAGGACCTCTGGTATTCGGGATCGAGGAAGTACCAACTGCCACCGAGATGTCTTCCCATCTTCCGATTCGAATTTTCGGAACAGGACACCATTCCTGACGTGGAGAGAGTTCCAAAGAGCCCAATATTGCTTCGTCGTAGGACTGTAAGTCGAGATGTCTTTCCAACTGGGCTTCGTGCTAGAAGATTCTAATAACTCCAAGATTGGTTTGATCTCAGAGTCTGCCATTTGATCTTCTCGAATCTTCTCATCACTCCAGGGATCTGGTGGCGTCAATAGTGAAGTCTTCGTCTGGCGTATGACATAGTCGGGATTATACTTGCTCTCCGTTCTGGAACAATAGCGACAGCTCTCGGGACACGGTCTTCTTGATAAGGCATCAGCATTTCCATGCGATGAGCCTTTACGATGCCTGATGTCAAAGTCGTATTCCTGGAGTCGTTGTATCCATCTGGCTACTTGGCCCTCTGGGTTCTTAAAATTCATCAGCCATGTTAGGGATGCGTGATCAGTACGAAGGAGAAATTTCCTGCCATAGAAATAGTGATGGAAGTGTTCTATGGCTTTTACTATAGCTAATAACTCCTTGCGAGTGACGCAATAATTCCGCTCTGGTTTCGATAAACATTTGCTCCAGTATGCTACGACTCGTTCTTGGCCATCTATTTCTTGGGAAAGTACAGCACCGACACTTTCATGACTAGCATCCGTGTCCACAATGAATTGTTTGTCGGGGTGTAGATAGGTTAGGACTGGAGAGGGTGAGAGCTTCTTTCAGCTGCTGGAAGGAATTCTCGCATTCTTGTGTCCATAAAAACTTCTACTTGCTTTCAGTGAGCCTATGCAAGGGTCTTGCGATGTTGGAGAACCCCTGTACAAACTTTCTGTAATAAGTGCATAGTCCCAGAAAGCTTCGCAACTGATGGACGTTTTCCGGACGCTTCCAGTTCTTTACTGTAGACACTTTTTCAGGATCTGTTCGAACACCTTCAGCTGAGATGATGTGTCCGAAATAATTTACTTCGCGTTGGAAGAACTTGCATTTCAGAGGGTTCAGCTTTAAATTCGCCGCTCTTAGCTTCGTTAACACTTTTCGAATATTTCCAAGATGTTCTTCAAACGTGCGGCCACCAATGATGACGTCATCTAGGTAGATGAGACAAGCTTCAAAAGTCAGACCTTTTAACACTGTCTCCATGAGGCGTTCGAACGTTGCTGGAGCATTGCAGAGCCCGAACGGCATAACTTTGAATTGCCAAAGTCCTTGTCCAGTAGTAAATGCGGTCTTCTCTTTGTCATCAGGATGGATCTCTACTTGCCAATATCCACTCTTCAAATCCAGCGTGGAAAACCATTTATGTCCTGAAAGAGTATCTAGCGTGTCGTCTATTCTTGGTAGAGGATAGCTGTCCTTCTTTGTGATATCGTTAAGTTTACGATAATCCACACAAAATCTTGTGGAGCCATCTTTCTTTCGGACCAACACGATGGGAGAGGCCCACGGACTTGATGACGGTTCGATGATGTCAATATCCTGCATCTCTCGTAAGAGCTTAGAAACCTCTTCTTGTTTTGCGAACGGCAAGCGTCTTGGATGCTGTTTAATCGGTGGATGGTTGGCAGTATCAATTCTATGACGTGTCAGTGAAGTGCGCCCTATATCACTCTCGTTTTGTGAAAACGCATCCTTAAATACCTGGAACAGTATTTCTGCGGCATGTCTCTGTTCAGGAGATAAATTTTCATTTCGTCCAATTACAGGTGTTAAACTTGTAGGCGGCTCCGATAACGTCAAGCTCGGGTCTTTGCAAACACAGGTGACTGGAGCACAGGTAGCAAGCACTTCACCCTTCCGGATAATTCTAGACTTTTCACTTACGTTTGCAATTCTCACGGGTATCACATCTCTCGACAGATCTACCAGCGCTGATGCTATTAACACACCCTTTGGGCTCTTCTCAGGATATCCAGTCAAGCCAAACTGGAAAATTCTTTCGTTTCCAGTTACTCCAGGTATCATCATTTCGGTTCGAGGAGGGATGGTAACATCTGCCGTGGCTGTGATCCGTTGAATGGACCCGGACTCATTTCCAAGTTTGAAAATAGTGACATCTTCTTGAGCAGAGCGTAACTCATTATTCTTAAAATTCAGTGTAAATCCATGCTCTTTTAAAAAGTCCAGTCCGAGTATGAAAGGGTCTGAAATATCGGCCACATAGACTGTATGGTGGTAAACGGCGTTCCCAAACTTTATTTTCAGCGTCATTCTTCCATGTATATCAATCTTATCTCTGGTTACAGTTTGAAGAATAACACGCGGCGGGGTCCAGAAGAGTTTTTCTTTCAGCCGCTGAGCTAGATCTTTCCGAATGATGGTCACATTAGCTCCTGTATCGATGATCATATTACAGGGCAAATCATTCACGCTTCCGACTAGAAAAACTCCGTTCTCGCCGCAACTTCTTGCAGAAATTTCACATACTTGAAAATGGGGCTTCTCAACATCTGGCAATCTCCGCCCCGCAAGATGGCCATTAATCAATGTTCCTGCTCCTCCTTTAGCGGGAGAGATATTACCTTCGGTGCTGGGTCGTCTTGGGCAGTCGATTTGGATATGGCCTTCTCCACCGCATTTCCAGCACTTGATCTTCCTGTAAGGTTTGTTGGCCATTAAGGAGTTCATCTTTCTCATTATGTCATTCATCTGCTGCTGTAAGCGCTCCACAGCTCTATCCGACATCTCAGGCAGGTTGACTGCTCGAACAAAGTGTCGATCTTTCCTAGTAGCTTGCTGGGCTGCCTCGAATTTCAGAGCGTAAACCAAAGCCCCTTTTAAATCATTGAGATCTGCAATCTGGAGTGCTGTCTGGATCTCAGGGTCACGCACACCATCGATAAAATGTTGCAGAGCCAAGCTTTCTCTAATTTCAGTCGGACAGTCAGGATAAGCAAGATGTGAAAGTCTCTCGACATCCGTAGCAAGCTCTTGCAAGGATTCAGTGGATTTCTGCTGTCGAGATTTGAGCTGGAGTCTGCTATATTCCTTCATGCATTTCTCGCCAAAGCGCAATTCTAAGGCACTGACGAGCGTTTCAAAATCCAGCGGTTCATTTGCAGGCAAAGTCTGTAGGACGTCGGCAGCATCAGCTCGTAGAGAAGCAGCTAACTGGCAAGCCTTTGTCTGGGAATCCCATCCATTGGCGTCCGCTACGATCCCAAATTGTGTCTTAAAAACTGGTCATGAGGATTTTCCGTCATAGGTCGAGAGTTTAATACAGGAACGAGGAAGCATAGATTGATACTTGACATCTTCGGTATAGCTTCCGGCAGTTATCTTCTGTTTCTTGACTTTTTCCAAATCTTTTTTTACATTCTCTATGCTTTCTTCGACGGTCTTGGCGATCTTTTGAACTTTTTCTTCTACTCTTTCTTCAATGGTCTCGACGATCTTTTGAACTTTTTCTTCTACTCTTTCTTCTACGGTACTGGCTGTCCTTTGAATTTCTTCTACCTTTCCTTCTATTTCTTGAAATCTTCCTTCAACTTTGTTTTCCACACCGTCAATTCTGTCATTTAAAGATGTTATTTTATCCTCTATTAAGTTTTCAACTCTCCAAGGTTGGTTGACATATCCTTCTTCATTTCATCTTTTAAGTCGCCAAGGTTGCCAGTCATTTTCTCATCCATCGCTGACATATCTTTCTTCATTTCTTCTTTCAGCTCGCCAAGGTTTGCAGTCATTTTTTCATCCATAGCTCCTAATTTCTCCAATAATTTGTTCAGTTGCTCCTCCATTGCTCTTGTAATCGGCATTCAATCCCACTTCTGACACCAAATGTTGTGAGCTCGGGGTTCAAAAGGACTGATGCCAATATATAAGAACAATAAAAAGGCTTTATTCACTATAAACAGTGCAATACGATCACAAATATCTTCTGAAAATTACAAGATATTCAGTAATCTTCAAATCCAATAAAAGCACAGCAAAATTTCTCACAGAAACAATGCGTTCAATACGACGTATCAACGACAAAATCGATCCGAGTAACACAGTTCTCAATGCAAAGCCTCTCGTATGAATTCAATCGCAGTTGACAGACAACTAACTAACTGAACTGGTGGAGGTCCCTTATATAGGCTTTAAAGATAACTGTAGAATTTTCCAGAGCCTTCAGATGCTAGAAATTACCAGAAAGTGCTTTAACTTTCGATAGAGAACCTAAGCGAGAAAGGATCCCAATGTACAGGTATAAGGGGGGGGTGGTTGCACAAAAAGTCGCCAAATACGTCGCCAACTTGGCGACATTTGGCGATATATCGCCAAATTTGGCGACAAAAATAAGTCGCCAAAACCATCGCCAACTTGGCGATAAACCCATTCCTTGGCGATTTTCCAATAGAACTCATTATAAAAACCGATGCTGTAAGGTTGTTTTCCTTGCAAACCACCTGAGGCCTTTAGCATTGAGTTACATGATGCTCAATAGGAAATACATTAATAATACTGCAATTTTCACAATAATAAAATAAAATAAATTTAAACAAATGGAATATTTACAGATATATACAAAATTCATAACAATATGTATATTCATACATATATGTGTGTACATATATGTATGTATATATATGTGTATGTAGATTTTTTGTATATATATATATGTGTGTATATATACATGTATATAAATCACTGGCGCCCGGCTAACCGAAAAGTACCAAATTAAATTAATATTTGAGAGATGACTAACGTTCAATTATGTATATATTCTGCAATAACTTCAGTTGAAATTAGCTTCGCAGTTCAAATTCTCTATCCATGAAAGTAAACAAAAAAAAAGATTCATTCCTCGTGAAGGTTTAAAATATTAAACCATTAAACCATGGCGATAATCGTTCGTAAAGTAAGTTTTCCGTGAATGATTTTTTGGAGCGCTGCCTGGTGTCAAAAAAATAATTCGCACCAGGACCTGTGAGACAATTAAAGTTTACCATAATTCCGTTTGATGAACTGCTTATACAACTCAACTTCCTTCCGAATCCTTTTTTGACGTAAGTTGAATGTAAACATATACAACTCATGTAACAATATTTAATGAATCAAATTTTGAAATGATCAGTTAATTTGGTATTTATGTATTATTATTATTAAACCGCAGACCAGGCCCCTACCTGCCGGGCATTATGCCCAGCTTAACGAGTTTGTATACCTGGTCGCGGGGCGAAATTCGCCTAATCTCCTCATAGCTGAGATCCACCTGATTAGCTTCTTGGGTGTCCTTGGCTGCAACGCTATTTCTTATACGTGGCAGGAAGAGATATCACCGAAGATGATTGTCAATCGCCAATCATATTTACCATTGTTAATTACTAATCGCGTTCAAGACAGTAATTTAATATACATTTATGAAATACATAATATTATTAAGTACTTTTATGTTATTTGGGCGCAAATCTCGCCAATAGCATTTTCAAAATCGCCAATACCAGCTTTTATTTTTCGCGTGAGCAAATTAGAAACGATACTTTGATTTTGAAATCAAATGTTTTGATTTATGATATTATTTTTTAGTTTTCTGTTTTCTATTTTAAACTAAAAGTGTGAACGGCATGTATTTTAAATTCTAACAGCTGTCGCAGACGCACCGGGGTTGGCACGATTTTTCTTTTGCGCCATTTTGGCGAGAAAACCCCATTTTCAGGTAGCTGTTAGAGATTGCTAAAACAGCATAATTCTTTTATTTTATTATGAAATAGTTTATTTTATATTACAAAACACAAAATTTTATTATAAAACACACACAAAGGTTAATTTATTCAGCCAATAATTATATCGCCAAAATGATATCCAGTGCGTCTACGACAACTGTACCCAAAAGGACCCATCATTAAAACTGATAAATAATATAAAATCAAAGAAAAATAATACAAAAAATAATTTAGTGTACATTTATAAAACACATAAAATCATATATATGGCGTTTAGCTTAGATATTTACGATGGTAGTTTTATTGACGGTATTTTATATCTGCCGGAATGAATATGAGATATATATTCTAATCACATACTATATACCTATGAATATAACATACATATCTACTATATCAATAAAAACGTCTTCAATTGTCTTTTATATTTCTACTACATAATATTAACTATAGAGTTACAATATACAGATAAAAAACGGGTTGCTGTAATTAGAATTATAGGCGCCAATGTTTGTGTGGCGTATTTACCTGTTACTGATCTTAATAGTCAGTAGACATTAAGCAGAAATGCCGAAGTTAGGGAATTACGCAAGTATGAAAACTCCTGAACTATATCAAGAAAAAGGAGCAGAGAAAACAAAGCCGAACAAAGATCGGCATCTAGAAGGAGGTTCATGAATTTTAATAAGATTATACGCCACAGGTCAAAAGTGCTGACAGCAAATATGGTTTAAAGGGAATGTGATTATCAAAACTCACTTCCAAAAGTTCAATGTTTCACCAAACCATACTCGAAAATTACGTGTAATAATATGCAGCCCGATTATGGCACATTATTTAAGATGTTTTAGATGAGAATAAAGATAGATTTTCTAATCTTAAGTAATCGAGTCTACAGTCAAAGTTAGTGAGAAACAAAATAAAATATTATCAACAATATGGTTCAGTGTAAATGTGGTTATCATTAAAGACTTTCTCAAAATGGATTTCATTGCATCAAATCGTATTAACTAAAATACGTTAATTGGCAATAGACCCAATTACGGAAAATTACTGAATATGTTTAAGAATCTCTGCATTAGCGAACATATTGCTACTGATAAGCAAACGGGCATGAAGCATAAATGCTTAAATGGGATAAGCAGCTTTTGTCAAGAAAAATGAAATACATAACAACAAAAAAAATATGCGAAATGCTACCGTGATTGCAAAAGTTCTTGATTTGTCTGTTAGAATCTCCCGATTTGAAGAAGGATTAAGGAAAAAAATTAAATTAGGAATGAAAGTAACGTGTTACAATGATTAACATTACATTTAAGGGAGACCAAACTGGTCGCCAGTGGCGGCTAGTATAGTATATTGTAGGGCAGGCGGCCGAATCTTACTACGCCTGGCAGGGCGTCTAATGGGCGAAGATCGCTAGTATATAATTCTAAAGATTGGTATCAATATATTTTTTAGATGGGAGTTTTAGGTAGATTTCGTACGAAATACTACCTATTACATTCTCCCCTAAGTTGGAATTTTTGAAAAATTTTTGCAGATCTACGCCGATCATGACTCTCAGAACCCAAAACCACCCCCAGTTCAAAACTTTATCTATCTGTCTATCTATCTATCTATCTGTCTATCTATATATCTATCTATCTGTCTATCTGTCTATCTATCTACGTCACTTTTTTTGGACAAGATAATTACCATAATTCTGCACAAATCTCTTCCAAACTGATATATAAAATCAAAGGGCATAAAATCTCGGTCAAGTTCGTTAATGGGCAAAATCGAACTAAGGGGGGGGGGGGAATGAGGGGCTTTTTGTGAAAACAGAAAAAACCCCGTAATTTCTTAATTATGATAGGTATCGAATCCGTTTAAAGTTATTATTACTTCTATGAAAAGGGTCGAAAATTTATGTATGACAGATTATTGATATCATTAAAAATGGTCCCAAGGAGGGGGAAAGGGGGGTTTTAGAAGAAAAAAACTGATAAATTCGTCAATTCAGAAGATATCAAATTCGCTTAAATTTATTATAAATCCTCTTAATATTATCTAAAACTTTTATACTGACAAGTTTTTTATAGGACCAACCCTTATAGCAAAAAAAATAAAAACCAAAAAAATCCCTGCCAGCTCCGCCTGCAAACAAGTTAGGTTTCGAAGTGGGCGTTTCCAAATGCCGTATCATGGCAAAAAGGTCATTTCTTCCGCAATTCCCAACAAACAGGCTCCCCACGGTCTGCGTCTTCGAAATATACCCGTGCCTGTAGGCCGAGACATCACGGATTTTTTAATCTAATGTTTTATGTTTTATTAAATTTATAAATTATTGCATGCCTTTTACATATTTAAATATTTATTTTTCATATTTCTAGAATTGTCTCTGACTACACGACTGCAAATGTCAATACAATAGAATATCGTCAAGCTCCAATGCATCAAGTTCCTTTACAACAAACGGATTTGGATGAAGTATGGTTGATATTGAAGATGGCATTAAACAAGCATATGCGCATAACTGTCAAAACATAAAAAAGGCTCGTTACATTGAACTTTACACGAATGTTTCCAAATACTGTACAAGTCAAGTGTGTTCTAGATCATCACCGGAATGTGAAAAACCGCTTCTGGAAGGATATTTCGCCCATGAGCTTCACGAAAAACTAAAGGAATTTTTAAAGATCTACCTATGTAACATCTTGAAAAATGGTGTTGATTCATTGGATGAAGATGTTCTAAGGTTTTATAAACGTCAATGGGAAGAATATCGGTTTTCTAGCGAAAGTTTAAATGGTATTTTCTCCTATTTGAACAAAAAAGTTAAACAAATATTTGGAGAAAAAGGGAAAGACACTCTCGAAGTCTATCAGATTGCCCTTGTGTCATGGAGAGATTTCTTATTTCAGCCACTGCAGAAAAAAATCACTAGAGTTATTTTGGAACTCATTGAAAAGGAAAGGAAGGGTCAACCAATCAATACCAGTCTTGTGAGTGCCGTATTAAATGCCTATGTTGAATTGGGTTTCAATGAAGATGATCCATCTGCTACCAAACAGAATCTTTCTTTATATAAAGAGGCATTTGAAAACGAATTCCTCTGTGATACAAAAAGGTTTTATGTTACTGAAAGTACCGATTTCCTCCAACAAAATTCAGTAACAGAATATGTAAAAAAGGCTGAACAAAGATTGCTTGAAGAGCAAAAACGAGCACAGTTATATCTCCATGAAACTACTATTAATACTGTAGCTAAAGCATGCGAAAAGGTGTTAATTAAGAAGCATCTAGAAATATTGCATTTAGAATTTCAAAACCTTTTAAATGACGATAAACCTAAAGATCTAGGAAGAATGTTTCGACTAGTGTCTAGAGTTTCTGATGGTGAACTGGGGTCTATGTTGGAAAATCACATTTATTATCAAGGTCTTTCAGCAATAAAAAAGTGTGGAGACACAGCTTTTAATGATCCAAGAATTTACCTTGACACCATTTTGGAAATATATCATAAATATGCTACTTTAGTAGAGACATCTTTCAATAACAATGCTAATGCTGTGCTGCATTTGATAAAGCTTGTAGCATATTCATTAATTGCAATGCCGTTACTGAAAAATCCGATTCATCATACAAGTCACCACAGAGTTACTAGCAAAATACTGTGACTCATTGATGAAGAAAAATTTACGAATTCTAGAAGATTCTGAACTAGATGAAGCTCTGAATCAAGTTATGATAATCTTTCAATATATAAAAGACAAAGATGTTTTCCAACAGTTTTACAGGAAAAGGCTTGCAGAAAGATTAATTAATAGTACATCTGGTAGTTATGATGCAGAAATGAGTATAATATCAAAAATAGGAGAAGTCTGTGGATTTGAATATACATCCAAATTGTACCGAATGTTTCGTGATATAGATGTTAGTAAGGATCTTAAAGAAAAGTTTAAGAAGCATGTCAGAGATTCTAATGAACCATTATGTTTTGAATTTAATATCCATGTTTTAACATCGGGATCTTGGTCTTTTCGGCAGTCATCTACTTTCGTTCTTCCCCAGGAGCTGGAACGTTCTGTTAAAAGATTTACAGATTTTTATAACAGTCAGCATAATGGTAGAAAACTCCAATGGTTATATAACATTTCAAAAGGTGAACTTGTAACAAACTGTTTTAAAAAGTGTTATTGCTTCCAGGTTTCAACGTTCCAAATGGCTGTTTTATTGCAGTTTAACACCAATGTTGCTTTAACAATGCAGCAGTTGCAAGATAGCACACAAATTGAAATGGATGTTCTCACACAAGTTGTACAGATTTTGCTAAAATCGAAACTCTTAATTTGTGAAGATGTTAAAAATGATCTGCAGCCTTCGTCTTTAGTGAAGCTGTTTTCTCGATATAATAACAAAAAATTAAGAGTTAATATTAACGTTCCAGTGAAAGCAGAAATAAAGAAGGAAGAAAAAACTACATACAATCATATTGATAATGATAGAATACACGTTATTGAGGCAGCAATAGTCAGAATAAAGAAGACGAAAAAAGTGATAAAGCATCAATTACTTATAGCTGAAGTTATTAGTCAGTTATCATCTAGATTTAATCCTAGAGTGTCTGTAATTAAAAAGTGCATTGATATTTTAATAGAAAAGGAATACCTAGAGCGCACTGACGAAGGAGATACTTACAGATATTGCACATGATGTATTCCTAGCTTGAATGATAATGTTGGAAACAGTCCTTTTTACTGGTCTGGAAGTATTTTTGCAACAAAGCTGATTTACATGCCTGTTTTTTAAGTATTTTTATGAAACTGATTTACGTTAGAGCATCTTTTTTCTTTTAAGTACCAAAAAAAAAAAAACACTTTTTAATGTAACTAAAACACTTTAACGCGGTTCATTATTGCAGTAGAATTTTAAATTATTTATGTTCAGAATAATCTATGCATGATTTTTCTTTTTTTACTCCTTTCTTAAATACTGATATGAAGAAGCACCACTGTTTGTTTGACGTATGCTTTGTTATGTTGGATAAATAAATTTCTTTGCAGTAACTATATTTGTTTTATTTTTAATAGTACACTGCAGTAGTGATATATTACAATTTATTTGCTTAATCTACCATAATCGAGTTGCATGCCAATTGCTGTGCTTTAATAAGAGGGATTTGATACACACGAAAGTTTTACACACGACAATTTATTTTCATAATCTTCTGTAATCGGGATGCCTGCCTGTCATTTATCTTATAAAATTGAATTTCCTGTAGTATCTAGACGGTGGTTGCCGAATGTACCTCGTAGGTGATAAAGCCCCCCTAGTTCTTTCAAAATAAAGTCCATGATAATAATAGCAATAATAATAACGATAAAATAATGGTTTTGAGTTTAAAACAACAAGTGCATCTTCTTTCAGTAATAGCAAGGTATGAGATTGCAAAAAAATATTTTATTTTTTAAATCATGATTTAGTTATAAGTCTATGACAGTGAGTATAAAAATGAAAAACAAACAAACTACAGCAGGAAATGCCAGTCTTTAATTCAAACTATTCAATGAAAATTCTTTTTATAATAACAACAAATAATATTTTATTTTTCAAAATACTAGTCCAAGATATCGGTGATAAGATATGAATGTAAACTGACTACACGCTATATAGCACAGATACAAATAAAACAACGCTTAAAGCACGAAAATATTTGCGAAACTTTTCATACGCATACTTACCAACATTTCTGTTTTGAAAACATTACAATTTTCATGACATATTTCATCGACGTCGCTAAAAATATGTATGTAATAAAAAGCGTTTACGATGTATTGAAGTTACTGTTACTGATAAATACAAAAGTTTTAAATGACCTTACAATTTTATATGCTAAAGTTATAAAATAAAAAATAATTGATTATTTTAGATATTAATTTGGAGCTTGGTGCGATATAGTTAAAGTAAAAATAAAATACAACGTTAAAACACCAGTGTAATTGAATCTACAGCATACCGGTTTCGGTAGCATATAGCATACCCTCCTCAGTGCTGAAGAAAATGGAAATTTGCTCATATATATAGAAATGATAGAGGATTCAAGTGACAAGTTTATTAACCAATAGGAAAACAGAGGTGTTAGCCAATAGGAAAACGGAGGGTTCTAGGCAACATCCAATAGGAAATTCGATAGGAAATGGAAACGCTATGGTGAGAAATAGTTTAAAGAGTTAAGAAAAATTGGTTTTAATGTAATATTTCCAGCAGTCTGATAATGGTGGAACCCCTGTTTTCCTATTGGTTAATAAACTTGTCACTTGAATCCTCTATCATTTCTATATATATGAGCAAATTTCCATTTTCTTCAGCACTGAGGAGGGTATGCTATATGCTACCGAAACCGGTATGCTGTAGATTCAATTACACTGGTGTTTTAACGTTGTATTTTATTTTTACTTTAATTGATTATTTTTCTTTTTTGTACTATTAATATTTAAAAAAGGATGGTTTTATTGTAGCCAAAAATTCTTTTTCATGGTTTTCTTTATAGTAATGTCCCCATAACATGCTTTTAAATATTTAAAAAGCCAGAGAAGATATAATAAATATTTTATCTTTAAAAAAATCTCAAAAATTATAGTTTTGTATATCTGTATACCGAATATTTTCTTACATTCAGCATTGCTATGAGAAATTTAAAGAAATAAACGGCATAACACTACAAACCTCCTAGTATATAATCGTGCTTTATGAGTTACTATTTGACCACTACATTATACAATAATTCTAACCTTGCTTCTCTGTCTGTAGCATAAACATAATGTGTGCATCAATCTTTTTCCTTAATTTTAGTTAATAAAATGAAATATTGAAAAAAACATTTGGAATTTTACCCCAGAAACCTTACAATATTATTTATCACCCTTATAATCTTACAATCTGACCCAAATCCTTACATTGTAAATCCAAACCTTTCTAGTTGGCATCCATACATGTTTGGGTAGCATTCAGTGTGCCATCATCAGTGCAAAAACTAATGGAATTAGGATCATATATATAGCGAAGAAGCAGATTCCAGAAATAAGTTTATTGACTAATAGACTTTCATAAAAATTGAGTGGGCAGCCAATAGGAATATATATATATATATATATATATATATATATACACTGTAAAAAATGACCAATGTTTCTTATTTTATGAAAATATACTATAACCACGAACGAAAATATAATATAATCTTCTGAGTTATCCGAAATACTGAATAGCGTGTTCCATTGTCTTTTGAATCCCCAGAAACCAATACATTTCCAAAATTTAAAGAATTAATTATAAAAACAAAGTATTTTTCGCTGCCCCTATTTTTCAGAAACGTTTCCGAAGGGTTTTTATAGTGTATTAATGAGTGTCCTCAGCCTGGAATACCTGTTTTTCTAATGCTATCAATTCTGAAAAAAAAAACATTTTCATGCTAAAAAAATATGTTTAACAGACAAACATGCAAAATTAACAGCGTTAACAATAACATAAAAATTAGGATTATTTTTTTACCCTTTCATGTATAAATTAACTTATGCGGCTGAAAACGTTTACTTGAGATTGGATGACATTAGAAAAACAGGTATTCCAGGCTGAGGACACTAATTAATACACTATAAAAACCCTTCGGGAACGTTTCTGAAAAATACGGGCAGCGAAAAATACTTTGTTTTTATAAATAAATTTTGGAAATGTATTGGTTTCTGGGGATTCAAAAGACAATGGAACACGCTATTCGGAATTTCGGATAACTCAGAAGATTATATTATATTTTCGTTCGTGGTTATAGTATATTTTCATAAAATAAGAAACATTGGTCATTTTTTACAGTGTATATATATATATATAGGGAAAAAATTGGTAATACAAAAAAACAAAAAAAAAAAAAAACAAATAAGCAGGATTTTATATTAAACTTATTTAAGGCTTCCCACAATCTGACGATGAAGAAACTTCGAAGTGTCAATTACAGAAATGGGTATGACACATGGATATGGAATACTTCTAAGTAGTCAAGTTCAAGTATAGAAGTGTATTTCATGAAATTGTTTGCAGAATGGAAGTTGAAGGTGTGGTTCATCTCCAAGTCAAAAGTTTGTTGTCGAAAAGTATCATTGTATTATGTATTGCCCTTCCCGTGGGGGAGAAAACTAATTATTAAACAGCTGCAATATGCTCTTTAAGTTGTAATAATTGAACATTGATTTTGAAAAAAATTTCTTTATTTTTGTTCCACTATATATCATTACATATTAAAACTATTTTAAATTTAAAAGAAAAAAAATAGTTAAAAGTTAATAACTTCAAAATTACATAATAACTTTTATATCATGCTGCATAGGGCATCCAGTAACAAACTACTTATAATTGTTGGTACACATAGTCCATTGGGGCATTAAACTGTGAATTAATTGTAGATGTTGTTCTTTTAGGCACTACAATATAAATTCACAAATTGAAAGTCATCACTGATATAAGCCGTCCAATGACACATCCGAGCATCAAGTGCTTGTTTGCAGTACATGCCTCGCACATGTTCAATTACCTTATTGTATCTAATTAAAACTTGTTATTACATCCCAACAAAATTTATTATTTACATAAGTATTAGATTGTCATATTACAGTAATAAGCTTCTTAACTTTCGGTTAACTTTCTATCGGTGCATATCATTTTTATTATGCGTACGATTAAAATGACTAACAAATGTACATTTGTATACAAATATAGCTCCAGTAATAAATTGTACATATTCGTTGTATTTATATACACCATCCTCTGAAGCGTCAAAGTGTACGCCACGAATTGTATACGCCATCTTATAGTACATTAAAGTAAGAACTACCGATGGTACATCTAGAGTGCCTCTATAAGAGAGTGGCGATATACGGAAAATGATACTTCATTGGTAGAAACAATTTTGAATAAAAAAGGAAACAGATGTGTTACACTAACGCATCGATGTTTGGCAACCTTTTGATTGGCATGATTTCCACACCCGCGCCAAACCAATGACTTAATACAATAGCCAGGTTACCATTACAGGTAAAAATCACCAAAATTTGGCAACTTTTTTCGCTTTTAGAACCGATTTAAAAAAATCGGTGCGTGAGTGTAAGACATCATAGCCTAAAAAGAATCGCCAAGCATCTTGGTGAGCATGTCATTATCAACAAGATAATATTTATTACCTTGTCTCATTCGAACTATCGAACTTGTGCTGGTGAGTATCACCTAGTTCTGGAATGTGGATATCGCCATAATTTAAACAAAATTTCAGTCTGAGCATGAATTCTGTACATATGGCTCCACTCTCTTATACAGACACCCTAGGTACACCTTTCTCATGGGTTCTCAAATTGTAAACAACCGGTAGTATATAATGTCAGATGGAATATATAACATTTGCACCAACGATATACATCTCTGCATATGTTAATCTTATTGCATCGAAGTAATACCAGTTATTATAATGTATATAAGATAAATTAACCTCTTTTACAAAAGTTGAAATAATTATCTTACAACAAGTAATTAACTTATTTTATTTTTCATTTTGAAATAATAACACATTGTTGAGCTTGAAGCCACTGTAGCGTAATTGTAATCATTAGACAGTTTTTTTAAGCAAACATGGATTTAATTACGTAACTTTTCACAGTATACACAACACAATACAGAAACAACATATGTGGGCGTTATAATTTTGGGATTTTCGTCAAGACGTCCGATTAGTCTACCCGGCACTAGGAGCCGTAATTCACAATCTCACAAGGGAGACGTTTTCTAGAGCAAGGCGCTCTCTTACATTCAAGGAAACAGAGTCCTTTTAATTAATCGGCAAAGTTCTTGCCTAATCATCGGTACATGGACCGTATACATAGGCCTTCTCACCAGAGAAGCCTAGGGAGCTGGTGCTTCGCTGCAACTGAAAATCAGACTACTTACTCAGGCCTCCGCCCGTTAGTATATAGGTTGGGGGTAGACTTGAAGTGTTTACATGTGCTCTGGCTCTCAGAGAAGAACAATTCTTTGATATCTGTAGTGCCTGACGGACAACTCAAGTGGCTAGAATATATGAGAACATAAATGTCCATATAACGTCACTTGAAACGGAGCGGCACAAAGTTATATCTGCAATAATTTCTAAGTTTATTAGAAAACACAGATGCTCGGGATCTTGAAGTAAACTGGCGGTATGCACAGACGAAATTTTATGTTGAACATCTGGATGCGGCCTTTTCTGAAGTTAGGGGCCCACATCGGGTTTACACTTCAGATCTCCATGTGTGAGTAGATTAAAGAAAAAATGAGTGAGAAGATTTAATTAGACTTATTAAAGTCTGGAAGGAGGAATCGTCACACCACTCTCTCATTGACATGAAAAGTGATCATTAAGGTTATTTTTTAATTCAGTGATATTATGTTCCAAAATTCTTAACCTTTAAAGATGGAGTAGCTATTGAATTTCCATAACTATGTTTTTTTTTTCTTTTGAATGAAAATATTTCTGATAAATTTTCCAATAATGTAAATATGTTCAGTTAAAAGTCAAGCTCGTTTTCATATTAAACAATTCTATTATTATTTCAAAATCTTTCTTTCTTTAACATTTCATGTTTATAACATTAAACAAAATTAATAACAACAATTCTGATTCAATAGTTAAACTTCTAACAATCAAGCAACAAAACTTTTAAAGCGTTTTAATTCACTACTCTATAGAAGCAGATAAAACTGTTTCAGATAAACATCTCAAGTTGTGAAGAGATAATTACAGATTCTTTATTCTTTCAATACTCTCTTGCTTATTTTCGGAAACTTCGCCATGATGAGGATGTATAGAAAATCATCTTCTTTAGAACATCTTCAGTTGAAAGATATGTAGCTATTCTTATTTCATTCTTATTTTCAGAATGTGATTATCTTTTTTCCGATCGATAGTTCAGTGTAAATGAAAAATCCAAGGTAATTTCATGCTGGGTTTGTTTATTTTTTTTAATGAAGATTTGTGACAAATTTAAAAATAGCACACGAAAACTATTCTTCTTCTATGCAATTGAAGCACTCATTTTAGAAGTAGTTAACTTAATTAGTGTTCACGTTGGAAAAACTTCATACTTTTTTTTCTAAAAAAGATAAATTAAATGTCAGATTCATTTTTATATTTCAAATGATGCTATTATTATTTTAAAAACTATTTTCCTTAACTGTTCTCATATTTAAAACTTAAAGAAAATAAGTACAAGTTTGGTTACATAGCAAACTTCTTCTGAAAATAAGAAGAAGTTTGGTTACATAGCAAAACTTCTATCAATGATGAAAGAAGATTTCAAATCGATTCATTATTTGAAAACATAGTATTAAATAGATTCAGATAAACACAAGTTGTAAAGATACGGATTCTACAGGCTTTAATTTTATCTTGCGTATTCTCAAAAACTTTGTCATTTTCAGAGAATATGAGAATTATCTTAACATAAAATAGGCGAAAGGTATCTCCCGTTTCTTTTCAAAAAATTCTATTATTATTCCAAAGACTCTTTTTCGTTAATATTTCTCGTCTTTAGAACTTTAAAACGTTAAATAGAACAAATTACATTAATTCTGATTCAGAAGCTAAACTTTTAAGAATCAAACAACAGAATTTTAAAGGACATCGATTCATTATTTGAGAGAAGCACATTAAAAAGTTCCAAATAAACATAAAAAGTTCTGAAGAGAATATCGTTACAGATTATGTATTCTTTCATTACTATCTTGTTTATTCTCGGAAACTTATAACAATCAAACAAAAAACTTTTAAAGGGCATTGATTGATTATTGAAGATAATCAGATTAAACTGTTTCAGATAAACATCTTAAGTCGTGACAGGAATATTGTTAGAGAAAATTAATTCTTTCATTACTGTCTTTCTTATTCTCAGAAACTTCTAACAATCAAATATAGATAACTTTTGAAAGACATCGATGTATAATTTGAAAAAAAAAAAATAGATAACAGTGTCGGATAAACATCATACGTTCTGAAGAGAATATCGTTACAGATTATTCATTCTTTCATTACTATCTTGTTTTTTTTTCTCGGAAGCTTCTAATAATCAAACAAAGAACTTTTAAAGGGCATCGATCCATTATTTGATAAAACCAAATTAAACGCTTTCAGATAAACATCTTAATCGTGACAAGAATACCGTTACAGTTCTTTCATTACTATATTGCTTACTTTCAGAAACTTCTAACAATGAAGTAATTTTTTTTTAAAGAACATCGATGAAAGGATCGATTTGAAGCAAGTAGATAAACAATTTCGGATAAACATCTCAAGTTCTAAATAGAATATAGGTACAGATTATTCATTTTTCCATTACCATTTTT
This sequence comes from Maratus michaelseni, assembly GCA_963931845.1. Lineage (NCBI taxonomy): Eukaryota > Metazoa > Arthropoda > Arachnida > Araneae > Salticidae > Maratus > Maratus michaelseni. Next base: position 387,732,397 of record OZ007587.1, on the reverse strand, counting down.
TTAATTCTCGGAAGCTTCTAACAATCAAGCAAAAAGTTTTTAAAGGGCTTCAATTCATTATTTGAGATAACCAGATTAAACGGTTTCTGATAAACATCTTAAGTCGTGACAAGAATACTGTTAGAGATAATTCATTCTTTCATTACTATATTGATTATTCTCGGAAGCGTCTAACGATCAAATAAAAGACTTTTAAAGAGCACCGATTCATTATTTGACAAGAGCAAATTAACCCTTACTATCACAAAAATTGTTGCATAGCTACTGTGAGCGATCTCTGAGATCGCTTGACCGAAAGATGAATATGAGGCTAGATTAACTCCTACGATATTGCTTTATGTTACTAAACTTTATCTAAAGTATTTTTATAATCAAAATTCACCGATTCAGAATTCTCTAACGATAGTACTAGTTGTGAAAAGAATATGGTTACAAATTCTTCATCATTTCATTACAATCTTGATGCATTTCGGAAACTTTGTCATTGTGAGAAAACATAAAAATAATCTTCTATAGAAAGTCGTCACTCCAAAGATATGTAGATGTTCTTAATAAAATTTTATTTTCAGAATGTGATTCTCCATTTTCTAACCGATATTTCAGTGTAAATAAAACAGCAGATTCAATATGTTGAATTTGCTAAGCGGTCTTGTAAAGGCATTATGCACCTTTATAAGTTTTATATTAGAGATCTTTTCAAAAAGAATGATAGTTATCAATGATCAGAAAGAAAATCAGTAGTCTGACAACTTCAGTTTGGTTTGACAAATTTAACGTTTATTTTTGTTGATAAAAATCGTGTATAAGATAACAGGTGAGACACACACACACATTCACACATACACGCATGCATGCATGCACACACATGCTTACTTTAGTGTCAAACATATGTCGCCAAAAAGAAGGTGCTATTTTTGCTAATAAGCAGTTCGTCAAATTTCTAACAGTATACATTTAACCATTTCATTTGCAAATTATAAATTCATCAAAATTTTACCTTCCAAAGTATTTTTTTTTTCTAAATACGTTAGAATATTTGCGAAATCATTAAATGAATTTTAGAACGAATCCATCTATTAAGTTAGTAAACTAAATTGGTATATACAGGCGTTTTGAAGAATATTTACAACGTTCCTCAAATAATTTCTTATATACAAACAGAAGTAATTTATATATAAAAGCAATAATATATATATATATAACCATTAATGAAACATTACCATAACACCACCCGAAACTTGAAATTATGAGTTAGGAAGTAATAATTTATTGACAACAACGAAATTGTAACCCCAGCACAATGAATCTAGATATTAAATACTAATATAAAAGAAGTAGAAATTAAATTAAAAATTGAATTAAATAGAATGAATGAAATTTGTGGAATTTATACAGAATTATCAAGTCCCAAATGCATAAATTCCACAAATAAAATGAGTGGTTTCATCTTCATATTAGCATTAAAATTGCTAAAGAATATGAATTTGGGACGACCACTCAATGACAATAACCATCTAGTTAAAAAATACTTAAAATTCATAAATCAAATACAATACTTAAAAAGAGAGAAACCTTACCCAGAATTATAAGAGAAGAACTTGATAATAGATCACAAAATGCCATAATCTACACGATGAACATGGATTCCTACTCACAACACTAACCTGATACATGAAGACCAATAAAGGCAATGAATTGCAAAAAATAATTTACTAAATGTTGCCAAAAACAGTTTTAGATGATTACAGACCCTGTTGCCAATTTAGAAAATGAATACTTGGATTTATGGAATTTTTTAAAAGCATCACAAACCATGGTGCTGCCATCTATGATTTTGAAAATGAACTACATGGATATATTGAATTTTTTAAAGCAAACAAGCAATGGTGCTGCCATCTATGAGCAGAATATGTAGTGAATATACAATGGAATAATCAATATTAAAAATGAATTCATTCTATCTTAAGTGGTAGTAATTAGTTAATAAATATAAATGAAATAAAAATAAAATAAATAATATTTAATAATAAATATATATGAAATTAAATATAAAATGAATAATAAATCCAATAACATTAAATTAAAATTGGATGTAGTATTGATTAATTAAAATACTAAAAGTGAATAAAGATGCTATGGAGATAAATTTAATATTAAACATATGATACAATAGGTTAGGGAATAACATTAATTTAAATTAATACATATAATTTTAGCATGTAATAAAGTATTACATTATATTAGAATATGATATTGCCCTCCGTGGGCAAATTAAAGTACTAAATTATGTGAATTAAGATACTATGGATTTAAAAAAAATTAATTAAATATTGAAATTTATAGTAACAAATTATGTTTTTGCATACAAAGTTAAAATTTAAATACACATGATATAAGTTGTTAGGGAAGAAAATTAATTTGAATTAATATATATTATATTAGCGTTTAATAAAGTATTACATTATATTAGAATATGATATTGTCCAATATGGGCATAAAAGTAAATACAATTAATCAATAAACATTCTTAATGGTAGTGAATGATACATTTAAATTAATTAATGAAGATTTAAATATAACTACGGTAATTCACATATAAAAGTACTACATCAAAGTCCATTACAAAAATTGTATTAGTAAGCGTATGTGTAAATCAAATATATATGTGTATATATAAATGTTGTGAGATATTCATCTCGTTTTACTGAGAAAAGTATGAGGTCACGCTTTTCTCAGGATTCCCCGAAATATCCCTCTACAAGAGTGAAATTTCTGTAAATAACATTCTATTCACAGTCTATAAAGTCTTTTCGAGTGTTCGACTGAACTTTAGTTCTGACAACATAAGTATCATGCTTCTATGAGCACTTGTAAATTTTGAAGTCTCATCTGACATGGGAATGTAATAATTTCAGCATGCTTGAGACCAGATGGTAGATACTTCAACATCCATTCGAGATACAACTGGAAAGCTTGGAGATATACACGGCTGAAAGAAGCCATATCGCGGAATCGATCATTAGGGAGCTAACAGCGAGTTTTTCTCCACTCTCACTAGCGAGGCGAGTTGACGAAGCCTGGACTTAAGCATGTTACCATGAACCGGAACTTAGATTTCTATTTTGCCGGGAGAAATAATCTGTCTCCTGGAGAAGTGACAGACTTTGCTAAGAACTATAGTGAGACCGATCTCACGGACAGTATGTGAGACTGTCGACAGATTAATTTAAATTTAGTTTTGGTGTATAAAAATAAAGTTTATGTCTAATTGTTCTTTCTGTGATGTTCTATAGCTTTGGTGTAAAAAAAAACTTTAAAAAGCCATCCTGAAATAAAGTCAATTTCGTCGTGACGCTACAATATATATATATATATATATATATATATATATATATATATATATATATATATATATATATATATATATATATATATATTTATTTATAAACAAGCATAAAAGTCCATCAGATTTGTTTCCTTGTTTCCATAGCTCTTTATCATTTGACGACAAATCTCACTTTCTGAAGTCCGAATGCCAAGCTCATTAAAAAACGCCAAAGTCCTTATAAAGGAAAAGTACTTTATAAAATGTACAAATAGCAATGTAAATATAGATATTTTTCAGAAATAAAACTCCATGTATTTCAACATCGAGAAAATTGAAAAGTTGTAGTTGGAAAATAAATTATCCATTTAAAATTATTTTTGCTTTGTACAATGAATAGTGCTTTTGGAACATGTTTAAGTAAAGTATATGTAACCCATCCTAAAGCATCTATAATCAATCTCATGTATTGCTACCAATGCATATACTGAATGAATTTTACAACAAATATATTTTTAATGGTACTTGAAAGTACCGTCGGGGCATAAAGAGTTAATGCAACATTTGCTATTTATCTAAAAGCTTGAGAAGGGCACTTTCTTTAATTATTTATAATACAAAATTAATCGGGAAAATTGATACAGCTGAAAAAAAAACTAATACTTAATGGATTTTTCCACTTATATCTAGACATTCTGGGGGAATTTGTTTTCAATATAAACAAAATATATTTCTGTAGATGTTTTTATTTTACAATTCCAAACTATCCATTTTAATTAAAAAAAAAAAATGTTATTTTTCTTATTTAAAAATGACGGCGAAGATGAATCTGCTTCCCGCACACAGTTGTAATGTCCCCCGCTTTCCAGCAGATCTATAAATCAGTAATAGAATTCATGAACAGTTTTGTAATCTGCAAGCTTACACTTATGGTTAAAACCTACAAAATAGTAATTTTCCATTTTTTTTTGTCCGAATGACGTTTAGCTAAAAAAAAAATAAAAAATGGGTTGAAAAAATCAGTATTTTTGTTTTTTAATGGGGCGAAAAAATAGATTATATCGAACATGTTGCCGGTTACAACCATCGTGACATGTATATAGAATAATGTCTAAATATTTTATTCAGATCAACCAAGTAATTTTTTTTTAAATTTTTTTTATTATTCAGAAAACGTGGAACAAGGTAAAAAAAAAAAATGGTATTTCAAGAAAAACGTATCTCATCAAAAAGTCACCTGTAAAAAATGCAGCCAAGTCTCGTAACTCCTTTACCGTAAAAAGTACTGAGATCGTATAAAGTCAAGTTTAACTATCTTATAAACTCTGAAATTTCCATTCACAAATCACTCCTAGTCTCTACATCTTACGTTAATTATTATTTTGTGACGTGGCAATTACGCAGCACAGGGAGGTTATTACACCTTACTATGTTATGTGATGGGATGGGATAGTTTAATTAAGGCAAATTATATACGCACAGGGAAGTTATTACACCTTAAGTATTAACTTATAGTATTATTTGATTTACATTATAGTATTATTTGATTAAGACTAACTATATACATCACATTCTCGTGCTACGTAATTGCCAAGTCACAAAATAATAATTAACGAAAGATGTAGAGACTAGGAGTGAATGGAAATTTCAGAGTTAATAAGATAGTTAAACTTGACTTTATACGATCTCAGTACTTTTTACGGTAAATGAGTTACGAGACTTAGCTGCATTTTTTACAGGTGACTTTTTGATGAGATTTCACTTCTTTTTGTAAGTAATCCTCCTTTTCTTGATTTTGGGTTCTGTTTGGAGATCATCCACTGATTTTCGCTAAGCCCACACTCTGTCCCTATTATTTACAGGTATCAAAAATTTGAAGCTTTAGTTTCGTTTGCAAAGTACTGTAGATAAAAAGAGATTTCAGGTTCCTAGGCACTAAGTTATGGGAGGGGGAGTTTCAAAAGTACTTTCAATTGCTTCCATGATAGGTGCTATCCATCTGAGATATTACTCGCAGCCCTAGATACTTGATATTTATCATAAAAGAACTTTTTAGTATAAAAAGAAAGCCAAAATTAAAATTTCCGGAAATTTCCAATAACTCAAACTATATTCCTTTTTTCGATGTTTTTTTTTCGTTTTTTTAGTCATTTTTTTTATTATTATTTACGGATTTTTAAATTTTTCCATACTTTGTGTACTAAACCCTGCCTTTCTGCCAAATGTCAAGCTTCTAGGACTACAAAATCGAATTATTTTCAAATTTTCGACTTTTTATAAATTTATTGATTTTTCGATTTTAATTTTAAGTTACCTGATTGTCATGCATTTATAGTAATTATTTGATCCGTCTTCTTAGGATTATTTACGTTCAATTTAGAGATAAATCAAGTGAATCTTAGAGTCACCATGATTTTATTTAGAAAGGACTATCAAGCCATTACCAAGGCAGTAATGTCGGGAGGGTAGGGGGAGCTGTGAAAATTTTTGTGGGGCTAACATCATTTAACAATCCACATTTCATATGTGAAGTAAATAGAGTACAACCTGTGAAAGAAAACAAACCTGTCTATAAAGAAATCGCCTATATCGTAGCCAGTCTATAGCGAAACTTTTCTATAACGAAATTCGTAAACGAAAGAAAAGAAAACCATAATCCGGGGGAAATAACATAAAACAATTAGGGGCGTTGTACTACCTAGTAGGACAATTATCTTAAAACTAATGTTTCTAGCAGTACAAAATCAAATTGTTTTCGAATTTTCGATTTCTTAAAGATATTTCGATTTTTCGATTTTATTTTCGAATTTAACGAATATTTTAATTGTTCCTTTTATTGAATAGTAAATACTACCTTTACACCGAGTTTTAAGTTTCTAAGACTACAAGATAAAATTATTTTCAATTTTTTTATTTTTACGATTTTTTTTTATAATTTTCTGGATTTTTTAATTTTTCCCTATTTTGTATCCTTTATTAAAAATTTCAAGTTTCTAGCGCTACAAAATCAAATTATTTTGAAATTTCCGATCTTTTTCAAGTTTTTTATTCTATTTTCGAGTTAATGTGTTTTAATTTTTCCTTTTTCTGTATCCTAAACAATAAGTTTGCGCCGAATTTTAAGTTCTAAAGCTACAAAATCGAATTTTTTTCAATTTTTCGAATTTTTGAATTTTTTTTTTCGAATTTTACAGATTTTTTATCTATTTCTTTTTTTGTATCCTAAATACTACCTTTATTCCAAATTTTAAGTTTCTAGCTTTACAAAATCGAATTATTTTCAAATTTTCGTTTTTTTTTTCGATTTTTTTTATTTTATTTTCAATTTTTGTTGGGTTTTTATTTTTTTATTTTTCTGAATCCTAAACACTACCTTTACACCAAATTTTCAGTTTCTAAGACTACGAGATCATATTATTTTCAATTTCTCTCTTTTTCTTTCTTTCTTTCTATTTTTTATTTTTTATTTTTTGTGAAATTTTTTATTTTTTTTTTTGAATTATCCATATTTTTTAATGTTTCCTTATTTAGTATCTTAAATATTACCTTTATTCCAAATTTCAAGTTTCTAGCGCTATGAAATCGAATTATTTTCAAAATTTCTTTATTTTTCGATTTTTTAATTTTATTTTCGAATTTTATTGCGTTTTTATTTTAACTTATTCTGAATCCTAAACACTATCTTTACCGCGAATTTTAAGTTTCTAAGGCCAAAAGATCAAATTATTTTAATTTTTTTCAATTTTTTTCGAATTTTTCGAATTTTTGATTTTTTTTCTAATTTTCTGGATTTTTTAATTTTTCCTTATTTTGCATCCTAAATACTACCTTTATTCCGAATTCCAAGTTTCTAGCGCAACAAAATTGGATTATTTGAAAATTTTCGATTTTTTTCGATATTTCAATTTTTTTTTCAATTTTTTTTTTGTGTTTTTGATGTTTTCTTTTTCTGAATTCTAAACACTACCTTCACACCAAATTTTAAGTTTTTAAGGCTACAAGATCGTGTTATTTTCAATTTTCAATTTTGTTCGATTTTTTTGAATTTTCGAATGTTTTATTTTTATTTTTATTTTTATTTTTTCCGGATTATATAATTTTTCCTTTCTTCGTATCCGAAACACTAGCTTTATTCCAAATTTTAAGTTTCTGTGGCTGCGGGATCTACCCAATCTTTTTGATGACGCGAGAGTGAGTGAGTGTGTGAGTGACAAAAAATCGAAACTTTGAGTTCATATATCGTCTGCACTAATTTATGGGTATTTTTTGAATTATCCATATTTTTGAATTTTTCCTTATTTAGTATCTTAAATGTTACCTTTATTCCAAATTTCAAGTTTCTAGCGCTATGAAATCGAATTATTTTCAAATTTTCCTTATTTTTCGATTTTTCCGATTTTTTTATTTTATTTTCGAATTTTATTGCGTTTTTTATCTGAACTTATTCTGAATCCTAAACACTATCTTTACTGCGCATTTTAAGTTTCTAAGGCGAAAAAATCAAAATATTTTAATTTTTTCAATTTGTTTCGAATTTTTCGAATTTCTGAATTTTTTTTTTCGAATTTTCCGGAATTTTCAATTTTTTTCTTATTTTGCATCCTAAATATTACCTTTATTCTGAATTCCAAGTTTCTAGCGCAACAAAATCGGATTGTTTGAAATTTTTCGATTTTTTTCGATTTTTCGATTTTTTCAATTTTGCTTTCGATTTTTTTGGTGTTTTTGATGTTTTCTTTTTCTGGATACTAAACACTACCTTCACACCGAATCTTAAGTTTCTAAGGCTACAAGATCGTATTATTTTCAATTTTCAATTTTGATGGAATTTGTTGAATTTTCGAATACTTTTTTTTCGAATTTTCCGGATTTTATAATTTTTCCTTTCTTTGTATCCTAAACACTACCTTTTTTCCAAATGTCAAGTTTCTAGGGCTACGGGATCTACCAAATCTTTTTGATGACGCGTGAACGAGTGAGTGAGTGAGTGACAAAAAATCGAATGTTTGAGTTCATATATCGTCTGAACTAGAAAAGACAGAAAGTTGTAATTTTAAATTTTGGTTCTGAGTGCCAAATACTGTAGCAAAACGAAGTTTTAAATTTTTGGGATACTCCAGCGCGGAGATATGGGGGGGGGGGTCAAAAGTGCCCTGAGTTGCTTCCAGAAAAGTATGCTTACTGCTGTCCTCTCTCGATTTGGCGGAGGCACTGCCGTGCCTCCAGATTTAAAGTTTTTAAATCTTTTTATTTTTACTGTAAATTATTATTTTTTAAACTTCCTATTAATCAGCGATTCCGGGGTCATAAAGGACACCTTCCCAGTCCATAAGGCGTTCGTCAATGTTCGCCGAGAATGTGGAAAACCCTCTTAATTATTCGTTAAACAGTCAGCTTTAGGTGATGGAAAGGTCCTGATGATCTGTTTTTCAGAAAACTCTACAAAGAATTAAATTACCAGCTACTATAAACAAAATAACCCGATCTTCACCAACGAGGTTAATAAAAAGTTTTAATGGAACACAGTTTCACTTCGACAATTTAAATATTAAAACCTTTTATAATGGAAAATCGTTACTTATCAACATAGAAAAACTGGTACTTGTCTACTTTCCTCTCGATCGCTTTCTATTAAAAAGAAAAGAAAATACTGTCCTCAAACAATGTGATTTAACGCCAATAATGCAAAAAACATTACGTTATATTTAATTTTGAATGCAGCGTTAGCACGCAGTGTATGCATTCCATTAAAAAAAATTCTAACATATTTTTAAATGTTGATGATATCCCGACAATCTTCCATAGTCGGGATATACGGACCGGACATTTGTCCACCGTTTTTCTTCGAAAATCGTAATCATGTTACGGATGTTACGTCACGTTTATGCATTATTGGTGCTAAATCCCCTTGTTTGGCTACAGTTTTATCTTATAGAAAGTGGTAGACGGGAAAATAGACAAGTACCGAAAAACTTTTTGACAACAATTTACTGCTGTCGCCACTCGATAGTCCTAAAAATTAACAATGAAACTTAAAATTAAAACATTGGCCGCAAGATAGCCTGTTATAGTCCTATGGATTACTTTGAATTTTTTACTAGGTCAAATATATAATTTTGTCATGAAATGTAATTTAACTTTAGTGAATCTAGATGAAATATGAGGAATGTGCAATATATTTTTGAAATGAAAAAAGATAAAAGTGTACATTCATGATTTTAGACTAGCAAAAATATCGTTAAGTCCTAAAATACAGAAATTTATGTGCGTCAATTCCGATCAGTAAACGGCAGTACTTTATCAAAGAAAAAGTTAAATCATTGTTCAATATCTATACTTCGTAGTGCCATAATAAATTACAGAGTAATATAATGCCAACGATTACAACGTATTACCTGTAAATCACCTTATCAAAAAATATATTGAAAAATATCTGAATCATATTTTACGCGGCAAAATCCCGAAAAAACGACGGAAAGAGACGGTCATACTTTTTATTTCTTCGAGAATATTTCGCATGATCGTAAAATATAGGTGACAAGATGGATGGATTTTGACAAAACAGAGCAGGTACGTCAGCTGGTTGTGATTTAAAAATTTCTGTCAGAGGGGAAGAAAAATGCATCCCGTTATTCAAACCTCTTATACAAGCGCGCTGTTCTCCCTTTCCTTTTTGACAGGGATCTGGAAGAAATTTCAATCATCTTTTTCAAAAGCCTCGGCGAACATCATCAGTTCTCTGCGAAAGAAGACAGAGAATAATAAAAATATTAGAGAAAATAGGGACATTTTAGTTTAATATGTGGGAAAATACGATGCAGGAATTTACTCGGCATTTCTTAATTTGTTTTGAAATAAATAGTAAAGGACCAAATAGAATAAATGCCTTTTGATTTCGATTACTGGTTAAAGTCATTTCTAAATTTAAAAAGAAATGAAGAAATTATCTGCCGTATTGAAATTTATATAGGGTGTTCACTGTTCATAAATAATTGCCTGCGTTTCCTTACTTCATATTTTTAGGTAGCTTTCATTACAAAAAGCTACCTATTGCAGCAATTCGGAGGAAAGCAATTCCAAAACATTTTGGTATATTTTCACCGATCATGACCGCCAGACACCAAAACCACCCTCCGTTCAAATGTTGATATATATATATATATATATATATATATATATATATACGTATATATCTGACATTTGTCATGTTGTAACTCTCTTATTTATCAACCGATTTCGATGTGACTGAGTATGTGTACAGGACATAACAAGGTCTCAACCGAGTTCGCTAGCCAGCTTCATCCGCCACCTTTTTTAAAAATGGCGAACAGTTAAATAATTTTAAACTTTTAAAAATTCATAAAGATGTACAAAAAATTATAAATTGAAAAAAAAAATTGTTTGCGTTAAGTGTTAGAACGTGATACAGGGATTCTGGAACATTTTTTTTTGTTTTGGCTATATCATAAACAATGGCTGAGATAGGGCAGTTTCAAATTCTAGGGTGGCTGAGATTTTGAAACAATCCGATATTTGTTATGATGTAACTCTCGTATTTCTGAAACGATATGAATGTGACTGATCATGTGTACAGAATATACCAAGGTCTTGACCGAATTCGGTGGTCAGCTTCATGCACCATCTTATTTCAAAAAGGCGGCCAGTTATTTATTTTCTTTTTAATTAAAAAAGATGTATAAAAATTACAAATTGAAAGAGTTTTTAATACTTGGAAATTTTTCCATAGAAAATTTCTCACTCCTTGGCATTCGTAATATTTCAAATTTTAATTGCTTAAAATGCGTATAGCCAACAGAGTGAAAAAGTATTCAAGCGGAACTCGAACCTGGGTCATCAGTATAGCACATTGACGTTCTACCAACTGTACCACTTGGAGCGATACCCAGCCTGGCACTTCTCACTATCACATGTATCGTATATATTATATTTTCATAGATTGAGAAACATCTGTATTTTTTTACAGTGTTTAGTACACCATAATCTTAGGAATTTCTCTAACGAACCAAATGTACCATATTCTTAAAGATTCAAACAAAATATTAATAATAATAGTAATATATATAATTTTTTTCATCAATTAAAATCTTTGTGGTCCCTTTAAATATGACATTATTAAATCTTAAAAGTAAATGCCTGGCAAAAATAGATGTTGACAAACTTATCCAGTTATTTGATAGATCGATTCACTAGTTATTAACAGTGATCTAATGCACCCGTTTCCACATTATTGTGAGGTGAAATGGGTATTTTATGTATAAAATAGAAATATAATAAAAAAATGCACCATTCTGGGACTAACACAGCATTAACTAAAAGCATAAAATGGGGAAGTGCTGGCGCTTCTCTTTTTCATGAACCGTTTTCTTTAATCCCCTTTTTATGCTACAAACATGCAGTTTTATGATTCAAAAGAAGAGATTTTCTTTTCTTTTCATTTCTCTTCGATGGAATCTGGAAAAGCTTAAGAAAGGATTCTATTTACAAAATTGGAATTCTCTAATGCTCTAGATTTAAAAGCACTTTCCTTATTTTATTTCCTCTAAAAGAGGCAAAATAGGAAAATAACTATTGAAAAATAGATATGTTTAAGAATAAAAGTGTTTTCTAATCCGCGTCTATAAGGACAGAAATACAACGGAGATTGAAATTGTGATTTTTTACTCCCGTCTTCTGTATTGTAATGTAGAGCAACCAATCTGTTTTTACAAAAATTTGATTTAACGCGATTTTTTTGGAAGTTCGCTCTGTTTTTATGCTATTTGTTTCGATTTAATGCAGTCTTTTTCAACCTCTATAGCTCAGAGGTGCGTTAAAAATAATGCTTATTAAAATCAAAAATCACATCGACAACTTTATCCTTATTTTATTACCTCTAAAAGCGGATAAATAGGAAATAAACTATTGAAAAATATAGATTTAAAGTGATTGAAAAAGAGAGATTTAAAGTGGTTTTTTTGGAAGCAATCATTCTCTTATATGTTAAAGAATAAACGCTACATATGAATACTTCATTTACATATAAGAACACACATTATTTGAGACAATTAAATACACTAAACCAACATAAGTGAAAAATTGAGACCTGGCTTAGGTCAATTTTTCACTCATGTTGGTTTGGTATATTTAACTGACTGAAATAATGTGTATTCTTATATTGTAAATCCTTCCCTTGTTATGCTTGATTTAACACAGTCTTTTCAACCACTATATTTGAGCTAGAGGCTTCAACACTATAAAAAAGACAAATGTATCTTAATGTTTGGAAATACGATATAACCACAAAGGAAAATATACAATAGCCTCTTTTCCCACCCACGATTCCGAAAATAGCTCCTCATCTTTACAAGCCTCAGAAACCAATATATGTTCGAGATATAAACAAGCTTTTATAAAAACAAGGTTTTATTTTGTTGCCAATGAGTTTCGGAAACGTTCACGGATAGTTTTTATAGTGTATTAATCAGTTTTCTCAAATCGGAATATCTTTTTTCTTAGCTCACTGGCTAGCAAAGTCTGAGAGCTAATGTTCCGCAGATTCTGTATGTACATAACACGATAACTCTTGATAGAAATATCTGATTTGCTTCAAATTTTGTATATATGTTCATTCTTATAAGGCGCTTCCCTGATTAGTTTTGGAGGTTCATTTGTTAAGTACAAAAGGGGAAAATGGGGGCTAATCCTCCTTAATTTAGATAAATGAATTTTTCATGTAGAATTATGCAATTGGACTCAATTTTGGTATACATGTTTATTCTGATAAGGCATTTCCCTGATTAAATTTGAAGGTAAATTGGTTAAGTATAGAGGGGGAAAACGGGGGGGGGGGGTTAATCCACCCTTAATTTAGCTAAATGGGTATTTGAAGCAGAATTATCCGATTTGCTTCAAATTTGGTATGCAGGTTTATTGTATATGTCTTTATTTTTTGAGGGCCATTATTCTTCGAAATAAGAGTATAATATACAATTAGTGTGAATAGCCTGTTAGCTCAATACCATCAGTTTAACTGGGCACTTTTTACTTTAATCATATGATGCTATTTATTCTCAATTAAACAATTTCAGCTTCGTAATGGAATTTATACATTCAAGAGTAACAAAATAATATTAATTTTAATGTTACTATTAATGCTGTTAATCAGAGTTTTTCTGAAAAATATTTTTGTTGAACAGGGAAATGTTTACTCAAGAATGAATAGTATTCAGAAAAACCTATATTTTGAGCTCAGAAATTTGATAAATACACATTGAAAAAGTACATGGAAACATTTCCGAAAACCTTTGACAGACAAAGAAACTTTAATTTCATAAATTCATCTTTAAATCTCGAAAATATATGGATTTATGAAGTTTGTAAAGATAAAGAAACGCTTTTCGGACTCGTCGGTACCTCGGAAAAGGTTTTTATATTTTTTTGTTCGGGTTTATAATATGTTTTCCTATATTAAAAAAAAAACATCTGTCTTCTTTTACAGCGTTTAGTACACTATAATTTTAGGAATTTTGCTAAAGGAGGCTAAACTGTAGGACATTCTTAAAAGTTCAAATATTATTAAAAAAATAATAACAATAAATAATTTTTTTCCCCATTTGAAGCCTTCTTGGTCAGGTTAAATATAATATTGTTAAATCTTCAACGTAAAAGCCTGGAAAAATGTATGTTGACAAATAATACTGCCTGTTATTTGATAGATCGATTGACTATTTTAACGGTTTTAACAGTGATATAATGCATCTGTTTTCACATTATTGTTATGTGAAATGGGTACTTTATGTATAAAAGGGAAAGATAATATAAAATTGCAATATTATATGTGCCTAACACAGCTCTAACTAAAAAGCATAAAATGGAGAAGTGCTGGCGCTTTCTTTCTTTTACGAACCTTAAAAACCGTTTTCCTTAATCTTTCCGCTACAAGCATGCAATTTTATGATTCAAAAGAAGAGATTTGGTTTCCTTTTCATTTCTCTCCGATAGAATCTGGTAAAGCTTAAGAAAGGTTTCTATTTACAAAATTGGAATTCTCTAATGCCCCTATACGTTTAAAAACCCTTTCTTTATTTTATTTTCTCTAAAAGCGGCAAAATAGGAAAATAACTATTGAAAAATAGATATGTTTAAGAATAAAAGTGTTTTGTAATCCGCGTCTAGGAGCAGAAATACAACAGAGATTGAAATAGTGATTTCTACAGCCGTTTTCTATATTTTAATGTAAATACAACCAATTTTGTTTTTATATGAATTTGATTTAACGCGATTCTTTGGATGCAATCATTATCTTTGTTATGCGATTTTCTTCGATTTGATGCAATGTTTTACAATCTCTATAGTTGAGCTAGAGTCCTCTACACTGTGAAACAAGGTGAATGTTTTTTAATACACGGAAATATAATATAACCACAAATGAAAATACACTATAGCCTCTTTCTAAATACGCACGATTCCTAAAAGCCTTCTTTATCCTTAGAAATATCAGAAACCAATTTATTTTTTAGAATTAAATAGACAACGTTCACGGATAAATTTTTATAGTGTATTAATCATTTTTCTCAAACCGGAATATCGGTTTTGAGGCTGCTATTCATTCTATATTAACCATTTGCAGCAGCGTAATGGAATTCTTTCATGAAAGAGTAACAAAATAATATTAATTTTAATGTTATTGTTAATACTATTAATTTAACAAGTTTGTCTGTAAAACATGTTTGTTGAACATGGAGATGTTTACTTGTAAATGGAATGCATCCGAAAAAGCAACATTCTGGATTGAGAAATTTGATTAATACACTTAGAAAAACTACTCGGAAACGTTTCCGAAAACCATTGTCAGACAAACTTTGATTTCATAAATTCCTCTTTAAATCTCGAAAATATATTGATTTATAAGGTTTGTAAAGATAAAAGAGTGCTTTTCGGAATCGTGTGTACGTCGGAAGATGTTTTTGTATATGTTTGTTCGAGAATATATTACATTTTCCCAGATTAAGAAATATCTGTCCTCTTTTAAAGTGTTTAACAATAATTTTAAGAAATTCGCTAACGGATCAACTGTACGATATTCTTAAAGGATCAAACATTATAAAAAAAAAATAATAAATACCTTCTTCTTTCCTTTCAAAATTTCTGGTCTGGTTAAATATAATATTGTTAAATCTTCAACATAAATGCCTGGAAAAATGTATAAATAATAATGCCTATTATTTGATAGATAAATTCACTATTTTAACAGTTTTAACAATGCTCTAATGCATTCGTTTTCACTTTATTGTTACGTGAGATGGGTACTTTATGTATAAAAAAGAAGTATTATATAAAATTGCACTATTTTGTGACTAACACAGTACTAACAAAAATCATAAAATGGAGAAGCGCTGGTGCTTCCCTTTTTTTATGAACCTTAAGAACCGTTTTCTTTAATCCCCCTTTCTATGCCCGAAACATGCAGTTTTATGATTCAAAAGAATAGATTTCGCCTGCTTTTCATTTCTCTCCGATGGAATCTGGGAAAGCTTAAGGAAGGAATCTATTTACAAAATTGGAATTCTCTAATGCTCTATACGTTTAAAAACACTTTCCTTATTTTATTTCCTCTAAAAGCGGCAAACTAGGAAAATAACTATTGAAAAATAGATATGTTTAAGAATAAAAGTGTTTTCTAATCCACGTCGAATAGCAAGAATAGAACAGAGATTGAAATAGTGATTTTTTACTCCCGTCTTCTATATTGTAATGTAAGTACATCGGATTCTGTTTTTACACGAATTTGATTTAACGCGATTTTTTTTGGAAGTAATAGATCTTTTGTTATGCTATTTGGTTTTCATTTAACACAATATTTTTCAACCTCTACAGTTTAGATATGCGTTAAAAATAATGCTTATTAAAAACGAAAATCATATGTGCAGCTTACACGCTCGTACTTTGGTTTTCATATACACAGCTTATACAATGAAATAAATATATCCTCCTAGAGGTTAACCTAAAATAAGCGTAAAAACAAATTTCTCTTGGATAATAAGTTCAGCTAAAAGAAGTAAAGAAAGAAAGAAAAAGTTTGTATTTTGTTATAGTCTTCCCATTCATCAATCAGCGAATTTTTTTTCGGAACTAGTTGTTTATTTTTTAATGTACATTTATTCTAGATATGATGTTTGTAAGATAAAAGTGCAGCATGTAAACAATGGTAAAATAAAGCAAAAATTTTCATATGGTTTATTGTACTTTTTTTACATAACATTTAGATTTGAAATCAGTCTTCTATTTTTCAATAGATAAAATGTAATGTTTTATGCGAAATCTGTTTAAACATAACTGTCGTGAACAAACATAATTCGATGCATGTGATTTTTAGATAAAAAAATTGCACACACACTATACGGCCAAAAGTCACCGGATATTTTCGATTTTAGACTTTTGTCGGATATTTAGACAAATACTTAACATATTCTGCTGGAACTTCAGGAATATAAAGCACATGTTTGTCCTTAAAATTTTCAGTAAATGTTTGATCACGAGGACAATTAGGGGACTAACGACAAATTGAAAAAAAAATATTTGCGTTCATCCTGTAAAATGAAATGCGTACCTGTAGAACATTAACGTATAGATCTTGTACAACATTTGAGTTAATTTGTGTAAAATCAGTACGTATATTCATGGCGATATAAAAGTTTCTGCAAAAAAATTAAGAAATTCCCTCATATTTTTTGTTTATAGCTTGCAGATTTTTCAAACAAATTTTGACGCCACCATTAGTACACTTCACAAAGTATAATACAAACAACATACTACGATTAGAATATAAATATATTAAATATTTGATGAAATATGAGTATTTGTACGAAATTCATTTTAACTGCGCATAACAATTTTTTTTGCATAATTTACAAGGAAACCACTTTTGGTGCAGCTCGCACTTAGCATTGAGACATGGTGCATTTTACATACCCATATTACGAAGTTTGAAAATCGATAAATTTTTTCTGTTAAAATCACTGAGCTCCAAATATAACAGGAGATCTGTCTTCCTAATGCCCAACATACTTTCCAGCGGTCAGCGCGGAAGGATACAGTAACGATAATTTTAGTTCACATTCATGGCAAAACATGCTGTCTATCGCATTCTTTTACCTGATTATTGAATTTTTTATGAATTAGATAAGCATATCTTAATTATAGAAGCTTAAATTATGATAATAGTAAATGATAATACTAATATCTGATATTGTGAACACAGACTATTTTTTACTTTTGCCTTGCAAGCTTCATTTGCCTTTCATGCTTCTGACCGCTGATTCTGAACTCCTGTTACATATAGAGCTCAATGCTTAAAATCATATTTTTTGAGTTTACAGCAGCATAATTTTTTGAAAATGCAATTTTCGAGACCATTTATAGGACTATTAACGGATAAGTTTTTTTTTTTTTTTTTTTTTTTTTTTTTTTTAAGTAGTTAAAAATGGAAAAGTATCGGAAAAAGTTTAAAAATTCCTTTAACCCATTCGCGACGAGCGTCTTTTACAGAATTTTTAATCTGTTACCACCGGTTTTTCAAAAGAGAAATTTTCACCTAATTGAATCGCAAAAATTCTATGATTAGATAAGGAAAACTTTACAAAAAAAATAAATAACTGGTGGGAATAATCGAGGATTCTGATAATCTTATGCGTCACGTATTCGTGTCGCTCGTCCCCAAGGAGTTAAGAACCTACGAATTTTATTTTGAAAAAATACAACATTATAATTTCATTTTTCACGGCGCGTAAAATTGGCATTATTTGTTACCGTAGAATTTTTCTCGCCAACCCTGAACGAATGTCATAGTCGTCTGCTGTGTGTGAATAGTAGTTTGGACTCGTAGCGCCACATTTGGCTACTTAACTCGCTTTTGGCGTAAAGTAAACAATTAAAAATCCAATAATAAAAAATTAAAAGTATAAAAAAATGTATTAAATATGATTTCAACAGAGAAATTTTAATGGTTCTCTAAATTTTATGTATAGGGCTACAAAATGCACGAGGTCTGGATGCTAGGTGCGAGCTGCACCAAAAATGGTTCCTTTGTTAGTAGTAAACTACATAGGGCAACTCATATAAAAAGGTCAGTTGAATATCGGGAGATTTCGGAAAGGTATCAGTGTTATAGTAAACAGGATTTCAATTGTTTTATAAAAGTAGCTTGATGATAAGAAATTTTCTAGTAGTTTTCATTTTTTATTTTTTATTTATTATTGCTATTTTTTAATGGCGCTTTAGTTTTTATTGGAAGAATCCTCAGAATGAGCCCAGTTCCAACAAAAAGAACTATCAAAATCGAAGCATCCGTTCCAAAGCTACGTATGGACACACATCAAATGCTAACTGCTTTGCTGGGAGTCGGTTTATAAAAAAATACAATTTGTGAAAAATCCCTTATCATCCAGCTACTTTTAAAATTCAACTCACTATATTACTCACACGCTAATATATAACTCACTCGCCTGAAAGAATTCGCTTAGAGAAGCTTATATTAGACAAATAAACAAACATTAGCTTAGCCATACTGGCAATCTCTCCAAATTTTTATTGAAAATTCTCCTGACCAATGGAATTTTACTACTCTTATTCGCCATTTTTTCAACGCATTCTAATATAATTGCATAAAAATCACGTAACTTGCAAAATATAATTTTTGTAATTTTCTTTTCATTTATATTGCAAACATGATTTTTAGCTTATAATAAGAACTTAATGAATTTAATATTATAAATTTTTTCAAAAAGTAGAATTAAATTAGATTTACCACGTTTCCTCCCCCCCCCCCAAAAAAAAAAATTGAAAGATGCAACACAAGTGCAACACATCGCTGTTGCTACGCCAGCTAGTTATTAATATAAACTCTATTTACAACATTACTACCTCTATGAATTTTAACTTTTCACATGATTAAAAAATAAAACTTGATTCACAATAGCTATTCTGTCTCTGAAAATAAATTGAACCTGTCTCATTCACTTTATTATTCTTACTAAATGAAAAAATCAATATCTTCTTAATGCAACTCTTTTGACAACTTAGAAAAACGCTTTATTGATGTTTTTATTTTAATATTTTGCTGATCAGACATATTCACAGCACAAAATAAAATCACATTTTGATGGAAGATATCGAGTTTGTCGTATTCAATTAAGAAGACATTCTTGGTTTTATTCGTCTTGCAGATTCGTTCTTCTTTTCAAAGAGAACAAGACAGAAAAATCATGTGTCACGCGCAGATTACGAAACAATTTCCAACAATTTCAGAACATTTGAACGACTCTTCATTTTTGATACTAAATAAACAATTTATAAAACGTTTATAGGTGAAAATTTAATTTCAGAAATTACCGCCCGTAGACGAATGTTTTAATGAACCACTGTATATAATTTATATGTTCTATTTCACACCATAACAAATTCTAAAATTTAGTGAAGCTTAAAAACGCACACAACAACTGAAAACGCACTTTCAGCTATTACTGTTTCTAGACAGTGTTGTAATATAATTATGTTGTGTGATCCTGTAAACAAAGTACAAGTGCTATGCATTCCATATTCAATAAAAAGCATTTTTAATGTAGTTCAGTAAATTATTATTTTAATTTCATTATGTTTGAAGTATTTTAACAGCATTAAAAATCACTGAAAACTACTCCCCCCCCCCCCATAGGACATAATTTAGTGGAATTATTTTGTGTGTGATTTTATTTGAACTATAAATGCTACGCACTCAATTTCCAATAGCGAATGTTCTGTAGTAAACCTCAATAATTATATATTAATAGCGTAGCTTAAAATTGTATTGACAAAAGTTAGAGCCGGATAAGCAGGCGAATCGAATTCTTAAACAATTTTCAACTTTGATGGAAAGTTTTAGCATAGGGTGTAAAAACCCCCTTTCTGTTGTTTGGATTGGCAAAATTACGCGTCGCCAATAATAATTCTTGTAACCCTTTCTTTTGCTGTTTTTCAGTTTTAATTCAGATTTAGATGAGATGTAATTTTGAACCGAGTTCTCCGCGGTATATCCGAGTTTCTGAACCAGGCTTTTGCTTGGTAATAATAATAAATGTGTTAGTTTTATCTATCTGAACTTTTTATTGATGTGTAAATTAACGAGAAATTCTTAGTATGAAAAAGATCTGATTCGAAGAAGAAGCCATTAATTTCGTTTGGAATTCTTCATTTTTGCCGTCTCGCGACCTGATGTCTGGATTAAATTTATGATTTCGTTTTGATAAGTGATTCTCTGAAGACTTGAGGTAAGCCCAGTCTAATTTATATTTTTGCTGAACTGTAAAATGAAATTGTAATGGCTACTATCGATACGTTAAAAAAGAACCGTTCTGGTTTACGAACGCAAACCACTAAGCTGTGTACTAAAATATGTACTATTCTTGAAGATGACTCTATGTCATTAGAAAATAAGTTTGATATGTTAAATATCTGTAAAGATCAGTTAAATGAAAAATATGAAACATTAAAAAAACTAAATTCTGACATACAAGACGAAATCGCCGATGCAGATTTCGAAAACGAAATCGAAAGCTCAGAAAGCTCTAGTGAAAAAATTATCGAATCGCGTAACAAAATAACGAAGTTCTTAAATGAACGCAACTCCCAAAACCAAAATAAGGCTTTTCAAAATTTTATGAAAAATGATTCCGTTTCTCAAAACGGAAATATAGAGAAATCTATGAAATTGCCGAAGCTGACAATAAACAAATTTTTTGGTGATAGCAGTTCTTGGCTCGAATTTTGGGGGCAATTTTCTAATGCTATTGAGAAGAATTCTAATTTAACCCCAATTGATAAATTCGTATATTTAAAATCCCTGCTTGGAGGCAGTGCTTATAATGCTGTTGCAGGTTTTTCACTTTCCGAGGAAAATTTCAAAGCTGCTGTTGATTTGTTAAAAGATCGCTATGGTCGTAGCGACCTAGTTATCAATGCTCATATGAGTAAATTGTTAAATTTAAAACAGTTAAAGAATGCTTCGAATGTTAACGAACTACGAGAATTGTATGATAATTGCGAAATTCAAATAAGAAATTTAAATTCTCTTGGTGTTACGTCCGGAAGTTATGGCCATCTTCTCTGCCCAATTTTAATGAAATTAATACCTTCTGAAATAGCACTAGATTTTAATCGTAAAAGAGCCAATACTGATAAAATGGAGATCGAAGAGCTTCTTTCCTTCATTAAAAACGAAGTGCAATCGCGAGAAGCTACGACGACACTGCATAACTTTGAAAATAGTTTCAGTGCTAAAAATACAAAGTATAATAACAATTATAAAAAGTTGAATAATTATAAACGCGACTATCCTTCAGCCTCTGCATTGGCTGCTAATGTAAAAAATGTTTGTATATTTTGTGAAAATGATCACGATTCTAAATCATGTAAAGATTGTTCTATTCATCAAAAACGTGATAAATTGCGCATCCATGGTCGTTGCTTTGTTTGTTTCCGAAAATTTCATGTGTCGGCTAAGTGTAAATTTAATTCTGAACAGTGCAAATTTTGTAATAGCAATTTTCATCATTTTTCGGTTTGTTTAAATAGGAATTCTAATCAAACTGTCCCGAAAGAAATCAAATCAGCAGATTCCTTAATCACTTCAATTTCTCATTGTAAAGTCAATTCAAATGAAAATTCTTTTAAAGAGGTTATTTTACAAACAGCTTGTGTAAAAGTGGAATCTGGAATAAATTCTGAACTTTCCTTATGTTTATATGATTTAGGTAGTCAAAAATCTTTTGTGACAAGACAATTAGTTTCAAAATTAAATCCTCGAATTATTTGTAGAGAGAAACTTCAGATTTTCTCCTTTGCAGCTACTAAGCAGCAAATAAAAACTTATGACGTCGTGCAATTAAAATTATCCCATGTTGAAAACAAATCGCGTTTCATTTTTATTGAAGCTTTAGTGACTGACGTAATATCTAACGCAACAATTCATCCCCCACTTCTCAACAAACAGATAACAGACAAATTGGTGCCCTACAAGTTGTCGAATTTTACTGCGCCATGCGATTCTCAAATAAATATATTAATTGGAGCGGATTATTTTTATCAAATCTGTCACGAGGGAGAGGTACAGAAAATAACTAAATCTCTATTTTTATGTGAAAGTTTATTCGGACACTCATTATGTGGGTTCTATGAGGATGAAAAAAGGAATTTGAAATACGTATCTGTTTTAAATCTGTCCGTTGTAAATCTAGAGAGAGAGGATTTGAAATTTTTATGGGAAATTGAATCTTTGGGTATTACGCAATCAAATGAAAATATTTCAGATATGGATAAGGAAATTGTGAATAAATTTGAGAATAATTTAAAATTTGTAAATAATAGGTACGAAACGGGTTTATTGTGGAAGGATGAGAAAACTAGAGTAGATAATAATTTTTTAATAGCAAGGAATCGTTTTAACTAATTAAATCGTAAACTCGAAATGGATAAGGACTTATGTAAAAAATATAAGGCTATTATGTATTGGAACAAAAAACTACCGGAATTGTTGAAGACTGCCCTGATAGAATAATTGAGAATGGGTATTTTATGCCTCATAGACCAGTTTTAAGAGATGATAAATTAACTACCAAAGTGAGGATGGTTTTCGATGCTTCTTCTAAAGAAAAGCATTTAAATTCTTTAAATGACTGTTTATACCCAGGTCCTAATCTTAATCCGAACATACTTGATGTTATAATGAATTTTAGAAAATATAATATTGCATTTTGTGCTGATTTAGAAAAGGCCTTTTTGCAAATTGGGATTTGAGAAGAGGATCGGGATTATTTAAAATTTTTGTGGTTTGGTGACGAAAATGATAACTTAATATCGAAAAGAAAGAATAGTAGTAACTTCGGAGTAGAATCAAGAATGGTTCGGAGTATGGGATAGACGAAGAATTTGTAGTAGCATCTGAAATAGGGGGAAAATTGTTTTCGGTGGGACATAGGCACTTAGGTCCCGAGAGACGTATAGTGAATTCACATGTTGTTTCCCGCAATGACTCAAGTTGACGACATCCTGCTGAGAACTGGAAAAAGTTTTGTTTCGACGAGGAAGAATCAAGAAGTATTTGACAAACATCTTTTCTTTATTTTAAAACGATGAAAAAAAGACATATCTATGAAGTTATTCCACAGTTAATAATCCAAGGGTATGAGAAATCACATCTTGTATGATGGGGTGACAATCCAAATTTTTGACAGAGGAGCGAAGTAAGGATATCGAGAACTTAGGCTGCATATCCGAATTTTAAAAAGTGGGAAAATGTTTTAGGAGAGTACCATAGGGTGGCCAAGGGGCCAGATTATTTTAGATGTTACATCGGCTGCGGTCAGAGAGGAAAATGTATTTTTGATAATGACAGCGTGCGTTGGAAAGTATGCCAAACCATTTACATTTTTAGAGCCAAGAGTATTGTATTTTGCGTGGGAATTGTAAACGTTACATATACATCATATCAACTTCATAATTGACGTCATTGGTAGGGAAATCTTTATTGGCGAAGATTGCACTTTGGCAAAAAAAGAGAGTGAAATAGAATTTTGGCGGTTAGTTGTTTTGAGAAAATGCAGGAAAGATATTTCAGAAATATGTTATAAGGCGTCACTCAGACGGAATTAACATCTGGATTCAGTATGAAGTCAAAACTGACCATGAGAAAGGAAACATTTTATGCCTTGGATAATTTCATTTACATTGATGTGTGGGAGACCGAATAAAGTACGTTAATGGTAATTTACAAACAATATGTATGATTTTGACTAAAAGTTATTGTTGAAAGAGAATGATAAAAAGGTGCGCGTTTTAACAGTAGGGAATGTATATAAGTTACGATAATGCAGAAAGGGGAAAGTATATTTAATAAAATACTTAAAATATAGATTTCTTTAACTTTTGAAAAAGATATATATGGTATCTTTACCATATATATATCCCCCCTTCACAAGATTTTGAAAAATTTAGAATGTCACCCTGAAAATATAATACACAATATCAATATATAAAAATAATAAAAAATATGTATGCATACAATATGTAAATAAAAAAAAATGTAGTACTACCATAAAGCTTCATACTAGTATAATAAATGGCCATAAAATTTTCAAATTGCAGCAGCATGTATTTCAGTAGCTTTCAAAAGTTCCATTATCAACATGAATATATTTGTTTTTGGCTGCATAAAAATATATCATTTTCTTTAAAATGGCATGCCAAATGATATTTTAATATTATTAGTGCACTTGCATAAATAGTCACATTTTGTCTCATATTTTATTTCGAAGATTAGAACGTGCACAATTAAACTTTTCACTTTAACTTCTGGCCATAGGAAATATAAACATATATGAAATTTCGATATTGAGAAAAAAATATAGTTACAATTATACAATATAAAAATGACGCAATAGAGGTTACAAAAACACATATACCAAATGAAAAATGTAAAAAATTTTGTGTATTAATCGGGAAATGTGCATAAACAGTTTACAAAACCACCTTGTAATTTAATAATTGCATAAATAATCTTTATTTTATTTTATAACTTGGAAAACAATTAAATTTTTATAGTACTTAAAAGGGATTATCTTTACCGAATATTAAAATAGCAATTGAATAAATAATTTTGGAGTAACCCATAATAGTTGTAATCATTTTAAAAAATTATATCTAACTTTTATTAATAAATTTCTTTACATAGCAATTTTTACTGCATCTGTAAAGAATTGTTGAAATATTTAAAATACAATACGATGAATAAATGTAGAAGAATTGAAAAAAAAAATTTTTTTTTTGAATGAGTTGCTTCTACAAGTGAGAAAAAGAAAATATAAAAATGCCTAAAATATCACTATAATCTATATAGTGTGAAGTAAAGGTGTTAACATTATGTATGTTCGATGAGAGAGAGATTTTTACACCTGAACAATATTTAGAAAAAACAAAATGTACGTTATCGAAGTAAGAAGGCATATCATAGAATTCAAAAATTTAACATAATTCCAAATTTTAAGAACGATTATGGGAATTATACACTGAAATAACGTTCAAAAATTCTTTCAAATTGATAAAGTGAAGGTGGCATGTAAAGTGATGTAACTTTAAAAATAAAAAAACGATGACATAGTGTATATGTAAAGAGCAATAGAAATTAATGTATACACTAATATATGAAGTGCGAAAAAGATAACGGTATGTGTGAATGCTCGACCATACCTATCAGTGAATACGAATCTTAAGTATAGAAGTGTAGTAATAATGAATAAAGGAAAAAAAGAAAAGGTTTGGATTACAAAGGAATCAGACCGTAGAAAACTAAGTGAGAAAACGGTAAACAAAAAAAAATTCTGGTTACAAAGGAACCAGTCACACAAAAGAAATTTCTGATAACAAGGGGTATCAGAGCTCAATAAATTGTATATCTAAAAACAAAGGAATCAGACTCACCAAAATAATATCTGATAACAAGGTATCAGCCCTCAATAAGTTATATATCTGAAAACTAGGAATCAGACTCACCAAAACAATATTCTGATAACAAAAGTATCAGCCCTCAATAAGTTATATATCTGAAAACAAGGAATCAGACTCACCAAAACAATAATCTGATAACAAAAGTATCAGCCCTCAATAAGTTATATATGCGAAAACTAGGAATCGGACTCACCAAAACAATAATCTGATAACAAAAGTATCAGCCCTCAATAAGTTATATTTCTGAAAACAAAAGGAATCAGAACCACAAAGAATTTTTTTTTTTTTTTTTAATCACAACCGAAGTTTAGAAGAATGAATAAATTTCTGATTATAGAGAAAAACAGAACCAAAAGAATTAATTTAATTTAAAAAAATGTCATTACTTATTTCTACCAAAGGAAATTAAAAAAAAGAAAAAGCTGAATGATGTGAATTTCTGCAAGAATGTGCCAAAGGAAAAAATGTGACGCCGAATTTATTTTGCCTTAATTTTTAATAACAATTTATTTTTATTTATTTCTATTATTTTTATTTTAAAAGGATAGTGATGCAAAGAAGAAGAATTGTCTACTCCTGAAATGTCGAAAATACAACGAAGATAAAAGGTAAAATTAAGCTGTGTGTACGGATTAGTTACACTTATTCAATATGCGAAAAATTTCTGACGACCCGCACCAAAAACAAATCTCGACATACAAATATACCTCTAATCGCTCTACCGTTTCCGTACGCTAAACAGCCAAACGAAAAGAGACGAACCATCTATACACACAAGTGTGTAAACAATAAAAACATTAACACATGAAATAGAAAGAAAAATATTCATAAGAGCAGCTGTCTGTAAAAAATTACCCATATAGTAGGGAAGTGTATCAAAAAATACTGAAAATTGAATCGAAGTAAGAAAAGGAGTAAAATATTTGTGACAGTATATAATAAAAGAAATAGATGCAAAGAGTATCATAATATAACATCTTATCATTAATATTATAGTTTCGAAAAATAATATAAACTAGAATTAACAGAGAGTGGTATTTCTTTCTTCATCAATATATTTCTTTATTGACGGACATCCTGGCGAAGATACGGTGTGAGAAATGTTAAAATTAGTATTGTTATTTTCATTATTTGATATGCAATTAATGCATTTAGGAGGGTTTGTGCACCTAAGATTGTTATGTTGGCCTGCACAAATCGGACATTTTATAGAATTAAGACATACCTGTGCAATATGATAAAATGAATGACATCGAAAACAACGTTTTACAGGGATAAATCTGATTACAGGATATTTTTTGTCTTGAATAGTTATTTGTTTAAGCTCCAGTAATATTTTTGCAATAGGAAACGACATCTCAAATATCCAGTTGTACTCATCTGTATCCCTAAGTTTACATTTCCTTATAAATTGTGTAGAGGACACTGGTTTTTGAAGAATATCAGAAATTCCAAATAAAATGTCTGGTATATTAAATTTTAAAGGTAATTTACAAATAATGATGCGAACCGGTTTATGATGCATTTTAGTAGGTGAACAAATAGGAATGCTTTCTGAAAGATCACGATTGCTAGAAGTATTTGATTGCTGCATATCAATTTTTTTATGTGCTAATTCATCGAATGTGTTCTCATCATCTGAAATTTGTGAAATATCCGTCTGTGTAAAAATATTATGCACATTTCGGGGTAACATATAACTGTTATGGGGAGAATTGCTTACATTTTTATCATTAAAAACATCATGTATATTTTCTACCTTTTGGGCGTGAAGCCGTTCTAATAATTTTTTATTAAGCGAAATTAAATTTTTCTTGTCTAGTACCAATTTATCAAGTTCCTTCATGACAAAAATATCATAAAACTGCAAAAGACTGTCAAATTGGCGTTCCAGAACAACCTGAAATTTGCATAATTTGGCAGAGAGAGCAGAATTGTCCTGCAAATTTATGTGATCATGCAGCTCATTTAATTGGGAGTTAACAAACTCTGGAGCACTTTTTAACAAATCCCTGAATACATAAGACCATGAAATATCACAAAATATTTGATTTTGTTCGGAAATAGAAACAGTAGTTTCAGATACTGGTGATGCCTGAGTGGATGCCATTTTCTGCACTCTGGTCCTAGATTTATTTTGCGTATCTCTTTTTTTTAATAGGCATGAATATGGAAGAGATATACACAAAACTTTAAAAGAGGTGAAGGAAGTGCATGAATTGCAAAAATTTAAAGTGTCATATTTTCTCATTAATATGATAAAAATGACATGAGGGTATAGATACACCGGTAAAATACACAAGACCAGATACACAAAAGAGCAAAGAGATTACTCAAAGCAGTGCATACTTAAAGTATAAATTAAAATATCATATCATGAGATCATATTTAGAGTATTTACCATAATATATTATTAACTTAGAGTTAAAAACTGAATACAACCCAAAATGTGAATAGAAATATATCAAAATTTAAAACACATAAAAACTGATAATTTATTATTATTATTTTTTTTTTAAGATTAAAATATTTAAAACCTTGGAGATCTCTAAAATGATAAGCAGTGGCTTCAATGCATAAAAATACAACAAAATAATAAAACGAAGCAAAATTTGAATAAAATTTATCAGTCATGAAAAAATTTCAGATATAAGTGAAATTTAGTATCATTTTAAACTTTGAAAGATCTCTGACAGTTAGAAAACAATCTGCTTCTTACCTGTACGCCACAAATATACAAACTACACTTGGAACGATTTAAAATATATACATGATTAAATATTTAAAAGTTCTTGCAGTGGCTTTTTTTTTTAATTAAAAAAAATTACAGTTCTTGCACTGTCAAAACTTATCCATCTTAAATATGAACATAACATTTGAAATTACCATAGAAAGCTGATTTCATAAAATTTAAAATTTTAATAAAAATAAGAATTTTCTGCTTTTTCGTTTTCTTTTTTTTTATATCAACACATTAAGAATAAAAACTCTTACCTGTAACACAAGTATATATCCATTGTATAACTAATTTCAGAAAACACCTAGCTATAGAAAAAAAAAACACCGAAAATAATATACATATTTTTTCTTTTAAATTACCACAGATGAAAACGGATTTTGTGATTTGTATCACGATGAATAAATATTCCTTTAACACAATTGAAGTTTGGAGGAATGAATAAATTTTAACCGGAGATAGAGTTCAACAACATTTGCAAGCACAGTTATTTTCTTCTTACTTGATTGTCACAAGGCAATTAAAAACAAAAAGTTTTCGTTAAAGCTGAGGGATAGGCATTCAATAGCCTTGAATTTTTATCGAAACTAAGTTAGAAAGAGTTTTCCGATTATAAGAACCGCAACGCATGATTAGGAAGTCAATTCGAGGAGCACATTGAGTTTCTTGGTGTTTTTTTTTCTTATGCCGAAACACAATCAAAGTTTCTCGTGTTTATACGATGAAACCACACAGTGCATAATCATGAGTTGAAATTCACTGAAATTAGCGGCATATTTCACACATGTAAACTGGAGAAATTTAATCGACGAAGAAAGATAATCTTTTTGAAATAATGAAAGCATATGTAGAATCGGTTGAATGAAGTTATAATCTTAACACATTGGAAAAATTTAAGTTGCACCAAAAACGACTGCGAGAAAAAAATTGTTGATCTATCTGGCATGGGTCATTTCAGAAGGCACGTCTGTAGCACACTTTCAAGTCACAGAATAATAGTTATAAACTGAAAGTACTTAATATGTATAGGTAAGGCAGGGATCACAAGGATTTAATTATTATTATTTTTTTTTTTGAAGGCGTATTTATCACAGGCACAGGTTAAAAAAACTGCACAAAAAAATCCTAGGTTGAAACAGCTTATCACTTACGTGGCACGGAAAAGGCATATTTAACTAACATGAACCACAGGACAAATCCAGGAACATATCGAAGATGTAGAAAAATTCAGGCACTTTTCGAAGGTGTAGACACTAGAGGAATCACGACAGCAGAAAAAAAAATCCAGCACATTGAGTAGTTGATATAGAGTTCTTTGGCGCACATCCTATGGAAATTGTTTTGTGAAAAATCCAGTTCATCAAAATTAGGCACCAATCTTATATCGAAAAGAAAGAATAGTAGTAACTTCGGAGTAGAATCAAGAATGGTTCGGAGTATGGGATAGACGAAGAATTTGTAGTAGCATCTGAAATAGGGGAAATTGTTTTCGGTGGGACATAGGCACTTAGGTCCCGAGAGACGTATAGTGAATTCACATGTTGTTTCCCGCAATGACTCAAGTTGACGACATCCTGCTGAGAACTGGAAAAAGTTTTGTTTCGACGAGGAAGAATCAAGAAGTATTTGACAAAAATCTTTTCTTTATTTTAAAACGATGAAAAAAAGACATATCTATGAAGTTATTCCACAGTTAATAATCCAAGGGTATGAGAAATCACATCTTGTATGATGGGGTGACAATCCAAATTTTTGACAGAGGAGCGAAGTAAGAATATCGAGAACTTAGGCTGCATATCCGAATTTTAAAAAGTGGGAAAATGTTTTAGGAGAGTACCATAGGGTGGCCAAGGGGCCAGATTATTTTAGATGTTACATCGGCTGCGGTCAGAGAGGAAAATGTATTTTTGATAATGACAGCGTGCGTTGGAAAGTATGCCAAACCATTTACATTTTTAGAGCAAAGAGTATTGTATTTTGCGTGGGAATTGTAACCGTTACAT
The DNA here is from genome assembly GCA_963931845.1 of Maratus michaelseni. NCBI lineage: Eukaryota > Metazoa > Arthropoda > Arachnida > Araneae > Salticidae > Maratus > Maratus michaelseni. The sequence goes on along the minus strand of OZ007587.1, from coordinate 387,701,799 downwards.
ATACATCATATCAACTTCATAATTGACGTCATTGGTAGGGAAATCTTTATTGGCGAAGATTGCACTTTGGCAAAAAAAAGAGAGTGAAATAGAATTTTGGCGGTTAGTTGTTTTGAGAAAATGCAGGAAAGATATTTCAGAAATATGTTATAAGGCGTCACTCAGACGGAATTAACATCTGGATTCAGTATGAAGTCAAAACTGACCATGAGAAAGGAAACATTTTATGCCTTGGATAATTTCATTTACATTGATGTGTGGGAGACCGAATAAAGTACGTTAATGGTAATTTACAAACAATATGTATGATTTTGACTAAAAGTTATCGTTGAAAGAGAATGATAAAAAGGTGCGCGTTTTAACAGCTGGGAATGTATATAAGTTACGATAATGCAGAAAGGGGAAAGTATATTTAATAAAATACTTAAAATATAGATTTCTTTAACTTTTGAAAAAGATATATATGATATCTTTACCGTAACTGCCCTGATAGAATAATTGAGAATGGGTATTTTATGCCTCATAGACCAGTTTTAAGAGAGGATAAATTAACTACCAAAGTGAGGATGGTTTTCGATGCTTCTTCTAAAGAAAAGCATTTAAATTCTTTAAATGACTGTTTATACCCAGGTCCTAATCTTAATCCGAACATACTTGATGTTATAATGAATTTTAGAAAATATAATATTGCATTTTGTGCTGATTTAGAAAAGGCCTTTTTGCAAATTGGGATTTGAGAAGAGGATCGGGATTATTTAAAATTTTTGTGGTTTGGTGACGAAAATGATAAATTATCTTTTTGAGATTTACTCGAGCTGCTTTTGGGGTAACTTGCAGTCCCTTTATTTTGGCTGCAACGATTAGATATCATATTCGGAAATATATTGATCATCCTGAAGTCGTTAAGATCTTGAATTCATTTTTGTACGTAGATGATTTAATAACGGGGTCAAAATCTGATGAAGACGCTTTTTATCTATCATCAACCGCTTCGGATATTTTTAGGGAAGCTGGTGTGAATTTGCGAAAATTCAATACTAATTCTGTTAAACTTAGAAAAATATGGGAGGAAAATATATTATGTGACTCAGAAGAAAATTCGAATAATTCTTTGAAGATTTTGGGATTATTATGGGATACCAATTGGGATATTTTACGTTTTGACGTACAATCCTTTCCTGATGATTGGAAATTTAATCCAACGAAACGCGTTGTTCTTAAAGCCATGTTAAAAATCTTTGATCCGATTGGATTCATCGCACCATTTTCTATTCGTATGAAAAGTTTGCTACAGGAAACATTGAAAAGGGGTTTGGAATGGGATGAAAAATTCCCTGATGATTTAAAAATTGGTGTTCAGAAATCGAACATTTAGATAAATTTGAGGTTCCCCGCAAATATTTTCCGCAGGGCTTAGAATTTTCAGACCCAATTGAAATTCATATTTTTCCGATGCCAGCCCTAAGGCTTATGGGGCTGTAGCTTATTTTCGATATATCACAAGTAATAATGAAATTATGACTAGTCTTATTTGGGCAAAATGTAGAGTTTCCCCGATTAAATGTTTGACAATCCCTCGTCTTGAATTAATGGGGGCATTAATAGCTGCTAGGATGTCTAAATATTTAAAAAATGTATTTAATTTTCAAAATTTGGAAATGCATATCTGGTCAGATTCCACTATTACGTTATACTGGATAAAAGGATCAGCCAAGAATTGGAAGCCCTTTGTGGCTAACAGGGTTGTAGAAATACAGTCTTTGACTGATCCGAAATTCTGGAAGTATATTCCGGGTAAGGATAACCCGAGTGATCTTACTAGAGGCGAGAATTTACATAACCTCACTAAAAATAAATTATGGTATTATGGTCCTGAATGGTTATCATTACCAAAGGTCAGTTGGCCAAAACCTGAAAAGGTACCATTTAACGTAAACCGTCTAAATGAAAGAAAATCATCGAAGTTGAGTTCTGGCCAAATATCTTGTACAGTAGGTGTTGTACCTTCAGACTCATTGTTAAAATTAGAAAATTTTAGTAATATTTTCAAATTACTAAACATCACAGCATGGATCTTCAGATTTCTAAATAATATCAAGAAAAGTAAAATTAAAATTTCAGGTGAGCTGACAGCTCCAGAAATTGAAAAAGCAGAAATTTATTGGATAAAACAAACTCAGTTATCTGTATTTAATCGTGAAATTGACTTTTTGAAAAAGGGAAAGCCCATCGAAAATGATTCAGCATTGTATAATCTGAATCCAAAATTATATGATAATGATTTACTAATTGTATCTGGCAGATTACAATTTTCAGAATTTTCTCAAAGGGAAAAACATCCTTTTATACTTCCAAATGGGAGTACTTAAACAAAATTATTGATTCAGAATCCCCATGAAAAGGTTTTCCATTATGGAATGGCAACTACATTAGCTCGTCTACGAGAAAAATATTTTATAATCAGAGCACGAAAATTGATAAAATCCGTACTGAAAAAATGCCTCATTTGTACAAAATTTAAAGCTTCTCCTGGAAAGCAGGAAATTGCACCTTTACCAAAAGATCGTATAATAGAATCCCCCCTTCCAGACCTGTGCTGTGGATTTTGCAGGTCCTATTTATGTCAAAGCAAAAACTGGCCAAGAAAAGGCTTACATCGTTACATCGTTCTTTTCACGCGCGCAGTCACTAGAGCCGTACATCTCGAATTGTTCTCCAATTTATCTACTGAAACGTTCCTTTTAGCATTTAAACGGTTTATAGACCGAAGAGGAATATGCAAAACTATGTATAGTGACAATGCGAAAACATTTATTAAAACTAATAATTTATTTAGAGAAGTTTGGAGCCGAATATCAAAAGCTGAAGTTTTACGATATTTTAATAAAAATAATATCGTTTGGAAATTTATTGTTCCAAGAGCCAGTTGGTGGGGGGGGGGGGGGATTTTGGGAACGAATGGTTCGTTCGGTAAAAACTCCGTTGAAGAAAGTTCTTGGTAGATCTTGTCTCTCATTTGAAGAAATTCAAACCACTTTAACCGAAATCGAGGCTGTGATTAATGGTCGCCCATTGACGTATGTCTATGAAGAAAACAGTGAACCGCTTCCACTTACACCTTCTCATTTTTTGATCGGGAAGCGAATAAATTCTCTACCAGATCTTCATTGTGTTTCAGAAACTAAATCGAATAAAATAACACTGACCAAATTTTTAAGATATCGAGATCAAGTTTTAAATCATTTTTGGAAACGTTGGAGACAGGAATATTTGCTAGAACTTCGTTCTGCCAATTTTACAGTTCCAGTCAAAACTCCAAAGCACATGTGGAAATGTGAACGAATTACAGAACTATTTTATGGAAGAGATTAAAAAATTAGATCTTGTGCCATTCAGACTGTTTCCAGTGTGATAAAAAGACCAGTCCAATTGATTTATAAATTGGAACTAGATATTATGGACTAAATGAACATTATGATGAACATTTTATTTTCATTTCCTTACTATTAATGTTTTCTAATCCCATTATTTTGTATATTTTAGTTTCAGTATTAACTCCTGTGAAAACTGTTTCTGTGTAATCTCCTTATTGTAAGTATGTTCTATTTTTATCTTATCAATGTAGTTTGAAATTTTTTAGAAATTAATTTGAATTATGAACAATAGTAATTGTTCATCCGGGGGCAGTGTGCAAAAACCTTCTGTTGTTTGGATTGGCGAAAATACGCGTCGCCAATAATAATTATTGTAACCCTTTCTTTTGCTGTTTTTCAGTTTTAATTCAGATTTAGATGAGATGTAATTCTGAACCGAGTACTCGGCGGTATATCCGAGTTTCTGAACCAGGCTTTTGCTTGGTAATAATAATAAATTTGTTAGTTTTATCTATCTGAACTTTTTATTGATGTGTAAATTAACGAGAAATTCTTAGTATGAAAAAGATCTGATTCGAAGAAGAAGCCATTAATTTCGTTTGAAATTCTTCATAGAGTACGAAAATTGAAAAATTCTGAATTCGAGATTAATTTTTGCAAAGGTAAAATGAATTGTTTCCGAACTTGCTATACACTTTGATTAAAAAATTTTAACTTTTTGGAAAAAAGCGGAAATGGTATACGAAAAATGTAAAAATATCTTTGGTGTAAGATAAGAGCATGTGTTTTTGGCCTTCTGAATAAAGACCGACTTCAAGACGATCAAATCTTCTGAATTCTGTGCCCTAATATCAAAGCAATATTGGTTATATTTAGATATAATAGTGCACCAATATTTCAGATGTTGGAAACACTTCCAATAAAATGTGAATAAAATATCAATATTTTTTAAATACTGTTTTGACCCTATACTAGAAATATTTGAAATAAAACGCCAGTATTGCATAAATATTGGATTTTCATTGAAAATATTGGTACTGACTTATGAAATATTTCTTACCAGTGTTACATCAATATTGACAAAATTTAAACGCCCTAATTTAGTTGAGATATTCCGTTCCAGCAGTGCTAATATTGGTCAAGATATAGTCAATATAAACAACAGCTACAGTGTTTTTTTTTTTGTTTTGTTACTAGAGTATGATTATTTTTTTTTTATCATCTGGGAATGTCCTTACATTGCTGATTGGCGCAGTATGTCACCAAAGAGACTAAACCTTATACACTAAACCTTTTGCATTCCACTAAACCTTATACAATTAATTACACAGGCCTGCAAAAAATACGTTTTGGAAATCGTTTTAACTTTTATGACTAATTTTTATGTTATTTTTAGTGCTGATTCCAAAAATGATATCCATTTGTTTCTATCACGTAAAGATTTTCCATAAAGTAGTTCCATATTTCGAAGGAAACAGTTGGAATCACGAAAGTTTGACATTTCTTTTAAATTCCATTAATTCAGAAATCCATACAAATTACATTTATATCCCAGTTCAAGTAATTGTTTAGCATATGTAGACAGTTACAAGTCCTTATAGCAACGTTTTTTCTTTACATCAAAACTTTTTTTGCCACTTATCCTCTTGTGAACTTTGCAGAGATTGTATCTTTGTAGCATTCAATAGTAATCAGCTATCATGCCGACATTTCATCTACCTTTATATCGCCTCTCCATTACCTTTATATCCTGGTGAAACCTTTCACCTTGTTTCTCACTAACTGTGCCTAAATTTTCAGGAAAATAGTCCAGGTGTGAATCAAGAAAATGAACTTTTAAGCTTATAACTACCTAAATCTTGAAACTTTTTTACCATCTCTTCTACAATAGATTTCTAGTTTGGGCCCTTTTTGTTTCCAAAAAAGGTAGTAATAAGTATGTTTGAAAGATTTCCAGGCTTTTCTTTCGTTTGTTTCCATTTTAGTCTCCAAATTTTCATCTTTAATCATTTTCCTGATGTCAGCTCTTACAAACACACCTTCTTCAGTTTTACTTTGGATAAAGCTGGAAACTGGTCACAAAAGTATTTGAAGCATTCGCCTGCTTTTGCTAAAGCATTGACAAATTATTTCAAAAGACCTAATTTTATGTGAAGCAGTGAAAGTAACAGTTTTTTTTTCTTTGGATCAACCAGATTGTTTCTTTAAATATTTTTGACTCTAGGAACTAATGTCTTCCTGATTGGCCATTTTTCTTGATGTAATATTTTTTTCTGTCTCAGCTGTCCCAATCGCAAAGAAAGCAGGGAAATTTGGTGTACCCTTTCTGCTGACTAAGAAACATAGAAATCACCTTAAGTAGGTGCCACCTTAAATCGACCATTTACCAATTCAGAGGAATATTCTGGATTGAATTAGTTTCTTCTTTCTTGTTTAGTATTTTAATGCACCAATTTATTATTTTAAGTCCATAAATATGTTTATAAAGTCACTACTTTTTTAGTCCGAAATATACTAAATTTGTAAAAAGTAGATTGCGATTTCTGATGAAGATTTATGCGATGGATTTTTCATTATTTTTCTAATAATCAGCATCCAAAAAACTACAAAAAACACCACTTATTTTACCAACATTTTTTTTCATCGCAGACCTGTGTTTTTTTACTCATGACTTCAGTGCTAAGTATTACTTTTGGGAATTACTTTTTCCCTTTCAATAAAGCCAAAAGCTATAAAAATTTAAAAATTATTAAATCAAGATTATTTTTCGTAAAATTACGATAATTGCTTCTAAAATTGTCACCACTACTGCCTTTGGATAAAAAATATTACTTTTCGCGAAAATTGGACTGAAGTCAAAATAAATCAATTTTTGGTTAATATAGCATCTTCTTTAATCTGCTTTATAACGTAACCAAATGTTACGTGACTTTTAAAATTTAATTTTGTAAATATTTGAATAATTATTTCTTAGGTTATTTATTACATTGCTGACATTTGTGTTAAGTGTTTTTTTTTTTTTTAAACCAAATTCTTCAATATTAACGAAAACAAACTAAATCTTTTTCGTAGTCAGAACAGTATCTTTTTTTTTTTTTCTTTTTTGGCTTTTTTAATAAAACTAACGTTACCAAAAATTTATTTTTTTTTAAATTTGATATTAATTTCTGTAACGGTTGCGATAACTATTTTCAATTAACATTATATTACAGATTCTAATTCATAAATATTGTTTTTTGAGAAATTTCTTCCATTTATGCGAGAAAAAAAATTAACCAACTTTCGGTCAATAAATACTATCTTCTTCTCTTTTCTTCAAAAAGTTCTAAAATTTAAAAATTCTCGATCATAATTAGTTTTTGTAATAATAGCAAATTTTAATACTAAACTTGTTTGATTGGTGATTTTGTGTGATAAATATTACTTTTTAACTCTTTCAGTATTAAACTAAAGATGTATATATACTTTAAAGTGATAAAACATGATACATAAAGGCTTATAAAAACCTTTTAATATAAAGATCGACATGTTTCGAGCGCACAAACGGCGACATTTTCAAGATCAAAATGATAAAAAAACTGTTCTCGCAAAAATTTTTGAAAATAAACATGATAAACATAAACCACGAGATCATGTATAATAAAAGCAGGTGCTTAACAATGGTTAACTGTAAACGTGAAAATTAACATTTTCTTATTGGTGTTTTAATTTTTTAATTGCTTTCAGTATTGTTACGTCGGGCATATCGCGTCTATTTGTACTGTTTATTCGGATATATCGCATTAGTTTACGCTATTCCCGAAAACATTGTTCAACATAACCGTACTTTTTACGTGACTTCAGGTGCGTGTAAAAAACAATCAGCGTAAATCCCAATTATTTATGTTAGTGGTAAAATTTTATTGTTTATTTATTTGGTAGGTTGTCATTCTTCCAACTTTTTATTATCGTAAGCAAGTTTAACAGGGTGATCCCGAATTCATGGTACAAACTTTAAGGGTTGGTACAGGACACTGTAACAATCATTTATTGTATAGGGAACGAGGGTCACAAATCCATTTATTTAGTCATGATTACAGGACGTCTTACTCCAATCCGAAGTCGCATTTTTGTTCATAACTTTAACAGTAGTGAAGATATTTTAACAAAATTCGCAACAGACTCATCTTTGCATGAATTGTAAGAATATTGTAAGGATATTGTAAGGATTGTATTAAAGTGTCGTCACTACTATTAAAGTTATGAACGAAACCGCCAATTCGCATTGCAGTGACACGTCCTGTAATTTTGACTAAATACAGTGGTGGCCAAAAGTTTGGACATTTTTTGAAAGTTTCATGTTTTTCAACTTTGTGTGCTTGTAGAATATATTAATTTTCACTTAAATAGAAACGTTTATATATCAAATTGAAGGTAATTTATTGTAGAATTTAATAATAAAAACAGTATTATAATATCTGTATTACAAAAAAAAGTTATGTTCATTTTAGTAGAACAAACAAACACAAATCGTTTTGAATAAGGACGTGTTTTGTAATAAAAGCGTACTAGCCAATCACAAACACTGTTCTGAGGACCAATCAAATGTCTGTAACTATAGTTTAGGTTATTTGGATGGTAAAAGAGTTATTGTTGTGGAAATATTTTGCGGAATGATGCATACTAGTACAATTAAATAGAGTATTGCTGTTTTTGAATATTTAAAGTCCTTTTTTTAATTAAACTAATTTTAAACAATGTCATCAAAAAGAAGAACTAATTAGACATCTACAAAAAGAAGCCGAATTGTCATATTGAGAGAAAATGGCCTCTCTTATGCAGAAATTGCAAGACAAGTTGGTGGTTCAGTGACTTGTTCTGGTGTACGAAAATTCTGTTTACGTTATGAAAAAACGAAATCAGTGGAAAATAAGGCTAAATCAGGCCGATAAAAATGCACAAGTGCTACTGCCGATAGAAAAATTAAACGGCTATGACTTCAAGATAGAAAAATTTCATCAGATGCCGTTAGATGTGAAATGAATGCAGCGGGTATTGCAGTAAGTTCAAGAACAATAAGAAGAAGGTTATCAGGATTTGAACTACAAGCTAGAATTCCAAGAAAAAAACCATATTTAAATCAAAAGCAACGCGAAAAAAGAGTTAAGTGGGCAAAACACATTAAATGGTCAGAAAATCAATGGAAGCAAGTAATCTGGAGCGATGAGAGTAAAATATCGCTCTTTGGTAGTGATGGTAGAAAATACGTGAGACGTAGAGTAGGAGAAGCACTTCATCCTGATTGCATTGAAGCAACTACAAAAAACCCAACAAATGTCATGATTTGGTCATGTATGTCTGCAGAAGGTGTGGGCCGAATTCAAGTGATTGATGGCATCTTGAATGCCAAAAAATACATCGAAACTGTCCTGGAACCAAAATTGATACCTTCCATCAGGGATCACTTACCCAACAACACACCATTTATTTTTCAGCAGGATTCAGCTCCATGCCACACAGCAAAAGTATGCAAAGCATGGTTTCAAAATAAAGGCATAGATATCTTACCATGGCCAGGAAACAGCCCTGATCTCAATCCAATTGAAAATTTGTGGCGACGTTTGAAAATTCTTGTACGGAAAAAAACGTCCATCCAATTAAAGACAACTTATTGAAGCTATTATTGATTCTTGGCACCATGTGATTACGAAAGATGAACTCCAAACACTCACTCGATGAAAAGACGCTGTGAAGCTGTCTTAAAAAATAAGGGTTATCCTACTAAGTATTGATTGTGTAAGTATCACTTTAAAAAAATGCAAATCTAAGATAGATCTTACTATTAGATGCATAACTGTTTTTGTAATACAGATACTGTAATACTGTTTTTATTATTAAATTTTACATTAAATTTCCTTCAATTTGATATATAAACGTTTGTATTTAAATGAAAATTAACATATTCTACAAGCACACAAAGTTGAAAAACATGAAACTTTCATAAAATGTCCGCACTTTTGGCCACCACTCTAGATAGATTTCTGTTCCTGGTTTCCTATACAATAAATGATTATTACAGTGCTCTGAACCAACCCTTAAAGATTGCACCATGAATTCGGGAGCACTCTGTATAGCGCTTTTTTTTCTTGCCTCACAGCATACGCAATATGATGAGGCCATACTGGATTATGCAAAAACAGAATGAATATTGAAATTGTATGACTGTAAGCAATGCCAGAGAAATTAGGATTTAACTGATTGTCAATTTAAAAACAAATTTTGTTGCTTTTAGCGTGTTATTATCTATACAATATTTTTTAGCCGAAATTTTCTAATATTATTTCATATTTTTCCAATGTATTTTTAATTTTCAAGGATTTATTGATTAATCTTCTTGTGGTACTATGAGACGTATCCCGAGTCATTTTAAGAATGGAATGTTTTAAATTATCATGAATTATGTTGTTCCTTCCATGTATATGATATCCCTAAACACTCTAACGTATATAAGCAATTTGTGTTTTTTTAGCATACTTGTTAATAATCTTGGAGATCGGGGACATTTTGAATTCATGGTATCAGAGTTAGTTAGAAAAACTTCTTGAAGAAAATATATTTTATCGATTTCAAATTTATGGGTGAGAAATATTGATTAGTTCGTAAAGGTTGTTCATTATGAATATGTTTATAATTCATTAAGACCCAATAAATATCTATGAAGAAGATTCTTTGAAATTGCGAATACATGCAGGAGACAAAGCATCTAATAAAGCTGTTGAATTACATTTTTTTTAATGATGGGGGTCATTCCATGGTAACTTACATTATATTTAGAATAATTTTCCTTAGTAATTTTCGCAATAGAACACCAAAAAATATTGAAAATGTAATGTTGATATGATTTTTTAATTAAACCTATCTAAAAGCAAAATTTAGATGAAAATGACTTACCTTTAGTGCTATTTCTTGAACACTGGCAATTATATTTATTATTGTAACTTACGTTCCTTTTTCGGCAAGGTAAATTACCATAGTAAATATAATTTTCAGAGTTCAAGAAATAGCACAAAAATTAAGTAATTTACATCCAAATTTTGCTTTGTATAGGTTTAATTAATAAATCATACGAACATTACATTTGAACATTTTTTAGTGTTATATTACTAAAATTACTGAAGTCAATTATTCTAAATGTAACGCAAGTTACCATGGAATGACCCATTGTGTAATGTTTTTTCTCATTTTAATTTAAAGTAAATTGAAATGTACCAGTGAAATAAGTAATCCCTTTTAGTAATAAATATACAGCAGTGAAATTAATAAAAGTAATTTTCAATTTTAATTGTAGTTTATAAATATTTTTGACTTCAATAAAAGAGTAAATGAGTAATATTGTTTTCACACTCAGCAAAATTGAAGAAACACATTTTTTGTTTATGTTTTTTTCTTTTTTATTAAACAATTTGTGTTTTCAAAATTCAAAAATTTAGTTGAATTTTAGCACTTTTGATTTTCATTTACACTTTTAGCGTTCATATTGTTTTTATTGTTTTATAGAGGCTTGTGGTTTATACATTATACAAGAAAGTTATGCGAAATATTTTTACAATTTATTTGTTTTTCTACGCATGCGCTTGAAATGCCTAATTTTTACTAAAGCTACATATACCTAAACTACCAGGTTAGGTCGAAATGTCAGACAACCGTTTATATAGCATGAGCCATCATACAGCGTCGTTATAAAGTTACATTACTCAGACAAATCTCGAGACCGTTCTGATTGACGGAATTCATTGAAACTTAGTTACATTATATGGGAAAAAAAGGAAGAGAAATAGTGAATAAAAAAATAGTTCAAATTTCGAGAACCAGGTGAAAAGATAGCACATAAAGAACCGGAGCCACAGATTGGAAACATAAAATTTTATTAATCACAGCATTTGTTCAATGTGTATTCTATTTGTGTCAATAACACGTTCAAAGCGTGTTAAAACATGTTTAATAAAAGCACGAAGAGATTCTTCAAGAATTGAAGCGACATGGCATGTTATGCTTGCTTTCTGTTGAACATGTTTTAACATGCTTTGAACATGTCAGTGACACAAATGGAATGCACATTGAACAAATGCTGTAATTAAATAAAGTGTTATGTTTACAATTTGTGTTTCCGGTTCTTTATGCACCATCTTTTCACCCGGTGGTCCAAATTTGAAATATTTTGTCATTAGATATTTCTCTTTTCCATGGTCCATATAACGAAAAACAACTAAAACGGGCTCCAGATTAATCTGAGAAGGTTAATTATAATTATAATCACCCTGTACATACCTGAACGGCGCGCGGCTTGATGTAAAATATTAACCGGCATACATGTATGAATGCAGAATTGCCACTGGCGACGACTTCTTTTATTGTTTTGCCTACCACTACTTAAAAACAATAATATTTGTGTCAGATTTCTGCTAATCTTCTAGAAAAATTATATTTCTTTATAAATAGTGGTAGTGTGGTAACGTGAGACGATGTATATATAATTAATACAATCCATTATCGTTTGAAACGAAAAAAACTTTATTGTAAATTAACATTAAAAAATAAAAATAAAAATGAAAAAATATGATAATCATATCCATGCTGTAAAATTACAATGTCAGAAAAACCAAGATTCTGACGTCCGCTCAAAAAAGAACCTCACTCCAACTTGTTCAACATCCAACTTGTGTCTCTCGTATCCTATCCTAGCATACTTCCTCTCCGGAAAACTGGTCTTTTTTCTATAGGGAAAGAAACGCCCTCTAGCCTCCTATGATTGACAATCCCCTTTAATTCTATACTTACCAAGTTAGAATTTCCACTTCATAGGGGCTTAGTTCTTTTGTATCCAAAAGAATTGCTTTTACATTTCTTATCCACTTATTCAGAGAGTATTGCTTTCAATACAACGCATGCATTCCAGCCTGGCTTATCACAAGGTGACAATGAAATTCACCATTCAATAGAATTTTTCTCAAAAGAGATCAATCTATCAGATTATTTTCATTCCAGAGAGATTATCCCTTTTCTACAAGTAAGGGATTAGTTGATTCATGTCAACTCATCACAACACCTCCCCCTAAAGAAAAATTTCTGGAAGAAATTTGGCATATACATGAATAAAATAAGCTCCTTCAATCAACTTCTAAAGCGGTCATCAAAGTATAAAGGAATTTAGAATAACATATGAAATCTCTATAGAATACAAACACATTCCCATACTCAGTATTTGATAGACCACACTGTCAATAGGATTTACTATAATCCCTTACCTACAATACCTAAGCATAATTCCAGGAATAATTTATACAATTGATGCCCTAAGAAACACTTTTGAAATTTTTTTACATACATATAATACCAAATACAGATTACACTTTACATGATTCTAACAAAAAATAATAATAAAAAGAAAGAATAAATCCATATATAACACAATGCCTAATACAATTCTCCCAAAAACCTTTTGCTTAAAAGCCTAATTTTAGACGCTTCTACAAACAAAAAGAACGCATACTAAATTATGCAATTATTAAATTAATGAAGTTTTACTATTACGAAAATATTAAGCATTAAATGATAAATAAACCCTATATAGATATTACAATAATGAGTACTCCCGAATTTAGAATAAAACTTAATTTAGAGAATTCTCCCAAAAACCAATATCTAAATTACTTCTATCAGAAAATCTTTTCGACAATAAATTTCGCTTTACAACTTCATAATCATAATTTTTCCTTTCAAAATCTTGTTTGATTTTAATAAATCTTTCTTTGTGATCCGTTTTAAAAACAGAATGCTCCATTCTTTTTAACTTTGATTTTCCATATCCATTTTCTTGGCATTTAGCACCCCAATTTACTCTATTATTTACCTTCATCCAAGAGTTATTTTTTCTGGCCACAGTCATAGGTGAACTCAATTTCTTTCTAATTCTATTTCTAACATGCTCAACTCCCATACTACCAACAAAATACCTGGATATATTTACAGCATGCTCAGAATTCTTTTTCCGAAATTGACCTCCTTTACCTGACCTTTTATCACCATCCGTTTTAGACGCATCCTCTTTTGTATCGATCAATTTAGACCCTTTTTCCAAATTCCTATCAGTCACGTCTCCCGGTGAATTTTCCTCCATCTCATTAACAGACTTATTATCCCTTTCACAGATTTCATTTACAACCATTTTTCTAACAAATTTTTGCTTATGATCGCTAGATAATCTGAAGGTTCCCTGCCCATTCAATTCTCTCCAATTTTCCACTTGTTTACACACTGAATTTTGCTTATCCATGCTTCCAAATTTTAAGAATTCATAAACAGCGGGTGTTATTAGTGGAGGAGAATTTAGTTTTCTCACAACTGCAACCACCACATTATTTTCAACATACTCTTTTTCATCTTCTATTAAAGCAACCGGCACGGACACCAAATCCGCCTTTTGTCTACTTCCAAGGGCCGGTATAAGAAAGACATTTCCCACTTTCTTCGCACTCCACGGAATGTCATTAGCATCAAAAACCGCAATTTGCGCCCCTGTGTCCTTAATCGCTTTTACTTTCTTACCATTCACGCATAAATCAACCATAGGTAATTCGGTTTCCACACCTTCCTTATTATTTATACCTTTTCCATCACTAGTAATAATCCAACCTAGGTTTCTATTCTCATAATTAGATTTACCGTTTAACCATTCCGTACAATTTTGTTTCACGTGACCTGGTTTTAAACAAAAAAAAAATGTCATTTGCATTTGTTTTTCAAAAGTCTGGTCCTTCTTAAATTTAACATTTTTCGCAATATCTTTTCTATTTACAATTTAGATTTAATTTTATTCTTAATATTAGAATTAAAGGTATCTCCACGATTTTCCTGAAAAGATTTATTTTCTCAAGGTTTTCTTTCCAATCTCTCAAATTCCCTTCTAACACTTTCAAACCTATCTGATTTTTCTGCGAGCTTAGAAGCAATCTTCATTTCCTCCCAATCATCCATAAATTTTTCTTTTATCTCAAAAGGGACATGTTATTTCAATTGTTCCGTGAGCATTAGTTCTTTTAAGGATTCAAAATCCCTCACTTCTAATGACTCTAACCAATTATCAAGATAACCCCTTAACTCGTAAATCAGATCCACCCATAATTCATCAGATTTTCTTTGATGATTTTCAAATTTTTGCCTCAAGGCGCCTGTACTCAGCTTAAACCTATTTAACAAAACTTTCTTTATATACTGAAAATCATCCCACTTGTCTACAGGTTGCTTAACTATAATTTGAGCAATGGCCGAAGGTAATAAAGGAATTAATTGACTAACCCAAACCTCCTGAGAAATTTTAGCTTTCTCGGCTTGCCTTTCAAAAATCATAAAGAAAAGAGTAATATTGATTAATTTGGAATCGAAACGTGGAACTAAATCTTTTAAATTTACTCTAGAAGTTTTATGCGAATCAACATTCGATGCATTCGATGAAACTCTAACAATATCCATAGAATTTTGAATACGCAATTTTTCTAATTCAAATTGCTGCTTAAGTTTATCTAATTCAAGTTGTTTATCAAGTTTATTTAATTCAAATTGTTTTTCTGATTCAAATTGTTTAAGTTTTACTTCTTGCGCTATCCGATCTAATTCAATTTGCCTCTCTCTTTCTTTACAATCTAATTCAATTTGTTTTTCCTGTACTTTCCGCTCCGCCTCCTGTTCAAGAATATACTGCAAGCGAATTTTCGCGAAATTTTCATTATAATCACCAGCACTAACAATAGCCTGAATTATAGCTTGATTTCTACACGTTTCGGACACACTGGTCTCAAATTCATCTGCTAATAACAGCAAGACGCTTTTATTATATTTTACTAAATACTCTACCATATTTTCCCCCAAAATGTAATAAATTTCAAAATATCAGATATATTCAATTTACGATAATACAATAAAAACAGAAATAGAATTTTCTTCACTATACGTATAATAATGTATTCAAAAACGACACAATTTCAATATAGCAAATTCTCATGCAACAGTGACGTCTTTCAAACTGAGTATATCCCCCCAAAATAAATCTTATACCCAACAGTACAGTATAATATCAATTTATTTTGAAACATTAATCATAATCATCCACAGTATACCCATAAAATTAAGCTATAACTTTATTACTGTAATAAATAAAATGTATATAAACAAAACCTCTTATTTCCAAAAGTTTTATACAAAATTATGATTAAAATACCCTGATTAATAATCTCAATTAATCAATAACAATTTACTATACCCCAAGTAAATTTTAACATATAGATAAGTATATAATTTTCTTAACCCAATATTATACCTAACAGATACCAGAAAATCAACAAAAAGAAATTTCTAACTAAAAATTTAAGTACTAAATTAATAGCTTCCCTAGAATTCTTAAATTTCACATAGAGTTTGGTTCCCCAAAATTAAAATTTATACACAAACTTTAATTTAAAACAGACCTCAATAGAAGATTTCATAAAAGAGCTTACCTCCAGATGCAGATATTTCCTCCACACTGATATCAGGCTTCCAAGCACTTTTAAAGATGATATACACACAGATGTTTGAAGATTTGAAGATACTAATTTCACTGATGAGGCACTAATTTCACCTTAGATCCGTATGTAGACAACTCAGATGGTACACCGCATATCTTCATTCCACTGATATATTTTGAAACACACACACGTAGCACAAAGTCTATAGTTGACTGTTCATACACCACACAGCTTTAGTCGATAAAGTTCTTTTACCAGTTCTCTACTTGCTAGAACTCCGAGAAAAACCACAACTCCAATTAGACTTCACAACTCTGCTTATCCTTTTTCACTGGCTCTTCATCTGTTTAATCAGGTTAACACATAGATCCTAATCTAATTTACTCTAGATCACATATCCCAGTTGCTGCCACCAATTAATTATATATACTATAGCTGTGGTAACGTGAGACGATGTATATATAATTAATACAATCCATTATCGTTTGAAACAAAAAAAACTTTATTGTAAATTAACATTAAAAAATAAAAATAAAAATGAAAAAATATGATAAATGATATAAATATGATAAATATGATAATATGATAAAAATATGATATCCATGCTGTGAAATTACAATGTCAGAAAAACCAAGATTCTGACGTCCGCTCAAAAAAGTACCTCACTCCAACTTGTTCAACATCCAACTTGTGTCTCTCGTACCCTATCCTAGCATACTTCCTCTCCGGAAAACTGGTCTTTTTTCTATAGGAAAAGAAACGCCCTCTAGCCTCCTATGATTGACAATCCCCTTTAATCCTATACTTACCAAGTTAGAATTTCCACTTCATAGAGGCTTAGTTCTTTTGTATCCAAAAAAATTGCTTTTACATTTCTTATCCACTCATTCAGAGAGTATTGCTTTCAATACAACGCATGCATTCCAGCCTGGCTTATCTCAAGGTGACAATGAAATTCACCATTCAATAGAATTTTTCTCAAAAGAGATCAATCTATCAGATTATTTTCATTCCAGAGGGATTATCCCTTTTCTACAAGTAAGGGATTAGTTGATTCACGTCAACTCATTACAGTAGGAAAAGTAATAAAATAATAGTCTCAAGTGGCAACCCTGTGAATTACGAACATAGAGCGAAAAGTGCCTGCTACATACCTAGTAGTCAACATGTAAAAAATTCTTATTTCTTAAAATTGGCTAGATTAAATACATAACTCAAGACGTACTTCATGAGGGTCGAGTTTATTTTCTTAACCTGCACATTGTAATTTTAGTTAAATTTCGTACACTGTCAAAAATTGCAATTATTTCTTAATCTACGAAAATATAAAAGAAAAATTACCATAGTCTCTTCCGTGTTATCCACGATTCCGAAATGTGTTTTTTATTATCAGAAAAACTAGAAACTAATATATTTTCGAGATTTAGCGAAGTATTTATAAAAACAAATCTTTGGCTGACACTAATTTTAGGAAACTATTCCGAGTAGTTTTAATAGTGTATTAATCTGTTTTCTCAAACCGGAATATCGGCAATTGGGCTGCTATTTATTCTCAATTCAACATTTTTAGCTGCGTAATGGAATTTATACTTGCAAGAGTAACAAAATAATAGAAAATTTAATGCTGATAATTTATCATGTTTGTCTGTAAACCATGTTTGTTGAACATGAAAATGTTCAACATCAAATGTTTCAAATGTTTACTTGATATTGAATAGCACCCGAAAAACCTATATGAAAGGTTGAGAAAACTGATTACTACACTATTGAAACGATTCCGAAACGTTTCCAAAAATCATCGGCAGAAAAAAAAACAAAAAAATAAACAAACATTAGCCGTCGATTTAAAATATGATTCTTTAAATCTCAAAAATATATTGGTTTCTGAGGTTTCTAAAGACAAAGAATGCTTTTCGGAATCGTGAGTAATTCGGAAGAGGTTATTGTTTATTTACGTTTGTGGTTATATTATATTTTCCTAGATTAAGAAATATATATATATATATTTATAGTGTAATGAATTTTTAATTAATAACTTTATCCATCACATATTTTCTTAGTAAATGAAAACTAGAGAAGGAAAGAAAATATTTTTTATCGATATGATAATAGATTTTTGATTTCCTTTCTTTTAAAAAAAGAAGCCCTCGAGGATTTTGGTTAAAAAAATAAAAGCGTTTCATCAATGTACAATTTATATTTCCCTAAAAATATCAATGAAAACATTAAAAAATCAAAAAAGATGAATTCATTTTAATACATCTCGAAAATTCCAATTATTTATCTAAATTTAAAAGAAAAATCCTTACAAAAAACAGCCACACATCTAAAGAAAAAAAATGCATGAAAATAAAGCCGAATCTGTCCGCTTGATTTCTTTATTCAGACTATTTTTTTCGTTATCTAGTTCTTTTGAGGCTAAGCTTTCGGTTTAGGATGGAGAAAAAAATTATTTAAGCTCCTGTTATAATATTTTGCTGATGTGACATTCGAACAGCACATAATGTAATTATATTCTTTATGAAAATGCCTGAGCGTGTTATATTCAAATTCCCCTTTAAAAATTCATTCATTTGTTTATTCATTTCGTATATCTCTGAAAGTGTACTCATTTAAACATTGAGATTTCGACTTCAGTTATATTGTAAATAAATTCAAGAAGAATTCATTTTAAAGTTATTACGCCTCTGCTTCACAAAATTTTCATATTATGTGAAAACATTTGTTATTTGTGTAGTGAATGGTTGTTTAAATTTATATAACTTGAAATAGCATTAGGTAAATAGATAGTTAAATGCCCAATTTGTCCATTTGAGAAGCCTCACCTTTACTCGTGAATGATTGTTTTTCATTGAAACTGTATAATAAACTAAGTTGTGTAAAAAAGACAAATGTTTCTTAATATATACGT
Organism: Maratus michaelseni; assembly: GCA_963931845.1. Lineage (NCBI taxonomy): Eukaryota > Metazoa > Arthropoda > Arachnida > Araneae > Salticidae > Maratus > Maratus michaelseni. Next base: position 387,682,975 of record OZ007587.1, on the reverse strand, counting down.
AAATATAATATATCATTAAACAAAAAGATGCAATAACCTGTTCCGAGTTACGCCCGAATCCAAAATGCGTTCTTTATCATTAGGAACCTCAGAAAGCAATATTTTAAAAATATTTTAAAAATAATTTATTAAAACGAAGTTTCTTTTGCTGCAAATGATTTTCAGAAATGTTTCGAGTACTTTTTATAGCACAAGAATGAATTTTCTCAAACTGATATTGTTTGGGTGTAATATCAGTTCTTTATGCATGCTATAACCAGTTATTTGTTTATAATTTGATTCTCATCATAATAACAAATTGCATCATTTTCTGTAAATTAACTATAAACAACTGCTGGGTTGTTTCCATGTGATTTTTGATTATGATGAGAGAAACCTGATGTAATTACATTCTGAACTCATAAGAGATAAATTTTTATCTTATAATGATTTTCATATTAATTATTCGTCTATAATGATTTTTATGTAATTTATTATCTTATAATGATTTTCCATCTAATTTATTGTTTATAATGATTTTGAGATAATTTAATGTTTATTATTGGCAATAAATATATTATGCCAAACATTATGTTGCGATTTTTAGATTGATGATGTCATTGCGGAAGTTTTCACTGAAAACTTGCATGAAGATTCATATTAAAAAAACAAATATGAACCTTCATGAAAGTTTTCAGTCTTGTCTCGGATATCTTGAGAGAAAAATGTAAAATGAATATGGAAAGTTCAGCATTTGAAGCTGAAATAATTAGAAAACAAATAGTTTATCATGATTTTAAAAATAATTCTCAGTTCTTTATATGTTTAATAATAAACTATATTTATCTAATCGCTCTCCCCCTCCTGACATTGTAGAGATACTTATTTCTCATGGATACACATATATATTTTTTTTCATATATATCTATTTTTATGATGACATCCATTCCCAATTAAACATTCTCAGATTTGCTATGTTTTTTATCCATGTAAGTGTAATAGAATAGTATTAATTTTTATTGATATGTAAATGCTGTTAAGTTATCGTATTTGTCTCTAAAATATGTTTGTTGAACATGAAAATATTTACTTGAGAAATGGATAGCATTTGAAAAACTTATATACCAGGAAGAGAAAACTGATTAATACACAATAATAACGACTCAGAAACGTTTCCGAAAATACGTGGCAGATAAAAAATTTTGTTTTATAAATGCTTCTTTAAATCTTAAAAATATATTATTTTATAAGGTTCCTAAAGATAAAGAATGCTTTTTCGAAATCATGGATAATTTGGAAAATGGTAATGCATATTTTCGTTTGTGGTTATGTTATATTTTCCTGTATTAAAAAAAAACATTTATATTTGTTATCGTGTAGTGCAATCCATCATTAATTACTTTATTCATCTCATATTTTCATAGTAAATAAAAACTAAAAAAGCAAAGAAAATACTTTTTATTGACAATACATTTTTGACTTTATTCCCGTTACAAAGAAGCCCTCGAGGATTTTGATTAAAAAAATAAAAGAGTTTCATCAAAGTACAATTTATATTTCACTTAAGAATATCAAGAAAAACATTAAAGAATCAGAAAAAAGATGAATGCATTTTAAAAGAAGTCAAAAATTCCAATTATATCTCTAAATTTAAAAGAAAAATCCTTACGAAAAGCCACCACAAATGTAATGAAGTAAAAATGCATGAAAATAAAGCCGAATCTGCCAGCTTGATTGCTTTATTCAGACTATTTTTTTCGCTATCTAGTTCTTTTGAGGTAAAGCTTTCGATTTATGATGGAGAAAAAAATTATTTAAGCTACTGTTAAAATATTTTGCTGATGTGACAATCGAACAGCACATAATGCAATTATATTCTTTATGAAAATGCCTGAGCATGTCATATTCAAATTCCCCTTTAAAAATTCATTTATTGGTTTATTCATTTCGTATCTCTGAAAGTGTACTCATTTAAACATTGCTATTTCGACTTCAGTTATATTGTAAATAAGTGTTAGAAGCATTAATTTTAAAGTCATTACACCGCTGCTTCACAAAATTTCCATTTTATGTGAAAACATTTGTTATTTGTGTAGGGAATGGTTGTTTAAATTTATATAACTTGAAATAGCATAAGATAAATAGATAGTTAAATGTCCAATTTTGGCCATATCAGAGGCCGCGGCTTTTCTCTCGAATGATTGCCATTTGTTGAAACTGTGTAACAAACTACGCTGTATAAAAAATACATTAGAAACCTCAGAAACCAATATTTTTTAAGGAGTTAAAAGAGTAATTTATAAAAACAAAGTTTCTTTTGCTGTAAATGATTTTCGGAAACGTTTCGAGTACTTTTTATAGCGCAAGAATAAATTATCTCAAACTGATTTATAATTTTTTAGGTGGTTATCCATTCTCAAGTAAACATTTTCAGATATGCAGTGTAATTTACACATGCAAGTGTAATAGAATAGTATTAATTTTTATGGATATGTAAATGCTGTTAAGGGGTCTCAGGAGTCTTACTTTTCCTCCGAAGTTTGCATCATGTCACATTTTATTTTATATCTGAATTCATAATACACACAATAAAATGAAATATTTAACACTAATAGGTCAATATCAGCTTGATTTAACATAATTATTTCAATGTTGTACAATTCATATTTAATTATTTAAAAAAGTTAAAAGTATTAAAAAAAGTAAAAAAAAAATTAAAAAATTCGCCTGGTATCTACTGCGCGCAAGGTTGTAAAAAATATTGCTTCAAAAAAAAAAAAAAAAAAAAAAAAAAAAAAAACTGATAATGATGTAAAATGTATGTATCTTGAACTTATACTTCAATTTCAAGAAATTAAAAAATTAATTTTTCTTAAATTTAAATTTAAACTGTAAAATGTTTAAAAAATTCATTTTTTGTTGAAAAAATGCCAATTTTAAAATAAATTAAATTTTTAATTGCTTGAAATTGAAGTATAAGTTCAAGATACATACATTTTACATCATTATCAGTTTTGCTTGTTATTTTTTAAGCAATATTTTTTCTAAAACCTTGCGCGCAGTGAATACCAGGCAAAAAAGAATTTGTATATTTTTTTTAATTTAAACTTTTTTAAAATAATTAAATATGAATTGTACAACATTGAAATACTTATGTTAATTCAAGCAGATATTGACCTATTAGTGGTAAAAATTTCATTTTATTGTGTGTTATATGAAATCAGATATAAAATATAATGTGACATGATGCAAACTTGCATATTTGGAGGAAAAGTAAGACTTCTGAAGCCCCTGTATCGTGTTTGTCTGTAGAACATGTTTGTTGAACATGAAATTGTTTACTTGAGAATGGATAGCATCTGAAAAACCTATATGTCAGGATGACAAAACTGATTAATGCACAATAAAAACGACTGAGAACGTTTTCGAAAATCCGTGGCAAAAATTTTGTTTTACAAATGCTTCTTTAAATCTTGAAAATATATTAGTTTATGAGCTTCTTAAAGATGAAGAATGCTTTTCGAAATCGTGGGTAATTCGGAAGAGGTTAGTGTATATTTTCGTTTGTGGTTATATTATATTTTCTAGATTAAAAAACACTTGTCTTTTTATAGAGTGCAGCGCAATTCTTCATTAATTATTTTATTCATCCCTTTTTTTCTTAATAAATAAAAACTAAAATAAAAAAGAAATTATTCTTTACCAAAATGATAACAGATTTTTGACTTTCTTTCTCTTAAAAAAAAAAAGACCTAAGAATTTCGATTACAAAAAAAAAAGCATCAAAATGCATCAAAATGCAATTTATATTTCAATAAAGAATATCAAGGAAAATATTAAAAATTAAAAAAAAATGATGAATTCGTTTTACAAAAAGTCAAAAATTCTAATTATTTCTCTAAATGTAAAGGAAAATTTCTTACGAAAAGCTGTCACAAATGCAAAGAAATAAAAATGCATGAAAATAAAGTCGAATCAGTCTGCTTGATTGCTTTATTCTTACTACTTTTTAGTCATCTTCGTTCTTTTGATGCAAGTCTTTAAGTTTATGATAGAGAAAATTTTTATTTAAGCTTCTGCTCTAACCTTTTGCTGGTGTGACATTCAAACAGCAGAAAATGCCACTATATTTTGAATGAAAACTCCTGAGCGTGTCCTAATTCAAATTCCCCTTTAAAAACTCATTCATTGGTTTATAAATTTCGTATCACCGTAATTGTGCTTTCATTTAAACATTGTGATTTTGATTTCCATTATATTGTAAATACATGCAAGAAAACACATTCCTAAAGTCATTACACCGCTGTTTCAGAAAATATCCATATTATGTGATAAACATTTGCTTGTGTAGATTAAGGATTATTTAAATTTACGTAACTCGGAATAGTATTAGATAAAGAGATAGTTAAATGTTCAATTTGCCTATTTCAGAGGCCACGGCTTTTCTCTCGAATGGTTGCCATTTCATGAAATTGATTAATAAACTATACGCTGTATAAAAAAGACAAATCTTTCTTAATCTAGGAAAATATAATATTACCGCAAACGAAACTATACAATAACCTGTTCCGAGTAACGCACGAATCCAAACAGCGTTCTTCATTTGTAGAAACCTCAGAAACCAATATATATTTTTAGATTTAAAGAATTTATGTATTTAAAATGAAAAGCGCATTCTGTCAAATCCACATTGAAATCGTCTCTTTGCGCATGCGTCAACTTTTTTTTTAATGCTTCTACCCTCAGAAACGGGAAACCTGATTGATTAATCCAACCCTCACCTCTTTATCCTTGGGGGGATTGAAAAGGGTTGATTGAAACGGATGAAGCCGATTCATTGCATTCAAAGCATAGACCTTCTAATATATTTTTGCTCTGAAGTTGAAAGCTAAAGCTTTTTTTACATGTTTTCGCTACTAAATATGCATATTTTTTCGCAAAATTTTAAAGAGAGTTTGATGCAGTTATATTTATAACCGATTGAAGTGTCAGAGAGTTCGGAAGATGAGACTTTTTTTTTTTGCTATGTTAAAGGAGCCGATGCGAAAACAAACAAACAAACAAAAAAGTGGGAAGAAAACATTTCTTTTACAACTATATAACAATATTTTTTCACGAAATTTTTACACGGGCTGTAAAACCGTTTTATTTATCACCAATAACGATTTCAAAGTGTTCGGACAAAAATGACTTTTTATTTTAAAACTATGTAACGACCCTAGGTAAAAAAACAAGAAAATGAGTGCTTTTATCACTAAATATCAATATATTTTCGCGAATTTTTCATTTTAAAATATAATTTCATACAAAATTGGGTTAAAGATATAAAAAATAAGAACTTGATTTTTTTTTTAAATTTATTATCACGGGCCCGGGCAACGCCGGGCGGGGGTCAGCTATTCATTTATAAAAATACAGTTTATTTTGCTGCCACTGATTTTCGAAAATGTTTTCGAGGAGTTTTAATAGCACAAGAATTACTACTTTCAAAGTAATATATCTATTTGTAGGATGCTGTTTATTCTCAGTTAAACATTTTCGGACATGTAATGGAATTTATATACACTGTAAAAAATGACCAATGTTTTTTATTTTATGAAAATATACTATAACCACGAACGAAAATACAATAAAATCTTCTGAGTTATCCGAAATTCTGAATAGCGTATTCCATTGTCTTTTGAATCCCCAGAAACCAATACATTTCCAAAATTTATAGAATTATTTATAAAAACAAAGTATCTTTCGCTGCCCGTATTTTTCAGAAACGTTTCTGAAGGGTTTTTATAGTGTATTAATTAGTGTCCTCAGCCTGGAATACCTGCTTTTCGAATGTCATCCATTCTCAAGTAAACGTTTTCAGCCGCATAAGTTAATTTATACATGAAAGAGTAAAGAAATAATCTTAATTTTAATGTTATTGTTAACGCTGTTAATTTTGTATGTTTGTCTGTTAAACATATTTTTTGAACATGAAAACGTTTACTTGTGAATGGATAGCATTCGAAAAACAGATATTCCAGGCTGAGGATACTAATTAATTCAAAATAAAAACCCTTCGGAAACGTTTCTGAAAAATACGGGCAGCAAAAAATACTTTGTTTTTATAAATAATTCTTTAAATTTTGGAAATGTATTGGTTTCTGGGGATTCAAAAAACAGTGGAACACCCTATTCGGAATTTCAGATAACTCAGAAGATTTTATTATATTTTCGTTCGTGGTTATAGTGTATTTTCATAAAATGAGAAACATTGGTCATTTTTTACAGTGTATGCAAGAGTAACAAATAATATTTTAATTTTAATGTTAATGTTAATGCTGTTAATGTATCGTGTTTGTCTGTAAAACATGTTTATTGAACATGAAAATGCTTACTTGAGAACAGATACAGTATAAATTCACTGCAGACATTGAGAACACGCATTTGGAACAATTTGGTGCAAAAAAAAAGTGTTCCAGTTATCTTAATGTGTACTGAATGTTTTCCCTTAATGTGTTCCGAATATGATCCGGTATAAAGAAGGTGTTCTGAAAGTGTTCTGTTCAGTATATCTGTTAAATCTAAACTTGGGAACATATTTGAGAACGAATTGGGAGAACATTTGGGCACACTTGCGAAACCATCGCTTTCAAAAAGTACGATATAAATCGTGCTGAACAAAAGAAGTGCTCTCAGAAGTATTCTAAAAACTGTTCCAAAAAGTGCGCTTCAAAGTGTTCTAAAAAAGGTGACAAAATAAGTGTTCTGAAAAATGTATAAAAATTTGCAGTGTAGCATCCGAAAAACGTATATGCTGGGTTTAGAAAACGGATTATTAAACTATAAAAACGACTCGGAAATGTTTCCGAAAATCATCGGCAGCAAAAGAAACATTTTAAACGATGCTTCTTTAAATATCGAAAATATAGTCGTTTATGAGGTTCTTAAATATAAAGAAAACTTTTAAAAATCGGGAGCAATCCGGAAGAGGTTATTGTGTATTTTCGTTTGTGGTTATATTATATTTTCCTAGATTAAAAAAAACCACTTTTTTTTAGAGTGTAGTGCAAACCTTCATTAATTACTTTATTCATCTCACATTTTCTTAGTAAATAAAAACTAAAGAAGGAAAGAAAATATTTTTTATCGACGTGATAATAGATTTTAGGCTTTCTTCCTCTTAAAAAAAGAAGCCCTCAAGGATTTTGATTAAAAACATAAAAGAGTTTCATAAAATTTCAATTTATATTTCACTAAAGAATATCAAGAAAAATATTAAAGAATCAAATAAAGGATGAAGGCAATTTAAAAGAAGTAAAAAATTCGAATTATTTCTCTAAATTAAAAAAACAACATAAAAAGCAGTCACAAAAGTAAAGAAATAAAAATGCATGAAAATAAAGCCGAATCTGTCTACTTGATTGCTTTATTCAGACTATTTTTTTTTCATCTAGTTCTTTTGATGCAAGCTTTTCGGTTTATGATGGAGAATTTTATTTAAGCTTCCGTTCTAATCTTTTGCCGATGTGACATTCGAGCAGCACAAAATACAATTATGTTCTGACTTAAAATGCCTGAGCATGTCATATTCAAATTCCCCTTTCAAAATTCATTCATTGGTTTATTCATTTTGCATCTCAGTAAGTGTACTATCATAATAAATGTTGAAATTTCGACTTCAGTTATATGCTAAATAAATTCACAAAGAAATATTTTTGAAGTCATTATACCGCTGCTTTTTACAAAATTTCCACATTCTGCAAAAAAAAAAAAAAAAAAAAAATATTGTGTAGGAGAAGGGTTCTTCAAGTTTACATAAATCAGAATGTACTAAATAAAGAGATAGTTAAATTCCCTATTTGACCATTTCAGAAGCCGCAGCTTTTCTTCTGAATGATTGTCATTTGTCAGAAATGTAAAATAAACTACATTGAAAAAAAAAGACAAATGTTTCTTAACCTACGAAAATATAATCTAACAATGAACGAAAATATACGAGGGGGTGCTTATAAGTTCCTGGTTTTGATTACTTATAGTTGAAATAGAAAAACAAGTTTAGGTTCATTTGAAAGATTAAAATCTTAGTATGTAATTCTAAAAATGTCAGGTGTTTCTAATAATTAGTAATTTTTCTGTTGCAGGGGAAAAGCTGAGATGGCAGAAGCACAAGAAAGTCTCACGTCTTTGGAGTTACGAAGTGTCATGAAGTTTTTGTTTCTACAGGGAAAGACAGCAAAGGAAATTCACACTGAGATGTCTCAAACACTGGTACAGAAGTCTCCGTCATATAGCACTGTGAAAACTTGAATATCTCGTTTTAAGACTGGTCATTTCTCCGTTGAAGATAAGCCCTGATGTGAGCGCCCTCACACCGCAACTGACACCACAATATGCGATACTGTTCATGGGCTAATTCTTGAAGATCGGTGAATATCCGCCAAAAAGGACGAAATACTGGACATCTCCAAGAAGCTTGTAGAGTATATTATTACCACGATCCTAAATATGCGTAAGATGTCAGCGGAGTAGGTGCCCAACGTGGATGATCAGCGGAAAGAACGAGTTGAAACATCCAAAGCCGTTTTGGCTCATTTTGAAACTAAACCGAACTTTTTGGCTAGGTTAGTGACTGAAGAAGAAACTTGGCTTTATATCTATGATCCGGAAACCAAGGAACAGTCAAAAGAATAGCGCCATAGCGGGCCCCCACGGCCAAAGAAGTTTCACACACAAAAATCAGCCAAAAAGATCATGGCATCTATTTTCAGGGACAGAGACGGTATTCTGTTGGTGGATCTCTGGGGTGTAGTATAATCGGGCAATATTATGCTAACTTTCTAGATCAGTTGAAGGAGGGAATCAAGAATAAACGAAGAGGGAAGTTGATAAAGTTCCTTTTAAAGAACTTTTTTTAAAGAACTTTTTGTTGCATGGCAATGCACCGGCACACACGTCCAACGTTGTGGCTGACAAATTTAGGACCCTTGGTTTCCAACTGGTAAATCATCCACTCTACCCACCAGACCTAGCCCCTTCAGACTATTAATTGTTTCCAAACTTTAAGAAACACCTTAAGGGTCATCATTTTGAGGACATTGAAGATGTCAAAGAGGCTGCTGAGAGCTGGTTTTGGGACCAATCAAAGGACTTTTATTTGAGAGGATTAGAAAAGCTGCAAGAACGATCTAACAAGTGCATCAGTCTAATGGGAGAATATTTTGAATAAACGTTTAATTTCTTAACCCTAGCTATCTTCTTTCTAATCAAAGCCAGGAACTTATGAGAACCCCCTCGTACAATAACATCTTACGAGGGACCCACGATTCCAAAAAAGCGTACTTTAACACTACAAATCTCAGAAAACAATATATATTATATATTTTAAGAATTTAAAAAAATCATTTATAAAAACAAAGTTTCTTTTACTTCCACTTATTTTCGGAAACGTCTGCGAGTAGTTTTTATAGTGCATTAATCAATCATCTTTCTCAAACTGGTATGTAGGTTTTCAGAATGCTATTAATTCTCAATTAAACATTTACAGCTGCTTAATTGAACTTACACATGTAAGAGTAACAAAATCATATTAATTTTAAAGTTGATGTTGAGGCTGTTAATTTATCATGTTTGTTGAACATGCAAAAACTTGTTTGAGAATGGATACCATCTGAAAAACCGATATCCTGGATTGAGAAAGCTGATTAATAGACTGTAAAAACTACACGGGTATGTTTCCGAAAATCAGTGGCAGCAAAAGAAACTTTGTTTTTATGAAGGCGTCTTTAAATCTCAAAAGCATATTGGTTTCTGTGGTTTTTGAAGAAAGAAAAACTCTTTTCAGATTCGTGGTTAACTTGGAAGAGTATATTGTGTAATTTTGTTCTTGGATATATTGTGTTTTCCCACGATTAAGAAACATTTGTCTTTTTTTTTACAATGCACTGTAGCAGTTATATGTTATTCAGAAGCTATGATATGTAAGCATAAGATACACGTCATCATTTGAATGTATACTTCGAATTCTTGACGATAAAATAATTATAGTAAAAATATTGACAGCAGTGGATTTAACTATAATGGGTAATGAATATTTTTTTTTTCTTCTTTCGATCTTTCAGCATATTTAGTTTATAGACATTGAAGGTTAGTTGATTTATGAGGGCCGATTATGTACAGGAGGGAAATATCCCCTAGGGGGGTGTTGTTCACCGGGGGGGGAGGGTCTTTCTAAGGGATCCTAACCCGTATTAACGCAAGGTTAGAAGAAAACCACAGAAAACTCCGAACGGTCAGGTCAACGAGCGCGACAGGGGTTTGAACCCAGCAACTCCCGTTTACCAGTTTTGAGAGCAGAACCTCTCAGCCCCTGGTGGGGCCTATAGACATTGAAGATATTCATATAAGTTACATCATCTTTTTACTCCTTATTTTAAACTCCTTTCTTTCTTTTCGTTTTATACTTTTTTAGAGATTACTAGAGCTGAAATATTAATTTAGTTTCTCGGACAATTTAAAGCAAAGATTGCTCGTTTATTAATATCTACCATTAGAATTCACATAGAATAAACAGAGTGTTGATCTGTTTTGTAACATGGATTTGATACGCACGTTACAGTTGGTGTTTTCTTTCCTATTGATAACAACATTTATAACAGAACAATAAGTAACACGTCTCTTTCAGTAAGAACTGTCTTTTGAACAACATGGAGCCCAGAAACGTTTTTTCGGCATCTTACATTTAAAAAAACGAGCAGGGAAGACCGAGCTATGCTCGGTCAAAATTAAATTTGAGTTCAAATATCATGACCTATGACCAAAATGACCCACTAATTGAATTTTCCCGAACATGTGACTTAGTCCAACAGTCTTCTCGTGCCGGAAAACCATAGGATGCAAAATTTAGTGTAAATTGAGCCGCTTTTTAGATATTGACCCACAATGACCCAGAAATGACCCAGTAATAGAATTTTCTCGAACATGTGACATAGTCTAATGATTTCCGCGTGCCCGAAACTCGTAAAATACAAAATTTAATCAAAATCGTTAGAGCCGTTTTTTAGATAAAATTAATTTGACCCGCTTTGACCCAAAAATGACCCCCTAATCTAAAGTTCTCGAACATGTGACCTAGCCCAATAGTCTTCTCGTGCCCGAAAATAGTCGGATACAAAATTTCGTCAAAATCGTTTGCACCGTTTTTTAGATACAATTAGCTTGACCATGACCCAAAATGACCCAAAATGACCCACTAATTAAATTTCCTCGAACATGTGACCTAGCCCAACAGTCTTCTCGTGCCCGGAAACCATTGGATGCAAAATTTAGTGTAAATTGAGCCGCTTTTTAGATCTTGACCCACAGTGACCCATAAATGACCCACTAATCGAATTTTCTCGGACATGCGACCTAGCCCAATGCTTTTATCGTGCTCAAAACTCGTAGGACACAAAATTTAATCAAAATCGTTAGAGCCGTTTTTTAGATAAAATTAATTTGACCCGCGTTGACCCAAAAATGACCCACTAATCGAAAGTTCTCGAACATGTGACCCAGCCCAATTGACTTCTCATGCCCGAAAATGGTCGGATACAAAATTTCGTCAAAATCGTTTGAACCGTTTTTTAGATACTATTAGCTAGACCATGAAACAAAATGACCCAAAATGACCACTAATCGAATTTTCTCGAGCATGTGACCTAGCCCAATGGTTTTCTGGTGCCCCAAAACTGTAGGATACGAAATTTCGTCAAAATCGTTAGAGCCGTTTTTAAGATAATTTTTGCATATATATATATATATATATATATATATATAACTTTAAGTAAAATTTAACCATTGAAACATAAGAAACTGACCACATACACTGAAATCCCGATACCAAAGAGCCCTGTCAATTTACAAATTAAAATTGTAGTCATATATATAACCACCCACAAGATTTGCTCGTATTAGAATATATGATAATAATTGTTCCATTTTTAGAGTCAGTTGAAGAGAAAACTATTTTCAATTTACAGTAAGACTGGCTAAGACGGAATGAAAAACAAATTACGTTTTTGACATGTTTGGAGTCAGTAAGGTGGAATTTAATGGTATTTCTTCTCACAGCATCGTGAATTTTCTCCGTTTAAGGGAGGGTTCCGTTTTCACTGGTTTCACTGTCACAGCCATATTCTTTTTTGGCGTGTTCAGCTTGTTGCAGTCCCTTTTTGATTCCACAACTTAAGAGCCTACATCAGTCATGCGAAAAAACGCTCAAGCTAATGTTAAGTCTATGGGAAGGTTCTAGCGCGATTTCTCGCTCGCATTTTAATATTTTTAAATGTTTTTTTTTTTTTTTTTTTTTTTTGCACAGGATAGTTGCGGTCAATCTCCAACACTGTTAGTTTTTACTTTTTTTCGATTTTGGTTCCGGTTATTTTATATAAGGGTACTTTCACTTTCAGAACCGGTTCCAACCGGTTCCAAAATTGAAAATGCCCGCTTATAAAAAAAACTGCAACAAAAATCGAAAAAGTAAAAACTAACAACGTTGGAGATTGACCTCAGCTATCCTATGCAAAAAAAAGCATTTAAAAATATTCGAGCGTGAAATCATTGTGTATACATTAGCGTGTATACATTAGCTGAAGCGTTTTTTCGCGTGACTGATGTAGGCTCTTAAACACAAGCGGTTGTAGTTGTAGTTAACTACATTTTCGATAAAGTAGTTGTAGTTGTAGTTCGCTACAATAAAAATTTGTTTTTCCGACCCCTGCTCACGGGGTACCATGCCAGCACTATTTTCGAATAGCATAATAGGCCACATTTAATGACCAAAACTTTGCGATTGAATAATCTGAAGAATAAAATAGTGATGATAATGGCAAAAGTTGAAAAGTGATTCGGAACTTATGCCTTAGAAAATTTTCTTAATACTTTTTTTAAATATTTTTTTTTTATCCCCCGATGTTTGTTTAATGTGTAAAACTAGAAAATGAAGAAAAATATCGCATTTACGTGCATTTAATGTGCACATTTCTCCAAAATATTTCATCCAAAACATTCATAATGACACTCAAAACTTTAGAAATTAGAAATAACATCTGGAATGTTTATTAGATTATCGTCATACAACTAACACATAAAATGCTAACTTTAGACATTTTTTTTTTTAAATAACAAGATTTTCTGTAGTAAAATTTCGACGCTTTATTTATATGCCATCGATATTTTTTTCGTAAATCTTTATCAAGAAAAACAAGATGGAAACTGTACGTGAAACGAGACAAATGAGGTGCGTTCGTACTGTAACTAGTTTTATAAATATTCAGATCTTGGTGCAATAGTTGTTGCACTCTTATACAAAAATTCATGAATATAAAATTTATTTTATGTGCAGATTTTTATATTATAGATAATAATTCTATTTTGTGAAATTAAGTTTCAATACACTTTTACAAACAATTAATTACAATTCTATTATATTAAAATTATACTATGCGCAAATATCCAACAGAATACAATGTAAAGGAATCATCGTTATTATTTCAGTGAAATGAATTATATCGTCTGCTAGTATAATATGACTAATTTCCGTAATAAAATAAGTACTTTTTAAGCTGGCAATATTTTATCTTTTGTTGACATTTACTGAAAATTCCAATGGAAAACTTATGCCTAGCTTTGAAATTATCAAAACTAGAAATCCATATTTAGACTCTTTTTTCATTTAATACCTATTTCTCCGGAAATATCTATCCAAAAGACTGTCGGTAGATCATAGGATTGATATAATTAAACAATTTTAGTATAAAAATTCGGTTCTTAAATTCAGTAATACGGAAATAATGTGACCCCATCTTAAATAGGACGTAATTACCATGGCAACCTAGAATCATTACCTATCATGGGATATCATTGAATTAATTACGTACGATAGGATTTAATAAAATGAAGAATGTGACTATAACTTGGTCATAGAGGTTATAAAAAGTCACATATGACCATAATGTCACACATGTCAGATAACTTAGCGATACATCTCGGTCGCTTGACGATTAATCCTCGGAAGGTTCTATAACAAGGAAGTACCGATTTTTTAAAAATTCAAATTACTTAATAAATACTTATAAATTATATCTTTCTAAGTTTTGATTAGATTTTCTTAAAATTTGAAATCACTCGACAAAATTCTGCAACGATTATATATATTAAATTTCAAACCATTCGGTTGATTAATTTTTACGATGCTACATGCGGACAGACGGACGACTATAGGTACTACGTATTTATGTAATTACGAAAGCACTTAAAAATTTACTATTTTTCACATATTATATCCTGAAAAGTACACATTACAGAATAGAAATTTTTAAAGGCGATCATAGGCACATGTTTTTTTTTTTTCTTTCATTTCATTTTTTTTTTTTTTTTTGCAAATCATAATGGGAAAAATTTGTTGTTATAGGATTTTATTAACTTGTCGAGCAGACAATTGGAATCATAGGTTGCTCGCACATAATACAAATTCTGCATGTAAAACAAATTTTTTGGTATCTAATTATACTTGAGAAGATTGTGCATAACCTAAAAAAAATGTTTATTAATAGCATTTGTATGTTTTAAAAACAAAACTGTATCTTGCTTACATAAAATTTTCAAAATTTTACCAGTACGACAACATGAAAAAAATTATTTTTTCAACAAAAAAGATGTAAATATAGGTTTATTTTAAAGATTTTTTAGGTAGCTTTCATTACAAAAAGCTACCTATTGCAGCCTTTCGGAGGAGAGCAGTTCCAAAAAATTGATATATTTTCACCGATCACGACCCCCAGACCCCAAAACCACCCTCTGTTCAAATGTTGATATATATATATATATATATATATATATATAAATATATATATTTATATATATATAACCATTAATGAAACATTACCGTAACAGCAACATAAACTATAAAATTATGATTTAGTGTGTAATAATTGATTTACAACGATAGTGTTCCTCAACACTCTGAATATAGATACCAAATACTTATTTAAAAGAAGAAGAAATTAAATTAAAAATTGAATGAATGAAATTTGTGGAATTTAGACAGAATTATCAAGTCCCAAATGCCTATATATATATCTGACAAATGTTCTGCTGTAACTCACTTATTTATGAACCGATTTGAATGCGACTGAGTATGTGAATAGGACATACTAAGGTCTCGACCGAGTTCGTTGGCCAGCTTCATCCGCCATTTTGTTTCAAAATGGCGGCCATATAAAAATTTTAATTTTTTTAAAAATTCAAAAAAGTGTACAAAAATTTATAAATTGAAAAAATCTTTCTGTTAAGTGTTAGAATGTGATACAAGGATTCTGAAACATTTTTTTATTTTTGCTGTATCTTAAAATATGGTTTAGATATGGCAGTTCAAAATTCCAGAGTGACTGAAATTTTGAAACAATCTGATATTTGTTATGCTGTAACTTTCGTATTTATGAACCGATAGGAATGTGACTGATCATATGCAGAGGACATACCAAGGTCTCGACCGAGTTCGTTGGTCAGCTTCATCTGCCATCTTGTTTCAAAATGGCGGCCAGTGAAATTAAAATTTTTTTTAAAAAAATTTAAAAACATGTACAAAAAAATTATAAATCGAAAAAATTGTTTGTGTTAAGTGATACAAGGATTCTGGAACATTTTTTTGTTTTTGCTATGTTTTAAAATAGGGTTTAGATATGGCAGTTAAAAATTCCAGAGTGACTGAGATTTTGAAACAATCTGATATTTGTTATGCTGTAACTTTCGTATTTATGAACCGATAGGAATGTGACTGATCATGTGCAGAGGACATACCAAGGTCTCAACCGAGTTTGTTGGCCAGCTTCATCCGCCACTTTGTTTCAAAATGACGGCCATAAAATTTTCAATTTTTTTAAAAATTCAAAAAGGTGTACAAAACATTATAAATTGAAAAAAAAATGGTTTCGTTAAGTATTAGACAGTGATACAAGGATTCTGAAACATTTTTTGTTTTGGCTTTATCTTAAAAAATGGTTGAGATATGACAGTTTGAAATTCTAGGGTGGCTGACATTTTGAAACAATCTGATTTTTGTTATGATGTAACTCTCATGCTGAAATTCGCCTTCAAATTCAATATTAACGAAAACCGAGATTGAATTTTTTATAATCAGATTCCAAGCATTTTAGCTTCGGGTGTTTGAATAAAATGAGTTGAATTTTTAAAAAACATGTACTATGAAAGCTACCTTTTCTTCCCGGTACAGGCAGGAAGGACGTTTATTAATTCATTTCCATACACAGCATATCCTGAAAACTTCATGAAAATTTTTTTAAAAGTTTTTTTACCTACTTTGCGTGCAATGGCCCAAAATCACATTTGAAGGAAAGTGACCTTGATGGTCTCACTTTGAAATTATTGCATATTTAACAAATATTAACCCCTAGAAGGGCGATGGTACATTTTTGAACCACTTAATTTTAATCCCTAAATGCCACACTGGCACCAGAATTTTAAAATGAAACTTTCCTTTTATTAAGTACGTGAAGAAAAGTTTTTACTTATTTTGAAATAAATTTCTTAGTAAATTCTGGTGTCTTTCAATCATTCAGAATTTTCCGAATAGAAGCACTTTGCCCTTGAAAGGGTTAAGAGTGTCATTCATTTTGTTTTAAAGTGTTAAGAAATTTTTACTCTTTAACATATATATTTTTTCAAAAATTGATTTTTTCTTTATGTTTAAGAGTTGTAAGTCTCTTAAACAAACATAAAAGGAGATGGATTCATTTTTTAAAAAGAAAAAAAAAGTTAACAACTTTTTTGAATATGGAAGGGAATTTCTTATAAAAACCAGTCATGTACACGAAAAATAATAATAATAAAGCTTAGCTTGTCTCCCTGGTTTTATTATTCTGAATTGGAATAGAAGCTTTTAAAATCCAGCTATTTTGATGCAATGCCTTCGTCGAATGATTTAGAAAAGTCTCCTAAATGTTTCATCCCAATTTTTTCTGATGTCACATTCACGCAACACAAAATAGAATTATATTTCGATATAAAACTCCAGAGTGCGCCCCATTCAAATTCAATTTAAAAACTCATTCTTGACTTTATTCGTTTTACTGCATCATTCCTTTTTAGTTCCCCCGGCAAGACCAATGAGTACAGGAATTTAAACATTTTGAATTCAAGATTAGTTTTTTGTAAATCTAAAGGGAACAACTCCTACAGGGCATTATATGGTTGAATTTTAGTGTTAAACGTCACGTTTAGGTAATGTCATATTTAAATAACTCTAAATTTTTAGTCGTTTTTGGAAAGCAAATGAGGCTTTATTTCAAAGGCTAAAGATACTGAAATAAAAAAAATATATTAAAATACATTTATTTTATTATTTTTGTCACATTTAGATATTAATTGCTCTTTAATTTGTTTTATGCGTGGCTTTCATTTTGTTTTCAATCATGCATGTGAAAACCAAATAGAAATGTTAGAAAATTGAAGGTTTTCCAAATTAACGGAAACACGTCCTTTGAGATATTTTACATATAATGAGTTATAATGAACACTTCAGTTTCAGAAAAATGTCAGTAATTATTTGAAACCTTTTTTTTTTTTCTCTAAGGTTTCTAATTCGCACTTCCAACAATTTTTGACGATACAGAAAAAGCTTTCAGAATTGTGGGTTCCTATGATAATACATTGAATTTCTTAATCGTTTCTGCTGATTAAAAAAAAAAATTCCCATTTTGTTAAGCTGAATAAAAAGTAAAGAAATTAGCTATGCGCTATGTTTCCTTAAATTTGTATACTGTTATAAAGATGCTTCTTTGGATGGTATAACCAATTTTAATTAAAATTCTAAAAGTAGTTTTTAATTCTTTAACATACTAATCCTTAATTAATACCTAATTGTACACACACACACACACACACACACACACACACACAGACATATATATATATATGTGTTAGGTTTTAGCTGCATGAATTAACAATTCACGAGAAACTAGCAGTTTGTTATAGATAGTGAATGATTGCAGTCGATACATCGAGAATCATGGCGAGGAGTGTAGACAATGGATGTACCCATTTGAGAATTTCTCCATAAAGACTAATCCAGTTATCCAAATAAAGCGTTTATTCAGGCACATGAGATAAGAAGAAACAATTCCCACAGGACGAAGATGTTTTCTAAAACCCTCGAGCTTGACTATAAATCATTATGTCATTTAGTTGATCTTAAATAGCTGGTTTAGAAATTCCGAATCATAAAAACGCTAGATAACCGTTTGTTCAGCACTTGAAAACAAGACAAAATTATTAGTTCCGAAGTCTTGCAATTGCTTTTTGTTAGATGGGCGGATAGCTACACAATCGACGTAATACGTGCACGAACCAATCAGTGAAAGTCGAAATTTAAGAATTGAGTGGCTAAGCGAATGACGCGAGATGAAATGATGAGACCTAGAGGTTTTAATAAGAAAGAATCCCAGGCCTAGTGACGCATTGTTTTTGAAGTAAAAAAAATCTAGCTCGCGAAGGGAGCTCTATGCATAAATATAACAAAATGGCCTTTAAAAACATTCGAAATGAAAAACTAGCTTCTCTCAGATTATTATAGATTGGATAGTTGATAAAAGTTACGAATGGACTTAAACTTTTATATTAAGATTTTGAATAAGATAATTATTAATATACGCGTTTTTAATTTTAAAAGGAAATTAAATAGGAATAAATATTATTAAGAAATAGAGAAATAATGAATAGGTCAGAATTTAGAATAATTTAAAGGAATATTGTGAAATAAAATTTTTATATAACATATATATATATACATATATATAAAATAATTAATTAATTAATTAATTATAATAGGACGGATGGGTGGGTAGATGTTGGATTGAGGAGGTGTGTGGCGGAGTTGTATGGGAAAAAATGCTTGGTTAATTTATATTTACACACACAAAAAAAAAAAGAAAAAAAGGGGCATTTTGATTTACACATACGTTTGCTTATACACACTTTATAATGGACTATGATGTAATACTTTTATATGCGAATTAATGTAGTTATATTTAAATCTTCATTAATTAATTTAAATGTATTATTAATTACTATTAAGAATGTTTTTGATTAATTGTATATACTTTTATGCCCACGGTGGACAATATCATATTAAATTCTAATGTAATGTAATACTTTCTTAAAAGCTAATAAGATGTATTAATTTTAATTAATGTTCTTCCCTAACCACTTATATCATGTGTATTTAATTTTTAACTTTGTATGCAAAAACATTATATGTAACTATTAATTACAATATTTAATTAATATTAATTTTAAATCCATAGCATCTTAATTCAAATAATTTAGTATTTTAATTTGATTTTAATTTAATTTTTATGATGTTGCTTTTATGGCAAAACTATTTAATAGTGGCTATGTCATTTCTTGGTACATGTATTTTTATGTAGTATTAATCACTAATTCTTAATTTTACCACTTTACATCTTATTTTTTAACATAGAATTAATCATTACTACATCCATTTTTACTTTAATGTAATTGGATATTTTATTTATTTTTAATTTCATTTATATTATTTAACTAATTATTATCACTTTAGATAGTATGGTTTCATTTTTAATATTGTTTTTTCCACTGCATATTCACTATTCATATCATAGATGGAAGCACCATGGTTTGTGTTGCTTTACAATATTCCATATATCCAAGTAATTCATATTCTAAAAATTATTTTGGCAACAGGGTTTATAAACTTCTAAAAATATTTCTGGCAACATTTAGAAAATTTTTTTGCAATTCATTGCCTTTGTATAGTTATCTTCATAAATCTGGTCAATGTTGTGCACCAACATCCATCTTCATCTCATTGTTTTTAGTACTTAAAGATCTATTATCATGTTTTTTTCTCATAATTATGGGTAAGGTTTCTATCCTTTTTAATATTGTATTTATTTTTTGAATTTTAAGATTCTTTCACATGTTTAATTATATGTTTATGAGTGGTCGTCCCAAAATCATATTCTTTAGCAATTTTATGGCTAATATGATGATGAAACCACTCATTTTATTTGTGGAAATAATGCATTTGGGACTTGATAATTCTGTATAAATTCCACAAACTTCATTCATTCAATTTATTTCATTCAATTTTTAATTTAATTTCTTCTTCTTTTAAATAAGTATTTCATATCTATATTCATTGTGTTGGGGATACAATTTCGTTGTCAATAAATTATTACTTACTAAATCATAGTTTCACGTTTCTGTTGGTGTTTCGGTAATGTTTCATTAATGGTTATATATATATATATATATATATATATATATATATATATATATATATATATATATATATATATATATATATATATATAATCATTTTACAAAGAGGGTTTTGGGATCTGGGGGTTATAATCGGTGAAAACATGTCGAAATATATATCTAAATTTTCCGGAATTGCTTTCCTCCGGACGACTGCAATTGGCATCTTTTTACTTTTTATAATGAAAGCTACCTAATAGGTGCAGCTTTTTACATTCGTATGTATGGCATTTATGATCTCAAAGTAAATGCAATTTTGATTTTCTTACTCTTAAAAGTACAATAATTTTGAATAATAGTGAGTTTCACCAAGGGGCAATTTATATTTCTCTAACGCATAACAACAATTATAAAAAGAGATGGCTTCATTTTAAAAGAAAAGAACTAGTTAACTACTTCTTTGAGTATGGAAGAAATTTTTTTATAAAAACAATCATGTATTTGAAAAAAAAATAATAATTAATAATAATCAGGCTTGTCTGCCTTATTTTATTATTCTGAATGAGAAGAAATACATTGTAAATACAGCCATTTTGATGCAAAGCCTTCATAGCGTGATTTAAAAAGCCTCCTAGATGTTTTAATTCCAATTTATTTTATGTGACATCCACGCAGCACAAAATGGAATTATATTTATTATTATACTAAATTTTTATTTTTATATTGTAATAAAGATGTTTTTTCAATGTTATAAACAATTTTAATTAAAATTCAAAAAGTAGTTTTTAAATCTTGAACATATTAATCCTTAATTAATACTTATACATGTATATATATTAATTAACATTTTAACAACGGGTGGTTTTGGGGTCTGGGAGTTACGATCCGTGAAGATATGCCGAAATATACAGAAATTTTCTGGTATTGTAATTGGTAATTTTTTACTTTTTTTAATGGAAGCTACCTAAAAGTTGAGCATGTTTAGATTCGTAAGTACGGGAATGACGATCTCAAAGTAAATGTTATTTTGAGTTTCTTCATCTTAAAAATAAAATAATCTGGAATAATAGTAAGTTTTAACAAGGTGCAATTTATATCTCTCTAACGCGTAACAAAATGTATTTAACAAACATAAAAGGTGATGGGTTGATTTTAAAAGAAGAAAACAAGTTAACTACTTATTTGAATACGGCAGAAAATTTCATGTAAAAACCAGTCATGCATATGGAAAAAATAACAAAGCTTAGCCTGTCTAGGTGGTTTAGTTTTCTGAATGAGAAGAAAAACTTTTAAAATCCAGCTATTATGATGCGAAGCCTTCGTCGTATGATTTGATGAAGTCTTCTAAATGTTTTCATACCATGTTTTTTTCTGATGCGACATTCTTGCAGCACAAAATAGAATTATATTTCGATATAGAATTCCAGAATGTACCACATTCAACTTCAATTTAAAAACTCATTCTTGACTTTATTCGTTTTGCATCTCCCTTTTTATTTCCCCCGACAAAACCAAAAGGTACGGGAATATAAACATTTTGAATTCAAGATTTGTGTTTTGTAACTGTAAAGGAAACCATTCTTACAGTCAGTATATTGCTGCATTTGAGTGTTGAACGTCACTTTTCGTTAATGTGGTGTGATATTTAAATAACACTAAGTTTTGAGTCGGTTTTGAAAACCAAATAAGATTTTATTTTAAAGGCTAACGATACTGAATTAATATAATATTCAAAAATATTAATTTTCTTATTTTTGTCCCATTTAGTTATGAATTGCTTTTTAAAGTGTTTTATGGCTTTTATTTTATCTTTAAAAATTCATGTGCAAACTAATTAGAAAAAATAGGAAATTATAGGTTTACTAAATTAACGAAAACGTCCTTTCTGAAATTTAAGGACAGTAAATCAACTCCTTTTCCAGCCATTATCTGAAATCTATTTTTTCTGCGATTTCTAATTGGTTCTTTTTCTAACGATTTTTGACGATAATGAAAAGGCTTTCAGAATTGTGAGTAACCATGAGAACACACTAAATTTCTTAAGGCTGGTCTTAAATCCAAAAGAGCTACTTTTTGACACATTTCTTAATTCATTTTTGTTCGAAAACGCATGAAATTGGCAGGTGATGTGATTCAGAAACTATGTAATTGAAATACGTTTTCCATTTTTTATAAAGAAAGATCTTTAAGAAAAAACTGCCAAAGTCGGAGTTTGAGTCGAATTCTCAACGATGCATCACCAGGAAGGTGAAAACGTGTCGACACGTGACATGAATCGCTTATAACGCGATGAGTCATTTATTTATCAAAACATGGAAAACTCATTTTGATTCTAAATCGCTGGAATAGTTAGGCCTTCCAATTTTATGCCTTCACGTTTAAAATGTGTCAGAAAATTTCCCGTTTTTGAGCAGGGAATTTGAGAACCCCCGTAATGGAATCTATTGTTTTAAGAAATATTTCTGCAATTGTTTAAGATGTTTAAAAAGTGAAGAAATTAGCTATGAATGCTATGTTTCCTTAAATGTTTATAATAAAGAAGCTTCTTTCAATGGCATAAACAATTTTAATTAAAATTCTAAAAGTAGTTTTTAATTGTTCAATTCATTAATCCTTCTTATGGTCAGTATATTAATACGGGAGAATAACAGATAATATTTATAATTGCAAAGACATTTTTTTAAATTTTTATTCTTTTATAAGTAAAAAGAACCTTTAACAATTAATAATAAGTACCTGGTTGACCAAGCTTCACCCGGGACAAATGGGAAAAATTCAATTCTTCAATTCTTTTCCTGGGAAAGTTTCACAATCAGGCCCAAAGGAAATTAGCACTTTTAATAATTTTATAACGCTATACAGTTAAAACAATGTTATTGCAAGCATTTGTTTGACATTAACTTTTCCAATGGATCCGATTACGAAAATTTTTATAATAAAAAAGCTTCTTTCAATAGTATAAACAATTTTAATTAAAATAGTTTTCTAAAAGTAGTTCTTAAATTTTCAACTTATTAATCCCACATGTGGTCAGTACATTAATATGGGATAATAACGATAATATACAGGGTGATTATAAAAAAACTATCCCGATATATTAGGCCCTAACTGTCATACCATTCACAGAAACTGAATGAAATTCTGGCCTAAAGTATTTTGAGGTATATGCTCAAGAATCATGTGAAAAACAACAGTTAAATTCTAACAGTTACGGTTACAGTGACAAAATTTCGAAAATTTCAAATGGCAACACCTACTTTTTTTATTGGAATGTGATCTTCACAGTGAAAAACCATAAAAAGCGTTGGAACGGTACCTGTAGCACGAAAATCGCCGGCGCTAGACAGACTAAGAAGAAAAGTGAAAACAACCAATAAAGGACAGAGAAGCAACAGAAAGTAAAACATTTTATTGTTCAGTGCTATCCACCATCTGCCGCATGTAAAGTGTCGTCGTATGTGAAATGGAAAATGTATGAAACACAATAAAATGTTTTGTTTTCTGTTGCTTCTCTGTCCTTATTGGTTGTTTTCACTATTCTTCTTAGTCTGTCTAGCGCCGGCGATTTTCGTACTATAGGTACCGTTCCAACGCTTTTTATGGTTTTTCACTATGAAGATCACATTCCAAAAAAAAAAAAAAAAAAAAAAAAGGTGTTGCCATTTGAAATTTTCGAAATTTTGTTACTGTAACCGTAACTGTTAGAATTTAACTTTTGTCTTTCATATGATTCTTGAGCGCATACCTCAAAATACTTTAAACCAAAGTTTCATTCAGTTTCTGTGAACGGTATGATAGTTAGGGGCTCATATATCGGGATAGTTTTTTTATAATCACCCTGTATATAATAGGTGAAGTTGAGCCAGCTTCATCCGAGATGAATGAAAAAAAAACTTAATTCTTCAATTGTTTTCCCAAGAAAGGTTTCGCAATCTGGCCCAAAGGCAATTAGCACTTTTAATGTTTTTATAACGCTATACAGTTAAAACAATATTATTGCCAGCGTTTCTTTGACGGTTACTTTGTCAATGGATCCGATTACGGACTGTTAACTATTTTCTATGAGCGGCTATATTATTATAAATTGTTTCTATTTTTATGTTTCATTTCAATTTTTGGCAGTTCTTGTACACTTTTTCATGCTTTCTGCAATGTTTTCTACCTGTGCGAAGAGCGCGTATTGAAGAAAATCATTTATTTTCCAGAGATGACGTCCTGACACATCGATTGCTAGAACGAAAAAAAACCCTAATCCCTTTCATTAAAATCGTTTCTGCTATTTTCGCGAACACAAAAATATACAAAAAAATAAATAAATAAATAAACAAGAATAGTTCGTATATTTAGTACAAGATAAACAATTTCATCAAAGCGCAACTTATATATGCCTAATACATAACAAAATGTAATACAAAAAAACTTAAAGAGGAATGCATTTTGAATTAAGAAAAAAATAACAATTTCTTGGAATATGAAAGGAAAGTTCTTATAAAAACTAGTCATGAATGTGAAAAATAAAAATAATAAAGCTGAGCTTCTTTTCTGTCTGATTTCATCATTCTGAATGATAATAAAAAGTTTTAAAATCCTGCTATTTTCATACAAAGCTTCGTTTTTACGATTTGAAAGAGTTTCAGACATGTTTTCATTCCAATTTTTGCTGATGTGATATTCGCAAAGCGCAAGATGTAATTACTCCCCGATTTAAAATTCCAGAGAGTGCTTACATTCAAATTTAATTCAAAAATTCATTCTTGATTTTATTCGTTTTATACATCCACTATTTTCCCCTCCGGCAAAACCGTTGGGTAAGAAACTTTTGAAAATCTTTATACATTTTGAATTCCAGATTAGTTTTCCGTAAACGGTAAGGAGAATAACTTCTAAAGTTAATATATAGCCGACTTTGGGCGATATATGTCACTTTTCGGCGAAGTGATGTCATATTTAGATAACATCAAGTTTAGAGTCGTTTTTAAAAAGCAAATCTGACATACATGATTTTGATGAGTGAAATAGAAAATACGCAAGTTAATATGTAGCAAGTAAACTGTAAATAATATTAATAAAAATAATAATAATAATAAACATTTATTTTATCCATTTTGTTACATATAGACATGAATTGCTTTTTTCAAGTGTATTTTTACTTTCATTTTGGTCTTGAAATATACGCGTGAAACATATTGTACTTTAAAAAAGAAAATGTAAAATTGTTGCTATCTCCCAGACTAAAATGTTTGCCATCCATTCAACCTATGACTATGATGAACATAAAATACTATGAAAACTGACACAAAGTACAATGCGAAGGAAAAAAATTCTTAAAAACACTATAAAAATTAGAAGCACAATTTTGTATGCTTTTGTTACTAAAGATACTCCTTTTTGGTTTGATCAGGACCGTGCGAAGAGAAAACTGCGCCCGGGGAAAGTTCCAATTTGTTGCTCTTCCCCCCACTCCTTCTCTTTGTGATGATAAAGCGCAGAAACAAGTATAAATTCTATTGAATAAATATTTCGCGTTTATTTTGGAACTTTAAAAGGTTTAATTTTAATTCAGAAATTCCAAACAATTAAATAACATAAGAGAAAATCGCACTTATTTATTAGAGAAATTGTGATTTTTGTGACAGAAAAAAAAGAATGACGAAGATAGAAAAAGAAATTCCCCAGAAAATGATCGACGGTCTGAAAAGAATAAATAAATAAATAAAACCGTGGTTGGTAGTATAAGTTTGGCGCCCCCTCAATTTCTGCACACGGATCGAAGAGCGGCCTTCATATTCAAGGTGGGGGGGGGGGGATTCCTCTTTGCACGACCCTGGGCTTCAGCATGCCCCCTTTTAAAAATCTAATTTCACTTTCATGAATTATGGGACAAAAATATAAATAAAATTTAGATATGTTATTATAGGGTTCATGAATTAATTGAAAATATTTATTTAAGTCTTTGCGGGTTATTTAAAAAATCTTACAAAACCTGGAATACGTGACTTCTCATGAATAATTCCTATTTCGAACACACTTTAATGGTTTACACTTTTGCAAACATCGTGAAATTTATATACTTCCAATCCCAGAAACTTCAGAAACTCATAAGTTTTCGGAATTAACCGAAAGTCTTTTTCGAAACTTATGGACAGTAAAATGGTCCTTTATTTCAAAAACATATAAGTAAATAACCTTTTTTTCGGGGGCTTCTGAATGGTCCATTAAAATTGTTTTTTAAGGATAAAGCGAAGGCTTCCGCAATCGTGGGTAATTGCGAAGAGGTTATTGTTTATTTTCGTTAGTGGTTACACTATATTTTCGTAGATTGAGAAACAGTTTTCCAGACCAGGAATTATTAAATTGAAAGATGATAAAAAATCTAATTGGAAATTTTTTCCTTACCTGAATATTTGCTGTTATAATTTCTTTTTTTATTACTTACTGAGTTTGTAAAAAATTCAGAAACTACACAGAGATTTTAAAGGAAGGATCATATTACATGTTAGATGAAAAGCAACTTCGGCAAAATTTCTTAACAAATTTGAGGGTGTAGATTCATATTCTGGTGCGAAATTTAGATATTTGTAATTTGATCACTGAATCTGAAATTACGACGTTTATGATTAATTAAACAATACATCCTGCATTTGATTAGTATTTAAAAAGGTAGAAAATGCAGAAAAATATTTAGTATTGAAAAAAAAAATACATTTATGACCTTCTTTCTTTGTCTTGAAAACAATAAGCTCAAAATCATTTTGAATAACATAAAGATATTCATCAAAGCATGATTTACTTGTTTGTGTTTGGCGCATAACAAGGTGCAATTATTAAAACATAGAAAGAGATAAATTCATTCTAAAATCAAAATAATAATAAAATTTACTACTACTTTTAATATAGCAAGTTCTTATAAAATACAAACACGAATTTGAAATAAAAAATAATAAAGATGAGCCTGTCTGCCTTATTTTGTTATTCTGAATAGTGCGATTTTTTTTTTTTAAATCCAGCTATTTTGATGCAAGACATCATTTTATGATTTGGAAAAGTTTTATATATGTTTACATTCCAATGTTTGCTGATGTGACAATTGCACAGCAGAAAATGGAATTACATTTCGATTTAAAATTCCAGAATGCGCCACATTCAAATTCAATTTAAAGAAAACATTCTAGAATGTATTCATATATTTTATCTTTTTCTAGTGTGCAGAGTAATGGGAATTTAAAAATTCTGAATTCAAGATGAGATGTTTGTAATATGTAACAATAATTAATTCTAAAGACAGTATATAACTAATTTTGAGTGCTAAAATATGCCTTTTTGGCAATGTGAAATGATATTAAAATAAACATCAAGTTTAGAGTCAGTTTTTAAAAGCAGTTTTGACTTTGTTTTTATTGCTAAGAATACTAAAAACCTAAATTTTGGCATATTGTTTTTTTTTTCTTTCTGCTGTTGCTTTTAAGAAAACTGACTGTAAAATAAAAAATAAAAAAATCAGATTTTTTTTTTCACATTTAGACATGAATTTAATATGAAAAATGTTCTTTCATGAATGTTATGACTTTTGTTTTGTCTTTAAATATGCATGCGATCCCAAAATAAAAACATATTCAACTAGTGTCGGATGTGTCAATTGTCAATCAAAAACTTTCTTTTATCTCGTATACATTAATATTTCAAAAAGCGTATTTTTTTTTTAAATATGCATTTTAGAATCCAAAAAAAAAAAAAAAAAAAAAAAAAAAATGCAGCATAGCAGCTGAAATTAAAGTAATTTATTTGTATCAACTTTAAAAATCCGGTTTGCATTTTTTTTAGCTATGTTTTGTAAATTTTGAAATTCTGAATATTTTATTAAAAGCAGAACCTTACTGGAGGTATGTTTGTTCTGAACTAATTTTTGAAATTGGTAAATTTAAGATTCTTATTAATTAAATAATTTTTTTTTTATATATAGAGTGAGTTCAAGATTTTATATATATATATATGGTAACTTAATCTCTAATTTGAAATTTACTGAAGTTGCTAAAAATGCATTTAGAGGTAATCTAGTGAGGAAAATTCTTATTTTTTTGTATAGTGAGTTACCTCATTCAAAAGTTAATTATCTACTTACGATTTCCTAAGAAAATCATTCTATACGATCACTGCCCTAGTTATACTGGACTTGAGATTAATATATGGTTTTTCTTACATCAGTTAATTATTTTTTTATCCAATTAATGTTATTAATTATCACTTCCCTCCCTTTTGTTTATACTTTCTTTGAAAGAAAGTTTTTTGGACCCTTTATTTCCAAATTTTAACTTTGCCAAATTATGTTGTATTTGGGAAAATGTCCAGTAATCATTTACCATATTAGTACCCGAGTTCACTATACTAGCTGTTGGGGGTTTGGATATTATGCAAATTTAGAATCTTGTCAAACTTTTTGGTATGCATAATTCTATTACTATTATGAATTTAATATTTAAAATTCATTTTACATTAATTTCTTAAATTCTTCTTAATTGATTTTAATCATTTGTCTTCTTTTCTAATTTTTTTTTTTAAGTGTAGGAACATGTTAGTAATGTGTGTGCTGACAGGATTCATTCAAAAATTTGGTAATTTTGCATAAATTCTAACTAAAACAAATACCAACTCCAACGTAGCGCTACCTGTAATGTGATTTAAACGAAAAACTAATCAGCACCAACTTAAGTCAAAGTCCAACAGAAAGTGAAGCTTGGTGAAATTCTGTGCACCAATTCTTCAGATATGACTATTGCTAAAATCGTGAATCCTGAAAAATGCAGCATATCAGCGCCACCTGTTGGGCAATTTACACGAAAACTTAGTCAGCAACAACTTATGTCAGCCTGTAGTTGAATCTGAAGTTTGATGAAAATCCATGCATTAGTTCTTGAGATAGAGCTATTGCGGAAATCGTGAAAAATGCAGCATAGCAGCACCACCTGTTGGGCGATTTACACTAAAAACGAATCAGCGCCAATTTATACTATTGTTTAACGGAACCATAAGTTTTATTAAATTCCGTGTATTCGTTCTAGAGATATGACTATCGCTAATATTGTGTAAATACTGAAAAATGCAGCCACCTGTTGGGAGATTTACACCAAAACCTAATAAACAATTTATGTCAACGTCTAACTGAATCTGAAGCTTAATGCAAATCCGTGCATTAGGTCTTAAGATATATCTATTTTGAAAATCGTGACTAATGCCGCATAGCACCGCCACCTAATGGGTGATTTACACCAAACACTAATCTGCACCAATCTATATCAAGGTCTAGCTGAATCTAAAGTTTTATTAAATTCCCTGCATTTGTTCTTGAGATAGAGCACTCACAAAAATTTTTGCCACATACAGACACATAGACAGACTCAGAGACAGACATTTTCTAAAACCAGTGAAATCTTGTTAAGGACTTTCTAAAACGTATAAATCCGTTGAAAACCGGACGCGAAAATTTTCATGAATGTAATACTTTCTTCTTGTAAAGATAGAAGAAAGTAAAAATATATATTTTATACTTTTGTGATATTTAGGTATGACTATCAAATTAAGAATCGAATTAATTGGGAATTTAAAGAATAATATGACTTTTTTTTTTTTTTCCCATTAAAAATAGGTAAGCGAGAAATTGCCTTCATGTAGTAACACTAAGGTAAAAAAAAATATATATATATATATATTTTTATAGAAAAAGCAATTAACTTCTTGGTTTGCCGTGATGACTTTATATTGTTACATAAAATATACATGAAGTTAAGTAAGGAATTTCAAAGATAAATCATTTGAAACAAAATATGAACCATTTTGTGAATTCTTAACGCAAAAAGAAACATTCAGGTCATTTTCACCGTCAAAAGTTCCCACCCCTACCCCTTCCTTCAACAAAATTAACTTTACCTTCAAGAGCAATGTAGCCAAAAAATAGCCTTCCAAACAAACCTTATACGCAAACTATTGAATAAAATATTTTCTTTAATGTACGTCAACAATCTTGTAATGGCGACGACGGTTTTTATTACAAAGTTTTTTAACATTTTTATGATCATGGACTGTTATTTAGAGAATTTTTACCATATTTTGAGTGATGGCTGATTCTAAAATTGGTAATGTGAAAAATAAAAAATATTGAAATACAGACATTATAAATTGAGGTACAGTATATCTCTTTTTAAAATACTATATATTATTTTCATTACTTACCTTTAAGAAATATGAAAGCATGGCAAGTAATGTACGTCACCAATCTTGTATTGGCGACGGTTTTTATTAGAAAGTTTTTTAACATTTTTATGATCATAGACTGTTATTTAGAGAATTTTTACCATATTTTGAGTGATGGCTGATTCTAAAATTGGTAAAGTGAAAAATAAAAATATTGAAATACAGACATTATAAATTAAGGTACAGTATATCTCTTTTTAAAATACTATATATTATTTTCATTACTTACCTTTAAGAAATATGAAAGCATGGCAAGTACTGTGTAGTCCGGCATACAAATCGCACCTAACATTTCAGATTTCACCTTTCTATTTTAAGATATATTCGCCGTATAACGCGCAACTCCTTCCTTATAAAGAAACCTTCACGAGAGACATTTGCAAAAATAAATAAATAAATAAATAAATAAAGAATATTGTAAAAGTGTAACATCCAGGGTTCTATAAATTGCACAAACTCTGAAAGTCAGTACCGAAATCTAGTTGCCAGTAAAAATTATTTATCCCCCCTCCCCTACTCCCCATTTCATTTTATCGGTGTCAGGTTTTTTCTTCTGATACTTCTTTGTTTTTAGTAAATATTTAAATATTGGCCAGAATTCATCGGAGCTCATAAACATTGCTCTCCAGAGCCCAGTGCAATAACGCTTCCGATAAACGAATCCTAAATTACCCTTTTCTTTCCCTCCCATCTCCCATCTTTTGCTTTCTTTTATATCAAAACACTTATAAGTGACGTAGCGTGTCGCTCACGTAAGAGATGGATATGAAACAGGCTCGATTTTTATATCAGTCTTCGGGTTTGGGCAGGCTCGAGCTCAATCTGTCTTAAATCCAAAATTTTATTTATCTCCATTTCAAATCATTTTAATGCTATTTGGATTAAACAGCATAAAGCGTAAACAGTAATAGTCTTTTTCTATTCTACATAGCTGCGGTCTATTCAATTTTTGTGTTAACACTACTTTCGAATCATGATCCTGAGCTTATTTAATCGCAGAATTCTGCGATTAATTAACATTAAGATTAGGAAAAGGTTTCTATTTGGAAGTAGTCATAACTAAAAAGTGGTATAGTTGATAGCTAAGTATACGCAGATAGATGTATTTAAAATTTTTATTTTGCTAAATAAAAAAAATGCTTTAAATTTTGAAAATAATGTATGAAATATAAATGTGCAGATTGGAGTGACGGAGGTGGTGTGGGAGGGATACGCTACGTGTGTTAGTACTGCATAATATTAGGTCTCCGGTACTTTTTACTTACCCATCATACATAGTATAGGGTAAGTCTTGTAATCGTTTTGAAAATCGAAAAAATTTTTTTGACGGATTTACACGTTTCAGACACTGGAGATTCCGAAAAATATATTTTTAGAAAAAAAAATTTGCCGTCCGTCTGTGTGTCTGTGTGTGTGTGTGTCTGTGTGTATGTGTGTGTGTCTGTGTGTCTGTAAACGCTCTATCTCCCGAAAAATTTGAGATAGAGACTTGCAATTTGGTATGTACTTAGTATGTAATAATGGGAAGAAGCCTATTTCATTTAAATAACCTCGATTAACCGGAACAATTTTTTTCGGACTCTCGAAATATTCGTTCTGATGAAAGGTATATAAAAATTTTCGAAATTGTTTATTTTAAGAAATGAATATAAAAGACAATAAAAAAACATAAATTTTGCATAAAGCATGAAGTCGATCGGGTAATGAGTTGCCGAGATATTTGGAATCCTATTTTCCACACTCTTCGATTTTTCATGACCCTGTATTTCATCCAAATTTCACTTCAAAGATATATTTTAATTGGAAATTTGACGCTTAATCAGATGCAATAAACCGCTAGTTAATAGGATTATTATTTTTGGAGTTATAAGGAAAAACCTCTTTCAAGCAATTCAGTAATCGAGCCTTTAAAGTTTGTGACGTCATCAAGCCACGATTTTATTTGAATTGCAATGCACTTTATAAGTAGTTTACACATTTTTATTTTAATATTTTACATTATGCATATCCATGATGGGTAAGTATTACGGTGGCCCCCAACGACTAGTTTTCCTTAGAAATTAAGTCCTGGGTGTCAACACATTTTACATAAACAAGTTAAGTCGCTTGAAAATATCATTACAATCTTCATTATTGTTAAACGTATGAATGAAATTCTTGACTTGAAATGAAATAACTTGCAGTTTTGACCGAATAAGCCTTGTTTATCATGCAAAAAATGTTTATTGTAGCGTGCTGTACAAACCAGCAATATTGATGGAATGAGTGTATTGCGACCCTGATTTCATGTTTAAAAAACGTTTGTTGCAGTGTAATGTTCCAAAATTTAAAGTCACGTAAGTTCTGAATGCTCCTGTATATTTGTTTTTAAATATGCATTTACAGATACCATATACATAACCACTGAGAAAATATGAAAACAGAATTGCCCAACTTTAAATTTTTAACAGCAACTTATGCTTGATAGGATATATAAATATTAAAGAGGAATATTTATGCATGATAAAATTAATTTGTCGTAGAATGCATTCACATTCGAACATGGTAATAACGATTAAACAGAACTTTTCTGTCTAAAACTTTCATTTACAAATTGTGAATAATTAATTTTATAACTTGCAGTTAAGAGGATGTTAACGTCTTAGCTCGCAATTCTAATTACTAATTACAGGATACTTCAAAATGGAGATAAAGAATAAATCTCTAAGTCTTTTATGAAAGTTACGTTTTAATTAAATTAGAAGTCAAACATTCAAAATACTTAAGCAATTGTAAATGTCATTTCAATGTGAGTGTACACACTAAGGTAATGTTGTTACCCTCACGATCATCAAAGATTAAATTAAAGCTCAAAAGCTTTTCAGATACTTTCAAGGAAATAAAAGATAATACTTTTAACATCAGAAATTTAATAATTTAAACCAGAAATGTAAAATCTGCACAACATTTTCATCAATTTACATTCAAAGGGAGTATTTCAACAAAATACAATGTTTAGCAAATGATTGATTAATAATATCAAAGAGGCCAATAATGGCCTTACAAGAGGCTAAACCGACAATAAATGAAACCGAGACAAAATTATTTACAGCTGGCTGAAATCAAAAACTTAATTGATTTATTAGGAAATCGACAAATCAACTCTAACATTTTACGAAAGTAGTACTTTGATTACATTAGAAGTTATAAACTTACAAAATACTTGAGCAGTGTCTCCTTTCTAAGTAAGTGTTCATATTAAGGTAATAATATTGCTTCCATGATCGTCATAATTTGAATTAAAAGTTGAAAACTCTTCAGAAATTTTTAAGAGAGTAAAAGGCATTACTTTTATCATATAAAATTCAATAATTTTAACTATAAATGTAAAGTCTGTACAAAATTTTGATTAATTTAGATTCAAAGGAAATATTTCAATAATTTCTAATGTTGAAGGGTAAAAGTAGTAGGTGAGTTGATTGATTAATAATATTAAAGTGGCTGAAAAATGACTTTTAAACAGACTGAATCTGCAACAAATGACACTCAAACAAAATAAGTTATGGATAGCAGATATCAAAACCTTCATTGATTCATTAGGGAAAATCCACAAAAGCACCTCAAGTCTTTTACATAAGTCATGTTTCAATTGAATTAGCAGTCAAAGATGTAAAAAACGGGACCAGAATACATAGTATTTCTAAAATTATAGGTCTTTGTCAGTGAGATCTCAAATTCCTCTCTCTAATGTTAAACCTATGGGCGTGTAATGTATTCAAATTTTTACAATATCTCATCGCGAATTTAACATTTTCAACTTCTTTTTTTCTGTATATTCTTCTCAAAGAGCGCCTTTTTCTTGTTTAGTTGGCAAAATATGATATATGCTTAATTTAGCATTTTATATATTAGAAGCTGACGAGCTGTGAGTAATATTTCAACACTTCAAATAAAATTAAGCATATAATATATATTTTAGAAATACTTTATACCGGCTGGCCAGAATTAAAACACTCTACTCTGACCTCCCTATATATGCAACTATTGAGTGTATAAGCTTAAAAATTTGTATTGAGAAAATGGATTACGCGAAAAAAACATTTTCAGAAATCAACAATAGATGGCGCTATACAACTGGACATATGCTGTAAAAACACATTGTAAACACATTTTATTTGAACGTACCAAACATTCATGTGACAAGAAATTTATCAACGCAAGGAATGCTGCTCAATAGGGTTGCTTTTTTGAAGATGTAAAATCAGCTGTTTGAGGACAGTTTGTTCAATTACAGATTGTAACTAATCGACTGAGATGCTTCTCACATGCAGAGTGATACCTTCTTTCAAATCTGCCAAGGGTACCTGACGTCCTCGTTAAACAAGATTTTTTAAATGTCCCCATCCAGCCAACCACAA
This sequence comes from Maratus michaelseni, assembly GCA_963931845.1. Lineage (NCBI taxonomy): Eukaryota > Metazoa > Arthropoda > Arachnida > Araneae > Salticidae > Maratus > Maratus michaelseni. Next base: position 387,648,077 of record OZ007587.1, on the reverse strand, counting down.
CCTAAGAAACAGACCTGGAAATCAACGAGCAATTATAAAGCTATACCAAAACCATAATACAACTCAGACTGCATACATCATGCAGGATACTTATAATAACTATAATAAATATAAAAAGAAATTCCATACTACTCTATGAAAATCAAAATTCACAAGGTTTTAAGACCGTATACAACAGTCTGTCTAAACTTGAAAATATCGAAAATGAAAAACGAATATCAAAATTTAACACTAAAACTATAATACACTAATAAACAGGTAAACCTGAAAAGACAACTTTTAAAGACCGTGTTCAACAGTCTGTCTAAAACTAATATACAACTATCTTTTAAGTAATAACTATGAATTAAAGAAAAACATATTTAATAACTTTAAATCACATCTCTTAAATTTTTACACTGAATTTTCAAAGTTCCTGAGGAATTCCAGCCAAAAATCACACGGATTAAGCTCCTGAGAACGAGATGGCCAGATTCTCCCAAATTACTCTGTCATTAGTGAAACGTTGCCGAAGAAACTGCTGTACACAGTTTAATGTGTGGAGGCGCTCCATCTTACATAAAAGTAATTGAATCAAGACATTCTGGTTGTTGCAAATGGTGTACAAAAAAAAATTCCAACCTGTTAGCCGCTACCGTGCATGTGACAGGGCCATTGCGAATAGCCTCTTCAAAAAAGAAAGGTTCAAGAATGAATGTGGCTGTTAATCCACATATTCGCAGTTTTTTCCATATTTTCTGTTGTACAGCGCCATCTGTTGGTGTTTCTATAACTATTTTTTTCTTTTAATCCATTTTCCCATGCCTTGAATAGTATGTGCACAAAATTTGAAGCTTATACACTGAGTAGTTCAATATATATAGAGAGGGCGGAGTCAGAGGCGCACCGACACAGTGTGCCATGCGTGCGGTGCACACAGGCGCCAGCAGGGTAGTAAAGGCGCCAAAGGCTAGAAAGAGATATGTGAAAATAAACTTAACTTAATTATATTAAAATTAATTACAATTTCTTGTATTATTCTTGTAATTTACCTCAAACACATTACTTATTAACCCTTTGACTACATCGCCTTCGAAACTCATGTAGCAGGATTTGTTCAATTTATACATTTTAATACCACTATTTCGGAATAGTAATCCTCTTTTTATTTAAACGCAGAGTTTCTTATGTTAAATAACTCAAATATTACTACTCAAAAATAGTGGTACCCAATTTAAAAGACCGTACTAACCTTGCGTGTTGCTCTTATTGAATAAAGTCAGAAGTGGTTTCACTCACTCTGGCCACGATTTTTTTTCAACGTTTCTAATCGTCTCTACATTTTATTTCTTGATATTTGATAAATTCAAATTCGAATTTTATTTTCTTAATAAATGCGTTCACAAAAGCTATAGGGCGCCGACTGAAATTCTGCACATGGGCATCGTACACTACTTGCGCGCCCCTGGGCGGAGTAGGGGTGTTTTAATTCTGGCCATCTTGTACATAAAAAAGAAAGAAACATCTTTCAAGAAAGGTACACGCACATAAAAAAGAAAGTTAAAAATGTTAATTTCCTGATGAGATACTTTAAATATAAGAATTCATTCCACGCCGATAGAGGTTTAACAATAGCGATTGTTATTTGAAATTTCAGTGACCAACATCCGTAAGGTAAAGATGTTACAATCATAATCGCGAAAGACTTTCTTTCTTTTCAGATTTTTTTAAAAAATCTTTTCAGAAATTCAGAAATAACTTTCAAGGAAGTAAAATACATTACTCTTATTATATGAAATTTAATAATTTAAGCTACAAATGTAAAATCTGTTCAAAATAGTCTGCAATTCATATTGAAGGCGATATTTTCCATCATATCACATGTGTAGGAGGGGGAGGGGAGGTGAAATGTGGTGGGTGAAAAGATTGATTAATGATGTCAAAGTGGCAGAGAAATGGTTTTACAACAATCTGAGGCGGCAATAAATGACACTCTGAAATAATTCCACTCACACAAAATGATTTACAGATGGCTGAGATCAAATATTTTATTGTTTTATTACGAAATCGATAAAAGAAAGAGTCGTCTGTTCCTTATAAAACGATAATCCACTGTTAATAATTTTATTTCGCAGCATTCCTCTTTCTCTATCTATCACTAAAACAGCGTTTTTCACCGATTTGGTGAACCATTGTGTGCTACTAACCTTAATTGTCTAATGGTATAATTGGACCATAGTTATACTTAATAGAGCACATTTAGATTATGGTGATTAAAAACATACGGAAAGAATATATCTTTATTTTTTAATATGTTTATTAGCACATACAAAATGCTTCCCCAACGTGTAAAAAAGGGAAAAAGAGTTTATTATAATTTATAATAAAAATATAATTAATATGTAAAATTCTTGAAAATGTATTTATAAATTTTATCTTTATTATATAATAATATTTAATCATATTTTGCTCAGCTTTATTATTATTATTATTATTATTATTTTATCTTTTCTCGAACATCACATTTTTTGGATAGACATACTTCGTAATAGTCTTTCCAAAATCCCGCTGATGTTTGTTTTTAATATTTTTCATTGCAGAAGATCTCACGTCTTACACATACAGTGTTGAAAACTGAAGATTTATTAAATATTTATTTTTTTAACTAACAATAGAGATAAAATTAATAGATTGTAATATCTATTGTTGAATTTTTTATTTGATGTTTTTTAACGTTTCTTATTTATGAAATAGTATATAACTATATTTATATTATTATTATGTAACTAGACGGACTTTGTTCGGCTAGACAGTCACTTTCGGGAGCTCTGTTTTCTTCGGCAGCGTATAGGCCGGGCTTCCACCGGTGTCAAAAAGTGCTTTTTGCATGCAAATGGAAAAAAAAATTATAATTTAAGAATTTACAATAACCATTGGAAAAATGTTCCGTAAGCTTTAAAAAAAACAAAAAAAACGTACTTTTGTGTTATAGCGGCCCCCACAATTATGATTGTGCCAAGGTTGCAATTATGATTTCGCAAAGCTTATACATGCATTCTATATACGCATATATATATTCCAAACACTCCGATATGTGCCATATACGTCATTGTACACATATTATTTACGTCTTATATGTCGTATATACATCCTATACACATGTCTTATATATACTTTATATATGCATCATATATGACTATAACATGGCCACATACGTCAAGAAACGTTATATACATATGTCATATATTATTATAAAGTCATACATGCTTTATAATTTGGCGATAAATCTTGGTCGCTTGACGATTCATCTTTGGGGGCCGCTGTAACACGAAAGTACCAAATTTACAATATATTAATGAAAACAGAAACAAAAATATTTCATCCTTGGGGCCGCTATAACACGAAAGTACCAAATTTCTACTTTATTTTTCATATCTGATAATTTGCATCTATCCTTTTTGTAACTTTAACATTTTTATAACGATTTTATGCATTTCTATTGTCTATTCAAAGAAAAATTATTCTACAGTTACAGAATTTCGTTAAAAACGCTTAAAAAATTCTTCTAAAGTTACAGAATTTCGTTAAAAATGGTTAAAATAGTAAAATGCGAACATCATTTGGTCCATTCTCGACCGAAAACAACAACCATTTTCCTAATGGTTAATAAATAAATAAAATAATTTATTCTAAATTATACGAAAATAACTAGTAACTAGTCGGATGTATCAATCCCAAAACTTTTTTCTATCTCATACATGTTAATACTTCAAAATTCACTATCACATTGCCAATAAAATCAATATTTCTAGTCATTCTGCTGTACGTCAGCTGCTTGCGAATCATTGGGTTACCTGGATACAGATACAGAGCATCCTTCGTTGCAGGAGAAGCCGATGTACAACACAACTACGAAAAGTCTTTCTGGCCCGTACCGGCAGGAAGAGATAGCCGCTCTGTTCCGTGTTTTTTTTTTTTTTCAGCTAATTTTACTGGAAAACACGAAGCTAAAATGCGTGGAAGCCGATTACAGAAGATTCATTCCCAATTCTCGCTAACAATGAATTTGAATGAGAATGTCTCCAAATTAGTCAACTATAGCGAAGTTGGCTTCATTTATAGCTACATATTTTTGTCACCAAATTTGGCGATATTTCGTTAAGTGTCGTCAAGTTTGGCGAGAATTTGACGCTGGCGAATATGAATATATAGTATTATCCATATAACACTTGGAACGATGATTACAACAATGAAAGAAAATTTGCGAGAATCCATGTTGACTAAAACTTCTATTTTAAACCCGTTTGTGGAGGAATCCTGCTGTCTTGTTTTAAAAGGGCAGCCACCCTAAAATTCCAAATCACTATATCTCAGCCATTTTTTAAGTTAGAGGCAAAACAAAATTGCTTGGAATTTTTGGATCAAGACCGAACATTTATCGGAAAAAAATGTTAAGATTTCCAATTTTGTTGTACATCTTTTTGAATTTGAAATGTTCAAACCGCTATCACAGCGCTCTTTTCTGGCGGAATATTCCCAAATTTAACTGGGACCTGCAGGCCATAGTTTACATATACATAAAAATTAGTTCAATTCTCTGCATTACTTTATACACTTTACGATAATACAATAATTAAATTGGAACAAAAATCGCTATCATAGCTCCCCTTTCGTCGGAATATCCCTAAATTCATGTGGGATCTACTGGCCATTAGCTAAAAGCTTATAAATGAAATTTGGTTCACTTAGAAGCATAACTTCATGCACTTTTCGATGATATAAAAAGGATATATACACACGGACAGAGAGGCATTTTGTAAAAACGTTTTTCGGAATATCTGACTTCTAAAACGTGTAAATTCATCGAAAACCGGAAGTGGGGAATATTTCGATTACAATACTTTCTTCTATTATAGATAGAAGAAAGTAAAAATATCAAAAAAGCATCTAAATAAAGTTTTCGCAACACATATTTTATTCATGAGCCCCCTGACAAGTTTTCTTTACTTTAATTCCAGACTACAGTCAATGGAAATATTCTCTACATTCTTTTTTTTATATCAGTATCAACGGAACTGTTATTAAAGCATCAAAACAAACAAACAAACAAAAAAAATGCCGAATTCTGTTACTTCTTGACTCAGAAAATGATAAACATACTTGTGTCATTTGAGTTACTTTCTAAATGCCGGCCACAATACAAACTCGGCATTTAATCGTATCATTATCTAAATTTAAAGGTGTAATCTTATTACATCATGTGATGAGAAACTAATTTAAACTGGGGAAGCACAAACACAATACATTTTGATAACGCGCAAGCTGTGTTTTAAAAAATTAAATCAGTTCGTTATCAACTGAATTCGCGAAATACTTTAAACGGAAAAAAAATCATTTTTCTTTTTATGTACAGAATTCCTAGGTTTAGAAAATTTGACTTACCTAAATAGAGACTAAATAATCCGATAATCGAGTAGCAAAAAATAGATGCAACGTACCGAAGCTTGGTATACTTATCGTACTCTGTAAACTTCTTTAACTTTCAGCATAGAAATAGCCTTACAGAAAGGATTTTAATTAAAGAAAGTCATGAAAATGTTTAGTGTTAATGATTAATTAGGGAACTATAACCAAAGAATGAAACAAGGCATGAAAACTTGTTGGAATAGTAGTAAAATGTTTACTGTTAGGGAGGCTTCACTGCATTTACAGTTTATAGGGAATATCATCAGCTTGATTATAAAAGTTTTTATCCTTTGTTCAATAAGAGCGAAAGGAAATAAACCTGACTTATGGATCTTATTACGTCATGTGATAAGAAACGAAGTTAAATTGCAGAAGAACAAGTACAATACATTTTCATAACATGCATGCTACGCTTTAAAGCAATTTAAATGAATTCTTTATAAAGTAAATTCACGAAATTTTTCTTTAAAAAAATCATTTTTCTTTTTATGTACAGAATTAGTCGGCATAAAAAAATAACTTTCCTAAATAGAGACTTTCCAAAAATCCGATAATCGTATAGCAAAAAAGATGCAGCGTACCAAAGTATCTTAACGTAGTATACTTATCGCTGCTTATATACTTCTTTTACTTTCAGCATAGAACCTAAAAGAAGAGATTACAAATAAAGAAAGACATGAAAATGTTTAGGTTTACTGGCTGATTAGGTAACTGTGTTCAAAGAATGAAACAAGGCAAGAAAACTTGTTGGAATAGAAATAAAGTGTTTACTGTTCGAGAGATTTCACAACATTTATAGTTTATAGAGAATATCACCAGATTGATTATAAAAGTTTTTATCCTTTGTTCAATAACAGTGAAAGAAAATAAAGCTGACTTATGGGAATTTTTTTTGTACCCGACAGAGCGGGTTACATAGTAAAAATATGAGAAAAAGGCATTTTAGATTTTCATTTAACAGTAAATCACATTTGAATGATTAATTATTCTCTAAAATAACGCATGAATCAGGGGTCGGAACGAGTCTAACGAAAAAGACAGGCTACCACGGTGCATTCTGCATATCTTTTTTTACAGACCGCGAGAGTGACGTGAAGCTGTTTTCGTACACCTGCATTGGTGGATTCGAGCATCACGTGATTCCGCCGGTCTGTAAAAAAAGATACGCGTAAAGTACCGCGGTAGCTTTTTCGTTAGCCTTGGGTCGGAAGTAGCGCGCTACAAATAGCGAAACTAAAGTACGAGGTGCGGCAATTAAATAACGAGACTGGGCACTCGAGAAATACACTCGTGACTGCACGTACAATATAAAGTATCAGATCTATCATGTTTTTTTCATGCCGAAAATGAAAAGTCTAGTCATCTAGTATTTCGTTAGAAAAAAAAATGGCACTCCGGGAGTGCCGGCAGAAGTGAAAACTTGAACAATTACGTGTGTATTTTTTGAATCGTCAGGAAGCGTTTTATTGTGCAGGAATTACTTTTAAATGAAGTGGTTTTTTTTATTCATTATTATAAACTACTACTGCAAAAATTATATTACAATTTTCATTTAATGCACTATTGTACATGAAAAATAATGCATATTATTTTACATACAAAAATTGCAATCTATTGCTTAAAACGTAAACTTACAAATACATGAAATATGAAATTTAATTAATTGGTATTCTTTGAAATGAATACCAATGAAGCTTATGAATTTTCATCCGCAATTTAAACAAGTCTCAATACATTCATCATTTCTTCCATGAGATGTAGTTCCATATCTTTTGTAATAACATTTATCTGCAAAATAGGGTTCCCGCTTCCTATCACTCCAAAAATTATGACTTCTTTGCTGTCTGTCTTGTTTACGGTATTCGTGAACATTATGCTTTTTTCTATCTTCAAACTGCGCGTATTGTTTGCGGTATCTATAATTTCTATCAACAAACTTTTCTTTTCTATAAAATGATTTTACTTCATTTCCGTATCAGTAACCACGTTTCTTAAAACTTTCGTGAAATATTTCATTATTTTCATTTTTTCTTTTTATATTACATCCGTCTATTTCTTTTCTCGTTCTCGTTAAAATATAATTATAATATTTTCCGTGTTTTGTTATTTCATTTTCATCTTTTGATTTGGTCTCGCGAGTTGAGTCACTTTTATCTGTTTTCACCACGCGTGCTAAATTTATCTTGAAATTATTTTCTGAATTATTTTTATTCATAATACCAATCATTTCGTTTTCTGCACGTGAACTATTTCCTTTTGATATTTTCGCTTCATTGTATGAATTGGTAATATAATTTAATTTTTTATCGGAATTATTTACAACTTTAAAGCAACCTACTTGAAAAGTATTGCGCTCGCCAACAATTTTAATTCCCTCATCATCTATCGCCAACTTTAGTTTGCTGATCACGTCTTGCCCTATTACAGTATCGTATGCGAGAGATTTTGAAACATAAAATTTCGTTGATATAAGAAACCCATCGACACGTATTTCATACACAAAATATCCAATTAGATTTACAGTTTCTCCGCCGATGTCAATTAATAAGATATCAACAGAAGAGAAATTTGGCGACCCAATATTGACATAACATTCATAACTGAATAAAGAAACATAGCTGTCTGTATCAAACAATAGATTTGCTTCTTTGCCTTTGCTATTAATTATTTTACCCATTCCATTAGGTTTAGTCTTATTTCTGATTCGAATTGTAGCAATGTTAGCTTTTTCCTGTACATCGGCATTAGGATTGTGATTTTGGCGATTATAATTTCGATAGTTTTCGGTAGAGTCTTGACTGAACTCATTAGTCTGACCGTTATTGCTATTATTACACTGAGACGCTATGTGGCCTTAAGAGTTACATCTATCTAAAACACCTAATTTGAGATTTTTTTTTTTTTTTTTTTTTTTTTGTATTGGGTATGAAAGAAAGATTGTGAATTTTCATTTTTACTTACTTCGTGTTTTCTATCTTCAAAGTGGGGTGAAATTCTATTCATGGTTTTAACATTACGTCCCGCCGCATCATAATCGTCTAGTTTATTTACTAATACGTCTACATTTTTAATTTTTGGAAGATCATCAATAAAATGTGCTTTCATTTCTATAGGTAACCTTTTCTTAATTTGATCTACAACTATTAATTCTTTTAAGGATTCAAAATCAGATACTTTAAGACCGCTAATCCATTCCTCCAAATAATTTCTTAATTCAAATGCTAAATCGCGCCAAGTGGCTGAAGATTCTTTTTATGTGACATTAATTTCTGCCTAAATTCTCCTGGCGTCATTTTGAAGCGTTTAAGAAGTAAATCTTTTACGTAATCGTAATTGTTCGCCAATGTTTCTGGCTCTCTAGCTATAATATTGACGATTTCTAACGGAATTAAACTTAACAAATGTGTGACCCAATTTTCTTTTATTATATTCATTCGAGGAATTTGTCTTTCAAATAATGCTAAATAGAGACTGATATCACTTTTGCTGTCAAAGTGAGATATTAATTTAAGCAAATCTGGTTGCTTACCTGAACCAGCTATTGCAGAATCGTCGCCAAATATACAGAGGTGTCGATAACAGTGACGGTAACAGTGTCGCGAGTTCAATGGTTTTTTCCCATCTCAAAAAAGGCCCCAGCTATTGCAGAATCGTTGCCAAATATACAGAGGTGTCGGTAACAGTAACGGTAACAGTGTCGCGAATTCAATGGTTTTTTCCCTTCTCAAAAAATGCCCAACGCGCCTAAAGAAGTTTTCACTTCAAAAAGCTCTAAAATCGAAAGTGTACAATGACTTTCAGCTATGTAGTATATACCACATATACAGCCAAGCACGCAACGTATATAAACCTCGTCTCATAGCGTAGCACATTAAAATTTTATTATACCTTAGACACATCTGTTATGAATATAAATGTCGCCATTCTGAAGTTAAAGAGAGAGGGGAGAGGGTTAGGACATTAGTGGGCAGAATGTGTACACTGATCTACGAAAACTAAGGACAGTACGCAAATGACCTTGAAACATAGAAATCAAATATGAGCACTGGACTAAAAAAATGATGCTGTCAGAATGTTTAACATTATGTACAAGAAAAAAATTGTGCATTAAGTACGTGTTATTCCGAAGTAAAAGCTGTAAAAAAAGAAAATCACTGTCTTCGATAATTTCTGACAGCGATTCGATTAAAGGATATGACTACCATGACCTGTGATGTAAGCTTCGACATGTCGTTTTATGCTGTAAACCACATGATCCAGGAGCTTCTGCGACAAATTATTCCACTCTTCTTTCAGTGCGCTGATGAGGGTGCTGATGAGGGAATTGCTGAGAAGCAAGACGTCAGTCTAAGATATCTCAAATATTTCTGGAGGTATTTAGGTACGAGAAACGTGCTGGCCCGCAGTGGAGCAGACGGTTAAGCTCGGTTCTCGTAAGATCACCGAAAGCGAGCAGCATCGACCAAGGTCACTGGTTGGGAGGGTGACAACCTCTCTCGACTGCATGCTGCTGTGGGACCGTGTACGTTAATGGGAGCTGGTGCACTTAAAATCTGTTTGTGGCTCCAATGTCCTCCAAGTTTAGTATAAGCGTATACCTCTGGGGGTGCCAATCCAGGTGCAGGTCTCTCATCTGGAATTAGTTCAAAATTAGGAGACCAGCTCTAGAAGTCCAACCTCTCTTGAGGCTCTGGCACCCCTTCTTTCAGAGAAATGCCTTGGCACTTTCTCTGATACGCCAACAGCAACAAACGTGCTGGCGAGACGAATGTTCTCCTGAATAGTACATAAACGTCCATAAAACGAAATGTATCACTCAAATCATCACGGGAAATACAAACATATGGCAGAAGAACTACATTAATATGACAATCATGAGTCATGTGCCAGATACAAGTACATATAGTGGCGTGCAGGTGTTGAAAATGATATCAGCCTACACCCCGACACTACAAGAACTACACTGGTCACTTTAATGGATATTTTATGTACGATAAACGCTGCCAATCGCATTTCAGTGAAGTTGCATTTTATAATCAGATAAAAGACTGAACCTACTCTCATCTGTCAAAAAAATATACATATAATTATACGTATTCAGTCTAGTTGCGATTCTCTCGGCATCATTGCAAACGATCACTACAAAAAACTTTCCATAATCTTGGAACATACACAACAGGTAGTTTCGAGTACAATGCTCCTTGTTTCAAACACCTGGCTACAGTTTTTCCGAATATCTGAGTAACTTATGACAGCGGGATTATAACATGCCAGAAACTGTGTTACACCGATTCCTTTTTCATGTTTGGACGATGTACCTTATTTCATTGTGTAGTACTGCCAGCAGTGGCGGATCGTGACTTACTTTATTTGGGGCACTAATTGCATGGTTGCTAAATTTCTTTATTTTTTACCACTATTTTTTGAAAGAAATCTTTGCCTAATTTATGGACAAAAAGTTCTGCCATTAAACAAGGAAAAGATTTCTCTAAAAAAATAATGGTAAGAAAAGAATAAACGTTTAGTCATGCATTTAGTGCCCCCCAAAAAGTCAGTCAAGAACTGCCACTGACTGCCAGGACCACCTTTCCGCTTGCGTCGGCTACACATTCTAGTTGCTTGAAAGGTTGTCCGAAATCGGAAAACAACACAGTGGGTGATAGTGAATTTCCGGAAAACAGCTGCTATTTTACACCCTCCCAGATTTTCTATAATACATCCACACTTAAATAAGTGAGTTTTGAAAGTCAATTGTAGAATTGCCAATCAGTTCCTTTTTATTAAGACTTTCCAGTAATAATGGCGTGCACGTGTAGAATACCTTTATCTTATTGGCGCTAACAAGCAACCTAAACATGCGGATAACAAACATTTTCTCACGATGGTAATTTCCAATTTCTGGCTCTGATTTTGTAGCTATCATCGATAAAAAGTAAACAACTCGTACTTATGTTTTGTGCAACCCTAAATATATATGTATATTATATAGGAAGTGCTATCGGAGAGTTCCTCGTGACTTGATAGAACGACAAGTTTCGTTTGAACTTACCTAATTTTGGCTTTAATATCCTTCAAAATAGTCACCTCGTGAACGTATACACCGGTCCCATCGCGTTTTCCCCTCGAAGCACTCCTGAAGTCATTTTCTCCAAAGCTGACAAGGACTACCTGTGCTCGTTGAATGTCGAACACAGTTGAAAAACGTCGTCCTTTAAGTTTCATTTTCAATTTTGGGAATAATTCAAAATTACATGAAGCTATTATATTATTTAACATCTTCTTTCTTATACAACATAAGTTGAAGCCAAGTTTTATATTTGCAGTTTTTCAACATCGTAATGAGATTGCATTTATGACTTCCAAATTATATAACTTTTAAAGGTCCATTATTGCAATAAATACGGCATGGAATTTTTAGTTATTAAATCGAACGCCGCGTATTTTGAAGCAAATTTTTTTAGGTTGCTTTCAATACAAAAAAGTATAAAGCTACCTATTGCAGCCATTCGGAGGAAAGCAGTTCCAGAAAATTTCGATATATTTTCACCGATCATGACCCCCCAGACCCCAAAACCACCATCCGTTCAAATGTTGATTTATATATATATATATATATATATATATATATATATATATATATATATATCTGACCTATGTCATACGATAACGGTCGTATTTATAAATGAATTTGGATGAAACTAATTGTGTGTATTAAGCTCACCAATGTCTCGACCGAGTTCGTTGGCCAGCTTGGTCCGCCATCTTGTTTCAAGATGGCGGCCACTTAAAGATTTAATAAATATTTAAACTAAAATAAATATACAAAAAAGTTAAAAATTCAAATTTATTTTTTAATTAAGTGTTAGGCCTTGATACAAGGATTCCAGAGCATTTTTTGTTTTACCTCTATCTTAAAAAATGGCTGAGATAGAGCAGTTTGAAATTCTAGGGTGGATGACATTTTGAAACAAGATAGCACATTACAAAAATTTTCATTGTTGTAATCATTTTCCCAATCATACGCATAAAACTATATATTCATATCCGTTAGCGCCAAATTCTCGCCAAACTTGGCTACACTTGGCGAAATATCGCCAAATTTGGCGATCAAAATAAGTCTTCAATAATGAAGCCAATTTGGCTATAGCGCAATAATTTGGCGAAATTCTTATTCTAATTCAGTATTAACGAATCTTTTGTAAACGTTTTCTTTGCATTTTAGCTTGCTGCTTTCGTGTAACATTAGCTAAAATTTTAAGACGAAGATATAGGAAAGATACCTTTTCCTCCCGGTACAAGCCGGAAGGACTTTTTTTATTATGTTTATCCTTGAATGGTTCGATGTCGCAATATACGTGGCATGGCAGTATTACTTATTAGGTCGAATACCTCGCATATTGCGGCAAAAGTTATTTTATCATCATTTAACTTTCCATTGTCGCAATACATGTGGAATGGAACTTTTACTTTTAAGTCGAAAGCCACGTATGTTGCGTAATTGAACCGTTAGTTTTTATACGCATTATTACGTCCATATTATAGTCCCTCTTATGAAAATTGCTCTGGACCCAGCAACTAAAAACTTCTGGACATTTAAAGATTAAAATAAGGATGACGAACTGAAAAATTTTGAAATAGACAAAAAAAAATATACATACAACATCGAATTTCTTATAAAGAAAGGAGAATTTGAATAATTTTTAGAAAAACTTTTAAAACAATAAAAACTACATGCCATTTTAAAAAGAAATCTGATAGGGGTGTATAAAAAATATTTTTGAGAATCTTTTAAAGGCATCTTTTTCAAAATAATTTCTAGACGATTTTATCTTAATAAAACTTCAGAAAATAACTTGTTTACGCGTTATTCAGACAAAAGGAGAATAAAAATGCCTAGGAATCTCATTCTTTAAAAAAAAAAAAAAAAAAAAATATTGAATGTGATCTCTGAAAGAAAGCGTTAACTATCACTTCTAACATTTGATTAATAGAAAAAAAAATCTCTCTAGAAAGTGTGTGTTTTTTCTACTTCTGGTTCAAATATTATATGTTCATTGCATTAGGAAAAAACTGAATAAGCCGAATACTTATTTACATTGTATCCCAAAAAGGATACACAAAATTTAAAAACTAACAATTAATTGAAATAATTATAAAGAGGATTTAACTGACATGTTTCTAAGGTAGATCATAAATCTTGTATACAATTATTTTAAAAATTAAAATTGTAGCCGAAAGATTGCACTGTATTGGTTATTATACCAATAACGTTATCCCAGTGATACCATGTCAGCCAGTTGTATGCCGGCCAGTTGTCGATCCAAGTAACTTAATAGGCAGAGCGTTGTTAACTTTAGCCAAAGGTGTTTAGTTCGACTCCCAGCATGGACACTTTTTCATTCAGTTGGAAAGATCAATTCTTATGATATCTTTACCAATTAGTATGATTGAGTTAAAAATAATAAAGTGTATCTACGTATCCATCGTTTAACGGAGTTCCATTACTTGCGTGTATTCTGTTGAACTGTCTGCATGGAAGACTAGATGCTATTGCCAGTCAGGTTATCTGAGTGACTTGGGTTTGTTGGTTGTCGGTCCAGGTAGCTCAATAGGCAGAGAATTGGAAATTTAATCCAAAAATCGTCTCCCAGCCTGGACACTTTTTCACTCAGTTGGAAAAGGCAAATTCGAACTGCAACCGAAAAGGCAATTCGTACTCGTCCCAACCTGTAAGAATTCTCAGACGAATTTCAAAACTCAAACCTTTCTTTTTCCACATTTCAATTGTTAAATAGACTGCAGAGTAAAAACCGAGTCTAGTGAATGGTCCAGTTTTAGACATTTGTTTTAACTTTCTCGCAGTTTGAGAAAGTATTGCAATCTTCGAACGAAAATTTTAATAATGTTTTTGAAAAATTCTTACCTTATAAACCTCTTACTGAGTTCATCTTTATAATTTATTGTAATTAAGGAATGGTTGATTTATAAAGCTGGGGTATTCAAATAAAAATATCCTGTTCTGGTTCGGAAACTAGTTTATTTAAGCTGTCTGCAAAAGAGCAATATAAAAGAAACCACCAGCATTTTTTTTTTCTTTAACAAACCAAGATATTGAGGTAATCAGTGAAAAAGACGATAAATCTTATTTCTAATGTTTGAATATTTGTAAACAATTTGCAGAAAAGTATTTATTCTTTGTTCTGCTTTAAATTGTGAAATGCTAAAAGTAAACTGGCACACAGTGTATCTAAATAGAAATGAAAAATGTAATTTTTCTGTAGTTTATTTCTGGGGTAAAAATAGGAAAATTTCAACCTTTTATGTTATGTTTTATTTACCAAAAGTTGAGGAATATGCATATGTATGTATTTTTTTTGTTTGTTTGTTTACAATGAAACAATGTTTAAGAACAGAAAAGCAAATTCAGCTTTTTAAATTTTATTATTTCTGAAAATAAAAGAGAGAAATATTAAAGGTTTTTACGATTTCTTACATATATTTAAAGCGTAAAACATTTAGAAGATTTTTTTTTATCATTTTAAGGCTGAACCTGGCTCAAAATAGCATTGATTAAATAAAAACCAAGGAAACATAGATTTAGCCCTTTCAAGGACGGTAGTATTTATATGAAACCACTTAATTATAATTACCAAATGCCACAATGGCACCAGAATTTTGGTATAAAATTTTCCTTTTATTATGTGTGCGAAATACAGCTTTTTCTTATTTCCAAATAAATTTGTTCGTAAATTCCGATGTCATTCATTCAATGCAACATTTTAGCAATGGAAGTGCTTTGTCCCTGAAAGGGTTAAGTGAGATATACAATATACGCTTTATTTGTGATTTGTTGCCACGTTTTTCTTACCCAAATTCAGAATGCGTTAAAGATCCAAAATTGTCAGGTTGGGAAAGTTCTTAAAAGGGATTAGTTATAAATTTCAATTTTCAATTTTTATCAGAAGGTATTTTCAGAAATTTGAGGAAAGTTGTATTATTTGATAAAATGGATTTCTTATGAATTAACTTATTTACTAACATTTTAGTAACACGTACATTCATTTTATTCCAGAACAGATAATAATGCAAGCAATAAGTTTTATAAATGAAGGCACTTTCCAAACAAACTAAGCTGTACCGCATTGAAAGTGTTTTATTTTCTGTAAGAACTGTGAAAAATTAAACATAAATCGGATTCTTTGTGAAAAACACGTCAACAACAGGGGAATAAATGTGATAATTTGTTTTGATGTTTGGAGACAGTAATGGGCAAAACGGACAAATCTTTCTTTATCGTCAACAAATAATTTCCTTTCTCCTTTTCAGTATAGTACTATATGATAGTATTTTATAACAGCATTGAGATTAATAAGTTATAAAAGACTATCGTAACACAGTAGACACTTTTTAATTCGAGCTTGGATAATTCGATTCATTGGATAATTTAAAATAGAACTAGCAGAGCTTCACCCGCTACGCTGGTTGGTTTATTTAGTAAGAAAATTTCCTTTAGAATCCTGCAGAAACTGCATCAACGTATTTTTAAAAACTGTGATTGTTGATTTATTTTTTCACTGGTAAAACACGGAACTATAGTCGAAAAGTTCTATCGATATCGAGTCGAATGAGCCAGACCACGTCGTGATCGAACCCATACAACCCGAGATAATTTGAAGTGAAATAGCAAAATCCTTAGCATTTTATTTATTTTTTCTATATAAAAATCGGGATTTTGCTAAATTGAAAAAAATAGGGGCCGAATTTGAAAACTTTTTGAAACTCTGAAATCCCAGCCCACTTTAAGTAAGGCTGCATACTTTTCAGATCCAAAAACCTGATATATTTCTAAAAATTATATAGGGCCCGAAATTTGCCAGTATAAAAATTTTCAATTTGTCCTCCTTTCGTATTGAACACCAAGGAATGGGATTCTCATTGTTCACCCTGCTGTCATACAAAGCACGTGGAAGAAGGCTCATCGATTACGATCAAGGCGCTCAGGTAAGGGGTAGAAAAAGTAGAAGTCGTAGTTGGAGCGCTAGGGTTGCTAGCAGTAAGTCAATAGGCGAGCTATTTTTGCCCCACCCTTCTTGATTCATCTTAATTTTATTTCCTCCTTTATTCAACGTTCAATAAAAGTTGAAGCATGCGCAGAAAGATCGATTTTGCGTTGAAATTCTTGGTTTGTTGCTGTGATATGAAATCTCACAATGTTTAAATCATGTTATGTTTTTATTTCTTTCAGCCTTTCACATCGATATTATTTGGATTTAATTCCATATTTATTTTTACGCGAGTGTTTTCCGTTTCTCATCAGGCATCGTTCGGCAGCCGTATTGCGCTCTTCCGATGTGTTCTCTCTTTCCCTTCTCCTCGTATTCGGGGCTAACGCAGAGGGCTACCGTGGTTGAAAGTCACGTGACAGTCGCGGTCTCACTGAAAACGTACTTTGACGCGCAGCTGTCACAAAGGAATTCCATTACTTTGATTTTCGTGTGTGTTTAAAAACCAATTGTTCCAACTTTCCAACCTTTATTAATCAATACAAACGCAATTTTCATTGCGATTCTTTTCTTTTCTTTTAATTGTGTTAAGAGGTTTTATTAAGTAGTTTCATCAATTAATATAAAGGACGAGATACTTAGATATGATACTTTGCATTTTGGTACCTTTAAACAATTCATGATTTTTTAAATGTATATATGAATGAAATGTTATTTTAATTTATTTATTAACAAATTGAATACAATTCCACTAATAAATGTGTTAATCTTTTTTTAATTTAGTTTATAATAAAATAATAAATCAATAAATTGAGATTTTGACTGAAGCACAAAGAACAAATTGCCAGATATTATTTCAAACTTTTACATTTGTACCATATATTTTCAATTATGTTGTGTATGAATTTCTAACAATCAAACTTTGTTTTACAAGGAAATCCGGCATGCTTAATTCTATATATGCTTATCATTTATGCCATAATTTCTGTCTAAAGTATTGCCATATTTTCCTATATTTGTCTTTGTGTATGTATCATTACTCAGGACTGATATAGTTCAAAAGTGTTTATGATTTCGGTTTGTCTGTCTGTCTGTCTGCCGTCTGACTGAACAAGAACTTTTGATGTAAAAAATTGCATGCACATACCTTTAAAATTAGTTCTGAATTATTAATATTATTAATATATGTCTACGTTAATATTTATTATTAACAGAACTTAAAAAGCTCGCTTATACAGTTTTTCATACCATTTAAATTCATATTGAATAATTGAAAATAGCGACATTAATGTCATTTTTATGATAAAAAATATGTTAACAACTGTGAAAAAATTCCATCCCAAAATAAATACATCTAAATAAAGCAATACGCCGGCAGAGAACATGTCAAGAGACTAATATAGATTTAAATCCTACAAACGAATTTTTTTTTTTAAGTAATTCTCAAAGCTCCTTATAATTTTCTATAAACTTCAATACATAACTAAGTTTTTATAATAATGCTTCTCTAAATATTTTGGAGTGCTACACAACTAATATTATTACGATTACATTTTGTTTATGATCAGTTAGATTTATTGGTATTTGGTTGTAAAATAAATATGTTTTCTTCCCCAGAAAATGACCTTTTCCCAAATTCTATAGAAGGGAAGAACTCCCCCCTCCCATTTACCTTTCCAGCCTTCAAAAAAGTGAAAGCGCATCCCTTCCCTTTTCCTTTTGTTCACCACTCTCTCAAATAAAGCAGGTAGAAGAATGGATTCTCCTTCCAGGAAGGGGGAATAAAAATGGAATGAACAGGAATTTAGATAGAGTATTTCCTAGGGGTAGGGTTGTGAGCAGTGAAGGTTAATAGGCGAGCTGTTCTTTCCCCAACCGTCTTGATTCTTCTTAATTCTGTTCCCAGCTTTATCCATTACTCAAAAAAGTTGAGGCTTGCGAAGTAAAGTCAAATTTGCACTGAAAATTTAAGACTTTTGCTTCTCGTTTTAATATATTATATGCTCAGAAATAAATATTGAGCATATTTCACATTTCACATATGTTTTTTAAATACTTAAACTAAAATTTTGAAAATTTTATATATTGTATAAAGTGTGTGTTCATAAAAACGATTATACTTTATAATATATAATTTACGACCGTGTATAATTTTCATGCAAAAATATTGAAAATACTGTATAAAAGTCCCCCCCCCCACCTTTTTTCTCTCTCTCTTATTTTTCGACAATCGTATTTTTTTCTCAATAACTTAAATTGTTCTACAGCTTTGAAATTTTTATATGCTAAATAAATCATAGTATCTTGTATGTGTTATTTTTTTTTTTATATTTACAGTAACTTCTAGGGTACAGAGAGCTAGGTACAGTTGTATATACTTACATATATATATATTTCACTTTTGACATTATAACTGTTTATAAATTATTTTATTTAATATACTTAAAATTATGATAGTATTTTGAACTTTTTATAAGATTTAATCACAATTCCTCTGGTAGGAAAAAATTATTGAAAAAATATTAATTTTTATATATTTTGTGTGTTAAAAATATTTTATTTATTCTCTGAGATAAGTATTGAGCACATTTCATTTTGTTTTAAATATTTATTTTTCTACTAAATCTTTACATTTTTTTTATATATTATATAAAATATATATCCCATGACCGTCTATAATTTTGGTGGAGAAATATTGACATTTATGGTATAAAATACCTGTTTGAAAATTTAAAAAAAAATAATCGACAATTTTTTTTTCCAAAATCGTCAATTGTGCTTCCATTTTTAAATGTTAAATAAATTATATTTCCGTAGTTTGTGTTATATTTTGGTGTATTCACAATGATTTGTAGGATATAAAGGGTTCAATTATTTGTTTTTCAGTTTTAACAACTTTATACCTGGTTACAAATTATTTTAATTAGTACTTAAAATTATCCCAGTGTTTTGAAATATATGTAAGATTTGATAATCATGATTGTACTGCTTGGGGGCAGTAACGAATTTTATCAAATTAAAAAACAACTCGGGTATAATAGTAATCTAAAATATATTATGTCAATTGGTTTGCTTAGCTCAGCTGAGACCGGGAGCGTCACGTGACTACTCTAAATTGAAGAAGCGCGGTAGCCCGTCTTTCTCGTTAGCCCCGCTCGTATTGTGATGACGTCATCGAGCTGCTATCTCGCTCCCTCTCGTGACGTACGCATTAGGTAGCTGTAGAAGGAGGTTCATGTTTTGGGAGGCGTGGTTTATTTGACGATTACTGGCGTAAATTAAAATAAGTGTTTTTAAATGAATTGTTCGGATTTGTTAATTAAGATATTAGCTAATTTTTTAAATTCTCTAATAGATTTAAATCTTTTCCTTCTTTTACTTTTGTCATCCCCGTTACGTACTATAAATTAAAAATTTCGTTAATTTTAAATCAGAATCTGTTTTGTTGATGAACTGTCATGATGTAGTTTCGTTTCGAAGGGGATCGCGGGGCCGAGGCCTGCCTGCTGCGGCCTACGGATGCAGGGTCCGGCGAAATTCCACGACGATGTCTCCCTGTCTGAATTTATTGCCTAATGGCGCGTAAAAGTTTTAATTGAAATTCTCACTTTAGAAAATTTGGATTAATGCTGCATTTTAATTTTTAAAGACATTTTCTTCGAGTGGAAAAGATCATCTTTATCAGCCAACATAATTATTGAAATAAGGTGACCAACGAGTGAAGGCCTCTTTCTTCTTTTCCAAAAAGAATGAATAAAGATATTTGATTTATATTCTTAAAAAAAAGGCTCCTCTTCATTTTGTGTACAGAAGACACCATTCAAGTAAGAAGTTTCTTTTCCTTTTATTTTTATACCACTGCTTTGACCAAAAAGAACGCTAAGGGGTCTAGCGAATACAACGCAATATTTTAAATAAAGAACTTCATTACTATTTAATATATAACTTCACATCAACAAAGCAATTTTATTTACACCACAGTTGCTTTAATCTATAAGGATACATTCTACATGAAAGTTGTATGGAAAATAATGTTAAAAATCGTTAGATAATTTGAATTTTCACTCCACCATTTTGTGTAATTCGAAGTGTCAAAACCTTAGCATTTGATTAGAATTTTCTATGTAAAATTAGATAATACTAAAATTTTTATTTTGAATAAAATAAACAATAGAAAAAACTTCTTTCTCAATTATTTAAAGAAAGAAGAAAAAAAAAAGGACTATACAAAACTAGCTGACTTGTCCGGCATTGCCCCGGTACCATAAAAAAATTGCACGAAACGTGAAAAAACTCTGAAAATAACATACCCACACACAAAAAAAAAAGGCTGCACGAATTCTGAATAAACTTTATTGAAAAGAGAACAAAATTTACTATATTGTAAATTTTGCCGAGGAATCCGCTAAGAAAAAGGAATCTGCTAAAAGATTCAAAACGGATTCCTTTCACTAATGTGAAAAAATTGCATCGAATCACGAAAAAATACTAAAATATCAAAAATCCCAGAGGACAAAATTTATTATTATAGTGGGTTAAAAGATTAAAACTGGATTTCTTTTACGAATACCAAAAATATCAGCAAAACACGAAAAAACTCTTAAAATTACATAAAATTTTTTCGAAAAATTCAAAAATTGTTGTATGACTTCCGATAACGCTTTATTGAAAAGAGGACAGAATTATTTACTATATTTGATTAAAATATTAGACCCGGATGCATTTACTAATGTGGAAAAATCTCCCCAAATTTCAAAAATCCACCCAAAATATCGTATATAAAGTCACGAAAAATTGAAATGTCACAAAGTTTACTACAGTGGGTAAAAACATCGTATCCGGAATTCCTTCACAAATGTCAAAACAACGGCAAAAAACTCGAAAAACGGCTAAAATCTACATTTGCGGATGACAAAATGAAATATATGTACCAACAAATGGTACGCATTTAATGTTGGTACAAACAAAATTGTTGTACCAACAAATGGTACAAAGCGCACAGAAAATTGCAAAAACGTCAAACATCGCGCAGGACAAAATTTATTATATTAGGCTAAAAACTTCAAACCGAATTCTTATTTCGAATGACAAAAAAATCGCAGCTAATCGCGAAAAAACGCTATAAGTTGTATTAAAAATCGCTAAAATATCAAAAATTGCAGAAGACAAAATTTTCCATAATTAGCTAAATGTTTGAAACCTTATACAAATCTCAAAACTCCACCGCGCAAATCTCAAAAAATTGCTAAAATTTACAAAAATGTGGAAAATAAAATTTACTATATAAGGCTAAAGTTTGAAACCAAATTTCTTTTCCGTATGTCAGAAAATTGCCGCGGTGCTCGAAAAAACATTAAAAATCGCTAAAAATTCAAAAATTGCCGAGGGCAAAATTTACTATGTTAGGCTAAAAGTTTAAAATCCAATTCCTTTTCCGAATGTCAAAAAAATCGTCGCTGAAGCAAAAATACGTTTAAAGTCACATTGAAAATTGAATTAAAATTTGCCAAAATTCAAAAATTGTAGAGTGCAAAATGTACTATATTGCGCTAAAAGTTTGAAAACGAATTCCTTTACTAATGTCAAACAATCACAGCAAAATGAGAAAAAACTCTAAAAATCATATAAAAAAGTTCGCGAAAAATTAAAAAATCGCTGTACAAATTCCAAATAAACTAAATTGTAAAGAAGACAAAATTTAGTATATAAGTAGGCTAAAAGATTGAAAGCGGATTATCGTTATTAATGTAGAAAAATTGCCCCGAAACATGAAAAAACGCTAAAAATTGCACAAAAAATTCGAATAAAAAATGCAATATGAAAATACAAAATCGGGCTTCAAGGTGCATTACAACAGATATGATACAGTAATTCAAAAGTACCTTCCTACCAAATTTTGTAGCTCTGCGTGCAGCAGTGCAGTGGTCTTTTCAGAAGACAACACACACACAGACAGAGAGAGAGAAAAACTTATTTTCTTATTATTGCCGATTGAATTTTAAATTGTGTCAATGGCTTTTGGGAACAACCCTATATATAAACATATATGTATATATATACAGAGAGAAACAATACCTGATATTTTTTATAAAATTTTTGTGAATAACAACCATCATATCAAATAAATAATCGACAATATAAAGACCGATAATTATAATAAAATAGAAAGAAATATATATAAAAATGTGAGATTCTCAAAATTAAATAGATAGAAAAAATAAAGTTATATGAAGAACAAATCCGATGTGCATACTGTGAAAAAATGACAGGAAGCAAATTGAAACTTTATATATATAATTGAGGGATTTTGGTTCCTTTTGTTGTGTCTGTAGTTTGTGTATAATTTACAGTGTTTTAATATATGTTTGTGATTGTCAGTATTGCCAAATCTGGCAGATGTTTCATTCAGAAATTGTGAATCGTGACCAGAAAGTTTGAATAGTTATTTTTACTTAATATAATGATATATATTCCGTGAAGGAAATTTAAATAAAACTATTCAAAAATTTCTGGTATGAGTTTGCATTTTCTGAATATAAAGTCGGTTACATTTGCAATACTGGTGGTTGTTCATGTTTCAATTTTGTTTAAATTAAGTAGTTCACTGTGTTTAAAGTTTTGTCTTCATTTAATTAGTACGCAACGAGCAGGGTAGACCGAGCTATGCTCGGTCAAAATTAGCTTTGAGTTCAAATATGACCCATGACCAAAATGACCCACTAATCAAATTTTCTCGAACATGTGACCTAGTCCAACAGTCTTTCCGTGCCCGAAAACCATAGGATGCAAAATTTAGTGTAAATAGTACGAGCCGTTTTGAAGATAAAATAGCTTGACCCATAATGCCCCATGACCAAAATGACCCACTAATTGAATTTTCTCGAACAATTGACCTAGCCAACAGTCTTCTTGTGCCCGAAAACCACAGGATGCAAAATTTTGTGTAATTTGTCTGAGCCGTTTTTAAGATAAAATAGCTTGACCCATAATGACCCATGACCAAATGACCCACTAATCAAATTTTCTCGAACACGTGACCAAGCTTAACAGTCTTCCCATGCCCGAAGACCATAGGATGTAAAATTTAGTGTAAATAGACTGAGCCGTTTTTTAGATAAAATTAGCTTGACCCACAGTGACTCCAAAATGACCCACTAATCGAATTTTCTCGGACATGTGACCTAGCCCAATGATTTTGTCGTGCTCGAAACTCGTAAGACACAAAATTTAATCAAAATCGTTAGAGCCGTTTTCTAGATAAAATTAACTTGACCCGTGTTGACCCAAAAATGACCCACTAATCGAAAGTTCTCGAACATGTGACCCAGCCCAATAATCTTCTCGTGCCCGAAAATGATAAGATACAAAATTTAGTCAGAGTCGTTTGAACCGTTTTTTAGATAGATTTAGCTTAACCCTGACCCAAAATGACCCAAAATGACCCACAAATCAATTTTCTCGAACACGTGACCTAGACCAATGGTTTTCTGGTGCCCCAAAACGGTAGGATACAAAATTTCGTCAAAATCGTTAGAGCCGTTTTTAAGATAAAATTTGCATATATATATATAACCACACACAAGAATTGCTCGTATTAGAATATATGATTATTGAATAAATACATTTATATGAACGTCTTTTAAATATGTTTAGCGTTATATATTCACACATAAAGAGTGAATCAAAAGGATTGTCCATCACAATAACTTTGCTGTAAACAATAATCAGAAGAAACTCTTCAAACACGAAACAGAAGGAAGCTCAAAGCTTTGTTCGTGTACTTCTATATGACTCCTTGCCCAAGAGGTAGTAGTCTATTTGAAACCAGATATTGGGAAGCACGTTCGTATAAACATTATATTCAGTACTTACTCTATACGCACCTTCAGTTTGTTCACTGTTGTAGCCCCAAAGAAGACATATTCTCATAAAAACTAGTCTTAAGGAATCCTACTCATTGCGTGCACATGTGTAGCGTAAAACGGACTACAAGTTGGATGTTTTTTTCTGTAACTGTGATTGAAAAGGCTAGATAAAACATTCGCTACCAACCACAAGTATACTCGTGGTTGTCAACATTCAAAATAAAAGTGTATGATAAAAAATAAACCTTCCTAGCCATCACTATTTTAATATGTTAAAAAATACTTTATTTAATGACAAAAACTTTGCTATTAAACATACTAAATATTATCTTTCAGAATTTTTGGTGGGAAACGAATTTCAGTAAAAATATCGCAGACTCCACCCACAGTTTTGGCAGTTAATGGTTAAGGAAACAAATGTGTAAGCTTATTTCTGTAATGTGTTAAAACGTTTCTCTAAAGCATTGTTTACAACGAAGTTATTTCCATATGCTGACTATATGTATTTCACCGCGATTGATATCATTTTACAATGAAGCCCGGTAGCTTAGTGATCAGCGCGTCGCGCTGCCACGCTAGAAATCCAGAGATCTCCTCCGCACTTGGGCAATATTCACTTAACCTTTCATCAGCTCTCGATCGATAAAATGGGTACCAAGCTTGCTTGGGAGCTAAAAATTCAGGGCGCCATGTTAGGGTAACCACTTGACTGGGCTATATGCTGTATAGCAACCCAGTGCCCAAGATCAAGAAGGCAACGTTGCTCATTTTATGCCAGGATCTTTAAGCTTTGATCCTTATGTCAGAGAGTTTAGAGTTTAGTTTTCATACAACGAACATAAGATTTTATTTACATCTAAAACATTTATATCTAAAACTCTAGAACTAAAGAAAAAAAACTAAACACATATACTGATACTAAATGAATAAACACAAGTATAAATGTATCATGTACTTTCAACAATATTTTATTTTAAATTAAAAAATCATTTTATAACAAGTTAATGTTTTTTTTTTAATACATTCAAGATTTATCATAAAATAAGACTCATACACTCATAACATCCAAGTTCAAACTCCCTTAAAAAAAAAAAAAAAAAAAAAAAAAAAAAAAAAAAAAAAATAAGTACTACATAAAAAATAGCTAGAATTACACGAATTTAAATTTGTATTTTCACGGAATTAAATTGCGTTTTCGAAAAAAAAATGTTTTTCTAACCCGTATTTTACTTAATCATTTGGGCATCAACGCACTTTCAAATTAAAGCATCATTAACACCCCTTCGTGACAAATGAAACCTATACGTATACATACCCTATAGCCTATATGATGCACGAAATTTTTGAATGTGAACACCAGTAAATTTAAACAGAAGTATTTGCCTTAAGTGGCCGGATGTTTTGAGATATTTAACAACACAGAAAATTCTCTTTAAGAAAACTGGTGCATGAATATTAAAAGAAGTGTAAAGAACAGTCATCGCGAAAGGATTACAGAAATTTTATTTAATCCGTCTATTAATAAAAGTAGATTTTACTTTTCACACAAAATACGTTTTTCGATCACATTTAGAAAGCACAGCGAAGCAGTCGAAGCTAAATACTTTTAAAGTGGTTATTTTCTCAAGAATTTGCATAGGTGTAGATTTTTTTATTATTAAAAAATATTATATGTAAAATTCGCAACTAAAAAACTTACTATATAGAGATGGAATACCGATACATTTATTTTCATTTTTTAATAAGAATTGAAATATTACCATATTTGTTGTTAGTTAATATAAATATTCTTCTAAATATTTTACAAAAAGAACTATAACTACCAATTTATCAACTCTATGATTAAAGCTTGTGGTATATACGTCCCAGTGGACTATTTTGTGTTCTATATCCACCACTTTTTGAAAAATAATCTCTGTCATACACCTATGCTACGATATTTCCACGAGAATGAAAACCAGAATGAAAAATTTTATTAAATTGTGGTACGATTGAATATAAAAATAATCGCCAGTCCTTGCCTGTAATCAAAGAGTTAAATCAGTTTTAATGCAAAACTTTATCTAAATTTCATTTCGTTTTCAGTGTTTATCGTAAGTATGCTATGTCAAATAGAAAAAAAAACCCTAAGTTCTAAGTAATGCAATCATATAAAGTACTTTATAATTGGTTGTGTTTTATTTTATCATAAGTGATAGTCTAACTGTTAAAAATCGCATTCACTTTCATTTTTTTTTTCATTGTTAACGCCCACTATCAGCAATCTATTTGTTTGTTCTAATATTACTCAAATTTGCTGCTTGAAAAATTCTTTAAAGATTTTTCATGCATTGAAAATTGAAAGGTTACGAACTTCATTGGATCTCCTATATTTCCCAGTCATCCACAAAGGACAACTATATCTTGAAGAATATTCAAATATATATATACTATAATATTTTATTTAATATCCATGTTCTATTACACTATAACACTACGCTTTTTTTTCCGGTTTCATTAAGCTTTTTCAGTACTCTATAAGTAAAAAATAATTAAGGAATATGCGGGATGAAAAAATAAGTTAAAATAGTTTGTGTACCTCGACAGTAATTAAGAAAAATATAAATAAAAAATGTTTCTAAAATACATTTTAAATAATATTAAAATTTCCCGAGATATGATTTTTTTTAAATCTTTTGCTTTTGCTTTTCATGTAACATAATACTTTACAAACGCAAAGGATGCAAAAAGTAAATTATAAAGCATAAGCCGAAATACACTAGTGCACAAAACTTAAGCAACAAACACAAGATGCTAATTTCTGAACACGTGAGTACTCAAAAGGAAATTCTATAAACAGCAAGTGTAGAAAATAGGTACTACCCTAACAGCACAGACAGTGGATGTGAAGTCTTCTTGACATCACAAATGGTCACAATTGTCACAGTCACTACAATGAACAGAAATGTGATATCTTTCATTCGTATCATTTTTACTCTAATTTGGTCACTCCACTGAACAGTCACCATGACTGCTGCTTTTTGACGCGTCACCAGGTGACTTTACAGCGAAGTCATCTTGTGACTCTCATGTGACTGTCATTTGACACTCCATTGTAAAGTCATCATGATAGCTGTTCTGTGACGAGTTCCCAAGTGACAGAAAATGAAATCATCTGGTGACTTTTCACAAAGGAGTGCAATGATGACTTCACAATAGAGTGTCGATCACCGGAAAGTCACCATGCGACTTTATTGTGACATTATTTGGCGACTCATCACAATGCAATGCTCAAAATGATTTCAAAGTTCAGTCTTCAACTGACAGTGATTTGAAAATCACAAGGTGACTTCATTGTAATGTCACCTGGTGACCCATCACAAAGCGACAGTCACTGTCACTTTTCAGTGTTAACAATCATTTGAGAGTAATAATGCGACAGTGAAATATCCCATGTTTTGATTCACCGTAGCGATTGTGACACTTCTAACCAAGTGTGACGTCAAGGGGACTTCACATCGACTGGCCGTGCTATTAGGGTAGTACCCCTTTTCTACACTTGCTCTTTATAGAATTTCCTTTTGAGTACTCACGTGTACAGATATTAGCATTTTGTGTTTGTTGATTAAGTTTTGCACACCAGTGTATATATATCCTGGAATTTACTAGCATACTTCTGAAAATATAGGAAAACGCTGAAAGGTTGTTAAAGATTTTTCATTCACTGAAGAGTTACAAACTTCAATGGATCTCTTATGTTTCCCAGTCGTCCACAAAGGACAACTGCATCTTGAAGAATGTTCAAATATATACACTTACAATATTTTATTTAACATTCATGTTCTATTACACTATAATACTACGCTAACTTTTTTCCGGTTTCAATAAGCTTTTTCAGTACTCTATAAGTAAAAAATATTAAGGAATATGCGGGATGAAAAAATAATTTAAAATAGATTGTGTACGTCGACTGGAATTAAGAAAAATATAAATAAAAAATAATTCTAAAATACATTTTAAATAATAAAAAAATTTTCCCGAGCTATGAATTTTTTTTTAAATCTTTTGCTCTTACTTTTCATGTAACTTAATACTTTACGAACGCAAATAATACAAATAGCAAATTATACAACATAGGCCGAAATAGTTAGATGAAACTGATACCTTGATAGCTGTGATAATTTACCGTATATGATTTGAATCTTGTACAGTAAATGTAAAAACAAATAAACAAAACTATCTTTTAAATTTTTGGTACATGTGTCGCAAACGCACCGTGGTTTCCTTTTAGTGCCAAAATGGCGAGTGTTTGCTTGGCGTTATTAACGTAAAAATTATGGGTAAAATTATGCGTGTTTTATAATAAAATAAATGTGTGTGTTTTATAATAAAATTGTTTGTGTTACTTAAAAAAATTGTGTGTGTTTCATATAAAAAAAGTGTGCGTTTTATAATAAATTGTTTGTGTTTTATAATAATATTGCGTGTGTTTTATAATAAAATAAATTGTTTCACAATAAAATAAAACTAACATGCTGTTTTTGCAGGCTAGATCTAGCGTAGTGTTTTCCAACGATTTGCAATTAGATTTTTTAAGGGGACAGTTCCAAATTTGTTACTCACCCATTCGTTGTCAGGTTTGTTTTGGAAATGTAATGTTGTAGACTAAAAATAAAACCAATACATGCAAAATTTAAAAATAAAATTAAGAAAATAACAGGTTTTTTGGTTGAATTTGAAAAAAAGTTTCCAATAAAATTTTCAAAATAGACTTTAAACCAGAAAAATTATACATTCTTAAAAAATATTCTGACCCCCCCCCCCTTTTTTTTTTCTCTTTCATGTTTAAAAATATCTATAATTTTTCTGTTCATTAATGGGTTTTTTTTTCAATTTTACGCAAGTCTTTCGATTATTATTTTTTTTAATGAGTCGTATATTTCTATTCGCTCTGCTATGTGTCACAGAGAGAAACTTTTACACGTGAAGCTAGTTAAAGGTATATCTAAATCTGACTGTCTTGAACATATTTAACCTAAAAAATATTTGAAATAACTAAACTAGGTACTAGCAACTTTATAAAATTTCTAAATCTTAAATAGCATTAGAAAATGAAATGGGTAAATAATAAATATATATGACTCTTATTCTAGTGCAGGCCTCCTACACAGTAAATAAATATACATCAGGATATATACATTTTAAGTTTTGAAATCCGATAATGCATGACAGCCAATTAACGATAATGGGGAAGCGAATACAGAGAATTATGTTTTGATGGATAATAATGGATACTTAAAATTGATAAAGAAGAGGCCGTTGAAATGCCTCTTGTGTAGTGTGTTATCCATAGAAAAAGCATTTAATACAAATTTTTTCCACCAACTCTAAATATGCTACTAAAATGAATAATTAAAAAAAGCGTCAATGTTTTCAATTTTAATGCTAAATATGAGAGTTTCTCCAATGTAATTCTGGTGATAAAAATACAGACCATGTACCACTTTTGTTTGACACTGTGTTATGCTGGAAAGGAACAACAAAACTTTTTTTGGCATAAAGGTGAAGATGTACTATAATCTCCTTGCATTTATAGAGTAATGTTGAAAAGACGTTTTTGACAAAAAAATCCCTTCTTTGACAAGTTTAAAAAAATGTGAAATGAATAGTTATAGTTAAGGCTCTATTAGGCTTTCTCCATGTGAATAGAGTTCACTTTTTAATTAAGAAATATGTTTTACAGAGTGCGAAGGGAGAGGGAGGGGGGCATTGTGATTTTACAGATGTTTCGGTGGGGCAGGGATATTAAAAGGTTGGGAACCACCGATCTAACATGCATTCGAAAACTCGATATCCTCGCAAAAAGGGCGCAAAACCAAAAATTGTTCCAATTCCGGCGCTTCTGCAACATTTGTTCCAAAATTTATTACATCACTATAAATTTTAATAGCTTAGATTTTGCGTATAATGTCGGCATATAATAGTATTCATTTAAGAGAGAATTTTCGAATTTATTTGCAATTTTGTTAATAAAAATTTAGTATATATATTATATATATATGTGTGTGTGTATGATAGAAAAATAGAAAAATAGAATTTTTTTTTAACTTTTTTGTTATAACCCTAAGTCACATATATTTAATTTCCATCTAATTACGAGAGAGGAATTTTTTGTTTGTTTCTTTGCTTTTATTTGGCGACACTCTCTGTGGTGTTATTGAACGATTGAAAGGTTTTTGTGTAATTTTTGTGTTACGATGTTCTTCAGAATTCCTTGACAATTAAAAAAAATATATATATATATCTATAAGTTTTCATTTAACCTAGTAACATACTATCCCGAATCACATGTTAATTCGTGTTTTGATTTTAAAAAAAAATATTTAGAAATAAATCTGTGTCGAATTTTCTTTTCTCGACCTTGCTAAGCCTCTATAATATGCACTTGTTTTGTTTGTTTCTATAACCGATAGTTCAACTTAGATCCATAACTGCTTTACAAAAAATTACAAAATATTGGAACACAAAAGGAAAAAGAGAAGAGAGTTTAAAGAATGATATTAGAATCACGGTTTCTCCACGAATTTCTTGCTAACAGCCCCACCAGTGGCTGAGAGGTTCTGCTCCCAAAGCTGGTAGATGGGAGATGCTTGATTCAAATCCCTGTCGCGCTCGTCGACATAACCATTCGGAGTTTTCCGTGGCTTTCTTCGAACCTTGCCGTAAATACGTGTTAGGATCCATTAGAAAGACCCCCCACGGAGGGCCTATATCCCTCGAGTAGATAATCGACCGTCATAAATCAATCAACCAACTATTTCTAACATTATTTTTATTTGGCTATAGCTTATTTTTGATAATTAGCCAAATTGCTAAGGTTAGCAAAAAGTCAGTGGGAACCCTGGTCTTGTCTAAAATTGGAGTCAATATACTATGCATATTATTCCAGTATTTCAAATAATATCCAAACATTATTATTAAACTCATGAGAAAGTGAAACTTTTAACTCATTTTTCTCAAAAAATGTAGTTGAAGCAGCTAGGACATTTTGTAGAACTATTTTAGTTATGAAACAATTTTGAGAAACGATCCTTTTTACTCTTTAAAGGTTACTTTATTATAGAATTTTTTGATATACTTTCTTAATATTTGGGACTAACATTTTATTTATTTTTACCTGAAGAAACATTTTTTCCGACATAAGGCTAGTTTAAAATAAATTTTTATTTTGATAGACTTTTTTCCCTCTAAATAATTTTATAACAGCTCGAATTTAATAGGATCTTTTAAAATAAGAATGCACTTAATAAATTTAGTTTTCGGATGATCAGTCAATTATTTAAGAAATATATCCCTTTTGTATTATTATTACTTTAAAAATTTTAAAAGAGTGTCGATAATTAAAAGCATACATTGAAAAAAATATAAAAAGTTTAATATCTTCATTTTACTCTTCTAGAAAAGCTTTTCAAAAGTTATTTTTTCTTAAAAATAGTTGATCCAAATCAGCAACTCTGCGTTATTTTTCCTTTAAAAGTTACGTCTATTTCTTATCTGTATGGAAAATGCACCAGTCATTCATCTTCTGTCATTCAAATAAAACACATTATGTTTTTTTTTAACATTAAGATGCATTATTTTCTCAGAGAAATAACTGTAAGGTTGTATTGTAAGATCTATGATTATTTTACTTTGAGCCTATACACAGTGTAGGTCATTTGCAGATAAATATTTCTGTAATGCACAAAAATTTCATAATCAAATGTTCTCTTAACGCGATAATTTATAAAAAAAAGAAAAAAAAAAGGAGGAAGACAAATATTTATTTTCTCTTTATTTCTTTTCTTTTTTTTTTTTTTTTTTTTTTTAAGAAGAAAAATAAGTTTATCCAAGGTGGCAGTTGGATGTTAACATTTTCTCTTAAGTTTTAACATAGTTCTTATCGTTGAACTCAATCAGCTTGTGTTCGTCAAAAAGTAACATTTTAATTCAACTTTTTAATTCATAACAATAAAAATAATAATAAGGAACAAAGTGGGTAAACGTGATCAAAGATCGCATAAAGGGTTTCGTTTAATATTCCTTTCAAAACACTTTATCTTTTCCTTCACAAATAAAAATAAAATTTCATTTTCAAAAAAAAAAAAAAAAAAAAAAAAGGTCATGTTTTTTATAAAGTAAAAATTTACCGGTCTATTTTTCTCGTTTTTTCGAATATCTGAACCGGCCCGCTATTATACTCTGTCATAATAATATCTGTCATGTAGACTAAATGCGATATTTAAAAAAAATCAATTTCATAACTAAACATGTTATATAGAGACTTTCAAAATGTTAAAATATGCCAATATTTCCATAATCGGGTTTTTATCATGATTCAATACGTTCCTGAAACTCATATACTTACTATTCTGTATTACTCATATTGATACGCTATTTGTATTATTCTCAAACATTTGAAAAATCCGTTGAACTTCCAATATGACGTCAGATTAATTTTCGTTTTTATTCTCTAATGACGTCATATTAAGCTGCTTTCTGTATTTACGCATACTCATATTCCTTGTATTATTGCGAAATGTTTGAAAATTTCCGTTTTATTACCAATATGACGTCATATTAATCTTTTTTTCAATTCGTGAAACTTTTTATTTCATTTTCATTTTTCTCGTGGAAATCTTTCATCAGAAAATTAATTATTGTAGAAAGAATTTTATTGTGGATTTTTAATTGTTGGCAACTGCTGTAATGAATAATGTTTCAATTTAATAGGAAAAGACTGTTAGATTTTTGGTTTTTTATCTTTCTATATTAAAATAATACGAATTTTTAAAATTTTATGATTTTGAGCTTCATAGTAGATATTCAGCTATAAGTACAGAAATTTCATGCTTGTAAGTTATATAATTTCTGAGAACCGGCTCTGTGACAGACAGACAGCGAAGCGGGAGTAATAGAGTTTCGTGAGATGAACGAAACCCTAAAAACACTTTATTTTGTACTGTACATTATACGTACATTATACGTACACTATATATTCTAGATAAATGTTTGTGTAAACGTACAAAAATTTCGTTTGGGAAAGGAAATCAGAAAGCCATTGTATGAAGATGCGTAAGAAAATAATTAAAAGAAAGCTATTTTTGTTTTCATGAAGCATTTTTAAATGCTAAGAAACAAATTTTTTTTTTTTTTTTTTTTTTTTTTTTGTATCGTCAACTGATGATATCAGTTTTCTGCCTTGCATATCATATTCATTCTACGAAGTGAAAAAAGAAAACTGATGAATATATATACTGATGAATGTGTTAGAGATGCATTTTTTTCCCCAAATGTGTTTATCAATGAGTCCTTAGTCGTTTCAATTGAGTCCCCCCCCCCCTTGTTCTAATGGAAAATCCTAATGTCAGTCATCTCATATTCGTCAAACGTAAAGCTATAATTTAGCTATAATTTTCCTTGAAAAAAAAATTAAATTCTGAACTATATATTGTACTATAGAATACATTCTAGATAAATATTTGCGTAAAGCATACGGTTTTTATAGGAAAATAGTCTTTAAGCTAAACAAAAAATTAAAAAAAGATAAGCAAACGTATTAAGCCATCTTTATTTATATGAAGGTTTTTCAAACGGTAAATAAAAAACTGGATTCTTTTCTTTTATATCGTCCATAGATGATATCAGTTTTTCGCTTACTTCTTTGGTCATCAAAATTAAAGGAAAATGAAAAAAAAAAAAAATATGCTCACTATGTTAATGCTCCAACCAATGCCAAATGCTGAATTTATTTATGTTAATTAAATACAATTGAACACAAAACTTACTTCATCACGTACGCCGGAAATATGCAAATTCGCTGATTGACAATGTGGTGCGCAATGGACGCATGTTGGAATTCTAATCTGTAGTGTTGTTTAAAGTGAATGTGGTGTTTGAAAGTGATCAGTATTCATTAGTTATTGCTTAAAGGGGCACAAATGGAGGTCGTCCAAGATTTGAATATTCCTAAAAATGTCATACCAAGAGCTTGGGGCTGTTTTTACTTGCGTTCGTAATTATATAAATACGTAGCACCTATTGTCGTCGTCTGGTCCGTCCGTCTGTCTGTTCGTCAGTCCGCATATAACAGCGCAAAAACTACCAAAACGAATGGTTTGAAATTTAAGCTATATTATCTTTGCAGAATTTTGTCGAGACATTTCAAATTTTATGAAAATCGAATCAAAACTTTAGAAGATATTAATGAAAATATTTATTAAGAAATTGGAATTTTTTTAAATCGGTGCTTTCTTGTTATAGGAGCTTTCGAGGTTTAATCGTCAAGCGACCGAGATACTTATTTTATGACAGAAATTAATCTGCAGACGATATAATTCATTTCACAAAATTAAAAATCATCAAGATATGAATATTTATAGAACTAGCTATAGTACGAACACACCTCATTTGTCACGTTTGACGTACAATTGTCAACTTGTTTAAGTACTGGATCCGTTGATAGACAGCCTGGTTTAGGGCTACCAAAAGCAACAACTGCATCCGAAGACCATTTTCTGTCATTGTCGGCTCGAAGAAACCGCAAAGCGACTACAAGAGATTTGGTTTCAGACTTTCAGGCTGCCACAGAAACTCGAATCAGCCGTTCTACTGCTGCAGGAAGACTTAACGAGAGTAGACTGTATGCAAGAAAACCAATAGTTTGTGTCCCACTCACTCCAGCTTCCAAAGGGACCCGTTTAAACTGGTGCCGTCGTCATGTTCAATGGAGCCAAGATTACCTGAACCAAGTTAAGTTAAATAAAAGAGTGTGATAGAATAAAATTATTTTATTCCGTACCTGTACACAGTGTATTACCTATACCAGATAAATATGTTCGTAATGCTCAAAATAATTAAAACGCATATTTTTATTAAAAGCATCCTTTCAAATGATAAATTTCATCTTGAAGTTTTACTTTTTTCACCACCGTTTTAGATTTTTTTTTCTCTTTTCACGTTGAAAATGCTACAATGGATTATCTTGTGTCTCATACGTAACATCTTTCTTTATAAGTGAATTGTTTTACCTTGGAGCTGTAAAGTATGCAATGCATACACATCAGATAAATATTTCTGTAATGCACAAATTTTTTGAAGGAAATTTGTTTTCTTAATGTAAGAAAACAATAAAGAAAACGAAAACGAAGGAAAAAAAAAAAACGTTTTCAGGGGAAGCTTTCAAACGATAAACAAAGAATTGATTTTCTTTTATTTTTTTACACACTAAACAAATGATTTCAATTTTCTGCCCGGCATAACAACATATCCATTATACGCATTAAAAAGAGAAAGAACAGATTATGTCAACTTTCTGCCTTCTATGACAGCATATCGATTCTATTCATAAAAAACAAAGAAATAGATTAAAGAATGTGTTGGTGGTACATTTTATTTGGAAAGCGTATGGATGATTAAGTACTTTATAAATTATATCGTTTTCAATCTTTTACTGAAAAATACTTCAGTAAATCAGCTTGTTTTCTTTATATTTAACATATTTCTTTAAATATGAATTATTTCATCCTGAACCTGTATATTACGTAGTAAATACGAAATAGTTCGGTTATATCGCACTTCGTTTTATTTGCGAGATATTTCCGTTATGTTGCTCTTCTTCATATTACCCATTGGGATATATCACTCTTTATCACGTTTTAAAAATTTTTAAACGAAAGAATCTTTTTACGATAATATAAGAAAACATTAAATAATAAAATAAATAAAGCGTTTTCTTTTCTTAAGAAGATTTCAAGCTTTAAATAATAAAATGAATTTGGTCTTTGTACATCGTGGACAGATGATGTCGATTTCCTGCCTGGCCGGATAGCACATCCATTCTGCGTATCAAAAAATAAATTAAGTGTAAGAATAGGGACGCATTTTATTTGGAAATAGTTATATGAACGAGTACTTTGGAACCCCCCTCCCCCCATTCTAATAGAATATACTGTAATCAATCATCTTGTGTTTTCATATGTAACGTCTTCCCTAAAAGATCAATTGTCATATTATCAATCTGTATACTATGGAATACATATATTTGATAAATATACAGGGTGATTATAAAAAAAAATCCCGATATATGAGCCCCTATCTATCATACCGTTCACAGAAACTGAATGAAATTTTGGATTAAAGTATTTTGAGGTATGCGCTCAAGAATCATATGAAAGACAAAAGTTAAATTCTAACAGTTACGGTTACAGTAACAAAATTTCAAAAATTTCAAATGGCAACACCTTTTTTTTTTTTTTTTTTTTTTTTTTTTTTTTGGAATGTGATATTGAACCATAGTGAAAAACCATAAAAAGCGTTGGAACGGTACCTGTAGTACGAAAATCGCCGGCGCTAGACAGACTAAGAAGAATAGTGAAAACAACCAATAAGGACAGAGAAGCAACAGAAAACAAAACATTTTATTGTGTTTCATACATTTTCCATTTCACACACGACGACACTTTACATGCGGCAGATGGTGGATAGCACTGAACAATAAAATATTTTACTTTCTGTTGCTTCTCGGTCCTTTATTGGTTGTTTTCACTTTTCTTCTTAGTCTGTCCTGCGCCGGCGATTTTCGTGCTACAGGTACCGTTCCAACGCTTTTTATGATTTTTCACTGTGAAGATCACATTCCAATAAAAAAAAGTGGGTGTTGCCATTTGAAATTATCGAAATTTTGTCACTGTAACCGTAACTGTTAGAATTTAACTGTTGTTTTTCACATGATTCTTAAGCACATACCTCAAAATACTTTAGGCCAGAATTTCATTCAGTTTCTGTGAACGGAGGACAGTTAGGGGCCCTTATACCGGGATAGTTTTTTTATAATCACCCTGTATATTAGGGTGGGCCGAAATAATTCAAAAATTGTTTTTCAAGTCGTAATACCGCGGGAAAGTTGCGAATCGGGGAGACTAAAAATGGGTAAAAAAAGAAATAAAATCAGTTGATATCTTCCGATCGCGCATGTGCTGTAAATTTTGCTAAAATGTGGAAAAATTGACATTTTTACAAAAAATTTTAAAAATTTTAAATTAGCCTCTTTACGAATGTAATAGCTGAAATTCTTATCTATTACACTAACAAAACATAATATTTAAATATTATTTAATTTCCTCAACATCTTCCGATCGCACATGTGCTCTAAAGTTTGCCGAAATTTGGCAAAAATCACATTTTTACGATAATTTTTATCTTACTTAGCTTGTCAATATTTAAATGTAATAGCTCTTAGCGACTCTTTTTCGAAACAATAACACTTCAGAGAATTAAAAATTTAGTAAAAAAAATCGTTCAATTCTGTTAAGGTAATCCGATAGCGCAACAGTAATCAAATCTAAGAAATTCACGCACGTGTTGTAATTGGCTCGTCTCAAGGCTTAATTACCGATTCTGACGTCTCCCATGTTATAGACAAAAACAAAATGCGAAGACAGAAACAAAATTTTAGGGCTGAATTGTGTGATAAATCTGACGATTTTACACTACAAGTTCTCTATTTGGATGGGAGGAAAGGCAACACGTTTGTTCCGTACATAGCTCAGGCAATCTCGTTGGACTGTATTTCGTTAAGAAAACTAAGATGATCATTTCGTACTCAATAAAAAGTGGAGTTAAAACTTAACTAATTACATTTATTTACAAGGAGAACAAAATTGACTGGCAGTGGTTGGTACACTGCGCTTACGTCTCAAGCAAAAACATCACTACTGGCGGGAATGGGAATCCGCTCCGCGCATCATCCCGTCTTGAGCGCTCGGCAGCGCCCCCTGGATAACAAAATGTTCTACGGAGGAAACAACGTTAGTGGTGGATGTAGCTTATTCAAAAAGGTTCCAAAGAGTAAAAAAGGAAGAGCATTACTGGCTAATTCAAGAACCTGGCTCAGTCTACATCAGCCATGTAATTTCAACTTCTGGAAATTCTGAACATAATGTCACTTCTGCTATTTCTTATCTGTCTGGTCGTGGCATTTCTCGTGAAAAATTAGTTGTCACAGGATATGATGGCACTAATGTTAACACAAGTTTGTAAAACGGTCTGATTCACCGAATAGAAATGCATTTGGGGAAACTGTTACAATGAGCAGTTTGCCTTCTTCATATTAATGAACTGCCATTCAGGCATCTGTTTCAATACGTTGACGGTAAATAAACGGGTTAAAAATCTTTGAGAGGGCCAATCGGTGAAAAGCTAAGTGGCTGCAAAAAGCGTCCAGTGATTAGCTTCAAGAGTATTGACTGTCATATCCCAATAATAGATGGAAGTATATTAAGTAAAGATCAGCAATATCTACTCGATATTTCAATGGCAAAAAAGTCGGGAAATTGTAAAGAGGATTTGGCTGTACGAAATCCTGGTCCCTTTGCATACTCGAGGTGGTTGACAACAGTCAATCAAACTCTCAGATTGTACATAAGTGAAGAAAGCCCGACATCTGAATGTCAAGAAATAGTTGTATTTATTCTAAAGTCATACATGCCAATGTGGTTTAGTATTAAAATAAGTAAATACTTTACAGACGGACCGAAACGTGTGTACTTTCCTTTAGGTATAGATAAATCACAGTCCATCCAAATTAATTATATACGAGTAGTCTTATACGAGTTATCTGTCTGGTCGTGGCATTTCTCGTGAAAAATTAGTTGTCACAGGATGTGATGGCACTAATTTTAACACAAGTTTGTAAAACGGTCTGATTCACCGAATAGAAATGCATTTGGGGAAACTGTTGAAAACAGTGAGCAGTTTGCCTTCTTCATATTAATGAACTGCCATTCAGGCATCTGTTTCAATACGTTGACGGTAAATAAACGGGTTAAAAATCTTTGAGAAGGCCAATCGGTGAAAAGCTAAGTGGCTGCAAAAAGCGTCCAGTGATTAGCAGCCTATAATAATAGATATTTTAGGTATATATTGCTTGGTAGCAATACAATCCTCAAGGTACCTACCTAAAGATTTACGTAATATTGTCGACACTGTGATCGAACGAAATGGATTTTTCGCTCATCCAGAACATTTCATGTTAGCCATCACACAAGATACTTAAAAAAACATAAGAAAGCTCGGACTTCGACGAATTCTAAAGGCGAGACAGTTAGATCAAAAGAGAACAACTATCAGAACACTCATGCCTCCAAAACTCAATTTCGAGGCTCAAAACTACTCGTATATAATTAATTTGGATGGACTGTGATTTATCTTCTCCCCCGATATTAAAGCATATCAGTGTGATGAGATTAACTCACATATTCAAAGTGGCTCAGTTCCTAATTGGGATATAACATTCCAGAATTTCCCAGTTCATACTCAAGCAATTGAACGATGTTTCAAACTCGTAACAGAAGCCCCAGTAAAAGTTTGTGGAGCTGAGTCTAGTGATGGTTTTATCAGAACAACAATGCTGTCAGGGTCAACCAAGCCTAACTTCGCCCATAAATCTGATTTCAAAGTACCTTCATCTAAGAATGAGTGAAAACGGTGATGTTCAATTATTCAACATACGTGTCGTGGACTTATGACTCTCTTCGCATAAAACTTAGTTTCTCCAATAAGAAAATGTGTTTATAAATAATACTATTGGTCTAACATAATTTGTTTTAAACATTTAAACTTGTATTCAATAAAAGAAACCAACAAAGAAAGGTAAGTTTTGATTTTTTTTCCCCTTGAACTGTGATTTACGGTTATTTGTAATTATTTTTTTCAAAATTTCATTAATGCAATTCGCGACCAGAATATGATGATGAATTTAAGGATTTAAGTAATATTTATACATTACGTTTTTCTAATACATAATAATTTCAGCTATTACATTCGTGATGAGGCAATTTAAAAATTATTTTTTTTTTGTAAAAATGTGAATTTTTTGTAAAAATGTGAATTTTTGCCAAATTTTGGCAAACTTTAGAGCATATGCGCAATCAGTAGATGTTGATGGATTTAAATAATATTTAAATATTATGTTTTGTTAGTGTAATAGATAAGAATTTCAGCTATTACATTCGTGAAGAGGCTAATTTAAAAATTAAAAAAAAAATTGTATAGATGTCAATTTTGCCCCATTTTAGCAAACTTTACAGGACATGCGCGATCGGAAAATATAAACCGATTTTAGTTCTTTTTTTTACCAATTTTTAGTCTCCCCAATTCGCAACTTTTCCGCGGTATTACGACATGAAAAACAATTTTTGAATTTTTTCGGCCCACCCTACTGTATATGTCTATATTATAAAGCAAAAGCATTT
Organism: Maratus michaelseni; assembly: GCA_963931845.1. Taxonomy (NCBI): domain Eukaryota; kingdom Metazoa; phylum Arthropoda; class Arachnida; order Araneae; family Salticidae; genus Maratus; species Maratus michaelseni. The sequence continues at coordinate 387,607,493 of OZ007587.1, read as the reverse complement.
TCAAGAGTAACGCTCACATCCTATTGACGATGGCAATGATTTAAACAATACACTTCCCTTTATTTGCAAATTTCATTATTTTAAAACATCGCGTAATTAAAATTTTTATACTGTCGAATAGGAAAAAAAAATTACTTTCAAATTCATCTTGTTTAGAAACTGTTTCTCAATTGAGTGATTTTTTGTATTGTTTTTAAAATATCTTTCAAGAATGATTTTTTTTTAAACTTTATTTATGTATCTCCGTTTACCATATAAAAAGATAAAGTTTCTTCACAATATTCTGGTAGTGTTGGAAAATATTTCATAAACTGTGTGTCATGCAAGATTTCTCGTTCTTGGTAATAGATTAAAACGATCGAAATTGAATTTATTTTTAGCATCCTGCTCTAACAGGTTTCTTTTGAAAACAAAGCGCTGATACTAAACATTTTTCAAAAGTGTAATTCTTACAGAAGTAATTGAAAAAAGTCTTTAAACACAGGATATTTGAAGATTGTCATTTCGTAAATAGAATTCTGTTTTGGGCTTCTCGAAATTTGTCACAATGAAATGAAAAGTAATTTTTTCCCCCAAATCACTAAAAGACATAGTTACAGTATAAAGAATAGGAAAGATTTTAAGGTTAATAAAAATGTTGAGAAGGTAACATTATGCTATTTTATAACCTTTCTTATTTAGTCATAAGATTTTTTTTTTCACTTACGGATTTCTTTTATAGAAAAAGGACATTTGCCCTATAAAATAAAAATCGATACATAAACCAGATCAATAGCCTCATCAATAAAAAAGTTAATCTAACTGCCAAGTGTTGGTGGCAAGATTTGTAGGTATAAATCCTTCAATGGGAAAACGGGAAAAGAATTGATAGGTATATATATCGATTTTCAACTATTTGGGACATTTTTTATTTGTTGTTATGAAATAATCTTGTTATTCAATATTTTCTTATTTCAAAACCATTTCTTTTGTCTGCGTTCTTCATTGAGTTGTTTGAAAAGTTCTTTTCGTTTGGGAAAGTTGGTTTGTACCGGAAAACTCTATCATTTAATTATTAGAAATTAATTCCGATATCTAAATGTATAATAATTGATGGGCAACATTTTCCAGTCGAAATTGGTCTTCTCAAATTGAAGGAACTTTCCAAACAACCCAATAGAAACAAAGGTACAACATTTTAAAAAACATTGTCCGCTACATTTTATCAATAGCTTTATACTTGTATTTTTCCAAAAATTTTGTTTTTTGAAGAAAGGTTTTACCGTAATGAAGTCGAGATAAATTATAAAAACCTTCCAGAAGTGTTTTAAATGTTATTATGAGTGAAATAAATTAAAATATTTGAGATAGATGCAGTATATTTATTTTATGAATTATCTTGTTTGAAAAAAAGTCGAACATTTCATATTCGACATTTTGATTATTCAATCACGCGCTGTATAAATTATATGTGATTCTATATTCAAATTTGCATTTTTTCGAGAAATTAGACTACATAATTATGTGCATTTTTTTTAAATACACTTTTAAGTTTTAGTTTATATTAAAGAAAACATCTTATGTAGGGTGGTGAAAAAAGACGCACTTACTAACTTTGCCGCAAATGATCGAATGAAGTATAATAGTACCAATAGATTAATAACAACGGCTACTACCCAGCAAAGAGGAAATTGCTGGCCAGCAGCAAGATAGGTGCTGGCAATGATGGATAAGTGCTGGCTAATGGTCTAACACTGCATGACCACTGCTGGACAGTCAACTTTGCTGTTGGAAATCATCAGATAAAATTCTAATCAGCCTCTGTTTTATCTCATGCGCTGGCCCACCACACCATGGAAGTGCACGAACTTTTGCAGTATTATTGCCAAGAACCTTTACGCTAGGTGGCGTTGCGAATATCGAAGAAATTGAGTATTTTGGAATTCATCGTTTGGCAACATTCTGGTTATTTGGAATTTCGTTCTGGAATATTTATTCTTTTATTAGCGACCAGTACGTACGTTGTGATTGTGATCAAGAACAGTAACAAATATTATCAATGAATGACAAAGAAAAGTAAGTATATAAAATTTCATAAATCTTAACGTGAACATTTTGTAATTTCTTTATTGTAATATTTTATTTTACATTACTTTTACAATTCGTAAACCAGATATCGAAAATATTTTTTCTTTCAGTTATTAGCGAATTTTCCAGATTAATTTTAACTATTATGCATTTTCATAGCAAAGAAAAAGCTGACTGATATTAACTATAACATCAACTACTTAGATTACGGCGTCTTTTGCTAAGAAATATGACAGCTTAAAATGAACATCATTTTGTTACTCTAGCATGTAGAAATTTTGCTAAGTACCTGAAAAAGTTTACTTAAGAATTGATACCATCCGAAAAAAAAGATAATTCGTGTTGATGCAGGGTTGGGAAAACGGACTAATACACTTTTAAAAACTTCTTTGAAATTTTTTCAAAAAATACGGACAGAAAAGATACTTTTGTTTTAGAAATTATTCTTTAAATCTCATAAATCTGTTAGTTTCTGAGGTTTCTGAAGATAAAAGAACGATATTCGGAATAGTGGAGAACTGAAAATAGGTTATGTTATGTTTCTATAAACCTTCTTGCTAGACCAAGAAATTATCTGTCTTTAGAATGAAGCAAAGTAGCACATCTAATTTTTATTACAAACTAGCTGATCCGTCCGGCATTGAACGGAAAACAGTTACTTTCTTTTGCGGTTTCGATAAAAATAGTCATTTTCGGCGCGCATTCTGTTTTTTCTAAACAAACCTCTTTACGAACACTCTTACTCAAGCACTCGTCCTCGCTGCCTACAGTATTGTATAACATGCGTGTAACGCATGCGCTGCAATATCGTTTAGTTTCAATTTCCACCTCTAGGGGGCACGAAATCCTCTTACTTCATTATATATATCTTACGCGCATTCTGTTCTAAACAAACCTCTTTCCGAAAGAAACTCGGACACTCGTCTCCGCTGCCTACGGCATTGTATAGCAGGAGTACTGCACACGCGCTGCAACATCGTTTAGTTTCAATTTCCACCACAAGGGGACTTGAAATAATCTTACTTATTCATGTATATCTTACTTAGTTCATGTTAAGTTGAATGAACTAATTCCCGTTGCAGAAGATTCCAAACATTTTTTAAAACACTTTGATCGAAATATGAAAATACCCTAGGTCGACCACTTTCATGCACCCTATCTCCCACATCCCCACAGCTACCGACATTCAACCACCATAGTGCAGGATGAGAGACCCGAGGCTACCACCACACATAAACACCAGTGGTCTGCGCTGGGTAGTTTTGGCTGGAAAGTGAAATATAGGAACACGCACGTCTTTATATATATATGTATAGATAGATAAATTACTAAATTTACAAAAAAGGGAATAATTGAGGAAATTATGAGTAACAATGAAACATTAAAACTATTAGGTCTATTTTATATATAGAGTGTTATTTAGGTCTATTTTATATATCACGTATATTTTATATAGAGAGAGCGAGATAAATTATTTATTAGATGATTCAAAACAACTGTTCAATAATTTGTAAGGAGTTACACCCCACTACAACACACAATTCTTTTCATAGGAAAAAAGTATCTCAGTCTACTTATTCAGTCAAACATACAAGGTGTCTCATTCCCAGCTGAACCCGGATTTTTGTTCATACCTTTAGTAATATTGAAATTAACAAAATTTTCAACTGTACTACCTTTATTTAAGTGAAATGCATTGACATAACGAAAATCTCTGGAAGAACACAGCCATTTAGTAAGTGACTACGTATATAAAATGAACTACATTCCGACTCACGCGTCTATAGTTATGTCTAGATCAACGCTGATTGGATGCAGATGGTAGGTACTTCCACCTTTTTCTCCAATATTATACACTTTACAGTATATACAATATTATACACCTTATACACTTTACAAAAATAAAGGTAAGGCTGTTGCAAACTTCATTATAGTTAAAGATATGAACAAAAATACAGGTTGTAACTGGAGTGAGAACTTACTAGAGCTCCAGAAGCTGTAAAAAGTTTTGTGTTCCAAATGACCAAAAAATTTTGGATATTTCAGAACGTAATTATAAATTAATAGCTTAATATTAATTAAATTATGACTGTTCATAGAAAACACAATTTAGAAATTCCGAAAATATAATTTAAATAGTTTTTTTATTTCCTGTTGCCATATCTTAAAAAATAACTGAATAAAAATTAAACATTTTTAATGAATTCAGTAGTTTGCGCTTTCTACCAACCAGAAATAAAAGTGGTGAATTTTCCATCATCGGACCCCACTTCAAATCCACGTATTGTAACGGGAATGTTTTGAAACAACATGAACTGCAGTCATAAAATTGAGGGTGATTTTTAAAATAATCATTAAATGCTTATAACCCCCTTTTTGAAACATATTTTAGTTTTATATTTATATTCAGTTGTGGAAATTTCTTTGAATCATAAAACCAATATTCTAATCCTTTGGAGGGAGGTGGGAAATATATGTCTCACTTAATTGTAATTCCCAAGTGCCACATTGGCGCCAGAATTTTGGAAGGAAATTTTGCTTTTATATCTTACGTGAAGAAAAACTGTTACTTATTATGATGTTTAGATTTTAGTTAATTGCCTCATGATGGCAGCACTAAAATTTGCAACTGTAACGCCATGTAATTTTCATGGTAACGCCATCTATTTACTTTCGTTTATCTCAGCTTTACTTAGTCTCAATATGTGTTGATGTTGCGATGTTATGTATTGTGTTTGTGAATTGTAGTTAAATATGTAAAATGACTTTCACTCGTCCACATTTCTTGAATATGTGTTTTTACTTATGTTTACAAAATTACTTTCACCTGTAAATGAATAGTGTAATTCTATTTCCGATAATCCGTTTTTTATCCTCATAGATGTATCTTACTTGCCATACCATGAAATAAAGAGTATAAAAGGAAATTCCAATGCACCCCCCTACTAATTTCTTACATTATTTTTCACTCAGAACAATCGTTCGCATCGCTCCTCACAGTAGCGTGGCGTTGCGTAGCGTAGGGGAGAACAAGGGGAATGGTTGCCTCGGGCGTAAAAAATTGTATTAAAACTAAGTAGCCACTAAAAAGGGCGAAATATTTAGCCCCGTAAAACCAACCTACGTCACTGTCTTCTCAAGTTGACACATTTTAATCAATTACAACAATTACGGTAACAGTATGTAACAATTATAGTAACAGAAATAAAATATCTGCCCCCGCTTACAGGAGTGGAACTCACTAAGTCGCCCGGAGGCTGCAGACTTACGCCTTTTTCCGAAGATAAATAATCTTATTTATTCACAGAATTTCTGTCATTAAATTTTACAAATATTACTTTTCGCAAGTAGTGGCGTGGGTCTATTTTTCGCAAATAATACTAAATACGACTGGTTTATATCACAATTCTCACTTTGAAATTAATCTGTTACTAATATTAGCAGAAGTGCGAATCTTCCACTAATCTTCCGTGATATGTGCGTTAATTTGAACCAGGTTTATTACGTTTTTCACCAGAAATTTTTTTACGAATAATCCAATAAATTTTCTGGTTCGAACGTTAATAAACTGGATCAAAATAATCCACAATTTTCCGAAGATCAGTTTTAGCTTGGCATTTCTGTACTACCCATGACATTTTAATGAAAACCAACATAAATAGTAAAATAAACGACACTTTACAGTGAAATAAACATCCACGCTAAAATGCTCTGAAAAGGTATCTTTATTAGGACCAGAAAGCCAATAAACAAAATTACTTGAAGATCACAACACAGGGGGTAAAGCCAAACTGGGTTTAAAAAGTTGACGGTTGTGTTTCATCTAAAATTCTAAACAATTTAGAATAAAGACCCCATCCAAAGGCAAAAAAAATTAGAGGCTCCAGAATAAATGCTATTGTAATCCACTAGGGTTATTGAATTGATGATGAATTATTACTGTACTTTAGGATGCCGGTATATATATTGCAAGATATGATTGAATTTTTAGTAGGTTGTTTCATATCCGTGATGAACGTTGTGAAATACAGGAACGAAATAATTCTCCAATCCGCGATCTCTTTCTTCTAATCCAGCCAAGAATACGCTGACATCGACTTTTTTTATTTTCAACTTTTTGAGGCACATTTTCGGTCTCGCTATTCGACTCTACAGCATCTTCAGTAAGATCACGGGAACACTCATCTGTTTCTTCTTCTGACGACAGATCTAAACTTTCTTCCGAAGATAATTCCTGATCGGATACTTCATTACTTATCTTTTTCATTTCTAGTAATTCTTCCACACCAAGCAATGGATTCGGAGCATATAGACCTACCATCTTTTCGATCTCTTCAGGTTCGACATATGAATTCCAAATTTTACCTCCTCTTGGAGCTGCTGTCGTCCCTCCGAACAGTGGATGGTTCAAAATTTCCTTCACTTTTGGTCGAGCATTTGGGTCTATCGCAAGTAAACACTTGATAATATCCAGTATATCATTTACCAACTTCAAAGGAATATTTGAGCTGACATAGTTGAAGTTTAATAAGGTTTTAAAACGACCAATTTGCAGAATACTATATAATTCCGGATAGACGTCGCATGACCATTTCATATTAGCTGTATTTTTACGTCTTTTGGTCATCATCAACTCATGACCGCTGAACGTTTCCAACATTAAAATCCCAGTAGTCCATTTATCTAATGCATATCCATCGACTAAAGATAAGCCCTTTGCTGTATTAATTGCTTCTGGGGGCCTGTAAATATAAGGTGTTCCGTAACTTTCTACTAAAGTTAGTGGTTTCCTGGCATAACCAAAATCACTCAGTAGAGCTATGTCGGAGTCGTCAATTAATACATTATTCGTTTTAACATCCAAGTGACAGATGCCATGTTGATGGAGGTAGTCCAGACCGGATATCACATTTTTTGACCACAAAACTAGTCGAGCAAATGCATTTCTATCTTTACGAAAATCTTCATTTGATATAAGTTGAGATAAAGTATTCTTATACAGTGGCATTAGAAAAACTGACGTTTTTAAATTTTCGAAGTAATGAGATTCTAGAAGAGGAACAATATTTGTGTGCGCCAAACTTTTCCAAATAATATTTTCTCCGACTGAGATATGAGAAGAAATAACAAACTTCGCTGCCAAACTTTCAGCGTATTTTGGATGTTTCACTTCTACAACTCTTCCAAATGTGCCCTTGTCAATATATTTAAGACATCTGATGTCTATATCTTGTAAACTATTCATAGTTTCATTAAATTCTTCTTTGTAAAATATCACGGTTTCTGTATTCACTTTAGACTTCATCATAACGGTATGTTTATAAAAAACTATTATTTTTCTCCAAAACTTATTAATATATTTGCTTTTTATAATATTTAAGCTCAGATACAAAATATGTTTTGCGCACTATAATAGCTTTGCAAAATATCTGCAATGATTGTTACTTTTTTTCATTGTATGTTATTGCTTAAAGTATTGTTGAATCTCATTCTTTAAAATGCGTTTGCCGACTATCAAGTCAATTTCCATTGTTATTTTATTGTTGGAATTTTAAGAATGGAGATTTTTCGTTGTGCTCAGAACATTGAAATAATTGTTTATTGTTAACGAATCTCATTGTTTAAAATGCTTTTGCCTATTGTCCAGTCAATTTCTATTGTTATTTTATTGTTGGAATATAAACAATGAATATTTTTCGTTGTGCTCAGAATATTGAAACAATTGTTTAGTGATATTGTTAAAGTTAATTGTTAATTCTTTTTTATTTTATGCAGTAACACAGGATAATCAAGATAATCAAGTAAAAAAAAAAAAAACGAGAGAAAAATAAAAGAAAGAGTGTCGATTGTACAGAAAGTGAAAAGTGAATGAATTTCATATTGTCGGTATTATGGTACCCAAATTTAGACATACCTAGAATATCGACATATCAGGGGGGGGGGGATATTAGTTTTTGACGTCGATGTTAAACTTTCGATATAGTATATAGTTTTTTTTTTTTTTTTTTTTTTTTTTACGTTTGGTATGTCCATACTTTTTAAAAAAAGTATCGAAATTAGAATGTTACATGTGAAAATCAATTTAATCAACTTTAAGCATTTTCACGTACATAACTAAGTAAATCTAACTAAACAAATTTTGTTTGAAAAATTCTTAATTAATTTTTTTTAATTGAATTAGTTGTTTAATATGCTAAGAATTTCAGGTATTGTAAAAATATCTTCTCCGTTTAGATAAGCATCCCATCAATAATTTACATGGTTTTTGACTAAGCAACATTAGCGAAATCAGAAATTAGGTGAAAGGATCCTACATTACTCCATCCCATTGTCTCAAAGGAAATTTCTGCTCGCCAAAGTGTTAAAAGTAATTTGGCATGGTTTGTGCTTTGTTTTTGGTCATTATTTGTTTATGAATCTTATCTCATAGGTGGATTGCCAGGTTTTTTTCTTTTTCTAGCTATAATATATAAAATTAATTGTAATCGAAATTGTTTTAGACTTCCATTTTTCGACAAATATATACGTTTTAGGGGTGAGAGATCCCGAAAAACACTTTTAGTCAAAACATTGGTCCGTCCGTGCGTCTGTGTGTCCGTGTGCCTGTTCTTATTGTATCATCAAAAAGTGTATGTAGTTATGCTTAGAATTGAACCAAATTTCATTTATATGTTTTTGGCTATGGTAGGAGATCCGAGTTGAATTTGGGAGTTCTCCGCCAGATGGGGGCGCTGTGATAGCAATTTTTGTACCTTTTTCACTATTTTATCACCGAAAATTGTATATAGTTATGCATAGAATTGAACCAAATTTCATTTATAGATTTTTGACTATGGCCAGCAGATACTAGTTTAATTTGGGGATATTCAGCCGCAAGGGAGCGTTGTGATAGCGATTTTTGTTCCATTTTCATTATTGCATCATCGAAAAGAGTATGAAGTTATGCATAGAATTGAACCAAATTTCATTTATAGGTTTTTGACTATTGCCTGCACGTTCTAGTTGAATTTGGGGCTATTCCGCCCGAAAAGTGTGCTATGATAGCGATTTTCTCGATTTTTCGTAGTTGTGCTATATATCGGATGCTCTTGCAACGAAGTTAACACGACGCACAGTGGGACAAAATCTCGAAAAGCTGGCCAAAAGTCGAAAAATAAAGTTACTATTTCGGGAATTTTGATTATACAGTTGGCTAGAATAATGTTTGGAGGTTTAGAAACTGTATTTAGAAAAAGGTTTTCGCGTTTCCCTGACAACATGCATCATTTCAAAAGTGACGCTTGTAGAAGAATCATCTGAGGTGAACAAAGATAGCAAAACAGCGGTTCCTCTAAACACGTGCTACATTTTTCCATATCATCCAATTTTAATTCTGTGAAATGGATTCACATGATGATGGTGTGTAACTTATTAGCATGCATTAGAAAAATTATACTAAGCGCATAAAAATTAATAGTGTCATGATTATTTTTAATTAAAATATTTTTTTAAAGTATTATTTTTTTGTTTTCAAACATCAGAAAGTTTATAAGTTCCACAGTGTTCCGCGACGAAATTTAAGGAGATAATGTCCTGAACTATTATCTAATGAATAATAAAAAAAACCAGCTGCCAACAACTGTCATTTTACATTTCGTGCAGGTTTTTGCAACAACAAGTAGAAATGTCACTGTTTTACTTACCCATCATACGTAGTATACGGTAAGTCTTGCAATCGTTTAAAAATCGAAAAATCGTTTTTGACGGATTTACACGTTTCAGACACTGGAGATACCGAAAAACATATTTTTAGAGAAAAAAAAAAGATGCCGTCCGTCTGTATGTATGTGTGTCTGTATGTCTGTGTGTCCGTGTGTCTGTAAACGCTCTATCTTCCAAACAAATTGAGATAGAGACTTGAAATTTGGTATGTACTTAGTATGTAATAATGGAAAGAAGCTTATTGAATTTCAGCAACCTCGATTATACGGAACTATTTTTTTCGGACTCTCGAAATATTCGTTCTGATAAAACGCAACTATATTTTCATGCAATTTCCAAAAATAAATGTTTTCGAAATTGTTTATTTTAAGGAATGAATATAAAAGACAATTAAAAAACACAAATTTTACATCAAGAATGAAGTTGATCGGATTATTAGTTGCCGAGATATTTGTGATCCTATTTCCCACACTCTTCTATTTTTCATGACCCTGTATTTCTCCAAATTTCAACTCAAAGATATATTTTAATTAGAAATGAGATGCTTAATCCGACGCAGTAAACGTTTAGTTAATATGATTATCATTTTTATAGATATGAGGACGTTTCTTTTACGCCATTCAGTATTAGAGCCTTTAAATTTATGACGTCATCAAACCACGATTTTATTCGAATTGCAATACATTTTAGAAGTAGTTTACACACGTTTTATTTTCATAATTTATAATATGCATATCCATGATGGGTAAGTATTACGGTGGCGCACAACGACTAGTTTTTAGTCGCTTCAAAAATTCTGAAATTGTAAAAGAGTTGATGTGGTCTTCTTACAAAGCTGAGTGCCAACAGCTCTTTGTGCTAAGTTATTTTTCCGAAAATGGCAGCTTTTTTGTTTTATTGACATGTATAATGATATTCTAAATAAGAGTTTTGTAAAAAAAAGAAAAGAGGGTTTAATTAAAGTGTGATACAGTTCTCTTTTTTCTCTTTGTAGGGCTCGGGCTCAAAGTAAAAATTTTATTTCTTTACAAATTGAAAAATTAAAAAAAAAAAAAACTTGCTATTTGAAAAACAAGGTTGTAGTCTAAGTTTTTAAAAATGTTTTACAACCCTTTGAAAATCAGTTTGAAACGGGAATGAGTTGTTATTGATAAGAATATAATGAGAAATATTCTGTGTGATTCTTAAGCCTTTGCATGGTCGATATTATTAATATAAAGAAACAGTGGACTATCCTTTATCTATCCTCGTTTTTTATTTGACGTTCTTTTCCAGAATTACCAGGAAAAAGTGTACATGTCTTTCTGAGGCAGTTGTACAATGATATTTTAAAAGAATAAGAATTTTGAGTTTTGTCAGATTTCTGCCAGTGGTTGGGTATAATTTCAAAAGTTGCCAATTTAAACCGACTTTCCGGGACATGAAAATCACGAAACGCTGTCATGAGGGAATGTTTACAATTAATACTATTTCTACATAAGAAGAGATTTGTAAATGAGAAAATTATTCTTGAAACAATTTAAAAATGTCATTAACAGTTTTCTACTGCATGCTTTCGGTATCTATACTAATTCGCCATTTTTGCTTTTATTTTTAACTTTTTAATCGTAATTATCATTCTTCAAAGCACCTGTATACGAAATTTCATACAAATTGAATAGCTTTCAAAACATTTAAATTTTTAGTCCGCCATATTGGATCTCCCATTTTCTTTTTAAACTACGGAATTGTAATCAGCATCCTGAAAAACGCCTGCGTACGAAGTTTCGTCCAATTTGAATAACATTTTCATATTTTGGCCAGCTTTTCGGGATTTTGCCACACTGTGCGACGCTTCGCAAGAAATTGACGTACAACAGAATAATGAAAAATATTGATTTTATTCGCGCACTGACAGCGAATTTTGAAGTATTAACCTGTTTGAGATAGAAGAAAGTTTTGGGATTGGCACATCCGAATAGTTCAAAAATGTGTTAATGTTTTAGTTTCAATTGACTGAATCAATCAGTTCATGATGACATTTACTTACCCATCATACGTAGTATAGGGTAAGTCTTGTAATCGTTTTGAAAATCGAAAAAAAATTTTTGACGGATTTACACGTTTCAGACACTGGAGATTCCGAAAAACATATTTTTAGAAAAAAAAATTGCCGTCCGTCTGTGTGTCTGTGTGTGTGTCTGTGTGTGTGTCTGTGTGTCTGTAAACGCTCTATCTCCCGAAAAAATTGAGATAGAGACTTGCAATTTGGTATGTACTTAGTATGTAATAATGGGAAGAAGCCTATTTCATTTCAATAACCTCGATTAACCGGAACAATTTTTTTCAGACTCTCGAAATATTCGTTCTGATGAAAGGTATATAAAAATTTTCTAAATTGTTTATTTTAAGAAATGAATATAAAAGACAATAAAAAAACATAAATTTTGAATAAAGCATGAAGTCGATCGGATAATGAGTTGCCGAGATATTTGGAATCCTATTTTCCACACTCTTCGATTTTTCATGACCCTGTATTTCATCCAAATTTCACTTCAAAGATATATTTTAATTGGAAATTTGACGCTTAATCAGATGCAATAAACCGCTAGTTAATAGGATTATTATTTTTGGAGTTATAAGGAAAAAAACCTCTTTCAAGCAATTCAGTAATCGAGCCTTTAAAGTTTGTGACGTCATCAAGCCACGATTTTATTTGAATTGCAATGCATTTTATAAGTAGTTTACACATTTTTATTTTAATATTTTACATTATGCATATCCATGATGGGTAAGTATTACGGTGGCCCCCAACGACTAGTTTAATTTGGCGATCAAATTTGGTTTCAGATGCTTGGAGAAAAATGTTCCCTCGATTAGAAGTTCACTGCGCGCAAATGCAGGTACTTCCGGTCGCACAGGGCGTATTATGTTTTTTTTTTTTTTTTTTTTTTTTTTTATACAAAAGAAATTAAATATGTAAGTGAAATATCAATAAATATAATGCAAAAAATTCGAAGTGTGACATCTCTTTTCTTTATAATAGGAAAAAAAAAAAATCTTAAAAAGCAAGTGAATTTTATGCCAAAGAAGTAGAATCTCCCGTCTAAGAATGTGTTGTAATAATTTCTTGTCTTAAAGTTGTTTATTTTAATATAATCCACTAAACAACAGTACATTGTTATAAAAGTTTTTAATCGTATATTCGTTAACACCCCCAGAACGGGTGTCATTTATGCGTTCCATATAGGGTGCATATGATTTTTATGTTTCAGCACCTGAATATTTTAATCGTAATCGTTACCTTGTCTAATCATAAAATTATTTGATTAAATAGGGATATAAATAGTGAGTTGTTTATTGTTTCGATATTCGAATGAATCATTCGGGGATGCGCAAAAGCATAGCTGTTAACCTTCGTATTCTTTTAGTCAATTAAAACCGTAAATTTTGTAAAAGAAAAAAAGGAAGCATTAAATTAAGATCTACAGAGCTTTTCATTAAGTTTTTTTTCAAAATATTTGGTTTTAATTGATTAAAAATAATATGAAGTTTGGCAGCTATGCTTTTGCGAATGCCCAATTGATTCAGCCGGATATGTCCATCGCTAGGATTAAATAAGGCAAAAAATACTACACGGAGTTAAAGGTATTCATAAAAAAAATTTTGCCGTCCGTGTGTGTGTCTGTGTGTGTGTCTGTGTGTCTGTAACTTTCTATCTCCCGAAAAAATTGAGATAGAGACTTGCAATTTGGTATGTACTTAGGATGTAATAATGGAAAGAAGCCTATTTAATTTCAATAACGTCGATTAATCGGAACTATTTTTTTCTGACTCTCGAAATATTCGTTCTGATAAAAGGTATATAAAAATTTTCGAAATTGTTTATTTTAAGAAATGAGTATAAAAGACAATAAAAAACATAAATTTTGCATAAAGCATGAAGTCGATCGGATAATGAGTTGCCGAGATATTTGGAATCCTATTTTCCACACTCTTCGATTTTTCATGACCCTGTATTTCATCCAAATTTCCCTTCAAAGATATATTTTAATTGGAAATTTGACGCTCAATCAGATGCAATAAACTGCTAGTTTATAGGATTATTATTTTTGGAGTTATAAGGATGTTTCTTTCAAGCAGTTCAGTAATCGAGCCTTTAAAGTTTGTGACGTCATCAAACCACGATTTTATTTGAATTGCAATGCATTTTATAAGTAGTTTACACATTTTTATTTTAATATTTTACATTATGCATATCCATGATGGGTAAGTATTACGGTGGCCTCCAACGACTAGTTTTTAATTGTTATTGAATAAGAAAGTTTAAAGCAGCTATATTGTTTCTAAATAGGATGTTTCAAGATAGTTTACAAAAATTAATCAAACATAAAGCCGCAAACGATACATTTCTATAGCGTTCATTTTTTTTTTTTTTTTTTTTTTTTTTTTTGACTTTCAAATTTTATCAGTCATTTTTGGGAAACACTACTTTCTATGTGAAAAATAATATAAAATACACTGCAATTACTTTTTTTTAAATCTCCGTACAGGATCTATTTAAGAAAAAAAAAAAGATTTTTTAATATTGGCCTCTTTTTCTACCTCATTAAAAAATATGGTACTTCTCTATTATCCCGTCGTCCACTTTTCATAACAAAAACTATTGCCAAACTGTAAGATTAAAGGCCAAAAATGCAGTCCCATTTACTTGATCTCAGAAGCATTATACGTGTTTGTTGTGTCATCAAGTGGTTTTTAATTCGCCATTTGCGTGTATTTTTCATTATGTTTTACTGATTTATTAGTTATTTCATTCATTAAAATAACAATTGTGTCCTCAAATTCTTATATTTTATTTATTTATTCATTTTGATATTCCAATGGCAACGTTCTCCCGTTTATTTGGCGTTACAGTTTGGCGATAGTTTTTTGTTATGAAAAGTGGTTGACCGGATAATAAAGAAGTACCAAAAATATTTTTTATTACGCATTAAAAAATTATTATTCCTTCGAATTTTTTTTATGCCAGCAAATAAGCGACATACTCGTAAATAATTTTTAATTGACATGTAGTATTAATTTTCCTACATTCCTATAACGGAAATCATTAGTGAAATAAAAACGTATGTGAAATCATTTGCAGGTAAATCAATTAAATAGAACTTGAGTCATGAAAATAACAATTTCACTCTTGTATATTCAAGTAAAATCAAATGTTATTAAAACTGTAAAAAGAAGCGAGTAACATTCATGATTTTGAAGCATTAAAGTAAAAAGTTAACGAAGAAAAGACTGTATGATATCTGATAAATTTGAAAATCGATACAAATCACAATTCCGAACAGTAATTTAAACATTTTAAAGTTTAGTTAATTGACAACTTGCTTTCCAAAAGAACCGTAGAGCCATTGTTATCGTTTTAGCTAAAGTGAAGGCAATATTTCATGAAAATTTTTAGAGTATTTGGGATATTGGTTTGTTACTATTCAAGTAAAATCAAATGTCATTAAAACTGTAAAAAGAAGCGAGCAGCATTCATGATTTTGAAGCATTAAAGTAAAAAGTTAACAAAGAAAAAACTGTATGATATCTGATAAATTTGAAAATCGATACAAATCAAAATTCCGAACAGTATCTAAAACCTTTTAAAGTTTAGTTAATTGACAACTTGCTTTCCAAAAGAACCGTAGAACCATAGTTGATATCGTTTTAGCTAAAGTGAAGGCAATATTTCATGAACATTTTTAGAGTGTTTGGGAAATTGGTTTGTTACTATTCAAGTAAAATCAAATGTCATTAAAACTGTAAAAAGAAGCGAGCAGCATTCATGATTTTGAAGCATCAAAGTAAAAAGTTAACAAAGAAAAAACTGTATGATATCTGATAAATTTGAAAATCGATACAAATCACAATTCCGAACAGTAATTCAAACATTTTAAAGTTTAGTTAATTGACAACTTGCTTTCCAAAAGAACCGTAGAGCCATAGTTGTTATCGTTTTAGCTAAAGTGAAGGCAATATTTCATGAACATTTTTAGAGTGTTTGGGAAATTGGTTTGTTACTATTCAAGTAAAATCAAATGTCATTAAAACTGTAAAAAGAAGCGAGCAGCATTCATGATTTTGAAGCATTAAAGTAAAAAGTTAACAAAGAAAAAACTGTATGATATCTGATAAATTTGAAAATCGATACAAATCAAAATTCCGAACAGTATCTAAAACCTTTTAAAGTTTAGTTAATTGACAACTTGCTTTCCAAAAGAACCGTAGAACCATAGTTGTTATCGTTTTAGCTAAAGTGAAGGCAATATTTCATGAACATTTTTAGAGTGTTTGGGAAATTGGTTTGTTACTATTAAAGTAAAATCAAATGTCATTAAAACTGTAAAAAGAAGCGAGCAACATTCATTATTTTGAAGCATTAAAATAAAAAGTTAACAAAGAGAAAACTGTATGTTATCTGATAACTATGAAAATCGATTCAAATCAAAATTCCGAACAGTATCTAAAACCTTTTAAAGTTTAGTTGATTGACAAATTGCTTTCCAAAAAGGACTGTCGAGGCGTAGTTTTTATTAGACCGGGAGACGGCAGCCCAGACAATCACCTCATCGAGTTTACGGCTGAAATTCCAGAATTAGTTAAAACTCGATTCGCATATTAAAACGCAATCGGTCTGCCAAGTCATATCTTGGTGGAAAACACCTTAAAACCCGATTTTAGCGGTTGACTCGTAGGTTTACCATTGTGTTTTCCTGCATCCAAAGGTATGAAAACATGGAGGACTGGGAGCAGGAACACACAATGGTAAACCTACGAGCCATCCGCTAAAATTGGTTTTTTGGGTGTATTCCACCAAGATATGACTTGGCAGACCGATTGCGTTTTAATATGCAAATCAAGCTTTAACTAATTCTGGAATTTCAGCCGTGAACTCGATGAGGTGATTGTCTGCGCTGCCGCCTCCCGGTCTAATCATTTTAGCTAAAGTGAAGGCAATATTTCATGAAAAATTTTAGAGTGTTCGGGAAATTTGTTTGTTACTTTTTCCCATCTTTTTAGTCAATGATAGTTTTCCGGGAAATACTTACAAAGGGTACACTCAACAGAAATATTTTTATTTTCTTTTTCTTCTTAGAGCACATTTATTGTGTAATATAAATACTTATTAAAGTTTCAATATTAGTAATGATGTTTTATTTTAATATTGGCGAATAAACATGGTAAATAAATATGCGTAAAGCGAAAATTTTGAGTATTAATGTGTAGTGTTCAATAATGGGACATGTCATTTATATTAAGAAATGTAACACTCTTTCTTTTCGCTAATCTTTATATACTTTAATTAATTTTATATCTCATATTGGTAATGAGGTTTTATTTTAAGTTTGGTAAATAAACTTGCTAAATAAATATGACATAAAGCGAGATATTTTAATGTGATTGTGTAGCGTTCAATAATGAATAATTTCTTTAAATTAACAAATGTAACACTCTTTCTTTCCGCTAATCTTTATATTCTTTAATTAATTTTATATTCATCTCATACTGGTAATGAGGTTTTAAATAAACTTTTGCAAATAAACTTGCTAAATAAATGTGACATAAAGCGAAATATTTTAATGTGATTGTGTAGCGTTCAATAATGGAAAATTTCATTTAAATTAACAAATGTAACACTCTTTCTTTCCATTAATCGTTATATTCTTTAATTAATTTTATATTCATTTCATATTGGTAATGAGGTTCTAATTTAAATTTGGCAAATAAACTTGCTAAATAAATATGACATAAAGCGAAATATTTGAATGTGATTGTGTAGTGTTCAATAATAGAAAATTTCATTTAAATTGTAACACTCTTTCTTTCTGCTAATCTTTATATATTTTAATTAATTTTATAGTAATTAATTTTATAGTCATATTGGTAATAATGGGAAAATGATGACAAAATAGTTTCTATTTTAATATTTGCTCAATAGTAAACTATCAAATATTTATGGTAAGAATAAATTTAATAGTAAAATTAATATTTGATTTTGCTTTTCAATCATTTTTATTTTGCTTATTATAAAAATATTGTATTAATTTGTAGTTATCTTTGCAATATTTATTTCATTTTATTTTTCTTTATAAAATTTTTCTGTATTTATGTAACGATTTCTGTCAGAAATGAAAGATTTTAGCTCTTTTAAAATCTTAATTTTAAGTGTCTTTAAGATCAGTCACAATGATAGTTTATTTTTACTGTATATTGTAAGAGGTCATATAGAAACAGTATAGATTGTACTTTTCACTAAAAAAAAATTTCCGAAGCCAAACATTTTTTTTAATGTATAAATGAATCATAAAATAGAATTGAAGCATACTTCTGAAGTAGATGGATGGGTTACTGAGATTTTTCACTGTTCTTTTTTTTTATCATTTAATTTTGGAATTCAATAGCATTTATCCTATATTATCAATTATTTTTTATATTTAAATAAACAAGTTTTATGCTTAAAATTAAAGTTACAAAAGTTTTTTTTTTCAAAAATATTTAAATATTCACAAAAAACATTGTTAATTTATCCTAGATTGATCCCTAGTATGCAACTGTTTGTATATTATACAATCATATATGAAATAAATGCAATGAACTTTAAGATAAAAGTGTGAAAAGTATTATAAAACAGGAATACTGTGCTTGGACAACATTTTAAGATGTTATATATATATTTGGCAGTCTTTGTGTTTATATGTTTGCTGATAAGAATAAAATATTTTTAAAAAGGAAAATAAGTTTTAAATAGGAAAAAAAAAAAGAAAAGTTATTTTCTTGTGCTGTTATACAAATGTAATAATTTGAATATTCTCCATACACTGGATGATAGCCCGCTCTATGATGTATCGGATGCTCGATGTAACCGCCATGGCCCGATGTATGATGGCAGCTTTATAAACACCGCTGGATGGATGTTTTCTCGTAATAAAAAAAAAAGCTGGCTGATGGTTTACCACTGTATAAACATTGCAGTATAAGTTATGGTGATGGAATAAAAGTGCTGGCCCAGCAAAGAAATAGCAGTAAGATAGGTGCAGGAAAAGTGCCGGATTGAAGTAATGCGATGACATACCAATGGTGGTCTGCTGTGGCCATCACTTATGGGCCAACTGCATTCCGCACAGACACTTTTGTACTGGTTTAAGTAAAGGCACCAGTGCACTTTACCGTTGATGGCAGTACTGGTGGTGGTCAGATATGAGCCACCTCCCAATTTCTGACTAAATTAGATTACTTTTATTGTTTTAATAGGTATTTTTCATGTATATATATTGTATAACCAGGAATTTCTGTGGACTATTTATTTTATATACTTTTATTTTTTTAATATGTATTTTTTATGTATATATATTGTATAACCAGGAATTTCTGTGGAGTATTTATTTTATTAGTGTACATAGTCTCTTTTTCGTATGGGAAAATAGAATCGACCACCCAGAGTAATTTTATTACTTTCGGAGACACTGCTCTGCGATCTAACAAGGACATCTTTTACGGAGAAAAAAATTTACGAGCTGAAAAATTTATAGCTGTTTGGAAGAGCATAGCAAATTTACAATTTAGGACCCCATCTAGGTGGTCCTGAATAACATTTAGCAAAACCAATAAGAGATGAGGGCGGAGACGTCTTTACAAAACACTGGAGCCAATAGACGGCCCAGTGACGAGGGAAAAGAAAAAAGTGAGCCCCAAGAGAAAATCTGGAAGAGGACGAGTACCTGACGTCCTGTCCGAGGAAGTAACATCTCAAAAGAAAGAGTAGAGTGCTGATAGTGTGTAAAAACGAAGGTAGTTCCCAAAATGGTGTAGTGGCGACAAAAGTAAAAAAGGATGACCTAACAGATGATCTTTGCCTATCCCGTGGAGGTAGACTATTGCTAACAATGCAGACCAGGAGTACTCTGAAGGTACAGGTATCTGTAGTTTACTATTCCCTCATATTAGATGTGTATAATAATAAATAAATACTGGTAGAGGTACTTTAGTAAATGTAGAGAAATTGTTCCTTCTCTGAAATATAATTAATGCACGTAAGTGCGGTAGTGCGAGTCGGAAAAAGACTCACTAACTCTTTTAATGAGTATTCAATTGTTTCATCTTATATTTTATACTTAAAATTTAACATCCTGTTAGGGATGTTTGTTCTCTATTTTTTTATGTCTTTGTAAATAGATATGTAAATAAATGTTTTTTCGTTTACTTTTAACTCTTTGTATTTAATTTATATGGGTTAACACTCATATGTCATCGAGTAATGTTTTTCTTCTTTTCCTTTAATTTAATTGTTTTTTTTAATTTTAGTTGGGTTATCAGGAGGACTAGTTTATAATTTATGAGTATGTTAGGGATTTATATACTTTATCTAGTCCGGCTTCATAAGACGTAGGGCGGCGTAAATAATCTCAACGTAATAATCTGATCTTTTTTTTTTATTAGAATAGTTAATTTAATTCAATAATATGGGTAACTTTTATGGGATCATTATGAATTTTCACCGACGTCCAGAAGACACGATCACACCTTTAACTTGATAATCCAACACCCAGCGTTTCCGGAAGAAGCATTAACCCGTGCTTCCTTTAACTAATGTAGGGAGTTTATGTAATTGGGCATTAGTAACCATCTCCAATTAGGAGGCCCAGAACTTACCGGCATTAGCCCCGGGAACTGTATGGTGACGTGACTGTTGCCAACTTTAAAGCCTAGATTATTATTTTCATTAATTTTATGGTTACAATACGGGTCTTTTTTTCTATTATTATTATTACTAGTATTATGATTATTATTATTATTATGAATATTCTTAGATTATAATTTTAATACTGTATTTAAAATAATTTTTTTATATGTTTCAAAATTTAACTATTATTTTATCTACTCGATGTCTAAAATTCTTGATTTTTTTTTTTTTAACATAAATAAATAAATTAAATAATTTTTTTTTAGGGACAATTTCTCTCATTTTCTATGTCAAGTATAGCTGGCACATAGTTCCACAGTCATGACAATATTTATTGAAAATTACTGAGTAGAACAAATGATACTTATATATATATATTTTTTTTTCATAAATAAAATATGTTAAGTAAATAGATAAGTTTGTGATCGCAGTACTACAAATTGGGGGTAATTATGCTATGTTGAAAAAAAAAAAAATAATAATAATTTCTGTTTACAAGTGTTTTTACAAATAGTAAAGGAAATGACAATTAATAAAACAGGTAGTGTAATGTAGTGCTTGGCACACAAAACAAATAATTTAGGTAATATTTCTGTATTTATATATTATTCTAAATAATATTTCTGTAGTACAGATTGCTAGGTGCAAAAGTGAAATTACTACTATGAAAGATTTTTTCTGTATCATAAGTATTTTGTGTATTTGTATTTCTTGAAATTTGTAGAAGCTATTTATATGCGTAAAACCTTGAAATTTGATCAATATAAATTTTGTGTACAAATTTTATGGGTAGCAAATTTAAGAGAAATAAGCGTTCTTCTACGGAGTTTAACAGTTTTTTGTATAAAGCAAGAACACGACTTCAAAATTCTCAAGTTCTAAATACGGATAATAATACCCCTAAAATGGACAATTTACTAAATTGTATCCCCGCTTTTGATGCAAAACGGGAAAATGATATAAATTTCTACGTTACTCAATTTGATGAAGCGGCTGTACAAGCAGCAATTCCAGTGGAAGCCAAATTAATTATCCTAAAATCTAAACTAACCGGCTTAGCTCGCGAGAAACTAATATCAGATGCGGAGCTACATAACGAAACTAATTATGAAAAATTTAAAGAAAAACTTCTGAATGCTTTCGGCTCAAAACTTTCCTTTGGTGAAGCCCACGAGAATTTTTCAAAATTAAAACAGGGTCCAACGGAGTCGATAAGTGATTTTATTCTTCGTTTTAATATTGAAGCAGCTAAGTTTTTTGAAATTTCTGGATTATCAAATAAGAATGACGCAAAAAAACTTTTCGAACTTATGAAATTGCATAAGTTTATGGACGCAGTCAAAACCGATATTTCTTTTGAAATTCGAAAGCGTGCGGTAAAATTTTTCTCTGAGGCAACGGAAGCAGCGTTAATTATGGAAGCCGCAATTAACTCTACAAATTTTGCAGAGGTAAACAACGTAAGTAAGGATGGGACCGCGGAGTTGTGTCAAAGTCTAATTAAGCAAAATCAATTGCAAGCCGAGAGTATGGCTAAGTTGCAGTTAGAATTGGAAAGTTTAAAGTTAGCGCAACGAAATACAGTCGAAAAAAGTACTTTTGGTAAAGACAAGTACTGTGAGATCTGCAAACGCAGCAACCACACGACACAAAATTGTCGATATAAATTTTCTAAGCAATCTGAGTATAAACAGAATTTTCGAACGAATTTTCCTAAGTTCAAACAGGCAGATTTTCCGGGGGCTCACTCTTCAAATTTTACGGATAATTTTCAAGGGTATGGCTTCATACCAAATTATAATCCTAATTCCACATTTCATTCGCTGCCACCGGCTCCAGGGCCTCAATTTACTACAAATCCTTATCCATATAATGGTTTCTCACCTCAGAATAATTTTGTTCAAAGTACGGGCGCTAATTACCCGAATTTTAGGGGGAACTTTCAAGTTCAAAATACAAATTTCCCTAACACCCAAAATTACGAAAGCCAACAAAACAGAAGAAAGGAGCGAAGCCAAGAGCGAATCCTCTTTCTGGTTTCCGTGGCTTATAGAACAACTATAACTTATTATTTATGTGGACATATACTTTACATAACGTTTTCTCCAGTGTACAAAGATTGTACTTAATAATAATAATAATAGGTAGTGGGATATTGCTTACGCAGGTACTTCGGTTAGTATATAAAAAATAGTAAGCATATGTACATATGTAAAATAGTTTTTACTTCTTTTATGGCATAATGAATAAGTGTCAGGTACTTCTTTCGTGTATAGAATATTTACGTAAAAAGAAAGCAATGTTTTTTTTCTTGGATTTGCAAAATTGGGTACGATGTGTGAAGATATTGATACATATTATTGTTGACAGGAGGAGATTTTTGGATAGTAATTAGGGACTAAAACATATGAAAAAAATAATAATAATAAATAAATAAATAAATAAAAAGTAGATTTCTTTTGAAAATCGAAATTAAATAAATCAATATGGTACATGATTAGGTACGGAGTAGGTAAACAAACATGATAGTTTATCGATCAACACGAAGAAGAGTTTATTAGCGGAGAGTCTTAAAACTACGGTTACATATTTTTATTTTCAAAATTCCTTCAAAAGTACTACGACGGGATAGAAGGTAATGGTTATTGGTATTAAGAAGGGTATTTATGAAAGAGTACAATTTTTTTTTGTGGTTTGTAATGTCACTGAATCTAGGTAACAAAAGTAAACATATAATAGTGGTTTGGATGCAAGATTGTAGCGATCAGGATAAACATATAATTTTCTTTTCTCTTTTATAAAGAGATATTAGATAGGTATTTTTGTTAAAAGTGAAAAAAAAAATAATTAACATATTCCGGAGGAAAGATATGTAAATATGGTATTTAAATATCATAGCACAACACCGCGGGTGTAGGTATAATTAATTCTTTTTCTAATCATAGAACAACTTATGTCATAAAAATATACTTTTTTTACGGTATAAAATATATTTATTATAATTATTTTCAAAAAAAAAAAAATTACATTGTACTTGTAAATTGCATAGTGTAGTACAAATATAATACTGGTATTTTATAAGAAAGTATTGAAATTGACATTGATTTAGTGGTAATACTAGGCTAGTATACGCTCTGCACACTTCTTTAATTTTCCGAAAGGTATAGTATTCGGAGATTTTTGAAAACAAAAAAAAATTAAATAAATAAATAAATACATATATTTCAGTTTTTTTTTTGTTTTTTGCTTAAGAGTTTGATTTATTCACTGGTTTTTACTTATTAACTTTTTGTATTAGTAATTTACATGCACATTTAAGTAAAAAAAAAATTATATTTCTTTTTAGTGCACATTTTTATAAATATATACAATAGTAACAATTAAATTTTGGAGTAGAAGATGTCTTACCCTCTTTTGTAGCAGCGTTGGTGGGGCTCCCTGGGTTTTATTTTTTTTCCTTCTGACTCCTGGTTGCTGGTCAACCGGGGCTTTTTTTTTAAGCTTGTGGCCACAGGCGACTCGTGTGAGGCTCTGCACAGCTCAGTGTTCTTGAGGGGAGATAAGCATTTTTCTTGTTTCATCTGTCCTTAAAATGATAAAACAAACAAGATAATAGAGGGAATTCACAATAAATGATTTATATAAATTGACATATGACATAAAACATATGAAGACACGTAAGTAAAATTGGTGTACACAAGTTTCAGCTCATCAAAATTAAACCATTTAACAAAAAAAAAAAAATTAATAATTGTTTTTCTTCGGTTGATTTGTTCTTTTCTTTTCTTTTCTTTTCTTTTTTGTTTCCTACGGTTACAGCAGGTTTCTACAGCCTTTTTCATCCACTTTCTTGCGGGTCGGTATCGAGAGATAATAATATTTTTTTTTCCTTTATCTTTCTTCTTGGCCATATTTATGGGACCTTTCCGTTTCCAATACTTTTTTTTTTCCTTGTTCGCAGTAATTCTTCTCTAGGCAGGGGAAGCATACGCTTTAAATTTCGGGAAGGAGTATTTTGGGAATGGCAGCAAAATGCGTTCCGTACATTCAGACAGAAGTATTAAATTTTACAGCTGTAAATAAAATTGTACCATTAGCTATAGTTACCAACAGTCCGACCACGCCAAAATGTGATTTCTTCTTCTTCTGTAAAGAGTCAAGGAGATTTCACGGTAGCCGGTGAGTCCCCTGTAACGAAAGAAAGGAATTTGGATAGCATTTCACATAAATTCTATTCGTAAAGTCGGTTATTTTTGCAGTAATTGTCTCAAAATTTAGGTACGGTTAGAGTTCAGTTTAGGGCTCTTTCTAGACAAGAGTTTGGGAAAAATTATTCAAAGGTTTTACGACTAAAGGATAAGTTATAAAGGCAAAATGGTAACGTACCTTTTATGTTGCGGCGATCCGACGTATTTCACAGGATGAGATGACAGAATTTTCAGACGAAAGCCGGCGCCAAGTGGTCATTTCCTCTTCTAGCGTGGGTTGGAGCAACTCATTATCGATGGGATAGAGGGGGTGTTGAGTCGATTAGCGATTTCACACGACTCCCGGTCAAGCGGTTGCTAGGCAGGAGGGGAGGCGCAGAGTCTCCGATGTGTTTCTTCTTTTTCCTCGTTAGCGAAGATAGAGCGAGATTTTTTTCTCTTTTTTCTCCACGGATCCTTTCTCCACTTGAGAGAGGATGGAGAGCATGACTTCAGGTGGTCGATTTCATTGTCATGTGTAGACTATTCCCGCTGGATTTTGAAGTCGTTACTCTTGATTGCGGTCATATAATTAAGTGAACTAGAGTTCACATGTATTTCTCTTGTGTTTTTCACTTAGGTGATAATTTCAAAAGAAATTTTTTAAGTAATATTAAAGTGGGAGAGAAGGGAGCATTCTTTCGGTAGGACATGTATATATTTCATAAATGTAATATCTATCATACAATACATTTTTTTTCTCTCTAATATATGAACGAAATTTTGTTGTAATGTGTTGTACGTGTTCATATACTTAGCGTTAATGTATTATGTGGATTTTCACTTTTCTTTTAAATGTTACGATGTATAAAATGTTATGTAGTACAAACTCTTTCTTGGTATCACGTCCTTGTATATATATATAATTTTTAGTGTATTTTGTGTATATTAAGTCATGACTGGTATGATTCCAATGTAAAAGTATGTGCCAGCCGTATACTGTTCTATGTGTTGAGGCTTTTAGACTTTAAAAGTTTAGTTCAAAATTGCGTTTGCTCTGTATGGATTTTGGCTAATTTTTAAAGGTGATTATTTCAAAATTGGTTATACACAGAGGGGAATAGGGTACGTGAATGTGTTCACCTGTCTTCGACTTCACAAGCGACTGTAAATCTGGTCGACAGACAAACCGTTCTGTGGTCCCACCTACAGATTCTTAAAAAAAAAACTTTTCTGTATGCTCGTCTCTGCTCAGTTTATAGAGACAACTCTTGAAAAACTTTCCTCTGTGCTCGTCTCTGCCCAGTTTTATAAGAGACAACTCAAAAAAAACTTTTCTGTGTTCTCGTCTTTGCTCAGTTTTATAGAGACAATTCTGGAAAAAAACTTTTCTGTGTGCTCGTCTCTGCCCAGTGTTACAGAGACATTTCTTACAAACTTTTTAGGATCTCTTCCGGTCTTTCGGAGAATGGAGATTGTCCTATGTGTCTACACAATGGACTGAGTATCATAGTGTGTTCCTGACAGCTGACGTGAGCCGTTCAGCTCTCTGTTTGGGGGGGAGGATGGTGGTCAGATATGAGCCACCTCCTAATTTCTGACTAAATTAGTTTACTTTTATTGTTTTAATAGGTATTTTTCATGTATATATATTGTATAACCAGGAATTTCTGTGGACTATTTATTTTATATACTTTTATTTTTTTAATATGTATTTTTTATGTATATATATTGTATAACCAGGAATTTCTGTGGAGTATTTATTTTATTAGTGTACATAGTCTCTTTTTCGTATGGGAAAATAGAATCGACCACCCAGAGTAGTTTTATTACTTTCGGAGACACTGGTCTGCGATCTAACAAGGACATCTTTTACGGAGAAAAAAATTTACGAGCTGAAAAATTTATAGCTGTTTGGAAGTGCATAGCAAATTTACAATTTAGGACCCCATCTAGGTGGTCCTGAATAACATTTAGCAAAACCAATAAGAGATGAGGGCGGAGACGTCTTTACAAAACACTGGAGCCAATAGACGGCCCAGTAACGAGGGAAAAGAAAAAAGTGAGCCCCAAGAGAAAATCTGGAAGAGGACGAGTACCTGACGTCCTGTCCGAGGAAGTAACATCTCAAAAGAAAGAGTAGAGTGCTGATAGTGTGTAAAAACGAAGGTAGTTCCCAAAATGGTGTAGTGGCGACAAAAGTCAGAAAGGATGACCTAACAGATGATCTTTGCCTATCCCGTGGAGGTAGACTATTGCTAACAATGCAGACCAGGAGTACTCTGAAGGTACAGGTATCTGTAGTTTACTATTCCCTCATATTAGATGTGTATAATAATAAATAAATACTGGTAGAGGTACTTTAGTAAATGTAGAGAAATTGTTCCTTCTCTGAAATATAATTAATGCACGTAAGTGCGGTAGTGCGAGTCGGAAAAAGACTCACTAACTCTTTTAATGAGTATTCAATTGTTTCATCTTATATTTTATACTTAAAATTTAACATCCTGTTAGGGATGTTTGTTCTCTATTTTTTTATGTCTTTGTAAATAGATATGTAAATAAATGTTTTTTCGTTTACTTTTAACTCTTTGTATTTAATTTATATGGGTTAACACTCATATGTCATCGAGTAGTGTTTTTCTTCTTTTCCTTTAATTTAATTGTTTTTTAATTTTAGTTGGGTTATCAGGAGGACTAGTTTATAATTTATGAGTATGTTAGGGATTTATATACTTTATCTAGTCCGGCTTCATAAGACGTAGGGCGGCGTAAATAATCTCAACGTAATAATCTGATCTTTTTTTTAAATTAGAATAGTTAATTTAATTCAATAATATGGGTTACTTTTATTGGATCATTATAAATTTTCACCGACGTCCAGAAGCCACGATCACACCTTTAACTTGATAATCCAACACCCAGCGTTTCCGGAAGAAGCATTAACCCGTGCTTCCTTTAACTAATGTAGGGAGTTTATGTAATTGGGCATTAGTAACCATCTCCAATTAGGAGGCCCAGAACTTACCAGCTTTAGCCCCGGGAACTGTATGGTGACGTGACCTTTGCCAACTTTAAAGCCTAGGTTATTATTTTCATTAATTTTATGGTTACAATACGGGTTTTTTTTCTATTATTATTATTACTAGTATTATGATTATTATTATTATTATGAATATTCTTAGATTATAATTTTAATACTGTATTTAAAGTAATTTTTTATATGTTTCAAAATTTAACTATTATTTTATCTACTCGATGTCTAAAATTCTTGATTTTAGTTTTTTTTTTAACATAAATAAATAAATTAAATAATTTTTTTTAAGGACAATTTCTCTCATTTTCTATGTCAAGTATAGCTGGCACATAGTTCCACAGTCATGACAATATTTATTGAAAATTACTGAGTAGTACAAATGATACTTATATATATATATTTTTTTTTCATAAATAAAATATGTTAAGTAAATAGATAAGTTTGTGATCGCAGTACTACAAATTGGGGGTAATTATGCTATGTTGAAAAAAAAAAAAATAATAATAATTTCTGTTTACAAGTGTTTTTACAAATAGTAAAGGAAATGACAAATAATAAAACAGGTAGTGTAATGTAGTGCTTGGCACACAAAACAAATAATTTAGGTAATATTTCTGTATTTATATATTATTCTAAATAATATTTCTGTAGTACAGATTGCTAGGTGCAAAAGTGAAATTACTACTATGAAAGATTTTTTCTGTATCATAAGTATTTTGTGTATTTGTATTTCTTGAAATTTGTAGAAGCTATTTATATGCGTAAAACCTTGAAATTTGATCAATATAAATTTTGTGTACAAATTTTATGGGTAGCAAATTTAAGAGAAAGAAGCGTTCTTCTACGGAGTTTAACAGTTTTTTGTATAAAGCAAGAACACGACTTCAAAATTCTCAAGTTCTAAATACAGATAATAATACCCCTAAAATGGACAATTTACTAAATTGTATCCCCGCTTTTGATGCAAAACGGGAAAATGATATAAATTTCTACGTTACTCAATTTGATGAAGCGGCTGTACAAGCAGCAATTCCAGTGGAAGCCAAATTAATTATCCTAAAATCTAAACTAACCGGCTTAGCTCGCGAGAAACTAATATCAGATGCGGAGCTACATACCGAAACTAATTATGAAAAATTTAAAGAAAAACTTCTGAATGCTTTCGGCTCAAAACTTTCCTTTGGTGAAGCCCACGAGATTTTGTCAAAATTAAAACAGGATCCAACGGAGTCGATAAGTGATTTTATTCTTCGTTTTAATATTGAAGCAGCTAAGTTTTTTGAAATTTCTGGATTATCAAATAAGAATGACGCAAAAAAACTTTTCGAACTTATGAAATTGCATAAGTTTATGGACGCAGTCAAAACAGATATTTCTTTTGAAATTCGAAAGCGTGCGGTAAAATCTTTCTCTGAGGCAACGGAAGCAGCGTTAATTATGGAAGCCGCAATTAACTCTACAAATTTTGCAGAGGTAAACAACGTAAGTAAGGATGGGACCGCGGAGTTGTGTCAAAGTCTAATTAAGCAAAATCAATTGCAAGCCGAGAGTATGGCTAAGTTGCAGTCAGAATTGGAAAGTTTAAAGTTAGCGCAACGAAATACAGTCGAAAAAAGTACTTTTGGTAAAGACAAGTACTGTGAGATCTGCAAACGCAGCAACCACACGACACAAAATTGTCGATATAAATTTTCTAAGCAATCTGAGTATAAACAGAATTTTCGAACGAATTTTCCTAAGTTCAAACAGGCAGATTTTCCGGGGGCTCACTCTTCAAATTTTACGAATAATTTTCAAGGGTATGGCTTCATGCCAAATTATAATCCTAATTCCACATTTCATTCGCTGCCACCGGCTCCAGGGCCTCAATTTACTACAAATCCTTATCCATATAATGGTTTCTCACCTCAGAATAATTTTGTTCACAGTACGGGCGCTAATTACCCGAATTTTGGGGGGAACTTTCAAGTTCAAAATACAAATTTCCCTAACACCCAAAATTACGAAAGCCAACAAAACAGAAGAAAAGAGGGAAGCCAAGAGCGAATCCTCTTTCTGGTTTCCGTGGCTTATAGAACAACTATAACTTATTATTTATGTGGACATATACTTTACATAATGTTTTCTCCAGTGTACAAAGATTGTACTTAATAATAATAATAATAGGTAGTGGGATATTGCTTACGCAGGTACTTCGGTTAGTATATAAAAAATAGTAAGCATATGTACATATGTAAAATAGTTTTTACTTCTTTTATGGCATAATGAATAAGTGTCAGGTACTTCTTTCGTGTATAGAATATTTACGTAAAAAGAAAGCAATGTTTTTTTTTCTTGGATTTGCAAAATTGGGTACGATGTGTGAAGATATTGATACATATTATTGTTGACAGGAGGAGATTTTTGGATAGTAATTAGGGACTAAAACATATGAAAAATAATAATAATAATAAATAAATAAATAAATAAAAAGTAGATTTCTTTTGAAAATCGAAATTAAATAAATCAATATGGTACATGATTAGGTACGGAGTAGGTAAACAAACATGATAGTTTATCGATCAACACGAAGAAGAGTTTATTAGCGGAGAGTCTTAAAACTACGGTTACATATTTTTATTTTCAAAATTCCTTCAAAAGTACTACGACGGGATAGAAGGTAATGGTTATTGGTGTTAAGAAGGGTATTTATGAAAGAGTACAATTTTTTTTTGTGGTTTGTAATGTCACTGAATCTAGGTAACAAAAGTAAACATATAATAGTGGTTTGGATGCAAGATTGTAGCGATCAGGATAAACATATAATTTTCTTTTCTCTTTTATAAAGAGATATTAGATAGGTATTTTTGTTAAAAGTGAAAAAAAAAATAATTAACATATTCCGGAGGAAAGATATGTAAATATGGTATTTAAATATCATAGCACAACACCGCGGGTGTAGGTATAATTAATACTTTTTCTAATCATAGAACAACTTATGTCATAAAACTATACTTTTTTTACGGTATAAAATATATTTATTATAATTATTTAAAAAAAAAAAAATTACATTGTACTTGTAAATTGCATAGTGTAGTACAAATATAATACTGGTATTTTATAAGAAAGTATTGAAATTGACATTGATTTAGTGGTAATACTAGGCTAGTATACGCTCTGCACACTTCTTTAATTTTCCGAAAGGTATAGTATTCGGAGATTTTTGAAAACAAAAAAAAATTTTAATAAATAAATAAATACATATATTTCAGTTTTTTTTTGTTTTTTGCTTAAGAGTTTGATTTATTCACTGGTTTTTACTTATTAACTTTCTGTATTAGTAATTTACATGCACATTTAAGTAAAAGAAAAAAAATTATATTTCCTTTTAGTGCACATTTTTATAAATATATACAATAGTAACAATTAAATTTTGGAGTAGAAGATGTCTTACCCTCTTTTGTAGCAGCGTTGGTGGGGCTCCCTGGGTTTTATTTTTTTTTCCTTCTGACTCCTGGTTGCTGGTCAACCGAGGCTTTTTTTTAAGCTTGTGGCCACAGGCGACTCGGGTGAGGCTCTGCACAGCTCAGTGTTCTTGAGGGGAGATAAGCATTTTTCTTGTTTCATCTGTCCTTAAAATGATAAAACAAACAACATAATAGAGGGAATTCACAATAAATGATTTATATAAATTGACATATGACATAAAACATATGAAGACACGTAAGTAAAATTGGTGTACACAAGTTTTAGCTTATCAAAATTAAACCATTTAAAAAAAATAATAATAATAATAATTGTTTTTCTTCGGTCGATTTGTTCTTTTCTTTTCTTTTTTGTTTCCTACGGTTACAGCAGGTTTCTACAGCCTTTTTCATCCATTTTCTTGCGGGTCGGTATCGAGAGATAATAATATATTTTTTTTCCTTTCTCTTTCTTCTTGGCCATATTTATTGGACCTTTCCGTTTCCAATACTTTTTTTTTCCTTGTTCGCAGTAATTCTTCTCTAGGCAGGGGAAGCATACGCTTTAAATTTCGGGAAGGAGTATTTTGGGAATGGCAGCAAAATGCGTTCCGTACATTCAGACAGAAGTATTAAATTTTACAGCTGTAAATAAAATTGTACCATTAGCTATAGTTACCAACAGTCCGACCACGCCAAAATGTGATTTCTTCTTCTTCTGTAAAGAGTCAAGGAGATTTCACGGTAGCCGGTGAGTCCCCTGTAACGAAAGAAAGGAATTTGGATAGCATTTCACATAAATTCTATTCGTAAAGTCGGTTATTTTTGCAGTAATTGTCTCAAAATTTAGGTACGGTTAGAGTTCAGTTTAG
Source organism: Maratus michaelseni (assembly GCA_963931845.1). Lineage (NCBI taxonomy): Eukaryota > Metazoa > Arthropoda > Arachnida > Araneae > Salticidae > Maratus > Maratus michaelseni. Next base: position 387,575,481 of record OZ007587.1, on the reverse strand, counting down.
GGCTCTTTCTAGACAAGAGTTTGGGAAAAATTATTCAAAGGTTTTACGACTAAAGTAAAAGTTATAAAGGCAAAATGGTAACGTACCTTTTATGTTGCGGCGATCTGACGTATTTCACAGGATGATATGACAGAATTTTCAGACGAAAGCCGGCGCCAAGTGGTCATTTCCTCTTCTAGCGTGGGTTGGAGCAACTCATTATCGATGGGATAGAGGGGGTGTTGAGTCGATTAGCGATTTCACACGACTCCCGGTCAAGCGGTTGCTAGGCAAGAGGGGAGGCGCAGAGTCTCCGATGTGTTTCTTCTTTTTACTCGTTAGCGAAGATAGAGCGAGATTTTTTTCTCTTTTTTCTTCACGGATCCTTTCTCCACTTGGGAGAGGATGGAGAGCATGACTTCAGGTGGTCGATTTCGTTGTCATAGAGTTCACATGTATTTCTTTTGTGTTTTTCACGTAGGTGATAATTTAAAAAGAAAATTTTTAAGTAATATTAAAGTGGGAGAGAAGGGAGCATTCTCTCGGTAGGACATGTATATATTTCATAAATGTAATATCTATCATGCAATACATTTTTTTCTCTCTAATATATGAACGAAATTTTGTTGTAATGTGTTGTACGTGTTCATATACTTAGCGTTAATGTATTATGTGGATTTTCACTTTTCTTTTAAATGTTATAATGTATAATATGTTATGTAGTACAAACTCTTTCTTGGTATCACGTCCTTGTATATATATATAATTTTTAGTGTATTTGGTGTATATTAATTCATGACTGGTATGATTCCAATGTAAAAGTATGTGCCAGCCGTATACTGTTCTATGTGTTGAGGCTTTTAGACTTTAAAAGTTTAGTTCAAAATTGCGTTTGCTCTGTATGGATTTTGGCTAATTTTTAAAGGTGATTATTTCAAAATTGGTTATACACAGAGGGGAATAGGGTACGTGAATGTGTTCACCTGTCTTCGACTTCACAAGCGACTGTAAATCTGGTCGACAGACAAACCGTTCTGTGGTCCCACCTACAGATTCTTAAAAAAAAAACTTTTCTGTATGCTCGTCTCTGCTCAGTTTATAGAGACAACTCTTGAAAAACTTTCCTGTGTGCTCGTCTCTGCCCAGTTTTATAAGAGACAACTCAAAAAAAACTTTTCTGTGTTCTCGTCTTTGCTCAGTTTTATAGAGACAATTCTGGAAAAAAACTTTTCTGTGTGCTCGTCTCTGCCCAGTGTTACAGAGACATTTCTTACAAACTTTTTAGGATCTCTTCCGGTCTTTCGGAGAATGGAGATTGTCCTATGTGTCTACACAATGGACTGAGTATCATAGTGTGTTCCTGACAGCTGACGTGAGCCGTTCAGCTCTCTGTTTGGGGGGGAGGATGGTGGTCAGATATGAGCCACCTCCTAATTTCTGACTAAATTAGTTTACTTTTATTGTTTTAATAGGTATTTTTCATGTATATATATTGTATAACCAGGAATTTCTGTGGACTATTTATTTTATATACTTTTATTTTTTTAATATGTATTTTTTATGTATATATATTGTATAACCAGGAATTTCTGTGGAGTATTTATTTTATTAGTGTACATAGTTTCTTTTTCGTATGGGAAAATAGAATCGACCACCCAGAGTAGTTTTATTACTTTCGGAGACACTGGTCTGCGATCTAACAAGGACATCTTTTACGGAGAAAAAAATTTACGAGCTGAAAAATTTATAGCTGTTTGGAAGTGCATAGCAAATTTACAATTTAGGACCCCATCTAGGTGGTCCTGAATAACATTTAGCAAAACCAATAAGAGATGAGGGCGGAGACGTCTTTACAAAACACTGGAGCCAATAGACGGCCCAGTAACGAGGGAAAAGAAAAAAGTGAGCCCCAAGAGAAAATCTGGAAGAGGACGAGTACCTGACGTCCTGTCCGAGGAAGTAACATCTCAAAAGAAAGAGTAGAGTGCTGATAGTGTGTAAAAACGAAGGTAGTTCCCAAAATGGTGTAGTGGCGACAAAAGTCAAAAAGGATGACCTAACAGATGATCTTTGCCTATCCCGTGGAGGTAGACTATTGCTAACAATGCAGACCAGGAGTACTCTGAAGGTACAGGTATCTGTAGTTTACTATTCCCTCATATTAGATGTGTATAATAATAAATAAATACTGGTAGAGGTACTTTAGTAAATGTAGAGAAATTGTTCCTTCTCTGAAATATAATTAATGCACGTAAGTGCGGTAGTGCGAGTCGGAAAAAGACTCACTAACTCTTTTAATGAGTATTCAATTGTTTCATCTTATATTTTATACTTAAAATTTAACATCCTGTTAGGGATTTTTGTTCTCTATTTTTTTATGTCTTTGTAAATAGATATGTAAATAAATGTTTTTTCGTTTACTTTTAACTCTTTGTATTTAATTTATATGGGTTAATACTCATATGTCATCGAGTAATGTTTTTCTTCTTTTCCTTTAATTTAATTGTTTTTTTAATTTTAGTTGGGTTATCAGGAGGACTAGTTTATAATTTATGAGTATGTTAGGGATTTATATACTTTATCTAGTCCGGCTTCATAAGACGTAGGGCGGCGTAAATAATCTCAACGTAATAATCTGATCTTTTTTTTAATTAGAATAGTTAATTTAATTCAATAATATGGGTAACTTTTATGGGATCATTATAAATTTTCACCGACGTCCAGAAGCCACGATCACACCTTTAACCTGATAATCCAACACCCAGCGTTTCCGGAAGAAGCATTAACCCGTGCTTCCTTTAACTAATGTAGGGAGTTTATGTAATTGGGCATTAGTAACCATCTCCAATTAGGAGGCCCAGAACTTACCAGCAACTGGCTGCTATCTTTTTTCCAGCCGATGGCCCACTGTTTCTTTCTTTGCTGGGTAATTAACGCTATACTTGAAATTGTAACAAACTTTAAAATTTTCAATACCAACACCTAATTTTAACATCATACTTGGATTCTTCTGTAAATTTTATCTTCTGATACCAAACGGGAAGTCATTTGGTCAAGCAATTTAGAAATTAATACTGCTATAAAATTTAGAACTAATAATGTTGAATTCCTTTTTAATAGTTGCAAAACAGATAGCAACCCGGGAAGATTTTAAAGATTAAATCAAAATCGACTTCGCGAAATGACCTATAATTTTATATTCGAATATTTGAAACTTCTAAAAATCGACTTCTGTTTAAAAAACTCACAGAATACAACTTTTATTTTTTTTTAGGTAATTTAAAAATATAGTATGTATTAACAAAATTAAATTTGGAAAAAAATATGAATTGCTCTTTTTTTTTTACAGAAATTGATTTCTGTAATTGCTGTATATTCAAATATGATTTTTTCCGTATATTCAAATATGCCAAATAAATTTAAAGTTAGGAGTTTCACACTTTAAATGTGCATCATTCCTTATCTACTTGATCAAACGATTTCCTGTTGGTATTCGAAAATAAAATTTACCGAAACATTCATATATGATGTTAAAAATCTGTGTTGGCATTGGAAATGTTAATGTTTGTTAGAATTTCTATATGCAGACGGTGCGTTATTACTAATCGATTGGTTCAAGTCACATTTTTATACGAGGATTTACGTCAGAATTTGTGGAAAATGGTGGGGTTGTTTTCACGACTGCACCTTTGAGGTAGCTGCATTTGAATTTATTGTAATGTGCTTGCCGTATTGGTCATTTTTTTAAAAATATATTTACTTGAAATCATTGAACATTTCTAAAAGGATTATATTAATAATTAATATTTTATCAAATTTCTTGTATTTACTTAGTATTTTATCTAAATACTCCGAAAAGAAATTAAATAATAGTTTTTTAATAATTAGCCCTGAACGTAGTCAGTTATTTTAAATGATACAGTAAAAATATTTTTTAATTGATTTAAAAAAAAATTAGACAACCCTTATAGTAATAACAGTTTAATTGAATTTATAAGTAACTATTTTGATTCGGTATCTGAAGTAAACATTTAAGATTAACTTAAATATCACGTATGTTTTTTCATAAAATACTGCATGCGTTATCAATAAAATTAATATGTCAAATATTATGGTATGTCAGAACTAAAATACTTCGAATACGTGTTACATTCATGTACGCAAACACATTCTATGTGTGACAACTGAATTCTGTGGGTCCATTTATAACTATAGAAAAAATATTTTCATAATTTATTTTAAAGTAAACATTACTGAAAGAGTCCTTTACATTAAAGCACATTTAAAGAATATCTAAAACCAATGTTTTACATTTATACAGATCTTTATTTTAGTAATATATTGCATGTTTAAATTAAAACACAAAAACAAAAGAAAAAATTGTTTGCCGTTTGCTATTAGTGAATAAATATTTATTTAGGCTGTAATGGCCATCTGAAAACACTTTCTGTATTCTTGTTTGCGTTTGCTTCAGAATTATTTAAACAGCAACAAAAACACTTTATATATATATATATATTATACCGACATTTTTGGTTTCAATTAATGAATGAATTATTTTCACAAAACAAAATAAAACTCTTATTTCAGAAATTTCGACCAATACCGCTATTGCATTATATACAGGGTGTATCTGAAATGCTTCAACAAACTTAGAGGGATGATAGTACTCATGAAGGTGAACAAAAAATGCAATGGAACAGGGGGTCGCAAATGACTTTTAAAGTATGAAAATCGAGGAAATGCGTCAGGAAATGGACAAACTGAGACAAGAAAGAAACACTCCAGAAAATTATTTATTGCACAGAATAGGTACAACACAGCTCGTGATGTCCAGAGAAAACAAATATTTTACAACAATTGTTCAAATTGTTGACGGCGGACATTATTACACAGAGTACATCTACGGTGGAATGACTGGCGGACACGCTCCAAGATTCCGGGAGTTTCCTGGATTTCTACTGCAGCGGTCACAATACGCGCTACTACTTCTTCTGGCGTTTCTACTGGCGTATGATAAATGAGAGATTTCATCTGTCCCCAGAAGAAGAAATCCAAAGGGTTAAGTTCCGGCGAGCGTGGAGGCCAAGCAACAGGGCCACCACGTCCAATCCATCTTGCCGGATAAACTCCATCAAGGTGGTTACGCACGTCCACAGAAAAATGAGGCGGAGCACCATCGTGCATGTACCAAATTTGTTGCTGCACGCCGGCTTGCGTAGCAGAAAGCAAACCTGGTAAGTTATTTATTGGTCTGTTTCTAAGAAGATGGAAAATTTGCATACGCGGATTCCTGCTCGCAGATTTGTTTGACTTTCTTCCACGTTTTTATTATCTCTTTCTGACCGGATATGCACAAAGTGAAAGGAAAAACCAGCTTCGTGCTACTAGCCAGTTCTGCAGAAAAGCAGAATGCGAGATTTCGATATTTTCATTAGTTTTGCGATTTTAACCCTTTAAACGTAATTGGCGACCCCATGTTCCATTGTATTTTTTGTTCATCTTGATGAGTACTACCATCCCCTTAAGTTTGTTGAAGCATTTCAGATACACCCTGTATATTGCTTGGAATCTTTTGAAGAAGTAAAAATACGACTTGACTTGCTTTGGAAGAGTGAATTTAGTATTAAAAAAAGTAGAAAAACAAAGACTAGCGTGAAAGTATGGCCAATGCCTAAAATAAGCTAAACTGTCACGCGGGTGAAAAACCCGTACTATAATAAATTTACTTCTTAAAATATTCAATCATAAGATGCGTATAGCATGTACCATTTATATAACAGAGAATGTCTAATTTTAATATTATTATTATTTTCAACATGAGTTTTTACAGTATAATATCAAAACCTCCTACCGCTCATACGCATAAGACACTAGTAAAAAATGCTATATTTCACTAGAGATGCAAAAGAAGATTGGCATTTTGTTTACTGTAACATAAAACTGTAGTACTTAGCTCTACATGCAGCTGTAAAAGCGTACAACAAAGTTTAAAAACCTTAAAATTCAAGGCATAAAAGAGATAAGGAGGATTGAGTAAATTTATCCCTCACCATCCTTTGCCATCTCCTTTCTTTGATGGCAAATTGACACATAATGTTATCTAGATGTCTTCCGGATAATTACACTTATGACATTTTTCCTGTAGCAAGTCGCACATAAGTCAGACAAACCAATTACTGGAATAATACGCAAAATGAATTTTTTGGAGATGTGTCAATTTTTTTTACGACTGAGCGATATGCACAAAAATGTCAATAACAGTACAATCTTTTATAAGTTATAATAATCACCCTTAATGAGCTTTCTTTAAAAAAAAATTAGAAATTAAAACATGTTTATAATAAACATTGGAAATTGGCAAGGAATAAATATCCATTCTTCACATTTCATAAGAGGAATATATAATATTTGAATTTATAGGAATTAATATTTGTTGATGATGAAAAGGTATACACAATTCTTTTAAACATCTGAACTTTTATTTTTAATAATGCGAAAAATTTCTGAGGAATAAACGTTTTTTTTAAAAAAAAAAAAAAAAAAAAAAAAAAAGACACTTCTGGTTGTGAAAACAATGTATGCAGTGCTTTTCGGTTATATACAATCTGGTCTAAACAATAAAATATGCTACATTTTATTTAAAAGTAGAAAACGTGAAAACCTGCACGATTAAATTTCTAAGAGGTGTTTTTGATTTTCAATGCGTGAAATATATTTGAAGAAGCACTAAAAATATATCAGTGTTGGATAAATCTACTTTAATAGAAACTAGGGCATCCAACCCGGGCTTCCCGGGATAGAGAATATAGGTGAAAACCATTTTCTTTTTAATTGAAAACTCTAATAGATTTTTTACTTTTAATAATTTTTTAAATTGTCCCCTAGCAACACCAAAAGGCATTTTTATATGAAATATGTCAATTACATATTCAAATAATATTATGAAATTTATTAAAAGCCGTAATTTCGTTTTGGTCTCGTGACAGAAGTTAATAGCGAAAGAAATCCCTAAAAAATTTGTTATATACAGCAGTGTTTCTTATTCTGATAATGTCAGTGGTTTTAAGCGCTTATTTCGATTACATGTCTGTTAAATTTGTGTTTTATTTATACTATTTTATTTATTGCTTAATGAAGCTTTAATTTCTTTATGGAATATTAGCTGGAATTACATGCTGAACTATTTATATTGTTTAAAGTGCAAATTGATTAATATTTTGTAATCGTCTTCAAGCGATAGAGATAAGATTTTTAAAAATTCATACGTGAAATTTAATTTAAATTCTATAATAAATCAGTCAATTAAAATTCAGTTTTCAAATTAATTGTATTTGAAAGTAGATTTTTCTCCCTCTATAACGGTGAAAAAATTAAAAATGTGCGATGTTTAGAAATTAAAAAAATGGCAGTAGCAAAAATCGTAAAACCGAAATGTCATTGTCAACTCTTGCCATTACCAAAATGACGTCAGTTTTACGCACGGACACGTTTGTTCTTTATAATATAGATAGATAGGAAAACTAAAACTAAAATATAAATAAACGAAACTAAGCGAGCAAGTCAAATGACATGACACCGATTTATTTTTACTGGTATATCTGTACATAAATGATACAAATAACATTACTAAAAGTTGTTAGCCGAGCTTGATAGATGTATTCGTATCTACCACCATCACACCTCAAAAAATAATTCGATTACGCTATCGTTAGACATATCTAAGGCAATGCATCAATATGAAATAAAAAAGAATATCTATTTTGACAACCTTCACCTTTACCGAAGAAAATTTCTGTAACAAAATTAATAACCAAGCGCAGGCCAAGTGACATTATCTATTAAGTAGATAAAGCGTTATTTTTTTAAAGGTGTATTGTTTATGTTAGAAGAGAAATTTAAAAACGTTACAGCTTTTATTAATTACTTCACTTGCCAACACAAATTGCCCTTGTTAATAGTTAATTTAGTGATTAACTTTTGCCCTATAATATGAGGAATGAATATTGAACCTGTTTATTTTTTGTGTTAGTTATTTTTCAAGGATTGGGTACCGTAAAATGGGTGGGGTGAATAGGAACAATTTAAAATAATAAATAAATAAATAAATAATAATGATAATAATAATAATAATAAATAATAATGATAATAATAATATAGTAATAATAATAAATAATAATAATAATAATAATATAATAATAATAATAATCATAATAATATAATAATAATAAATAATAATGATAATAATAATAATAATAAATAATAATGATAATAATAATATAGTAATAATAATAAATAATAATAATAATAATAATATAATAATAATAATAATCATAATAATATAATAATAATAAATAATAATAATAATAATTAATAATAAAAATGAAATAGGATAAATAAATAAATATAATATAATAACAACAGAGATATAGCTTTTATTAATTACTTCACCTGTCAGCACAAATTGCCCTTATTAACAGTTAATTTGGTGGTTACTGTGGTGAGAAAACACTAAAACTAAATATTGAAACTGGTTGTTTTTAGTATTTATTATTTTTGTACCGTGAAATAGGGAGGGGGGAGGGAGGAACAATTTTCAAATATAGGCTTAAAAAAAGCAGTATTGGCTATTTTTTTAAGCAAAAATTCTACCTAAAAATTTTGGTTTTATCTCCTACTTTTGATATTAGAACAATAGAAAGATAAAAGATAAACTATAAATGATATATATATATATATATAAAACATATCGTGTTCTTATAAACCCCAGAAAAATCCATTCGTGTTCCTGTATTATATGTGTAAGATCAAAGTATAATAACAACTGTGAAGGGTGAATATGAACACAATATTTTAATCGAAAAATATATAAAAATAATATTTTGTTGAATAAACGCCGCTTTTCATGAAAATGAGAAAAACTTTTTTGACCTAATGCAAATTACAAAGGTCGTCCTCGAAGCTCATCATGTTCTTAAAAAATGAATTTTTTTTTAATATTCTGCTGGCACGATCTAGACAAAGCCTACTAAAGGCCGGTTAGAGCTGTCCATAATTAACAAGTTACCACACATAGACAAAATAAGGTGTTGGTTGCACCTTAACCCTGACTCAGGAAATATCTTAAAGGGGCTTCTGGTTACAGAAGACTTTGTGATCGTTGCTTAATTAGATACTAAATTTCTCAAATAATAAAGAAACTATTTGTCAAAAAAAAAAAAATAAACCATCGCGTTGTGTATTAGAAGAGCATCTAACATATAGCCTTTTAGGAGTGTAAAGAATTCCCAGTTTTACAAAACAACCCCAAAGATAATCTTAAACTAAAACTTTAATACTTAAGTTAATGAACTCTTAAAAAAAAAACATTTAGGTTTTAAACGTAATCACAAGAACACTTAAATTATTACAAAATCTTTTGAACAAACAAATAATTAATTTATTTACATTGAAAACATTAAATCAACATCTTAAAAAATATACACAAATCATACAAGACATCCTTTGAAATAAAGCTAAGCACTTTTCTTTAATTAACATTATAATCAATGTCTAACACCTCTTACAAATTTCTAAACATTTAAAGATTACTGAATTAGAAACGACATGTTCTCCTGTTTGTGATATCATAAACAACTGGCGGTACACATTTTTTTTTACATGGATCAGAAAATCAAAAAGTAGATTCATACCTTATACGCTTTTGAGGGACACAAGAAAACGGGGCCATGTAACTTGAGCCCTGGGTATTAAGCAACACTAGAGCCATATAGGAGCACTTCGTTGGAGTATAACCTTTCCTCAAGTCGGACGTCTAGTTCCACACTCAATTAAAAAAAATCGCGGTACACTTGTCAACTCGCACTCAAAATAGCCTGGATTAGAGCATATGTAGGCACCACTGGTAACGAACGAGCAGACCTTCTCGCAAAAAATGCAATTACAGAAGACCATTATGATGATATCTTTGTCTTACCATTTCCAGAATCCATTCTAAAGAGTTATTTTAAAAACAAAATCATCACAGATTGGCAAAATGATTGGACCAACTCAACGAAAGGAAGAGAAACGTATAAAATTCTTAATAAGGTAGATGTTAAATTTTTATGTGTTCAGAAATCAGCAGCATATTATCTTAGCGGCCATGGAAGCTTCCCAAGCTTTTTATATAAAATTGGTAAAAGAACCACGGATAGATGTCCTTGTGACAAAAACCCTGGAACTCCTATACACTACATCTTCGGTAACTGTCCTCTTATGGAAAACCATTTTAACTTCAATAAAAATAAAACATTAAAGAGAAACCTACAACGTATGCTATTAGACGCTTCCAATTACGAAAAACTATAATGTCCTAAATAAAAACTTTTCATATATCAAAGAATTATTATAACCTATATAAAATTCTAGATCTATAGATTTTAAAAACTATGTTTTAAAAGACTTAATAGACTAGTGCATAATACAATTGAAAATTTTCAGTACAATATTGTTATTACAAATATCTGTAAATATTTATCTTTAATATTATGTAATCTTATCAGTATATTCATATAGAACTTATATAAATGTAATAACTTTGGGCTCACCCAGCAATAAGCAATATTGGGTAACTCGTGTAATTTTTTTTTAACTTGCTGGGGACTCCGGGTCCTTGGACACTGGGGTTCCTGGTAGATATAGGTTTTCCCCTCTTGGACTATAGTTCCTATGCCGAGAGGTTGGCTGTCCACGAGTGTGAGGTTTCTGTTTCTGTCAACTCGCACTAAGTTAAAAACACCTTCAATCCAAGACTAACTCCGACTGCTATCTCAGATTGCTGATCTTTGACTTCTCATCTCAAACTCTTCATCTCCAACTTTCATCTCCAATTGTCATCTCCAACTCCTCATCTCCAACTCCCATCTCCAACTCTGATCTCCAACTCATCCCAGTATCCAAAATTTACGTACTTGAATTTGAATGGCCACGGTGGGCTAACCGTCACACTTACCTTCCTGGATCATCCAATGCAAGCTAAACTTACTGCTAAGTGGACGAGGATTTTCCTGTTCTTTGGCCTCGGCCGACATCTAAGTGCCTTCTCTGAATCCCCCAACTTACTGAAAATTAAGGGGCCTCACACGAAGCATGACCAACAGCCCCCATAAATTTCCAGCCATAAAACTCTGAAATCGGCTCCAACCGACATTTTGGGTCCGGCTGCTCTCATAAAAATGTCAGTCAGTCCGATAGGTAATGTGACTAAATATATACTTTGTACCACCGTAATATATAAAGTAAATACAGTGTACAATTAAAAATAAAAAACAGTAATATAACAATTATACGTAACAGTATATAACAATTATATGTAATATGCAAAAGAACATTTGATTATATTAATTAACCCTCAAAATATATGAAAAACAGTTTTCGTAAAATTTTACACTGCAAGATGGTAAACTCTTGCCACCCTCTTCTTCCCCCGAATGGAAATCAGTTGAAAGTCCTCGTGATTACACGTGGAAAATTTCAACTGTAGAACCCTTCCTTTCTACTGCCCAAGCTGTTTTACACTGAAAGATGGTAAACATTTGTCACCACCTTTGGTAAGTGTCATTTCCTTCATAATGTCTTTCAGGTCAAATAGTGCGTTGTCTTACCCGTTCAGACAAATTTTCAAGTTTGAGAAACTTTTTATAAGAAAAAAAAAACTTCTACATATCCATTATTTTGAGTGTATAGAAATTTGCTAACATGGTACCTGATTTAGATCTTGATCTTACCATGCACTTTCATGGTGAAGAAGTCTCCAGGACGGTAAAAAAGTGTCAATCATTTTTTCATGGCTTTGGAAGAAATTCAAATTCAGATTCTCCCTCAGATGCTGTTGAAAACTAAAACTCTTTGGCACTGTCTTGTATGGATTAATCCAAGAAATGTGACAGAGATTACTCTTGAATAATAAGGCCTTTTTGGCGAGTAGAGGTAGTGGGTAGCGTCCTTTAGTCTTTCAAGGTGAAATCACAATTTGTGCGATTATTGGATATATAAAAATGCAAGAAATACATAAATGAGAATATAAAATGCAAGAAACGCAGATTAAGATGCTTGAACCCAAACTAAAGTTATCTGTTCCAAGATAATAAAATATTTCTATTTCAACAGAATTTAGCTCCATAAAAGGATCAGGGTCCATAAGCCGTGTTTTTGGCCCATGAAATAGACTAGTTTTTGCATTTTGTTCGGATTTATATGACTTACACAAGCTCAAAGTTCGTATTATTCGTAGTTTTTGATGAAAATACGCAATTTCTCCTAATCTTACCTTAATTATTTATATGAATACAATCGTGGAACACTTTATTCTTTACATATATTATAAAATACATCAAAATGTACAATATATGTAAAAATAAAAGTGTTGCAAAGCTGCGCTCACAGTAAAATATTAAACAATATATTAAAACTTGAGGTAAAATTAGGAGAAACTGCGCATTTTTCCTCAAAAGCTACGAACAATACGAACTTTGAGATTGTGTAAGTTATATAAAAACGAACAAAATGCAAAAATTGTTGTTAAAATCATACAATATAAACCTTCCAATATTAAAAATTGAAATAATTAAGTCAGTATAACAAAATCGAATTTTAGTCTTATTTCATGGGACACGGCTTATGGACTCTGATCCTTTTGCTGCTTTATGGGAAAGACGGTTTCAAGATAATCACATCCAAAAACTAGAAGGGCCCGATAATAGTCAAAACCTCTTCTCAATTGAAATTATATGGAGAAAAAACTTGGTTCAATCCATGCGAAGCCGCTTTAAAGCAGCTAATACAAGCAATAAAAGTTACACAACTAAAAATTAACTGATTTGGTGAGATTTTTTGTATAGCTAATTTTCTCCATTTGTTTAAATTCTCTTCTGAACAGCTGCTATTGTAGTACAAATAAATAAATTGATAAAATATAAAAATTGATAAAGAAGAGACCGTTGAAATGCCTCTTGTGTAGTGTGTTATCCATATAAAAAGCATTTAATACAAAATTTTTCCACCAACTCTAAATATGCTACTAAAATGAATAATTAAAAAAAAGCGTCAATGTTTTCAATTTTAATGCTAAATATGAGAGTTTCTCCAATGTAATTATGGTGATAAAAATACAGATCATGTACCACTTTTGTTTGACACTGTGCTATGCTGGAAAGGAACAACAAAACATTTTTGGCATAAAGGTGAAGATGTATAATCTCCCTGCATTTATAGAGTAATGTTGAAAAAACATTTTTGACAAAAAATTCACTTCTTTGACAAGTAAAAAAAAATGTGAAATGAATAGTTATAGTTAAGGCTCTATTAGGCTTTCTCCATGTGAATAGAGTTCACTTTTTAATTAAGAAATATGTTTTACAGAGTGCGAAGGCAGAGGGAGGGGGGCATTGGGATTTTACAGATGTTTCGGTGGGGCATGGGTATTAAAAGGTTGGGAACCACCGATCTAACATTCATTCGAAAACTCGATATCCTTGCAAAAAGGGCGCAAAACCAAAAATTGTTCCAATTCCGGCGCTTCTGCAACATTTGTTCCAAAATTTATTACATCACCATAAATTTTAATAGCTTAGATTTTGCGTATAATGTCGGCATATAATAGTATTCATTTAAGTGAGAATTTTCGCATTTATTTGCCATTTTGTTAATAAAAATTTAGTATATATATTATATATATATATGTGTGTGTATGATAGAAAAATAGAAAAATAGATTTTTTTTATCTTTTTTGTTATAACCCTAAGTCACATATATTTAATTTCCATCTAATTACGAGCGAGGAATTTTTTGTTTGTTTCTCTGCTTTTATTTGGCGACACTCTCTGTGGTGTTATTGGACGATTGAAAGGTTTTTGTGTAATTTTTGTGTTATGATGTTCTTCAGAATTCCTTGACAATTCAAAAAAAATATATATATCTATAAGTTTTCATTTAACCTAGTAACATACTATCCCGAATCACATGTTAATTCATGTTTTGATTAAAAAAAATATTTAGAAATAAATCTGTGTAGAATTTTCTTTTCTCGACCTTGCTAAGCCTCTATAATATGCACTTGTTTTGTTTGTTTCTATAACCGATAGTTCAACTTAGATCCATAACTGCTTTAAAAAAAATTACAAAATATTGGAACACAAAAGGAAAAAGAGAAGAGAGTTTAAAGAATGATATTAGAATCACGGTTTCTCCACGAATTTCTTGCTAACAGCCCCACCAGTGGCTGAGAGGTTCTGCTCCCAAAGCTGGTAGACGGGAGATGCTTGATTCAAATCCCTGTCGCGCTCGTCGACATAACCATTCGGAGTTTTCCGTGGCTTTCTTCGAACCTTGCCGTAAATACGTGTTAGGATCCATTAGAAAGACCCCCTCCTAGGGCCTATATCCCTCGAGTAGATAATCGACCGTCATAAATCAACCAACCAAGCATTTCTAACATTATTTTTATTTGGCTATAGCTTATTTTTGATAATTAGCCAAATTGCTAAGGTTAGCAAAAAGTCAGTGGGAGCCCTGGTCTTGTCTAAAATTGGAGTCAATATGCTATGCATATTATTCCAGTATTTCGAATAATATCCAAACGTTCTTATTAAACTCATGAGAAAGTGAAACTTTTAACTCATTTTTCTCAAAAAATGTAGTTGAAGCAGCTCTGACATTTTGTAGAACTATTTTAGTTATGAAACAATTTTGAGAAACGATCCTTTTTACTCTTTAAAGGTTACTTTATTATAGAATTTTTTGATATACTTTCTTAATATTTGGGACTAACATTTTATTTATTTTTACCTGAAGAAACATTTTTTCCGACATAAGGCTAGTTTAAAATAAATTTTTATTTTGATAGACTTTTTTCCCTCTAAATAATTTTATAACAGCTCGAATTTAATAGGATCTTTCAAAATAAGAATGCACTTAATAAATTTAGTTTTCGGATGATCAGTCAATTATTTAAGAAATATATCCCTTTTGTATTATTATTACTTTAAAAATGTTAAAAGAGTGTCGATAATTAAAAGCATACATTGAAAAAAATATAAAAAGTTTAATATCTTCATTTTACTCTTCTAGAAAAGCTTTTCGAAAGTTATTTTTTCTTAAAAGTAGTTGATCCAAATCAGCAACTCTGCGTTATTTTTCCTTTAAAAGTTACGTCTATTTCTTATCTGTATGGAAAATGCACCAGTCATTCATCTTCTGTCATTCAAATAAAACACATTATGTTTTTTTTTGACATTAAGATGCATTATTTTCTCAGAGAAATAATCTACTGTAAGGTTTATTGTAAGATCTAAGATTATTTTACTCTTAGCCTATACACAGTGTAGGTCATTTGCAGATAAATATTTCTGTAATGCACAAAAATTTCATAATCAAATGTTCTCTTAACGCGATAATTTATAAAAAAAGAAAAAAAAAGGAGGAAGACAAATATTTATTTTCTCTTTATTTCTTCTTCTTCTTTTTTTTTTTTTTTTTTTTTTTTAAGAAGAAAAATAAGTTTATCCAAGGTGGCAGTTGGATGTTAAAATTTTCTCTTAAGTTTTAACATAGTTCTTATCGTTGAACTCAATCAGCTTGTGTTCGTCAAAAAGTAACATTTTAATTCAACTTTTTACTTCATAACAATAAAAATAATAATAAGGAACAAAGTGGGTAAACGTGATCAAAGATCGCATAAAGGGTTTCGTTTAACATTCCTTTCAAAACACTTTATCTTTTCTTTCACAAATAAAAATAAAATTTCATTTTCAGAAAAAAAAAAAAAGAAAAAAAAAGTCGTTTTTTATAAAGTAAAAATTTACCGGTCTATTTTTCTCGTTTTTTCGAATATCTGAACCGGCCCGCTATTATACTCTGTCATAATAATATCTGTCATGTAGACTAAATGCGATATTTAAAAAAAAATCAATTTCATAACTAAACATGTTATATACAGACGTTCAAAATGTTAAAATATGCCAATATTTCCATAATCGGGTATCATGATATTTTATCATGATTCAATACGTTCCTGAAACTCATATATTTACTATTCTGTATTACTCATATTGATACGCTATTTGTATTATTCTCAAACATTTGAAAAATCCGTTGAACTTCCAATATGACGTCAGATTAATTTTCGTTTTAATTCTCTAATGACGTCATATTAAGCTGCTTTCTGTATTTACGCATACTCATATTCCTTGTATTATTGAGAAATGTTTGAAAATTTCCGTTTTATTACCAATATGACGTCATATTAATCTTTTTTTCAAATCGTGAAACTTTTTATTTCATTTTCATTTTTCTCGTGGAAATCTTTCATCAGAAAATTAATTATTGTAGAAAGAATTTTATTGTGGATTTTTAATTGTTGGCAACTGCTGTAACGAATAATGTTTAAATTTAATAGGAAAAGGCTGTTAGATTTTTGGTTTTTTATCTCTCTATATTAAAATAATACGAATTTTTCAAATTTTATGATTTTGAGCTTCATAGTAGATATTCAGCTGTAAGTACAGAAAATTTCATGCTTGTAAGTCATATAATTTCTGAGAACCGGCTCTGTGACAGACAGACAACGAAGCGGGAGTAATAGAGTTTCGTGAGATGAACGAAACTCTAAAAACACTTTATTTTGTACTGTACATTATACGTACATTATACGTACACTATATATTCTAGATAAATCTTTGTGTAACGTACAAAATTTTCGTTTGGGAAAGGAAATCAGAAAGCCATTGTATGAAGGTGCGTAAGAAAATAATTAAAAGAAAGCTATTTTTGTTTTCATGAAGCATTTTTAAATGCTAAGAAACAAATTATTTTTTTTTTTTTTTTGTATCGTCAACTGATGATATCAGTTTTCTGCCTTGCATATCATATTCATTCTACGAAGTGAAAAAAGAAAACTGATGAATATATATACTGATGAATGTGTTAGAGATGCATTTTTTTCAAAAAATGTGTTTATCAATGAGTCCTTAGTCGTTTCAATTGAGTCCCCCCCCCCCTTGTTCTAATGGAAAATCCTAATGTCAGTCATCTCATATTCGTCAAACGTAAAGCTATAATTAAACATTTTCCTTGAAAAGAAAATTTAAATTCTGAACTATATATTGTACTATAGAATACATTCTAGATAAATATTTGCGTAAAGCAAACGGTTTTTATAGGAAAATAGTCTTTAAGCTAAACAAAAAATTAAAAAAGATAAGCAAACGTATTAAGCCATCTTTATTTATATGAAGGTTTTTTAAACGGTAAATAAAAAACTGGATTCTTTTCTTTTATATCGTCCATAGATTATATCAGTTTTTCGTTTACTACTTTGGTCATCAAAATTAAAGGATAATGAGAAAAAATATGCTCACTATGTTAATGTTGCAACCAATGCCAAATGCTGAATTTATTTATGTTAATTAAGTACAAATGAACACAAATTTACCTCCGCACGTACGGAAATACACAAATTCGGTGATTGACAATGTGGTGCGCAATGGACGCATGTTTGAATTCTGGTCTGTAGTGTTGTTTAAAGTGAATGTGGTGTTTGAGAGTGATCAGTATTCATTAGTTATGGCTCAAAGGAATCATATAAGTGAAGGTCAAAAGTGGCGAATAATTAATAGAATCGAGGGTGGTCAAACATAAATGAAGGTCGGCCAAGATTTGAATATCCCTAAAAGTGTCATACCAAGAGCTTGGGGCTATTTTTACTTGCGTTCGTAATTATATAAATACGTAGCACCTATTGTCGTCGTCTGGTCCGTCCGTCTGTCTGTCCGTCCGACCTTCTGTCCGCATATAACAACGCAAAAACTACCAAAACGAATGGTTTGAAATTTAAGATATATTATCTTTGCAGACTTTTGTCGAGACATTTCAAATATGAAAATCGAATCAAAGCTTTAGAAGATATTAATAAAAATATTTATTAAGAAATTGGAATTTTTTTTTTAAATCGGTGCTTTCTTGTTATAGGTGCTTCCCAGGTTTAATCGTCAAGCGACCGAGATACTTATTTTATGACAGAAGTTAATCTGCAGACGACATAATTCATTTCACAGAATTAAAAATCATCAAGATCTGAATATTTATAGAACTAGCTATAGTACGAACACTCCTCATTTGTCACGTTTGACGTGCAATTTCTAACTTGTTTAAGCACTGGATCCGTTGATAGATTCCGGTTTAGGGCAACCAAGAGCAACAACTGCATCCGAAGACCATTTTCTGTCATTGTCGGCTCGAAGAAACCGCAAAGCGACTGCAAGAGATTTGGTTTCAGACTTTCAGGCTGCCACAGGAACTCGAATTAGCCGTTCTACAGCTGCACGAAGGCTTAACCCTTTCAAGCATAGTGGTCCCACTCCGGGCACACATAATTTTAATTCCAAACTTGCATGTGGCACCAAGAATATTTTAATAAAATTTTGTTTCTATAATGAAAGCTTAAAGTAAGGAGTTCTCATTTTCTAAAAAAGTCGTTTGTAAATTCCGGTGTCAGTCAGTAATTTCTCATTTTACGAACAGACTTTGTTTGTGCCGGAAAGGGTTAACGAGCCTGAACTGTATGCGAGAAAACCAGTAGTTTGTGTCCCACTCACTCCAGCTTCCAAAAGGACCCGTTTAAACTGGTACCGTCGTCCTGTTCAATAAAGCCAAGATTACCTGGATCAAATTAAGTTAAATAAAAGAGTGTAATAGAATAAAATTATTTTATTCTGAACCTGTACACAGTGCATTACCTATACCAGATAAATATGTTCGTAATGCTCAAAATTCTTAAAAGAAAAAAAATTCCACAACCGGAAACATTACATAAAGGAAAATAATTAAAACGCATATTTTTATTAAAAGCATCCTTTCAAATGATAAATTTCATCTTGAAGTTTTACTTTTTTCACCGCCGTTTTAGATTTTTTTATCCTCTTTTCACGTTGAAAATGCTACAATGGATTATCTTGTGTCTCATACGTAACATCTTTCTTTAAAAATGAATTGTTTTACCTTGGAGCTGTAAAGTATGCAATGCATACACATCAGATAAATATTTCTGTAATGCACAAATTTTTTGAAGGAAATTTGTTTTCTTAATGTAAGAAAACAATAAAGAAAACGAAAACGAAGAAAAAAAACATGTTTTCAGGGGAAGCTTTCAAACGATAAACAAAGAATTGATTTTCTTTTCTTTTTTTACACACTAAACAAATGATTTCAATTTTCTGCCTGGCATAACAACATATCCATTACACGCATTAAAAAGAGAAAGGACAGATTATGTCAACTTTCTGCCTTCTATGACAGCATATCGATTCTATTCATAAAAAACAAAGAAATAGATTAAAGAATGTGTTGGTGGTACATTTTATTTGGAAAGCGTATGGATGATTAAGTACTTTATAAATTACTAGCAGAACCACCCGGCTCTGCCCGGGTTAACATAAATTAAAATACAATAATACGACAATAACAATGACGACAAAATGATTTGTGCATACTCAAGCATAAATCGATAAAAAAGACAATTAGAAAAAAAAGTGTTACCATATACTCAACCATAGTAAAATTTCTCAACTGTATAAATGAGAATGCGCGTTTTCTTTGCGCATACAATATAAAAATATACGATTTTCCTGACATTGAAAAAAAAAACTACCAAATGTCGTAACATTTTGCGAAATTCGCTTTCATATGGCATCTATCTATATTATAAAACAAAAACATATCCGTGAATAATGTCGCCATCTTATGGACGGTAGCACCGACCTAACCATTAAATTTTGCTTGAACTGCATATTTGTAACTACTAAATATCGCATAATTTAATTTTTTAAACTATCAGTTCGAAAAAAATGCACTTTCAAATGTAGCTGGAAAAGTTTATCTCAATTTACTGATTTTTTATGGATTTTAAAGTAATTTTAAAGCATGTATATTTTTAAATCTGTGTTCAATCCAATTACGAAAGATTAACTTGTTTGATCTTTATAAAGTAAAGACATTTATTTCTAAACATAGCACATTCAATTTTTATGCGGTCGAATAAAATAAATGTACTCTCAATGTTATTCGTTTGAAAAACGTATCTCAATTTACTGATGTCTTATGGATTTTAAAGTAATTTAATATTCTGAAAAATTGTACGGTAAAAGGATGTTAAACTTATACTTTTGCGACCAATACATTCTGTGGAAATTACGCTACTTTGTGTAATTTCTATACAATACTAATATTTTGTGCATGAAAACCGGCACATGATTTAAAATATGACGACACTTTCACCGGGGTAATTTTCCTCTAAACCGATATGTGTCTACTTAAAACAAATTCTTTCACTTCATGAATCATGTACAAATATTCATTTATATTTATAGATAATGTGCACGTTTGTCAACTTAACGTAGAGAAAACGTTGAGCAAAATTGCTTGAAGTTTCGCCAAGTTTCTCGTAATTTTCAAATAGTTAAAATATATTATATTATGTGTAGGAAATAATAAATTATGAATTACTAACTCCCCAAGAATTGTTACTTTTCGCCTACAGTTAATTGGGAAAAACGACTTTACTTGAGTGCGTGACGTCACATGCTCATTTGTATTTAAAACATGAAAGCGATTAAAGAAATCCAATACCACTGTACTCATAAAAAAATTTTAAACAATATTCTTAAATACTAAATTTAACTCCGAAATTATATTTACAATGTAATTTAAACAGAATTTGCTAAAATTGCGTTTTGAAATTATGTGATTTTTGATGCAAAACATTATTTTTCAAAAATATAGTGTTCTCTTAAGAATTGGATAATAATTTCGAAGCTGGTGAAATGAAAATGTCGCCACATTGTTGAACGTATACATATATATATATATATTTATTAAAATAAATGTTTTATATTTAAAAAAATGCATTTAAAATTTTGGTACTTCTCTATTATCCCGTCGACCACTTTTCAAAACGAAAAGTTATCGCCAAACTGTAACGCCAAATAAACGGTAGAACGTTGCCATTGGAATATCAAAATAAATAAATAAATAAATATAAGAATTTAAGGACACAATTGTTATTTTAATTAATGAAATAACTAATAAATCAGTAAAACATAATGAAAAATACACGCAAATGTCGAATTAAAAACCACTTGATGACATAACAAATACGTATAATGCGTCTGACATCAAGTAAATGGAACTGCATTTTTGGCGTTTAATCTTACAGTTTGGCGATAGTTTTTTGTTATGAAAAGTGGTCGACGGGATAATAGAGAAGTACCAAAATTTTTTTTTCCCGATAAACCATTTTACTTTTAATCCCATTTGTTTTAACACCCATTTTTGAAGAAAAAATATTGGAAAATACCGTATTGTTTTCTTTAAATTCAATTTAGGACATCTACTGTCCACCTACATCCAAGGAATTTAAATATGCCTCCTTGTTTCAGGCTCAAGCTGAAAAAAGTTACGATATAATGATTGCTAAATGTCAATAATTGACAGACGATTTTTGATTATGTTGAATAAATTGAATCATGAAGTTTGAATGCGCAAAAAATATGTTTTTATTTCTTAGAAAATTTACTTTAATGTTAACAAACCAGTGGAAACAATTTGCCTTTGTAAAATTAGGAGGTAAGTTATTTATTTTTCTCCAAACACATTTAAATATATATACTATGTCGTTTAAAGCACTTATAGTAATCTTTGTAATATGCGAAAAAAATCACAACAGACAAAATTGACGTCACTTTCAGATTTCAAATTATAGCGAGTTAATCTGAAATTGGTTTATAAAAATATTGTAAATACGCAGTTCCTTTGAATGGCAACGGGAAAGAAATTGAATTAGAAATTGAGGGAAAAAAATAGATTTCTGTAATGATAAACTATGGGAAATGTTTGAAAAAAGTGGTAAAGAATGGTCTGAGAAATTTTTAAAGTTGACAGTAATTTTACTCGTGTTCTAAAGTATATGTACATCGAGTTTCGTTCCAATCGGACAAAAACTGTAGATTTGTATAAGGAACATACATACCAAGAACGGCTTTTATATATAGAGATATCGTTTTCAACCTTTTACTGAAAAATACTTCAGTCAATCAGCTTGTTTTCTTTATATTTAACATATTTCTTTAAGAATGAATTATTTCATCCTGAACCTGTATACTACGTAGTAAATACGAAATAGTTCCGTTATATCGCACTTCGTTTTATTTGCGAGATATTTCCGTTATGTTGCTCTTCTTTATATTACCCATTGGGATATATCATTCTTTATCACATTTTCAAAATTTTTAAACGAAAGAATCTTCATACGAGCATAATATAAGAAAACATTAAATAATAAAATAAATAAAGCGTATCTTTTCTTAAGAAGATTTCAAGCTTTAAATAATAAAATGAATTTTGTCTTTGTACATCGTGAACAGATGATGTCTATTTTCTGCCTGGCCGCATAGCACATCCATTCTGCGTATCAAAAAATAAAATAAGTGTAAGAATACGTAAGGGACGCATTTTATTTGGAAATAGAGTACTTTACTCGAATTCTGAACGAGTACTTTAGAACCCCCCTTCCCCCATTCTAATAGAATATACTGTAATCAATCATCTTGTGTTTTCATATGTAACGTCTTCCCTAAAAGATCAATTATCATATTATCAATCTGTATACTATGGAATACATATATTTGATAAATATACAGGGTGATTATAAAAAAAAATCCCGATATATGAGCCCCTATCTATCATACCGTTCACAGAAACTGAATGAAATTTTAGTTTAAAGTATTTTGAGGTATGCGCTCAAGAATCATATGAAAGACAAAAGTTAAATTCTAACAGTTACGGTTACAGTAACAAAATTTCGAAAATTTCAAATGGCAACACCTATTTTTTTTTTTTTTTTTTTTTGGAATGTGATCTTCATAGTGAAAAAACATAAAAAGCGTTGGAACGGTACCTGTAGTACGAAAATCGCCGGCGCTAGACAGACTAAGAAGAATAGTGAAAACAACCAATAAGGACAGAGAAGCAACTGAAAACAAAACATTTTATTGTGTTTCATACATTTTCCATTTCACACACGACGACACTTTACATGCGGCAGATGGTGGATAGCCCTGAACAATAAAAATGTGTTACTTTCTGTTGCTTCTCTGTCTTTTATTGGTTGTTTTCACTTTTCTTCTTAGTCTGTTTAGCGCCGGCGATTTTCGTGCTACAGGTACCGTTCCAACGCTTTTTATGGTTTTTCACTGTGAAGATCACATTCCAATAAAAATGTGGGTGTTGCCATTTGAAATTTTCGAAATTTTGTCACTGTAACCGTAACTGTTAGAATTTAACTGTTGTTTTTCACATGATTCTTAAGCGCATACCTCAAAATACTTTTGGCCAGAATTTCACTCAGTTTCTGTGAACGGAGGACAGTTAGGGGCTCATATATCGGGATAGTTTTTTATAATCACCCTGTATATGTCTATATTATAAAGCAAAAGCATGTTCAAGAGTAACGCTCACATCATATTGACGATGGCAATGATTTAAACAATACACTTCCCTTTATTTGCAAATTTCATTATTTTAAAATATCGCGTAATTAAAATTTTTATACTGTCGAATAGGAAAAAAAATTACTTTCAAATTCATCTTGTTTGGAAACTGTTTCTCAATTAAGTGATTTTTTGTATTGTTTTTAAAATATCTTTGAAGAATGATTTTTTTTAAACTTTATTTATGTATCTCCGTTTACCATATAAAAAGATAAAGTTTCTTCACAATATTCTGGTAGTGTTGAAAAATATTTCATAAACTGTGTGTCATGCAAGATTTCTCGTTCTTGGTAATAGATTAAAACGATCGAAATTGAATTTATTTTTAGCATCATGCTTTAACAGGTTTCGTTTGAAAACAGAGCGCTGATACTAAAAATTTTTCAAAAGTGTAATTCTTACAGAAGTAATTGAAAAAAAGTCTTTAAACACAGGATATTTGAAGATTGTCATTTCGTAAATAGAATTCTGTTTTGGGCTTCTCAAAATTTGTCACAATGAAATGAAAAGTAATATTTTTCCCCCAAATCACTTAAAGACATAGTTATAGTATAAAGAATAGGAAAGATTTTAAGGTTAATAAAAATGTTGAGAAGATAACATTATGCTATTTTATAACCTTTCTTATTTAGTCAGAAGATTTTTTTTTTTTTTTTTTACACTTATGGATTTCTTTTATAGAAAAAGGACATTTGACCTATAAAATAAAAATCGATACATAAACCAGATCAATAACCTCATCAATAAAAAGTTAATCGAACTGCCAAGTGTTGGTGGCAAGATTTGTAGGCATAAATCCTTCAATGGGAAAACGGGAAAAGAATTGATAGGTATATATATCGATTTTCAACTATTTGGGACATTTTTTATTTGTTGTTATGAAATAATCTTGTTATTCAATATTTTCTTATTTCAAAACCATTTCTTTTGTCTGCGTTCTTCATTGAGTTGTTTGAAAAGTTCTTTTCGTTTGGGAAAGTTGGTTTGTACCGGAAAACTCTATCATTTAATTATTAGAAATTAATTCCGATATCTAAATGTATAATAATTGACGGGCAACATTTTCCAGTCGAAATTGGTCTTCTCAAATTGAAGGAACTTTCCAAACAACCCAATAGAAACAAAGGTACAACATTTTAAAAAACATTGTCCGCTACATTTTATCAATAGCTTTATACTTGTATTTTTCCAAAAATTTTGTTTTTTGAAGAAAGGTTTTACCGTAATGATGTCGAGATAAATTATAAAAACCTTCCAGAAGTGTTTTAAATGTTATTATGAGTGAAATAAATTAAAATATTTGACATAGATGCAGTATATTTATTTTATGAATTATCTTGTTTGAAAAAAAGTCGAACATTTCATATTCGACATTTTGATTATTCAATCACGCGCTGTACAAATTATATGTGATTCTATATTCAAATTTGCATTTTTTCGAGAAATTAGACTACATAATTATGTGCATTTTTTTAAATACACTTTTAAGTTTTAGTTTATATTAAAGAAAACATCTTATGTACGGTGGTGAAAAAAGACGCACTTACTAACTTTGCCGCAAATGATCGAATGAAGTATAATAGTACCAATAGATTAATAACAACGGCTACTACCCAGCAAAGAGGAAATTGCTGGCCAGCAGCAAGATAGGTGCTGGCAATGATGGAGAAGTGCTGGCTAATGGTCTAACACTACATGACCACTGCTGGACAGTCAACTTTGCTGTTGGAAATCATCAGATAAAATTCTGCTCGGCCTCCGTTTTATCTCATGCGCTGGCCCACCACACCATGGAAGTGCACGAACTTTTGCAGTATTATTGCCGGGAACCTTTACGCTAGGTGGCGTTGCGAATATCGAAGAAATTGAGTATTTTGGAATTCATCGTTTGGCAACATTCTGGTTATTTGGAATTTCATTCTGGAATTTTTATTCTTTTATTTGCGACCATTACGTACGTTGTGATTGTGATCAAGAACAGTAACAAATATTATCAATGAATGACAAAGAAAAGTAAGTATATAAAATTTCATAAATCTTAACGTGAACATTTTGTAATTTCTTTATTGTAATATTTTATTTTACATTACTTTTACACTTCGTAAACCAGGATATCCAAAATAATTTTTCTTTCAGTTATTAGCGAATTTTCCAGATTAATTTTAACTATTATGTAGTTTCATAGCAAAGAAAAAGCTGATTGATATTAACTATAACATCAATTACTTAGATTACGGAGTCTTTTGCTAAGAAACATGACAGCTTAAAATGAACATAATTTTGTTACTCTAGCATGTACAAATTTTGCTAAGTACCTGAAAAAGTTTACTTAAGAATTGATACCATCCGAAAAAACCGATAATTCGTGATGATGCATGGTTGGGAAAACCGACTAATACACTTTAAAAAACTTCTTTGAAATTTTTTCAAAAAATACGGACAGAAAAGATACTTTTGTTTTAGAAATTATTCTTTAAATCTCATAAATCTGTTAGTTTCTGAGGTTTCTGAAGATAAAAGAACGATATTCGGAATAGTGGAGAACTGAAAATAGGTTATGTTACGTTTCTATAAACCTTCTTGCTAGACCAAAAAAATATCTGTCTTTAGAATGAAACAAAGTAGCACATCTAATTTTTATTACAAACAGCTGATTCGTCCAGCATTGCCCGGAAAACAGTTACTTTCTGGTTTTGATAAAAATAGTCATTTTCGGCGCGCATTCAGTTTTTTCTAAACAAACCTCTTTACGAACTAAACTCAGGCACTCGTCCCCGCTGCCTACAGTATTGTATAACATGCGTGTAACGCATGCGCTGCAATATCGTTTAGTTTCAATTTCCACCTCTAGGGGTCGCGAAATCCTCTTACTTCGTTATATATATCTTACGCGCATTCTGTTCTAAACAAACCTCTTTCCGAAAGAAACTCCGACACTCGTCCCCGCTGCCTACGGCATTGTATAGCAGGAGTATTGCACACGCGCTGCAACATCGTTTAGTTTCAATTTCCACCACAAGGGGACTCGAAATAATCTTACTTATTTATGTATATCTTACTTAGTTCATGTTCAGTTGAATGAACTAATTCCCGTTGCAGAAGATTCCAAACATTTTTTAATACACTTTGATCGAAATATGAAAATACCCTAGGTCGACCACTTTCATGCACCCTATCTCCCACATCCCCACAGCTACCGACATTCAACCACCATAGTGCAGGATGAGAGACCCGAGGCTACTACCACACATAAACACCAGTGGTCTGCGCTGGGTAGTTTTGGCTGCAAAGTGAAATATAAGAACACGAATGTCTTTATATATATATATATATATATATATATAGATATAGATAGATAGATAGATAGATAAATTACTAAATTTACAAAAAAGGAAATAATTGAGGAAATTAGAGTAACAATGAAACATTAAAACTATTAGGTCTATTTTATATATCACGTATATTTTATATAGAGAGAGCGAGATAAATTATTTATTAGATGATTCAAAACAACTGTTCAATAATTTGTAAGGAGTTACATCCCACTACAACACACAATTCTTTTCATAGGAAAAAAGTATCGCAGTCTATTTATTCAGTCAAACATACAAGGTGTCTCATTCCCAACTGAACCCGGATTTTTGTTCATACCTTTAGTAATATTGAAATTAACAAAATTTTCAACTGTACTACCTTTATTTAAGTGAAATGCACTGACATAACAAAAATCTCTGGAAGAACACAGCCATTTAGTAAGTGACTACGTATATAAAATGAACTACATTCTGACCCGTCACGTGTCTATAGTTATGTCTAGATCAACGCTGATTGGATGCAGATGATAGGTACTTCCACCTTTTTCTCCAATATTATACACTTTACAGTAGATACAATATTATACACCTTATACACTTTACAAAAATAAAGGTAAGTCTGTTGCAAACTTCATTATAGTTAAAGATATGAACAAAAATATAGGTTGTAACTGGAGTGAAAGCTTACTAGAGCTCCAGAAGCTGTAAAAAGTTTTGCGTTCCAAATGACCAAAAAATTTTGGATATTTCAGAACGTAATTATAAATTAATAGTATGATATAGAATCATTTATACATATCTTTATTCTAAATTATTATCTTCCTAACTTAATTTTCAATATATTAATTAATATTCTCTTCGCTAAAATATATCTTATTCTAAAACCTCAAATGTTACTTCCTTTTCTCATATGAAAGACTATCTTTTTTAAATGCAGCATGTACGTTAGAGATCTATTTTAATTCCAATGCGGTTACAACAGATGTAATGTTATGTGTTCTGGACATTCATTGACAGCTACTTGGGCGCCCAACCTTTTTCTGTTCATAAACAAATTGTGCAAGTAATGTAATTTCCCAGATACAATGTTTAGCTCTTTCCTTTGACTAAAATTCCTTTCCCACCGGGTTGCCCGCCTGTGTCCTCTAAAATTCACAAAAGTTACGGTTTCGCCAAATGTGGTAGCCTTTTCATTACATCCTCCCAAAACATTTATATTAATTATCCTTAACGTCCATAAATTCTTTTGCGCGTCTGCGGGTTCTTGGCTCAATGTATTATCGAATCGTGGCGAGACAATCTACTGCCCAAACGGCAGATCACTCCTAGCTCTTGATCTGTCAACAACTGTTCTAAGCCTCTAATACCCGAGACCACCCCGTTCTTACCATCTTATACTTGCTATATATCAATAAAAAACTTTCAGCTGAGATGTCTTCGTTCATTGGATATTTCATGTCTGCCTTCCTGGATGTAGAACCTTTGGGTATTTGTTACAACGCAAACTGTACGCACGAACGGCCCAAAAACTATCTGAATTCATGCGTTATGCATTAAAATATTTCAGCCCAACAATAATCATCATCATAAATAGCTTAATATTAATTAAATTATGACTGTTCATAGAAAACACAATTTAGAAATTCCGAAAATATAATTTAAATAGTTTGTTTTTTTATTTAACTGTTGCCATATCTTAAAGAATAACTGAATAAAAATTAAACATTTTTAATGAATTCAGTAGTTTGCGCTTTCTACCAACCAGAAATAAATGTGGTGAATTTTCCATCATCGGACCCCACTCCAAATCCACGTATTGTAACGGGAATGTTTTGAAACAACATGAACTGCAGTCATAAAATTGAGGGTGATTTTTAAAATAATCATTAAATGCTTATAACCCCTTTTTTGAAACACATTTTAGTTTTATATTTATATTCAGTTGTGGAAATTTCTTTGAATCATAAAAGCAATATTATAATCCTTTGAAGGGAGGTGGGAAATATATGTCTCACTTAATTGTAATTCCCAAGTGCCACATTGGTGCCAGAATTTTGGAAGGAAATTTTGCTTTTATATCTTACGTGAAGAAAAACTGTTACTTATTATAGTGTTTAGATTTTAGTTAATTGCCTCATGATGGCAGCACTAGAATTTGCAAATGTAACGCCATGTAATTTTCATGGTAACGCCATCTATTTACTTTCGTTTATCTCAGCTTTGCTTAGTCTCAATATGTGTTGATGTTGCGATGTTATGTATTGTGTTTGTGAATTGTAGTTAAATATGTAAAATGACTTTCACTCGTCCACATTTCTTGAATATGTGTTTTTACTTATGTTTACAAAATTACTTTCACCTGTAAATGAATAGTGTATTTCTATTTCCGATAATCCGTTTTTTATCCTCATAGATGTATCTTACTTGCCATACCATGAAATAAAGAGTATAAAAGGAAATTCCAATGCACCCCCCTACTAATTTCTTACATTATTTTTTACTCAGAACAATCGTTCGCATCGCTCCTCACAGTAGTGTGGCGTTGCGTGGCGTAGGGTAGAACAAGGGGAATGGTTGCCTCGGGCGTAAAAAATTGTATTAAAACTAGTAGCCACTAAAAAGGGCGAAATATTTAGCCCCGTAAAATCAACCTACGCCACTGTCTTCTCAAGTTGACCCATTTTAATCAATTACAACAATTACGGTAACAGTATGTAACAATTATAGTAACAGAAATAACATACCTGCCCCCGCTTACAGGAGTGGAACTCACTGAGTCGCCCGGAGGCTGCAGACTTACGCCTTTTTCCGAAGAGAAATAATCTTATTTATTCACAGAATTTCTGTCATTAAATAATACAAATATTACTTTTCGCAAGTAGTGGTGTGGGTCTATTTTTCGCAAATAATAGTAAATACGACTGATTTATATCACAATTCTCACTTTGAGATTAATCTGTTACTAATATTACCAGAAGTGCGAATCTTCCACTAATCTTCCTTGATATGTGCGTTAATTTGACCCAGGTTTAATACGTTTCCTACCAGAAATTTTTTTATGAAATGAAATTAGAGAAATGCAACGTAAAAAAAACCGGAAATTTAAAAAAAAAAAAAAGATTAATCCAATAAATTTTCTGGTTCGAAAGTTAATAAACTGGGTCAAAATAATCCACAATTTTCCGTAGATTAGTTTTAGCTTGGCATTTCTGTATTACCCATGACATTTTAATGAAAACCAACATAAATAGCAAAATAAACGACACTTTACTGTGAAATAAACATCCACGCTAAAATGCTCTGAAAAGGTATCTTTATTAGGACCAGAAAGCCAATAAACAAAATTACTTGAAGATCACAACACAGGGGGTAAAGCCAAACTGGGTTTAAAAAGTTGACGGTTGTGTTTCATCTAAAATTCTAAACAATTTAGAATAAAGACCCCATCCAAAGGCAAAAAAAATTGGAGGCTCCAGAATAAATGCTATTGTAATCCACTAGGGTTATTGAATTGATGATGAATTATTACTGTACTTTAGGATGCCGGTATATATATTGCAAGATATGATTGAATTTTTAGTAGGTTGTTTCATATCCGTGATGAACTTTGTAAAATACAGGAACGAAATAATTCTCCAATCCGCGATCTCTTTCTTCTAATCCAGCCAAGAATACGCTGACATCGACTTTTTTTATTTTCAACTTTTTGAGGCACATTTTCGGTCTCGCTATTCGACTCTACAGCATCTTCAGTAAGATCATGGGAACACTCATCTGTTTCTTCTTCTGACGACAGATCTAAACTTTCTTCCGAAGATAATTCCTGATCGGATACTTCATTACTTATCTTTTTCATTTCTAGTAATTCTTCCACACCAAGCAATGGATTTGGAGCATATAGACCTACCATCTTTTCGATCTCTTCAGGTTCGACATATGAATTCCAAATTTTACCTCCTCTTGGAGCTGCTGTCGTCCCTCCGAACAGTGGATGGTTCAAAATTTCCTTCACTTTTGGTCGAGCATTTGGGTCTATCGCAAGTAAACACTTGATAATATCCAGTATATCATTTACCAACTTCAAAGAAATATTTGAGCTGACATAATTGAAGTTTAATAAGGTTTTAAAACGATCAATTTGCAAAATACTATATAATTCCGGATAGACGTCGCATGACCATTTCATATTAGCTGTATTTTTACGTCTTTTGGTCATCATCAACTCATGACCGCTGAACGTTTCCAACATTAAAATCCCAGTAGTCCATTTATCTAATGCATATCCATCGACTAAAGATAAGCCCTTTGCTGTATTAATTGCTTCTGGGGGCCTGTAAATATAAGGTGTTCCGTAACTTTCTACTAAAGTTAGTGGTTTCCTGGCATAACCAAAATCACTCAGTAGAGCTATGTCGGAGTCGTCAATTAATACATTATTCGTTTTAACATCCAAGTGACAGATGCCATGTTGATGGAGGTAGTCCAGACCGGATATCACATTTTTTGACCACAAAACTAGTCGAGCAAATGCATTTCTATCTTTACGAAAATCTTCATTTGATATAAGATGAGATAAAGTATTCTTATACAGTGGCATTAGAAAAACTGACGTTTTTAAATTTTCGAAGTAATGAGATTCTAGAAGAGGAACAATATTTGTGTGCGCCAAACTTTTCCAAATAATATTTTCTCCGACTGAGATATGAGAAGAAATAGCAAACTTCGCTGCCAAACTTTCAGCGTATTTTGGATGTTTCACTTCTACAACTCTTCCAAATGTGCCCTTGTCAATATTTTTAAGACATCTGATGTCTATATCTTGTAAACTATTCATAGTTTCATTAAATTCTTCTTTGTCAAATATCACGGTTTCTGTATTCACTTTAGACTTCATCATAACGGTATGTTTATAAAAAACTATTATTTTTCTCCAAAACTTATTAATATATTTGCTTTTTATAATATTTAAGCCCAGATACAAAATATGTTTTGCGCACTATAATAGCTTTGCAAAATATCTGCAATGATTGTTACTTTTTTCATTGTATGTTATTGCTTAAAGTATTGTTAAAGAATCTCATTGTTTAAAATGCGTTTGCCGACTATCAAGTCAATTTCCATTGTTATTTTATTGTTGGAATTTTAAGAATGGAGATTTTTCGTTGTGCTCAGAACATTGAAATAATTGTTTATTGTTAACAAATCTCATTGTTTAAAATGCTTTTGCCGATTGTCAAGTCAATTTCTATTGTTATTTTATTGTTGGAATATAAACAATGGAGATTTTTCGTTGTGCTCAGAATATTGAAACAATTGTTTAGTGATATTGTTAAAGTTAATTGTTAATTCTTTTTTATTTCATGCAGTAACACAGGATAATCAAGATAATCAAGTAAAAAGAAAACGAGAGAAAAATAAAACAAAGAGTGTCCCTTGTACAGAAAGTGAAAACTGAATGAATTTTATATTGGCGGTATTATGGTACCCAAATTTAGACGTATCTAGAATATCGACATATCGGGGGGGGGGGGATATTAGTTTTTGGCGTGGATGTTAAACTTTCAATATAGTATATAGTTTTTTATCTTTTTTTTTATGTCTGGTATATCCATACTTTAAAAACAAAGTACCGAAATTAGAATGTTACATGTGAAAATCAACTTAATCTACTTTAAGCATTTTCATGTACATAACTAAGTAAATCTAACTAAACAAATTTTGTTTGAAAAATTCTTAATTAATTATTTTTTTTATTGAATTAGTTGTTTAATATGCTAAGAATTTCAGGTATTGTAAAAATATCCTCTCCGTTTAGATAAGCATCCCATCAATAATTTACGTGGTTTTTGACTAAGCAATGTTAGCGAAATCAGAAATTAGATGAAAGGATCCTACATTACTCCATCTCATTGTCTCAAATAAAATTTCTGCTCGCCAAAGTGTTAAAAGTAATTTGGCATGGTTTGTGCTTTGTTTTGGGTCATTATTTGATTATGAATTTTATCTCATAGGTGGATTGCCAGGTTTTTTCTTTTTCTAGCTATAATATATAAAATGAATTGTAATCGAAATTGTTTTCGACATCCATTTTTCGACGGATATATCCGCTTTAGGGGTGAGAGATCCCGAAAAACACGTTTAGTCAAAACATTGGTCCGCCCGTGCGTCTGTGTGCCTGTCCTTATTGTATCATCAAAAAGTGTATGTAGTTATGCTTAGAATTGAACCAAATTTCATTTATATGTTTTTGGTTATGGTAGGAGGTCCGAGTTGAATTTGGGAGTACTCCGCCGGATGGGGGCGCTGTGATAGCAATTTTTGTACCTTTTTCACTATTTTATCACCGAAAAGTGTATAAAGTTATGCATAGAATTGAACCAAATTTTATTTATAGATTTTTGACTATGGCCAGCAGATTCTAGTTGAATTTTGGGATATTCAGCCGCAAGGGAGCTCTGTGATAGCGATTTTTGTTCCATTTTCATTATTGCACCATCGAAAAGAGTATGAAGTTATGCTTAGAATTGAACCAAATTTCATTTATAGGTTTTTGACTATTGCATGCAGGTTCTAGTTAAATTTGGGGCTATTCCGCCCGAAAAGTGTGCTGTGATAGCGATTTTCTCGATTTTCCGTAGTTGTGCTATATATCGGATGCTCGTGCAACGAAGTTAACACGACGCACAGTGGGACAAAATCCAGAAAAGCTGGCCAAAAGTCGAAAAATAAAGTTACTATTTCGGGAATTTTGATTATATAGTTGGCTAGAATAATGTTTGGAGGGTCAGAAACTGTATTTAGAAAAAGGTTTTCGCGTTTCCTTGACAACATGCATCATTTCAAGAGTGACGCTTGGAGAAGAATCATCTGAGGTGAACAAAGAGAGCAAAATAGCGGTTCCTCTAAACACGTGCTACATTTTTCCATATCATCCAATTTTAATTCTGTAAAATGGATTCACATGATGATGGTGTGTAAATTATTAGCATGCATTAGAAATATTATATTAAGCGCATAAAAATTAATAGTGTCATGATTATTTTTGATTAAAATATTTTTTTAAAGTATTATTTTTTTGTTTTCAAACATCAGAAAGTTTATAAGTTCCACAGTGTTCCGCGACGAAATTTAAGGAGGTAATGTCCTGAACTATTATCTAATGAATAATAAAAAAACCAGCTGCCAAAAACTGTCATTTTACATTTCGTGCAGGTTTTTGGAACAACAAGAAGAAACGTCAGTGTTTACTTACCCATCATACGTAGTATAAGGTAAGTCTTGCAATCGTTTTAAAAATCGAAAAAACGTTTTTGACGGATTTACACGTGTCAGACATTGGATATACTGAAAAACATATTTTTAGAAAAAAAAAAGTTGCCGTCCGTCTGTATGTCTGTATGTCTGTATGTCTGTGTATCTGTGTGTCTGTAAACGCTCTATCTTCCGAACAAATTGAGATAGAGACTTGAAATTTGGTATGTACTTAGTATGTAATAATGGAAAGAAGCTTATTGAATTTCAGCACCCTCGATTATACGGAACTATTTTTTTCGGACTCTCGAAATATTCGTTCTGATAAAACGCAAAAATATTTTCACGCAATTTCGAAAAATAATTTTTTTCGAAATTGTTTATTTTAAGGAATGAATATAAAAGACAATTAAAAAACACAAATTTTGCATCAAGAATGAAGTTGATCGGATTATTAGTTGCCGAGATATTTGTAATCCTATTTTCCACACTCTTCTATTTTTCATGACCCTGTATTTCTCCAAATTTCAACTCAAATATATATTTTAATTAGAAATGAGATGCTTAATCCGACGCAGTAAACGTTTAGTTAATATGATTATCATTTTTTTTAGATATGAGGACGTTTCTTTTACGCCATTCAGTAATAGAGCCTTTAAATTTATGACGTCATCAATCCACGATTTTATTCGAATTGCAATACATTTTATAAGTAGTTTACACACGTTTTATTTTCATAATTTATAATATGCATATCCATGATGGGTAAGTATTTCGGTGGCGCACAACGACTAGTTTTTAGTCGCTTCAAAAATTCTGAAATTGTAAAAGAGTTGCTGTGGTCTTCTTACAAAGCTGAGTGCCAGCAGTTCTTTGTGCTAAGTTATTTTTCCGAAAATGGCAGCTTTTTTGTTTTATTGACATGTATAATGATATTCTAAATAAGAGTTTTGTAAAAAAAGAAAAGAGCGTTTAATTAAAGCGTGATACAGTTCTCTTTTTTCTCTTTGTAGGGCTCGGGCTCAAAGTAAAAATTTTATTTCTTTACAAATTGAAAAAAATTAAAAAAAAAAAACTTGCTATTTGAAAAACAAGGTTGTAGTCTAAGTTTTTTTAAATGTTTTACAACACTTTGAAAATCAGTTTGAAACGGGAATGAGTTGTTATTGATAAGAATATAATGAGAAATATTCTGTATGATTTCCATATATGCCTTTGCATCGTCGATATTATTAATATAAAGAAACAGTGGACTATCCCTTATCTATCCTCGTTTTTTATTTGACGTTCTTTTCCAGAATTACCAGGAAAAAGTGTACATGTATTTCTGCGGCAGTTGTACAATGATATTTTAAAAGAATAAGAATTTTGAGTTTTGTCAGATTTCTGCCAGTGGTTGGGTATAATTTAAAAAGTTGCCAGTTTAAACCGATTTTCCGGGACATGAAAATCACGAAACGCTGTCATGAGGGAATGTTTACAATTAATACTATTTCTACATAAGAAGAGATTTGTAAATGAAAAAAATATTCTTGAAACAATTTAAAAATGTCATTAAAATTTTTCTACTGCATGCTTTCGGTATCTATACTAATTCGCCACTTTTGCTTTTATTTTTAACTTTTTAATCGTAATTATCATTCTTCAAAGCACCTGTATACGAAATTTCATACAAATTGAATAGCTTTCAAAACATTTAAATTTTTAGTCCGCTATATTGGATTTCCCATTTTTTTTAAATTTAACTACGGTATCGTAATCAGCATCCTGAAAAACACCTGCGTACGAAGTTTCGTCCAAATTGAATAACATTTTCATATTTTGGCCAGCTTTTCGGGATTTTGCCCCACTGTGCGACGCTTCGCAAGAAATTGACGTACAACAGAATAACGAAAAATATTGATTTTATTCGCGCACTGACAGCGAATTTTGAAGTATTAACCTGTATGAGATAGAAGAAAGTTTTGGGATTGGCACATCCGAATAGTTCAAAAATGTGTTAATGTTTTAGTTTCAATTTTATGATGACTTTTAGGTAGCTTTCAATACATAAAAGTATAAAGCTACCTATTGCAGCCGTTCGGAGGAAAGCAGTTCCGGAAATTTTCGATATATTTTCACCGATCATGACCCCCAGACCCCAAAACCACCCTCCGTTCAAATGTTGATTTATATATATAGATATATCTATATCTATATCTATATCTATATCTATCTATATATATATATCTGACCTATGTCATACGATAACGCTCGTATTTATAAATCGATTTTGATGAAACTAATTGTGTGTATTAAGGTCACCAATGTCTCGACCGAGTTCGTTGGCCAGCTTGGTCCGCCATTTTGTTTCAAAATGACGGTCATTTAAAAATTTAAAACTAAAATAAATATACAAAAAAGTTTAAAATTCAAATTTATTTTTTAATTAAGTGTTAGGCCTTGATACAAGGATTCCGGAGCATTTTTTGGTTTACCTCTATCTTAAAAAATGGCTGAGATAGAGCAGTTTGAAATTCTAGGGTGGCTGACATTTTGAAACAAAACGGCACATTAACGTGATTACTCGCAAATTATTTTTTTCATTGTTGTAATAATTTTCCCAATCATACGCATAAAACTATATATTCATATCCGCCAAAATTGGCGACATTGGCGCCAAAATTGGCAAAACTTGTGACATTTGGCGAAATATCGCTAAATTTGGCGACCAAAATAAGTCTTTATAAATGAAGCCAATTTGCATTATACGTGTTTGTTATGTCATCAAGTGGTTTTTAATTCGCCATTTGCGTATATTTTTCATTATGTTTTACTGATTTGTGAGTTATTTCATTAATTAAAATAACAATTGTGTCCTCAAATTCTTATATTTTATTTGTTTATTCATTTTGATATTCCAATGGCAACGTTCTCCCGTTTATTTGGCGTTACAGTTTGGCGATAGTTTTTTGTTATGAAAAGTGGTCGACGGGATAATAAAGAAGTACCAAAAATATTTTTTATTACGTATTAAAAAATTATTATTCATTAGAATTTTTTTTATGCCAGCAAATAAGCGACATACTCGTAAATAATTTTTAATTGACATGTAGTATTAATTTTCCTAAATTCCTATAATGGAAATCATTAGTGAAATAAAAACGTATGTGAAATCATTTGCAGGTAAATCAAATAAATAGAACTCGAGTCATGAAAATAACAATTTCACTCCTGTATATTCAAGTAAAATCAAATGTTATTAAAACTGTAAAAAGAAGCGAGCAACACTCATTATTTTGAAGCATTAAAGTAAAAAGTT
This sequence comes from Maratus michaelseni, assembly GCA_963931845.1. NCBI lineage: Eukaryota > Metazoa > Arthropoda > Arachnida > Araneae > Salticidae > Maratus > Maratus michaelseni. Next base: position 387,538,057 of record OZ007587.1, on the reverse strand, counting down.
AACGAAGAAAAAACTATATGATATCTGATAAATTTGAAAATCGATACAAATCACAATTCCGAACAGTAATTCAAACATTTTATAGTTTAGTTAATTGACAACTTGCTTTCCAAAAGAACCGTAGAGCCATTGTTATCGTTTTAGCTAAAGTGAAGGCAATATTTTTTGAACATTTTTAGAGTGTTTGGGAAATTGGTTTGTTACTATTCAAGTAAAATCAAATGTCATTAAAACTGTAAAAAGAAGCGAGCAGCATTCATGATTTTGAAGCATTAAAGTAAAAAGTTAACGAAGAAAAAACTGTATGATATCTGATAAATTTGAAAATCGATACCAATCACAATTCCGAACAGTAATTCAAACATTTTAAAGTTTAGTTAATTGACAACTTGCTTTCCAAAAGAACCGTAGAGCCATAGTTGTTATCGTTTTAGCTAAAGTGAAGGCAATATTTCATGAACATTTTTAGAGTGTTTGGGAAATTGGTTTGTTACTATTCAAGTAAAATCAAATGTCATTAAAACCGTAAAAAGAAGCGAGCAGCATTCATGATTTTGAAGCATTAAAGTAAAAAGTTAACAAAGAAAAAACTGTATGATATCTGATAACTTTGAAAATCGATACAAATCAAAATTCTGAACAGTATCTAAAACCTTTTAAAGTTTAGTTGATTGACAAATTGCTTTCCAAAAAGGACTGTCGAGGCGTAGTTGTTATTAGACCGGGAGGCGGCAGCCCAGACAATCACCTCATCGAGTTTACGGCTGAAATTCCAGAATTAGTTAAAACTCGATTCGCATATTAAAACGAAATCGGTCTGCCAAGTCATATCTTGGTGGAAAACACCTTAAAACCCGATTTTAGAGGTTGACTCGTAGGTTTACCATTGTGTTTTCCTGCATCCAAAGGTATGAAAACATGGAGAACTGGGAGAAGGAACACACAATGGTAAACCTACGAGCCATCTGCTAAAATTGGGTTTTCGGGTGTATTCCATCAAGATATGACTTGGCAGACCGATTGCGTTTTAATATGCAAATCAAGCTTTAACTAATTCTGGAATTTCAGCCGTGAACTCTATGAGGTGATTGTCTGTGCTGCCGCTTCCCGTCTAATCATTTTAGCTAAAGTGAAGGCAATATTTCATGAAAAATTTTAGAGTGTTCGGGAAATTTGTTTGTTACTTTTTTCCATCTTTTTAGTCAATGATAGTTTTCCGGGAAATATTTAAAAAGGGTACACTCAACAGAAATATTTTTATTTTCTTTTTCTTTTTAGAGCACATTTATTGTGTAATATAAATACTTATTAAAGTTTCAATATTATTAATGATGTTTTATTTTAATATTGGCGAATAAACATGGTAAATAAATATGCGTAAAGCGAAAAATTTGAATATTAATGTGTAGGGTTCTATAATGGAACATTTCATTTAAATTAAGAAATGTAACATTCTTTCTTTTCGCTAATCTTTATATACTTTAATTAATTTTATATCTCACATTGGTAATGAGGTTTTATTTTAAGTTTGGAAAATAAACTTGCTAAATAAATATGACATAAAGCGAGATATTTTAATGTGATTGTGTAGCGTATTTCTTTAAATTAACAAATGTAACACTCTTTCTTTCCGCTAATCATTTTATTCTTTAATTAATTTTATATTCATTTCATATTGGTAATGAGGTTCTAATTTAAATTTGGCAAATAAACTTGATAAATAAATATGACATAAAGCGAAATATTTGAATGTGATTGTGTAGTGTTTAATAATAGAAAATTTCATTTAAATTGTAACACTCTTTCTTTCTGCTAATCTTTATATTCTTTAATTAATTTTATAGTCAGCTCATATTGGTAATGATGTTTTTATTTTAACTTTGGTAAATAAACTTTCTAAATGAATATGACATAAAGCGAGATATTTTAATGTGATTGTGTAGCGTTCAATAATGAAAAATTTCTTTAAATTAACAAATGTAACATTCTTTCTTTCCGCTAATCTTTATATTCTTTAATTAATTTTATATTCATGTCATACTGGTAATGAGGTTTTAAATAAACTTTTGCAAATAAACTTGCTAAATAAATGTGAGATAAAGCGAAATATTTTTATGTGATTGCGTAGCGTTCAATAAGGAAAAAATTTCGTTAAATTAACAAATGTAACACTCTTTCTTTCCGCTAATCATTTTATTCTTTAATTAATTTTATATTAATTTTATATTGGTAATGAGGTTCTAATTTAAATTTGGCAAATAAACTTGCTAAATAAATATGACATAAAGCGAAATATTTGAATGTGATTGTGTAGTGTTCAATAATAGAAAATTTCATTTAAATTGTAACACTCTTTCTTTCTGCTAATCTTTATATTCTTTAATTAATTTTATAGTCAGCTCATATTGGTAATGATGCTTTTATTTTAACTTTGGTAAATAAACTTTCTAAATGAATATGACATAAAGCGAGATATTTTAATGTGATTGTTTAGCGTTCAATAATGAATAATTTCTTTAAATTAACAAATGTAACACTCTTTCTTTCCGCTAATCTTTATATTCTTTAATTAATTTTATATTCATGTCATACTGGTAATGAGGTTTTAAATAAACTTTTGCAAATAAACTTGCTAAATAAATGTGACATAAAGCAAAATACTTTAATGTGATTGTGTAGCGTTCAGTAATGGAAAATTTCATTTAAATTAACAAATGTAACATTCTTTCTTTCCACTAATCGTTATATTCTTTAATTAATTTTATATTCATTTCATATTGGTAATGAGGTTCTAATTTAAATTTGGCAAATAAACTTGCTAAATAAATATGACATAAAGCGAAATATTTGAATGTGATTGTGTAGTGTTCAATAAAATAAAATTTCATTTAAATTGTAACACTCTTTCTTTCTGCTAATCTTTATATTTTTTAATTACTTTTTATAGTCAGCTCATATTGGTAATGATGGAAAAATCATGACAAAATAGCTTCTATTTTAATATTTGCTGAATAGTAAACTATCAAATATTTATCGTAAGAATAAATTTAATAGTAAAATTAATATTTGATTTTGCTTTTCAATCATTTTTATTTTGCTTATTATAAAAATATTGTATTAATTTGTAGTTATCTTTGCAATATTTATTTCATTTTATTTTTCTTTATAAAAATTTTCTGTATTTATGTAACGATTTTTGTCAGAAATGAAAGATTTTAGCTCTTTTAAAATCTTAATTTTAAGTGTCTTTAAGATCGGTCACAATGATAGTTTCTTTTTACTGTATATTGTAAGAGGTCATATAGAAACAGTATAGATTGTACTTTTCACTAAAAAAAATTTCCGAAGCCAAACATTTTTTTAAAAAATGTATAAATAAATCATAAAATAGAATTGCAGCATACTTCTGAAGTAGATGGATTGGTTACTAAGATTTTTCACTGTTCTTTTTTTTATCATTTAATTTTGGAATTCAATAGCATTTATCCTATATTATCAATTATTTTTTATATTTAAATAAAAAAGTTTTATGCTTAAAATTAAAGTTACAAAAGTTTTTTTTTTCAAAAATATTTAAATATTCACAAAAAACATTGTTAATTTATCCTAGATTGATCCCTAGTATGCAACTGTTTGTATATTGTACAATCATATATCAAATAAATACAATGAACTTTAAGATTAATGTGTGAAAAGTATTATAAAATAGAAATACTGTGCTTGGACAACTTTTTAAGATGTTATATATATATTTGGCAGTCTTTATGTTTGCTGATAAGAATAAAATATTTTTAAAAAGGAAAATAAGTTTTAAATAGGAAAAAAAGAAAAGTTATTTTCTTGTGCTGTTATACAAATGTAATAATTTGAATATTCTCCATACACTGGATGATGGCCCGATGTATGATGTATCGGATGCTCGATGTAACCGCCATGGCCCGATGTATGATGTATCGGATGCTCGATGTAGCCGTCATGGCCCGATGGATGATGGTAGCTTTATAAACACCGCTGGGTGGATGTTTTCTCGTAATAAAAAAAAAGTTGGCTGATGGTTTACCACTGTATAAACATTGCAGGATAAGTTATGGTGATGGAATAAAAGTGCTGGCCCAGCAAAGGAATAGCAGTAAGATAGGTGCAGGAAAAGTGCCGGATTGAAGTAATGCGATGGCATACCAATGCTGGCCTGCTATTGGCCATTACTTACGGGCCAGCTGCATTCCGCACGGACAATTTTGTACTGGTTTAAGTAATGGCACCATTGCACTTTACCGTTGATAGCAGTGCTGGCTGCTATCTTTTTTCTCGCCGATGGCCCACTGTTTCTTTCTTTGCTGGGTAATTAATGCTATACTTGAAATTGTAACAAACTTTAAAATTGTCAATACCAACACCTATTTTTAACATCATACTTGGATTCTTCTGTAAATTTTATCTTCTGGTACCAAACGGGAAGTCATTTGGTCAAGCAATTTAGAAATTAATACTGCTATAAAATTTAGAACTAATAATGTTGAATTCCTTTTTAATAGTTGCAAAACAGATTGCAAACCGGGAAGATTTTAAAGATTAAATCAAAATCGACTTCGCGGAATGACCTATAATTTTATATTCGCATATTTGAAACTTCTAAAAATCGATTTCTGTTTAAAAAACTCACAGAATACAACTTTTATTTATTTTTTTTAAGTAATTTAAAAATATAGTATGTATTAACAAAATTAAATTTGGAAAAAACTATGAATTGCTCTTTTTTTTTTTTTACAGAAATTGATTTCTGTAATTGCTGTATATTCAAATATGATTTTTTCCGTATATTCAAATATGCCAAATAAATTTAAAGTTAGGAGTTTCACACTTTAAATGTGCATAATTCCTTATCTACTTGATCAAATGATTTCCTGTTGGTATTCGAAAATAAAATTTACCGAAACGTTCATATATGATGTTAAAAATCTGTGTTGGCATTGAAAATATTAATGTTTGTTAGAATTTCTATATGCAGACGGTGCGTTATTACTAATCGATTGGTTCAAGTCACATTTTTATACGAGGATTTACGTCAGAATTTGTGGAAAATGGTGGGGTTGTTTTCACGACTGCACCTTTGAGGTAGCTGCATTTGAATTTATTGTAATGTGCTTGCCGTATTGGTCATTTTTTAAAAATATATTTTCTTGAAATCATTGAACATTTCTAAAAGTATTATATTAATAATTAATATTTTATCAAATTTCTTGTATTTACTTAGTATTTTATCTAAATACTCCGAAAAGAAATTAAATAATAGTTTTTTTAATAATTAGCCCTGAACGTAGTCAGTTATTTTAAATGATGCAGTAAAAATATTTTTTAATTGATTTAAAAAAAAAAATTAGACAACCCTTATAGTAATAACAGTTTAATTGAATTTATAAGTAACTATTTTGATTCGGTATCTGAAGTAAACATTTAAGATTAACTTAAATATCACGTATGTTTTTTCATAAAATACTGCATGCGTTATCAATAAAATTAATATGTCAAATATTATGGTATGTCAGAACTAAAATACTTCGAATACGTGTTACATTCATGTACGCAAACACATTCTATGTGTGACAACTGAATTCTGTGGGTCCATTTATAACTATAGAAAAAATATTTTCATAATTTATTTTAAAGTAAACATTACTGAAAGAGTCCTTTACATTAAAGCACATTTAAAGAATATCTAAAACCAATGTTTTACATTTATACAGATCTTTATTTTAGTAATATATTGCATGTTTAAATTAAAACACAAAAACAAAAGAAAAAAATGTTTGCCGTTTGCTATTAGTGAATAAATATTTATTTAGGCTGTAATGGCCATCTGAAAACACTTTCTGTATTCTTGTTTGCGTTTGCTTCAGAATTATTTAAACAGCAACAAAAACACTTTATATATATATATATATTATACCGACATTTTTGGTTTCAATTAATGAATGAATTATTTTCACAAAACAAAATAAAATTCTTATTTCAGAAATTTCGACCAATACTGCTATTGCATTATATACAGGGTGTATCTGAAATGCTTCAACAAAGTTAGAGGGACGATAGTACTCATGAAGGGGAACAAAAAATGCAATGGAACAGGGGGTCGCAAATGACTTTTAAAGTATGAAAATCGAGGAAATGCGTCAGGAAATGGACAAACTGAGACAAGAAAGAAACACTCCAGAAAATTATTTATTTCACAGAATAGGTACAACACAGCTCGTGATGTCCAGAGAAAACAAATATTTTACAACAATTGTTCAAATTGTTGACGGCGGACATTATTACACAGAGTACATCTACGGAGGAATGACTGGCGGACACGCTCGAAGATTGCGGGAGTTTCCTGGATTTCTACTGCAGCGGTCACAATACGCGCTACTACTTCTTCTGGCGTTTCTACTGGCGTATGATAAATGAGAGATTTCATCTGTCCCCAGAAGAAGAAATCCAAAGGGTTAAGTTCCGGCGAGCATGGAGGCCAAGCAACAGGGCTACCACGTCCAATCCATCTTGCCGGATAAATTCCATCAAGGTGGTTACGCACGTCCACAGAAAAATGAGGCGGAGCACCATCGTGCATGTACCAAAGTTGTTGCTGCACGCCGGCTTGCGTAGCAGAAAGCAAACCTGGTAAGTTATTTATTGGTCTGTTTCTAAGAAGATGGGAAATTTGCATACGCGGATTCCTGCTCACAGATTTGTTTGGCTTTCTTCCACGTTTTTATTATCTCTTTCTGACCGGATATGCACAAAGTGAAAGGAAAAACCAGCTTCGTGCTACTAGCCAGTTCTGCAGAAAAGCAGAATGCGAGATTTCGATATTTTCATTAGTTTTGCGATTTTAACCCTTTAAACGTAATTGGCGACCCCATGTTCCATTGTATTTTTTGTTCATCTTGATGAGTACTATCATCCCCTTAAGTTTGTTGAAGCATTTCAGATACAAATATAAAATATAAAATATAATATAATATATAATATAATATAAAATATAATATAATATATAATAAAATATAAAATATAAAATATAAAATATAAAATATAAAATTAATAATTATCTAAAATCAAATAAATACTGCGCGCTCGTCTCATTTGACATTGTGGGGGCGTTTGATAATATTGACTGGACAACATTGGGCAGAATTCTCAAAACCCTGCCAGTCCCAAAATATCTTATAAACTTTCTCCTAAGCCTTCTTTCAGAGAGACTCATCATTACCGATTACCTAAATAATAACATTAAACGTCCTACTTCCCAAGGTTGGCCACAGGGTTCGTGTCTCGGCCCTCTCCTGTGGCTCCTTGTGGCCAATCAAATACTAAAAATATTCTACACTAAATTCACTAATCTTTATGCCTTTTGCGATGATTTCAATCTTATTATACGCGCAAACAATAGAAGAGATTTAGAATCGCAGGCGAATGAAAGAATTGCCCTTTTTGCCCAATTATGTGAAGTATATTGCTTGGAATCTTTTGAAGAAGTAAAAATACGACTTGACTTGCTTTGGAAGAGTGAATTTAGTATTAAAAAAGTAGAAAACCAAAGACTAGCGTGAAAGTATGGCCAATGCCTAAAATAAGCTAAACTGTCACGCGGGTGAAAAACCCGTACTATAATAAATTTACTTCTTAAAATATTCAATCATAAGATGCGTATAGCATGTACCATTTATATAACAGAGAATGTCTAATTTTAATATTATTATTATTTTCAACATGAGTTTTTACAGTATAACATCAAAACCTCCGACCGCTCATGCGCATAAGACACTAGTAAAAAATGCTATATTTCACTAGAGATTCAAAAGAAGATTGGCATTTTGTTTACTGTAACATAAAACTGTAGTACTTAGCTCTACATGCAGCTGTAAAAGCGCACATCAAAGTTTAAAAACCTTAAAATTCAAGACATAGAAGAGATAAGGAGGATTGAGTAAATTTATCCCTCACCATCCTTTGTCATCTCCTTTCTTTGATGGCAAATTGACACATAATGTTATCTAGATGTCTTCCGGATAACTAAACTTATGACACTTTTCCTGTAGCAAGTCGCACATAAGTCAGACAAACCAATCACTGGAATAATACGCAAAATGAATTTTTTAGAGATGTGTCAATTTTTTTTTACGACTGAGCGATATGCACAAAAATGTAAATAACAGTACAATATTTTATAAGTTATAATAATCACCCTTAATGAGCTTTCTTAAAAAAAAAATAGAAATTAAAACATGTTTATAATAAACATTGGAAATTGGCAAGGAATAAATATCCATTCTTCACATTTCATAAGAGGTATATATAATATTTGAATTTATAGGAATTAATGTTTGTTGATGATGAAAAGGTATGCACAATTCTTTTAAACATCTGAACTTTTATTTTTAATAATGCGAAAAATTTCTGAGGAATAAACATTCTTTTTTTTTTTTTTTTTTTTTTTTTTTTTTTTTAAAAAGACACTTCTAGTTGTGAAAACAATGTATGCAGTGCTTTTCGGTTACATACAATCTGGTCTAAACAATAAAATATGCTACATTTTATTTAAAAATAGAAAACGTGAAAACCTGCACGATTAAATTTCTAAGAGGTGTTTTTGATTTTCAATGCGTGAAATATGTTTGAAGAAGCGCTAAAAATATATCAGTGTTGGATAAATCTACTTTAATAGAAACTAGGGCATCCAACCCGGGCTTCCCGGGATAGAGAATATAGGTGAAAACCATTTTCTTTTTAATTGAAAACTCTAATAGATTTTTTACTTTTAATAATTTTTTAAATTGTCCCCTAGCAACACCAAAAGGCATTTTTATGTGAAATATGTCAATTACATATTCAAATAATATTATGAAATTTATTAAAAGCCGTAATTTCGTTTTGGTCTCGTGACAGAAGTTAATAGCGAAAGAAATCCCTAAAAAATTTGTTATATACAGCAGTGTTTCTTATTCTGATAATGTCAGTGGTTTTAAGCGCTTATTTCGATTACATGTCTGTTAAATTTGTGTTTTATTTATACTATTTTATTTATTGCTTAATGAAGCTTTAATTTCTTTATGGAATATTAGCTGGAATTACATGCTGAACTATTTATATTGTTTAAAGTGCAAATGGATTAATATTTTGTAATCGTCTTCAGGCGATAGAGATAGATTTTTAAAAATTCATACGTGAAATTTAATTTAAATTCTATAATAAATCAGTCAATTAAAATTCAGTTTTCAAACTAATTGTATTTGAAAGTAGATTTTTCTCCCTCTATAACGGTGAAAAAATTAAAAATGTGCGATGTTTAGAAATTAAAAAAATGGCAGTAGCAAAAATCGTAAAACCGAAATGTCATTGTCAACTCTTGCCATTACCAAAATGACGTCAGTTTTACGCACGGACACGTTTGTTCTTTATAATATAGATAGATAGGAAAACTAAAACTAAAATATAAATAAACGAAACTAAGCGAGCAAGTCAAATGACATGACACCGATTTATTTTTACTGATATATCTGTACATAAATGATACAAATAACATTACTAAAAGTTGTTAGCCTAGCTTGATAGATGTATTCGTATCTACCACCATCACACCTCAAAAAATAATTCGATTACGCTATCGTTAGACATATCTAAGGCAATGCATCAATATGAAATAAAAAAGAAAATCTATTTTGACAACCTTCACCTTTACCGAAGAAAATTTCTGTAACAAAATTAATAACCAAGCGCAGGCCAAGTGACATTATCTATTAAGTAGATAAAGCGTTATTTTTTTAAAGGTGTATTGTTTATGTTAGAAGAGAAATTTAAAAACGTTACAGCTTTTATTAATTACTTCACTTGCCAACACAAATTGCCCTTGTTAATAGTTAATTTAGTGATTAACTTTTGCCCTATAATATGAGGAATGAATATTGAACCTGTTTATTTTTTGTGTTAGTTATTTTTCAAGGATTAGGTACCGTAAAATGGGTGGGGTGAATAAGAACAATTTAAAATAATAAATAAATAAATAAATAATAATGATAATAATAATAATAATAATAATATAATAAATAATAATAATAATAATAAATAATAATGATAATAATAATATAGTAATAATAATAAATAATAATAATAATATAATAATAATAATAATAATAATAATAATAATAATAATAATAATAATAATAATATAATAATAATAAATAATAATAATAATAATTAATAATAAAAATGAAATAGGATAAATAAATAAATATAATATAATAACAACAGAGATATAGCTTTTATTAATTACTTCACCTGTCAGCACAAATTGCCCTTATTAACAGTTAATTTGGTGGTTACTGTGGTGAGAAAACACTAAAACTAAATATTGAAACTGGTTGTTTTTAGTATTTATTATTTTTGTACCGTGAAATATGGAGGGGGGGAGGGAGGAACAATTGTCAAATATAGGCTTAAAAAAAGCAGTATTGGCTATTTTTTTAAGCAAAAATTCTACCTAAAAATTTTGGTTTTATCTCCTACTTTTGATATTAGAACAATAGAAAGATAAAAGATAAACTATAAATGATAGATATATATATATAAAACATATCGTGTTCTTATAAACCCCAGAAAATCCAGGCGTGTTCCTGTATTATATGTGTAAGATCAAAGTATAATAGCAACTGTGAAGGGTGAATATGAACACAATATTTTAATCGAAAAATATATAAAAATAATATTTTGTTGAATAAACGCCGCTTTTCATGAAAATGAGAAAATCTTTTTTGACCTAATGCAAATTACAAAGGTAGTCCTCGAAGCTCATCATGTTCTTAAAAAATGAAAATTTTTTTAATATTCTGCTGGCAAGATCTAGACAAAGCCTACTAAAGGCCGGTTAGAGCTGTCCATAATTAACAAGTTACCACACATAGACAAAATAAGGTGTTGGTTGCACCTTAACCCTAACTCAGGAAATATCTTAAAGGGGCTTCTGGTTACAGAAGACTTTGTGATCGTTGCTTAATTAGATACTAAATTTCTCAAATAATAAAGAAACTATTTGTTTAAAAAAAATAAACCATCTCTTTGTGTATTAGAAGAGCATCTAACATATAGCCTTTTAGGAGTGTAAAGAATTCCCAGTTTTACAAAACAACCCAAAAGATAATCTTAAACTAAAACTTTAATACTTAAGTTAATGAACTCTAAAAAAAAACATTTAGGTTTTAAAATTAATCACTAGAACACTTAAATTATTACAAAATCTTTTGAACAAACAAATAATTAATTTATTTACATTGAAAACATTAAATCAACATCTTAAAAAATATACACAAATCATACAAGACATCCTTTGAAATAAATCTAAGCACTTTTCTTTAATTAACATTATAATCAATGCCTAACACTTCTTACAAATTTCCAAACATTTAAAGATTACTGAATTAGGAACGACATGTTCTCCTGTTTGTGATATCATAAACAACTGGCGGTACACATTTTTTTTACATGGATCAGAAAATCAAAAAGTAGATTCATACCTTATACGCTTTTGAGGGACACAAGAAAACGGGGCCATGTAACTTGAGCCCTGGGTATTAAGCAACACTAGAGCCATATAGGAGCACTTCGTTGGAGTATAACTTCTCCTCAAGTCGGACGTCTAGCTCCACACTCAATTAAAAAAAATCGAGGTACACTTGTCAACTCGCACTCAAAATAGCCTGGATTAGAGCATATGTAGGCACCACTGGTAACGAACGAGCAGACCTTCTCGCAAAAAATGCAATTACAGAAGACCATTATGATGACATCTCTGTCTTACCATTTCCAGAATCCATTCTAAAGAGTTATTTTAAAAACAAAATCATCACAGATTGGCAAAATAATTGGACCAACTGAACGAAAGGAAGAGAAACGTATAAAATTCTTAATAAGGTAGATGTTAAATTTTTATGTGTTCAGAAATCAGCAGCATATTATCTTAGCGGCCATGGAAGCTTCCCAAGGTTTTTATATAAAATTGGTTAAAGAACCACGGATAGATGTCCTTGTGACAAAAACCCTGGAACTCCTATACACTACATCTTCGGTAACTGTCCTCTTATGGAAAACCATTTTAACTTCAATAAAAATAAAACATTAAAGAGAAACCTACAACGTGTACTATTAGACACTTCCAATTACGAAAAGTTAGATAAAAAACTATAATGTCCTAAATAAAAACTTTTCATATATCAAAGAATTATTATAACCTATATAAAATTCTAGATCTATAGGTTTTAAAAACTATGTTTTAAAAGACTTAATAGACTAGTGCATAATACAATTGAAATTTTTCAGTACAATATTGTTATTGTAAATATCTGTAAATATTTATCTTTAATATTATGTAATCTTAACAGTATATCCATATAGAACTTATATACATGTAATAACTTTGGGCTCACCCAGCAATAAGCAATATTGGGTAACTCGTGTGATTTTTTTTAACTTGCTGGGGACTCCGGGTCCTTGGACACTGGGGTTCGTCGTAGATATAGGTTTTCCCCTCTTGGACTATAGTTCCTATGCCGAGAGGTTGGCTGTCCACGAGTGTGAGGTTTCTGTTTCTGTCAAGTCGCACTAAGTTAAAAACACCTTCAATCCAAGACTAACTCCGACTGCTATCTCAGATTGGCTGATCTTTGACTTCTCATCTCAAACTCCTCATCTCCAACTCTCATCTCCAATTATCATCTCCAACTCCTCATCTCCAACTGTCACCTCCAACTCCTCATCTCCAACTCTGATCTCCAACTCATCCCAGTATCCAAAATTTACATACTTGAATTTGAATGGCCACGGTGGGCTAACCGTCACACTTACCTTCCTGGAACATCCAATGCAAGCTAAACTTTCTGCTAAGTGGACGAGGATTTTCTTGCCCTTTGGCCTCGGCCGACATCTAGGCGCCTTCTCTGAATCCCCCAACTTACTGAAAATTAAGGGGCCTCACACGAAGCATGACCAACAGCCCCCATAAATTTCCAGCCATAAAACTCTCAAAATCGGCTCCAACCGACATTTTGGGTCCGGCTGCTCTCATAAAAATGTCAGTCAGTCCGATAGGTAATGTGACTAAATATATACTTTGTACCACCGTAATATATAAAGTAAATACAGTGTACAATTAAAAATAAAAAACAGTAATATAACAATTATACGTAACAGTAATTAACAATTATATGTAATATGCAAAAGAACATTTGATTATATTAACTAACCCTCAAAATATATGAAAAACAGTTTTCGTAAAATTTTACACTGCAAGTTGGTAAACTCCTGCCACCCTCTTCTCCCCTCGAATGGAAATCAGTTGAAAGTCCTCGTGATTACACGTGGAAAATTTCAACTCTAGAACCCCTCCTTTCTACTGCCCAAGCTGTTTTACACTGAAAGATGGTAAACATTTGCCATCACCTTTGGTAAGTGTCATTTCCTTCATAATGTCTTTCAGGCCAAATAGTGCGTTGTCTTACCCGTTCAGACAAATTTTCAAGTTTGAGAAACTTTTTATAAGAAAAAAAAAACTTCTACACATCCATTATTTTGAGTGTATAAAAATATGCTAACATGGTACCTGATTTAGATCTTGATCTTACCATGCACTTTCATGGTGAAGAAGTCTCCAGGACGGTAAAAAAGTGTCAATCGTTTTTTCATGGCTTTGGAAAAAATTCAAATTCAGATTCTCCCTCAGATGCTGTTGAAAACAAAAACTCTTTGGCACTGTCTTGTATGGATTAATCCAAGAAATGTGACAGAGATTACTCTTGAATAATAAGGCCTTTTTGGCGAGTAGAGGTAGTGGGTAGCGTCCTTTAGTCTTTCAAGGTGAAATCACAATTTGTGCTTTGGATATATAAAAATGCAAGAAATACATAAATGAGAATATAAAATGCAAGAAACGCAGATTAAGATGCTTGAACCCAAACTAAAGTTATCTTTTCCAAGATAATAAAATATTTCTATTTCAACAGAATTCAGCTCCATAAAAGGATCAGGGTCCATAAGTCGTGTTTTTGGCCCATGAAATAGACTAGTTTTTGCATTTTGTTCGGATTTATATGACTTACACAAGCTCAAAGTTCGTATTATTCGTAGTTTTTGATGAAAAATACGCAATTTCTCCTAATCTTACCTGAATTATTTATATGAATACAATCGTGGAATACTTTATTCTTTACATATATTATAAAATACATCAAAATGTACAATATATGTAAAAATAAAAGTGTTGCAAAGCTGCGCTCACAGTAAAATATTAAAAAATATATTAAAACTTGAGGTAAAATTAGGAAAAACTGCGCATTTTTCCCCAAAAGCTACGAACTTTGAGATTGTGTAAGTTATATAAAAACGAACAAAATGCAAAAATTATTGTTAAAATCATACAATATAAACCTTCCAATATTAAAAATTGAAATAATTAAGTTAGTATAACAAAATCGAATTTTAGTCTTATTTCATGAGACACGGCTTATGGACCCTGACCCTTTTGCTGCTTTATGGGAAAGACGGTTTCAAGATAATCACATCCAAAAACTAGAAGGGCCCGATAATAGTCAAAACCTCTTCTCAATTGAAATTATATGGAGAAAAAACTTGGTTCAATCCATGCGAAGCCGCTTTAAAGCAGCTAATACAAGCAATAAAAGTTACACAACTAAAAATTAACTAGTTTGGTGAGATTTTTTGTATAGCTAATTTTCTCCATTTGTTTAAATTCTCTTCTGAACAGCTGCTATTATAGTACAAATATCCTACATGCAACTGTTGCCTCATATTGTGGATTAAATAATCTTTTTTTCGCATATAAACCTTTTAGCATTAATACAAAATTAAGTGTCGTTATGAGCTATCAAAATTTAGAAAGCGTGTTTATCCAAAAGGTTTCAATAATTTTGGTCACTACTTTACCTCCTCATGTCGGCAAAAGTCTTGTCAGCCCACTTGGTCTTATTTATTAATTTTAGATTATTTATTAATTTCCCTTGAAAAAGTTTTGTAAGTAAAAAATCAAAACAAAACAGGAGCACACCAAGCACGTGCGTTTTTTGAATCATTAAAATTTGGAAAACTCTGATCTAGTTCATATTATTTTTCCATAGCAATAGATCTATCCAAAATACATATACTATCTTAAATATTGTAATCTAATCTCAGAAATATACAGTCAATATTTATAAAATTTCAATCAAATCTATTATATTTTTAGTATGTAGTTTTCGTGTACCTATTATATATATCACATTTTGCTTAAAGAAACTGCTTATTAAAAGAAAACTTGGAATAAAAATTATATATTTATTAAATTTGGGTTGATTTTAATTATAAATGTGATTTGGGAATAAAAAATAATAATTATACGCGCTTGTATGTATCTTTTATTTATTGATTTAAAAACTAATCTTCATTAAATAATTCATAAAACCGTGTGATAGATGTTTTATAACTAACCATACTTGAAAAACAAATAAGAGACAGAAAAATAAGTGCTCCCACTCTCATTAGTAATTTCAAAATTAGTGCATTTATTTTTAGAATACGCTTCACATCGTTTCATCGATTCGAAAATGAAGATTAATTATTTTAAATAAATGACAAGCCAGCATGCAGAAACGTATTAATTCATTAAATGGCAGAGTTGCTTATTCGTCCGAATCACCGAAAGTAAGATGACATTTTTATATAACTCCCCCCCCCCCCCCCCCCAAACACACACATCCCAGTCTAAATATTGGGATAAAAGCATTGTTGTTGCAAAGGTCATGCTGTAACAAATATGCTTCCGGCTACAAAATCCATACAGATTCCAATTGAAGGGTGGGGGCCGAGAATACTTAGAGTTTCTTTTCAAATATTGTTTACATTTTTGACATACTTAATTTTGAAGGATTTTTGTTATTTATCGGTTAGATTGTTTCATATAACCAGGATAAATGATAAATATTAAAATGATTCTCTTTTTCTGTCTTTCTTTCTTTTTCCTTTCTTTCTTTCTTTCTTTCTTTTTTTTTTTTTTTTTTTTTTTGGTTAAGCGACGTAGTTGCTTATTCCTTTCAATCGCTAGAAAAGTGCTGTGCAAAAAAAAATCTCGATCGTGGAAACCATTCTTATAGCGATTGCTTATGTGGTGAATTAAGATTGTGAACGATTCTTCATTAGTCACTACTATCTTCATTTGTTGTAAAAGGGTTGTTTCATCTCTCGCATGTACCGTGACCCGTTCATCGAAAAGGGACACAAAAAATAGCTTCTACTGAAAGAATTTCAATGTACTTTTCACAAATTCCTATTTTATGGCCATCTGTAATAAAAATTAAGCCATTCCTTGCTAAATTAACAATTTTCATTTACGTTAAATAACAACTTTTCCTCTCTCTTTCTTAATGCAAAATCACCAGTAGTCACGTCTTGAATCTGGCGATGCTTTCATATCTCATTATACCGACGGATTTACTAATGCTATTCAAAATAGGTTCTGCCTTATCTTCAAATGCAGAATGAGTCTGTGTGAAATGGATGGTTTTAGGTGAGATTATTTCCATTATGCAAAATTCTTGAATGCGTCTCTTATGCGTGATGAATTATCATTTGGTGTATGTAGTGTAGATTCAGAGGCACACTTTGCGTGGGTGGCCATTTTACAATATTTCGTGTTTGATCTAGACATCTTTAAAAATGGACTGCCATAAATATACCAGTTTTCATCTTTTAAATTAAAGTAATGGTACATACTCTAAAAAGTTTGCTCCGGTGCATTACAAATTTGCCTTCGTTTTAAAAATGTATAGGGGAGACCGGGGCAAGATGACTATGTTAACAATTTTTGTTGTTTATTAATTTATTTTGAAGTAATAGTAAAGTTAATTTTACATGAACTGATAGAGTATACCTTTGTAGTATTAAATACATTACCATTTAATTTTTCAAATAAAAAAAATAAATTTTATTTTTTCATAACATTAACAAATCGTCATCTTGCCCCAGTACTGGGGCATGACTTTGGCCTTGGGGCAAGATGACAACAATGAAAAAGATTGAACATATTTTATCTTTTGAATATGTTACATGGTTTAACAAATGATAACTGTGTTTTTACATCTTACAAAGTATCAAACTAAGCATAATGCATTGATTGTAACGTAATTTTGAAGTGTTTAGTTGTGCAGCTAACAATAGTCACAAATAAAAATGCCATTTTCATAATTGGAACAATCCTCATGCCACCACTCTTGGCATTTACAGCACTGGATCCATTCTTCTGTTGGTGGGTCACAATGCCGGAAGTTGGCCTTAAACGCTTTTTGAATTTTTTGGGAGGAGGGGGACCAGCGGGGGAGAGGGGAGGTCTTGACCCCGTCGAACGGTACTCTCCTCGTACCGATCGGACGCTTGGAAGTGAAGATACGGACCCCGATAGGGTTTTTCTTTCGGGAGGCTAGGGGGGGTGGCCTTCTTAGCGGATGGCAAAAATGTCGCCCCCTTTCGAACGACACCTCCCCCGATCCCATGCGCCCCTTAGCCCCAGAGGAGATAGAAGCGCAAGGTCGTGCGAACAAACACACAGACAAACAAGCGTTTACAGGATTTAAATAGAATGGACAACATAGTTAGTTTAATAAATTCCGAAACACAGGGACTGCCTGTTTAAAAATATTCGTTTTCATTGCCATGAAGGAAGGCTATTAATTGACATTTATTCATGGTAATAGATAGTATTTAAACTAAGTTACTCATAAATATTAAAGAGAAACGATATATCTTACCTGTATCTGTAGCAGAGCTTATTTACACATGCATAAAAGTTATAACGTGGCAGCGAAAAACAATCAAAGCTTCACAACTGACACAAAAATGGCGATTTCAGCGTCTCTATGGTATTGTTTAACGAACGGCCGATAGAAGAGCCAGTAGTGACCGGTTGATGCTGCCACCTAGCGGAAAACGGAAAAATTAAGACATTCGTCATCTTGTCCCACTCTTCATCTTGCCCCGGTCTCCCTATACAAGAACATAGTGCAATAGAGTATCAGAGAGAGTTAATATCCTTTGAGCTGACGCGCAAACTTGAGTGTCACTTTAATATTTATCGAAACATCGATTAATTTGCATTGTTCAAGGCTACAATGTTGTATCGAAAATGAAAAAGAAAAATCCTTCAAAAGATTGGGGGTTTTTTCTTTAAATTGATCTAACTTTACATTTATTCTAAATTTATCACATTGGGACAGACCAATCGTTGGTGAATACACAGATATGCAGAGACAGATAATATATAATAAAAAATAATTAAGGAGAAACTTTGTTGCAAAAATTTAATGTGTTGTTGTTGAGGATGATAATGTTTCATGCCCCCTAAACGACCGGAACGGAAACCCAGGTCCCAAAGGCGCTGGAGATGAAGTTACAGCTACCATTTAAACAGGTACCACACATGGACGGAATTGGCCTCTAAGTTTTCCCAAAATTCTCTTATATTTGGCCTCAAAGTTTTACCAAAAATGTCATCGTTAGCGGAATGAAAGTTGAACACCAGGCTCAGTACCTTTCTCCCACCTATAAAACTCCCGCTAAAGGTCTCTCCAAATTACGGATTTTACGTGCTGCATAATATTCATAGGTGGTCAGGGTCACCCACCCAGCTACTTCCCGCTATGCTTTTCCCTTGAGTGCTCGGGTGAAAACCCGTGCATTATAGTATAGACGGACGTTCACGTTAGCCAAAATATCGAAATTATAATTAAATGAATTTTTTTTAATTAAAGTTAATTTCTTATTATTTATAAAAAAGAATCAAATAGTTCTTAGGTTGAAGTTAAATGTGCATAGAGATATACTTTTCTGTATGAGAATTTGGAGTTATTCTCAAATTAATTGGTAGATCAGTAAAACCATTTGTGTGGATCGTAGATTTTTACAGTACAATTATTTATTTTTCTTTTCTTTCTTTTCTTTGATTTTCTTTTCTTTTTTCGATTTTTTTTTTGTTAAGCGACATAGTTGCTTATTTCTTTCAATCACTGGAAAAATGTCGTGTCATTTATGACAAAAAACATCCCGATCATTCAAATCATTCTTATAACGATTGATAAGACGTGAATTAAGATTGCGAACGATTCTTCATTAGTCACTATTTTCTTCATTTGTTGTAAAAGGGCTGTTTCATCTCTCGTATCTACCCTGACTCGATCGTCGAAAACGGACACAATAGATAGCTTCTAATGAACGAATTCTAATAATGTACTTTTTACACATTTCTATTTTATGTCCAACTGTTATTAAAATTAACTCATTACTCGCTGAATTCACAATGTTCATTTACGTTAAATCACAACTTTTCCTTTCTCTTTCTTAATGCAAAATCACCAGTAGTCACGTCCTGAATCTGGCGATGCTTTCATATCTCATTATACCGACGAATTTTGTAATGCTATTCAAAATAAGTTCTGCCTTATCTTCAAATGCAGAATGAGTCTGTGTGAAATGGATGGTCTTAGTTGAGATTACTTCCATTATGCAAAATTCTTGAATGCGTCTCTTTTGCGTGATGAATTATCATTTGGTGTATGTAGTGCAGATTCAGAGGCACACTTTGCGTGGGTGGCCATTTTACAAAATTTCGTGTTTGATCTAGACATCTTTAAAAATGGCTTTCCATAAATATACTAGTTTTCATCTTTTAAATTAAAGTAATGGTTCCTACTCTAAAAAGTTTGCTCTGGTGCATTAAAAATTTGCCTTCGTTTTCAAGATGTATATAAAAGAACATAGTGCAATAGAATGTCTGATAGAGTTACTATCCTTTGAGCTGACACGCAGTCTTGAGTGTTTCTTTAATATTTATTGAAACATCTATTAATATGCATATGTTAATACCATAAAGTTGTATCGAAAATGAAAAAAAATGCTTGAACAGATAGAAGGTTTCTTTTTAAATTGATCTAACATTACCTTTATTATAAATTTATTACACTGAGACAGACCAATCGTTGCTGAATACGCAGATATGTAGAGACATTTAATATATGATATAATATAAGTAAGAAGAAACTATGTTGAAAAAATTCAATGTGTTACACAGGTTCCAAAGGCGATAGAGATGAGGTTACAACTTCCATTTAACCAGGCCCCACATGAACGGAATTGGCTTCAAAGTTTCCCCAAAAATGTCAAAGTTAGCGGAATGAAGGTTGAACTGAACACCCGGCTCAGTACCTTTCTTCCACCTATAAAACTACCCGCAAGAGGTCCCTTCATATTACGGATTTTACGTGCTGCATAATATTCATAAGTGGTCACCCACCTAGCTACTTCCCTCGCTTTTTTTCATATGAGTGTTCGGGTAAATACCCGTGAATTACAACAAAGACGGACGTTTGCCAGAAATATCGACATTATAGTTCAATGAATCAATTTTTTTTATTATAGTTAATATCTTATTGTTTTAAAAAAGAGTCTAAATAGTTGTTATGCTGATGTTTAGTGGGCATAGACATGTGGCGACATGAAAACTTTGAGTTCTGAAATTAATTGGTAGATCAGTAACAAAATTAGAGTGGATCGTAGATTTTTACAGTGCAATTTTTCGCCTATAAAATTGTCGATATTTTCATCATTTCCAAATTTATTGGTATTAATGGCCACTTATCTTTGATCATCTGTTATATGCAGGTTTCTTAACATTAAGCTTTACTTTCTCAAAATATGTGGTAGATCAGTAGCAACACGAGTCAGAACTCTACTTTTCAACAATTGTTTTCTGTCTGTAAGACAGTCTATATATTCTTTATATCTTGCTATATAAAGATCGATAAAATTGCGTGATTAATATTCTAAAATTACCAAACTTGATTACAAATAAAGATAAAGCAAGGTAAGAGTTCCCACTTTGTTTATTTATTTCCAAATTCATATATTTATTTTTATGAGAATAATGAAATCATTTCACTGATTTGAAAGTAATTATTAAAAACAATTACAAGTCTAAATGCAGATATTTGTTCATTTATTTCATTCTTATGACCAACTATAACTAAATTTAACCCATTTCTCGATGAATCCACAATTTCCATTTACTTTAACTACTTTCTTCTCTTTACTTTTACGGAAAATCACCGACAATTACTTGAATCTGGTGATGCTTTCATATCTCACTATTCTGACAAATCTTGAAATGATAGTCAAAATAACTTTTGCTTTAGTTTTTAATGCAGAACGAGTCTGTGAAAATTGTACTTTTGCATTATTTTCATACTGCAAAAGTTTCGGATACATCGCTTCTGCGTGATGAGTTATCATTTGTTTATGTAGATTCAGAGACTCATTTGGCGTGAGTGCCCATTTTACAAGATTTCGCTTTTGATCTAGGAATTTGTATAAATGGTGTGTCATACATGTACCAGTTTTCATCTCTTAAATTAAAGTATTTAGAAAGATTTCTCAGGCGTATTAAGATTTCGTATTCAGTGCAACCTTTTTAGTAATGCATATAAGTATAAAACAAAGAGATACGGAATGACAGAAATTAAGAAGGATCTAATATCCTCTGAACTGGTATACAAACTACAGTTTCACTATAATATTTATGAAAGCATAGACTAATTCGTACTGTTTAAGACTGTGATGTAGTGTGTTGGCAAAATGCAACAGTTTATGTGAAAAAAAACAATAATTTTTTGGATTAAATAATGTTTTAGAACCCCCTTCCCCTTCAAAAATTTTTCGCTTCCCTTAAAAATTTGTATAGATTCAAGTTTTAAAATATTTTATTCAAAACAGGGAGAGAACAAAAGAGTGTGAGAAAACGATGTCAACTGTCCTTGAAACTTCCGGCTTATATTTAATATTTATAGAAACCTACGTAGTTGGATTGGTAATTTATAATACTATGTTTTAGTGTGATGACAAAATGTAAAATTTTATGCTGTTGGATACAGTGGTTCAAATTTTAAATTTATCCAACATTAGTTTCATTCAAACATTCTAAAATGGGTCTTTTATATTTCCAGGGGATTTATAACAGATTCGTACAGATAGATTAATCATTGATGGATACTCAAATATACAAAGATAATTATTTGTTTTTATTACTGGTATATAATAAAAATTTGTGTTTAAAAATCTTATATTACTTAATTCAGTGATTTGATCTACTATGAAGTTGATTTATTTTTCTTCTAGGGGATAGTTTATAGGTTGCAGTTTAATAAACAAGAAAATTCCCAATCTATTTTTAGATCTTTAACTCTCCAGCTGTAATCCAACCAACCAATATGTAAACTTATATAATGTATATTTATATATTTCAAATTCAAAGTTTCCATTTTACTGGTTTCAGTAAAAAAGAGCAACAAAAAACAAATTTTATCAAAAAGCGCATGTAGGGCTGATAATTTGGTCTGTCACTTATGCATAGTTGCCAACCTCCCGATTTTTTTAATACCAGTAAAATGTTAGAAAAATTTTCGCTTTATTAAATTGATGAAATTGTAGGATTCAATAATACAAATATTTTTATATAAAAATATTGGTATGAAAAAAATCGGGAGGTTGGCAACTATGCTTATGGGTGACAAACAAATTCAAGATCGCATCACAGTAACAAAAAATTATAAAGCATTCGAAATCGTACAAATATCAGTTCAATATTTAGTTACTTTAACATTCAAGCAAAAAAATATGAACCTTACAGCATTTTTTACAATTTTATCCCCCCCCCCCCCAAAAAAAAAGACCAAGTCGTGCCTTTGCTTGTTTGGAGGAGGTACAAAACATTTGGAAGGTCGTGGTATCATATAAAAAAAATCCAAGAGAGAGCGGACTTATACTATAGTTTATAAACTTTTTTAGAAACTAATAAACGCACCACGGTACACATTCGCTTAAAATCCAAGTCTGTAGGATCTTTGAAAGACGTGTTAGCTGGAAGTGACAGTAGGCGAAGACGGGTTTAAGTTATTTCAAAATATTTGTTCTCGCAGTAACTGTATTAGTCTAGTTTTTTTTATTATGACATTTATAAATCTCGTCTGTATGACTGCGTTTCAATTATTGTAATATTTGTCTACAAAAATTATGAAGCCTTCAGCTTTTTGGACATTTTTTTTCTCGAAAAAGAAGACCAACTCAAGTCCTTGCTTGTTTGGAGGTGGTACAAACCTTCGGAAGGTCGTGGTATCATATAAAAAATCCTAGAGAGATGGGACTTTTTTCTATGGTAAGGTAAACTTATCTATATACCAATAAAGGCAACACGGTACATATTCGATTAAAATCTAAGCCTATAGGTCCTTTCAGACACGTGCATTTTGAAGTGACAATGGGTGTTGGTGGGATAAAGTTATTTCAAAGATATGTGTTCGCTCAGTAACTGTATTAGTCTAGTCTTTTTATTATAACATTTATAAATCTCTCCTGTATGACAATCTGTGTTTCAATAATTGTGATATTTCTCAACAAAAAATATGAGACTTACAGCTTTTGAGACATTTTTATCACCAAAAAGAAGACTAACCCAAGTCTTGCTTGTTTGGAGCTGGTACAAACTTTCGGAAGATCGTGGTATCATATAAAATATCCTAGAGAGGTGGAACTTTTTTCTATACCAAGGTAAACTTATCTAGATGCCAATAAAGGTACCGCGGTACATATTTGGTTAAAATCTAAGCCTAAAGGTCCTTTCAAAGACGTAACATTTTGAACTGAAAATGGACGTTGGTAGTATAAAGTTATTTCAAAGGTATGTGTTCGCTCAGTAACTGTATTAATCTAGTTTTTTTATTATAACATTTCTAAATCTCGCCTGCATGACAATCTGTGTTTCAATCATTGTGATATTTGTCAATAAAAAACATGAGACTTACAGCTTTTGGACATTTTTATCACCAAAAAGAAGACCAACTCATGTCTTGCTTGTTTGGAGGTGGTACAAAACTTCGGAAGGTCGTAGTATCATACAAAAAATCCTAGAGAGGTGGGACTTTTTTCTATGCTAAGTTAAACTTATCTAGATGCCAATAAAGGCACCACGGTACATATTCGGTTAAAATCTAAGCCTAAAGGTCCTTTCAAAGACGTGTCATTTTGAAGTGAAAATGGACGTTGTTGGGATAAAGTTATTTCAAAGGTATGTGTTCACTCAGTAACTGTATTAGTATAGTTTTTTTATTATAACATTTATAAGTCTTTCCTGTATGACAATCTGTGTTTCAATCATTGTGATATTTGTCAACAAAAATATAAAACTTGCAGCTTTTGGACATTTTCATCCTCAAAAACGAGACCAACTCAAGTCCTTGCTTGTTTCGAGGAGGTACAAAACCTTTAGAAGGTCGTGGTATCATACTAAAAAATCCGAGAGAGATGTGACTTTTTTCTATAGTTAGGTAAACCTTTATAGAGACCAATAAACGCCGATAAAATCGAAGCCTGGGAGTCCTTTCAAAAACTCTCTTATTATGAGGTGACAATAGGCTTTGGCGCGGGTTAAAGTTATTTCAAGATATTTGTTAGCTCAGTAACTGTATGAGACTAGTTTTTTGATTATATAACATTTATAAATCTCGTCTTTAGGGCAATCTGTGTTTTTATCATTGTCATATTTGTCAATGTTGGATGTGGCTTATTTTTGATTACTTGGTATATTTAGGTTTTCATACTTAAAACTCTTGAATGTCAAATATCTGATGGACCACTGACAATATTATTCAAAACAATAGTTTTTAGGCAGTTCCAATTTATCTCCTAAATGATAATGTACTCTACTGTCATATTTCTATTTACATATATATGTTGATAAAACGATATATTCTATATCGTTCTAATATCATCTTAATATAATTTTCTATACCTTGAAAATTATATTAAGAAAAACACTTGAAAATGAATAAATAAAAATAAATGTAAGTATTTCAATTTTATTCAGCTCCAGATTAATGCATTTACAGAGATGCTAAGTTCCCACTAATCCTCCGTAATATGTGGTTTAGTCTGACCCAGTTTAACAACGCTTCGAAACAGAAAAAATATTGTATGAATCTTTATTTATTTAATTCCAGGTTTCTATGTGGAAATAATTTAATTTCTTTAAAACATTTCTGGTACGAAACGTATTAAACCTGGGTCAAATTAACCCAGATATTACGAAGATTAATGAGAGCTTGGCACCTCTGCATTTATTTTTAGCGTACTCATCTGCTCGTTTTCATCGATTCGAAAGTGCATCTTAATTACGTTGCATAAATATCAAACTTACATGCAGACACTTGTTAATTTATTTTATTCTTATGTCTAACTGTAATTATAACTCATTTCTCATCGAATTCATTATTTACATTTACCTGTAGTAACCATTTTCTGTCTCTCTATCCTTATGCAAAAAATAAGTAATTACGCCCAGAATCTGGCGATGCTTTCATATATTTTCATACTGACAGATTTTTAAGTGCTATTTAAAGCAAGTTCTGTCTTACTTTCAAATGCAGAATAAGTCTGTGAAATAGATGGTTTTAGGTGAGATCATTTCAATAATGGAAAACTTTTGAATACGTCTCTTATGAATTATCATTTGAGTTTGCAGATCCGCAGACACACTTACTGTGAGAGCTCATTTTAGAATATTTCGTGTTTTATCGTGACAGCTGTATAAATGATCTGCCATAACTATACCAGTTTTCATCTTTCAAATTAAAGTATCCAAAAAAACTATTGTGGTGTATTAAGACTCCATATTTAATTCAACATTTTAATGTTTCATTACTATATATTCTGTTGCTTACTCGCAAAACAATTTTTTAATTCAATTAGTTAACGAATAAGTTGAAATATCTGACTTTTTGGACTCCGAAAATACCAAAAATTTGCGGTCGGTAACTTTTTAAATAAACGGTTATAGAATAATAGCTTCTAACAAACAAATTCTTAATACCACCATAAAATTAAGAAATGCAGAAAGACTTTTGTGGTGTATTAAGACTTCACACTTAATTCAACGTTTTAATATTTCATTACTATATCTAGTGTTATTTACTCACAAAACAGTTTTCTTAATTCAATTTGTTTACGAATAATTTGAAATATCTGACTTTTTAGACTCCGAAAATAAAAAAAATTGCCGGTCGGTAACTTTTTAAATAAACGGTTCTAGAATAAAAGCTTCTAACAAACAAATTCTTAATAACACCATAAAATTAAGAAATACAGAATGCTTTTCGAAAGAACTTTGACTTTCTTCTTCAGGCACAAAGAAGACGTGCTACCATCTTGAAGGCAGGAGCAAGACTGAAAGTGCCCTTAAAGTAGTAGCACGTCTTCGTTACGCATAAATAAGAAACACAAAGTTCTTTCGAAAGGCCTTGCACATTTCTTACATTTATGGTGTTTTTGAGATTTTTTTTGTCTTTATTTATGTATTACACCAGTTTGATCAACATTTGAATGAAACGTACTAGTTTTATTTTCACAGAATATATACTAGCAGTCAAAATAATGGAATCCCTTTGGAAAAAATACTTTTTTGAGGTTGTATGGCTCTTAACACTACACTTTATTTTGATACTGCCATAAAAGTAAATAAATCAAATCAACGGTAAAATAAATTAACCACCAATGTATAATATAATACAGTTTGTTCAATTATTAGTATCGTGTCAAAAGTTATTAACTAAATAATCAGAAAAAAGCAGTAAAAATTGGAAATATAGATAAAAAGTAACTTTCTTTCACTTGAATGTAGCCAAAGTTTATGAATGTTTAAAATGACCGGCAGATATAATTTTATTTGTAAATTAATCAATCAAACCTAGGATAGAAATTCAACTATTAATTTCATGCATTACAACTGATAAGATGATTTTTATCAGTTTGTTTGTTGTCAAATTTTATGTGACGTTTCAATGAGCGAGCGAAAAATGCCCAATAAAATTAAGAACACATCGTAAAGATCTGACTGATTACATCGAAAATTATATCTAATAGCGACGGTAAGTAAAAAAGTCTACAATTTAAAAAAAATTAAAGAAAAACGGAGGAAAGTTAACCAAACTATCCTAATACATCCCTTAGGGATGTATGAATCACTAAAACCAAAGTGGTAAAGGCAAATAAAAGTTTGCAACAATAACTGATGATAGGGTTGGGTTGGGTTGATTTATGACGGCCAATTTTCAACACGAGGGGTATAGACCCTAGGGGGAATTTCCCTCCATGGGGGTCTTTCTAAGGGATTCTAACCCGTTTTTATGGCAAGGTTCGAAGAAAACCACGGAAAACTCCGAACGGTTAGCTCGACGAGCGCGACAGGGGTATGAACCCAGCACCTCCCGTCTGCCAGATTTGAGAGCAGAACCTCTCAGCCACTGGCGGAACAACTGTTGATAGGAGTAAACAGGGTTGTAAAAAACCCGGGTTTTTCATAAAAACCCAGCTCTGGAGGGTAGCTGGGCGGGTACCCGGGCAGCTACCCACTGCAACCCTGGGAGTAAGGAGCCTACGTTTAGATGACAGAAAAACATCATCGCAGTATGTCGAAACTAAAATGGAGAACTGCATCATGAGGTTGAAGCCAAGGATATTCTAGTGCAGACTGCAGTAGTTTTTGTTAAATGCTAGAAAGTATCTTGCCTTTTTCGGATTGGATGGCATGCTATGCCTTTGTTAGTTAAGTAAAAGAGTATAAAAATGATATAAAATCTTTTCATCTACAATGATATATAATCTTTCCTTTTTTCAGTCATCATAATTTTAGTGTGCCGGAAGTTTGATTATTCGTTAAAGTGTACTGTGAGGTATAAAAGTTTGAGAAACAGTGGTCTGGACTCTTGATTTTAACAGTGCTAAATCTCGTCTGTATGACAATCTATGTTTCTATCAATGTGACATTTGTCAATGCTGATTGGCACTTACTTTTGATTACCTGGTATACAAATGTTTCCAAACTTAAAACTTTTAAATATCAAAAAATATCATCCATCAGTAACAATATTAGTCAAAACTCTACTTTTTGATAGTTCCATTTCTCCTCTAAATGATAGTCTACACTGTAAAAAAAAGACAAATGTTCCGCGATTCCAAAAAACTTTTAGAAGCTTAAGAAACCAATATGTTTTACTGCCACTGATTTTCGGAGTAGTTCGGAGTAGTAGTAGTTCGGAGTTTCCGAGTAGTTTTTATAGTATATTAATCAATTTTTTAAACCTGGAATATAGGTTTATTGTATCTCAAGTAAATATTTTCATGTTCAACAAACGTGTTTTACAGACAAATATTATAAATTAACAGCAGTAACATTAAATTTAATATATATTTTTTAAATTCTTGCTTGTATAAATTAAGTTACGCAACTAAAAATGTTTACTTGAGAATGAATATCATCCTAATAACCGATATTCTGGTTTGATAAAACTGATTAATACGCAATAAAAACTACACGGCAAGGTTTATGAAAATCTGTGGCAACAAAATAAAGTCATTTTTATAGATGCTTCTTTAAATCTCAAAAATATATTCATTTCTGAGGTTTCTCAAGAAAAAATTTTTTTTGGAACCGTGTGTTATTGTATATTTTGTTCGTGGTTATATTGAATTTTCGCAGATTAACTTAATATTAAAAGTATATAAAATGATAATGTTTTAAAAGGATTAAAATGATAATATTTAAAAAAAAAGTCTTTTTTTTACAATGTGCAAGGGTGAAAAAGCGCAACCTTTACGCTACGGTTTATGTTAAATATAGAACAAAAGTTATATTTATTTGCATGCATTCGGTGTTTTCTTTGTTTGCACTTTTCTACTCATGCTTTTTGGTAGTAAAAAATTAAGGGGTACGCCAACCACGTGTATTTTTCGAAGGGATACAGAGGCAAAAAAGTTTGGGAAACACTGACATAGTTTATAATATTTTTAACTTCTTTTATTTAACTCAACTTGGTATTTGTATGTAAAGACGAAATTATGTAATCGATTTTAATCTCACTTCCTAATAAACTACAATTATAAAGATTATGTACACCGTTGTGTTTCTGGTGATAATACATCATTTTAATAGTTTAGGCGTTTTTCAATTAGCCGGTGGCAAGTATGATAAATCGCCAAATATTCTTTAGGATTTTAATTACATACGAGTTACTAAAACAGTGGAATTTTAAATGAGTCAAATTACGCCGCTCTCTCAAAAATGCAAACTGGCGGTGAAACTGCAACAATGAAATATTTCAAGCACGAAAAAGTAGGAAATATATTAAAAATAAGAATAATATATACTTCTTAAATAAGCTTTAATCAATAAATAGTTTAATATAAAATTATGATTATACGTTTAGAAAACAATTTAGAATTCCTGAATAGAAAGTTTAAATAATGTTTTTTTTTTTTAATCTTTCCTGTTTCGATATATTAAAAAGGAAACAAAACTAAAATTTAATTTTAATAAATTTATTAGTTGGGGCTTTGAGCCAAGCGTAAATCAAAATAGTGAATTTTTCATAATCGGGACCCATGCCAAATTAACGTATTGTAACAATTTTTTTTTTAAATAACATGAATTGCATTCCTGAAATTAGGCGTGATTTTTAAGATAAGCATTAAATACTTATAAAAGAGTGTTTTTTTCTCTTTTTTCTTTTTTTTTTACTTTTCTTTTTTTTTTATACTTATTTAATTGCAATACATCTATCTTAAACACATCTACAGTCTTACATACTTTATTCTAATCGAAGAAATATTCAATGAATAATTATAAAATTTAAACCGAATATATAATCTTTTCAATATTTAGTTTTTCCGTGCATCTATTATACATTTTTTTCGATAATTAATTTTACACAAATCTAATACATAGGACACCATAGCCAGATTTAGTCAAAAATCTTACTTTGCATAAAAAAAGTCCTTATTGAAAGAAAATTTTGAATGAAAATTATATATTTTGTGAAATTGGGATTGATTTTAATTATAAATAGCACATGAGAATTAAAAAGAAAAATAATACGTGCCTGTATGTAGGTTTATTTATTAATTTGAAAATTAATCTTCATTATATAACTGATAAAACTACGTGATAAGTGTTTTAAAAATAACCACACTTCAAAACATTTAAAGAGACAGAAATGTATGTGTTCCCACACTCATTAGTAATTTCCAAATTAGTGCATTTATTTTTAGGGTATACTCTTCACATCGTTTCATCGATTCGAAAATGAAGGTTATTATTTTAAATAAATAATAAGATTTCATGCAGGAACCTACTAAGTCATTAAATGAGAGGGTTGCTTATTCGTCCGAATCACCGAAAGTAAGACGGCATATACCGGGTGGTTATAATAGAAGTATCTTTATTTAGAGCTGTCTGTAGCTTAAAGAAATAACCCGAATGAAACCAAAATCGGTATACTTACTATTCGAGAAGGGGGAAGAAGAATGGAACAAGAAAAAAGTAATTACAATAATCACCGACAGATGGCGCTTTTGAGTGTGAAATGTAATGTGTAGTACAAGAACAAACAATTAAGGCGTAAATCCAGATGAAAATCCTAATTTACTATAAAGTGTCACAGTGAATGTGGTTACGCTTTCGCATGGCGATGCCGATCAAGTTCAGGTTCCCCATGGGCATTGTGCAGGAGGACACAATCCAGAAGGTGCACGACATGCTCAACTGCGGAATGTAACGCATCAGGAGTGATGTTTCCCACATATTGTGATAAGCGATCTTTTAATTCATTGAGGTTTGCGTCACCTCCACGGTACACAACAGCGTTTGCACCGAGAGGCTCTTAGCGCCATCTGTTGGCGATTGTTGCAACTATTTTTTTGATTGTTCTATTCTGCTTCCCCCTTTCGAATAGTAAGTGTACCGATTTTGGTTTCATTTGGGTTATTTCTTCAAGCTACAGACAGCTCCAAATAGAGATACTTATATTATAACCACCCTGTATGTACCTCTCCCTTCCAACTCAGAGATACTTCAAGGATGGGGGGAGGCGATAGGGGAACAAAGAACACTTGCAATTTTTTTTTTTTTTTTTTTACTTTAAAGGAATGTTGGTATTTTTGAGTTAGTCTATTTCACATAACCACAATAAGTGATAAATAGTAGGAGATTTTCTTTCATTTATTTTTCTTTTCTTTTCTTCTTTTTTTATCTTTTGAACTGATGTATCCGTTCACTAAGATGTAGAACTGATTAAGTAAATGTAGCAATGATTAAGTAGATCTGATGTAGCACTGATTGTAGTACTGATGTAGTAAGATGATTCAGTGCAATAGAAGCATTATTTAAAGCAATATAATTCTACAGATGCACTGCAGTTTTAAAACATTGAGTAATTATTAATACTCTCAAGGATTATATTCATATAGGTAATTAATTTTTTTATATCATGTTGGAAAAATCATTTTTAATAGCATTTAAAAAAAAAATTATAGCGAAAAGAACATTAAAATTTTGCCCTTTTGCTGAACGGTCAGAAGGGCTACATAGTTGCATATTGCTTGCCATCGCTACAAAATTTAGAAAAATCTCATAAAACATACCGATCATTGTTATAACGATTGCAATGTTGTGAATTGAGATTATGAAACTTCATTAGTCATCGCTTTTTTCCAATTGTTCTAAAAGTGTTGTTCAATATACCCTGTATACTGAAAGCCCGATCATGGAAAATAAGTACAAAAAATAACTTCTATTGAACAAATTTCAATGTAGTTTTTATTAATTCCTATTTTATATTTATGTGTATCTGTAATTAAAATTAACCTATTCCTCACTGATTACACAATGTTCATTTAAGTTAAAACCACTTTTCCTCCCTCTTTCTTAATGCAAAATAACCAGCAGTTACGTCCCGAATCTGGCGATGCTTTCATATCTCATTATATCGAGAAATTTCGAAATGCTATTCAAAATAAAACAAGTTCTGTCTTAGCTTCAAATGCAGAATGAGTCTGTGGAAATGGATGGTCTTAGGTGAGATTATTTCCATTATGCAAAATTCTTGAATGCGTCTCTTATACGTGATGATTTATCATTTGGGTAGCATGTAGATTCACAGACTTACTTTGCGTGGGTGGCCATTTTACAAGGTTTCGTGTTTGTTATAGACATCTTTAAAAGTGGTCTACCGTAAATACATCAGTCTTCATCTTTAAAATTAAAGTAATGGTTCATGCTCTAGAAAAATTTCTCCGGTGCATTAAACATTTGCCTTTTGTTTTAAAATTTTATATACAAAACATAGAGCAATGGATTGTCAGAGAGAGATTTCATCCACTGAGCTGACATGCAAACATGAGTTTCGTTTTCTGTACATTGAAACATCGGTTAATTAGTACTTCCTAAGACTGTAATGTTGCATCGAAAGAGGAAAAATATGTGTGAACTGATAAAGAAGTTAAGTTTTAATTTATGTAAGATTACTTTTATTTTCAATTTCTTACATTCCGACAGATAGACTAATCATTGGTGAATACAGAGGCAGTAAATATATGATAAAAGATGAATAAAGATTGACTATGTCGAAAAATTTCAATATGTGTTTGTTGATGATAATATTGTCTTATGCCCCCTAGCCGACCGAAACGACAACTTCGGTTCCAAAGGCGCTAGAAATGAGGTCACGGCTTTCATTTAACGAGGCACCACATGAACAGAATCCTTATTTTTGGCCTCAAAGTTTTCACAAAATTTTCATCTTTACCGGAATGCAGGTTGAACTTCTGGCTCACTTTCTCCCACCTATAAAAATTCCCGCAAAAAGTCGCTTCATATTACTGATTTAACGTTCTGTATAATATTCCTAGGTGGTCATCCGTCCATTTATTTCACTCTATGCATTTTCATTTGTGTGTTCGGGTGAAAACCGATGCATTACAGCATAGACGGACGTTGGCCAAAAAAATCGACATTATATTTAAATGAAATATTTTTTTATTAAAGTTAATTTAATTGTTTTATAAAGGCAGCCTGAATAGTTGTTATATTGTAGTTGAGTGTACATAGAGATATACTTTTTTATGTAAAAACGTGGAGTTATTCTCAATATTTGGTCTACACCATGATATATGACACCATTAATCCGCATCGTACACTTTAACAGTACAATTTTTCGTCTATAAAATAATCTATATTTTCCCCATTACCAAATTTAATGGTCTTAGTGACCACTTATCTGTGATCATCTGTTACCTGTAGGTTTGTTAACTTTAAACTCTACATTCTAAAATATCTGGGGGTTCAGTGACAACATGAGTCAGATTTCAACAGTCCTTTTTTGTCT
This sequence comes from Maratus michaelseni, assembly GCA_963931845.1. Lineage (NCBI taxonomy): Eukaryota > Metazoa > Arthropoda > Arachnida > Araneae > Salticidae > Maratus > Maratus michaelseni. The sequence goes on along the minus strand of OZ007587.1, from coordinate 387,504,734 downwards.
GTATGACAGTGTAGCATGTATTCCTTATATTTTTCTATACATAACGAAAAAATGATGTGATAGTAGTTCTAAAATTAACACACTTGAAAATAAATAAAGAGAGTTTAAGAGTTCCTACTTTATTTTCTTATTTCCCAATTAATGTGTTTATTTTTAGGAGACACGTGAAATCATTTCAACGATTCTTTAAAAAGATTACAAGCCTACATGAAGATATTTGTTAATTTATTTTATTCTTATGTGAAACTATAATTAAAATTAACCTATTTTTCGATGAATTCATAATTTTCCTTTACTTTAACTACTTTCCTGTTGTCCACCTTTATAGAAAATCACCAGTAATTGCAGCATGAATCTGGTGATGCTTTCATATTTCATCATTCTGACAGATTTTGAAGTGTTAGTTTTAAATGCAGAATGAGTCTGGGAAAATGGTTGGTTCTAGGTACTTTTGCATTATTTCCATGAAGCAAAAGTTTCGGACACTTCGTTTCTGCGTAACGAGTTATCATTTGTTTATGTAGATTCGGAGATGCACTTGGCGTAAATGCTCATTTTAAGAGATTTTCTGTTTGATCTGGACGTTTGTATAAATGGTTTGTCATAAATATACCAGTTTTCATCTTTGAAATTAAAGTATCTAGAAGAGCATATTAAGAATTCGTATTCAGTGCAACATTTTAGTAATTCATATGTATAAAACCGAGAGCGATGAGTGACTAAGAGTAAGAGATACGGAATGACAGAAAGTAAGGAGTTAATATCTTCTTAATTGATATACAAACTTCAGCTTCGCTTTTATATTTATGAAAACGTGTTTGAAGACTGTCCGTATTTTCTAAGGCTGTGATGTAATTTGTTGGAAAAATGTAAAAATTTTATGTGAAAAAAATTCATTTTTAAAATTAAAATAATATTTCACAAATCCTGAAAACATTTCTCTGTCTCCACTCGGAATTCGCATTGATTCACTATTTTAAAATTTCTTTTACAAAACAAAGAGAGAGATATATATAACATGATGTCAACTTTCATTGGGAATTGCAGTTTCTATTTAATATTTATCGAAATATAAGTAGTTGAATGGGTATTTTCTAAAGCTGTGCATTGACAAATGGAAAATGTTATGCTATTAGATACAGTGATTCAATGTTTCAATTTATGCTACATTAGTTTTTATTCTGAATTTCTAAAATGGGTTTTTATATTTCTAGATAATTTACAACCGATTGGTTCATATGAAATAAACATTGATGGCAAAGACACAAAGATAGACACTGTCTGATTAAAGATAAATAAGAAAAGACTATGTTGAAAGAATCCAATATTAAGTAATTAAATGATTTGATTTATATTTACGTTTATTTATTTATCTATTTTTTTAATAGAAAAACAGACCGAATTGAGTTGTAGTTTAATAAACAATGAAACTCTCCATTTTTACTTCAGATTTTAAAGTTATTAAAAATCAAAAGTTATTAAAGTTATTAAAAATAAAAAGTTATTAAAAAAAGTTATTAAAAATAAAAAGACATTAAAGTTATTAAAATATTTGCTTGCTCAGTAACTGTATTAGTCTAGATTAGTCGTTCTCAACCGGTGTGCCACGGCACAGCAGTGCGCCGTGAAAGAAATTCAGGTGTGCAGCAAAAAAATTAAATAAAGTTGCATCAAATTTTTAAGAATTAACAGCAAAATATCAAAACAGTAATGTCCAATATGTCATAATATATTATTTACTTTGAAGTGAGTTTTAGTAAGAAAGGTCACATTACTTGAAAGTCTAATTCTTGTATTTATAAGAGTATACGAGAAAATCATGTAATACTATTTTAAGATCTAAATATTTCAATAATAGATATGATAAATTATATGATAAATTTAATTATTTCATAGAAAAATTATGTCTCTTTAAGGCGATAAATTACAATAGAAAATGCTGTAGAATTGGCTGTTGCAAAATGATTTAAGAGTATGTCTATTCAAAAATTTTATTTTACAAAGGCCTGTGCAGAACAGTCTAGCTCGAATATCTCTTTAACTGTAAGTATATATCAAAGAAAAATTAACTATAAGAATTTTAACTATAACAAATCCTTTTGCCATTTTTTTTGGATCGGATCGTGTATTCTGCTTATGTTAGTAAATAAATTAATAATAAAAGTAAAAATAGTTTTTCAAAAAATACTATTTTATAAGCATTCCCTATTTATCTTTAAAACCACGAATAATTTCATACCTGCAATGCATGTATTTAAAAAAAAAAAAAAAAAAAAAAAAAAAAAAATACAATGCGGTTATTTCGCATGGGCTCCGAATTATTGAAAATTCCTCGGTGTGATAAAATAGCATTATTTAAACTATCTACTCAGGATTTGTACATTGTGTTCTCCACGTATAATCGTAATTTTATTAATATTATATTATTAAATGGTAAGAGAGAATTTTATTGAATTATTACACTCTTTAATTTTCATTTATATTTTCATATTTCTAGTAATAAAAATATTTCGTTCTTGAAATTTCCCAACCCGTTTACTTACCTTGGAGGGAGTGGCTTGACGCCATTGTTTTTGTATCTCATAAACAGTTGTAAACATAAAAATTTCTTGTCGATTTATCACCTGAAGCCAGCTAACGGAAAAATGTCATAAAATTAATTTATTAATTTATAATTATGTTTAAAAAATATTATTGTCATCGGAAACGCATCTGTGTATATGATTTTTATAATCCTAGCCTATCAGGAAATGGGTGAAAAATCAAATTCAAAATCTATGCATACAAATACGTAGTTAAGTTAAATAAAAGAGTGTAAAAATGTTATATAATCCTTTCATATATAATGATATATAATCTTTCCCTTTTTAGGTAGATGCCGTAAGAAATACTAACTATTACATTCTCCCCTATGTTGGAATTTCTGAAATTTTTTTCCAGATCTACGCCGATCATGACTCTTAGAACCCAAAACCACCCCCAGTTCAACACTTTATCTAGCTATATCACTTTTTATGGACACGATAACTTTCATAATTCTGCACAAATCTCTTCCAAACCGATACATAAAATCAAGGGGTAGAAAGAAAATCTCGGTCAAGTTCGTTAATGGGCAAAATCAGACCAAGGAGCAGGGGGGGGAGGAGAATGGGGGGGGGGCTTTTTGTGAAAACAGATTAAAACCATAATTTCTTAATTATGATACACATCGAATCCGTTAAAAGTTATTATTACTTCTAGTAAAAAGGCCAAAAATTTATGTATGACAGATTTTTCATATCGTTAAAAATTGCCTCAAATTATGTGTGTGTGTGGGGGGGGGGGGGTAATAGCGATTTAAGAAGAAAAAAAATCATAACTTCGTCATTTCACAAGATATTAAATCCACTTAAATTTATTATAAATCTTTTTAATATTATCTACAACTTTCATATTGACAAGTTTTGTATAGGATCAACTCTTAAAGCAAAATAAAAATTAAAAATTAAAAAAATCCCTGAAGGCTCTCCCCACAGGCACAGGTAGATTACGAAATGGGCGCTTCCAACTGCAAAAACACATTCTTCTTCTGTAATTCCCAATAACCAGGCGCCCCATGGTCTGCGTCTTCGAAATCTACCTGTGCTCGTAGTCCGAACCATCAGGGATTTTTTTTTTATCATCATAATCTTAGTGTGGCAGGGAAGTACAGATTGTCAGAAAATTATTGGACGCATTTCAAAATTATGTGACATAAAAACTAGATAGTATAGAAACAAAATGTGTCTACTAACTTACAATAGAAGTACAAAAATTAATACATCTCGATGCGAGATCCCTTCGTTACGTGTAGTAACTATGTCCAAGTGATACTCGATTTCATTTCAGGTATTTGAAAGCATCTGAGGAGTTATAGATAGAACAACAACTGTGATATGCTGCTTCAGTTCCTGCAAATTAGTACAAGGCGTCTGATACACTCTATCCTTCACATAATTTCACAAGAAAAAATCCAACGGGGTTAAATCTGGAGATCAAGGAAGCCAAGGAATCGGACCACCACGACCAATCTATCTTTTGGGGAAAATTCTAATAACAATATTGCGAAAAAGAAACTTTCGGAAACATGTTATTAATAAGTGACATCGAAAAGCCATACCACTGTTCTTATCTTTTTAACACTTTCCAACCTAGTTGAAAAGTGTTTATATGACTTCTGTTTGTCTGCCGTATGGCCGTCTGCCGTCTGCCGTCTGTCCGTGCTCTAACTCCCGTAAATATACTCGGATTGTCCTGCAATTTTTATATGTTGTTGTCGTTATCTATATCATATTCCCTATGTCAACGGAAGTGTGTAGCACTTATAGTTTGTTTTACAGGGACACTCAAAAGAATTCCGTTATACTATTACGGTCTATGGGGAAAAATCATTTTCGGTTTATTTTAACGATGTTACACAATTTCAAACACATTGTAATTGATATATATCATGAAGGTGCATTACAAGAAGCTTAATATGGCATAGGGTGTGTATAGCACTTATAGTTACTTTACAGGGACAGTCAAAATAATTCCGTTACATTACGTCTATGGAGAAAAATCGTTTGCGATTTAATTAAATAATGTTTCACTATTTTAAACGCATTGAAATTTATATATAACACTAAGGTGCATTACAAGAGACTTACTACAGAATATTGTGTGTATAGAAGTCATCGTTCATTTACAGGGACACACAAAATAATTCTCTACTGTCTGTTAACAATAATTCCTGAAATTGCGTTTTAAGTTGCTGAACGCGACTTTAAATTTAACTCACTTTTTGTCTATTATTTGGTGTGTATAAATTCTGTAGATCATATACAGGGCAACACAAAAGTTCCCAAACACATTTCCGTTTATTGACAGAAACTCCAGAATGAGAATTTTAAACTGTGCTATGCGTTTCCTAACTAAACTAAAATTTTTGCATCCTATGTAGTATATATACAAATCTATAGATCATATACAGAGCTGAATAAAAGTATTCGGATATTTTTCCGAATATTGTATATGTTAGAAATTTCTGAAATTAACACTTTTTAAATATGTTATGCGTTTTCCAAATTGTTTAGTTAGATGTTATCGTTCAGTTTATTAAACGGTAATGATTTGTAAAATTATTTTGGAAGCGTTGGAAAGAGTTACATAATCTATGCTTGACGCATGATTTTTCGTTCTTGTTTTTTCATAATTTCGTAATGTGTCCAATAATTCTCGGACACCCTATATAATTATGAGATTAAGTGTGCTGTGAGGTAAGCCCTGATAGAGAAGCCCTGATCTAGATTCTTTATTTCAACAGTGCTTAATCAAGTCTGTATGACAATCTATGTTTCTATCAATGTGATATTTGTCAATTTTGGTAGTCACTTGCCTTATTCCTATATCTACCCTATTTATTTATAATCCTTATGGGACGATTTCATGAAACATTTTTTGAAACGCTTAAATTAGGAATTTGTTGAACGATGGCGGTAATATAATTTTAGTATGTTGTTACAATCACCTACAGCATGTTTTTGCTTGAAGAGGATGTATAAGTATATAGTACTTATAGTTATTTTACAGTATTGCACAAACGAATTCGATTACATTACCGTTTTTGGATGGTAATTACTTGAAATCCATTTTAGGTCCATTGAGTGATTTGAAAGTTTACGAAATTTTTATTATTGCGGCATGTACTCCATTGAAAATATGGGATGTAACATTTATAGTTTTTCTTTTTTACAAGACAAAACAAAATGATTCAGTTGCGTTACACTTTATCGCCAATTCCTGTTAAAAGAGATATTTTCTATTACCTTTATTAAACCAATGATGGGTCATATATCTCTATGTATAACTATGTCTTCAACTAACTTTTCGAAGGCATTTTAAACTCACTTCCAATGAACGAATTTTTCTCAAATCTTCAGAATAAACCTCCGCTATTATCAAATTTATCTATTGGTAAAAATTTCAGATTATAGTTTTTGTTTACACCAATAAAGCTTCTGGGGGGGGGGAGGGATTGCACAACTAAAATTTTAAAATAGATTTTTTTTTAACTGTTTTCTCAGGTGCAGCAATATTTGAAGTTAAAATTAACTAGGATAATTTAAACTCAACATTATTTTACATCTATAACGCCTAAATTAACCAAATTTAAATAAAAGTCCCTTTTTAATGTTTCACTGTATGACAGCCGCACTCAAGGTAAAAATAGGTAGTACAGATTGAACAAATTTTCGTTTGCGTTTATAGTATCCTCTGATGGGAAATAGGGTAACAATATTTAAGTAAAATTGATTTTTTATGTTTCATTGTATGACAGATAGAAAATTTAAACTAAGTAGCAGATATGTAACATAATTTTCGTTTGCATTTATAGCGTTCCTTGGTAGGAAATGGGTTAAATAAATTTAAATAAAATTGATTTTTTATGAGTTTTTTAAAAATAAATCTCCATAATAAGCTTTTGCCACGGGAAAATTTGTTTTGATAAAATCTTTTATATTGTAAGGGGTTTTTTTCTTACGCTAGTAGCAGGCCTGGTGGGAAATTGCATAACTAAGATTTTAAAATAGATTTTTTTTATGTTTTCTCATATGGCATCCATACACCTTTAAAATTAGACAGTACAGATCCAACAATACTTTCTTTTATGCTAATAACGTCCCTTTTGCGTTTATAACACCTTCTAGCAGGAAATAGCTCATTATATAATTTTATTTTCATGTTTTACTGTGTGAAGACATTTACGGTGATTACTTTGAATTTAAACATCTTATCTAAGATTAGCAAACAAAATTTTAAATTATGAATAAAGCAATATTCATTCATCAAGCAATTATGAATAACCACAAATTAGCAATTCACTACTGATACTAAACAATCAACTAATTGGTTACATAAAACAGTCAAACGCAAGATTATATGCAATTAATCTGTTAGGCGGGCTGTCCATTCATACCCAATTAAAATTTCTTTAAATTCTCTTAAATACAAGAATTTTAAATTCGTTATTGGGATAGATTAAATAGTTTTCCAATCCAATGGATGAATTAAGAATAAGTTGGCAACGTGCGAGCCTGCTGAAATTCCGGGAATTTGCGCACGAACAGGGGGAAAAGCTCTCTGGTATATGTATTAATAAAACGATGTGTTCGGAAAATTTTCACGAAAATAAAGTAGAAAAAAAAATAAAAACACTTAAAAATGAATAAATAGAAAGAAACGTAAGTATTTTAACTCTCTTTACTGCCCCACCAGTGGCTGAGAGGTTCTGCTCTCAAAAGCTGGTAGGCGAGAGGGGCTGGGTTCAAACCCCTGTTGCGCTCGTCGACCTAAACGCTCGGAGTTTTCCGTGGTTTTCTTCGAACCTAGCCGTAAATACGGATTAGAACCTCTTAGAAAGCCCCTTAGAAGATAGAAAGATTATTTCTATAATGGAAAAATTTAAATACCTATCTTATGCCTTATAAATTATGATTTAGGTATGCAAATTCCCAGACACACTTTCCGTGAGTGCTCAGATTAAAAGATATCTTGTTTGATTTAGACATCTGTATAAAGGGTCTGCCATAAATATACCAGTTATCATGTTTTAAATAAAGTAATGGTTCTTCTCGAGAAAGACTTCACTGGTGCATTAAAAATTCGCCTTTCGTTTTTAAATTTTATATACATATTAAAAACATACAGCAATAGAGTGTCAGTTAGAGAGATAACATCCTCTGAGCTGACACGCAAACTTCAGTTTAACTTTAATATTTATTGAAAGTTAGATTAATTCGTACTTGCTAAGGTTGTAGTGTTGTATCGAAAGAGGAAAAGTGTGTGAAGAAATAGAGTGGTTAATTTTATTTAACATTATGATGGAGATTCACATATTTATAGTTAAAATTTTGTAAATTAATCGTGTTTCCTCTTTTAGTTATTTTTAATTCTGTCGCGCAACTGTGAAAAGAAAATCTCTTTCCTTTCTACTTAAAATTCGATGATTCTCATACTTTTTTATCGCAGCTAGAAATGACCCTTTGCTAGTGTACATGTACTAAATTCTTCCATATGCCTTATGAGCTTGCGGTTTTCATATGAGAAATGAAATCATTTTCAGTTTGGCATCTGCGTACCTTCCTAATGCACTCATTTTGGATCACAGAAGAAATAAAGAAAAATAAAATGTAACGTCTATTTCTCGATACATCTGCATGCTTAAATTCCTGCAGATGTTAAGGTCGGACAGTTGGTTTTCTGTTTTTTATAAAGATGTTGATATGGTAATCTGGTTTGGCGGTTTGCGTTCAAAAACTTAGAATATATTTCTCCCAAACGATTTATTCTTCTTGACGCTATGGGTATACGCGAATAAATTTGTGGCATCTCAAAAAAAAGCCAATTCTATGCTGAATCTTCATGATGTGAAGTTGTACTGGTTCTGAGGGATGGTGGACCGCCTCATTTTTTCAACTATATTTCTTCAAATAAAAAAAGTTTTACCGTGGAATCCTCAAGTCTCCTATATGTTTCTTTACGGTATGAGAGCCCACTGGTTCTTGCTTAAAGCTCAGGACGCGAAATTCCCGCTCGCCATTGGCGAACAAATATTTAAGGTTGGTGTGTAAGTTTCGTCTTTTAAAATGTTGTGCTTCAAATTTAACTATATACGCTCAGAATATCGTGTCTCAATCCAGCGACACGCAGAAATTTTTAAAATCAAGCGACGGTATTTATCTTCCAAAAGAAGAAAAACTGTGGCGTCACCCACTTCCATTTTTCTCCGATGGAAGAACGAATTCTCCCCCCTCCTCATTTGTCCCCCCTGCTTTCGCCCCGCGCAAGCGCCAAGGCCACTTATTTCGCTTCCGAGGCCAAATCTGATCGCTCTTCACGCCTGCACGAAGTGAATCGGGTTTCGCCACCTAAGCGCAGCTGCTTGAAACACGGTAAACATTATTCTTTTGGACCAAGCGAACAGGAATTTTTGAACCAAATATCCATCTCGGGGATAATCAAGGTGCAGCTGAGAAATATTAAAAATGGGGAGCAAAAGTTTGTCTTTAAGAGGGAGATTAATTACGATTCAAAGATATACATCACAGAAAGACTACACTGTATGTCAACAGATGTGTTAACATCTCTGCATATTTTTGACACTTTGCGTTATCCTCCTAAACAAAAAATTCTTGAAATTGGGATAGAAGAAATAAAGAAGCTCTTCATATATCTGAACCAAATCTCTTTAATGAGAAAGTGGATATTATATTGGTAGAGTGGGCAGAATTCAAGTTTATGTTCCCTTCACTAATACTGAAATATATGCTGGAGAAGTTTCACAGTGAAAAGTGTTCAGCAAGATTCCCCAATTTGCTCCAGATTCTAACATTTTGTGCTGTTCTACCAGTGAGCACAGCTTCGTGTGAGAGAGGCTTCAGTTGTCACAACAGACTCAAGACTGCATACAGGAACTCTCTGAAGACTGAGACACTAGATGATTTGCTCTGAATTTCTATTAATGAACCCACCCTCACAGAGTTTGAGTCTACAGCTGCGATTGACAAGTAGTAATTCAGTACAGAAAGACAGCGCTACACAAACACGAAGTGCTAAAAGTACAGGAATCTTTTTTACATGACTTTTTAGTGGTATGTGACAATTTCTGTAACCATTGAAACCGTATGGTAACCTTATTTTGAGTTAATATATTTTTTTCTTTCGCAATAAATGTTTCGATTTTTCGGTTTCTACATTATGTTATGATTTCGGTCACCAGAAAGTTCTTCATACTACATATGTTAGCATTTTAAAAAATGTTCATATTTTTCATAAATTTAAAATATTCCGGATTTAACAGACAGCTCCTACAAAAAATGATAAATTTAAATTCAGTTTGTCATAAATAGTTCCTTTCCTGGACAGATGTGGTGGCCGGCGTTGCTGTCTGAATAAATGTCAAATAGTGGCGAGCAAAAGTTTTAGTTTGGCTAGTACCTTTTCAAATGAAATTTCATGCCCTGTGGCGTATATGTACTACCTGTCATATACGATAATCTAGAGGTTTTATTTAATTATCAGGAAAGTATAACTAACTTCGACTGCTAACAACCTGACAAACATTACTTTTATTCTAAATTTCTAACATTGGGACAGACAGACCAATCGGCTGTGAATATGCAGATATACAGATAGAGTAAATATATTATAAAAGATAAAAAAGGAGAGACTCAGTTGAAATTTTTCAATATGTCGTTGGTAATGATGATATTGTCTTATGCCCCCTAGTCGACCGGAACAACAACCCATATCCTAAAGGCGCTGATCAATCCCTAGGGTCCAGCTTCCATTTAAAGTCTCACCACATGTGCGATAATCTGGTTTTTGAACTTGAAGTTTTCCCCAAAATATCATCTTTATCGGAATGAAATTTGCACGTTCCGCTCAGTACCTCTCTCCCACCTGTAAAACTCTTAAAAAAAGATCTCTCAATATTATTGAATTTACGTGCTGCAGTAATATTCCTAGGTGGGCACCTGTCCGCCTTTCTCCTTCTGTGCATTTTCACTTGGATGTTTGGTTGAAAACAGGCGCATTTACAGCATAGATGGACGTTGACCAACAAAACTGACATTCTAGTTCGATGAAATATTTTTTTTAATTAAAGTTAATTTCTTATTTTTTATAATGATGGTCCGAATAATTGTTACGTTTTTTAATCGACACGGAGATATACTTTTTTATATAAGAACTTGGAGTTGTTCACAAATTAATTGGTAAATCAATGATACAATTAGTGTAGATCGTAGGTTGTGACAGTGCAATTTTTGTCTATAAAATAATCTATATTTTCACCATTACCAAATATAATGGTGTTGGTGACCACTTATTTTTGATTATCTGTTATATGTAGGTTTGCTAACTGTAAATTTTATATCTGGTGGATCAGTGAAAACATGAGTCAGTTGCCAAGTATTCAAGAATCCATTTTTTTCTCCATTACAGTCAATATATTCGTTGTATGTGTTTTATATTTAGTGATAAAATGATGTGTTAATGTTCTAAAATTACCACACTTGAATATAAATAAAAGAGAAATGAAATGAAAGAGTTCCTATTTTGCTTTATCATTTCCAATTAATGTATTTATTTTTAAGAGACTAATCAAATCGTTTTTTTTTTATTCGAAAGTAATTACTTAATACAAATTAGAATACCGCATTCAGATATTTATTAAATTATTTATTCTAAAATTAAAATTAACCCATTTTTCGATGAATCCATTATTTTCATTTACTTTATCTACCGTACCTACTCTTTACCTTTATGGAAAATCGGCAATGATTGCATGAATCTGGTGACGCTTTCTTATCTCATCATTCTGACAGATCTTGAAGTGCTATTCAAAATAAATACTGCTTTAGTTTTAAATGCAGAACGAGTCTGCGAAAATGGTACATTTGCATCTAGGTACTTTTATACTATTTCCATAAAGCAAAAGTTTCGGACACTTCGCTTCTGCGTGATGAGTTATCATTTGTTTATGTAGATCCAGGGATGTGTACTTGGCGTGAGTGTCCATTTTACGAGATTTCGTGTTTGCTCTAGGCATTTGTATAAATGGCGTGTCGTAAATATACCAGTTTTCATCTTTTAAATTAAAGTATCTAGAAAGATTTCTGTAGCGTATTAATAATTCATATTTAAAACGACATTTTAGTAATCCACGTGTATAAAACAGAGATCGATGAGTGAGTGACAGTAAGAAGTATGGAATGACAGAAAGTAAGAACTGGTATACCAACTTCAATATCGCTTTAATATTTATAAAATCTTAGATTATTTCGTATTTTCTAAGGCCCCGATGTAGTTTTCAAAAGGAATGTGAAAAAGTTTCGTTTTTTAAAGTTGAAAAGTCGAGAGTGACTCCACCCGACTTTCCAAACACAGTGTATGTCTCCAGAAAGGAAAATCAGGCGTCAAACTTCGATTATGAAACACTTTCCAACACTTCCAGAATACTTTAACAAAACTTCATCGTTTAATAAGATAAATAAGACACGTCAGTGAACATTTTAGAAAACGCATAACACATTTTAATACCAGACTTCAGCAATTACCACTCATAATCGTAAAAGCATTTGAATTCTGCTATGTATACTTGTATTTAATCTATAGATTTGCATATATTCTACATAGTGTTCAAAAATTTTGTTTAATAAGGAAATAGTTGAAATTAACGCATCTTTAGCATTTTCTACTTATAGGTTGAAATATACTTGAACTATTTTCAACAGTACTGTATATTCCCTACAGATTTTTATACACCCCGCATATTAAGCTAAAATTTAATTCAGGATAAAAACGCTTAAAACTATCACACTTCCAGAATTTATCATCCATAGGCAATCATGTATTCAGTTCTTTGCATGTCTCATTTATAGTACACATACATCTCAGTATAGTAAATATAGTTCAGCTGGAAAGTGCATAAATCAACTAAAAACCACTTTTAAGCGATTCACGCTCAGATACAGTAATACTTCCGAATTACTTTGTGCAATGCTGTGTATGATGTATAAGCATTTATACACACAGCGTAGTATGAAAATATTTAGTTAAAGTTAAAAAGGCATACCATAACTGAAAACGTACTTCCAGCAATTTTTGCTAATATCCAGTATTTCGGATACAGTACTGTACCCGACACTTTTTGTGTCCCCCTGTGAATACACGATAAATGCATTGCAGATCATATTCTACACCAAATATCTTGTACTAAACCTCAGTAATGTGTTTCAATTTTTATTATATTTGAAATGATGTTACATAATTAAAATACGCTGCAAACAATTTTTTCTGTAGACAATTATGTAAAGAAATTCTTTTGTGTGGCCCTGTAAATGAATAAAAATGCTTTGCTCCCCATATTCTACAGAATGCATGTTTTTGTGCACTTTATAAATGCATATCACTTTCATCATGCTTGAAATGGTGTCACATCATTAAAATACATTTGAAACGAGTTTTTCCCATTGACTGTAATGTAACGAAATACTTTAGTTATCCCTGTAAGCGATCTATAAATGGTATACATTTCATTTTTATTACCGATCATAGCGATTAACATCAATAACATATACAAAGTACGAGGAAATCTGAGTATAATTACGAGAGTTGGAGTACGGACAGGCGGACTGATGTACAGACAAACCGAAGTCATAAGCACTTTTCAACTGGGTTAGAAAGTGTTAAGAGGACATTTTTATGAATTTCTGGCACGTTCAACCGAACAGGATGGCCTAAAAAAAGATTTTAGTTTACATCCCTGCCGGTGGGGAATAACTGCGAGCTACAAACAACTATTGAAAACTTCTGAAAACGAAGATCCCCGACGAAAACTTCGTCTGGCTCTGCCAAGGACGGAAACTGCGTGAGATCTCCTAATCCTCGATCAAATTAATTTCGACAAATTAACATTACACTGACATTATTTGACAGAGACAATACTTAAATGGAGTACAAAGTAGAATAATATACAATAATAACGTATTCCAGATCATACTTGTACTGAATATCAACATAGTTTGCTTAAAGTTAATAACACAAATAAAATTTAAAATGCTATACGACAATTAAACTGATATATACAAAACTTTTACCAAATACTAACAATTGTTTTGTCAAAGATTATTCAACTTATCATAGTGTGTATACACTTTTCAAATTCAAATATTTATAAAATTTATGCCCATTGTTCCCTCTTTCCTTTACTGTACATACATTTTGTCGGATTCGTTAGCCTAAATTTCTATTACTTTTTCTTTACCCTTCTTTTTCCCCCTTCCTTTTCTTTTCTCACTTTTTTTTTTTTTAATATTGTGCATACACTTACCAATTTCAGTTATTATCAAATCCTTTAACCAAATTCTTATACTGTGCTTGCATATTACCAAATTAAAATATTGAACACAATGAATATACACAACGAGATGATGGTGATCTCCCAAGTTTTGCGAGGTTACTGAGTTAATATATGGCATTAAAACTTGAATATATATGGCAAACCATTTATATAGATGTCTAGATGAAACACGAAATCTTGTAAAATGAGCACTCGCGGCAAATATCTCTGTGAATTTGCATACCCAAACGATAATTCAGCGAGCGTAAAAAGCATATAGTAAAGTTTACCGCATTAGAAATGTATTCAAAAGATTTATATTATGGAAATAATCTCACCTAAAACCATCCGTTTTCCCAAACTCATTCTGCATTTAAAACTGAGGCAGAGCTTACTTTAAATAGTATACTTCAAAATCTGTCAGTGACAAATGAAAGCATAGTGAGACTCTGGGCGTAATCATATTTTTATTGCATAATGATAGAGCGAAAGAAAATGGTTATTATAGGTAAATGAAAATAATGAATTTAATTATAAATGGATCAATGTTAATTACAATTAGACATAAGAATAAAATAAATTAACATGTGTCTGCATGTAACCTTGTTATTTATGCAGAGTAATTAATATTCACTTTCGAATCGATGAGAACGAGGTAATGAGCATGCTAAAAATAAACGCATTAATTTGTAAATGAATAAAGCTGAATTACCTACATTTCTTTTTATTTATTAATTTTCAAGTGTTATTATTTATTTATTTTTAAGGTGATTTTCAGAACACATCGTTTTAATGGTTTTAATGGCCATGGTTTGTTGCGAAGAAATATAAATTTCTGTGAAGAAGAATACAAGTTTCGTTAACTTTCGGTAATAATGCATTAGTATATCTCACTGTAATTCCATAGTCCCATTCAGATTGCCAGTTTTGAGTAGCTGAATGCTTCAACGATTTTTTAAGCGCTGATTTCAGAAATGGGAAGAATCGCTGAAGCGTTGGTTCTTGAATACTTGTTGCTTCTTTTGATAACTTATCAGCTATTTCGTTACCGAGGACACCCGTGTATCCACGAATAATGAAACCATCTGGGGCCTCCGTGGCCGAGTGGTTAAGACACCATTCCGCTAATCGCTTGAGAGCGTAGGAGTCAGGTCGGCGGGTTCGACTCCCGCCAGCTCCATTGCACACACTTTGTGGAGCTCCCGGATGTAACTCTCTGGTGTTGTAAATTTCCTTGTGGCTATCTCGTCCCTGTATATTGTCGATGACTTATAAGCGGGCACTTGATGTCAAGCACAGAAGTCAGATGTATGTTCTTAACATGAACCTAGATACCTGGACCGGAATCCATAATGGGGATTTTGCTTGAAAAATAGTCCTTGAAATTTAGTTGATCTATAAGCCATCAGAGGGCGCAACGATTCGCAGCGATAGCAGATTTACATGCAAAGAATAGGAGAAGTTACAAATTTTTCTAATTTTAATTAATTTAAAGAGCTCTTAAACACATTATGGCCAGAAATTGTTTTGCTCCGGGTTGTGATACTGGATATCCCAGCTCTTTAAAGAGAAATAAAGCCTTAGGAAAAAAGAATCCGAGTTTATTTTCTGCACCTAAGGAAGTTATGGCTATTTTATTTTGAGCTAAAATATCTGTTATCTAACAAAATAATTACTGTTTTAAGCTATATAAATGTTAATATATGTGTTAATTAACACTCATCCATCTCTATTGTCAAATATGTTACTTAATTATTTGTTATAGTGCAATTAAAAATTAGGTCTATTGCTACAATTTTGACATGTTATCACTTACTAAATATATTTGTATTAATATCGATCACATTTTAAATTCGTGAATATATAAACAACGATTTTTATTTTATTTTTAAAATAGAGCTAGTTGTAACTGTCTAAAAGTATATTGTTTTATCCATAAAAAAAATGCCGCCAATATTTGTTGAAAATCTGTCAAAATCGAAAACAAAACTGTCGTGTGCATTCTATAACTACTTTCTTGATTGGTAGAATGTGATAAGGTAAATTTATTTTATATTTTGGAGAGAAAATCTTAACTTAGTTTCCACCATTTTGAAAAAATATCATAAAAAACGTTTAAAATTAAAATATAAAAATGAGACTGTTAAAAAAAATAAAAAGCTAGTTGTGGGCACATCTACAAATGAACAGCTTTTATTTAAAAAAAAATAAAATTGGTTCAGTAGAAAGTTCAAGGCAGATGACTAAAACAACAGCCCTGTGTTTTAAATATATACATATATATTAATCTTTTGTGTAGCAAAAGAGAGGCAGGGAAAATTTTCACTTCATAATGGTTATCTGTCAAGTGAACAAAGATTTTATGATTTACACTATAATGCAACAGTAACTCTTAATATTAGTTATAAAAAGCTGCAAGTTAATAATATTATGTATTTAAAATATTGGAATTATTATATCTATTTTTTAAGATTGGGAGGGGGAAAAAAAACCAGAAAAGTATGGAAATAATCCAAGTTTGTTTTATACAGGTATTTTATGAAATATTTTGAGTAGAAAGTATAACTTTCATCATCTAAAAAAATCATTCAAATAAATCGTATGTTGCATGAGAAACTATAATTGATAAAGATAGTAAATATATTTTATATTATCTTTTAGAAAGAAATTAATGTTAGATGATAATTCACATTTAAAACTTACAAAACAGACTTCATGCTAAAAAGTTTGTGTTGAATGTAACCTACTTACTTTACTTATTTTAAATTATTTAGGTTTTTGTGTTTAAAATTCTTACATTTTTAATACAATTATTTAAATGTTTACTCAATAAAAATGTTGAAATAAACAATCTGACTTTATCTAAAAATTTTCTTGCAAAATAAATAAATAAATAAATAAATAAAATAAAATAATAATAATAATAAAAGTCATAATTCATTGTTCTGGAAGTAAAGGGAAGCATAAGCTAAATAGTTTCTTCGAATATAAATTTCACGAAAGTCTAAAATATGTTTTTCTTCTCAAATTCATGCATTTATTTTACTTTTAAAATGATTAATTTGATAATGTTAATTTTATAAGAAAAAACTCAGTAGATGGCGCTGCGCCCCGCAGCGATAGTTTTCGACGTTTGTCGATGTTGAAAGAGGACCATATCTGTAACGTTGGAGTCCGGTCCATCTCTTCTAGGTTCATGGTTCTTAATAAACAAACAAACAAACAAAATGAAATCATCTGGATTCGAATGCTGGATATCCTGTTTTGAAACTGGAGATGTTACCACTGTGCTACTAATGCTTAATTACATCGCAAACATATTTATCACTTATACTCTGTCACATTGATTTGGTGATTTTCTATAGAATCGGTCACAAAATGGTTTGAAAATCACTTAAAGTGAATTAAATAACTAATCCGTCACCATTTTGTACGAAAATCTAGACAGTTTTTGCAACAGTGGTCTATAACGAATTCGCTAAATGGAAGCTCAATTGGACATACCGTTTGGGAGTTATCGTGTTCACACCTATACACACATAGAAATGGTGATTACAAAACTTTCCCTACATTATGTAATCGGAAAGTAAATAGTGTTTCACTTCTCCTCAGAAAACATTTTCCGCCAGCGTTAAAAATTCTTATTGATTCACTTTTTAAAACTTTTCTCATACAAAATATAGAGCAAAACAAGTGGATAAGTGTGATCGAAGATCGCATAAAAGGTTTCGCTTAATATTCCTTTTTAAAACACTTTATCCCTTTTTTAATAAATCCAAATAAATTTCATTTAAAAAAAAATCATATTTTTTATAAAGTAAAAATTTACTGGTCTATATTTCTCGTTTTTTCGGATATCTGAATCGGCCCGATAGCGGGCGCGCTATTATACTCTGTCATAATAATATCTGTCATGAGGACTAATTGCGATATTAAAAAAAAATCAATTTCAAAATTAAACATGTTGTATAGAGACCTTCAAAACGTTAAGATATGCCCATATTTCCATAATCGGGTTTTTATCATGATTCAATACTTTCCTCAAACTCATATGACGTTATAATCACTTGCTGACGTCATTCATATATACTTGCTTTCTCTGTTACTCATATTGATACTCTCTTTGTATTTAAGATATGCCCATATTTCCATAATCGGGTTTTTATCATGATTCAATACTTTCCTCAAACTCATATGACGTTATAATCACTTGCTGGCGTCATTCATATATACTTGCTTTCTCTGTTACTCACATTGATACTCTCTTTGTATATTATTCTCAAACATTTGAACAAGTCCATTAAACTTCCAATATGACGTCAGATTAATTTTCTTTTTAATTCTCTAACTTTACACATACTCATACTACTTGTATTATTGAGAAATGTTTGAAAAAAAATCCGTTTTATGACCAATATGACGTCATATTAATATTTTTTTAATTGGTGAAACTTTTTATTTCATTTTCATTTTTCACGTGGAAATCTTTCAATAGAAAAGTAATTATTGTAGAAAGAATTTTATTGTGGCTTTTAAATTGTTGGCAACTGCTATAACGAAAAATGTTTAAATTAAATAGGAAAAGGCTGTTACATTTTTGGTTTTTATTATAGTTATTATATTAAAATAATACAATTTTTTCAAATTTTATGATTTTGAGCTTCATAGTAGGTATTTACAGGGTGTTTCACAAACGACCCCTAACTTTAAAAATTAATAACACGGAAACGGTGATAGATAAAAACATGAAACCAGTGGTATGTTTATTAAAAAAAATCGTAAGAATCTTATACATTAATCTCTAATTAATTAGTTAAAAATTGCGCCGATAGATGGCGCTGCGATAAATAAGCATATCACATTAAAAGTGATTCAAAATATGCAACTTTTACACAACAGACATGTCGCAAACGAAGAATGAAATTGTCAGTGACTCTCTGCTGTATGTCACCGGCCTGTCTGTTGAAATTTTTTGAAAAGCTCACGAATTGTTTTCCCATCTAGATCTTTTGCGACTTGAAATCGCTTTTGAAAACTTCTTCTTGTGGCAGTAGTACTCTGATTTAATCAGTGGTACTTCAACACAATAAATACACGTTCCTCCACGGCATACATCACTTTCGGAAATATTTTCACTACACGCTAATATCGGTCAGATTAAAATGGTGAATTCTTCGAAGACAAGTCTTTCTATGCTTCTGAACTCTCTTTAGAAAGCTTCTTAATGCTCTCAGCGCCATCTATCGGTGCTATTTTTAACTAAATTTTGTGATTTATGTATAAGATTCTTACGACTGTTTTAATAAACATACCACTGGTTTCATGTTTTTATCTATCCCTGTTTACGGGTAATTGATTTTTAAAGTTAGGTGTCCTTTGTGAAACACCCTATAGCTATAAGTACACAAAATATCATGTCTGTAAGTTATATAGTTTCTGAGAACCGACTCTGTGACGGACAGACAACGTAGCGGGACGAATAGGGTTTCGTGAGATGAACGAAACCCTAAAAAGAGAGAGAGAGATAACACTATATAAAGTTTTCAGCTAAAATGTAAATATATACATGATGTAATAGTAAATTATTCTATAATAGTGACTGATTTTTTTTGTCATATAAGTGATTGCACAATTTATTGTTTATTATATGTAAAAATATTATAATAATATAAAAATGATGTAATGCTTAAAATAAAATACTAAAAATTATATTATGAAATTTAAACAAAATAACTTAATGTAATTTTTGTTAAAATAATATTTGAAAATGTGAATGTTCAGCGTTCTTTCAAAAATGTAAAATCATCTATACCAAAAGAAAAACTGGTTTAAATAAAAAAGCCAATTTTAAACAGAAAAAAATCAGTTTTATACCAAAAAAAACCATTTTTTTCAGAACCCTGGTTGTTGTTGCTTGTTGGGAGCAGATACAAAATATGGGAAGGTTATATATTACCATATCTGAAAATACGAGAAATGTGGGACTCTTTTCTATGACTAGGTAAGTTCATCTAGATCCCAATAAAGTTGCCACGGTACATATTCTATGGAAATCTAAACCTATAGGGTCTTTCAAAGAAGTGTCATCAGTAGATGACAATGAGTGTTGATGGGTTAAAGTTATTTTCAAAATATTATTTAGTTCGGTTATTGTATTTGTCTAGATTGTTGATTTTTTTTTAAGTTATAAAACTCCTCCGTATGACAATGTATGTTTCTAATAGTCTGATATATGTCAACAGTGGTTGTCTTTTGATATCCCGGTATATGAAGTTTGCAAACTTAAAACTCTTGAATGTCAAAATATCTGATAAACCAGTGACAATTTTTTGAAAGCTCCATTTCTCCCCTAAATGATAGTCTACGTTTCCGCCATATTTCTGTTTAGACATATTTGTTTATAAAACGATGTGTTATGAAAATTACCTTAAAAATAAATAAATAATAACACTTGAAAATGAATAAATAAAAATAAATGTAAGTAACTAAACTTTATTCATTTACACATTAATTCGTTTATTTTTAGCACACTCATTACATCGTTTTCATCGATTCGAAAGTGAATATTAATTACTCTGTATAAATAACAAAGTCACATGCAGATACTTGTTAATTTTTTTTATTCTTATGTCTAACTGTAATTAATATTATTGACCCATTTCTCATTAAATTCATTATTTTCATTTACCTATAACAACCCTTTTCTTTCGCTTTATCTTTATGCAAAAAATGAGTGATTACTCCCAGAATGTGACGATGCTTTCATATCTGATCATACTGATAGATTTTGAAGTGCTATTTAAAGCAAGTTCTGCCTCAGTTTTAAATGCAAAATGAGTTTGGGAAAATGGATGGTTTTAGGTAAGATTATCTATATTATAAAGGATAAACGTGTCCGTGCGTAACGCTGACGTCATTTAGTGAATGGCAACACTTGAGGATGCAATTTCGGTTTTACGATTTTTAAATTTTTTAAATTTCTAAACATCGCATATTTTCAATTTTTACACCGTTATATAGGAAAAAAAACTCTACTTTCAAATGCAATTTGTTTGAAAACTGTATCTTAATTGACTGATTTATTATAGCATTTAAATTAAATTTGAAGCATGATTTTAAAAAAAAAAATCTATCTCTATCGCTTGCAGACGATTACAAAATATTAATTCGCTTGCACTTTAAACAATATAAAAGTTCAACATTTATTTCTAGCTCATATTCAATAACGAAATTAAAACTGCATTAAACAATAAATAAAATAGTTTAAATGAAACACAAATTTAACAGACAGGTAATTGAAATAAGCGCTTAAAACAGCTGAAATTATCAGAATTTAAAAAAAAAACTGCTGCAGATAACGAAATTTTTAACGGTTTTTTCGTCTATTAACTTCTGGCACTAATACAATATGAAATTAACGCTTTTAATAAATTTCAAAATTTATTTGAATATATATATATATAATTGACGTATTTCATATAAAAATGCTCTTTGGTGTTCTTAGGGAGCAATCTAAAAATTTTAAATGTTTGTTAAAAAAACTTAATGTCTATTATTAAGTGTAAAAAAATCTATTAGCGTTTTCAATTTAAAAAAAAATGGTTTTCACACATTTTCTCTAACCGGGGAAGCCCGGGTTGGATGCCCTAGTTTCTATAATGGGAAACTTTTGAATACGTCTCTTATACTGAAAACTTTAGTACATGCTTTTTACACTTGATGAATTATCATTTGGGTATGCAAATTCGCAGACATACTTGCCGCGAGTGCTCATTTTAAAAGATTTCGTGTTTCATCTAAGACATCTGTACAAATGGTTTGCCATATATACAAGTTTTAATCTTTAAAATTAAAGTATCTAGAAAGACGTCCTTGGCATATTAGGAATTCGTAATTAATGCACCATTTTAATGTTTCATGTGCGTAAAACTGAGAGTGATAGAGTGACTGAGAGAAAGAGATGTTTGGAATAACAGAAAGACAGAGAGAGAAAGACAGAACTGATATACTCCTAACTGGCATACAAACTTCAGTTTCACTTCAATATTTATCAAAATATGGATTATTTTATAGTTTTCACGGCTGCAATATAGAGTTTTGGTATGATTAAAATTTTTGTGTGAACAAATTTCTTCTCCGTAAAAAAATGAAAATTAAAATCGTTTAAATAGCACTACAAAGAATGTGAATTTTCTTTTCACTTTGTTTAACAGCGTACAACCAACTTGAGTGAAAAATGTGTCCAGACCGGGGATCGAACCCAGATATAGCCTGTATAGCGCATCAAGTTCATTACCAGTTAAGCCATCCGGACGACAACCAGTCTGGCTTCTGGCACCTCTTTTCCTAATATACGTTGGCAAGGCTGCAACTCCGCAGTGCGAGATTGAATGTCAACATGAGTACACTATCCGTTGCGTATATGAGACGAATAAATTTCCCGTATCGGATAATATATATTTTTAATTTCCAATTAAATTTTCAGCAGGAACGCTGTTAACGCTGCAAAGTGATACGGAAAACTCCCATCCTTTGTAGTGTTATTAAAATCGTGTTTTACAAAATCCAGAACGACTGCTTTGTCATTATTATGAATTCGTATTGATTCGCTATTTTAAAATTTCTTACACAAAATAGATAGATAGATAGAAAGAGCGAGAGAGAGAGAGCGAGCAAGCATGTTGTCAATTGTCATGCAGACTCCAATTTCTATTTACATTTATCGAAACATTCGTGTTGAATTCGCCAGTTATATGGCCGTGGTATAGTGCTCTGGCATAATGCAAAAAAAAATTTATTATCATCTTTTAATTATTCAGTTATGAATATGCAAAGACACAAAGATACATTTTGCTTGATAAAAGATAAATAAGGAAAGACTGTGTTAAACATATCCCTTTTTATTAAATAATAAATTAATATATTAATTTTAAATAGCCAAAATAACTAATGGTTTGGGATGAACTAGTAAATGTCCATTGTTATTTTAGGTCTTAAAAACTCTCAAAATATTTGGTAATTACGTAAGACTAGTTTTTTTATTTTTCACAGTGGTAACTCTGTATGTTCATCTATGTTTGTATTAATATGATATTTGCAATGTTTACGCACTATTATCTTTGATAATCTGGTACATAGAGGTTTACTAGCATTTCTCTCTTCAGTCTCAAAACATTGGTTGAATCAGTGATAACAATGTTCAGAAATCTAGTATTTGACAGTCCCATTATTCACTTGTATGACAGTCTACGTTTCGTCACATTACAATTATATATACATATAAAAAACATATGCTCTAAAAATTATCAGAATGGACAATAAATAAATAAAAATATATAAAAATGTGTTTTCAATTTCTCTATTTATTTCCGAACGAATGCGTTTATTTTTAGGACACTCATTACTTCCTTTTCATCAATTCGAAAAGGAAGATTAATTACTTTGTATAAAGAAACAAGCCAACATGTAGACACTGGTTAATTTATTTTATCCTTGTCTAAACTGTAATTAAAAAATAATCCCTTTCCCACTGAATTCATAATTTGTGTTTGCTTTAATAACTACTTTCTTTCTCTCTACATTTACACAAAATAACTAATGATTACATCGTGAATCAGGTCGACGCGTTTATATCTCATCATTCTGACAAAGTTTGAAATGCTATTCAAAGTAAAGTAAGTTCTGCCTTAACATAAAATTTAGAACGAGTCTATGAAACTGAGTGGTTTTATTTGAATTATTTACACAAGGCAAAACTTTTGTATGTGTTTTGTATGCTTGATGAATTATCATTGGGGTATGTAAAGATGCAACGACACATTGAAAGCAAAGGCACAAAGTATTCATTTTACAAGATTACGCGTGTTTGGTATAGATATTGTATAGATAGTATGTAATAAACATGCAGTTTTCTTATTTTAAATTAAAGTATTGGTTTACATACTGTATATAGATACAAAAAAAAACATGTATTGTAAAAATTATCAGACTTGACGATAAAGAAATAAAAAGAAATATAAGTTTTTTTCAATCTACTATTTATTTCCAAACGAATGCGTTTATTTTTAAGCCACTCGTTACCTCCTTTTCATCATTTCGAAAATTAAGATTCATTACTTTGTATAAATAACAAGCCTACATGCAGACAGTGGTTAATTTATTTTATCCTTACGTCTAAACTGTAACTAAAAATAATCTCTTTCTCACTGAATTCATAATTTCCATTTACTTTAATAACTACAAAATAAGTAGTGATTACACCGTGAATCAGGGCGACGCTTTCATATCTCATCTTTCTGAGTCTATGAAAATGGGTGGTTTTATTTGAATTATTTGCATAATGCAAAATTTTTGTATATGTCTTTTACAATTGATGAATTATCATTTGGAAGTGTAAATGCACAGACACATTGACGACTGTCTATTTTTACAAAATTAAGTGTTTGATATAAACGTTTGCATATAATTGATATGTAGCGAATAAGCGATTTTCTTATTTTATTTAAAGTAGGTGTTGACATATCGAAGAAATATTTCTCTGTCACATCAAGAATCTGTCTCTATTTCAGCATTTTAAAGAGAGAGAAAGACAGAGAGAGATCCAGTTCTCAACTATCAAGTAAACCCCCTTTAACCGCAGCCATACTCAGCCTGTGGCTGACGGTCCGCGTGTGGCCCGCTTTTTTTAAGTGTGGCCTGAGACGTATAATTATTAATCCATATTTTTACATTCTATTAAAATCAACTTAGTTTTTGTATATAAAGATGGAATTTTGCAATCGATTTTTAAGTCACTTCCTGGTATGCTAGAGTTAAAAATATTATCTATTCGTGTATTTACGATAAGAATCATTTAATATTTTTAGAACTTACTTATAAACTAGATGGTACCCGTTAAAACTTGACGGAAAAAAGTACAATAGCAATATTAGTAAAATAAGCTTCTTTATTACATAAGTAGGTGCTTATGAAACAATCTTTCAAATATTTTATTTAAAAAAAATTTCCCCCAGTGAAATTACGTTATTATTTCCGATGCAAACTCCAAACAAACAATCCGTAAACAAAATGGAAATCAGTTTGACATTACCGCCCTATTCCCCACGGCAAGAAAGAAAATTTCCTGAACATATGAAGTATCATACAAATAGCATATCCCTACGTTCATCTCATATTCAGTCAATAAAAGAACATATTAAATAAGGCACACATCCCCCTCCTGTGATAATGCAACCGAATGAGCTCCTATGCGCATGTGCATTGCTTCTCCCCAAACGCACCGTCGAAATTCGACGTTAAAATTTTTTTTTAATTGTTTTGATCAAAATTTTTAAAATGTCTTCTTTAATCATTGTTCGTTTTAAATCCATATCTTCTGAAACGCATATATTGTTTTAAGCTAATAAATTTTTATGTAAAGATGAAGATTTTTTTTTACAATAATAAATCAATCTTCAGATAAAGGAGATTTTTAATGTTTTCAAGTGTAATTTATTTGTATGGACTCTTCATTCCTTTACATAATCAGGATGATTATTCCTTTTCCATAATTAAGAGAAATAATGTAAATAAATAAATATCCAAGATTATTTTTGATTCTGTTTTCATTAATATATTGTAAATTTTATTGTTAAAAGTTACTGATAAATGATACTTTAGTAAATGGGACTTTTCTTAATTATTATTATTATTATTATTATTCTTTTTTTGAGATTTAATGGCAACATTCTTCACTTTGTTTATTGGGCGCTACAGTTTGGCGAATTATTTGATGTACTTTTCGGTTAGCAGGGCGCCAATGAAGTATATATATAGTTGAGAAAAGCTACGAATGACCTTAAATTTTAGATTAAGATTTGGAATAAAATAATTATTAATATACGGATCTTTACTTTTAAAGGACTTTAAATAGGAATAGATATTATTAAGAATTAAGGAAATGCTGATGATGTCAGAAGTTAGATTAATTTTAAAATATTAATGCGAATAACATGGAAAGATACGAAGGAAATAAATTTTTATATAACATATATATATATATATACTTTATTGGCGCCGGCTAACCGAACAGTACCTAATTTGCATATAGTTTTTTTTTTCTTATTCGGACGACGGGATAATGAATATTTTTTATGGAACCAGAATATTTTTCTGTATTTTATAGTTATATTAAGAAATAGATATTTTTATGATTTGCTGAATCACTTAGTTGTTTACTTTTTCATGCATTATATTATTGAAGGTTGTTAGTTCTCTTATTCGTTTAAATGTACCCTACTTATATAAAAATAGCGTGTGTTCTCTGTGGTGTTTCGCATAAACGTTGTAAATTTCAGGTTATTAGATTTTATCCAAATTTGCTGTCATAACAGCTGATGAAGCAGCCATTTTCGGCGATTTTTTTGTTACCTGTAAAATGTTTGTTTTTGGTATAGCCCGAACTAAGAAAAAATTGAGTACTTTCCCATTATACGGACACCATTGTCGCCAAGCATATATTTACATGTATGGCATGGTGTCGGGATAACGGAAAAGAACCAAAATTTGCGATCGATCAAATAATTGAATTTCGTTAAACATTAAATTTTCTGGTACTTTTCTATTATCCGGTCGACCACTTTTCATAACAAAAAATTATCGCCAAACTGTAAAATTAAATGCCAAAAATACAGTCCGATTTACTTGATGTCAGAAGCATTATACGTGTTTGTTACGTCATCAAGTGGTTTTTAATTCTTGCGTCTATTTTTCATTATGTTTTACTGATTTATTAGTTATTTCATTAATTAAAATAACAATTGTGTCCTTAAATTCATGTATTTTATTTATTTATTTATTTTGATATTCCAATGGCAACGTTCTCCCGTTTATTTGGCGTTACAGTTTGGCGATAGATTTTTGTTATGAAAAGTGGTCGACGGCATAATAGAGAAGTACCAATTTTCTTATTTTCTGAGAAAGAAACAATAATCATGGATTTAATTAATTTTGCAATATGCGGTGCAACCAAAATAATTTTGATTAAATCAGTACAGATATCGCAGACGCACTTGGGTTATTTTTTGGCACCTAAATGACGATTTTTCTTTGTATAGCAACCTGGTGTTTTATAATAAATTTGAATATGTGTGTAAATAAATAAAATAAAATAGGTACTTTTATGTTAGCTGGGCGTCAAGGATAACTCCAAATCTTGTTTCAATTGGAATCATTTAAATTGCAACATTTTACGTGAGATTTGTTATTCATATTGATATGTTTACGTTTAGATATTTTATTATAATTATATTCTAGCTAATTAAGTTTTTTTTTTTCTTAAGATTTTATACTACAATGATAAAATATTACATAGTTGATATTAGTTAATGTCAAAAGATTGGCGAACCACAGAGTTCAGGGAAAAAACTCTATGCCCTCAAAAGTGGGAGTTATCAACTTTATGACGTCATATGCAGAAGTAAATGTTTAATTGAAAATTACAGCTAATTAATTAAATTTTCGAACAAACGAATGCACGATAACAAATCTGTGTCCTAATATCTTTCATTTAAAAAAAGAATGGTGTAATTTGATGCAGTGGTTTGTTCTAACGGATTGTCGAAAGAAATCGCTTAGCGTTTTAAATATACAGATTAATGACTTAATTTTAAAGCAGTTTTCTGTTAGCCGGCCGCAAGCAATAAATCGCAAAATAATATTTCTGGTTTCAACTCTATACGAGTTATAACTACGACGGAGTTAATTATGCGCCGTAACTACTCTCGCCAAAAAAAGACTAGGTGTGTTCTTTCCAGTTAAACAGTAAATCCTTATAAAACTATTTTTACTTTTATACTTAATAAAAATTTTGAGATGCGCATAATAGATATTTAAGATCTTCACGATTGGTTTATATATATTTTTTATGGGATGACAAAATCCGTCCTGCTATTTATAATTAAATTAAAAATATCCTAAAACATCCTACACGTCATATGCTTAGTCTAAAACTATTTTTTATATAATTCCATTTGAGTTATAGTGATCTATATATTATTTTTTAACCTTTAACACCAATAAAGCACCATTTCAAATTAATTAAATTCGCACTATATACTTCACATTACACAAAAAATAAGAAGTTTTTGCATTGTGCAAAAGTCTTATTTATAAAAGATA
Organism: Maratus michaelseni; assembly: GCA_963931845.1. Lineage (NCBI taxonomy): Eukaryota > Metazoa > Arthropoda > Arachnida > Araneae > Salticidae > Maratus > Maratus michaelseni. Next base: position 387,476,674 of record OZ007587.1, on the reverse strand, counting down.
ATCGCCGGATTTTTCTATATTTAGAACTGGAAAATTCTGAATTATAATATTATTAAGATTATACAGCCGCCCAAAACTGAGCTCTACAATAGAACGGAAAATTAACTCTCTATTCTTTTACACTGGATTTAGCGGTCTGCCCATGAATACAATGCCATAGAATTTGAGAAGATGAATTATGCCTAAACACAGATTTCTTCCCATAACGTAGTATGGGGAAAATATTTTACAAATCGATTTTCGATTTAAAATATGATGAAGATGTTATAATTTTCACTCAATAATATTTTTTATTTAAATAATTAAATGTTTTATTCTATTTCTTCGCAAATATATATATATATACATTTTTTACCACATATGAATGTGAAATCTCATAGAGCTTAACAAGAAACGTGAAAGATTTGATAAGTATTGCTCATAAAAATATGGAAGGTTTTAAAATAACCAAAAATGCTTAAAAGTGCGCCAAAAAATGCTTCTAATATTAATAAAGGTGCAGGCTTCATTACTTGCGCTCACTGAAAATGTGATGCGGTTGCTCAAAGAGTGTGAGCCGGAGAGTTATCTCCCCGTTCTATTTTGGAGCCCAGTGCCCTAAAACAGGCTACACTGCTAAAAGGACGATATCTTAGCGAAAACTACACATTATCTTGCCACTAAACATCTACATTTCATAACTGCATTAGGACGCGACATACATACGTTATACATGGCCGGTGTATGACGTTTGCAACGTCACATGGAGTGGATCATTTTTACACAGCGATTGGTGAAAAGCGTTTTGCACCAATCTCCATATAAAAATAATCCACTCCATAGAGTATGTATGTATCTCTATGATCCACTCCATGTGACGTTTTAAACGTCATGTACCGACCGTGTATAACGTAGGTCGCGATTGGCATACCGTGTACCCCCAGAACCCAAACTGTTTCTAGCACACACGCAACTAGGGTGCCTCTATAAGAGAGTGCAACCATACGAGAAATAAAATTTCATAGGTGGAGATGATTTTAGACAAAAACGAATTGCCAAGCAGGTTGATGAGCGTACCATTATTGCCAAGCCAGGGTTTCTTGACTTGTCTCAAACTTCTAATCGAACTTGTACAGGAGATTATTGCCCAGTTCAGGAATGTGAGTTGCCATAGTTTGGACAAAAACGTCTACCTGAGCGCGACCTGCGTTATACACGGCGGCCGGTGCATGACGTTTAAAACGTCACATGGAGTGGATCATTTTTACACGGCGATTGGTGCAAAGCGGCGCGCCCACCGTTTTGTACCAATCACCGTGTAAAAATGATCTACTCCATGTGACGTTTTATACATCATGCCGAGGCTAACGAAAAAGACAGGCTACCGCGGTGCATTCCACTTATCTTTTTTTACAGACCGCTAGAGTGACGTGATGCTCTTTTCGTACACCTTCATTGGTGCATTCGAGCATCACGTGACTCCCGCGGTCTGTAAAAAAAAGATACGCGTAAAGCACCGCGGTAGCCTTTCTTTTTCGTTAGCCTCGCATCATGCACCGGCCGTTTGAAACGTAGGTCGCTGTATAACGTAGTCGCGATCTGAGCATGTGCCTGGTCGTATGTCGCCACATAGAGGTAACCTAATATAACCTCTGTAACTTGGAGAATTTGACTGGAGAGAATTGTTCATATATGCACACAAATTTAGATACGAAAACTAGACGTTCGCTTTCAAACGCAAACGTTAATCAGGGTACCGCAATAACACAGAGTAGGGATGTCTCCATCACAGCTGTAAACAGACATCAATATAAAAATCAATAAAAAAACAATGTACTTTTGATTTTTAACATGTCTGAAAACCAACATTAAAAGGTAAGTGACAGATTATTTATTTAGCGTGTTTTATCAGTAAAATAATATATATGGAGGAATTGGTACTCTACATTTGGCCAAAAAAAGATGAAAATATCAATTTTCTATATTTTTCCTTAAAGTGTATTTAGGCATTCCTGGTGTAGTCTGACGAAGTTATGCAAAGATTTGATGATTATAAATATGTTAAAAGGTGTTTTTACAGCATCCTTTTACATTCAAATGATTCAGAGTTCCAATCTTAAAATTATTTTCTTTCAGTTTGTGTTTTTTCATTACATCACTATGAACAAAGTGCTTAAACTCTAACATATACTTCTAAATTAATTCTCGATTTTTAGAACGATCCTTAAGATGCATTTTATAAAATTACGTTACAGTAATAAAAATAGTTTATTTAATAGTTAATAAAATTAGTTTAATTAATAGTCTTTGATTAAAATACTAAACAGATAGAAATTTTTATTGTAGTTTTACATATGTCATGACATTTCATTTTTTTTTTCAAATTAATTAACTTTTTGGAAATCTGATCACTACCGTTATAAAAAGGACTTCTAAGAAAAGCAAGAAAAAAATTGCTTCAAAAAGTTCAAAATTGTAGAAAAAGTAGAGTTTCAGAGCTTTCTTAAATTTTACAAAATTAAACTTTACCTTAACAAAAGCATTTTTTCTTCATTTAATCATTTTCATTCATAAACCCATTTTATAATATGTCAAAAAGTTTTATAAAATACTCAGCTACCTTTCCGACCTCAGGTTTCCTTTGTATTTGCAGTTAAAAAGGGTGTTTAAATAATATACCACGCCCTTGAAATCGTTAAAGATATCCATGAGATTAGAGATCTAACTGTAGTAAAATCTGTAGCTTCCAAGAGTAGGATTTCTTTAATAAAAATTAGTTTTCTTGAAGATAAATTTCTTCTCATTTATGAGCACTTCCAAATTTTAATTAATAAACATGTGCTCTCAAATATTAAAGTTAATAAAATAATTTCTCTTAATTTAATATTTCTCAATATATTGTGATCCATTAATGAAATTCAAAAATAATTTTTCTCCTTTTTCCAGAATACTTCAAATTTACATATACCGAGTAATTCAAGCAATACAAATCATAGTAAGATCCACTAATTTTTAACAAAGCTCGAAGATATTTTGTGTGATTTTTCTGAATATCCATCCTTACTTCGTGTGCAAATGTTACAAGATAAAGGAAAAGGCTTACCATTTCCGAATTTATTGAATGGAAAAATATTAGAAACGCCCAACAAAAAGGTGTAGAACGAGATCAAAAGTATTCTTCTACAAGTTTTTATCATCTCGCTATAACAGTTTGTACAATAGCTAATTTTGTCCTCAAGCCCGTGCTTGGTAATTGCTGAAACGTCAGTGAAGGCTCACCCACCGCCCCCTGAATACTAGGCCTGAGCGCTGACAACAATGGCGGCTGTCGCAGGCCGATTTTTTTTTTCAGCGTTTGAACGGTCCCTCGAAATTCCACACCAATAATTTCTAAAAGTTTTCTTCGCCTTGTTTTTCGGAGATCAAATAAGTCAAAGATAACTTTTAGATATTATTGGTGTTGAAGTTTGAGGGACTGTACAAACGATTCCGCCTGCGACAGCCGCCATTTTTTTTAGCGCGCAGGCCTAGTATTCAGGGGGCGGTGGCTCACCGTGGAGACGGGAAAAGTTTCTGGTTTCCGTCTGTCTGTCTGTCTGTTTGTTTGTCTGTTCCGCGATAACTGCCGTAAAAAATATCCGATTAGGTTAATTTTGGTGGGTATGTTGGTGAGGAAGCCGGAAGTATCTGTATAGTTTTTGGTTACATTTGGTTCATTCGTTCGAAAAATATAGAGCATTTTTTTTTAGGTTATAATGCTATGGGAATGCAGACGATTTTCCAATTTCATTGTTAACTGAAATGAAATCGTATATTGGAATAATGGATTGAAACGTAAAATTACGGATACTAAACTTTCGATATGGAGGTCTTAAATATATGCAATAGCTTTGAAAATTTGCCGATACATCTATTAGAATTTAGAAATTAATTGTTTAAATTATTGGACAAATTTTTTGCAACTGTTCGGAAAGTATAAAACATTTTTATTTTCCTATTTTTTACAAATTTTAAAACACATCTCTTTTTTTTTCTCTTTATTTTATTTGTTGCTTAGCAACCCTATTTCCAAGAATGTCAAAATAAAAAATGCATTTTTTTATCTAAAAAATTACATGAATAAGAAGTTTATAAGAATTTCAGAATATCATTGCATAAACCGTGTTTAATTTAACGCTTCTAATTTCTGAAACCTCCGAAGTATTTGATATGCCTATAAATATGTATGTAATATATAAAAAAATTAAATTGCGGATTGTAAGATGCTAAATAACATGAAAAGTGAGATTAAAAAACAATGACTTTCAGAGATGACGTTCAGGCTCCTGATCTGCAGATTTACTAGTTAATTCTAACTTATTCACGAAGAGAGATTTCGCAGTACTGGGAAGATTCTCGAAATAAATGCCTGCGTTATTTCATATTGATGCATAAGCTAAGACGTCTCCTACATTATCGAATCCATTTTCGACAGTTGGTGACGGCAGGCACATTTATCAGTTTCGGCCAATGACAACTGGAGCGTAAATTTTGCAGCATTCGGATAGAGCTATGCAAGTTAAAATATGTAGTCCGAACTTGCTCTTTTTTTTCAACCGTTTCATCTTTTCATCTTTATTTCTTTTCTTTTTTTTTTATATATATATATAATAAATCAGACTGGTGCAGCTGTAAAAAGAAATAAAATGCCTGAATTATTTTTTCTTTTCTTAACCCGTAGCTGACGAATGCCGCCATATTCGTGACAACCGATTTTTATTGTCCAAATGTGTTTTTTCCAATTTATTGTTTTAGCACCATTTTTGCTGAAAAACTATATTTTGCATTATTTAACTGCTCAAAAATTTGGGATTAAATAAGGCGAAATATTTTGTTCAAAAATACTGGTGTAACGACACATTTGGAGAATAAAAATTGATTGTAGAGAATATCATGGCATTCTCTCTTTAAGGGTTAAAAAATAAATTAAAAAAATAATAAAAATACGAGACAAACATTTTCAATTTGAGAAAATCAAAAAGATTGTTATATTTAAATTTATTCTTTTTGCTGTCGTGGTCTAGTCCTTTTATATGCACATGAATTTTCATGCATAGTAAAATGAATATTATTGTCACGATTTAAATGTATATTTAGATATTTTGATACATAAAACGATCAAATACTTTATAATAAACTCAGACAAAAGTAAAGCTTCTGAAATTTCCAACGTATTTGAAGTAATAATTTTTATCACTTAACCCTCTGGCTGGAATGCTCGCGGACTCTTGGTTGTTTTGTTATTTCTTTTTATGTGATTTTAATCGCCGCCCCTTTCAAATAATTTTATGTTTTATTAATTTCCTTATCCATTAACACTTTCATTGCACTTACTATATTTATCCAAGTTCTTCCCCTTAGCGCAATTCATCCTTTTTTTTAGGTAGCTTTCATAACAAAAAGTAAAAAGCTATCTATTGCAGCCGTTCAGAGGAAAGCAATTCCAAAAAATTACAGTATATTTCCACCGATCATGAAGCAGACCAATTAGAAGATTAATAGAATTTTGGATTGCTATAGAATATGATATTTTGCTGTAATTTATGTAAAAGCCTAATAGCCTCATTTGTAATTTTTTTATTTTTATTTATTTATTTATTTATTTTTAATAAACCCCCCGAGTAGAGCTTGTAGAGCTTAAGCCATATGGTTTGTCTCCCTGCTTGGTTGAATTTTAATTTGTTTTCAGCGCCATCTATTGCTTCTATTTGAAACTAAAACCAAGAATCGCAGTAAAAAAATTTTTGACATCATACTACATTACTCTCCTGTAAAACAACAACAACAACAACAATAATAATAATAATATCTGCCACCGTTCACAATTTACTAATTTTAAAATCAGTCAGTCCATTTTAGGATACCCGGTACTTACATTATACTCTAGATTAGCCTTCTGTATTAATTTTATTTCGCTTCAGAACATTTCTATGCAAAATTGTCTATACCATCGACACCTGGACTTTTAACAATAGCGTTTGAGTTTATCTCTACTATCACAATTTCCTATTTAACTAACGTATATCGTGCGAACTCTTTGCTTAGTTAAGTCTTGCTCGAATTCAATTTCAAACACTCTTTGTAATATACAAAATCCATTTTGTATATTACAAAGAGCTCATCTGATTTTGGATATGAATGATCTTTTCTGTCAAAGGTCCCGAGATATTATGTTCTTTTATTTTTCTTCTTGACAAGTTCTATCTTCCTTCGCAACATAATAATTCTCAACATTTACCTTAAACCGCTAACGGCCAATGTTACCTCCAGGTGACATGCCTTTGAAAATACCTCTAGGCTTCGATTTTCAGTTAATATGTACCGTTGCACCTTTATTGGGATCTAGAAGAGTTTACCTAATCTTAGAAAATAAAGTCTCATATTTCTCGGATTTTCTGATATGATACTATATTTTCCAAAGTTTTGTACCTCCTCCAAACAAGCAAGGACTTGAGTTGGTTTTCTCTTTTGTTGTTGTTGTCGTGTCAAAGAAAGTGCCATGGCACTTCTCTGAAAGAAGGGATGCCTGAACTTCAAGAGAGGTTGGACTTCTAGAACTAGTCTCCTAATTTTTGAACCAATTCCAGATGATAGACCTGTGCCGGGAATGGCACCCCCAGAGGTATCGTTTTCAAACGTGGAGGACATTGGAGCCACGAACAGATTTTACGTGCACCAGCTCCCATTAACGTACATGTCCCACAGCAGTGGGACACGTGGGACTAAGTTTGTGACATTTTGTTTACAAACTTAGAGGAAAGTCAATAAAAGTAAATTTGTGTAATGGTATTGCTTATATTCAGAGCACCTTTTTTTTTCTTCTTTTTTTTTTTAAGTTGTTTACTTAAAAATACGTTCATTTGTAGTTAAATGTAATATGAAACTATATAAAAATAAAAATAAGTAGTTGTAAATATTGTATATTAATTTGAAGAAAATTATTATTTCGATGGAAATGAAATATGTTTTGACGCTAACTACAAATATACACAGACTTTAAATTTTATTTGTCTTTCATATTTGTTTTCCTCTTTAACAACAATGAGTTCTTTTTCTGTAAAATTAATTATAAAGTTTTGAAACATTAAAGAAATAATTTGGATACATATAAACGGTTTTATTAAATGAAACTTGTATCGTATCTGCTGTGTCCTGTAAGTTATGTTTAGAAAACTTTTAAAGTGCTCTAACAAGTATTACTGTAAAAATTAGCCAGAAAACCCCGAAATTTAAAAAAATTCAAAGTATCACAACTTGGCAAGCTTTTGGCGCAGTCGAGAAAGGTTGTCACCCTCTCAAGCATTGACCATGGTCGATGCTGCTTCACTTTCGGTGACCTTGACGGGAACCGATCTTAATCGTCTGCGCCACTGCCGGACGGTTTTCTCTTTTAAAATATGAAAATGCAAAAAGAAAAAGCAGTAAGTGTCTTTTTAGGTGCGTTCGTAATTATATAAATACGTAGCACCTATTGTCGTCGCTTGGATCGTCCGTCTGTCTGCCAGTCCGTCCGTCCGTCCGTCTGTCAGTCCGTCCGTCCGTCCGTCTGTCTGTCCGTCCGTCCGCATATAACAACGCAAAAACTACCCAACCGAATGGTTTGAAATTTAAGATATATTATCTTTGCAGAATTTTGTCGAGACATTTCAAATTTTATAAAAATCGAATCAAAACTTTAGGAGATATTAATAAAAACATTTATTAAGAAATTGGATTTTTTTTTTTTTAAATCGGTGCTTTCTTGTTATGGGAGCTTCCGAGGTTGAATCGTCAAGCGACCGAGATACTTATTTTATGACAGAAATTAATCTGCAAACGATATAATTCATTTCGCAGAATAAAAAATCATCAAGATCTGAATATTTATATAACTAGCTATAGTACGAACGCACCTCGTTTGTCACGTTTGACGTACAATTTCCAACTTGTTTTTTTTTTTTTTTTTTTTTTTTTTTTTTTTTTGCCTGAATGGGAAAATTATTTAAATGTTGGGTTGATATTTGTAGGATATCGAATGTTTGATTAATTTTTGTGTGTCCCACTTACTTGATAACATGTACTTTTCCGTAAAATTTATTTTCTATTACTCTATTTGTTAGTGAAAATAATAAAACACAACCTATGAATTGAAGAAAAAAATTAAGTTTAATTGTTAAACACTGGAGTGTTAAAACTAATTTCTCTAATTTGTTGAACTACGTCTCAACACTTTCACGCATCATACGCATTGCATTGGACAAAGATTTATGTTTTTTTTTCTTTCAAATGCCTTTATAGATTTGGTTTCTAGAATTGCAAAAATTCATTTTTACTGCATACATTTACACTTACTGAACTTTACTACATACTTTACTACATACTGAATACATTTGACAGCAAAATTTCTATGGCATGTATAATGCTTTACCTCAGATCAAAACTGCATATGACCACAGTTTTTTATTTCAGATCACGACTTTAAATAACCTTAACACATGGGCTTATAAGTTCCCGGTCTAATAAAGAAAACACAACTTTTTAACATAACTTTATAACTTTATAACTTTAATAATAAATAATAATAATTTAATAATAATAATAATAATAATAATAATAATTTAATTATAATAATAATTTAATAATAATAATTTAATAATAATAATAATTTAATAATAATAATTAAATAAATAAATAATAATAATAATTTTATAATAAATAACGTAATTTTATCACGAAAAAGCTCCAAACAGTGCTTAGAATCATCGACTCGTTGTTGTTTTTGGTCAAAAGTCAACACGCGCGGCACCCACTTTGACAACAGCTTTTTCATAGACCTCATTCAAAATAAAACCTACACGTTCCTTGGATATCTTCAGAGTCTGAGCTATCTCCTGCAACTTCACTTTACGGTTCCTCAAAACGATTTTGCGGATTTTTTTTATGTTTTCTGGAGTAACCACCTCTTTTGGGCGACCAGAGCGTGGTGAATCACTGGTGTCCGTACGACCACGTTTAAATTCAGCAAACCAGTCAATAATGTTTGATTTACCTGGTACAGTGTCCGGATAACGCTTATCAAGCCAAGTTTTTGTTTGAACGGTGTTTTTTCCCATCAAATAACAATGTTTTATCAAAACACGAAATTCTTGTTTATTCATTTTTTTGTTTATCAACTAAGTCGTTCAACTAAAACCACTCTGACGTTTTATGCACACGGCGAATCGTCATGACATTTTTTCAACTACCTTTTAAAGCTACCTTACTTACTGAAAAAAGCATCGGTTTGACGATTGCAATGCCCTCTGTGTGCCGAACCGGGAACTTATCAGCCGATGTGTTACTCGGTTAAAATCTAATTTCCATGAAATAGAAAGAAATTATATACATTTTGTACAAGAGAAGAAAAAAAATTCAATCAACAGAAGGAATTAATTTAGGAAATATATTTGAAATAAAACTTTTATTTCAACACCTCCTAGAAGCTCTTCTAATACAAAGAGAACAATGGTCCATAAATTACACTTGGAATTTTATTTTGTTTTAACTGGTCCTACTCACACAAGCTTCTCCTACTATCAACCATCCAGACTTTACCTTCAGATAATTCAATTTATAAAGCACTAGCGGCCCTCCCTCGCTTTGCTTCGGGTTAACCTTGAAAACCTTCATCTCTTTGTGTTTTCTGTAGACCTTTTTAATGTGTACAATAATTAGTACATTATTTTGAGAAATGTTTGAAAATTTCCATTTTATTGCCAGTATGACGTCATATTAATCTTTTATTTCTATTGGGGGAACTTTTTATTTCATTCTCATTTTTCACATGGAAATCTTTCAATAGAAAATTAATTATTGTAAAAATAATTTTATTGTGGATTTTTAATTATTGGCAACTGCTATAACGAAAAATGTTTAAATGTAATAGGAAAAGTCTGTTCGTTTTTTGGTATTTTATCTCTCTATATTAAAATAATACGATTTTTTCCAATTTTATGATTTTGAGCTTCATAATAGGTATTTAGCTATAAGTACACAAAATTTCATGACTATAAGTTACATAGTTTCTGAGAACCGGTTCTGTGACAGACAAGGAAGCGGGAGTAATAGGGTTTCGTGAGATGAACGAAACCTTAAAAAAACGTTTACAAATCCAAAATCGCATTCGAAATTTTTTTGAATTTTTTCAAGTAATAAAGACAAGCCGTTTTTGATTCCATAATAATATGCTGCATTCTGTATTTTATTCCACGTACCAGTATCGGACTTCTGCTTACCAATAGGCAGAGCTTCACGTACCAGTATTGTTACGCATACAATATTCTGGGAACCCCCGTCAAACTCTCCCCCCTCCCCCCTCCCACTTCACTAGATATGGTTTCAAAATATGAAGAAATGAATGTAAAATATAGTTAATTAAAACAGTGTGAGAAGTAAGCTTATATGATTTTCAAACAGCTATATTTTATTTTTTATTAAATTTTTCTATTTTAAATGTCACGTTTGAATATTATTTTAAAATATTAATGTAATTGTATATAAAAATTTCATGGAAACGTCTATTCTTACATATCTATAAAGACGCTACAGTACAAAGAAAGTCATTTCAAGAAAATATGAATGAAAAGTGTATCTACAAAATCCTTCAATTTATACATTTTGCATAAATGCTAGTTTTGAAGCATCTTTTGATTCATTAAGCATGTGTATAATTTAGGATACGAAGTAAATTGAAATCAACAAATTTGCATGTAAATGAATTTCAAAATTAAAAGTTTTGTTCGGGATTCTTTTTTGAAACTACTTTGATTAATTACAAACTGACATTTTGTTTACAAACTTAGAGGAAAGTCAATAAAAATAAATTTGTGTAATGGTATTGCTTACATTCAGAGCACTTAATTTTTTTTTTTAAGTTGTATACTTAAAAATACGTTCATGTGTAGTTAAATCTAATATGAAACTAAATAAAAATAAAAAATAGTTGTAAACATTATATATATTAAGTTGAAGAAAATTGTTATTTCGATGAGAAATTAAATATGTTTTGACGTTAACTCCAAATATACACACATTTTAAATTTTATTTGTCTTTCTTTTTTGTTTTCCTCTTTAACAACAGTGAGTTCTTTTTCTGTAAAATTAATTCTAAAGTTTTGATGCATTTAATAAATTAATTTGGATAAATATAAACGGTTTTATGAAATGAAACTTGGCTCGTAATATCTGCGTGTCCTGTAAGTTAAGTTTAGAAAACTTCCAAAGTGCTCTAACAAGTATTACAGTAAAAATTTGTTCTTACTTGCAGAAAACCCAAAAAATTAAAAATTAAAAGTATCACAATTTGGTAAGTTTTAGTTGTACAAGAATGACATTTGTACTATTTTACTTTTTAGAGCGCCCAGAAAGTTTTTCTGAATATAACTTGTAGAACTCCGCAACCATGTAAGAATTTTTTTTCGTATCAGTCACAAACATAATTTTCTTTCATATGATGAAGAACAACATTAGAAACAGTTTTGCACTTTGAACTATATCTCTAAAACAGACGGATTAGGAATTAACTATTGGTCAACATAAGAAGGGACAACCTAGACGGGCGCCCTCAGACCCCTGGCGGCGCAGCTCCGTTTTATACATGAGTTTGTATCTTAATAGTAACTGAACTACAACCCGTAATATCCGAGCTCAGTGAAGCAGCGATTACATTTCAGCATTTTTGTGACTGTGTGAATTACACTTGATTGAATTTACGTAGCACCACTATCATGAAAAGAAAATGTCAGATATTGCCAGCAGTGCTAAAAAAAAAAAAAAAAAAAAAAAAATCAAGAACTTTATGTCAGTTGTGTAGCAAAATTATTATTTTTATTCTTTGCAAATGTTCTCTGTATTTTGTATTTATTAAACTACATGTATGAACTGGGATTGCCATTCCTATCCCTTTGCTTCCTAGAGAATTTACATCTTTCTCACTTTGTATGTCAACCATTTGCACTGCAGCTCTCTTAAGAGTTCCAGTTTTCAATCATTTATCTTTTATTTAAACACAAATCGACATCAACGGAAACTATCGCAAAATCATAAATACTAGTTAAAGACTGCAAATTGATCACATATAAATAAGGAACAATGCAAAAAAGATTAATACGGGTTATTGAGTTAACTTTGCTTTGTCGAGTTCTAAAATCAAACGGATTTTAAATGAAATAGTCGAAACCATAAGCTCTGCAACAATCCTAGTTTTGTTTTTGGATAAGTCTAGAATTATTAGAAGGATAAAAACAGTAAAAGGAAACAAAGAGGCATTTGAGAAATTGTTTTGTTTAGTAATGGGCATGGCATGACTAGTGAAAACAAATTATGAACCATTTACCAATTACTCATTACCCCTTCGTAACAGAATAAAAATTTGTTAAGTTTTTAAAATGCATATATAGCTGAAAACGCAGATCCATCAGTTATGGCTCACAGTCAGCCCTGTAACCGAATTCTTTTGAGTGTCTCTATGAATAAACGATTAATTTTACTTCTTCAATAATCTAAAGAAAACATGCTAAGTACACATCTGTGATGTATATCATTTTCATTGAAACAGTGTAACACCATTAATATACATCTTTGCCCCTATATTGAAAGTAGCATATCTGACTTCACATGTCTCTCTTTTTAAACGAAATTCTACATATTTGTTTCGTGTTTTCTCTATGTCTGTGATGCAGTGTAGATCTTTAATAAGAGAGATGCGTGAAAAACATAAGACAATTGTCTTACAATAGATCCCCTCACACTGTGGTATTTCCGGTAACGAAAAAGGCGGATGGATTGGCCAAAAAAGGTTGTTCTGTTAATCAGGCTTCATGTAACTTAATTAACTATAAGTCTGCCTCTTCAATGGTTAATCAAATAATTAAGACATCACATATATCACTACTAAAGGAACAAACAAAAGAAAAATCGTGGAGAAATACAATCTCTGACCTCCCCGATTGTCCAAGAAGCAATGCTGTAGCTGCCTTTCGTCTCGCGACAAAGCATGATTGTTTATGTGCTCATCTTTTGCGTCTCCAGATAGTGGATAGTCCTGCCTGCCCCCTTCTGCCGCAGTGGTGCGGCGATGACTGCTGACCACCTCTCTGACTTCAGAACTCACGAAGAACTGCATTTACTCCCGTTACTGGGAGGCCAGAGACTCTTTACACATTTTAACTTCTTGATTTTATGTGGTTCTCATGTTAATTACCCTTTACTTTGTTCCTGTGTTTGGTGTTATCTTTTTACATATATTTCTGTTTTTTTCCTGATCTCTGTTCGGCGTAAGGATAATGTCTGCTCGCCTGCTGCATTGGAAATAAAAAAAAATGTTTCGTGTTTTCATTTTAAACTTTTATCTTGTGCATTTTCTGCATTATGTAATTTTAGCGTATTCCCAACTGCTCCATCACGTACCTCTAGGGGTAAGCGATCTCACCAGTTTGGGAACATTGGTCTAACGAAAAGGTACCAAAAATTGTGATATACTTGTTTTCCTGACATTTATCCGGATATTTGGTGATTTGGATGACCGAAGTTTGGATAATTGAAGTTTTAATACATTTTGACTCAAAACATAGATAAATACAATATGCATACATCAGTAAATATAATATGCATAATCTATCAAACAATTTTATTTTTCCAATCTATTTATGGTTATCTCATTCGGTAATGTGAAAAATATTCTATTCATCAAAGTATATAATCTTTTTGAAGTCTTTAATTCATAAAATGAATATTTAATTATATTGGAGTAGTCGGTATTTCCAAACGTTTTATCTCGAAAGATCTTTTTCGAAAAGAGGATTCTTTATATGTTCTTATTCAAGATTCTTTTGTGGCAACAGAATTGTTTTGAGGAAAATTTCAATCAATAAGAATGATAAAATATTTAAAAGTTAAAAGATACACATTTTAAAAAGATCTAAAGGGAATATTAAAAGCGGCTAACAAAGAATTATAAAGAATTTACATTTTTGCTTGGATTCTCAAAGCGTTTAAAGAAATAATAAACGGAAAACACTGCCGATCATCAGATAAGCATAATATATATATTTTTTTAATTCAGATATTGATAAAATTTAATTCTATTTTTATTTATTTACGTAAACGCACTTTTTAAAAATTCTTTCATTATAATAAAAACACTTTTACATGCATGCATAAACTGCATTCAAAACATACACTGTAAAAAATGACCAATGTTTCTTATTTTATGAAAATATACCATAACCACGAACGAAAATATAATATAATAAGCTGAATTATCCGAAATTCCGAAAAGCGTGTTCCGTTGTCTTTTGAATCCGCAGAAACCAATACATTTCTAAAAATTAAAGAATTATTTATAAAAGCAAAATATTTTTTGCTGCACGTATTTTTCAGAAACGTTTCCGAATAGTTTTTATAGTGCATTAATCAGTTTCCTCAGCCTGGAATACCTGTTTTTCAAATGTTATCTATTCTCAAGTAAACGTTTTCAGCTGCATAAGTTAATTTATACATGAAAGAGTATAGAAATAATCTTAATTTTAATGTTAATGTTAACACTGTTAATTTTGCATGTTTGTTTGTTAAACACATTTGCTGAACATGAAAACGTTTACTTGAGAATGGATAGCATCGGAAAAACTATATTCCGGGCTTAGAAATCTGATTAATACACTATAATTCATAAAGGTACAACTAAATGTAAATATATTGCTTGAAGGTGCGTAAAAACATACATAAAACATTTAAAAGCACATTAAAGTCCTTTTAAAAAAATTCAAAACGTTTTCAACTTAACTACCTCGGTTATCATCAGTGAAAAACTAATTGTTGAGTTGAGTTGTTGTCTCTTCGCGTTTTCTTGCTTGCCCGGAATAAATTATTTTACTTCAAGGGTTTGGAATATAAGGTGGGATGGGAAAGGTAATCAATTGTGTATTAATTCATTCCAGACTGCGTAGATATCATATGATAATACGTCGTTACAGACTATTTCTTTTTTAGATATTATTTCTAGAGACTCTCTTATGATAGCTTCCTGGTGATTATTTGTACGGAATATAATTTTGGATCCATTGAAATCTACTTTTATAGGTAATAGACCCCAGACTGCGTTAGCAAGATTGGCACAAACTGAATTATAGTTATTAAACAAGGGGAATTTGCACAAAAATTTTAACTTTTCATTGATTAATACACTTTAAAAGCTTTTCGTAAACGTTTCGAAAATTACAAGCAGCAAGAGAAATTTTGTTTTTATAAATGATTCTTTAAATCTCGAATTACCATTGATGTCTGAGGTTTCTAAAGATAAAAAAACATTTTTCAGAATCATGGTTAACAAGGATGAGTTTGTATTTTTAATTTATTCGTGATTATATTATATTTTCGTAGATTAAGAAACACGTCATTTTTTACAGTGTACTCTGAAAAACAAGGCAAGTATTTCTTAATCTAGAAAAATATAATGTAACCACAAACGAAAATACACAATAACCTTTTTCGAAATAACCCACGATTTCGAAAAACATGCTTTATTTTCAGAAATCCCTGAAACTATTTTTGATATTTAAAGTAGCAATTAGAAAAACAAAGTTTCCTTTGCTGCGACTGATTTTCTGAAACGTTTCTCAATAGATTTTATAGTGTATTAATCAGTTTTTTCCACCTGAAATATGTGTTTTGCGGATGGTATCAAATTTCAAGTAAACATTTTCATGTTCAACAAACATGTTTTACAAACAAACATGATAAATTAAGAGTATTAACATTAACATTAAAATTAATATCATTTCGTTAGTATAAATTCACTTAATCAGCTGAAAATGTCTAATTGAGAATTGAATAACAACCTATAAACCGATATTCCGGTTTGAGAAGGCTGATTAATACACAATAAAATCCACTCGGAAACGTTTCTCAATAGATTTTACAGTGTATTAATCAGTTTTCTCAACCTGAAATATGTGTTTTGCGGATGGTATCAAATCTCAAGTAAACATTTTCATGTTCCACAAACATGTTTTACAAACAAACATGGTAAATTAACAGCATTAACATTAAGATTAAAATTAATATTATTTTGTTAGTCTTGCATGTATAAATTCAGTTAATCACCTGAAAATGAGAATTGAGTAACATCGTAAAAACGGATATTCTGGTTTAAGAAAGCTGATTAATACACAACAAAATCCACTCGGAAACATTACTGTAAACCGGGACAACTTTGCTACATTTTTTTCCCCCTATCCATCTTTTGCTTACTCATAATGTTCAATAATGATTCAAAATCCTCTTAAACCATTAGTCTTGAACTCTAGTTTAAGAATATGGGGTAACATGTTAACTTAAGTAAGCATTTTTATTTATTTATTTCGTGTGTGTAACACCGTGTCAGCAAAGTTACCTGGAAAACGGGGCAACTTTGCCGGTTGTCTAAAAGTCAGTCAAAATGAACAAAAAACACAGGGAAATTGAATTTTATAATTCAAATAATGTATTTAAATCATGACGTATACATTTCAATAAAAAAATTAGAAGGACAGTTAAAAAAAAATCGAACATTCTTCTCAGCAAACAATTTTTTTTCCTTTTTTCTATGTAAGGAGGTTCAACAATATAAACAACATCGGCTACTTTGACGGACGCCTCATCCGGAACAGTAGTAAAATGAAAACTCCACCCATTGTCTTTCGTTATAAGGTATGACACCTCAAAGTCTTCATGTCCGTAATAATGGGCGATTTTTGCAGCATAATGGTCCACACCTTTTTTCGCCAAGTATTTAACGATCAAAAATATCCCAGCCTTCAATTGTATAAAGTTCTTACCACCTTAGGCTAACTTGATGTATTCAGTCATTGATGATTGTTCGTCGTCTTGAGGAACAATGTTCTGCACTAACTCTTTACTGGGTTTTGCAGGTTGATTGTGTTCTGCATCTTTTTCGGGTTCTGCTTTTTCCTCTGGTACGACACCTTGCTCGGATTCTGATTCAGACGTGTCATGTAAGGAAAACGCGTCATCCGATTTATCTGAAAATGTTAAAAAATTTAGGGAAAATACAATATTTTAGGTTGGTAAAGTTGTCCACTCTTCCCCAGATTTCTGGTGCAAAATTGGCAACTAATATTATCAACCATAAAAAACCATTAGATCAAGTTTCAAAAACGATTCCAAAAGCTTATTGTATACTTTATCAGACAAAATAGGTAGTTTTTACTTACGTTTAGTTTAAAAAGGTGAAACAGAACACATTTTAGACGTCCAAAATCGCCTGTTTTCCAGTTACAGAATATTTTCACTGATAAACGGCCGCAAAACAACTAATGAGACAGCAAACGTGCAGGAATAGTGTCACACAATGACTTTTTACTTTCTTCTATCTATAATAGAAGAAAGTATTGTAATTGAAAATTTTTTCGACTTCCGGTTTTCGACGGATTTACACGTTTTAGGGGTCAGAGATTCCGAAAATCATGTTTTTACAAAATGTCTGTCTGTCCGTCTGTGTGTCTTCATTGTATCATCGAAAAATGTATGAAGTTATGCTTCAAATTGAACCACATTTTTTTTCTATGTTTTTGGCTATGGCAAGCAGATTCTATCAGAATTTGGGGATATTTCTACGAAAGGGGGCGCTGTGATCGATATTTTTGTTCCATTTTCACTATTGTATCATCGAAAAGTGTATGAAGTTATGCTTCAAATTGAACCACATTTTTTTCTATGTTTTTGGCTATGGCAAGCAGGTTCTATTAGAATTTGGAAATATTTCGACGAAAGGGGGCGCTGCGATAGCCATTTAAAGATTTCAAATTCAAAAATATGTGCAAATTAAAAAAAATTAGAAATTCTAAAACTTTTTTTTGTTAAATGTTCGGCCTTGATCCGGAGAATCCGGAACAATTTTTGTTTTGCCTCTATCTTAAAAAATGGCTGAAATATAGCGGTTTGAAATTTTAGGGTGGCTGACATTTTCAAATAAGACAGCAGAATTCATCCATAAACGGGTTTAATTTATGAGTTTTAGTTAACATGGTTTCGTTCAAATTTTCTTTCATTGTTGTAACCATTAATCCTATTATATGCTTATCACTATATATTTATATTCGCCAACGTCAAATTCTCGCCAAACTTGGCGACAGTTGGCGGAATATCGCCAAATTTGGCGACCAAAATAAGTTGCCATAAATGAAGCCAACTTGGCTGCGGAGGACTAATTTGGCGATATTCTCATTCAAATTCAATGTTGACGAGAACTGGGATTGAATCTTCTTTATTTAGATTCCACGCATTTTAGCTTCGTGTTTCCAGTAACATTAGCTAAAATCATAAAACCAAGGAATAGGGAGGCTATCTGTTCCTGTCGGTTCAGGCCAGAAGGAATTTTCGTAGTTTAGTATACATCGGTTGTTCGCATCCCTGTAACCCGACCATTCGCAAGCAGCTGACGTACAACAGAATGGCGAAAAATATTGATTTTATTGGCGATGTGATAGCGAATTTTGAAGTATTAACATGACTGAGATAGATGAAAGTTTTGGGATTGGCACATCCGACTTTTTTTTAAATGAAAACACTAGCGCCTATTTTAATTAGACCTCGAACTTCTCAGAGCGCCAAAAAATATATTTTTCAAAAAGTGGCAAAGTTGTCCCGGTTGACTGTACCTAAAATCAGTGGTAGCGCAAAATACTTTGTTTTTATAAATGCTTCTTTAAATCTCGAAAATTTATTCGTTTCTGAAGTTTCTAAGGATAAAGATTGCTTTTTGGAATCGTGAATAACTCGAAAGAGTTTATTGTATATTTTCGTACGTAGTTATATTATATTTTCGTTGATTAAGAAATATTTGCATTTTTTTTTTTTTTTTTTTTTTTTTTTTGCATTGTAGATTTTCTTACATGAGAATTCTGAAAATTCTAATAATATTTAATGCCTTATATATACAGAATATTCATTTAATGTGTCGACATACTGATAGAGGTGATAGTTAGCGCTGTTGTTCTAAAAAAAACCCAGAGGATATACGCTATAGCCATAGGGTGTATACTAGAGAGTATATGCTATAGGCAGGGGTATACACTTATAGCCTTACTTGAGAAACAGGAAGTATAAAAACATCGAAAAGATATACGGAGTATACAACCCCATACCCTTCGTTAAAACCCTGGTGATAGCACATGTCTAAACAAAAAACAATTCTGTGGTAATACAGGGTAACAATCAACAAAACGAAATGTCCCATTCCAGACTGAACATGGATTTTTTTGTTTTTAAGTTTAACAATAACAAAGATATTTTAGCGAATGTTTCAACAGACGTACTTTGCTTTTTCCAGAATCTGCTGTCATCATAAAAATACTGGAAAGAGACACCTTTCTTGTACTAAATACGCTGAATTGGACAAGCCATATTTCGAAATGTTGCTGACAATACGTGCCTCTGACCGACACTCTCGATATCTATATAGTTTTGTAATATCGTCCGTCACATTGCTCAAAAAACAAAATAAACCCGTTGAAAATTTTGATTTCATTATTATTAAAGTTATGAACGAAAATATGGGGTCGGCAAGAAAGGAGAGATCCCTGTATTTATTAACCATTGGGAAAATGGTTGTTGTTTTCGGTCGAGAATGGACCTCTTGACGTCGTCGCTTTATTTTTTAAGCGTTTTTAACGAAGTTCTGTAACTTTAGAAGAATTTTTCTTTGAATAGGCAATAGAAATGCATGAAATCGTTACAAAAATGATAAAATTACAAAAAGGATAGATGCAAATTATCAGATATGAAAAAAAGCCGAATTCAAAAATGGACGTCGGATGAGAAATCGTCTTATAAAGCAAAAAAAGTGGTCTTCAACTTTAATTTCCTCAAAATACCTTTAGCTCAGACATCAATCCAAACAAGAGTTAAAGTTATTGTAGGAAGAACCAGACAAAATATTAAGGTATATATGAAGGATAAGGTATAGTAATGGAAAATGCGTTTCAATAACTGCGGCGATGGTTCAAACGAATATTTTTGCCAGGACAGAGAATGCCAGGATCTTTTCAACTGTAGTAATGGAAAATGCATTTATTTGTAGATGGTTCAGATGAATATTTTTGAATAAGTAATATTTTTTATTATTTATTTATTTATGTATTTTTTAAGCTTTTGGAACATTTTCCCAATGGTTGTTGTAATTTGTTAAAGTATATATATATATATATATATATATATATATATATATATATATATATATATACATATTTTTAACTAAATAAATGGATTATGACTCTATTGTATTTAATACAAAAACTGTTTTACGTGTTCTATCATCTCTCTCAGTTTATACATTAACAGAACACTTTGTATTATTTGTAATATATATATATATACCTGGTAGACTCTTTCAATGGTTCAACTTGCAAATCTATAATCTAAACTTCACTTGAGGTATTGAACGGGAACTTAAATTCTTCCATTTAGCCTCAAAAATATTGTTTCTGGTAGTCGAGAATTTGAAATTTAATTAAGGGGTTACTTACGTTCTCAACTTTCAAAAAATTGATTTTTTTTTTTACAGAAATTATATCCTAATAGTGTGTAGAATTGTAGGCAAAAAGATTTTGATTGATGTCTCAATTATTAAGAAAGATATGAGCAAAAATGTGAGCACGCGCCCGATAAATAAAAACCGACCTCACCGAAAATATCCTATTAAAGACTCTACTCCCTTATTGAAGCTGCAGATGGTGCTGTCGATACATTCGAAGCAAACAACGAATTCTGCAGCTTATTGTGCTTTATAATAATCTTATTATTATATCTTGTTATTCTTATCTTAATTATCTCAATGTTAAATGCGATTTTCTGGAATGTACATTTTTCAACATGAGCAACATGATAAATTGAACAATTTTTAACATTTTTGGATAATATTTGGTTCCTCTACGCATAATTAAATTGTCTAAGGTCCACCGAGCCATTTTTTAAAATATTTTATTTTTTTAGGTTTTACCAATAAGTTAGGTCAAAATTATAGGTGAAAAATGAAATTTTTTACTCAAAATAACGCAATTTTCTTATTCCTCCAAAATTTAAAAAAATGAGCCCATGGTACTTAGTTACAACCTTATTTTACGAGAAGAAACTGAGATTTTAATAATGTAGTGTTTCTATAGAAAGTTAGGATGCTGTCCATCGAGCCCGGATATTTTGGTACAAGTCAACGTGATTGCAGGTTTCCGGCGTAATATGAGGGGGTTGGAATGGCAATGGAGTAAGAAAAAAAATTTGAAAATCGAGATAACCATATTTTCGCTGAACGTATATTAATCTCCGTTCAATGTGCCAGTCAAATAAGTCATGGTTCACTTACGGAGTCGCTAGAAGGCAAAACAAGTTGGACAACTCAATGAACGGAAATACAACAAATTTCATTTCTCAAATCACTAAATTTTGACTTACTCCACTGTCATTCTAACAACTTCATATGTGACCAAATTGAACAACAACAAAAAATATTTTTAAATACTAGAAGCAATAAAACCAGTCTTTGGGGGCCACCGTAATACTTACCCATCATGGATATGCATAATATAAAATATGAAAATAAAACATGTGTAAACAATTTATAGAATTCCAATAAAATCGTGGCTTGATGACGTCATAAACTTTAAATGCTCTATTACTGAATTGCGTAAGAGAAACATCCTTATAACTCCAAAATTTACAATCATATTAACTAACGGTTTACTGCGTCGGATTAAGTTTCTAATTTCCAATTAAAATATATATTTGACTTGAAATTTGAATGAAATACAGGGTCATGAAAAATCGAAGAGTGTGGTAAATAGGATTACAAATATCTCGGCAACTCATTATCCGATCGACTTCATTCTTTATGCAAAATTTATGTTTTTATGTCTTTTATATTCACTCCTTAAAATAAAATTTTCAAAACTTTATATATACCTTTTACCAGAACGAATATTTCGAGAGTCCGAAAAAAAATAATTCCGGATAATCGAGGTTACTGAAATTCAATAAGCTTCTTCCCATTATCACATACTAAGTACATACCAAATTTCAAGTCTCTAACTCAATTTGTTCGGGAGATAGAGCGTTTACAGACACACAGACGGACGGCAATTTTTTTTTTCTAAAAATATGTTTTTCGGAATCTTCAGTGTTTGAAACGGGTAAATCCGTCAATTATTTTTTTCAATTTTCAAAACGATTACAAGACTTACTCCATACTACGTATGGTGGGTAAGTAAAAACAACGTAAAATTATTAGTTTTTCAATTAATTTTACTCCCTTTCTAAAAAGAAATTCCAAAATATGTCAAATTTTCGCCGTCGAGAACGATTGTAATCCCTGAAATGAACAACGCATGGCAGAGTATTCTGCGGAAATTTCGAAGATTATTCATCTGAATTTGGCACTACCAGAAGTTCACTTACGACGGGAAACGATCCTTCAATGACTGTTTCAAAGGACCGTTCTATGTACAGATTATTTTGAGCGCGATTTATCTATTTCATTGTATCTCTTGCACTAAAATTTTCTTTTGCTTTCTCACTGTTTTTCATGTTTAGCTTAAAAATCATGCCTAATATCATTACTTCAATTCATGCTGTTCCAAATATGTTTCGTTACAATACATTAATTTGATGTGGACCCACTAATAGACACTTCACTGTTTTGATTTACGGTTGGTAGAAAGTGCGAACTAGTCAAGTTATTAGAAAAATTATAATTTTTGTTCGGTTTCGTTTTTAAGACACGCTGCAATAGGAAAGAAAAAAACTTCACTGAGGAAAATGACACTTTCAAATCTGAGTAAATCGATGTTTTCATTTTGTTACGAAACTTTGTGTTTCAAATAGCCAATGCTTTCAATTCTGAAATACCAGAAATACTCAAAATATTGAAACATGGACATACTCAAAAGTGACCACATAGAGGTCAGTTCATACTCATTTTTGAAACATTGACATACTCAAAAGTGATTAGGATCAGTTCAAACTCATTTTTGAAGCATTCAAGTACTCAAAAATGAGCACATAGAAGTCAGTTCATACTCATTTTTGAAACATGGACATAATCAAAAATAAGCACATGATGTTTTATTCTTGAGCGTGTGGTATATACATGTTTCAAACTTGAGTAATTTTGATTCGGGGCCATTTTGACTATGCGACATACTCATATTTGAGTATTTTTTGCTCAGTTTTGAAAATTTCGTTTTTAGAGTGTTTACTTAAACTATTTATTCGGGCTTTCTAAATTGTTTTCTAAACGTAAAATCACAAATTAAATAATGTTAATCTATTGATTGATAGAAGCGCATTTTCTTTAAAATTACAATCTATATTTATTACATTTATATTTTATTTTCTACGTTATTCTATTATTGCAGTTTCGCAGCCAGTTGACATGTTTTTGCTAGCGTTGTTTGGTGCACAAATGCTGTTGATGTATATACAGTCCCTGGCCAAATTATTAGACGCAGTTGTTTTTATTATAATTTATTAAATATCTGGAAAGATACATGCGGAATTATCCTGAAACTTTAGAGTGTAAACAACATGATAAACGTCATATATTTCCGCGAAGATTTTCCCCCGAAACCCCATAAGGGGCCGTCAACAAATTGAAGAAAAACGAATATCTTTTGGATAACCCTGTAAAAACTAATATTGCAAAAAGCATTCAAACTGTAGATAATGATTAAGTGGCTTATTGTAATAATTTGGGTTCATTTTTATGAAGATAGCATGTATACTCGAAGAGAAATTCACGTTTTTATAAAAACAGTCCCAAATTTTACCAAGTTTTTTGCTTATAATTTGCATAGTTTTTAATATAAAAACAAGTTATTTTCAGTAAATATGACAAACAAAATTATACACAATACCCTGCAATCAGAATTAAAAAATAGAAAAAATTGTATGATAAATGAACAGGTTTACTAAATATTGTTTCACTGCGCATGCGCGAATTCAATCAAAATATGCTGTGCATAATATATTAGCTAAATGTATAGACCAACTTTTATGAAAGTCTCAAAAACATAGCTTGAAAATTCTGATAGTAATCGTCGATAGAATAAGCTCGAATTTTGCTGTTCCCAAAAGAAAGCAAAAAGATGAGGGATTGTATCAAATATAGAATGAGAGACACTTCATTTTTATTATGTCAACTTTCATAAGCTAGTATATTTGGATACAACCCCTCATCTTTTTGCTTCCTTTTGGGAACAGCGAAATTCGAGCTTATTCTATCGACGATTACTATCAGAATTTTCAAGCTATGTTTTTGAGACTTTCATAAAAGTTGGTCTATACATTTAGCTAATATATTATGCTCAGCATATTTTGATTGAATTCGCGCATGCGCAGTGAAACAATATTTAGTAAACCTGCTCATTTTTCATACAATTTTTAATATTTTTTAATTCTGATTGCAGGTTATTGTGTATAATTTTGTTTGTCATATTTTCTGAGAATAACTTGTTTTTATATTAAAAACTCTGCAAATTATAAGCAAAACACTTGGTAAAATTTGGGACTGTTTTTATAAAAACGTGAATTTCTCTTCGAGTATACATGCTATCTTCATAAAAATGAACCCAAATTATTACAATATGCCACTTAATCATTATCTACAGTTTGAATGCTTTTTGCAATATTAGTTTTTACAGGGTTATCCAAAAGATATTCGTTTTTCTTCAATTTGTTGACGGCCCCTTATGGGGTTTCGGGAAAAAATCTTCGCGGAAATATATGACGTTTATCATGTTGTCTACACTCCTGAAGTTTCAGGATAATTCCTCATGTATCTTTCCAGATATTTAATAAATTATAATAAAAACAACTGCGTCTAATAATTTGGCCAGGGACTGTACAGTAACTCGCAACTCGTATTCAGTAAACATAAAGGACATTTGGTAATTTACCACCTGCGCACGGCTGAAGGAAAACTGCCTGATATTAATTTATTAATTTGTAATTAAGTTCTAAAAATATTAAAATGCTGTGTTGTCATCGGAAACGCCCCTGTGTACATAAATTTTATAATTCTAGCATATGAGGAAGCAAGTACAAAATTTTCATCTTTATATACAAGAAACAAGTTAAGTTAAATAAACGAATGTAAAAAAAAGAAATCATTAGAAATGTAATTAGTTACCATTTTTTTTAAGCCAGCAGCAGGGTCATTAATTTTTAACACTTTCCAACATAGCAGAAAAGTGTTTATGAATTCGACTTATCTGGGTGCCGTCTGTCTGTCCGTGCTCTAACTCCCGTATATACACTCAGATTACCATGTAATTTATGTATGTTATTGAAGTTTACGATGGCATGTTCGGGATTGAAAATAAAGCTGTAGCATTTATAAGTTCATTTACAGGAGAACTTAAAAGAATTCCGTTTTATTATGGTACATAAGGGAAAATCGCTTGTAGTGTATTTTAATGACATTACATAACATATCACATTAAACGTATTGAAATTGCTATACATCACTGTGCCGCACAACAACATGCTTAACTTTAGAATAAGGTGTGCATAGCATTTATCGTTCATTTACTGGGACACATAAAAGAATTCGGTTTCAGTAACATTTATAAGCAATATTTGCTGGAAACGCGTTGTCAATTGTGGTATGCTTTTTTCTTTATGTAAAAAAAATTTTGCATATTAGATGGTGTGTATAAATTCCATACATCATACACAGGGCTGCATAAAATATGTTGCGCAACATTTCCACTTATCGATGGAAACTACTGATGGGGACTTTTCAACCGTGTTATGTCTTTCCAAACTGATCTGAATTTTTGAATAGTAGCATATACACTATATTGCCAAAGGTGACCGGTCACTTGCGATTTTAAACGCTTTGTTAACTATCTAGAAAAATACATGAGGAATTAACCTGAAACTGCAGATGTGTAAACAGTATAGTATAGGTTATATATTTCCGCGAAGATTTTTTTCGTGAAACCCCATAGGGGACTGTCAACAAATTGAAAAAGAACGAATATATTTTGGATAACCCTGTAAAAACTAATGTAGCAAAGGCGTTCAAACTCGAGATTAATAATAAATGGCTTATTGTAATATACTGTGTTCATTTTTATGAGGACAGCATGTATACTCTTAGAGAAATTAAGGTTTTTATAAAAGCAGTCCCAAATTTCGCCTAGTTTTTTGCTTATAATTTGCAGAGTTCTTAATATAAAAAAAAGTTATTTTCAGAAAATATGACAGACAACATTGTACATAACACTCTGCAATCAGAATTAAAAAAATAATAAAAATTGGATGAAAAATGAGCAGGTTTACTAAAAAATGTTTCACTGCGCATGCGCGATTGCAATCAAAATATAATATTCATAATGTATTAGCTAAGTATATAGAGCAACTTTTGTGAATGTCTCAAAATCATAGCTTAAAAATTCTGAAAATTATCCTCGATAGAATAAACTCGAAATCCGTTGTTCCCAAAAGGAAGCAAAAATATGAGGGGTTGTATCCAAATATAGTAGTACGTGCAATATTGTGTACGCTATCTTGGCACTAATGAACAGATATTTGATAAAACTCCTCATCTTTTTGGTTCCTTTTGGAAACAACTGATTTCGAGCTAATTCTATTGACGATAATTTTCAGAATTTTCAAGCTATGATTTTGAGACTTTCACAAAAGTTGCTCTGTATACTTAGCTAATACATTATGTATATTATATTTTGATTGCATTCGCGCATGCGCAGTGAAACATTTTTTAGTAAACCTGCTCAATTTCATCCAATTTTAATTATTTTTTAATTCTGATTGCAGAGTATTATGTACAATGTTGTTTGTCATATTTTCTGAAAAGAACATTTTTTATAATAAGAACTCTGCAAATTATAAGCAAAAAACTAGGCGAAATTTGGAACTGTTTTTATAAAAACCTTAATTTCTCTACGAGTATACATGCTATCCTCATAAAAATGAACACAGTATATTACAATAAGCCACTTATTAATAATCACGAGTTTAAACGCCTTTGCTACATTAGTTTTTACAGGGTTATCCAAAAGATATTCGTTCTTTTTCAATTTGTTGACAGTCCCCTGTGGAGTTTCGTGAAAAAATCTTCTCGAAAATATATAACCTATACTATACGGTTTCAGGTTAATTCCTCCTGTATTTTTCTAGATAGTTAACAAAACGTCTAAAATCGCAAGTGACCGGTCACCTTTGGCAATATAGTGTATATAGCGCTATAGATCATAACAGGGCTACATAAAGGAATTAGGATATTTGCCCATGCATTGTACTCTTCCTAACTGGAGTAAATTTTTGCATATGTAACATACATGCAGATCTTCAGATCATATACAGAGCTGCACCAAACAATTCGAATATTTTTCCATGCGTTATGCGTTTCGTAATTGAAGAAAACTTTTGTATATTGTGTAACATATATACAGATCTATAGATCATATACAGGGCTGCACAAAAGAAATCTGATATTTTTTCCGACTATAGATGGTAATTGCTAAAATTGTGTTTCCAAATGTGTTATATGTTTTCCAAATTGTTTACTCAGACATCATCTTTCACCTTATTAAACGGCGAAGTTTTGTTACAGAATGTGTTGGAACGTTTATCAAAATCTATGTTTGAGGCATGATTTTTCTTTCTTGTTTAGTTTGAGTTTATATTGTTAATTAAAATGCACGATTACGGATATCCTCTTTAAAAACTGAATTAAAATGTATTTTTAATATGAAAATATAGGGTCGATTCAGTTCTTTTTAACACTTTCTAACATAGTTCGAACGTTTTTATGAATTTGGTTTGTCTTTCTGTCTGTCTGTCCATGCTCTAACTCTCGTAAACCTACTCGGATTGCCATGGAATTTTTATGTATTATTGAATTTTACTATATAGCGGTATTGCAAAAGCAGTGTGTAGCATTAATAGTTCATTTACAGGGACACACCAAAACACAAAATAATTCCTTGACATTATGATCTATGGCGAAAAAACGTTTGCGGTGCACTTTAAGAATGTTATGTTACTTGAAACATAATGAAATTTAAAAGGAAACACGAAGCTTCACTACAACTTGTTTTCCATAGATTATGGAGTGTGTAGGATTTATCGTTCATATACAGAGACAAACAAAAGGATTCGGTTAAAGGACTGACTATGATCGGTAATTGCTGGAAGTGCTTTTACCGCTGTGTTATGTAATTTAAGCTAATTTTTTTGTGTATTACGTGTTGTATACAAATTCTATAGATTATATACAGGACTGCACGAAAGACTTCGGATGTGAACTGCAACTGCTCAAAATGTATTTTTACAGAGTTATGTTAGTTTTAACTCAGTTACAACACACAGTCGGTGTTTTAACTCAGTGTTTAACTCAGTCAGTGTTATCAGTGTTTTTATTAGTACTGGGTTATGTGTGTTTTATGTGTTTATTTAGATATCTCATTTCATAGTACGAAAAACATTAAATTTCTTAATAACATGCTGTTAGTGTTGGAAAGTGTTTCATAATCTATGCCGGATGTATGATTTTTCATTCTTGTTATTTTCTCCTGGAAAGCATCAAGAGGGGTAAAAAAAATTTTAAAAGTAAACCACCATCTCTTTACTTTTTCACATCTTCCATTTTAATTCCATTAGATAAATTATTGTAATAATCTTTTTTTAAAACGTTAAAAGAAAAACCATAGGAAATTAGAAAGCTAATTTATTCGATTAAAAATAGCTGAAATGTATTAAGTAGAAAAAAAAATATTCGTTTTTCTCGTGACTATATTCCATTTTCTTTCGAAATCAGAGAGTTTTTTTTACAAATCAAAGCTTAAAATAAATTAACTTTATTTAATTAGTTTGAAAGGAAGCCGATTTATCCATTAAGGGGATAATCTACTTTTTTATCAAAATTTTTGATTTTTTAAAATTTACTTTTTTTGCAATCCTAAGTGTGGAAATTATTGCTTATTCTGTGGAATTATTGCAATAGTTTTTCGCTCATTGACCATAAAGCCCCTCGTTGAAAGTAATGCTATTTATTGTAAAACTTTGAACGTGTTTTCTCGAAGTCATGTTTTTCAAACTAGATGACGCTTTTTCTCGAGAACTAGTCGACCGATTTCCTTCATTTTTTTTTCTTTAAAAGAAAGCTAATCGTTTTTGCTGGAGCGTATACTACCGAAAAGTATAGCTTTCATTGATTAATTACATTTTTGAACTCGCAAAACGTAACTAGTCGGATGTGCAAATCCCAAAAACTTTCTTCTAACTCATACATGTTAATACTTCAAAATTTGCTAGCGCCGATAAAATCAATATTTTGCTTTACGTCAGCTGTTTGCGAAGCGCCGGGTTATCCGGATGTGAAGCACCCTTCGCTGCACAATCAGTCGATGCACAACACAACTACGAAAAATCAAGAAACGCTCATAAAAATCGCTACCACTTCCGGCAGAATAGCCCCAAATTCAAGTGGGACCTGCTGATCATAGTCAAAAACCTATAAATGAAATTTGGTTTAATTCTATGCATATCTTTATACACTTTTCGATGATACAATGAAGAGGGACACACAGACACAAGGACAGACGAACATTTTGTATAAACATGTTTTTCGGGATCTACCCCTAAAACACGTAAATCTGTCGGAAATCGATTTGAAAAAGTTTTTGATTACAATACTTTCTTCTAAAATAGAAAAAAAAAAAAAAACCTTTTTGTTCAAATAACGGCCGTACTGCCAAAAATCAACTTTTTACACTAAATGTTTCTATGAGCTCAAGAGATTTTAATTCCGTTTCATAATTTGGCGACCCACTTTGTTTCAATGCTTGTGACCAGAAGAAAACCGGTCTCCCGATCGGCGTGCCCCAGCAGGTACTCTTCGTCACACAAGACATATTATTTATTTTTATTTATTTTTTTATTTTTTTTACACGAAAAAATCTAAATATATAAGGAAAATGGAAAAAGTCCGAAAGTTATATCTCTTTACTTTGTAACTAAAAAACAAATCGTAAAAATCATGTTAATTTTAGGCCAAAAAAGTAGAATCTTCCCTCAATGTATCATTAGGATTGAAGATCGCCACTGAAGTAAAAACTCTTGCACGCAAAGTGTTACTGGCTATACCAAATGCGCCAAAAGTTCGTTAAAACTTTAAAAATTCAGTGAAACAAACGATGCAAAAAAATTGCGGTCTGCAGGAATGGGATTAGAGGGAGATTTTTTTTTGTAACAAAACATTTGTGGTTAAAAAACTTACTGATAGATGGCTCTGGCATGCATAATATGAAACAGATGTAGGGAATGAAGGCCTAAAATGATCCCCAGGGAAAAACTTCTGTAAAATAACATAACTGTTTAAATAAAGCTTTGAGCCTTTGCTAGTAGGTTTTACACTATATTTTGCTTTTTAAACATATTTTAATAATATTTTAAACCCAAATTGAGTAATGAAAAAAATAGATTTTTAAATGGTATCCAAAGGATCATTTTACACTCACCAAAGGGCAAAATCATCCTTCATTTAAAAATAATCGTAAATTGTTTTTTATCGGCAAAATAAAGGATATAAAAGTAAATGGCAATACATAAGCGTAAATCACATCTAAAAACATGCTCCATTAAGTAAACCAAGTCATATATTTGTGCATGAAAGACTGTATATTTAAATAAATATGAAAATTAGTGCTTACATTGTAACAGATGTTATAAAACCCAGTTTTTCTAAGAATTCTATTCAGACGCGTAGTACTGTGATCGCTTGAATACCGCCATTGCTTCTTCTTCATTTATCACAACTAGTTTATGTGTTACCCTGTAGATTGCGCGACCTGTCTGGAAGAAAACATATGTGGATTGTTTTGCTCGTTAGGATAATTTTAGGCCACCTTCCCCTATACAAATTAGACTGATAGTAAAAGACCCTTTTCAATGAAGCGTTTGACAAGCTTCCCTATCCGAACACATGAAACAGGCCCTTTACTCGTCTTCAGTCATTTTGCCGTGCAGAATTTTTACAATGCGCCAGTTACCGATTCCCTGTTTTTCTAAAAGAGTTTAACCAACAGCGCTTGATCAGGTAACGATTACATACTGCTGGTATCGAATGCAGAGTCTGTGTGCATTGAGGGGTTTTATTGACAACCAGATTTGCATACATCTGCTTCGTATTATGCATGCATTGCCATCTATCGGTAATTTTTTAACAAGAAATTTTTGTTGTTTAAAAAAATTCGATCTCCCTTCAATCCCGTTCCTGCAAACCGCAATTTTTTAGCATCATTTGTTTGTTTTTAATGAATTTTTAAAGTTTTAACGAACTTTTGGTTCATCCGGTATTATCTGTGGAAAAGATGATTATCCAAGCATTTTCATAAATTTTTAATTGAAACACTCTGTGAAATATACCGTTTGGATTTCTACATGTGTAATTATTTTAAATGCAGTTGAAGTTCCTTTAGTAATAATTATTTCTCTACATAAAAAAAATAACAAAATGTAAAATTTACAAATTTTAAACTTTACAAATGTTTAAGTAAAAAGCTTTTATAAAAGTTTTCTTGAATGTGCGATTTCCTACAAGGGACAACATACATGTTGTTTAAAATTTATTTTTATCTTACAGGGTACGTAGGTCCTTATTTTTGAGTACCATTATATCCGAATAGTAATCTTCGCCGTATTTAATCGCAAATAAATATTACAAATTCTGGAATTATATAAAACAGAGATTACTATTAGCAAAAAGTAGAACTTAACAGTAATATGTGTGCCCCTCCTATAATATGTATTTAATATTAATTTGTGGTATAATTTATAAATGATCAAATGATTGATGAAAAGAATGTATGTTAAATGCGGTGTTTCTAGAATTCTGACGAAAATGTAATTTTAGTATGTTGTTACAGTCACCTACAACATGTTTTTTATTTATTTTATTTTATTTTTTTGAAGAGTGTGTATATAGCATACATAGTTATTGTACGATTCGATTACAATACCGTCTAAGGGCGGTAATTATTCAAAATGCATTTTAGTGTTATTATGTTATTTGAAATTCTACGAAATTTGCATAAGTTACTAAGACTTACTGCCGTATGTTCTCCATTGAAAGTATGAGATGTAACATTTATTTATATTACAGGGTAACACAAAACAGTACCGATGCATTACACTTTATTGCCAATTACTCTAGGAAAAACTATTTTTTATGATGTCTATTTTATCACTGATTATTTATGAATATTTAACTTAATGATGTTTCATGTATCTGTATGTGTATAACAAGTGTCCTCAACTAATTTTTCGAACGCATTTTAAGCTCATTTACCACGAACAAATTTCGCACAAATCTTCAGAAAAGGTTTAAACCAAATATACATATTGAGCAAAGTTTTCTCATTAGTCTTTTTACGCTGGAAGCGTCTTTGGTGGGAAATAGTATTACAAAAATTTTTAAAATGGAATTTTTAAATTTTTTTCTCTTATAGCAACAGTACTACAAGCTAAAATTATATTGGATAATGTAAATTCAACTTCTTTTTTACGCCGATAAAGCCTCCTCCCGAGGAACATATTAACAAAATTTAAATAAAAGCTTTTTTTAAATGTTTCACTGTATGATGGCCGTATTCAAGTTAAAAATAGGTAGTATTGATTCAACACATTTTACTTTTGCGTGTATAGCGTGCTCCTCCTGGGAAGAAAAAAGGCGATAAAATTTAAGGAGGCTCATACGGTCTAAAAAATTTCCACGATGTGATGCTGTTTCAAGTTCTCATAATTTTTTAAATATTTATTGAAAATACACAAACCTCTGCAATATATTTAAGCTATGTTTCAGGCTTATGAAATGTAAAAATAAACACATATAATATAATAAAAAATACAGTTTCATTAATATTGCTAAAATTTTGGAAATTTTTCATATGGTATGTCACGATTTGTAAGATAACTTTGTGTATAAAAGTATGCCTACACCATATTAATAAATTAATAGGGGATATTGCCATTAATAAGAAACCTGAAAACAAATTTGATTCTCAAAAATACAAATTTTTTACTCTTCAATATTTTCCAAGTTTTTTTGAGAAATTAAAATACAGTCTTAAACTTTTCGATATCTGCTTAGTAGCCAAACCCCCTCAGAAATTAAAGAATATCGTTTGAAGTAAAATTTACTCAATTAATTTTGAGAATTATTCAGGAGTATATGAAATACCATTTATTAAAGAAGTCGGATCAAAGAATTACTATATTGGCAATACAAGCAGGAAATTTAGTTATTGAAGAAAAGAGCATATAGCTGATAGAAAGTATAATAGAAAAAACATTGCCCTGGAAAGAATATAGCAAGAAGAAACCATCCAAATAAATTTCAATGAAAGTAAAATAATTGTTCCCTCCAGTCTATACTATCCATTCATAATAAGAGAAACCATAGAGATTGTAACACGTAAAAACACAATATGTAAGGATGCAGCATCTTTTAACTTACCAAAATTGTGGCTCGAGTGACTCCATGATTACAAATATGGAAATAAACATCCAAGTAAAAATAAAAAATAACATGCGTAGTTTGAAAAGGTACATGAAAGATTAAATGATAGCGTTTCAAATAATAATTTCATAGACCGTGCAATTGTATAAAATTCTTATTTGTTTTGATAATGGCTCCGATGGAGACGGAGATAAAGATGGAGATAAAGTTTTTATTTTACGCCTTTTAGCAAATAAAGGAAGTGTAGAAGTATATGTCTGTCAAACTGGGTTACATCCAGATTTAAAAATATCCATGCTTGAAAGTTATTTTAAAAACCATAAAAAATAAATAAATTGAGATATGTTTTCTTAAAAAAAAAAAAATGCATTTCAAAATACATTTACTTGACGGAGCAAAAATTTAAATTGTGCTATGTATAGAAGTAATTAAATTTGTGAAAAAAAAAGGAAAATGGATTGGTTAGATAGTTACTCTCAATGTCACCGTTGCTCACGGACGTATTTTTGTTTAATAATATAGATCAGCGGTTCCCAACCTGGGGTACATGGTGGTCTAGTTGGGGTACGTAAAAACTACATTGGTAATGACAGAAAACGCAAAAAAAAAGTTAAAACGAAAACAGAAAAATGGAACTCAAAACTTAACGTTTACAAAGAGATTTATGTAAAAGTAAAATAGGCAATTCGCATAACATGAAGGAAAATGCCTAAATTTAGTAATTGGTTCATCATTTATTGCGATTATCTTCTTCCACTCTTATCTTGTGATTTCAAATGTGTCCATACTTTTCTTTTATTGTTCTGTTCTTTCTAGTGATTCTAGAGATAGCTAGGTAAAGCATTAATCGTATCGGGTCTTCTGGTTTCTACGATTTCATTCAAACCCTATTTGTAAGCAAGTCCTCATTTTAGTGTTCAACTTAGCATCATTAGCATAAACTCATTAACGTGTATTAATGAGTTCTCCATCTTTCTTTGCGAGATCTTAGTTGGAAATCTTTTGCTAGTATTTAGTGTCTTGAGTGACTTTTTTTATTTTGTGGCTCAAAATGGATTAATTATTGTAAGCAGGAATTCTAAAGAGAATTACATCTAAGATTGTTAACTAGCATAATAAAATTACTAACGATGAAAACAAGCCTATTTGGGATGGGTTTATGCCGAGAAGGGGTACGCATAAATGAAAAGTCTAAGCAAGGAGTACGTGGGTGAAAAAAGGTTGGGAACCACTGATATAGATTTTTGAAGATTGTGTAATATAATTTAAATAAAAGAAGATTAGATAATTATTTTAAACATAAAATTAATAGTGTTAGGTTTATAGTATATACTTTTTTAATTGCTAAATGGAGTAAAATACAAACTTTATAAACAGTAAAATAAGTTTTATTAGACTGTTGACATTTTTAGAGTCCATAGGAGCAAAACAAATAAGAATATATTATACTATTGCACGGTCTATTAAGTTATTATTTGAAACGCCATCATATATACTAACAGTATAATAAAGATTTTTCTACTGTTTATAAAGTTTTCATTTTACGGCTTTTAACAATTAAAAAAGTGTTTTATTACACGGTGTTATAATTTGTTATATTTTTATAGTATAGTTTTAGTACAGTTAGTCTAGTATAATTAGGCATGTATTCATAGTGTTAGGTATAGTGATAAAATATAAGGCGATATGATCATTGTAGAATTTTTCTCTCACGAGATAATTTCTTATAATTGTTATTTTATCGGAAGTATGTTTGGATTAATAAAACGACAAAGTATCATGAAATATAACTTATCAGTCCATACATGCAAAGTATTTCACTTTTTTTATTCCGATTACCCCAGTATTATTATTCTTTCGCTCTCGCGAATTTGTTTACTTCCTTGTATGGAAAAAAAAATACGAATAAAAATGCCAACAATTCGAACCGACATCAAATGTTTGTAAAACTATGGGAACTTTTTCCCTTGTAAAAGTCTTTTAAAAATTTCTTCTGTCTTGTATTGCAGCAACTTTAGATCGAAGAAACCTAACATTCCTTATCAATGTTTTCCGAACTTTTTTTGGACACAATCACTTATTGCAAGTTTCGCCTTTTCTGTGTTATTTAGAGGAAGCTCGGGTATTATGGAACAAATATCGTTTACATTTTTATTTGCAAGTCAACATAAAAAAATTGAGATATATTAAAAGTTAGTAAAGTACAAAGTTTGACTATTTCTTAACACATTGTTAATGCGTTTAAAGTGGAAGAAACAAACATACAGATGAATATTTAGATTTTAAAAAATAATTACATTCTTCGGGTAATTTGAACCAGTCGGGTAAAGTGGAATAAAGTTATAAAGAAAATAAAAATGCAAGAAAAGTCATGATTTATAAGAATAACCAAGATTAATTTAATGAGCAAACAGTAGTACATCATCTACAAAGCGTCAGACTCTTTGAAAAATTGTTTTAATTTTTACAAAATTCACAAATGTAATCTGTTGCTTTTGCCCCATCACATTCCACATGGACCCACATCATACACACCAGGCATATTATCCACCCTTTTCCACTTTCATCCTCTGAATAATTTCCATAGCAAAACAGGCACACTGCCTCTTCCTCATCTGGTTTACAACTTGGTAAAAAATAATTACATTATCAGTTGATGCGTATGTTCAGTTGATGCGCCAGAGTGGAATGGTTGTTTAGGCTCGTCTTGAAATACTTATACTTCGTATTACTCGGTACGCCATCTTAAATATATATATATATCTTCACTCGTCAACAAGTTATCTCAGAGGTAAACTGATTAAACAGTAATAAGTATAATTGTTCTTGTTCAACTTAATACTGAACTTGGTTAACATCATTAGCGAAGAGGTCTTATAATTAATATGAATTTTAGAAAACTTACCTCTAAAAAACCGCAATAAGATTTGATTTCACCGCGTCATTCCAACGACAGGTATTCAAACAGAATTAACCGCAGTGCACCATTGAAGTACTAGGAAGTTTATTGACAGTTCTAGGCTTGGCTGCAGTCTCGTACGGGCCGGATATTGAACTATTCCATATTGCCCAACCATTCCATAATGCCCGAACATCCTCTATATAATTAAAAAAATTAAAATTCTTAAGGCACACACACACACATATTTATAGAAAAAAAGGAGGTTGGGGGTTAATGGACTGAATCTGCAAAATCTTACAATTTCACGATAATAATAATAATGTTAAAATATAACTTCAAACCATTCAAAACTTTCTTAGAGGGAGAGGGGCTAAATTTTTTTTAAGAAGAGGAGCTGGATGATAATCTTCATTACGTTGTGCACATCTGAAAAGAAGTTCGAACAGTGTTTTATACTGAGACGTATTTTTAAAATTAGCCAACGTACTCGTTAATGACAAACGTGCCTCATTTTGAGAACGTTCTAGTAGCAAAACGTTCGCAAATATTACTGATATTACTGATTTTTTGTTCTTAAAGTATCTGTGTTATAATACAAAAACTTATCCGTAAGTAACTCTGTTGTCATATTGATGTGGGCAACACTTGAGCAATAAATTTTGCTGTTGCTGCAATTTTTATAATTTCTAAATATCGCACAATTTTATTTTTTCACGTCCGAATAGAGGAAATTATGCAACATAAAAAATAACTTCAAAATGGACTTGCGACACTTTCACAATCAACGCATTTGAATTATCGTTGACCCAATAAATTATTAGTAAAAAAATTTCACCGATATCGAAAGATATTTATTGTGAATTGATTAAAAACATAAATTTTACGTTAATTTACAATAAGATTTAGCTTTAACTCATTTTGTTCACAAAATTGATTTGCTCTCCTTTTAAAATCAACGGCTCATTTAATCTTCTAAAAATATATATATTATTTATTTAAATGAAAAGTTTAAGTTTTATTCGTAATGCAAATTAATGATTAATCAAGTATGTTGTTTCGGATTTTATTTATATATTTTTATTCTTGAAAAATATTCAACTTTTCATCCTCAGTTACTAAATCTGATATTTTAAAAGTTGTTTTTCTTGAAAGTAACCTATGGATTTTAAAATAATCTAATCTTCTTCGGACTTGAGGAACAGAAACAAACTATGTTGGCAGGTTTTGAATAATTTAGGAAGATAAAAAATACAGGATTGGAATTTCGATAGAGTACGCCCCTGCATGAAAAAGATGAAATGAGAATATCGATCTTTAAGATTATTTTTTTATGTTCAGGATGAAGTAAACTTGAATTTAAAATTATACACAAAGAAGGATTTTTTTTTTCATTTATTATTAAATTTTCCATATTTTCAATTTTTAAAAACCTTTTTTTAAATACTTACTTTAGCTTTAACAGTTTATACCTTGACAGTTTTTATAGCCTTTATAAAAATATTTTATTGTAATAGTTGCATAACAATGAGCTTAGATTTGGTACAAAATACTTTTCTTTATCGTGTTTATAAAGCATGTTCAAAAGTTATCCGTAGACATATTAAACTAGTATGTTATAGCCATCATAAAGCTTTCTTCTATATAAATCAAATCGCCTGCAACAAAAATTACAATATATACCTATACGTTTTTCAGATATAGCTATCCCGGAAACTGAAATAAACAGAGCATAACAGCGACAACTGTTAGGCGGTATACATCCAACCTAAAAAGGATATATTTTTGTCAAGGTCTAAGGTTTGGTAAAATTCCATGCGTTCGATCTTGAGATATAGCTTTTTCGGACATCGTGAAAAAAGCTGCATAGAAGCACCCCCTGTTGGTCGACTTACACTAAAACCTAATTAGTGTCTATTTGTGTCAAGATCTAACAGAAAATGAAATTTGATAAAATTTATTCATTAGTTATTGGGTATAACTATCGTGAAAATCACGAAAAATGCAGCATAACACAGACACCTGTTGAACGATTTACACCAAAACCTAATCAGCAACAATTTATGTCAACGTCTAACTGAATCTGAAGTTTGAGGAAAATCGTTCATTAGTTCTTGCGATAGAGTTATTGCGGAAATTGTGAAATATGCAGCATAGCAGCGCCACCTGTTGGGAGATTTACAGCAAAAACAAATCACAATCAATTTATATCAAGGTCTAACTGAATCTAAAGTTTTATTAATTTTCGTGCATTAGTTCTTCAGATATAGCGTCCACAAACGTTTTGTTACATACAGACACACAGACATACAACACACATACTCACAAACAGACATTTTCTAAAACCAGTCAAATCGTGTTCAGAACCTTCTAAAACGTACAAATCCGTCGAAAAATGGAAGACGAAATTTTTCACGAATCCAATACTTTCTTCTTGTAAAGATAGAAGAAAGTAAAAATTATATAACGATTTATATAACCTTCTTTTTTAAAAGGAGGTTAATAAAAGACATACAAAAAATGTAAATGAACTTGTATGCTTTTCTTGGCGTTGGTTTTAAATAAATGCCCACCACTTTGCTTTGTAGTACATTTTCCGCGAAAAAGCTGATAAAAAAGCTTGGACATTTTCGCATATAATATATGTATTAGGGTGTTTCATTTTCCCAAAGATGTGATTTTCATATGACTTTGCTTACGCCCCGAGTAAAAGATATATATGGCAATTTTCAAAATTAATCATTTTTTGGAAATAATTGCTATATGCAATTCACATTAATAAATAATTTTAATATAATAAAGCTATTCAGCCTAAATTCATCTGGCGCATCATTACATTTTAGAACATAAAACACAACTTCATAACCTTTAAAAATATAAAAGAATTTCTTTTAGATATATGTGAATGATTCTTTTCATAAGTTTATTTTGAAAAAGACGCATAATGAGCATTGCTATTTGAATTTAAGAACTATATTTTCCTCCTTTATTTAAACTATTCGAAAAATAATGAGGTATTTTTATTCTCAAGATCGATTCAAATATTTCTTTTATGTCACTGTTAGACAAATTAAGAATAAAATGTATGGGGAGAGGAAA
Source organism: Maratus michaelseni (assembly GCA_963931845.1). Lineage (NCBI taxonomy): Eukaryota > Metazoa > Arthropoda > Arachnida > Araneae > Salticidae > Maratus > Maratus michaelseni. Next base: position 387,437,108 of record OZ007587.1, on the reverse strand, counting down.
GAAAATAACGCACAAAGAATGCGGAAGTTTAAACATTTCAAATTATTTTTCTGAATTTTAAGAAAACTGCACTCCTAATTAGAAATGTAAGGAAAACTTAACAAAAGATTACTGGAAAAACAGAACTTGACTGACATTTATTGTTGGAGCTATAATGATTCCAAAAAGTATTTTAAAGAAAATATTTTGTGCAAATGAAAAGCGTCTAACAGGATCTTCGTAAATTGTATTTACAAAATAAGAGAGGTGATACAGAGATGCGAACAGTTATAATATATTTAATAATTATTACAAGTTTTTAACCATAATTGTCAACCTGTACAAGTATTTTTAACATTTTCCCACATAGTAGAAAAGTGTTTATGAATTCGGTTTGTCTGAAGATCTTTCCGTGCTCTAACTCGGACTGAAATGTAATTGATAAATGTTATTTAGGATAACTATGGAATGTTCGTTATTCAAAATGCAGTGTGTAGCATTTATAGTTCGTTTACAGGGATACTCAAAATAATAACAATTTATCATGGTCTACGGGGAAAAAAATCTGTTACATTCTATTTTAATCAGAAGGGGAGTTAGTTATAAGTGTTTGGAATGAAATTCCCATTCTTAATCGGATTGGCCTAATCATAGAGCTTTCTCCCATAGCTCTATATCCAAGCAACGTAGAACAATGTGTTATACACTAAAACCTTCACTCAGAAATTACATAACTAACAACATAAGTCACATAAAATTCGTAGAAGAAGGAGAGTTAGTTTAGAAAGTGTTTGGAATGAAATTCCCATTCTTACTCGAATTGGCCTAATTATAGAACTTTCTCCCAGAGCTTAATTAGAGAACTTACTCTTATAGCTCTATACCTAAGAAACTTAGAATTATATTTTATACACTAAAACATTTCTCGGACAATTATCTAACTGACAATGTAAATCCCATAAAAATCCGCTTAACTAGAACGGCAGTTATGAGCACTGGGGATAAAATTCCATTTCATAATCTGGTTGTCCTAATTAAAGAACTTTCTACCAGAGCTCTATAACTAAGCAACGTAGAACTATGCGTTATACACTAAATCCTTTCCCAAACGGTTACTTAATTGACAATGTAAGCCCCATAAAAATCCGTTTAGTAGAACGTGAATCAAAAGAGTTCGAAATGAAATTCAAATTTGCATTATATATTATATACATAGAGAATGTACTTGTGAAAATAAAATTCTCATGTTAAAAGAGAATACAACATCAACATTTTAACTGAATTAAGTATATTAATACTCATATTATTTTATAGTCATTCAAATAAAGATCTTTTCACTTTTTATGTATGAACTATGAAGCCTTAATGTTTTTAAGTAGTCCTCAATAGTGTTTAAAAAGAGTTGAATATTTCTCCGAAAAAGGGTAAGTAAGAAGGCAGATTGTCAGTGGGGGGGGAGGGGGGGGAGTGACCTCCAACGGATAATGAGTGTTTTGTCTCTCATGTCTTCTGGTGATTTACTGACAAAGCCGAGGCCGACTAGCCGTCTTCACTTTCTTTTCTGTACGGCTGGTTAATAAGTCTTGCACGACGTAGCTACTTTTCTTAATGTTCTGTAACTTTAATTTACTATTTGGGGAATTTGATTGTTCTCTGTATTACTGTGTACAATAACTGTCCAATCAATGTATATTTCTTTTGTTGTTTATTAGGTAGAATGTACTTGTGAAAAAAAATATATCATGTTAAATGAGAATAAAGCATCCATATTTTAACTAAATTAAATATATTAATACAAATATTATTTTATAATTGTTTAAATAAAGAGATTTTCATCTTTTATGTAATAACTATGTGTCTTTAATATTTCTAGGTATAAAAAATAGTTGAATGTTCCTCCGAAAAAGGGTCAGTAAGAAGACAGATTGTCGGTGAGAGGAGTGATCTCCATCGACTAATGAGTGTTTTGTCTCCCGTGTCGTCTGGTGATTTACTGACAAAGCCGAGGCCGACTAACTGTCTTCTCTTTCTTTTCTGTACGGCTGGTTTACAGAGGTAATAAGTCTTGCGCGACCTAGTTACTTTTCATTTACTTATTATTATAGATTCTGTAACTTTAATTTACTATTTGGGGAATTTGCATATTCTCTGTATTACTGTGTACAATAACTGTCCAATCAATGTATATTTCTTTTGTTGTTTATTATGTAGAATGTACTTGTGAAATAATATATATATATCTTATGTTAAATGAGAATAAAACATCCATATTTTAAGTAAATTAAGTATATTAATACAAATATTATTTTATAATTATTCAAATAAAGAGCTTTTCATCTTTTATGTATGAACTATGTATCGTTAAAGTTTCTAGGTATAAAAAGAGTTGAATGTTCCTCCGAAAAAGGTCAGTAAGAAGACAGATTGTCGGTGAGAGGAGAGACCTCCATCGACTAATGAGTGTTTGACGGAAATTGCAATTAAAGGGTAATCTTCTATTCGGAATCAACTACTCTTCAATCGTCAGATAATAATAAAGTACTTTAAAATTGCAGTAAACAACTTTAATTATCTCGTCGGAAAAACCCATTCATAAACTGTTTTCAACTCAGCTAAGTACATGGAATAAACGCCCACGTGAAAGAATGATTATCACGTGCTATCATGTGCTTTTTCCCAGTGACGTCATCCAAGGCTACCAAGGACATGAAAAAACTCTTTAGACTTTAGTCAGTTGTTGTGTGAATTTCTTTATAAAATGTAGTGTGTGAAAATGTCAGAGCGATGTAAATGCTCTGTGTAATTATGTAATCAAAAAACGTATATTAAACCTAAATTTAATCGAAAGGAAATACTCTATTAATTCTACAGTGATTATTCAACGAAACTAATTTTATTATTTTGCAGAAGTGATCTTATAGATAATCCGGAATACTCTAACGGATAATAATATACGTGAGGAAGTTGCAACACGTCACCAATCTATTTATTGGATATACTAAATGCTTTCATCGCCCAATCAGGTAAGCGAATGCATGCTTACTTAACTCTATTTTTGAAGTACTGTTTTTATACAATTAAAGAAACTATTTTACACATTAAATAAACTGCGCCGCCGACAGATTATGAAAGACTGATAGTATGTATTAAATAAAAATTTTAAGCACATTAGCTATATGCTGAAAAAACTCGCTTTATAGAAAATAAAAACGAACGCAAAGAAAAGCGATTCGTATAAAATTAAATTAAATATCTTTAAAAATAATTAAAGATAGAAAATAAAAATGGCTACATTCAAAGAAAGCCAATTCATCGAGAAACTAAATTCGAGCAATTATTCCAACTGGAAATTTAAGCTCGAAATGCTTCTCATTAAAGAAGACTTATTTGAAGTAATAAGTGATCAACCACCAACTCCTTTAAATGAGGATTGGAACAAAAAAGATAGAAAAGCAAGAGCTTTAATTAATCTAAGCATAGATGACGCACAAATTGTGCATGTAAAAAATTCTACCACAGCCAGGCAAACCTGGGAAGTTCTCAAACGTACGCATGAAAGAGCAAATCTGAGTAGCAAACTGTATTTATTGAGAAAACTGTACAGTACTAAACTGCCCGAAAACGGTAATATGATAAATCATATAACAAATATTCTACAAATAGTAGATAAATTATCCGCCATAGGCGAGAATATAAATGACTCACACATATCCGCACTATTTCTATGCTCATTACCGCCCAGCTACAACACGCTTATCACAGCATTAGAGGCAAGGCCCGAAGCCGAATTATCCCCAGATTTTATCAGAAGTAAACTCATAGATGAGTATAATCGCAGACAAGAAATGTCTGAACAAAACAACAGCTCTGAAAAGGCATTTAAAACACAAAGAAAACACACTTATAACGACTACAAAAGAAATTCAAAATATTGCAGTCACTGTAAGATGACGAATCATAATAATAGCGAGTGCTATCACCTCAAGAGCAGATACACACAGCACAACAAAAACAAACACACATATCAAAATGTGAATAACTTTAATAATAAAAACAAAGCTAAACCTTTTACATCATCACTATGCTATGAAAACACAGAGAATTATAAAGAGAATACTGACTGTCACGATAACGCGAATGATCAGAAAATAAGCTCAAAAACTAATCAATCAGAAGATCGCGTACTAATAACAGAAAAATTAGGAAAACAAAACTGGATACTCGACAGTGGCAGTACCTCACGCATTGCAAATGATAAGAGGTTATTTGATAAATTTAACAATTTTGAAAAATCATCAGTCACCATCGCAAACGGCAACAAACTCGAAGCATTCGGTTCAGGCGACGTTTTAATAAAAACGAAATCCCCAAATGGAGAAATAAAACTCACAAGACTACAGGAAGTCCTATACGTCCCAGAACTAGAATCCAATTTAATATCCGTAAGCAAAGCAACTAAAAATGGATGCAAATTAATCTTTGAAAATGACAAATGCGATTTAACGTTCGACGGTGAAATTTATATAAGAGCGAAGAACAAAAATAATTTATACATAATCGAACAAACAAACCACTCAGAAAATGCAGAAAACTATGCAAACGTCACACTAAGCTGTAATAATAATAAAGAATGTTTAGAAGTATGGCATCGAAGACTAGGACACCGTGATTATGAAGCAATCAAAACAATTGTAAACAAACAGCTAGCTACCGGAATAAAAATTAAAAACTGCAGACACAATAATAAATTATGCGAAACCTGCATCAAATCTAAATTAAACGACGCGCCATATCCAAAATCGGCTACAAATAGAGCAAACAAAGTTCTCGATTTAATACACAGCGACGTCTGTGGACCTATAAGTACACCAACACTAGGAGAAAAACAATACTTTCTCACATTCATCGACGATTACTCGAGATATACAACTATATACTTACTATCTAAGAAAAGCGAAGTAATTGATAAATTAAAAGAATACATTGCAATGGTAAATAATCAATTCGGTAGAAAACCAAAAGAAATAAGATCAGATAATGGAGGAGAATATAATAGCAACGAAATAGACAATTATCTAAAGGAAAACGGGATATTACACCAATTCACAATTCCACACAACCCGAGCCAGAACGGCGTGGCAGAAAGGAAGAATAAAAGCCTACTCGATATGACACGTAGCATGCTTTTAGAAGCAAATTTAAATAAACAATTTTGGGGAGAGGCAATACACACAGCGACATATTTACAAAACAGATTACCAACAAGAGCGAACGACAAAACTCCATACGAACTATGGAAAGGTATCAAACCTGATCTCAAACACTTAAGAACCTTTGGATGTAAAGCATTTGTTTACATTAATAAAATACATCGAGGAAAACTAGATAATAGAGCGCAAGAAGGTATTTTTCTAGGTTACGACACACGTTCCAAAGGATATCGCATACACACAAAAGACAAACAAATAATAATTGCCAGGACTGTAAAATTCATAGAACATGAAATAAAACACTCAAACAACATTGAGGAAGATTCAAATCTCGAAGAAATCTCCACTGATGATAGAAATCAAGAAGAGAAGAATAAAAATTACATTGAAATTGACATTAATGATAAAGAAAAACAACCATGCGAGTCCAAACAAACACAAATAGAACCAAGAAGGTCAAATAGATCTAACAGAGGAGTACCACCAGATAGATTTGTCTGTTTAGTTAAAGACACACAATCAAATGAACCAAAGAATTGGAACGAAATTATGGAAATGAAAAATCCACACGATAGGGAAAATTGGCTCAAAGCCACCGAAAATGAAATCAAGTGCCTAGCTAAAAATAAAACTTGGACATTAGTCGATCCGCCACCAGGCAAGAAAGTGATAGGTTCAAAATGGACTTTTAAATTAAAACGCGACAACCTAAACCAAGTGCAAACCTATAAAGCACGACTCGTGGCACAGGGATACAGTCAGAAATTCGGAGTAGATTATGACGAGACCTTTGCTCCAGTTGTCTCTCATACCACAATCCGTGCATTTCTCATAGCAGCATTAAATCATAACCTTAAAGTTAATCATATCGACGTGAATACAGCGTTTTTACACGGAAACCTACAAGAAGAGGTATACATGAAACAGCCGGAAGGCTATATAGCTCCAAATCAACAAAACAAAGTATGTAAATTACAAAAAGCAATATACGGGCTCAAACAAGCCGCCAGAGCATGGCACACGAAAATCTCCGAGAGTCTTAAAGCATTAAATTTTGTACAAAGTACATCTGACTCATGTCTTTTTATACGCGAAAATGGTGAAAACTCGACATACATTATAGTATATGTGGATGATTTGTTAATTGCCGGAAAAAACGAAGATATAATTGAATTAATAAACAATCTCAAAAGGGAATATGAATTGAAAGATTTGGGAGAAGTCAATAACTATCTCGGAATAAATATAAAAAGAGACGATAAAAATTTCTACTTAAACCAAAATTCAAAAATTGAAGAATTGGTAGATAAACTCAATCTTCAAAACGCAAAACCTTACAGCACACCTATGGAAGCAGGTTACAATCGACTCAACGATGATGAAAATCTATTACCTAACAATATTAAATTCAGACAAGCAACGGGAACATTACTCTACATCTCAACATTAACCAGGCCAGATATTTCAGCAGCGGTCAACATACTCAGCCGTAGAAATGAAACCCCTCGAGAAAAAGACTGGAAAGCAGTCAAAAGAATCGTAACATACTTAAACAACACAAAACACCTCAACCTGACGCTAAGTTCGAAAAATAAGCCTATTCTCGAAGTTTACGCAGATGCAGATTGGGGAGGTGATCCAGAAACTAGACGATCCACCAGCGGAAATATATTTATGTTAGGAAAATGTCCCATACATTGGACAACGAAAAGACAAACATGCGTTGCTCTGTCATCAGCAGAAGCTGAATACATTTCTGTAAGTAACGCAGCACAGGAAATACTATGGATGATAAAACTCCTGGAAGATTTAAAATTACCACAACAAAAACCCATAACAATATACGAGGACAATCAGCCATGTATAAAAATGGTTGAAAGTGAAAAACATACTCGAAAAAGTAAACATATAGATATCAGATTCCACGCGATAAGACAACTCAAGGAAGATGGAATAATAGATTTAAAGTATTGTCCCACAGAATTTATGACCGCAGATTCACTCACCAAGCCCAACCCCAAACCTGAATTCATTAAACACCGAAACAATCTGAACTTACTTCCTTATCCTACATAGAAGATTAAGGGGGAGTGACGGAAATTGCAATTAAAGGGTAATCTTCTATTCGGAATCAACTACTCTTCAATCGTCAGATAATAATAAAGTACTTTAAAATTGCAGTAAACAACTTTAATTATCTCGTCGGAAAAACCCATTCATAAACTGTTTTCAACTCAGCTAAGTACATGGAATAAACGCCCACGTGAAAGAATGATTATCACGTGCTATCATGTGCTTTTTCCCAGTGACGTCATCCAAGGCTACCAAGGACATGAAAAAACTCTTTAGACTTTAGTCAGTTGTTGTGTGAATTTCTTTATAAAATGTAGTGTGTGAAAATGTCAGAGCGATGTAAATGCTCTGTGTAATTATGTAATCAAAAAACGTATATTAAACCTAAATTTAATCGAAAGGAAATACTCTATTAATTCTACAGTGATTATTCAACGAAACTAATTTTATTATTTTGCAGAAGTGATCTTATAGATAATCCGGAATACTCTAACGGATAATAATATACGTGAGGAAGTTGCAACACGTCACCAATCTATTTATTGGATATACTAAATGCTTTCATCGCCCAATCAGGTAAGCGAATGCATGCTTACTTAACTCTATTTTTGAAGTACTGTTTTTATACAATTAAAGAAACTATTTTACACATTAAATAAACTGCGCCGCCGACATGTTTTGTCTCTCATGTCCTCTGGTGATATACTGACAAAGCCGAGGCCGACTATCTGTCTTCTCTTTCTTTTCTGGACGGCTGGTTTACAGATCTAATAAGTTTTTGACGAACCAGCTACGTTTTCATTTATATATTCATTATTACAGATTTTTTTATCTTTTTAGTTTAAGGTAATTTAAAATTTTACTACGTAGGAATAACGCATTTTTATTGTTATATACTTGTTTTTTTTTTTTTTTTTTTTTTTTTTTTAAAGGATAGCAAGAAAGAATTTTAATTTGCCTGTTAATTGTTTAATTCGCAAATTTTCGATTTTCAGATTTAAAAAAAAAAAAGAAATAATTGATACTGATTGAGTAGTTTAAATAGGAAATTTAAAAAAAAACTTTCAAATTTAAAATTACATCGATCTATACAGACAAAAGAAAGTTTTGATCTGTGTATATCTGCGTGAATTTTTCGAAAAAAGTGCAAAAAAGTACGGCGTTTCGTCGTGGTTTTGCTCTGCTTCGACTCATGTTTTCACTACTAAATATGATATTTTCTCCCGAAATTTTAAAGAGAGCTTGGATACAGTTATAACCAATTAAGATTTCAGAGAGTTTGGAAGATGATAATTATCTTTTATTGTTATGTTAAGGAAGCCGACGTAAAAAAAAAAAATAATAAATATAAATAAAGGGAGAAGAGATTATATATTTTTTACAATTAGGTAACAATATTTTTTCCCAAATTTTTTATACTGGCTGTAAAACCGATTTGACCGATTTATATCTGATAAAACTTTCAAAGAGTTAGGAGAAAAATAACTTTCTGTAAGAGTTGGTCCTATAAAAAACTTGTCGGTATAAAAGTTGTAGATAACAGTTAGATGGTTTATAATAAATTTAGGCGGATTTGATATTTTGTGAATTGACGAAGTTATGATTTTTTCTTCTTAAAGCCCAATCCCCCCCCCCCCCCTTGAAGCCATTTTTTATTATATCAAAAATCTGTTATACATAAATTTTTGTCCCTTTTCCTAGAAGTAATAATAACTTTAAACGAAATCGATATGTAACATAATTAAGAAGTTATAGTTTTTTTGTCACAACCCCCCCCCCTTACCCCCTGGTCCGATTTTGATCATTAACGAACCTGACCAAGATTTTCTGCCCCTTGACTTTATGTATCAGTTTGAAAGAGATTTGTACATAATTATGGAAGTTATCGTATCCATAAAAAGTGACATAGATAGATAGATATAGATGAATAGACAGAGAGATAGATAAATAGATAAATAGATAAAGTTTTAAACTGGGGAGGGCTTTGGGTTCTAGCAGTCATAATCGGCGTAGATCTGCAAAAATTTTCAAAAATTTCAACATAGGGGAGAATTTAATAGGTAGCATTTCTTACGAAATGTACCTAAAAAAAACAAAGAAAAAAACCACTTGTGACGTGTGAGAGAATGGCGGAATAACAAAACTGTCGCATATTCTAATTGCCGAAAAAAAAGGTTTAGCTAAGAAGAGTGTTCTAATACAATTAAATTAGTACCGATAGTGTAAGACACTTTTAATCATAATTTGAGGTGAAATTTTAAAGTAGTTTGAAGATTTTAAATGCATTATTCATTATTTGGATCATGTAAGCATATTTTACCCAAACTCAACCCGACCCACATTTCGGGTCGGGTCGGGCTGACACTAATTATTTTTGTTGTGAATAGGGTTGAATTTAATTGTTTCGGGTTCAGTTCGGTTTAAGATTAGATTTTGGCTCTCACAGGTCGGGTTTGGGTTGACCCGAATTTTCAAAAGAAAGTCGTGAATATTTTTCATATGTGAAAATCTAAATAATAATGAGTATATGTATGTTCATTTTTTAACATGAAAGAAAAAATTGATATTAGAAATATAATTGTAGACTATTTTTTCATAACTGTATTAAAATATGAATTAATATTTCTTCTATTTCAGGTTTCTGGTTGAAGAAAATGTTTTTGTCGGGTTCGGGTATAACCCGACCTGCGCATATTCAGACTTGTGATTGTAAGTTTTCTTTTAAAATACCAATCTTATAATAAAACTTATCTTTTCGATACAAAGTAGAATAAATCATAAAAGAAAGTAATTTAAGGCAACTTCTCTTATCATTGACTTCGTAAAAAAGTTATTATAAGTAATATCTCCTAATAATATTATTTCTTCTATTCGGAAAGCACGATCCCATATCTCAATCGAATGCCAATTCTGGAGACACATATAGCATCTGTATATTAGCGAAGTCATGCCATTAATTTGGAGAAAACAAATAAAAGCTGTATCTGATTACGTGTTACTAACGGCACAAAAGATAAATAAATCTCAGCATGAAAAACATGACAGTATATCAAATGCATATTATCTTTAGAATAGCAATAAGTCAAAAAATATCTAACACATCAAAATTATCACTGTATAAAATAGGATTTTCTTTTAGATGAAATAGATATATCTTTGATTGCAAAAAAGAAAAAAAAAGAGATTTTTCAAATATTTAAGCTTAACGCTTCATACCATGAAAATTTCAGTTTCATATCTATATAGTGCAAAATGACAAGAAGGAAAAATCATGCGTTAAGCAAAGATTATGAAACAATTTCCAACACTTCCAGAATATTTTAACGAAATTTCGCTGTTTAATAAGATAAATAAGATACCTACGTAAACATTTTAGATAAAGCATAACACATTTGAAAACCAGGTTTCAGCAATTATTGTACATACTCGGAAAATCCCTCTAATTCTTTTGTGCAGCTCTGTATTTAATCTATAGATTTGTATATATTCTGCATAGTATGCTCGGATTTAGTTTAGTAATAAAACGTATGATATGTTTAAAAATTCATCTTTATCAATTTCGACCAATAGAAGGGAAACGTACTTGAATTATTTTGTACAGCTCAGTATATTCCCTACAGGTTTTTATACACGCCGCATATTAAGCTAAAATTTAATTCAGGCACAAACACGAATAAAACTACCAAAACCACATTTTCAAAAATTATTATCCCTAAGCGGCCAGTTCTTTGCGTGTCCCTGTATATGATTTTATTTATATTCTACAAACATCTCTTAGTATATTAAACATAATTCAGCTTCAAAATGCATAACTCAATTAAAAACCACATTTAGGCAATTTATGCTCATGCACAGTAATATTTACGAAATCATTTGTATGTGATTTATAGCATTTATACACACCATGTAGTATGCAAAAATTTAGTTAAACTTAAAAACGAGCACCATGATTCAAAACGTACTTCCAGAAGTTATTGCTAATAGACAGTATTTAGGATACAGAACTATTTCCAAAATATTTTGTGTGTCCCTGTAAATGGACGATAAAAACTATGTACATCATATTCTACAACAGGGATCTTGTAGAAAACCTCAATAATGTGTATCAATTTCAATATATTTGAGATATTGTAACATAATAAAAATACGCTGAAAACAGTTTTCCCCCGTGGTTTCTTTTGTGTGACCCTGTAAATGAATAATAAATGCTTCTCATCCCATATTCTACAGAATGCATGTTTTAGTGCACTTCATGAATGCATATAAATTTCAGCGTGTTTGAAATGATGTAACATCATAATGTAACAGATAATTTTCTATTGTCCCTCTGAAGGATAATGTTACACACAACAACATATAACGTAAATGCTACACACTTTCCGAGTATATACTTACGAGAGTTAGATTTGGGACAGAGGGGTCAGTCAAACCTAAGTCATAAACACTTTTCATTTATATTGGAAAGTGTTAAAAACATGTCCATGAATAATGTTGACATCATGCCGACGCACAGTAGAGTAAGTATTAGGCAAAATCCTGGCCAAAATAAATGTTCATGGGTTTTAAAGTTAAAACCATTCTTGTTGACTTACTATTAGTAAATGCACTTAATTAATGTTATAGACATAAATGTATGCATTTATTAATATATATATATATATATATATAATGCAAAGTTTAGTTAATTGTTTACTTTTTAGGTGAGTTCGTAATTATATAAATACGTAGCACCTATAGTCGTCGTTTGGTCCGTCCGTCTGTCTGTCTGTCTGTCTGTCTGTCCGTCTGTCTGTCCGTCCGTCTGTCTGTCTGTCCGTATATAACAACGCAAAAACTACCCAACCAAATGGTTTGCAATTTAAAATATATTATCTTTGCAGAATTTTGTCGAGACATTTCAAATTTTATTAAAATCGAATCAAAACTTTAGTAGATATTAATAAAAATATTTATTAAGAAATTTGAATTTTTTTTTTTTTAAATCGGTGCTTTCTTGTTATAGGAGCTTCCGATGGATGTTAAATCGTCAAGCGACCGAGATACTTATTTTATGACAGAAATTAATCTGCAGACGATATAATTCATTTCACAGAATTAAAAATCATCAAGATCTGAATATTTATATAACTAGCTGATACATATATATCTGAATATTTATATAACTAGTTAAGATATTTGTATGAACAGTGTCATAAAATATATACTTAACTAGCTGTTTAACCCGTTCTACGCACGGGATATCATGAATTTAATTCTAAAACGTGCGTACGAACGCACCTCGTTTGTAACGTTTGACGTACAATTTCCAACTTGTTTATAAAAGGAAAGTAGTTGTTGATAGGTTTGTTTTATTTACAAGTAATGTTTAATTAAATGTGATAAACTTTACTCATGATCATATACAGGGCTCATATACATATACTCTTGTTTTAACCCATGGAATGAACAAAACGAATTGCTGATACTTTCGAAGAATTAATTGTTGATACCCTTTTCAACTCCTTTTAGGAACTGCGGTTTTATTACATGGTCAGTCATGACTTTTTGTCTTTTATTTAAATATAAGATTTGAAAGTGATTGGGTGTTCTTTGTTTTATTTTTCTCTTTTACTCTAATTTTGTACGTCCCTTTCACAAAATCTGATGAAAAAAATGGAGTATTTGCTTTTTTTCTTTTTTAATGCAGGAAAATTTTTTCATTTGTTTCATAACCCCCCCCCCCCCAAAAAAAAAAAAAAAAAAAAAAAAAAAAAAAAAAAAAGCTTATCTGGACAGTTCCCTAACAGTAGTTCAGATAAGTGACAAAAAAAATATTTGAGAATTTTCCTAAATTATAAAAATTCTAAAAATTTTAAATTTTTAAATCACCAAGAATTACGAACAAAGTAATTGCCTTAAAATTTTGGAAGAATAGAAATTAGAAAATTTTTTCTAGAGTAAAGCATAACCTAAAATACATAAATTTTACAACACTTACTTTTTGCAAGTGTAAATAAATGAGAATACATCAAGATAAACTAAGAAATAACTAACATAATAAATAATATTAATAACATAATATATAAAGAATTCAATGTAATAAATAAAAAAGTTGGAAATTAATTACATTGAAAAACTGAATTACATTGATACTGAAGAATACTAATACCATACATACTAATTGAAAAACTTAATTCTGAAGCTTACTAAATAACAATGATACTGAATATCTGAATACTGAATACGGAAGCTTCAGTTGTCTTAAACAGTCACTGTTTGAACAACAACAGCAGTCAACAACAGTCTCAAACAGTTCTCACTAAATTTCGGTGTTGTCTCCATTGTGGTTTGGGATGGACCCCACTCTAATCTGTGGTGCCACTCTTTTTGTGGTCACACTAAAGACCAGAGCTAATTTATTCCATGCGATAGCTATCTTTTGTCACAATCAATAACTTTTTTTTAAATAATAAAATAAATAAATCTCTATATTGCACTTCATGGTAATACTCACTACTTTGGTATATCACAGCCCTTGTACCAAAACTCTAATATTCTATAACTACAATTCATTGTAAGCAGTTTTAATCAATTTTTCAACATTTTTTAAATAGAATTCTATTTTGTCTTACTAATACATTTCTCAACATTTTTTCTAATATATTCTCTTAATAAATAATAACATTAATAAATCTCTTCAAATAATAAATAATATCAACAAACTTCAATAACTACTCTAGTAATACATCACAGTAAATATTACATTCCATATAAAATTCTTGGTTGAGGAAAAAAAAAATACATAGCAAAATCTGTTTGTTTCCTTACTTGAAAAGATAAGGAAATAATTTTTTACTAACCGAATTGTGAAAAAAAAAAAAAAAAAAAAAAAAAAAACAATATATTATTTTTCCAATACTAAATAATTTAGATGCCCAAATATTTAGATAGGATTCACTCAACCAACAATTGTGAACAATAATATCCCTTTCTGATACTCTTCTTTTAACTACTAAAATCTATGACATAATCGGGTATAGCTAATTACCAAAATTTAAGTGTAGAATCATATACTTCTTTTTACACTTTTTAAGTAATAAGCAAAATAATAATTATAATAACAATAATAATAATAATAATAATAGTTGTTAGATAGATAGATGACAGTTAAATTGGAATATAAAACTATTATTTTTACACTATTGTAATACTTATTTTTCAATTAATCTCTTCAAAACATTTCACTACATCACAATATCAACTTCGACTAATACAGAATATCAGCATTCACGAATAATTCAAGACCTTTATTGTATTAAACAAAATAAATACAGCTACTGCGAATAATATAAATAATATTTACTAAAAACTGCAATTATATAGAATATTTAATTTTAATTTAACAGACTCAACAAAAATAAGTACCAAAACTAGTTGATCAGGCTAGAAGACACCTCGTTATGTTGAGAAGTTATTGTTTATATTTAAAGTGAATTGAATTACACAAGTAGTATCCCTGTGTATACCCAAGAATATACCTGGTAAAAAGAATTTATTTTAAATTTTAGAAAGGCTTTTTTTTTCAGTTATTGTAAATAAAAACTTTTGGAAGAAATTAATATATTGTTTTACTAATGTTTGGTGTTGTGAACCTGTAAGTGAATTTGTTTGTGTTGTTTTTTGTGTATTTTCATGAAATAATTTGAAATCATCTGGAAAATAATATTGTCTCAATTTAGAAACGTGTACAATTACTGAATTGGCTTTAGTTTCATAATTAAATCTGTCTATTTCATAAGTCACTTCTCAAAGTTTGTTTATGATTTTGTATGAACCTGAAAAAGTGGGTTCGAACTTCCTAGAATTGGGATATTTAAATTCTTCATAAATTACAAAATCATTTACTTTTAAAGGACACTCAACAAATTTCCTATCATATAACCTTTTATTTTTTAAATGAAATTCTTTAGTACGCTTTTTAGCAATTTTTAGTGCTTCTTGAACAGGTGGATAATAATTTTGATTTAAAGGACAGTTATAAGGTAATTTGCCATAAAATAGATATGCTGGTGGGAAATTAGTTATGGAATGAGGAGTATTATTGTATTCTTGAATGACTTGCTCTAATAACCGAGTCCATGGAATTTTAGATGAGATTGAGTTTACTTTACATTTTAATCTAGTGACTATTGTCTGGTTAACCCTTTCAACCTTCCCATTCGTTTGTGGATGATGTGAAGAGGTAAATCTTTGTTTAATGTTATGTGTCTTGAGAAATTTTTTGAATTGAGGTGACCGGAATGCCTTGTGCTGATCACTGAGTATTGTTTGGGGAACCTGACTATTGAAAATTTGTTTTAAGCAATTAATATATGTGGCTGATGTAACATTTTTAGATGGAAAAGCCCAGACATATCTTGTGGCATGATCTATTATTATGTGTAAAAATTTCTTTGTTGAGTTATAATAATTAAATCCACCCACAGTATCAATAGAGAGGCACTCAAAAGGTTGATCTGTGGCTGGTAGAGCTTGTAATAAGCCAAATCTTTTTGTTTTGGGTTTTTTATTTTTTTTCACAAGTGTCACAATGTTTTACATACTGGGTTATATCTATAGTCATATTAAGCCAATAATAGTTTGGAGAAATTAAATTTTGCATTTTTTGTATACCCAGATGTCCATAATTCTCATGTGCAATATGTAATAATTTTTTTCTTAAAGCCATTGGTACTACTACTTTTCGAAATCCATGTTTTTTAAGTATGATTATTCCATTCTCTGATCGATATTTCCTATCATTTACATTTTCCTTATTTTGCATCTCTATTATTTCATCTTTATCTAACAATAAATTAATATGCTGCTTGAAAAAAGTTACAGGGTTTCTGGACAACATGTCGGCTTCGACATTTGTTGACCCTTTTTCATACTTAATTTTATACTCAAAAATGCTTAATTTTAAAGACCACCTGAATAATCTTCCTCTAGGATTCTTAACATTTTTTAACCAAACTATAGATGCATGGTCAGTATGGATGGTAAATCTGACTCCATGAAAGTAATGATAAAATTTATCAAGAGTGTCAATAATCGCTAAGCACTCTAACTCTGTAATGAAGTAATTCTGTTCATAACTCTTCAAATTCCTTGAATGGTGCAGAAACCCCTCTTTATCTGGTTGTTTAAGCACTGCACCTACTGCCATCTGTGAGGCGTCAACAAACATATGAAGTGGTAATTTTGCATCATAAATTCTAAGGATAGGTTTTTGGATTAAAGCATCTTTCAATTTATTAAAATAATCTTGACATTCTGGAGTCCAATTCCATATTGTATTTTTTCTAAGTAATTTATTAAGAGGTTGTCGAGTTTGAGCATATTTATCTATAAATTTATGATAAACATTTATTGATCCTAGGAAACTTTGCAATTGTTTAATATTTGTTGGGGGTTTTAATTTCTTTATAGTTTCAAAATTTGCATTTGCAGGAGTTAGAATTCCATCATAAATTTCATATCCTAAAAAGTTAATCTTAGTCTGAGCCAATTTACATTTGGATAATTTGAGTTTAATGTTTTCTAGTGGACAAATTTTGGATATTTGATTTAAATGATCAAGATGTTCTTTTAGAGAGGAGGAGAAAATTATAATATCATCGAAATAGTGGCAAGCAAAATCTATTTTGTATTTATTTAGGATTCTTCTAATAGTTCTATTGAAAATAGGGGGTCCCGTTTTTATCCCGAATGGGAGGACTAACCATTCGAATAACCCAGAGCTAGTAGCAAAAGCTAATTTCTCAGTATCTGCGGGATGTATGGGTATGTGCCAGTAGCCGGAGGCTAAGTCCAAAGTTGAAAAATACTGAGCACCACTCAATTTATCCAAGATCCCATCGATACGAGGTAATGGCTCGGCATCATTTTTTACTATTGCATTTAATTTTCGATAATCAATACATAATCTAGTTTTTTTACCTTCCTCTCTTTTCATAGCCAAAGTGACAGGAGTCGAATAAGGACTATTGCTCTCTTTAATTAATCCTGCTTCTAACAATCCTTGAATTTGATTTTGAATTTCCTTTTCCTCAGCTGGTGAAGTTCTATAAGGCCTCAAAGATATTGGTAGGTCAGATTTAAGATAAACGCGTTGCGGTTCAATATTAATTCTACCCACATCATATTTATGTTTAGCAAAAATATCCATGTAATTTTGAATTAATTCCCTTAAATCCCCATTTTTAATCAAATTTATATCCCCCATTAGTTCACAATTAGAATTATTAACTTCGCGAGAAATTTGAGGAGTCATGAGTTTTCTATAATCTGGTTGCACTTCATAGTCATTATTTTCCTCATTTGACTACTTAATTATACTATTACCACAGTTCTCAAAATTTAGTTGTTCATCATGATAAAAATCCCAATCATTATGCTCTTCATTACTTTCCAAATTGTTATTTACTTGATAAAAATGAAACTTGTTATAATGATCATACTTATTTTCAAAATTACTATTGTCATTTTCAAATTTTATACCTTCATTATTCACTTGTTTTACTTTATTAACATCAATAATATGAAAATGTAAAGCTTTCTCATTTTGTATGGCTACACCTCTATTTACAATTTTTTCCCCTGTTTGACAATACAATTTTTACAATTAATTGTTAAATCAAATTTTGAACACTCTTTTAACCCCAATATTGCATAATTTAGATCTATATTACATACTAGAAAATCTACCCATTTACTTATTTTCCGAATCCTGATGAGCACTCTACACTTTTGATTAATTTTCATTAACCCTTTTGCCTGACCAATAATAGTAGTAGGTATTTTCTCAATTTTAGCATTAAGTTTTCTTACAAATTTCAATGGTAAAATGGCAATTGTGGAACCACTATCCACAATACAAGGTAACTTATAACTAGGGGTGTACCCATACACTATTAATTGTCATTCATTACCAGGATTACAATAAAAAGAAGAAGCATTATGAGTATCAGAAGGAGTAGTATTACTTATAAAAACACACTCTCTTTCCCAATGGTAAGCATTTCTGACCCCCTTATTGGTGCAAATTCTGCATGGTCTGCTTGGATAAAGGTTTTGAAAATGATTGTTTTGTATAGGATTTCTATAATTAGGAGATCTCTGATTAAATTGTCGTGCTGGTAGCCAATTCCGAGGAGCATATTCTTGCCTAGGTGGTCGGAAAGGCTGATAATTTTGTCGAAAAGATTGCATTGGGAAACGGGGAGCAGAAAAATTTGTCTGACGATATGGTTGATTGATTGGTTGTCGGGTATTGAGCGATGGAGAAACTTCAACAAATTGTTTCACAATCTTATACCAGTCAGTGGTATTTTCAGGATGATTTACATTGATGGAATTTTGATATTCTGGTCGTAATCCATCAGTCAATCCTTGTAATAGAATAGTTTCACATAATTTTAACTGTCTACCTCTCTCTACCTTTTTTCTAAAATAATCTTCTAAATCACTCAATTTATCCAGTTTAAGTGTAGTAAAATCAGAAAATTTTGGGCATTTTAAGTCAATAAATCTCTCTATTAAAATATTTACAATTTGTTCATAATCATCACAATTTAAACAATCATTAACATACACTTTAAGAGCTTCACATTTAAGATATTGAGATATATGATTAAATTTCCATCCCTCATTCTTATTTTCTCTTCTACAAATTTTGTTGAAATATTCTAGCCACTGCTGAATCACCATTCCCGAATCAGGGTTAAATGCAATCATATTAATTTTACCCATATTCCTATTACTTTTATCAATATGAATATAAGAAGGTACTCTATTATCTTTACAAAACCCCGATCTTAGTAACATTCAAATAACAATAGAATTTAAATAATCATTAACAATAAAATAAAAACACATAAAAATATTCAAATAGCATAAAATCACAAAATAAAAATTTCAATCATAAAAAACATAACTTACAACTACTGTGTCTTCTTTTTACTTGGCCGCATATCAAAGACTAAATTTTTCAATCAGCACCAAAAACACTCAATCATCAAAGTTCCATTTAATTCCATCCGAAGGATTTACAAATCTCACTCAGTGACATAAACATATTCCGATCTGAATTTCCACACTGTCATAATAGCTGAAGTCCATACACCAGCACCAAAAGCATCGAACAAAACCGGTCGAACAAAAGCACCTGCATCTGGCATATCCACTAGGCTTTTAAAAATATCTGGCCATCCTGGTCAATTTTTAAAATATCTCTAAATCCTCGTCGACTAAATTTAATAATGTGACGATTTAACTTGAATCATAATCAAGGCAAGGGTTTCCACCAAGGATTTAGCAGTCAGGCATCGAGAACTCCTTCATACTGTACGTAAAAGAATGCAAATAAGAGACAGTCCATTTCTTTTCACTTTTATTCGAAACTCAAAGACAAACTGGCTAGGCTTTACTCCTTATGATGCTCAATCCATACGTGCTGATTTTAATACCGTGGCGAAACTTGATGATTTAAATTTTAACTAATAAGAAGACATATTTGCTCTTAAAAAGGCAGTTGTTTTTTAGAATCTATCGGCAGCCAAGGAGAATGTTCTATGATTAGGGAGTACATGTCGGGGTTGCATACACCACCGAATCCTGGAACCTTCTGACCCAAACGCGGGAAAAACGCCGTATATCATTTTCTGAACGCTCCAGAATACATGTTTACTAAAAAGTCTCTCGACCAATCAGCGCTCTCGGATTAATTCTTTCGGCGCGTTAATATAGAAGCGATTTTACCGTAACCTGGAAAAAGCGCGGCAAATAAATGTTCTAGAACAATCTCGTGAAATCTAATCCCTTCAAATAAATAAGAAGAGAAGCAAAGAAAAAAGAAATACATAGGTTTTATCAAGTATGGCAAGATGCCAAGATAATTTTTACATTGAGACTAAAGTCTTTCATAATTTGAGAAGTAATATTATTTTGTCAGGAAACATAGGGAAATAAAAATAAAATAAATAAAAATACATAGGTTGTTATTTCAAAAGAGTAAAATATTTTTAGCTGGGAGATTGGTGTTTTTTAGAAGAATTAAATTCTAGGATGCATTTTATTTAAAGAAATAAAAGTGCATAAATTTTAATAGAACATCGATCAGCGCCATTTTTTTAAGAGAATGAATTTAGAACAAAGTATTTTAGCAAGGTGGAATTTTGACAATCGAAATACTGGAACGAGAAAATAATTTAGAATAATGGGATTTACACAGAATTACAGTTTTAATGAGGCCAAAGGCGAAAAAATTTTAATTTGTTTCATATATGTATATATACATAATGCAAAGTTTAGTTAATTGTTTACTTTTTTATAAGTGGAAAGTAGTTGTTGATAGGTTTGTTTTATTTACAAGTAATGTTTAATTAAATGTGGTAAACTTTACTCATGATCATATACAGGGCTACACAAATGTTCGCAAGCATTATTGAGTATGAGCGTGAATTGCCTAAATGTGGTTTTTAACTGAGTTATGCATTTTCAAAATGATTTTTTTTTTTTAGTTTACTAAGAGATGTTTGTAGACTATGAATAAAATTATATACAGGGTCACGCAAAGAATTGGATACATGGCCGCCTAGGGATGATATAGTTACTGGAAGTGTGATTTCAGTAGCTTTAAGCGTGTTTTAGCATGAATTAAATTTGAGCTAAATATGTGGCGTGTATAAAAATCTTTAGATAATATACATGGCTGTACAAAAGAATTCAAGTATGTTTCATCTATTGATATAAATTGCTGAAGTTGAATTTTCAACCTTTAGTACGTTTTATTACTAAACTAAATTTTAATATACTATATAGAATATATACAACATATAGATCAAATACAGAGCTGTACAAAAGAATTGTACTTTTCCAACTGTGAACAGT
This sequence comes from Maratus michaelseni, assembly GCA_963931845.1. Lineage (NCBI taxonomy): Eukaryota > Metazoa > Arthropoda > Arachnida > Araneae > Salticidae > Maratus > Maratus michaelseni. The sequence goes on along the minus strand of OZ007587.1, from coordinate 387,415,935 downwards.
GATTGCTGCAATCTGGCTTTCAAATGTGTTATGTGTTTTCTAAAATTAAGTATCTTATTTACCTTGTTGAACAGACAAGTTTTGTTAAAGTATTCTGGATGTGTTTGAAAGTGTTTCATAATCTATTCTGCACGGATGATTTTTCTTTCATTTTTAAGTAATGAAAGAGCAGCAGAAGTAGAAAAGCGGAAATTAGCTTTTATGCTACATTATTCGAAATTGCTGCCTAATTTCATTATGAAAACACATTTCATAAAATTAATCATTTAATCAACTTATTGAATTATTATTCAATCTTATTTGAAATTAGTTTTTGATGACTTTTCTTCAGAAACAACAAATTAAATTAAATATTAATATTTCTCTATAATTTCCTTCGGACTTCATAAAATTAATTAAATACGCTATTTTATGCAATTTGATATTAGTTTATTCAAAATAGAAATTGCCCTGACGAAATAATTATGGAAATTACTTCATAATTAGACGAAAACTCAAAATTTGGCGAAAGAATTGTTCAAAATGGATGAAATACCATTGGAGGATTTTTAGAATATTGTAAGTACTTCTATATTATCCTGTCGACCACTTTCCATTTAACCCTCTGAGCGTTTGAGGTCTTTCCTGCATTTTCATAAAAATATTTGTAAAACTTAAAATAATTTAAACTTTCTTTTCCCGTTTATTTCTAAAATACACCTCATATCTCTTTATTTTACATATATCTTAAAACACAATTTTGTTTAAAAAATTTTTTGTCTAGAGCCATTTTAAGTTGTTTTTGGGAAACGGAAAAATACGAGCAAAGAGCTTAGAGGGTTTTAAAAAACTATCGACAAAATATGGGATTTAACGCCAAAAGTGCATGATCCTGGCGTCACATTCACTTTATGTCAGATGCGGTATTCAGGTTTGTTATGTCCTAAAATGATTTTTAATTCGTTTATCTATATTTTTATGACGTTTTACTGATTTATTAGTTATTTTGTTAATAAAAATTTAAATTATGTCTTTAAAGGCCGGCGTCATGATTGTAAAACAGAAAAAAACATTGAAAAAATGCTGTGATGCATAGTTACATACAAGAAGTCAGTTTTGACTGACGTCACAAACATTTATCCACCAACTAAGAGGGATAATTTAGAAAAATAATGTAAATAAATAAATATCCAAGGTTATTTTTTTTCTGTTTTCATTAATATTTATATTATAAATTTTATTCTTTAAAGCTACAGATATTTTATAACAGTGAGTTGGGCTAATTTCGTGTATATGTTTGAGATTCCAGTGCCAACATTTTTAAATTTGTTTATTGGTATTGCAGATTAGCGATATATATATATATATATATATATATATATTTTAACGGAAAGTAGTCGACGAGATAATGGAGAAATTCCACACTATATTTATCGACTTTCGTAGTAAGATCTTATTTGGAAGAGGCTGATTTTGTAATTTCCGATATCTATACAATTATAAATTTCATTTAAATTCAGCTTAATACCAAATCTGAATGTTACATACACTGCAAAAGAAGACAAATTTTTCTTAATTTTTAAATATACTAGCAAGCTACGCTGGTCAATTTCTCTTAACGAATCTTTAATCACACAAAATATTGACATTTCATAATTCACTTTTATATTTTAACAGAAAAATAAGGCTACTATAATTTGTGACTCGTGCTATAGCCAATATACACGTCAGGACACGTCGCCCTTATCATTATCTTTTTACGCGTGAAGGTCTCGCTATGGTACTACATTGTGAAATTTGGTAATTTTTAAAATTCAATATTTGAAAAATAGCATAATCATTACATTTGCAATTTATATCAAGACATATAGAATTTTTTACCTTTCAAACGCAGTTTGTCTAACAATTTTCTGACAAATATTTTTCGAGCTATTATTTTTTTCAGTAACTTCAAATATTTCATTTTCCGAGAATAACCTGTGGCAAAGGTTAGCAAAAAACCCAGTCGTCCGCAACGCATAGCTTTATATTAAAGAGGATGTTGGAGCACGAATCGTCACCATCACTTTTGAAATTGGTTCTGTAGTTCCAGTGATTCCATAGAAATTGTAATTTAGAATGATTTTAGAACGCTTTTCGCTTCTTTCACAATTTTAAATTTACAATTTTTTAAAATTTATTCTTAGAGAGCATTTACATCTTATAAGTAACTACAGTGCCAAATTTCAAATTTTTAGCTCCTTCAGTATTAAAAAAGTCGCAATTTTCGAACATTTTTCACTCCTACACCCTATTTGGGTTAGTGGCACCGACATAAAATATAGCTTATGTTGGAGTAGGGATTGTCACCATCAATTTGCCAACATTACTTTTAGAATCGGTTCTGGGGTTCCAGAGATTTCATAGAAATTATAATTTAGAATGTTTTAGAACGCTTTTCTCGCATTTCACACTTTTAAATTTCTTTTTTTTTTTTTTTTTTTTTTTTGTTCTTAGAGAGCATTACAACTTATGAGAAACTACAATGCAAAATTTAAATTTCTAACTCCTTCAGTATAAAAAAAATTGCAATTTTAGAATGTTTTACGCTTTTGCACCACCCTGGGATTAGTGGCAACGACGTAAAATATAGCCTATGTTGGAGCAGAGATTGTCATCAAAAATTTGCCACCATCACTTTTGAAAAGGGTTCGGTAGTTCCATAGATTCCATAGAAATTGTAATTTAGAATGTTTTTAGAACGCTTTTCGCTCATCTCACCGTTTTAAATTTCGAATTTTGTTAGAATTTGTTCTTAGAGAGCATTTACATCTTATAAGTAACTACCATGTCAAATTTCATGTTTCTAACATATTCAGTATAAAAAAATGGAAATTTTAGAACTTTTTTCGCTTATGCACTCCCCTGGGGGTAGTGGCACTGGCAAGAAATATATATAGCCTATGTTACAGTAGGAACTGTCACCATCAATTTGCCACCATTACGTTTGAAAATGGTTCTGTAGTTCCAGAGATTCCATAGAAATTGTAATTTAGAATGTTTTTAGACCGCTTTTCGTTCATCTCACACTTTTAAATTTCAATTTTTTTAGAATTTGTTCTTAGAGAGCATTTACATCTTATAAATAACTACCATGTCAAATTTCAAGTTTCTAGCTTCTTCTGTATAAAATAAATTTAAATTTTAGAAAGTTTTTCGCTCTTGCACCCCCCTGTGGTATTGGCACCGACATGAAATATAGTCTATGTTGGAGCAGGGACTGTCACCATCAATTTGCCACCATAACTTTTGAAAACGGTTCTGTAGTTCCAGAGAGTCCATAGAAATTGTAATTTAGAATGTTTTTAAAACGCTTTTCGCTCATCTCACAATTTTAAATTTCGAATTTTGTTAGAATTTGTTCTTAGAGAGCATTCACATCTTATAAGTAACTACCATGCCAAATTTCATGTTTCTAGCTCCTTCATTATAAAAAAATCGAAATTTTAGAACGTTTTTCGCTTCTGCACCCCCCTGTGGTCGTGGCACCGACATAAAATATAGCCTATGTTACAGCAGAGACTGTTACCATCAATTTGCCACCATTACGATTGAAAATGGTTCTGTAGTACCAAAGATTCCATTGAAATTGTAATTTAGAATGTTTTTAGAACGCTTTTCGCTCATTTCACACCTTTTAAATTTCGATTTTTTTTAGAATTTGTTCTTAGAGAACATTTACATCTTATAAGTAACTACAATGTCAAATTTCAAATTTCTTGTTCCTTCAGTATAAAAAAATCGAAATTTTAGAACGTTTTTCGCTTCTGCACCCCCCTGTGGTCGTGGCACCGACATAAAATATAGCCTATGTTACAGCAGAGACTGTTACCATCAATTTGCCACCATTACGTTTGAAAATGGTTCTGTAGTACCAGAGATTCCATTGAAATTGTAATTTAGAATGTTTTTAGAACGCTTTTCGCTCATTTCACACCTTTTAAATTTCGAATTTTTTTAGAATTTGTTCTTAGAGAACATTTACATCTTATAAGTAACTACAATGTCAAATTTCAAATTTCTTGTTCCTTCAGTATAAAAAAAATTGAAATTTTAGAACGTTTTTCGCTTCTGCACCCCCCTGGGAGTAGTGGCACGGACATAAAATATTGCCTATGTTGGAACAGGGACTGTCACCATCAATTTGTCACCATCACTTTTGAAAACGGTTCTGTAGTTCCAGAGATTCCATTGAAATTGTAATTTAGAATGTTTTTAGAACGCTTTTCGCTCATCTCACACCTTTTAAATTTCGAATTTTTTTAGAATTTGTTTTTATTAGAGCATTTACATCTTATAAGTTGCTACCATGCCAAATTTCATGTTTCTAACACCTTCAGTATAAAATAAAAATCGAAATTTTAGAACATTTACGCTCCTGCACCCCCCTGGAGGTAGTGGCACCGAGATAAAATACAGCGTATGTTGGAGCAGGGATTGTTACCATCAATCTGCCACCATCACTTTTGAAATCGCTTCAGTAGTTCCAGAGATTACTCCCTACAAACAAACAAACAAACAAACAAACAAACAAAAAACAATCTTTACTACTTTATAATATATAACGACGTAGATTATATAACGAGTGTATAGATTATATAACGACGTAGAAAAATTCACAATAACCCGTTACGAGCTACCCACGATTCCAAAATTTGTTCTTTATATTTAGAAATTTCAGCAACCAATATATTTTCGAGATTTAAAGAACCATTTGTAAAAACAAAGTTTATTTCTGCTGCCACTGGTTTTCGGATACGTTTTCGAGTACTTTTTATAGTGTATTAATAAATTTTTTTTTCAAATCAGAATATCGAATTTTAGGATGCTGTCAATTCTCAATTAAACATTTATAGTTACGTAACTTAATTTCTATATGCAAGCAAAACAAAAAATAATATTAATTTTAATCTCAAAGTTAATGGTATTAATCTATCACGCTTGTCTATAAAACATGTTTGTCCTACGTGAAAATGTTTACTTGAGAATTGATATTATGCGAAAAACATATATTCCAGGTTTACAAAACTGATTAATACACTGTAAAAACCATTGAGAAACGTTTCGGAAAATCAGGGGCAGAAAAAAAAACCATTTGTTTTCATAAATGCTGTTTTAAATCTCGAAAATATATTGGTTGCTAAGGTTTCTAAATATAAAGAACGCTTTTCGGAATCGTGGGTAATTCGGAAGATGTTAATGCATTGGGTTGTACGGAATGTTCTTTTTGTTTGAGAAAACCAATTCGCACCAGAAAAGTTTTCCCGTCAATTATTGGACAATAACCATCTAAATTAATGTCTAATAATTAAATGATAGAATTTTCCGGTACGAGTTGGTTTTTTCAAACGGAAGGAACTTTCCGAAGAACCAAATATATTTTCATAGATTAAGAATTATTTGTCTTTTTTTCAGCTTATCGGTAAATGGAATTTATAAATGTATATTTAATCAAATAGTATTCTAGTAACTCAACAAGCAATTGTTTTTACAGGAAGTGTTATCCGTATAAATTATTTTTTAATTCGAATTTTCAAATACTTTAATTGCTCTTCCAGTTGAATTAACTCCCCCTTATAGCGTGAATATGCCTCTATATTGGTAAGAGAGCTAAACCATGTTGTTATTGTAATCTGAAATAAATTGCATTGTACAGCAAATTTAGAAACAGATCATTGTCTATAAACACAGAAAAAAATTAAGATTAATCGCTCCTATCTGATGAAGGGAAAATAGACACTTTCGAACGGATTTCATTAAAACTATTTGTTAAAGTTACTCAATACTAGATAATTCAATACTTGCAACAAACACTTGCAAGTTTTATGTTTTAATTAGCGTTGTGTTTTGCAACATTTTTCGATTATATTTTGCTTACCAAAATTTGCGAAAAACTATTCACCTTTCAGAACTTGTAACTGAATCTGGTTATTGTTAAATTATTTTTATTTGTATCAAATCTCGAATATTATTATCGTGACCATTCACAATTTTGCTGAAAAAAGAGTTATAATTCATAAATATGGCTTGTCTGTCGTGCCAGTACTTTTTTGTACATCGTCGAACAAAAGAGAATCATTATAGTCACTGGAATTTTCCAGAAAACTCGCCAGTGGCAATTTGTTTAATGTAGGATCAATACCAAAATCCTACATGTATAGATCCAGAAACGTAATGACTATCAACAGAAAAAAAAATGAGAAAGGCACGTGACCTACTGATCCATTTCATCATTATTAGTATCTTTCTTTTAAATATATATGACCATAGAATGGGATAACGAAACGTGATCACGATGGATAGATAGAAATTCCAGATATACATCAAACATTTCATTAATGGTCTTAGACACATAGTCCGATAAGAGAAGAAAATTGTTTTGGACTGCAACGAAAGTAATAAATGCCCACTTACAAATAAAGTAGATTGATATTAGTGGACATTTATAGTATGATGTTAGAAAGGATTTGATATAAATAAAGTAGAACTCTGCAAAATAACATTAAAAAAAATATATAAAATATTTCCTTAAAAAGGTCACGTTTCAACTTATTTTATGCTTGTTCCATACGTGTCAGCGATGCTTTACTTTCTACATTAAAAAAAATAATGAATGAGAAAGAAAATGCTGTTTCACTGAAATTAAATATTTTATGTTAATTTATGAGGGTTGATGGACAAAGATTAATTTTTAGCCATTTAAGTTGAGTTTTTTAGCTATTTATTTATTTTTGGCTACTTTAATCGTGTTTCTTTGCTTTCTACAACTGCTGTTCTCAAGTAGGATCTCAATTATAAGTGAAAATTCAAATTAAAAGGCCCATTTTGATTCATTATGAATCTGTCGTGTGATATCATGAGGGAAAAAATCCCATTTAAATATCACTTAAATTCCAATATACTCCCACTAAATTTCATTGTTTTCATCACAAAATATTACTGTATACCTTTATAATGACATGTATGCCGTATCATATATATTATATAATACGAGCAAATCTTGTCTGTGTGTATATATGCAAATTTTATCTTAAAAATGGCTCTAACGATTTTGACCAAATGATGTATCCTACCGTTTTTGGGTACCAGAAGACCATTGGACTAGGTCACGTGTTTGAGAAAATTCGATTAGTGGGTCATTTTGGGGTCAATACGGGTCAATGCATTTTAATGGGAATGAAAGTTGAAACAGTTATTAAGATGTTGAACAGATGGCAGTATACGAAGTCGCAAAGTTGGTAATATCTCGCCAAATTTGGCGAGATTTGGAGGGATAATAGACTTTTAAGATTATCAGTGCCAAAACACATGCTTGGCGCCAAATGAAAAAAAAATTGCCACATTTGGCAAAATAATTGGTTTTTAGAATTTGAAAGAATTTTTAAGAAATTCCCAATAGGAGCCGAGATACATGATTCAACTAACCAAAGTCCATAGAACGTTCTCGAAAACAGAATTCAACCAAACAGGGTACATAGAACTTTCACAACACTTGCTTGGCGCTAAATGAAAGAATGTCGCCAAACTTGTGGCGAAGATATTGGCCCTTAGCATCTGAAGGAATTTTCTAGAAATTCCCAATAGGAGCCTAAGTACATGACTAACCAATCAGAGTCCATAAAACGTTCTCAAAAAAAGAATTCAACTAATCAGGGTACATAAAACTAATTGTTATATGTTGTACAGAGAATTTATTGTTATATCGAGTTGAAAACAAAGCTAATTTTAACCGAACCTTGTTCGAGCTTCCCACCTGGTATGTGACATATATACGACGTTTAAATGTTGTAAAAAGGCTTTATGTATCTTGTATATGACATATATATGACAGTTTAATATATGTATGATGTATGAGGTATATATATACATAGGGTCAGTGGTGGCTCGTGAATGGCATTATTTGAGGCACTTAAAGCATGGCTGCTAAATTTATTCTTTTTATACCACTATTATCACAAAGGAAAACTTTATTTTATTTACTGTCAGAAAGTTCGACTGTTAAACAAGGAAAATATTTCTTGTAAAAAATAATAGTATAAAAATAATATGTGTTTTGATCTTAGTGACCCCAAAAGACAGTCACGAGTAGTCACTGCATAGGGTATATAATCGTATATATTATGTATATAGGAGCTTGGCGACAACCGTAACTGTGGGGAGCGCTATAAGAAGGAAGTACTAAATTTCTGCTGGTGAGATTAAATAAAATCTCGGACAAAAATATTTTTTCTACTTTTTACTTTCACTGAGAAAAAAATCTGCCCTTAAATTGTGGCTCTAGAAAAAATAGTTCCATGTCATCCCTATAAATTCTAGTTCCTTTTACCAGAGACTTCTAGAGTTATTCTCGTGGTCAAATTTATTTAAAAATGTCTGCAAATAGATGCGAACACAAGACGCTAGTTTTAGTAGCTATAATGCTAGTTTATAAATCCATTCCAGAAATAAAGTGATAATTTCTCGCAGTTTGCACGATTCATTATCGTTTCGTCACCTAGAAAACAAGAGACTAGAATTTCTCGATCATTTCGTCTATTCAGTTTAGTTGCTTTCCCTATTCGCATAGCTCGAACTTCTATATTTCTAGTTTAGAGATTTAGAAACAGCTTAACTATTCATTCTAGTTGAAGGAGGTATATTTTTTTTCTCAGTGTTGTTTCAATGTATTCATTATTAATGATAATGTTTTATTGTTCTTAAGCCTCATATACGATACGTTATGTATTTTTGTAATAAATATAAGTTTTTTTTTTAATGCCACATTATTTCTTATTAATAATCCATTTTATTTATATTTAAAATACAAAGTATACGCTTTATCCGTTTAAAAATAATTTACACTTGATGAGATGAAACAAAATAATAGTTATTTATATTTTATGTGGGAATACGGTCATTCTTAACCCAAAGTTATCCGAATGGTAGGATTTTCGGTTAAGCAATGTTGCCAATTGTGCAGTTTAAAAAAAAATCAGATTACTTGATTGCTACCAGTTTTTAAAATAGTCATATTCGTCTCTTTCAAGGCTTTTATTTAATGCCAGGGTAAATAAGGCGAATATTATTGTGCTAAAAAATGGGAGCAATCAAGAACTTCTCTGAATAATTATCGAATCAAATGGGTTAGGTGAAAGTTTTCAGTTTAAAGCATGTTATAACGGTTTTTGTTTTTGAAAACCAAAAATCAATTTTTTTTTTTTTTTTTTACATATTCTCTTTTTTTACATATTCTTTTTTACATATTATTTTACACTCTTTAAATCCTTAAAAATTTTGTGGTAAAGCAGTTTTTTCGAAATTCGCATTGGTTCAAAAGTTCTCCGCCTTTTGATGTTGCACTGAACAGGCTCATTTTTAGCGTATTGTGTGGGCGCGCATGTAGAAACAAAATAATTGACAAAGAGGAAGTCTAGGAGGGTTCATTATATGGGCCTGGTATAGATGATTTTTTGTAAGTTGAAAATTGTCACTATTATCTACGTTTGTTTAAAAACGTTGTAAAACTTTAAACCTGTTTTTTCGAAACTCTTTTTTTATACAAATCGATACCAGGTAGAACTCGAGATTGGATCGAGTGATTTGGTTGAGATGTTCATGCTTTTCTAGTATGTACTATTTTGTAGTCCCTCACAGACGCGTTTTTCAATATTCGAATTCTAAACTTTTTTTGCGAGATTTAAATCCGAAAATTTTTGTCTAAAATCGACAACTTGAAATTTGAACGTCCGCCATTTCTTCAGGATCGAAAATATGATAAACCCATACGAGAAAGACTACAAAATATCGTAAATTTTAAAGTTTTTCGTTGTTTTTTTGTTACAGATAAGCAGATTCCGCAATTCATCTGGTACCACGAAATGCTTCAATTTTTGCACTCCCCTGTATCAAAGACCGCCAGAAGACCATTTTTCAACCAATTTCCAAATAAAAAATTATTTTTAAAACTTCAAGATACGCTCTTTTATTTGCAAAAATCCCCATTATTACTACTGTATAATTGCGCTAAAAAATCGCAAAAAAGTGGAGAAATTGTAGGTAACTTTAAAAAAAAAAGAAGTAATAACATGTCTTACAAGTCACTTTAACATATGCGTAAGACACAAAATTCTGTTTTCTTCTAGATAAATGAATTGTTTTTATAAGGAAAGAAAGAAAAAAAAAACTAAGTATCAAAGGGGATATCAGCCATCAAAGTAGAATCCGTGTGCAATTTCCATCTGAGTAAATCACCAACCATTTCTTTCTACGCCAAAGAAAACTTCAAAGCTTGTTTACAAAATACAGTGCTTTGAAAATGTATTCTAAGTACATTCTTAAGATGAAACTATTTTAGGGATTTTTATAATATATATTTTTTTTAAAAGGAATTTTATTATTTACTACCCGTTGTGTTGTATTTGTATTATAAGATCTTTCGAGTTTTTGTATTTACTAATCCAGTTTTTAAAATTAATTATCCAGTTTTTAAATTAAAATATAAATAAGCTAAAAATTGTTATTATTATCATTTAAAAATCTTAATTAGTCTTTTCAATCACCGCCAGAATCCTTAAAATTATTCAATTAGTTCTTGAGTTTTTGAGCATTGAAAGATTGGTTGATTGATAGATTCTCCCGTTTTTCACTGTTATCTCAAAGTGGCTTTAGATATCGGAATACTACAAACTTCAGACTGTAGCCAGAATTACCATTAATAAATCTCAATTAGATCTTTCGATCGCCGTAAGATTCCATAAAATTAATCAATTAAAGCCCGAGATTTTGAATATTGAAATATTGGTTGATTGATAGATTCTCTCGATTTTCATTGTTTTCCCAAAAATTATTTTAGATATCGTAGTGTGACAAAATTCAGATTGTAGCCAGAATTATCATTAATAAATCTTAATTAGACATTTTGATTGTCGCAAGATTCCATAAAATTGATCAGTTAGTTCCTGAGTTTTTAAAGGTTGAAAGATTGGTTGGTTGATAGATTCTGCAGGTTTTTCACTCTTTTCTCAAAGACTATTTTATAAAGCGGAATGCGACAAACTTCAGATTGTAGCCAGAGTTATCATTTATAAATCTTAATTAGACATTTTGATCGCTATAAGATTCCATAAAATCGATTAATTAGTTCCCGAGTATTAGAGTATTCAAAGATTGGTTGATTGATATATTCTCTCGATTTTTCACTGTTTTCTCAAAGACTATTTTATATATCGGAATGCGACAAACTTCAGATTGTAGCCAGAATTGTTATTAATAAATCTTGATTAGACCGTTCGATCGTTCCGAGATTCCTTAAAAGAGAACAATTTGTTGCCGAGCTTTTTAATATTGCAAGATTGGTGGATTGGTTGATTCTCCGTTTTTTCGCTATTTTCTCAAAAACTATATCAGATATCGGAATGCGACAAACTTCAGATTGTAGCCATAATTATCATTTATAAATCTTAATTAGACATTTTGATCGCTATAAGATTCCATAAAATCGATCAATTAGTTCCCGAGTTTTAGAGTTTTGAAAGATTGGTTGATTGATATATTCTCTCGATTTTTCACTGTTTTATCAAAGACTATTTTATATATCGGAATGCGACAAACTTCAGATTGTAGTCAGAATTGTGATCAATAAATCTTAATTAGACCGTTCGATATTTCCGAGATTCCTTAAAATTGAACAATTTGTTGCCGAGCTTTTTAATGTTGCAAGATTGGTGGATTGATTGATTCTCCCCTTTTTTGCTATTTTCTCAAAAACTATTTCAGCTATCGGCATGCGACAAACTTCAGATTGTAGCCAGAATTATCGTTTATAAATCTTAATTAGACATTTCGATCGCTAAAAGATTCCATAAAATCGATCAATTAGTTCCCGAGTTTTAGAGTTTTGAAAGATTGGTTGATTGATATATTCTCTTGATATATTCTCTCGATTTTTCACTGTTTTCTCAAAGACTATTTTGTGTAACGCAATGCGACAAACTTTAGATTGTAGCCAGAATTGTCATTAATAAATCTTAATTAGACATTTTGATTGTCGAAGATTCCATAAAATTGATCAGTTAGTTCCTGAGTTTTTAAAGGTTGAAAGATTGGTTGGTTGATAGATTCTGCAGGTTTTTCACTCTTTTCTCAAAGACTATTTTATAAAGCGGAATGCGACAAACTTCAGATTGTAGCCAGAGTTATCATTTATAAATCTTAATTAGACATTTCGATCGCTATAAGATTCCATAAAATCGATTAATTAGTTCCCGAGTTTTAGAGTATTGAAAGATTGGTTGATTGATATATTCTCTCGATTTTTCACTGTTTTCTCAAAGACTATTTTATACATCGGAATGCGACAAACTTCAGATTGTAGCCAGAATTGTTATTAATAAATCTTGATTAGACCGTTCGATCGTTCCGAGATTCCTTAAAATAGAACAATTTGTTGCCGAGCTTTTTAATATTGCAAGATTGGTGGATTGGTTGATTCTCCGTTTTTTCGCTATTTTCTCAAAAACTATTTCAGATATCGGAATGCGACAAACTTCAGATTATAGCCATAATTATCATTTATAAATCTTAATTAGACATTTCGATCGCTATAAGATTCCATAAAATCGATCAATTAGTTCCCGAGTTTTAGAGTTTTGAAAGATTGGTTGATTCATATATTCTCTCGATTTTTCACTGTTTTATCAAAGACTATTTTATATATCGGAATGCGACAAACTTCAGATTGTAGCCAGAATTGTCATCAATAAATCTTAATTAGACCGTTCGATATTTCCGAGATTCCTTAAAATTGAACAATTTGTTGCCGAGCTTTTTAATGTTGCAAGATTGGTGGATTGATATATTCTCCCTTTTTTCGCTATTTTCTCAAAAACTATTTCAGCTATCGGCATGCGACAAACTTCAGATTGTAGCCAGAATTATCGTTTATAAATCTTAATTAGACATTTCGATCGCTAAAAGATTCCATAAAATCGATCAATTAGTTCCCGAGTTTTAGAGTTTTGAAAGATTGGTTGTTGATATATTCTCTTGATATATTCTCTCGATTTTTCACTGTTTTCTCAAAGACTATTTTGTGTATCGCAATGCGACAAACTTCAGATTGTAGCCAGAATTGTCATTAATAAATCTTAATTAGACCGTTCGATCGTTTCGAGATTCCTTAAAATTGAACAATTTGTTGCCGAGCTTTTTAATATTGCAAGATTGGTCGATTGATATATTCTCCCTTTTTTCGCTATTTTCTCAAAAACTATTTCCGATATCGGAATGCGTCAAACTGCAGATTGTAGCCTGAATTATCATTAATAAATCTTAATTAGACATTTCAATCGCAATAAGATTCCATAAAATTGATCAATTAGTTCCCGAGTTTTAGAATGTTAGAAGATTGGTATGATTGATAGATTCTCCTGATTTTTCATCTTTTTTTTCAAAAACTATTTTAGATATCGGAATGCGAAAAACTGCAGATAGTAGCCAGACACTCTCTATCTCTCTCTGATAACTTTAGTGTTTCTTATGCATCCGTATCTAAGTCTATTCCTGATAAATGATTTAAATACTATTTTTTACCATACGTCGTCTAAATAGTCGAATGGGAAATAGGTGATATTCTGAAAATCCCAGACAGACACTCCAATTTTATATTTACATAAATATTAGTTCGATATATAATTTTCTTTTGAATAGTTAGAAAAGTAACGATTTTTTTTTTATTAATCTTAACTTTGAATTGTGTAATTTTTCTAGCCTTTTCTATTTATGCACATAATATATTTTTTCTTTTTTTTAATTTCAAAATGGATACACTAAAATTGTGGCAAACCCGGCACAAAATAAGTTTGGCATAATATAACTTTATCACTGAAAGCAGAACTGTTAAGTCAAAACCAATTAGTTTTCTTTTTTCAAAGAAATATAGAATAGTGAATCGACTAATGCAAATAGTTCTTATTCTAACAATTTTAAATTAAACATGTTGAAACTACCACTTATTTTATTCACATGTAACTAAATCGCTTTTATAAATTTCTTACCACTTAATTTTGAATCAGATAGCATTATGTAGATTCAGCGCTTAGGCCGAGTTCAAAATTTCTTTAGCGAAAATATTAAAATCAGAAAAATGTTCTACTAAAATTCTCAAATGTCAGTAGCTTACGAATAGGCATTTGCTAACTCTTTCCATCGTCTACTGTTACATAATTTTGGTTTGTGTGATTGGCAGTAGATAGAAAACAATCTTTTAGACCTTACACTTTATTTATTTTACGAATATTCCAAAAGAATAAGGAATTTACGAAGGTAAGATAACACTAGTCAAAAACAAGAAAATGCTTCAATCTTACAGCTAGTGATCTACAAAAAAATGTAATCAATAAAAAATAAGGATAAAAAAAAATCAATGAAAATTAGAGGGTATTCCAAAACAGGCTTTTGAGCGGTAACACATTCACATAATCCATTCACTTTTAAAGCTTACACTTTATTTTACGAATATTCCAAAAGAATAAAGAATTTACAAGGATAAGATCATGCTACTCAAAAAAAAAAAAAAAAAAAAAAAAATGCTTCAGTCTTACAGCTAGTGATCTACAAAAAAATGTCGTAATAAAAAAAATAAATAAAGATCAAATAAAAATCAATAAAAATTAGAGAATATCCCAAAACAGATTTTTCAGGACTAACCCATTCATATAAGTTCAACTAGCTAAGTCTACTCTATGCACAGAATTTTTGAGAAATAACAGAATATAAAATCTAAAAGATCTCAAGTTGTCTCAATCGTACGGATAAACAGCTAAAATCAGAGCTGTCAGTTACAATCGGCTTAACAGTTCTATTCATTCATGCAACCCTGTACTCATTTTTATAACCATTTAGGAACGTTTGGGAGGAATTCAGTCCTGAAACCCTATTTAAATTCAACATTAGTATTTATTTCAATTTACATGCCTTCATCGCAACTCGGGAGGAATGAAAATTCATTAAAAATTACGTTAAAATTTGAGCTTTAGGAATGAAAGTGCACTTTTTCTTGAAAACGGCATGTAATTTTCCGGAGAGGAAACAATTTACCAAGTAAAATAGGGTTGTAAATTTTTATTTATTTTTGAATTATTATTTATTTTAAAGCATAATGTTTTATAAAGTGTTAGTAAAGTCGAGTGCAGTCTCTCCAGATTGTTTCTATGTTCATAATATGAAAGAAATTGATTCTTGAAAACTTTCAACTCTTGGTTTTTTGATGAAATTATTCCTTCTGATATATCCTGTAAACAAATTGTCTATATTTGGACCGATTTCTCGCCGTGTGTTACACGAATACTGCCCTAAACTGCCCCTGTTACTAAAGATTTAAATCACTGAATTCCATGAAACATCATATTTTATCAGACCATGACATAAATTGGTACAGATTAGACATTGTGTATAGGTCATGTGCTGCTATATCATGTTTGCCAGATAGCTGCTTTTTGGTATCTTTAAGGTGGTATTGAGTCAAAATTAATGCTAAAGATGTCTATCTCGAAAATGTATGCTGATTCAATTTTGGATTTGATCAATCAACAATGGATGCTATTTGCTTTTTGCGGTGACCATTAAAGCTAGTTCTCAGTTTCTGCAGCTCAAAAATGCACCAAATTTTACATTAAAGTTTATTATGTAGTGTTGAATTCAGATATTTTCCGTAAAGGAATTTTTCAGCTCCTGTAAGAAGAGGGGAGGAAGAATGGAATTCCGAAGGGAAGTGGTGTAATTTGCACTTTTAGACCATTAGCAGATACAAAATTTCAAGTCTTCCGGAGGGGATGGACATTTTGATGCTCCGGGAGGGAAGTCCCCCCCAAGCACTCCTTGAATTCTTCGTAGTTGATATACGTTGATTTATTGATATATATTGAAATGTTGGTCCAATTTCGGTTTTGCATACCCAGCAAAGAGCGCAGTTGCACGATGCTTTTTTTTAATTCTAAAAATGATAACTTTAAATCCATGCTTAATTTAAAGAAATTTCGTAATTGTAAGTGTGTAACAGCGCTATTTAAATTAATATATCAGTATGGTACAAAACAAAATTGTGGTGGCCACAGCATACTGGTTTAGTGATGAGTTTATTGATCTTTATGTATCGTTTTTTAACACTTTCCAACTTAGTTCAAAAGTGTTTATGAATTTGGTTTATCCCTCTGTTTGCTGCCTGTCTGTCTGTCTGTCACTCTAACTCGCATAAATATATTCGGATTGCCATGCAATTAATATATGTTATTGAGGTTTACTATGGCAGGTTCGGTATTGAAAATGAAGTGTGTCGCACTTATAGTTTTTTTTTATAGGGACATTCAAAAGGATTCCATTACATTGCGGTCTATAAGAAAAAAATCATTTGCGGTGTATTTTAATTCCGTTACACAATTTCAAACATATTGAAATTGATATATATAACTGAAGTGCACTACTAGAGACTTACTATGGAACAAGGTGTGCATAGCACTTATAGTTCCTTTACAAAGACATTCAAATGTTACATTACGTTACATTACGGTCTATGAATAAAAATCGTTTTTGATTAATTTTAATAATATTTCAAACATATTGAAATTAATATAGTATATCACTAAGGTGCAATACAAGAAGTTTATTATAAATTTTTTTGTGTATAGCATTCATCGTTCATTTACAGAGGCACTCAAAAGAATTCGGTAATGTTAACAATAATTGCTAGAAGTGCATTTTCAGTTGCTGAAAGCGTTTTTAAATGTAACACATTTTTTGTCTATTACTTGGTGTGTATAAATTCTATAGATCATATATATAAGGCAGCACAAAGTCCAAAAGTCCTCGAGTAGCTTTTCCATTTATGGACAGAAATTCTATAAGTGGAATTTTAAACTGTGCTACGATTTTCCTAACTGATCTAAAATTTAGCATTATATCTATTGTAAATACAAATCTATAAATCATATACCGGGCTGCACAAAAGAATTCGGATATTTTTCCTAATATAGGTAATGCCTGAAAATGGGTTTTTAAACATTTTATGCGTTTTCAAAATTGTTTACTTAGATATCATCTTTCACCTAATTAAACGGTAAAGATTTGTAAAATTATTTTGGAAGTGTTGGAAAGTTATACATAATCTATGCTTGACGTATGATTTTTCATTCTTGTTATTTTATAGGTTGAATGTCATTTTCTAATAGAAAGAAGCAGAGAAAAAAATTCTCATGACTAACTCAGCAAGAGCATAAAATGGAATTATGTCAACATGTTTATGAAGCTTAAAGATATCGCTTCTTTGTATAATCCCTTCTTTATATTGCAAACATGACATTTATGGTTCGGAAGAAAAAGTTTATTTTTATAGCAAAACATAACTCCATTCGCAAAATTGCGATATTCTTAAATTTTGTGTTTCAAAACTATTATTTATTATTTAGAATTTTGCAAAAGCTGAAGTAATTCAGTTATGTGGAATACACTTTGGTATTTCTTAGAATAAGGATCATGTTAAATCTGTTTTTAAAATAATAATGTTAACGCAAAATTAATCAAGTTATAATCCTTTTAATCCATTAAAGAAAAGGTTTCATGTTATGTATGTGTTTAAAAAATAATCTCTTAAAACATCTGTTGAAAAATGTGAAAACAAAATGTATAAAAAAAATCTATTTTGATTGTTTTAATCCATTAAAGACAAACATTTTCATTTAACTGTAGATGTTTAAAATGTAATCTGTTAAAACATTTCTTTAATCCACTAAAAACAAGCATTTTCATGTAACAATAATACGTTTTGGAATGCTATCTGCATATGTTTATAAAATTTTGCATCATATGGCATTGTTATTTTACAGTAACAATAGATAAAAAAACTTATAGTTAAGGAGATTTAAGTTTCATTCATCTTTCAGTCTAACGTACTATATTGGTATAATAATGAATGTAAATAATAGTAAAAATTGCAATGCTAAGACATTTAGTGTTTAAAACTTGTTGATCCTGTTTATTTTTTTTTTCAAGTAATTTTGACTGAAAAGTGAGTATTAGTTCTCAGTTTTAAGTAATCATCCGTAATTAAAACTTACATAGATACAGAGACGGAAAGTATTCAAATATATTGAACAAATAGTGTTGCTTGTTTACAATAAAAATTATTAAAATACTATTTTAAAAAATAAAACGTACACTTGTAGCATTTTCTCTAACATACTTGAGCACGCATATTATCATCACGTCATTTGAAATTGAACTGATTTCCTGGACCGTTTCTGACCTTATACGTAAATGCTGCTGTTTCTTCTTCTTCTTTTTTCTTTTCTTTTTACAATAGTTGTACGTTCGTGGCATCTTCGGGTACAATCAGGCATCTTCGTTTAAAGGAAATTCCAACTGTTCGGCAACAGAAAACCTAGTCTTTGTTGCCGTAGTTCGGAATTTTTTTCTATTTTAGGGTTCCATACTCAAAAACTCAAAACGAAACCATTATAAGAGTACTCATGTGTCTGTCTGTCCATCTGTCATAGACTTTTTCTCGAAAACTATGGAACGTGGAAAGTTCAAACTTGCCATAGTTATAAAGGCTATTGATCCACATATATTTATAGATTGCTAGCCGCTCCCAAATATTTTCAGGAAAAATTTAGGAGGGGGGGGGTAATTAAGTTACTTGAAAAAGAATATGTTTATATATATATGTATATATATATCGTGTGGGGCATGGTTGGAAAGATCTCGTGACACCAAACTCAAAAATACATTTGTTTTAATTTTAGGTACTATATCTTTAGAGATATCGTTGAAAATGTACTGCAGAAATATGTTCCTTTTACCTTAATTCCGAATCTACTGCAATTTAAATTATGAAAATTTTAGAGATAGTAGGAGTTTATTTAAACCTTGCAGGAAATCTATGGCGATTAACCCGTGTCACATAGTTTCTGAGAAAATCGCATTTTTCCGTTGCACACAAAACTTTACTTTGCGAGCATTCAGCAGGGGAGCTGAGTGGAGCTCAATGTACATTTCGACGCGGAAGCATTCAAAAACAGTTGATAATGATTTTTGAAAACATTTTTCGGTAATCAGGCAAGATATTAACCTTTAAAGATAGGAATATTGGTACACACATAAAGAAACGAGCGGCGTACTCCATGCGCCATCGGCTTTTAAAGCCTAAATAAATAAAAAAAAATGTTGATATATTTTTGTAATGCCCAGTAGTAGTATAAAAACAATAAGCATCAAACGATTAAAGAAGACTAATTTAATTAGAATTAATCGCGTAATTATTTTGGGATTCGCAACTGTTTTTCATTAAGTGCCGCACTTAATACGCCACCCGTGTCTTTAAAGGTTAATTAAAAACCTATCTAGAAAAACGCGGCGCGGACCAAGACGGCATTGCAACTTTGCAACCCTCTTTTTGAAGTGCTACTGGCACAATGCCAAGTTTAAACTTTGTACAAGATGTTTGTTTTAGGTAAAGTGAATTATAGTGATATATAGTCAATGGTTTTCATTCCAATTGAATTAAATTAATGAAGGCAATTATTGAAAAATAATTCATCGAATAATTCCAAGACATTAAAGCCAGTAATTTTGAGGCAACAATCGCTTATAACTCAATATTAATTCATGTACATTGTACAATGCAAAACTTTTCGATTTCAAATCACTTTAATATTCATGCCTACAAGTATCGGGCTTTTATGTTTAAAAATGAATAAAAAAATTTCGCGTTGTTCAGCGTAATTAATTTTAAAATCGCCTTAAAAATGTCAACTGTTATGTCAAATATGATTGACAGATGACTTCTCGTGAGTAAGTCTGCAACCTTTTATCTGAAGCGTGGTTGGTACTGTGCCAAGTTTAAACTTTGTACAAGATCTTTGTTTTAGAGTGTGATATATTCATCGTTTATCATTTTCAATTGAATTCAATTAAGACATGTGGTACTGTTTTACGTATACAAGTAATATTGTCTTTGAAAAGATGAAATATTTTGTTTAACTATTTACTTTTTTTTAAAGAATTTTTTTTTCAATTTTTTTTTTTCTACGACTTTTCTTAGACATTACTAAGTATGCCGAGTATTCTTTTAGCAACGATTTTTTGTAATATTGTAGTTAGTAATTAGTAAATTTAATGTACGGAACCCTTTGTACGCGACTAAAACTTGCGCTTTACCGATTATTTTTTTTAATATATTATTAAAGTCTAATTATAGTTTTTCGCAGAATTCTTGCCAAACATTGAACGTAAATGATTATACATTTGTTGAATCAGTTACTTGCACATACTCATACTCCTTGTATTATTGAGAAATCTTTGAAAATGTCCGTTTTATTACCAATATGACGTCATATTAATCTTTTTTTCAACTGGTGAAACTTTCTGTTTCATTTTCCTTTTTCACGTGGAAATCTTTCAATAGAAAATTAACTATTGTAGAAAGAATTTTATTGTGGATTTTTTAATTCTTGGCAACTGCTACAACGAAAAATGTTTAAATTTAATAGGAAAAGAATGTTGGATTTTTGGTTTTTAATCTCTCTATTTTAAAATATTACGATTTTTATAAAATTTTATGATTTTCAGTTTCATAGTAGGTATTCAACAATAAGTACACAAAATTTCAAGTCTGTAAGTTATATAGTTTCTGAGAACCGGCTCTGTGACGGACAGACAACGTAGCGGGACGAATAGGGTTTCATGAGATGAACGAAACCCTAAAAACGTGTATGTGTGTATGCACTTCTGCAACAAACAACTGTTAAAACTGCACAAAACTTGCAAATTTTCCTAAAAAAAATTAAATTTTCATTTTCTTAATTTCCATCCGATTTATATATTTTTTTTATTTTACATATTAGTATAATAGTAGTAAGCAACTAGATAGTTTCTTATTTGAATGGTTTTCTTAAAATGCATTAGGTTCGGCAATCTTATAGTACCACTTTCTGTAACGATGCACGCGTCTTCTTATAAATAGATTTTATAAGGATAAATGGAGGAAATACAAATATAATGCGTAAGAAAATCAGAGAAAGACATAAAGACTAAATGGACCATGTTTATCTTTTATATATTCTTTAAGTACTGTTCTTTTGTTCCTTTGAACTTTTCTTTGCAATACAAATATCTCTCGAATGCAGTTTATGGTTCGAAAGAAATAAAATTATTATTTTTCTTTCTACCGTTATTCGATTAAAGTGATACCTGAATAAAATAACATTTTCTTTCCGTTCTCATAATTTTTGTTCTCATTCATCAATTTTGCAAGTTTTATGAATTAAAGTGATTTATATATACATGCAAATAACAGAAATTATTTTTAGATTTAATTTGGATGCTTCAGCAATTTTGAATATAATATAATTTAGTTATATTATCATTATAAGTGTTTTATAGTATTTTAATTTATAGTCTTTATTTTTCCCTTTTATTTAGGAAAAAAAATGTAATAATCTATGTGTTTATATCTATTATAACTGCGACCGATGGGTACAATATATGCTTTAATAGAAAATCTCTTAACGATTAAATTAACCTTATTCAATAGCTACAATATTTGAACATGTGCAACTCGGAATGGTGTTAAAACTTTAGTAATTATGTGGGATTTAGGCTGGCGTCTAGGGGAATGAGTAACAGTCCAAACGTTTTTCAAAGTGATTTAACATGATACTTTTAATATCTTGATTAACATATAAAATATTTACAATATTAATTTAAACTTATATACATTTTGAATTGATCCGACCGTCTGTCGGTCTTAAATATTCGTTAAATGCGTGGTTCCACCGACCGGCATAGAATTACAAAGAGACGATCGCTTGATCCGTCTGATCGGGACGAAAACTATAACACATCTACTTTGTTCTCACGATGAAAATTGCACATCATCAATTTTCTATTGTTCGCGAAGCATCGAACTTGGATTCAACTTCACAAGCCTTAATAAAATATGTGCTTTGGTTTGCAGTCCGAAGTTCAGATGAAGAACCACTGCGACCACAATTATGTAGGGTAAAAAGTAATTTTTTTTGTTTCATTATATTCCATTTCAAAGCTTTTCTAGTTTTTCAATGTTCAATTTTTTCTTTTATTAATCTTATTCTACAGTCGATCGGACAGAGAGAGATAAAATTTTTAGCTTAAAGCTAGTGTCTATAGAAATCGGCTGTTCTTCGCTTATATTTGTAAATCCTCTGCCCTTGAAAACGTGATTTACAATATAAGCTTTCATCTGTGTTTATACTCTTGTTTTTTCATTTGAATTTTACATATTTCATTTCTTAGGATTATATAATTTAATATGTAATTTGACTCTGCTATTTAATATGGTCAATATCTTATGTTTCATTGATTTAATTGTATAGAAAGCTTATATATATAGATATAAATTGGTTACCGAATATTGGAAAAGAACACAGAGATATTGTCAATAATTATATATTTGACGATTATTGTTGTCAATAAATTGATATATTAAAGAAATCGGCCAGCACCAACAGTCAGTACTCTTTTCTACACTAAAGTCAATGGTTTTGGGACTAGATGAGGCTTGAATGACGACCGACAACGGGCATTTCTGTAGATTCAAAGCTCATAGAAACTGAACAAATACAAAATAATAATAATGATGATCACCAAGAAGGCGAGAAAAGGAATTTTAGTGAAAAACCACCTACAAATGGGGAAATGAGAGACGCATTGAAATTATTTAAACGAAGTATACAACAGCATACGTAAAAATTTCAAAAACAATATGAGTATAAACAATTCATCAATGTTCTTTTAAGGTAGAATTGTAAACAAAGAAAAACTACCGAATTCTTTCACTATTCTTTCTACCTTTTCTTAAAAAAGGAAAGGCATCATTTCATCAACTGTAAGTTAGGAATTTTTTAGATACATTTGATGTTATTATTAAGTATAAGTATGTTTCTAAATAGCTTATTGTTATCAATAAGAGATTGTTATCACTAGATTATTATTAACACAATTATTTCAAATTGGTAAAGCAATCATACAAGTTGTAAATTTCCAACTGGACGAAAAATGTCCGGGCCAGGATTCGAACCTGGGATTGCTTGGCTGAAGCCGCCACGCTCTACCACTGAGCTATCCCGGTCGAATCTGGAGGGCATAATTCATCCAGTTAACCTTATTGATCAAAGCATCTGGTCTGATATTTTAATCAGCTCAACAGAAAAGATCGCAGGTAATGGAACTCCAGTAAACGCTGGATACGCGAATACACTAGATAACCCTGGCCCGGACATTTTTCGTCCAGTTGGAAATTTACAACTTGTATGATTGCTTTACCAATTTGAAATAATTGTGTTAATAATCTAGTGTATTCACGTATCCAGCTTTTACTGGAGTTCCATTACCTGCGATCTTTTCTGTTGAGCTGATTAAAATATCAGACCAGATGCTTTGATCAATAAGGTTAACTGGATGAATTATGCCCTCCAGATTCGACCGGGATAGCTCAGTGGTACAGCGTGTCGGCTTCAGCCAAGCGATCCCAGGTTCGAATCCTGGCCCGGACATTTTTCGTCCAGTTGGAAATTTACAACAGGTATTATTTATTAGCGGATATTGTTATCAAAAACTCGTTTACTTAAGTTAATCACATTAATTGCATCTACTGTATTACAAAAACAGACATTCCCTTGTAAACTTTTTAAAAACTTTTCACTTTGTGTCTAATCCTTTTTAATGTAAATTTATGCAATATCAAAAGCCCAAAAATATCTTTTCAAGTAGGTTTAATTATTTTTATTGATATGCACACCCATACTGTAACTATTTAAAGCAAAAAATATTACAAATAAAAAGAGTTTTTATTTCAGTCTGGCATCGTCATGAACTGTTTTCCATTTCGAATTCATTAAATGTCATTTTAAAACAAATATTTTAATCTGCATTTCCTTTTTTAAAAAGAAAATTCTCTCTCGTTTAACTCGGTATTAATGAATTTATCTTGTCTTTGCACAGTTCAACTCATAAATTGTGAATTTAAATGCAAAATATTTTATGTTGTCGTAGGAGCTAACATAGCAATAAATGTACAAGAACAGATAGTACATGAACGTATATGAACATTTTAACAAGCATGAACTATTCTGCCAGATTCCGTTTATTGTTTTAAATACATTTATACAACCTCAAAGCACATAAACATCTCTTTAATTAAATTTATTTCTCCTTACAGAGATACTCGCACAAGCAGTAAAATTAGCTAAATTATATTAGTAATGAAAAATATATTACTTTCACGCTCCAAACTTAGAAATTGCTACCCATTTTGTGTTGATTAGACGTTATTACATCTAACAAAACTATTTTAATCGCCTTTCTGTAGCATTAAACTTGTAAAATTGAAGTGCTTAATATTTGTTGTTATTGAACCAAAGTGGATAACACAGCATTAAAATGTATTACAAGAACAGACACTTCATTATCGATATTTTAACATTAGTGAACTATTTTGCCCGATTGCTTTTCATGTTTTAAACGCATTTATGGTAATCTCAAAAGTACAAAGCCATCTGCCGAATGAGATTTAATTATCCTTACACAAACACGAAACCATCCAGTAATTTATAGCTAAAACCAAAAATATTACAAATGAAAAATGTCTCACTTTCAGTTCTGACAACATTGAAACTGCTTTCCGTTTCGTATTGATTATATGTTATATTAGCTACCAAAACGAATATTTTAATCTGCTTTTCCGTTTCAAAAGACATTCTGTCTCATTAAATTCACCATTAACGAGGTATTGTAGTCTTTACAGTTCGACGCATAAATTGCGAGCTATCCAACGCATTTAATTATTGGAGCATGAAACAAATTTGCGTAATTTAATGATAATTTTGCTTTTTAAAGAGCAATCTGTAAGTTGAACTATTGCAATAGTTAAGATATTTAGTATTTACGGGTAAAAAGTTTGGGAATTATATTATATTTATTGTCGTGTACTGCAGCATTTTTATGTGTTACGTATTTGATTTTCCGAACATAGGTAAGATAATCTGTAATCTCTCAAAAATACTAAGTATAAAATAACATATAAAACTACTTACCATTTTACTGACCAATGTACCAAATTGGTGTTATCGAATTGGGAAAAATAAAACATTTAAAATTTCCGTGAATAATTTAGGAGAATAATTAATTCGTGAATAAAAAAAAAAATACGTACTAGTCCAGATAAGATCTTTTAACCTCTCTAGTCATTTTGTTCAATAACCCTATATTATTATTAAATGCAAAGTATATTTTTAAACCATTGTCAGGACAATGCGTCATTGTTTGGTGTTGCATTGACGCAACGATCAAAATAAATGCACATGCTTAAATTAACAACCAAGCTTCCATGATTTTAGAATTAAAAAATTGCCATTTTAAATAAGAGAAACGGTACTTCTCTATTATCCCGTCGACCACTTTTCATAACAATACACTATCGCCAAACTGTAAGATTAAACGCCAAAAATGCAGTCCCATTTACTTGATGTCAGAAGCATTATACCTGTTTTTTATGTCATCAAGTGGTTTTTAATTCGACATTTGCGTGTATTTTTCATTATGTTCTACTGATTTATTAGTTATCTCATTAATTAAAATAACAATTGTGTCCTTAAATTCTTATATTTTATTTATTTATTTATTTTGATATTCCAATGGCAACGTTCTCCCGTTTATTTGGCGTTACAGTTTGGCGATAGTTTTTTGTTATGAAAAGTCTTCGACGGGATAATTCGGAGAAACTTTGCAATTAAGTAAAGCTAAGATTATCTTTTGGAATTTATGATGGCAAACACTGACATCTAGATATTCGAAAATTAAAGCATATTGTTTAACTATACCTCTTTCATTTCATTGTATTTCATTTGTATTTCATAAAATTTGCTACTTGTTTAACTAAAGTTCATGGTATTTGAAATTATGTCATAATGGTAAGCACTTTTGACATAATACTGTGATCGTTAACCATTCGAAAAATGTCAGGTATGGAATTCGCTAAAAAGATGACGAGGGATAAATATGTTATTTTTATCATTTTTTACATATTTTTTTAATCTCATAATTAAGTATTTTTATTTTTAGAAATATCTTTGTACAAATTTCTCAAATGCTCAAGAAGTTGATAATTCTCGATAGACTAACATATAATTAAAATTTACTTACAAAGGGAGTTAGGTAAGCCGTGCACACATATTCATATTTTGGTGTTTGTAAGTTTAAACCTAGATATAAAAAATACCATGTGAAATTTGGGATAATATACATAAACACAAAAGTTATAGCTGATTGAATTTTTGAATAACTTAGGAGTTTTATAAGTATTAATTAGTATTATTTTTTTTCACCGACATCATCTTCTCGCTTTTATTATATTGTGCCGTAAGACATTAAGTTTGAACTTCTTCATTAAACCTGTTGTCAGTTAACCTTCGGTGAGTCGTGCCTGATCTATCGGATACCAAGACTCCTGTTTATTTCAGTTCTTTCTCATTCTCCATACCTTTCTTTAATTCTATCTCCCCTAACCCTTCTGTAACTCACTCCAGTACAAATATGACTCTGGTCACTCGTCAGTGCTTATATGACCTCGCTGACTGATCCGTGCATATATGACCTTGAACCAGAGCCGTCCTTGGCGAAAGCGAGGCCGGGTGCAAGAACTTTTGCGAGGCCCTTCACTTTCAATATAGTTAATATCAATGTTGCCAGTTTAGCTGTGTGTTTTCATTCGTCTACCTGAAATTTCGAATAACTTTATTTAACGACTGACATCCCGTGATTAAATACAGCGAAGTCATTTATTCATCAACCAAAAATACTGAATAGTAATTTTTACTTTATGTAATGACAGACATTTCGTGATTAAATAAAATGAAGATAACTGTTCGGAAATTCTGCTAAATATTTTGAATAAAATTCCACTAAATTGACAACGCTACTTCCCACAACGCAATCGCCCTTTGAAAACAGCTCGCATGACACACAAACAATTACGCTTTTTTTTTTTCTGGGAGTGTGTGTGTGAATGTGTGTGTGTGGGGGGGGGGGGTATGTTTTAGCAGAGATTTACACACAGATTCGGGTCTAATTCCCTTTCATAATACTCGGACTGAGCTCGGCCTTTCTTTTTTCTTTAGAGTTGGGCTGGGCCGGGAATTCATTCTTGCAATATCATACAGAGCGATTTTTTTTTTTATTGTCAAATTGCCACAGAGAGATACGAAAAGTACTGTTCAACTGGGAATTGTGTCTACATTTCAGGTTTGAATACAAATTTTGAAATAGGGGGTCATCTACATATTAAAAATTGTATCGATTTTGAATTTTCCAATGGTAACACCCACTTTTGACACTGTTTTTTTAATTCCTTTGATCAAGGTAGACAGTAAAAAACCTCCGATTTTGTACTTTTTCTTAAATCTTTGTACAGTTAGATGAGTTAAAATTTTGTGGATGTTAATGTTAATTCACGTGGCAAACTTTTTGTCGTCCCAAAAATCATCCGATTGACTTTTTTTTAATGCGATACAATGCATGAATGCAAAGATAATTCAGACATTTTTTTTCAATAAAAAAAATAGTTATGAAATTTATTAATAAATTCATATTTAAAAATTATGATTTATGATCGGCATTAATTTTCACAGAAAACGAACCACAATTGTAAAAAACATGGATATGCAAGTGTACAGCTCAGTCCAATTATTAGTTTTCGAGACATATTGATAAATTTTAATTTGTGATGGCGTAAAGGAACCGTCTAATGTTTTCACAACATCTACAGAAAATAAAATGTTAATAATTAACCGAAAAAGAAAAAAAAAAAACTATGGTATTTCATTTATGTAAAGTGGGTTTGTTTTACACTAGAAATTTCTGTATGTTTTTTCTAGTAAGTAGTTGAATGTTCCCGATATATCTGCTTGTAAGATGTTTTAATTTTCTATATTTATAGATAAACTACTAACACATTTTCCTTTATAACTCTATGAAGATTTAAGAAAAAGTGTATAAACAGTACTTTTTTTCCGGGTTGCCTTGATTGAAAAATTCTCCATCACGATACCAAAAGTGAATGTTACCATTTAGAAATTTAAATTTGGCAAAATATTTCATTTATTTCAAAATTTATATTCATATTGGGAAAGTTGACAAAATTAAGAGTCGAAGGATACTTCTCGCATCTCTCCATGACAATTTGGCCATTAAAAAGTATGGGGTGTTCTCTCTCTATCTTTGTCTTCTTTTTTTACTTTTTTGATAACTGTACATTTGTTAACGAAATCTTTAGAAATTTATTATGACTTAATAAATAAAAGAGAAATATAAATAAATAAATACTTTTTATTGCCTTGTAGAGCTTCAAAATTATTATTTTTTAATCATCCTTTTATTTTCTTCTAAACTATTGAATTTTAATGAGTCTACATTTGAATATAACTGTCTTATGTGATCATTATTATTACAATTCCATATACCATGACTTGCGGAGATATAACTGACCTCTTAACAATTAATATTCAATTCATGGGACTGTCCAGATTTGCTATGCGCCTGGTGCTGCCTCGGCTAGAGTATAACAATTCCCATAAAATGAATATAAGCTACGAACAATCTATTATTTTCTAGAGCGTCCCAGCTTAAGCTTACATGGAATATTTTATTGATAAAACATTTTACATTTTTTAAATAAGCATGTGTACACATATGAATTTGATTATGAAATAACTCATAACAAAATGAATAATAAATATTTAGCTATTTTGTATTATTTTTTTCCGGGCGCGAGGCCTTCATAAGCGCGAGGCCCTGTGCGGCCGCACCTGTCGCACACCCCTAAGGACGGCTCTGCCTTGAACCAGTGCGGCTGGATATTTAGCACTTAAATCTCAGAGATGCGTTGTGTCTGGTTTTGTCGGAGCAGAGGTGCGACTAACGGAAGGTTAATGACATTTCTAAATTATTTTACACTACACAATGTATCCACTCTTATGGCTTTACAATAGCTAATTCCTAAATCATTAGCTTAAGAGATATAGCTCCAATTGCAAAAATGTTTTAGATGTTACTTCAAAACAATTGTTTTTGTAAATGTTGCTAAATTAAAATTTTGATATGGCCTCTTGATCCTATATTTAAAAAAACTTTCTGCATGCTCCATGCTAGCCTACTATATCATAATTCAATAGGTTTGACCCAGGTTTGGTTGTACAAAAATGTAACTTTATTGTTTTACTTGTTGGATCATGTAGAAAAATATTTTTTAAATAACTTATAGCACCCGTATAAAAATTTAAGTTTTGTAACTCTTACAAAAACAGCTATTTTAACATAAATGGCTTTTAATATGATAAAGAACAACATTTGAAACTTGTTTTGCAATTGGAATTATATCTCAAAATTAATGGTTTTTTGTTTATTATTTCAGAATTGGATAACGGTGATATTGGACACCTTGTATAGTATTAAAGAATCCCGAGATATCATTCAGAGACTACACTATTCACGGGAAGAAACGCTCAAGCTAATGTTAAGTCTATGGGAAGGTTCTAGCGCGATTTCTCGCTCGCATTTTAATATTTTTAAATGCTTTTTTGCATTGGAGAGCTGAGGTCAATCTCCAACGTTGTTATTTTTTATTTTTTCGATTTTTGTTGCAGTTTTTTTATAAGCGGGCATTTAAAATTTTGGAACCGGTTGGAACCGGTTCTGAAAGTGAAGTATCCTTATGTAAAATAACTCTTTAATATGCGCTCTATATAACTCTATAATAATTTAAATTTTAAAATGCGAAAATTATTATATAAATTATTGAATTATTTAATATTTTAAATTGCGTAAATTGAAGCCGTGAATTTTCGATGATCGGAACCCATATCTCACACCAAATTAACGTTTCCTAGCGGAATTCTTTTGGAACGTCATGAAAGCAAGTGTGATTTTTAAAATAAACATTGAATGCTTATAAAAGAGTGTTTTATTTAATTATTTTTACTTACATACTTATTTATGAATCACGCTGTTTAAGAAGAAAAATAAACATACATTTTTATTAGAATATTGTGGTGATTACAAAAATTACCACTATCTCTTCGCATGTAAAATGGAATTCTAACGATAATTTAAAGACTAAAACTTAGCGCAACATCGCCACCTGTCCGATTATCAAAAATAAAACTGGAATTAAAACTGAAAAAGAAATAAATGTTTTTATTAATAATATCAAGTGATCAACTTGACAAATTTCTACCCAATAGAAACTGAGATACATAACATTCATCGCAAAGAAGTATAGCAGGGCAGCACCCCTTGTTCGGTAAATAATTAAAAAATTTAATCACATCTACTATGTACTATCTATCTGCTGTCTATCTTCTTCTATATACAGAATGCAATGAATACAAAATTTTAACCACCAACTACTATGTGCTATATCTACTCAAATATCTTCTTCTACAAACAGTGGTGGCCAAAAGTGTGGAAATGTTTTGAAAGTTTCATGTTTTTCAACTTTGTGTGCTTGTAGAATATATTAATTTTCACTTAAATACAAACATTTATATATAAAATTAAAGGTAATTTAATGTAAAATTTAATAATAAAAACAATATTACAATATCTCTATTACAAAAAAAGTTATGCAACTAATAGTAAGATCTATCTTAGATTTGCATTTTTTTTAAAGTGATACTTACACAATCAATACTTAGTAGGATAACCCTTATTTTTTAAGACAGCTTTACAGCGTCTTTTCATCGAGTGAACGAGTATTTGGAGTTCATCTTTCGGAATCACATGGTGCCAAGAATCAATTATAGCTTCAATAAGTTCTCTTTTATTGGATGGACTTTTTTTCGTACAAGAATATTCAAACGTCGCCACAAATTTTCAATTGGATTGAGATCAGGGCTGTTTCCTGGCCATGGTAATATATCTATGCCTTTATTTTGAAACCATGCTTTGCATACTTTTTCTGTGTGGCATAGAGCTGAATCCTGCTGAAAATAAATGCTGCGTTGTTGAGGAAGAGATCCCTGATGGAAGGTATCAATTTTGGTTCCAGGACAGTTTCGATGTATTTTTGGCATTCAGGACGCCATCAATCACTTGAATTCGGCCCACACCATCTGCAGATATACATGCCCAAATCATGACATTTGTTGGGTTTTTTGTAGTTGCTTCAATGCAATCAGGACGAAGTGCTTCTCCTACTCTACGTCTCACGTATTTTCTACCATCACTACCAAAGAGTGATATTTTACTCTCATCGCTCCAGATTACTTGCTTCCATTGATTTTCTGACCAGTTAATGTGTTCTTTTGCCCACTTAACTCGTTTTTCGCGTTGTTTTTGCTTTAAATATGGTTTTCCTTGGAATTCTAGATTGTAGTCCACATCCTGATAACCTTCTTCTTATTGTTCTTAAACTTACTGCAATACCCGCTGCATTCATTTCACATCTAATGGTATCTGATGAAATTTTTCTATCTTGAAGGCATAGCCGTTTAATTTTTCTATCGACAGTAGCACTTGTGCATTTTTTCGGCCTGATTTGGCCTTATTTTCCACTGATTTCGTTTTTTCATAACGTAAACAGAACTTTCGTACACCAGAACAAGTCACTGAACCACCAACTTGTCTTCCAATTTCAGCATAAGAGAGGCCATTTTCTCTCAATATGACAATTCGGCTTCTTTTTGTAGATGTGCAATTAGTTCTTCTTGTTGATGACATTGTTTAAAATTAGTTTAATTAAAAAAAGGACTTTAAATATTCAAAAACAGCAATACTTTATTTAATTGTACTAGTATGCATCATTCCGCAAAATATTTCCTCAACAATAACCATCCAAATAACCTAAACTATAGTTACAGACATTTGATTGGTCCTTAGAACAGTGTTTGTGATTGGCTAGTACGCTTTTATTACAAAACACGTCCTTATTCAAAACGATTTGTGTTTGTTTGTTCTACTAAAATGAGCCTAACTTTTTTTATTATTACTGTTTTTATTATTAAATTCTACATTAAATTACCTTCAATTTGATATATAAACGTTTGTATTTAAGTGAAAATTAATGTATTCTACAAGCACACAAAGTTTAAAAACATGAAACTTTCAAAAAATGTCCAAACTTTTGGCCACCACTGTATATAAAATGCAAATCGGAATTTCTTTCCTGCTTCTATAACTTGATTTCTGCTGAATGGATTTTGATGGGACTTGCACTGCTCGATAGATAAGTTTTCAGGGAAAGTTTTAATATGTAACATATCGTTCTACGTTGCTTAAAAATAGATTTATGGGGGGAAATTCTATAATCAGGGGAACCCGATTATGAAAATTTAGCCTTTATAAAAAGATTCTGCTAAATAGATTTCGATGGAACTTGCACTGCTCGATAGATAAGTTTTCAGGGAAGGTTTTAATATATAACATATCGTTCTACATTGCTTAGAAATAGATTTATGGCAGGGGAACCCGCTTATGAAAATTTAACCTTTATAAAAAGATTCTGCTAAATAGATTTCGATGGAACTTGCACTGGTAGTTAGATAATTTTTCTGGGAAGGTTTAAGTATATAACATATTGTTCTACATTGCTTAGTTATATAATTATGAGGCAAAGTTCTATAATTAGGTGAACCCGATTATGAAAGATTATCCTTTTTAAAAGTTCTACAGGATGGATTTTGTTGAGGCTTAGATTGTAAGATAGATTTTTTTCAGGAATGGTTTTAGTGCATTACATATCATTCTATTGTTCGTTAATAAATCCTGCTGTACATGATCAACTAAAAGAGTCAGTCTTTAACAGTCCAAATTTTGTCAGACACATTAGATAGTAAAATAGCGCAATGGCTTTTCTATTGTTTTTAGAAATGCGTAGAATTTTCCCTGTCATAATTTTAAAAAAATAACAATAGATCTGCAAATAAAGCAAAAAAAGAAAAGAAAAGAAAAGAAAAAAAGAAACGCGGCGTTAAAACATGAAAATCTAATAATGAGTAGGCAGACAAGTGTTTCCAGCAACAAAATTAATTTTTTGATTTAGTTTTATCCACTTGGATTTCACAGCGAGTGTCAAAATAAACATCCATGGCGTCATACGATGAATTCCTAAGCGCTGCAACTGGAATGCTGCAATTTGCGCAAAAGAAGCAAGTTACGTTCACATGACTAAGGGAATACACATTTTTGTTCTTGAAGTAGCGCTAAAAGTAGTGTCAGTTTTCGCTATAAACTACTGATTTTTTTATATCGTGCTACACGCTACACGACATTTTTAAAAATATAACATGCTACACTACAAACTACACTGTAAACAGTCTAATACGCCTGTCTCGTAATCTAACGTTCCACCTAATCCGAAGCGAGCAGAATCGGTCATGTTCATTTTTCTGATTTTCTTCCTTTCATCCCTCCGTAAATTGGGATCTTCCTTCGATCCACCCCTCCGTCGTGAGGTGTGGTCTTTCCTTGTTTTATTTATGACACATTGCGTTGTGTGTAAGGTTAGTTTTTTGGTTAGACCGTACAGTTTACAGTATTGCAGTAAGTTTTGTCTCGTTCATTTTTAATTTATCGTATCATTCAGGATGGCGTCTAAACATAAACACGTTACCCTACCCATAAAGAAAAAACTTGAGATAACAAAAAAATTTTGAAAGGTCATTCTAAAACAGCGTTGGGAAACGAGGATGGAGTTGACCTATTGGCGGTTTTCGACATTGTCAAAAACAGAGATGAAATACACAAGTTTGCTAGCCAGCTGGATAGTGAAACTGTCACTAAATCACGGAAAATCATTAGAAAACCTGATTGTGATAAAGTGGATGAGAAACTGTACAAGTGGTTTGCGTAATGTAGAAGTTTAGGTCTTCCTGTCAGTAGACGAATTCTGAAGGAAAAGGCTCTCGCTTTGAACAGAATTATGGTGCAATATCTATTGCCAGCAACGGTTGGCTGAGTCCATGTAAGAAACTTTATGACGCTCGTTAATTGTCGGTAACAGAAGAAAGCAAATCAGCAGATGAAAAGGTGGCATGGGAGTTTCAGAAATACTTTGAAAAACTGATTAAAGAAAACTACCTGGTGCCCCCTCAGGTGTATAACACAGATGAAACGGGACTCTTCTACAAAATGTTGCCATCGAAAACCTTAGCGGTGGAAAGTGAGTCATCGGCACGTGATTACAAGCAACAAAAAGCACGGGTCACAGTTCTGTCATGCACGAACGCCGATGGTAGTCATAAACTACCTCTTTTGGTGATTGGGAAATTTGCACGTCTTGTGTGCTTCAAAAACATTGAAATGGGATCTTTACCAGTACAGTATGGCAATCACCAAAAAGCGTGGATGGATTCGTTAACGTTTCAGAAATGGTTTCATCTTGTATTCGTTCGTCATGGGAAAAAAGAGCTGCAATGCAAAGAAATTACCATTAAAGGATATACTGATTTTAGACAATGTTCCATCACACCCTAATGCGGATGATCTAATTGATGGTGATATCCGAGCCATTTTTTTGCCAGCAAATGTTACATCAGTCATTTATCCACTGGATCAGGGTGTTCTAGAGGCATTGAACAGGCGTTACCGACGAGCTTTGTTGTTAACGTTGCATTACTTGCCAACAACGCACTAAACTTCCGTACAATGTAGGTTAATTTAACCGATATTAAACACATTTCCTACCAAATTTTTTTAAAGAAATGCAATCAAATAGGTTCCACTTAAGAACATGGAACTAAATATATATTATTTATTCAGATATATTTTCTGGTTAGAAACGTCTTCAACCTGGATCAAATTAACTTGCATTGTACGGAAATTTAGTTGTGCGGTATGACGTCGCTTCATTCGATGGACAGCGAGATGACTACAGAAAAATTGATAAAAAACTGGAAAGGTGTGAACCTCCATCATGTTTTATTTAATTTAGCAGAAGCATGGGATGGCATTTCCGATGAAAAAATAATGAAAACCTAGAAAAAACTTCGGTTCGGCGCTGTCAACAACGAGGACGAAACTACTAATGACCATCTCATCAGGAATAAGGATTTCGAAGAAGTGATCATCGAACTGCCTGGGTGTAAAGACGTTGCCGAGTCAGACATTGTGAACTGGCTTCAGTATGTCCAAACGGAAGTTCCACGTCACGTTCTGACTGACGAAGAAATCGTTCAGAGTGTGATGGTGGAAGAGGTTGAAGATGAAAGCAATGAAGAGTGTAGCAATGCGATTAAAGACCGTATTACCCACACAGAAGCTGCAACACATTTTGAAAAGGACCTGATGTACTTGCTACAACAGCGCGATACAAAGAACACGAATGTAATGCTATTGAAACGTTTAATGAATGAAGTTTGCATTCGACGGGGCTGTGGGGCGTCTTGATGATCTAGGTGGACAAAATTTATTTTTCCGATTATCTCGAAATTTAACAAGACCGCGTATACTGGTAGCTGAATGTCTCTTTTATCGAAATCCGTACGATTTTTGTCGAAAAAATCCATCGTGTCGATTAACTACGACCGTATAAAAGGCAGTTTGTTTGAGGGAGTTTCGACGGTTGCACTTGTTTCTTGTAAGTTCGAAAGCAAGTCATGTTATGAAAGCAAGTCTATTATGTTTTATTTGAAAGCATGAGTTTACTTGACATATGTCACATGTTTGTCACAAGATTTAACCTATTGTAGTTTGAAAATAAGTGCCATCTTGTTTACAAACTTTACCTTGATTTTTAACACAGTATTAAGCATTACTAAGCAATAAGCATTTTTAGGTAGCTTTCAATACAAAAAAGTATAAAGCTACCTATTGCAGCCGTTCGGAGGAAAGCAGTTCCGGAAAATTTCGATATATTTTCACCGATCATGACCCCCAGACCCCAAAACCACCCTCCGTCCAAATGTTGATTTATATATATAGATATATCCATATATATATATATATATAAGTAGTAGAAGAACAAGAGTTAGGCCTCAGCAGGCTAAGCGCTAAGCGGTGGAGGTGGGTACCGGAAGTGAGCCTGGCAGTGGAAGCGGAAGTGATGGAAGATAAGACAGGAAGGGATGGAAGATAAGACAGGAAGTGAACCGGAAGTGTTGGAAGATAAGAGAGGAAGTGAAGTAGGGGAGGGCTTAATTTTTTTAACCGATAAGGGAGAGAGGGGAGGGCTTATTTTTAGGGGGGCTTAATTTTTTTGTAGGAAAATAAAGGGTTTTAATCAGATTCTTTCTTGTCAGGGAATTTTTTTTTTTAAATTGGGGGGCCCACCATAACCACCCGCTATGAAAACGCCACATTTTTTTTTTTTTTTACCTATTCTTTTACACTAGTCATCTGCGTGAGACCTGTAACGAAATAAAAGGGTTTAATTATTATTATGCTTCAGCAAAGTCGAGTGGAGTTGAGGGGTAGGAAGCCTGCTTTAAAAATAACAGAATGCGAACAGTGCGAGTAGAGTTGAGGGGTAGGAAGCCTGCTATAAAAAATAATAATGTTAACAGAATGTACAATATTTTTTTTTTTTTTAAATCTGTCAATCCTGCTTCATCAGTCATCTGCGATAGACCTGTAACGAAATAAAAGGGTTTAATTATTATTATTATTATGTTTAAGCGAGAGTTGTGTCATACAAGAAATCAGATGTGTGACGTCTGCTAAAGTTGTAGAGTGTCTATGAGGAAATCCAGCTTCACGGAACCTAGAAAAAAAAAAAAAAAACAAGCCTTGCTTGATGTATGTGATAGCTAAAGGCCCCCCAACCTATACAAAATTTTAAATAATTTTATATAGGTTGTATTATCTGACTAAGCAGGGGTCGCATGGCCGCCACACCACTCATTGTTGCCTTCGATTCACATACAACAAACAATACTTTTTGTATTGATTAGTAAAAAATCAATATATACAGAATTTTTATACAACTTTTCGCAACGAAATAGGTTCATCGTCCATAAATTTCTTTGTAGAGAATAATTATATACAACAGGATGAAAAATAAATATATATACAACTTTTCGCAACGAAATAGGTTCATCGTCCATAAATTTCTTTGTAGAGATTAATTATATACAACAGGATGAAAAATAAATATATATATACAACTTTTCGCAATGAAATAGGATAAGTGCTTTTTACTCGAGTGGTAGGAAGCCTGCTATAACAAATAATACCTGTAAAAGAAATATATGTGCTACCTCTCGCACTCGTCGACCTAACTGTTCGGAATTTTTTTAACCTTCTGACAATATGAGTTAGGATCCCTTAGAAAGACCTACATGAAGACATTTAACTAACCAATTACAACACACTAGTATACCTGTAAAAGAAAAAATACCTGTAAAGAAAAAATATCTGAAAAAGAAAAAATATCTGCAAAAAATTATACCTATAAAATTATGTGACTGTTTTATATTAAAAATAAATTAGAAATATAAAATTAAAAAATCTATTTATTTTTCAAATTTACATTTTTTATACAATGCTAAATGGTGAAAACATATTTCTACAATTTGGACATGTAAATTTGGGTCTTATTTGGGTGAAACAGACACAATTTATATGGAAATTGTGTCCGCACCCGAATGACCGTAACTGTGTCTGGGGTTGAGAACGTTTACAATAATTACAAGTTTGGATTGTTGGTGATGGGTAGATATGGTTGGTGAGGTCATCATTTACAAATCTTCCACCACATCCATTGAAGGTGCATCTCTTTACGTGATTTCTACCCCATGAGATGATACAATGATCATGGAAATTGTGGCCGCAGGGTGATTTCCAATTCGCACCACTTTGTAAACAACATGAACATATCTAAAAATAATTTAAAAAAAAAAAAATTTTTTTTAGAGAGAAATGCATGTTTTTAGAGAAATTAAAGTTTTTTTTTTGTTATTACTATTTTTACCTGATTTGGATTTGGTATTTGTCTATTTTCATTCACGAACTGTGTAATAGCCTGCAGCAATAGTGGGTCTGGCTCTGCCCTATTCTGCCTTACTTCCTCCAGATGTGGATGAGGGACTATTTCGTTTAAAATTAGAATTTCATCATCATCAATATCTTGATTTTGAATTATCTAAAATAAATAATAATTTTTTAATTAGGTTAAAATTAAGTGATATATATATATTTTTTTTTTATGTTATTAATATATACCTCATGAAATTCTGCGCCAAATTCTTGTGCGTTTTCAAATTCTTGTGCGTTTTCAAATTCTTCCTAAAAATTATAAATAAAAAAATTGATACTTTTTGGAACAATAAAATTTACATTTAAAAATAAGTGGAATAAATTAAACTAATACATTTTTTTAAAGTAAAGCTTTAACTATTTATATACTAATAGTTTTAAAGAATAATTTTAACTAAGTTAAGTCTTGATAAGTATTTGACTAAATAGACCTAAGGTTTGAGAAAATGATTATGCACACACTATAAATATTAAAGATTCGACAAAATAAAAATTCAGTTAACTAAAAATTATACGAATAGTACTTTAAATCTTAAGAAAATTCGAGTAAAAACAAAAAATAATTGTAAGTATTTGATGTAAATGTTATAAAAATTTAAATAATTATATGGATTTGATATAAGTTTTATACATACTTTAAATAAATATTAAAACTTCAGTAAAATAGCACTTTATATTTTAAGAAAATAGGTATGTATAAACAAAAAATAATTATAAGTATTTGACTAAATAGACCTAAGGTTTGAGAAAATGATTATGCACACACTATAAATATTAAAGATTCGACAAAATAAAAATTCAGTTAACTAAAAATTATACGAATAGTACTTTAAATCTTAAGAAAATTCGAGTAAAAACAAAAAATAATTGTAAGTATTTGATGTAAATGTTATAAAAATTTAAATAATTATATGGATTTGATATAAGTTTTATACATACTTTAAATAAATATTAAAACTTCAGTAAAATAGCACTTTATATTTTAAGAAAATAGGTATGTATAAACAAAAAATAATTATAAGTATTTGACTAAATAGACCTAAGGTTTGAGAAAATGATTATGCACACACTATAAATATTAAAGATTCGACAAAATAAAAATTCAGTTAACTAAAAATTATACGAATAGTACTTTAAATCTTAAGAAAATTCGAGTAAAAACAAAAAATAATTGTAAGTATTTGATGTAAATGTTATAAAAATTTAAATAATTATATGGATTTGATATAAGTTTTATACATACTTTAAATAAATATTAAAACTTCAGTAAAATAGCACTTTATATTTTAAGAAAATAGGTAAGTATAAACAAAAAATAATTATAAGTATTTGACTAAATAGACCTAAGGTTTGAGAAAATGATTATGCACACACTATAAATATTAAAGATTCGACAAAATAAAAATTCAGTTAACTAAAAATTATACGAATAGTACTTTAAATCTTAAGAAAATTCGAGTAAAAACAAAAAATAATTGTAAGTATTTGATGTAAATGTTATAAAAATTTAAATAATTATATGGATTTGATATAAGTTTTATACATACTTTAAATAAATATTAAAACTTCAGTAAAATAGCACTTTATATTTTAAGAAAATAGGTATGTATAAACAAAAAATAATTATAAGTATTTGACTAAATAGACCTAAGGTTTGAGAAAATGATTATGCACACACTATAAATATTAAAGATTCGACAAAATAAAAATTCAGTTAACTAAAAATTATACGAATAGTACTTTAAATCTTAAGAAAATTCGAGTAAAAACAAAAAATAATTGTAAGTATTTGATGTAAATGTTATAAAAATTTAAATAATTATATGGATTTGATATAAGTTTTATACATACTTTAAATAAATATTAAAACTTCAGTAAAATAGCACTTTATATTTTAAGAAAATAGGTATGTATAAATACAAAATTTAAACTTACATTTAACATTTGTTCTTGATTCATGTTTAAAGATTTTTGGGTGAGAACGTCTAATTTCCTTAACTAATGTTTCAGTAAAAGGGACTGATGCAAGTAACTAATGTTTCAGTGAGAGCGACTGATGCACGTAACTAATGTTTCAGTGAGAGCGACTGATGCACGTAACTAATGTTTCAGTGAGAGCGACTGATGCACGTAACTAATGTTTGATACTAACCAACTTGTATTTAAAACCTTAAATTTTATCTTTAAAATAAAACTGATTAAATTTTTGACCAATGTTTAACTACTGATTTGAAAATTGGTTTTCATTGGACTAACATAACCCATGTTGGGTCTTAGTGATGACGCAATAGATATTTAAATTTTCAGGAAATTGCAGATATGGTGTAAAATCCTAATTTTACAGATTATGTATGTAAAGTTAGGTCATGTTTATATCATTAACCAAAAGTTTGACATATTATCATCTTAAATATATTTTAACAAAAGACTTGTTATTCCGGATACATAATAACATATTGTTGGAATGTTATGGTGTCTATCACAATGAAGTAGTTTTAGTCTTGTTTTCAAATATAGTAGAGATAACTTGTTTTGTAGACTTAGGGTAGACTTAGGTTATATTTTAAAGCATACCTTGCGAAGTATTACATGCTTTTATCTAAATAAATGTCATTTCCCGTTTCGATTATGTGAACGGTAGCTTGTGTTAGACTTGTTGTCGTCATGTTTTAATTTGAATAACATGCGAACGGTAGCTTGTGTTAGACTTGTTGTCGTCGTCGTGATTAAATTTGAATGACATGTGTCGTTTCGTTAATGTGAACGATGGTTTGTGTTAGACTTGTTGTCGTCGTCGTGATTAAATTTGAATAAATGTCCCGTTTCGTGTATGTCTTAAAGTGGTTTTACTTAAAACCGCTACAATTATATAATCAAGCTTTATAATTAAAAGAAAACAGTTTTTAAATTTGCAAATTATATATATATTTTTTTTTTAAAAGAAATATTAATGTAAAACCTTAATTAAATATACTTAACATTTTAAAATCTTTTTTTTTAGCCACACACAGGGTGGCTTATTCTTTCAATCTCTATCATTTTTCATGTTTATGAAAAGTCACAGCAATTCATCGTTGCCACAGATTAATCTCGGAAAATGAAACATTTGAAGTTACTGAAAAAATTAATAACTCGAAAAGTATTTGTCACAAAATTGTTTTACAAACTGCGTTAGAATGGTAAAAAATTGCATTTTTCTTGATATAAATTTCAAATCTAATGATTATGTCGTTTTTCAAATATTACATTTCAAAAATTACAAAACTTCACAATGGAGTACCGTAGCGAAACTTTTACGCGTAAAAAGTTATGGTAAAGGCATTGTGGCTCGACGTGTATTGTCTATACTGGCCATAGCATGAGTAACGAATTATAGTAAACTTATTATTCTGTTAAAATATAAAAGTGAATTATGTATATACATTTTTAAAAAATAAAGAAAATCATTTTATCATAAACATCAACAAAAATTTTTCTTCTATTTATTCCCTTATTCCAAAGATATCGTTTTTTCGTCTTCTGCCATAGCAACATGAATTAAATTTCATTTTAAAAAAATTGCTCAGTGGTAGAAAAATATTTTTCTAAATCGAATGGTTATTGAACAACTCAGCACTTTAACACGGGGATTTTTATTTGTTATTTAGATATTTTAAAATTGTTTGTTGTCATTGCGTTTTTATTCTGAGCTACAGCTAGTTTATTTATTTTTTAAATAAAAGCCGTGTGTGGCAATCTATATTCTGCCTTATAGCAGAATTTTCCCCTCTTGTTTTTTTTTTTTTTTTAAATAACTAGTATTTTAAGATAATTTCGTGTGTGTTATAACAAAATTTTATCCTATTTATGTTTTGAAAATAAGAATAACATTTAATCTATTTACAATATAGTGTTATAAATACTGATTTTTTTCTAGTGATTAAAATGAAGCCGATTAAATTTTTGATAATATATACATTACAAAGTTTAATTATAACTAATATTTTAAGATAATTTCTTGTTTCGTGAGTGTTAGAATTTTTTTACCCTATTTGTGTTGCGAAAATAACTTTACAAATAGAAATTTTTTAAATATAAATCTATTTTTTTAATATAGTATTATAAATACTCATTTTTTCTAGTGATTAAAATGAAGCCGATTAAATTTTTGATAATATATACATTACAAAGTTTAATTATAACTAATATTTTAAGATAATTTCTTGTTTCGTGAGTGTTAGAATTTTTTTACCCTATTTGTGTTGCGAAAATAACTTTACAAATAGAAATTTTTTAAATATAAATCTATTTTTTTAATATAGTATTATAAATACTCATTTTTTCTAGTGATTAAAATGAAGCCGATTAAATTTTTGATAATATATACATTACAAAGTTTAATTATAACTAATATTTTAAGATAATTTCTTGTTTCGTGAGTGTTAGAATTTTTTTACCCTATTTGTGTTGCGAAAATAACTTTACAAATAGAAATTTTTTAAATATAAATCTATTTTTTTAATATAGTATTATAAATACTCATTTTTTCTAGTGTTTAATATTAAGCTGGTTAAATTAAAAAATATGCAAGATTTTAATCTATTTATAACATGAAAATAACTTTATAAATATAAGAGAAAAATTAAAATCTATTTTAAATAAGTTTAAGCTAATCTGTTATAGTAAAGTCTATGCTAAGGATTTGTAAACATCAAACAAGAAAAGTAAACAAAACAATGACTTACCCAAATAGATGTAGCGCACAAAAACAAGTTTGGACAACTCAACCGGGATAAGCGAATGATGACTCATCTTAATAAACATACTGCAGAAAAACAAGTCTGGACAAGTTTAGACCAATACGTAATGTCATTACCCATCACGTCTAAACAATAAACAGATCACTGCTAGCGAGGAAAAATAACAGTGCGAGTGTATTTAAAGTTTATTTTTATCTCAAACCGGAAATGACATCACACACCGCAAGACGGGTAGCGCCTCTAACGGCGATGGCAGCGCCCCCTACTAAAGATAAGGTTGTAAGGTTAGTTGTGTGAAGATCAACAGCTAGAGTGGATGTGTTTTTAAGGGTAAGTGTCGAATTTTATTATTTTATTTGTTTTTATGTAAACTCGTTATAGAAAATACACAAAGGGATACATTTCAATTCAGTTTTATTAAAATAAAGTTGACCAAGTAGGTTTGAGTAATACATTAGGTTTCGTAACAGATCTATTTTTGGGTTTTACAAAATTCATTCGAGGGGATACATTTTTAGGCTTGTCCTTTAAGGCTTCTAATGATAAATATTTATTTTTAATCGTGTTGGAGGGTACTCCCATTTCACGAAGAGCCCTTAAAAATTCTGTTGGTGGTTTCACAGGTGGCTTCTTGCTAACATTAAAAATAAGATGAAACAGTTCAGCCAAGTTTGCATTTTCCAGGGTGTTTCCATTATACATAATATTTCCAGCCGGGTCCCATTTCATGTTGCTTGATTTCAGAAACTTGAGTAAATTACTAGCATGTTTCTTCATGTGTTTGGGTACTGAATTTATCACAAATTCGTCGTAAGCAGTCTCTTGGGTTGTTTCTGTCTTGTAAGGGGATTCTAGTTTATCATGTTCCGTCTTAACAGGTTCCGTCTTAACAGGTTCCACTTCAGGTTCCGTCTTGTGAGGTTCATCTTCCTCAAATGGCTTCGATCTCCAAGGAACATTAAATTCTTGTAAATTCATTTTCCGTTTTAACAGTTCATAGTACATTTGTACTTTTTCATAATCGGGTCGTGCACTGTTGAGTATTTTAGACATGGCTGCATCAAATTCTGTCATTTGTTTTTTAGTAGGCACATTTCGAGTCAACTCTTCTTCTGGCACGAGGGCATATTTAGTGGCGAACTCCATTGATAAGTCCCGTTAACACACTCAACGCAGCTGGTATTAAAATATTTAAAAAGCCTCCGTTTTGAATAATCAGTTTCTTTTTTTGAAACAGAGGACCTTTCTTTATGCTAATTTTTCTAAGTGTAGTTTTATATTTCTTTAAAGTCTTTTTCTGATATTTGGATAAAGGTATATTTCCGTTCAACACATTCAACGAACATTCGCAGATAGCTTTTACCGATCGAGAAGGTAATTTTTTTAAAAGTTGTCTACGTAAAGCTTTTGGACATGTATGAATCAATTCCGAGTCGCGACGTTGTTTCTCCGTCACTGTCATGATCGCAACTGAATTAAGATGAAAATGATTTTCTTTTTAAACCCTTTTTCGGAGTATACACATACTGCGTTTGTCCGGGTAAAATTTGTGTTCTTAAGCGCATGTGTTCATCCGTTTCATTTCTTAAATCCACGAGTAAATATGAGAACGGTTTTTTAGTGGCGTCTTCAAAAACTTCTTGAAAAAATTTACTTTGACTTGGGTATAACTGACGACCTAAATGAATAATTTGACTCATGTCACGACGATTTTTAAACAGAAATAAATATTGGCTGTTGAGTGAAACACCTCTCATTTCTTTACCTTTATGAAACAAATTTTG
Source organism: Maratus michaelseni (assembly GCA_963931845.1). Lineage (NCBI taxonomy): Eukaryota > Metazoa > Arthropoda > Arachnida > Araneae > Salticidae > Maratus > Maratus michaelseni. The sequence goes on along the minus strand of OZ007587.1, from coordinate 387,371,363 downwards.
CGTGATAAATAAAACACTAATATTTAAATGGTGACTTCCCTTTGTATAAAGATAGGTGAGTCGTTCGTCGTCACCGCATTCCGCCATTAAATCATCTAAAATAATAAGGGAATCGGTCCCTAAATACTTGCGATAATCTGCTGGAAAACCTTCCACAAAAGTTACATTTTCTATTTCGTCAAAGAGCTTTTGATGAATTCCGTAAAACCAGACGACTTTGTCGGGAGGTGGGTTAAACATACGGGTCCTTTCTGCTAACAAATCGCGTAAAAACCAACTTTTACCGACTCGAGTGGGACCTGATAAAAGCATCGTGCAAGGGTGTTGAAAGCGTGGAAACTCCATCGTTAATAAACAGACACTCATTAGAACACACTTTAAATAATCACAGACACAGAGGTTTACAGTTTACACAGACATTTATTGATAAAAAGGAGCATAGATGCCAAAACGTTTGGCTACAAAATTATAAACTCGTCGGTCATTCGACAGATCTTCTGTGACAAAATAGGATAGAAATTGTTTCAAAGTTTTACCTCTACATCGAGAAAAAAGATAAAAGATACAATATTGCCCGCAGACGGCAGTCACATGGGTTTGTAAAACAAGCGGATTAAACTTGACTCGTGAAAAACGTTGTACATAGTTCGCTATAGGTCCTTGAAAAAAGGTAGGCTTATTTCCGTATGAATCGAAAAATTCAACTTGATGAGACAAAGACATAAAAAAGGCTATCCAATGGCTTCCGGGTTCTGTAGACGTGTCCACATTGCAGATAAAACAGGCAGGATAGTTCTCGATTCTTGTAGGGAGTTGATCACTTGGAAACACACCCAAAAAATAATTTCGAGTAACAGGGTCTTCTGTAAGAATCTTCTCAATTTGCAGTGAATTCATTTAGTTGGGAAAGTCGCAGATCACGTGACGTGATTTGCTAATTTCGATAATGTTTTCAAATTCAGCATAAATGAACACAGTCGTTGTTTTTTCTAAGGCTTCGGCAAACTTAATTTCGATGCGTAAATTACCTTGTTGTTGTAAATTTAAATGAGGTCCGTCACATAAATCGGGACTTAAATCGAATACGTATAAGGTGTGTCCGTTAGCAAAGTCTTCACGTGTTAAATAATTCCCAGCGTCTTGATGAAAACCAGAGAACAGGCGATGATAAGCTCTTATATAATTGTTATTCTTGAAATCCAATTCCAAAGGCTTGCTCGGTACAGGTTGTCCGTCCACATAAACACTTAAAAAGTTGACGTTGTGATGGTGAAAGTAAAAGGGATTTAAATCATATTGTCCCGTATAAGCACTATTATCTAAAAGTCCAATAATAATACGTTTCGGCATGGTTCCTAAAAACACATTATCTTGCATAAACGACTTACTACCGGTCGATATGGAATAAGTCTTGCACAGAACTCGATCGATGGGATATTTCGCAGTTGTTTTTTCCAAGGCTTTGGCATGACCCAATAACACACCAGGACTGACTTTCACTTTCCGAATGAAAAGAGAGGCATGTTCTAAAATCACTTTATAGTCGTGGAAGGGTCGAGCGGCATCTTTCTTCACCATCAAACAAAACTCGGGTTTGCTTCGAGTCATTTTAATTTTCATATCCACCATATTCAGTAATAGGCGATTTTGTTGAAAAATATCAGAATGTAAAGGACCAATCATATCCAACGTTTTACTGTTTTGTGTCAGTTCATAGCGTTTCTTAAGTCCAGGGTTTGCGTTGCTAGTGGGATCCGATGTTGCTAAATTCTCATCTTTGTAAAAACACTTGCAGCTTAACAAAGTTTTTTTAGCATCTTCACTATAGTTCACTAACGATTCGAGGTACGCACGAAAGGGATAGGTATTATTAGAAGAGGAGATGCAACGGTCGTTGGCACTCACATCCACTTGTTGAAAAACTGAATCTAAAGAATTATTGATAAAGGCAACCGGTTCACCCGCAGGTAGATCCGTTCCGTCGGATTTCACAATTTTCGCTTTCACATGAATGTAAGAAGCAGATAAATCCGAGTAATCTTCACCGGTTCCTGAGATGAGAAATTCTACAGGCCCCCCATCGCGAATATTAGCGAGAGGGTGGTATTCAACGTAATATCCTTTTTCAATAGCCGTTTGCGTGGGTGGGATTAAAAATAGGTCCAATTCCGATTTAGCACAGGCAGGAGAATCTCGGTGAATAAGTCCAGTCATCTTTAGCCGAAAATATCGTGTACTTTCGCTCTCTTGACTTTGTGTTGAGTGACTACTTTAGCGGGTCGATTTCTCTTTTTATATTGGCGACCGGAACCAATCATCGTTTTCACTAACCCTCTCCTTGTACAGGATACTTTATCCTACACAGCAAAGAAAAAAAAAATTGTTGATTTTACAGTATAATACTGGCATACCAGCTGCCAGTATTATACCGTAAAATAAACAGTAAAATAAGCAATGACCTCACCAACCATATCTACCCATCACCAACAATCCAAACTTGTAATTATTGTAAACGTTCTCAACCCCAGACACAGTTACGGTCATTCGGGTGCGGACACAATTTCCATATAAATTGTGTCTGGTTCACCCAAATAAGACCCAAATTTACATGTCCAAATTGTAGAAATATGTTTTCACCATTTAGCATTGTATAAAAAATGTAAATTTGAAAAATAAATAGATTTTTTAATTTTATATTTCTAATTTATTTTTAATATAAAACAGTCACATAATTTTATAGGCATAATTTTTTGCAGATATTTTTTCTTTTTCAGATATTTTTTCTTTACAGGTATTTTTTCTTTTACAGGTATACTAGTGTGTTGTAATTGGTTAGTTAAATGTCTTCATGTAGGTCTTTCTAAGGGATCCTAACTCATATTGTCAGAAGGTTAAAAAAATTCCGAACAGTTAGGTCGACGAGTGCGAGAGGTAGCACATATATTTCTTTTACAGGTATTATTTTTTATAGCAGGCTTCCTACCACTCGAGTAAAAAGCACTTATCCTATTTCATTGCGAAAAGTTGTATATATATATTTATTTTTCATCCTGTTGTATATAATTAATCTCTACAAAGAAATTTATGGACGATGAACCTATTTCGTTGCGAAAAGTTGTATATATATTTATTTTTCATCCTGTTGTATATAATTATTCTCTACAAAGAAATTTATGGACGATGAACCTATTTCGTTGCGAAAAGTTGTATATATATTTATTTTTCATCCTGTTGTATATAATTAATCTCTACAAAGAAATTTATGGACGATGAACCTATTTCGTTGCGAAAAGTTGTATATATATTTATTTTTCATCCTGTTGTATATAATTAATCTCTACAAAGAAATTTATGGACGATGAACCTATTTCGTTGCGAAAAGTTGTATAAAAATTCTGTATATATTGATTTTTTACTAATCAATACAAAAAGTATTGTTTGTTGTATGTGAATCGAAGGCAACAATGAGTGGTGTGGCGGCCATGCGACCCCTGCTTAGTCAGATAATACAACCTATATAAAATTATTTAAAATTTTGTATAGGTTGGGGGGCCTTTAGCTATCACATACATCAAGCAAGGCTTGTTTTTTTTTTTTTTTTTCTAGGTTCCGTGAAGCTGGATTTCCTCATAGACACTCTACAACTTTAGCAGACGTCACACATCTGATTTCTTGTATGACACAACTCTCGCTTAAACATAATAATAATAATAATTAAACCCTTTTATTTCGTTACAGGTCTCTCGCAGATGACTGATGAAGCAGGATTGACAGATTTAAAAAAAAAAAATTGTGGCGTTATGAATTGATTTCATAGCGGGTGGTTATGGTGGGTCCACAATAAAAAAAAAAAAAAATATTGTACATTCTGTTAACATTATTATTTTTTATAGCAGGCTTCCTACCCCTCAACTCTACTCGCACTGTTCGCATTCTGTTATTTTTAAAGCAGGCTTCCTACCCCTCAACTCCACTCGACTTTGCTGAAGCATAATAATAATTAAACCCTTTTATTTCGTTACAGGTCTCACGCAGATGACTAGTGTAAAAGAATAGGTAAAAAAAAAAAAATGTGGCGTTTTCATAGCGGGTGGTTATGGTGGGCCCCCCAATTTAAAAAAAAAATTCCCTGACAAGAAAGAATCTGATTAAAACCCTTTATTTTCCTACAAAAAAATTAAGCCCCCCTAAAAATAAGCCCTCCCCTCTCTCCCTTATCGGTTAAAAAAATTAAGCCCTCCCCTACTTCACTTCCTCTCTTATCTTCCAACACTTCCGGTTCACTTCCTCTCTTATCTTCCATCCCTTCCTGTCTTATCTTCCATCACTTCCGCTTCCACTGCCAGGCTCACTTCCGGTACCCACCTCCACCGCTTAGCGCTTAGCCTGCTGAGGCCTAACTCTTGTTCTTCTACTACTTATATATATATATATATATATATATCTGACCTATGTCATACGATAATGCCCGTAATTATGAATCGATTTTGATGAAACTAATTGTGTGTATTAAGGTCACTAATGTCTCGACCGAGTTCGTTGGCCAGCTTGGTCCGCCATCTTGTTTCAAGATGGCGGCCATTTAAAGATGTAAAATAACTTAAAATCTAAAATAAATATACAAAAAATTTAAAAATTCAAATTTATTTTTTAATTACGTGTTAGGCCTTGATACAAGGATTCCAGAGGTTTTTTTGGTTTACCTCTATCTTAAAAAATGGCTGAGATAGAGCAGTTTGAAATTCTAGGGTGGCTGACATTTTGAAACAAAACAGCACATTAACGCGATTACTCGCAAATTATTTTCTTTCATTGTTGTAATAATTTTCCCAATCATACGCATAAAACTATATATTCATATCCGTTAACGCTAAAATTGGCGACATTGGCGACAAAATTGGAAAAATTGGGCGACATTTGGAGAAATATCGCCAAATTTGGCGATCAAAATAAGTCTTCATAAATGAAGCCAATTTGGCTATTGCTCAATAATTTGGCGAATTTCTTATTCAAATTCAGTATTAACGAATCTTTTGTAAACGTTTCTTTGCATTTTAGCTTGCTGTTTTCGTGTAACATTAGCTAAAATTTTAAAACGAAGATATAGGAAAGCTACCTTTTCCTCCCGGTACAGGCCGGAAGGACTTTTTAAAATCAAAGTGCTTTCCTAAAGTGTCGGAAATTTAACAAAGCTCCTGCGATAATTTGCGAATAATTAAGTTATATTAACTTGCAGGGTATGGATGAATGTTTAGATCAAATCTTGAAAGTCGACTTTTAACCACTTTTAATTATCCGATTGAGTTGAAACTTTGAATTCATGTGTAGTTTTAATGACAATACAATATTATAATATAAATAAATAATAATATAAATAACAATAATATAAATAATAATAATAATATCAGTAATAATAATAATAATATAAATAATTAAATAAACTAAATATTTATCACTATTTGAGTATTTTATTATTGATACATTCAAAAAACCAGCAAAACCTAATTAAACTTCAACGCAGTAATTTTGTCTACATGGATTGTCAAAACGCCCCACTGTGCGACGTATAAAAACCAAGAAACAGAAGAAAATAACGGACCTGTTCAAACCCAAAGATCCACAGATTTATTTGTCGAATCTGATTATTGATCATTGGTTAATCTTTTTTTTTACCTTAAAAATTTGTAACTCAACCATTGTAATTATTATGTAACCTTTTCAATGTAATTTTACTAATAAATTTTTAGCACTTAAAAAATTAAATATGCAAAATTAAATTAAAAATGGAAACAATAATTAAAAAATGGCGGTACACAATGTAGGGTGCACGCATGCTTTGTGGCACGCCAATCACACGGCTATTTGCCTTTTTACTTACTCATCATACGTAGTATAGGGCAAGTCTTGTAATCGTTTTGAAAATCAAAAAATTTTTTTTGACGGATTTACACGTTTCAGACACTGGAGATTCCGAAAAACATATTTTTAGAAAAAAAATTTTGCCGTCCGTCTGTGTGTCTGTGTGTGTGTGTGTGTCTGTAAACGCTCTATCTCCCGAAAAAATTGAGATAGAGACTTGCAATTTGGTATGTACTTAGTATGTAATAATGGGAAGAAGCCTATTTCATTTCATTAACCTCGATTAACCGGAACTATTTTATTCGGACCCTCGAAATATTCGTTCTGATAAAAGGTATATAAAAATTTTCGAAATTGTTTATTTTAAGAAATGAATATAAAAGACAATAAAAAAACATAAATTTTACATAAAGCATGAAGTCGATCGGATAATTAGTTGCCGAGATTTTTGGAATCCTATTTTCCACACTCTTCGATTTTTCATGACCCTGTATTTCATCCAAATTTCACTTCAAAGAGATATTTTAATTGGAAATTTGACGCTTAATCAGATGCAATAAACCGCTAGTTAATAGGATTATTATTTTTGGAGTTATAAGGAAAAACCTCTTTCAAGCAATTCAGTAATCGAGCCTTTAAAGTTTGTGACGTCATCAAGCCACGATTTTATTTGAATTGCAATGCATTTTATAAGTAGTTTACACATTTTTATTTTAATATTTTATATTATGCATATCCATGATGGGTAAGTATTACGGTGGCCCCCAACGACTAGTTTTGTAATCCAACGGATTTCAAAAATAGGAATAGGTGGATTAGAGAGTTTCAAGTGTTCCGGGAAAAGTAGCGACTACTGTAGTTTCGCTACTTGTAGTGCACTATTTTCGACCACTGTTAGAAGCAGTATGGATGGAGGGATTAAAACAGAAAATCTCAATCAGCTAAAACTTTTTTGTTTAAGCATGCAGCGCAAATTACATACAGGAATTTTCATTCTTAAATAAGACTTTCAAACGACAAAAATATGAAAACAAAATTGGAGTGTATCACTTATCTATCTCTTGTTAACTTTAACTATCTGTTTTAAGTTCTGATTAATACTAATTATTATTTTTAAGTATTTTCCTTTAAAACAATTCAAAATTTATTTGATTTTTTTTCTGGGAAATCCATTAGCATATTATTTTAATGTTTTGCATTACCAATTCAAGATGTCTAACATTTTAGACGTAAATCCGATAAAAATCGGCAATAAATATATTTAATTGCTTAATTAATTAATTAGAAGTACTCTTTTCTCACATTTAAAAATAGCAGAAAAATCGCAAATACTTAATTAGTCAAGTTTAAGTAGCACATCTTCTTTAAATATTAAAGAGGTAGTAAGTTTAAAAGGCTTTATAATGGAATTTCTTATGCTTTAAATTTTTAAAATATGTTTTCCAGTAGAATATGTTCATTTGGTGTGGGTCCCGATAAGGACAAATTCCCTGCTTTGATTTACGCTTTGTAGGAAACGTGAATTTTTAAATATATAATCTTTGTTTTGATTCTTTTTAAGGATATGTCAACAGAAAATAAAAGAAAACATTATTTAAACAATCCACTAGCGTGCATTGCCCGCTTCTTTCCAAATGAACCTCGAATCAAACTATCTCTTTCGAAACGAACCTACAGTCCCTGGCCAAATTATTAGACGCAGTTGTTTTTATTATAATTTATTAAATATCTGGAAAGATACATGAGGAATTATCCTGAAACTTCAGGAGTGTAAACAACATGATAAACGTCATATATTTCCGCGAAGATTTTTTCCGAAACCCCATAAGGGACCGTCAACAAATTGAAGAAAAATGAATATCTTTTGGATAACCCTGTAAAAACTAATATTGCAAAAAGCATTCAAACTGTTGATTGTGATTACGTGGCTTATTGTAATAAATTGGGTTCCTTTTTATGAAGATAGCATGTATACTCGAAGAGAAATTCACGTTTTTATAAAAACATTCCCAAATTTTACCAAGTTTTTTGCTTATAATTTGCAGAGTTTTTAATATAAAAACAAGTTATTTTCAGAAAATATGACAAACAAAATTATACACAGTACCCTGAAATCAGAATTAAAAAATAATAAAAATTGTAGGAAAAATGAGCAGGTTTACTAAATATTGTTTCACTGCGCATGCGCGAATTCAATCAAAATATACTGTGCATAATATATTAGCTAAATGTATAGACCAACTTTTATGAAAATCTCAAAAACATAGCTTGAAAATTATGATAGTAATCGTCGATAGAATAAGCTCGAATTTCGCTGTTTCCAAAAGGAAGCAAAAATATGAGGGGTTGTATCCAAATATACTAGCTTATGAAAGTTAACATAATAAGAATGAAGTGTCTCTCATTCTATATTTGATACAACCCCTCATCTTTTCGCTTCCTTTTGGGAACAGCGAATTTCGAGCTTACTATAATCTATAATCTTACTATAATCTTATTATAATTTTATTATTATTATTATTATTATTATTATTATTATTATTAATTATTATTAATTATTAATAATTATTATTATTTATTATTATTTATTATTTATTATTATTTATTATTATTTATTATTATTATTAATTATTATTAATTATTATTTATTATTATTATTATTATTATTTTATTATTATTTTATTAATCTTACTATAATCTTATTTAATCTTATAATCTATTACTATAATCTTACTATAATCTTCTATCGACGATTACTATAATAATTTTCAAGCTATGTTTTTGAGACTTTCATAAAAGTTGGTCTATACATTTAGCTAATATATTATGCACAGTACATTTTGATTGAATTCGCGCATGCGCAGTGAAACAATATTTAGTAAACCTGCTCATTTTTCATACAATTTTATTATTTTTTAATTCTGATTTCAGGTTATTGTGTATAATTTTGTTTGTCATATTTTCTGAAAATAACTTGTTTTTATATTAAAAACTCTGCAAATTATAAGCAAAAAACTTGGTAAAATTTGGGACTGTTTTTATAAAAACGTGAATTTCTCTTCGAGTATACATGCTATCTTTATAAAAAGGAACCCAATTTATTACAATAAGCCACTTAATCATAATCTACAGTTTGAATGCTTTTTGCAATATTAGTTTTTACAGGGTTATCCAAAAGATATTCGTTTTTCTTCAATTTGTTGACGGCCCCTTATGGGGTTTCGGGAAAAAAATCTTCGCGGATATATATGACGTTTATCATGTTTTTTACACTCCTGAAGTTTCAGGATAATTCCTCATGTATCTTTCCAGATATTTAATAAATTATAATAAAAACAACTGCGTCTAATAATTTGGCCAGGGACTGTATAATTTGGGGCCCCGCGTGCATTCAGCAGCGTACACGATACGCACTCTCCGGTCTGTTTTAAAAACGAATCTCGAATTTGTGTTAATATATATTATTATTACTATATATTTTACTATATATTATTACTATATTATATTATTATTATTACTATGTTATTATTACTATATATATTATTACTATCTATTATTACTATATATTACTATATATTATTACTATATATATATATTATTATTATTACTATATATTACCATATATTATTACTATATATATATATATTATTATTATTACTATATATTACTATATATTTTTAAAGAAAAAGCTTTCAAATCTATCGCAGGTTAGGAGGCCTTATCGTAACGTATTCATTCGAAACTTCAATCTGCACATCGCTGTTTGTTTTATTCCGATTCAAATGGAGTTGAATTGTGTTTGTTGTTAATTATTCTTGGTACAAAACTGCAATAAAGTTATAAATGCATAGTGCAAGGTTACTTGCATAGTATTTACGTTTGTGGTACTCGTAATTGATATAAGAAGATAACTATTGAATAAATTTCATCAGAACTTTTTTGTGGTTGCTTTTAGAAGAGAGAATAAGATAAATAAATGACATGTGACAAAGCCTTACGATATTCATTATCTGATTAATAAATGAACTGATAATCAGCATACAAGTAAAACAAGTCTTCAAGTGTATTTCAAATAAAATCAGGACTGACAGCTTCAAACATATACTTACAATCGCAACATACAGCTTCAAAAACATAAAATGCTTGAATAAAGTATAACAACTGTTGTTCTTATTTCTGATTGGTATTATCAATTCAAAATAGATACACATGTAGTAAAGTATTATTCAAGCGGATAGCTTCCGTTTTATGATACTTTAGGTCACCAGAGATACGTCAACGAAATGAAATTTTATGATACCGATTATGGCGATTTTATCATAGATGCTAACCACAGGTGGTCAGAAAGCGATGAAAAAGATAAAGAAGGGTTTGATCAAGATAACTTTTATGTTATTTTGACTCTTCTTTCTGAACATATAGATAAAATTAAATAAATGTGTAAAAACGTAATTTTGCTACATGCATATTTCTTGGTGTCTCAAATTTTAATAACTATATACATAAGGTGCAATGGAAACTTCGTTCCGGCCGCTTATAACTTGAGTTCTGTGGAATGGATTTTGATGGCAGTTGCACTCTACGCTGCTCTCCGTCATATAATTATGACGGAAGTCTATAATCAGGTGAACCCGATTATGAAAGATTAGCCTTTGAATCTGCTGAATGGATTTCGATTGAACTTACACTATTAGTTCGATAATTTCTCACGGAATGTTTTGGTATATAATATATTATATCATCCACTACGTTGTTTTGTTATAGAATTATATGGGGAAGTTCTACAATCAGGTGAACTCTATTATGAAATATTAGCCTATAAAAAAACGAACTGGGCGGATTTTGAGGAGATTTACATTGTTATTTAAATAATATTTCAGAGAAGGTTTTAGTATACTTCATTCGTTTTATCGTTCTTTACCAAATCCTACGATAAATGATCAACTAAAACAGTTGATACTTAAGAGTCCAAATTTTGTCTGGCACATTAGAAAATCTAGTAGCGCAATGGCGTTCGTATCGTTTTCAGCAATGCGGAAGGACATTCCAGGGAATGGTCCATATTGCTTTAAAACACAAGATCAAATTCATCGATATATTTTGTTTGATTCAAGGTTCGTTTGAAGAAACCAACCAGTGTAGTGAGCGATGTCTGCTAGTTTTAAATAAAAAAAATTGAACTAATTTATTTGTTTCCTTATTCCTTATAATGTTATCTGACACATACACAGGTTAAGAATATCAAATAGTTTTGTGCCAAAAGCCTCCTGGATGGATTCTCACTCTTTATCATATTGCATAATAAGATTTATATTCACACGGCACCCCATAAAATAACAAAAATTCAAATTTGTTTGTGACAAGATTATTATAATTCATAGAATTTGAATAAATGAAACCAAACAACTAAAACACATGATTTTCATGAAAAACAGAAGAATTGGAGTTTTGAAATTTCTTTGAAGTATTTAGATTGTTTTGGCTAATTATGTTTTCAAAAGACAACATAAAATTTCCCGAAGCTTTATTTTAAAATTCTTGAAGCATTTCACTGACGAAATATAATTAAAGTAGTTTACTATTGACAGAATGATACGTGAAAAGTTTTATTGAAGATAAAAGTACCCATAATTTTTGAGAACATATCAAACAATTTTAAAGAGCCGGTACTTATATTTCAAAGCTAATTACTCCAAAAATGAAATTCCTTTTCAGTTTCGTAAATGTACATGTATTTTCTCGGGAATGAAATGTAATAATTTTTCTAATAAAATTATATTCAATAGGTTTAACAGAAACTAATTTCATGAGAAATCCTTCTATATTAAAAAAAGTAATCTGGAACTGAGCCAAAAACGAAATGGACCAATCCAATTCTGCGTAGATATTCCGGGTTATTCTCATCGCTTCTTTACTAGGGACTTTTTTGAGGAGCTATTACTTTTTTTCTAGCCATCCTACGGATTCGAAAATCATACCACCAGACGCGAAATATAACTAGCTTTCAGAAATTAAAAATATTATCACGGTCGGACAATAAAAACTCAAAAAATCCTTAAAAATTGAATAAAAAATCTTTTATTGAAAAAGTCATTTTTTTATATTGTTGCCAATTTCTAAATAAGCGCAAAGGATTATGTTTTATCTCAAATAAAAAATGTATTTGCACGAGACTATTAAAAACAATAATGAAAGTTTAAAATAATAATTAAATGATCACGTGTTGAAAGCAGGAAATAAATAAAATTGCGTCATAAAAATTGTGTTTACACATGAATATTAAAAATAAAAAAGATGAATTAAATGAAAAAGCATTAAAACCAGTTAAATGAAAAAGCATTATAACCTGATTACAGAAGAAAGTCGCCGTTCGTGATGTATCATCATCATCATCTTTTTAAAACAGGATACATTACCAGGTTTTAAGAGGCTGTGAAATCAGAACGGGGGTTGGTGAGCGTAGCGAGCAAGGGGCAGAGCCCCCTAGTGAAACAAAAAAAAAATAATCAAAGACAAAGCATGTGTACATAAAATTTCTAAGAGCTTTATTTTAAAATTCTTAAAATATTTCGCTGACGAAATATGACTAAAGTATTCTATTATTAACTGAAGGATTTGTAAAACGTTTTACTAAAACTACACAGAATTTTTTAGAACATATCAAACAATTTTAAAGCTCTAGTACTTAATTGTAAAACGAATTTTGTATATATTCGGATGATTTTATGTGAAATTTCCATCTTTTAACGGAACTTTCAATTTTGAGTTGAAGTTGTAAATTTTCCTCGAATAAACAAAAAAAAAAATCATTTTTATTCTTACTTGTTGAATGTTAAAAACGGAAATGTTCTTGCCAAGACAGACAAACAGAAAAGTTCCTTTATAGTTGAGAAAAAACGGAACAATTCTAGTTAAATTTTCATAATTGATGCTTTGGACTATAACAAAGTCGTTGGATGTGGTAAGTTGGTGTAAGGTACATCCTCTAATGGAGAGATACAGAAGTTCGAATCCTGTGAAGAAGGCAAGGTGATAAAAAACGTGGTGTGGTAATATTCAATACATATACCTCTTCCACCATTGGTATATATAATTATTATATAGATTTTTTTTAAATATAGCTATATTGCTTTTTTAAATATTGCATTTATTTCTAAAAACGGAAATTTTTTGTTTTGAATAACGGGAAATTTTCATCTTGTAAACGAGGGAATACAAAAACGGAAAAAAGACGGCCAACTTTGCTGCCGTTACATGTTTCTTTTTTTCACGGGTTTTTATTTATTATTTACAGTGTACATTTCAAAGCTAATTACTCGGTTGGTTGGTTGGTTGATTATTGACGGCCAATTACCTACACTTGGGATATAGGCCCGGGAGGAGTGCCCTTCGTGGGGGTCTTTCTAAGGGAACCTAACCCGTATTTACGCATGGATAAATCCACGGCTCGAAGAAAACCACGAAAACTCCGAACGATTAGGCCGACGGGCGCGATTGGGATCGAACCCAGCACCTCCCGTCTACCAGCTTCGAGAGCACAACCTCTCAGCCACTGGTGGGGCCCTAATTACTCGGAAAATGAAATTCCTTTGCAGTTTTGTAAATGAACATGTCTCAAGTTATTGCCTTTTCTCGGGAATTAGATGCAATTATTTTTCCAATAAAATGCTATTCCATAGATTTAAAAGAAACTAATTTTATATGAAATGTAACAAAAAAATGGAACCAAGGACAATGCATGTGTGCATAAAATTTTGCAGAGCTGTATTTTTAAATTCTTAGATTATTTCACGGACGAAAGTATTCTATTATTAACTGAAAAGTACCAGAGAAATTTTGTCGAATATAAAAATGCATTGCTATATGCATTAAAAAACTACATTAGTACTTACATTTGAAAGCTATTTACTCTAAAAAGGAAATTACTTTTCAATTTTGTAAATGAGCACTCTTTTGAGGAATAAAATACAATTACTTTTCCGATAAAATGCTATTCAATATAAAAGAAACTAACTCCATAAGAAATGAAAAAAGAAATAGAATTAAGAACAAGTACATAAAGAACATGTTCAGAACAAGTACATAAAAACACACACACAAAGTACACAAAAAACTAAGTACATAAAAAAACACGTAGCGGTAGTACTTGGGGAATACTATAAGGGATGCGCAATTGAAAAATGGACAGCTAACACAGCGACGTTTAAAAAGTTTACGAACTGGCTTTTCATTTGATTTTGGCTTCACGTAGGGTTAGTGACACATTAGAAAAAGTTCCGTCGCTTCGTTTGGAAATAAGTTGTGTGTGTGTAACTGACAGCTAAAACATAAGGTGAACAGGATGCAAGCGCCCGGAGTCGAGCAGCGAGGCGTAATGCGTTTTCTGGTGGCTGAAAAGGCAACAACCGCAGACATTTTTCGCCGAATGAAGCATGTTTATGGTGAACACTGTTTAGGCCGTACAGCTGTGAACAACTGGTGCAAGAGTTTCAGACAAGGCAGACAAACAGTCAAGGAATGCTCCGAGACCTGGCCATGTTCAAGCTGCCATCACCAATTCATCAGTGGCCGCTGTCGATGAAATAGTTAAAAATGACAGACGAGTGACGACCCGTGAAATTTCAGAACAAACAAGGTTGAGTAAAGGTACAGTGTACACAATCCTTCTCGAACATCTGCATTAGGGTTTACTTCGGACGACAAAGTGGAGGATAGGGTACGGACGTTTTTCCGGGATCAGCGCCGAGAGTTCTAAGCCAGGGATATCGACCTACTGGTAAAAACGGTGGGACAAATGCCACAACAAATGCGGTGATTACTTTTAGAATTGTAATAAAATGCTTACTTCTGCAGTCTGTGTCCCCTTTTCATTTGGGCACCACTTATAGGTATTTTGAAATTCGATGTGCATAGGGATCGGAAATAAAACGCAAATCGACACCAGCATAGCTAGAAAGCGCGTCGGGCGGCGCGTTGAATAGCAACATTGAGAAATTCCTGTTGGCCACGTTCACGACCCTGTGTACCTCGTGTGAAATATCGTTGGACATGTGCCTTGTCCTCAGATACGACAGAATCGTTATTTGCCGCTCGGGATGCACTCCCGAGGTGATCGGCGCGAGTCTTGCTTGACGCCCCAGTCGGCCATACGTTCCGGAATAACTCAGGCCGGGCTGATTTTTCTCCAGGATCTTAGAATGCTGTTTCTTCTACTTCAACTGATGCAACAGACTCCTCTCCGTGCAACTGAGTGGTTGGATGCATCATCGTTTTGGCTTTCTTGGTGGGTTTTTGCATTTTGGTCTCGGCATAGTGACAAGTTTTAACTTCTTGACGCAGCTGCTTCCAAAACCAATTAAGTACTCAAAGATAGAAAATGTATCGGGCTACACGATGGTCAATTTCCCCCCCCCCCCCCGAATTAGCACAAACATTAGCATTATTCAAGAATTTAGTCCGATGATCTGACACAGAATCGCGATTTTGATTACTAATTGCAATGAGTCAAAACAGAAAGTGTTATTGAAGATCCGAATAATTTAGTCTGCAGATGCTTTGCACAGACTTAAGCTCTCAATCGGCACATGTATCACTCTCAAGCGTTATCGACTGACTATGCTATGGGTCTCGTCGCGGAATGTGTATCGTTCCACGCCCTTTGGAGAGTGGGACGAAAACACATTCACCCCCCCCCCCCCCTCACACACACACATCCTCGCCTGGTGACAAACCTACAGTAGAAAGATGTTTCATCGAATTTCATGTCAAAGATTGTCAATGAGTTAATTTAAAAAATAAATCCTTAAAGAAAAAAAAACTGCTTAAAAACTATTAATTGGTTGTACCTGAAAAATGACACTTATTCAGTTCTCATATTTAGTTTTCACTAAAAACTATTTTTTTTTATTTTCTTATGTATTAAAAAGGGGAAAGGCATAGGATTCGTGAAAATATCTTTTTGTCTGTGTGTTACACAATTTTTGTGCGTGCTTTAACACCAGAAGAGGCACACTTAAAAGCTAATTACTCTAAAAAGGAAATTGTTTGTCAGTTTTGTAAATGCCTATATCGCAAATTATTGCTTTTTCTGATGCATGAGATGTAATTATTTTTCCAATAAAATGTTATTCAACAGATTTAAAATAAACAAATTTCATAAGACATTCAATGAAAAATACAATCAAGAATATGTATATAAAAAACGAAGAGTTGATCTTAAAAGAGATTCCTACATAAAATAAAATTGCTTGAAAGCTTCGAATTTAATGCATCCAATAAAAAGAATAATTTTGAAAAAAATAATCCCGTTCATGTTGCCATTATAAGAATTTAACAAACATAACTTCTTTTATCAGGAAACTTTATTCATAATAGTTGCAAAGAAAGAAAATTAGTTTTAGAATTTCTTTCTACGTTCAAAATATTTTGGTATTTAGGAAAAATCTTCTATTATAGTTGCAATTCGACTAAAAATTTTAATAATGACGAAGAAATATATTTCCATTTCATTGAGGATAAATTATTATTAAAAACATAGTGTAAAAATGCATTCATGAAAATGTTCCATAAAGATCTGCCATAAGAAAACTGTTCTTTTATTTTTGAAGGTTTTTTTTTCACTGTGAAAAAAAGTATTATTTCAACACTTTCTAGGTACCTTTTCCAAATAAATGTAATTAACGTTTTAAAAGATGTCTTATCTTATTACGAGGCAATTCATCATATAACTACAACTCAAAATGTCATTTTTCGTTATAAGATTATAATAATCTGTTGATTATAATTAACAAAACCCTAACAATTTAAACAGTTAATTTTCAACAAAACAGAATAACAGCACTCCTGAAATTTTGTTGATGTACTACATAGTTTGTGTTGATTAATTAGATTTTTAAAACGACACTATAAATTTTTCAAATCTTCATGTTAAAATTCTTGAAACATTTCACTGACAATATTCTTAAAAAAATATTTTATTATGTACCAGTTCGTAACTTTATAAAACCAAAAAAATCTATTGAAGATAAGAGTCGTACAGAAAATTTCTGGGAACACATCAAACTATTTTAAAGTGTCAGTACTTTCTTTTGAAAGCTAATTTTTCTCAAAATTAAATTCCTTTTCAGTTGAACATGCTTCAAGTTGTTGCCTTTTCTCGGGATTGAGATGTAATTATTTTCTCAATAAAATGTTATTAAGTAGAGTTAAAAGAAACTAATTTCATAAGAAACACAATAAAAAATGGTATCAAGAATTTGTACATATACTAGAAGAGTTCATTTTAATAACAGATTCAAAATAAAATAAAATTGCTTTCAAGCTTTTAATTGAATGTATCCAAAAAAACTAAAATTTTGAAAAAATAATATGGTTTATATATTATAAGAATTATAAGAATTCAACAAATATAACTTCTTTTATGAAGAAACTTTTGTCATAACTGTTGCAGGGACAGAACATTATTTGTAGAATGTCTTTTCGCGTTCAAAGTAGTTTGTGGTTTAGGAAAATATTTTTTTACAATTGCAATTCAAGCAAATTACTTAATGATGACGAAGAAATATATTTCCACTCCATTAAGAAGAAACTATTTTTAAAAACATTGCATAAAAATTTACTCATAAAAATATTCCATAAAAATCGGACATAAAAAACGGTTGTTTTATTTTTGAAGGGTTTTTTTCACTGTGAAAAAAAGTATTGTTTTAAAACTTTCTACGTACCTTTTATAAAATTTGCAAATTTTATAAATTTTTGCAAAAGACAAGTATGATGTATCGAAAGTTTTTAAATCTTCGACACTTTTAAAATTTGTTTCTAAAAACTAATTTAAGTGCTACATAAAGCATTAAACTCATATGGAAAAGCTGTAAACGTTATTTCCCTTTATGTTGTCAGATTAGTGTATGGTGTTGGTAAATTTGTTTTCTCTGAAAAACAAATTAATTTAATGTAAATACAAAACTATTACTTTGATTTATCGATAATCTAGTGGATCTTTAAGAAATGCTGTTCTCGTGAAACGATTAAATAAATAACTGTACTTAAAGTTTTAACACGGTCACAGTTTCTCTCATTACAAAACATGTCCTATGTTATTACAAGGCAATTCATCAAATAACTACAATTCACAATTTTATTTTTCAGTAGCTGAAGTACTCGGCGTTATCCAGGATTTGAAGAATGTTTGTTTAGAAAATTGAATTTCAAAATTAAACATGCAGTACCAAAAACCCAAAAACAAAATAAAGAAAGCAGTCGAAATGTTATCCACATGAATCTAATGAATCTAATCACTTTCTACTTTGGTAGCACTTTCTTATTTCAATTTTATGCGCACCAGAAAAAAAAATTCCCAACTGCTAACAGGTTTTTAAATAAAAAAAAAAAAAAAAAAAAAAAAAGAAAGAAAGAAAAAAGAAAAAGGAAAAAAAAAGCAATAAATTGCCTGAAAATTGTTTCAACACAGTAACCAATGTTAGCTATAGAGTACTAATTTTGAAATCCAACGTAAAACACAAAATTGATCAGCTGACGTTCTTTCAAATTTAACTTTGCATTTGAACAAAGCACGTGTATTGCCAATCTTAAAAAATAACGATTGCGTTTTGTTTTACGTAATTTTTTCCTCTTTTTTTAAAAAAATTAATCAGGACGACAGATTACCTACTTACTTGGTAAATAATTTGTGGTTCGGATTCAGACGGAGATTAAGACATTTTTCTGAAAAGTTGTTTCCGAGTGTTTTGTTAATAAGTTTTTAATGATAAAAATAAATTGAAAATTGAAAATTTCTATGAAATTTATTTTTTAAAAATCTGAAATCTTTATTTCAGTTCTTCACTAAGAATGAGCTCTGGGAACCAATGCATTTGTTGAAATTCTAATATGCACGCATACACCCACGTATATATGTGCAATACATTTAAAAATAGCAAAAACAAACTTGGAGAATCTAAAAATGTTAAAATATGCCAATATTTCCATAATCGGGTTTTTATCACGATTCAATACGTTTCTCAAACTCGTATGTTGTAATATATTCCCCTGCTGATGTCAAATTTACCTGCTTTCTGTACTTGCTTTATGTCCTTGTATTGAAAACACTTTGAAATGTACGTTATGGCGTCATATTCATCTTCTTTTTTATTCTTGAAACTTTTTATTTCATTTTCATTTTTAACGTTGAAATCTTTCAATAGAAAATTAATTGTTGTGGAAAGAATTTTATTGTGGATTTTGGCAAATGCTATAACGAAAAATGCTTGAATTTGATAGAAAATGTTTGTTAGATTGATGAATTTTTATTAATTGAAATTAACGATAATTTATTTCAATTTCGGTTTACTTTAGTTGTCTCGGCTGTGTTTCAATACGCCTGTACGTATAATTTCACGATTCTCTGTTCTAAACTGTGTATTTGTATAGAAATACAGACAGACAGACAAATTTTCATTTTTATATATTACATAACAAGATTATGATAATCCAGTAATTATGATTAAACAAAACTTAACAATTTAAACTAAAAAAATTCAATAAAACAGGCGAACTGCATCCTGAAATTTTGTTTACATACTACCTCCTTTTTTTAAAAAAAATTAATTATAATTTTACAAAACACCATAAAACATTATAAAGCTTCATTTTAAATTTCTTGAAGTATTTTACTGGGAAAATGTTATTAAAGAATGCTTATATTATATGAGTTTGTGGCTGAATAATACCAGAAAAGTCAATTGAAGAAAAAAGTACACAAAATTACTAGGAGCAAATCAAAATATTTTAAAGAGTTAGCATTTACTTTTGGAAGCTAATTATTCTGAAAATGAAATTCCTTTTCAGTTTTGTAAGTGAACACGTCTCAAGTTATTGCCTTTTCTCGAGAATGAGATGTAATTCTTTTTGCAATAAAATGTTATTAAGTATATGTAAAAGAAACCAATTTCATAAAAAACAGAATAAGAAATTGGAATCAAGAATGTGTACATAAAAGAGAAGAGTTCATTTTATTAGCAGATTCTTAACTAAAATAAAATTGCTTGAAAGCTTTTAAGTTAATGCATCCAATAAATGAACACCTTGAAAAAGTAATCTGGTTTATTCAGCCATTTTAAAAATTCAACAAACATGACTTCGTTTATTATGAAACTTTTGTCATAATTATTAAAAAATAAATAAAATAAAAGAAAGGAAAAAAATAAAAGAAAAATAAAAGAAAATTTATTGTAGAATTTATTTCTGTTTTTAAAATATTTTGGTTTATATTAGTGTTACGGAAAATTTTCTTTTATAGTCAAGATTCCAGAAAAGGATTTAGTAATGAGTAAGAAATAGATTTCCACATCATTGTGAAAAACTTATTTTAAAAACATAGCATAAAAATGTATTAATAAAAATTTTCCAAAAAAAATCTGAAGAAGATATGAGAATATCTATTGAAGATAAGAGTAGTACAGAAAGTTTCTGGGAACACATCAAACTATTTTAAAGTGTCAGTACCTTCTTTTGAAAGCTAATTTTTCTCAAAATGAAATTCCTTTTCAGTTGAACATGCTTCAAGTTATTGCCTTTTCTCGGGATTGAGATGTAATTATTTTCTTAATAAAATGTTATTGAGTAGAGTTAAAAGAAACTAATTTCATAAGAAACACAATAAAAAAAATGGAATCAAGAATGTGTACACATACAAGAAAGGTTCATTTTAATAACCGATTAAAAAAAAATTGCTTTCAAGCTTTTAATTTAATGCATCCAATAAAAAATAATTTTGAAAAATAATCTGGCTTATGTTGTCATTATAAGAATTCAACAAATATAACTTTCTTTATGAAGAAACTTTTGTCATAGCTGTTGCAGAGAAAGAAAAATAACTGTAGAATTTATTTCCTTCGCGTTCAGAGTATTTTGGTATTTAGGAAAATCTTATTTTATAATTGCAATTCAAGAAAATAAATTAATAGTGGCAAAGAAATATATTTCCACTTCGTTGAGAATAGATTATTTTTTTAAAACATAGCATAAAAATATACTCATACAAATTTTCCATAAAAGTCTGACATGAAAAACCTGTTGTTTTATTTTTGAAGGGTTTTTTTCATTGTGAAAAGAAGTATTGCTTTAACACTTCCTACGTACCTTTTATAAAATTTGCAAGTTTTATAAAGACAAACATTAAATGATGTATCGAAAGTTTTTAAATCTTCGCTACTTTTAAAATGTGTTTCTAAAAACTAATTTTAAGTGCTGCATAAAGCATTAAACACATATGGAAAAGCTGTAAACGTGTTTTCTCTTTATGTTGTCTAATTAGTGTATGGTGTTGGTTAATTTGTTTTCTCTGAAAAATAAATTAATTTAATGTAAATACAAATCTGTGGCTTTAATTTATTGATAATCAAGCAAATCTATAAGAAATGCTGTTCTCATGAAACGATTAAATAAATAACTGTAATTAAAGTTTTAACACATTCACAGTTTCTCTCATTACAAAACATGTTCTATGTTATTACAAGGCAATTCATCAAATAACTACAATTCACAATTTTATTTTTCAGTAGCTGAAGTACCCGGCGTTACCCAGGATTTGAAGAATGTTTGCTTAGAAAAATCAATTTCAAAATTAAACATGCAGTACCAAAAGCAAAATAAAGAAAGCAGTCGAAATGTTTTACACATGAATCTAATGAAAAATTAATCTAATGATCTGGCTCTTTACTTTGGTGGCACTTTCTTATTTAAGTTTTATACGTACCAGAAAAATAAAATTTCTCAACTGCTAACAGGTAAATTTTCTTAAATTAAAAAAAAGGCAATAAAATGCCTGAAAATTGTTTCGACACAGTAACCAATGTTAACTATAGAATATTGATTTTAAAATCCAACGTAAAACACAAAAGTGATCAGCGAACGTTCTTTCAAGTTTAACTTTGCATGTAAGCAAAGCACGTGTGTTGCCAATCTATAAAAATAACTATTACGTTTTATTTTACGGAATTTTCACTTCTTTTTCATTTAATCCGAACGACAGATTACCTACTTAGTTAGTAAATTATCTGTGGTCCGGATTCAGACGGAGATTAAGACCTTTTTCTAAAAAGTTGTTTCCGAGTATTTAGTTATTTAAATAAGTTTTTAATGATAAAAAATGGCAAATACAAAAATTCTATGAAATTTATTTTTAAAGAATCTGAAATCTTTATTTCAGTTCTTCACTAAGAATGAGCTCTGGGAACCTATACATTTGTTGAAATTCTAATATACACGCATACACCCACGTATATATGTAGAATAGATTTAAAATAGCGAAAACAAACTTCTAATAATGAATCTAATAATGTTAGAATATGCCAATATTTCCATAATTGGGAATTATCACGATTCAATATATTTCTCAAGCTCGTATGATGTTATATATTCACCTGCTGACGTCAAATTTACCTGCTTTCTGTACTTGCTTTATGCCCTTGTATTGAGAACACTTTGAAGTGTACGTTATGGCGTCGTATTCACCTTCTTTTGTATTCTTGAAACTTTTTATTTCATTTTCATTTTTAACGTTGAAATCTTTCAATAGAAAATTAATTGTTGTGGAAAGAATTTTATTGTGAATTTTTAATTGTTGGTAAATGCTATAACGAAAAATGCTTGAATTTGATAGGAAATGGCTGTTAGATTGATGAATTTTTATTAATTTAAATTAACGATAATTTATTTCGATTTCTGATTGCTTCAATTGCTTGGCTGTGTTTCAATACGCCTGTATTAAACATATTTACATATTACGTCTGTATTATGTTAATCTCCGTTCTACACTGTGTATTTGTATAGAAATACAGACAGACAGACAAATTTTCATTTTTATATATTAGATTACAAGATTATGATAATCCATTAATTATGATTAAAGAAAACTTAACAATTTAAACTAATAATAGTCAATAAAAAATTCGAACTGCCTTCCTAAAATTTCGTTTACTCCCTTTGTTTACTCCCTTGTAACCTCCCTTTTTTTCTTTCTTCCTTTTTTTATGCTTTTAAAAGACGTCATAAAATATATTATAAAGCTTCTTTTTAAGTTTCTTGAAATATTTTACTGACAAAATGTTATTAAAGAATTCTTTTATTATATCAGTTTGTAACTGAATAATACCAGACAAGTCTATTGAAGATAAAATTACACAAAATTACTAGGAACATATCAAAATATTTTAAAGAGTCGGCACTTACTTTTGAAAGCTAATTATTCTCAAAATGAAATTCCTTTTCAGTTTTGTAAGTGAACACGTCTCAAGTTATTACCTTTTCTCGGGAATGAGATGTAATTATTTTTGCAATAAAATGTTATTAAGTATATGTAAAAGAAACCCGTTTCATAAGTAACAGAATAAGAAATTGGAATCAAGAATGTGTACATAAAAGAGAAGAGTTCATTTTATTAGCAGATTCTTAACTAAAATAAAATTGCTTGAAAGCTTTTAAGTTAATGCATCCAATAAATGAACACCTTGAAAAAGTATCTGGTTTATGTAGCCATTTTAAAAATTCAACAAACATGACTTCGTTTATTATGAAACTTTTGTCATAATTATTAAAAAATAAAAGAAAAGAAAAGAAAAAAATAAAAGAAAAATAAAAGAAAATTTATTGTAGAATTTATTTCTGTTTTTAAAATATTTTGGTTTATATTAGTGTTACGGAAAATTTTCTTTTATAGTCAAGATTCCAGAAAAGGATTTAGTAATGAGTAAGAAATAGATTTCCACATCATTGTGAAAAACTTATTTTAAAAACATAGCATAAAAATGTACTAATAAAAATTTTCCAAAAAAAATCTGACATAAAAATGTTTAATTTTGGAAGGATTTTTTATCCACTGTGAAACAAGTATTATTTTAACACTCAACTTTTCAAAAAATTGCAAGTTTTATAAATTATTGCAAAAAATAACATTTTAAATGATGCATCGAAAGATTCTAAATTATCGCTACTTTAAAAAATATTTCCGAAAACGAATTTTAAATGCTGCATAAAGCTTTAAAATATATTTCAAAAAGCTGTAAACATTTTTTTTTTTTTGTGAAGCGAATTAGTGTATGCTTTTGTTTAATTCGTTTTCTCTCAAACACAAATTAATTTAATGTAAATTCTAAACTATTACTTTATTTATTGATAATCTGGCTGATCGATGACATGTAAAGTTTTTATGAAACAATTAAAGAAATAACAGTAATTAAATTATTAACACATTATTAAATCATTAACACAGAAAATATTGTCAAAGAATTCTTTTATTATACCAGTTTCTAATTGGGTAATACCAGAAGAGTACATTGAAGATAAAAGTACACAGAATTCCTGGGAACATATCGAACTATTTTAAGAAGTCGGTACTTACTTTTAAAAGCTAATTTTTCTCAAAATGAGATAAATTTTTAGTTTTGTAAATGAACATATCTAAAGTTATTGCATTTTTCCGAGAATGAGATGTAATTATTTTCGTAATAAAATGTTATTCAGTGTATGTAAAAGAAACCAATTTCATAAGAAACAGAAGAAGAAATTGTAATAAAGAATGTGAACATAAAAGAGAAGAGTCCATTTTATTAGCAGATTCTTAAATAAAATAAAATCGTTTGAAAGCTTTTAAGTTAATGCATCCAATAAATGAGCACCTTGAAAAAGTAATCTGGTTTATGTTGCCATTTTAAAAATTCAACAAACATAACTTCGTTTATTAAGAAAGTTTTGTCATAATTATTGAAAAAAAAGAAAAAAAATAAAAAAATAAAAAAAAGAAAATTTATCGTAGAATCTATTTCTGCTTTCAAAATATTTTTGTGGTTAGAAACTCTTTTATAGTCGTGATTCAAGAAAAGGTTTTAATTATGACTAAGAAATAAGATTTCCACGTTATTGAGAAAAACGTGTTTTATAAACATAGCATAAAAATGAATTAATAAAAATTTTCCATAAAAATCTGACATAAAAAATGTTTAATTTTGGTTGGATTTTTTTTTATTCACTGTGAAAAAAGTATTATTTTTTAAGCAATAAAATGTTATTTTTTCCAATAAAATGTTCTTCAAGAGATTTAAAATAAACTAATTTTATAAGACATGTAATGAAAAATATAATCAAGAATATGTATATAAAAAAAACGAAGAGTTGATCTTAAAAGAGATTCCTACATAAAATAAAATTGCTGGAAAGCTTCTAATTTAATGGATCCAATAAAAAGCATCATTTTGGAAAAAGTAATCTGGTTCATGTTGCCTTATAAGAATTCAACAAACATGACTTGCTTTATTAAGAAACTTTTGTCGTAACAGTTGCAAAGAAAGAAAATTAATTTTAGAATGTCTTTCTACGTTCAAAATATTTTGGTATTTAGGAAAAATCTTCTATTATAGTTTCAATATGACTAAAAAATTTAATAATGACAAAGAAATATATTTCGACTCCATTGAGGAAAAATGATTATTAAAAATATAGCATAAAAATGTATTCATGAAAATGTTCCATAAATATCTGCTATAAGATAAGTGTTGTTTTATTTTTTCAGGTTTTTATTTTCACTGTGAAAAAAAGTATTGTTTCAACACTTTCTAGGTACTTTTTCAAAATAAATGTAATTAACGTATTAATACATGTTCTATGTTATTACGAGGCAATTCATCATATAACTACAACTCAAAATGTCCCTTTTCGTTATAAGATTATAATAATCTATTAATTATAATTAACAAAACCCTAACAAGTTAAACAGTTAATTTTTGACAAAACAGAATAACAGCACTCCTGAAATTTTGTTGATGTACTACATACTCTGTGTTAATGAATTAGGTTTTTAAAAATACACTATACATTTTTCAAAGCTTCATTTTAAAATTCTTGAAACATTTCATTGACAATATTATTAAAAAAATATTTTATTATATCAGTTTGTGATTGGATAATACCAGAAAAGTCTATTGAAGATAAAAGTACACAAAATTACTAGGAACATATCCAAATACTTTAAAGAGTCGGCACTTACTTTTGAAAGCTAATTATTCTGAAAATGAAATTCCTTTTCAGTTTTGTAAGTGAACACGTCTCAAGTTATTGCCTTTTCTCGGGAATGAGATGTAATTTTTTTTGCAATAAAATGTTATTAAGTACATGTAAAAGAAACTAATTTAATAAGAAACATAATAAGAAATTGGAATCAAGAATTTGTACATAAAAGAGAATAGTTCATTTTATTAGCAGATTCTTAAACAAAATAAAATTGTTTGAAAGCTTTTAAGCTAATGCATCCAATAAATGAGCACTTTGAAAAAGTATATTGCCATTTTAAAAATTCAACAAACATAACTTCCTTTAACAAGAAACTTTTGTCATAATTATTGAAAAAAAAAGAAAAAGAAAAAAAGAAGGAAAAAGAAAATTTACTGTAGAATTTATTTCTGCTTTTAAAATATTTTGGTTTATAAGTGTAAGGAAAATCTTCTTTTACAATCGTGATTCCAGAAAAGGATTTAGTAATGACTAAGAAATAGATTCCCATGTCATTGAGAAAAACTTATTTTAAAAACATAGCATAAAAATGAATTAATAAAAATTTTCCATAAAAATCTGACATTAAAAAAATTGTTTAATTTTGGAAGGTTGTTTTATCCACTGTGAAAAAAGTATTGTTTTGACACTCAAATTTCCAAAAAAAAAAAAAAATTGAAATGATGCATCGAAAGATTCTAAACTATTGCTACTTTATACAATAAAAAAGCATTTGGAAAAATTAATCTGGTTTACATTGTCATTAAAAGAATTCAACAAACATAACTTCCTTTATCAAGAAACTTTTGTCATAACTATTGCAAAAAAAGAAAATTTATCATAGAAATTATTTCTGCTTTCAAAATATTTTGGTGTTTAGGAAAACTTTTTTTATAGTCGTGATTCAAGAAAAGGTTTTAATAATGACTAAGAAATAGATTTTCACATCATTGAAAAAAATTATTTTTAAAAACGTACACTCAGAAAAAGAAACTGATTAAAACTACAAAACATGTTTTAAGTACATTTTGGTTGTTTTAGCAAAATGCAAGTAAAATTGAACCATTTTACTTCATTTAATAAAACATTTTTGCTGACGATACAATTTTTTTTTTTTTAAATTGCAAAAAAAAAGAAAAAAAAAATTGTTGATTCAAACAAAATTTTTATTGACCTATATTTAAACAAAAAATTTGTTTAAATATAGGTCAATGGAAATTTTGTTTGAATCAACAATTTTTTTTTTTTTTTTTTTTTTTTTTTTTTTTTTGAAAACCATTTTTTTTTTTTTTTTTTTTTTTTTTTTTTTGCAATTTTAAAAAAATTTTGTATCGCCAGCAAAAAATGTTTTGTTAATTGAAGTAAAATGGTTCAATTTTACTTGAACTTTGCTAAAACAACCAAAATGTACTCTACAAAAATGTTTTATAGTTTTAATCAATTCCTTTTTCTGAGTGTAGCATAAAAATGTATTAATAAAAATATTCCATAAAAATCTGACATTAAAAAATTGTTATTTTATTTTGGAGGGTTTTTTTTTTTCTCTGTGAAAAAAGTGTCGTTTCAAGCCCTAGCTTTTCAGAAATTTTCAAGTTTCATAATTTCTTGCAAAAAACAAATTTTAAATAATGCATCGAAAGTTTCATAATTATCGTTACTTTAAGAAATCTTTCCCAAAACGAATTTTAAATGGTGCATAAAACTTTAAAATATATTTCATAAAACTGTAAATATTATTTCTTTTTATGTTGTGAAACGAATTAGTGTATGCTTTTGTTTAATTCATTTTCTCTTAAACACAAATTAATTTAATGTAAATACTAAATTAATACTTTATTTATTGATAATCTAGCTTATCGATGAGATGAAAAGATTTTATGAAACAATTAAATAAATAACTGTAATTAAAGTATTAACACATTTACAGTCGATCTCATTACAAAGTATGTTATATGTTATAACGAGGCAATCCATCAAATAACTAACAGTTCAAAATTTCATTTTCCATTACAAGATATTAATGAACTATTAATTATAATTAAACAAAACCTAACAATTTAAACAGGTACTTTTCAAAAAAAACAAAAGAACAGTACTCCTGAAATTTTGTTGAATTACTACCTTCTTTTTCTGATTAATTATGTTTTAAAAAAGATACCATAAAACTTTCCGAAACTTCATTTAAAATTCTTGAAGCATTTTACTGAGAAAATGTTGTCAAAGAATTATTTTACTATACCAGTTTCTAATTGGATAATACCAGAAGAGTACATTGAAGATAAAAGTACACAGAATTCTCGGGAACATATCCAACTATTTTAAGAAGTCGGTACTTACTTTTAAAAGCTAATTTTTCTCAAAATGAAATTCCTTTTCAGTTTTGTAAATGAAAATGTCTCAAGTTATTGCATTTTCTCGAGAATGAGATGTAATTATTTCCCCAATAAAATGTTATTAAGTAGATTCAAAAGTAAATAATTTCATAAGAAACACAATAAAAAAAATATCCCAAGAATGTGTAGTGTACATATACAAGAAGAGTTCATTTTAATAACAGATTCAAAATAAAATAAAATTCCTTTCAAGTTTTTAATTTAATGCATGAAATAAAAAAGAATTTGGGAAAAATAGTCTGGTTTATGTTGTCATTAAAGGAATTCAACAAACATAACTTCCTTTATCAATAAACTTTTATCATAACTATTGCAAAAAAAAAAAAATTATCATAGAAATTATTTCTGCTTTCAAAATATTTTGGTGTTTGGGAAATCTTTTGAAGTCGTGATTCAAGAAAAGAATTAAAGAATTTAATAATGACTAAGAAATAGATTTTCACGTCATTGAGAGAAAAATATTTTTAAAAACATAGCATAAAAATTTATTAATAAAAATATTCCGTAAAAATCTGAAATTATTATTTTTTTTTTTTAGTAAGGTTTTTTATTCTCTGTGGAAAAAATGTCGTTTCAACACCTAACTTTTCAAAAATTTTCAAGTTTTATAATTTTTGGCAAAAAGCAAATTTTAAATGAAGAATCGAAATTTTCTAAATTATCGCTACTTTAACAAATCTTTCCCAAAACGAATTTTAAATGGTGCATAAAGCTTTAAACACATTTGAAAAAGCTGTAAACATTATTTAATTTTTTGTTGTCAGATAAATGAGTGTATGCTGTTGTTCAATTCGTTTTCTCTTCAAAACATATTAATTTAATCTATACTAATAAAAGAAGACTTCGCCCTGTTTGCGTGTCTGTCTGTGTACGATGGCTAGCAAAATCTAGCGCACCTAGAAGTCTAAAAATGTAGGTGAGGGTAGTCCAAGACCTCTCCTGGTGGACCTGAGTCTCCGAATTTTAATATTTTGAAAATTAACCTAAATATTAATTGAAAATCATTTCAGTATCGCTTCAAAACTCATTAAAATGCGCTTCGAAAAGGGTTATTACTTACCCATCAAACGTAGTAGAGGGTAAGTCTTGTGATCGTTAAAAAAAAAAAAAAAAAAAAAAAAAAAAAAAAAACGGATTTACACGTTTCACACACTGGAGATTCCGAAAAAGAAGAAAGAAAAATTGTCGTCCGTCTGTCAGTGTGTGTGTCTATAAACGTTCTATCTACCGAACAAATTGAGACAGAGACTTGAAATCGGGTATGCACTTAGTATGTAATAATGAAAAGAAGCTTATTGAATTTCAGTAACCTCGATTATCCGGAACTATTTTTTTCGGACTCTCGAAATATTCGTTGTGATAAAAGGTGTATAAAAATTTTCAAAATTGTTTATTTTAAGGAGTGAATATAAAAGACAATAAAAAAAAACGAATTTTGCATAAAGAATGAAGTCGGTCGGATAATGAGTTGCCGAGATATTTGTAATCCTATATTCTACACTCTTCGATTTTTCCATGACCCTGTATTTCGTTCAAATTTTAATTCAAAGATATATTTTAATTGGAAATGAAACGCTTAATTCGAGGCAGTAAACTGTTAGTTAATATGACTATCATTTTTGGAGTTATAAGGATGTTTCTTTTACGCAATTCAGTAATAGAACATTTAAAGTTTATGACGACATCAAGCCAGGATTTTATGCGAATCGCAGGGCATTTTATAAATAGTTAACACAGGTTTTATTTTCATATTTTATATTATGCATATCCAATCCATGATGGGTAAGTATTACGGTGGCCCCCAACGACTAGTTTTTATCGTAACCGCAAAAGAAATTACCGTTTTGATAATTCCAGACAACGAAATATTCTCATTTCCACTTATCCTCGAATATTAAAAAAACTCTTGGAGGTATCGATTCGAAACTCTGACTATATACTTAGTTGATTTTTCTCATTCCCAAAATACAAATTTTGTGAAAATTGGACTGAAAGTTTTCTTTATTTCGGCCAAAAACTGACCAGACGGAAAAGATGTTACTATAAAAAGGGGGATGCAAGATTAAAAAACAACTCCAAGTTTTGTGCACCTATTTCGATAAATAAAACTATTACTTTTATCGATCGAATAGGGTTGTTTGTATTTTTTTTTAATTCGCGGTGATGTTGAAGGGAGATGGGCGGCTGTTTAATAAATATCGCATTTAGTGAATCGCACCCTCTTAGCGGCGGGTTTATCGTTATTTGACACCATTTTTAATATATATCTAATAACTAATTCCATTTAACAAATTTAACTTTTTTAGGTTCATCCGTAGCATTTAATTGCTGTGATGTATAGATAATTGCCACTATTTCCGAATAGTAACTGCAACAATTTTTGTTTTTGAAGGTCCAAGATTTTCTACGATTTTCACTCTTTGAACAAGTAGTCCGGTAGTCTTAATTAGTTGTTTGACAATAAGCAATCTCATCTCCCCCTTTTCCCCCCTTCAAGGTTCTTTCTCTAACTATGCCTCGTTTCCATAACTCAGCAACTAACTTTCCAATTTCAACGCAACTGATTCCAAACATTATAATTAACTTAATAATCACACTCTATAACATTAAAGTGAACTTATGAGTTGTATATGTTACCGTGAAAGACCGAAATTGGAGAATGTCGACTTTCACCGGTGAATATCAACAAACACCAAATACGTCGGTGGAAGATCGAATATTTCATTATATTCTTGTACATTCGGACCCTCACCGGTGTATGTCGACAATCACAGATATGCTCTGGTGGAGGTCGAAAAGAGAGGAGCTTGAATCTTTTTCTCCCTTGCGGTAGCTATAGCTAAGCTATAGCTAATCTCCGCTAGCTATAGCTAAGGGAGTACTATAGCTAGCGTGAAGGTGTGACGTCACGATCCGTACATTGGTACCCTCAGTACCCTCAAGCAGCTTTACACACGTAATCAGTTCGTAATTTGTAAAGAAAAGTTACTTTCCATAGATGAGATTTATTTTAAAGAAATGTCGCTGAGAGAAGCAGCTGCAGCTAATTCGAGAAGCGGTGGGCAAGGCTATACACGCTGTCATTGAAAATGAAGTGTTCCACAAATAAATGCAGTTGTAAAAGCAGGGGCCTCTTGTGCAATTCAAAGTGTCATAATAGTTGTTGCAATAAATAAGGTTTGAATCACATAATTCAGTAAGTTTTTTATTACTATTATTTTATTTTCTCATTTAGAATGTACTGTATAATTAAGTAAGTTTTTAACTTCTATTATTTTCCTTTCTCATTTTGAATGTGCTGTGTGTTTTAAGTTCTTAGTCATTCCTCTCAGAAAGAGAGGCGAAAAATTTCTCGCGACTGAATTACGGAGAAAAAAAATATAAATATCGGACAAGTTCAACATTCACCATTAGTGCATGGTGAATGTCGACACTTACCGGTGTAAGTCAGAAATAAGGGTATTTAGCAAATGTTTCGGACATACACCAAGCGACTATGTGTTTGTTGACATTCACCGGTGAAAGCCGACATTCTCCAGATTTCGGTGTTTCACCGTAACATATATACCACTCTTTTCGAATAATAACTTCGGATTTTTTTTAATTTCAGTGTATCTCGAGTTCTATGGGCCTGATTACGACGGGGTTTGGCTCATTTGACTTGATATCGATAGCCTTAGATAGTTTAGTTCCACCCTTTACTGCTAGGGGGCGCTTTCCTATCTCAGGCTCTATCAGCGAGATTAAGACGGGTTTTGGCTCATTCGTCTCGAATTCGATAGCCTTACAGATTTCAACCACGTTCGTATACAACAGATTGCGCCCCCTGGTGGTGGAAGGTGGAACTACAGAAGTATCTTGAGTTCTATGGGCCCGATTACGACGGAATTTGGCTCATTCGACTTGATATCAGTAGCCTTAAATAGTTTAGTTGCACTTTCTACCGCCAGGTGGCACTTTCAAATATCGGGTTCTATGGGTCCGGGGTTTGCCTCATTCGACTTGATTTCGATAGCCTTACAGATTTCAGTCGTGATCGTATAGAACAGGATTGTTATTATCACGGGCCCGGGCAACGCCGAGTGGGTCAGCTAGTGTAAATATAAAGCTATTATTTTAAACTATTGATAATCTAGGAGATCGAGAAGAAATGTTGTTCTCATGAAACGATTAAACATATAACTGTAATTAAAGTTTTAACACGCTTTCAGTTTATCTCATTACAAAGTATGTCCTATGTTATTAGGAGGCAATCGATCAAATAACTATAATTCAAAATTTCATCTTTCGTTTCATGATTATAATACTCTATTAATAATAAACAAAACCTAACAATTTGAACAGATAATTTTCAACAAAATACAATAAGAGCACTCCTGAAATTTTGTTTACGCACTACATACTTTGTTTTGATAAATAATGTTTTTAAAAAGACACCATAAAAAATTTCAAAGCTTTATTTTAAAATTCTTGAGGCATTTCACTGACAATGTTATTATACAATTCTTTTATTATACCAATTTGCCACTGGAAAATACCAGAAAAGTGTATTGAAGATAAAAGTACAAAAAATTCCTGGGAA
The DNA here is from genome assembly GCA_963931845.1 of Maratus michaelseni. Taxonomy (NCBI): domain Eukaryota; kingdom Metazoa; phylum Arthropoda; class Arachnida; order Araneae; family Salticidae; genus Maratus; species Maratus michaelseni. The sequence continues at coordinate 387,338,489 of OZ007587.1, read as the reverse complement.
TACATAAGACTGTTTTAAAGAGTCGGTACTTACTTTTGAAAGCTATTTTTTCTCAAAATGAAATTCCTTTTCAGTTTTGTAAATGAACATGTCTCAAGTTATTGTCTTTCCTCGGGAATGAAATATAATTATTTTTCCAATAAAATGTTATTAAGACATGAGACTCAGAATAAAAAAACGTAATCAAGAATTTGTACATAAAAAAACAGTTCATTTTAATAACAGATTCTTAACTAAAGTAAAATTGCTAAAAAGCGACTAATTTAATGTATATAACAAAAACATAATCTGAAAACAATCTGGATTATGTCTAAAAAATTTTGGCATAAATGTTTCGGGTAAAAATATAATTAAAGTACTTCTTACCGCTTTCAAAACATTCTGGAGTTAAAAAAAAGCAATCTAAGTAAGCGATTTAGCAATTATGAAAATAAAAAAAGGTTTAATCAGTTTTATTCAGTCAGGAGGTTTCAGTAATTTTTGTTTTAAAACATCTGAAGATTTTTATAAACGTACCTGCATTTTAAATCTTCGCAACTTTTTAAAGTCTTTGCAAAAACGTGTAATTTTAATTTTTGCATCAATTTTTAAACATATTCGAAAAAAAAATCATAAACATTATTTATCCTTACGTTGCCAAATGAATTAGTGTATATTGTTGTCTAATTTGCATTGTCTTAAGAACAGATTAATTTATTGTTAATACAAAACTACAAAACTACTACTGTAATATATTAAAAGTCTAACAGATCAATTATCAGTACTATTCACACAAAATAATTAAAATAGTAACTGTAATTATAGAGTCAACGTGACATATTAGAAAATAACCGTATGTTATTACGAGACAATTCATCAAGTAACAGCAATTCAAAATTATACCGTTCGTTACAAGTTTATAATAATCCATTCATTTTAACTTAAACAAAACAAAACTCACAAGCAGATGATTTTCATGAAAACAGAAGATTTGTGCTCTTGAAATTTTCTCGAAGTACTTTCTTTGCTTGGATTAATTGGCTTTCAATAGCAACAGAGCATTTTACAAAGATTTATTCCAAATTGAAGGGGTCGATTCATGAAAGTGTTAAGCAACATTTTTGAACTTCTGAGACAGTCATACTGAACATGTGGCCCGCGGGTGGACCGGTGAACTTTAATGTGAGGCCCAAGACCCCCAATGATTAATCCCTATTTGTAAAAATTTTAGACGTGCATAAAAGGTATTTGAGGTCTTCAATATTGTTTTATATATTTTAGTGTGTTTTATATGTTTTAATGGGAAGACAAAATCAACCCAGTTATTTATGATTTAAAAATACGTCATATGCATAGGGGAAAGGTCTTCTTACGTAGCCTTATTTGCGTTACAGAGATGTGTATATTTTTTTAATCTTCGCCTCTAATAAAATACTGTTAAAAATTAATTAATTTTGAAATATATATTTTCGCATTTTAAAAAGATATAAAGCTTTTCCATTGAACAAAAAACGGATTTATTACAGAAAATCGGATTTTTTTTTTTTTTTTTTTTTTTTTTTTAAATCTTTAGAATTTGGAAATTCTGCATTATCATATTATCTCGTTTTATACTTATTATATAGCAAATGCTAATTATTACATTAATGTTTTTAAACTGCCATATTATGAAACTGTTGTTATGTTTCTTATATTATTATATAACTATAATAGTGTGTTGCGGCCCACTTAACGAAACAAACGTATGCTTGCGGCCCGCGCAGAAAAAAAGTTGAGTAAAGGTGTATCTGAGATATATCAATTTGAAATTTAGATCAAATACTAAAAATATTTATATATAATAACAATAAAAACAATTAAATTTAAAGTTTTTTTGCCAACTTCTGAGTAAAATTTGAGATATTCTGAATAACAACAATATGACATTACTTTATTGATATTACTTTAATTATGTTACTTTAATGATATACACTTTCTATCTGGTAAAAAAGTTTTAGAAGCATCTGGGGCAAAAACGAAACTTGAGACATATTCTGCCAACTAATGACATTTTAAAAAGTAATATGTAGGATATTATAATTTATACAATATTAAGCAACATATTACAGTGTCAGATTTATTTCACCAAAAATGTGGCTTAGCACTATCTTGCTCCAACCCTCTCAATTCTTGAAACATTTCACTGATAAAATAAGATTAAAATATATTATTCGCTGAATAATACCAGAGAATTTTTGTCGAGGATAAAAATACACAGCAATCCAGTAAACATAAGAGACTATTTAAAAGGGATGACATTTATATTTGAAAATTAACTATTCTCAAAATGACATTCCTTTTAAGTTTTGTAATCAACATGTCTCATGTAATTGCTTTGTCTCAGATATTAGATGCAATGATCTTTACAGTACACTGTTAGTATATTGAAAAGAAACTAATTCCACAAGAAATAGAATTAAATGGAATCAAGAATCTGTGCATAAATTTTTGAAAGGCTTCATATTAAAATTCAACGTTTCACGGATAAAATATCATTAATGTATTCTATTATTATCTCAATAATATCAGAAAAGTCATATCAAAGATATAAATACACGGAATTCCTGAGAACATATGAGACTATTTTAAAGGAATGGCATTTATATTTCAACGTTAATTGTTCTCAAAATGACATTCCTTTCAAGTTTTATAATCAATATGTTTTGTTTAATTTCTTTTTCACAGATATTAGAAGCAATCATTATGAAAATAATTCCACAAGATGTAGAATTAAAAAATCAGAATCAAGAATCTGTTCATAAAATTTTACCGGGCTTCATTTTAAAATTCTTGAAACTTATCATTGACAAAATATCATTAAGGTATTCTATTATTAACTGAATAATATCCGAAAGCTCACATGAAATATATAAATGCACATCATTCCTGAGAACGTACCAAACAATTTTGAAAAGTTGGTACTTATATTTGAAAGCTAATTGCTCTCAAAATGAAATGTTTCTCAATTTTTTTAGATCTTGTCTCACGGTATTGCCTTCTCTCAGATATAAGATACAGTAATTCTAAAATGCTATTCAAAGCTATTGAATGAAAATAAACTAATTCCACAAGATATAGAATTAAAAAAACGGAATCAATAATCCGCTCATAAAATTTTACCGGGCTTCATTTTAAAATTCTTGAAATATTTCACTCATAAAATACCCTTAAGGTATAAAATTTTTGAAACATCTCATTGAAAAAATATCATTAAAGTATTCTATTATTAACTGAATAATATCAGAGAGGTCATATCAAAGATATAAATACACATCATTCCTGAGAGCATATCAAACAATTTTAAACAGTTGGTACTTATATTTGAAAGCTAATTGCTCTCAAAATGAAATTTTTCTCAATATTTTTAGTTACTGCCTTCTCTCAGACATGAGATGCAATAATTCAAAAATGCTATTCAAAGCTATCCAGTTAGAATAAACCAATTCCATAAGATATAAAATTTAAAAAAAAACGGAATCAGGAATCCGTTCATAAAATTTTACCAAACTTCATTTTAAAATTCTTGAAATATTTGACTCATAAAATACCATTAAGGTATTCTATTATTAACTGAATAATATCCGAAATGTTACGTAAAAGATGTAAATGCACAGTATTCCTGAGAACAAACAATTAAAAATATATATATTTTTTTTATCTCATTATCTCATTATTATCATTTTTTATCTTATTTTTCCCTCTGTCCAGTGCACTTCTTTGGTACTGTGTCTTTCGACTGGTTTTTATCATCTGATGAAGGCTAATGTTTAACCGGAAGCGCTTATGTATTTTGACACCTGATTTTACCTCATAAATAGTTATAATGTTTTAAAACTGTGTTTTTATTTATTACACTAATGGTTACATAATCAGAGAGTCCCTAGAAATTTTGAAAAGGGGTGATAATACATGCAATGATGTATTATCTTATCAGAACCCACGTATTTGGTATAACGTGTCACTGCGGTTTTTGGTTTTTTGCTGACCACCCCCGCCCCCCACCCCTCCGAGCTTTTAGTGGTATCGTCCCATCTTCCTTCACTGCCTCCATTTCATGGTTTGTTGGTTTCGCTCGTTTTCCATCTGTCCAGTGCATTTCTTTGGAACTGTGTCTTTCAACTGTTTTTTATCATCTGATGAAGGCTAATGTTTAACCGAAAGCGCGTATGTATTTTGACATCTGATTTAAAACTGTGTTTTTTAATTATTGCAACTATTTTAGTAACAAACAAATTTTTATCAATGTGTTTGCATTGTGTTTTTACAAGTATGAGAAAGTGAATTTGACGTTCCTAATATGTGGAATTTTCTATATATTTTTAATTTTAAAATGTTTGTACTTATATTTCAAAGCTATTTACTCTCAAAATGAAACGTGTTTCAGTTTTTATATCAACTTGTCTCAAGTAACTGGCTTTTATCAGGTGTGGAATGCAATTATTCTAAAACGCTAACTAATATATTGAAAAGAAACTAATTCTAAAAGAAAGATAACTAAAATGATGGAATTGGGAATGTGTAAATAAATTTTTGTTCACAGAATTTCATTTTAGAATTCTTGCACTCACAAGATAGGTTAAAGGATCTTATTATTAAGGGGACTAGAAAAGTTTTAAATGAAGAAAATTAAGTGAAGTTTAATCGCGGATTAAAAAGCGTGTAATTATGTTACATAATTTAGATTATTACTGCTTTTTGCATTTATTGATTAATGTTGTATAGAAACTAAAAATATTGTTTTTAAACTGTAAAATAACAATAACCAAATTTTAATATTGTGTGATAAAATTAATCTTGCAAATCTAGTTTTCCCACGACTTTGAAGTCCATGTTCTATATTTTAGAGTTACCATTTCTTCTTTTTTCTACTTATTACGTTGTCTCTCGATTATATCTGAAAAACAGAGTAAACAATAAAAATATATATTATAATAAAAATTTCAAAATCTATAAAAATTAATCTTACTTTTTTTTAAAAGCAAAAAAAAATTTTTTGTTTGATTTTCAAGTTTAGCTTGAACAGAACTTCATTTCCTTTATTTATCACTTTTTTCAAGCATGTAAATACGTTAACTTTTTCAAAAGTTATCGTTGCGAAACCGCCGAAAGACAGTGTTTCGAAATATAGTTGAACTCCAGATATACGTTACCTGAGTTGAACGTTTCCCTCAGTTATACGTTTCAATTCAGTGGTCCCGGCCGCTTGCCATTTAAAATTAGCTGGGTTATACGTTTTAAGTTATACATTTCCCTCAGTTATACGTAACGTTTTTGCACCCCCGGACAAAATTTTGTCTCATTTATACATTTTGTAACCGAAAACACTGATGACGCGTCGGATGACTCTGATTTGAAAGATCTCACTCAGGGTTTTGACGTAGTAAAGTGGTTCGTCAGTAGTAAAAGCAGTAACGATAATGTAATGACGTGCCTCATTACATATCCTCTTATTCTTTATAATTACTTTTCTTGTTTCAAAATTATTTAATTTATTTAACTTTTCCTATTTTTTATTAAAAGTAAAATAACTTTATTCTAACCTTCTCCATTTTTGCTTATTAAATTTTAATACCCGTTTTTATTCAGTGCGGTTTCACTTAATTTATATTACGCATTTTTCTTAACATGTCAGTTTCATTTCTCAGCCTGCAGAAATAAAAGAAGTATGTATTCACACCCATATACTGCATTTTTTTCTTCCTTTTCACACCAGCCGGCATTTGCAAATAAATAAATTTAAAAAAAAGTTGAAGTAACTGCTTTCTTTCTACTTCCTTCCAGGCCGTCATTTCCCTAACGAATTTTCATTTCTTATATGCAACCAATATCTAAATTTAGCCCGCAGTATTGTCTAAGTTCTAACGTACATGCATTCCATTTCAATCATCCTGGCTCGATCGGCACCTCATTAATTACAAAATTTGTATAACCCTCACTTCCTACGAATCTTGTGCCGGGTCTGTCATTTTTTCAAATTACTCCCTTTAACTCTATAAAATACTTTGTTCTTTGCATGATTATCGCCAAATTCATAGTATATGTTGGCGGCAGATAACGAAAACCGCACGCCAAAATAAAAAGTGCAAATTATGTTTGAAACATTTTGTATTACTCTTGCCTCTACTGTCTCTGTATGTAGTTTGATCTCAGCGCCTCCTCTTCAGTTATTATTGCCTGTTACGAACCTGGTCACCGAATCAACCGCTGAATAAAAATATGCTTTCGATAATTTTGCAGTGAAACTTCTAGTCTCTGCCACATCTACATTAATTTCAAGCTTATCTATATATACATATATATATATATATTCCTACTCTGACGTCGCAGCTATGCAACCATGCTCCAAAATTCAGATTTCAACAGTATAGATAAGGCGACTGTGTGAGGACTGCGCATGCCTTTTCTTGCTCTAGTAGCGCCCCCTTCTGGAGTAACAAAAGAGCGCGGCAGTAGAACTCAAAATGTCAGCGAGTAAGAACGTCGTCTGACATATAAGAAAACAGAAGATATTATGAAAATGGCCGTGAGTAAATGTTACCGGTCATTAATATTGAAAAATATGATTAATCCTCTATGTTTATTTAATGTACCTGTCCTTGTCATCTGTATCTGTCATCGTTACGTCGTTGTTTTATTAAACTTGTGTTCGTCGTTAGAAAGGCCTGTTTAATTAGAACACTCCCACATTCAGAAGAGTCGTCACAGTGGTGTCAGAATTAAAAGGATGAATTACAGGCTATATTACTTGATTAGTGACTGAAAGATTATAGTGAAATATTTTGGATAACCTATATAGAGGTAAGGTACATTTTTTCTGTTTAAGCATGGCCGATCAATTAACCAAGCTTGAAAAAACTGGAGGCGTGATAAAAGCATCTATTACCTCTATTGTTAAAAAGATCGAAGATGCATGGGTTTTGGAATCACCGAATTTTGAGGAAATAGAAGAAAATTTAGCTTAGCTGGAACAGAAAAGTGTTGACCTCAAACGGGAAGATGCCCAAATTTTATCGTTAATTAATGATGAGGATGAAATCGAAAAAGACGCAAAAGCTTCTATCGAATATCATGAAAAAATAACTTTATGGAAATTTAGAATAAACAAGAAATTGAAAAATAATAGCAAAAACGAAATTTCCCCCCGTAACTCACGTCGATAATAAGCATGCGGAAGTAGTTTCGCAATCTGTTAAACTCCCTACCTTAAAGATTGAGAAATTTTACGGCGAAATAAGTAAATTTCAAAATTTTTGGAACTCATTCAAAATAGCAATCCATGATAATGATTCACTGTCAAATATTGAAAAAATGAGCTATTTACAAAGTTATTTAGGCGGTAGCGCGTATAATTCCATCTCCGGGTTTGCGTTATCATATAAAAATTATTTGGAAGCTATCCAAATTCTGAAACAACACTTTGGCCGAAAGGATCTCATTGTCACGGCACACATAAATACTTTATTATCTTTGAAACCCGTATTGAAAACAAATGACGTAGTCGCTCTACGAAAATTATTTGATACCATTCAATGCCAAATAAGAAGTCTCAGGTCTTTGGACATTGAATCAAATGGATTTGATAACCTGTTGATACCTATAATTCTTAAATCCCTGCCAAATAATCTTTCGTTAGAATATAATAAGCAATGTATAAAAAATTCTAGTGACTCGCAATCAAGCATTGATGATTTGTTATTATTTGTTCGTACCGAAATAGAGTCGAGAGAAAAACAAAATTATTTAACTGGTAATTTAGATAACCCAAGGTCAAAACAATCATATAATAATGAATCGCCTGCATTTCGTAGACAAACGTTCGCTAGTGATAGAATTAATTCTGAAGTATCTCATATTTTAGCCACCGCTGAAACGTTTTGTATATTTTGTTCTTGTAACACTCATTCGACTGAGGAATGCAATAAATTACCCGTTGAGCAGAAAATAGCTAAATTAAGAGCTGAAGGGCGCTGTTTTTATGCTTAAAAAGAGGTAAACACGTCGCTAAAGTTTGTACCATAGAAAATAAAAAATGCACTAATTGCGGTAGATAACATAATGTTACGATATGTAGTTATTTATTTGGCAATGCCAATAAAGTTGATACGGAAGATAATTCGAATGCAAATGAAAAAGCATTCACTGCTAGAGTCAAATCGGATGAGATTTTTAATTTAAAAACACCGCGAAAAGAAACGAAATTAATTGAAACACTACCGACAGTAGATATCGGATGTGGTAATAAAATATTACATGGCGTAGTAGATAGTGGAACCCAAATTTCTATAATAAAGTCTGAATGTGTACCCGAATACTTTAAAAATCCTTGTGGTACTATAATATTGCAATCTGCATTTGGACACCAATTGAAAGCTCCTTTAATAAATATTCTATTGAGTATTGCAGTTGATAAATTAAACCCCAAAATATATCCTAATATTATGATAACATGTGCCGTAGTTGATAATTTAATTAATGATTTATTACTTTCCTTGGATACATAGAATGAATTAAATAATTTGAAGAAATATAATGAAAATGAAAAGGCATTAAATTGTAATGTTGACGCGATAAGTGACAATACGAAAGAAACCAAGACTGTAGATCTGTCTGCTTCAATTTTAGACCATGTGTCAGTTGAAAATGCGAATGCAAACGAGAATATTGATCATACACCTGGCGACGACTCTGATACTTTTATAAGTGATTCAGAGAAATTTAAATGGCACCAGAAAAACTACCCTTCGTTAAATCAGTGTTCGACAGCTAACAAAAATGAATTTAATAGCTTTTTCGTTCATGAGAATTTCTTATATCACTTGGATAAATTATTCGATGAGAGGAAAAATAACCCTCACCTGCGTACTAGTATTACACAATCGATCACGAAAGAAACTAATAATAATGAAAATGACATATGTACTGTTGCCGATTTAATCGTAATAGAGAGTGGAGATCAAATCGAAACGGAAATTCATTATAAGGAAGAAGATCCTCAAATTAGGCAAGCAGAAGAAATTTTACATAATTCAAAAGATTTAAAAGTCCAAAATTATTTGCAGAGTGAACACAATATTATGACTGATACTCCCATAGTTAACAATGTAACTTCAATTTTCGAACCCTCAAACTATGCAGTCACACCTGATGAAGAAACCGAATACGAAACCGCAATTTATGCTAAAAAGAATGCAAGTGCTTCGGATAAATATTTGATTGCGTCAGCAGACATGAAGGAAGAAAATATAAGACGAAGCATAATTTCTGAAAATAAAGATTCAAAAGTTGATGTCACGACAACAGAAGAATCTTACTCTATTTTCAATAATACAATGCCAGAAACACTTGATGGAAGTCCCGAATCCAGCACGATTGAATTCAGCGAGAAACAACCTTTTGTTTACGATGAAAATTCTAACTACATTATAGTCAATGGTTGTGTGAAATCACATGAAATAGCAAACAAAGAACCCGATGTATTCCTTAAGTTAAATCATCCTGACAACATGATGTTAGAAAAATACCAGAAGAGATCTAAGAAGATTGATGAGTTTACAGCGACTAAGGAAGTGACGATCGACGAAAATAAAAATGAAACTGAACTTTCTAAAAATTATGATAAAGTGAAAATAAAGGAAACTGTGAGGAAGAAACAGTATACACGTGATGGCTTTCGCCGAATGAACAATACATTTAGTACGGGAAGACGGCGAAAACGAGGAATAAAAAAATTTCTAGGTCATGTAGTAGGTTCCGGTATACATGCACCCGATCCCGAGTATCAGCGATACAAAACTTAGAAGTTCCCAAGTCAAAGAAAGATGTCAGAAGCATATTAGGTCTTTTATCTTACTACCGATCCTATGTTCCTTCATTCTCCGACATAGCTCGTCCATTGATTGAACTTACCAAGAAACGTGCCCCTAATGAAGTTACTTGGTCGGAGGATTGTGACAAAGTCTTTTTTGAGTTGAAACAGGCGATCAGTAAATCACCCATCTGTTATTCCCCGAACTTTCAGAAACCATTTATTATACACGCAGATGCTTCTTCGTATGCGATAGGCGCTTGTCTATCTCAAAAAGATGAAAATGAACAAGAGCACCCCATTGCTTTTACAAGTAAAAAGCTCTCTAAATGCCAAGAGGGTTATGCTACCATCGAAAAGGAAGCTTATGCTGTTATCTTCGCCCTGAAAAAGTTCGAACACTATATTTATGGTTCGCACGTAACTGTGGTGAGCGACCATAATCCTTTAAAATTCCTCACAGACTGTGCACCTCAAAATGCGCGCCTTCAAAGATGGGCCCTTGCACTTCAGCGCTTTCAAGCCCAAATAACGTACCGACGCGGGAAACTCCACGCGAATGCTGATTCTCTAAGTAAGCTACATGCCTCACATTGGACTTAAAAACTTTGAACATTCTCTCTCTTTTTTTTTCTGCGTTACAAGTTTGAACTTAAGAACTTTAACTTTATCCTAGAACTTTAAAATATTAGTATATTAGTGTTATAGTGTATTCTTTTTTTTTCTTTGATATTCTTTAAATGTTTGAATTTTTTGTATTAATATGCTTTACTTGTTTATTTAGATATTTACTAGATATTGATTTGTCGCAAAAGACTAAATCAAATTCTCGAAAGGGGGAGGTGTGAGGACTGCGGATGCCTTTTCTTGCTCTAGTAGCGCCCCCTTCTGGAGAAACAAAAGAGCGCGGCAGTAGAACTCAGAATGTCAGCGAGTAAGAACGTCGTCTGACATATAAGAAAACAGAAGATATTATGAAAATGGCCGTGAGTAAATGTTACCGGTCATGAATATTGAAAAATATGATTAATCCTCTATGTTTATTTAATGTACCTGTCCTTGTCATCTGTATCTGTCATCGTTACGTCGTTGTTTTATTAAACTTGTGTTCGTCGTTAGAAAGGCCTGTTTAATTAGAACACTCCCACATTCAGAAGAGTCTTCACAGCGACTGAATATAGCATTATTAATAGAAATGAAAAGTTTGGTGTTCAATGATGGCTCTGCCGAAAGAAGCAATCGAAGATTAGTGATTATTTCAACAAGATTCAGTAAACTACTGAAATGTCTTTTGATAAATGATTTACATGCCAAGGCGACTCCAATGATTTCTTTTAAGTTTTTAAAATATTTTTAATAAATATTTTATGTTAAAATAACTTCATGTGTACTTTTCTTATGTACCTTTTTTCTACTCTGTTCCATTTCCTAAAATTTATGTCATGGGTGCAGTAATACTTAAAAAACTTCCGTTTTCGATATTAAAGGTAACAAACTCCTTAGAAGAATAAATTTTTACGATATATTTAAAAAATGGTTCTGGTAGACCATTAATTGAGTTGTACGTTTTATTGAGTTATATATTTTGTTGTCCGGTTCCAAGCAAAACGTATAACTAGAGTTCCACTGTAATTAAGTTGAAAGTTTTGCCTTCTCAGGATCTCTGCTCTGAGCTGTTCAACGTTTATGGCTCACGGGAATTTTCCAGTCAGCCAAGGCTAACTGTACGGCATTCCTTGAAGATTCAATAATAATAATAATTAGAACAATAATAATGATATTTATAATAATAGTTATAATAATAATAAAAATAATAATAATAATGAAATATATTTTTCGCCATTTCAGACCTTTCAGGTTCTTTTAACCGAGTTGATACCAGAAAAATTTTATCTAAGATTTAAAAATAAAATTCATGTCAATCCTGAAAACCATATCAAATTAATTTAAAGAACAAATACTTACATTTGAAAGCTTATTAAATTTCTGTTCAGTTGTGTATATGAAACTCTCAAGTTTTGACTTTTCTTGGGAATGAGAAATCGTATTCAACAATTTAAAAAGAAACTAATTTCATAAGAAATTGATTAAAAAGTAGAATCAAGAAGAAGTACATAAAAACGAAAAATTCACTTTAAAAACAGATTTTGATACAAAGAAAAACTGCTTGAAAGCTTTTAATTTAATGCATCTGAAAAAACAGCATATAACAAAAAACTAATCTAGATTATGTTATCCTAAAAATTATATAATAATAATAATAAAACTTCCTTTATCGAGAAAATTTTTTCATAACTGTTCCAGGTAAAGAAAGTTAATTATGAAATTTCTGTCCATTTTCAAAATATTTTACAATTTAGGAAACATTTTCTTTTACATTCGCAATTCAAGCAAAAAATTAAATAGTAATGAAGAGGAAAAAGGGTTTTGCATCATTGATAAAAATGTATTTAGTTTTTGTTAAAATGTATTCCATTTTTTAAATATATGGTCATTTGTTAATTAGAACTCAATCCAATTTGTAAAAAACGTTCTCCAACAAAAATTATAATTATGCAGAATTTGTTTTAAAGTTTTATTTTTTTAATTTATATTCATAACTTTGGAAAACAGTAAACAACAAAAAAAAAATTATATATATATATATATATATATTAACAATTTCTAAAGAGAATACTAGAGGGGGGGGGGGGGGGGGTCGGAGCAAGAGAGTGCCAAGCCACATTTTTGAACTTTTGAGATATTTCAATTTGAAAATTTGATCAAATACTTAAATCAAGATATAGTATAACCTAAAGTTTTTTCGCCAATGTCTTAGTAACATTTGAGATATTCTGAGTAACAACATGGCATTATTTTAATGATATTACTATTACGTTTTTTTCAACTTAGCTATCTTCATTAAAGGCATAAACATCTGCGGCAAAAACGAAACCTTTCACATAGGCTGCCACCAAGTGACATTAGAAACAAATTATATGTTGGATATTATAATATCATATATTCTAATACAAGCAAATCTTGTGTGTGTGTGTGTGTGTGTGTGGTTATGCAAATTTTATCTTAAAAACGGCTCTAACGATTTTGACGAAATTTTGCATCCTACCGTTTTGGGGCACCAGAAAACGATTGGGCTAGCTCACATGTTCCAGAAAATTCGATTAGTGGGTCATTTTGGGTCATTTTGGGTCATGGTCAAGCTAATTATATCTAAAAAACTGTTCAAACGATTTTGACGAAATTTTGTATCCGACCCTTTTCGGGCACGAGAAGACTATTGGGCTGGGTCACATGATCGAGAACTTTCGATTAGGGGGTCATTTTTGGGTCAACGCGGGTCAAATTAATTTTATCTAAAAAACGGCTCTAACGATTTTGATTAAATTTTGTATTCTACGAGTTTCAGGCACGAGAAAATCATTGGGCTAGGTCACATTTCCGACAAAATTAGATTAGTGGGTCATTTCTGGGAGATTGTGGGTCAAGCTAATTTATCTAAAAAGCGGCTCAGACTACTTACACTAAATTTTGCATCTTATGGTTTTCGGGCACGAGAAGACTGTTGGGCTAGGTTACATGTTCGAGAAAATTCAATTAGTGGGTCATTTTGGTCATGGGTCATCATGGGTCAAGCTATTTTTACTTAAAAACGGTTCAGACTATTTACACTAAATTTTTGCATCCTATGGTTTTCGGGCACGAGAAGACTGTTGGGCTAGGTCACATGTTCGAGAAAATTCAGTTAGTGGGTCATTTTGGTCATGGGTCATGATATTTGAACTCAAAATTAATTTTGACCGAGCGTAGCTCGGTCTTCCCTGCTCGTGCAATATTAAGCAACAGATTTCAGTGTTAAATTTATTTCACCAAAAATGTCGCTTGGCACTTTCTTGCCCCGATGTGATCTGTGATCTGTGATTTTTTTGTTGTGACTGTTTTTGTGACGCTATTGAAAGGTATGACTAGTAAATTCAAGAAAGTGTCTCGAATGATTAGATGTATGCATCTATTATTTAGTTATTAAATATAAGGGAATTTTACTTTCAATTATTGCCATTAGTTTAAAATGTTGCAGTACTAAAAATATAAATATAATAAAAATTATCGTTTTCTAAGAGAAAATTTATCGAGATGATACAATAATTTTAAAAATATATATAATAAAGATTTTTCTGAACAAATTTCACTAACAGCTTTAATTTCACTCGTAAATATCTTGTGCGTAGAATATTTCTGTTCAACTTAAGAGTTACTGATGTATAATCAGAATATTTAATCTTCTTTAAAATTTATAACTTTTAAAATCCACAGAAAACCTGCTTTTAAATTCGCATTTCAGTTAAATGATTTAATGAGCAAACAAATAAACAGGTTTCTAACTAATTGAGGGCAATATATTTCAAACAAATGGTTTTTCTCTCATCATATATGCAATTTATTAATTATAATGTAAGCCAAATTAAAAAAGAAATGATTAGGTATAAAATTAAAAGTTGCGATAAAATTTGTGAAGTTGTATTCATTGATATCTTACACCCAAATAAGTATAAAAATAAAAATAGGTTTTTTAAAAGCATTCTTTTAGAAGCATTCAATGTTTATCTTAAAAGTCCCACCTAATTTCACGACTGTAATTTATGTTGTTCCAAATAATCTCTATTAGAGTATGCTAATTTGGGATGGACCGCAATTATGGAAAATTCATCGCTTTGATTTACGCTTGATAGAAAGCGTAAACTAGTGAATTTATTAAATTAATTATATTTTTTTGATTAGTTTCGTTTTTAAGATATGGCAGCAGAAATAAAAAGCATTATTTCACCTATACCTATTTAGGGTTTCTAAATTGTCTCCACAACACATAATCATAATTTAATTACTATTAAACTAGCAATTCATAAAAGCGTATACATTTTTAATATAAGGTAAAGCCAGGAGAGATGGCGCGCTCGGAGAGATTGCGCACATAGAGGTTTGGGGAGGGGGTGGGAGGAGTAGAGTGAGCGCGCAGCGATTCCAGGTAGTTGTACAACAACAGTAGTGGAGTGTCTACTTGAAAGTGCACGTTGATTGCTTTGAGCGTCTAAGATAAAGTATTGCTATTTTGTTTTGTTTTCCCAAAGTAAGGGCTTGAATTTTCATAGCTATTCATCAGAATTTCTATACAATGTCAATAGTATAAAATATTTTAAACTTAAACGATTTCTCATAAGCTACTAATCTAGAGTAACAATGTGAACATCAACGGTTCGTTTTAGAAGATGTCATATTTAAATAAAAGGCCACGCAATCTCTCCTACCGAAATTGGAGAATTTGCGCATCTGCTACTTAGGAGAGATGACGCAGTGTTCCCATTAGTTTCCAAGCTAGGAGAGATTACGCAGCTTATTGGTAAATTTGCATAAGAAAATGAAATATGAAAATGGACTAATTTTAAGTTAAACGTGTTATTAAGTAACATAATTTTATTTTGTAATCTTATCTGGGTTTGCTTTTTCTGATTCTTTATTTTTTTTCCTTTAATTCAATTTTTTTAATCGTTTTTTAAATTATTTCCTTTTTCTGGTTCTTTAATCATTAGGTTGAAATATTCACTCCTAATGCAATAATATTTGTTCACAAAAACCTTACAACAATGTCATTGAAGTGTAATTATTATTGTTAACAATTTAATTGTAGTTATTATTAGTAACAATCTCTCCTACACATGTGCGCAATCACACCAGCCCTGTACGGACAGATTGCGCAAAATAACTTTCTTGGTTTTATTACAACTGTTCTATTAAATTGCAACATAACAACAAAATAGCAATGGAAATGCATAAAAAACAAATGAAGTAAAAATTATTCATGAATAGTTTAGCAAAAAATTAATATTTAGGTTTTTTATTGCTATTCTTTTGAATTGTGCGCAGACTATCCTAGCTTTACCTTATTACATTGTTTAATTTTTAATTATGTTTTATTTTCAATTTTTTTTTTGTAGTTTATTAAATTTTTGTAGTCATTGCTTCCGTTTTGAAGCCAGTTGGCATATATTTAACGTGGCTTAACGCATAATTAACTTCCCTGTGTTCTAATTCGTATACGGTTGTAACCATAAAAAATATTTGGCAATTTATCACCTGCGGCTGGCTAACGGAAAAAATGCCTTAAAAACAATTTATTAATTTATTATTATTAAATTCTAAAGATATTAAAATATTGCATTGTCATCGGAAACACACCTGTGTACATAATTTTTACAATTCCAGCCATCAGCAAGTGAGTAAAAAAAAATGGACTGCAAAATTCAAGCTTTACATACGTGAACCAAGTTAAGCTAAATAACAGAGTGTAAAAATGAAAATACATTTTTCAAAGAAAAGTGCAATTCAAATTCTATTTGATCAAATTTTGAATTTTAAAGTTGTCTACAAGCGAAACTATTGTTTAGAAAGTTATGAAATTTTGTGGAGGACATAATGAAGGGATGGGAATTTGTTTGAGCGAAAAAAAAAATTAGTTGAAAATTTCGCCGCCAGAGGGTGTTTTTTAATGATTTTTACATTCAGATACATTTGCGATAGTTTGCAAATTTGATTACAACAAAAGATGTTCAACAAAACTTTTGCACGACATGTTCTTAGCATTTCCCAAAACACACTGCTGTCAACTGTGGAACATACTATCTTACGATTGCAGATGGTAACTGAAAATGATGGCCGTCATGAGGAACATGATATGTTGTAATAACATTTTTAAACTATCTAAATATGTAATTCGTTAAAAAAGCCATCTGGTGGCGAAATTTTGAACTAATTTTTTTCCGTTCAAACAAATTCCCATCCCTTTATTATCTGCTCCGCAAAATTTCACTACTTTCTAAACAATTGTCTCGTCGGTATACAACTTTAAAATAGGGTCGTTTAATTATGGACACCCTGTATATATATATATATATATATATATATGATTTTTACGCGACTTTAAACAAAAGATATTATGCAATTCCTTTGTCTACTTCTTATGTATGTCTACGTTTTATTTCTGAATATATGCTCCGATTTTAATTTTTTTTTGTTGTTGTTAACCCGTAAACTCCACACTGGTACGAATTCCCTCTAACTAAAATTTCAAATCTCGGCATTTTTTTAAAAACATCTTTTCATTAACTTGCATTTTTCTTTAACAAAAGCAAATTCTTGATAAAAATAAATATCACAGTTCGGTTCGTCATTAAATTTTGTATAGGAATCGTGTGTTATATTACATTAACACTATATTGCCAACAAAGTTGTACGCAGTTGAATTTATAGACTTCCAAATTGCACTAGTTTGGAGTGTGCGGGTGCTGAACGGAAGTGTGGAGTCCACGGATTAAACGGACTTCTTTAGATGATTGTCCCATGTAAATTTCATCTAGATGAAATAATGGCACGTTTGTCTCATTGTCTGAATTTTTTTTTTCTTTGCCAATCTATTTGTTTTAAAAATTAGCTAATGTCCTTGAAATTTGAATATGTTGTTAAATCACACAGTAGTAATTTACATTTTTAGAATAGTCATTATTTTCTGTTTAGTTTCTTTTACAGAGAGTCGTCAAAAATTTTGATATATGATACTGCTGCTGTGATGATGCAGTATGGTGATACTGCATGTCAAACATGGACGATGCTGCAAAAATGTGATTTAAGTAATTACGGATAACAATTAAAGGTTATCACAAAGGTTATCACTATTGTGCCAAATCACTCTCGCTTAAATTTGTCTCCTGGCATGCCTGCATTTTTTTTACATATATACTTTGCCTAAGAGGAAGCAACAACCACTGGAAGTCTGTTGGGGAAAAAACCGTCGGTCAATCCAACCAGGGTAAACGATTTAAAGCTATCCGATATACTGTACAGTGTACAGAGCGCAGATGAAAATTGTTTCAATTAAAAAAATTCCTTTCGAATTTTTGCATTTAGTATATTTTTTTAGATTCACCACTAACTACACTGAAAAGCATTTTTGATACTTTCGTCAGAACCCGATTAAGATATTCCGGGGCCTAAGGCCCATGAGCTTTTCAAGAGCCCCCCCCCCCCCCTCAAACCAAAATACTAACTAAAAATGTTTTTTGGGAGTATTCGGAAATGTTTGCCGCATTTTATAAAAATGCTCGTGAAACTCAGGTGTTAAGATAATTTTTTTCCTCTTCTTAAATATTTCTTTAAAAATATATCCCATAAAAAATATTTTCTCTACAGCATTCCTAATTTAAAATGTTTTTATAGAGCAGAAAAGCACAGGCAAGAAGTTTATAGGGGTATGTGTATCTTAGATAGCGAAGATTGAAATAAAAAAAATTCTGGGGAATTTTTTTCTCAATAATTTTACTCATTTTGAGGCCCTTGACTCCAGTGGTCCCAAGTCCATGGCCTAGTTGGACTGTGCGGTTATCAGGCCTTGACTTTCGTATTGGACACATGCCAGTGGTCAATCACTATTTATTTGGTATTTCACTATTTATAGAAACTTTTGTTATTTTGATTATATCAGCGTTTAAGCTTGTAGTTTCATTATACATCTATTAAATTCGTGTTTTATTTTTTTATTTGTGAAATGGCAATTTCGTTTGGAAATTTAATTATGGAATTTTATATGAAAACAAACAAATGCTTAATTATTTACATTGTTTTAAGTGCAAGTAGGTTAATCTTCCGTAATTGTGTTTCTGTGTATATTTAAAATTACCCATGCTGAGAAATTATTTTCTAAACCATTAAAAGTAAGTAAATTAAGATACAGTTTTCAAACAAATTCCATTTGAAAGTACATTTTTTGTTCTATTCGGCGGTGCGCTGGTTAGAAGTTATAAAAAGTGCAATAAAATCAAAAGTTATTGGGCAGGTCATTACCATTTACAATATGACTCGACGTCAGCACTACTCAGGAACATATTTTTGCTTTATAACATAAGTAGAACATAAAACCTATCAAGGGAATAAAACACTTTAAAAAATGTTGCACAGTTATTTTAATCAGCGGAAACGAAACTCCAAAGTAAAAAAACGCGATTTCCTTAAAACTAGTCTAGACAAATTGAGGCTTTTATGTGCTGAAAGCCACATATGTAAATTCATAGAAAATTCTTTTTTTTATCAGTAAATACATATATTTTTTCTGTACGTTAATTTATCAAAGAAGTAAAATGGATACTTTTTCGCTGCTGAACATTCATTTCGTTATTTTAAACTTCATGTTCACATTCTATCTGTGCAGTACATATTTTATTCATAGATATTTCGTAATAAGTTATAAACATTTTATTAAAAACAATCTTAGATTAAAGCTAATATTAACCCTTTATTCCTCAAATTATGAATGAAGGAATTGGCCCACCTCAATAATTATTTATATTCCCGTTTGAATATATATTAGAAAATTCGTATAATAATAATATGAAATTTAGATTTAGAAGTTTTTTCATTAAAACTCATTTAATAATTTGGTAGTTATAGCTCTTTTTGAAAAATATTTACAAGGATATTTAGATTAATTATTAAAAAATACTGCTATGGAAATCTTGCAGTTCTTTAAAAAAAAAAACTATTCTAAATAGAGGTATTGTTACCACAAACCACAACCTAAAACTCGTTTACAGCAATTGTAGCTCATAGAGAGTGCTGTAACCGAATTATTTTGTTTGTCCCTGTAAATGAACGATAAACACTATGCACACCCTATTCCATAGTAAGCATCTTGTAGTGTACCTTACAGATGTATATCAATTGGAATATGTTTAAAATATTGTACCAAAATATAACGGAATTATTTTGAGTGCTCCATTAAAGAAATTAAAAATGCTACAAACTTCATTTTCAAAAACAAACATGCCATTTTAAACCTCAATAACATATATCATTTACATGACAATCCGAGTATATTATCGTGAGGTAAAACATGGACAGACAGGCGACCAGACAGATAGATAGACTGACAGAAGTACAGGCAGACAGTACTTAAAAGTACTCTCGGCGCATAAAGGGTAATGTTACGGCAAGGCATATCTCTTTCAAAAAAGCTCTTGCTTTTACTTACCCATCATACGTTGAATAGAGTAAATATAAAATCGTTTTAAAAATCGAAAAAATAATTGACGTATTTACACGTTTCAGACACTGGAGATTCCGAAAAACATATTTTTAGAAAAAAAAATTGTCGTGTGTCTGTAAACGCTCTATCTTCCGAAAAATCTGAGATAGAGACTTGAAATTTGGTTTGTAACTTAGTATGTAATAATGAGAAGAAGCCTATTGAATTTCAGTCACCTTGATTATCCGCAACTATTTTCTCAGACTTTCGAAATATTTGTTCTGATAATATAATATAAAAACTTTCAAATTTTTTCTTTTAAAGATATAAAATACAATAAAATACAATAAAAAATCATAAATTTTGTATAAATAATGAAGTCGATCAGATTATTAGTTGCCGAGATATTTGTAATCCCATTTTCCACACTCTTTGATTTTTCATGACCCTGTATTTCATTAAAATTTCAATTCAAAGATATATTTTAATTGGAAATGGGACGCTTAATCCGTCGCAGTAAACTGTTAGTTAATAGGATTATTATTTTTAGAGTTATAAGGATGTTTCTCTTACGCAATTCAGTCGTAGTGCATTGAAAGTTTATGACCCCATCAAGCCACGATTTTATTTGAATTACAATGCATTTTATAAATAGTTTACACATGTTTCATTTTAATATTTTATATTATGCATATCCATGATGGGTATGGGTAAGCATTACGGTGGTCCCCAACGGCTAGTTTTGTATAACAATTTGTACAATTTTAAACCCTTTTACAAAGCATATGCAATTGCTTAGAAATCTTAGTAAATGTTTGTGTTTTTTATATACAAAAACAAAATTCAGCACAATATAAACAAGAAAGAAAATTCATGTGTCAAACACAGATTATGAAACACTTTCCAAGATATTCATAATACTGTAAAAAATACTTCCCGTTCAATATGGTGAAAGAGATATCTAAAAACAAAATTCGGAAAACGCATTAACACATTTAAAAACCCAATTTCAGTAAATATTGTCAAAAGTCGAAAAAAATATTCAAATTCATTTGTACATCCCTGTATATGGTCGATTGTTTTGTATATATACTTCATGGTATGCTAAAATTTTTTTCAGTTAGGAAACGCATAACACAGTTCAAAATTCCCTTTGAGGAATTTCCGTCAATAAACGGAAATGAACTCGACTTCTTGGGTTCAGCCCTGTATATGATCTAAAGAATTCATACACATCCAGTAATATGCAACAAATTTGTTAAATTTAAAGACGCATACCACAAATAAAAACGCACTTTCAGCCATTATCGCTCACAGACAGCAATGCAAACGAAATCTTTTGCGTGCCCCTGTAGATAAACGATTAAATGCTATGTAGGCCATAGTCTACACTGAGAAAAATGACACTTTCAAATCTGAGTAAATCGATGTTTTCCTTTTCATTTATGAAACATTCTGTTTCAAATAGGAAGACTCAATGCTTTCAATTCTGAAATACCAGAAATACTCAGAATATTGAAACGTGGACATACTCGAAACTGAGCGCATAGAGGTCAATTTATACTCATATTTGAAACATGGACCTACTCAAAAATGTTTAGAATCAGTTCAAACTCTTTAAAACATGGAAATACTCAAAAATGAGCACATAGAAGTCAGTTCATACTGATTTTTGAAACATGGACAGACTCAAATAGAAGCACATGATGTTTTATTCTTGAGTATGTGCATGTTTTCAGAAATGAGTACATACATGTTTCAAACTTGAGTCATTTTGATTTGGAGCCATTTTGACTATGCGACATTTGAGTGGTTTTTGCTCAGTTTTGAAAATGTCGTTTTTATAGTGTATATAGAGTAAACATTTTGTGCTGCACCTCAATTTCAATATGTTTAAAATAGAGTAATATCATTAAAATGCGTTGCAAACTATTTCCCCCTAAATAACATAATGTAACGAAATTCTTTTGAGTTTCCCTGTAAACGGATGATAAATGTGATACACTTCATGTTCAATACCAAATGCCATAGAAAACCTCAATAACATATGCCAATTACATTGAAATCCGAGGATATTTGCTCGAGTTCGGACAGTCAGAGAGACGGCCATGCAGCCAGACTAACCGAATTCATAAACACTTTTCAACTATGTTGGAAAGTGTGAAAAAAAATCTAAAGTTGAAAAAAAATCATTTTGTTTTATTTATTACTATTATTATTTTTCGATATTTTAGATTATTTTTTTATGTGTGTGTGTGTGTGGGGGGGGTAAACAGTAGAAGAAGTAGAAGGAGACACTCATTTCGTGCCATCACATATTCTTCTAGCTTACCTTTTAAAAAATAATGCATATTTTTTGCATTTTTATGCAGTTTTAGTCCTTTCCATAGCATAGCTGTGAAGCTTTACACTTTTTTTCAATGTTATGTAATAAAATAAACATTTTATTAAACACAATTTCTGGTACAAAACACGCTTATTTCACTTGAAAAAAGTGTAAAGGTTTGAATCCATATTTCAAAAAATGAAAAGTTTCTCTTTAGTAAATGAAAAGTCTGTTTGTTTGATTTATAAGCATAAAAATTTCAATAATAATAATTCAATAATTTCAATTTCATAAACCTGTGCAATCTTAAAAAGAATAAAATTAATTGAAAATTTAAATTTAGAAAAAAAATCTTTCATTTTATTATTTCTTAATTATTACATGGTTTAAATTTTATTTATTATTTGTGTTAGAAAAAGTTCAAACCGTTAAAAAAAAGAAAATCATTTTATATTATCACATACCCTGCAGATTCCCATTGAAATGATTTTTTCAGAAATATCTCACACGAATCACATGAATCTCTTGCATATTTTACGAATTTTTAGACGTTCTTTCAAATATTAAGCATCTGTATTCTTCATATTCAAAAACACAATCCAGCGAAATATTGAAAAAGAAAAAGAAAAATCTTCAAACATATACGAAAATTGCTTTTTTACTGCTATGTTTTATTACATGTTTCAGAATTTATTTAATATGTTATAATGGACTAAGTGTAACCCGAAAGAAAAAATCCATTTCATATTATCACAGAACCTCTAAATCCTCATAAAAAATATTACTGTTGCAAATTTACTCTCTCAAAAGGAAAAATATTAGGAAATTAGAAAAATCATTTGTTTGATTAAAAATAGCTGAAATGTATTTACTAAAGATATATTTAAGTAAATGGAATTTATCTTATTTTTAATCGAAATTTATAGTTTTCGTGTTTCCAGTTTTTATCATGACACTATTTCATTTTGAAAGACAGTTTTTAGAAAACAGAAAAGAACGTTTTAAAAATTAAAGACTTTAAAAGAAATTTAATTTTATCCCAAATGGGTTTTGAAATTTAAATGCGATTAGTAAAAATATAAGATTTAATCTTCCAAGTGGCTGCAGAATGATTATGTATTACACATTAATAGAAGAAGTAACTGCGTATTTTTGTCAGCGAATATTTTTTGTCAGTTTTTATACCTGAAAACCTCTTAAAAGACAATTTTAATTTATTTATTTTACTATTATGCGTTTTTTATTTTAGCTTAGGAGATCGGAGCCTCCTGACAAGAAAAAAAAACAGTTTCATTTATTTATGTTCCTTTATTTCTTCTCTGTATTTCTTTATTTATATGTTGTTAAAAACATATATTCGAATATTTTATATTTCTTAATTATTAAATTTTAAATCACTTCTAAGTTAAAAATTGTTTTCGCAAGGAGCTCTAACACAAAAATCATAATTTAGCTTACTTATCCTCTTTAATAAAAAGGTATGCGTTGCTGACGACTGGGATTTTCGATAATCGTTGCCACAGATTAATCTCGGAAAATGAAACATTTGAAGTTGCTGAAAAAATTAATAGCTCGAAAAGTATTTGTCAGAAAATTGTTACACAAACTGCGTTAGAAAGGAAAAAAATTGTGTTTTTCTTGATATAAATTTCAAATCTAATGATTATGCCGTTTGTCTAATATTGAATTTCAAAAACTACCAAATTTTACAATAGAGTAGCAAAGCAAAAACTTCAAGCATAAAAAGATAATGAAAACGGAAATGTGTTCTGACGTATGTATACTGACTATAGCACGAGTCACAAATTATAGTAACCTCATTCTGGTAAAATATAAGAGTGAATTATGATGTCACGAGTGCATGATTTTTATTTAATTCTCGACAAATAGCATATTTTAGTCCACCTCAGTGAGGCATATAAATTTCACTATATTTGAAGTATTGTAACTTCATTAAAATCCAACGAAAATGCCGAATGGATTTTGTCGGAATCTTCACTGTTAGTTAGACGAGTTTTCAAGGACAGTTATAGTATATAGCATATCATTTTATCGTTCTTTACCAAATTTTACTGTAAATGAGCAATGAAAAGAGTTTGTTCTTAACAGCCCAAATTTTGTCTGACTTATTAAAAATGTAATAACACAATGGCGTTCGTATTGTTTTCAGAAATGCAGAATGACCAAGTAATAGTCCATATGGTTTTAAAACACAAGGTCAAATTCAAGGTCATTATTTCGTTAGATTAAAAGTGATTTAAGATAAATTGACCAGCGTAGCGGGCGTAGCTTGCTAGTAGTTGTAATAATGTGTGTCGTCATCTGTTAACAGTTTTCGAATATTTCCGTGCTTTAATGTATAATTTTGACATTCGATATTAATAAATATTTAATGGATGACAAAGTATTTTAAACAACATTCATCAACATTCTCTGATATTGATGGCATATTACAGTGGCACGATTGTATCACAATCATTCCTCATATACCATTATATCAAATCAGCGCAGTAATCAATCGGCAGAGTCAGGAAGGGGGGGGGGGGTGAAATTTTTGATGGTGCAAATTTACAGCTTTTCTTTTAGCCTTCTACTTTAAGGAGATATAAATATAGACAGAAGAAAGCAAATCCCTACTGTCATAAAACTTTTGATTATAAAATTCTTAAATGTAATAAATGATGTTATTCGTATTGAAAGATTATGAAGTCTAGACGGGGCTGAAGACATTGCTAGAAGGAACTCAGCCTACCCTGCCCCCATCTGATTGCGGCCCTGTATCAAATTCAGACACTTAATTGTCTTAATTTCTAAATGTCCTCTTTTAAGACATATCATATTATTCATACATTTTTCTCAGTTCTTTTATACACTGATCATAAGTTCAGACATCTATGATGTCTGAAATTTCACATTCAGACACTTAAGTGTCTGAATTCCATTTTCAGACACATATGCGTCTGAATTTAAGACGCCTCTATTTGCAGTGCAGGATGTTTCACGAAGGACCCCTAACTTTGAAAATAAAAAAACTCGGAAACGGTGATAGATAGAAGCATGAAACCAGTGGTATGTTTATTAAAAAACCCGTAATAATCTGATACTGAAACATCAAAAATTTAGTAACAAATTGCACCAATAGATGGCGCTACAGGTGGCATAACCATCAGTAGGCTGTATCACATCAAAAGTGATTCAAAATGTGCACATTCCACACAACACACATGTCAAAAAAGAAGAATGAAATTGTCAGCGACTGTCTGTATTATGCCACCGGAAATCAACACACAAGCTTGACAAATAGCCCCCTCCAGCTCGTCGAGTATTAAAGGATTGTTGCTGTAAGCAGTGTCTTTCAGTGTCACTTCCAGAATTTCTTTCACTATGCGCTAATAGCGATCACGTTTCAACGACGAAATCTCCAACGACTGAACGTTCTTGGAGTCAGAGCTCTCTTTATGGAATCCGTAAAGCTGCCTGCAACGCCATCTATCGGCGCTGTTTTTCACTACAATTCTGAGGTTTCTGTATCAGGGTTTTTAAATAAACATACCACTGGTTTCATGCTTCTATCTGTTACGGTTACCGAATTATTTATTTCTAAAGTTAGATGTCCTTCGTGAAACACCCTATAATTGATATACAGGGTGTCCGAAAAGTCTGGAAACGGTCGAGTAACTGGAGAAATATACATCGGATTTAAAAACGGCAAAATGCATGTTCAATATGTTTGACAAATATATTTAGGGATATCAAAGTGGCTCCCCAACTCTGCACCCTCTGGGGAAAAGGAGGAAAACTTTGAAAGCTTAAATTATAACCCCCCACCCCTTTTTTTATTGCAGATGCGTATTCTACGGAAAAAATACGTAACTTTTGTATTTAACATTTTCTTCGAAACATCGTAGATGGCGCTGTAATCGAGTAAAATGAAGTGAGAATCGTTACCGTTGTAATGTCTGGAAACGCTAGAATAACTCGAGGAAACATCGGATTGAAAAACGGAAAAATGCATGTTCAATAGTTTTGAAAAATCTATTTAAGGGTATCAAAGTTTCCAGTTTTCTAAAATATTAAAAAGGAGCGTCAGATAATAAGGAAATCACCTTCACTCAATAGATGGCGCTGACTTTCACATGGGCGAAAATCTTCTTTTTCTAGCAGCCCCATTTTCTTGGAAACGTCACTTCCTGTTTGAAGCCGATTCCGGGGAAACACAGACACGCTGTGCCAAGTAAATGTAAGTTAGAAGATTAGAGATTAGCTTTTGGCTACAGATCTGTATAGGGGATGGGTTTGGTTTTGGACTTTACTTTCTGGGGGACTCCGGAACAAGATGGTTTCATTCGGGCCGGGACCGGGCGTGAAAATTTCAGCTCATGCAGACCTCCAGCGCGGTTTAAGCCAGTTTTTATTTATTATTTTTTTTTATAGTTATCGATTAGTCAATTGTAATCTCATGTTATTGAGAGAAACACATGGTTTAGCTATAATTAAAAAGGGATTTTGTAATGTTACAGGAGGTAAATATCTGCGCTAAATAACGCTTTTAAATTAAATGATCTAGATTAAGAATTTCCGCAATATTGATATGTTTTAATTATATTTCCTCAAATTTGGAGTTACATTGCTAATGTATTTAGCTATCCAAACAAATGGTTCAATTTCGGGGGAAAGCATTGTACATCAATATTTCTGCTTACCCATATCAGTAGAAACCCAGTAATCTGAACCGAAATTGAAAAAATAATAATAATTAAGATTAAGCGAAGCTTTGTAAGATAAATATAATTAAACAGAAAAAATTATTTAGAATTTTAAATATATGATAATTAACAGTAAATATATTTAATAAAATGTTATTACATAATGCATTTCTTTTATTTACTGACTTAAATTTTTTGCATATACATTTTATTTATTTAAGGCTGTTCTGAAATCTAAGCTGTGCACTTTCTAACACATTTTTTAATTAATTTTTATTCACAAACTTATTAAGAAACTATGTAATAATTTTTTTTTTTCGTTTTCCTGTAAAGGCAAAATATTTTCAAATAATGCTGTCAAAGTTGTCATTTTAAACTGAATTTTCGGACGCGACAGCGCAGGAAAGGAACAAATTGCCGTCCTGAGACAATAATCACTTATAGCTAAAGGTGTAATTCCTTTATTTGAAAATATAGAACTTTTCGATTCCAAATTATTTCAATAAACATGCTTGCAAGTATTATTCTTTTATGCTTAAAAAGGAATAAGAAAATCACTAGCAACAATACATTTATACTAACAGTACCATTTGATACACGTTAAAGCTACATCTACGATGTTTGCATAGCTGCCAACCTTTACGCTGTTTTCCTTCTACTATTTTTGAACATCAAAATCACCTTAAAGTGATAAAAAGTTTAAAGCACAGTTTGATTTATTACACGAATTATATAAATTAAAAATAAATTACAAAATAACTGTGATAAGATACCAAATTTTTTTTTTTAATATTATATATATATATATATATATATATATATATATATATATATATATATATATATATATATATATATATATATTACTTGAGTTGCAATTATACCAAATTGCATGTATTTTAATGTTTTATATATGCTTTCATTTTAAGAATAAAAATTTATTTATGTAGTTTTTCATATTTTATCATACAATAAGTTATAATTTCTGACTTCCTCGTACTTACATATGCTTTAAAATTTTACATTAGTTAATCATATGTATTGTTTCTGTTGCCAACATCCCTTTTTCTATCCATTTACAAAATGCACAAAAATGAATGAACTATCATTCAAAAGGTTTTTGAACCGGCTTCTGACATAGTATACTCACATTTCTTTAAAACATGTTTTTTGATTAAAAATTAAATCAGCATTGTTTTTTTCAGTGAAATGATTTTTTTTCTCTAATCATTGTTGCCACAAAAATAAAATACTACATTATAGCATGCTCAACAATAATTATATATAAAAAAAAATAGCACAATAAAAAACAAAGCGGGACGCACGGGTTTATTTTATATTTATGATTAAAAAGCAAAATTCAAATTCAAATGTTTGAGGAAAAAGACACCATCGAATCGATCGATCGCAGCAGTGGTATTTTACATGTAGTCTAAAATGTATGCTATGTTATATTATATTAAATTCTATTTTATATGTGCTCATTTTTTTTTTTTTTTGTCCGTGTTTTTCACAAAGCGGATGACGTCATCTTCTAATGAAGTTAAAATACGATTGTTATTTTTTTTCCCTCGTGCGTGGCTCTTGCTATCTTTGATCAGTTTTTATTTTAACTTTGATGGAATGAATGACATGATATTCTGGCTTGACTAATGTTGTTTGCAGATATTTTCGTCCTTAATTTTTCTTTAGAAGTTTAAACCTGCATCTAAAAAACCCCCTGACGGCTCGGCCTACAGGCACAGGTAGATTTCGAAGACGCAGACCGTGGGGCGCTTGTTTATAGAGAATTGCAGAAGAAATGACCTTTTTGTCATGATGCTGCAGTTGGGACCGTCCACTTCGAAATCTAAATGTGTTTGTAGGCGGAGCAGGCAGGGATTTTTTTGTTTTTATTTTTTATTTTATTTATTTATTTTGCTGTAAGGGTTGGTTTTATAAAAAACTTGTCAGTATAAAAGTTTTAGATAATATTAAGAGGATTTATCATAAATTTCAGCGGATTTGATATCTTGTGAATTGACGAAATTATGAATTTTTTTCTTCTTAAACCCCTAGCTCCCCCCCCCTCCCGGAGACCATTTTTAATATCAAAAATCTACATAAATTTTCGGCCTTTTTACTAGAAGTAATAATAACTTTAAACGGATTCGATACGTATCCTAATTAAGAAGTTATGTTTTTTTTTCACAAAAAGGCCCCCCATTCTCCCCCCCCCTCCCTGGTTCACTTTTGCCCATTCACGAACTGGACCGAGATTTCATGCCCCTTGATTTTATGTATCAGTTTGGAAGAGATTTGTATAGAATTAATAAAGTTATCGTGTCCATAAAAAAGTGATATAGACAGATAGATAGATCGATATAAAGTTTTGAACTGGTTTTTGGGTTCTGGGAGTCATGATCGGCGTAGATCTGCAAAAATTTTTCAGAAATTATAACATAGGGGAGAATGTAATAGGTAGTATTTCTTACGAAATCTACCTAAAATATTAGACTGCAGTGCGAAATCATCGCACAGGTGTACTGGTAAATTTATATTTGAAGGTTTGATATTTTTACAATTATTCCGTATGTATGCGTGAATATTGGTATTTTTTTCGTTTTCAGACCATCGGTGTCCTTTTATGGTATTTTTATGATGATGCCTGTATGTATTTGTATATGTGAGTGAACACAATAGCGTTTAAACTTTGCTTTGGATTGAGCTCCCATTTGGCGCATATGATATCAACTGTCGTAAGAACTGTACTCATTTTTATCGGACAACGTGTTTAGTGTTTGATCATTTTTTATTTATTTTGTGAAAAAGAAGACGATGTAAGTGTTCTTTTTTGACTCAGTTAAATAGTTTTATTGGTCACGCTCACTTTATGTTAATATTTTTATCTTTGCTATTAGGTTGATTTCGTAAGAGATCTACCTTACACTCTCCCCTATGTTGGAATTTATGGAAAATTTTTGCAGATCTACACCTATCGTGAATCCCAGAACCCAAAACCACCCCCCAGTTCAAAACTTTATCTAACTATCTATCTATCTATATGTCACTTTTTTTTTATGGACACGATAACTTTAATAATTCTGTACAAATCTCTTCCAAACGGATACATAAAATCAAGGGGCATAAAATCTCGGTCAAGTTCGCGAATGGGCAAAAGCGGGGGGGGGGGGGGGGGGGGAGGGGCTTTTTGTGAAAAAGAACCCATCTAATCCGTTTAAAGTTATTATTACTTCTAGGAAAAGGGCCGAAAATTTATGTATGACAGCTTTTTGATATCATTAAAAATAGCCTCGAGGGGGGGGGAAAGGGGGGTTTTGGAAGAAAAAAATTCATAACTTTGTCAATTCACAACATATCAAATCCACTTAAATTTATTATAAAGCCTCTTAATATTATCTACAACTTTTCTATTGAAAAGTTTTTTATTGGACCAACACTTACAGAATAAAAAAATAAAAAAAATTCTACCGGCTTCGCCTACTTGACACAAGTAGATTTCGAAGTGGGCGGTTTCAACTGCCGCATCATGGCAAAAGGTCATTTCTTCTGCAATTCCCAATAAACAGACGCTCCACGGTCTGCGTCTTCGAAATGTACCTGTGCCTGTAGGCCGAGCCGTCAGGGATTTTTTTTTAATACGTATTGTAGCAAGTTGCAACGGCGCAAGACGTCGGTTTATCTTTATAATACCTCCTCAATAATAGCAAAACAATCATCTGTATGGAAATAAAGGAAGAAACTCTTTAGACAATTCTAGACTTTTCTGTTCTGTGCATGAATTCTGGAGAATGATTATCTGCAATTTCCACCGCCGGCCCAGTTCCTAGTAAAAGTGGGGACATGATGTTATATCTCAATTCCCCCCCGCGAACTAGCCTTTTCTGTATCTATAGTCCTGGGTCAGTAAATGTAATTCGACAAGGACATTCTTTCCATTGATCACACTACGGAGAATGACACGAGAAACAGAAGGAAAGAGAGAGGGATTGGACATATTGTATATACACATATACCGGAAGAAATCCTTCTGAACATTTTATTTTTACTTCCACTGTTTTGTAAAATGATACAACAGGAGCCGCTTTCCGGTAATTAGAGGTAGATATTTTATGAAAAGAATGAAATTGTTTGGAAACTAATGTTCCCGATATGAGTATTTCAAGAATACATGAATGGAAGAAAGAAACCACGTATATTTTACAGAAGTCAAAACAAAAAAAGATTTTAGGAACGAAGCTTATAAATCTTTATTCAGGGTCGTACAGAAGTATATATATATATATCTCTTTGGAGATTTAAGTAGAATAGAACTTGATATGTTTTTTGAAATTCATAGATATTATAATTATATATATATATATATATATATATATATATATATATATATATTACTGAATTTGGGTATTCTAATCATTTGGTACTAAAAAATGGGGATAATGCATTTGATAATCATTTGTTTATTTCAGTTGGAATATGAAAATTTTTAGATTTTGATGTTATGAATTGTTTTCTTTTTTTCTTCTTGAGTAATGATAAACAAAATATATATATATATTGCGAATTCCAATATATTTTATTTACAAATTCTTACATTTAACACAGTTAAAACATTTACGAAACATGAATAACATTTAGTAGGCATTTATATTGTTAAAATAGTTGACTTTTTGAGTAATATATGAAAAATATAACTGTAATTATATTTCAAAAACAATTTAACAGCTGTTGGATATTTCATATAGCTACCGTTTATCGAATATGTAGGACATGATTTTTTTTCTTTTTCACTTTTATATGAATCTCAGTGCAAGATCGATTTTTCAAAAAAATTGAAAGCAGTGACAGTGTGTAAAAAAATATTCAATGGAATAAAAAATACGTATGTTCATTACAGGAATTAAGATCAAGTAGAGCTAATTAAAAAAAAAAAAAATTGCTGTAAAACTATGCACAGTGTATATTAGATAAAAAATTAAACTCTATTAACTAGTGATTAAAATACATAAAAACTATTGCATTGAAGGATTCAAAAGAGCAGCCGATTATAAATAAGTAAAGCATTACAGTTTACACATTTTACGCAATTGGAAAATCTACAAAGAATTTATAATATGGATTATACTTTGCAGTTTCATTCGAAATAAATGACAGTTTCTTTTGAGAATGAAAAAAGCATTGGAGGATTCAAGACAGCAGCTGCTTATAAATAAATGAGACATCATAATACATTTTACACAATTCACGCAATTGTATAATCTATAAAAAGAATTTATAATGCAGGTTATACTTTACAGTTTCATTCGAAATACATATCCGTTTCCTTCGGAAATGAAAAATAAAAGTGTCGGAGAATTCAAGAGTGCAGCCAGTTATAAATAAATAAGACGTGATACAGTTTACACATTTTACGCAATTGAAAAATCTACAAAGAATTTATATAGGTTATATATTTACAGTATCATTCGAAATAAATGTCCGTTAACTTCCAAAATGAAAAAAGTATTGGAGGATTCAAGAGATTAGCTGCTTATAACTAAATAAGACATAATACGTTTTGCACATTTCACGCAATTGAATAATCTATACAAATAATTTATAATGTTGGTTATACTTTACAGTTTCATTCGAAATAAATGTCCATTTCCTTCGGCAATGAAAAAAAGTGTTGGAGATTGAAAAGTGCAGTCGATTATAAATAAATAAGACGTGATAACAGTTTACACATTTAAAAAATCTACAAGGAATTTATAACATAGGTTTTACTTTACAGTTTCACTCGAAATAAATGACAGTTTCTTTCGAGAATGAAAAAAGTATTGGAGGATGCAAGAGAGCAGCTGCTGATAAATAAGTGAGACAGAATATATTTTACAGATTTCACGCAATTGAATAATCTACAAAGAATTTATAATACATGTTATATTTTACAATTTCATTGATAAATATCAGCAATAATTTTTTAAGAAAAGAAAAATATATCTATAAAAAAAATAATATATTCCTTACACACAGGATAAGTAACATATAAAATTCAAACTATTATCTCTTTTCAACATTCCTAAATTTAATGATTAACCCAAGTGTCAATAAGTAAAAATTTTATTCGGATAATTAAGGAATAAAATCATACTAAAATAAAAGTTTATTATTATTAGGTGCGTTCGTAATTATATAAATACGTAGCACCTATTGTCGTCGCTTGGTCCGTCCGTCTGTCTGTCCGTCCGTCCGCATATAACAACGCAAAAACTACCCAACCGAATGGTTTGTAATTTAAGATATATATAAGATTATTAATTATAGATATTAAGATATATAATTTAAGATCTTTGCAGAATTTTGTCGCGACATTTCAAATTTTTTTAAAATCGAATCAAAACTTTAGGAGATATTAATAAAAATATTTATTAAGAAATTTGAATTAAAAGAAAAAAAAATCGGTGCTTTCTTGTTAGAGGAGCTTCCGAGGTTTAATCGTCAAGCGACCGAGATACTTATTTTATGACAGAAATGAATCTGCAGACGATATAATTCATTTCACAGAATTAAAAATCATCAAGATCTGAATATTTATATAACTAGCTATAGTACGAACGCACCTCATTTGTCACGTTTGACGTACAATTTCCAACTTGTTTATTTTGTTGGAAAAGTGACACTTAAGACGATATTAATGGCAATATTCATGCAGATATTATAATTGGTGAAGATAGTAGTTAATAGTTATGACGATATTCACATAAAATAATGATTTTTTTAAAAAAGGTTTTTTTTTTTTAATTTATTTATTTATTTATTTATAAGCAATAATTCAACAAAAGCAAATGATATTAGTTCATAGAAACCAATTATGGTTTTACAAAAACAAAAATCGATTTTTAAATGTTTGTTTTCGAGTATACGAAATTTGTATTAATTTATTTTAATTCTTAGAGAGAGCCAAAGTTAAAAGTGTTATTTACAAGTATTAAGATTATAATCTTATTTAATAATTCAAAACATAGATTTTTTTTTCTTCTTTTTTTTAGTGTTAATTTTACTTGTGAGAAAGTAATGTTCATAAAAATAGGAATAAAATTAAAAGTTAGAGGAAAAAGGAAAATTGAGGCAGTATTTGTGTTAAATATGAGGTAAAACTATTTTTAAATTTAGCCTTTTAATATTTTAACACTGGAACATTGGAATATTCAGCCGACCGAATATTCGGTATTCGGTTTACTTGGGTGCCGAATATTTGGTATTCTACCAAAATCACTATTCGGTGCATTCCTGAGATAGAATTGAAAATTTCAAGTATGGCACTTTTTAATGCAATTTACATTGTTTAGACGTTAAATTCTCTTTCACGCAAAAATTTACATTAATTTCTTTCAATTAAAAATTGTTTACATATGCAATGTCAATTAAAGGTAACAAGGAATAAAAACATTTTTTTTTTTTTAAAGAGAAAAGTTATACGACCAATTTATTTGAAAGGAAAAATCAATCAAACAAACAAAAATCGCCTTCTTCACTTTATTTTTAGAAAGTAAAACTTTCGCTAACAGAAAATTACACATTTTGAAGATATTCTCCTGCGCAAACGTAGTGATATCGGAAATCTGAAATCTTCGGAGCGCAGAGCGTGGGGAGGGGCATGGTAATAAAATATCTATTTATATCTCCTTGGTCAGGGGTCAACCAACAGTATGAGTATGTGGTGTCGACCAAGCTGATTTTTAGAAATGTGGAAGAATGTCCTTCTAGCATGGTATACTATGAATAAAATTGCTGCAGTAACAGCAAAAATGCTTGTTGAACGATATTTTTTATGTAATATCGTGTAAAAAGATACGCCTTATTAAATTTATAACATGATAATGATAATAATCAAAATATATAAAACGGACAGACACAGTCGCTTTGTAATTATTCAGTTTTATACAAATCGGACAACGTGCTTGAGACTAGACCATTTTAAAATCTTTTGGTGACAAAGAAAATTGGTTTGGATGTTTTCTTTTTTGATTCAATTAATCAATTAAATAGTTTTATTGTTCACGCTCATCTTGTGTTAATATTTTTATACGTATTGTAGCAATTTGAAACTGCACAAGACGTCATTTTAAATTATTATTAATAATCCTTATATCTACTGAATAATAGCAAAATCACTCATTTATATGGAAATAAAGAAACGAATTTTTTAGACAATTCCAACTGGAAATCTCTTTGTAAAGTCAACCCGAAATCCAGCTCACACGCGACAAAAATAATTTCATCAACACGAATCCTACCATAAAAAAAAATAAAATAAATAATAGCATCAACCCGACCCGACTCAAGCTGTGGGCCGAGTCTACGGCGGTCTTTTGTATAAAGTATATAAAATCAAAGCAGAGCGGAATACAGCCCGGTGTACGCTGCCGAAGGCAGTGGGAATCCTGCTCTAAGTTTGTTTGGATAGATTTTCATTTGGAAATATAAAATCATACAATTCGAAGATGCGCGCTGTAGAAGGCAATAAGGTTTCCAGCATTAAGAACGTTTAGAAAGATTTTTGTTTAAAAAAATTTAAAATATTCAACATTGATTTTAGGTATATTTAAAGTTATTATCATGAGTACGGGCAATGCTGTCTGGGTCAGATAGTTCAAAATAATACATATTAAAAAATGAAACAATGAAAATATTATGGAAAAAATGAAGCAATGAAAGTAATGGAAAGTGGGCGAAATGAAGAAAATTTAAAACAAATACTGAGCACCCGACAAATTTAAACTCTTATAACTCGTGATCAAACTGTCACAGAGTGCTCAAATTTTGTGTGCGTGAACAAAGTGACATAGTTTTACAGGGGACATCGTCGTTTTTTTTTTAACAGAAGCCCCTAAATTTTAGTATAGTGCAAATATAAGGGCTCAATAACCATAAACACTTATAACTCGGATCCAAATTGCCATTTATAATACACTAAAATATCGATATCAGAACTTTGATACAAAATTGACAGAGCCAGGGATTTCACGGTTGGTTTGTCTGTTGGCTGGCGGAAAGATGTTTATTTCAAAGTCGATACAATTTTTAATATGTAGATGG
Source organism: Maratus michaelseni (assembly GCA_963931845.1). NCBI lineage: Eukaryota > Metazoa > Arthropoda > Arachnida > Araneae > Salticidae > Maratus > Maratus michaelseni. The sequence goes on along the minus strand of OZ007587.1, from coordinate 387,302,490 downwards.
CTCCTCTCCCAAACTTGTATTTAAATTCGAAAAAATATACACAATTCGCAGTAGATCAGTACCTTTCGCATCACTCTGTGTAAATATCAAGATAAAAAGTATTAGGACGTTCTCTCTTTCTCTCTCTTTTTTAACGATTGTACATTATTACCAATTTACCACCCTCACCCCTAAATTTTAGTATAGTGCAAATATAAGGGCTCAATAACCATAAACACTTATAACTCGGATCCAAATTGCCCCCCCCCCCCCAAAAAAAAAAAAAAAAAAAAAACCCTCAACATGAGACGGACAGAATGAATTCACCGCCCGTTTCAAATCTGCTGAAAAAAAGGAATAGACTGAGCCCGGTCCGAGTATTATGAAAGGAAATTGGTCCTAGTCTCTATAAACCTCTACTAAAATATACTACCCTCCCCCACACCCCTTAAAAAAACGTAATCTTTGCTACGAACTGTGTATGTCATGCGAGCGCAAGCTTTTTCTAAAGACGATTACGTTGTGAGAAGTAGTATTGCCAATTTAGAGGATTTTTTTAATGCAAAGAATCAACCAGAATTTCCAAAATAGATGTCTTCACTTTTTTTTTTTTTTTTTTTTCACACATAATATCTGTCATTAAATAAAGCAAAAATAAGTTTCGCTTTCACAGATTCAATGAACATTCCTACAAAGCAAAGAAAAATTTCCTTTTACAGAAAGAAAACCAAATGACCACAAGTGTTTACAATATCCCCCCCCTCCCGTTCCCTTCCCTTTAAAAGGCAACGGTAGAGAAAAAAAAAATCAAAAGTGATATCTGAGATCTCTTCCCAACGCACCCCTGCTTGACTCACCGGACCGGAACTCTTTAGGGTTGCTAAAAATTTGAAAGAATTTTCTTTTTTTCTTTCAAGTATGGCAGATGAGAATAAAATTACTACAGAAAAGACAAAAAAGGCTTGTTGAACGATGTATTTTATATAGTATCGTGTAAAAAATACCCCTTATTAAATTTATAACAAGATAATGATGACAATTAACAAGAAAATATATAAAAACTAGCAGAAAAAGTAGTTTTGTCAGCTATGCGGAAAATCTACAGCACTGGTAGAGCCATCTGGTGGAATCTATTGGAAACAAATTGAAAGTTTTTAAATTTAAATTAAAAAAATGGTAATTACATCTCACTTGTAAAATTTGTGTCATTTCAAAGAAATAAGTCATATCTATCACCAAAATTTTTTTTTAATAAATCCGTACAATAGTAAATGCGCAGCATTGATTTTAAAATATAACATTAGCAATATAGGGAAAATATAAGTGATGATCACCCTTAAACATTCATTTTTCGTTTTTCAATCTGATGTATATTTTTCGAGTTATTCGAGCGTTTCCAGACATTGCAATGGTAACGATTCTCACTGCATTTTACTCGATTACAGCGCCATCTTTGATGTTTTGAAGAAAGTGTTCAATACAAAAGTTACATATTTTTTCCGTAGAATCCGAATCTTTAATAAAGGGAAAAAAGGAGTGTAATCATTTAAGATTTCAAATTTGCCCCTATCCCCCCCCCCCCAAGAGCAGAGGTGGGGGGCAACTTTGATATCACTAAATAGATTTTTAAAAACTATTGAACATTCAGTTTTTCTTTTTACAATCTGATGTATATTTCTAGAGTTATTCGACCGTTTCCAGACTTTTCAATGGAAACGATTGTCACTGCATTGCACTCGATTACAGCGCCATCTACAATTTTCCTTAAGAAAATGTTCAATACAAATGTTACGTATTTTTTCCCGTAGAATCCGATTCTGCAATAAAAAAGTGGGTTATTATTTAAGATTTCAAAGTTGCCCCCCTTACCCCCCAGGGGGGTAGAGTTGGGTGGAAAATTTGATATCCCTAAATAGATTTTTCAAAAGTAGTGAACATGCATTTTGCCATTTTTCAATCCGATGTATATTTCTCCAGTTATTCGACCGATTCCAAACTTTTCGGACACCCTGTATATTATAGACGTTTACTATGTCGTGTACGATATTAAAAATGAAATGTCTAGCATTTATAGTTTTACATACCAATTTTATAAAAGAAACTGAAAACTTTAATGGTTGTATTTCTGTTATATGGTTGTATTTAATATTATTCACCAACTATACCTTGTTTTAAGAATTTGTTTAATTCGATAGTAAAACTCCGAATCTTCAAAAATCTAATTTCCTTGCTCCTTAAAATACATAAGAAAAAACGCAAAGCAGAAAATTCAATTTCACTCTTTGATAGTATAAAAATAAAACTACAGTGTAAAATATATTCTATCCCGGTAGAATCAACCAACTTCACAATTCGGGAACATAAATCTTGTGTTTTACAAGTGAATTTTAAGATTTCTACTTTTGAGATTTATTTTCTTGCAGTTTTTACAGCATTTTTCATAGAAAATAAATGTAATTTTCAAATATAAAGAACCAAAGAAGGATTTCACTTTGAGGTAACTTATTTCCAAGCTGCGTTGAAGTTTTTATTTTCTAGAACTAAAACAGCCATGATTTTTCTCTTAAAAATTTTACATCTTTATAAGAAAATATAGCTAATATACTGCTGCCAGAACAAAACTTTCTTCTATATTATTCTAATATAATGTAACCACCATGTGGATTCGTGCGAGGTTTCATAATACAGATGTTGAATTATTTGTTCATACGTTTTGAATTAATTTTTAATCAAACAATGTGTTTTAACGAAATACGAGTGTATTATACTGCTTAAAATTAAAAGACTTGTTAGCGTACGACATCAATTTATTAAGCAATGACTTCACAACACAGGAAAAAATGCATTAAGGACACACAATCAAGTACAGTTCATTTGTAATGTTTGTATCAGGATGCCCGGGTTTGTTCCGGCGCAAATTCATTTCCTGGACAACATCTGCCGTAATTTTTCTCTCTGAGAGAGGCAGGTCAAAATCGTAAATTCCCCAAAAGCCTCCAGGCTTTCGTATATATGAAGCGGCGAAATTGCAAGTGGAACTGAATAGGATAGTAACGTTCTCAAGTACTGGAAATTTATTGATTAATTTCTGTTGCTGTAATTTCACATTTTATAATTCCATGTACATTTATGAAGATTATAACGTCAGAAATAGCCATTAACAGCAGACGAGTTGTTTATTGAAAATTTTTTATGATATACCATATGGTGAACTGGACCATTCATTAGTTGAAGGAGGGACATTTTCCTGGAGCCATATACACACGTCTTTTATATTTCAGTTAGTCGTAATTAGAATAATTACTTAAAATATTACACTCAAAACATCACAGTATTATATCACAAGTCTGTACAAGGAATTCGAATTATACCTAATTCATCATTGTTCATTTTGTTAGTGAACAAAAAAATGGGATGACATCAGAAAAAAGAACATGTCACAACACAAAGAACACGTGTTCTTTAGAGAATTTCTTTAAATTTAAACACTTTAAAAAATAAAAATAAGTACAGCGCAAAAGTGCTCACGTTATGTGTTATAAGCCAAACATTGTATATCATATACAGTATGCCCACTAAAGTCCCTTGCCACCCTCTTAACTTTGGAAAGGGGGCTGCTATATTTACAAAAAGTGGTGTCTAGGTATAGTAAAGTAGCCATGCGCTACTGAATGAAACCGCCGACGGTGCCACCTGGTGGAAGACTGCAAAGTTAGCATTCCTATCTCAAAAAGGGAAAGAGATAGGGCTAAAAAGTGATTTACAAAGTTGTAGAGCATCATCTATTTAGTACGAAAAGACACCTTGTGGGCATTACTGCGAAGAATAGACCGGTTAAAACGCGCATTTGTTTCTTCGTGATTTCCTACACTGTGACGTCACGAAACTTCAACGGAAGGAGAAATGTTTATCTTTTGGACAAAACATGACACTGTAATGTGGCACAGTGGTATAGCTCGTGATTCGCAATTAAAACGACGCATTACGGACGCTTGTGCCCATATGTCACCCTCTATGCTCCAACGTGTGCAACGTGAAATTCAAACAGGGATCCAAATGTGCATTGCAGCTGACGACGGTGAGAAGTTTGAACATCTCAAATAAAGGTATATTGTTTCAACTAGTTATTTTTTTCTTTCTAAGATCGTTTTGTCACGTCACAGTGTAGGAAATAACGAAAAAACAAATGCGCGTTTTAACCGTTCTATTCTTCGCATTAATATTCACAAGTTGTCTTTTCGTACTAAATCGATGATGCTCTACAACTTTGTAAATCACTTTTTTTCCCTATCTCTTTCCGTTTTCATGATAGGAATGCTAACTTCGCAGTTTTCCACCAGGTGGCACCGTAGGCGATTTCATTCAATAGCGCATGGCTACTTTACTATACCTAGATATCACTGTACAAATGTAGCAGAAAAACGTAATTTCCGGTAATTCGAGAAAATATCTTCAAACAAATAGCTAGGATAGACAAGGAATACCCAGAGGCTTCTTAATGTTACTAACCCTGACCATGCAAAGGCTTCAGAATCAGGTAGAATATTTCTTCTTATATTTCGCCAATAAAAAATTCAATCTGATTTTTAAATCTGAATTTTTAAAGTAGATTAATTTTAACACAATTATTCTAATGGGTAAATAAATTATTTATTCAATACAATTCATTACAATATAATTCATTGGTAAAAAAATAATTTATTTACCAATGAGAATAATTGTGTTAAAATTAATCTAGTGTAATTACGTATCCAGCGTTTACTGGAGTTCGATTACCTGTGATTTATTCTGTTGAACTCATTCCGATATCAGACCAGATGCTATTATCAGTAAGGTTAGCTGGTTGAATTAGGTCCTCTGGATTTGTTCGGGATAGCTCAGTTGGTAGAGCATTGGCAGATTCAGCCAAGAGGTCCCTGATTCGAATCCTGTCTTAAACATTTTCCGCCTAGTTGGAAAATTACATCTCATATGATTTTTAAAGGACTGTAAATCACTTTAATAAACTTAGACTACATTCCTGTTTCTCAAATAGTAAGTTTTTTTTTCTTTTTTTTTTTTCAATTTGTGAATAAATAAAATGTTCCGGTTGAGCTTGAGGGCGTTTCGGGCAGGATCTTCAGCTGAACCCGTATCATTTCTAATAGCTGATATATAAATGGCATAAAAAACGAGCCTGACACCGCCTCTTCTCTAATAGTTGGTATGCAAATGGCATAAAAATCAAGCCTGAGCCCGTCTAATCTTTAATAGCTGATTTGCAAATGGCATAAAAATCGAGCCTGAGCCCGTCTAATCTCTAACAGCTGATATACAAATGGCATAAATATCAAGCCTGAGCCCGTTCATCTCTAATAGCTGATATAGAAATCGCACAAAAATCGAATTTGAGCCCGTATAATCTCTAATAGCTGATATACAAATGGCATAAAAAATTCAAGCCGGTTTTTCTCGAACATGTGACCCAACTCAATAGTTTTCTCGTGTCTGAAAACGATAGAATACAAAATTTGGTCAAAATCGTTAGAGCCGTTTTATATATAAAATTAGCTTGACCCGCGGTGACCCAAAAATGACCCACTTATCGAATTTTCTCGAACATATGACTTAGCTCAATGATTTTCTCGTGCTCGAAAACGGTGAGATACAAAATTTAATCAAAATTTCTTGAGCCGTTTTGTAAATATAATTAGCTTGACCCTAACCCATAGTGATCGAAAATGGCCCACTAATCGAATTTTCTCGAACATGTGACCTAGCCCAATGGTCGTCTGGTGCCCCAGAACAGTAGGATACAAAATTTCGTCAAAATTTTCGTCAAGAAATTTTTAAGATAAAATTTGCATATATAGACACACACAGACACACAAGATTTGATCGTATTAACTTTAACCTTTAAACTTTAACCTTTTAATATTTTAATGTAAAATTTAATAATGTAAACTAATAATAATTTTTATTTTATTTTAGTAATTAAATACTTAAATTAGAAGTTATATCTTGAAGCTACTTATTTTCATAAAATATTATGATTGCGTGATTGTTGTCTCAACGCATCATGGAGAAAGTATCTACTTAAATTTGTGCCATTATTCAACCGGATTAATTATCAAATTGGATTACTTACGAACCTTCGCGGACTTAACAGGTATGAAAAACTTGCACTACCTTTTTCACTGTCATGAAGTATTTAAATTGATTTTAAGAAAAAAATAGAAGAAGCATTTATTGCCGTAGTTCTCAAAATTATCATTTCAAACTTTTCTGGTCTTGACGTTTGTTAATTAATTACACTATTTTCTTTACACGATAGAATTTTCAGATAGGCATAATTTTTATTCATTTCTCGACGATCATTCAATTAGCATTTTTTTTTATTATAACCTTTTATCTTTAAGATCAGAAAACATAATCAGAAGTGCCAAGCTCTCACTGATCGTCCGTAATATGTGGATTAATTTGGCCCAGTTTAACAACGTTTCAAACCAGGAAAAATGCTTGACCAATCTTTATTTAGTTTATTTCAGATTTTTACATGGAATATATTTAATTTTATTTCTTAAAATAATTTCTGGTGCGAAACGTATTAAACTTGGATTAAATTAACCTACTTATTATAAAAAATTAGTGAGAACTTGACACCTCTGCATAATGTTTCTCTAAAAGAATTTATCTGAAGATGCGAGAGCATTTTCATGAGTTTCTCTAACGCTCTTGTAAAGACGATACAAACAGAGAAATGAACTTCTAAATAATGCAATTTCATGTTCAAAGTAAATCGCATAATATCAAACATTGGGTGTTAAAATATCGATACTTTTGTTAACTCTTAAAATTTTGATGACAATTTAGCCGAAATATTTCTTCATACAAAAGAAAAAAAACAATCTACAGTAATTTTCTATATTTTCTATAGCTTTAGATCTATTTTTTTTTTAATTTAAGTTTTTCTTATAGTTAAATAACAAATTTAAATTATTGTAATAAATATGCTATTATAAACGGGATAAGAAGTATAAATGAATTTAGGAATTAAACATTTTTTTATTGATCTAATCACACAAAATGAAAAGAAAAAAGCCATTTTTTAGGGCAGCTTATCAATGCAATAATAGTTAGTTAAAATTTAAGCGACACTAAAAGCAGAATGTAAATACTTTGCCATTCTTACAAATGTTGCTTACAATAAAATTAAAGTTACTATATGTTGTGTCATACAAAGTCATAATTTAATATTACACACAAAAAATCTGTTAAAAGAAATTCTTTGCACAACGCTAAAATACGAAATTAAAATTATGACAATCAATATGTTACTATAAACAATAAAAAATGTATGAAATACAAGTAGCAGGTTTCCCTACGACATCTGTTTTTACAATCGGTTGTACGAAAGCAAATATTATGCTAATGTGCGCTTATAAATTTACGTGTACTGCGTACGCTATAAGTACAATCCCTCTGGTACAGCGCCTAGAATACATAGTGTGGAAAACGGCTACAAAATAGTACTAAAAAATTGAATCCGATAAATGTAGGATGATGCTGAAAATATAACGGGTGGATCGCAGGGACATCTTCTAGCAGTGGCGGAGGTCCAGATGGTTTGGATACCACTAATTTTATAAAAGTATTTTTACCGTATCTAATCGGAGAATTTTCTGCGATATTGAAGTTGAAAAAAACTTTATAATATTACTGGTTTCCAGAACATTTGGAACCCCCTTATCTGGCTACGCCACTGTCTGCTATCTCTATTCAACGCAAACATTGTATATGAATCGATCTGAGAAAACGTTTCAGCTGGTGGTAAATATTTTATATAATTAAATTATTACCATATTTCCTTTGACTTGGATAGTGAGTTTCATAAGTTTTGAAAATGTGAATGATATTGATCATGGACAAAAAACGTGATACACATTCTTTTGTGCCTGGTTGCAGTACTCGATACAAGACAGCAAACTAGAAACTATCCCTATTTAGCATACCAAAGGATGAATCTCCGCTAGAAGAGTGGAAAAGCTTAATTCTGTGATATGATAAAAAACTAACTTCGAAATCAGTTACATCTGAAATACACACTTACAAGAAGATTTTATTAACAGAAATTGTGTTCATATTGTCAATAGTGAAACGGTTACTTTTGCTAGAGGTAAATCTATTTTTAAAGTAGGTGTCGCTTCGATCGCCCTATTATTGTACCGCATCGTTGCACGTTTATCGGTTACAATTTTTTAGCACTTTTTAAAGCATTACCGGTTTGGCTTTTTTTTAATTCCGAAATTTAGCATTCATATAAAAAATTCCCTAGAATGTTTTTTTTTTTGGTTACTTAATGGCAGATATTTCGTGATTTCTTAAAGTAAAAATTCTTGTTTCAGAATTTCCGGTTTGAATTCGAAAATTTTGAATTAAAAAATGGTAAAACCGTTTTACACACTATGTATCAAGGCGCTGTACCTCTGGCTTAACGTTAAAAAAGTTATTAACCGATTAACTGCCAAAACTATGTGGGCGGAATCTTCGATATTTTTACTGAAATTCGTTTCCCACCAAAAATCCTGAAATATAATATTTGGTAACTTTAATAGCAAAGTTTTTGTCATTAAATAAAGTATTTCTTAGCATATTACAACAGTGGTTGCTAGGCAGGGTTTTTTTTTATCATACACTTTTATTTTGAATGTTGACAACCACGAGTATACTCGTAGTCGGCAGCGAATGGGTTGACGTATTCTGTACCAAGACCTTTTTGTTTATGGTTTCAGGGACATAGTATCACCTTTCGACATATTAAAAATTCTTTACTACTTCTAAGCAAATATTGCTCTTATTTTATTAGATGGAATATTTCAAGCTAAAACAGGGTTCGTACGTTTCTACCGCAATATTTTAATATAATTTCTCTATTTAACATTTAAATAGCAGAAATTGTAGACGACTTGCTTAATTGCAGGATTTGTGATACTTTTCTGCATTTAAATAAGGCAAAAAATTCTATTAAAAATTATGTTAAAAGCGTACGAATCCTGCAAAATCAAGGATAAAAATAAAAATAACGTGTTGTAGTTTTAACAGAACGTTTACCAATATCTAAGATGACTCATGCAGAAATCTAAATTATAATTTAATATAAGATTTGAACTTAAAAGTTGAAATCTTATGTTTTATAAATTCACACTGTTATCACAGTGGTAGAGCAATTCTGTCGAAAAAGAAACAAATATATAGGACAACAACTACCTTATTTAATCTACCTACAACTAAGCTTTGAAAATAAGAATTTGTTTATGCCATGCATTTTTCATGCACAGATGGAGTGCACTGACAGAATGTCTTTTCATAGCATTCCGCATTTACATTCATAACACTTGAGACGAGAAATCTCGTTTTAATTCAAGACATATTTGACTAAGGGCTTGGCTTCACAGAAAAGGCATTTCAGGGTTCGTACGCTTTTACCACAATTTTTTAATAGAATTTTTCGCCTTACTTAAATGCAGAAAAACATTACAAATCCTGTAATTAAACGTGACGTTTGCTATTTTAATATTAACACGTTGACGGACACTTGCGGCTATAGCCGTCAAAGCGAAGTTCACTATGTGGCATGACGGCAATAGCCGTCCAAAACGAAACGGTCGTTTTTAGACACTACGGCTATAGCAGCACAAATGTGTATTTACCGGCGTACAAGTAGAAGCCCGGTGTCATGTTTTTGAAACAATTTTTTAGGATGAATTTCGTTTTCCACCTGTTATACGAGTTGCAGCTTCAGTATGCACGTGCAGGGTGGCTAGTGGTCAGCGAAAAATACAGTAAAAAATGGTAATTACCAGTATATTCTTATAGAAAAATTCAAATTGATTATTTGATCGAATAATCAACATAAATTTTTCTACAAGAATATACTGGTGTTTATCACTTTTTTTTACTGTATTTTTCCCTGACCACTAGCCACCATGACGTGGTTGTGAAGGGAGTAGTGCAACCTAATTAAAGGTGCTGAATTAATCAAAATTAAGTTTATTTAAGCAGAAAGAGTAAAACTATACTTCTAATATTCTAAAAATTACAAAAACATATAGTGTCAATTTTCGAACATCACTTGTTCCTACTGTCCGTGAATGTGTTAAATTGAAAAATTCTATTTGTAAGTGATTACAAGCCCAGCATTTGCATACTTTTGTGCACATTTTTTGATTGTGAGACATTTTATAATTAATCCGTACATACGAAGACATTTACTGATGCATAAACTTGAGAAACCTATCTAGGAAACCGATTTACGAAAGATTTTCAGAAGAAGGAGGAGCTTCTACTATACTAAAACCGATACTTCACAGACTCATACTATTGGTAATGCGTAAAGCACGTATGTTTGCACACCTTATCCTTTGACATTCTAAATATTTTACTCAACAGCTTTATCTCGAGAGTAGTCGCGGGTATTTTTTTTTAGAACGCCATTGGTCGCGCTCGTCTTTTAGCAGCCTGTTCAACATGGTGGAAAAAAGATGAAAAATAGTTTTCATTAACCCATTCGCTGCCAACCACGAGTATACTCGTGGTTGTCAACATTCAAAATAAAAGTGTATGATAAAAAAAAATACCTGCCAAGCCACCTAGCCACCACTATTTTAGTATGTTACAAAATTATTTTTTTAATGACAAAAACTTTGCTATTAAAGTTACCAAATATTATCTTTCAGAATTTTTGGAGGGAAACGAATTTCCGTAAAAATATCGAAGACTCCGCCCATATAGTTTTGGCAGTTAATGGATTAATTATTCAACCATTACTTTTCAATCAAATTATAAAGTTGCACTTTACTGAAATTAGTTAGTTTTCTCAGGAGCAATGAAATTTTTGGAAAGGATGAAAATGAATTGTCAATAGTGATTATGTTTACGACGAATTTCTACTTTTCGTACCAGTATATACTTGAAAAAAAAAGATAGAATGCCATGTAAATTTACTATGATACTGGAGAAACATTGAATGTCAGCAACATGAAATCTCACTATTGTATTTATAAAGGGAGATTCCTTAGTGGACGATAACTGATATGGGTGTCAAAAGAAAAACCCGGATTAACGTAACTTCATATTTTATTATGTATTTTTGAATTTCATATTTTATTATGTGTTTTTGGATTTCATACTTTCATAACAGTGATAGAGAATTAATAAGTATTCATCGATTGAAAAACATCTACCTTTCTCAGGAGCAATGAAATTTTTGGAAAGGCTGAAAATGAATTGTCAATAATGATTATGTCATGGTCTTTACGACGAATTTCTACTTTTCTTACCAGTATATACTTGAAAAAAAAGCTAGAATATCATGTAAATTTACTATGATACTGGGGAAACATTGAATGTCAGCAACATGAAATCTCACTATTGTATTTATAAAGGGAGATTTTTTAGAGGACGAATATTGATATGGGTGTCAAAAGAAAAACTCGGATTAATATAATTTCATATTTTATTATATTTTTTTGGATTTTATATTTTCATAACAGTGATAGAGGATTATATCGTAGAATTAATAATTATTCATCGATTTAAAAACATCTACCTTATATACAGTGGCTGCTCGTGAATGAATTTATTTGGGGCACTAAATGCATAGCTGCCAAATTTATTCTTTATTAAAAAGAAATACTTTCTTTAATTTATTGGTCAAAAGTTCTGACATTAAACAAAAGAAAAAAAATCTTGTAAAATATAATGGTTCGAAAATAATAAATGTTTCAGGCATGATTTTAGCGCCCCAAAAACAGATTGCCACGATCCGCCACTGCTTATATAATCTACCTACAAAATTTTAACCAAGCATGGAAAATAGGAATGTTATTTTTTCATGCATTCTTATGTCATTCGTAAATGCAGTTATTATTGATATGTCTTTTTATTAGCGTAATACATAATCGAACGTACACATCAAGAACATATCTTAATGAATATTGCCATTTTAAATATTTTACTCAAAATCTTTTAACTAAGTTCGCATTTTACGCCATATCTTGGTATTCATACTCTCATAAGAATGGTAAAGGATTTTATTGCAGAATTAATAAATATTCATGAGCTTGACAACATCTGTCTCCTTTAATGTACCTATGAATAAGCTTAGAAATTAGGGCTTTTATTATTTCGTGCATTCTTTTGGCATGAATGGATTGCTGCGTTGTCGGAAGGTCTTTCCATAGCATTCTCGATTTACTTTCCCCTGAATACAGAAGGTCGTTCGCACTTTATGGAAAAGATTTTAAAAGTTAATTTCTACGCATAAATGGCATATTCTTTGCAAAATTTGACTTTGTTGGATAGCCTTGACTTTTGGATATAGCTCTGGCTGGAAAGTATCAGAGTCCATAAGCCGTGTTTTTGGCCCATGAAATAAGACAAAAATTCTATTTTGTTATACTGACTTAATTATTTCACTTTTTAATATTAGAAGGTTTATCCTGTACGATTTCAACAATAGTTTTTGCATTTTGTTCGGATTTATATAACTTACACAAGCTCAAAGTTCGTACTATTCGTAGTTTTTGATGAAAATTACGCAATTTCTCCTAATTTTACCTCAATTTTTAATATATTTTTTAATATTTTACTATGAGCGCAGCTTTGCAAGGCTTTTAATTTTGCATATATTGTACATTTTGATGTATTCTATAATACATGTAAAGGAGAAAGTGTTGCACGATTGCGCTCATCTAAATAATTAAGGTAAAATTAGGAGAAATTGCGTATTTTACATCAAAAACTACGAATAATACGAACTTTGAGCTTGTGTAAATCATATAGATCCGAACAAAATGCAAAAACTATTGTTGAAATCGTATAGGATAAACTTTCTAATATTAAAAAGGGAAATAATTATGTAATTATAACAAAATCGAGTTTTAGTCTATTTCATGGCACAAAAACACGGCTTTGGACCCTGATCCTTTCTATGATAACAGAATTTCCTTGTAACAGTCTTGTCAGTTTTTCCCGATAACTTTTGTAAAAACATTACAAAGTTTTTTTCAATGTTCGTGAATTCATTTAAACTATCTAAATGCAGAAAAAGGGCATTGATGAGGGAGGAAGGGGTAAGTCAAGTGATTTTACATGCATTTCTTCAATTTATACACAATTACTTTCCGTTTGGAATTCTTTCTTTGCTAAGTATGCGTCAGTTGAGTTATGGAAGAACGGCTAGGATACGTTATTCATATGAAGCTCAATTAATGTGTTTTTCATATAAAGCTGGAATTTCTTCTTCAAAAATGGCTTCTAAAATATTTTACTAATAATAAATTGAAATCACCTTAGCTTTACTGCAGTTCTTACCCTTAATTTAACTTCATAAAAAAACCCAGCAGCAATCATGAATTCTTTTGGGAAATTTGTCTTTACATTCACAAACCCATTTCTTTCTTTTTTTTTTAATTAATTGATGAAAATTGCTCTTCTTTTGATACATTCACTTAAATAAAACCATGTTTTGTACAGGGTTATGATTTATGTATATTTTTTATCACCACGTATGTGTTTGTTAAAGCGTGCGTTAGAAAGCGCTATCCACAACACATTGGAAGATTTTGGAAAGTTTTCCAAGAGGTGTGGGAGGAAATTTATATGATTGTACTAAAAAAAAAATTGACTATGATGGAAATTTTGATCCAGAGTTATAATCAAGAGTCAGGGCTATACAGAAAAGTAAAATTGTCGCAAAGATTATGGCATATATGTTTAGAAATTAATCGTGAAAATCGTTTCCATAAAGTGCGAACGACCCTCTGTATATTTGCATGAAAATTGACATTCTAAAAGTTATTAAAAGTATTAAATGACTAGTACCAATGGAATATATTTTGACCCCATTCCTTTTTTTATTCGTGTTTTGCTCCACAAAATTTAATAAATTAAACTTAATATAGTTAAAAACGTAAATATTGTGTTTACCAGAAATTAAATTTAATAACTTTTAGCATTAAATTAAATTTCTGATGCAAAGCATTAAAAAGTTAACAAAGCTTTAAAATTACCCCATCTATTGTACAGGATGTGTTACAGTATAGTTAAATGTCTGATTAAAGATAAAACGCCTGACTGATTAATATTAGAATATTATTAAAGCTAGTAGAATTGTTGAAAATTCCTTTGCATCAACCTGAAAAAAAAAAAAAAAAAAAAAACATTTCCCATTATGGCGATCTATCTTTGCAAATCATTATGAGAAAATACTGGGTGTGTTCACTAAACTTAGTAAGGCATGATCAATAAGATAAACATTTTGGAATCATTCTAAGAAAATAATGTCTTATTTAATCGCGCGGTTAAATAAAGCGAATTCTTATATAAGAAAATCCTGGTATTTTGCAGTTTTTTTCCCTGATCTGTCCCTGACCCACATATAGTAAGTTATTTCTAGATATGATGAAATACAAGTTATTTTATAAATAAAAATATGGTATCTACCGCTAAATGGTGTATTACGTTAAAGACATAAATTTACATTAAAACACAAATGAACACTTTCAGCCTATATCCGAGGCCATCTTCAGGATATCAAGTCAATCATAACTAAAAGACTTCTGACTTCACTATGTGATTGTTAGGATTGATATCTTAGTTATGATTGACTTGATACCTTAAAGATGGCCTCGGATATAGGCTGAAACTTTTGATTTGTGTTTTAATCTAATTTTATGGCTTTAAAGTAATGCATCACTCAGCAGTATATATGTGTTTTACCGTGTTACCAGATTTTATTTATTAAAATTGCAAATGATATAAGACTCCAAAATTTTTAAATATTTTAAATTTTATTTTATGTTTCTAGGAAAATAAAGCAAATAGCAAATAACATCTAGGTATGATGAAATAAAATTAATATTGTTTCTTGGACAACAATGATAAGCCAGGGTATGAACGCTTTTACCACATTTTTTAATGGAATTTTTCTCTTTAATATTTAAATAGCAGAAATTGCAGACGCCTCGTTTAAGTGCGGGATTTGTAATAATTTTCTGCGTTTAAATAGGGTGAAAAATTCTAATAAAAAATTGTGGTAACAGTGTACGAACCCTGTAAGCGATTTTTAAATATGATGAAATGAAGTTTAATTTATGTAACTAAAAAAAATAATGCATTTAGTAAATAAATTCTAGATAGATGGAGTAACACGATGAATTAGCACTTTTTTTGATAACCACAAGATATTTCATAAAAAATGAAACAAATTTCAAATAATTGTAAAAGTAAACGAATTAATTATTCTTTTACCAACGAATGTGTAGCCGAAATTGAAGCATTAATGTACTAGAGCAGGGTTCCCAAACTTTTAGTTCTCAAAGTTCATACTTCCGCGTACCACCAGGTATCAAACGTAATGCTAATATAGAAAAAACTGTAAAAGTGAAACTTCCTAGATTTTTTTTCGATTTCAAATCACCATTTTAAATAACTTCAGTGTATTAAAAACCGATTTCCATGAAATAGAAAGAAACTTACTCATTTAATACAGAAGAAAAGAAAATTTTCAACTGACAGACTTAAATAAATAATGTATTATGTTTCAAATAAAACTTGAACACTCAAATAACCAAAAAAAAAAAAAAAAAAAAAAAAAATTAACTCCTCCTACTCGAACAAGAACAAGCTCCTCCTACTTTCACGAATTCAGACTTTACCTTCAGATAATACAATTTAAAAAACGTATTTAAAACAGTTTTTCTGTTAATTAAAACTTATTTCACTGATTCCCACTAGCAACACTGACCAGCATCGCACTTTCGCGTACCAGTACTGGTATGCGTACCATAGTTTGGGAACCACTGTACTAGAGGGCGTACTTTCTTTAAACAATAAGATGTGAATGTTTGCTGATTTATTCTTTTACAAACATGCTTTCTGGAAAGAAAAGCTTACATAGATAAGCGAAACATAAATAAACGAAAGTAGTACAGTAAAGTATCATTAAAAAACTAATTCAAGCGAAACATAAGAAAAAACAAACATTTGATGAATAAAATTATTTTTCGGATTTTGCATAACATATTTAAACAAAATTAAAACAAAAATGAATCAGAGAGACAGTATATGTAGATCCTAATTTGCTATATATACAGGGTGTAACTGAAATGCTTCAACAAACTTTGAGGGATGATAGTACTCATGAAGACGAACAAAAAATGCAATGGAACATGGGATCGCAAATGACGTTTAACCCCTTCAGGGGCAGTGGTATGTTTATGAAAGCGCTTAATTTTAATTCCAAAACGCCATAAAGACACCAGAATTTTGCTAAAATCTTTTCCATTTAATATGTATGTGAAATATAACCTTTTTCATATTTACAAACAAATTCTTTTATAAATTCCGGTGCCAGTCATTTATTTCAACATTTTAGTACTAAAAGTAGTTTGCCCCTTAAAGGCTTAAAGGATAAAAATAGAGAAAATGCGCCTGAAAATGGACTGGCACCGGAATTTACAAAAGAATTTGTTTGTAAATAAGAAAAAGGCTATATTTCACATAAATATTAAATGGAAAAGATTTTAGCAAAATTCTGGTGCCATTGTGGCGTTTTGGAATTAAAATTAAGTGGTTTTTTATACATACCACTGTCCCTGAAAGGGTTAAATGTCATTTGCGACCCCGTGTTCTATTGCATTTTTTGTTCATCTTCATGAGTACTATCATCCCTCAAAGTTTGTTGAAGCATTTCAGTTACACCCTGTATATATATTAGTCTCAGCCAAGATCAGTGCTAAACATTACAAGTTGTATTT
This sequence comes from Maratus michaelseni, assembly GCA_963931845.1. Classification (NCBI taxonomy): domain Eukaryota; kingdom Metazoa; phylum Arthropoda; class Arachnida; order Araneae; family Salticidae; genus Maratus; species Maratus michaelseni. The sequence continues at coordinate 387,285,712 of OZ007587.1, read as the reverse complement.
GGACCGGTCTTGGACGATCTGCATAACATTCCTTTTTTGCTCACATATTCCCTGGCAAGAGCCCAGAATACATAACTTAAACACATCTATCATTACTGGTGAGGCAACTACATCAATAGTTAAATAATTCAATATAAAAATGTCTGTATTTTATTCTGGTGTGAAACTAAATGTAAACCGTTTAGATTTTTTTATGTTTTGTAATTATTAAGCACATTACAGATGGAAATAAATAGACGGTATTACACAGATAATGCTATTTACTAAATATTTATGTATTTCAGGTATATTTGTTCTATTTCTAGCGATATGAAGAGCCTGTAACATTATCATAATTTTTATATATGTCAATATATGAAAAATAAAATAAAACACATATAAAATCTTCGAGCGAATAACATGGAGAAAGTAAAATTCAAATAATTGTAATGGATTGACATTTGCTGAATAAAACTTTGTTTCTAATCTTGCATAGCATATTTAAACAATCTTAAAACATTATTGAATCAGAGAGACAGTACATATAGATCCTAAATTACAATTAAACAATCAAAACATTTATAAGAAAATAAAAATAAAACTACCATCTGACAGAGTGCGTTCATTTTTACCACAATTTTTAAATAGAATTGTTTGCCTTATTTTATCGAAGAAAACTACTACAAAATCTATGATTAAATAACCGGATTACGAATTCTTCAATTTAAAACTGAATAGAAACTTTCTAATCTAAAAAACTCGTGCGAGACTGTTCTAAGGAGTGTACGAAATTCTAAGGAGTGTACGTACCTTGATCCGATATACTACCCACTTCCTTTAAAGGATACAATAGAAAATTAGTTTACATTAGAAGGTCAAATTTTTGAATATATTTATGCGAAAATCTTTATTCCAAGTAATAAGAAAACAAGTATAAAAAATGCAGAATTTCAATTTTTTTGTTGAAATAAGGTATTACTATTAAAAATTAAATATTAATGTATTAACCAAGGGTTTGTTCGTATTTGCCGTTTAATAGTGGACGTTATTTAGAGTTAATTGCGAGCCTGAGCTTGTTTCATCTCCTATTATCTGGAATACTAATGCATAGGTGCCAACCTCTCATTAATATTCCGTAATACGTGGGTTAATTTGACCCAGTTTAACACCACTTCAAACCAGAAGAATTATTGGATGAATCTTTGTTTATTCGATTTCTGGTTTCTACGTGGAATTTATTTCATTTCATTTCTTTAAAAAAATTCTGGTGCGAAACGTGTTAAACCGGGGTCAAATTAACCCGCATATTACGGAATATTAATGAGAGGTTGGCACCTATGCTAATGGCATAAAATTCGAGTTTGAGCCCGTCTCATCTCAGGTAGCTATAACACGCATCGGGGAAAATACATCGCACAGCTGCGCTTTCTAGTTACGTTCCAGGGAAACCTCGCGAATGTAAAGTCCGCGAATGTTGAGTCTATCTCTCTGCTATAAAAAAGGAGTTACGGTTATTTTAATTAGAGTGGCACAGCATTTAAAAAACAAAAGACTATATTTATAAATAATACATTATCCTAACATATATATAGAAGTTAAATGTACGCACATATTTATAAACATGACATTTTTTAACGAAAGATAATTCAAATTAACTGACTAGAGAAATAATTACCGTTAAAAAAATCATGTTTTTGTACAAAATAGTTTTAGCTCTCTCTATTCACAAAGAGATGATAATGTGTTAGTGGGTCGGTATGCGATACAATATTAAAATGATATATTTAAATACAGCTAAATGCTTCAGAAATGCTTTAATTTATTTTCCATCTACGAGCAGTTTCAGCGGTATCTCTACGAGAACCTGAGCATTGTAAATTAATACTAGGTTAAATTAGTACTAGATGCCGTTACCACTTCTAATATCACCACTGCATTGAATATTCTGCTGTTATTATTTTACTTTTCTGCAATACTCACTCCCTTTTCAGTTGACAACAGAAAATTGATTTGAAAATAGATACTAAGAAAACACAGGGGAATTAACCACTATAAATTCTGAAAATGAAAGAGATAATAAAAAAAATCGCGAATGATCAAATCAGCTTCTCGCGAAGGTTAAGTTTTTCCGCATTTTCATGTACGCGAATAATCAAAACTCGCGAATGTTAAAACCGCGAATGTTGAGGGATCACTGTACATCAAAATCTAAAAAGGGTTCAATTTATTTTAGACTCCCAATTAAATCTTGGAGACGCAATGGAGTTTCTGCAATATTAAATTCACGCCAGAATTTTCGAAAATTTTGTTTGAAAATTTAAAAAATGCAATTTTACAGCTTCCCCCCCCCCCCCAAAGTTATAAAAACAAAATTTTGCTAAAAAATTCTGGTGCAAATCTTGAATAAAATAAAGCGGGGTAAAACAAATATCCCATCGAAATATCCATGTTTCATCCAATTCTGTGCGTTAATTCTTGAGTTGAATTTCCCAGAAAATTTATGTAACAGACAGATAGACAGACAGACAGTAACTGATGTAAAAAAATATCAAATCACATTCAAGACTTCCTAAAAATTTGAAAGTTATCGAAAGATTTTAATAATCCAACACTTTCTTCTAATGAATGTAGAAAAAAGTAAAAATGAAATATGGAATTAACAGTCTGAATATTATTTCTACTTTATACAAGAAAATAAAAGTACTGTTTTTATACGAATAAAATGTTTTATCATTTATGTATTTTTATGCATACAGTCTATTTTATTTTGAACAGTCATCTACATATTAGAAATGAATCTACCTTTTAAAAGTTCGCAAAAAAATTATAGTTGATATTTAATGTGTTTTCAAAATACAGATGTTAAAATTTATATAAAGTGTAAAAAGTTTGCCTCTGAAAATTTCAAAGATCAAATAAATATAAACATATAAACTTCCTAAATTTAAAAGAAAAAAAAGTAAAGTAAATTACAAAAAAGAAACTGCGGTGTAAATAACGTTTTCCTTTGGCTTTTAGAATTTAGGTTATGTTTCGATTTGGGATTTTAATATACGTTTTGGGGGAAAGAAGGACACGTTTTGGTGTGTAAAAAAATTAAATAAAATTCCTGTTATAAATGGCATTTGTTATGAATTGGTGCATCGCATATTGTCGCATTTAAAAATATATGTAATTTAACTGTAGTATAAACGTAATTGTAAAAAAATAGCAAACAGTATATTTTATGATAAAGTTTGATAAAATCGAAACTAATCAACACCGTCTTTCATAATAAGCATCTTACACATAGCTTCGTGCAATTCCTATTCATATATGTCAAGATCAGGTACTTCGTACGATATAGAAACACCATCTGTATGCCAATTACCAATGTACATCAATAAGTAATTATTATCCAATTGTGTCAAGATCCAACAAAATACGAATTTTCATGAAATAGCGGGCATTAGTTTTGAGCTACAACGCCACAAAAATTTGTGTAACACACACATACTTACACACACACACACATCAGCTCAAAATTAATCAAACAGTATTCAGGACATCCCAAATTATGTAGATCTATACTATAATATAAAGAGAGAACGCCTGACTGAATGAGTTGACCCACAGTGACATAAAAATGACCCACTAATCAAATTTTCTCGGACATGTGACCCAGCCCAATGATTTTCTCGTGCCCGAAACTCGTAAGATACAAAATTTAATCAAAATCGTTAGAGCCGTTTTTTTTAATAAAATTAATTTCCCGCGTTGACCAAACAATGACCCACTAATCGAAAGTTCTCGACATGTGATCCAGCCCAATAGTCGTCTCGTGTCCGAAAATGGTAGGATACAAAATTTAGTCAAAATCGCTTGAACCGTTTTTTAGATCCAATTAGCTTGACTCTGACCCATGGTGACCCAAAATGACCCAGTAATCGAATTTTCTCGAACTTGTGACCTAGCCCAATGGTTTTCTGGTGCCCCAAAACGGTAATGATAAAGTACGGCTGCCGAAGGCAGTCGTACTTCACCGCCGATTCCAAATTCTGGTGAATCCATACGAGGACACGACCAAGAAGGGCCGGTTTACCCGGACACCTCCAAGGTGGTACTCTTCGGCCTGGGGAAAGACGGGGGCCGAAGCATACCTGCGCCTCTCACCCTAACCCAAATGAGTGAAGTTAGCTGACGCTGCGAAATGCGGTGGTGCACAAGAACAGGACATCACCACACGACACTTGGGCGGACGTGGAGATGATCCGACGGCTTCGTCGCCGGAACCTCATGAGAGGAACCGGGTTCTAGGCCAAAGCCGAAATGTCCCCACGACCCATTACTGTAACCACGCCTTCCGGATATCAAACCCTAGGGAGGGAGGAAGCGACTAGTTCACAAAATTTCGTAAAAATCCTTAGAGCCGTTTTTAAGATAAAATTTGCATAACATTAACTTCCAAACACACACACCATAACCAAACACACACACAAGATTTGCTCGTATTAAAATATATGATATTTTGCGTAAGATAGCTTTCCATGGAGGTAGGCACATTGTCCATCCGAGCGAAGCCGGTACGGACCGGACCGCTAGTCCATCATAAACCGAAAATTGAAAGCTTTCACAATTCCAATACTTTCTTCTTATGACTATGTAGAAGAAAGTACAATGTATTTTTTAATCATACTCACTATCCTGCATACATAAGAAAGAAAAAAAATTCTGCGAATAAAATAGTTTTCTCATTTTTTTTTCTTTCTTAAACTTCAGAACGGTGTAACCTCTTAAATCATTGTTGCAAGAAACAAATCTATTAATCTTTAAAAAAAACTTCGATCTATTATTTGTCCCATCCTTCTTTTCGAAATTATTGATTTCTGTTTTCCTTTTTTCTTTTTTTCGAAATAAAAAGAGATATCGAAGAAAACTTTAGTGATAATTTTGAAAACTTCTCGGAACTTTCCCTTGTTCGTATTTTTCCTGTCTCGCGCCAGAAGTTATCGACAAGAATCGCCTGGAGTGCCGTTTGTATTTAACGCCGGAAAAAATCAGAAGTTGTCGAAAAGTTTCGACAGATGGGATACAAATAAGAGACATCCATAGCACGTTATTTTATGAGTTCCGATTATATTTTTTGTGACTTTAAATAATATGGAGAGTGTATGTGTTTTAGGCTGGGTTATCCAAGTTATATAAGTTTTATTCAGCGCACAATGCAACAGTTTTTGAAGAAGAAAATGTATATTTATTTCTATTGAAATTTAACAAAAATAAAAATACCTAATTTCTTTATAAGTAAAAAAATAAAAATATATATTTTTTTAAATATACTCTTTTACAAGCATTCAATATTTATATTGAAAATACTGCCTAATTTCATGACTACAATTCATGATATTTCAAAAAAAAATTCTGATACCATACGTTAATTTTGCGTGAGCACTGAACCCGATTATGAAAAATTCACTGCTTTGTTTAGGCTTGCTAGAAAGAGCCAGCTAGTGAATTTATTTAAAATACATACAATTTTTGCTATAATAATTATATCTTTTTTAGAATTTCTAGATTGATTTCTGACTGTATAATCATAATTTAATTAATATGCTAATTGTTAAAAATAATTGTTGTTAATATTTAATTGTTGAAAGCATATTTAAAGGATATATATGTGTTATATTCTTTATTACTCTCTTCTATCTGTAATAGAAGAAAGTATTGTAATGAAATGTTTTTAGACTTCCGGTTTTCGATGGATTTACATGTTTTAGGGGTCAGAAATTCCGAAAAACATGTTTTTACAAAGTATACGGTCTGTCCGTCCGTCCGTCTGTCTGTCTTCATTGTATCATCGAAAAGTATATGACGTTATGGAGAGAATTGAACAATTTTTTTTCTGTGTGTTTGGCTATTGCCAGTAGGTCCCACTTAAATTTGGGAATATTCCGACGAAAGGGGGCGCTGCGATAGCGTCTTTTGTTCCATTTTCATTATTGTATCATCGAAAAGTGTATGAAGTTATGCAGAGAATCGAACCAAATTTTTTGTATATGTTTTTGAGTATGGTTTGCAGGTCTAAGTTGAATTTTGAGAAATTCCGCGGAAGGAGGTGCTGTGATAGTCATTTAAAGATTTCAAATTCAAAAGGATAAACAAAAAAATTATAAATCGTAATTTTTTTTTCCGTTAAATGTTCGGCCTTGATCCAACGATTCCGGAGCAATTTTTATTTTACATCTATCTTAAAAAATGGCTCAGATATAGAAGTTTGAAATCTTAGGGTGGCTTACTATTTTCAAACAAGACAGCAGAATTCATCCATAAACAGATTTAATTTATGAGTTTTAGTCAGCATGGTTTCGGCAAAATTTCTTTCATTGCTTTTAACCATTGTTCCAACTCTTATACGCATAACATTATACATTTATATAGTGGTTGGTTTTTCGTTTACGAAACACATTTTTCATTTTTATTTGACATCTAATCTAATTAAAATCAGAATATTTTTTTTTCCAAAATTTCTGCTAGTAATTGAATTAAAAAAAATTGAAGTTTGACAGATATGCTTCTGCACATGAATGAATGATTCATTCGAATAATCAAAATAATCATTATGCCCATCACTAACTTTTGGCGCAAATTCTAATATTTCAGAAGATTAAAATTGCTTCACTGGCATTTTGATGATTTACCATACATTTGAAGAAAATGAAATAAATACACCGATCTTCAGGATGATTTTTCGGTGATTACATTATTAGCGTATAATATTTAACGTAAGTATAAAAGCAAAAATTTATTGAAACAGTTTTAATTTTAGGTATATTTGTAGGAAGAAACGCTTCCTTCCGTGGATTTCGCCTTTAATTTTTTTTTTTTATCTGCAATAACCTCATACATAAAAAATGCATGTCTTAAAAAGACGTACTGAATGCAGATAAATGTTTACGTGTGACTTTAGATACAGAAACAAACAATTTTGGTCCTCCGTGGCCGCGTGGTTAAGGCACTACTCCGCTAATCTCTTGACAGCGTAGGAGTCATGGCGACGGATTCAAATCCCGTCACCTCCATGCACACTCATTGTGGAGGTCCGGGCTGTAATTCTTCGTTTACGTAATTCCCTTGTGTCTATCCCGTCCTCATCAAGAAGATTTATGTAATTGTCGAAGTCATGTATGTGTTTCTGTGAATTAAAATATATGGATCATTAGAGACAACAACCTGTGTAGCTATAGGTCTCAAAGCAACACTCCTTCAAATGTTCAAACAAACAGTTATGGTGTAGTATCCAGACTTAAAAAGTTGAAACTATAAATACTGGCACGTAGATGGAGTACCTTAATGTCTGAAGAAAATGGCACGAAAATATCGGATTTCAAGAAAATTTTTTAGTTTTTTAATTGATTTCATATAACTTTGAAACTTATTTATTTTTTTAGTTATTCTCAAATTTCTCGTTTCGTATATGTTTTTAAATATGCATTAGTTAAAATTTAAATGTGAGATATTAAGTTTTAGAAATCGTAATCCGTTAGTTTTCAGAACAATTTCCGCATTTTACGGCAAAATATTTTGCGACAAAGATGATTTCGTGACGAAAGTAGTGAACATGTATTTCAGAATATCCTTGTCAGATATCCTCACCATCGTCGGTGTCGTCATCCTCAACAATAACTTCAACATCAGCATAATCAACAACAACATTTTCAATCCAATGTTAAATATTGGTCTACCCCAGCGTTTTCTATAGTTTCCTGTCTACAGCTTTGGTCATCGAAAATGCTAAATGTTTAATTAATTTACCTTTTTTACGAAACATTTTATTTTTTATTTTTACATTTAAACTTTAAAAAAAAAAAAAAAAAAAAAAAAAAAAACATAATTGCGCTGGTAAAACATGTATTTCTTTTCTTTTTCTTACAAAAAAAAAAAAAAAAAAAAAAAAAAAGAATGCTACTGTGAGATTTATTTAAGTGTTTCAAGTGCTTGGGAAACAGGAACATCCAAGTTTACTGAATTTAGAAAGACTAAAACTACGTGTCCAGTACTTCTATACATCAGTACACATTTACAGACGATATTAAACAAAACACAAAAAAAATCTTAAATCGTTTTCATTGTTTTAAATGTTAGTGCTTGAAAATGAATCGTATATTAGAAATTTTGTAATGATGACAACGTACTGCGTTTCTTTTTCTGTTGTAATCTTTTCTTCTTAACAAATATTTCTTCTGTTTCTTTCTTTTCTTTTTTTATGATTTAAGAATAAAAAAAGCAAATTCGGCAACTAGATTTATGCCTGTTTGAGAAACAGAAAGAAACATCCAAGTTTACTGAATTTAGAAAGACTAAAACTAAGTGACAGGTACTTTTATATGATTATCAGACGATATTTAAAACTAAATCTATCTTAAAAATGGTTTTCATTGTTTTAAATGTTATAGTATAACTTGAAAATAAATTGTATATTAAAATTTTGTAATCATAATAATGAACTTCGTTTCTTTTATGCTTTCTTTCTTCTCTTTTTTTTTTTTTTTTTACAATTAAAAAATAAAAATAAATAAATTCCACAGTTAGATTTATTCACGTTTGAGAAACAGAAACATCAAAGTTTACTGAATTTATAAAGACTAAAATGCATGTCAGGTACTTTTATACAGCAGTACCCATTTACAGATGATATTAAAAAAATATATTAAAAATGCTTTTCATTGTTTTAAATGTTAGTGTATAACTTGAAAATGAATTGTATAATAGAAATTTTGTAATGATGGTAATGAATTTCGTAATTAATTTATCTGTTTTTTTTTTTATAACTTCTTGCGGTGGTTGGAACTAATACAAACATGAATTTTTGCTAGTGGTATTCTGGTGATGTGTGTTGCGAAAATGAAGAAAAAATATGAAAATTCAACAGAAGGTGATGTTATTCAGTGTTAAGTGATGCATTTTAAAGAAGCAGAGAGAGACAGTTCCCAAATCGAGCATATAGGTTTATAAAATAATATAATAAAAATAGCATAATATAATTATACAATAACATAATGATAAATAAATAATATAGTAATATAAAATATTAGTATAATAAAACAACTTACAAAAACTTTATGAATATAGAAGATTCTCCCAAACCTTCATTACGGCTTTATTCAATAACATTGTTAAATTCATTGTTAGGATTTTCTGTAAATAATACCAAAACAATTTAGAAAATTCTAGAAAACTAATCGATACCAAAAATGTTTCTTGTATTCGTAAAAATATTTTGATAACTACTTATCAACTTCCTTGTGACTGTCTAGCTAGTATTAATTAATTTTTATTATTCAGCAATTAATTCTAGTAATTTAGGAAAACAAATATATTTTTAAAACATTCTAGCATGAATATCATTTGATAAGGATTTGATAAACCTAAAACAAATTTTGTGGCACTGATAATCATCATATTAATTATGATGTCCTTTGTATTGTCAGTGAAATAAAAATGGTTGTGATTTAACAACCATTGTGCTATATTCACTAAGCTGTGCTAACGGAAATCTACAAAATAAATATTAACTAGGTTTTAGCTAAAGTCGTTATATGTGAAATTCATTGGCAATTAACTTTTTAATTATAAATTTCGTTAATTTGCAAACTAAATCTGTAACTTTGTTTTGACAGATAATATATTTTCTTTTGTTCAGGAATTTGGTAGGTTTTAGGGGCCAAATAGGTTTTATGGGCAGCAAATTTATGAAATAATTTCACAGAATTTTCACTTCAGCGTAAAATTCCGCTGATTTATGAGTGCTGAAATTAAATGAAGTAAAACATATACGTGAGAAAATTAACTCAACTCACAATTAATTGTTGTGCACGACAACTTGAGTCGACAGCGATTTGTACTTTATGCGTAAATGCCGATCGTATACATATTTCATACGATCAACTAAGATAAATATTTTATATTAATTCTAATGAGATTTGCGATTTTTCCTATATTTTTTTTTCTAGTTACCTAAAATAAGTTGTTTAAAAAATTATGTCATCTAATAAGGGAACCATTTTTAGAGCTCACACCTAGCTATGAGACCTGTTGCCTTTTATAGCCCTAGGCCCAAGTTAGAGAACCGATTAAATTTGTCTGTAAAAATTTTATTTATTGATTTTACAGCATCATAACTTTCTGAATAGGCAATTTTTTATACCCCTTATCGGATTATTAACATAGAAGTTTTTTTAACCCATTAAGCGCCATTGCTCCCATTTTGGAACATTGCTTTATGATTTTTTTCTAAAGTGAATATTTTATATATTGTTAAAAGGTTCCTGTTATTTGAATTTTGAATATAATAGACGACTTCTGAAATTTTTTTTTTAAGTTTCATTAAAATTTTCTATTTTTTAAAATGTGTTAAAAAAGGCGTAAAATAGCTTTTTGGCCGTACTCGAAAGAAAAAAAAACTGTATAATAAAATTTATATTTTTTAGTTAAAATATGTTTATAACAGTGTATTATATTAAACAACATCAATCCGGAATTAATATGTATAATAGATCAATCATAATTACCGAAAGCATAAATTGTTCCCAAAATGGGAGCAATGGCTCCTAATGGGGGTAATGTTTTTGAAAACGTGTACATATGACGCCGTGCATTTATGGTATTTATTTTTCAGTTTATTAGCTATAAAAGAGATAATATCATTCTGAAACTAATATTTAAAGAAGATTTCATATAAATTAGTCCAACTTTTACATTTATAATAAAAAGAACAAAATGAAATTACCAGTTCTATAAGCATTTTCATTATCCATCTCTTTATTTTTCATCATTACATTATTATTTTTTCTGATTTTTTTACATGGAAGATGATTGAACAATTTTTTAGATTTGGATGATTTTTCGGCTGTTCCAGAAATCGTTTTTTTTTTTTTTTTTTTTTTTTTTTTTTTTTTTGCCACCTGATTGCAGTATTGTAACATACGACGAAGATGTTTTCCTCATATGTATGTCGCATAAATTATTTTCTATTACATATGTAATAGAAAATAATTTATGCGACGATTTATCCCATGTTATATTTGGTGGAGTAGAATTTTCCATAAATTCTAAATCAACAGACAATCAAGAAATATTTAGAGTTTTAAAAAGACAAAGTATTAAAAGCAGTCTTGATATTTCAGAGGAAAGTTCAGACGAATCATCAAATCGGAATATGGAAAAACTAAGCAAAAAAAAAAAAAAAAAAATCAATTTCAGAAAACGCAAAAAAATAATATAATGCTGCATAAAAAATGTTCCATCATTTTCATGTAAAATAGTAGGACAAAAATTATGTAAATGGGAAAAATAAAGAGATGGATAATGAGAATGCTTATGGAATCGGTAATTTTATGCTTTATTTTTATTATAAATGTAGATGTTGGACTAATTTATATGAATTATTCGTAAAATATCAGTTTCAGAATGATATTACTCCTTTTATAGCTAAAGAACAGTGTAATAACAACCATAAATGCACGGAGGCATAAGTAAAAATTTTGAAAAAATTTACCCCCATTAAGAGCCATTGCTCCCATTTTGGGAACATGCTATTTTTACTAAATATTCGAATTTTTTTTTATTTTTTCTTCAGAAATACTTTAAAGACTTCCTATTCATAAAAAAAAAACTGTTCCATAAAAAAATAGTTTAATATATATAGCGGCGTTTAGTGGGTTAAGTACTTTAAAATACAAATTAGTTAATAAGAATAATAAAATATTGAAAAAAGTTTAAAAATTCCTTCAATAACTTACGAATTTCATTTTGGAATAATATAGCATTATAATTATATATTTGGCGGCGCTAAATTGGCATTATTATATTACCAAAGAATTTTTCCCGTCAACCCTGGGAGAATGTTACAGTCATCTGTGCGTATGAGTAAGTGTTTTGGATTCGTAACACCATATTTGGCGACTTAAATCGTTTTTGACATGAAATTAACAAATTTAAATTCATTATTTTAAAATTAAATATATACAAATATATATATAATACCGATTTTAGCAGGCATACCCTGCTGGCCAACCAAAATGCAACTCCAAGAAGGACAAGAGATATGAAAGACAAATTTATTTCATAGATTACAGATAGTATCAATGTTAATTGATTTGAAATACATCCTTCTTCGAAGTGGGTCAGACGAGAAAATCAGTAAGAAGTGTTGCCTCCACGTCCGTCAATAACCGCTGCCACACACTACGGCATTGAGTGAAAGAGGCTTTGGATGTGTGGTTCGGGAATGGCAGCCCATGCTGCCTCCAGACGTTCAACTGGTGTACCCGCGGGTGCGGCCTGCCGGACGACGCGTTCTCCAATCATTGACCAGACATGTTCGATGGCGATATATCTTGAGAACGGGCAGGTCAAGGTATAAATGCAATATGAAGGGCTAGGAAGAAAGCTCGAACATTGAGTGTAACATGTGGTCGCTCATTGTCCTGTTGAAAAGTGGCCGCAGGCGAGCGCTGGAGGTAAAGAAGGAGAAAAAGCTACAAAGCCTCAGAGATGTAGCGCAGGCTAGTAGGTGTATCGTTAATGCTTACTAGGAGGCTACGGGAGTGGAATCCAATGCCACCCACACCATCGTGGTGCTGCAGGCAGAAGCGTGATTCGTCCGACAACACAATGTCATGCAATTCGGATGTCCATCTGCGCCATTCAGTGCATCATTGCAAATGCAAACGCCTGTGGTTTGAATTCAAAGTTAAGCGAAGCAATGGACACCTAGCGGACATTCCACTGTGCTGCAAACGATGTCGAACTGTTCGTGAGGACACATACTTTTGTGTTACAGGATGTATTTGTTCTGATATGGTTAAGATGTGGCAGTGAGCTCAATCAGTGTCATGCGCACAATATGCCTGTCTTCCTATGTGAAGTGGTGTGAAGAAGAGGCTACAATCGCTCATGTAGGTTAGTCATTCATTCCTGCATCCAACGATTCCATATTAGCATGACTGTTGCTTGGCTACGTCCGACAAGATGTCCGATTTTTCGGAAGAATAATCTGCAATTCCTGAATGTAATGATTCTGCCGAGGTCGAACTCAGAAACGTGCTCAAATGGTGCTGGTGTTTTTCTTCGAGGCATACTGAAGTTCAACACACAAAAAAATCGCACGAGAGAACAATTCACGTTCTTCAAAACGTCAGTTCCCCCCCCCTTTATATATAGTTTCTAAGGGGCACTGCAGTCGCCCGTGATGTGCACTTGCGCTGAAATCGTAATAATTTCCATATCCTATCGAGGTGTGCGCATGGTGCAAATTTTAGGCTGTTTGGATGATTCCCACATGGGGCTCCATTTTGGATGGTCAGCAGATATATTCTATAGTATCTCTAACTTTGGTGTACAGGGCTATAAAATGCAACAGGTCTCAACGTTAGGTGCGAGCTTCAACAAAAGTGGTTGCCTATAAGATAAGATAATAGGAAGGATAGATAATAGGCTTAGAAAATGGACTAATTAATTTACTAATTTTTTAGGCAGAAAATATATTTCTTGACTTAGTCCAAAAGAAAAATATCCCTTTCTGGTCTCGTCGAATTTAGAATTTAATTAAAGAGCCAAAATGTCTAAAACATTTCGTAGATAACTCAATTGTTATTGGTATTTAAGTATCACTTGTTCTATGGGCAAAACGTCTTTCACTGAAAGAGGTAACAACAATTGGAAAGAAGCTTTAGTTTTTCATTAGAAAATAAGAATTTAAATCACTTTGCCAATCTTTCTTTCCAAAGTTAAACATTTAGTTCGGGTCTAGGTTTGGATGGGACAGAATTTAAATATATTCTTGACAGCAGAGGACAATAAATTTGAATATAATCAGTATTATTTTTTGTGAATTTATTGTACCTTTTAATGTACAGTACAAGGCAACCAAGGAGTCTGATTTTGAAATAAAATTTAGAGGAGAAAAATTGATTAAAAAAATGGTAATCGAAGTCTTTTTCCTATTTTTTTAAGTTACTTGTTTAAGTCATTTTTTAAATGTGTAATTCGCGATTACTAATTCCTAATATTCACAATACGTAAAAATTTCCGAATTTTCACGTTACACATTTACAAAATGTTTTTAAAAATGTAATTATAAAGACTGAAATTAAAATAGAAGTAAAAATAATTTTGTAAAAAAACACCCTTTTATAGGCATTTAATGGTCGTTCTGAAAATATCGTCTAATTTTTTGACTGCAATTCATTTTTTTTTCCCAAAAGTCCCTTTACAATATGTTAATTTGGGTTTGGCAACGAACTCGATTATCAAAAATTCACTGCTTTATTTACGCTTGGTAAAAATCTTTCAATTTATTTTTTTTAAAAGGGAACAGGACAGAAAAAAAATAAAACTTTTTTTTTTTTTTTTTTTTTTAGGATTTCTAAATTGATTTCTCAACGTATAACTGTTAATCAATTAATATTTAACTACTAATTGAAAACAGCATTTTTTTTTACATCACACTTCATTTTTTATTTATAATTTATTTTCTACCTTTAAGTCTTTAGCTAATGATAAATTAAAACGTTTCTTAAAATGTTCCATTGTTGCAGTTTCACAGCGCTTTGGCATATTTTGGCGAGCATGTGATTTATCAACTGTGGCGGGCTTAGTTGGAAAATGCCTTAAAATTAATGTATAAATTAATAATTAAGCTCTAAAAATATAAAAATGCTGTATTGTCATCGTAAACAAACTTTTGTACGTGATTTTTATAATTCTAGCCTACGAGGAAGTGGATAAAAAATTGATTGCAAAATTTCATCTTCAAATATTAGATGAACCAAGTTAAGTTAAATAAAATAGTGTAAAAATTGAAGCTATGTCAGTGTATAGATATCGTTAATATCTATTTACATTGTTGGAACACAGAGTATAGTTTTTTATTAGATTATCAGGATATACTATTTCTACAAAAAATGAAGTTAGATAAGAATATAACAAGAACGAAAAATTATGCGCCAAGCATAATTATGTAGCACTTTCCATTATGTCCAAAATAATTTTACAAATCTTTACCGTTTAATACGGTGATATATGATATAAAAGCAATTAATTTGTAAAACGCATAACATCTTCAAAAAATCAATTTTAGGAATTATCAACAATATTCGGAAAAATATCACTTATTTCATTTTCAACGCTTTTTAACATAGTTGAAAAGTGTTTATGCTTTCGGTTTGTCTGGCCGTCCAGGTGCCCATACTCTATATTCTTTGATTACCTTGTCCTCGGTATATGTTTTTAAGGTTTACTGCAAGACATTTCCTTTAAAAAACAAGAACAAAAATCCTGCGTGAAGCATAGATAATGTAACACTTTCCAACGCATCCAAAATAATTTTACAAATCTTTACCGTTTAATAAGATGAAATATGTTTAGAAAAAGCATAACATATTTAAAAACTCATTTTCAGGAATTGCCAACAATATTCCGAATAATATCCGATCTCTTTTGTGCAGACCTGTATATGATCTATAGATTTGTATATATATTACATAGAATGCTAAATTTTAGTTCAAATAGGAAACGCGTAACACAGTTTAAAATTACCGTTTTGAAATTTCCGTCAATAAATGTAAATGTACTCCAGAACTTTTGTGCCGCCCTGTATATGATCTATAGCATTTATACACACCCAGTAATAGACAAAATATGATTTAAATTTAAAAGCGCGTTGAGCAACTGAAAAAGCACTTCCAGTAATTATTGTTAACAGACAGTACCAAATTCTTTTGTGTGTATTCAACCCCCAAATTCAACCCTGTAAATGAACGATAAAGGCTATACGCACAATCTTCTATAGTGAGCCTCTTATGATGCACCTTGGTGACATACATAAATTTCAATACGTTTGAAATAGTTAAACATTATAAAATAAATCGCAAACGATTTTGACCTATGGAGAATAGGCCGTAATGAAACGGAATTCTTTTGAGTGTCCCTGTTAAAAATATTTAAGTGCTATACACACCATATTCTATAGTAAGCCTCTTGTAGTGCACCTAAGTGATATATATAAATTTCAATATATTTGAAATTGTGTAACATCATTAAAATAAATGCAAATTATTTTACCCCATAGACGGTAATGTAACGGAATTATTTTGAGTATCCCTGTAAAAAAACTATAAGTGCTAAACACTTCATATTCAATACCGAACATGCCATAGTAAATCTCAATAATATATATCAATTGCATGACGATACGTATATATTTAAGCGAGTTAGAGCACGGACAAACGGCATACGGACATATAGACAGACAGACAGTAGACAGACAAACCGAATTCATAAACATTTTTAAACTATGTTGGAAAGTGTTAAAAATTGTGTTATAATGTACCTTTCATCCCTTCGGGGTCAATAAAACGAGTACCAAGCTTGCTTGGGAACTAAACGTTGAGGTCCCGCGTTAGGCTGACACCCTGAGAGGGACATATGCTCTATAACACCTCAGAGTCCATGGTCCAGAAAAAAGTGCTAGGCACTCTAGGACATGGTCCCTATGAATTGTAGCACCGCATATTTAGTTTAGCTTTTTAGATATAAAGTGTGGCAGAAAAAAAAATTATTATATTTTTTACAACTTTTTACAGATATCAAGAACACTTTTATAAGGTGTGTGGACACCCGTGGACGAAATTCAAGCTTTACAGCTAAATAAGCTGACTGTCCCTCTTCCATTTTCCCAATTAAACGCCGTTTCTCGCAATCCATCCAATGTCATCTCAATGACATATTCCATTTTCTGCGAGCAAAACTTTTATCGATTTTCCACATTTCTGTGTAGCGTGTGTCTACATGATAACGTTGGCATTGTGTTACCAATCTGTCACCTTTCATCGGACTTTATTTAAAATAAGTAACTTATAGTATCTTTCGGTAGTTATTCCTCTCATTTTACCCCCCCCCCCCCCCCACAGTGTATTTTTGTACATCCGAAATAAAATTTATTTCACCTTTCCCATAAAGGTAGCAACAGCATTGTGATAAAACGTCTTTTTATTCTGCTTTTTCTAGAACATTTTATCGGCATACCTTATGTATTTATGATTTCTTTATACAATTCCTCGGTTAAGTGAAAACTTGTTTTTTTTTTTTTTTTTTCAATTGCTGGGAATAAAACATGAGAGGAAAAAAGTGAAATAAAGAAAAAGATAATCGATGCTAAACAAATACAAAAGAATGTAGGAAAATGAACTTGAATTTTTCATAAACTCAATTTTCTTTCCCTTAGTTTTAAGAACTGAAGGTTTTTCTTTCGGGTATAAATGAAAAATCCATGAGTATGATGATTTTGTGAATTAACAGTTACATAAACAACCATAAAAACGTGTGGATTTACTGTAATGGTAGTTGCGTTTATTTTTAGGCCCAAAAATGAAACTGTATTACGATGATGGATGTGTACATTAATCTTTGAGTGAGATATGGCGATAGCTTGGATAAACTTTCTGGCGCTCTGTCAGTTTTTAGATAATTTTTGAAACTTTATGATTATTTTTATATTATGTTTCTTAAAGGGATATAGAAAGGAAAAAAAAAATCAAATGTATTTGTGATGTGAAATCACATATAGTTTTAAATTAGCTATTTTTTTTTACTTTAATAAATTTCCCTTTCTATAATTCATTTATTAAAGTTTTGATAAATTTTATTTAAGCTCTTTGCGTTCTTATTCAGAACAAATAAAAGAATTAGATCAGCTTTTCTGCTCCCACGCAAATTCTCATCTTTAGTTCTGACGTGCGATCAAACGCTTAAATCAGATTAAAAAAACAAAAACTAAAAGAAATATTTCGGTCTCTTAATTAACTCTGCTACTTTTCATGTACGTTATATCTTTTTCAATATGCAGCTGTTTCTTTGTGAATCATAAAAGGATGTTCTGCGGTCCTTATTTTGTCTATCTAGGAACTTCT
Source organism: Maratus michaelseni (assembly GCA_963931845.1). Lineage (NCBI taxonomy): Eukaryota > Metazoa > Arthropoda > Arachnida > Araneae > Salticidae > Maratus > Maratus michaelseni. The sequence continues at coordinate 387,267,785 of OZ007587.1, read as the reverse complement.
CATGGGATGCAAAAATTCTTCAGTAACGTAATTATTGGCGGTATTTAATCTTGTTAAAAATTGCTACTTTGGCGATAAGTTCAAACAGTTATCCATATGTTCCTTATTAACGGATACTTTTGATTCATGCACTCTCGCCAAATTTATGAAGCCAAAAAAAATGTAAACGAAGAAATTTACAGCGTATGTGTATTAGCATTCCTTCTCTGATTGCCGGCCTGAAAACATGTAGATTGTAAGTCTATTGTACGAACATTAAGGCACCACCCACTCGCCTATTTTATGCTGCTGTGCTTGTGCTTTTTATTAAAAGTTCTTCAAAATCTTCATGGATGTATTCGGCTCAATCTTTCTTCCAGAAAGGGATTATTTTATTTTTTTCTAAAAGAACCTGCATTAAATATTTCCCACTATATATTTTCAAGATCACTTTTCACGGCTAACTCAAGTCTACAACATCTTTACATAACTTGGTTTCCGTGACCAAGCCCTATCTGGATATATATTCTACTTTCTATTGGGTGGTGCCTGAATATTATAATTACGAATATTTGGACAATTATAATAGACTTTTTCGTGACTTTTCGACTTGGCGGTTATTATGTTTTCATTGGATAACAAAACTTTATGGATTTTTAAACGCTTCTACCCCCTTCATCGTTTCTATGCCGTAAAAATATGGAGGTATACGGTGTCAAAAATATGGAGATATACGGTGGAGATATATGTGAACGAAGTTTTCTCCTACAGTCGGCGACGTCAGAAAACTTTTCAAACTCCAATGTGTTGTTTCTTCGCTCGTTTCATCGGAAGACCGGAATCATATTTTATGCCGTAAATGAGTATGAGTGCTGGATTGACCACGTAAATCTGCGGAACTCCATAACTGTGCGCCTCTGCGATAAATTGGCCCGATGAGTCATTCAAAGAATGTTCGCTGCTTCTCAAAAAATGGAAAATGTGCCGATTTTGTCCGTATTTCTTTACTTCCGTGGTTTCGTCGCTTCTGTGATCCGAATTGTTATGTTCGCGTTTTTTTGTGCATCGCAAGTGTTCGAAGGAAAGAAAAAAAAAATGCTCGAGTAAATCAACAATCGTAATAATATAGCCAAGCAATGGATTTATCAGCTAATTTAAAAATTTATTAGCAAATTGTCACAAAAACTTTTGATTCGTGTGCAGCAAGTGAACTCGATAAAGAAAAAAAAAGAGTGAACGATCATTTCTTTTTAAATATCACAGTAAAGTATTTTTTTATCACGTTAAGTATGACAGAAAATTAAATTACATTCTGGAAAAACAATAACGGAGTAAGTATCCTTCTTATGATTAAATTTGCCTACATTTATCTGACTGCCAGTACTTTGAAAACTTTAGCATTCGGCGTAAATATTATATAATTCAGAGACAACGTATGAACTATCAGAAGTACTATATAGTAAAGGATAGTGCATTTTGTCTAAATTGGACATGACTTGCAGTGACTACTTTTAAATTACTGTATTGATAACATTTTCTTTTTAGGAAAGTGCTCTATATATATGGATAGATAAATTCATAAAAAAATGTATTTTTTTTCTTCTTTAATAGATATAAATAATTTTTTAAATAGCAAAATAAACTTTTTATAGTAAAAAGAAATTGTATTAAAAGACATTTTGGTGTTTCTAACAAAAAAAAAAAAAAAAAAAAAAAAAGGATAATTACAAGTAAACCTTAATATTTATAGAATAATATATATATTTTTTAAATCCTTTTACAATATTTTTAGTTCTTATTGCATAAATATATTCGCAGAATTTAATAGTGGATGTCAATACTGAAACGTTCCGTTTTTATTATTTTCTTATTATACATAATTTTGCTTGTTTAAGTTTTTATTATGAGATATGACTGATAGATATAATTCATCTAATTAGTCTCAATATACAGTAAGTATGTTACAAAAGTAACAATTTGAATTGATATTCATGAAAAAATGAAAAAGATGATCAGGTAAGTTTTATTAATCTATCTGTTATGATATGTGTTTCTTTCTGATTTATGCATTTGTTTTATGCTATTTACATGTTTTGAGGTTGATATATTCTATAATAAAGAAATTTTGCATACTTTTTTTAAAAAAAAAAAGGGAACGCTACTTTAAATGCGGTTCATTTTTTTTTTTGTTTCATTTTAATATTTGCGTTGAACATTTTATGTAATGTTTGAATTCTGTTTTTTTTTTGTGTGTGCTATTTTATTCTAGTTAAATTACTTACTATGCATACCTTTAAAAATTAATTGAAATGTTAATTCCTATTTTATATTTCAATAATAATACATAAATTTTTGGAGTATCACGCTATAAAATTCGATACTCTACAAAATCTATATTTTACTGTTGGTATGCATAAGTTTGTTTACTTTAAACATTTTGCATATATTGGAGATCAACAAAGATAATGCTCTCCACTAAGATAAAATTTTATCAGTCCTTATTAAGTATAAACTAGTTATTTTATTCATTTAGTTTGTTATGTATATATTTTCTGTATCATGTTTGGCGTATTTCAATGATAATGTGGCAATATTAAATTTTTAAATTTTACATTCCTTTAAATTTTGGAAAAGCTTTGCTATACATATAAGTCAATTATTTTAATATTGAATGATGTGTAGTATCATTAAAAGACTTAACATTTTGCAGCAATTAGTAATTTGAAGTAAATTGCTTTTATCCTATATATTTGAGCCAATATAAATAATAGTCATATTAATAGTCCTCCTCTACTGTAAGTTTTCTATCTCAGATATTTTGCTTGTTTTTCCAATGACATCCAGATAAGCTTAAAAGAAATGGGTGAAAGTAAAGACCAAGTTGTACATTTTCATTTTTTTTTTTTTTTTTTTTTCAAGTTATGGATTTCGATAAAAGAGTTACATTTAACTTTGTGAGATATGAAGTATTCTATGTACCCTATAAGATTCCCATTCTTTCTTACAATAATACAAACAAAACAAAATGACATAATTCTCCTATAAACAATTTAGTTACTAATGCAAGGTCCATTTTAAATTATTCACTCTCTCTATTAATACATTTCCATATATACTATGGATTCATCACCTCTTTACATGTAAAAAAAAAAAAAAGGAGGAAGATATTTATTTAGTTTTATGTTTTGATAAAAGATTGCACCAATACAGGACCAGTTGACTCAATTCATCAGTCATTACCTTTCATTTTTCTTTATATTGCAAATAGATACTGTTTTTTCTCTATCATTCACACAGCTCAATGTTCATGTGCCATCGATATATTTATTGCATTCTTTAATAGTTCAGATAAACTGTTTTTTCTTTTTTAAAATTTAAGATAGGTATAACTAATTTAGCTTTATTATTCTTAGTGTTATGAACCCCTTTCATTTCATTGTTCCACGGCCGGGGACGATTTTGTGAGAGTGTTACCGTCTCTGTTTGGTTATTTCTTTGTGGTGCTGGTCGCCAAATTTGTACCAAGTTCAGATGGTATTTGTTTGTATCACTCTTTTCAGTAAATTTTGTAATTTTAGTATAGATGGTACATCTTTATTATTTCAAAATTTCAATTACATTTATTTGCATTTTTTTACATTAAATAAACAATTTTTTTTGCACTCTCAGAATTTATCAAATTTTGGTAAAGTAGTTTTACAGTGCTTACACATAAGTAAAGTATATAGCAATCCTGGATTAATTTTACACAGATTTAACCATATCCTACAACCATTTTGGTAATATGAAACCCCACTTTTTTTTATTTCTCACCACCAGTCAAGGTTACAAATAATTGCTTCCCACTCTACTAGTCAGCGTCAACAATCAATGTTTTTCACTACCAATCAGTACTTCTACTAGTCAATGTTACCAGTCACTTTACACACTACCAATCAGGTCCAGTCATTATGCACATTTCCAATCATTGTTACACCCTCTACCATTAATTGTTATATTTTTGTTTTTTCTTCATTTTTTTTATATTTTTTAATAGTGATATTTTTTTCCCGTTCGCATCACCTGCATTTAGTAATCTCATGGTATATTTGTAAGTAATAGTTACACCATACACTTTTAAATGGATACATAACATTTGTTATACATGCCATTGTTGGTAAACAACTATACTTATTTACCTGTTGCATTCTCAGTAATGCTGATATCTTATTTGTAGGTTGATAGTGATACTTTTCTTTTGTCTATAAAAATATACAACATTTACTATTCTTCTTCATTTTACATGTATTTTTTGCATCTATAATTCCACTTTAATAAACACTTTACTCAATATACATAAATAAACACTTTTTTTTTTTTTTACATCCTACTTTTTCATTAAATAAAACTTGTTTGCTGATGCAAAATAAATGGTGCATTACTGAATCAGGCCTTAAGGGTAATTATATTATTTTTAATATTACGATTTTTAGAGATCTACTCAGATTTCTGTCCAATGCACTCATTTCATGAAACTTTCATGTGCAACGCATCAAGTATTTCATCCTGTAAATTTATACATACTTCTATAATATATATACTTAATGCATTCCGTTTTTTCATTTACAGTTTTTTTTACTAATCAATGTTTCAAGTATTACCAATCAAGGATATAAATATATAATACCAGTCAAAGTATTTGCTCCACCATTCAATGTGCAACTGTGCTTTTCACATTCATTCCTTTTTAATTAACACCTATTTCTTTAACATTATATACCTTACTTCTAGGTTCTAATTACACTACTTGTAATATTCAACATAATCCATTAACACAATCTCTGCACATGTATCATCTCATCATGTTTTCCATGTAACTTAAAATTAGGTACTAGTTATACCATATATTTATTGGAGGAGTTCATAGAATTCGCTATATGCACCAATTATGGTAAAAAAAACACTGTACTTAGTTACCTACTGCAATCGCAACAATTTTGGTAATGTTAGTTATCATGGTAACATACTTTTTTTTTCATTATTCATTTCGTCACTTACTTTACTTCTACATTTTCTGTCATATTTACTTAATCACATATTCTTTTTAATAAAAATAAATTAAATAACCATTTTTCTTGCTAAATTTTTTTCTATAGTTGAAAAATGAAAAATGTGCACTACTCATGCCAGTATGGCAATATTATTATTTTCATAATAAGATTTTATAGGAAATTTTTCCTCTTCTTGTAGTGCACGTCGCTTTCATGAAATTATTGAAATATAGGCATCAATACACATTTTATTTTCTTACATGTATAACACTACATTCCATCAGTCACATTTTTATATATATCTTTTAAGAATTTTTGTCACTGGTTCTCCTTTTTGTTTTTTTTATTATTCCTGACATGTTAAATAGTAAAATTTTAGTACAAGCAAATGATAACTTTTCACTGTACATGTTTTAATTTAAATTCATTTTTTTTCTCCATTTATTTTCCTCCATGGAGTATGGGTCACACCTCAAGTTCATCCCTTGTTTTACCTACTCAATGCTCGTAAATTTACCTTCTTTATTCATTCAATATAAGTAATTTTTGAAGACATACATTTTTTCATACACACATTTATTTGTGGAAGTATCTATTCACAGTTGTTATGTAATTGCAACCTTTGGTGTTTGTACCAGTCATTTCTTCGGTGGAAGTTATATTAATGGTTGCTTTCAGACTGTACACACATACTTTCTCAAATAATTCTTTTCACACAATTGAATGTTCTGCTAATTTTTTTTAGTTTCAAATTTTTTTGTAAATGTAGGTACAAAATTAAACGAACAGTGTTTATATGTTCTCTTTTGTTCACACTTCATCTTGCACTAGTTCTCTAACACACTTAGTCACATTTCTTTTATATGATGTCACACTTTTTAATTCACATTTAAATTGCTTTTCATATTTAATACAACATATGCTATTTTTTTTAATTTGCAATTTTAAATAGTTCACATAATTTTTCTTACTCTTTTAAATGCAATGTAATGTTGAATTACCTTTTTACCTTACCATCCCTGCACAACAACGTATGAAGTTGTTATTCATGTGTCATATTTGATATGTTGTGGACCGTAAGTTGTAGTGAGAGATCACTCACCCTACAAAGAAACTTTTTTTTTTCACTCTTACACATTTTTTGATAGTCCTTAATTTTTCGTCAATATTTTCAACATATGCCATTTTACATTTGTGGGTACAAATTCATGCCAGTTTTTTTCTAAATATGCCACTTCGCCAAATTCTTTTTTATATTATTATTCCTAATCAAGTATGCCATGTGTTTATTTGCATTTATCTTTATTTCCAGTTTTCTTATGTATGTACAGCAATTTATTCTGCTGATACAAAAAAATATGTCTCATTTTAAAGGCCTTAAAATAATTGAATTTAGTTGCTATATGGCCAAATGACCTATGGACTGATTACCTTTTACATAAAATCTAGGTCATGTAATATAACTAGTCTAAATGACTATGTTATGTAATTATTGTAGTGTGCACACATAATATTATAACATATGCTGCAGCTGATTGTTTATGAGACATTTAAATATAAAGAGGTACCTCATTTTATAAACATAACATGCATGTTGAATTCTGGAATTTTGTGAATTCATTATAATTCTAGATATTTTGTGTATTATTTGTGTTCGTGGGTGTGTGCCAAGTTTTCATTGTTATGTGTTAGTTATAAATATATATTCTTACTTTTTGTTTTGTGGAAATTTATATTTTGAGTGACAATTTATCATTCAGGACGTATTGGCGAGAGCATATGATCGTTTCTACTCCCTCGTTCTATAGTTTTTTTCCGGTGAAAGGGGAGATATATGTGATGTGAAATCACATATAGTTTTAAATTAGCTATTTTTTTTTACTTTAATAAATTTCCCTTTCTATAATTCATTTATTAAAGTTTTGATAAATTTTATTTAAGCTCTTTGCGTTCTTATTCAGAACAAATAAAAGAATTAGATCAGCTTTTCTGCTCCCACGCAAATTCTCATCTTTAGTTCTGACGTGCGATCAAACGCTTAAATCAGATTTAAAAAAAAAAAACTAAAAGAAATATTTCGGTCTCTTAATTAACTCTGCTACTTTTCATGTACGTTATATCTTTTTCAATATGCAGCTGTTTCTTTGTGAATCATAAAAGGATGTTCTGCGGTCCTTATTTTGTCTATCTAGGAACTTCTCATGGGATGCAAAAATTCTTCAGTAACGTAATTATTGGCGGTATTTATAGTCCAGTCAAATTGTGCTCAAAAAGTGCTTAAGTGGAAAATTCTGGTGTAATAGTTTTTAGTGACTTATTTTATGTTTTTTGGGGTGCTGAATACGAATCTGAAGTTTTCCAACAAAATTTCGTTCGGCAAATTTGTTTTTTTTACAAAAAACCTGTAAAAACACGGACTTTTTTCGTTTTTTGCAAAATAACTCCAAAATTGTGCATTTTGCGTGAAAGTCGGCAGTATATGAGTTAAAGAGAATAAAATTTCCTACATTTTATGTAATGAAAGATTTTGTCTATGATCAATGGTTTAGCCGTGAGAGTGCCGCAAAAATGGGTATTAAAAACAAAAACTGTAAAAAACGGGAATTACGGCACTGTATGTCGATGTAACATGGAAACAAACCATTTAACGCAAATATTAACCATCATTTATATTAAAGATTATATGATTGACTATATTTTATGCATTTAAAGTAGGGGGGAAGTGCGGTTCCGGCACCAGTGGAAGTTGGGAGCAGTGGAGCAGCTCCACCTACTTTCATGAGTCAAAGTTGCTCCTCCTCCGGGGAGTTCTTACTCTAAGAGGTGATAAAATTTTCTAAAAAGAGGTAAAATTAGGTAAAGGAAGTAAAACTAGGCAAAATCGTCGAAAAACAGTACTTTTCGGAAAATAGCAAAAAACACATTTTTTTACAGCCTTTCTGTTCATAAGGCCTAAAAATAAACATTTCACTGTATACATTATACTATGCTTTAAAAAAATAGATAAAATTCTCTACAATTTATGTGCAAGTAATTTTCTTGGACCTTGAATAATTATGAAAAAAGCAATGACGAATGCACGAAGTAGTCATCCACCTCCTTATTAAAGGCATATAACTTATATGCATCATTATACATGTGTGCAGATATGTAAAACGTTGATGTTAGGTTATATAGGTACAAAAAATGATAAATGATTCACGATTGATTAGTATGTAAACTGTTTAATGTTAAATAATATAGTAAAATAGGTAGTTATGTATTTATACAATATTAATTAATAATTATTATGGAGATTGAAAGGAACTTGTCAGTCAAACCGAGTCCTCTTGGCCAATGGTTTCATGTTTCCTGAGGGTATGCCTTCTAGGTCTTATACACCTATAAAAAAGAAATTAATTATATAATAGCTATTTACGCATACGGGCGCGAAAAGCCGTTTTTGTCCCGAGGATCGAAACTTATGCTCCAGAGAAGAACTGGTGTGTATAATATTTTTTTAAACGGTGGAATTAATTATAACTAAGTTAAGATTCATACAGCATTTTATCATAACATTATTTTTAACTCTTTTTAATATCAGCCTTCTTTTACAGCTCATTTCTGGAATCGGTCACTTTTGGACCCCAAATCAGGGAGCAAAAAAGCTATTATACTACGTATCAGGATTTAAAAAAATAATTAATGACATAGTTTTAATTGTCTAAAAACTAAATAGTTATGCACAGTGTATTGGGATACATATTTTGACCACACCAAATTAAAAATGAATGAAAAAATAAATGTGAAATGGAATGATTTATGTATAATTACCTTCAAGTACTTCAGGGTATTCCGGGTCATCCTCGTTTTCTTCTATTTCAATATTAGGCATGTTATTACAACTGCTCTCGCAGTTTAGACACATATTAGAGCAGCTGAGGCCTGCTTTTTTACATCCACAGTTTTTACGGCATGTCTTCTTGAATTTGCAAGAAATGAGTTTTAGAACGGCTTGAGGTGCTGGTGGCTCTAGCGTGGTTATTGGCTCTAGACCATCTTTGGTGCTTTTCCAACCCCATTGTTCAGGATTTTTTTCATTCCCAAGCCATTGCTGAACTTGAAAATACACCCTTAAAGAATGTTGTTTAGCTGCAGCCTCCGTAGGAGGTAGGGACGCCAAATGGGTTGATGGCTTATATGCAGACTTAAGGTAGCATAGATACCTCAATTTGTTTAATGGCGTGGTTTCCTTGTCAGATAATTTGTACAAGGAAGTCAAAAAACGATTGCCAGCATCAGTAATTGCATCAGCATCTGCCATAGGGTCTTTAAAAATTTCAATGGATTTAATTAATGCCGGGTTTCTTTTGAGAGTCTGAAGAAACCTCATTTTTTCTACTTTGAAAAAGGCTGAAGTAGTATCACAACCACTCATGGCATGTAAAAATAATATGTTGTCAGCAACCGATTGTTCAAGTTTGCAGTCAGGAGAAAAAATGAGTGGTGAAACTGTCCCTTTGCCTGGCTTTAAAACATATACATTTGAATGTATGCCCCTGCAGAGACCAATCATTTAATTTGCGTTCATCTTGAGCTTATCAGCACTTTAATATTTCCTTTTTTGGACAGCATTATAAACAGTTCTTTTAAAAGCATATTGGTTTTAAAAAAATCTATATTTCAGTAAATATCTTTTTAAAATGGCTAAAATCTGTTGCATATTTGCCTGCAAGGAAACTGCCATTTCAGAAATTTCTAGAATGCGGGGGGGAGGAAAAACATACACATATTTAAATGTTAAGTTTTGGATTAAAAATATTGTTTGTGTGTCTGAAGAGGATTCATTATTATATATGTGTAATTGTTCAATGGATTTTTTTTAAGTGTTTATTGCTATTTTCCAAAAATTACTGTTTTTCGACGATTTTAGATAATTTTATCTCCTGTACCAAATTTTACCCACTTTTTCAAAATTTTATTTTCTATTAGAGTTCTAGCTCTCCGGAGGAGGAGCACCTTTGACTCTTGAGAGGAGGTGGAGATACTCCACTGCTCAAAACTGCCACTGGTGCCAGATCCACACTTTTTCCCTACCTTAAATGCATAAAATATAGTCAATAATATAATCTTTAGTATCACTGATGGCTAATAATTGCGTTAAATGGTTTGTTTCCATGTTACATCGACATACAATGCCGTAATTCCCGTTTTTTTTACAGTTTTTGTTTTTAATACCCATTTTTGAGGCACTCTCACGGCTAAACCATTGATCATAGAAAAAAACTTTCAATACATAAAATGTAGGAAATTTTATTCTCTTTAACCCATATATTGCAGACTTTCACACAAAATGCACAATTTTGGAGTTATTTTGAAAAAAACGAAAAAAGTCCGTGTTTTTACAGGTTTTTTGTAAAAAAAACAAATTTGCCGAACGAAATTTTGTTGGAAAACTTCAGATTCGTATTCAGCACCCCAAAAAACATAAAATAAGCCACTAAAAACAATTACACCAGAATTTTCCACCTCAAACTACAATTTGACTGGGCTATTAATCTTGTTAAAAATTGCTACTTTGGCGATAAGTTCAAACAGTTATCCATATGTTCCTTATTAACGGATACTTTTGATTCATGCACTCTCGCCAAATTTATGAAGCCAAAAAAAAAGTAAACGAAGAAATTTACAGCGTATGTGTATTAGCATTCCTTCTCTGATTGCCGGCCTGAAAACATGTAGATTGTAAGTCTATTGTACGAACATTAAGGCACCACCCACTCGCCTATTTTATGCTGCTGTGCTTGTGCTTTTTATTAAAAGTTCTTCAAAATCTTCATGGATGTATTCGACTCAATCTTTCTTCCAGAAAGGGATTATTTTATTTTTTTCTAAAAGAACCTGCATTAAATATTTCCCACTATATATTTTCAAGATCACTTTTCACGGCTAACTCAAGTCTACAACATCTTTACAGTATTCTTTTTTTTTTCTTTAAGATTTCGGATATGAGAAATCTTTAAATGAAACTAATTTTACGATATCCAACCTTGTAGTAGCCATGCAATTTTATTCAAACATATTTATTTTATGTATTGGGTTAACACATAAGTCCTGGCTTTTTTTTTTTAAGTAAACATTTTGCGTTGTAAATAAAATGTTTTGGCTATGCGTTTTATGTTATTCGATAGAGAATTATATGCTTTGCAAAATAGTGTGTTTATTTATTTATTTTTTTTTTTATGTTGTTGCTAATATACTTTTTGTTCTTTTCAGTTCATTAAAATGGAGTGTCAAGTCGACAAAAATAGCATTTTTGACAATTTCTACTTCTTGCGTTTAATGGAAGTACCAAAGCCACAGAAACTTCTCGAAAGATTTGTGAAGTGTATGGCGAAGAAGCGATGCCTCGTAGGACGTGGAATTGAAGGCTTGGTTGGACGATTTCGAACCCCGTGTCGAAACCCCGTGATTTCCACCATCGAGGCATTGGAAAGCTTGTTGGACGTTGGCAAAAAGCTGTAAACAACAACGGAGAATGCATTATTTATTGATTTTTTGTTTATTTTGTGTGGAAACCAAACTAAAAAAAAAAACGCCAAAACTTATTGACCAATCAACCAAAATGTAATATCATAGGGCGAAGTTTGGATAAAATGTTGGAGAAATTCGGCCTGAATGTGACAAAGTTAAAAATAAAAATATTAAATTGCAAGCGATAAATTTGAAAATAACGGCCTCATAGGATTAACATTAACTTGCGAATGTTTTCTTATGTGTTATGTATCTTATTATGTTTTGCGAATGTTTCATGTTTTGCGAATGTAGATTCTTATTTTGGGGTAAAATTTGAGCTATGAAATTTCCCGAAAAGAAAACCATATCGAAATCAATAGTTTTTAAAACTATCTCTTTATAAATACCAAAATATCTTTCAAGCTAAATTTCCTTCTGAAAAAAAAATGTTTTATAGCGTAGCTGTGCCGAGGCATTGATTCAAATATTTCTCTTAAAAATTTATTTTATTATGTTAGTGAGTTTTAGAAAAAAAAGAAAAAAGAAATATCAATAAGAAATAATAGAAACTCAATTTTTTCCCCTTGAATCGTAAGAAGGTTTTATCTCCTGAGATTAAAAGAAAAAAAAAAGCAAAAACGATTTTAAAGGTTAAATATGATTACGCCGCAAAAAGAAGTAAGAATTTTATATCAATTACACATTTGTTTTATAGCCCCCAAAAAGGTTTTTTCATTACCTGTAATTCACAATTTTTCACGTTTTGAAGGTCATCTGTAATAATACTGACAAATGTTTGCATGTCTGTGTGTCTATGTGTTGTTTTCTGAATAGACATCTGCGCACAGAATTACACGATTTAGCTAGAAGATACCTTTATGTCTGAAATTACGCACCTCAAAAATAGTTTTTGGACTTTTTGATTAGATTTTATTCACTTAATTTTTTATGGATCATTGCTGTTTTTTAGCATACCGCTGTAACTTTTTGACATTCGTAAAAGAAATTAATCCGATTTCAACCTTTTAGTCAAATATATTTGATTTTGTCCTCTTTTAAATAAAGTTTATTCAGAAATACAGCGTTTTTTATTTATTTTTTTGCAATTAAAGAAAAAAGGAGCCTATTTTTGCCGAAAGAAAAAATACTTTGTTTCTTATTAAAATACATTCATCTGAAATCTTATTCATCTAATCTTATATTTTATGTACATTTGTGGAGTAAAAATTCATGAAACTTAAAACAATATTAAAAAAATATAAAATAGTTTTTTTTTATACTTACTAAAGCAAGTGCTCCTTATACTAAAGTGTACTATTAATTACTGTGATTTTTCTCTGAACTGGGAAGAACTCTCCGGTAAATTTTGCTACTTCCGTCATTAAATCCAGGTTGGATGAATGACAAGTCGATTCCTATATTAACGTCGACGATGATGTTGAACAGTTGATCTAATATGGGTCGATCCCAATGTGTACGGTTGAGATTAGACAAGTTATGCTTTTTTAAAGATAAAAACAATGATTTATGTACACTAGCGAAGGCAGTGGGGGTCCCAAAACTTAGATTCATTTGGAAAAAATTTCGTATAAAAAATAAAAATCGCAAAACATCAAGTTTCGTTTGATTCGAGACCTAAGCGGACGTACGTTGCCGAAGGCAGTGGATCACCAAAGTCAGGTTTGTTTAGAAAGAGGTTCGTTTGGAAAACCCGATCAAGGAAACGGGTGAAGCTCCGCTAGTTAGCATATTTTTAAAGTTGCACAACACCATCGAACTTTATTGCTTTTACTAAAATGTTGAACATCTGTATCAAAATCAAAGACTGCCGTTTTGAAATTATCTGATTATTTATTATATATAGATTACTAAAGCTAATAAAAAGTAAATCATTCATTTTGTTCTGTTTGTTTTTCTACACATTAGCATTTGTATATTGCAGAACTTTTCATCTACCCTGTAGGTTACTCTAATTCAAAAATACTATTTTATTCTCTAACTGTTAATCTACTTTACTTAGGAAGACAGGTGACTTCTAATTCTCCTGTATTTCGATCAAGGAGCTCAAACAAGTGATAGTCCATGCATGAACTTTACTTTGTGATGTCGTCAAAATTGGGATGGCGAGATAGTTTTTGGACAAATAATTTATTAACGATGCACAACTACACGAACATCAATTACATAAAACTGTTAGAAAATAGAGTGAGAATTCAGTTACACAGGTGATAAAAGTCACTGTCTCAGCTTGAGATAGTAGTCGAAACAATTTAGAGAAAACTTCGCTCCTTTTAGAGAAAAGATATTAGACAGTTAGATTTTCTTGGTCATCTGCGAACACACAGATACAAAGGAAGAGTATCGCCATTTAGTCCATTAGAAACTCTCTACTTACCTCTTCTCTCTCTGCTCTGGGGCCAATGTAGATGAAGGGGGGTGGAGGGTGCTATATGATCAAATTGATTGCCAGAATGAAAAGGTGATGCTGCGTATCTACGAAGGCTACCAAACATAAATTGAAATTCTGTTATTACAGTTGCTAGAAGTGTGATTGCAGGGCGGAACGTGTAAGCGTAGTTGTTGATAATGTCAGGTAACTAGCCCAATAACGATCTACCCACTGGTAGATCTGCCCACTGGTAGCCACACTGAAAGGGGCATTTCGAGGTCATCATTTTGAGCTATCGAGATGTCAATGCGCAATTGGCTAAAGAACTTTAAAGGCAATTTTAAAATATTAGATTCTATCCACGAGTAAGCAGTTAATTCATCCGTCCTTTTCGCAATGGGCAACTATAAAATATCTTGGGATAGAAGGCGTAAAACCCTTTAAAATTTTCCGCAGACATAAAACACGTTATCTAAATGTTAGTATTAAAAAAACTTTCAGGTCTACCACTGGCTGTTAATTCCTCATACTACTGCCAGCTGTTCGACTGTCAAAATTTGCAAATCCATCGGCTAAAAATCTGCAGATTTTGGAACATGACTGTTATGCTCCTGCAGAGCATTTCCCACCCTCAAACAGCAGACTTGAAGCAAAACTTGTAAGGCTCAAAGCAACTTTGAAATACCCTGACTACAGTCTAAACTTGTTATTATTAGATATTTGAGCCACTAAAAGGGGCATTTCGAGGTCATCATTTTGAGCTGTCCAGATGTCTCTGCGCAATTGGCTAGAGAACCCTTTATTTTAAAATATTGGAATCAGGACGATGCGAAGAGAAAACTGCGCCCGCAGCAAAGTTTCAATTTGGCGCCCCCATCCCCTTCATTTCTTCTCTCTGTGACAGATGTAAAAAAATGATAAAGTGCAGAAACAGAAATAAATTCTATTGAATAAATATTTCGCGTTTAATCTGGAACTTTAAAAGATTTAATTTTAATTCAGAAATTCCAAACAACTAAATAATATGAGAAAATTGCACTTATTTCTTTAAGAAATCATGCATGATGTTTTGGAAATTCTCCGTAAAATGATTGACGGCTAAAAAATGAATGAATAAATATATAAAACTGTGGTTGGTAGTATAAATTTAGCGGCTCCTCAATTTCCACGCCCGGGACGAAAGCCCCCTTCGCCCCCCTCTTCGCACGGCCCTGATTGAATTTAAAAAAATCAATCGGCTGCGCAAAATGTGTTTTGAAATCAAGAGATTATGTAGAAAAGTAATATGACATTTAGTATTTTGTATGTTAGCCAATAAATTTCAAAAGTTAATGCTGGTTTATATTTGATTGATCGTCGTAATGCAGCTTAGGGGAGGACTTATACTTTGTTGAATCGAAATAAATTAATTAGCTCTTTTGCAAAATACTTCATCTACTCTTGGTATTCTAGCATGGACTTATTCGAAATTTTCTAGTTTTTTTACTTGTAGATTATGCATGATAAATTATCATAATAAGCATCGTGAATTATGCATGGTAAGTAAAATTAAATACTTGTTTCGCAAACATTTCATTCAAATGTTATTTTTTATATTAATTTATTAGTAAATTATACACAGAAAACTTATTGTACCTTAGCGTTTGGAGGTCAATGTGTATTGATATCATATAAAAATTCAGCTAGATACAGGATACAAGTTGTAAATTTCCAACTGGACGAAAAATGTCCGAGCCAGGATTCGAACCTGGGATCGCTTGGCTGAAGCCACCACGCTCTACCACTGAGCTATCCCGGTCGAATCTGGAGGGCATAGTTCATCCAGTTAACCTTATTGATCAAAGCATCTGGTCTGATATTTTAATCAGCTCAACAGAAAAGATCGCAGGTAATGGAACTCCAGTAAACGCTGGATACGTGAATACACTGGATCAGGGGTTCTCAAACTATGGTACGCGGGTACGCGAAGCTCTGGCTACTGGTACGCAGAAGTCCGATACTGGTACGTGGAATAAACTACAAAAATCAGCATATTATTATGGAATCGAAAACGGCTTGTATTTTTTAACTTGGAAATTTTCAAAAAAATTTTGAACGTGATTTAAGATCTGTAAACGTTTTTTTCTATTTTTTTGTTACGAAAAATGTTTGTTACAGCAGACTTTCTGAAATTCGCACTCAACGCTTATGATACAATCCGTTTTCCAGAATTAAAGACACAATTATTAGATTCATATAGATAAAAATTGAATTTTTAATAAAGACCTAATTTTAAAATTAATGAATGAATGAAGTACTTGTTTTAATTAGCGGAAGAACTGTTTTAAACATGCTTTACAAATTGAATCATCTGAAGGTAAAGTCTGAATGCTTGGAAGTAGGAGAAGTTAAAACCAAACAACATTCCAAGTGTAATTTATAAATTACACTTGAAATGTTATTTTATTACCCATTGTTTTTTTTTGTATTAGCAGAGCGTCTAGGATGTGTTGAAATAAAAGTCCTATTTCAAACATAATTCATAAATTGATTCATTGTGTTGATTGAAATATTTTTCTTCTCTTGTACAAAAAGTGTTATAGTTTCCTCTTATTTCATGGAAATAAGTTTTTAAGAGACTAAGGTTATTTAAAATGGCCAAGAGAGTAAGATTATTCAAATCAAACAAAAACTGTGGTCATATGCAGTGGTATATATATAAATGTATGAAGAAACTTGCAAGTGTTTGCCTACTGAGCGACATTTGTTAAATGCGCTAACTAAACTTTAGATAAGAAATCCGCAGACCTGATTAATGCAGAGGCCGACTAGGCCATGGCCTATGGCCCACCACTGATGGAAGGCCCCAAAATAAATAAAATTCTCTACAAAAAGTTTATTAAAAATGCAGTTTTTTCCAATTATTTCTCCCAAAACCAAAAAAAGATTTTGATTAACTTGGTAACCATATCAAAATATTTAAGGATAACCACCGAACAGAGTTGGGCAAATTTGCAATCTGATTAATCTGTAATCTGATTACAATATAATTGCATGTAACAGATTATAATTTCAATTACATGTAATTATAATCTGAATTTGAAATTCAATTAGGATTGTAATTGTAATTATAATGCTATGATTATGATTACACAGAGTTGAGAAAAATCTGATTAATCTGTAATCTGATTACAATATAATTGCATGTAACAGATTATACTTTCAATTACATGTAATCATAATCTGAATTTGAAATTCAATTAGGATTGTAATTGTAATTATAATGCTATGATTATGATTACACAGAGTTGAGAAAAATCTGATTAATCTGTAATCTGATTACAATATAATTGCATGTAACAGATTATAATTTCAATTACATGTAATCATAATCTGGATTTGAAATTTAATTAGGATTGTAATCATAACTATAATGATATGATTATGATTATGGTGTAATTATAATTATAATTGAGAACTTATAGTTACAATTACGTGTAATTTCAATGGCACATTTACAATATGTACCATAAAAGACAATTTTTATCAGACACAGTAGAAATTTGATACAACAAGAACGAAAAATCATGCATCCGACATCGATTATAAAACACTTTCTAGCATGAACAGAATATTATTCAGAAATTTTAAATTTTATTAATTAATACCCGCAACCCTAAATATGTACGATGAAAGACAGTTTTTATCACACACAATAAGAACGAAAAATTACGCAGCTGGCATAGAAACACTTTCCCACATAAACAGAATATAAATCAGAAATTTTAAATTGTTATTAATACCCGCAACACTAAATATGTACCGCAGAAGACAATTTTTATCACACACAGTAGAAATATGATACAACAAGATCGAAAAATCATGCATCCGACATATATTATGAAACATTTTCTACCAAGAACAGTATCCTTCTATATATAAAAAAAAAGTAATGTTTTTGAAATGGAACAATGAAAATCTGCGTAGATACCGCAAAACGTATCTGATTGGTCAGAGCTTTATGACTTTTCTTAGGGGGAATTAACATGAAAGTAGAGAATTTAGATAGGATGGGCACTATTGAGGGGGGGGGGGGGTTACCAAGGGATAGGGACCCGGGTTTGTCGCCAAGTTTGGCGATATAACGCCAAATTTGTCGGCCAAAATTAGCTGCCAACTTGGCGCTATTTTCAGTATTTCGCCAAATTTTCATAGACTCCCATTGAAATCCAATAGCTTTTACTTGCTTGCAAAAAATCAACAAATTGAGATACTGCAATGCAACAAAAATTAATATTAGCTTATGAATAGAGCTTGATTGAACTATTTATATTATTTTTAAGCACAAACACTAACTATTTACAATATTTGTAACACTATCTATACAATTGGTACTTGTTAGTTATCCTGTCGACCAAATTACTGTCGCCAAATTCATATATATTAAACGAGCAATGGATTTTCCCGATTATTCATATATATTAAACGAGCAAGGGATTTTCCCGAATATGAATGATATCGTAATCAACTGGGAATATTCTCACGAGACTTGTCCCCTATACTAAATCGAGCACGAGAAAAAGATCTAGCTAGGTTCCGAATACAAGAAAATTCGTTTTTACAGGGTAAAACAAACTCAGCGCTGAAAATGTTTTTTGTTATAAATGGAAAAATACTCAAACGATTTACACGAAACGTGTTGCCTATACTAATTCGAGCACGAGAAATCCATCTAGCTAGGTTTCGAATTCGGGAAAGGTCATTTTGATCTATTAAAACAAACTCAGCACTTGTATTGTAAGTATTGTACAAATCTAGGACTATTCAAGATATTGAAATCTAATCATAAAGTAAAGTATTTGAAACTTATTTTGTAAATAAATTTGTTTTATTTCAATTTTTTTATCTTTTTCTTTCATAAATAATTGAGGTGATAGGCTGGATTTGTTTGGTGAAGGATGAAGCTGATTTTTAACACTTTCCAACCTAGTTGAAAAGTGTTTATGACTTCGGTGTGTCTGGCCGTCTACCCGTCTGCCGTCTGTCCGTGCTCTAACTCCCGTAAATATGCTCGGATTGACCTGCCATTTTTATATGTTATTGTCGTTTTATACAGCATGTTCCGTATTTCATCTGAAGTGTGTAGCACTTATAGTTTTTTTACAGGGACACTCAAAATAATTCTGTTACATTACGGTCTATGGGGAAAAATCATTTGCGGTTTATTTTAATGATGTTCCACAATTCCAAACACAGTGTAATTGATATATATCACTAAGGTGCATTACAAGAAGCTTAATATGGAATATGGTGTGCATAACACTTATAGTTACAATACAGGGACAGTCAAAAGAAATCCGTTACATTACGTCTATGGAGAAAAATCGTTTGCGGTTTAATTAAATAATGTTTCACAATTTTAAACGCATTAAAATTTATATCTGTCACTAAGGTGCATTATAAGAGGCTTACTACAGAATAGTGTGTGTATAGCAGTCATCGTTCATTTACAGGGACACACAAAAAATTCTCTACTGTCTGTTAACAATAATTCCTGGAAGTGCGTTTTAAGTTGCTGAACGCGATTTTGAATTTAACTCACTTTTTGTCTATTATTTGGTGTTTATAAATTCTGTAGATCATATACAGGGCAGCACAAAAGTTCGCGAACACATTTCCGTTTATTGACAGAAACTCCAGAAGGAGAATTTTAAACTGTGCTACGCGTTTCCTAACTAAACTAAAATTTAGCATCCTATGCAGTATATATACAAATCTATGGATCATATACAGGGCTGAATAAAAGTATTCGGATATTTTTCCGAATATTGTATATGTTGGAAATTCCTAAAATTACGTTTTTAAATATGTTATGCGTTTTCCAAATTGTTTACTTAGATGTTATCTTTCAGCTTATTAAACGGTAATGATTTGTAAAATTATTTTGGAATCGTTGAAAAGTGTTCATAATCTATGATTGACGCATGATTTTTCGTTCTTCTTATAATAAATTTAGGTTCATTTAAATTACAACAACAATTACGTAGTGGAATCTAAAAATTGAATGCATAGAAAATACAGAATCGTGAGGCGATCCAGAATGGAAGAATGGAAACGCGAAACGATTACGTCTGGGTTTGACTAGGGCACGATTACGCGGGGGGTTGGTGAGCGTAGCGAGCAGGGGGGCCGGGCCCCATCTAGTATTATTAAGAAATTTTAATTTTTTATTAATAACTGCAACCCTCTATATGTACCATAAAAGACAGTTTCTATCACACACAGTATAAATTTGATACAGAAATAATGAAAAATCATGCATCTGGCATAGACTATGAAACACTTTCCAACATGAACAGAATATTATTTCAGAATGCTATTTAACAGAATGCTATTTTTCTCTTAAGAGCGGTTCAGACGATTTGAACTAAATTTTGTATCCTACAGATTTTGGGCACGAGAAAATCATTGGACTAAGTCACATGCTCGAGAAAATCCGATTAGTGGGTCATTCTTGTGTCACTATGGTTCAAGCTATTTTTATCTAAAAAGCGTCTCAGACTATTTTGACTAAATTTTATATCCTACGGGTTTCGAGAACGAGAAGACTATTGGGCTAGGTCACATGTTCGAGAAATTTCGATTGTTGGTCATGTTGGTTGATCATGTTGTTGATCATATTGGTGATTGATCATTATGGGTCAAGCTATTTTTATCTTAAAAAGTGTTGGCGACATTGGCGAGATTTGGCGGGAAAATTTACTTTTAAGATTACCAATGCCAAAACACTTGCTTGGCGCCAAATGGAAAAAAATTGCCAAATTTGGCAATTTTGGCGACATTTGGCAAAAAAAATAACTTTTAGAATTTGAAGGAATTTTCTAGAAATTCCCAATAGGAGACGAGATTCATGATTCAACCAATCAGAGTCCATAGAACGTTCTCGAAAACAGAATTAAACCAATCAGTGTACATAGAACTTTCTAAACACATGCTTGGCACTAAATGAAAGAATGTCGCCAAACTTGGCGATATTTTGGCGATATTAGGCGAAAAAGCTGGCTTTCAGAATCTGAAGGAGTTTTCTAGAAATTCCCAATAGTAGCCGAGATACATGATCGAACCAATCAGAGTCCACAGAACGTTCTCGAAAACAGAATTCAACCAATCAATTTACATATGATAGGGGAAATTGACTTTTAAGTTTTTCAATGCCAAAACACATGCTTGGAGCCTCAAAGCTAATTTTGACCGAGCATAGCTAGGTCAACTGTATATGCAAGGCTGCGTAAAAGGGTTCGCATATTTTTCCGACTTGCTGAAAATGGGTTTTCAAATACGATATGCGTTTTCCACATTGTTTACTTAAACATTTTTCTTTACCTTAGTTTTATACAGTGAAGTTTTGTTACAGTATTCTGAATGTCTTGGAAAGTGTTTCTCATCAAGTATCAGTGATGGCAGTTCAAGAATTCGAAGCAAATAATAATATTCCAGAACGTTTTCATGTTTTGACGACCACGCTTATACATTATGCATAACAATTAATAGTTGAGTATATTGGTTTGGTAAAAATTATGCGGTATGAGAGAAATATTCAAGCAATCCTTGTCAGTCAATTGAAAACGTCCTCTACAAGGCGTTAAAGTTAAGCAAGTTTATTTAAAATTTGTTTTTTGTCAGTCGTAAAAAATAATAATAACATAAACATTTAGAAGTTGCCATAGGGGACATTTAGTTCTTCGGATATCGCTTTTTAAGCCTGAATATGTGTAATATGTAACGTATATGAGAATGTCGACTACCAAAACACACTTCTCAGAATGTTTTTCAGTATTCGATGAATCTGCATTACGCTTGATTTTGTGTTATTTTTAAATGATATGTCTTGTCCAGTGGTCAAAAGTAGTGTGCTACAAGTGGCAAAACCACACTGGTTGCAATTTTTCACCTCAAAATTTGTAGTGTAGCATGCTATTTTTTGAAAAAAATTATGTAGCGAGTAGGGTGTCAACGATTTTAATCAGATGATTGAAATCAGTGATTAAATCATGACTTAAATCAATTGACTTTTTTTTTAATAAAAATCATTGATTAAAATCCTAAATTTTGTACATGTTTAAAATTGCATAAAAAGTAATAAAATCTAAGTTGGACATAATTTGGAAAATTTCTGTGGGTATTTTACCTTTATAAATAAACAAAAAAAGCATTATATAATTGTTTCTAATCTTAATTCCTTAGGCTTGTAAAAAATTAAAAAGTCCTTCCGGTCTATACCGGGAGGAAAAGGTAGCTTTCCAAATCTTCGTTTTAAAATTTTAGCTAATGTTACTCGAAAAAAGCAAGCTAAAATGCAAAGAAACCGTTTACAAAAGATTCGTTAATACTGAATTTGAATAAGAAATTCTCCAAATTATTGAGCTATAGCCAAATTGGGTTCATTTATGAAAACTTATTTTGGTCGCCAAATGTCGCCAAGTTAGGCGAGAATATGGCGCTAACGGATATGAATATATAGTTTTATGCGTATGATTGGGGAAATTATTACAACAATGAAAGAAAATAATTTGCGAGTAATCGCATTAATGTGCAGTTTTGTTTCAAAATGTCAGCCACCCTAGAATTTCAAACTACTCTATCTCAGCCATTTTTTAAGATAGAGGTAAACCAAAAAATGCTCTGGAATCCTCGTATCAAGGCCTAACACTTAATTAAAAAATAAATTTGAATTTTTAAATTTTGTACATTTATTTTAGTTTTAAATTTTTAAGTGGCCGCCATCTTGAAACAAAATGGCGGACCAAGCTGGAAACGAACTCGGTCGAGACATTGGTGAGCTTAATACACACAATTAGTTTCATCAAAATTGATTTATATATACGAGAGTTATCGTATGACATAGGTCAGATATATATATATATATATATATATATATATATATATATATATATATATATATATATGGATATATCTATATATATAAATCAACATTTGAACGGAGGGTGGTTTTGGGGTCTGGGGGTCATGATCGGTGAAAATATATCGAAATTTTCCGGAACTGCTTTCCTCCGAACGGCTGCAATAGGTAGCTTTATACTTTTAGGTAGCTTTCAATACAAAAAAGTATAAAGCTACCTATTGCAGCCGTTCGGAAGAAAGCAATTCCGGAAAATATCGATGAATTTTCACCGATCATGACCCCCAGACCTAAAACCACCCGCCGTTCAAATGTTGATTTATATATATATGTATATATATATATATATATATATATATATATATATATATATATATATATATATATATATATATATATATATATATATATATATCTGACCTATGTCATGCGATAACACTCGTATTTATAAATCAATTTGGATGAAACTAATTGTGTGTATTAAGCTCACCGATGTCTCGACCGAGTTCGTTGGCCACCTTTGTCCGCCATTTTGTTTTAAGATGGCGCCCATTTAATGATTTAAAACTAAAATAAATATACAAAAAAGTTAAAAAATCAAAATTTTTCCTTGAGTGTTAGGCCTTGATACAAGGATTCCGGAGTGTTTTACCTCTATCTTAAAAAACGGCTGAGATACAGCAGTTTGAAATTCTAGGGTGGCAGACATTTTGAGACAAGATAGCACATTACAAAAATCCAACGATTAATTTATGAGTTTTAGTGAACGCGACTTCTCGCAAATTATTATCTTTCATTGTTGTAATTATTTTCCCAATCATACGCATAAAACTATATGTACATATCCGTTAGCGCCAAATTCTCGCCAAACTTGGCGACATTTGGCGAAATACCTCCAAATTTGGCGACCGAAATTAGTCTTTATAAATGAAGCCAACTTGGCTATAGTTGACTAATTTGGCAAATTTCTTATTCAAATGCAGTATTAACGAATGTTCTGTAATTGGGTTCTTTGCATTTTAGCTTGCTGTTTTCGTGTAACATTAGCTAAAATTTTAAAACGAAGACATAGGAAAGCTACCTTTTCCTCCCGGTACAGGCCGGAAGGACTTTTTTTTTAATTTCATTTTTACTATTAAACTCATGTACACCAAATAAAAAAAAAAATAGTTGGGGATTGAAAATAATGCAATACTTTCATTTTTTAACTTGAAACACTGAATGTTAATAATCCCCACTGAGTGGTATTAATGCTGTTATTTAATATTTTGAGAATTTTAGATAAAGCTGGCTATTCTTATTAGGTAGCTTTCAATACAAAAAAGTATAAAGCTATTGCAGCCGTTCGGAGGAAAGCAGTTCCAGAAAATTTCGGTATATTTTCACCGATCATGACCCCCAGACCCCAAAACCACCCTCCGTTCAAATGTTGATTTATATTATATATATATATATATATATATATATATATATATATATATATATCTGTATATATATATATATATATATATATATCTGACCTATGTCAAACGATAACTCTCGTATTTATAAATCTATTTTGATGAAACTAATTGTGTGTATTAAGCTCACCAATGTCTCAACCGAGTTCGTTGGCCAGCTTGGTCCGCCATTTTATTTCAAGATGGCCGCCACTTAAAAATTTAAAACTAAAATAAATATACTCAAAAGTTAAAAATTCGAATTTATTTTTTAATTAAGTGTTAGGTCTTCATACAAGGATTCCAGAGCATTTTTTGGTTTACCTCTATCTTAAAAAATGGCTGAGATAGAGCAGTTTGAAATTCTAGGGTGGCTGACATTTTGAAACAAAACAGCACATAAACGCGATTACTCGCAAATTATTTTCTTTCATTGTTGCAATAATTTTCCCAATCATACGCATAAAACTATATATTCATATCCGTTAGCGCCATATTCTCGCCAAACTTGGCGACATTTGGCAAAATATCGCCAATTTTGGCGACCAAAATAAGTCTTGATAAATGAAGCCAATTTGGCTATTGCTCAATAATTTGGTGAATTTCTTATTCAAATTCAGTATTAACGAATCTTTTGTAAACGTTTTATTTGCATTTTAACTTGCTGTTTTCGTGTAACATTAGCTAAAATTTTAAAACGAAGATATAGGAAAGATACTTTTTCTTCCAGGTACAGGCCGGAAGGACATGCTTTTGATCCTTTTTTAAGTAAAAACAGGTATATCGATGATACAAAAACGATTTTTCTATATGTGTAACCTGATAGAAAGAATAAACACACCAAGCCCATGAATTCTTTTTTTCTCCATGAAATTTTGTTTTGCAATCATAAAAACATTTAGTTGAGAATTTATACATACAAATTTTAAAGGTCACTCAAAAATCTGTCAATTTTGAATATTACACAAAAATCTGTGTTTTGTATATTACGCAGAAATGTGTGTAAGAACAGATTATTACACAGAAATCTGTGTATTTGCATGTTACACAAGAAACTGTGTATTTTACAAGTTACACAAAATATGTGTAGTTTGCATAATACACAAAAATATGTGTAATCATGGAATATTACACATTTGCATGTGTAAGAATATTACACAGAAATATGTGTATTTTTGTGCAATTTACACATTAAAGTGTATATTTCAAGAGTTATCAGATCACTTTTATTCGCTTAGTGTTATCATCAAATTACATACTAAAATGTGTTTTTTTACACATTAGGCGTGTATTTTGGCAATTTACACAACATTTTACACACATAGACAAATCGTTTTTGTATCATCTATACACCTGTTTTTATGTGTAAATTTACATATATATTTTTTAGAGTGTAATCAATATTATGTTTAACACAGATTAACAATTAACTAACTATAAAAAAAAACTGTAGCATTCCTAATGTGAGCAATCTCTGTGACTGATTGATCTAAATATGAATAAAAGACTCTTTAAACCTTTAAATGGATAGCATACTTTTTCTGCACCATCTGTAAAGGACTATTCTAATCAAAATTCACCTTTTCCGAAGTCATTGCATATAGTACTATCAATCCAATGCAAAAAGAAATATCCCTAGTATCTAGTTAAAGTGATAGTCTCTATGAAAATCTAAACAAGTATGAATAATCATGTGTCATCAAGTATATATTATAAAACACTTTCCAACACGTTCCAACAAAACAAAACTTCAGAGTTTACTAAGTAAACTTATAAAATGCATAACACATTTAAAAACCCAATTTCTGCAATTACTACCTATAGTCAAAGAAAATATTCAAATTATTTTCTGCAGCCCTGTATATGATCTATGTATTCTATGGACACCATATTCAACAGTAAGAACCTTATAGGACACTTCATTGATAGGTAGCAATTTGAAAATGTTTAAAACAGTGTAACAGCATTAAAATACGCCGCAAACGATTTGTCCCCATAGACCTTAATGTAGTAGAATTTTCTTGAGTGTCCCTGTAAAGGAACGATACATTCTATGCACACGATATTTTACAGTAAGCGCCTTGTAGTGCACCTCAGTAATATGTGTCAATTTGAATCTGATTAAAATAGTGTAACATAATAAAATACGACGCCGTAAACGATTTTCCCCATAGACCGTAGTGTAAAGGAATTCTTTTGAGTGTCCCTGTAAAAAAAAAAAAAAAAAAAAAAAAAAAAAAAAAAAAAAAAACATAAATTCTACATACTTAATTTTCAATACCAAAGATGAAATAGTAAAGACCAATAATGAACTTATATATACATATATCAATTACAAGGCAATCCGAGCATATTTACGCGATGGACAGACGGCAGACCAACCGAATTTATAAACACTTTTCAACTATGTTGGAAAGTGTTAAAAAGCAGCTGTCTCTGAGACCATTAACAGTAGTTAAAGGTTAAAATGTCAGACTACAATCATCTTTTCACGTCTGTATATTCATAATTCAATAAAAGAAATATACCATGCCAAAAAATCAAGAAAAGGGATGAACAAGCCATCAAGGATCTTCAAGAAATAAGGTTAGTTTCAATGAAATCAAATAAAGTAAAGTGTGATCCTTTTTTAATTAAATCACTTTACTCTAACTTTAACTTCACCAGGAATTTATCATTAACTAAACCTGAGCAAACAATTAAATAATAATAATAAAAATATTTATTTTAGTTACTAATTTGATAATGTGATATTTTCTCTTTTTCTATAATAAATAAATAAGTTTCGTAAGAGTTTTATATTGAAGCTTATTTGCATAGAAATTTCTTCACTTAGGAATAACTAAAAACCATAACCCACAAAACAGACTCGTTCATGCAGCACTGGAATCGCACATGTTAATTAAACAAAGTAAACATTCTTCGTTTTAAAATGTAATTAAAATAAACCAGAGGGCCCGTGCGAGGATTTCGCACTGAAATCTAATATTTTTTAGGTACTGCTTCTATTATCCCGTCGACCACTTTTCATAACAAAAAACTATCGCCAAACTGTAAGACTAAACACCAAAAATGCAGTCCCATTTACTTGATATCAGAAGCATTATACGTGTTTGTTACGTCATCAAGTGGTTTCTAACTCGACATTTGCGTGTATTTTTCATTATGTTTCACTGATTTATTAGTTATTTCATTAATTAAAATAACAATTGTGTCCTTAAATTCTTATATTTTATTTATTTATTCATTTATTTATTTCCAATGGCAACGTTCTCCCGTTTATTTGGCGATAGTTTTTTGTTATGAAAAGTGGTCGACGGGATAATAGAGAAGAACCATTTTTTATCAAGATGTAATTTTCTTAGATGCAGGTTTAAACTTCTAAAGAAAAAGTAAGGATAAAAATATCTGCAAACATTTAGTTTTTAGTCAAGCCAGAATATCATCTAATTTATTCCATCAAAGTTATAGTAAAAACTGATCCAAGATTGCAAAATGCACGCGCGAGAAAAAAAAAATAACAATCGTATTTTAACTGCATTATAGGATGACGTCATCCGCTTCAGGAAAAAAACATGGGACATAAAAATATAAATCTAAACATTTCAATTTCAATTTCACTTTTTAATCATAATTATAGAATAAAACCGTGCGGTGTTTTTTATAATAATTGCTGAGCGTCATATAATGTGGTATTTTATTTTTTTTGGCAACAATATTTTGAGGAAAACCTTTCATTTCTTTTATGAAAACAATGCCGATTTAATGTTTAATTATCAGCAAATTTTAATCAAAAACATGTTTTAACGAAATGTTAAGTGTGCTATGTCAGAAGCCTGTTCAAAATCCTTTCATATGCTATCTCATTCGTCGTTCTGCGTTTTGTATTTTCTGAGAAAAAGGAATGTTGACAAGAGAAATAATATATATGATTAAGGAGTTTTTCCATTCTGAAAAAAATTTACATTTTAAAATTTAATCGAAATAATTATTATTATGAAAAGATTAAATATAAAGAAATATAGCTAGTACATTTAGCCCAATCAGACTTTCGCCCTCCTCCTCCCTCTTTTCAAGTCATGTTAGGAGTACATTTAGGATTATGCTAAACTTATAGTTACCTTAATAAAACCATGCAAATTGAAATTTCAGAGACATTGATATTTTATTTACAGTTACATTTAATCAATAACATTTCTAAATTTCTTTCTGGAAAATAGACTTAATTAAACCACATAAAAAAATTAAACCAATTTACAAAATTTAAAAAATGAAGCAGTAACATACTTTGTTTTAATGTTGAAGCAAACATTTTGCTTCTTAGATATAAAATAGTTTCTAGGTGTTTATGGACATTCTTCGTAATATTTAAGATTGGCTTTTAAAACTACTCGTTTTTCAAACATTTCGTCCGGAAGCCTATTAGCTTTACAATAATTCGTAATAGTTGCATAAGAAAATAATCTTTCTACAGATGCCGACGAGGGCAGCGGTGTATTGTATTTTATGAAGATGTTTTAAATCTCTTTATAAGAGTTCAATATACTTAGATTTTTCTTTTCCTCCAGACAGAAATGCGCATACAATAATGTGGCTTTTCTTTTAGGGTCTTGTTTTGCTTCTTCATGATCAGAATCAATGGTAAAAAAGTCAACTTTTTCTTCACTATCAACAGAACTCAGCACATCCAGATTTTCGTTTGTTCTGATTTCTTTTGTCAATTTGCTAATAAATAGCGTTTTAATTTTTGTATAAGCTGGTTCACTAATGCAAGACTGCCATTTAAATTTTACAAAACTCGGATGACATAAAGCTGCTATTGCAGCTTTTTCTGCTTGAGGTGATGAAATATTAAAGAACTCACTAAAACTATTTTCTATACTTTCTAAATAAACTTCGGCCAAAGGTCGACAATATATAAAGTCTTCATTCAATGATTTTCGTAATTTATGTCGTAATGACAACAAAGTTGGTAATAAAATACCAAAATAAGTTTCTTTTTCACTTTGAAGAATATCTAAAGCCCCGGCAATGTCTTTACTACATTTCACATATTCTTCTATATATGTAAAGTCCTGGTCTTTCAATGAAGTTATCAAATTCAGTTCCTTGCTCAAAATAGCCGATTTTTCTTTGATGGAGAGAAACTGTTTCATTGCATCAAATAAACTATTCCATCGTGTTTCATTTGGTCGACTAAGAGTATGTCCCAAAATGGAAATGATAATTTCTGAAGATTTAGGCCGACATGCTGCTTTCCACAAACTATTACATTTTTTTATCACTTGTTCGTGTATTTTTGAAATTTCTGTGTCATGGCCTTCCAGAATTTTGCTAGAGTCAGCAGTTACACACAAATTGAGTGTGTGAGATTTACACCTAAAGTGTAATGGTAAACAATCACTCGAATTAATTACATCTTCTACATCATCATTTATGCTAGACGCAGTGTCATAATCATAATCACTACTAGATGAATTATATTTTGTATCTAAATCATCATCATCTTCTAAAATACATTTTTCTTCAATTCCAAATATTTTAAATGCTTTCACAAAATTCCTTGCATTATCAGTAATAGCAGCTATTACTTTATTGGAATTCAATCCGAATTTTTTTTGGATGTTCATAAGATTTTCAAAAATTTTGTCATAACTATGAATGCCTTTGAATCTTTCACAAGCCATGGCTCTAGACATTCTTTTTAATGTAACTGGATGAATCCAATGTGCTGTCACTCCTAGGAAACTTCTTCGTCGCCCTGACCATATGTCTGTGGTTATGCAAACGAAATCTATATCTTCCAAGTCACGTTTAATATTTGCTACTTGTTCATTGTAATATATTCCAATTTTTCGTCCAAGTGCCCTCCGACTCATTATGTTCAAAGATTTTGAACTAGAATTGAGGTTTTTCAGTAGATTTTGGAAATATATATTATCAATGTTTCTTAGCGAAATCATAGAATCAATGAAATAGTTTACAATATCTTTGTCAAAATTGTGTTGCAAATATACTATATTTTGACTTGATTGTCCAGAAATACTTGATTTTCGTTGTTTTTTTGTTTCCTGTAAATAAGCACGATATTCTTCAAAATAAGTGTTTCCATGCTTCCTTTTAAGGTGGGTAACAAAATTGGAAGTGCAATTATTTGAGGCTTTTACCTCAATATTACACTTAGTGCATTTCGCTATAATTCTATCACACGAAGATTTATTTTCAATTTTCTCGAAAAAACGTCCATCTAAAATAGTCGGTTTCTTTTTACATGTATTGCCGGAAGTACCAGCATGGTGAACAGTTTGTAAATCACTACTGTCTGATTGAAATGAACTAATTTCTTCCATAATTTATTACGAAGCACTAAGCTCTTATTCGATTTTTACAAATTTTATAACATAATTTAATAAAGTTCATTCACATGGATCAAAATTATAAAGACATTATATTATAACGTGGCTCATGAAAAGGTTCACGTAACTACCACTCGACAGAAATAATGTTTATAACTTGACAGCAGTAAATTGCATGTGAGTCACGTGATTTTAAAAACAGCGCTTTATTTGCATAAGTTGACAATTTGAACGGTGTTTTTCTAAATCTGATGCATCTTTTTTACTTGATTTCGGTAGATAAAATTTGGTGTTTTTATTTTGTTCCATTTCACACACATTTTTTGCTGATAGAATTAATTAAATCAATTACATGATTTTTTGTTGATAATATTTGTTTTAATTATTTCAAAGGAATGATATAAGAAAAGGGAGATAAGAAATAGTTGCAAATGACGTCACAAATAAACCATTGGAGGTACAATGTTGGAGGGCAGTTGCGATTGGTGCCGTGACGATCATGGGTGTTACTGGAGGTCGGACGCGCAGTTGCGATTGGCGGATTAGAAGATCATCACTTGATTGCAGTCTCCCTATTAGACAGACAAAGTGTGTCGTTATATAGAGCAAATGGTCAAACAAACAAACTGTCATTAAAATACACTATTCGTCGCGAACATGTCACACTATCGAATGTGAAAAAATGCATTTTTCATATTCTGTGCCAATCTCTTACACTGTGCATGACATGTACACAAAAGAATTCAACACAAAAGAAAGTCAACACAAAAGAATTCGTAAGCATTACTTTGAAAGGGTGTGAATTGTTTAAAGATAGTTTTTAATTGAGTTATGTAATTTTGAGTTGAATTATATTTAGTACTTTAAGAGATGTTTGTAGAGTATAAATAAATTCATAATATACAGTGCTACGCAAGGAATTGGATACATTGCTGGCTATGGGTAGTAATTTCTAAAAGTGTGTTTTTAATAGTGTAATGCGTTTCTTTGCTTGAATTAAATTTTACTATATTATGTGACATGTATAAAAATCTGTAAATAATATACAGGGCTGTACAAAATAATTCTAGTACACTTCCGTTTATTGTCAAAAATTGCTAAATGTAGACAGTGCCAACTGTGTTATGCTTTTTGTAACTAAACTAAATTTTCGCATACTATCTAGATTACATATACCAATCTATAGATCATTTACAAAGCTTCACAGATCCATTCGTCTATTTTTGGGCTATGGACGGTAATTGCTATGTAATAATTATTTTTATGAAATGCCTTTTACTAAATTACTTACTTAAATATCTTCTCTCACTTTATTAAATGCTAAAGTTTCGTTATAGTATTCTGGAATTGTTGGAAAGTATTGAGTAATCTATGCTTGACGCAAGATTTCTCTTGCTTTTTTTATTTCTACTTTATTTTCTGTAATGGTAGAAACTCGGGGATTCTAATGTTGCGAGAAAATAACAGAACCGATCTATAGGTTAGTTATAACAGGAAAATACAATTGACAAATAGCATGACTTTTGAAATATATTGTCGTTAAAATAATGTATTTTCAGTGGCTAAAATCTTCAGCATTTTTTCTATAATTACATGAAAAGACACTTACTTTTCGAATGTTAATTTTGTGATTTTCAATTAATCTACCGTGTAAAAATAATTTCCCCTATAATATAACAATTTTAATGAAATTTATATTATTTTCTACTTTATTTTATGTTGTATTTTTTATTATTTAATAAACTTTAGTAATGGACCATATTTATATTCCATCAAATTAAAAGTCGTCTGTGGTAGATACTGTTTTGCATCTCTAAAATAAGATTATTTTTTTCTTTTTGGTTGCGTAAAGTTAATTTTTCACGACTTCACTAAAACTAATAACTTAACAAGAAAGAACTAGTATGCTGTGGCCTTACATTTTCTTTATATAAATCAAATCGTCTGAAATCAAAGTTAAATGCAAACTGTTCGTTCTTAAGATATAGCTACTACGGAAACCGTGAAAAACAGAACCTAGCAGCGACACCTGTTGCACGGTATATAAACAAACTAATAAGGATCTATTTATGTCAAGGTTTACCCAGCTCGAAAAAGTTTGCAAAAAAAGTGCAAAAAAAAGTGCACAAAATCCGAGCGTATTTGGCACCTCGGCGTATGTATAAAAAGTGCAAAATTAATTGTGCATATAAAGTGCAAACAGAATTGTGCACAAAATGTATATAATCAGAGGTGCCAAATACGCTCAGATTTTGTGCACTTTTTCTGCATACCAAATAATCCCTAAATGTTGCACTTTTATACACAATCAGAGGTGCCAAATGCGCTTAGATTTTGTGCACTTTTTCTGCATACCAAATAATCCCTAAATTGTGCACTTTTTATATACAATGTGAAGTGCCAAATACGCTCAGATTTTGTGCACTTTTTATTTTACACATTTTTTGCATACCAAATAATCCCTAAATTGTGCATTTTTTATGCATAATCAGAGCCTCTGATTACGCATAAAAATGCACAATTTAGGGATTTTTTGGTATGAAAAAAATGTGTAAAATAAAAAGTGCACAAAATCTGAGCGTATTTGGCACCTCAGATTTTGTGCATTTTTTAAAATAGCTTTTTGCATATCGAACATTTTAAGCATATATTTATATCAAGATTCAACTTACTGTGAAATTTACAGTTATTATCACCATAGTAATAAACCCACTTTTGGAAAGATGCATAATTATAAATAAGATTATAAATAATAACTTTATCAGACATGGTACAAGTTCGCCAACATGGGGAAAAAGAAAATAAGCTTAAATTTAAATATGTAAATTTTATAATTAGAAATAACATTGCACACAGTAAAAAAAAAAAAACATGTTCAATATTGTTAAAACCCAATAAGAGAAAATTATTACACTTACTTGAAAAGAGCTGCACTAAATTCTAGTTGTTGGTTGAAAATGTTTTAACTAATGTATTTGCACTAAACATTTGACATTTGATTAACATACATCTGACCTGTGTGCTTGGCATCAAGCGCCCGCTTATAAATCATGGTCAATGTATACAGGGACGAGATAGCACACAGAAGGAAATTTACAACACACAGAAATACACCCGGAAGCTCCACAAAGAGTGTGCAACGGAGCCCCCGGGATTCGAACCCGGATTCGAACCCGCTCCCACCTACACTCGCAAGCGATTAGTGGTGTGATGCCTTGACCACTCAGCTACGGTAGGCCCTATTTGCATTTAGAAAAAGGTATTAAAAAAATCAACGTTACTTATTTTTTTTTATTTACAACACAAGTGCAATCAGCTTTTTCTCATCATTTCACTTCCAATGCAGTCATTGCAAATTTTAACCGTTGCAACCGGATACAATAATTCTTCTGACCGCAGAGGGCTTTGATGGACGACCGCTGAAATCTAGCTGCTGTTGGGAAAAAGCGAAAGAAAACACGGCACACACACACAAAAATGACCATTGCGGTACAGCCGCTGCGTTTATTTGAAATCACAACATAAATAATAAACTAATGGTACTTGTTCCAGTAATGTAATGTATCCACCAGTAAATGTTCGGGACTTGTAATGGTACTTGTTATATGTTATAAAATAAATATACTTGAAATTTTCTTGTATTTTCTGTAATAAATATATAGCATTTTCATTGTTGAGTTACAGTCAGTTTTACAATGTTCAAATAGATACTTTACTTAGATTGCGCTTCTGTATCTTTGGATGATTTTCTTTTACCAAATCAATTTCAAGCTGTATCCCGTTTGTTTCCTGTGTAAAAAAAAGGAAAAAAAAATAAATCATGCAGAAATATGCAAACTGAACTACTTTACAGACATTACATAAATATAAAAATTCAATATTAGATATTATTAAGTAGTTTGTTTTTCTACAGGAAAAAATAATAGTTAAAATTGATTCACTTATTTTCATGCGTAATATACGGCCAAACTGGCAAATGTTGTTCTTATAAACAATTTCCCAAATCTCAAACTTGAAATTTAGTATCTATACTATTAAAAATGCATACTGTATCTGAGCATATAAGAGAGCATACTGTATCTGATGCATACATAAGATTTGCGATGATCTTCGCAAAATCATAACTGCAACCTTGGTATAATTGTAATTGTTAGGGTCGATGTAACAAGAAAGTACCCAAATTTCTAAACAGCATAATTAAATTGGACGCTTTAAAGGGACACATATCCTTTAAAATTTTGAAAAAATCGATTTTTTGTTTTTTAATTCATTTGATAGCTAATTTTTTTCTGAACAATTTGCCACAAACCGCATTAAAATATTCGTAAAATTACTCTCGTTATAGTAAAAAATGTAAATCAGCTTTGGTCCGTTTCACGCGAATTAAAGATCCACTTGAGTCAGCTGATTCTGTCATCATGGCGGTGTGTTTGTTTACGTTTTAAAAGCTGCAGATTTTGCTTCTCCTCTTATCGCAAACTCCATGAATTATTAATTCTTTTGGAGAAACAGAAGGACGGAAACATCTCTACTCCCGGCTTTCGTAATATCTGCAGTTGAAAGTTTATTTACATGTGCTTTTCAGCGTTATAATTCGATTCCGTTTCATTTGAGAGTAAGCTTTTTGTTCAGAGTGTATTTTACTAGTTTTATATTATTAATTTATTTTACTAATTTATTTTCGTTCATTATTGTGTCCGAGAATGTGAAGCGAGAGTCTGGGACTCGTCCTAAAAAACGAAAGTTTTCTGGCAATCATTTTACTAATGTGAAAACTCATCAACACATTAGTGCATCAAGCAAAAAATTAAAGTTGGATGTTTTACCTCCTGCACAACAAAGTGTTTTTAGAACACCTAATTTTGAAGGATACAGATTGTTTGATATAAATTTATTGATTAATTTTATACAACAAAACTTATCTTGTAAATTCTGTAAGGGTAATATTATGCTAAGTGAGTCGTCACTGTTTGGACCGTCATCTAAATTTGAAATGACATGTAAGTGTTCTGTAAAAACTTTCAGAAATTGCACAATGTTAGGCAGTAACAAAAATATTCCTGAAATCAATAGAAGGTTTATATATTCTATGAGAATGATTGGACAAGGCAGAGCAGGAATGGAGACTTTTTACTGTGGCATGGATCTCCCACCACCTATTGCTCAAAAATCATACTTTGTCATTGTAAATAAAATATTGAAAGTGACATCAGAAACTGCAGAAATGTCGATGAAGAAAGCAGCCCAGACTGAAGCTATATTGTCAAATTCTTCTTTGTCCGTTACTGTAAGTGGTGATGGTACATGGAAGACTCGTGGTCATACATCACTTACAGGTGTGTGTACGATAATTGGAGCCTAAAGTGGGAAAGTATTTGACACTGAGGTGATGTCCTCGTATTGTAAAGAGTGTGAATATTCTGAAGAACACGAATGTAATCGAAACCATTTTGGTTCTGCAGGAAAGATGGAAGTTGACGGTATGGTCAGAATATTTTTAAGATCCGAAGAAACACGTGGTGTAAAATATTTGAAACACATCGGGGACGGTGACACACAAAACATTTCCTTCAGTGTGTAATGCAAAACCTTATGGGAATGTAACTATCGAAAAAAGTCGAATGTGTTGGACACGTTCAGAAGCGTATGGGGACCCGTCTAAGAAAGCTGAAGCAAGAAAAGAAAAAATTGAGTGATGGAAAAACACTGGGTGGTAAAGGGCGATTAACTGACAACCTTATTGATGAAATAACAAGCTACTATGGCAATGCCATCAGAGAACATAAAGATTCTTTGATTGAAATGCGTAAAGCAATTTGGGCGATATTTTATCACAAAATATCATCAAATGATAATCTAATTCATTATTTTTTCCCAAAAAATGTCTACACCTGGTGTAAGTACAATAAATCACGTTTAGAAGGCATTTCATACAATCATAAATCCCCTATCCCTTCTGTGGTAATGGAAGCAATCAAACCAGTGTTTAATGATCTGTCACAGCCGTCACTTTTAAAACGTTGTTTGGGAGGGCGAACACAAAACCCAAATGAAAGCTTGAATGCCATGATTTGGAAATTTTGCCCCAAAACTACAGGATCGGGGAAAACAATTGTACATATTGCAACAAACGAAGCTACAATATTGTTTAATGAAGATTTTCAAGGACGGCATGACATAATGGATTCATTGCAATTACTTCGTAGCAATTTTTCGATTCATGGATTTGAAAGCATAGATAATAAACGTATAGCTTCTTCAGAGAGAAAAGCAAGTATGCAAACAAAAGAGCAAAGGAAATTGAGATAACGTTTTAAAACAGCAAAAGTCGAATCGCTAAAAAATATTGAAGGTGAAATGTATTCTGCAGGTAGATTTTAAAAATTAAGTAAGTAAGGTAAACAACAAATTGTAAGATAGTCAACTTTCCAAGATAATTTAAATTTTAAATAAGTTACCAGTGATCATTTATATCCTATAGTAATTTTAATACTTGTATAAGATTATATTACCAATATGAATAGTTCATTTACCAAAAAAAAAAAAAAAAAAAAAAAACGACAAAAAAGAAAAACGTAACTTTAACGATTACATTAAAAATATTGGTACTTTTCAGTTAGCCGGGCGCCAGTGATACATATACATGTATATATATACACATATATGATACACACACATTTATATATATACATATATGATATGTATACATACATCTATGTATATACACATATATGTATGTACATACATACATATTTATATATGTACATATATCACTGGCGCCTGGCTAACCGAAAAGTACCAAAATATTTTCACCTTTTTTTCCCCTAATATTAGACTTTTCAAGATTATTTATACTAATTTAAATTGTAAATGAGTTTTTAATATAACATTAATATTTAATTTGAATTTTCTCATGTTATATACCGACTAATAATTTCACGTTTTGGAGCTTATAATAAATTTTATACATGTGTAATTATCTTAATTATTTCATATGTTTATCCTACAACAATATAGAAATTTTAAA
The DNA here is from genome assembly GCA_963931845.1 of Maratus michaelseni. Taxonomy (NCBI): domain Eukaryota; kingdom Metazoa; phylum Arthropoda; class Arachnida; order Araneae; family Salticidae; genus Maratus; species Maratus michaelseni. The sequence goes on along the minus strand of OZ007587.1, from coordinate 387,230,171 downwards.
TAGCGATAGCTGTATATACACAGTGGTGATATACATAAATTTTAATACAGCATTTATGTTTAAATTAATTTTCCTCAAAATCGTTATTTTTCTACTTACGCGCATAACTCCAAATGTATCAAAGGTAATGATTCGAAACTTTATATATATCTTTACTAGATCATTTTCTTCAAATTGAACTAAAATCTAAGAAATTTAACAAAAATTATTGAATGTATGGGCATTCAAGTGACAAAAATAATCAAAATTTTCATTTTTTTTTTTAATCAAAAAACTTTAGAAATTTTTTGTTTATTTATTAGATTATAGTTCATTTTATTTTTGTAATTTTTTTTAAACTTATATTAACAGTTTCAAAGTTCTAGAGTGTATAGATATTTTCAAATCGTGCGCGCAAGTTGTATACTTTTGCATTAATTGAAAAATATCTTCATATTTGGAGCAGTTAATTTTGAAGTAAAAGGTTGTACTTTATTATTTTGCTATATTAATTTTAATATGAACAGAAATTATAATTTGTTTTAAAATAATATATATCTTGCAGTACTTTAAGTACAAAAGTAAGATTTAAATCGCAATCTCAAATGTTGTGCCGTTCTCGAGTTTTGTGAAATGTTTTTAACATTTGAACGTGATATTAAATTTTAAACCTTGGTAATAAATCTAATTGTTACAAATATGTATTTTATAGGAATATATCAACATTAAATAACAGTATTTGAGTTGTTTATACCTTGAAAATGTTTTTAAATACAAAAGTAAAATTTAAGTAGCAATCTCAAATGTCGTGCCGTTCTCGAGTTTCGTGAAAATTTTTCAACATTTGAAGGTGATATTAAATTTTAAACATAGGTAATAAATCTAATTCTTACAAATATGTATTTTATAGAAATATATCAACTTTAAAAAACAATATTTCAGTTTTTTATACCTTAAAAATGTTTTTAATGTAACATTAATATTTAATTTGAATTTTCTCATGTTATATACCGACTAATAATTTCACGTTTTGGAGCTCATAATAAATTTTATGCATATGTAATCATCTTAATTCCTGCACATGTTTATCCTACAACAATATAGAAATTTTAAATAACAATAGCTGCATTGTACGTGTTATTTAAGAATTTTTAATGCAACATTTATGTTTAAATTGATTTTCCTCAAAATCTATATTTTTTTTACTTGCGCGCATGATAACTCGAAATGTATCAAAGGTAATGATTCGAAACTTTATATATATCTTTACTAGATCATTTTCTTCAAATTGAACTAAAATCTAAGAAATTTAACAAAAATTATTGAATGTATGGGCATTCGAGTGACAAAAATGATAAAAAATTTCTTTTTTTTTTTTTAATATAAAAAAAAATAGAAATTTTTTGTTTATTCATTAGATTTTAGTTCATTTTATTTTTGTAATGTTTTTAAACTTATATTAAAAGTTTCAAAGCTCTAGAGTGTATAGATCTTTTAAAATCATGCGCGCAAGCTATATACTTTTTCATTAATTAAAAAAAACAGACATTAAGGAATAATTATTATTAATTAATTATACAGTGTTTAATGCAAATTATATATTATATTGCATGGAGAAAGTATTACAGTATTAAAAAAAACTGAGGTATTTAGTGTAAAAATGAGTTCATGGGGCCACTTTAAATATTTGTCTCCGAAATCAAATTTTTCATCTGTTAAAGGGTATGTGTACCCTTAATAAAATATTTATAATGTAAAGCTTTATTAAATTATAAAATCATACTTACATGTGATGGACTGACTGTATTCAACCACATTTTTAGCTCGTCTTTCTTTTTTCTCATCTATCAGCTATTTGATATAAATCCGCAATTTTCACACTCTGGAAGAGATGTAATACAAAAAAATCAATAACAATCCAGTAAAAATTGGCTTATAATTGATTTCACTTAGGGCCTTTAAAATTGTTTCAGAGGGGGCTAAAATTTCAAGCTTCTGATGCTAACATTTAAAAAAAATTAAACTAACTTGACTTTATTACATTGTGTGTAATGCTTTAACTTAACATGTTAATAGTAATATAAATTTATTTTATAAGCTTTTAAAATTTTCCAGATTACATTTTAAGAATTACAGATTACAAACATATTCTACAACATATGTTTCAACAATTATACATCCTACGAAGGAAATCCATATAGAGCGGTATTTTTTCCTATTCCTTTAGATTCCAGTTTCAGAGGTTTCATCGAATAAATATTTGACAAAGCTGATTACATAGTTCAATATTATGTATTTTATGATTATGTATTTTTAATTTTAAAATAAGGTGGCTATTAGAAACTTAAATTTATTTTGGGAAGAAGGAGGGGGAGGGGCATCAAAAACCATGTTTACTTCCTGTGAAGTTAGTTTTGGCCTCGAACGAGCGTTCATTCAGCAGAGTTCCCCCCCCCCCCCAATTTTGACAAACAAAACCAAAGCATATTTTTGTATTTTTTAAATAATTTTTTTCATTTATTTTGAATTGTTTTTGTATGTTAATGAAATAAAAAATGAGTTTTTGTAAATTGATTGCACTTTTGAAATAGTTCAGAGAATGCTCTGTTAATTATAATCTAAATAATGTATTTTAATTTAACATAACAAGAATTACGATTGCGAAAAATGGCCACTAAGTTAAAAAAAAAAGTCTACCAATTTCTGGCTACAAACTAGATAATTCAATTTTCAAATTCAATTCTTTTAAAAATAAAAGAACATTTATTGAATTTTACTTTTAAAGAAATGAAATTGCATTTTGACATAAAAGGATATACGTACAAATATTCGTTTTAACTTGTTTTTGTTATTATATATGTATTACTTTATGCAGTTTAACCCTTAACTCCTGTTACAAAAAGAGTCGCATACTATACTGTGAGTGGTTTCAGAGACCGCTTGATTGAAAGATGAATAAAAGGCTTGATTAACGCATAGGATACTGCATCTGTTACAAACTTTATGTACATGACTATTATAATTAAAATTTACCTATTCAGAAGTCTTTAGCAATAATACTAAGGCTTCAAACAAAACAAAATTTTACGAGTAACTATAGCAGAGTTCATACAGACTGGAGAAAAGAATCGAAGAAGTCAAGGAAAATTCTAAGGAGAACAAGAATTTTAAAGAACTTAGCATATTTTTTCATGCATGCCATGCGTCGTACAACTTGCACACCCACCCTAATTTTTAATATCTCATTTAGGGAGAAAATGTATTTTATTCAAAGGAAATCTAATAACTAGTGCTAAAATTTTACAAAGTATTCATAATGCATTGCTTATTGGTTTCGTAAATTTGAATACAAAAGTGCCAGGGAACTATTTTATGAAGTGACCAATGGCCATATATATATATATATATATATATATACAGGACAGTAAATCTCAAATTCTCATCATATATCACATGCACCTAGGTTTTAAAAGTAAATTTTGAATGGAAAAAACATGCAGTATGTACAAACCAAACCAAACAAAACAAAAAAATATACAATTTAATTTTTTAGAATGGCAGTAATTACTTGAACTTTACTTTTATAAACATGAGAAGACTTATTTTACTTCCTTTAATCATTATTCAACACTAAATTATATTTTGTTATAATTTAAGAAGTATTTTGTTTTGTTTATTTAAGGAGTTCTAAGTAGGGGAGACTGGTACACAGTGGACCACTTTTTCAGTTATTTTTTTTTTCTCTTTAACGGACAAGCCGATCTGCATGAAAATATTTTTGAATATTCCTTAAACCTTTATGCATTCATCATAATTTTCTCAGAACATAGTTTCCAATACATTTAAAAACAAATAAAATTTATGGACATCCAAACAGTGGACCAGTGTGCCCCATAAATGGGGAACACTGGTCCACCCACTGGGGCACAGTGGACAGCTATTAGGTATTATCTGAAATGCAATATAAATCTATTTTTCATTAATCTAATTCTTCTTTATTTCCCCTTTACCCGCAAAATAACATAGTAAAATAAATTTACAAGTAACATTTTGAAACAAAAAATTAATTATATTTTGAAAATAATAACAGCTTAATACAGGAACAATTGCAATTTAGTTGAAGGCATTACTTAAGTACAAAAAAATCAGCGCATATTAAAATTTGCAAATGAAATTTCAAAATACTTATGAGTAAGATTGATCCAGGAAATTTCCTGAAATACTTTTGGGTCTGAGAGCAACATTATGAAATCATTGACATCAACAACGATTCATCTACAGTTTCGGGAAAAATAAACTGATATCTATTCAATTTGTGTCTCATGAATCTTACTTTAACAGAATCATCACCAATTAGACTTAGTTATATATATTTATCAAAGGCAGTAAATACAAAACAAAATATTTCTTATTATGTTAAATAAATTGTTATTTTTCTTTGTTTACTTTATTTTACAGTTAAATAACTACTTTAAAACAATAATTCTTTATAGAAAATAAGCAATTATTAAATATTTTGAACATTCTGCATTACTGGAGCAGAGTGGATTGTGGACCACTGTGCCCCAGGAGTGGGTGGTCCACTGTGCCCCATGTTGAAGTTCAATAAATAATCATATTAATATCGTTTATAGCTTTCTTTTAAACATATCAACTTTAAAGTTAAAAACAAGTATCTTAGCTTAGCAAAAAATGTGTTTTATCTTATTTATCTACAACCTTTAATTGCTAAAAATATGAAAATATGATGATGAAAAATTTTACTTTTAGAAGCTCAAAACAACCAATCAGGATAAAATAGTTCCATCTGAGCTAAACATATTTTCTGAAGGCTATAAATAATCAGTGCAGTGCTGTTGTCTATTAGGATAGAAGAGAAGCTTAAAAAAAATAAAAATAATAAAATATTAGGGGGTGGTCTACTGTGCCCATAGGTCCAGTGTGTACCAGTCTCCCCTACTCCTTGCAAACTTTTTAATTTCCAAGGAGTTTCTAAGTAGTCTAAATAGTCTTTATGAACCCTGCTATAGTTAAAACTGAAAATAAAAAGTTACTGTGAAAATTGAAAAAAGAAGTGGTCTGCGAGACCGCTATATATAAGCAGCTAAGGACGTTAAATTTAAGTATTTTTTTAGTACGCTACATATTTATGTAACTGACGGCTAAAAATATTTAAAAGTAACGATTATCTTTTTTATAAAAGTATTTTTTATACATAAAAATTAGCTGAATTGAAATGGCAAGAGGAAACAAACTACTTGTTTTTTTTTTCTCAATAGCCGAGTAAGCCTATCGTTATAACTACAATTAGGGTGGTTTTATACAAATCAATATTCATTTACAATACGTACGATATTTATTATAGAAACTTACAACATAAAATTGAATAACTTACCTATTTTCTGCTAAACAAAAATCATCAGTCGGTGAAAAAGATAAGTCTTCATAACTTCTTATTTATAAAAAAAATTGTTTACGCGGCCATCAACTTAATTATACTAACGACAACAGAGGGAAAGGACAGGCATCGCGCCATACCGCGCAGACGCAGACTAAATATATCCTCGGCACCTCTATTTATCATCGTGCCTGTCATCAAGGCAGTCACCGACCGTTCAAAAAATTAGCAGTGGTTAATCGTCTTCAAAGGCGACTAATTATCGCATTTCAAAATTATAATAAATATATATGCTTTTTATAATTTAAATCATTTTGACTGTCTCTGGGAGATATAGAATATCTTACTTGTTCATTCGACAGGGGTAAAATTGTAAAATTTCAAATTAAATTTTTTTTTTTTTTTTTTTTTTTTTTTTTTGAAAATTTACGGAGATGAAAATTTTGAGGTACTCCACCGTTAAGTTTGTAATTTTCAAAAAAAAATAATTTTATCAATTTTTTTAAAAATAATTTACAGTAAAATATGTGTCTTAAAGCTATATTTTTCTTCATAATATCTATAAAATATGAACATATGTATATACGTCCCATTCTTCCAAACTCAACATACGTCCCGGGGGGGGGGAGGGTTACAACCTCCCTCCCCCTGGTTGCGCCGATGATGTTTGACGTGAACTATGAATATTAAACATTTATCTTGCATTTTGTTTTGCATTTTAAACATTTATTTGCAAATTTTAAGAACCTGTACATTTGGTTAGTAATTATTATTAAATATGTTGAGAAAAAATGTAATCTTATATTATTACAGTCAAATTTCAGGTCATAGAGCAACAGAAAGTGTGAAATATTTTTTACACTCTCCCCTCTCCTTCACATCCCTCAAAGGGTGAGGCGAAAATATTGGTGGAAGAGGGCACAATCTGTGACGTAGAAATGCACTTTTTAGGGAATATTGTGTTGTAATAGGAAAAACGTGCACATTTGAAAAAAATTACAGATTTTGAATTGGTAACATATGCATAGAATAATCAAAACTTGGAATATACAAAGTTTTACATCCATAAAAAATAAAGACTTTTGTGCATAAAAAATGCACACTTTTTGCGAACACGGAGTATGCAGTTATTTTATGCAAAAAATGTGCACACTTTCTGAAAACAAAAAAGATGCATTTTTTTGTATGTATAAAAAGTGCATATAATTTGCACACAAAGTGTACACTTTTTGAAATATTCAAAAATTTTCACTTTTTTTGCACAAATTGTGTACTATTGATACTTTTTTGCATAAAAAGTGCAAATATTTTCTAGCTGGGTAACAGAATATGAAATTTTCGAAATTCCGTGAATTAATTCTTTAAGATATATCTATGGCAGAAAATTTGAAAAGTGCGCTATATAGAAGCGCCACCTGTTGGGCGATTTATACCAAACCTTAATCAGCAGCAACTTATGTCAACGTCTACGTATAACTGAATCTGATGTTTGATGAAAATCCGTGTATTAGTTCTTGAGATAGAGCTATTTCGGAAATCATGCAAAATAGGGCATAACACCACCTGTTGAGCGATTAATACAAAAATTAATGAACACCAATTTATAGAGGTCTAACTGAATCTGGAGTATGTTGAAAATCCGTGAACTAGTTCTTGAGATATAGCTGTCGCGGAAAACATGAAAATTTAAGCATAACAGTGCCACCTGTCACGCAATTTAGGCTAAAACTGATCAGCACCAATTTATATCAAGGTATAACTGAACCTGAAGTATGATGAAAATCCGTGCAATAGTTCTTGAGATATATAGCTATCTCGGAAATCATAAAAAATAAGGTATAACAGTGCCACCTGTTGGACGATTTACACCAACAACTAAACAGCGTTAACTTATATCAAGGTCTAACAGAATCTCAAATTTTAGTAAGTTTCGTGCTTTAGTTCTTAAGATAGAATTCCCAGAGCATTTTTGTCAAATACAGACACACAGACAGACATTTTGTAAAAGCAGTCAAATCGTGACATTCTAAAACGCATAAATCCTTCAAAAACGGAATTGGAGTTTTTTTACGAATCGAATACTTTCTTCTTTGCGTCAATCATGCTGCTAAACACTTTCCAGCACTAGAATATTTTAACAAAACTTCGCTGTTTAATAAGGTAAATAAAACACCAAAGTAAACATCTTAGCAAACGCATTACACATAGAGTTGCAAAGGCTAGAAAAAAAACCCGGTTTAAACATGGGAATAAACCGAGTTTTTCAGGAATAAACTTGTTTTTTAAGGAATAAACCAAGCCTTTTGGGAATAAACCTGGGAATAAACCGGGTCTATTGGAAATAAACCGAAATTTTGAAATCTAATTACACATGAAAAACCAGATTTCAGGAATTATCCAACCATACCCGGGAAAAATACTCCAATTATGTTGTGTAACACTGTATTTGGTATGTATAATGTAGATTTGCATGTATCCTACATTGTACGCTAAAATTTAGTTTAGTGAGAAAATGCATAATAGGTTGAAAATTCACATTCAGCAATTTCTAACAATAGATGAACACATGCCTGAATTATTTTGTACTATACTCGTGCTATACTAAAGTTAGTTTAACAAAAATAAGGGCTCGATAACAAAAAGAACTTATAACTGGAGTCTAAATTGTCGCAAGGTTCAATCACAAATTTCGTATGGTAAAAGTAATTGTTTTAGAGGTGGTGGGGTAGGGGGGATCTGTCGATTTTTTTAAGCTTCCCATATTTTTGTGTATACCAAAAAATCTTTACAACTTAAAATACATATAACTCTTGTTTTAATTGCCGTAGCACGTAAAATTTATAAAGGGCTTGCTCATGAGGGGTCATGCCATTTCGGTTTCTCCCTGTAACTCAGACTGTAATCACCGTAAGCCCAACAAACGTTGTACGGTTCAATATCATTATACATTATCAGGATATCCATTACCGTTTTTTGTCATCACCTAATTTTTATAAAAAGCTGAATATAAGAGGATGTCAAAATTAAACTCGGATCCAAATTAAAGCAGCCCACACAAATTTCTTACGTTAAACGTAATCATTTAGAGAGGATTTATCGATTTCTTATCAAACCCCTCAAATTTTAATATATCATAAGTACAAGTTGACATGAATCAATTATAATATGGGATGTATATGTCGCAGCGGTATTACATCTATAAAAATATCCGCAGAACCAACTCCCTTAAAATGTTTACGTTTACCATACGAAATTTGGTTGGACTGCGCAAATTTGTAGCAAGATCTATGTATTTGTGGTTATCATGGCATCATATTCGTGCTATATTAAAATTTAGGGGTTCCTATTAAAAAACGGACATTGCCCCGCCTTTTATAAATATTACGTTTACCATATAAAATATGAGTGTTCTAGGACAAACACAGCTCGAATTATAAATGTTTAAAGTTTTCAGCAGTTTATTTAGGTTTGCACTCGGTAGAAATTTCTTAAATCGGTTTATTATTTATGTAATATCGCGATTTAGAGATAAGGTGATTGAAAACCGATGTTACCTTTAAAATATGAAAACTTTTTTTTTCTTGTTATATATATATATATATATATATATATATATATATATATAGTGACGTAATAAGGTCTTAAATCACCCCCTCCACTTGTATTGTATAATATAAGTAGTTTTTAATTTTCCAAGTAACTTATATAAAATATAGATAATATATAACTTAGATAAAAAATATATATTAAGTATTAAAAAAATGTTTAAATGCCCAAAGACCCTCGGGATTTTGCATTTAAAAACTTAATTAGTTATTTTCAGGTTTCATACGGGGTCCTGGAATTTTCGTCAAGTTGTCCAAAATTTTCGTTCAATGTATGAAACATATGGCGAAGTTTTAATTCCTTTAAGGTTTTAGATTGTAATAAAATTGATTAACATAAATGCTGACATTCATATAGTAGATGGAGAAGGATTGAAAATGGGCGATATGAGCCTTGGATGAACCAGTTGCTGAAATTCATGACGTTTTTGTGACCATTGGCACCCTGTAAGACTAGTAATACATTATATGTGATTTTTAATGATCAGAAAAGGACAAAAAAGCGGAAAAGTGGAGATGCACAGAAAAAACTCATGAATGTGCCCCCACTCCCTAAAAAAATAAATCATCGCGAACAACGTCGAAATCAGATGCAAAATACGATTCATGCTAAACACTTTCCAGCACTAGAATATTTTAACAAAACTGCGCTGTTTAATAAGATAAATAAAACACCAAAGTACACATCTTAGCAAACGCATTACACATGAAAAACCAGATTTCAGGAATTAACCAACCATACCCGGAAAAATATCCCAATTATGTTGTGTAGCACTGTATTTGGTATGTATAATGTAGATTTGTATGTATCCTACATTGTACGCTAAAATTTAGTTTAGTAAGAAAATGTATAATAGGTTGAAAATTCACATTCAGCAATTTCTAACAATAGATGAACACATACCTGAATTACTTTGTACTATACTCGTGCTATACTAAAGTTAGTATAATGAAAATAAGGGCTCGATAACAAAAAGCACTTATAACTGGAGTCTAAATTGTCGCAAGGTTCAATCACAAATTTCGTATGGTAAAAGTAATTGCTTTAGAGGTGGTGGGGGTGGGCGGGGGGGATCTGTCGATTTTTTTAAGCTTCTCATATTTCTGTGTATACCAAAAAATCTTTACAACTTAAAATACATATAACTCTTGTTTTAATTGCCGTAGCACGTAAAATTTATAAAAGGCTTGCTCATGAGGGGTCATGCCATTTCGGTTTGTCCCTGTAACTCAGACTGTAATCACCATAAGCCCACCAAACGTTGTACGGTTCAATATCATGAGTATACATTATCAGGATCCATTACCGTTTTTTTTATCATCACCTAATTTTTATAAAAAGCTGAATATAAGAGGCTGAAAAAATTAAATTATAACTCATGATTAAATTGTCACACCGAGCAAAACATTTGTGTGTTTGAGCAACGTGACATAACTTTATATTAGACATTCTCTTTTTTTTTAATCGGAGCCTCCTAAATTGTAGTATATCATGAATGTAAGAGCCCGATAATCACAAACACATTTAACTCGGATACAAATTAAAGCTGCCCACAAAAATTTCTTACGTTAAACGCAATCATTTAGAGAGGATTTATCGATTTCTTATCAAACCCCTCAAATTTTAATATATCATAAGTACAAGTTGACATGAATCAATTATAATATGGGATGTATATGTTGCAGCGGTATTTTATCTATAAAAATATCCGCAGAACCAACTCCCTTAAAATGTTTACGTTTACCATACAAAATTTGTAGTAAGATCTAAGTGATTGTGGTTATCATGGCATCATATTCGCGCTACATTAAAATTTAGGTGTTCCTATTAAAAAACGGACATTGCCCCGCCTTTTATAAATATTACGTTTACCATATAAAATATGAGTGTTCCAGGACGAACACAGCTCGGATTATAAATGATTGAAGTTTTCAGCACTTTATTTAGGTTTGCACTCGATGGAAATTTCTTAAATCGGTTTATTATTTATGTAATATCGCGATTTAGAGATAAGGTGATTGAAATCCGATGTTACCTTTAAAATATGAAAACCTTTTTTTTTTTTTTTTTTTGTTATATATATATATATATATCTTAAATCACCCCCTCCACTTGTATTGTATAGTATAAGTAGTTTTTAATTTTCAAAGTAACTTACATTAAATATAGATAATACACTATATTTGCAATGATGACCGGTCACTTGCGATTTTAGACGTTTTGTTAAATATCTGGAAAGATACATGAGGAATTATCCTCTAACTTCAGGAGTGTAAACAACATGATAAACGTCATATATTTCCGAGAAGATTTTTCTCGAAACCCCATAAGGGGTCGTCAACAAATTGAAGAAAAACGAATATCTTTTGGATAACCCTGTAAAAACTAATATTGCAAAAGCATTCAAACTGTAGATTATGATTAAGTGGCTTATTATAATAATTTGGGTTCATTTTTATGAAGATAGCATGTATACTCGAAGAGAAATTCAGGTTTTTATAAAAACAGTCCCAAATTTTACCAAGTGTTTTGATTATAATTTGCAGAGTTTTTAATATAAAAACAAGTTATTTTCAGAAAATATGATAAAAAAAAATTGTACACAATACCCTGCAATCAGAATTAAAAAATAATAAAAATTGTATGAAAAATGAGAAGGTTTACTAAATATTGTTTCACTGCGGGTGCGCGAATTCAATCAAAATATACTGTGCATAATATATTAGCTAAATGTATAGACCAACTTTTGTGAAAGTCTCAAAAACATAGCTTGAAAATTCTCATAGTAATCGTCGATAGAATAAGCTCGAATTTCGCTGTTCTCAAAAGGAAGCAAAAAGATGAGGGGTTGTATCCAAATATACTAGCTTATAAAAGTTGACATAATAAGAATGAAGTGTCTCGCATTCTATATTTGATACAACCCCTCATCTTTTTGCTTCCTTTTGGGAACAGCGAATGTCGAGCTTATTCTATCAACGATTACTAACAGAATTTTCAAGCTATGTTTTTGAGACTTTCATAAAAGTTAGTCTATATATTTAGCTAATATATTATGTACAGTATATTTTGATTGAATTCGCGCATGCGCAGTGAAACAATTTTTAGTAAACCTGCTCATTTTTCATATAATTTTTATTATTTTTTAATTCTGATTGCAGGGTGTTGTGTACAATTTTGTTTGTCTATATTTTCTGAAAATAACTTGTTTTTATATTAAAAACTCTGCAAATTATAAGCAAAAAACTTGGTAAAATTTGGGACTGTTTTTATAAAAACCTTAATTTCTCTTCGAGTATACATGCTATCTTTATAAAAATGAACCCAAATTATTACAATAAGCCACTTAATCATAATCTAAAGTTTGAATGCTTTTGCAATATTAGTTTTTACAGGGTTAGCCAAAAGATATTCGTTTTTCTTCAATTTGTTGATGTCCCTTTATGGGGTTTCGGGAAAAAATCTTCGCGGAAATATATGACGTCTATCACGTTGTTTACACTCCTGAAGTTTCAGGATAATTCCTCATGTATCTTTCCAGATATTTAACAAAACGTCTAAAATCGCAAGTGACCGGTCATTATTGCGAATATAGTGTATATAACTTAAATAACTTATTCTTCGGGTTGCGAGATGAAGGAATTTATTTATTCGGGTTCGGTTTAGTTTACGGTTCGATGAAATTTTTTCTTTGGCTTTCAGGTTCGGATCGGGTTGCTTTGTGACAGAATTTATTTTGTCGGGTTTGGATCGTGTTACGGACCGATAGATTTTATTTTGTCTGATTCGGGTTGGGTTTCGGATTAACTGAAATTTCAAGTTTGGTGTCGGGTTGCATTTCTACGGAAATTTTTTTGTCATCTTCGGATCGGATTACGGTTCAATGGAATTCTTTGTTGAGTTTGGTTCGGGTTTCGGGTTAACTTCAATTTTCAGGTTCGGATCTCCGATACGGCTGCCGTGTCGACTAAAATTATTTTCTCCTTTTTGGATCGGATTATAGTTTGATAGCATTTTTCTGTCGGGTTGATTCCATTTGGATTTTTCAGGTTCTGGTCGGGTACAACACTATATTTGGACAAACAGCTGGTCCTTTTCTAAATAGCCTAAAATTTCATAGACTCATTTTAAGAGAAGACTAGATACTGTTAGAAAAATGAAATGAGCGCCAGAAATATCGATCTACTGTCAAATCCCCAGTTATAAAGATTCTCGATCAAATTTTCTGCCAATTGATTGATCAATTTTACTCTTTTTGCAGTATCTGTATGAGAATCGATTCTAGAACATCGATACTAGAATTTGAGAAAAGATTATTTTTTTATCGATGTTGCTTTATACGACATCGATGTTTATCGATTCTCGATTATTTCAGAATCGCCCATCACTCGACCAGACGACGATTATATAGGTACTACATATTTATATAATTACGAACGCACCTAAAAAGGGCCAAACAATTATGGCACACAAAGCCTGATTTTAATAAGGTAAACGATTGAGTTTACCTAAAGAAATTAGTGTTGTCTACGACAGTTTATCAGTGCTTGAGGTTACGCAGTCCTTATATTTGTGCTATGCTAAAATTTAGCAGATTTCAGTCAAAAGAACCGACAATGTTCTTCTTTATAAAGATTACGTTTACTCTGCAAAATATTTGTGTTCTACTATAATTACAATTCAAGTTATAAGTGTTTTAATTTGTCAGCATATTATATTTATAATTAGGACAGAACGATGTCAAAATTTATCATCAATCTAACATCGCGATCTAGTGATGAATCGATTTAACACTGATGTTACCTTATGGATATGGAACCTATTTTTTAATTTATAGTGACGAAATTAGGTCTTAAATCAACCCTTTCCCTGCTTTATATAGTTTACTATTTTTTTAATTTTCCAAGTAATTTTGAAAACGTATATATTTTGCGCATTAAAAAAATTGGATTGCCCAAACACACTTCGTTGTTTGCATTTTAAACTTAATGAACAAATTTAATCAATTTCATAAATTCATTCTTTAAAAAATGATATACAAGAAAACTATCTCATGTTGTCTGATTTCTGAAGGCTGCTACAATCTAAGTTAATTACGGGGTGCTCTCCACCAGCCCTCTTAAATTACACCCCAGTGCTAACAACATACAAACTGTTTTTACTGACACAGTATGAAAAGCTATTGAGGTAAAACAGAAGCAGATTCAATGAATTGAATGTTGAATTTAACCAGTCATTTGCGAAGATGAAAAAAGAAGTTGTGTGAAACAAACGAAAAAAAAAAAAAAAAAAAAAAAAAAAAAAGATAGGAAAAACAAGTGGATAAATGTGATCGAAGATCGCACAAAGTGTTTCGCTTAATATTCCTTTCAAAATACTTTATCATTTAATTAATAAATTCAAATAAATTTCTTTTTCCAAAAAAAGTCATCTTTTATTATAAAGTAAAAATTTACCAGTCTATTTTTTCGTTTTTTTTGAATATATGAACAGGTCCGACAGCGGGCGAATGATATCTGTCATTTGGACTAAATGCGATATATTTTTTGAAAAGTATACATAAAAATACATTTTCGCATTATTATTTACAGCATTGTCTATTAGCATTATATTTCTTTGTTTTATAAAAAAAAAATCAGCATTTTATGATAAAATATAATTTCGGTTCTAATACTGTAATCTTTATAAAAATTAGATTTCGGGATTCACCGAAAAAATATATGCATATATATACAAAATTTTCAAATTGGTAAATGCAATATTAAAAAAATGAGCGTTTTTTTCCCTCCCTTCAACTGTTGAGACGAAAAGGGAAGGGCCGGGATGTCTCGCTCATAAATGGCATAAGTCTTCCAATTTCACAACCAGCTGCAAATTTTCTTTTGATTCTGATAAAAATTAAATTCATTAACAAAAAATTAATTCGTAATTTCCGTTCTAATCACGCCAACTTTATAAAAAATAAATTTCTGTCTTCGCAGTAAAAAAAAAAAAAAATGTATAGATGTATTAATTTCAATTCGATAAATGCAATAATAAAAAAAAATCTATAGAGCCTGAAAAATGCATAGTCCGCCATCTTTGATCTGCGTGAACAGGTGTCGGATTGTTCGTCTGTGGTTTTCCAATGGAAGGAAATTAAGCAAATTTATTCAAATCGATTTTGATTTGTTATTTACACTTCTAATGGGCGTAATTAAAATATTTTTAGAAATTCTGAAAGCTAATTTTGTGTGTGTGTGTGTCAGAAATTTCACGTTCCCAGGTGGAATAGTTTATGTGAGATAGAGGTGTCTTTGAAAACGTTCAATCTGTTATCGCCATTGAAGTGCAATGACCATGGCAACCCTTTCCCCTCTTCTGGAGTTTCAGATTGCGGTTTGATTAAATTCAACGCTTTAGTTGATTTTTTTTCATTAATGAGAGGGTTTTTAGGGTTTTAATTAATATATTGTGTTAATGAAGAAATTTTCAAAGTTTTAGGATTATCAGTGTGACAGTAAGTATTCAGCTGTAGGTACAGACAATTTGAAGTCTCTAACTTATACGGTTTCTGATAACGGACACTCTGACGGACAGACAGAGAACCGAGAAGAATAGGGTTTCGTGAGATGAACGAAACCCTAAACACGTGGGTAAGTGTGATCGAAGATCGCACAAAGAGTTTCGTTTAATATTCCTTTCAAAACACTTTATCCTTTATTTAATAAATCCAAATAAATTTTATTTAGCAACAACAACAAAAAAAGTCATGTTTTTTATAAAGTAAAAATTTACTGGTCTATTTTTCTCGTTTTTTCGAATATCTAAACCGGCCCGATAGCGGGCGAAGCCCGCTATTACACTCTGTCATAATAATATCTGTCATGTGGACTAAATGTGATATATATATAAAAACAATTATATAAAATAGATATTTAAACCTATTGCGTAATCCTCTGTAATCCAGGTCCTACTGCCAAATTGCGTATTTTAGAAAGTGAGACTTTTCATGACAGTTCTTTAAAAGTATCTACATTGATTTTAAATTATATTTTTGCTAGCAAACGTCCATGTTTGGAGCTAACCTTGCCCACAGATTACGGAAGATTAGTTATTTTATATTTTACTAGCTGTTACCCGTGACGTCGTTCACGTAACATTAAAAGAAAAATAAATGCATTAATTAAGAAAAATGTTTCACCCTCGATAATTAAAACATATGTAACTCCCTTTATAACAAACTCCGTTTTTTCAAATATCTGAACAGGCCCGATAGCGGGCAAAGCCCGCTATTATACTCTTTCATAATAATATCTGTCCTGTGGACTAAATGCGACATTTAAAAATAATAATAATTTCAAAATTAAACATGTTGTACACCTTCAAAATGATAAAATATGCGAATATTTCCATAATCTGGTTTTTATCATGATTCAATACGTTCGTCAAACTCATATATTTACTATTTTATATTACTCATATTGATACTCGCTTTGTATTATTCTCAAACATTTGAAAAATCCGTTAAACTTCCAATAGGACGTCAGATTAATTTTCTTTTTAATTCTGTAATGACGTGATATTAATCTGCTCTCTGTACATACACATACTCATACTCCTTGTATTATTGAGAAATCTTTGAAAATTTCCATTTTATTACCAATATGACGTCATATTGATATTTTTTACAATTAGTGAAACTTTTTATTTCATTTTCATTTACACGTGGAAATCTTTCAGTAGAAAATTAATTACAGTAGAAAGAATTTTAGTGTGGATTTTTAACTGTTGACAACTGCTATAACGAAAACTGATTAAATTTAATAAGAAAGGGCTGTTAAATTTTTTTTATCTCTCTATATTAAAGTAATACGATTTTTTCAGATTTTATTATTTTGAGCTTCATAGTAGGCATTTAGCTATAAGTACACAAATTGTCATGCCTGTAAGTTATATAGCTTCTGAGAACGGCTCTGTGACGGACAGACAACGGAGCGGGAGTAATAGGGTTTCGTGAGATGAACGAAACCCTAAAAAAGATGGATGAACTATATGGCACAGTTTTTTTTTTCTTTTCAGGTTTTAGATTAGAATAAATCTTGTTTAACATAAATGCTGACATTCATATAGTGGAGCAGGGTTAAATGTATGAGCTTCGAAGCAACCTATTTTTAAAATTCATAAACTTTTTGTGACCGTTGACACCAGGGGTGTAAAAACTGGGTGCCAATGGGCCAATTACCACCACTAAATTTCTTAGTATTCTTCGCCTAAATTTTATTAGTATACTTCGCCTAAATTTTCTCTTTTTATTAGGCGAATAATAATAAAAATTTAGTGACGGCAATCGGTCCATTGGCACCTACATTTTGCACTTCTGGTTGGCACCCTGTAGAATTAGTAATAAAATATAGCAAAATTTAAATAATCGGAAAATGACAAAATAAAAGGAAAAGTGCGCAGTTAAACTCATGGCATTGAGCTCACTAGCTCTTCACACTAATTGTATTTTATATTCTTATTTCAAAGAATAATACCTCTCGGAAAATAAAGAAATCGAGAATAAATTGAGGGGGATTAGCCCCCCTACGTTCCTCCCTTTATACTTAACCAATGAACCCCCAAAACTAATCAGGGAAGCGCCTTATCACAATGGAACTATATACAAAATTTGAAATAAATTGGATAATTCTGCATGGAAAACTCATTTATCAAATTAAGGGGGGATTAGCCACCGTTACCCCCTTTATACTTAACCAATGAACCCCCAAAACTAAGCAGGGAAGCGCCTTATCACAATAAAACTACTATGTACAAAATTTGAAGCAAAACGGATAATTCTGCATGAAAAACACATTTATCTAAATTAATGGGGGATTAGCCCCCGTTCCCCGCCCTTTATACTTAACCAATGAACCCCAAAACTAACTAAAGAAGCATCTTTTTACAATGAACCTATATGCAAAATTTGAAGCAAATCAGATAATTCTACATGAAAAACCCATTTATCTAAATTAAGACACGGGGGATTAACCCCATTCCCCCTTTATACTTAATAACTGAACCCCCAAAATTAATTAGGAAGAGCCTTGTCACAATGAGCCTATATACAAAATTTGAAGCAAATCGGATATTTCTACCAAGAGTTATCGCGTTAAGTACATACATACGTACACACATACATGCAGAACCTGCGGGCACATTAGCTCTCAGGTTTTGATAGCCTATGTTAGCTAAAAAAAGGAAAAGTGCCCAGTTAATGGCATTGATCTCACAGGCTGTTCACATTAAATGTATATTACACTCTTATTTCAAAGAATAATGCCCTCAAAAAATATAGAAATTGACAATAAATTATGGGGAGGATTAGCCTCAGTTCACCCCCCCCCTTCATACTTAACAAATCAACCCACAAAACTAATCAGGGAAGTGCCTTATCACAATGAAACTATATAAAAATTTGAAGCAAATTGGATAATTCTTCATGAAAAAACCCATTTATTAAATTAAGGGGGGGTTCCTCCTTTTATATTTAATCAATGAACGACCAAAACGAATCAGGGAAGCGCCTTCTCAGAATGAAACTATATAAAAAATTTTAAGCAAGTTGGATAAAACTTCATGAAAAACCCATTTATCTAAATTAAGGGGGGAATTAGCTCCCCTCCCCCCCTTTATACTTAACCAATGAATCCCAAAAACTAAACAGAGAGGAGCCTTATAACAATGAATCTATATACAGAATTTGAAGCAAATTGGATAATTCTGCATGAAAAACACATTTATCTAAATTAAGGGAGGATTAGCCCCCGTCCCCGACCCCTTTATACTTAACTAATGAATCCTCAAAACTAATCAGGAAAGCGCCTTATCACAATGAACGTACATACAAAATTTGAAGCAAATCGGATAATTCTGCATGAAAAACCAATTTATCTAAATTAAGGGGGCGATTTAGCCTCCCGTTCCCCTCTTTATACTTAAACAATGAACCCCCAAAACTATTTAATGAAGCGTCTTATCAGAATGAACGTATATACAACATTTGAAGTTAAATCGGATAAATCTGCACAAAAATCCCATTTATCTAAATTAAAAGGGGGTTAGCCCCCCGTTTTCCCCCTTTATACTTAAACAATGAACCCCCAAAACTAATCAGGGAAGTGTCTTGTCAGAATGAACCTACTTCCAAAATTTGAAACAAATCCGATAATTGCATGAAAAACCAATTTATCTAAATTAAGGGGTGATTACTCCCCCGTGTCTCCCCCCTTTATACTTAACCAATGAACCCCCAAAACTAATCAGGGAAGCGCCTTATCAGAATCTTATCAATTATATACAAAATCGCCTTTCAGCGCCTTATCAATTATATACAAAATTTGAAGCAAATCGGATATTTCTATCAAGATTTATTGCGTTACCTGCATACATTTACGTACATACGGTACATACATACATGCATGCGTACATACATACGTACATACATACGTACATACAGAACCTGCGGGCACATTTACTCTCAGGCTTTGATAGCCTGTGAGCAACAAACGGAAAATTGCAGTTTCGCCGATCCCTTGAATGTGTGGCTTTCCCCCAGCCCACTTCAATTCCGCTGTAGAAATCGGATTACCCGACCCAATGCAAAACTACGTTTTAAGGTATTTTTAAGTAATTACAAAATAATGATTAATTAGAACTAAAATATTAAAATATTACTCAAACATACAAAAATTAATTTTTCGTCAAAATAATGCATAAAAATACATGCAGAAATTCGAAGAATTTGAATTTTAAATATAAAACTTTATTTTTTTCAACCATAAATACTGAATCACCTTGAATATATTCGTAATTGCAAGAAGTTTAAAATAAAAAATGCGCTGATAAAATATGTCTTCGTGGGCTGGGTGGAAATCTGATAACGAACCCGATGGATGACTTTAAACTATTTTAATCAATTAGAGAATAATAAATAAATGAACATATATATTCCAATATTACCCAAACAAGTGAAAAATTATTTTTCCATCAAAAGAATGCACGAAAACGTAAACAGAAATTCCATGAATTTCGATATTAAATATAAAACTTTTTTTAAACTATAAACACTAGATTAATTTCAAGAAAATATTACTAATTCCAAACAGGACCAAAAAAAGCCCTTCCTCCTCCTTTTAAACGATTCCTTTTACCATATGAAATTTGTATGTTCTGCGACAATTTGGATCCTAGATGTAAGTGTGTATAGTTATCGGGTCCTTATATTTACGCTATACTAATAGTTAGGGGCTTCTGTTAAAAACACCAACAACGTCCCCCTCCCCGTTTTAAAGATTACGTTTACCATACAAAATATCAGTGTTCTACGATAATTACAGCTTAAGTTATAATTGTTTTAATTTGCCAGCACCTTATATTTTGGTACACCAAAATATGCGAGGGCTTCTATAAAAAAATCTATAGAGCACCCCCCCCCCCTTTTCTAAAACGGTTACGTTTATCATACGATATTTGTTTTGGTGTCGATACAGGTTTCAAGTTATATGTGTTTGTGATTATGGGGTACTTATATTCGCTCTGTAGTAAAATTCACGTGGTTTTGGACTTAAAAAAAAAAAAAAAAAAAAAAAAAAAAAAAAAAAAAAAAAAAAGACAATGTCTTCTGTAAAATTATGTCACTTTGTGGGACTGAAATAGCACTGGCACCCAGATGTCAGGATCGAAGTGCTGCGACTTAAACACAAGACCAAAGTGTCGGAACCGAAATGTTGTATGTCCACGGGATGGATTAATTTAATATTCCTTCATTTTTAACATTGCATTCCCAATCGTTAGATTATCTATAAAAAATTAAATACATTATATTAATTAATTAAACCACAGATATTTAAGATCTATAGTTTAATAATACTGTAAAATCGTTCTTTTGAGAGCGGTAAGTAGTTTTTAACATTTCATAATAGTTTAAAACTCATGTATTTACTTTTTGGGGGGTAAAAACCCTATAAAAAAAAACCTATCTCTTTGTAAAATTATGGAGTATTCACAATAACGAACAGGCTGAAATCGGTATATCTGACTCAGTACAGAAGTTGGAAAATGCATAGCATATTTGAGAACCCAATTGCAGTAAATACCATTAATAATCGAAAAAATATCCGATTTTTTTTTCTGAAGCTCTGCATATTATTAATAGATTTGTATATATACTACATAGCAGTATGCTAAAATTTAATTTGGTTATTAACACGGTTGAAAATTCCCATTCGGGAGTTTCCGTCTATAAAAGTCAGTGTACTAGAGAACTTTTGTGCAGTTCTGTATATGATTTATAGAATTTATACAAACCAAGCAATATAAAAAAATAGTTACATTCAAAAACGCATTCAACAACTGAAAAAAAAACGTATTTCTAGCAATTATTGTTCATAGTCAGTACTGTAACCGAAATTTTTGTGTGTCTCTGTAAATGAACAGTGAATGCTATTATGTACTCCATAATTTTTAGTAAACATCTTGTAATGCACCTCAGCGATATAAATTAAATTCAATATGTTTGAAATACAGTAACATCATTAAAATACACCGCAAGCGATTTTTCCTAATAGGCTGTAATGTAAAAGAATTCTTTTGAGTGTCTCTGTAAATTACATGCTACATACTTCATTTTCTATACCAATCATACCACAGTAAACCTCAATAACATATATCAATTGCATGGAAATCCGAGTATATTTACGCGCATTAGAGTACTGATAGACAGACAAACTAAATTCATAAACACTTTTCAACTTTGTTGGAAAGTGTTAAAAATGCAATTAGAATTAGCTCGTAATAGATTGCAGTTTAATTTAAATACATTTTATAGAATTTAATTAAGATTTAGTTGCATTACATTACACGTTAACCAAATTGTATTCTGAACATAACTGACATTAACTCGTAACACATTGCAATTTAATCTAAATTATATTCTTAAAAATGTAATTAGAATACACCTATAATCCATTACAGATTAATTGGATTATACAATTAAAAACGTAATCGGAATTTTCCTATAATGCATTACAGGTTAATTAGATTATACAATTAAAAACGTAATCGAAATTCACCTATAATCCATTACAGGTTAATTGGATTATACAACTAAAAACGTAATCGGAATCATCTTGTAATCCATTACAGGTTAATTGGATTATACAATTGGAAACGTAATCGGAAGTGTCTTGTAATCTAATTACAAATTAATCTAATTACAGATTAATCTAATTATATTTTAAAAGAGAAAATTAGAATTGTCTTGTAATCGATTACACGGTAATCAGATTATGCGATAATCAGATTATATTCAAATTACTTTGTAATGATTACATGATAATCGATTGCATAGTGAGGAGATTATAATATAATTTAATCTGTAATTTGATTACTTTGTAATCAGATTCTGCCCAACACTGCCACCGAATATTCCCTCCAAAAATTTATAGCTATTATCTTGGTTTGAAACTGGCTCCGAAAAGGTACTGGGTCTTGAGCTCCACATGACTCTTAATCGGGGTCTGGAAATTCGTTTCTCATTTGAGACACCCTGCCACTGTATCTCACCAGAGAGGAAAGAAATGAACTTATTCAGCTCTCCTCTCCTGTGATGGATTACTGGAGTCCACATTCAAAAGGATGAATGTAACAAAATTTTCGCTGACGAGAATATCAGAGTACCGTCTAATATCGTCAAAGTATGTTTGTGTTTAGCACAAGATATCTCTGTGAATGTGCTTTCACCCCCTTTGTTATATGAAAAACAAATACAGGAATAAACTAAACATCGAATCTGACTTATGACTAAAACTTCCTAATATTGAGCCAGACATGAGGAAGTTGTACTTGATAAAACAAGCCCACTTTTTTCATTAGCCTACTACAACAGTATGTGAATCAGTGTGCGCCAATATGTCATTAAGTATTGTGACTTTTTTACCACACCAAAATACTGTATTTGTATGCATTTTTAAAATTGAATGATGATACTACTTTATACTTGAATGTTATTACAAAGCAGTCAATTTAGTAATATAATCATCCATTTTTAAATGCAATAAAACCTGCTATGACAAAAGATCGGAGAGATATTTCGTTTTAGACAGATTTTTCTATGTTAGCTTTACGTTTATTATCAGGTGGTACGCAGAAGTATGAAATTCGATTTAGTGGTACGTCGATCTAAAAGTTTGAGAACCCCTGCACTGGATTACTTTTTAACACAATTATTTCAAATTGGAATTCAATATAATTGATTTGAAATAATTGTGTTAAAAAATAATCCAGTAGATACAGGATGTCCCCCAACTTTGATATTCAACAACTATAAAAGGTATAAAAATTAAGAACAATCATAATGAGATTTTCACAACTGTTTAAATCTTACGTAGAGTAAGACTAAGTATTAATAGGCTTAATCTGTTAAATTTACAAAAATTTATACTATACTTGTAGCTTCACCGCAATAAACAAACATATATGCAGAAACTTTTTTTCTGTTCACACATTTCAACAAAAATAGTTATTATTTAACCAATATTTTACAAAAACCTTAACCAAAAAAAAAAAAAAAAAAAAAAAAAAGAAATGAAATGAAAAAGAAAGAATTATTTGCTTACGCTAGCTTAATTACACAATTATTCTAATTGGTAAATAAATCATATGAGTAGAAATTTTCTAACTGGACAAAATATGTCAGGACAGCATTCGAACCAGGGATTTTTTGGCTGAAGCTGCCAATGCTCTGCCAACTAAGTTATTCTGGACGAATAGGGAGGACCTAATTCACCCAGTTAACCTTATTGTTAATATAATCTGGTTTGATATCTTAATCAGCACAACAGAATAAATCGCAGGTAATGGAGCTCCAGCAAACGCTTACGCTATGCTATATTTTAATTACACTATACTTTACCTATATTTTGCTTGAGCTTAATAACACAAATAAAATTCAAAATGCTATACTCGTAATTAAATCAATATGTAGAAACAATTTCACCAAATGTTAAGACATTCTTTAACAAAGTACATACAACTTATCATACAACTTATTATACAACTTATCATACTGTGTGTACATTTTACCAAATTAAAATATTTACAAAAACGTTGAAAATTTTTTTGATTTACTGTACATACACAATTTTCACATTTAATTGATTCTTCTCTAAAAGATGGGGAATCAGTTGGATTCGAACTCTGGCACTTCCGTTTTGAAAGCAGAGACTTTACCAATGCGCTACGACTGCTTGATTAATTAGCAGCAATGCTTACCACTTATACTCTGTCATATTTCCTGTGTGATTTCTCCTATAAATTCGGTTTCATAATGGTTTCAAAATGTATCAACCGTTTGTTGCATATTTTAAAACTGGCAAATCCCAACATTAAATTTGCGATTTTCTAATTAAAGGGTCACGCAGAATGAGAAGAAAATTATTTTATGTATAATATTTTTTTTTATTCTTACAGCCTGTTTGTTATAGTCCAAAACAAAACAAATAAAGTATTTTTATACTTGTGTTTCAGTTATGCATTAGGCCAAAAAGTCAGAAAACAAAATACAATTTTAAAAACATTTTAGTTCATGTGGAACAATTTACCAACATTCTGAAGGCACATCCAAATAGATGATATCGCTAACAGTCAATTACCCGTTGTTGTGGCGTAATCTCGATTTTTCTAGTGATACCATACATGTCACAATTTAGCATAAGCTTTGAATAGGAACTGTAAGTGGGATTTTTGTCTTCTGTGATGGACAGTATGCAACAAAGGATTAAATGTTCAAACCGTCGATCGATTTGTATAAAAATGTATACAGTTCTTGCGACAATGGATTATAACATATTCGCCAAATAGGAGCTCAATCAAAAATACCGTTTGGAAATTATCGGCTTCACTCATACATACAGGGTGTTTCACAAAGGACCCCTTACTTTAAAAATCAATAACTCGGAAACGGTGATAGATAGAAGCATGAAACCAGTGGTATGTTTATAAAAATAATCGTAAGAATCTTATACATAAATTTCAAAATTTAGTTAAAAATAGCACCGATAGATGGCGCTGAGAGCGTTAAGAATCCTTCTAAAGAGAGTTCAGAAGCATAGAAAGACTGGCCGTCGAAGATTTCGCCATTGAAATCTGACCGATATTATCGTATAGTAAAAATAATTTGCATCGGACACGTTGCCTGTCTGTTGAACTTTTTGAAAAGCGCACTAATTATTTTCCCATCTGGGCATTTTGCGACTTTAAATCGCATTTGAAAACTTCTCCTTGTGGCAATAGGACTCTGATTTAATCGGTGGTACTCCAACACAATAAACACGCGTTCCACCACGGTATACATCACTTTCGGAATTATTTTCACTGTACGCTAATAGCGGACAGATTTCAATGGCGATATCTTCAACGGCCAGTCTTTCCATGCTTCTGAACTCTCTTAGAAGGATTCTTAACGCTCTCAGCGACATCTATCAGTGCTATTTTTAACTAAATTTTGAGATTTATGTATAAGATTCTTACGATTTTTTTAATAAACATACCACTAGTTTCATGTTTCTATCTATCACCGTTTCCGGGTTATTGATTTTTAAAGTTAGGGGTCCTTTGTGAAACACCCTGTACATACACACATACACACAAATCATGATTGCAATACTTTCCTTACATGTAACAATAGCTGAAGTTGAAATCTAATATACAAAAAAATTAATCGGGAATAAAAGCGAAAACTTGTATCACCTTATTTTGCGGTATGGGTAAATTGTTGATATATATATAATTTTTCAAATAAAATTTTAAAACAATTTCCTGAGAAAAGATAACTGACCCGTTTTAAATGAAATTTTGACTCTTCTTTTTCCTCAAGAGGTTGAACTGGTAAATTTATAGCATTAGATAGCTGTGAATTCTAAGAGATACCCACGGAGGATTATTTATCAAAACAACTGCAGTTATTTTCAGTTAAACGGCACCAGGGTGTTCATTAGTGTCTTTTTCTTATCCTAACTTATGATTATTTCAGTTTTGTTGAAATTTTTTAACATTCAAGTCTTTTATTTTGTAAAAGATCACATCGTCGCTCTTAAATTTAAACTTTTTTTAACTTAGAATTTTTTTCGGATAAATTAGATAGTATATTCTCCTGTGTTGTATATGTTTATTACGAGGTATCATTAGCATTAATCGAGTTAGTTTAGTGGTTATTCTAGAAAACATAATGTGACTCGCTAATATAAATTTAAAATGTGCAGGAATACGCATCTACGAATACCGAGTTATTTAAAAATTCTGACAAAGGGATACATAAAAGTGTCTTCATCTCATGTAAAAACAAATTGAAAGTCATATGGTAGGTGTACCAATTAAAGTCCTAATAAAGCAAATATTTTTTATTCAAATAGTAAAATGTTTCCTTCTTTTATGGCAGTATCTGCTTCAAAGCTTCTTGGGAGGGGGAAATCTCGCCTTGCTGTAAATGTAAAGCATGGGTTTCTACTCGAATATAAAAGCCAAGCAGCATATAGCTGTTTAATTATGTGAGTGACTTTTGGGGAATATTGCATTGAATGTATTGATGTAAATTATGTGGTAATGAGTATCTATTCTCTGAAAAATTGGTAAATGAGAGCGATGTACTAAACCTGGATATTCCCCCTTACGTAGGAATCGAACTTTGAAGCTTAAAGACAGTCTTCCGTCACTTTGGCGCCTCGTAAAAGAAGCTGCGTTCACTTCCCATCTGCTATGGCATCTGATCTGACGTCAAGGTCGGCCATGGGGCATATGACAACAGCAGACTTCTGGGAGTCGATTGAATATACCACTAACAAAATGTTAAAAAACAGACAGTGGAATATTAATTTTCTGAAATTACCTTATTATTCACCCATAGTCATAAAAATACCACTTTGACTTTGGTTCGTCAAACATTTTATTCAACTAGATTTTTACTGTTTAGCCTCATTTTTTTATGACACAGTGGTGAAATAATACAATTGTATGTTTCAGCACTCATCAGTATAAGGTGAGATTCAATTTTGAATTTAAAAAAATACATTTTAACGAGTTTCGATTTCGATTTTACACTCATGTTATGCTTGATACACTCGTGTCCAAAAATTAAGAGACAAACAGAAAATGCTAACATTCCAAGAAAAAAAGGTTAAATGTGAGTACTCAAAAGAAATTGATATAATTTATAGATGTAACAATTACCACGTGGATTGATTCGTAGTGTTACACGTGACGCTAATGGTCCGAAGGAAGACGAACGCGAAACGTAGTGTAGCAGCCTGTCTTATTCGTCAGCCTCAGACTGGCTGTGCTATTAGAGTCGTTCCTATCTGACATGCCTTCCATTTATATCACTTACTTTTGAATACTCATAATAAATTTTTTGTTCGAAAATTAGCATTTTCTATTTGTCTTTTAACATTAGAACGGCCGGAAATTTTACTGAAGTTTTTTAAAAATATTTTACACCAGAATGTTTAGTTTAAACTATTTCATTTACTTATTTAAATTATTTTATGAAAGATTTACCAGTTCGAATCGAAAGATATTTATATGGTAGCGGTCAAAATGACCACTATGGCAGTTCCAGTGTTAATATTGTGAATAGCAGTGTGTAACAGTTTTCAGAATACAAAAGAACCATATTTTAATATTAGTTTTGCAAAAGGTTATTGCTCAAAACACATATATGTTTCCTAATAGTACGCTAATATTCTCTAACATATAATCAAAGCACGGATATTCTATAATCCTTATTACTTAATACATGGCCTGCAAGTTACATTTTATAAGCGATAACGTGGTTATACTCGTGAGCGATAATTTGACAAATATCCCAATATAAAGCCAATATTTAACTAATGTTAGTACTTCATTTGAATCCAAAAGAATGTAATGTTAACGCAATATTTGGTTCCCTATATAACCAATAAAGCCAATACTGGTCATCAAAACTGGTTTACTACTAAAGCTTATTTATTTATTTATTTATTTAATTCCTACACATGATGGTTGTGAAAATCTAATTGCTAATGTCGCGGAAGAGGACAAGAAAGCATAAAAAGTGACACATAAGTTTATTTATTTAATTATCAAAAATTTTCAAAATCATCGGAGTTTTATTAATCAATATTTTATTAGATTCAATTATAGATGGTCGTATACAAAAAGGCATGCAATAAGGTTCTCCTCTTTTGAATGTATCGGTGTCAAAAGATTCTTAACACTTTTATCTTAAGGTACACCGGAACAAGTATACACATGGAGTAAGCGTATACACCATGCCTAGTGCAGAGGTCTTACGTAAAAAAAGTGACATTCTAATTCGAAAATAGTTTGGTTAGTAGGCCTTTACAACTGCCAAGCAGTATTAGTTAATTATTTTAACGTGAGTTATGTTGGTTGGGCACTTCTATGCGAACGGTAATTTTTTCCTCGATATTCGCGTTGAATTGATCAGTGATCGACAAGCAATTCCGAAAAAAGTTTTCTCGAGAATTTGTTTTTCAATATAGTATGTAAACCTTCATAGTTAAATGATTTAACCTACCTATAGAATGGAGATTTGACTACGTACAGTTTAGAGCAGAGCTGTTCAACGCGGCGCACGAGGGTAACCAATAGATAATCAGGTACAAACAGCTCCAAATGTGTATTAAGTCGAAAAAAAATTTATTTATAAGTTTTGTGAATCTAGTCAAATCTGCATCAATGAGCTGTGATATCCCCACTAAAAAAAGTCTGAAGATTATCTTAAAAAATATATCTGTAGAAAATCTGTAGGTATTTGGCCCATTTTTTTCAAATTTTCAAAATATCTGCGAAATGTCTTAAAAAATTCTGCAGATTTTTTAAAGGTAAAGTTAAATCTGCAGAATTTCTGAAGAAAGTGGCACTTTCTTAAGATAATCTTCAAATTATTTTTAGTGGGGATCTTACAACTGAATAATTTTTATTTTGATATGACTGGAAATATTTAATTGTTTTTATAGTGTTTAATAATTAAAAAAAGTGTTTATTCTCTTAAAAAGTCTTTTTTTCAATCAAAATACAATTATTTTATACTCATTTCACTTTTTAACTGCAAACTTGCTAAAGAAATCTCGTAGAAACTACGTATGTAGACTTGCTCTGGAATATGCAAAATCGCGGGGCGAATGTACAGACGCGGATTGCAACTTTTTATGGCAAAAGAAATTCTTTAGTTAAAACTAAATTTATTTATGCAATGCAATATTGTTAAAAGAAAACTTGCACACTTTTACATTACATTTGAAATAAAAATGTGTTTATTACCGGACGTCAAAATTTCCCTATAGATTTTCCTACGTACACTTGCCCCAGCGTACCTTAATACGTACTGTAATCCGAAGAAGTTGTAAAATATTATTTAACACTAAAAATACATAAAATTTTAAAGAGAGCTGATCCTAGTTACATGCGAAAATGTTCGATTTGTAACTTTAGTAATGAGAACTTTTATTTACTTCATTGTTATCCTGGCATTAATACATTTCTCTTAACCACTATAGTAGGTAATGTGATCTCAGTTGAAGAAAGAAATAAAAGAAGAATTTTTTTTAGAAAAAAAAATGAAAATAGTGGAAAATACATATTTACTTTTATCAACTCGAAAAGGAATATGAACTTATCAAATCTCAGATGGTTTACTTTAAACTATGATAATTACGGTTTAATTTACATTAAAATAAATAGTCCAATATTCCATTTACTTTTAGTTTAGTGATGTATTAATGGAGATGTGAGATACTTTACTATCTCTCCAGATACATTACTTAAAGATTTATAAGTATAAGATATAAATTAGTTTTTCACAAAACTTATGGGTATGAGATTCGCTGCTGAAATATTTCTTATTAATATTACGTTTAAAAATAAATTAATATATAAATTTGGTATTAAAATGTTTTTAATAATAACTTGCATTATACATTTTTCATAAAATTTTGTTAATTAACTGCATTCACATTCAGCAAAGTGATTTTTCGTAATTTCGTAATTTATTGTTTGTTTCAATCTTTCTTTCAATCTAAAATTCGGTATTTTTCAATATATCTTCAATCATCTTAATTGATATATTTTTCAATATATCAATATATCTTTATATATCTTCAATATATCTTAAAAACTGTTTTTGTTTTCTAGAGAAATAGTAATTTAATTAAATTTACATTAGCTATACAGATTGATTTAGAATTCAAAGCAATAGTACTCTAATACAAAAAAAAAAAAAAAAACAGCAAATGTTAAAAAAATAAATAAATACTGATCTCCACTGTATTTTTTTAATTTAAAAAGTCACTTAAAAGGATTTTATCATGTTTTTCTTCTGTTCAACAATTTATTTAATGGTATTTAGTCTATGAAAATAACTTTAACAGAATCTGAAAAATGACAAGAATTTTCTGTTTAAAAAAACTAATTCAATAGTCTTATAATATTACTTGTTTGCGTAAAATTTAAAACTTTTTTTTTTCTGAATGTTATCTTTTTTCAAAAAATAAACCGTCAAAATAAAAATCCACCAAGTAATGCGTGATTTAGGTATTTAGTATAAACAAATAATAAAATATAATATCTTAATTATTTAATAGAAATTGTCTTCGAGTATCATCTTCTTTTTTCTGTGTTTTTACATCTTTCGAGAACAACAAGATTGACTTCATTTTTTGTTATTATTATTGTTATTCCTTTTCTTTGAGTTACTTTTTTTCCCTCGTTTTCAAGCTTTGCTAAATCTAACACATTTCGTAAAAATATAACTAGGAAGAAAAATATTCGAATTTATTTTGGTAATAAAAGAATTCCTAGAATAAAAAAATAAATCTTTTAAAATAAAGTGGAGAAATTTTCATTAAAATCTCTTGAACAGCAATTACGATCTAAAATGACAACAGTCATAGAAATCGTGTGACATTGAAAATGCGGTTTCAGATTTAATTTTTTATTTTTATTTTAAGTGTATTAGTTTAAATCAAGTGTAAAAACATTCAGATCCAACAACGAAATGATAATTCCGCAGCTGGTAATATATTGGGTGTCCGGCAAGTTCATGCCGGTTGGGAAAATCAATTCGTACCGAAAAATTCTGCCCGTTAATTATTATACAATAACGGAACTATGGAAAAATGTAATTAGCAGAATGGTGTACCTAGTTGCGTACCAAGCGAACTTCCAGGTTATAGGTAAGCGTCGTGAGAAATATAAAAAGTTAAAAATTAATCAAAAATATATAGAAATACTATAAGGAAATAGAAGTTTAACAATTATTATACATTAGATACCGGATTTAATCTATAATAATTAAATGATAGAATTTTCCGGTAAGAATTGATTTTCCCAACCGGCACGAATTTTCCGGACATCCCAATAGTATAAATTTGAATTAAATGAAAGATATTCAAATTTCACAAACAGATAAATTATAAAATAAAAATTTAAAATTTCAGTGCAATTCCACCTTGTTTAGTAATTAAAAGTCATAACAATACAAATAAATGTAAATACATTACTTGAAGGTGCGTAAAAACATACATAAAAACATTTAAAAGCACATTAAAGTCCTTTTAAAATCAAAACGTTTTCAACCGAACTTACTCGGTCATCATCAGTGAAAAACTAATAGTTCTCAACTCAACTCAACTAACTTCAAACTAACAACTCAACTTAACTATTAGTTTTTCACTGATGATGACCGAGTAAGTTCGGTTGAAAACGTTTTGATTTTAAAAGGACTTTAATGTGCTTTTAAATGTTTTATGTATGTTTTTACGCACCTTCAAGCAATATATTTAGATAAATTATATTTAGCAACGAATCAGTAATGCGGATCTCACTTAATCGCACTTAGCTAAATCCGCACCAAATGCAATCAAAGAACACCTGGATTTTGTAATTAAATATGCTGAAGACAGCAAAAATGAAAACATATCCGAGTATTACGAACATTTGATGCAGTGGCGTGATTTAATAACTCAAGACATTGTGTCTAAAAAAAGATGACAGAAGAACAATCAGCAGTTTCTGCAAACCAGTGAGTGAATCACGTGAGGTTTAATATACTGGCTAAATATACTAAATAATTTCTCCACAACACTCTTCAAACACTCGAGAATTAAGTATCGAGAATTATTGCCTCAAATATTCGAGAATTTTTAATTTGTCCTTTGAATTTTTTTGAATTAAATCTTATCTGTTTTGCAAATAAATATCAAGTAACATGATAATTATCCATGCCTGTTGTAATTTAAATTTTCAAAGCTAAAAATTTAAAATTCCATAAATCTAAGAATTTAATATGCTTTTGTTTTATTATTAAGAAAAAAGTTTTAAAAAAATTCAAAAGTTTTTCCAATTTATATGAGAAACACGAATTTTTTCTCGCGGACTACCGCACCGGTTGGCGATCTCTGATCTATTGCATGTTAAATCCGCCGTAAATAGAATGTCCCTTAGCATAGATTGCCAGTCTACGGGATACAAAAGCAGATGAAGGTCCTGTCATCTCCACTGTAAAAAATTTGCAGCAAAGAATCCGGTCATTCGACCATTTTTATAGAAACCGGTTACATAACCGTAATTTAACAGTATTCTGACCATAATATGGGCAATATTATATGGACAAAATAGCGTTAAATTACGGTTATGTAACCGTTTTCTATAAAAACGGTCGAATGACATGATACTTAGCTGCAATTCTTTTACAGTGCACCGTCCCTGTTAGATTTCTTTTTTACAAAATAGAATGTGTTTGCGAAGTTAACTACATTGCTAGTATCTAGAATAGTTCAAGTACTGAGTAATGACTCTGTTTTTTATTCATAAAAGAACTCTAAAAAAATATTAAAAAAAGTTCAAAAGTAACCTACAGTTAAAAAAAAAAAAACATTTTAAATGACTTGCAAAATGTGGAAAATTGTAAATTACAGATAATAAAAAACATTTTTCTGGGATTATAAAGTCATTATAAAATTGAAAAAAACTTTTTTACTTTCTTTTGCTGCGTAACCCTATTTAACCCTCAAAATCGTTTCTTTTTTCTTTTTTTTTTTTTTCTTTTATAAATCTCAGATGATAAAACTCTTTTATTTAAACTTTAAGAAAAAAAAATTAAAGTTGAGTCCATATATTTTCTCATCGATTTCATTTTTACATTTTTTTTTTAATCTCGCATATATACTGAAATAATTTTTTAGAAGGAAATATTTGAATCAAGGAAATGTTTCGGCGCTCCAACGATATAATTGGAAATTTTTTTCAAAGAAAGTTTAGCTTGAAATAGATTTCAATATTTATAAAATATATATTTTATAGAATTATCGATTTCCTTATGATTTCGGAAATCCATATTTTTCCTATTTTATGAATTTCATCTCAGTTTATTTGTAATCGTAAGAATTCAGTAGTTTAATTTAAGAAATTTCAACAGTGTCTTTCATAAGGTAATGCATCTTATTCAAATTAGAATTGTAAATATTATGTTTAGCTATTATTATAAACTTTATTAAAGAAATATATACATAACCGTAATTTAACGCTATTCTGACCATAATATGGGCAATATTATGGTCAGAATAGCGTTAAATTACGGTTATGAAACCGTTTTCTATAAAAACGGTCGAATGACCGGATTCTTTGCGGCAAATGTTTTACAGTGTGGTTCAAAATCCAAATTATGGGCCTTTTAAGATGTCCAGTCTTTCCTGAAGCTCTGGGAACCCCTCTTCCACGAAAAGTACCATGTCATTTTCCTAGACTTGTCAACTGTAGAAAATTCTAAAATTAATAGAATTTTACTTGCATAATATGCTCTTTAAATCTGCCACATTTACTGTTCATTATCCTTTCACATTTTTTTTCATAGGGTTCTTTAACTTTCTTCCTCAGCAAAAAGATGCGGTCAATTCTGTTAAAAAAGACATATTAACTTTTTAAAAAATTTTACCGTTTGATATAGATAACGAACGCTTTTGGCGTATCTTCTAATATGTAAGAAGATTAAAATTTTGAAGTTGTGTGCTTGCTATTTTGTTGATTTTCCATACATTTGAAGAAAATTAAATTAAAATATTCATCTCCAATGTGACTGACTCTTCGGGGATTTGACCGACAGCATACCGACAGCACTGTTAGTTGGTCCAACGTTTCAGAAGTGTAAACCGTTGAGAAATCATAGGGCTCGTCTAATTTTAAAGGTATCTTGTGAACAGGATTCTGAAAAGCTTGTGGTTGAACCACTGATGGACCTTCGTTGGAAAAGTGTTTGTGCCAATTGTTGTGGACCATGGCGGACATTTCTTACTGTGGTACAATGTGAGACAAAATTATCCAACAATCAACCAAAGTTGACCCAATAATTTTGTACTACTTTGATATAGCAACAATAACAACATGTAAAAACGATAAAATTTTATTTTCATATTATTCTTTTAAAATCTGTTACATTTATTGCTGAGAATCCTTTCGCATATATATTTTTTTACATTTCTTTAACTTTTTCCCTCAGGAAATATATGTTTAAAAGAGGCGTTGGTTAGAAAGGGGATATTAACTTTAGAAAACATTTGATACATACATTTGAAACATTTGATATATTTTTCCCTTGACATTTTTTATTATTACTTGAGGATATTAACTTTACAAAAATGTTACCTTTGATACATAAACCAAAACTCTTAGCACAGTTTCTAATATTTAAGAAGATTAAAACTTCCTGACTGGCATTTTGAAGTCTGTGATATATTTTAAGAAAATAAAATAAAATCATCGACACGTAGTATGAATTCAATCATTAGATTGTTAAGATATAACTTTTAAATTAAATGTCAAACATTTTTTTAAAAACTGGTTTATTTTTAGCTGCACTTGTAGAAGTAAAATATTTATTTGCTATTTTTGTTTTGTTATGTTTTTCTTTGTTAAAATTTTCTCTCTCAGTACATAAACATAATATGAATTTAAAAAAAAATAGAGGTTTTGGAAGGAAAATATTAATCTGGGATAAGACTCAGAATCTAAAAATCTCAAATTTCTGATATACGAGGGTGGGCTGATAAGTTATCGGCCTGACACAGAGATGGAGCAAGTATGACGAAATGACAATGAAGTTTGTAAAGCATGATCCTTTATATGACATGCTGCCGAGTTTCAGACGCGTGAGTTGTTTGGTTATTGCTGGGTGATAAAGAAAAGTGAACACGTTTTGACATTCTCTAAAAATGGAAAAAGGTGAAGTTCGAGCTGTCATAAAAAACTTTGTTAAAAAAGGTTTAACCCTCACGCAAATACAAAAAGAGTTACATTTCACCTTAAAGGATTCTTGTCTTTCATATTCGACGATAAAAAAGTGGGTTGCTGAATTTAAACATGGTAGGAAATCAATTCACGATGATGAACGCTCAGGACAGGACGTCCAACAACCGCTACGACCGACTAAATCGTCTCAAAAGTTCACAATGCTGTATTGAATCATCGCCGATTGAGATACGCGAACTTGCTGACATGGCAAACATCTCGATAGACCGTGTCAACTACATTTTACACGATCTTTTAGGTATGAAAAAGCATTCCGCTCGATGCGTGCCGCGTTTGTTGAACGTCGACCAAAAACGCCGAAGAATGAACATTTCTCAAGAGTCTTCTGAAATGTATTTTGCTGCAAGTTGAAAAATAAAATGAAATATTGTCAAAAATCTTGTATTTTCTTTGTCAGGCTGAGAACTTTTCGAACCACCCTCGTACAGGGCTGCACTAAAGAATTCGCACACAAGAGTGTGTCTTAAATGTATTAAGTTGCAAGGGGACTACATTGAAAAATAATATAAAATTTTGTCAAAAATCTTGTACTTTCTATGTCAGGCCGATGATTTATCAACCCACCCTCGTATAAACAAAAAAATTTGCCATATTTTCTATTCTTATAAACACTAAAACTATAAAAATCGGCATCTTAATGAAATACCTGTCGTTCGAAGAAAATGAAGTGAAAATAATGACATTCAGGATATTTTTTATTTTTTTATTTTTATGTTTTTTTCAAAGGAAGGAAAGAATTTGATCGCGTGTAATATTTAAGTTTTCGAGAATTGGTTATCAAATTTCTCGTTCAGTAAATATATTTGTTGTTTTTAAAATATGCGCTAGTTAAAATCAAGATGTTAAATTTGGGAAATCGTGTACTATGTAAAAAAGAAAATCCGTTATTTGCCAATACAATTTTCGTAATTTCACGGCAAATTTTTTTTCAGTGAAAATGATTTTTGGGAATGTGTCATAAAGCAGCAAATATACATATGAAATACCTTTAAAAATGTGACAGTGTTGAAAGTACTCATTTTTATTGAAGTTTTGTGATTTTTCTTTCTTTTCTTTTTTCTTTCTTTTCTTTTCTTTTCTTTTTTTTTTTCTTTTTTTTTTTTTTTCTTTTTTTTTTTTTTTTTTTTTTTTTTGTAATTGCATTTTAAAAAACCGTCCAAAAAATACGAAAATTTTACTGGCAAAATGGGGAATTATTATTTTTTTTTTCACAATGCAAAAGCTGAAGAAAAATTTACAGTCAGAATTATTCAAATTTGAGAAACAGAAACATGCAATTTTAGCATATTTTACAAAATTTAAAAGTATAAAACAACGTTACAGACATTTTTATACAATACTATCAATATACAGACGTTGTAATAATAACATCAATCTTTCAGATGATTTTTCACTGATTAAAATGTTCATGTATAACTTTAAAATAAATTGTATATTATAAATTATGTAATGATGATAATGAACTTCGCTTCATTTACTGTTGTAATATCCTATTCGTCTGAAAAATATACTGAAAGTTTAGAATTAAGCTATCTGTTTTCAGAATTATCTTGGTGTAAATTAATCCATACATATGAAATTTTGCATATAATCATTCTGGTGTTGGAACAACTAAAATAAAAATAATTAAAAATTTCATCACCAGGTATTGTTCTTTGACATTCAGTATTAGCAGTCTTTAGAGTATTAAATAGACAGAGAACGCTCTCAAATCGAGTACATGGCTTTATAAAATATCCCAATAATAAATATATAATAATATAATAACATAATAATCTAATGATATAATAATAAATAAATAATACATTATAATAAAATAAAATAATAATAGTAATAATATGACATAACTAATAATCTACCCTATATATATAAAATTCTAATGAAACGAATTTGTGAAACGATTTTATGAAACGATTTTACGAAACGGCTGATTAAACGACTGATTATGTTTCAGGGCTATTTTTAATAAAATATTAAACGCTTGATGGTGAAATTAATACCAATTGTCCATAAAAATCCGCGGATGTCAAAACTGGTAATAGAATTTTGAAATTGGAATTCGTTTTTGAGATATTAATTTTTTTTCTAATTTTAATGACATTTCTGTAATGATGGCAACTAATTAGACAGTTTTTTTGTGACAAAAAAGGGAAAAAAATTGAACAGGATCCCGATAGGGAATATTGTATTCTTTTTATTCGTCATTTTCAAATTGAAATTGAATTTATCTTTTATTTCAATCGATAATGAAGCCAAGATTGTGATTAAATTATGTTTTTCAGAAAAATTTAAAAAAAAAAAATCACATTTCTATCGTCAGGATTCAATCGTCTGTCAGCATTTAATTTAATTTATAAACTGAAAATATTTTGAATAAATTCGTCCAAATGACGTAATTTATGTAAACGCAAAAGAAAGTGGGGAAAAGTAATTAATAGTAATTATTATTTATTGATATCATTTTGTTATTTTTTTGTAAAATTTAATTAAACGAATTTATAAAATCACTAATTCGGATATTTGAAACGAATATATAAAATAATAATTGCCCAACTGAACGGAAGGAGAATAAAATATCCTGCTTGGTTTTTTCCGCCAAGCTTTTTAAAAAAGCGTCAAGACCCCAATCAAGCGTCAAGACCAAGTATAATAGAAAAGCACCAAAAGTTCATTGGGTTTGTTTTCATAACATTTGGCAACAAATCTATGTATATTAACGAATCTATCCCTTTTTGAAGCTCGAATTACGCCAAACCTAAAAGCAAAGGATCCTATACTGGAAAAGTACCCGATTTTTTCCGATGGACAATATTCAAGTGACATAACATGATGTAAAAGTATCGCGGATAGCAAATTTGTTTAAATATCTCATCAATTGATGCGGATAAATGCAGGCATGCATGCACAAAATATTTAATTAATTTTGTATGATAAATAATTATTAGAAAATTCGTATATACATATTAATTAAAATAAATAATTTACATATTTAAAATAACATGAAAATATGCATGATGGTGCACTAAAATAGAGATAAAATAAAACCTGTTACGGAAAATGTCTATAACATAGTACTTTTCAATACCGTGGTTCTTAATGTTATTCACAAGCAGATGGAATTTTTCTCATCCTTAAACGCAAAGGAAGAATAGAAAACAGATCACTGTTATAAAAGTCCGAGATGTAGCCACAATTTAAACCTAAGCATTTTATACAAGCTGGTTTTCAAGTTGTAATTGATTTTACTTATCAATCCCGAAAACAGTCGTCAGTTGTCGCAACAGCTGTGTATGAGGCCATGATGATCAAAAAATGCCCCTTTAAAACGTTAAAAGCATGGCAACCCAATTACAGATTTACCAATATTTTTAAAGCAAAGCACGCTGTCATGTTTTTAGAGGCCTCGAAGTCTGAGCGGGGTTTGGCGAGCGTAGCTCGCAGGGGGTAGGCCCCCTAGTATAATATAACTTTATAAATATAGAATAAATTTAAAAATAGGAATTTTTTTTTTCTAAATACCTCAAATCTATTTAGAAAGTACTAGAAAACTAATTAATAATAATAATAAAAAAAATTTAATCTTGAATTCATAAATTATTTTGATAACTATTTATTGCCTTCCGTATGACTGGATAGCTAGTATTAATAAATTTCTGCTATCCAATAACTAGTTATAGCAATTTCGGAAAACAAAGATATTTTTAAATCAGTCTTAGCATGAACGCATTATTTGATAAGGCTTTGAGAAAAAACTAAAAACAAACAATTTTGTTGCAAGAGATAATCATCAGATTAATTACGAGGCCTCTGTATTGGCAATAGAATAATTCTATTTGTGTTTTAACAATCATTCTGCTATAATATTCACTAAAAACTGTGATAAAAGAAATCAATAAAACGAATGCAAGCATATTAAATAGATTTTTACTAAAGTTGTTACAGGTATGGAAATTTTTTTAATGAATACTTTTTTTAATTATAAAATTGGTTAATGCGTTAACGGAAGTAGTGACTATTTTCTTTGATAGATAATATTCTTTCTGTTGGAAGTATATTTCTGTTCTGCTATTAAAAAATGTAAACTAGTTAAATATGCTTTATGGGAAACAAATTTAGTGAAATAATTTCACCGAATTTTTACTTTAGCGTAACTTTTCGTTGATTCATGAACGGAATATATTAACGGAAATATAAAATAGTGTGGAAAAAACATAATACAGAACCATTTCTATGCGAGTCAGCTGTTTTAATCCTAAATGATAATCATATCCGTATTTCACATAGTCGAATAAAATTAAGAACGACTTTTTATAAGAACTCTAGTCAAATTTGCGCTTTTTTCTATGCGTTTTTTTTTATCTACTCAATAAAAAAAGTACAAATGTTTCTTAATCTACGAAAATAGAATATAACCACGAACGAAAATATAAAATAACCTTTTCGGAGTTACCCACGATTTCGAAACGCGTTCCTTTATCTCCAGAATCCTCAGAAACCAATAGATATTTTCGAGATTTCCCAAAACATTTATAAAAACAAAGTTTATTTTCCCCCAGTACTTTTCGAAAACGTTTCTGAGTAGATTTTACAATGTATTAATCAGTTTTCTTAACCCGGGATATTGGTTTTTCAGATGCTATCAATTCTAAAGGAAACATTTTCATGTTCAACAAACATGTTTAACCGACAAACATTTTACTTTAACAGCATTAACATTAACACTAAAATTAATGTTATTTTGTTATTTTTGCATAAATTACATTAATTTTTGTAACTAAAAATGTTTACTTGAGAATTGATAGAATCAGAAAACCTATATTCCGGGTTGAGAAAACTGGTTAATACACTGTAAAAGGTCATCTGAAACGTTTCCAAAAATTTGGTAAGCAAAAAAAAAAAAAAAAAAAAAAACTTCGCTTATATAAATTTTTCTAGAAATTGCGAATATCTATTTTTTCTGAAGTTTTTGAGGACAAAAAAGCTCTCTTTAGAATCGTGGGTAACTTGGCTGAAATTATATTATATTTTCGTTCGGGGATATATTATATTTCAATAGATTAAGAACATTAGTCTTTCCTTACACACTGTAAAAAAAAAAAAAAAAAAAAAAAAAACAGATGTTTTTAAAATCTACGAAAATATACCACAACCTCCTCCGGCTTATGCACGATTTTGAAAAGCGTTATTTATATTTAGAAACCTCACAAACCAATATATTTTCGAGATTTAAAGAGTCATTTATAAAAACAAAACTTACTTTACTGTCACTAATTTTCGAAAACGTCTCCGAGTTGTTTTTATAGTGTGTTATTCGCTTTTCTCAAACAGGAATATAGATTTTTAGGATACTATCTTTTCCAAGTAAACCTTTTCATGTTCAACAAACATGTAACTTAACAGCACTAACATTAACCTTAAAATTAATATTATTTCGTTACTCTTGCATGTATAAATGTAATTACGCAGCTGAAAATGTTTAATTGGGAATTAATAACATCCTAAAAAACTATATTCCGCTTTGAGAAAATTGATTAATATATTATAAAAACTACTCGGAAACGTTTTCGAAAATCAGTCGCAGCAAAAGAATATTTGTTTCTATAAATGCTTTTTTAAATATCAAAACAATATTTTGGTTTCTGAAGTTTTTAAAGATTAAGAACACTTTTTGGAATTGTGAGTAACTCCGAATAGCTTATCGTATATTTTCGTTCGTGATTATATTATATTTTCGTAGATTAAGAAAAAATTATCTTCTTTTAACAGTGCAATGCAGAAAATTTTTTTGAAAAATTCTCTCATCTACCATCAGAGAATACAAAAGTTTTAGAAAATGGATTATTTCCTCGATTCTGTGGCAAGAAAATTTAAATCTTTGATTCAATCCGAAAAAAACTCTTTCCGGGCTTATCGAATTTATAATGAAATTAAAGAGCCAAAATGGTGAAAAAGTTTCACAGATAGCGCAAATCCCATTGATACCAAACTCTCAGTTGTTAAGTGGCCAAGCATTTCTGCATTGAGATAGATGATAATAATTGAAGAAGAAAATAGGAAATTGTCTTTGGTTTTCTATTAGCAAATTAAGAATTTTAATCACACTTCAAAACTTTCTTCTGAAAGTTAAATATATAATTCAATTCTTAGATTAGATGCAACAAAATTTAAACTAATTCTTAAAAGAAAAAAAAAAATCTGAAACAGAATCATATTGCAGGCCAAAATGTCCAGTCCCTAGTCCAGTCCCGTCAGTTTATGGTTTTGAGGTTCACGGCTCGGTCCGTGCAAAAATCAATGAAATCAGGCCCAAAAGTCTCAATTTCTACAATAACATTACAAAAACATTACTATTTTTTCTTAACATTCAATTAAGATTATTTTAATGAATACTGCATACATATTTATGGGAAAATTTTATAGTAGATTTTATATTATTATATGTTCTTGAGCCATAGAACACAGAATAACAACATTAATGACCACTTAGACTTTTAGACCAATGCATTCAAATAAAGATATTAGTGTAGTTTGGAATAAAACAAAGAAAGATGGTTAAAAATATCATAACTTTTGATGCTGTATAAAAAATTAAAAATTTTTGAAATGTTTCTCTACAATTTATTAACATGCATGTCCAAAGAAGTTAATTATCTCTCTTACTATTTTTACAAAACAAATCGCTTGATCGGCACGTCCTGTGAACAATTAAGTCAAGTTCTGGTCCGGCCCGAGTGTGTAGAAAATATTCAGTATGAGCCTGATCTCGGTCTCGCCCGAGACTGCTAAAAAAACAAGTTGGAAATTGTACGTCAAACGTGACAAATGAGGTGCGTTCGTACTATAGCTAGTTATATAAATATTCACATCTTGATGATTTTTAATTCTGTGAAATGAATTATATCGTCTGCAGATTCATTTCTGTAATAAAATAAGTACCTCGGTCGCTTGACGATTCAACCTCGGAAGCTCCTCTAACAAAAAGGCACCAATTTTTAAGATACTTTCAAATTTCTTAATAAATATTTTTATTAATATCTCCTAAAGTTTTGATTCGATTTTTAAAAAATTTGAAATGTCTCGACAAAATCCTGCAAAGATAATATATTTTAAATTGCAAACCATTCGGTTGGGTAGTTTTTGCGTTGTTATATGCGGACGGACGGACAGACAGACAGACGGACAGACAGACGGACGGACCAAGCGACGACAATAGGTGCTACGTATTTATATAATTACGAACGCACCTAAAAAAAGAAAAAAAAAGACCGGGCTAAGACATGATGGAACTGCCCGATGTCGATCTCTACACTGCCCATGTTATACTATTTCTGCATTGATGTTATCATGCTGGCATCCGTTTGTGGAACAC
This sequence comes from Maratus michaelseni, assembly GCA_963931845.1. Taxonomy (NCBI): domain Eukaryota; kingdom Metazoa; phylum Arthropoda; class Arachnida; order Araneae; family Salticidae; genus Maratus; species Maratus michaelseni. The sequence continues at coordinate 387,187,437 of OZ007587.1, read as the reverse complement.
ATTTAAATTTATTCTCGTCCCAGTCACGTTCATTGAAAACTGTTCGTATTTTACCAATTTAGTTTAATTCTTTTAAATTTGTTATATCGTACCGGTCGCCCCGCTTTTTTTTTATTGGTCTGGCTGGCCCGTTTAAATTACTTGATCGGCCCGGCCCTAACCCGTTAAAAAATGTCTTTATTCTTCCGGTGCTTTTGAAAATTTGACTTCATTTTACCGGACCAGGCCCGGGCACTTGAATAACTCTAATTGTATACAACCAAGGTGACCAAAACGTCTGATTTCAAGATCAAATTTTGAGGAAAACGTAGGATAAACAAAGTGTTTTAGTATGTTTTAAAAGTAATTACTAGTTTTGCCCATTTATTTTAATGTGTAATTCAATTTTTGCTCAATTGTTGCTCAATTGAAATATCTGTTTCGTTCACTTTCGAGCGCTTTGCACGGCGTACCTCTTAATAATGGCGTAGAATCGAGGTCTTGGTTGCACGAATTCTTTGAGTCAAAACCAGGAGATTTCTACCACCGAGGTATGAAAAAAAAATGAACGAAGATTGGAAGTCATACATATCAACAGAGAGTATATTTTTGAATAGTTTGTTGTAATACTTTTGTTTAAAACATATATGTATATATATAAATGGTGACGAATTATTCCTCAATCCAGTATGTTTCATAAAAAACGATTTAGTTAGTGCAAATTATATTTAAAAGGAATCTTTTTCAATGGATTTTCGCTTCAGATTTCCTGTTTGACAACAGATATTTTCTCTTTTAATTATTGCAGAATCACAATATTTACTGCTTCAGACGCAAGTAATAACATACTTTCCAATAAAGTTTGTTTTAAAATTGAAAATGTAACTTAAAATGTTTTACAGTTTTTTGAGTAATATAACAGTATGGTTTCTTTTACTTTACTATTTATTTACTATTTTTTGTTAATCAAATGAAAATGAATAAGAAGACAACCGACTACAATTATAATTAAACTTCTAAATTACTTATTATTGTACATACGAAATAATTTTACAATACCTTTCCCATAAAGTACCAACAACATTGTGATAAAACATCTTCTTATTCAACTTTTTCTACAGCATTTTATCGAAATACCTTACGTATTTATGACTTCTCTATACAATTCCTCAGAGGTGAAAAATTGTTGTTTGCCAATACCTGCGCATAAAACATCATAATAGAAAAGTGACATAAAGAAAAATATAATCGATGATAAAAGAAAAAAAAAGAAAAAAAATGTATACAAAAGAATGTAGAAAAATGAACTTGAATTTTTGATAAACTCAATTTTCTTTCCAATGGTTTTAGAGAAATAAAAGGCTTTTTCGTGGCAGAAATAAGAAAGCCATGAGCAGGATGCGTTTGTGAATGAACAGTCATATACACATCCATAAAAAAAAAAAAAAGTGGGGATTTAATGTGATGGTAGTTGCGTTTATTTTTAAGCTAAAAAATGAAACTGTATTACCGTGATGGATGTCTACATTAATCTTTCAACGACAGACGGCGATAGCTTGGCAACTTTTTCTGGCACTCTGTCAGTTTTAAGATAATTTTTGAAACTTCATGATTTTATATATATATATATATATATATTAGGTATCTTAAAGTTTATTAGAAAAAATATATATTACTTTCTTCTAGCTTTACAAAAAGATATCGGATTCATGAAAATCTTCGTCTTCCGGTTTTCGACGGATTTATACGTGTTAGAAGGTTCTGAACACGATTTGACTGTTTTTAGAAAATGCCTGTCTGTATGTGACAAGATTTGTTTGAGCGCTATATCTCAAGAACTAATGAACGGAATTTAATAAAACTTTAGATCCAGTTAGACCTTGATGCTAGTGCTGATTAGTTTATGGTGTAAATCTTCCAACAGGTGGCGCAGCTGTGCTACGATTTTCACGATTTGCACGATAATTATATCTCAAGAACTAATGCACAGAATTTCCCCAAACATTAGACTCTGTTACACCTTGATATAAATAGAGGGTGATTAGGTTTTGGTGTAAATAGCACAAAAGGTGGCGCTGCTGTGCTACTGTCTGTATGATTATCACGATAGCTGTATCTCAAGAACTAATGCACAGAATTCCATCAAACTTCAGATTCTGTTCGACGCTGACATAAGTTGTTGTTGATTACGTTTTTGGTTTAAATCGCCCAACAGGTGGTGCTGCTATGATACTTTTTTCATGAACTAATGCACAGATTTTTTTCAAGCTTTAGATTCTGTTAGACGTTGAGATAAGTTGTTACTAATTAGGTTTTGGTGAAAATCGTTTAACGAGTGGTACTGCAATGATACTTTCTCATGAGATGCGCAATAGCTCATGAACTAATGTACAGATATTTTTCAAACTATAGATTTTGTTAGACGTTGAGATAAGTTGTTACTAATTAGGTTTTGGTGAAAATCGTTTAACGGGCGGTACTGCAATGATACTTTTTCATGATTTGCGCAATAGCTCATGAACTAATGCACAGATTTCTTTCAAACTTTGGATTCTGTTAGACGTTGAGATAAGTTATTACTAATTAGGTTTTGGTGAAAATCGTTTAACGGGTGGTACTGCTGTGATACTTTTTCATGATATGCGCAATAGCTCATAAACTAATGCACAGATTTTTTTCAAACTTTAGATTCTGTTAGACGTTGAGATAAGTTGTTACTAATTAGGTTTTGGTGAAAATCGTTTAACGGGTGGTACTGCTGTGCTGAATATTTCAGGATTTTAGCGATAGTTTTATGTCAAGAACTAATGCGCGAAATTTCATCAAACTTTAGAATCAGTAGGACCTTGATATAAGTTGGTGCTGAATCGTTTTTGGTGTATGTGAAACCTGTATGAGATAGAAGAAAGTTTGGGGATTGGCACATCCGACTAGTTTTTCAAATGTATTCTTAGATTTTATTTTCGGATATAATAAATCTTTAAACGAAGCAAAATTTATAATATTGTGCCATGCAGCCATGGAATTTAATTCCAAAATATTTATTTTATGCATTGTATGTTTACATTATTATGCATATATATATTTTCTGAATATTTTTGTCATCTTTCAGTTTACACATAACTTTTGGACTTTATGATTATTTTTTATATTATGTTTCTTAATGGTTATTAGAAATTTAAAAAAAATTGATTTTTCAAATTTATTATAAGAATTTCTTTTTATATCTGGATAACACAATTCTTTAAATGAAACTAATTTTACGATATTCAACAACGAAGCCATGTGATTTTGTTCCAATATATTTTATTTTTTCCCGAGTACTTTCAAACAAAAACTTTTAGTTTGGTGGCATTATGACCGTCTGTATTTTAGAATTCGTGATTCATAAATGTAGAAAAGTTGATAATGAAAACATTCGTTTGAAGTAATGAGTCCTGTGTTAAAATTATTGCTTCTTTTAAAAGTATGGATATACCCATAAGAACTATGATAATATGCCAAACACAAGTGAAGATAGCATCCTTCCTGATTCATGATATATTTAATCGGTTTCAAAAAAGAATGTTGTAAGATTAGTTCATACCTATACCGTATTCAATCTCCTTCTAATACTGTATTTTTACTATAGTTCTAAGCTATAGCTTAGAAAACAGATTAAAATTCCTGCATGGAGTTTTTTTTTTTTTATGAAACACTCTGACTTTTTAACAATCACATAAGCCCATCAAAAACAGGAAAAGGAAATTTTCACTAATCCAATAATTATTTGTGAATAAAGAAACAAGTAAAATGCAAAAACACTAAACTAAGGAAGAAAATATTTTTCTTGTTCAATTTATTAGTTCATTTACTTATCAGCATATACAGTAGTGCTTATAGATTTATGCGTCATGCCCTGCAGGTAAGAAGACCTCTTTGTTCATGAATTACACATGAGGAAATACGAAAAAAAAAAAGACGACAAGGGACATTCAATAATGAAAAACAACAAAAACATTTCGCTTGGAAAATAATATTGAAATTTTTATAAATTGTTTCATCGAAGTTTTCGAGAAAAGGTAAAATATTTTTTCTTGACTAGAAAAATCTCTTAATCCTAAAGTTGCAAAAATACGGTTTATTCCCACATTTATTTCCCATAGACCCGATTAATTCCCAGGTTTATTCCCAAAAGATCTGGTTTATTCCCAAAAAACCCGCTTTATTCCCAGGTTTAAACCGGGTTTTTTTTTATAGTTTTTGCAACTCTACTTAATCCTTATAGAAAATTCAAATTTTTGTTATTACATACATGTATATTTTAAAAACTTCTTATGAAAGATTTATTTAAACAGACACTATAATTTCTTACACATGTTCGCGCATAGCTTTCGAATGGATATTGTGATTTTCATAATTCATCTTTTCAAAATAAATACCCTGTATTACCTTAATGTTACCCTGTGACACCTCGAAATAAATACCATAGAAAAAAAAATCCATTCTTAGATTTTAATTTCGAATATGTAAAATCTTTAACTGAAACACAATTTATGATATTCAGCCACGCAGAAATAAAATTTTACGCAAGTATGTTTATTTTATGCATTGTATGTTAATATTATTATGCATATATTATGCATTATTATAATGCATGTATATTGTTTTCGAATATTTTGGAACTATCAGCTTACAGATAACTTTTGCAACTTTATGATTATTTTTATATTATGTTTCATAAAAGTTATTAGAAATAATAATTTTAAAAAAGATTTTTCAGATTTATTATTAGATTTTTTTTTTCGTATTTTGTATAACAGAATTCTTTAAATGAAACTAATTTTACGATATTCAACCAAGAAGCCATATAATTTTATTCAAATATATATTTTTTTCCGAATATTTTAAATGCTGCTAATTCAAACACATACGTTTGTTTGGCTGGCTTTATGGTTGTGTCTGTTTGAGAATTCGTGTAATAATAGTCAAACATTACATCTAGAAAAGTTGATAATGAAAACCTTTTTTTGAAGTCTTGTGTTAAATTTCTGCTTCATTAGAAAGTGAGGCTACTCGTAAGAACTTTGATAATCTATGCAAAAGAAATGAAGGTTACATCCTTCCTGATTCAAGGTATATTTAAATCGGTTTCAAAAAAGAACGTCACACGATTAGTTAACCCCTTGAGAGGCACTGGTATATAATATATACCACTTTTTAATATATAACTTTGCCACCAGTATTATTAAATAAAACTATTTATTATTGTTTTTTGCAGATTGAAAAGGTAAAAATTCATTATTTAAATTTACTGATGTCAAAACATCGCAAAATGTAGCAATTTTAGATCACATGCTTGCCCTCCAAGGGATTAATACCTACACTATAATTAATCTCCTTCTATCCATCCTGTATTTTTACTAGCTTAGAAATCAGATTAAAATTTCTGAAAGGAGTTTTTTTTTTCTTTTTTAATGATACATTTCGAATCTTGTGAAACAAGCACCATCATTGCAAGCCTATCAAAAACAGGAAAGGAAAATTTAGACGAATCCAACACTTTTTTTCTGAATAAAGAAAGAATAAAAAGCAAAAACAGAAAACTATAACAGAAAATATTTTTCTTATTCAATTTCATTTTTTCGTTCATTTACTTACCAGCGCACTGTACTGCTTATAGATATATACGTGATCCCCTACGGGCAAGAAAACATCTTTGTTCATGAACAGCACACTGGGAAATACGACAAAAAGAAGATAAAGAACATTTAATTATGGAAAAAGAAACATTAGTTAAAAAAAAAAAAAAGTATCGACATTTTGATAACTTGACTCATTGAAGCTTTCTAAGAAGAAGAAAAAGATTTTATCTTTGACTAAAAAAAAATCTCTCAGTCCTTATAACAATTTAATTTTTTTTATTACGTAGATGTATATTTTAGCGACTTCTTATAAAAGATGTATTCAAACCACGACAGTATAATTTCTTTAAAATGTTCACGCATAGCTTTCAAATGACCATTCAGATTTTCATAATCCATTTTGTTGGAAAAAAATAACCTGTGTAAAGTTTATCCGGCTGCAAAAATTAATATTTTGTCCTTCTGTCTGCTTACCCTTCCCGAGATCTGTACACTGTTAAAAATTTGCAGCAAACTGTCCAGTCATTTGACCGTTTTTATAGAAAACGGTTACATAACAATAATTTTATTCTATTCTAACCATAATATGGGCAATAATATGGTCAGATTATAGTTAAATTAGAGTTATGTAACCGTTTTCTATAAAAACAGTCAAATGACTGGACAGTTTGCTTCACATTTTAACAGTGTAATATTCTATAAAATTTAAGAAAAAGATTATGAAGAAACTGTAAATAAACAAAAATACTTTCCTTTTTAAAACGAGTAACCGTTTCATGTATAGATATTATTTTACAGGACAATTTTTAATCTGAGAAAAAGTGATTTTTTTTTTTTCAAATTTGATATCATGCAAGCAGCTCTTCAAATATGTAATTTGTCTTATTTAATCTTATGCATTTTTAATGCACTTTCTGCTTTAATTTATTAAATATCTATCATACATAAATCATAACTTGTATCTTTAAATGTGATTATCTCAAAACTGTGTTTTTAAAGTCGGTGATCACGATAACTCGAGCAAATCTGAACCATCTACTTCTGACCAATTTTTAACCCTTTGCCTGTGGAATAGTTTTGATAAAGATACGACAAAAATTGAAATATTTTTTCTCTCTTTAATTTTGTGCATTACAACAATAAAAATGTTTGAAATAGGTTGTTTTATATTTTAAAAAATAATAATTTAAATTAAATAATTACTATACACTATTTAATATTTTCACATACATAAGAAAAATGAATGGTTTATAGTCAAACTTTACTCAACTATTATGTATTGCAAAAATAGTAAATTAAATTACATTACACATTTGAAAAAGGAAATAGAACTAACGGAACAGTATCACTGATTTTTCACTTCCCCAAAATCAGTTCGGCATTCCAAATATGGCGTGTTTTGGTGTCTCGAACTGGATTCGGGTGACACAGGCAAGGACAACAATATTATCTCGAGAGTAATCGATCCTTTAGGCGATTTAATGTTTTTTTCTACATTTTATAAACAATCAAAGTTCAAACATTTTTCAAAGTTCAAAAATCAATTTTTTTTCTTTAAAGTGTAATAAAAAAAAAAAAAAGAATTTTTGAAATATCTTGTTTTGTTTTTCTGAAAATAAAATCCCAAAAATGCAAATTTTTTTCAGCTTTGTAGGTAAGTATAATCTTTTAATCAGCAGCCGTCAGCTGTCGCGACCGAGGTGGATACGGACTCGGTGGTCGCAACATTGCACACTCTCAGTGAAATGAACGGTATCTTGTTTATGGATGAGTGCAACTGTATTTAGTCATCTGAAGCCATTTGCATGGTTGTAAAACCTCGTAACATTCGTAATCGTGTTAACTGTTCATTTCACTTGAACTGTGCGATTGAACCACGGTCACGACAGCGGACGACTCTTTTAGTGATTGGTTAAGCAGGGTCAGTTACACATTTGAAAAAAAAAAACATATGAGATTGCTTTAAAAAGAAGTGCCGCTATCTCCTGTACTAATATAAAGTAAAATTAGTATGTTGCCTTGCTTCCAAAACGAACTTCTCACTAGAGAATTTGAATATGTTGTCCAAAAGAACATAATAATTTTACATTTAAAACTGAACATACAATTCATGCTATTTTTTGTCTTATGATTAAATCAAATAGTGGGATATATTATCATCTAAGGAACGTATTATGTAATTTTTACATACAGTGTTTTATAATTTAATATGTCAATCATGCACCCAATAACATAGCCAAATTGTTAAGCTTTAATTTTTTCATTTAATTTTCCACTTAAATTTTCTTTCTTAACAACATTTTTAGTTAATATAGCTAAAACAAAATTTCAGCTAAAGGATCAGGGTCCATAATCCGTGTGTTTGGCCCATGGAATAAGGCTAAAATTCTATTTTGTTATACTGACTTAATTATTTCACTTTTTAATATTAGAAGGTTTATCCTGTACGATTTCTACAATAGTTTTTGCATTTTGTTCGGATTTATATAACTTAAACAAGCTCAAAGTTCGTATTATTCGTAGTCTTTGACGAAAAATACGCAATTTCTCCTAATTTTTCCTCAATTTTTAATATATATTTTTAATATTTTACTATGAGCGCAGCTTTGCAACACTTTTATTTTTACATATATTGTACATTTTGATGTATTTTAAAATTAAATATGTAAAAGAAGAAAGTGTTGCACGATTGCGTTCATATAAATAATTGAGATAAAATTGGAAGAAATATCGTACTTTTCATCAAAAACTACGAATAATACGAAGTTTGAGCTTGTGTAAGTCCTATAAATCCGAACAAAATGAAAAAAACCTATTGTTGAAATCGTACAGGATAAACATTCTAATGTTAAAAAGTGAAGAAATTAAGTCAGTATAACAAAATCGAGTTTTAGTCTTATTTCATGGGCTAAAAACACGGCTTATGGACCCTTATCCTTTAAGGCAAATTTCATGTTATTTCATTAATATAAATATCTTTATTTTTAGTATGCATATAAAATAAAACCATCAGTAGTCAACCGTTAGATCCAGTAAACAGCCAGTTAGATCCAATAGTCGGCCTTGCAACAATCAAACATAAATGGCTAATTACTAGCTCTGTTACAATACCCACAAATTTTTGCTATATTGACTGATGATTGGTGAATGATTCTGAGAATTGGGAAATTATAATATTTTATTTGTAAACAAAAATAAACTATATATAAAACATTTTATCTCATTGTGGTCTATTACTGACAGGTTGGTAAATATTGGAGCACTTAATCTGTATCAATTTATTTATATCAAATTTCTAAATATAAAAAAAACAATTTTTAGACATTATGGAATTTATTAGAAAATATATGAAATTGCATGATTTACTTCATATGCATTTAATAATAATTTACTACTAGTTTCTTTTGAACTATTAGAAATTTAAAAAATTATTATATATATGTATATATATATATATATATATATATATTTCTTTAATAATGTTTATAATAATAGCTAAACATAGTATTCTTACGATTAGAAATAAACTGAGATGAAATTTCCGAAATAGGAAATATATGGATTTCCGAAATCATGGAAATCGATAATTCTAAAAATATGTATTTTATAAATATTGAAATCTATTTCAAGCTAAACTTTATTTTTAAAGAAATTCCACTTATATCATTGGAGCGCCGAAACATTTCCTTGAATCAAATGTCTCCTTCCAAAAAATTATTTCAGTATGTTTGTGAGATTTTAAAAAAAATGTAAAAATGAAATCGATGAGAAGAAATATGGCCTCAACTTTGATTTTTTTTCTTAATGTTTGAATAAAAAAGTTTTATCATCGAAAATTTAAAAAAAAAAAAAAGATTTTGAGGGTTAAATATGATTACGCAGCAAAAGAAAGTAAAAAAGTTTTTTCAATTTCATAATGATTTTATAATCCCAGAAAGATGTTTTTTATTATCTGTAATTTACAATTTTCCACATTTTGCAAGTCATTTAAAATGTTTTTTTTTTTTTTTTTTTTTTTTTTTTTTTTTTTTAACTGTAGACTATTTTTGAACTTTTTTTTAATTATTTCTTTAGAGTTCTTTTTATGAACAAAAAATAGTCATTATTGAGTACTTGAACGATTCTAGATACAAACAATATAGTTTACTTCGGAAAAAACATTCTATTTTCTAAAAAAGAAGTCTAACAGGGACGGTGAAATATTCTGAACAAACACATAAAAAAAATTACATTGTAAAATTATGATGGATCGACTACTTTGATCATGTGAGTAGGCGATGTTTTGAATGAGAACATAGTTTTTGTCCATTAGTTGTCCATGTTCGTAAAAGTTGATCAAGGCTATCTTTCTTTAATTTTCGACGAATGACTGTGAATACTCGGAACTTGTGAGTTTCTACTTTTCATCGATATTTGTGCAAATTGTTATAGCTGGTCAATCGATGTTCAAGTATATAAGCTTCGGAATGCGTTGGAGAGTCTGAACTTCAATCAAGTCCTTCCTCTAGGACAGTGAATTTATATCCGGCTATGCAGCTGAAAAGATAATATGAAGTTGGTAAGAGATATTTACGATATTTTCTGCTAATCAATAAAGTAAATTTTGGGTGTTCACGGAGTGCCATTTCCAGAGTTAGTCTAGGCGGACATATTGAAATCAGTGTTCGACTAGTTTTCAGCGTGGAGTTTGGATTTTTGCTATGACTAATTGGACTGCACTGACTTGGAGTATGCTTTAAAGAACATCAGGAAATAACTCCTCGCCTGATCCTACGGGTTGATAAGAGGGCATAGGATTCTGCCTTTCGATTAGCTAAACAGGCATGCTTTAACTTAACTAATAACACCTGTGACAACTGAGAAACACCCCATTTCATTGCGTGTACCGGGTGTTGGAAACACTCGTGCTTTAATCATTTCTATTCAGAAATGCACTACCATCCATAAAGTTACTTTTTCCACCAAGCATAAACTGTCTGCTCTGTAATCTCTGTAATCCGTTGACTCTCTTTTCTGCTACACAAAGTGTATTTCACAGCTAGCGACCTGGAGAAATCAATAAATGACAGAAATACATCGGCCTATAACTCTTCATCAGTTGCATTCGTACGGGTAGTTGTATACATTTCCTTGATCCCCATGGTAAGAGCTTTCCAACGACACCACTCTCGACAAAATCTCGATCTGGCAGTTGAAGACCTTTCCTAGCAAGAGTTGAAAATCTCGAAATACAAACACTCCACGAATTCCACCGAAAATGAATCTTCGGAATCCTCGGAGGTGAACAAAGAAGATGGCTTGCAATCCACGTATCATCACAGAAAGAGTTTTGTTTCATAGTTACAAGTAATTTAAGATTTAATTATCGAAACGATAACAGCTGAGCGCCATAAAAATCGCAACCCGCTTATACGATCCCCCCTTAATTTAGATGAATGTGTTTTTCATGGAGAATTATCCGATTTTCTTCAAATTTTGTATATAGGCTCATTGTGGTAAGGAGCTTCCCTGGTTTGTCTTGGGGTTCATTGTTTAAGTATAAAGGGGGATACGGGGGGGGTAATCCCCCTTAATTTAGATAAATGGGTTTTTCATGCAGAATTATCCGATTTGCTTGGAATTTAGTATATATGTTCATTGTAATAAAGGGCTTCCGTGATTAGGTTTGGGGGTTAAATTGTTAACTATAAGAGGGTGGGGGAACGGGGGGGATGATCCCCCCTTAATATATTGTCGATTTCTTTATTTTTCGAGGGGCTTATTTCAAATTCTTTGAAATAAGTGTATAATATACAATTAGTGTGAATAGCCTGTGAGCTCAATGCCCTCAGTTTAACTGGGCAGTATTCTTTTTTATTATATTATGTTTCATAAAAGTTATTAGAAATAATAATTTTAAAAAAGATTTTTCAGATTTATTATTAGATTTTTTTTTCGTATTTTGTATAACAGAATTCTTTAAATGAAACTAATTTTACGATATTCAACCAAGAAGCCATATAATTTTATTCAAATATATATTTTTTCCGAATATTTTAAACGCTGCTAATTCAAACACATACGTTTGTTTGGCTGGCTTTATGGTTGTGTCTGTTTGAGAATTCGTGTAATAATAGTCAAACATTACATCTAGAAAAGTTGATAATGAAAACCTTTTTTTGAAGTCTTGTGTTAAATTTTTGCTTCATTAGAAAGAGTGGCTACTCGTAAGAACTTTGATAATCTATGCAAAAGAAATGAAGGTTACATCCTTCCTGATTCAAGGTATATTTAAATCGGTTTCAAAAAAGAACGTCACACGATTAGTTAACCCCTTGAGAGGCACCGGTATATAATATATACCACTTTTTAATATATAACTTTGCCACCAGTATTATTAAATAAAACTATTTATTATTGTTTTTTGCAGATTGAAAAGGTAAAAATTCATTATTTAAATTTACTGGTGTCAAAACATCGCAAAATGTAGCAATTTTAGATCACGTGCTTGCCCTTCAAGGGGTTAATACCTACACTATAATTAATCTCCTTCTATTCATCCTGTATTTTTACTAGCTTAGAAATCAGATTAAAATTTCTTAAAGGAGTTTTTTTTTTCTTATGATACATTTTGAATCTTGTGAAACACGCACCATCATTGCAAGCCTATCAAAAACAGGAAAAGAAAATTTAGACGAATCCAACACTTTTTTCTGAATAAAGAAAGAGTAAAAAGCAAAAACAGAAAACTATAACAGAAAATATTTTTCTTATTCAATTTCATTTTTTCGTTCATTTACTTACCAGCGCACTGTACTGCTTATAGATATATACGTGATCCCCTACGGGCAAGAAAACATCTTTGTTCATGAACAGCACACTGGGAAATACGACAAAAAGAAGATAAAGAACATTTAATTATGGAAAAAAAAACATTAGTTTAAAAAAAAAGTATCGACATTTTGATAACTTGACTCATTGAAGCTTTCTAGAAGAAGAAAAATATTTTATCTTTGACTAAAAAAAAAATCTCTCAGTCCTTATAACAATTTAATTTTTTTTTATTATGTAGATGTATATTTTAGCGACTTCTTAAAAAAGTTGTATTCAAACCACGACAGTATAATTTCTTTAAAATGTTCACGCATAGCTTTCAAATGACCATTCAGATTTTCATAATCCATTTTGTTAAAATAACCAGTGTAAAGTTTATCCGGCTGCAAAAATTAATATTTTGTCCTTCTGTCTGCTTACCCTTCCCGAGTAAAAATTTGCAGCAAACTGTCCAGTCATTTGACCGTTTTTATAGAAAACGGTTACATAACAATAATTTTATTCTATTCTAACCATAATATGGGCAATAATATGGTCAGATTATAGTTAAATTAGAGTTATGTAACCGTTTTCTATAAAAACAGTCAAATGACTGGACAGTTTGCTTCACATTTTAACAGTGTAATATTCTATAAAATTTAAGAAAAAGATTATGAAGAAACTGTAAATAAACAAAAATACTTTCCTTTTTAAAACGAGTAACCGTTTCATGTATAGATATTATTTTACAGGACAATTTTTAATCTGAGAAAAAGTGATTTTTTTTTTTCAAATTTGATATCATGCAAGCAGATCTTCAAATATGTAATTTGTCTTATTTAATCGTATGCATTTTTAATGCACTTTCTGCTTTAATTTATTAAATATCTATCATACATAAATCATAACTTGAATCTTTAAATGTGATTATCTCAAAACTGTGTTTTTAAAGTCGGTGATCACGATAACTCGAGCAAATCTGAACCATCTACTTCTGACCAATTTTTAACCCTTTGACTGTGGAATAGTTTTGATAAAGATACGTCAAAAATTGAAACATTTTTCTCTCTTTAATTTTGTGCATTACAACAATAAAAATGTTTGAAATAGGTTGTTTTATATTTTTAAAAATAATAATTTAAATTAAATAATTACTATATTTAATATTTTCACATACAGGAGAAAAATGAATGGTTTATAGTCAAACTTTACTCAACTATTATGTATTGAAAAAATAGTAAATTAAATTACATTACACATTTGAAAAAGGAAACTGAACTAACGGAACAGTATCACTGATTTTTCACTTCCCCCAAATCAGTTCGGCATTCCAAATATGGTGCGTTTTGGTGTCTCGGACTGGATTCGGGTGACACAGACAAGGGCAACAATATTATCTTGAGAGTAATCGATCCTTCAGGCGATTTAATGTTTTTTTCTACATTTTATAAACAATCAAAGTTCAAACATTTTTCAAAGTTCAAAAATCAATTTTTTTTCTTTAAAGTGTAATTAAAAAAAAAGAATTTTTGAAATATCTTGTTTTGTTTCTCTGAAAATAAAATCCCAAACATGCAAATTTTTTTCGACTTTGTAGGTAAGTATAATCTTTCAATCAGCAGCCGTCAGCTGTCGCGACTACGGACTCGGTGGTCGCAACATTGCACACTCCCAGTGAAATGAACGGTATCTTGTTTATGGATGAGTGCCACTGTATTTAGTCATCTGAAGCCATTTGCATGGTTGTAAAACCTCGTAACATTCGTAATCGTGTTAACTGTTCATTTCACTTGAACTGTGCGATTGAACCACGGTCACGACAGCGGACGACTCTTTTAGTGATTGGTTAAGCAGGGTCAGTTACACATTTGAAAAAAAACTTATATGAGATTGCTTTAAAAAGAAGTGCCGCTATCTCCTGTACTAATATAAAGTAAAATTAGTATGTTGCCTTGCTTCCAAAACGAACTTCTCACTAGAGAATTTGAATATGTTATTGTCCAAAAGAACATAATAATTTTACATTTAAAACTGAACATACAATTCATGCTATTTTTGTCTCATGATTAAATGAAATAGTGGGATATATTATCATCTAAGGAACGTATTACGTAATTTTTACATACAGTGTTTTATAATTTAATATGTCAATCATGCACCCAATAACATAGCCAAATTGTTAAGCTTTAATTTTTTCATTTAATTTTCCACTTAAATTTTCTTTCTTAACAACATTTTTAGTTAATATAGCTAAAACAAAATTTCAGCTAAAGGATCAGGGTCCAAATCCGTGTGTTTGGCCCATGGAATAAGACTAAAATTTGATTTTGTTATGCTGACTTAATTATTTCACTTTTTGATATTAGAAGGTTTATCCTGTACGATTTCAACAATATTTTTTGCATTTTGTTCGGATTTATATAACTTAAACAAGTTCAAAATTTGTATTATTCGTAGTCTTTGATGAAAAATACGCAATTTCTTCTAATTTTTCCTCAATTTTTAATATATATTTTTTAATATTTTACTATGAACGCAGCTTTGCAACACTTTTATTTTTCATATATTGTACATTTTGATGTATTTTATAATATATATGTAAAGAAGAAAGTGTTGCACGATTGCGTTCATATAAATAATTGAGATAAAATTGGAAGAAATATCGTACTTTTCATCAAAAACTACGAATAATACGAACTTTGAGCTTGTGTAAGTCATATAAATCTAAACGAAATGCAAAAAAAAAAAAAAAAAAAAAAAAAACTATTGTTGAAATCGTACAGGATAAACCTTCTAATGTTAAAAAGTGAAGAAATTAAGTCAGTATAACAAAATCGAGTTTTAGTCTTATTTCATGGGCTAAAAACACGGCTTATGGACCCTTATCCTTTAAGGCAAATTTCATGTTATTTCATTAATATAAATATCTTTATTTTTAGTATGCATATAAAATAAAACCATCAGTAGTCAACCGTTAGATCCAGTAAACAGCCAGTTAGATCCAATGGTCGGCCTTGCAACAATCAAACATAAATGGCTAATTACTAGCTCTGTTACAATACCCACAAATTTTTGCTATTGACTGATGATTGGTGAATGATTCTGAGAGTTGGGAAATTATAATATTTTATTTGTAAACAAAAATAAACTATCTATAAAACATTTTATCTCATTGTGGTCTATTACTGACAGGTTGGTAAATATTGGAGCACTTACTCTGTATCAATTTATTTATATCAAATTTCTAAATATAAAAAAAAAACAATTTTTAGACATTATGAAATTTATTAGAAAATATATGAAATTGCATGATTTACTTCATATGCATTTAATAATAATTTACTACTAGTTTCTTTTGAACTATTAGAAATTAAAAAAATTATTATATATATGTATATGTATATATATATATATATATATATATATATATATATATATATATATATATATATTTCTTTAATAATGTTTATAATAATAGCTAAACATAGTATTCTTACGATTAGAAATAAACTGAGATGAAATTTCCGAAATAGGAAAAATATGGATATCCGAAATCATATGGAAATCGATAATTCTAAAAAATATATATTTTATAAATATTGAAATCTATTTCAAGCTAAACTTTCTTTTAAATGAAATTTCACTTATATCATTGGAGCGCCGAAACATTTCCTTGATTCAAATATTTCCTTCTAAAAAATTATTTCAGTATATTTGTGAGATTTTTAAAAAATGTAAAAATGAAATGGATGAGAAGAAATATGGACTTTGATTTTTTTTCTTAATGTTTGAATAAAAAAGTTTATCATCTAAGACTTAATAAAAAAGAAAAAAAGAGAACGATTTTGAGGGTTAAATATGATTACGCTGCAAAAGAAAGTAAAAAAGTTTTTTCAATTTCATAATGATTTTATAATCCCAGAAAGATGTTTTTTATTATCTGTAATTTACAATTTTCCACATTTTGCAAGTCATTTAAAATGTTTTTTTTTTTTTAACTGTAGACTAATTTTGAACTTTTTTTAAATTATTTCTTTAGAGTTCTTTTTATGAACAAAAAACAGTCATTATTGAGTACTTGAACGATTCTAGATACAAACAATATAGTTTACTTCGGGAAAAACATTCTATTTTAAAAAAGAAGTCTAACAGGGACGGTGAAATATTCTGAACAAACACATAAAAAAAAATTCATTGTAAAATTATGATGGATCGACTACTTTGATCATGTGAGTAGGCGATGTTTTGAATGAAAACATAGTTTTTGTCCATTAGTTGTCCATGTGGGTAAAAGTTGATCAAGGCTATCTTTCTTTAATTTTCGACGAATGACTGTGAATACTCGGAACTTGTGAGTTTCTACTTTTCATCGATATTTATGCAAATTGTTACAGCTTGTCAATCGATGTTCAAGTATATAAGCTTCGGAATGCGTTGGAGAGTCAGAACTTGAATCAAGTCCTTCCTCTAGGAGAGTGAATTTAGATCCGGCTATGAAGCTGAAAAGATAATATGAAGTTGGTAAGAGATATTTACGATATTTTCTGCTAATCAATAAAGTAAATTTTGGGTGTTCACGGAGTGCCATTTCCAGAGTTAGTCTAGGCGGACATATTGAAATCAGTGTTCGACTAGTTTTCAGCGTGGAGTTTGGATTTTTGCTATGACTAATTGGACTGCACTGACTTGGAGTATGCTTTAAAGAACATCAGGAAATAACTCCTCGCCTGATCCTACGGGTTGATAAGAGGGCATAGGATTCTGCCTTTCGATTAGCTAAACAGGCATGCTTTAACTTAACTAATAACACCTGTGACAACTGAGAAACACCCCATTTCATTGCGTGTACCGGGTGTTGGAAACACTCGTGCTTTAATCATTTCTATTCAGAAATGCACTACCATCCATAAAGTTACTTTTTCCACCAAGCATAAACTGTCTGCTCTGTAATCTCTGTAATCCGTTGACTCTCTTTTCTGCTACACAAAGTGTATTTCACAGCTAGCGACCTGGAGAAATCAATAAATGACAGAAATACATCGGCCTATAACTCTTCATCAGTTGCATTCGTACGGGTAGTTGTATACATTTCCTTGATCCCCATGGTAAGAGCTTTCCAACGACACCACTCTCGACAAAATCTCGATCTGGCAGTTGAAGACCTTTCCTAGCAAGAGTTGAAAATCTCGAAATACAAACACTCCACGAATTCCACCGAAAATGAATCTTCGGAATCCTCGGAGGTGAACAAAGAAGATGGCTTGCAATCCACGTATCATCACAGAAAGAGTTTTGTTTCATAGTTACAAGTAATTTAAGATTTAATTATCGAAACGATAACAGCTGAGCGCCATAAAAATCGCAACCCGCTTATACGTATCTCTCTAAATTATCAGAAAATATTTAGGCAAATCTTTTTCTTACAAATAAAAATAGTTTTAATGATAAAAATGATAGGAATCTTCAGGAATCATATATTCAAATTGCAAAAGGCAATAGTAAAATCATCAAGGAGAATCACACTAGCAATCACTTATGACTTAGGGTGGAACCAACTGCTGGCTGTATGCCTGGTTGTAAGCTAGATATTTATATAAACAAGTCAAAAAGATATTTTGTTATTCTTGCAAGGATATTGAAATAAATTAGCAAAAAAAAAAAGGTCAGACAAAAAGAGGAAATCGATGGAGATTTCTGCTTTTCCCTTTCTTAAGTTAGTTTAGGCTAGTAATGAAACATCAAAGAAATGTCAATGGACGCTGACCAGTAAACCAATAATGAGTGTTAGGGAGGAATCACTGCTCATGGGAAAACACTTCTCGTTTTTAAAACCAAGAATGTGAACATGAAACTAGAATCGACAACAAGTTCTTGAGATTCTTCGTGATCCTTGCATTCTATCAAGGAACATCTTCAAGATTTGTTTGCTGTGCAAAAAAGAGAATCATTCAATAATTTGACACTATTAATTTTCCTGATTTTGTATCACTAAACACTTTCTAAACAGCTGGTTTTAAATCCAGGGAATTATTGTATCTGCTCTGATCAAAGCAAGCTTGCTCAAGCAATCGTCACAGCAATTTATAGAATCTAAAACAATCCCTAAAGATTGCATAGTTTAAAATAGATGAGGATGTGTTACGCCTTATACAGTAGCTGCTAGTTTTTAGGAAGTGAATCCATTTTATTTATATTTGCATGCATTTCACAATTATTGCTGACTGTAGAAAAGGATAAGTCTTGACAGACATTCAGTAGTTTGTTTCAAGTTCAGTCGTAAGGCTACTTCATTTATTTTCTCCTGGACTTGAAAGTTCTGTCTCATTCTCATTGATAACGTTGATGATAATTGCATCAGCCAATACTTTCTACGTGCACATGACATTAAAATTCACATTTAAAATGTCCTGGAAAGAAATTTATGGCGTCCGCGAGTTCCCACAGCGAAGTTCGTGTATGTGTAACTCTTCATCACTGAAATCGTGGGATGTATTGTCATGAGAAATTGTATAGTATGTCTATTTCTTCAATAAAGGCTGCGCGACGAAAGTCGTTAAAAATAGTTATAGCTTAAAAATCGTTCCATGCACTTATTTATAAATGTATTGCACCAATAATGCCAATAAGGTAACACTCTTCCCATTCCAAGCCAAAGACTGAATTTTTCAAAAGCAAATTTTATACTTTCGCTTGAAATTTTTTATTATGGCCCCTTTCATTGACTTAAAAAATGAAGTTGTGGGATATGGTGGGAGTATACTACACATGGACGTAAGACCAGAGATAATTGTGTATAGTACAATTATCCATGATTACTTTAACTTTGGGTTTAACTGCTGAAAAACAGCTATATCTCTACCTTTCCACAATTTTTCGTAAATATGCTAAAAAATGAACATATAGCTCACATTCATTTTTCCTAAATATCGCTACTCATACGAACCTTGGTATTAGCATAGTGTGCAGCAGGGGAGCTTCTGAACACTTTTGGAATTTTTGTAACATTTTAGAAAACGCATGTGCTTCAGATACTTTCCAATAAAGAGTAGAGGCAATTTTTGTGACCTAGGCATGTTGGCTGCAATCAAAACTGTAAATCGCTGTTTAGCTGTCTTGTCTGTAACACATTTATTGCCTTTGAAAACTAATATTTTCTCTAAAAATCTTAAAAAACAAAACCGTTTTATTTGCGCTAAAAACAACTTCTGCAACATATTCGAAAAGTAACAGTTTTATATTTTTTCTTTCTTTCCATTCATTTGCTGATGTCACATATTCTGCTCCACGTTCACCACATAAGTTTCTTGAAACTCAAACCATTCCGACATTTAAATTTCTATAACCAACAATCCAACGTCTTGATGTCTTTAATGCTTATTTTGGATGCATTAAAGTGCGATTTTTCTTTTACCAACTTAACATCAACTGTAACGTTTAAACTTCTCAGCTTTCGAAGCCAAGTATACGAAGACTTTTCCAAATTTGTGCGTCTTGATTCCACAAAATATTTTAAAGACGGTGCACTTTTAGTGTTTCAGCTCTAAAGATTTTCCATCGTGCTTTTGAAACTGTTGATAAACTATTCTTTGAAATTCCATATTTCTGGCCAATTTCCGTATTGCTTAATATTTTATCACCAACTTCTTTTATTTTTTTTCACTCCAACCAATAAACATTTTTGTTTATTTATTTGCGACATAGTTAAAAACCTTTCCTAATTCAGTGGTTCCCAACGGGCGTGGATACTCCCTGGGGTACGTAGTAGTCCAACTGAGGGTACGTGAAAATTCATTGGTAATGGTGGAAAACGGAGAAATCAGAAAAAAACTGTAAACTTTTCGTTTACAAAGAGAGATTTGTGTAAATATAAAATAGGCTATTCATATAAAATGAAGAAAATGTCCTAAACTTAGCAATTGGTTTATCATTACCTCCGCCCACTCCTAATAATATCCTGCAATTTCGCTTGCTATTTCTCTTTACTTTTATTGTTCTTTTATTTCTAGTAATTCCAGAAATATCTAAATAAAAATTGAATCGTATCGGGTGTTCTAGTTTCAACGATTTCATTAAAAACCCATTTGAAAGCAGGTCACCATTTAAGTGTTCGACTGAGCAGCATTAACATATAAACGCATTAATGTGTATTAATGGATGTAGCTTCATTCTTTATTTGTGACTGCTTAATTAGAAATTTTGGGCTAATATTAATTGTTTTGTGGGACTTTATATTGATATCACTTTGTGGTTAAAAATGAATAAGTAGTTCAAACAGTAATTCTAAAGAGAACTGCATCTAACATTGGTAACTATGCTTAAGATCATTACTAACGAACGCTGATTGCAATTGAACAAGGCCTCGAGGCTATTCTCAGCGAGCGGGACTTCGGAGACCTCTGGATTCTTTCAGAGAGTCGCAGCTCCCTTCAACACCTTCACAATTGGATTACAGTTGGAGATAAAACAAGTATTTCCATCCTTCTTAAACTTAAAATTATTTCAATGCTCCATGATGTTCATTTTCAGTGGATTTCATCCCACGTAGACATTAATGGCAATGAGCAAGCTGATCGCTTGGCCAAGGAGGGTTGTTATCAATCTATATCTACCTCTTCAGCCCTTACCTACTCAGAGCATCAATCTAGAGTTAAATCTGAAATTTCAAAGGAGTGGAAGGTCCCTCCCAGCCATTACTGGTACGCGGGCAATGATCCGGACTCTTCGTTCGCTATCAACTGTGACAGAGCCTCTCGAATGGCGATTTCAAGATTGGCAAGTGGACACACAAACAGTCTCTCGTTCTTTGAGGGGAGAAAGATCTTTGAAATCTGCTCTAAATGTCAAGCTCAACAGGCCTCGGCAGAACACATCCTGGACTGCTTGGGTCTTTCCAGAGAGGCTCCCCCCCTTCTGGTTCTTAATTTACTAAGGATTAACGGTCTATTAAGGATTAACGTTTTTTCGTCCAGTTGGAAATTTACAACTTGTATGATTACTTTACCAATTTGAAATAATTGTGTTAAAAAAATAATCCAGTGTATTCACGTATCCAGCGTTTACTGGAGTTCCATTACCTGCGATCTTTTCTGTTGAGCTGATTAAAATATCAGACCAGATGCTTTGATCAATAAGGTTAACTGGATGAACTATGCCCTCCAGATTCGACCGGGATAGCTCAGTGGTAGAGCGTGACGGCTTCAGCCAAGCGATCCCAGGTTCGAATCCTGGCCCGGACATTTTTCGTCCAGTTGGAAATTTACAACTTGTATGATTACTTTACCAATTTGAAATAATTGTGTTAAAAAAATAATCCATTCCCTTTTCTATCTGTTGTGCGACATTATCTTTATTGTACTGCTCAGGAAATTGGCACCTGCTGCCTCAAAACAGTTAAAAGTTTATTTGACCTACAAGTTTAGTTCTGACGAACTAAACTGAGTTCGCAAAAAATATATTTTCCTTACTGGTGGTCTAATTGGCAGCGCAAAATTACACAAAATCTATGGGTGTGTATTCGGGACCTTTCTTTAGTTCTTAAAATCACGATATTTGAAAAAAGAGGTTCGTCAAAACAAGCGTCTACTGTAATAGAAGAATGTACTAAAATGTTGAAAACCTATATCAAAGCTGATTTCAAATTATCTGATTTTCTTTTCTGAGATTGCCACAGTGAATAAAATTAAATAATGCATTTTGCCTTTGTCTGTTTCTCTGGAATACATGATTTCTGTGTTGCAGAGTTTTTCATCCACCCCTTATATTGTTAAATTTGAAAGAATCCTGTAATGCTAAAACAAAATCTTGCTTCACTACCTTGGAAGACTGGATGCTTCTGGAAATCTTCCCCCGAGTTCGATCAATAAGCTTCAAGAAGATTTGCCCCGAGTATGATTTTTGTTTCCTACTCTAATATTGGTCAAATTGATTGCTAGAAAAGAAAGTGATGCTACGTATAGTATAAGAATCCTTTTTCATTCACCGACAAGACACCGATAAACCGTAAACGATTGTCACCTTCCTACATCCATTGCATGCAAAATGCATTCATATACTATGACGACAAAATCGTCAATGAATCGGTAAGTGGAAAGCGTGTAGTGAATGCATTTTGCTTGCATCGATGTCGGATAACTGATAACTACAATCATTTAAGCGCTCTAAAAGCTAAAAAGGAAACATTCCTCATTAGTACATGATTAGTGTAGTTTTTTACACAATCTTTCACTTATTCTTCGACTCCAACACAACCTATACCTGTTCGAAAATTTTTAATTGTTTACTCGTAAATTCTGCCATGACTCTAAAAATATATAACATTAATTAATAGTTCGACAAAATTTCATACCAATTTTTATATTAACCACGTGATAAAAACTTAGCTACCAGGATTACGGACCATAACACTCGATCTACAGAACATAGATGAAAATCCTTTTTATTGAAACTTAATAAATATGTTTTCACACTACACCACCATTCACAGACGTTAACAGTAAAATTTCCCATATAAAAAGCCAATGTAGATGTTATTTACAAAGGTATACGTTACTTTCCTCCAAACAGAAGAAGTCGGTCCTTTTAAAAACATTTTTATGTACTAAAAAAAAAATATATTTTCGCCCATCGTCTTGTCATCCTCAGTTTTTCTGATCTTAATTATCGCCTCCATACGTTATTCTACCTTTTCCGGTTATTTCAAAATGTAACAGATAACGTCATCTGTTGTCTATTGTCGCATGCATGAGATCATTGCAAGCCCGTTCTTTCTGTATCTATTTCAATGGCTTCACGCATTAAAGCATAATTTAAGTTGTTGTAATTTCCAAGTTTCTGTATTTCATTAAAATTTATCTATATTGGGGATTTTTTATTTAATCGGACTATTGCTGTGGTTTCTTTACACAGTTAAAAATTTGCAGCTAACTATCCAGTCATTTGACCGTTTTTATAACCGTAATTTACCTCTATTCTGACCATATAATTGCTCATATTATGGTCAGAATAGAGTTAAATAACGGTTTTGTAACCATTTTTTCAAAAAATGGTTGAATGACTGGACAGTTTGCTGCATATTTTTTACAGTGTATTTAATCTGATATCTCTTTCATATTCTTTAATCCTTTCTTCTATTTTCCGTTTTGTCATACCTATATATGCACCCTCTTTTCCTTCCTTGTTTTTAAACTTTATCCTATATATTCTTGAGGATTTAAACTTTATTCTATATATTCCTAAGGTTTGGAAGAAAGTAACGTATACTTTTGTAAATAACATCTACATTGGCTTCATATGTGTGAAATTTTACTATTCATGTCTGTGAATGGTAATGTAGTGTGAAAATATATGTATATAGCTGACATTATGAAAATAACTTAGAAAACGAAACTGAATAGAGTTTTCCATTGAATATGCAGGGTGTTTCAAAAAGAATCACATGATTTAAAATACGTATATTATGATAAATATTGGACATAGACACTTAAGATTAATTTTATATAACATGGAATTTTTTCTTTACTAACCAAATTAAAGGTATTCAATATGTCCGCCTTTGTATGCACGGCATATGTCTATACGGTAGTCAAATTCGTCCCAAATTAGCATGTCTGCATCCACTGCATCCACAGCTGCTGTTATGCGTATCTTCAGTTCGGCTAATGTAGCTGGAAAGCGAGGCACATAAACGTAGTCTTTTATAAACCACCACAAGAAGAAATCGCATACTGAGAGGTCCGGCATCTTGGAGGCCAGACAAACACTTAAGTGGCAGGCGAAGGAAGAGCGTTAGCGCTACCTGTCGGCAACTGCGTGAAACTCGAGATTTTCGTCTTTCCACCTCACG
The DNA here is from genome assembly GCA_963931845.1 of Maratus michaelseni. NCBI lineage: Eukaryota > Metazoa > Arthropoda > Arachnida > Araneae > Salticidae > Maratus > Maratus michaelseni. Next base: position 387,163,200 of record OZ007587.1, on the reverse strand, counting down.
GAATAAAGAGGCCAAAAATGCAACTCTAAATTCAGCCCAAAACGCTGGCGGCTTGCTTTGAAAACCTCTCCCCGTCCAATGAATTCAGCCCTTGTTCCACGTTCAGCCTCTCCTCGTCCAATGAATTATCTTGTTTGGGCCAAAAGATATGAGTGATAACTGGATTCATATTACAAGCCGTTTTCACGGTATAGGGCATGTCTGTTATCCTCTTCAGTCTGTGTTTCTACCTGTACATTGCGATCAAAACGGATTAAATGCTGGATACTTATGATTTTTTTTAAAAATCGGATGATTCTTTTTGAAACACACTGTATTTTATTTAATCTCAAAGCATGAGCAATCAGTAGCCAATTTTGATAATGCTGCAACTTTCTCTTCTTAGTTTTACATTTTTTTTTATTGTTATGGCAAATGTTACTTTATTGTAGGAAACAAATGTTTATTGTTGAGATAGATTTTCAAAAATCGTGCTGGAAAATATTTAAAAAATCAAAAAAAATGAAAATATTTTGAACAATTATTTCATTTTTCTGTCTATTTTTTGTTCTATTCTATGATGTAAAAATTCAAATTATGTGATATTTAGGCGATAAAAGGAAAAGCAATAATGCAGGTCATCGTTATCATCGTAATAGCATCTGCGTTAGTGGCAGATATGTTTTTGTTTTATAATATCTATTTATTTGTAATTTATTTACAAAAACGCATTGTACATTAACTTTTGAAGGCCAGTGTACATTGATATGATATAAAAATCTGTAGGTACAGGATGTTAAAAAAGAATGAACATTGAAATTCAACATTGAAATTCAATATAAAACCAGCTGTAATAGATATAAATATCAAATAGTGAAAAGTTTATAAAAAAGCTCATAAGTTTTGTATGCAGAAATTTTCATTTCTAGATTTTCAAAACCAAACTTTTCCGTTTCAATAGTTCAACAGAATAAAACGTGAAAACTGAGTGAACCTTGATCAAGGTTTACGCGTCAGTTTAAGCATGGTTAGAGATTTTGTCAATGCAGCGCCATCTGTCGACGAAAATACGACCAATTTCTTTAATTAATAAACTCATAATTTATGAGCTATCTCATAAACATGCAACATTTTTCATATTTTGATTATCATAGTTAATGTATTACTGAATTTTAAAATTGAAGCCTTCTTTATTGCATACTCGGAATTTTCGTAGCAATATGTATAGGAATATAAAGCTGCGATATCATCAACGTAAATGTCTAAAATATTTCACCAATTAAAAACCTGTTTTGTAATGTAAATCATACTGTAAATCACACAATATCAAAATATATGAAAAAACAGCTATTTAAAAGTTATATGGGTTAACAAAATTAAAGAAAGGAAGGCTTGAATAATAAATACCATTCACTCTAATCCATTTACATATTTAAGGAAAAATAGATGAAGTTGAAATAATGAATAAATGCGAGTACAAGATAAACTTCTTTTGCAATATAGGTAATTTGTGAGTTGTGGATGATTTTCCAGATAAAATTAAAAACTTTTTCATGATAAAAGATAGCGAACTCAATGTAAATAATATCTTAGCTTTTCTTTTTTTTTCTCAAGAGGAGAACTAGTAGATATAAAGAATCAGATAACTGGAAATTCTCGAGATGTCCCCGGAGGATTATTTATCAAAACAACTGCAGTTATTTTTAGTTAAACAGTTTAGGGTATTCATTAGTGTCTTTTTCTTAGCCTAACTTATGATTATTTCAGTTTTGTTAAAAAAAAAAATGGCACTCCGGGAGTGCCGACAGAAGTGAAAACTTGAACAATTACGTGTGTATTTTTTGAATCGTCAGGAAATGTTTTATTGTGCAGGAAATACTTTTAAATGAAGTGTTTTTTTATTCATTATTATAATCTACTACCACAAAAATTATATTACAATTTTCATTTAATGCGCTATTGTACATGAAAAATAATGCATTATACCGTTTACATTTTTCTGCGTTACTATGCCGCTTACTATACCGCTTACTACACCGCTTACATTTTTCTGTGTTTACTATAAACCTTACTATACCGCTTACATTTTCTGCGTTACTATACCGCTTATTACACCGCTTACTATACACCTTACTATACCGCTTATTGTACCGCTTACTATACCGCCTACATTTTTCTGTACTTACTATAACGCTTACATTTTCTGGGCTTACTATACCGCTTACATTTTTCTGCGTTACTATACCGCTTACATTTTTCTGTGTTACTATGCAGCTTACTATACCGCTTACATTTTTCTGCGTTACTATACCGCTTACTATGCCACGTACTATATCGCGTACATTTTTCTGCGCTTACTGCACCGCTCACTTTTTCTGCGTTACTATACGGCTTACTATACCACGTACTATACCGCTTACATTTTTCTACGCTCACTATACCGCTTACTATGCCGCTTACATTTTTCTGCGTTTACTATACCGCTTACTATACCACTTACATTGTTCTGCGTTTACTATACCACTTACATTTTCTGTGTTACTATACCGCTTACATTTTTCTGAGTTACTATACCGCTTACTATACCGCTTACATTTTTCTACGCTTACTATACCGCTTACTATACTGCTTACATTTTTCTGCGCTTACTATACCGCTTACTATACTGCTTACATTTTTCTGCGCTTACTATACCGCTTACATTGTTCTGCGTTTACTATTCCGCTTACTATACCACTTACATTTTTCTACGTTTACTATACCGCTTACATTTTTTCTGTGTTACTATACCGCTTACTATACCACTTACTATACCGCTTACATTTCTCTGCGCTTACTATACCTCTTCTATACCGCTGACTATACCGCTTACTGTACCGCTTACATTTTTCTGCGCTTACTATACCGCAGTGCAATAGTGCACATGCAAGCATGCGGCGCGCGACGCGCCCGCCCCGCTCTACTTCATACCTAACTATACACAATACATGTACATACTTATATACAGAGGTGTCGGTTACAGTAACAGTGTCGCGAGTTCAATGGTTTTTTCCCATCTCAAAAAATGCCCAACGCGCCTAAAGAAGTTTTCACTTCAAATATACAGAGGTGTCGGTAACAGTGTTGGTTACAGTAACGGTGTCGCGAGTTCAATGAATTTTTCCCATCTCAAAAAATGCCCAACGCGCCGAAAGAAGTTTTCACTTCAATCACTTCAAATATACAGAGGTGTCGGTAACAGTGTCGCGAGTTTTTTTTTTTTTTTTTCACATCTCAAAAATGCCCAACGCGCCTAAAGAAGTTTTCACTTCAAAAAACATTTCCTTTCTTTATTTTATAAAAGATCGTTTCACCACTGTTTAATTCAAATTTTTCCTCACTTAGTGTTAGAGGAATAATTCGAATGATTTACATAGTATATTGTCCAGTCTTGTGCATGTTTTATTTTGAGATATGATTGACATTAATCGGGTTATATCAAATAATGGTTATTGTAAAAAAGTATTATATAATGTTTAAAATCATTGCTATCAGTTAAAACAGCATTTACGAAAATCCATCTATGTTAAATCTTAAAAACATAAGGCATGCATGAAAGTGTTTTCGTCCGATGTAAAAAAAAAAAGTAATAATACAAATCGCATGGTAAGTGTACCAGTTAAAGTCCCAGAAAGGCAAATAGTTTATATAAAAACTAATAGCTGGTTTCCTCATTTATGGCAGCATTTTCTTGAAAACTTTAAGAAAGCCTGGTGGAGCAACGGGCAGCAATGCATCAGTCGAAAAGTGAAGCCAAGCGATAGCTAGTCAATAATTGGGTGAATAAATGGCTGTGCTAAAGTTGGTTTCCATATGGATGTCATGTACCTGAACGTAAATTCAGTGATATTGAGTGTCCTCTCCCTGATATGTTGGTAGGTGGGAGCAAGATACCGAGTCTGGAATTTACTTCTTCCATAGTTACGTTCCATTTTACGTGTCACACTCACTAAAGTGAAGCAAATCCTGATACCTTTCATTCGTCTCATAGTTATTAATCTTCTTCCATAGTTGTCTTCATATAGGATTAAAATTGTGGGAAACACTTCAATCTTAAATCTTTCCTTCCCAAACTGAAACTGATTTCACTTGCCATCTCCTATGGAATCTGATCTGACGTTTAGACCAACCATGGGGCACATAGCAATAACATACTTCTGAGATTTAATTGAATATACCACTAATAATCGTCAATATACTAATGAGGAAATGTTTAATTTTCTATTTTAATGATTACATATTAATGAATTTAGATTTATTATATACTTTTACGTTACATACATTCGATTCACATTTTGAATTATTATTGCTTCACTTTATATTGATGTCCAAAAATTAAGGGATAAACACAAAATTGAAATGTGGCTACTTAAACTTAATTATTATAAACGGCAGTTGTAGATACTCTAACAGCCCAGCCAGTCCATGTGACGTTACCTTGGGTGTCCCATGTGATCCATGTGACGTCTCACGTGTCACACTCACTACGGAGAACCAAATCCTGATACCTTTCATTCGTCTCATTCTTAATCTTAAGTGAATCTTAAGTGACCGTCATTTGGTAATGACACCACTGCGAAGTTCCACTGTTAACTCCCATATTGCTTCGACAGTGAGTCTACACTGACGTTATAATAAAATCATCTTGTATTCTCATGTGGTCATCATGGTGACTCATGGAGAGTCACTGAAAAATCACCATGAGCTTTGCATTCTGACAAATCACCAAATAATGTACCAATGAAATCACATGGTGATTCTCACGTAACCGATATTTGGGTAATCTACTTTGAAGTTACCATGAACACTGCTTTGTGACGAGACACCAGATAACTTCATTTTTTTGAGGGGCATTTGAGGATTTGCCACAAAATAAATGTCAACTTTGTCATTACTTCACAATTGAGTCTCTAAATGACTGTCACATAAGAACGAGTTCACTATAACATCGCAGATGATTCGTCACAAAGGAACACGGTGACTTCTTAGTAAAGTCACGAGAAAACGGTCACTTGAGAGTAATAATGAAACTAATAAAATATAATATATTTTGGTTCACATTATTTTACGACTTTTGTGACAATTTATAACATCAAGGTGATGTCAAATTGACTATCTGTGTTGTTACGTTATTACCTTATCTGCTACACCTGTCGCTTATATGACTTTCGTTTGAGTAAACGAAATTAACTTAGACGTTCAGAGATTACCATTTTGCGTTTGTCCCTTAATTTTTGGACACCATTGTATTTCAGATTCTAAACTACAAAAAGACAAAATTTCAATAGTTTTTGGAAAAGTTATTGCTCAAAAATAAATGTTCCATAAAAATATCCTAATATTTCTTAACATACTATCAAAACGCAGATTTTTCTGATCCCTATTATTTCATACATAGGCTGTAAGTTACATTTTAGAAATGATAATATGGCTTTGTTTGTCGCAATCCATAATTTGACAAATATTTCAATATGAAGCCAATATTTAACTAATATTCTTATTTTATTTGAAGTATTTCCGTCGAATGCTATATTAGCGCAATATTTGATTCTCAATAAAACAAATAAAAGCAATACTGACTTGCTAATCAGGCTATTTGTTTTATGTATGTATTATTTAATTTTATCACATAGTGATTTTGATAAAGGATCAAGGAAATGCTAATATCAAGGATTAGCACAAGAAGGATTACAAGATGGCAAAGTAAAAGATTTTTTATTTAATTATCAAAAATATTTAAATCCAGGGGTATTTTAACATTTATTATATTTATAGATTTTAAAAAAATCGTAGGCTATCGTAAGAAAAGGCATGCAACAAAATTCTCTTCTTTGAGAGTCTGGGTGTTAAAAATTTCTCAACACCCTATTAATAAAATGCATTGTAATTCGAAGAATTTCTTTGATGAAAGGTATTCAACACTTGAAGGACATAAAATTATAAGGAAAGCTGATCCCATTTCCATGCGAAAGTGTTCGATATCCAACTTTAGTAACAAAAATTTTCATATATACGTCATCACTATCTTGACATTAAATATATCAGAGGCTCAAAGAAATAAAAAATAGTAGAGAAAGCTGTAAATAGTGAAAGATAAAATTTAATATTTAAAACTCAAGAAGGAAAATGATATTTAAAATCATATATGGTGTATTTTAAGTTATGATTATTATGGTTTACTTTACATTAATTTAAATAGTCCAATACTCCAACTACGCTTTGTTCAGAGATATAAGGTAGGTGACCCAAAGGTGGCTATAATTAAGCTTTAAGGATTTTTTTTTTATAATTCTCTGGTTGGATGTGTGTGTCTGAATTTTTGTTTGTAAAATTTTGCACTTACCTCTAATACATACCAAGTATACTTTTCTTTGTAAGATAAAATTTAATTACTTCTACTATATATATAAAACACAAACGAAAATTTCGTTCCGTTCCTTTATAACTCGAGTTCTGCTGAATGGGATTTGATGGAACTTGCACTGTTGGATAGATAATTTTTCAGGGAAGGTTTTAGTATATAACATGTAGTTCTACGTAGATTAGTTATAGAATTATGACGGAAAGTTCTGTTATTTTGGACGATAAGGTTACCATAGGTCACTTGTTTGGCGACCATTATAGTTGGCGAAAGAATTGAAACGGCTATATCAGAAATAAATGCAAACACATAGAAAAATAAAAGAAAAATTGTGTTATTGATTTTATTTAAAATCCCCCCCCCCCCCCGCGCAAAAAAAAGAAAAAGAAAGAAAAAAATCTGTTTTAATGAGGGATAATATTATAAAGCGAAACTATTTAATTTAAACCCCAAAGAAATGTTTGTAATGCTTAAAAATATTTGAAATGCATGAGATTAGAATTAAGTCAATATTTGGCGATTTATCGTTTGCATCAGGTTAATAAAAATGCAACTAATAATTTGATTAGATAAAATATGAGTGACATTTTCTCTTTCTGTTAATTTTTTTTTATATAACTCCCCTATCATGTGACATACAGGAGGAACTACCAGATGTAATTGTAAAAATGACTGCATTTATGAGTTACATGTTATTTGTTTATTTACCATTTTGATTTTACTTTTGTCGCCAAACAATGTGATTTTAAGCCAAAAATGCATCAGCGTGACATCAGCGTGAGCGATATTAGCAATAATAGTGTTTTTTCGTGTATACAATATCCTTTTTGAAGTAAATATTTATATTCAAATGCAAATTATATAAATAGCAACTATTGTTATAAATATGGGATCAAATATTTAAATTTTAGTGAATGTCTGCCACTCAAATACATATGGTAAAAAACTTGAATTTTAGACATTTAAAAATTTACTACGGAAACATGTCGGATTGTTTTCACCAAACATATGATTTTTATAGCCTCGAACTCAGATCAGCGAATATTGTCTATTCTTTTATTTATTTATTTTCTTTTAATATATCACCAATTTCACTTATAGAAATATTCACTGCATCAAAAGTTAGGAACTAAAGAATATTCTTAAGAAGGTATGTGCAATTATGCGTTATTACTATCACAAAAGGCAACATTTTGCAATAAAAATTGCTTACTGAAATAAATTTTCTATGCTCTTTTTGATTCGTCATTTCTTTTTAGTTTTTTCTGCATATCTCCCCTTCTTTCAGGAAGGTTTTTAAAAGATATTGGACTAATCGTCCGTATTCCGGCCACTGCCAGTTGGCATTTTTACCATATTGTTGGATGTTTTGTTTGTGTTTGAAGGTTACTCTGGACGACGATTCAGATTACTGAAGATTAGACGACTTATTGAAATTAGCGATTGCTAAATTTATGTTTTTTTTTCATTATGAAGCAAAGTTTTACCAAAAAAGCGATGCTTCTAATGTACAGAAAAACTTTTTAATGCCAATGTTGGCGAATGGAATAAATAATATTTGTCGATTTATCATTTCAGCCTGGATAAGAAACACGAGTACCTGAAATTCTGATTAGATAACTTTCGATCATTATAAAGCATTTTCGACTTACATACAGACCTAGCAGCTAAACATAGTGACAAATATGAATCTTTTTCTGCGTGTTATTATACTCTTTACAGAAATGCAAAAAAAATCTTCGGTTTAAGTATTCATCAAAAAGACTATGACTAAAAACATTTTGCATAACTAACTTTATCATTGTCAGTTTTATTTAAGGTATGGAATTTTGTCAATGAAAGATCTATAATTGAATTAACAGCAATTTTACATTTTTTAATGGAACATAGTTTGGCGCGTAAATAACTTCGTTTTGTAACTGACTCTGGTACATTAGTAACCATATCGTTTCCAGCACTTCTAATGTTTGACGTCAAACTTGAATATTGAAAAGATTATGGAAGATTAGGAAGATTGTATTGGATGAAAACTAGAGGTTTATTCTTCTACCAGAGTTAATCATCGGGTGTTTTTTTTCAGGTTAATGGTTACACGAATGCAACTGTTCTAAAAAAGAAAGACCGTGAAAAGGGCGTCATTTTAATTTTATTCAAACTATTCAGCTTTAAAAATGCACTTTTTATGTTTCACCATTTTGTTTTAAATATGAAAGTTAAACTCTATTTTTTATGTGCAAACAATTTATTACATTTTTGACTATATTTACTCTGCCGGAATCGAAAGATGAAAAACCGCAGTAGACTTGCCAGAAGAGGACGTATATTACGAAATATAACGTAACATAGAGTGAGATTGTACTTTTGTTACCAGAACCTCACATAGAGACAAGAAAGAGGGACGAGGTTCAAGAACTTACAGACGAAAATTAATCACCCGAACATTGCTTAAGTTCAATGGTCAATCTATGCAATCATTGTAATGCTCTCTTTTTTAGCAGTATGTTGACTAGAGAACATTTTAGTTCCTGTTGTCATAATCTCTTAATGGCCTCATTTCCCTACCAAACTCTACTATAAATTATCAACTAAATGAGTTGCTTCTTATTAGCCCAAATTTTGTCAAATGTGTAATATAATATAAAGCAATGTCGTTCGCATCGTTTACAGCAATATTGAAGGAAAAACCAGGTGAATGCCCCTATTGCTTTAAAATACATGCTCAAATTCATTGATAAAATTTGTTTTATTCGAGGTTCGTTTGAAAATTTTGACTAGGATAGCATCCGTAGGTGAAGATCCATATTCCTTTAAAATACAAAGCCAATTCATTTGAATTAAGGTACATTTAGAAAATTGGCCCAGCGCAGCGGGCGTAGCATGCTAGTTTATAATACAATTTCAAAATTGTAGCTTGTGGGCCATCTTCGGTGCATAGTCTAAAGGTGGCCCATGCATTGAAATCACTTTTAAAATGTGAAAAAAATACTCGGAAAGTTATTTTGCTTACTAGTTTTTATTATGCTCTGATGATCCTTTCTTTCTTTTGATATCCTTTTAGTTTTTTTCATAGTCTTCTTACCTTATGACACGAAAAGACCTTCAAGCACTTTTTGTGCACTGTAGATCAGGATTTTCTTCTGAGAGTTACTGACTTCTTTTGAGTGATCTCTGTTGTTAACAATAAGTGGTAATAATTTTTTCAGATATTTATATAGAAATTTTGAAAATCACTCTTACTACACTGATTTCGACATTTGTTTTCTGGGGTGGCCACCTTGGAAACATGCGTATGATCACCATTCGCACGACGTAAAAGTATTAATCTAACACATTTCTTAGAATTGGAGTATATGTGGTTAAAGAGAAGGAAATAAGCTTTCAGAAAACGTATCATACCTCAAAGTTCTAATAATTTAAACACGTGTAAATTAAAATATCTTCTTACCTGGAAATTAGAACGACTACTTCTCAAAAGTGAAATCAGTGCATAAAATGTCTGATGATCAAGGTGATCTCTTTAAATTCAGCTGCGTGCACTGCAGATACATGATTGGCAATGCAGTAGCCTCATTTTGTGATTAAAAATTAAATTAATTTTACTTTTGACAGGTGGGCTACCTTAGGGACACTGGCCACTTTGGTTCACACACCTTATTTATTGAGATGTAAGTTAGATTATTATCTTCCCCGTATACACATTTCTTAAAAGATTTATAAGTAGAGGTCTGGCTACGAAAAACCAGCCCAATTAAACAAACCTTTGTAAGTCATAGCTGCCAACTTTGGAGAAGTTTTGCCACCAGTACTTTATAATAACAAGTAATTACAGATTTTTGCGATTAAAAAGGTTGAATGTTACTATTAACAATTACAACGGTTTATTTCATCGGGGCTGGTTTTTTGTGGCATATCCTGCATATAATATTTTTTTTTGTACTGCTAACGTGCGTAACCACCGCCCCCTGAATACTAGGTCTAGTTTTTCTTAGATCAAATAAGAAAACTTTTAGATATAATTAGTGTTGAAGTTCGAGGGACCGTACAAACGCTGAAATAAGAATCCGCCTGCGACAGCCACCATTTTTGTCAGAGAGCAGGCCTAGTATTCAGGGGGCGATGGCATAACATTCATTGACGAAATAATATTACGTTTAACGGGAAATTAACATTTAAAACAGAATTAAATTGTTTTTATAATATATTTTAAAATGAATCATATATTTTGCATAAAGTTTTGTTAATTAGCTAAAATAATATTTAACAATGGGTTTTTTTTTTTTATCTCAGAATTTATTGCTTGTTTCAGTTTTTCTTTAAATCTAAAAAAAGAACGATGAATAGTATATATAGTCATCGTTCTTTTCTTAGATTTGAAGAAAAATTGAAACAAGCAATAAATATAACAAGCAAATAAATATAAACATGTAACACACACACACACACACACATATATATATATATATATATTATATATAAAGAAATATCTTGAGTGGAAAAAAACTGTTTCTTTCACAGAAATACTAATTTTATTAAATTTACTGATTGTTTCAGAATTCAAAGCAATAGCATCATGCTGGCAAAATAAAAAAAAAATAGGCACATGTGGTAAAAAAGAATTTCACTGTTCTTCACTGGAATTTAATTTAAAAAGGTCACTTAAAAGTATTTTACCTTTTTTTATCTTTTGTTCAACAATTTCTTTAATGGTGTTTAGTCTAAGAAAATCACTTTAATAGGATCTGCAAAATGACAAGAATTTTCTACTTAAAAAAGTAATTTAATAACAACAAAATACTAGTTTTAATAATATTGAAAACTCTTTCTTCTTTTCCTCTGAAAACTATCATTTAAAAAAATATATCCTGGAAAAAGAACTTCATAAAGTAATGAGTGAGAAAGATATTTAGTGTAAAAAAAAGAGATCTCGACGAAAGAATAAAGAAATAATAGCTTAATTATTTAATTAAAATTACCTTTGACTAATCACGCAGGTTCTTTTTTCTGTGCTTTTACATGTTTGAAGAAAACAACAGTGACTTAAAATAACACTTTTTAAAAAATATTTCTGTTAATATTTTTTTTCTTCGCTTTTTCAAACTTTACTAATTCTAATAGCTATATATATATATATATATGTGTGTGTGTGTGTGTGTGTGTGTGTGTAAAATTTAGTGTCTGGCTGTGATTTTAAGAAAAAGACCTATCTTTAAGTTCTTTCGAAAAAATATTTTTAAAAATAGTTGTCAGTCTGTCTTTTTGTCCGGTATAGGCTCAGAAACGGTTGCATAACAAAAATTTAACTTATCAGGGGTATACAGAGAAAATATCTGACTATACTCTGCAATTTTTCGCATTGAGGTATCTAAAGTAGTTTTTGAGAAATCAGAAAAAAAGTTGAAGATTCAATCAATCAACCAATCCTTTAATACTCAATAACTGGAGAACTAATTGATCAATTTTAAGGAAACTTGCGGCGATTGAAAGGACTAATTAAATTTTTAATTGTTAATAATTACATTCTTAGCTTATGATGCATTTTGATTTAAAAACTGGATTCTTAAGTATAAGAATGCAGTATTCAATAATCGGATCCAAAGCCAAGGTTTGCAGCAATGAAAAGCAAATGTTATAATTTTTTCATTAGCTAATTAACACGTTCGCTACCGAGGACGCATACGTGGCATCGCGTTGCTCTGTCACTCATTTGACATTCCATTTTTAATCCAAAATTACGAATTAATATCGAAAATTTCGAAAGAAGATTTTTTATTTCATGTAATCACGAAATGTGTGTCATAAAATAAAACAAATATTGCTAATAGTATTTTCTCTTATGAATTTGAAATTTTCTGAATAAAATAAGATTATGTTAGTTTTAACCGGGTAGTGAACGCGTTAATGAACGCCTATGCATAGTTCTTTAAAAATAACCTATTTCTCTCTCATTCTTATAGAAGCCGCCACTCGAGGGAACTCATAAAAATCTTTAATAAGGGTTCTCAAGAGCAGCAATCCATTCTACTACAACTACTCCCTTTGACATTATAAAAGTCATAAAGTTTGGTAGGTTTCTTAGGTTTGACGTTATACGAACAGTTATGATCCCATAAATTCTTCAGGAGTCTTCACTGAGGTTCTTCAACTACTTGAAAGGTCCAGTGCTTCAATATAGATGCACAGGTGTCAAGATGGGATTCCAATTTCAACCGCCGCAGGAGCGTATCTCCGACGTAATGCTGCTAGACGAGCAAGTGTGGGTTGGTTCATCGGGCAGTACTGGCCCCTGGGTTGCGTAAAAGAAAGACCTACTACAGACATCTGAAATAGACTGCCAGATTGCTGGACTGTACTCTACCCCCACGAATAGGAACCTACATCGCAGAAGTCTGTGCATCTGCGGGAATAGACTGACCAACCGAGAACATTACCTGTCTTTACTAATTATTAGCTTACGATTGTTGCACGTGTAACTTTTGTGCTATGACGTGAATGTGTATAAAAGAGTCTTCATTAAATGAAGCCATAGAATTCTCTACCGGTGGGCCCCTCCAGGTGATTCCAACTCGGCCTCTTAAGTGGGGAAGATGAGCGGAAACCTGGCATTGCGAGATGTCCTTCTACACGACGGGGATAGAACAAAGGATGAATCGCCACCTCAAACGTGGTGCGCCGGTGATGCGGGAAACCGAATCTGGTCCCCCCCACCATAAGCGCAGGTTTTCTGTGCTGTGGGGACTCGTCCAATTTTGGGAGCCTCCGCCGTAGGTGGTGGAAGGACACCTCTTAGGCTAATTCCAGTTGCCCAGCCGGTATTCCCCGTGGCAGGTTGGTGACCCTGGGTTGGGCGGGGCTAGTTGAGCTTAAGCCGAAAGGTAGACTTCCCCGCCCTGTTTGACTTTGACTTTGGTGACGCTGCGCAACAGAATAGCGAACGGAGATAGGGCTGTTTTCCAGAATTTATCTGGGGCGATGACGGACTCCGAAGAGCAAGATGCGTGGTGGCTCTGTAGTGGCTTCTAGTTAGTGCGCGAAGCAACCCTCGGTACTGGTATGCTGCAGAGCGCAGGTACCGGCATGCAAGCTGTGGACTACGTGGTCCGCATCCATCACGTCTCCCGCTGCAGCTGGAGTAGTTGTGTGTCTAACTCAAGGCCGACCAGAAAGGGGACTGCCCGTTCGTACCCAGTGTTGTTCTCTGTGGTTGCGGGTGTACGTTTTGCGTTTCACCCCGTTGGTTTGTTGTTACTTATGACATATTTTGTTTGAGTGCACTTCATCTTTTTGGTGGTTTTACAGTCCTTCATAGACGACTCCCACGCCTCACTAGCACGGAAAAGAACGATTTTTTTTTTGCATAGCAAAAGTTCATAAGCCTGTATTTACATAATGCAAAGGATAAATGTCTATTTGAATGAACTGGCAATAAAATAGATTGAGAAATTTAATTTTTCTGGAATTACGAAACTATTTTCCCTCACTTCTGTATCACAATCATCACAACTCTCATAATAATAATCAGCAGAAGCAACAAGAATAAAACAACAATTTAGTTTTAAAAATTTCAAACATTAACATTATTTCCTGATATTTAAGAAAAGAAGTGTATCTAATTTACTAAATAAGTCCATTTTAATCATCTTTTCAATTCATAATTGATCATTGATCTATTCTTTTCCTGTGAGTGAGGAAAAATAAACTATTGCTTAAAATCGGTGTTTAAACGGAAAAAGGAGAAAAGAAGATAAATATAAAAATAATCGATTTTGAAATAGAATACAGATTTTCTTTAAAATGAACTTAAAATCCTCTAAAACTGGATATTCTCGCTTTCAGTTTTCAATAATAAACTGATTTCCCCCACAGACACACAAAACATATAGTATTTTTTCATTATGAAATACGTAAATATTTTTAATATTATAAGCGGCAGCATGCGCGAAGGATACATGTCAAATTTAATGGTTAAGCAACAAATAGATTTTTTTTAGTTATGGAAACGTTTTCCCATACTTCTACATCACAATCATCATCATCACCACCATCATCATCATCATCATCATCATCATCATCATCCTAAAAATTAACATTATTTATAACTTAGTTCTCAAAACTTTCAAACGTTAAGATTGTTTCGCAATGAAATAAAAGAAACACTTCTAATTTTCTAAAGACCGTCCATCTGCTTGTTTAATGGTAAGGCCTCTGCTTACTGGACAAATGGTACCGTGTTGGTCTCCGGACTGGATATGGTTATGGCATGGGTATATTTGTAGTGGGTATGATTCCACTTTAAATGGCGGTCCCAGTCTGTTTAACCCTCTTGTGCAAAATATGATCGTAGCACCAATAACAAAAACAGATAAAACAAAATTAATCCTAAAGAAGGCATTTTTTAATGTTTTTTTTTTTTTTAATATTTTATCATCTTACTATATTATTCCATTGATTTTTGTATTTCTTCTGAAGGAAAAGGAACTATAAAAGCCTGTAAAAAAGGAGGGAAAAGAACGGATGATAAAATAAAAAGTACTCGATGTTGTTAAATACAGAATTTCTTTTGACATTAAACAGAAATTCTGTTTGAACTAGACTTTCTACACTGTTAAAAATTTGCAGCAAACTGTCCAGTCATTTGACCGTTTTTATAGAAAACGGTTACATAACCCTAATTTAACTCTATTCTGACCATATTATTGCCCATATTATGGTCAAAATACAGTTAAATTACAGTTATGTAACCATTTTTTCAAAAAACGGTCGAATGACTGGACAATTTGCTGCAAATTTTTAACAGCGTAGCCTAGCCGTTATACGAATTGAAAATTCTCCAATTGTGTGAAAAAGTATACGAGCCGGTAATTTGGAGTGGAAATGTTTTCAGTCAGTCAGAAAAATTTGAAGTCGTATGATATTTTTGCCTTTGAATAAAATTCATTCCCTCTAAATTTGAAAACACGTGTTCTGTTTTACACCCTGATATGTATGTTTATTTTTAAGCTAATAAACAGAGATATACAATACGGGATAAATATTTATCTTAATGGTTTTTCAGAAATTAAAAGTGTGAGAAAGAGGAGAGAGAAATTCCAGTTTCCTGGAATTATGGAAATAATTTTCGCATCTTCTGCTTCACAGTTACCATTATCCTCATCATTATCTTTAAATTAAGTTACTTTTCAAAACTTCCAAACATTAAGATTATTTCGAAATGTTAAAAGAAAAAAAGCGGATCTAATTTGCTAAAGAACACATTTTTAATGTCCCTTTTAAGATTTTAGCATCATCAGAATAGTCCATTATTTTTCTAATTTCTTTTGAGGAAAAATAACTATATATTTTAAAGCCGGACATAAAACGAGACAAACAGAACATCTGATAAGTAAAAAAGCAATCTTTTTTTTATACATATAGAGAGAATTTCTTTCAAAACAACTTGAAACTCTGGGTAAACCGGATATTTTATCCTTTAATTTCCGGAAATAAAATGAATTCTCTCGAAAACTTTGTAAACATGGACTGCTTTTACATTAAAAAATGTACGTTTATTTTTAAACTCATAAACGGAAATGTATTTCGAAAGATATATCTATTTTAAATAGCTTCACAACAGACAGAGAGATAAATTTAATTTTTCTGGTGTTATGGAAACATTTTCCGGCATTTCTGCATCACAATCAACATTATCAAATTCAGCACATCATCATTTTTAACATTCAAATGCTAACATTATTATTTCCAGTTTTAAATAAAGAAAAATACATCTAATTTTCTAAAGAAAACTGTTATGCTCTTTGTATATTATATTCCTTCACTAGAATAGTTCATATATTTACATATTTTCTGTGAGAGAAAAGGAACTCTTGTTTTAAAGCCGGTAATGAAACGGCAAAACAAGAACTGGACATAAATTAAAAAAGTAATCAATGTTAAAAATTTCTTTTTTTTTTCTTTTTAAGTAACTTGAAATTTTAGATAAACTGGAATTTTCTTTAGCATTGCAAATAATGCATTCTCTCTAAAGATGAAAAACGCGATTAGCTTTTATATCAAGGAATATACAGGATATCATAAATTCGTGCAAACTTAAAAAAATAATAATAAAAGAAGTAATGCTCGAAAAAAATTTCGGTTTGCGCGAATATGATCAGAGAGACATTGGACGTTTTCCATGTATATATATATATAAATCCCTGACGGCTCGGCCTACAGGCACAGGTAGATTTCGAAGACGCAAACCGTGGGGCGCCTGTTTATTGGGAATTGCAGAATAAGTTACCTTTTTGCCATGATGCGGCAGTTGGGACCGCCCAATTCGAAATCTACCTGGGTGCGGAGCCGGCAGGATTTTTTTTTTTTTTTGCTTTAAGGGTTGGTTTAATAAAAAACTTGTCAATATAAAATTTATAGATAATATTAAGAGGATTTATAATAAATTTAAACGGATTTGATATCTTTTAAATTGACGAAGTTATGAATTTTTTTCTTTTAAACCGCTATTTTGCCCGTTTGAGGCCATTTTTAATGATAACAAAAATCTGTCATACATAAATTTTCGACCCTTTTCCTAGAAGTATTAATAACTTTAAACGGATTCCATACGTATCATAATTAAGAAGTTATGGTTTTTTTTTTCTGTTTTCACAAAAAGCACCCTTATTTCCCTACCCCTTGGTTTGATTTTGCCCATTAACGAACGTGGCCGAGATTTTATTCCCCTTGATTTTATGTAACAGTTTGGAAGAGATTTGGGCAAAATTATTGAAGTTATCGTGACCATAAAAAAGTGATATAGATAGATAGATAAAGTTTTGAACCGGGTGTGGTTTTGGGTTCTGGAAGTTATGCTCGTCGTAGATCGGCCAAAATTTTTCAGAAATTCCATCATAGGGAGAATGTAATAGGTAGTATTTCTTAAGAAATCTATCTAAAATGATTTCGAAAGTAGCCGGAAGAGGACGCTCTTACGTCATATAGAGACGTTTTAAGCAAATCTGGACGATTATACAAACTCTCCGTTTCCTCAAAACATCGTACTAAATTCAGTATCTCATTCAATGAAATAGGGCTATTTTGCGCCGTCAGTCGTTTCTCCATGCGAAAGTTTCGCAATGCAATAGTTGGGGATTCACCATTCTTGTAGAAAAGTTTAACCTCCAATGCTCGATCTGTTAAGGATAGCATGTTGCCGAGATAGAATGACGAATTCATTTCCCGCCATGTGCTTTATTGCTTGCTTGATTTGCATAAAACGTCTCAGTATAACGTGTGAGCACCCTCTTTCGGTTACTTTTGAATATATTTTTTTATATATATGGAAAAAAAAAACAATGTCTCTCTGATCATATTCACGCAAACCAAAATTTTTTCCGAGCATTACTTCTTTTATTATGAATTTTTTAAGTTTGCATCAATTTATGACGCACCCTGTATATTTATTTTAAGATTAACATCGGAATCATACTGCAAATCATAGTTTAATTTTTTGTGAAGGAAAGGGGGCAATAAAAACCTTTATTAGCTAAATTTATATTAAAATTTTGTTGTTGTTTTTGCTTCCAATTTCTTGCCATACATGGTCTTTACTCTATAATATTGTATGCTACCGTCTCTGTTAAACCACCACCGCTCAAACATACAAATATGTAAATTCACAATTATTCGTCTCAGAGACACTCCAATTTATACGTTCTAATCTTTCCTTCCTATGTTTCAGTTTTATTTTTTCTGACATGTCCGTCATTCATTTTTATGTTTACAAATTAATAAACCACATAATGTTAATAGTTTTCTTTTCAATACCAAACCTAATTATCCTGAATTATCCATAAACTGTTTGCCTTTCCTGTCTGCATTAAAATTATAAATACCCATCTGTTTACTTAAGTAATTAAACATCTAATGCTAATATATATACAGTGATGGCCAAAAGTTTGGACATTTTTTGAAAGTTTCATGGTTTTCAACTTTGTGTGCTTGTAGAATTTATTAATTTTCACTTAAATACAAACGTTTATGTATCAAATTGAAAGTAATTTAATGTAGAATTTAATAATGAAAACAGTATCACAATATCATATCTGTATTACAGAAAAAGTTATGCTCATTTCAGTAGAACAAACAAACACAAATCGTTTTGAATAAGGACGTGTTTTGTAATAAAAGCGTACTAGCCAATCACAAACACTGTTCTGAGGACCAATCAAATGTCTGTAACTATAGTTTAGGTTATTTGGATGGTGAAAGAGTTATTGCTGTGGGAATATTTTGCGGAATGATGCATATTAGTACAATTAAATAGAGTATTGCTGTTTTTGAATATTTAAAGTCCTTTTTTTAATGAAACTAATTTTAAACAATGTCATCAACAAGAAGAACTAATTGGACATCTACAAAAAGAAGCCGAATTGTCATATTGAGAGAAAATGGCCTCTCTTATGCTGAAATTGCAAGACAAGTTGGTGGTTCAGTGACTTGTTCTGGTGTACGAAAGTTCTGTTTACGTTATGAAAAAACGAAATCAGTGGAAAATAAGGCCAAATGAGGCCGAAAAAATTGCACAAGTGCTACTGCCGATAGAAAAATTAAACGGCTATTCCTTCAAGATAGAAAAATTTCATCAGATGCCATTAGATGTGAAATGAATGCAGCGGGTATTGCAGTAAGTTCAAGAACAATAAGAAGAAGGTTATCAGGATTTGGACTACAAGCTAGAATTCCAAGGAAAAACCCATATTTAAATCAAAAGCAACGCGAAAAACGAGTTAGGTGGGCAAAAGAACACATTAAATGGTCAGAAAATCAATGGAAGCAAGTAATCTGGAGCGATGAGAGTAAACTATCGCTCTTTGGTAGTGATGGTAGAAAATACGTGAGATGTAGAGTAGGAGAAGCACTTCATCCTGATTGCATTGAAGCAACTACAAAAAATCCAACAAATGTCATGATTTGGGCATGTATGTCTGCAGATGGTGTGGGCCGAATTCAAGTGATTGATGGCATCCTGAATGCCAAAAAATACAGCGAAACTGTCCTGGAACCAAAATTGATACCTTCCATCAGGGATCTCTTCCCCAACAACGCAGCATTCATTTTTCAGCAGGATTCAGCTCCATGCCACACAGAAAAAGTATGCAAAGCATGGTTTCAAAATAAAGGCATAGATATATTACCATGGCCAGGAAACAGCTCTGATCTCAATCCAATTGAAAATTTGTGGCGACGTTTGAAAATTCTTGTACGAAAAAAACGTCCATCCAATAAAAGACAACTTATTGAAGTTATAATTGATTCTTGGCACCATGTGATTACGAAAGATGAACTCCAAACACTCGCTCACTCGATGAAAAGACGCTGTAAAGCTGTCTTAAAAAATAAGGGGTTATCCTACTAAGTATTGATTGTGTAAGTATCACTTTAAAAAAATGCAAATCTAAGATAGATCTTACTATTAGTTGCATAACTTTTTTCGTAATACACATATTGTAATACTGTTTTTATAATTAAATTCTGTATTAAATTACCTTCAATTTGATATATAAACGTTTGTATTTAAGTGAAAACTAATATGTTCTACAAGCACACAAAGTTGAAAAACATGAAAACTTTCAAAAAATGTCCACACTTTTGGCCACCACTGTATATATTTTCAATATCAAACCTGATTATTCCTAACTAACACAAAATTGTTTGGCTTTCACTCTCTGCATTAAAATTTATAAATACCCATCAGTTTGTATCTAAAAATCTAATGCTAATAAAGTTTTATTTTCAATATGAAATCTAATTATCGCTAACTATCACAAAATTATTTGGCTTTCACTCTCTGCATTAAAATTTATAAATATCCATCATCAGTTTGTATCTAAACATATAATGCTAATAAAGTTTTTTTTTTTCAGTGTGAAACCTAATTGTCTGTAACTATCACAAAAATGTTTGGCTTTCACTCTCTGCATTAAAATTTATAAATATCCATCATCAATTTGTATCTAAACATCTAATGCTAATAAATTTTTTTGTCAATATGAAACCTAATTATCGCTAACTATCACAAAATTGTTTGGCTTTCACTCTCTGCATTAAAATTTATAAATATCCATCATCAGTTTGTATCTAAACATCTAATGCTAATAAATTTTTTTGTCAATATGAAACCTAATTATCGCTAACTATCACAAAATTGTTTGGCTTTCACTCTCTGCATTAAAATTTATAAATACCTATCAGTTTACTTATGTAATTAAACATCTAATGCTAATAATTTTTTTTTCAATATCAAACCCGATTGTCTCTAACTATCACAAAATTGTTTGGCTTTCACTCTCTGTATTAAAATTTATATAATCTGTTTACTTAAGTAATTAAACATCTAATGCTAATAGTTTTCTTTTCAATTTCAAACACAATTATCCCTAAATTGTTTGACTTCTCCTATCTCCATTAAAGTCCTAAACACCAGTCTATTTACTTAAGTAACTAAACAATTATACTATTTTAAAAAATATATAAATACTGTGTAGAAGCCACTGTAATTGCGCCGTGCCCCGAATGCAAGGAATGTGAAAGCACCGTGTTCCAAGTGCAACTCTTACTGTTTTCATTGTCGTTATGTAACGTCGAAAATGAATCATTCCGACCTCACTGTAAAATCAGTATGTTATATTTTGTGACAAAGCGTAAAGGACTCAAAACTCGGTCACGGTGACTTCACAGCGATATAACAGTCACCCGAGAATCATAATTTGACGAAACAAAGATATCATCTTTGGGACAACATTTCGACTCTAGCTAATTGTGATGATTGTGGCATCACAGCGACTAGCTGTGCTATTAGGAAATTGAAATTGTTTGCTAGTTATGTCTCTAAAATTAAAAACTGCCCAAACTGCTACCTTTTTTTTCGTGTAGAAATCTGCAACAGTGTTGTTTGCGGCATAAAATTTTATATAATCTAGGCATTTTGACAGTTGCCATTTTAATTGTTATTTTCATAAACATGCTAGTATTAAAATAGTCTTGGCTATACATATGCTAAAAATGTGTGCGACAGTTTACAATGTTTCGAAATTTATAAAAACCGATCAAAATATTGTCATTAATATATCATAATTATATTATTGTGGTATATGATTTGTTAGAAAATAGTTTTAGACTTTACGAAAAATTTTTAAAATAGAAAAATTACCCGTAGGTTCTTCGTTTATTTCTGTGTTTATAAGTAACGAATAAAAACTACATTATCATCACTTTAAAATAATATGTCATCACATTACAACATTTCTTTTATAAAAAATAATAGAAAATATTTCAAAAGCATGCATGGGTTAGAAAACTTCTATCAAAGCAGAAATTCTATAAAACCTTCATGCAAATTCCAAATACAATCCTTTCTTGTAGTTATTTAAACGTAAATAAGAAGTTTTCGACTTTCAAAACTATTCAATATTATAATAGTTCGATATTCAAAATATAAGGTTCTTTATTTGGGAACAGAGTTGCATTTTCAGTGTAATACAACAAAGTATCGATATAGAATACATTTTGTTCATTCTAGCTCATACGAAATGTATCTTACAAGGGAGGTTTCCTTAAAGTGCATACTCAGAATACTTTGAAAAAAAAAAAGTCCTTCCGGCCTGTACCGGGAGAAAAAGGTACCTTTCATAGTCCATGCTTTTAAAAATTCAACTCATTTTACTCAAACACATGAAGCTAAATTTCTTGGAACCCGATTATAGAAGATTCAATCCCGGTTTTCGTTAATACTGAATTTGAATGCGCATTTCAGCATGAGAGTTACAGCATAACAAAAATCAGGTTGTTACAAAATGTCAGCCAACCTAGAAATTCAAACTGCCATATCTCAGCCATTTTTTTAAATATAGCCAAAACAAAAATTGTTCCAGAATCCTTGTATCACGTTCGAACACTTAACATGTTTTTTTTTTCAATTTACAATTCTTTTGTACATGTTTTTGAATTTTTAAAAATTTAAAATTTTTTACCTGGCCGCCATTTGGAAACAAGATGGCGGATGAAGCTGGCCAACGAACTCGATCGAGATCTTGTTATGTCCTACACACATACTCAGTTACATCCAAATAGGTTCATAAATAAGAGAGTTACAGCAGGACAAATATCAGATTGCTTCAAACTCTCCGCCAACCTAGAATTTCAAACTGCCATATCTCAGCCATTTTTTAAGATATAGCCAAAACAAAAATTGTTCCAGAATCCTTGTATCACGTTCTAAAACTTAACATATATATATTTTTTAAATTTAGTTACAGCATGACAAATGTCAGATAAATATATATATATATATATATATATATATATATATATATATATATATATATATATATGACGTGTAATCACAAGATAAATTATTACACAGTTCAAAAAATAGGATAAGTAAAATTACTCACCCTTCCAAGGTAGGACGCCTTCTTAAGAATCAGGAGTTTCGATTTTAAATAGAGACGGTCATTTTGTGGATTTTTAAATACAAGACATGATGAAGAGACTCTGGTACAAATTTCTAGTACTTTAATTCACACCTATTTACATTCTTCTATTTACATTATATACAACATTAATTAAATTGAATTTAAGACATTCGTTCTTATTTCGCGGTAAAACCGACATCGTTCACTCAAGTTACTTCTCAGAATAATAATAAAGTCTCTGAGTTGCCAAATGACAAAAACAAAAGTTTCTTTTAGCAATGAAAAAAAATGTTCATGGAGGCAAATGTTTAGAGTCTATGCACACAAAAAAAATGTCCAGTTCATGGAATTCGGTGTTTTGCGACATCCTCCCACCTTGAGGTTCGGGAAACTAACGAAGCTCAAAATATTTACAAATCAAGTCTCTGTGGCTGCTTCAGATTTCTACCAGCTCGAGATCGCCGATTGACACCTTCAGGCACAGAACATTCGTGCTTAAGATCAGGGACAGAGGCACAATCAGGTACGGAAGACTCATGCTCGAGATCAGGGACAGTGGCACCAGCAGGCACAGAAGACTCATTCTCAAGATCAGGTCCAGAGGCATCATCAGGTACGGAAGACTCGGTCACAGTAGCAGGATCAGCCATGTCATCTACAGAAACAGGAACGCTATCTATTAAAAAAGGATAGATTAGTTCATGATTAATCTCTAGAGGATATAGTCTTTTAATAGGTCTCAAAAAGGAACCTGTTTTTGTTTTAATTTTGGCAACACGAAATTTGCCATCTTTACCAGCATACAATTCTTCAATTTTGCCTAAAGGCCAATTAATTCTTTTTGAATTATCATCCCCAATTAAAACAATGTCATCCCTTTTTAATTCAGTTTCTCTTTTTCTTTCCGCACTCTCTCGAAGCTGTCCCAGGTACTCTACTCTAAAGCGTTTTCTTAGATCTTCTCTAACCTTTTGTTGATAAGCAAATCTTTTTCTAATTTTTGTTGAATCAATTATGTCGAATTCGGGAACTCTCGAATCTTTGAGATCTTGCAAGAACATTGCGGGGGTAAGAGGATCAAGATCATCATCATCTGCAACATATGTCAGCGGTCTAGAATTTATTACGCTTTCAGCGTCACATAAAACAGTGTATAATTCTTCATAATTTAGGCTGGCCTTTCCAAGCACTTTTCGTAAAATATTTTTCAACATTCCTATCATGCGTTCAAAAAAACCTCCCCACCAGGGAGCTGAAGGTGGATTAAATTTCCATTGAATTTTTCTTTCAATTGCGAATTTTTGCAAACTCTCAATATTTACTGACTTTAATTCTGTAGATGCTTTCACTAGATTTTTTCCATTATCAGAAATAATGGTAGACGGTCTCCCTCTTCTTGATATAAATCTTCTCATAGCTAAGATGAGATTTTCCGTTGAGAGCGAAGATACTAATTCTAGATGTATCGCGCGAAACACGGCGCATGTAAAAAGTGCTACCCAAACTTTCGAGCCATTCCTTAAAAATAATGGTCCGCATAGATCGAGACCAACAATTTCAAAAACTGAAGCTTCTTTGACTCGTTCTTCCGGAAGAAGGGCACTAGGTGTCTCAGCGGGTGATGCACTGAATCGCCTGCATGTCACGCAACCTTTTATTATTTTTCGAACCGTTCTTCTACATCTTAATATCCAAAATTGTTCTCTCAAAACTGACATTACAATTTGTATTCCTGCATGGCTAAGTTCAATATGTTTTCTTCTTATGAGCGAATAGGTGATATTATGATCGAAAGGCAGAACTATCGGGTATCGGAAAGAATGGGAATCTTTTCTCATTGCAATTCGTGTTTTTACTCGGACTAAACCTTGATCATCAGTAAAAGTCTGTAAAGAGGTGTAGCACGGTTTGGATTCACCTATTAAACACCTCTGAGCATATCTCAATACAACATGTTCTGCGTGAGTTATTTCTTCAACTGTTAACATTTTCTCTAAATTTCGATCATTCCGCGTCTTTCTGATATTTTCAAAAAATCTATATATCCAGGCAGTTATTTTTAACATTTTCCAATATGAAGATGTATTTTCGTATAACTCAATTGGGGTTTGAGAGACATTTACTGAAGTAATAACTGTCTTTCTTTTTTCAGAGTTAATTATTTCAAAATCAGGATTTAAACTGCCTTTAGGCCAAAATTCTTGAGGACTTTTCAACCAGTTGGGGCCCTCCCACCAGAGAGATTGTTTAAGGGATTCTGCAGAACATCCCCGGGAAGGTAGATCGGCCGGGTTAAGAGTTCCGGGCACATAGTACCAATTTTCTGGCTTACTCAGTGATCGAATTTCTTTAACACGATTGTATACGAATGGAGTCCAGTTTTCACTTCCTTTTATCCAGTATAATGCATTGCTAGAGTCTGTCCAGAAAAGTGTTGGAATGTTTTCTAATTTCAAATCGGACTTCACCCGTTTAGACAATCGTGCACCAATCGTACACGCGAGAAGTTCCAGTCTGGGAATGGTAATACATTTCAGGGGGGCTACTCTACATCGTGCTTGTATCAGCTGACAGGAGATTGATTTTTGATTTTCATTCCGTAAATATATGCATGTAGCATAGGCTACTTTGCTCGCGTCACAAAATACATGTAAACTTAAATTACCGATGTTATCTGGATCTTCGATTAAACATCTCGGTATAACAATATCTTTAAGTGAGCATAATTGTTGTTTCCATTTCCGAAATTTTTGGGCAATTGATGTTGGTAATTCAGAGTCCCAAGTTACTTTATTTTTCCATAATTCTTGCAATAGTATTTTAGGGAAAAGAGTTACTGGGCAAGTATAACCGATGGGGTCAAAAATTTTGTGAAACTCCGACAAGATTTTCCTTTTCGTGACGGGTTCATCGTCCTTATTAATTTCTCTTATATCTATGGAAAGACTATCTGCGGGTAATAGCCATCGTAGGCCTAAAACTGGAACAATTTTGTTTTCTGTGGAGGGAATTTGTTTCATCGGGGAATGAGAATAACTGTGTTCCCATCCTCTGAGGTCAAATTTAGCTTGACTAAGAATGTATTTCGATTCTGTTATAAAATCATTGAGTTGTTCCTCATTGTCCAGACTAGTGACGCAATTGTCAACATAAAATGATTCCGACAGTCTAGAAGCTGTTTCCTGCATAGAGGGAGGTGACTTTCTTAAATGGTATTGTAAAGTAGCTCCCAACAAATAGGGACTGCAGGTAAGCCCGAAAACAACTCTTCTGTGTTGGAAAATTTTTGTTTTTTCAGAATTTCCCTCCTTCCACCATAAAAATCTTAAAAAGGGTCTGTCCTTTTCATTTAAACTAATTTGTAAAAAGGCTTTTCTTATGTCTGATATTACACCAATTTTCCTCAATCGGAACCGATTTATCAATGAAGGGATGAGTTCTACTAAATTGGGGCCTTTCAACAAGCAATCGTTAATAGATGGTGAGCCTTTTTCCCTCGCTGATCCATCGAAAACAGGACGTATTCGAGTTGTGGAATTTTCTTTTATGACAGCTCTGTGTGGCAGAAAAAATTCAGGTTCCGTTCCCGGAGTTGATTCGACCTCCTCAATAATACCCTCTTGAAGCCACTCATTAAATACTGATTCATAGGCAGTCAAATTGCCAGATTTCTTTAATGAATCTACGCAGTTTTTTAATCTACGTTCTGAAATTTTCCGAGCACTGGGGAGAGGGGGGTGACCTACAATCCATGGCAGACTAACCTGATATCGCCCTTCGTTATTTATTTGAATATTTTTAGTAAAATGCTCTTTTACAGCTTCTTCGAGTTCTAAACTGGATCCTTTATCACCTGGATCAAGAATTCCTAAAGTGTCTAATCGCCATAAATCCGTTAATTTTGCTTCATTTACATGTAACGATAAAACTACTTTCGTAGAATCGTTATATTCATTAGTTTTACCAATCAATGTCCACCCTAGTTTGGTATGGATTGCAGTTAAATCACTATTCAAGGATTTTATTTTTCCTGTTACTAATTTCCCATAGATATCAGCTCCGATAAGTAAACTTATTTCCTGTTCATTTTTAATTTTTGGAATCCCTGTATATGTACCATAATCTGAGAATTTTATCCCATTTCTTCTAGCTTCTTTAATCCAAGGCCCATATTTTATTTTAGGAACTTCAGTACATATTTTGTCTTGATCATAGACATCGAAATTGCAATTGAAAGTGTTCTGTAAGTTACTTAAATATATTTTATATCGTTTATGAACATGTGTCTCTTGAATACCCCCAAACAAACTATGAACCATATTTTCTTCTCCCACCGCTTCATATCCCATACGATTAATAATATCTTTCGTTAAATAAGACCGTTGGCTGCCAGAATCAATCAAACATCGCACTAACATTTGTTTATTTTTATCCTTTAATTCTAAGCGGACAGTTAAAGTCTGCATTAACACTTCACGATTACAAGTTTTGTTTGATAATGACGCACTTTCCTTATTTTCTGGCGCATTTTCTTTTTCAGGACACATAATTCTATAATGTCGTTTTAAACAAGCGTTGCATTTAACATATTTTCTGCAATTTTTAGCAACGTGCCCCAGCTTGAGACAAACGAAGCAACATCCAAACTGCTTCAAAGATTCTTTTTTACCCTGTAACGATTTATTTTTAAATAATTCGCATTCAATCAATAAATGTTTCTCTTTACATTCTAGACATCGAATCTGTTTAGAAAATGAAACACTTTCATTGATCAAACCAGAAGCAGTCGGAATATTTTTTGACGCCTGTTTTTCTCGCACCTGCTTCCCAGACATAGTGTCGACATTCGAAGAATCTTGATTGCAGATTAAAAACGCAGTTCTTTCACGTGAAATAACTTCCAATTTTAGAAAATCTATTATTTCCGCAACTTTCAATTCTTCGTCATTTCCACATTTTTTTTGTTATCTGTAATACTATGTCAGACGGTAATAATTTAATTAGAATAGGTGCGAGCAGCGCAGAATATTTTTCAATCTCTAATCCAAGAGATTTCAAATTTCTGATTTCGGTTTCACAAATATCCAGTAATCTGCGTAATGCATAAACATCACTGGATTTCTTTACTGAATTAAGCGATAACAGTTTATTGAGATGTGAATTAATAACTAAATGTTTTTTGCCGAATCTTTCTTTTAAAGTCTCTATAGCCGATAAATAGTTGCTATTAGTTAAACTATAGCCTTTTATCGAACTAGCTGCATCTGAAGTTAGATATGACTTCAAATAATTGAATTTTTCGACATCCGATAAATCTGTATTTTTATGAATCGTAGATTCGTATTGGTCCCAAAATCTTTGCCAATCTGAAGGATCGCCGTTAAATTTTTCAATTACGAGTTTGGGTAAATTTATGCGAATGGATTCTAAACCCCGAACTACGATTCTTTCTTCAGAATTATTTACTGTTGTAGTAGAAACATTTAAACTAGATTGAGATTCTAATTTCGATTTGGCTCGTTTAACTTTCGTTTTTAAAATAACTAAATTCGAATTATATTCATCACATTTTAATACCTCAGCTTCTATCTCGTCTATTTTAAGGTTTTTCTGAATTTCAGAATCGAGATATTGAAGCTCTTTTTCCTTCAATTCTAACTCAGCGAGAAATTGTTCTAATGTCTCTTCATCGGAACTGTTTTCTGAAATTGCCGCCTCTATTTTATTCGTTAATTTAGTAGTTTGTGATCTGACAGTAGTGCGTTTCGCTTTATTAATTGCATCCATTATTTTAAATCAATATTCACTATTAATTTATCGAATAAAAATATTGCAATTATCTCATATTCAAAGCACTACGAAACTACAATAACGATATTTCTGATTCAATTTATTTCTAGGCAGTCCCTGTTCGGGCGCCAAATGACGTGTAATCACAAGATAAATTATTACACAGTTCAAAAAATAGGATAAGTAAAATTACTCACCCTTCCAAGGTAGGACGCCTTCTTAAGAATCAGGAGTTTCGATTTTAAATAGAGACGGTCATTTTGTGGATTTTTAAATACAAGACATGATGAAGAGACTCTGGTACAAATTTCTAGTACTTTAATTCACACCTATTTACATTCTTCTATTTACATTATATACAACATTAATTAAATTGAATTTAAGACATTCGTTCTTATTTCGCGGTAAAACCGACATCGTTCACTCAAGTTACTTCTCAGAATAATAATAAAGTCTCTGAGTTGCCAAATGACAAAAACAAAAGTTTCTTTTAGCAATGAAAAAAAATGTTCATGGAGGCAAATGTTTAGAGTCTATGCACACAAAAAAAATGTCCAGTTCATGGAATTCGGTGTTTTGCGACAATATATATATATATATATATATATATATATATACCTTTTTGTACTGAAAGCTACCTAAAATTGCTAATGAAATTACTCATGTACGTTATAAAGTATCAGTCAAATTTAACTGAGAAATACCAGTAGAAAATCTCTAAAAATATAAAATACTTCGAATATTTGGCGCAAAAAACGCGATTTGGCGAGCAACACTTTTTTCGCGCCAAGCGATTTTAATGCATACGAAAATTCCTGTTTAATGAGTATTTAAATGCGCAGTACTTTGTGAATTTAAATTTAAACGATCAAATAGTCTATTGATTTTTCTATAAGATTATTTTTCATTATTGTTTACGAATGCTATATCGAAGTTCCGCAGGAAATTTTTTATTTCACATATATATTTTCATATGTGATTTTAATTTTTTCGGACAAGAATATTCTGTAACTTTTTCAAGTTTTTTGAGTATGCGCTTTTAGAGACCTTCCTTGTTAGTAAAAATCGTGACCAATGCGCATGCGTCAAGTTCTTCTTCCGGGATGTCCACTCTCAATAAAGTGAACGATTCACCGTAGAAAGTGAAGTGCTCGGCGCCATGTTGACCGATAACCACGTCCGTGTCGCTGGAAAACGCTGCTAATCATTTAATCAGCTGAGGGCTTTTCTTTTCCAGAAACGAAGCGGTGATTCTTTAAGATTGATGATTCATATTGTCGATCGTTCGATGGCGTTGGCAAGTTTCAAGTCTAACTTGGCGCACGCAGAATACCAGAAATTTCTTGCAGAAATCTTCTCCTTTTTTAAAATCTGAATTTCTTAATATCCGTAAGAATTTTTTGTTATTTCAGGTTTGAGAAATCTGTTTTAGATGATAGAAACTTTCTATAGGATGTGTAGAGATGCTTTTTTTTAACGCTACTACTTCTGCGATTAGAATTCTGCGATTAAATAAAGCGAAGGTCAAAACCAGTGGTACAAAAAATAAGAACCTGTACGCACCCTGTTCTAGTTAGGCCTCTAATATTAACGTTTGTATTCACGCGTTGCTATCCTCGTTTTAAAAGTGTTTTCGGTAAAATAAATAAATCTGAATGCTACCAAAAAATTATATTCTATATAATGCTAAAAAAAGAATACCAGAAATTAGAAATTCCTAAGCACTATACACATATATATATTTTTTTGGTAAAATTAAATTGTTTTCTTATACAGAATTTTCTTTTAATTAATTACTTTTTGTAGAGTAGCAACTTTCTATCCAATAAAAGTGATCCACGAAGTGATCCTACTTATTGCATATTGGTCGGAATGTATTTTTTAACACTGTGTTAGGAGTCTTGGCATAAAATACTGCTCTAACATTAGGGTGTTTACATTGCTCCTGTAAAGAATTGATTTTCGTCATTCATGTGTTTATATGTGTGGTCCAAGATTTCCCGTGAGAAGATTTTAGAAGGATTATTTCTAGCACATTTTCTCACGTCGGTGTTATCAGGGCCTGATTATCCAATAGGCACGTGAAGCACATGCTTCCCCTCTAAAATTTAAAAGGGGCCCCAAAATGACTGTAAAGAGGGCTCTTCAATTCCCATTTTCATTTTTTCTACATTGTATTTTAAATTTTTTGGGAAAAAAAAAGTTTGCTTAATTGAAGAGGAAGTACACGCACTACTTCACGAAACTTATTTAAAAGGAGAAATATGTATGTCATCAATAATATTTTAATTAATCATACAGCATCCTGATGTGTCTGTTAGAAACCACCTCGGAAATTGAGCATACAGCTGTATAATAAAATACATCTGACTAAATATATGTGTAGTGTACACAGGGAACATAAAAAAACTGTTTAATAAAATATAGGTGACCTCGGTGAAGCTACTCTCGGTAATAATATTAGTATCATTGGTGAGTTTTCATGAATGAAAAATATTAAGAAAACTTTTGCCAAAAGGAAGGGGGCCCCCAAAATGATACCGTGCTTCCCCTAGATTCAGAGGTTAATCGGGCCCTGGGTGTTATTTTGAAGTGGTGCGAAATGCCGAACTTCTTTGTGAATCAAGAGTAGCTCTGAGACAGTGATGGATAGCCAAGATCTCCCAAGACGAAACTCTTTGCTTTAATACTTACCGCATCCCGTGAGAAAATAGCATCTCCGTGGGAAAACGAATGTAACACGACTTATGTCCACTGTTATGGAAAAACCAATAACGGACTAGTTTTGAATGGGGAGGCCGCTTCCCAGAGGTGCTCAGACGATGAGTGGCCCCAACATGTCCCTCCTCTGACCTGATCCGCTCCCCCTGTGAAAATCCTGAGCGAGAGAATTTGGAGTTGGACAATCAGTTTGAGAAATGAAACGAAAAGTGTTGTTTCTGTCTGAGGAGAGAATGGGAAGCGCCAAGTTTCTCAACAGCGGAAATAGACGCTGGAGAGGTGCCATACCTCTATTGGTGATACTCCGAGTATCAAGGAAAAACCCCCGACAGGGAAAGGGATGGATTGCCCGTGGATTTGTACACTATACCGACAACAAGCCGTTAATCGATGAATTTTAACAATTGAGTCTGAACTTTATCTGATGAAACATAATCATTATGCTGAGGACCTTTAAATATAATTCATTTAATTCAAAATGCTGTGTTACCATATCTTTTACTTCCATTTACTTCTTTTTTACTTTTTTGCCATTTCATTGCCAATATTTTCAATGTAATGCCTATATTTTTGCAATATTTTGTGTTTCATTCGAAATTTTTCCAATGCGAAGCCAATATATATGTGTTATATCGGGATTTTATAGCAAATATTTCCAATTTAAAGCTAACATTTCTATAATAGTGGAATTTCATTGCAACTATATCGAATGTAAAGACAATATTTAACCAATAGTGGTAAATTATCTTATATCATGAGAGACGGTAGTATCTCCAGCAAAAAACCGAAAACCGAAAGCTCAAAACCGAAGATTCCATCACTCTTATGTATACAGCTAGAAGGACATCAAATGAAAATTGAAACGCCGACATTTAATATCTCAGCAAATATAAGACATATCGTTCTGATTTTTTCACATTAGTCTTATATCTCCGGTCTAACTCTATTCTGAAATTTATACATTTATACATGCAGTATATTTTGACATTTGGAAGTCCATTTTTAAGTAAAATGGGGGTATGTCTTGGTGTAATGGATAAATACCCGTTTTCTCCAAAACGGCTCGGACGATTTTTTTAAAATTAATATATTATATTAATCGGTTTTCGATGAAGCTAATAAGACTATGCGTGAAATTAGGAAAACTCTTGTTTTCTATACAATCCAGTTTTAAAATCGGACTCTTTTCCTACACGTTTTTCCATAGATTATCATTAGACTTTTTACCCCTTTTTTCTGCGATCAGCGTATGCCAAATAATCGCTTCACGAATACAGTTAAGACTTCTGCATGTAGGAGGTAAATTTATTAATTTTTTTTAATGCGAAAACTGTTAATTATATGCTTCTAATGTTTAATATATATGTATTATATTAAACTAGCAAAACCCGCGGCTTTGTTCGCGTAATTCTTGAAAAATGCCAAGTGGTATTCGTTGGCCTATTTTCATTAGATGAAATTTTACTGCCACAGATAATTCAGAAATTACTAATTAAGCCACACTCATGTCGAAAAAAAAATCGAAAGTTTAGAACGTTTTTCGTTCTTTTACCCCCCCCCCTTCTCTGTGGTAGCGTCACCGATATAAAATATAGCCTATTTTACAGCAGGGACTGTTACCATCAATTCGCCCCCATCACTTTTGAAAATGGTTCTGTAGTTCTAGAGATTCCATAGAAATTGTAATTTAGAATGTTTTTAGACCGTTTTTCGCTCATCTCACCCTTTTAAATTTCGAATTTTTTTAGAATTTGTTCTTAGAGAGCATTTACATCATATAAATAACTACCATGCCAAATTTCAAGTTTCTAGTTCCTTCAGTAGAAAAAAAATCGAAATTTTAGAACGTTTTTCGTTCTTGTACCTCCCTGTGGTTGTGGCACCGACATAAAATATAGCCTATGTTACGGCAGGGACTGTTACCATTAATTTTCCATCATCACTTTTGAAAATGGTTCTGTAGTTCCAGTGATTCTACAGAAATGGAAATTTATAATGTTTTTAGAACGCTTTTCGCTCATCTCATCGTTTTAAATTTCGAATTTTTTTAGAATTTGTTCTTAGAGAGCATTTACATCTTATAAGTAACTACCATGCCAAATTTCATGTTTCTAGCTCCTTCAGGATAAAAAAAATCGAAATTTTAGAACGTTTTCTGCTCTTGCATCCCCCCTGGGGGTAGTGGTACCGACATAAAATATAACCTATGTTGGAGCAGGGACTGTCACCATCTTTTTTGAAAACGGTTCTGTAGTTCCAGAGATTCCACAGAAATTGTAATTTAGAATGTTTTTAGAACGTTTTTCGCTGATTTCACCCTTTTAAATTTCGAATTTTTTTAGAATTTCTTCTTAGAGAGCATTTACTTCTTATAAGTAACTACCATGCCAAATTTCATGTTTCTAGCTCCTGCAGTAATAAGAAAAATCGAAATTTTAGAACGTTTTTCGCTCTTGCACCTCCCTGGGGGTAGTGGCACCGACATAAAATATAGCCTATGTTGGAGCAGGAACTGTCACCATTAATTTGCCACCATCACTTTTGAAAACGGTTCTGTAGTTCCAGAGATTCCATAGAAATTGTAATTTAGATTGTTTTTAGAACGTTTGTCGCTCATTTCATCCTTTTAAATTTCGAATTTTTTTAGAATTTGTTTTTAGAGAGTATTTACATCTTATAATTAACTACCATGCCAAATTTCATGTTTCTAGCTCCTTCAGTATAAAAAAAATCGCAATTTTAGAACGATTTTCGCTCTTGCACCCCCCTCCCCCCCCCGTGGGTAGAGACACCAACATAAAACATAGCCTATGTTGGAGCGGGGATTGTCACCATCAATTCGCTTTTGAAATCGCTTCAGTAGTTCCAGAAATTACCACCCCCCCTCCCCCTTCAAACAAAAAAACAATCTTTACTTCATTATAATACAGTAAAACCTGTGTAAGTTGACCACTTGCGGTGCCACACTTCAGTGGTCAACTTAGAGAGGTGGTCAACTTATAAAGGGTGATGATCAATTTACTTTTTTTTAACGTAATATTCATACCATATCATTCTTTACCACAAAAATTTAAATTATTGACAGGGCTTTAAAATAATATTGTATTATCATGCATATTTCTAACACCTTATAAGAGAAAAGATTATCTACAAGAATGAATTAATGATTTTGTATCAATTTTAAAATCAATTTATACTACTATTTATTTAAATAATCAATCAATATACAGCCAATTAGTGATTCTTCAAACTATACTAGTTTAACTACACATAATTTATATAAAAAACACGTGTTTTTTTCACATGTTAAGATACATACACATTCTAAAATTTAAGTTTGTCCTTTACATTACCTATTTGTCCATGAAAAACTCTGTTATTGTAGTTTGACGCTTGTATTGTAGTTGGACTTTACATCAGCCCAATGCTTTTCAATGCAAACATGCAGATCCATTATCTTTTCAGAAGCTGCTTATCAGAAGCATAGCACATTAGATTTTGTACGCAGTCTAAAGATTCTGAAAAAGTTAAAGGTGTCTTCCTTGTGTTTTCATTAACGATCTCCTCTTCACTGTCTTCTTCTTGATTATCTTCTATTTCTAGAGGTTTTTTTCATATTTGATAACATATAAGCAGCTATGTCCTCTGCATTCTCTTCAACTTCTTCGTGCACAATGATGTCATTGTCAAATGAGAGAAACGATTTTTCATCGACCAGCTCTTGCTGAATACTTACTGGCAAAGTTTGAATATCACTCTTCAAACAAAAGTCAGTCTCTTCTTCGTTCAATATTTCATCCACACTTTTAGATCCTGCTTTATAAAATGATTTGGAAATAGTTGAAGAAGATAAGTTTTTCCAAGAATCATTAAGCCAGCGAATTGCGTCCAAAACATTTACTGATTTAGTAAAGTCTGAAACATCATTGCAGTGTTCAATTTTTGTAATGAGACCCATCAACATTAGTTTACGATAATGCAACTTAACTGCACCAATAATGCCTTGATCTGGAGGTTGCACGAGTGACGTTAAATTTGGAGGCAAAAATACTCTTTCAATATTGGTGAAAGATTTGGAAATTTTATGACTGGATACATTGTCAATAAATAAAATCATTCTCCTACCCTGTTTTTTCATTTGGAAATTAATATCGCGAAGCCATTCTTCAAAAATGGATGAATTCATCCAGGCTTTTTTATTATATTTCCATGTCACAGGTAGAATCTCAACTTTAACACCGTTTCTTTTAAAAGCACGAAGGTTAGCAGTGTTTCCAATTACAACAGGTTTCAATTTTTCCCCTGTGACACTACAGCAAAGTAAAACAGTTAGTCTTTCTTTTGGCATTTTGCCTCCAAAACATTTTTCATTTTTTGATACAAGGGGTTTTGTTGGCAATTGACGGAAAAACAGCCCTTTTTCATCTGCATTGAACTTGTTTTCAGGAGGATAATCTTTCGCAATTTCAGTTAATTTTGCTTTCCAGTCTTCTGCAGCATTACAATCTGCTGAAGCAGATTCACCACAAAGAGTACGGAAATTTATATTGTTTCTTGATCTGAAGGATTCTGGCCATTCATTACTTGCATTAAATTTCAGAAATTCCCAATTCATTTGCAATATCTTTAGCTTTAGCTTGTAGCATAGGTCCTGAAACTGGAATATTTTTGGAACGACATAGCTTAAGAAACTCCCAAACTGCCAGATTAATTTCTTCATTTGATGTTTTTCTCAATTTTCTTTTTCTATCACCACTACAGTTCTCTAACCACAATTTAGTTATTTATTCCCCATTCTTTGATATGTTAGACACTGTAGTTTTGGAAATTCCATATCTATCAGCTAATTTTCTCTGGCTTTCTTCTTTTCTAATTAAATTTAATATTTAATATTTTTTATCATTTGAGAGTTCAACTAATTTTCTTTTTGCAGCCATTTTAGGTTAACAAAATCTTCCTTGTTAAACAGCAATTACAAAATATAAATGCCTTGTACTACTTCTACACCAAGTTTACTGGATGAAAATAATAATCCTTCTGTACTATAACACAGCTCTAATGTAACTCATCACAAATACTTTTCTTAACTGGGTTGTTACAATTGCCACAAACTATTGCAACTGGTGGAAATAATTCTGCTTACCAACTAAAACTAACACCTAGGGCTATTGAAAGAAGGGAAGGAATGATAAGAGAATGGAAAATAGGAAAGAAATCTAGAATCAAAGAATGGGGGAGGGGCTGGGGGGGGGAGTTGAAAAGCCAAATCCACAAGAGCAACAATGTAAGAATAGATAAGCCTGGAATTATTTTCCTACACCTATCATTACTAAAAGCATTTCCGGGGTTAATACTATTTCACCCTTTTAGAAATTCTAGTTAAAAAGAAAAAAAAATAGAAAAATACTTGGAGAGTTACTTTTTTTTAATTCATGATTTGTTAGCTTTTTGGGTGGTCAAGTTATAAAGGGTTTTGATTGGCATTTTATAATAGTTCTAGTCAAATCTGAATAATTTCAGTGGTCAAGATACAAGATAGACAGGTGGTCAGGTTACAAAGGGTTTGTCTTATAGTTTTGTATAGGATAAATTTGGTTCCCCACGACAGAGGTCAACATAGACAGGTGGTCAACTTACAAGGGTGGTCAACTTTACAGGTTTCACTGTAAATGTAAACAATAATCATTTTAAAAAGACGAGATATCAAGACATAAATTAGTTTGGATTTTCGTCAGCAGAAATATTCGAATAAAAACTGCGCAAAAACTATAAATTTTCACGCAATATTCGAAAATGTAAATGGAATTTATTAGGAAAATATCAAAAAGTTCAAAGATGCAGAATTCATAATTCTGCATACAACTTATAACGCGACAAATATATAAAATTTGTTAAAAAAGGTAAAAAGTCACAGGAGAGGACAGAACACCCATCAGCGGTTCTCAAAGCGCGAACGCTACCACGGAGCCACGGAGACCATTCCCGGGACCGCGAAGTAATGGCATTTGAAATGCATGCTGAACTTTAACCCGAAATTTCTCGAAAACTAAAGCCCATTTGAAGGAAACCTTTGACCTGAATAGTTAGGGGTATGATCCCTACAACATACTTTTAAAATCATCAAAATCTGTGCGCATCATGTTTGGCGGTCCCCTTGTAAGGAAATTCAAGTCCATTTAGGGAATTCTTTCTTATTTCTAGGGAATTTTCAAAATACAGAACCAAAATCTAGGGAAAAGAGGAATTTTTATTATTCTGTGTTTTTCTGAGAATGAACTTGAGAAAATGATAAATGTGACGTGTAAGATGAATGAACAAGGAATTAGGAAGTAAAAGGATGGGAGAAATTGTCTTTAAGCAACTCTTTGGTTAACGGAGAGGTAGGGGGAGGAGTTTCCGAAATAGTAATCTCGCACCCCCCCCCCCCCCATTTTTCGTTTCTCGGAATCCAGTATGGTTAATAAATGGTCACCACCTGGACCCACAGTTGTTAATTGCTCCAACTAAGGACACTGCATATTTTGTCACCCATCCTCTTAGAATTAGAATAGAAAAATCATTTGTAGATTTCAGCATCTCGATTGTCATCACTAGAAACTTTTTAAAGTGATATTACCCCTCATATGGCCCTTCATTTGGAGAAAGTGGAGGAAGAGCGGCGGAATCTGTTTTTTCTTTCTTCTTGGAGTATTTTCAAGTAAAACCAAATAAATCATCCATCTGATTTCTTTTGTTAGAAAACCCCATATTACGAGCATAGGGATGACATAATTATACCCGTAATGAAGTATACTACTATGTATAATGTATGTAAAACAGAAGAATGTTAGATGAAAAGATGTGCTAAAAAATGAAACATCGTGATAATATAATTTTTTTTTTTAATTCTATAACTTTTAAGTATTAGTCACTCACAACAATAACGAGCATTTCTCCCAAATTCTCAAACTGGTATTTTATTCCAGTTTCTTTTTTCTTATTCAATGATTTTTATTATTATTATTATTATAGTTGGGTTCTTATCGCAAATAATTTAAAAAAAGGTTTACACCAGTCAAGTACTATCTGAGAATAATAAAGGGCAATGTCTTATAAGAAAGTGTAAAATTTATTTAAAGGATATCCATGCCTTTTAACATAATTTGTTGATTTTGTTTTATCAGAAATTATTCTTTAGTGAACAATAAATTTCCCACAATCTCAAACTATTAGTATTAATTTACAGATTATATGCCAGATACCTATTAGTATATTTTTGTTGCATCTGTACTCCGCCCTAGCTGTTTTTTATGTTTAAACTCCGCCCATCGTCATTATGATATGTATTCGTTTCAAAATAAAAGTATCAATGTAGAAAATCTAGTTTATAAAGTAGGCGGAGCATCGTCTACGTGGTACGATTTGAATACAGATGTAAATTGTATTAATATTATTTGAGAAAAATATCTAATTTTTAAATATTGCAAACAGCATCTTAATCATTGCACCATATTCCATGAATTTGCAATATGTTTTAGGGGTACTAAAGAATTATAATTTGGTAGATTTCTTACAATTTTTTTCGGTAAGTTGTGTAAAAACGATGATACGTATTCTAGAAAGATTAAAAACGTACCCATGTAAAAGCATTTCTTTTTTAACACATATTTGTGTGTGTTAAATATTCCTTATGGTTGATCATGTCATATATATTTGTTTAGCTTCAAGTTGTGCGATAGGTATAGTATCACATGTAAATATTTACAAATATATATTAAAAATATTTAAAAAGGAAGAAGGGAATTATTTAGGGCGGAGCTACACATTATTTCGATTTTTTTCTCTATAGACCTTGCCTTTCTTTTCTGTTTATGTTTCTTTTACCAATAACTATGCAAACAAAATCACTTTTGTTGCTGCCATCTGCTATTTCTTTTTATATGTTTATATTGTCATATAAAACAGTGCCAGCCAATCAAAATACCGTATTCTTCCTAAGTCACGTGACTTGAGAATCGAG
Source organism: Maratus michaelseni (assembly GCA_963931845.1). Classification (NCBI taxonomy): domain Eukaryota; kingdom Metazoa; phylum Arthropoda; class Arachnida; order Araneae; family Salticidae; genus Maratus; species Maratus michaelseni. The sequence goes on along the minus strand of OZ007587.1, from coordinate 387,123,863 downwards.
AGAATTTTACTTTCATAGTCTAGGGAAAAAACTAAAATTAATCTGAGAATGCTGCCAATGATACTAATATTACTCCCGGGAGTAGCTTAGCCAAAGTCATATATGTTTCATTTCACAGATTTTTTTTTATGTTCCCTATATACTTCAGATATATTCAGTAAATTTAGCTGTATGCTCAATTTCCCGGGTTGTTTCTAACAGACACACCAGGATGCTATATGATTAATTAATCTCCTATTGATGACATTTATATTTCACTTTTAAATAACTTTAATGAAATAGTGCTTGGATTTCCTTTTGGATTAAGCACACTTTCTTTTCCAAAATAATTAAAAAACAATGTAAAAATGGGAATAAGAGAGACATACTCATTGTCATTTTGGCGCCACTTTTAAATTTTTAAGGGGAAGCATATGCGTCACGTGCCTTTTGGATAATCAGACCCTGCTATATTTTTCCATTATAAGTCCGTCCGCATTTCAAATATTCATTAAACATCAATAAAAATTGAGGCTTGTTTATATATATATATAGCGCTTCATAAAATTTGTCAATGAGTCTTTAAAAAAAAAATTTTTTTTTTTAAATAATTTATTGCCCCAAAACTTCAAATTATTTACCAAATATTATGGTGCAAACCGAACTTCGATACTACAGTTTGTTATTTTTTTAAGATATCTTGAAATCTGAGGTTATTTATGGGTCTCATTCATTTTTTATCTTCTAATACTACATTAAAAAAAAAGACTTTTTCGCAAGCCTTTGATGCAAATCGCACTCCTATATGTTAATTTGTTAAGTTTTCTTTGTGAATTTTCGAAATGTGAAGGTTTTTATGAGGCACCCTATATATGAGGGTAAATTGCGGCGCCTACCACGGAATATTTGATACAAGAAAATTGGTCAACTTTTACAGATGTGCGTTATACGCCGGGTATGAAATTGGAAGTATAAAAATTAAATGTAAGAATTGAGATTTCCATATTAATGAACAGGGGTTAACCCGTTGGGGACGAGCGACACGTACACGTGACGCATAAGATGCTCAGAATCTTTCATTATTCCCACCAGTTAATTTTTATTGTAAGCTTTGCCTTATTTAAGCATAGCATTTCTGCGATTCAATTAGGCGCAAATTTCTGTTTTGAAAAACTGGTGGTAAAAGATTAAAAATTCTGTAAAAGACGCTCGTCGCGAAGGGGGTAAGAGAAGGCGGCATAATTATTTGAATGAACATGCTTTGTGAAGATTCGTGCGGATGTCCTCACATTGCCTTTGTTTATCTTTTAATGTTTGTACTAGTTATTCTTATCTGTATAGTACAGGTCTAATATCCTTGATAATTCATGTAACAGAGCTTTAAAAATAGTGCCCTACCTGAAGTAAAACTAAGTGTTGAGTTAAAAGTCATTTGTTTGAACTACAGTTCTTTATTCAAAGTAAACTTAATCTTCATTTGAAACTGTTAAAAACACATTCAGATTTATTTTTAATTCAGAGCAAACTTGGATAAAAACGATTCTTCATAAGTGGAAAAATATCTTACTTAAACAAAACTTAATTTCAGATTAAAATGGAGTTTTAAAACAATCTATTGAAATAAAATTAATTCATAAAAACAACTTAAACTTTCTGTTAAATTATAATTAAAACTTATTTAAAAACTCTGTAAACTTAAATTACATTACTGTAAACTGAAGTTAATCCAGTTATAAAAGTAACATAACTAATTCAGTTCAAAATCAAAAGAAAAACACTACAGAAGCGAAACTCCTGCCTCAAACCGTTGAAAAACATTTATACTCTCTGAAAAACGAAAATGAGGAGATTCTCCTTTAGCAAAAGGGTATGTTCCGCAACAGTCGAAGTCGAATACGGAACAACCAATGCCATCCAGGGGCGTAACTTGAAAATTTTATTGGGGGGGGGGGGGGGACCTGACATTGGCGCCCTTTTATAATTTTCATTTTCACCTCCCGTAATATCGTCACCACCCGTGCTTATCATCATGTCTTTTATGTCTAATTCGTCTTCTGTGATGCTTTTTATAAACATTAAACCTGATTAATCTTTTCACCTTTCAAACACATTTTGCACTGTTGATATGTTTATCTAATGTAGATGCATATAAATATATATTTTCTAAAATAAGTATGCCACTTTCAGTTATTATTTTACTGTCAACTACATTTAGTTAAGAAAATTGCATAGTTTCTGCAAGAATTTCCAGCTTATATTTATGACAAATTCCATAAACATTAAACAGATAGTAATATCAATACTTAAAAAATGAACATGATTTAGTGCAGAGAAAAGCAACCAATAATGAAGAAAAATATTACCACAATGATGGGAGTATAATGATGTGGGGATGTAAGATTCCAAGTGGTAAGATTGTGCAGAATTGATGATATTTTGAATCTGTATTATTAGTTAAATGATCAAAACAAAATTTTAAGGAAAAAAAAAAGGAGCTTAGAAACTAGATTTATCTGTGACTTTTTGAAAGTAATTAAACATTCATCATTAATTCAAAACAGTATAGTAAACAATCTATTATAAGGCTCAGAGATGGATTTTAACAATCTCCTGGGCCCCTAGGCTTGGCTGTTTTACGCTTTTCTTGCTCAAAATTATATGTGCTATCACTTCTGATTCAAATCATTCACACATTTTTATAGATATTTAACGCAATTCTAAGAAAGTATGTAATTCTTTTGCATAAAATTTCTTTAAGAAAAAAAAATTACAGTAATTTTATTTTTATATAGAATTTTCTCTAACACCCCTACAAAGAAAGTTTTCTTACTTTAGTTATTTAATAATGAATTTTACTACAATAACTTTCATATTAAACATTAGTTACAATTTTGTTTTAATATTGCACATTACTGGGTGTTTTTTTTTTTGTTTGTTTTTTATCAAATTTTTTTTTTCACAGAACCGTTAATAATTAAATGTGTATCCATTGAATGTAGTACATACTGTTTTTTTATACATTATTACTAGACGGTTTAGTTTTTAGTTACTTTATTTATGAGCATAAATATGTCTTGATTCTTTTTTTAGAGGAAAAAGATCTGCTTATTGAACAATTAATAATAATTAAAGATCAATAAGTTTTAAAACATGTAGGTGTTACAAAGGACTTCACAAAAAATCGGAAGGATTTCTCAGCGCCAGGCCTTTAGGGCCCCTAGGTTTCAGCCTACTCAGCCTGTTTGATAATCCGCCTCTGATAAGGATAAAATACAATGTACTGTACATTCTGGAAAGTTTGCCGTACGCAACATTTGGCAGACATTAATCGATTTCAATACATTTGAGAATAAGCAAGATACGACAAAAGCCTTTAAAAGCACACTGAACGCAAACATGGCACGGCATGGGACCCTTATATTTATGCTATGTTGTTGTTGGCGTGTCAGAGAAAGTGCCAAGGCACTTCTCTGAAAGAGGGGGTGCCAGAGCCTCAAGGGAGGTTGGACTTCTAGAGCTGGTCTCCTAATTTTGAACCAATTACAGATGAGAGACCTGCACCTGGGATTGGCACTTATGCCATGTAATACGCTTAAATAATTTTTATGCGGGTATCTCTTATGGTTGCTATTCCAATTAATTCTTTTTTATTTGTAGCATATTCATGAAGTCAGTTTTATTCATAAGTGCATGAAATTTGCAAGCATTCTATTGAGGTACGATGAAATGGGAACAACATATTTCTATAAAGCAGATGATAATTTAGAAAATACTCTCAATTTTGACATTTTGAACCGAATTAAAGCAAACGTGAAACAACAATCAAGATAAAACAAACAGAGAAAGGGTGTGTTGTGGCAGGGCCAAACTTTTAGTTTTTAACACGGACCGGGCCGGACCAAGATAGCTTTCGTTCGTGCCGCGGCGACTGCAGCCCTAGAGATTTCGACCCATGCAGACCTCCAGACCACATCCACCCTCTATGAGCCGTTCTAACCGAATCTACTCACTTATAATTATTTATACTTTCTTTCTACTACCAAAGGTGACCAACAATTACTCATAGAAAAAGGAAATAATTGTACTTCTAATGTTTGAATTACACTTCACAATTACTATTTCGCAATTGATTACAATTCCTGTTTTCAGAAATTTCTCTTTCGCGTGTATGAATTTCTTTTGTTAGGATATGGAGGTACTAACAGTTCTAAAATAAATGTCATATACAAATGCTGCATGTTAAAAGTAACTTACTTTGTATTTCCTATCGAAAATTATGTAACTCAATGCAAGAGGCCTCGGCTGCTTTGCAAGCAAAGCAACCTTACAGCATCGTCTTTACAATGCAGGTCTATGGGAAAATCGCCAAGGAATGGGTTTATCGCCAAGTTGGCGATGGTTTTGGCGACTTATTTTTGTCGCCAAATTTGGCGATATATCGCCAAATGTCGCCAAGTTGGCGACATTTTGTGCCCCTCCCCTTATACCTGTGCATTAAGGTCCTTTCCCGCTTGAGGTTCTCTCTCGAAAGTTGAAGTACTTTCTGGTAAGTTCTGGACATCCGAAGCTCTCAAAAATTCTAGAATGATGTGTAAAACCTATATAAGGGCCAGCTGGGATCTCCACGGAGTTCAGTTCACTATCATCTGTGATTGAATTCACACGAGAGGCTTTTGCTTTGAGACTGTGTTGTCTATGAGCGATTTCGTATTGAATACGCTATATTGTTCTGTGTGAAATTTTGCTGTGCTGTTATTAGATTTAAAAAATTACTGAATTTCTGTGTTTTGAGAAGATATTTGTGTTCTTATTGAACTGTTTAGAGTAAATAAAGCTTGCTGATTGTTTCTATATATTGGCATCAATCCTTTCGAACCCCGAGCGCACAACAGTATTTACATTTAATATAAAGTACTTGTACAATTTCTTGTAACTACTATTCAAACCCTTTCTTTATGGGTGCCTGACGACGCCCTAAAAAAATTACTATTTCAACATATTGAAGAACCATTCTAATTCCCCTCTAGACATATCCACTTTTGTACACTTTTCTTATACTAACAAGGGTGACCAACAACTACTGAAATAAGAAGGAAATAATTGTACTTTTAAGAATTCTGTTTACACTTACTGTCCCGCAATCGATTACAATTCCTGTTTTCAGAATATTCTCTTCCATCTGTTCAAAATTTTTATGGTTTTTTTTACAGTTATTATACTTTTAAATGCTTTTTATTGTATTCTCACGCTAAGCATATCATAAAGATTTCTTTGCAGAAAAGGTGATGGATATACCTGTAAAGCGTAAAATACATTTCGAAACTATAGGTGTGCGATATAGAGCGAGGCGGGCTATATGCCGGAAACGGAAACTACTAAATTCTACTCTTTAATGTTTACATATACATAAGCCGTACTCAAAATGAGGCGACTTATAGACTGGATGTGATGCGAAATTTAATCATAGTACTTTAACAGTAAGATTTACTATAAACATTTTATCGCAATATTTTTCCGGTATGAGATTTTGAATACTTTGAAACACAATCCAGTATTTCAAATGAAAATGTAACTCAAGAGTTTAACTGCAACTTTTGTCTATCTATTTATTTATTTATGTTTTTAATAGAAAGAGTTAGCTATAGCTTAAATTTCAGAATTTAAGATACAACGTCCCACCACATTTACCAGTTTAGCTCTTTGTTATTGTCTCAGTGTAGTGTTAGTAATGTCTTATTCTTGTACCAAGCACTTCATGGACAGTGTTTTTAGATTTGAGGTTAAGAATTTAGACTTGTAATCTTGAGATTGCAGGTTGTGTCCTTACTGGTGGTGTTCTTTACAAGAATTTTTGTTTTGATCTTTTTAAGACCAGTTAATTATCAGTTGGTTTGCAATTTTTATTGTCAATTAGATAACTACGTAAATTCTATTTTAATTAAAATTAAGTTAAAAAATTAATTTTATTAAATTAAATTAATTTTGATTTATTTATTACTAAATAAATTAAATTTCAGTTGAGTTTTAGATAATTAAATTCCATTTGAAAATTCACAGAAGCTATTTTTAATTAATTAAAATGAACATTTATTGTAATATAATAATAATAATATCTCCTAAAATTCACATAAAAAACATTTTTACTTCAGAATTTTGAAAACAGATAAATATCAAATTAACAGAATTAATTTAATGAAGTTTTCATCTTTTAAAATTAAGTATTATCCTTCATATATAATAAATATTTATTAATTTACTTCTTTACCAGATGTTTTGTAATTTTCCATTGTAAAAACATACTGTTAATGAACTTAAATTTTGAAATTCATATCACTTATAAGCTATTTACTTAATAATTTAAATGGATATCTATTAAAATACAATAATAAAATATTCTAAACTTACATAAAAAATATTTTTATGTTAGAACTTTAGTAACGTATATACATATACCTAATTAGCATAAAAAATGTATTAAAATATTCATTATACTTACTAATTTAATAAAATATTATTGTCCTTTATATATAAATTATACTAATAAAAATAATTACAATATATAGGTGCCAGCAGGGCTTGACGAATGCGGTCGCCAGGTCGCCACTGGCGACCAAGTTATTTAATCTGGCGGTTTGTTTTTCTTTCTTTTTTTCTTTTTCTTTTTCTTTTTCTTTTATTTATTTATTTATTTATTTTTTCTTTTGTACAAAAATTGAGGTAAGAAATGAGCACAAACAGCATTTAGAATAGTTACCGGAGAGCTTTTTTCTATTTCAGAAATAAATTGTCCAAAAATCGCCGAGAAATTTGAACAAACGCTAAAATTCCCATAAAACATTCTGGAAAAATTTAAAAATAGCACAGAACAAAATTTGCTTTATATGGCTGAAAAATAAAGGCTGATTCCTTTTGCGAATGTACAAAAATCGCCGTAAAACGCAAAACAACGCAAAAAAAAAAAAAAAAAAAAAAAAAAAAAAAAAAAAGCTAAATAGTATAAAAAATTAAATAAAAAAATATAATTAAAAAAATACGTACTATTCTAAACTATGTAATAAGTCTAAATTATGTAACTAATAAATTTAAACTATGCTTGTTATTATTTTTTCTTAATTAATAAAAACACTTTTGTCCTTTTGAAAATCAATGATGGGGAGGGATTGGGATAAATATTTTTTTTTGGGCAACAAGAATTTTTTCATGGCTACCAGATTTTATCAAATTTGTAAAGATGGTGGATATACCAGCATGGATATACCAGTAATGAATATCCTTAAGGAATTTCTTTAAAAAAATATTATTAATTAAAGTTGTAATCATTATGTTTCATTTTTTTTAAATACTATATTAATCTATCAATAATATTTAGCAATCTCATAGACATATATTGCATTGCGAATAAAAATGTAATTGTATAATAACAGAAATAAATCAAAACAAATGAACACCCTACAAAAAATAATAAACAACTAGCTGATTAACCCGTTCTACACACGGGAGTTCATTAATTTAATTCTAAAACCAAAATTAAAAAATAAACATCAGTACAACCAAACAAACAACTAAATATCTATTTCTTTCTTTCTTTCTTTCTTTCTTTTTTTTTTTTTAATCATGTTGCTATGGCAGCAGACGATAAAACGATATCTTTGGAATAAGGGAATAAATAGATTAAAAAGTTTTGTTGATGTTTGTGATAAAATGTTTTTCTTTATTTAAAAAAAATATATAATAATTAAGCGCAATTAAATAATCTGTAATTATTTGCATGCGAGGTAAAAGAATTATCGTAATACCCACTACAACTTTTAGGTAGATTTCGTAAGAAATACTACCTATTACATTCTCACCTAAGTTGGAAATTTTGAAAATTTTTTGCAGATCTACGCCGATCATGACTCCCAGAACCCAAAACCACCCCCAGTTCAAAACTTTATCTATCTATCTATCTATCTATCTATCTATCTATCTATCTATGTCACTTTTTTCTGACCACGATAACTGGAAAAATTCTGCATTAATCTTTTACAAACTGATACATAAAATCAAGGGGCATAAAATCTCGGTCAAGTTCGTTAATGGGCAAAATCGAACCAAGGGGGGGAGGGTGGGGGGGCTTTTTGTGAAAACAGAAAAAACCCCATAATTTCTTAATTATGATAAATATCGAATCCGTTTAAAGTTATTATTACTTATAGGAGAAGGGCCGAAAATGTATGTATAACAGATTTTTGATATAATTAAAAATGGCCCCAAGGGGGGGGAAAAAAGGGGGGGGGGTTTAGAAGAAAAAAAATCATAGCTTCGTCAATTCACAAGATATCAAATTCGCGTAAATTTATTATTAATCCTCTTAATATTATCTAAAACTTTTATATTGACAAGTTTTTTATAGGACCAACCGTTATAGCAAAAAAAAATTAAAAACAAAAAAAATCCCTGCCGGCTCCGCCTGCAAACAAGCTATTTTTCGAAGTAGGCGGTTCCAACTCCCGCATATTTTCGAAACTGATACATAAAATCAAGGGGCATAAAATCTCGGTCAAGTTCGTTAATAGACAAAATCGAACCAAGGGGGCTGGGGGGGTTTTTGTGAAAACAGAAAAAAACTCATAATTTCTTACTTATGATACGTATCGAATCCGTTTGAAATTATTATTACTTCTAGGAAAAGGGCCGAAAATTTATGTATGACTGATTTTTGATATAATTAAAAATTGCCTTAAGGGGGGGGGGAAGGGGGGTTTAGAAGAAAAAAATTCATAACTTCACCAATTCTCAAGATTTCAAATCCGCTTAAATTTATTATTAATCCTCTTAATATTATTTAAAACTTTTATATTGACAAGTTTTTTATAGGACCAACCGTTATAGCAAAAAAAAAAAATTAAAAACAAAAAAATCCCTGCCGATTCCGCCTGCAAACAAGTTAGGTTTCGAAGTAGGCGGTTCCAACTGCCTCATCATCGTAAAAAGGTCATTTCTTCCGCAATTCCCGACAAACAGGCGCCCTACGGTCTGCGTCTTCGAAATCTACCTGTGCCTGTAGGCCGAGCCGTCAGGGATTTTTTAGTATTGTAGCGTGGCGTGCGTAATATGTGTATCTCACATTGCAGTAAACATTTACAACTTGTTAGAACTTGCGCGATTACTGGTTGAACATAAAAAGAAAGGCAAAAATTCGTCAGAAACATAAAATAGAAAAAAATATATTTAAAATTTTCGAATTGTTTGCCGAAATTGTTCATGGGCCCCTACCAGCAACCCGTGTGCGAATTTCGTCAAATGATTTCGGGGGAAAAAATCGCGAAATTTGCCAGACGGTTTCGAAATTCGTCGAGCGACAGCGGAAAAAAATCTCACTTTCCATTCAATCCTCGCAATTGGCGAGTGTGACTTTTAAGTTTGGCTACTGGTGGAAATAAAGTCAATCGCCAAATTTTCAGTATTACTCACCGACTGGTATTGCTAATTTTGTCCTATATCACAAACTGTATTTAGATACACTATAATGACAAAATGGTTATCGGATCAGTAGATGGGAAAGTGTATAGTGTATACAAATGCATTTTGCATTCAATGACGTTGTGCACTATATTGCCAAAGATGACCGGTCACTTGCGATTTTAGACGTTTTGTTAACTATCTAGAAAAATACATGAGGAATTAACCTGAAACTGCAGGTGTGTAAACAGTATAGTATAGGTTATATATTTCCGCGAAGATTTTTTCCCGAAACCCCATAGGGGACTGTCAACAAATTGAAAAAGAACGAATATCTTTTGGATTACCCTGTAAAAGCTAATATAGCAAAAGAGTTCAAACTCGAGATTATTAATCAGTGGCTTATTATAATATACTGTGTTCATTTTTATGAGGAAAGCATGTATACTTGTAGAGAAATTAAGGTTTTTGTAAAAGCAGTCCCAAATTTCACCAAGTTTTTTGCTTATAATTTGCAGAGTTCTTAATATAAAATAAAGTTATTTTGAGAAAATATGTCAAACAGCATTGTACATAATACTCTGCAATCGGAATTAAAAAATAATAAAAATTGGATGAAAAATGAGCAGGTTTCCTAAAAAATGTTTCACTGCGCATGCGCGAACGCAATATAATATGCATAATGTATTAGCTAAGTATATAGAGCAACTTTTGTGAAAGTCTCAAAATCATAGCTTGAAAATTCTGAAAATTATCGTCGATAGAATAAGCTCGAAATCCGTTGTACCCAAAGAGAAGGAAAAAGGTGAGGGGTTGTATCAAATATCTGTTCAATAGTGCCAAGATAGCTTACACTACACAGTATTCCCCTAATCTTTTTGCTTCCTTTTGGGAACAACGGATTTCGAGCTTATTCTATCGACGATAATTTTCAGAATTTTCAAGCTATGATTTTGAGAGTTTCACAACAGTTGCTCTATATACTTAGCTAATACACTATGCATATTATATTTTGATTGCGTTCGCGCATGCACAGTGAAACATTTTTTAGTAAACCTGCTCATTTTTCATCCAATTTTTATTATTTTTTAATTCCGATTGCAGAGTATTATGTACAATGCTGTTTGACATATTTTCTCAAAATAACTTTATTTTATATTAAGAACTCTGCAAATTATAAGCAAAAAACTTGATGAAATTTGGGACTGCTTTTATAAAATCCTTAATTTCTCTACAAGTATACATGCTTTCCTCATAAAAATGAACACAGTATATTATAATAAGCCACTGATTAATAATCTCGAGTTTGAACGCTTTTGCTATATTAGCTTTTACAGGGTAATCCAAAAGATATTCGTTCTTTTTCAATTTGTTGACAATCCCCTATGGGGTTTCGGGAAAAAATCTTCGCGGAAATATATAACCTATACTATTCTGTTTACACACCTGCAGTTTTAGGTTAATTCCTCATGTATTTTTCTAGATAGTTAACAAAACGTCTAAAATCGCAAGTGACCGGTCATCTTTGGCAATATAGTGTATAATGGCAATTGTGTATGATTTATCGCTGTTGTGCCAGTAAATGAAAAAGTGTCAGATGAAAGAAATTCTGTGAGTGCATGTGCCAGTGTAACTCAGCCAATTGCCGGTCCCCAACCTAGCTTTAATTCGAGGTGGGTTTTTTATTTACTTGAATTATTCTGCAAAGATTTCAAACATTTTAAAGCAACTATGAATTTTATTTTTACGGTACTATCAAGTTGTTTGCGTCAAGTTTTCACGGGTTCCATCTAGTAGTAAATTATTTCCTCTTTTCAATACGTTTTTAACACTTTCCAACCTAGTTGAAAAGTGTTTATGACTTCGGTTTGTTTGGCCGCATGGCCGTCTGTCCGTGCTCTAACTCCCGTAAATATGCTCGGATTGCTCTACAATTTTTATATGTTATTGTCGTTATCTATATATAGCATGTTTCCTATTTCAACTGAAGTGTGTAGCACTTACAGTTTTTTACAGGGACACTCAAAAGAATTCCGTTACATTACGGTCAATTAGGGAAAAATCATTTGCGGTTTATTTTAATGATATTACACAATTTCAAACACATTGTAATTGGTATATATCACTAAGGTGCATTACAAGAAGCTTAAAATGGAATAGGGTGTGCATAACACTTATAGTTACTTTACAGGGACAGTCAAAAGAATTCCGTTACATTACGTCTATGGAGAAAAATCGTCTGCGGTTTATTTAAACAATGTTTCACTATTTTAAACGCATTGAAATTTATATATATATCACTAAGGTGCATTACAAGAGGCTTACTACAGAATATTGTCTGTATAGCAGTCATCGTTCATTTACAGGGACACACAAAAAATTTCTCTACTGTCTGTTAACAAGAATTCCTGGAAGTGCGTTTTAAGTTACTGAATGCGATTTTATATTTAACTCACCTTTTGTCTATTACGTGGTGTGTATAAATTCTGTAGATCCTATACAGGGAAGCACAAAAGTTCACGAACACATTTCCGTTTATTGACCGAAACTCCAGAAGGAGAATTTTAAATTGTGCTACGCGTTTTCTAACTGAACTAAAATTTAGCATCCTATGTAGTATATATACAAATCTATAGATCATATACAGGGCTGAATAAAAGTATTCGGATATTTTTACGAATATTGTATATTTTGGAAATTCCTGAAATCATGTTTTTAAATATTGTAATAACTCCTCTATACCGACCCGATAAAGATGGTGAGTGGTAGCGAGGTCAGATCGTTGGCAAAGATAATTTCTCGCATAAATTAGAAAATAGAATTTTATTGCATAACAATATTAATTCTAATAAAAAATATGTATAAGATGTTAATACAGCATTTAATTATTTTTCGTGGGTCAATCGCTTATAAATTAATGACCTCTTGACTCTAAGTGCAACTGAAACAAACAAAAGTCTCTAAACATTACAGTCAGTCGTGACTACAGAATAAAGTTCATTCGGAACAAGGCTCGTCCGTTCCTTCTCTTCGGAAAAATATACTAAATCACGATGATTCAGAGTTAAAGAACTCTCACTATCGCACTTGTCGTGCTTTTCTCTTTGCTGGGATTTTCACCTGATACCTGCTGTATCAATCAAATAGAGATCAGACCTCACTCTTTCCAGAGAGTCACCACTCTCGTTCAGATCTATTCCAAAACTGTCTTCTCTAACTTTTTCATTCTCGCAGGGGATCTTTCACTAGGGGCGGGGATTTGGTCGAGGCGCATCTTAGCAGCCTTGAGATACGTCTCTTTCATCTATAATAAGTCCGTCATTGGACGCACTATGACAAGGGGCATAGTTTCGTGTGCAAACCTAAAAAGCGCGTGCAGAGATCACTTCCCTCGCAGATGCTCTCTTTCCCACGACTTCGGCACAGATCAAAGCATAAGACCCCTCTTTGGGTACCACCTTACCAATGCATCACTGTCCGAACTTTCCGCTCGCAGTACAATAGAATTCGGCGTTTGCTTGTCTTCAAGGCAAAACTAGCGTGGGAAGGTGTGCAGTTAAGTGTACTCACAGGAAGTGCTAGAATGACACATAGTGCACCTGGATGTAGAGGCTCAATTCTTTACAGCACCCCCTCCTCAAACGATTCTTAAGGGTGAAATACTAAGAATCTCTAAGAGTCGAATAAAGAATTGCAAGCTCAAATTACATCAGAGTGGCAAGAAATAAAACACAATGAAAAATAAAAAATAAAACAACTTAAAATAATTTTATACAAAAGTTTATCAAGAAATCTCCTTAAACTCGACTCAGACAATCAACATGCGGAATGTCTTTGCCTGGGCGATGAGAAATTGCATAATTATAAGGTTGCAGAGCCAAGGACCACCTTAACAACCTGGGATTATTTCCAGAATTTCTTTTTAGAAATACCAAGGGATTGTGAACGGTTTCGATAGAAAAGTTTTGTCCATCAATATAATGCCTTAACTTTATTATCGCAAAAATAATTCCAGCACACTCTCTTTCAGTGGCGCAGAAACTTTTCTCACTATCAGTAAATTTGCGACTTAAATATATTATGGGGTGCTCTTCCGATCCCTCTCTTTGAGCCAAAACCACGCCAATACCTAAGTCACTATCATCAGTTTGTACTATGAATTCTTTCTGAAAATTAGGAGCGTAAAGCACCGGTTCTTCAGTAAGTTTCATTTTCAAAGTCTCAAAGGCTTTTCCCATTTCGTCGCTCCATGCACTCTTTTCTTTTTTATTTTTCCCTTTAAGCGCCCTCGTTAATGGTTCTACAATCACTGCATAATCTTTTATGTACCGGGAATAATATCCAGCCATTCCCAAACATCTACGAATTTCAGTTTTCGATTTCGGAACCGGTAATTCCTTAATTGCCTTTACTTTCGCCTCAGCTGGCCTCCGTCTGCCCTCCCCTACAATATGCGCAAGATATTTTACGGTTTTCTGAGCGAACTTGCATTTCGCCAATTTGATTTTTAGTTTCGCGTCATTAACCCTTTTTAATACTATTTCTAGATGACGCATATGGTCCTCCCAACTGTCTGAAAAAAACGCCATATCATCTAGATACGGTAAACAGAATTCCTCAAGTCCGTTTATTTCTAGCGTCAAAATATCTGCTAACTCTACCCGTTTTTTATAGGGTTTTAATAAATCCACGTGGTAAAACTGGGATTTCTGACTGGGGGTCGCCCGGGGGGTAAACTGGGGTCGCCTCCCAAGAACATTCACAATATGATTGATTTCCGAAATTTTTGATTCATTACTTCCCGGTCCTATCCAACTATCCGACATATTATTTGGTTTACTGGTCGCCAACCCCAGTACCTCATTTCCCACGTTAAATTTCCTTTTTACCGCCTTTCTGTCAAACCAAAATTTCCTCTTTTCTCGATCAGCTGACACATTTTTAACGGCCAAAACTCGACCTCTTTTTAACCTGTTCGCGAGATTAAACACATCTCCCTTCACGAATTTATTTTCCTCCGTCTCTCTTATCCATTCTCCAAACACTAACGCTTTCAAAAGCTTTCTAAATTTTCGATGCCAAAATGCAATACTATCGCTTATCGAATCTCTCATCTTAACACAGAACCGTTTTAGAAATGCGGTCGCTAAATCATTCATCAAACTTCTCCCAAGGTCCAAGTATCCTGACACATTTCCTTTAACTTTCGCTTTTCCTAAGTGTAAGGACACTTTTTCTAGGCACGTGCCAAAAATTTCCACCTGACAATTCAATGGGACCAGCACCCGCGCCCTTACACTTATGCGTTCGTCTCTGGCTTTTTCCACTATTAAAGAATCTCCCGCATTACAACGCGTTTCTTCAATTTCCCCTTTTCCTCTAATCTCTTCGAATGATGGATACCTGTCATGTTCCATTTTACTAACCCCTCTTTCAATGTTTGCTAAGATCGAAGAGTTCTCATATATCGACGAAGGCGATAATCCCTTATCTACACCAAGCAACTCAATAACACATTCTAAATCCTTAACCTCGTTTATCTTTGCCAGATCCGTAAATCCGTCTTCGATCAATAATGGCAGCAAACCTTTGTCTAAACTATCCAACTCGATGGGATTATCTATCTCCTCACCCTTTTCTTTAGAATTCAACGTTTCCGTTTCACTGCCTCCGCTAGAATTTTCTCCCTCTTTTTCTGAATTCAACCTTTCTGCCTCATTTCTTTCGCGAAAATTCCCTACTTCTTTTTCTTTTTCGGAATTCATAATCTGTTTATTTTCTGGTTTTGGAGCTTGGTCAACCTTTCTCTTTACCTGCTCTAACAACTTTTGAGTTCCATTACCCAACAAATAGTAATCCACGTCTGAATCTCTATTTACTCCTGCCTGGGTTTCAATGCCTCTATTTACTCCTGCCTGGGTTTCAATGACCCCCACACCTTCAATTTCTAACGTGACTTCTGCTATAGGTAAACAGTATAATTTACTGTATAACGGAGTCTTAATCCATATGTGGTCTCCATTCAATTTATCTTAACTGACTAAGTCGTATGGGATTAAATCGACCTCACTCCCATTGTCCGTTAAAGCAGTTGCCTGAATTCCATTCACCAATATTTTGCTCAAATAGGGGGAGAAGGTTTCTCCAAGTGTCGGCATACTAGTTAAGTGACTGACCAACGCAGCCTCTTTCTTTTTAATTTCCGGACAATTTACTTTGTAGTGCCCGCTTTGAAAACACGCATAACACTTAACTTCTCGCCTTTTTTCGAACGCCTTTTCCCTATCTTTATTGTCACTTCGATCCCTCCAATTATAATTAATCTCTGGATTTCTGTTACTGTTTCGCGCATTTTCAAAAGTCCTGGGTCTTTCAAATTTCTTCTCTAAAGGGGGTTTCGGATTCCACGTTTTTTTAGACGGGCGCTTGATTGCCTCGTACGCATCTAAAAGCCTCACCAGTTCTTCGGGGTCTTTAATTTCCGCCCAATTATCCATAAAATGTTCGCGCATTTCGGGAGACGCCCTCCGTTTGATCTGGTCCGTGACAAGCAAATTTTTCAAAACCTCAAAATCCGAAACTTATAAGCATGACAGCCAACCTTCTAAAAAACTATTAAGTTCGAAGATCAGGTCCTTCCAAACTGAATTAGGATTTCGCGGATGTTGACTAAATTTTTGTCGGTATATCTCTGCATTCAAACGATAGCGTTCTAAAAGTTTTTCTTTCACATATTGAAAATCATCAATTTTGTCTTTGGGTTATCTCAAAATTAACTCGGCCATTCCCACAGGTAATAATGACAGTAAGTTCGTCACCAGCTCATCCGAATTTAGATTACATTTTTTTGCCTGTCTCTCGAATAAATTTAAAAATAACGAAATATCTGAATTCTTTTCGTCAAAGCGATGCATAATTGTTTTTAGGGGTAAATGATTCGTTCTAACTGAGACACTACTAGACGCTGTACTCCGGTCATCTGACTCTTGTGTCGCTTTTAATCTAGCTAACTCATGTTCGCGCTCTTTCTCTTTTTCTGCTTTTTCCCACAGTCTCTCTTTCTCTATCTGAAGCCTATCGTTCTCTTCCTTCTCTGCCAATAATTTATTTTCCCTATCTTTTTCTATATGTTTAATTTGTGCTAAAGCAAGCTCTTTCTCAAATCCCTCTGACAACTCTATTTTTTTATAATTTGCGGTACAGTATCATTTTCCTCTAAAATGACCTCAAATTCGTAAGCTAACGTTTGCAAATCAGCTTTCCTAAAATATTTAAGCTCCGACATTTTTAAAGATTAAAATTAGAAATTATCTTTCCCACAATTATAAAACACTACAATAAGATTAAATGCTATTCCTACCAAGTGCGTCAAAATATTACCAAAATATACACTCATAAAAAAAAGGTACGCTTAACGATAATATAGGAAATATGCAACATATAAAAATAAGCAACTCTATCCTAACGTTTACATTCACCTTGGTATTTGGTTATAAAATACATATGGGATAAATTTTACACAAAACAACAATTTCAATTTCAAAAAGTACAGTAAAAATATTTAAATTGCAAAAGTCTTATTCAATTCCTTTTTCTTTTAATCAATGGTGGTCTTAATCTCTGCATCAACTCTTAAAAGATTTAGAATAATTCACAAAAAATATATATAAAATCAACTCTGTTATCTTAAAATATGAAATGCGTTCGATATTTTCTTTTTTTTTTCCAAAGATCTCACAATTATAGATTCAGCTAAAATTTGTAACACTGCACAACTCTCAGTTTGCATTAAATTAATTCAACAATAATTTTATTTTAACTACAAAATTTGTCTATTAAAAAAGTTACAATAGTATCGGAAATATATCTCATAATACTACTTTATTTATTTTTCTACCGGAAAAATTTCTCAAAATATTTACTCTCACAAAAATAAACATGCAACGTTCTTTTTTTCTAAAGCCTACAGCACTTATATAAACACTATTAACACTTAAAGCCACTCTGAATATAAAAAGAGCTTACCTTCATTACTAAGAGTCTTTCAGGGCGTCAGAAGCACAGACTTTCACGGAATCACAGGAGCACAGACTTTTCTGGATGCATAGGAGCACAGACTTTTCTGGATGCATAGGAGCACAGATTTTTCTGGATGCCTAGGAGCACACACTGGGGTCTCTATCACACTTTTCGGATGGGGAACACTCTCCAGAATTCTTGGCAGATTTCTCTTTCTGATGCTGTGTTGATCCACAGGGACGTCTAAGGAGACTCAGGTCACAAGGAGATTCTTTCTTGGAGCACTAGATGATTCAAATTACAGAGTTCACTCTTTGTCTTTAGAGAATGTCATTAATTTTTGATAATTAATCCCTCACCGCAAGCCACCAGTTGTAATAACTCCTCTATACCGACCCGATAAAGATGGTAAGTGGTAGCGAGGTCAGATCGTTGGCATTGCATAACAATATTAATTCTAATAAAAAATATGTACAAGATGTTAATACAGCATTTAATTATTTTTCGTGCGTCAATCGCTTATAAATTAATGACCTCTTGACTCTAAGTGCAACTGAAACAAACAAAAGTCTCTAAACATTACAGTCAGTCGTGACTACAGAATAAAGTTCATTCGGAACAAGGCTCGTCCGTTCCTTCTCTTCGGAAAAATATACTAAATCACGATGATTCAGAGGTAAAGAACTCTCACTATCGCACTTGTCGTGCTTTTCTCTTTGCTGGGATTTTCACCTGATACCTGCTGTATCAATCAAATAGAGGTAAGACCTCACTCTTTCCAGAGAGTCACCACTCTCGTTCAGATCTATTCCAAAACTGTCTTCTCTAACTTTTTCATTCTCGCAGGGGATCTTTCACTAGGGGCGAGGATTTGATCGAGGCAGCGCCCCTTGAAACTCTCCAGCCTCTTAGCAGCCTTGAGATACGTCTCTTTCATCTATAATAAGTCCGTCATTGGACGTTCTATGACAAAGGGCATAGTTTCGTGTGCAAACCTAAAAATCGCGTGCAGAGATCGCTTCCCTCGCAGATGCTCTCTTTCCCACGACTTCGGCACAGATCAAAGCATAAGACCCCTCTTTGGGTACCACCTTACCAATGCATCACTGTCCGAACTTTCCGCTTGCAGTACAATAGAATTCGGCGTTTGCTTGTCATCAAGGCAAAACTAGCGTGGGAAGGTGTGCAGTTAAGTGTACTCACAGGAAGTGCTAGAATGACACATAGTGCACCTGGATGTAGAGGCTCAATTCTTTACAATATGTTATGCGTTTTCCAAATTGTTTACTTAGATGTTATCTTTCAGCTTATTAAATGGTATGATTTTTAAAATTGTTTTGGAAGCGTTGGAAAGTGTTACATAATCTATGCTTGAAGCATGATTTTTCGTTCTTGTTTTTTTTCTGAATTCGTGCAGCAAATTTTAAAGTTTTTGCCACTTTTACAGTTTTCTAGCGTTTTGTGCGATTTTGGGGCAATGCTGGATGGGTCAGCTCGTATATAATATAAAAATTTAAGAAAAAACAAACTACATACATTACCTCGAATGGAATAGGGAACGAGCGATAAATAATAGTAGGAAGAAAAATATTCATAAAAGCTATTACCCATCAAAAATAAGCAAAATTCGCTTCGTCAACCTATGTAGAAGCAGTTTTCCGTCTCAGATTGATTGGGTATGATTTCATCCAACAAAACAAATATTATAATCTGCTTTTCTGCAGATTTTGCATTGAAACGCCTCAAGAAAGAAGAAAAGTGTTTAAAGTTAAATGTGTAAATAACAGATTGAAGATAAGTTAGAAGCAAAAAAGTATTAACCATCAGCTTAAAATGCAAAAAAGTACTTATTCATTAAAAAAAAAAAAAAAAAAAAAAAAAAAAAAACCTGAGAAAATATTAAAAGCAGAAAAAACAAACAAAAACAATTGAAAAATTTTAAATTAATAGAAACATTAATATAAATACAATAATGTTTTTTTTTTAATATTTAAATTTCTATCTAAATATGTATAAATGGAAAATATTTCTTTTCCAGAAAAGTTTCTAAATGATTTAATCTCAACAAAATCGTTGGTAAACAAAGTGTTTATTTATCCCCGCCCTAAAAAGACATGTATAGAAAAATCTTTGCCGTAATAGCTCAACCTATTTATAAAATGCTTTTTACAGTTAATGCCTTTGACATGATTTTTTCATATTTGATTTAAATCTATATTAATTCGTCTGTCTAAAAAAAGCTTTGCCAAATTAAAGAGTAACGTAGCAAATAAATAAATACTAATAAAAACGGCAACCAGAATAGTATTTTGCATGACCTCAAAACCATAATATTTTTTGTTCTGTCGTACGTATTGTACTGTCGTACGTTATGGCCTACAGCCATCAACTTCCTGTGGGCCGCGAAGGACCCACCGAGAGTATTTTAGTGGCCTGTTGTGTCATTTCGAATATTATAAAACAAAAGAAACAAACATTTTCCGTAAAATCAAAAAAGATTTTCGAAAAGACTTATTCGAGCAAATATATTCTTTAGGTAAAAAATGACCAAGAAAGCAGGGAAAACTGCTTGGTGCACATAATCGGTACATTTCTTCATTATTACAAATGCCAGCTAATTGAATTTCGCAGCAAGAAATTGAAACTTTACGAAACAGACGGTACCACTTTATCGTAATAGATTCTGATAACATATATGTTTTTAAAATAGGTGGATTGAACTTTGTGCCGTTATATTAAAATAAATAATCAATGTAAAAATAGCACAAATAAAAATATGTAACATGGCAAGAGCTGTTTCGGAGCCCTAAAGCTCCATATTCAGTGCCAAATTTAAAAGATTAAAAACTGATCCAAAAGTTTAAGCCATGTAGGTATGCTTGTATCTCCACACACCACCAAGATAAAATGGTCGTGAGTTTTTTGTTTTTAAAAAACTCACCGCCATTCTACCACCGGCTTAAACTTTTGGATCACTTTTGGTTCTTAATCTTATAAATTTGGTACCGAAGATGGAGCTTTAGGGGCTCCGAAACAGCTGTTTGCCATTTTATATATTTTTATTTGGGCAATTTTTACGTTGATCATTTATTTTAACATATATGTTTGTTATTTCATGAATCAATCTACTTGTACTTGGAACTAGGAACTTGGGACGAATTCATTACTCAGAGTTCCTGGAGCCATGGTCTACGTATCTCTAGTAAGAGCAATGTCGATCGTAGATTTATGACAGTAGCCGAAGTCCAGAACAACAACTGCAATGGAAAAAAATTAAATGGGCCCAAAAAGAGCAAAATAGAAAAATAAACAACAAAAAGACCTCTTTCGGTCAAAAATAAATGAAGAGTAAACATTATATTAAATTAATACTATATAAATAAGGTACAAATTACATTAAATTAATACTACATAAATAAGGTACAAATTATATTAAATTAATACTATATAAATAAAAATAAATATTTATATATCATTAATTTAATGTGATTTATACTTTATTTATTTCTGGCCGAAATCTGTCTTTTTATTGTTTATTTTTCTTTTTTGCTGTACTTGGGCCCATTTAATTTTTTCCAGTGTAATAGTCGTTCTGGTCTTCGGCTACAGTCATAAATATAAGAAAACAGAAACAGCAGATTGTTTCGAGGGGATTTCCAGTTGCTAGCAACATCATTCTCTGTATGAGTGTGCATCACATCTTAAAGGAGCCATGAAAAAAAGAATAGAAAAGTAGACAAAATGCACAATAAAATGAAAGAAAAGCAGAGGATTTCACCGTCACTTCATCAACGAATCCGAAATAAGTAAGATATAGTCAATCAAGATTAGCTTACGTAAAGCAGTCAATCAAATTTAATTTGCATATTACTAGTATTATTAAATGAGGAACTGTATACAATTTATGGTAATAAAAGGAAATATTACATGCCATTATAAATAAAAAAAAAAAAATGTTTTTTTATGTATCAAGAAGAAAATCAGAGCGCTGAAGCTGAGGCGCTTTTAGTGCCTATGCCTATAGTCTCGTAAATGGCATATAATCGTTAGGCCTGTGTATATAACCTGCCTAACGAAATGTTTAACTGATTTATTGGTAGCCCGTGGATCTTTAATAATTTATTGATGTAGTCCTCGAGCAGCAAATGTTACAAACCTCTATGTCACACCGTTCCGGTTTAGTTGAAATAAAATATTTCGTTTTGGCTTTGGCATTCATTTTCTTGGAAATAATGGTTTTCGGTTCGATTCCAGTTTCCGACTCTTTTACGAACGAATGGATCAAGTATATTTATTTTATTTTATTTTATTTTATTTATTGAAAATGCATATTCTTTATTCTAAACGGAACTTTTAGTTTTGTTCAATAGTAATGCTGAACTAAGAATTGTTACTATGTAAAATTTGCACAAAAAAACAGCACAAATAAAAAGGAGTAAATATTTCAGAAAACATCATTTATTAAAATTTTTAAATTAAAAATTAATTAAATGCAAATAGAAGTTTAAAATATTCGAATAAACATAAATTAACTAATGGTGCGTGTAAATTAAAAATTCTGAAACATGTGAAAATTAATTATATTGAAACACTGGAATTGTGAATTCTGGGATAGAAAAAAATAAATCAAATGCGAACATACCAATAATAAATTCTGGAATATAGGATAGCTGCTACTAATCATGTGACAATTATGCTGCCATTGGCTTCTATTTTAATTTATAAAGAATTTATATAAATTGATTTTTATAAAATAAAAATGTTTTTATGATTCAATTCCAGAGTTTTAAATTAATTCGATTCACTTTCGGAGTGGACAAAAAAAAATCTAATGTAATGCTACTACAGTAAAATATATGAAAATGAAATCTGCCTATAACGGAAACCTGACTTAAATGAAAAAAATACATAGTCCGATGCAATAGAAGGAATATAAAAAATTATACATGCTAAGATGGAGATCTGTATAAATCAGAATTTTTTCATGTTCCTTTCGATTCCAGTTTCACAGATTTTATTAAATATTGAACTAGTTTCTCTTTGTAAATTTACTTTCCGGAGCAAAGAGGGGGGTTGGGGGGGGGTCAAATTCATGTCTGCCCCCCCCCCCCCCCCGTGAAAGAAAAGCTAGTTTATGTACAATTCCGAAATTTCGTCCCTACAGAAATATAGCTTTTTTATGAGTTTGGTTCGGTTTAGATTTCAGGTCCAGTTATTTTATGTCTAAGCTTAAGTTTAATTATAGAACAAGAAAATAAAAATAACTTCTGTCTACCATTTTTTTTTTATTATTAATCAAATACTACATTCATCAAATATTGAAATTCATCAAATATTTATCATGTAAAGTTATTTATTTATTTGTTTGTTACAGTAAGACCTTTTTGTACTCAAGAAGATCAACATCCTCTTTTTACACTTAGTTTTTCTAATAGGCAGAAAAAAATGAACCATTACACAGCACTTCGAAACTGCGGATCGCGAACCACCAGTGGGTCAAGGGTGGTGTTTTAGAGCGTCGCGGAATGATCTATCACTTCTTTAAAAATATAATATTAATTTTATCTGGTGTTATTTTTTTTTAAATCGCGAAGAAATACAGGTAAGCAACTTCGTGAAATAACACTGTTTTATTACATTTTGTGTTGAGAGGGACTTGGGGCTAAAATTTACAAATTTCAGTCTTGATATTGACATTCTGGTTGGCACACGCTCAAATAAAAAAAAATCGTCAGAAAACGGAAAAAGTGCAGGCAACAAGTTGCCGAAACACCCCTGAAAATGTTTCGTTATTTAAAGAAATTCCTTTTTTTGGATTGAAGAATTTCAGGAAATTTTGAGCTTAAGTTCTCGAAATTTCATGTTTTTAAAAGAAAATGTACACATACGTAAAAATTTCGTTTCTAATATGAAAACCTAATACGCCATTCAGTTTCCAGAACACACTTGTGACTTTAGGCTGAAGGATTTCAGGTAATGTTTACGTTGGATTGGTCGATTTTCTGTCCTTTTTTATGTGGGGGATAGGGGGAGGGACATAAATTTTCGTGTTCTAACGAAAAATAATCAACTCAAAAAATTCATTCAATTAAATTATTTTTGAGAATGACAAACTAAATATATTATAAATATCACTGTTTTATGTATTTTTAAATGTACATGTATTTCAATAAGTTTATTGCATAATTCGTTTTTCTATTATATCTGATTTTTTTAATTTCATATATTTAAAAAAAAGTTATGTTTTATTATCGTACCATATTAATATTATTGGGATTATTCCCTTTAAAAATACCTATTAATGTTTTTGTATATATACTTTAAACGAATTTTTGCCTTTTCCCTTGGATATATTATTCAAAAAGCTATATATACCTACATATCAGGTGGGTCGCAAACAACTTTCGAACGCATAACAATAACGTTTGTGAACCACTCAATTCTAGTATGTAAAATGTTTTGTAGATGAAAGAAACATTTTAAAATCATCTGTAATAAATCGCATTTGATTTATTACATCTCTTATATAGAACTGATTAAAATATATTTAAATGCACACAGAAAAGTAGGTAAGCATACTTAAAGAGATATAGAGTAATAGTACGAAAAATTAATCTTTTAAATAAAACTGGTATATGATCTATATATTTAAGTTTAATCTAGAAACACCATATTCTTTTTCTCCTATCTAAACTCATGATTTGAAAAAAAAATGGAGAGTCACGCCGCAAAACACAAAAGCCAGGCAAGATGTCATTTTATGTTCCGCTCTATTTATAGAATGTGACAAAAAAAGGGGGAATTCCGTCAATTCCATTTTATTTTTCTATCAAATGATAGTAAAGGCTTTTATTTCTTTTTAAATAAAATATTTTTATAGAACCAAAGCAGAAAATATAAACTATAAAAAAGGGTTTTCTTAAGTGTATTATCTAGCATTGTTTCAGTAGCAAGGTTATAAACTTTAAGAGGTGGTAGAGTACACTAAAAGAACATTTTTTGTATGGAAAACCAGATTTGCACTCCAATTACTTACTCAAAAATACAGTATGTCTCAGTTCAATCAGAACTCTGATTTTTATTCTTAACATTATCAATAAACAGATTTGTCTTGTTTAAAGGGCATTGTAATTATATCACTGGAAAAGGCCGAAAAATCCACCATCTGCATACAACAGGTTGGTTCCCAATAATATATAACTCAATTTCCCTATTTATGATCAACTTCACTAAATTTATGACCAGGTTTAACTAAACAGGAAGTTTCATAGAATTTCGCGCATTAAATCTTGAGTTTCAGCACTCAAAATATTTGTGTCACACAGAAGCAAACAGAAGCTAGATGCTATAGAAGTAGATCATCGATTCAAAAATTGTTAAATCGTATTACGAACATCTCAAGACGTTATATACAGTATAACTCAAATTACTTGTAACACTGTGGGAATTTTTGTAACAAACTGTTGGCAACACTATAGCTGTTACACTTGATCTTTTTGTTACATATAACCTCTCAGACAGTTAGTGCACTTGGGTGTATATATTGTTTTCTGTGTAATGGTCAGTTTTTTCGTCTAACATACCGTATTATAATGCAACAATATTTTTCTCTTTCTAATTTTTTTGCGTAACAGGATGGACACGATACCTCGAAAACGTAGAAGAATTAATACTTTATATCAGCATACAAGCATGTCACAGAAGATGATTGCTGAATGTAGGCTTAGCTACTGAAAACAGAATTTTAAAGTAGTTTAGAAATAGAGGTAATTTTTCTTCCAAAAGAAAACGAAAATGTAACCATAAAAGGAAAACAACTTTTCAGAGAAGCAGTTTATTGATTAGAGAAAGCAAAATGAATCCTAGATTATCTGCTGTAGATTTAAAAAGAGAAATGAGAAAAACTGGTGTTGATATCCATGTGAAGATTGTTAAATGAAGACACTACCAGGTTGGCTGGAAAGCACACTAACCAATGAAAAAGCAACTGCTTACTACATTAATACATTTTCAATAAACATCTATAATGGGCTAAAACCTAAAGAGTTCTCTTTTCTGATGAATTGCATTTTGAAGTCTAGGGACATAAAGTATTGTTCATATGTAAAAGTCCAAATGAGGTTACATCATCTTCTAATACCCTGCAAACACCAAAATATCCTCCGAAGAAAATGTTTTGGGGCTGTATGACCTTTCATGGACCAGGACAATTGGTTCCAGGAGAAGAAATGATCAATTCTGGAAAGTACACATCTTTACTCCAGAGAAGAGTGGTTTCCTCTTACAAAAGTTGTTTGCAGCCAACCACGGTATTTTCTAGCAAGATCTTACACTTTGTCATACATCTAAAAAATGGAAAAACGTCTTTGCTCAAAGTGGTATACATTTTCTTCAATGGCCTGGTAACTCCCTAGACTTAAACCCGATCGAAAATAAATCTCTAGTCAGTTTGGTAAATTTGGTAAACCTACAAAGGTTATACTGAAGAACAACGGAAAATAGTTCTCTTTTCTGATGAATTGCATTTTGAAGTCTAGGGACATAAAGTAATGTTCATACGTAAAAGTCCAAATGAGGTTACATCAACTTCTCATATCCTGCAAACACCAAACTATTCTCCAAAGAAAATGTGTCGGGGATATATAACCTTTCATGGACCAGGACCATTCGTTCCAGTAGAAGTCATAATGAATTCTGACAAGTACATATCTTTGCTACAGAGAAGAGTGGTTCCCTGTTACAAAAATATCTCCAGTCGATGACGGGTTTTTCCAGCAAGATGTCATACATCTAAAAATTGTAAAACCTTCTTTGCTCAAAGTGGAATAAATCTTTTTCAATGGTCTGGTAACTCACCAGACTTAAACCAAATTGAAAATGTCTGGTTAATTTGCAAGCAAAAAATTTCCAAAGAAGATTATACAACAAAAACGTCTACTATTTCTTCACTAATCAAGATATTGTTTCATGACGATTAACCTAAAAAAAAACATGTGTAAAACTAGTTGAATCAATGCCTGAACGGTTGTCAGGAGAAAATAAAAAACAAAGCAGGACATATCAACTATTAAAATAAATTAAGATTGTACTCTTTATAATAAATTGTGTAATAAAAGAAATTTGCTGTTTTCTATTGATTGTTCCAATTAATTTGAGCGGTAAAGTATATCAAAAATCAGAATTCCAAGGATTCTAACACTTTTTTAAAACGAATAAAGAAGAAAGTAAATCCATAAAAAACTATAAGTGGATAATTTTCACCAATTCTGTGTTTTCCTCATATGAATGCAGGAGAAATTCAAAAACGTTTGAAATGAAAAGACCATAACTATTTTTCTTTCGATTATTATTATTGTTTTTTTTATATTAAAAAAAATTGGCAGTAAACTTGCCAAACAAAGACTATTAATATGATAATTAATATGGATGTATTTGATATCATACTTTTTAATACATTCCTACATAGTTAAAAAGTGTTTATGACCTCTAAAATAAACTAGTCGTTGGGGGCCACCGTAATACTTACCCATCATGGATATGCATAATGTAAAATATTAAAATAAAAATGTGTAAACTATTATAAAATGCATTGCAATTCAAATAAAATCGTGGCTTGATGACGTCATAAACTTTAAAGGCTCGATTACTGAATTGCTTGAAAGAGGTTTTTCCTTATAACTCCAAAAATAATAATCCTATTAACTAGCGGTTTATTGCATCTGATTAAGCGTCAAATTTACAATTAAAATATATCTTTAAAGTGAAATTTGGATGAAATACAGGGTCATGAAAAATCGAAGAGTGTGGGAAATAGGATTCCAAATATCTCGGCAACTAATTATCCGATCGACTTCATGTTTTATGTAAAATTTATGTTTTTTTATTGTCTTTTATATTCATTTCTTAAAATAAACAATTTCGAAAATTTTTATATAACTTTTATCAGAACGAATATTTCGAGAGTCCGAAAAAAATAGTTCCGGTTAATCGAGGTTATTGAAATGAAATAGGCTTCTTCCCATTATTTCATACTAAGTACATACCAAATTGCAAGTCTCTATCTCAATTTTTTCGGGAGATAGAGCGTTTACAGGCACACAGACACACACACAGACACACAGACGGACGGCAAATTTTTTTCCCTAAAAATATGTTTTTCGGAATCTCCAGTGTCTGAAACGTGTAAATCCGTCAATTTTTTTTTTTCGATTTTCAAAACGATTACAAGACTTA
Organism: Maratus michaelseni; assembly: GCA_963931845.1. Taxonomy (NCBI): domain Eukaryota; kingdom Metazoa; phylum Arthropoda; class Arachnida; order Araneae; family Salticidae; genus Maratus; species Maratus michaelseni. The sequence continues at coordinate 387,096,188 of OZ007587.1, read as the reverse complement.
CCCTATACTACGTATGATGGGTAAGTAAAAAAAAACACTTAAAATCCGACATTTAATAAAAATAAAAAACAGCACATTAATACCACATAATAAAATAATTACAATAGACGTTTTCGTAAAAAGTCTACTGTATTTGAATTTATTATGTGATATTAATGTGTTATTGTTTTATTTTTATTAAATGTTTAATTTTAAATGATTTTTTAATATAAAAATTCTGATTCAGATATAATATGTTTAGTTATTTGAAATTGTTTATGATTTCGTTTTGTCTGACACCATATGGCCGTGCCCTAATTCACGTAATTCATCCGGCGGCTTATTGCCATGTAATTGATATATGCTATTGAAGTTTACTATAGCATGATCACTTTTGAAATTGAAGTATGTTTGTTGTTGGAAATGAAGTATAGTTCGTTTACAGAGCACAAAAAATAACTTCATTACATTGTGGTCTATGGGGGTAAATCGTTTGCAGCGCATGCTGATAATGTTACGATAATTCAATATTGATGTGCGTCATTGAAGTGGACAGGCACATGCTTTTCTACAGAGTATAGAGTAAGTATCATGTATAGTTTGTTTACATGGAGTAAAAAAACATCAATGTATTTTGAAGATGTAGTTGACATAATTTCAAACATAATGTAATTGATATACATTAGTAGGGTGCAATATGATACAAATCATATATTTTTAATTTAAAGTAATCTTAAATTATATACCCCTATTTATTTCATGTAAATAAAAGAAAATCTTCTTTCTAATTTAATGTTTAAGCTAAATCCTTTTACCTTTTATTATAAATAAACCGTTTTCCTATTTATTAGGTTCTTTTCATCATAACTGCATGACTTTAGGAAAAGTCAAAAAGTAATTTTAAAAATTAATTTATGAACTTTAAATTTTTTCTTAATTTCAAATGATTTTTGCATCGCGTGATTATTAATTCTATAATGACTGCTTTAAATCTTCGTAATTTCTACAGTTCATTTCTGATTGATAACTGTCATACGCCGCTATATATCTCAAATTAATGATTTTGTTATTTATCTAATTTTCTACTTAACGGCCACGATTGCATTTATGTTATGCAACTCTAACTAAAATTATTATACATTATTTGTGCTAAGATAATAATGTAAAGAAGTCATAAATATGCCATGACATTTTCTTAATAATCGAATATAATTTCATCTCTCATATTTCACGTTTTACGTAATTCCTTGAGAATCAAACATTACAGATTTATGTTGATAATATACGTCAGAATTCAATCAATTGAATTGTTTATGGCCATTTCGATAAAAATATAATTATTATTTCATAGCTAAATTACTGCTTTGTACAGGTTTACCATAATTTATTTCAGCTTTAAGCTTGAGATAATTTTTGCCAAATTGCAACGCTGTTTTTGTTTGAAATTTATATTTCTAGATCATAACGGTTATTTCAAAAGGCCTTTTTTTTTTTATTTCACCACGGCTCAATAAAAATGTTATGTTGGCGATAAGAACGAATGTTTTTTGAGGGCGCTTGGATTAAGACGGTGTTCCTGTGAGGTTTTAAGAAATTCTATGGGGGCCATCTTTCCCTTACCTTACCTGAGATTTCTTCCCATTTACAATAAGATTATGAACAATAAAAGTATTAGCTACTTCTAGTATCTTGGAGTTTTTGTTTTCTTGGACTATTATTCTCTATGTACAGAAAACGGAGCGATAACTGTTGTATATGCGTTTTTAGCTGTGAATAACTCACGCTGTGTTTTAAAACTTTAATTTTTAGTGTAACACGAAATGTGAACATTATATACAGAGCTGCACGAAAGAATTCGCACACTTACCGGCTATGGACAGGAATTACAGAAAATGGATTTTTACTGCATTATGTGTATTTTTTAAAAATATATATTTCCATGTCTCATTGCATTGTATGAAAAAATGAATTTTTTTAACAATATCCTAGCGTTGGAAAGTGTTTCATAATCTACGCCATAATGTATGATTTTTCGTTCTTGGTTCGTACTGTGTCTGAAACCGTGATTTGCCAAACTTAACAATCACGCACCAAATTACATAAGCCGTCTACATAAGTATTTTTCTCTCCCAATTTATTTATAGAAAGGGAAAAAATAAAAATTCCGTCAATTCCTTTTCCTCTTTTATCCATCAAATGATGTTAGAAATCTTTTTTTTTTTCTTTACAATAAAATCTTTTTATAGCATAGAAAAAGGATAACATCGATTTTTTATGCCCAGCTTGTCTCTTTAGATAAGAGAAGAGTAGTAAATAATAAACAGTTAAAGGTTCATTGCTGTTTTTTAAACATCTGTATAGAAAGTATTGTGAAAATATTCTATGAAAGCGTGCACATAGAGTAAATGATGGAATTTTTTTTTAAATCTAAATCACACCAGGTATAATACATTTTTTGTATAGAATCGATTAAGATCTGTCTTTTTACTGAAAGGCTTTTTCATATTAGTTCATTTTTCAGGCAAAACGTCAGAAAAGGATGTTTCATATTTAATGTGAAAACTAATGTAGCTCATCATTGATGTCAGTGCCTAAATGTAATTAGCGCCTGACTTTCGCCTAACGCGTGCCTATGCCTTAGACTCTTAAATAATATTTTTCTGGTTATAAATCAGGCTTTGGATGCAAAAATTATTTAACAATTTGTGGCCCGATGGTAATTAAAGTACAATGAAAAACGTGTTATAAAATTAATTTAACACATCGATTGGCAACAATACAAATTAGGATGAGATTTATATACTTAAAATACATAATTTAGCATAAAAACAAAATATTTAAAACGATTTTATATTTCAGAAAAACACTAAAAAAAAAAACACATTTTTAAAATTATTTTACATATCATAATATGCATTCATTTACATCGATGCCTGGAAGGTTTACTGGTAACAAACTATTATTTTCTATATTATAAATTATACTATATATATATATATATGTTACGATATGAACAATCCTGCCGAACTTTATTTGTGTTACGACACGCAGCAAACTGTAGCACTTTTAATCGATTAGGAATTGAAGTAGTTGGAACTCAATCTCGAAGAACTTATTCAGATCACCAACATAATCCTGCAGTCGTAAGTATGAATCCATTTGGCCTTTGGTCAAAAACACATTGTGACGTTTTCTCACAAAATAATAGACGAAGCTTTTAATAAACAGAAGTTTTATTTATTCTCCATAGGATGACATAAAAGTAAACATTCACCACTACTTTATCTTATCACGGAATACTTTCACCATTAAAAACTTTAGCAATCTTCCCATTCTTTAAACTTAGTACTTTCGTAAAAGAAAAATGCTAAATTTTTAGTTTGTAGCATTGTCTTTTCGCAATATGTTCTTTTTTGCCGAAAAATCAGTGAGTGGTAATTCACTGTAAAAAATGACCAATGTTTCTTATTTTATGAAAATATAATATAACCACGAACGAAAATATAATATAATTTTCTGAGTTATCCGAAATTCCGAATAGCGTTGGTCCATTGTCTTTTGAATCCCCAGAAACCAACACATTTCCAAAATTTAAAGAATTATTTATAAAAACAAAGTATCTTTCGCTGCCCATAGTTTTCAGAAACGTTTCCGAAGGGTTTTTATAGTGTATTAATTAGTGTCCTCAGCCTGGAATACTTTTTTTTCGAATGTCATCAATTCTCACGTAAAAGTTTTCAGCCGCATAAGTTAATTTATACCTGAAAGAGTAAAGAAATAATCTTGTTTTTAATGCCATTGCTTACGCTGTCAATTTTGCATGTTTGTCTGCGAAACATATTTTTTGAGCATGGAAATGTTTACTTGAGAACTGACAGCATTCGAAAAACAGGTATTCCAGGCTGAGGACACAAATTAATACACTATACAAACCCTTCGGAAACGTTTCTGAAAAATACGGGCAGCGAAAAATATTTTCTTTTTATAAATAATTCTTTAAATTTTGGAAATGTACTGGTTTCTGGGGATTCAAAAGACAATGGAACACGCTATTCGGAATTTGGGATAACTCAGAAGATTATATTATATTTTCTTTCGTGGTTATAGTATATTTTCATAAAATAAGTATGGTGTGAAGTCCTGATATATTCAAATGGACATTTTTTAAAAACATTGCCATGGTATAGTAGCACATTGGATGCACCGCAATTCAGTCCGTTTCCTGAAAAAATAATCCACACAAGAGGCATTAGATGAAAACAAGTCTTGTAATCCATGGAATTCCTTTTATTTATACCAGCACAACATCGACAAAAGAAAACAGAGAGGGTGGCCTTCGCTTATTCTACCAAAAATTACATGTTTATCCGACAAAAGCAAGAGAAGATCTGATCTATTTTTTCAGATTCATTATCGCCAACACATTAGATGTAACATGCCAATCGTTACATTTCTAGCCAGGCATGAATCGTCAAACTTTTTGACAGTTAGCAATAATCCAATATTGAGATTTTTTGAATAAGAAATGAAAGGATGCCATAATTTGGCGGAACATCAATTTTTGTGATTTTTTAACGCACACCAGAGCGTTGTTTTCGGAAAGTTAGGCATGTGTTATTATAATCTAACGAAAAGAGTTTATAGTGCATATTTTTGCAGCAGTCAAATTATGAAAACGGTGCCTGCATTTAACACAAGATACGAAGAAAGACAAAACAACATATGTTACGGTCATCTGCAGTACATTAATATTCGAATCGAAACCGCATGAGAGTAACGTAGATTTAATGTTACGAAGAAATATCTGGGAACATTTTTAGCTAGGAAGAAATGATTGTTTTTCGGATTAAAGAATAAAAGATTTGAATACAGAAATTAATTCACATAGAGAAACTTTAAGATAGAAAAGTTAAATTTTAGAATAAAACACAAAATATATATGATTCTATATCATAATAAGAAACATTGGTCATTTTTTACAGTGTACCTACCTCGATATGTTGTAAATTTAGTTTTTCCCTAAGCTGAAGGAAGATATGCAGAATTTCATTTTTGAACAAGATGGTGCACCGCCCCTTTGGCATTTGTATGTTCGTAAATTTCTAAACAGAGAACTACCATACCATTGGATTGGTCACAGTGCAGCCGATGATTTGGTCATACACAGCTACCCTCCAAAGTCTCCTGACTTAACCTTTTGAAACTTCTTCCTTTGGAGATATGTCAAAGATCTTGTGTTCATACCACCTTTGCCTACAAGTTTGCCCGGATTTAAACAAAACATTTGTGATGTTTTACAAATAGTTAATAGTGAAACTTTACAACGTGTTTGGTAAGAATTGGCATATCGTAATGATATTATACGGGGGACTAAAGAAAGTCGTATCGAACACTGGTGAAAAAAAAATTTTGTACAATGACATATTAATATTAATTTTCTGTTTGTAACTATTGAAAATATAAAATTTTGTGATCGGATAATTCTTTCCTGAACACCCTGTTTAAGGAACCTCCAATGGGAGGGCAGGCATAAGTTAAAAGGGTGTGAGAACATTGAAATTGTCCAAATGTGACCAAAATTCTGTTTGATAAAAAACATTTTCAAAGATTTACGAAGGGAGTGTGATCCTTCCCCTTCCCCTCTCTGCTTCCTGTACCACATGTCACTTTCCAAACAAATACTCTTGTCAAACATTCCATCCTTTTTTCTACTAATTTTCTACTTGTATTTTTCTTAAAGTTGTGACCATCTTTCTTGTGATACCCTGTATACAGATGTCAATAATACATGGTACAAAATTTATGTACATATAAAATTAGTATGAAGTTTAGTACTAGTCACTTAAACATAATTCATGAGCAATTTCTATGAATAGATAGAAGGGGGCTCCCAGAATGATCTTGCCCAGGGGCCCTTGATAGTCTAAGTCGGGCCTTGATTGAATATGACGACATAATAAATGATTTTTCCAAAGAAAAGGCAGGGTATATTAGATTTTAAAAGTTTTACGTTGAGTTTTAGTAAATATTACCCAGAATCATTATTCATAACTATTACTAAGAATTTGTATACATAAATATTACTAAGAGTATTACTAAGAATTTATCAGATGACATTTACGAATTTCTTAGTGTGATGACATATAGTTCGAATTTCTTTCTGCTTACAAGATTGGAGTCGTATTTTAAAAATTCACAGTGTATACAATGAAGCTTCATAACTAACATAAGTGCTGACATAGCAGGAAATTGCTCGAGAAATCTTATGGAAGTCAGCAATTCTTCATTATCATAATTCCACGTTCCATATTCTTCGTACGCATATCGTCTTCCAAAATTCCCCCCCCCCCCACCTTAATCATCATCAACTTTCTTCTCTGTCAGTACATGTTCAATTATTTCATGATCAAGAGAAAGTGTGACTAAAACAGAAATGTCTACATGCATCCAAACATGTCCTACAGTGATACTGATAGCTGCATCACGGTATGTAGATTTCTTGAATTTGAGTACCACTATTTCCGAATAATAAAAAAAAATATTTATTCGCAAAATTTCTGCCATACAAGTCAAAGATTACTATTTGGCAACTTTGGTACTCAAACTCAAAGACGATGGAAACCGTAGAGCAGCTACAGGGTGTTTTAAAATGGACTGACTGATTTTAAAATTCAATAACTTCCGGACGGAGACATATATTAAAAAAATTCTTGAAGGAAAGTAATGTAAGATGTCAGGAGTTTTTTTTTTTTTTTTTTTTTTTTTTACTGGGATTCCTGATTTTAGCTTGAATTACCAGCAATAGATGGCGATGCCAGCGATAGGAGTGCAATCCAGGCCAAAACTAAAATCACCCAGCATGGATGCGAAGGAAGGAGGTTCAATACATGGAGTGGGTCTCATTCACTAATACAATCGTATTGTTAGAACCCGACTCTGAATAAGATTTTATTGATGAATGAGACCCACTCCATGTATTGAACCCCCTTCTTTCACATCAACGCTGGGTGATTTCTGCTAGTCTCGATTGGATGTCTATTGCTAGCAGCGCCATCTATTGCTAATAATTCGAACTAAAATCAGGAATTACAGTAAAAAAAAACTCTTGACATCATACATTACTCTCCCGCAAGAATTTTTTTAATATGTTATCGTTTGAAAGTTATTGAATTTTAAAATCTGTCTGTTCCTTTTAGGACACCCTGTATCACATCAATGTTACCACTACGGAACTATTTTTCTAAAATAACTACCTTACTTAGGAAAATACTTTTGAATTTTTTTTTTTCGAACAAAATGAATAAAATACTTTCTCACATGCTTCACTGATTCAACTTTTAAACTGTTTCATCGATTTTATTTTCTTACTATACATATAAAGAATTTATAGTTAGAACATTAAGCCAGCGTGTGGCAAGAAGATGATACAATCGCGAATTTCTCTTGGTGTCCGTTGAGATTTTCTTACTGGACTGATTGCATAAACAGCTTTTAGGAAAGAGAACTAATCTTCGAAAAGTGTTGAAACATTGGAATAAAAGCGTTTTTAATTTATATAAAATGGAAATTCAATTATTTAAAAAAATTAGAGAATAACGAACAAAATTTATTTTACTTAGAAAAATATTTTCTTAGAAAACTTCGCTTACAAAAATACGACAGAAAAACGACTGTTAAAAATTGAAATAAAATAAAACTAGTAAAACGCGCTGTACTACGTGGCGTCGCTGTAAAATTGTTTGATGATTTTCCACATCTTTAAAATATGAACGTATGTATGTCAACTGTTTTAGAGATACCCACTTGAAGTTTATTTATAAGATCTCGAAGTTTATTTATTTATTTCTGTAGATAAATATTTTTGTGTCTTATAAATAACACCTAATTTTATTTGAAGATGATTTTTTTTCATTAACACTCAATAAAGCAATTAAAGGTTAGCGTATTAATTCTTAGCTAGGCCTATTTTGACTGTTCTCAACAACGGCTTTACTACTGGGAAAATACTTTACTTAGAACAACTACTTTACTTAGTGAAATACTGAAATTAGGATAAATACTTTTCTTTCGAACAAAATTAACAAAACACTTTCTCACATACTTCACTCATACATTTTTATAAAGCTCATACCTTCCATACAATCAATCTTTTCTCAGCTTCTTAGAGTTTATTTTACTGGGATGCACATTAACCCTTTGATTACGACTCTGGGCTAGCGAGAAATTTAATATTCAATCGTACACAATTTACAAAATTTTTCCTTGTGGTAGATTTCTCTTGAAAATTTACTAGTATAAGTGCATACCAGAGATTATTTACCAAAAATTGGTACGAATAGAATACAATTTACTCTACCGGGACGTATATGCCCCGACCCATAGTCAGTGAGTTAAGTATTCAAAGTTATCCCTAAAGGGAACGGTAGCCAAAGGCCTAAATCAATCGCGAACTTCCATTGATGTCCGCTGAGAGTTGGTCGCTGAACCGATTGCATAAACAGCTGTCAAGAAGCGCAACTATTCTTTAAAAAGTATTGCAAAAGTGGAATAAAAGAGTTTTGATTTTATTTAAAATGGAAACTCAATTATGTTAAAAGATAGGGAATAACGAACAAAGTTTCTTTTAAATGGAAAAATAAATCTAATTTTAAAAGGAAGTATTTAGAATTATATTCTTTTGGAATTCTCAATACAATAATCTTAGCCGTCTTAAATGTAAATTAAATTTATTGACTGTAAAAAGAAAAGGCAGAAAATTCTTATTAAAAAATATTTTCATGTCTAAATTACGTACACTTAACAAATCGTAACTGTACAATGCTAAACTTTTACTATGGATATATAAATATTAATTAATATATACAGGGTACACATATAATGTTACTTGCACATTTAGTGGGATACACATTTAATCTACACATTTAATGTATACTATGTGTATACATTATATACAAATACATTATATAATATATATTTCATTACATACTATGTCATTACATACTCTAATGACAAACTAAGAGAAATGATATTGCAAGAAAAAACAATAAAATTTTATTATACATCCTTGGATCGCAATTCATTTATTAAGTTAAAATTACAGGGATAGCGAATTTTTCAACAGGCTTACTCCACTTTGTCTGAAATGCTCTAACATCCTATGCAATACTGCAAATGGTGTACTTAATTCGATACAAAATACAATAAACTCTGTATAATACATATTTCGAAATTTGGATGTCAGAAGGTACGGTGTCATTGACCAAACTTATGTGCATTTCCATCATGTCCTGGAATATTACCATATTGTACAGTAAACAATGCAAGTTAGGTAAAATTTCGTTGCAGTATCATCATTATTCCTATAGTTATGAACAAAAATCTTTGGTTTGCTCGGAGTGACACACCCTGTTTTGTTTTCTTTTTCGTTAGTAAAACAGTGTATTGCAGCCCTAGTTCTTGTACATTAGCTATTAAAGGATCACACTAAAAGAGTGACAGAATAATGACTCATTACATATCAGTCGTTGAATCGGAAGTTTCTCCATATCAACGACACCTGCCCAAACACTGTTCGAACACTGTGTCGGCTGCAAATGTATTTCTACTGAAAAAGCTAACGAATGAAACACTTTACGAGAAGGGAATGAGATAAGGATTTATATGCTCTCTAAATTATTGTCTAATCAGAAATAAACTTCTCCTCGTAACCGGAAATTGTTGACAAGTAGAAAGTATTACATTTTATTATTTTATTATTTTTACGTTAAAAATGCTATTAGATACAATAGTTTCAGTATATTTTAATGTTTACAATGCTTCATTTTCAGTATATCACTGAATTGTTCTTAACAATGCTACACAATATTTTATTACTTAAACCCCTTTCTTATTATTATTAGCAGTACATATTTTTTTACAAAATAATTCTAATACACCTAATACCTCAAAAAATACAATTCTTTATATATTCATTAGTTGACAGGAAAAATGGAATTTTCCCCTCAAAATGAAGTTATTTTTCCAAGGAAAAGTTATTTGAGAGGGTCGCTTAAAAAGTAAATATCGTGTAGAACTAACTATCTATAACAGGAATAGTTATAAGCGGTCTAACAAGGGAACCACTTTTGGTGCAGCTCGTACTTAGCATTGAGACCTGGTGAATTTTAAAGCTCTATATTACGAAGTTTGAGAATCAATGAACTTTTTCTGTTAAAATCATATTTTTTCATTCTATAGCAGCATAACTTTTTGAAAATGCAATTTTCAAGACCACTTATCGGACTATTAACATAGACGTTTTCTTGAAAAAAGTACTTCAAAATTACAAATTAGTTAATAATAAAAATAAAATATTGAAAAAAGTTTAAAAATTCTTTCAAGAACCTACAAATTTCATTTTGACAAAATACAACATTATAATTGCATTTTTTGCGGCGCGAAATTGGCTGTATTCGTTACCGTAGAATTTTTTCCAGCAACCCTGACCGATTGACATAGTCACTGAGCTGTAGAGCTCAGTGGGCATAGTCGTCTGCTATGTGAAGGGGTTAGAATGACAGTGGAGTAAGCCAAAATTTCGTGATTTGAGAAATGGAGGGTTTTGTGAAACTTGTTGTATAGCCGTTGCATTGAGTGTGGTCCAACTTGTTTTGACCTCTAGCGACTCCCTAAGTGAATTATGACTTATTTGACTGGCACATTGAACAGAAGTTAATATACGTTCAATAAAAATATGTTATCTCGATTCTCAAAATTTGTCTTTCTAACCATCTCATGTATGAGTAGTGGTTTGGATTCGTAGCTTGTCGACTTAGTTCTCTTTTGGCGTGAAATCATCAATTAAAAATCCAACAATAAAAATTAAAAGTATAAATTAATATATAAAATATTATTTTAACAGAGAAATTTTATCGGTTCTGTAACTTCTATGTATAGGGCTGCAAAATGCACCAGGTCTCGATGCTAGGTGTGAGCTGCACCAAAAGTGGTTCCCTTGTAAGATGTAATGTATCATAAATGCAAATCTGAAGAGTAAATCTAACGTGAACCAGAGTTCCTCTGAAGTAAAATCCTGCACTGGTTACGGTAACACTTAGTTCCCTTTTCGTTCTTGTGGGTTGAGTTCAGCTACACCTGGCTTTTAAGTAGAAAGAAAAGAATATTATTTCAGATGAAAAAAAAAAAAACTAGTAAATATTTAATAGAAAGTGTACATGTACTAACTTTTGCCTGTAATACATAAAATTGATGTTAAAAGATTAATATAGACTAATTTTCCATAACTGCATTAAATATGATTTTCTTCCTTTTCTTGTTGAAAGCCGATTATGGGTTTCCATATCTTGACTCTGGATCGGTCTCAGGTTCAGGTACATCAGCTTTACGCTAGGTTTTAGACTGATTTGAAATATTTGGGGTGTATCAGGTTGCACCCAACACGTGTAAGACTCTATTCTGAGGGGAAAAAAGAGGCGAAGGTCGTGTTGTCGTTCAGTCCGGTCAGAAAGAGTATGAAACAGGAAATGCGTGGTACCCTCGGTCAGACAGAGTGTGGTTACTGAAAACTACTCAAAGCAAGCTTGATACGTTGTCGCCAGCGATTAATGCTACAAGAAATCAACAATCTTGAATCGTGAAATTCTCTTCTAGGAAGACAATGCAAAATTATATACAATACAAGAGACTATAACTGGATCTCCTTCTCTGTGATTGGACAGGTTGAATCACTGGGTCAAAAGAATCGATTTTGAATTTTTGAAGTTTTACCTAATCCGCGCTCCCTCTCTAGGACTCGATGATCGGAAGTTGCGGTACAGTAATCGGTCGCTGGGGTGGATCGGCACTGACCTAGGACCTGGGGCTCTACCACGAACGTGTCGAAATCCCCTCTTCCTCGGAAATTTTCCGAGTTTGCCGATGTGACGTCCTCCGTCCGATCCCCCTAGTATAAATGCTACCACGATGACATCGTGAACGCCTCCTCTCGGAAAAACACATCGGACTTTCCCTTGAAATTTCTCGACCCCATAAAATGCAGTGGAAAACCCACACATTGTCGGAAACGAGTCTTTGAAAGAGATTTTGAGGCGGTTGATATTGATTCGCTGTTTATTAAAAATGCCATCGACACACATTTAATTAAGATATTTTGATAATCTTTTTTTTTAAACAAGAGTGAAATGTTCAGATTTCCAGCTGTCAAAAGCTCAAAATGATATGATGGGTAGTTTTCTAGAAAATGAAAAATAAAAATGAAATTTCCTTTTTTGACCAAAAAGGCTTTAATTTTCTTTTTTTTTTTAATTAACACCTTACTCTAGAAATATTTAATTGCTATCATAAGAAAGGCCTTATTCTACACTTTTAAATGATATGAAAATACATATTTTATAAGTTCTTGTTAAATAATTATGAGTATGAATGCCGCAAATTTTCAAGAAATTCTGCTTAAATATAATATAACAGGGAAAATATTATAAGCTTTGAAACTAATTTTAAACGTTAATAATAAACCTTCATTGAAAATGTTGCAAGCATTTTTTTGTAGACTTAGATTGATTTTTTTTTTCTTTTTTTCGGGACGCTCTTTTTTCAAAATGAAAATTTAACATAAAATAAGAAAAAAATTTGAAGTCTAATTTGAATTTCAAACAGGGGTCGATGCAAGTTTTTATTCTTGGGGCCCATTTTGTGAAAAGTAAAGGTTATTTTTGAGAAATTTATATTTTTCTGAAAAATAACATTTTGCAATATAAGTTGAAATCCAGTTAATCAAATTCGAATCAAGCATTTTTTAAACAAAAACTTTTTTTAATCCTTTTTGCTTAAATTTTCCTCTCTGGTGAACTTGTTTGTTTACAAATTACACATTTTAAAACATCACAAAATAATAAATAAATAATAAATAGTAAGTTTTTATGGAATAGAATTTTGTGAAGGGACCCATTTTATCAAATTGATTTTTGTGAAATCCATTTTTTCAATTTGATTTTTGTGAAGGGACCCATTTTATTAAATAGATTTTTGTGAAGGGTTCCTAAGTAGGCCCCAAATTTTTCCTTGATCGACCCTTGATAATGCAATGCTTATAAAAACATAGACTAACAAAGAAAATGTTATTAATCTGCTTTAAATAAACAGTGCGCTATGCCAATAAAACTAATTATACGATAGTTCTCGCATAAAAAAAAATTAACGAAGTAACCAAGCGTTGCATACCCGAAAAATAATTGTCCAGATATTTTTACTAATACTTCACTATACTAAATATACCATTATGCTAGTCCATTTGGGCGCTATCGTTGTTTACCTAAATAAAATAATTATCCAAATTTTCACAAGTTTTTTTTCTTTTACTATTTTTTTTTAAATTATTATTTTCTGTATGAATTGTAATGACTTATATATATGTATTATACATGTATATAATGAAATTTAAAAATGTGTAAAGCTAAAAACGAGCTATAGTGGTGATAGATAATCAAGTAAATTTACATTTCGTTCTTCCCATGTGTTTTCATATATATATATATATATATATATATATATATATATATATATATATATATATATATATATACACTCTAAATAAGAAAGAGTGACTATTCACTCCGGAGGAGTGGATATTCACTCTATCGCAGAGTCAAAATTTGCCCAACCTCTTTAGAGTGACTATTCACTCTAGGCAAAAGTGAAATTATTCACTCTCTGAAAGAGTGAATACTCACTCCCGAGAAGTGAATAGTCACTCTAAACAGGGGTGGATACTCACTCTTTCAGAGGAGTGACTATCCACTCTTGCAAAAAGAGTGGGTTTTTTCACCCTGATAGGAGTGAATAGTCACTCTTTCATAGGAGTGGCTATCCACTCTTTCATAGGAGTGACTATTCACTCTGGCAAAAGGAGTGGATTTCTCACTCCTAACAGGAGTGTATAGCCACTCTTTCATAGGAGTGAATGTTCACTTTTTATGGAGTGAATAAATTTTTTTTTTATGTTTCTTTTTTGGGCATTTTAAAAGAATCATATATTTTAGAGCATGCAATGAAAATAGACACAAGCGTGGTAAAGATTGGACTAAAATACTTTATTGGCAATATTTATTTAATTCAGTTTGTAACAGTAATTGAACTCTTAAGGAAAAATTCAATTAGAGTTACATAATGAATTAAATTAGATTACTGACAAAAAACTAAAATATTTTATTCCAAGCTTATCACTATTGTGTTTTCTTTCATTGCATGCCTTATAAAGATATGATAGTTTTAAAATGCCCATAAAGGCAAGTAATTAACCAAAATCTTAATCAGTGTATATTATTTCTTTCCTTTTCAAATACCCATTAAGTTTTACTTACACTGTAAACTGAAATGTCTGAAATTCAGACACTTAAGTGTCCGAGACGGATGGTTAAAAAAAGAGACACTTTAAAGTGTCTTAAAAATTTAAGACACTTAAATGTGTCTGAATTTCAGACACTTGAAATGTCTGAATTGTGGCCGTTTTTGTGCTCTGATTTGTGAGGAATATGCAGATATTTCTGACCACACTTTTTTTAGCATTAAATACAGCCATGTTTGACCACAGTGAATCCTGGATAAATTGGAAAATATTTGACCATAAAGCAGGGCTGGGGTTTGTTCCGGAAGCAGAACCTGATTAAAGCAGGGGCAAACTGGGTCATCCCCCCTCCCCCGATTTGAGGGGGCCCCAAGTTTGGTATGAAATTTTTGTAAAGCTGATATTTTAAATCTCTTTCGACTCTGTACTGATTATAATCAATATTTTGAACTTTTAGAGTAGGATACGTTTAAAAACTAAAAATATATTTATCTAAATACAATAAAATCTTTCAATAGTGGACACCGCATCATCGTAGAATTTGTGTGCTATTCGGAGAAAGCGGACTCTTCCGAATAACAGACAAATTCCGTCGTCCTGGGGTGTCCGCTATTGAAAAGTTTTACTGTACTTAGATAAATATATTTTTGGTTTTTAAACTTATCCTACTCTAAATGTTCAAAATATTGATTATAGTCAGTGCAACGTCGAAATAGATATAAAATATCAGCTTTATGAAAATTGCATACTAAATTTGAGAACCCTAAAATCATAGTGGCAATGGCTAACGGCCCAGTTTGCCCATGCTCTTATGGAAGAAATCGAATCTTGCTTTATGGCCAAATATGTATTCTAAAGCATGAAAGTGTTTAATTTTTTGTCATAGTATAGAAGATGTGCACTAAAACAATTCGAGGGACAATGACTACTCCCCCCCCCCTTCCCACCCTCTTTACATACTATCGCAAAAAATTAAATTCATTCGATTACTGAGCATATAAAAAATATGTTTTTATATAATATTTTTTATATTCAACTTCATTCTATGCTAAAAGCATGTACAATATTGATTACAACTTTTCTGCACCGCCCGATTACACGAATTAAGTCATTGAATACTGTTGTCGGCAACGACTTCATTAGCGGCGCACATTAAAATGGCCAGCCATTAAAAAAAAAAAAAAAAAAAAAAAAAAAAAATCATTTTAGAATGAAAATTTAACACTGCAATATTAGATTAAAACTGTAATGTTGTTTTAGAAGAACAATGCAACTTTTCATCAAAATTGACTATTTATTTTAGATAGAAAATACTTCTTTTAGAAAAATACTTCTGATTAATTGTTTTAAAGGATCATCAAATTAAAATTGATATAAAATAATTTTGTACCATATAGTTCGTTTTCTGAGTGTACCATATAGTTCGTTTTCTTAGAAGAAAGTACAAGTTTATTTCCATGAAGTATGCTTTGAATTGTTTTAAGACTTGAATAGAACAGTTCAATAATGATAATAAAAAAATAATAATGGCAACTATAGTTTTTTCATTCTCTGAATGTTTTATATATTTTTTAAAATACTAACATATATAAAAACCAGGTTTATGCTATGGGAAACTTTATATATATATAATATGTGTGAAGAAATATATTTTTTCTTTTTAACGTAAAAACATATTAAAATTTACTGAAAACCCTGTATTTTAGATCTTATACAACACAGTTAAACAATCTAGAGTTTAAAAAAAATAAAAAATAAAGAAAGAAAAATAATAGAACCAGCAAATTTAGATCTCGAATTTTATTACAACAATGAAAACCATTTAGAAAAATATTTGGACCAAAATTATGCAAAAATGTAAATGTCTAGCTTTTTTTATTTTCCATATTCTATTTTTAACCTTTTTACTAAAAATATTTTTTAAAAAATATTAAAATTTGTTTTCAATATCTCAAGTTTTGCAAAACCGAAAGCTAAAGTTTTGAGCAATAAATCAAAGTAAGTAAAGATATATTTGTTTTACAATTAAAATTTGCTTTAAAACCAAGTAATATTATGTGTAACTTAGAAGATTTTTTTAAATTCACATTCTCAAATTAAAAAAAAAAAATGTTCTGCCAGTTTGCCAATAAGTTTTTTAGGTTTAACAAATCAGATTTGACAAAAATAAATTCACCCCCCCCCCCCCCAGAAAAATGTAAAAAGATTTCTCGAAGAAAATTGTACATCTCTAATTATAAAATATAAAAAATAGGTCACCACAGGAATTTGACCGCGAAAGAAAATGTTATAAGTATTCCGCATATTCATCAAAGCAACATTAAAAATTCCTTTACATATCAAAGTGTTAAAAAAAATTATAAACACAGCATTTTTTTTTTCAGCATAAGGTTTGATAACTTTCTGTTATTGCTTTTTTAAAAATACATATTTTAAAGTACGCATTTAAAATATATATATATATATTACTGATATTTTACAGTCATAGTAATAACATATAATTGCATAATATATATGTATATATATTTCTGAACTTCAATAAAATCAATGCTGTGAGTTATAATCCAGATTCTTTACAATAAAAAACTTGTATTGATAAAGTGGAGATCTAAAGATATATTAAACAAATTTGCTAATTTTGAAATTGATATGAATTTATTTGAAAATCATAAAAAATACACAAATATTTTAAAATTAAAATATATTTATTTGGATTTAAAAAGATACAAATATAACAAATACATATTATTCTTATCAAATTAATTTAAATAGTAATTAAATAATCTTATATAAGCAATTATATTCCAACAAAAGCTTTATTTGAAAACGAAAATTAGTAGTTGTTTATAATCCTACCTACCTTTGATGAGTTAGTCATAACCATAATAGTAAATTATTTTAAACAAATATAACACGAAAATAAATAATTATGAGATTAAATGTTGATTTTATAATATTTATAACTTGTCAATGGAATAGTCAGAATTGAATGAATATTATAACAAGTTGTTGAGCGTACTCGCTCAATTAAGGTAGTTGCACACTTCTGGCAAAACATAAAAAAAAGCACTGTTTTGCAAACCGATTTGTAAAAAATATTCATTGAAAATAAATCGCACATATTTTCCTTTCGAAAAGGGGGAAAAAAAACACATCCGACTGCAAAAAAAAACTCACCAGTCGGATTTTATAAAAATAATATTCAAAAAGTACAATACGAAAATAGATAATTCTCAGATTAAATGTTGATTTTATAATATTTATAACTTGTCAATGGAATAGTCATAGAGCGTACTCCCTCAATTAAGGCAGTTGCACACTTTTGGCAAAACATAAAAAAAAGCACTGTTTTGCAAACCGATTTCTAAAAAATATTCATTGAAAATAAATCACACATATTTTCCTTCTGAAAAGGGGGAAAAAAAACACATCCGACTGCAAAAAAAAACTCACCAGTCGGATTTTATAAAAATAATATTCAAAAAGTACAATACGAAAATAGATAATTCTCAGATTAAATGTTGATTTTATAATATTTATAACTTGTCAATGGAATAGTCATAGAGCGTACTCCCTCCATTAAGGCAGTTGCACACTTTTGGCAAAACATAAAAAAAAGCACTGTTTTGCAAACCGATTTCTAAAAAATATTCATTGAAAATAAATCACACATATTTTCCTTCTGAAAAGGGGGAAAAAAAACACATCCGACTGCAAAAAAAAACTCACCAGTCGGATTTTATAAAAATAATATTCAAAAAGCACAATCTTCGTGATGAACGGAAAAAAAAAATTAATAAAATACACACCAATGTTGTAACAATTATAACATTTTATAAATTACAAGCATTTTCTTCAGCGTATATTATTTCTATGTATCGTTTCATGATTACTGTAAATTACTTGTAATCCACATCCACACATAAGGACTGACACAAAATTATAAGCACATAATTTTTCAGTATCAAAGTTACGAACATCTCTTCAAACTACTAAACCGTTGAACTAACATTTTAAATCGAAGTATTAACGCGTCAGCCAATCGTCATAGACGTCTGCCAAGAATGAAAATGGTCCTCGTCAGCGGTCTGTTAAAAAAAAAAAGACAATATTTACGTCAGCATTGCTAATGGTGCGATCTCTGACCCAATTGACTCATTAAACTTTTTTTTTTTTTATCAGCGCAGCGGGCAGAAACTTTTTATTTTCTGGCGTTAAATTTATCAATTATCAAAATATAATTACTACAGTTGTTATATTTTCAGACAGAGGGAAAATAGCTTAAAAAAAAAAAGATTGACGTAACACTTGCATATAATATATCGAATTTTAAAGAATTTAAAAGTAATTTTCATATTTCAGATTTTTGCTTTAGATATGAAAATCCAAAACATTATTCATCCATTAACTTTTGAAAGACTTTATAACTTAATCTGAATTTCCATACGTTATTAAAACTAGAGTGGTCACTATTTGTATATACAACTTTGAAATCACTGTTGTTAAACTTTATAGAGACCAATCAGTGTCACATCGTAATTGGAATTTTGCGATCGCTTATGGAAAGTTTAAAAAGACGTTTCTGTTTAAAATGTCAGCTAAAAATTATTATTTAAAAAATATAATATTAAATTGTTTTTAAAAAGGATAATACATATTATTCCCCGGTGAATTTATAATATTTAAACACCACGAAAATAAGGGACTAAGATTTTTTTCGTCAGAGATGGGGTGTGGGGCTCTGTCCCCCTGAATCCACCGTATAAGTCAATTTTTAATTTTATTTATCCTGTATTTTAGTTTATTATTCTAAAATCATACATATTTCTGTTGTCAACATACCTTTTTCCATGAATTTACAAAACACACAACAATAAATGAGGTAACCTCCTTCGAAAGGTTTTTGAAGTAGCTTCTGACATAGTACCACCACCACATTTCGTTAAAACATGGTTTTTGATTAAATATTGCTATTAATTAAAAATTAAATCGGCATTGTTTTTATAAATGAAATGCGAGATTTTCCCTCAAATTAGTGTTGCCACAAAAATAAAATAACCGCATTATATAGTGCAGAACAATGATTAAAAAAAAATAAATAGTAGTACAAAAAAGATAAAATATCAATTCGCCACATAGGTTTACTTTATATTTATGGTTAAAAAGCAAAATTGATATTGAAATGTTTAAAAGAAAATAAAGACACCATCGATCGGTCGAATCAGTGGTATTTCACGTGTATAATAAAAGGTATGCTTTGTTATATTAAATTTTATTTTAAGTGCCTTCAATTTTTTTTCATGTTTTCCAAGAAGCGGATGGATATCTTGTGAATTGACGAAGTTATGAATTTTTTTCTTCCTAAAATCCTATCCCCCCCCCTTCCTTGAGGCCATTTTTAATGATATCAAAAATCTGTCATACATAAATTTTCGGCCCTTTTCCTAGAAATATTAATAACTTTAAACGGATTTGATACGTATCATAATTAAGAAGTTATGGGTTTTTTTCTGTTTTCACCCCCCCCCCTATTTCGATTTTGCCCATTAACGAACTTGACCGAGATTTTATGTCCTTTGATTATATGTTATCAGTTTGGAAGAGATTTGTGCAGAATTATTGAAGTTATCGTGTCCATAAAAAAATGATATAGCTATATAGACAGATAGATAAAGTTTTGAACTGGGGGGGTGGTTTGGGGTTTTAGGGGTTATAATCGGCGTAGATCTGCAAAAATTTTCAGAAATTCCAACATAGGGGAGAATGTAATAGGTAACATTTCTTACGAAATCTACCTAAAAAGAAAAAGGAAAAATGATCATTTCGTTTCTCTCAATAAATAAATATGGACAAAATTATATAATGCCAGGCTTTCACTCTTCAACGGAGTGAAATATTTCACTCTTGTCAAAGGAGTGAGACAGTCACTCTCGACAACGGAGTGAGATATTTCACTCCTTTCTAGAGAGTGGAAAATCCCACTCTTTAAAGAGTGTATTCTTATAAAATTCACTCCAAAAAGAGTGAAAATGCCTCTCACTCTTCCAAAGAGTCAACTTCTCACTCCTCCCAATTTTAGAGTGTATATATATATATATATATATAATCTTTAATAATCTTTTCGATTAGTAGAAAATCAAAATATTCAACTTAAAATTTTTGGAAAAGAAAAAGAAATTTTTGGAAAGTATTACAGGTTCTTGAAGACACAAAATTTTTGATACGGCATGTTTCATTGCACATAAAATAAATTGTAAAGTTTTGAAATGACATCAAAAAGCAACGTATTTCACGACAACTTTACAGTTAATTTCGAAAAGCTTCCAAGATAAAAGATATAACATATATACTGTTTGAAGATGATGTAAATACGTCTTCTTGGCTTTTGTTTCTTTTCTCCCTTTTCATGGTTTCTATATAAAACTAATTTTTCAGAATATAAATTAAATAATGCTCAAATTTTCAGAAAAAAGGTAGCTTTGACATTAAATGAAGCTTAATATCAGGGCCGCATATATATATTATATACTTAGCGACTGTTTTTTTTTTATTATTATTATTCTGTAAATTTGAGCAATTTTTAATTTAATTTTTGGAAGATTAATTTTATATAGAAGTCAAGGACAGACAAAAAAGAATCAAAAGATAAGAAGACTAATTTAGATCATCTTGAAATAATATATTTTTTATCTTGTTTGAAACTTTTCGAAATTTACTGTAAAGTTACTATAAAATACGTTGCTTTCTGATGTCATGAGAAACTTTACAATTTTTTTTTTAAATATCCAATGAAATATGCCGTATTAAAAATATAGTAAATTAAAGTATTCAAAAGCCTGTGTACAAGTTATAAGTTCTTATAGTTTCCAAAGATTTTCTTTTACGAATAATTTTAAATTTAATATTTTTATCTTCTAATAATCGGAAATACTGGACGAATGTTATTAAATGATTTTATTATTTATACAACGAATTACAATCATTAAAATTGAAACAACATTTTATAATATATTTTTAAACAATTTTTTTTTTTTGGAAGTGTTGAATAATTAGTTTATTTGGGTACAACGATGGTGCCGACATGACGTTGATTATTTGCTCTAATGCTATATTTAGTATGGAAAAGTTTTAGTAAAAATATCTGGCCAATTTTTTTTTCGGTATGCAGTGCATCTTTACACTGCTAATTTTTTATGCGGGAGCAATGGTATAGTTAGTTTTGTTAGCATAGCGCTCTATTTATTTAAAACAAATTAAAGGCATTGTGCATGATACTTTGTTAGGAAATGTTTTAATAAGCACTGAAATTATTTTTTTTAAATTCATATTAGATTGTTTCTTATTTTATGTTAAATTTCCATTTTGAAAAGAGAGCGTCCAGCAAAGAAAAATTATTCTAAGTCTACAAAAAATTGCTTGCAGCATTTTCAAAGTATACTTGTTATTAGCGTTTAAAATTAGTTTCTAAGCTTAGAATATTTTTCCAGTTATTTTATATTTAAACAGAATTTCTTGAAATTCTTGGATATTTATGCTAATATTTATTTAACAAAAACTTATAAAATTTTTATTTTTATACCATTTTAAAGTTTAGAATAAGAGCTTTCTTGTAATAGCAATTAAAAATGTCAAGCGCAACCTGTTAATTTTTTATTAATTTTTAAACGAAAGCCTTTGTTTGATCAAAAAAAGTAAATTTAATTTTTATTTTCCATTTTCTAAAAAACTACCGGCCATATCATTTTGATCTTTTGACAGCTGAAAATCTGAATATTTCACTCTCGTTTAAAAAAAAGATGATCAAAATATCTTAATTAGGCGTGTTTTGATGGCATTTTTAATAAAAACAGAAAGCAATATCAAGCATTTCTTTTCTGTTTTCTCACAGGAGAAAAAGAGGGAAGGACCGTGGAAACATACTTTTTCTAACGCACTCTCATTGGTCAGTTTGTTTTTTTCCGATATCTATTTGAAAAGGAATCTTCAAATACGACGGCTATAACCGGCTGTTTCGTGGTACGGCTTAAAATGTCTTTCGGATATTTTTTCCGAGAACCATGATAATTCGACATCGGAAGCTTGCCGTGTCGGGAGGATCTCGATGCGTTGGTAGTAGGGCCCCAGGTTCCCTCTTTGGGGTTCCGGCTACGAAGCCGTCGGATCACTTTAGTGTGCGTCCAAGTGTTTTGTGGTGGTGTCCTCGTAGTTTGGGCTCTACCGCATATTGCATCGACCTTTGTCGTTAATTCATTTGGGAATGGGTCGAGAGGCGCAGGAGGCTGACACTCCCTCACACTCAAGGCCGAAGAGCACTGGGTGGAGGTGCACCGGGTATAAACCGGCCCTCTCTGGTGGTGACCTCATATGGATTCACGATTATCTGGACTCGGCGGTGAAGTACGTTTGCCTTCGGTGACGTAGCTTGTCGTTGCTTAATCCGCGCATCCTGTTAAGTCGACAGGACATCAATTCAAAAGCAATTCAGAAGATCCAATAAGCCATTATAAAATTTGTTCAGGCACAATTCACGGAATTGTATCATTAGGTTTTCTCAAAATGATTGCGGAGTACGTCTAATCCATCAATATTGGCAGATGTTTCATTGAAAAATAGAACAAAATTTTATGATATGACATTGAAAGTCTCCGCATATAATTATACTTGAATCTGACTAATTTGCTATTTAAAGTTGTAGTTTTAGCTAATGAGGAAAAAAAAGTATTTATATCATAAATCTCAAAACTTTATTGTTGTTTGAAAATTGTTT
The DNA here is from genome assembly GCA_963931845.1 of Maratus michaelseni. Classification (NCBI taxonomy): domain Eukaryota; kingdom Metazoa; phylum Arthropoda; class Arachnida; order Araneae; family Salticidae; genus Maratus; species Maratus michaelseni. Next base: position 387,073,101 of record OZ007587.1, on the reverse strand, counting down.
AAAGTATTTAGAAAAATCTAATATAAAAATTCCATAACACAAATTAAGAAATTCAATTTCCAACAACAGACAGTTTTAGCAAAATTTTATCAAAAAATTTATTAACATTACCGTGCAATCCAAAAATGCAAAAAAAAAAAAAAATGTATTTCTATTCCATTCATTCATCCAATAAATTATATTTTTTATTCTTCACCTATTTTATTTAGTCCACTTTTATTTACTTATTGTCAACTGCGGAGAAAGGCAATAGTGAAACGTAAGATAAATTGTTCTTTTGTAAAAGCAGGAGTTCAGGAAACATCGATAGATGATGTCAATGGATGTGATCGGAAGTTAGGGAAAAGTCATGAGGGACGAAACTTTTCCGGAGAAATGTGTTTGAAAAAAGGTAAAAAAATTCTTTGGTTTCAAGAAGTTGAGACGTTGGATAGATTTCAATTTGTTTCACTGTAATACAATAATTTCTAAATAAATAAAACACATGAACATTAAAAAATATGCACCATAAAATGTTAATAAATTTAGAGAGTGAGCAATTTAATTTGTAACATTTAAAGATTTTCGAATGAGTTATATCTATAATAATAACTCTCATATCGTTACTATGGAATACAAAAATGAAACAACAATGTATTTATATTTCAATCATTCATCCAATCAATTATTTTTTACTCTTTATCTATTTTATTTGGTCAACTTTTAATCATTAACTGTCAACTGGGAAGGGAGGCGATAGTGAGACGTAAGATAAATTGTTCTTTCACACAAAAAGGAGTTCGGGAAACATAGATAGATGATGTCAGGTGGATGTGATAGGAAGTTGGAGAGGATATATGAAGGACGAAACTTTTCCGGAGTAATGTGTTTAAAAAAAATATGCAAAATTTGAATAGTTTCAAGATTTTGAGATCTTGAATAAATTAGCATTTCTTTTGCTCCAACAAAATATTATACAAACACGTGAACATTTAGAAATATCCAACATAAAAGTTCAGTAAATTTACGGACAAAGTGAACAATTTTATTTGTAACCATTAAAAATTTTAGAACGAGTCATAATCCTCTCATCATTACTATACAATCCAAAAATGTAAAAAAAAAAAAAAAGAAAAAAAAATGCATTGCTTCTTTATTTATTTATTCATTAAATTATGTTTTACTATTTATCTAGTTTATTTGGTCAACTTTTATTTACTTACTGTCAACTGCGTAGAAAGGCGATAATGAAACGTAAGATAAATTGTTCTTTTGCAAAAAAAGGATTTCAGGAAACATCGATAGATGATGTCAGGTGGATGTGATCGGAAGTTAAAGAAAAGGCACGAGGGATAAACCTTTTCTGAAGCAATTTTTTAAAAGAAAAAAGTGAAAAATTCCCGCGGTTCCTGGAAGTTGAGATGTTGGAAGGATTCCAATTTCTTCGGCACAACAGTGTAATATCTACAGAAAAAAATATACATGAAGGAAAAATACTGTAGGTTATGACCTGAAGAAAACAAATAAATAAAGTAAATAAATAAAACCCATGAACATTAAATATATGCACCATAAAATTTCAATAATTTTACAATGTGAGCAATTGTATTTGTAACATTTAAAAAATTTTCGAACAATTATATCTATAATATTTTTTTATCATTACTATACAATACAAAAATGCAAAGCAAAATGTATATCTACTTCAATCATTCATCCAATCAATTATATTTATTATTTACCTATTTTATTTGGGCAACTTTTATTTACTTACCGTCAATTGCAACGAAAGGCGATAGAGAAACGTAAGATAAATTGTTCTTTCGCAGAAAAAGGAGTTCGGAAAACATCGATATTTGATGTCAGGTGGATGTGATCGGAAGTTAAAGAAAAGAGATGAGAGACGAAACTTTTCCGAAGGAATGTGTTATAAGAAAAGGGTGAAAAATTCCCATGCTTTGATGAACTTGAGATATTGGAAAGATTCCCATTTGTTTCGGCACAACAAAGTAATATCTAAACAAAGAAATATGCAGGAAGGAAAAATAGTGTAGGTTATGGCCTAAATAAAATAAATGAAGTGTCATAAAAGTGTGCTAACATTTTACAAGATCAATTGGGAACATCATTAGAAAAATCATTACAAAAGTAAATTTCATTCGTAATTGAAACAAATTGCAGTTATATCGTACAAATCTGTCAAAAACTGTAGATTTGTATAAAGAACATACACACAAAGAAAGGCTTTTATATATAGACTAGGGGGCCTACCCCCTGCGAGCTACGCTCGCCAACCCCCGCTCAGACTTCGAGGCCTCTAAAAACATGACAGCGTGCTTTATTTTAAAAATATTGGTAAATCTGTAATTGGGTTGCCATGCTTTTAACATTTTAATGGGACATTTTTCGATTATCATGGCCTCATACACAGCTGTTGCGACAACTGACGACTGTTTTCGGGATTGATAAGTAAAATCAATTACTACTTGAAAACCAGCTTGTATAAAATGGTTAGGTTTAAATTGTGACTACCTCTCGGACTTTTATAACAACAATCTCTATTCTATTCTTCCTTTGCGTTTAAGGATGAGAAAAATTCCATCTGCTTGTGAATAACATTAAGAACCACGGTATTGAAAAGTACTATGTTATAAACATTTTCAGTAACAGGTTTTAATTTTCTCTTTATTTTAGTGCACCATCATGCATATTTTCATGTTATTTTAAATATGTAAATTATTTTTTTAATTAATATGTATATACGAATTTTCTAATAATTATTTATCATACAAAATTAATTAAATATTTTGTGCATGCATGCCTGCATTTATTCGGCATCAATTGATGAGATATTTAAACAAATTTGCTATCCGCGGTAATTTTACACCATGTTCTGTCACTTGAATATTGTCCATAAAAAAATCGAGTACTTTTCCATTATAGGATCCTTTGCTTTTAGGTTTGGGAGTTTATTCGAGCTTCAAAAAGGGATAGATTCGTTAATATACATAGATTTGTTGCCAAAAGTTATGAAAATAAACCCAATGAACTTTTGGTGCTTTTTTATTATAGGGGTCTTGACGCTTTTTTAAAAAGCTTGGCGGAAAAAACCAAGCAGGATAGAAAACCAAGCAGGATATTTTATTCTTCCGTTCGGTTGGGCAATTATTATTTTATATATTAGTTTCAAATATCCGAATTAATGATTTTATAAATTCGTTTAGTTAAATTTTACAAAAAAATAACAAAATGATATCAATAAATAATAATTACTATTAATTCCTTTTCCCCCCTGTCTTTTGCGTTTACCTAAATGACGTCATTTGGACGAATTTATTCAAAATATTTTCAGTTTATAAATTAAATTAAATGCTGACAGACGATTGAATCCTGACGATAGAAATGGGATATTTTTTTTTCCAAATTTTCCTGAAAAACATAATTTAATCATAATCTTGTCTTCATTATCGATTGGAATAAAAGATAAATTCAATTTGAAAATGACGCATAAAAAGAAATCAATAATCCCTATCGGGATCCTTTTCAATTTTTTTCTCTTTTTTGTCACAAAAAAACTGAGTAATTAGTTGCCATCATTACAGAAATGTCATTAAAATTAGACAAAAATTAATATCTCGAAAACTAATTCCAATTTCAAAATTCTATTACCAGTTTTGACATCCGCGGATTTTTATGAACAATTGGTATTAATTTCACCATCAGGCGTTTAATATTTTATTAAAAATAGCCTTGAAACATAATCAGTCGTTTCATAAAATCGTTCCATAAATTCGTTTCATAAAATCGTTTCACAAATTCGTTTCATTAGGATTTTATATATATAGGGTAGATATAGAACAGATAAAGATGGAAGAAGTGACTTGTATATTAGGTCACTCTTAATTTTTATACGCAATGATGTTTAAATTAATGCAAATTTTTGTTAGTAGATGGCGTTCTACTGTTTAGGAATGTCAAATTTGTCAAATTTCAAAATTTAATTGCTTTTGATAGCTAGGTAGAATGAAAAGTAAACATTAGAAACATCTGATGAAATTTTATAAATTAGTTGAAATGTTTTTAAAATTACTGGATATAGAAATTATGAGCTATCGGATAAATATGTAACTCATTCCATTTTTAACAATTTTTAACATAGTTCAAAAGTGTTTATGGTTTTGGTTTATCTGGCCGTCCAGGTGTATGCTCATGCTCTAACTGACGTAACTATTCTTTGATTACCATGTCCTTGGTACATGTTTTTAAGGTTTACTGCAGGGCATTTCCCTTTAAAAAAAGAGTGTTTAAAATTTATTATTTGTTAAAAGTTCGTATAAAATAAGTCTGTTACATTATAATCTATGCGGAAAAATCGCTTGCGGTATATCTTAATGAAGTTACACAATTTTAAACATAATAAAATCGATATGCTTATTTAAGGTGCAATACAACAAGCTTTCTGTGGATTTCTGGACTTTCTGTTTTTTTTTTTTTTAAATTAGATATTTTCTTTTACCTTATTATATCGTGAAATTTCATTACAGTATTCTGGAAGTGATTGAAAGTTTTTCATAATCTACGCGTGACGAATAATTTTTCTTTCTTGTTATGAATATTTCAGGTGATGCATTATTGAATTTTAAAGTAAGAGAGATATTTCTGAAACACTCTGCATGTAGATTACACATAAATAGTGTGTTAAAATTGTATCGCAATTACATCATTACAATATTGAGCGAAACGTTAAGAAATCCAACTATATATATGAAGGGTGTAGATGCAAAATTCACACTCTCCACATAACCTAGTTTTTAGAAAAATGCAAAAAACTGATTATTATTATTAAACATGATATATTGGCACAATTGTTTTGGTGTGATATATTTGTTGCCATAGCAACTACTTGCACATAGTCCTAAACCTGTAATAATTGTGTTAAAGGTTGAATTTAAATTTAAATATGGAAAATGTGAGTTTTGCAGCAAACTTTTATGGGTAATGTTAGTTATAAGAGTATTTGGCGTGAAACTAAAAATTTTCGCGGCACCCATCCAATTCAGGACATCGCCCGCCATAACTATCTGATCCTGTAGTAATCCCACCATGGGTACGACAGTGGCCGGAACAGGATCGGTTCCCGAAAGGACGTCCGTGACATCCTCGATCCCGGGTTTCCCTGGAAGTTCATGGGAAGGACCAGGGCCCAGGGACAAATCAGGGGCTCCCTCTTGAGATTTGCTATATCCCCGGTCGAGATCATGAAAAACCTATGGAGGTGACCACTAGTCTCTCTTCCAGGGAACGGACAACACATCTTAAAAACTAGGTTAGTAACACAAAGGATAGAAATAAAAAAATAGGAAGAGTTATTCCGTCCCCCGCCACTCGTCCATGTGACCAGGCTAGAAGAGCCGTGGGGCTGGAGAGAAGTTATGAAAGCGAAAAGTGCAGGTCCGACCGGACCGTGGAGTCGCCCGAGCCCGTTTGCTCTCTCGCACTAGACATGAACACCAGCTTTCCAAATCCTTAACCTGCCGGTTCCCGACGACAGGCCCCTAAACTTGGCATTAGTTGTCTCCGGCGTCCCCCGTCAGGATCCCTGGACACGGCCAAGCGAAGCACTCAGCTTGGCTATGTCCTGGAGTGCCGCAACCAAGAAAGAGTGAGAATCATGTCCGGTTTGAGATCCCCAGACGGTACTTAGAACTGACAAGCGTGACCGGCGAAAGCCGGCCAGATTGATGTTCCGGAAGTGGACCACGTCGAACTCCTGCTCCCTTAGGGACCCCGCATTGACCCAAAACCAAAAACGGATCCGGCCGCCACGGCGTCCTCGAGCGGGCACCCGTTCATACCCCCCGCGCCACGAACACCCGGAGGAGCCCCAGTCCTGTTAGTTATAAACCAAAATAGTTATGAATTTAAAACAACAAGAACCAAAAAGAAAAAAAATTCTGAACGTTAGTTTTCATTATGTTATTTTGGAGGGTAATAAACAATAAAAATCGAAAAACATTTAATAAAAATAATTTGTGAAAAAATTTTACTATTAGACATTGCTCAACTTTTTCACTGTCATTAAACTAGTGCAAAATTTTACACTACTTCTTACTTCTGTACCCGTGTCTGTTGAATTGGAGAGTGTGAGTTTTGCAGCAAAACAGTTGTTGGATAATGTGAATTATGCATCAAAACGAGATTTTCAGCATTTTTTTAAAACTTTAATATGTTTTTTATGGTTCAAATCTGTATTACAGTCCGATTCGCCTTAAAAAGACGAATACGGTGGTATGAATAACTCAATACCTTAAAAAAGTGGAGAATGTGACTTTTGCATCTGCACCATTCATATATTGTTAATTTTAAATTTAAAATTCGATAACATACACAAAAAAAAATCATTTAAATGAAACTATTATTTCTGAAAGATCTTTTATGTAAATTATTTCAGTAACATATATGAAGTTTTAAGAACCACGCATGATATTACAGGCACTAAAATATATTCAGACAAAACGTTTCATAATTACGCCGCTAGACAGCGAAACAGATATGCATTTATGTGACATATTCTTTTTTTACTGCGACGTTAAAAAAATAAAAATGATAATTTCTTTTTAAAACTGCTTTCTATTTAACAAGCTATTGTTAGTGCCTCAGTACAATAGGATTAGGAAGACAAGAAAATTTATTCGTAGACACGTTTTTTTTTTCCCCCGTTAAATGAGAATGATTTTAAAATTCATTCTTTTATTAAAATCCTTGAATGCATTTTTTCTTTAATTTATAAATAAAATAAGAAGAATAAATGCCAAACGAGAGATAATACTACATATATTTTTTTAATTTAATATTATAATAGAAAATTTTTCTCCTAATTGTTTAAATTAGAGCTTCAAACTAGAACTTAACCGCAAACCAGACAAAAAATCATTATTTCTCAGGGAACGAAATCTGGAAGAGAACCGAAATATTTTATTGTAACTTAACTTGAACAAAAAATATTATAGTTCGAAGCCCTGCTTTATATTCTTAGTTTGTGGTAGTGTTGTCCACGAACTGCTCATACATTAAAGTCCACTATGGACAACTCGGTTGAAAAGGTGCGTAATTCTTGTTAACTCGTGTATGTGAATATCGAACCAATTTCCTTTCTGCCTTAAAAATTTAAAAATATGAAATAACTCGAAGTATTGGAGTATCGTTTGTACTTTGCGAATTTATGATAATTAGGTGAACGTGGCCGTTTAAGAGTTGTAAATTGCGACGATTTCGCTAGAGGAATCAGATTTGTAAAGAAACCTCGATAAATTTTGGTTATAGAGTTCCTGTTTTCATTTGAAATCGTGGTTTCTGCATCTTTTAAGTTTACTTATTTGATACCCAGATCGAAATTCATGCTAGTACCAGCAACAAAAAATAGGCTAGTTATTGATATTATTGCTTTGAATGCTAGATTTTCATGCTATTATATGCTTTATAATGCTAGCCAGCATCAAGTGGATCAATACACACAATGACTTGCTCGGTAATTCTGCTGGAACCAGCAAATGTTTATGTTAGTACCAGCAACAAAAATAGGCTAGTTATTGCTATTACATGCTTTATAATTCTAGCCAGCATCAAGTGGGTCAATACACTTCATGACTTGCTGGCAATTCTGGTGGAACCAACAAATGTTTATGGTAGTTTATGCTATTTTATTTCTGGGATACAGCATTTAATACTAGCCTAGCAAACAAATACCAGCATGAATTTTGACTTGGGTTATCCGTATAGTTATGAAAGTTAATGCGAGCCCTAAATAAAATTGCATTGAAAATAAAGGAGTTTCAGGTTTATTAAAGTTCGTTACTAAATTAACATTGTGATAAAAATACTTTTTCAGTGAATTGTGCTGACTATCTATCGAGAACTAAAGATTTCTTTGATAATGTTCTATATCGAGTTCAAGTTAAAAGGTGAATTAGTTTTCCCCCTCCCGCCTTTGACTTCTTTCTACATTTAGGGGAAGCGTGGGTAATATTGAGGGTCGTCAGTCAAAGGCTGTCACCAGAGTATCTCGTATCTGCTCTGTGGCAGATACGGTAAAATGAATGCAGTTGTCTCATTGTCCTCTTTTGAACTCCTCGTGCAAAATACACCATATTGGCACTGTCTAAGTTAGTTTTAGCTTAATTTGATCTAAAAAAATCATATTTACGACTCATACAATTCAATCATATTGCAATCGAATATCACGTCAAAATACACGTATCCTTCACCATAATGTTATTTCGTCTTCTGAACAACATGTTTGTAAAGATGTAAGGCTACTATATATATTTAGTAGCTCTAGTAAAGATGCTCTTAAAAACCTCGATTTTTTTAACTCCCGTTTCGATTTCTTTCTACATTTAGGGGAAGCTGGGGGTAATACTGACGGTTATCAGACAAAGGCGATCACCAGTGTATCTCGTATCTGCTCTGTGGCAGATACGATAAAATGAATGCAGTGTCCTCATTATCCTCTTTTGAACTCCTCGTGCAAAAGACACCATATTGGCACTGTCTGAGTTGGTGTTTGCTTATTTTGATCTAAAAAAATCTTATTTACGATTCAAACAATTCAATCATATTGAAATCATGTATCACATCAAAGTACATAAAGTCATTTCGTCTTCTGAACAACATGTTTGTAAAGATGGTGATCATAAACCCCTCTTTTTTTCGCTTTAGGAAGCCTTCGAATTCCTCTACCTATTCATCGGACTCAGGTTAAGGTGTTATAATATACAAATATGACGATTAACACACACTAGAAAAGTTTTTGCACAGAGATCAACTATCACTCTGCAAATCAGAGAAAATAATTAACAAAAAAATATAGGTTATTCAACGGGTTAAAAACTTCTTCACGTTCCATTATCTCTGAATACAGAACGTGCTGCCATCTTACAAGAATGAAGAAGGAAATAAGTCCGGAATCCATTTACTTCTTAAATCTTACGCTGAACTCAATGTCTTATATCTTCTTCTAGGAAATGGTTTTTGTTCCATTCCTACCAGTCACGTGAACAGCGAAGCTTGGATTGCAGATATTTTAGAAAACAAAAATTGATTCTGCCATTTTTTAGACTTCATTCTCTTTTTAAACCTGATGATTCAATTATTGTATATGGAATACTAATGTACATGTGCACTATTTAACAATATATTATTGTTTTCATTGTAGAGTAGTTTGTTATATTGTTTTCACACACGCAAAATGTGTCGGTCTGTAGTAACATTGGGTTACGCGACCCAGTACAGTATTCTAATACCAGTAGCGTGTAAATGTGCAAGAATTTCAAGTTTTCCATTTTACGAGAACAAAAAATCAGGCCGCTTTTCATAGCCTATGGGCATAATAACATGTCCAAATTGGCTGCTGATGGTAAAATCGAATTTCGTTATGGCATATTGCCACACATTGTGATACATTGGTCGTTTTCCTGACGATACGCAAATGAAAAGGGCTGTAAAATCTCATAGACCCCTTAGATCTATCATGCTTATTTTTATGAATTTACACATCTGTAATAAACCATGATACACATATTTTGTTAGTATATTGCTATTTTGCAACCTTTAAGGTTATTTTGGGGAAATTCATTAAATATCAGTTATTTTTCTTCAAAATTAAAGATAGTGATATTACGTGTAAAAGCAACCCTGCTTCAATGACGAGTTAAATATAATAGTAAAGTTTCATTAAAGATTTCCAAATAAATCATTCGTTTTAATCTAACTAAACAAGGTTCCACCAAGTGAGGCCACGTTTTAAATCTAATTAAACAAAACCCAAATATATTAAATGTTTTTTTATTTTATTTTACTATTTCTTTGAAGACGGTCTTTCACAATTAAATGTTATCACGAAATAATTCAGACAATTTTCTGGCCAATACATTTAAATTCCTATTTATCGAATTAATGGGTTTTTTCTAACTACTTTAATCTTTCTTTTTATGGGTAGGAGAGCGTTACATTATTTTTAGGGGAATTTTTTAAGATGTAGAGTTATATATATATATATATATATATATATATATATATATAACCATAAATGAAACATTATCATAAGAACAACTTAAACAATGAAATAATTGAGTATGAAATAATTAGTTGACAATGAAAGATTCCCCAACACATTTAATATGGAATCAAAAACATTGAAAGAATAAGAAATTAAATAAAAAATGAATAAATGGAATTAAATGAAATGAAATTTGTGGAATTTAGACAGAATTATCAAGTCCCAATTGCCTAAATACCACAAATAAAATGAAATGAGATGTTTCAACATCATATTATCCATACATTGCTAAAAAATATGATATTGGGACTACATCTCAAATACAATGATTCAAATCAGTGATAAAATAAAAAATAAAATACAATATTAAAAAGGAAAGAAGCCATACTTATAAATTACAGAGAGAACATATATATATATATATATATATATATATATATATATATATATATATATTGTACGGATTTTTTTGTTTTTTGTTTTTTTTTGTTAGGCTTTCCAAAGAAATAATATTATGATCATGTTTTTACATAATTAAAATATATAAATTAATATTTGTGTTTGTTTTCCATGATAAAATATGACAAAAATTGTGCTGGATTAAATGGCTATAAAAACAAAAGTGCACATATATTTGTATATTATAATACATGAAATCGATGAAGAAGAGGAGATTGGCGATAAACTTTATGTAATTGAATTCTGTGCTCCCGAGATATCCGTTATTCAGAGGTTTTACTGTAGTATGGTTGCAGTCGTGTAGTGGCTGAACAAGGCAATGAATAAAACAGTAGGTGTTTTTCCGATATGCAAAAAACAAGGCGATTCATAGTTCCATGCTTTTATTTAAATAAACGTCATGGAAGCAGTCCACACATAATTGAAATGGACAGTGCCATCTCTAAAGCAATTAGTTTCATAAGATGCTCTTAAAATACATCGAACGTAACTCTCGAACAGATTATTAGGGTTAAATCATTTGGAATGCGTGATGAGTAAAACGCACAGCCTGGGGACTATTTAACACTTGAAAATTCAATCATAATCTGTCTGAACATCGCTTGCAGCTGCTTTTTGTGGACAAGCGGATACCTACAAAATCATGATGTAGCACGCGCTCTAGCCAATGCGAGAATAAGGGATACGCGTACAGTCTACGTCACGACAAATGGGAATGGTAGAGCAAAGAGTCCTGACAATCTCAAGCGACACATTTTATAGTAAAAAATAACCTAGGTGCGAAAAATATCTCTGAAAGAAAAAGAAATGGCTCTCGAAAACACATCCAAATTCACAGAAATGATCAGAAATCGTATATAGTTTGGGAATAACTAAGGGCTTTATATTTAAGTAAATCGGGCAATAATTAATTTAAGGTGAATAATAACTAATTTAAGGGGAATTTAATACAATTAACGATAGATATTATTAAGGAATAAGGCATTATCAAACTGGTGGTAATTTAGCATAAAACAGGGAAATATCCCGAAGGAAGATTTAACAATGTAACATGTATATATATCGCAATTGATTGCAATTGATGGCAATTGATCGCAAAAGATTGCAATTTTAATCTTTCATTTATCTAGATAAATTTCTTTCATATTCTAAGTATTTTAATTTCTTTTTTGTTTATTTTACAGAAATTTACAAATGAATTTTAGCCTCCCTTGCCTCATCTGATAATCCACCCCTGGGTACACATAACACAGATGCTGTGTAAATATAATCTGCATTATAAAAATTCGTCCCAGACTCAAGCTCCATTCCCTTCTTAAACGGTTTTCCTTTCTCATTCACTTTAAAATTAAATTTGCATTTATGTTCATCCATGAATAAAATCTGCTCAGAGTATCATGAAACGATGTTTACTTAACGTGATGTTTCTCCGTTTTGCCGTGGGATATATTTTTTATTATACCTATTCCTTTTATTCTAAGTAGCTTACACAAAAGAGCAAAGATCAATTCTTGAAAGTTTATATTTTTCTTAGATCCTGAGTGCAGGATTATTAAGTATATCTACATTATTGTAAGATATTTTGAACAAAATAAATATCAAATAATGTGTATAAAACGAAAGGTTCAAAATATTCGCATTATAGTATTCTATTTTATATAAATCTTTTTTTTAACTGTGCCTAGACACTGATTAATAAATCACAAAATTAAAAATAATATTTTTTAGCCTTTGATTTCGATTTTTAATAATAGGGTGAAACCCCCAGTTATCGACACCAAACAAGTAACTGACACTTGAGCAAAAATCTAACTCAAATAAGCATTTTGTTGTAAAATTCTGCAAAGTAATGTCATCTAGTGGTAAATGAGAACTCATTTTTATTTTGGAGTCTATTTATTCACCAGTAGAGGGCCAAGAACATATTCAATGAGGAAGAAATTTTCGAGAATACAAAAAGTGCCATTTTGAAACAACCATCTTATTTCTAAAATTAAGGAAATGTTTTTTTAATCTATTTGTAATGCAACCATCCTAAACATTTTTCTTAAAGTTTTACTAGTCGAAATAAGTTTAAAGATGCATATGATATATTAGGATCATGATTTAGTGTTTATAGTTATTTAATTCAGCTTAATGGGGAGTGCCAGTTATTGGTTCGTAGAATTTCATTTCACCAGTCTCTGACAGAAGTGTTAGTTATTGGTTATATTAAAGAAAGTTGAAATCTATTATTTAAACTGTTTGAAAATGCATAATAATATATTAAATTTATCTTGTAGTAAATACTATTAAAATTTAAGTTGTTTTACTAGTGTCTGATACCAGATGTCAATTACTGGTTCATAAATGTCAGTTATTGGATATCGGCATTACTAATAATGCAGTACTAAATATTACGCTTGTATACTCTTACTATATACTCTGTATTACTAATAATGCTACTAATAATGCAGTACAGCTTACTAAATCTAACTTTTTATAAAAAATATTAATGCATTTTGTTTTTTAAAGCATTTTAATCTTTTAAAATAAAGTTTCAGTCACTAGTTTACTTTGTGTCAGTTATTGGTGTTTAAAAATAGGGCTGGTGTCAGTTACTACACGTTTTGACCATATTTATGAATAAAATTAATTTTTAATAATAAAATGTATAATTTTTCTAAATTTTGCCAACAATATTTTTTTAATATATCTCTACTATCCCTTCAAAAGCAAAGGTAAATGTAAAATAGATTTAAATTTTGGTAATAGTGACTTGAACAAAAAATAATCTTTAAAGTGTCAATTCCCGGGGGGTTTCACCCTATGTTCTACTCATATTCATTTGTTATAAATAATATTATTTTATAACAAATATACATTCGATATTTATTTTCATGCAGTAACTGTGACATGTATGTAAAAAAATATATAACAACCATCAGTGTTATTCTTTTGTACCGTTATTGTTTCCATTTATAATATAAAAAGTAATAAAGAATATAGACATTATACATCGTGATTCAAAAAGAATTATTAGCTGAAAAATAAAACTAGTCCAACTCCAAATTCTCGAAAACACATTTACAAATATCTAAGGTTTTACACTTACTTAATAAGTGTACTAAAGTGTAAGTATACGAATATGTGTCCAAGTATATGCTAAAAATGTCCTTCAAAAAACAATGGCACAAACAACATTACATCGATAAACAAATTCATATTAAATTCTGGCAAGAAACAACTCGCCGAGACTTTCATTTGTAGGGGAAGGTGCATCACTGAAACTGATTACGTACCACTATTATCACTTGAGTTATAAGAACTGAAAAATCGGATGATTATTGCTGTAACGTCAGGGACGATAGGCATGCTTGCCTGAGTTGAATGAGTATAGATGTGATGTTATTTGTGTCGCTTGTGCAAGAGATATTAAACAACTTTAGTGATATTCGTAAATGGAAATATATTAGATATTTGTAAATTAACTTTAGATATTCGTAAATTAAACTTCGTGTTAATTATTTCAAAGTTGTGCAACTTCTGTTATTTCACATATGCCTATTTGAAATACGTATATATATTTTTTAATAATATTGAATCCTGCAACATGTTAGAACAATGCCCATGGATGGAGAATGTCCAGGAGTTGTTAATTCATAGATACAAAATAGCAAAGATGTATATTCACTGTTAAGTAATAAAACGTACAAGATTTCAGCGCTGCTGCTGTGTATTTTATATTTTTAGGTATTAAATTTCCTGCTACGTGCAACAAAAGTTTATACAATACCGATAATTACAAAAAAAATACATTTTTTCTGGTAGAGATTAGATTATTTCTTAACATTTTCAACAAATGGAAAATGTAAAGCAACTTTTCTGAAAGAAAAAGAACTTCTTCACTAGATTTAATTTAAAATGCAATTAAAGTAAAGTATTTCTTTTTCGTGTTTCTTTTCCCTCAAATACTTATTTAATGATATTTAATGTAAAAGAAATTACTTCAATGGAGTCTTCGAAATAAAAAGAACGTGTTTCACAAAATGTAATTTAATAGTAGCAGAATATATGTTTGAATAAAATTAGAAGACCTTAAACGTATGAGAGTTTTAAGATTAAATATTCGAAAAGAATACATGACAAATGAAAGAGACTATTCTAATGTTAAAAATATGTGAAGTCTATATTGATTAAATACATCTGCTTAGGTGCAGCAAAACGCCTATTAATCGAATTCCAGTTATGCGAATGACTAAGTATCCAGATGGATATCAGGAAATAAATGATTGCATTCCAGAAGAAACATTATTGAAATGCTAATTTTATGTATTCGTTCCACAAAATATGTTTTCCTTAAAATTTCTTTTAAACTAACGTTAAAAATTATATTACTGGGAATTTTTGAAATCTGTATTTGGATAAATCTAAGACTTATTTATGGATTACGGCAAAACAATAAATCATTGTATATTTTCAACTAAAACTTCAAAATGACATAAGTACCATATCTGTATTTTTATGCAGTAAATGTGATTTTGTCAAAAGGTAAGTCTTGTCAAATGGTAAGAATTCACGCCACTAGACGGGCCTCTTGAGAAAAATTTAACTAACTAGCCACACCTTAAACTAAACCAGACGTTGTGAGAATAACGCAGATATAAATTGCAATGGAACGAGAATTATATTTTACTAAAACTAGATAAAATATCTTTAAAAATGATCTAAAAGAATTACATAATAAACTAGTCGGATGTGCCAATCCCAAAACTTTCTTCTATCTCACATAGTTTTGCTTACACTAAAAAGAATCAGCACCAATTTATATCAAGGTCTAAATGAATCTAAAGTTTTATTAAACTCCGTTCATTAGTTCTTGAGATAGGGCTATCGCTAAAATCGTGTAAACCCTGCAAAATGTAGCGTAGCAGCGCCACTTGTTGGGAGATTTAGACCAAAACCTAATCAACAACAACTTATATCAACGTCTAACTGAATCTGAAGTTGGATGAAAATCCGTGCATTAGTTCTTCAGATATAGTTATCGTGTTAATAATGAAAAAAGTAGCATAGCAGCGCCATCTGTTGGGTTATTTACACCAAAACATAAGCAGCATCTATTTATGTCAACGTCTAACAGAATCTGATGTTGGATGAAATTCCGTGCATTAGTTCTTGAGATATAGCTATCGTAAAAATCATTAAAAATGGTATAGCAGCGCCACCTGTTGGAACAGCTACACCAAAACGTAAACAGCATCTATTTATGTCAAGGTCTAACTGAATCTGAAGTTTGATGAAAATAAGTGCATTAGTTCTTGAGATAGAGCTATTGCGGAAATCACGAAAAATGCAGAATAGTAACGCCACCTGTCGGGCGATTTAAACCGAAAACTAATTAGCACCAATTTATATTAGTGACTAACTGAATATAAAGTTTTATTAAATTTCGTACATTAGTTCTTGAGATAGAGCGGCCTAAAAATGTATGTCACATACATTCAGACTCACAGACAGACATTTTCAAAAAACAGTCAAATCGTGTTCAGGACCTTTTAAAACGTACAAATCTGTCGAAAACCAGAAGTCGAAAATTTTCATGAATCCAGTATTTCTTTCTTGTAAAGATAGAAGAAAGTAAAGCATTGATTGTCATTACACCGACCAAAAACTGGTTTATGTATCAGAACGCAAATTTTTCCCCATTCACTCTCCATTCCTCGGAATGATTTGAAAAGTCAATGCCGAAAACCGTATCTTAAGTATTTTCCCCTATTTTCCGTATTTATATCTCCTTCTTAGTTGCGTTATATATCAAGCAATCAAAAACTAACACGCTCAGTTTTAAACAGCGGCGAAAAAATGTCAACAATTTAAGATCTGTATTTTTCGTTAATTATGTAAATAATCTTCATGGTTTTCATGATTTTTACGCTAGCTATATCTCAAGAACTAATGCACGGAATTTCATCCAAATTCAGATTCTGTTAGATCATGACATAAACAGATGCTGATTACGTTTTGGTGTAAGTAGCCGAACAGGTGGCGCTGCTATTCTACTTTTTTCATTATTATCACATATACAAGTTGTATTTCTGATTTACACGGTGTTAACGGCAGGATAAGATAAGTTTTAAGTGTATTTTAACAGTAACTGCCCGATTAAGAGCGCTCTCATTGATACATTTCGATATTGAATAAAAGTAGTTGTTTCCATGGCAATAATACTTTTCTCTTGTTGTCTCCGACACTAACAATATTGAAGTCACATTAAAAGTGCTCAGAGTCGGACACCAATTTTTAATTTGAAGCATTTTTAATCAATTTAAATTTTGTTCTAAACCGTAAAATACGATCGTTAATTTTCTTTATGTATACATATAAATATATATGACAAAATCGCAGTTATAAAAGTATATTTACTTAAGTTAAATTTACTTAAATTAGTTCAGTATAAAGAAGAAAAAGTTTTTCCTGAAAGAGTTTTTATCATAACATCTTTTTTTTAAATTTCATTGTGTCACCAATTAGCGATAAATCGCCAAAAAACACGAAATTTTCATATTTTTCTTATGGACGTTATATTGAGGTTCCGCAGCAATTTTTTTACAAACATATACATCCTCATGAGAAGAATATTCTGTAATTTTTTCAAAATTTTCTGAGTATGCGCTTATGGAGACCTTCCTTGTTAGGTTTACTCCTAAGGTGTGAGACAGTGTACATTGAAGGTTAAATCCTGTTTATTTTTGAACATTGAAATGGTACATAATTACAAACCGAAAGAAATTAAGAGTGTTCATCCACAAATAGTATATTTATGTAACCCCCCCTCCTTAAAAAAAAGGGGGGTATAATGAAAAGTAAATCTCATGCTTTTAGGTAAAAATCGTAAGATTTTTATATTATTTTTCTGCCGTAAAATATATCGATGCAAACTCGTTCACATTCTGAATCTCTTATCGTAACTCTTGTGAGCGAAGATTCATCAGTTTCATTAAGTTCTTTTGAATTATTGCTTTTACAGATAATAAATAAAAATGCTGCTGAAAAGAAGAAAATTAAAAGAATAAAAGATAGTTCAAAAGTGATTACAAGTAAAGAGTGGCTAAGACGAGAGAGAAGAATTTAAAATAGAAAATAAGGAAAATAATTAAACACAAAAGTTCGTAAAACTCTTAACAGCGCAGTAAAGGAGAGATACCAAAGAAGGAAAGATAAAAAAGAAAGCAATAAAAAAGACACACCAAATTATGGTACTAAATAACGAAAAGAAGATACAAGTATTGAAAATTATAGAGGAGAAAGTTAAAATGCAGAGGATTGCACAACTACGGAAATTAATGCACAAATAGCAGGTGAGATATCGGTAAACTAGACTGAAAATGAAGGTGTTATAAAAATACAAAAACTAATCTAAACATGAAAAAAAAAGCAGTTGATTTATAAATTGCTGAAAAAGGACTGCACAAACAGGGAAGAATTACCTTCTGTGCATGGAAATGATGAAGTATCATTGCCAGATTTCATTGCAATTACCACATGGGAAGAAATTGTTCCATTTGTCAACGATACACCAATATTTCAAGAGAATATGTAAACAGAAACTTTTGTTTTAGCTGACGTTAAGCGAGGAATAAGAAAGCTTAATCACTATAAAAGCGTTTGTCTTATTAACGAAGTAGATGAAGATGAAGGGGAGGGATAAGAAGTACAATGGGGGGGGGGTAAGAAGTACAATTAAAAGGCAGAAAAACAACGTTAAACTGCACAAATAATACACAAAAAAGCAGCACATAGCTGTTTCGAATCCACAAGCGAGATTCTTATTCAGTGCGATAAAGAGCAATATGATATAGAATCATATATTTTGCGTTTTACTCTAAAATTTAATTTTCCTATCTTAAAGTTTCTCTATGTGAATTAATTTCTGTATTCAAAATCTTTTTATTCTTTAATCCGAAAAACAATCATTTCTTCCTAGTTAAAATGCTCCCAGATACTTCTTCGTAACATTAAATGTACGTTACTCTCATGCGGTTTCGATTCGAATATTAATGTACTGCAGATGACCGTGACATATGTTGTTTTGTCTTTCTTCGTATCTTGTGTTAAATGCAGGCACCGTTTTCATAATTTGACTTCTGCAAAAATATGCACTATAAACTCTTTTCGTTAGATTATAATAACACATGCCTAGCTTTCCCAAAACAACGCTCTGCTGTAAGTTAAAAATCACAAAAATTGATGTTCCGCCAAATTATGGTATCCTTTCATTTCTTATTCAAAAATGCTCAATATTGGTTTATTGATAACTGTCAAAAGTTTGACGGTTATGCCTGGCTAGAAATGTAACGATTGGCATGTTACATCTAATGTGTTGGCGATAATGAATCTGAAAAATTAGAGATCTGCTCTCGCTTTTGTCGGATAAAGATGTAAATTTTTGGTAGAATAAGCGAAGGCCACCCTCTCTGTTTCCTTGTGTCGATGTGCTCGTATAATAAAAAAGAATTCCATGGAGTACAAGACTTGTTTTCATCTAATGCCTCTTGTATGGATTTATTTATTTTCCCAGGAAACGAACTTATGATTATTGCAGCACACGCATTGCACCATTATACCTCGGCAATTTTTAAGAAGAAATGTTTCATTACGATATATCGGGACATCACACTATAAGCAAAGCACAGTGTGGTGGAAAAAGCAAGAATGGGCTAGTCTTACTTTTTCCACGATGTCGAGATTGCACTACAGGAAATCTACAGTTGACTGTAGAAAAAATTCAAAAATACTTCGCACTTCTTTAGAAAAACTGCAGTTCATTTTTAGCTGGGATGACATTGTTTATTCATGTTTCTTTTTGCTTTCCTTATATCAGGGAAAATATTTCCATCTAAAATTTTCCAAAAGGAAAAAATACAAAACCAGCTATGCTTACAAGTGTGAGTTGCTGGCAGCAGTGCCTTTTGTAGAAAGAAAAAAAAATTATATTTCAGTTAATATTTTTTTTAAAGAAAACATTGTATCAATACGTGATTTAGATTTAGGATAATGATAAAATTTATTGGACAAACTAATTTTCATATAAACGAGTGAAATATATTAAAATATAATCTTATTTTTATTGCGAAAATACATTTGACGTAAATTGTAAATTATTAAAATACTTTTATTTACGTGAAATCTACAATTATTTTACTACACTGTTAAAAATCTGCAGCTTTTGCTGCAGACACACTCCACCGCTTTTAGAGAAAACGGTTACTTTACTATATTATGGAGCATTTTCATTGGTCAAAATAGAGATATTCTATAAAAAGCAGTGACTATGCGCAAAAGCTGAAGATTTTTAACAGTGTACTCTTTTATTATATGATGGAAAAAAAATAGGCATAAAAACACCAGGCATAACAATATTTTATTATTTTCTTTGTACTTAACAAGTTTGACACGTATAACACACATATTAAGAATTATACAAAGAAATTGTGTAACTTATATAAATAATTAAAATTTGTATGGATTTTATTTAAAATGATCATAAATGAAGAAATCTAATACTAATCTAAATTATGTAAATTTAATCTAAAAATTTTTATAAATATATATTTAATCTTCCGAATAGGCAAAAATAAGTCACATACTTTAATAATTCGTGTAATTTAATCGTTGTATGGTAGTTACCACATTTCCAAACTTTTTGAGACTGCCATATATTTTTCTTTACTACAAGTGAAATGCACTTAAGATTCATTTTTATATGGATTGTGTTCCAATAATTTCTCCTTTTCCAAACTTTCCAGACAGACTTATATTTCTTGTACAATGCACCAAAAATTATATTTTAGGTGAATTGTACTTGTATGGTATTCCTTCCGCTTCCAAAGTTTCTTCAATTTTTTTTCCAACCTACACTCATGCTGCTCGTTGTTTAACTAATAATATAGAGATAGAATTTTGTCCTTATAATGAAATATTCTCTACCGTTGGTCCTTTTTACATTACATTGTTGCATCAATGTTTATTATTATACATTGTTCAGGTTATCATCATTGTTGTTTTGCATTGTTACAAGTAAGATTTTGTCGTTCATGCGTCATTATTAATCCTTCTTTTTACTTTCAATACATCCGGATGAAGTCTGCCATCTGAAAATACAAAAAGAAAAAAAAGTGTAATTCATTAATCTATATATGCAACTGAGATTTAATATGACGGTTAATTTTATTGAATAAACTCCTTTTCATATATACAAATATTATACCAACTAATTTGTGTTTCATATGAATATCAATATTATTCGTGATGAAAATTAGTAAAATAATTTTATTTTTTGGAAATTTATTATTTTATGATGAAAAACACTGAATATAAAACACTAGTTTTATAAATATAATTACTTTTTCCAAATTTTTCAGACTACTTCTTCTTCTACAAGTACAATGCACCTAAAGTTTCATTTTAGGTGAATTGTACTTGTATTGATGTATGTATTCCGTTTCTGAACTTTCTGCAGCTTTACTTCTTCAACCTATACTAATGCTGACCACTGTTTAACTAAAAATGGAGAAGGAAGTGTGCCCTTTTAATGAATTATTCTTTATAGCTGCATTATTTGTTATATTACATTGTTGCATTAAACAAATGATTACTATTATACATCAAATATTGTTATTTGGTGTTCAGGTTACCATCATTGTTGTTTTGCATTGTTGTAACTAAGATATTTTCGTTCATAAGTTGTTATTATTAATGCTTCTTTCTCTTTCAATATGTTCCAGTGACGTCTTCTATCTAAAAGTACAAAACAAAATGTATAATTAACTTTTTTATAAATATAACTTCGATTTAAGGTAATGGTAAATTTTACTGTCCAAATTCATTTTCATGTATACAAGTGAAATATATTATACCAATTAATTAGTTTTTCATATGAAAATAAAGTTTGCTTGTGATGAAAATTAGTAAAATAATTTTATTTTTTGGAAATCTGTTATTTTATTATTTTTGTTTTATGATGAAAAACACGAGTATAAAAACACTAGTTTAAAAAATATATTTAATTTTAAAGTATATTGTATTGCAGTAATTCCTCCATTTCCAACTTATCAAGACAGGCTTATACTATCAAATGCAATACAATACAATTAATCAAATACAATTTAAAAAAATCCTCAGATTCCGGATGAATCAAAAGAAATACTTTTTGTACTTTAGTATCTAAATTTTCTTATTAAAACAGTTTAACACAATTTAAAAATAATACTTATCTTCATATCTTGCTTTTATTCGGGCCCGATGTTGGGGAGCCACTTCTGTGACATATTATTTAGAATCCGGGGTGGAAATTATTTTAGTTACAAATTAAAACTTGATAACTTCTTCATTGACTAATAAATTTAATATTTACAACGTATTTACATGTTACTATTTACAAAATAACTCAGTTAATTTAACATTACGGCTTAGCTCAGATGCCTTGTCGGCAACAAACTCTGTAAACATTCTTCTCTCTTGGTAAAGTCTAATTTACTCAGCTTGTCAGTTCTTTTGAAAGAAAAAAAAGAAAAGGAGAGAAAATATGATGGAGTGCGTATAGTTCGAGCGTTACATTGCAGTAATTCCTTCATTTCCAACTTATCAAGACAGGCTTCTTCTTATGCAATTATAATGCACCTAAAGTTTAATTTTAGATGAACTGTATTTGTATTGATGCATTTCTTCCGATTCCAAACTTTCTTCAGCTTTTCTTCTTCAACCTACACTGTAAAAAATGACCAATGTTTCTTATTTCATGAAAATATGCTATAACCACGAACGAAAATATAATATAATCTTCTGAGTTATCCGAAATTTCAAATAGCGTGTTACATTGTCTTTTGAATCCCCAGAAACGAATACATCTTCAAAATTTAAAGAATAATTTATAAAAACAAATTATTTTTAGCTGCCCGAATTTTTCAGAAACGTTTCCGAAGGGATTTTATAGTGTATTAATTAGTGTCCTCAGGCTGGAATACCTGTTTTTCGAATGTTATCCATTCTCAAGTACACGTTTTCAGCCGCATAAGTTAATTTATACATGAAAAAGTGAGGAAATAATCTTAATTTTAATGTTATTGTTAACGCTGTTAATTTTGCATGTTTGTCTGTTAAACATATTTTTTGAGCATGAAAATGTTTTTTTTTTTCAGAATTGATAGCATTAGAAAAACAGGTATTCCAGGCTGAGGACACTAATTAATACACTATAAAATCCCTTCGGGAACGTTTCTGAAAAATTCGGGCAGCTAAAAATAATTTGTTTTTATAAATTATTCTTTAAATTTTGAAGATGTATTCGTTTCTGGGGATTCAAAAGACAATGTAACATGCTATTTGAAATTTCGGATAACTCAGAAGATTATATTTTCGTTCGTGGTTATAGCATAATTTCATAAAATAAGAAACATTATTCATTTTTTACAGTGTACGCTAGTGCTGATCATTGTTTAACTAAAAATGGAGAAGGAAGTCAGACCTTTTAATGAAGTATTCCCTTTCATTGCATTACATGGTTACACTAAACATATGTTTATTATTAATCCAACAAATATTGCTACTTGATGTTCAGTTAGTTATCATGGTTGTTTTGCATTGCTGTAAGTAAGATATTTTCATTCATACGTCATCATTAATGTTTCTTTTTACTTTCAATATTTCAGGAAAAAGACTTGCATCTCAAATACAAAAAAAAAAAAAAAAAAAAAAAAAAAAAAAGAATATCATATACAGCCTTGTTAACAATTTTTAGAAAATAAAACTGATGTTCTCTGAATTAATAATATATATGAACTTATCTCAATACATGATATGATTTAAAATAACAGTAAATTTTCTCGGACAAACTCATTTTCTTATATACGAATGAAATATATTTTTCAAATTAATTTTTATTTTATGCGAAAATAAATATGAATCGTGATGTAAATACTTAAAATACTTCTATTTTTGTGTTATCTTCTATTATTTATAACTTTTTTTTTATGATGAAAGAAACTGAGTATAAAAACACTAGGTATAAAAATATTTTATTATTTTCCTTGTAGTTAATTAGTTTGATACAGGAATTATACAAGGAAGTTGTGTAACTTTTATAAGTATAACATTTTTGTTGTAATTTTATTAAAAATGACCACATATGAACAAGATATTAAGAAAATAGTTTATTCTAAGAATAGGACAGAATAAGATACCTACTTTAATTATACTTGTAATTTGCTCGTTGTGGGATAATTCCTGCATTTTGCAAACATTTTGAAAATCACATATATTTTTCTATACTTCAAATACAATGCATCTTAAATTGCTTTTTAGGAGTATTGTATTGCAGTAATTCCTCAATTTCCAAAGTTTCCAGAGAAGTTTAAATTTCTTCTTCTACAAGTGCATTGCAAATAAACTTTTTTATTTTCGGTGAACTGTACGTGTAATCGGTATTTCTTCCGTTTTCAAAACTTCTGTTTTTCTCCTGCAACTTACAATAATGGTACTCATGTTTAATTAATAATGGAGAATTAATTTATTCCATTGAATGAATTATTCCATACTGTTGCTCTATGTGTTAGATTGCATTGTTACATTAAACAGATGTTTATTATTAAGAAACAAATATTGCTATTTGTTGTTCAGGTGTTGCTTTACATTGTTAAAAATAAGATATTTTCGTTCATACGTCTTTATTAATGTTTCTTTATTTTCTTTCAATATATCGGGTAAAGTCTTCCGTTTGAAAATACAAAAAGAAAAAAATATCATAAGCTATCTTTCTCTATATCTATAGTTTAGATTTGTGATAACGATAAATTTTCTTGGACATAATCATTTTCATATATACGATTATATTTCTTTTCTACAGGTAGATTGCACCTAAAGTTTCATTTTAGTTGAATTGTACTTGTATTGGGGTATTTTTTCCGTTTTCAGACTTTCTTCTTTTCTTCTCCAAACTACACTGATGTTGCTTTTTTTTTATATACCGCTAACCAGGCCCCTACCTGCCCGGAATGAATGCCTAGCTTAACGGGTTAGTACCTGGGTGGGGGGCGGAAATCGCCTGATCACAGCATGGCTGTGATCCACCTGACTATTGATTTGTTCACATCGCTGCTGTGCTTGCTCTCTTGTGATTTGCTACCGTTATCTTTGTTTGCCGGTTCAAGGTTTCTGTTTAACTTTGTTGAATTGACAGATTTAATAGGTCTCGTAATTTAGAACCTTGATCAGGTGACGAGACCCTCACCTGACTATGTTGCTTACTGTTTAACTAAAAGTGGAGAAGAAATTTTGTCCTTTTAATGAATTATTCTCTACCGTTGCTTTATTTTTTACATTGTATTTTTACATTAATTATAAGGTAAAGCTAGGAGAGTCTGCGCACAATTCAAAAGAATAACAATAAAAAAATCTAAATATTAATTTTTTGCTAAACTGTCCATAAATAATTTTTACCTCATTTGTTTTTTATGCATTTCCAATGCTATTTTGTTGTTATGTTGTAAATTAATAGAACAGTTGTAATAAAACCAAGAAAGTTATTTTGCGCAATCTGTCCTTACAGGGTTGGTGTGATTGCGCACATGGGTAGGAGAGATTGTTACTAATAATAACTTCAGTTAAATTGTTAACAATAATAATTACTCTTAAATGACATTGTTGTAAGGTTTTTGTGAGAAAATATCATTGTATTAGGAGTGAATATTTCAACCTAATGATTAAAGAATCAGAAAAAGGAAATAATTTCAAAAATTATTAAAAATTTTTAATGAAAAGGAAAAAAATTAACGAATCAGAAAATGCAAGTTCAGATAAGATTACAAATTAACATTAAGTTACTTGATAACATGTTTAACTTAACATTAGTCCATTTTCATTTTTAATTCTTTTTTACGCAAATTTACCAATAAGCTGCGTAATCTCTCCTAGCATGGAAACTCATGGGAACAATGCGCCATCTCTCCTAAATAGCAGATGCGCAAACTCTCCAATTTTGGTAGGAGAGATTGCGCGGCCTTTTATTTAAACATGGCCGCTACTAAAACGAACCGTTGGTATTCACACTGTTAGTCTAGATTAGTAGCTTATGAAAAATCGTTTAACTTTAAAATATTTTGTACTACTGTCATTGTATAGAAATTTTGACGAACAGCTATGAAAATTCAAGCATTGAATTTGGGAAAACAAAACAAAATAGCAATGCTTTATCTTAGACGCTCAAGACAATCAACGTGCATTTTCAAGTAGACACTCCACTACTGCTGTTGTACAACTACCTGAAGTCGCTTCGCGCTCACTCTACTCTTTCCCCCGAACCTCTATGTGCGCAATCTCTCCGACCGCGCCATCTCTCCTGGCTTTACCTTATGTTTGTTATTATGCAATAAATATAAATATTTGAGGTTCAGTTAATTATCATTGTTTATTTTGCATTGTACTATACAAGATATTTTCGTTCATACTTCATTATTCATGTTTTTTTTTTAACTTTCAATGTTACAGAAAAAACTTTTATTTGAAAATACAAAAAGATAAACTATCGTAAACTGCCTTGTTAACAAGTTTTAATTGCTAGCCATAGTGGCTTTTCTGAGAAAATAAAAAATATGTTCATTTAATTCATACTTTAAAAAAAAAAAAAAAAAAAAAAAAAGAAAAAAGATGAAATTATAGCTGTACATGATTTCGATTTAAGATAACGGGAAGTTTGAACAAACTCATTTTCATATATACGAGGGAAATATATTTTACAAGTTTGTTTGTTTTTCACGCGAATATAAATTTTGCTCGTCTTGTAAATTATTAAAATACTTTATTTTTTTAAATGTACTATTATTGTACTACTTTTATTTTATGATGAATGAATTTGAGCATAAAAACACAAGGTATAAATATATATTATTATTTTCCATGTACTTAGCTAGTTTGACATGTATAACACACATTTTAAGAATTATTCAAAGAAATTGAGCATATATACTTTTATAATTAAAATGAAATTTGATGTAACTTTATTAAAAAAGATCATAAATGAACTAGATCATTAAAAAAATATTTAATACTGAGAATGCGACAGAATAAATCACTTACTTTAATTATACTTGTAATTTTCTTATAGTGTGATAGTTCCTACATTTCCAAATATTTTGAGAATGGTATTTATTTTTCTAAACTTCATGTTCAATGTACCTAAGATTACTTCTTAGTTGTATTGTACTGCAGTAATTGCATTGCATGCTCCTTTTCGAAAATTTCAGATAAGTTTACATTTCTGTTTTTACAAATACAATTCACCTAAAGTTTTATTTTAGGTTAATTGTACTTGTATTGCGGAATTTCTTAGGTTTCCAAATTTTCTTTGGGTTTTTTTTTCTTCAACTTTTTCTTTAACTTATTAGGAATTTCAAATAATCTTGTTTGGAATTTATAGGAATTTCGTCCTTTTAATGAAATGGTGTCATTTTTAATGTTTCTTTTTACTCTCAATATATCGGGATGTAAAGTTTTCCATCTGAAAATACAAAATGAAAAGAAATATAAAATTATCAATATATTGTATAATTTATATTTAAAACAACGTTAAATTTTTTTGAGTAAACTCATTTTCATATATACAAGCTAAATATATTATACAATTTGTTTTTCTTTTGAAAATAAATATGATCGTAATGTAAATTATTAAAATAATTTTATTTTAGGGAAATATACTATAATTTTACAATGAAAGACACTGAGTAGGAGAACACTAGGTCTATAAATATAATTACTTTTTAAGTACATTTTACTGCAGTTAATTCCACCATTTCCAAACTTTCCAGACAGGCTTATATTTCTTCTTCAACATGGGCAATGCACCTAAAGTTATATTTTAGTTGAATTGTACTTGTATCGCATGTATTTTTCTGTGTCCAAATTTTCTTTTGCTTTTCTTCTCCAACATATATTCATGCTCCTTAATGTTCAACTAATAATTGTGATGGAATTTTGTCCTTTTAATGAATTAGTCTGTACTGCTGCTTTATTTGTTTCAGTGCATTTTTACATTAAATAGATGTTTATTATTATGCAATAAATACTATTATTTAGTATTCAGGTTGTCATCATTGTTGTTTTTATTGTTCTAAATAAGATAGACTGGAGCACGAAATCTCTCCTCTTAATGAATTATTCTCTACGTCCATCGAAAAATACACAAAAGAAAAAAAAAATCATAACCTGCCTTGTTGGCAATTTTTAGTTGCTGGCCATTGTGGATTTTCTTAGAAAATAAAAGTAATGTGCTTTCAATTAATATTTTAAGAAAGGATGAATGTAACTCAATATGTGATTTAGATTTAACATAATGGTAAATTTTATTGTACAAACTAATTTTCATACATACAAGGGAATTATATTTTAAAAATTAATTTATTTTTAATGCGAAAATAAATTTGACTCTTGTTGTAAATTATTAAAATACTTTTATTTTTGTGATATTTACTATTATTTTATTACTTTTATTTTATGATGGAAAAAAATTGAGCATAAAGATATAAATATACATTATTATTTTCCTTGTACTTAGCTAGTTTGACACATATAACACTCGTATTAAGAATTATACAAAGAAATTGTGTAACTTTTATAGTTATAAAGAATATTTATGAAATGTTATTAAAAAAGTTCATAAATGAACTAGATATTTAAAAAAATAATAAGAAGAATAAGAATAGGACAGAATTAGTTACCTACTTTAATTATAATTCTAATTTCCTCATACTATGATAGTTCCTACATTTCCAAACATTTTGAGAATGGTAAATATATTTTCATATGCTTCACGTACAATGTACCTAAAATTACTTCTTAGGTGTATTGTATTGCAGTAATTCCTCCTTTTTTTTTTTCAAACTTTTCAGACAGTTTTACAAGTACAATGCACCTAAAGTTTTATTTTAGGTGAATTGTACTTGTATTGCATTTCTTCCGTTTTCAACTTTTCTTCTCATTTTCTTTACCAACTTCCACTCATATCTGTTTAACTAATAATGAAAAAGGAATTCGTCCTTTTAATGAGCTGTTATCTAATGTTGCTTTATTTGTTACATTGCATTGTTACATTAAACATATGTTTATTATTATGCAATAAATATTGTTTTTTTTTTATGTTCAAGTTATCATCATACTTGTTTTCCATTGTTGTAAATAAGATATTTTCGGTCATACGTCAATTTAATGTTCGTTTTTGCTCTTAATATATTGGTGTAAAATTCTCCATCTGAAAATGTAAAAAGAAAATAGTATTACAAACTTATCAATATGTAATTTAGATTTAAGATGACATTAAGTTTTATTGGAAAAACTCATTTTCATATATACAAGCTAAATATATTATACCAATTAATTTGTTTTTCATTTGAAAATAAGTATGAATCATGCTGTAAATTATTAAAATAATTTCATTGTAGGGAAATCTACTATTATTTTATGATGAAACACACTGAGTATAAAAAGACTAGATTTAAAAATATAATTACTTTTTAAGTGTATTGTACTGCAGTACTTCCTCCATTTCCCAACTTTCCAGACAGGGTTATACTTCTTCTACAAGGGCAATGCACCTAAAGTTTAATTTTAAGTGAATTTTACTTGTATTGCGGTATTTTTTACCGTTTCCAATATTTATTCTGCTTTTCTTCTCCAACCTACACTCATGTTGTTCACTGTTTAACTAATAGTGGAGATGAAATTTTATACTTTGAATGAGTTATTCTCTACTGTTGCTTTATTTGTTTCCCTAAATTGTTACATTAAGCAGTTTTTTTTTTTTTTTTATTATGCAAGAAATATTGTTATTTAGTGTTCATGTTATCATCATTGTTGTGTTGCATTGTTCTGAAGAAAATATTTTCATTCATACTTCATTATTAAAATTTCTTTTTACTTTCAATATATCAGAGAAAAGACTACCAACATACCAGACAAACTTGTATCTTTCTTTTACAAATACAATGCACTTAAAGTTTAATTTTACTGAATGTCAAACCTCTTTAACACTTACACCCTTAACGCGAAATACTTTTAGCACGAACTGTTTCCAATTGCCCCGTCCAGTTGCATGTAATGTATTTAAGTTCGGATAACACGAACTACTTTTAACACTAACAAAAAAAATTTCCACTTAGTGTTCGCGTTAACGAGGTTCGACTACTTCTATTGCGGTATTTCTTCCGTTTTAAAATTTTCTTCTGCTTTTCTTCTCCAACCTGTCTTATGCTGTTCACTATTTAACTAATAATGGAGAAGGCATTTTATCCTTTTAATAAAATATTCGCTATTGTTGCTTCATTTGTTACATTTCATTGTTACATTGAACATATGATTGATATTATGCAACAAATAAAATTATTTGAAGCTCAGTTAATTATCATTGTTGTTTTGCATTGTTATAAACAAGATATTTTCGTTCATACTTCATTATTCATGTTTCTTTTTACTTTCAATGCATCATGGAAACGATTTCCATCTGGAAATACAAAAAGAAAAATATATGTCCTAAACCGCCCTTGTTAACAAATTTTAGTTGCTAGCTTTAGTGGATTTTCTTACAAAATGAAAGGTTTATTCAATGAATGTTTTTTTAAGGTGAACTTCGTTTTAAGATAACGGCAAATTATTGGCCAAACTCATTTTCATATGCATGAGTGAAATATATTTTACCAGTTTGTTTTTCACGCAAAAATAAATTTGACTTGTCTTGTAAATTATTAAAATACTTTTATTTTTGTGAAATCTACTATTATTTTATGATGCAAAATACAGAGCATAAAAACACAAGGTATAAAATTATGTTATTATTTTATTGTGCTCAGCTAGTTTGACACATATTACCTACATAATAAGAAATTATACAACTTTTATAATTATATATAATTTGTTGGTATTTTATTAAATATTATTCTAAACTAACAAGATCTTATAAGAATATTTAATGCTGAAAATAAGACAGAATAGGTCATTTTCTTCAATTATAAGTGTAAATTACTCGATGTGCGTTAGTTTGTAGATTTACAAACATTTGAGACAAACATATATATTTTTTATGCCACAAGTACAATGCATTTAAAATTACTTTAAGTGCATTGTATTGCAGTAATTCCTCCATTTTCAAACTTTCCAGGCTTACATTTTTTCTTCTACAAGTACAATGCATCTAAAGTATTATTTTAGGTGAATTGTACTTGTATTGATGTATGTACTTGTACTAGTTCGATGAGGGATTTTAATTAAAATCTCGCTTAATAATAAAAAAAAATGAAAATTTTAAACGTCGGATGCATTATGATTGCTCTACATCTATCCTTATCCAAATTTGCAGACCTTTACGCGCTGTAGATTTCCATAGACATCGCCAAAAAATAGACATTCTTTTATTAATATAGATATAATGTACTTTTCGTAAGATAGTTCTTTCGTTTCAAAACATTTTCATACAGGGATGTACATTTGTACATTTTTAATACTACAAGTACAATGCACCTAAAGTATATTTTTACGTGTATTGTATTTGTATTGTAGTAATACCTTAATTTCAAAACTTTTCGAGGCTGCTTTATGCTTCTTTTTCTACTTATTTTGGTTGCTGCTTCTTCTTTCTTTTAATTCATTTTTTTATTATTATTATTTCCTTTTATGTGAATTGTACTTGTAATGCGATATATCTTCCATTTCAAAATTTTTAGAGACAGGTGTACTCTTTTTTAGTGTATTGTGTCAGTAATTCCTCCATTTCTAGACTTTTCGGAACTCGCTTATTATATAAAATGAAGCTTTGCACCTAAAATTTCTTTTTAGGTAAATTGTATGTGTATTGTAGTATTGACTTCATTTTTGAGAAGTTGACAACTGTTGCTTCAACTTTTCTTCTGCAACCTACACTCATGATGCTTACTGTTCAACAAAAAATAAAGAAAGAATTTAGTTTTTTCAAAAAAAATTCTCCATTGTTCTTTATTTGTTGCATTGTACTGTTATATTAAACAATTGTTTATTGTTATTCAACAAACGTATATTCAGTTATGATCATTGTTGCTTACATTATTGTGAAAAAAAGTTATTTTCATTCATACGCCATTATTTATGTTACCTTTTACTTTCAATTTTTCACGAAAAAAGACCTCCATGTGAAAATGGAAAAAAAAGTGTGAAAAGTATTGTAAACTGCCTTAGTGACCCTTTCTAATATTCTGACAATGGTGGGGTTTTTTAAGAACATAAAATGGATGTTCCTTCAAATATTATTTTAAAAAAAATCGTAGAATTTATATCAACAATACATGATTTAGATTTCGGATAACGCTATATTTTACAAGACAAATACATGTTTTTATATATACACGTGAAATACATTTTACCTATATATCTGATTTTTATGTAAAAAAACATTTGACTTGTATTGTGAATTATTATTATTATTTTAAACCTACTAATAATTTTAAGACCTTGTTTTTATTTTGTTTTTTATTGAAGATAAAAACACTAGGTATAAAAATATTTTATTATTTACTTTCATTGACACATATTTAACAAGTATACAAAATAATTATATGACATCCTTTGTAAAATGACGATAAAAAATTATCATAATTAACAGAAACCTAAACAAATTATTTTAATACCCAGAATTGTGAATAATGCTATACCTAGATTTAATATACTTGTAATGTATACTTGCTGTGTAAGTTCTTTTATTTCTAAACTTTTTTAATTTGGCATATATATTTTTTAAACTATAGGTGGAATGCATTTTTGGTTTTCCATGTCAAAATAAATTTGATTCATCTTGTGAATTGTGTAAATTATTGTATTTCTGATCATTCTACAAGATGTTTGTATAATGATGGAACTATTGTGGATTAAAACATTCGGTTTCAAAATGTTTTATTATTTACCTTCATTGACTCATTGACACATGTGAAAAAATTATACAAAATAATTATATGACATCTTTTGAGGGATCTCCTTTAACAAATAATCATAGGTGAATCAAAATTTAAACAAATATTTTTTTTTACTCTGAATAGGGAAGAATATTTTACTTTATATTATACTTGTGATGTACTTGCAGAGCGGTATTTCTTCTATTTCCAAACTTTATGAGACAGGAATGCTTTTTTCATACTACAAAAGTACAATGCATCTAAAATTTCTTTTTAGGTGCATTGTATACTTATATTCAGTTGTACTTGCCTTACCATATTTCATCAATTTCCAAAACTTTGAGAGAGTGAGTGGCATATCTGTTTCTTCATGGTTTATTCTTCAACTTAAATCATGCTTCTCACTAGACAAATAAGAAGGAATTGATGAGAAGAATCAAATGAGAAGGAATTTCGGCTTTACAGTAAAACAGTCTTCATTGTTGTTCTATTTGTTACATAAAATAAAAGTTCATTGTTATACGATGTTCAGTTAATTATCATTGTTATTTTACATTGCTATAAAAAAATATACTTTTTCACATACATAATTATTAGTGTTTCTTTTTGCTTCCAATAGTTCAGGAAAAAGACATTTATTTAAAAATACAAATAAATAAATAAATAAATATTATAAACTGCCTTGTTGCTGTCTTTATTTGCTATTTATCCTTTCTTAGAAAAAAAGAGAGATGATCCTTCATTGCAGATGCATTGTACTTTTAGGTGCATTGTACTTTCCTTGCTGTATTTCATCAATTTCCAAACTTTAAGAGAGTGGCGTATGTTTCTTCATTCGTGGTTTATTCTTTAACTTACACTGATGCTTCCCACTATTTAAATGGAAATGAAGGTTGAATCTCGCGCTTAGAATAAAATATTCTTCATTGTTGCTCTATTTGTTGCATAAAATAAAAATGTTTAGTTAATTATCATTGTTTTTTACATTGATGTAAAAAAGAGATATTTTTGCATATACTTCTTTATTATTGTTTCTTTTTGCTTTCAATATATCAGGGAAAAGACCTTCCTTCTTCAAATATACGAAAACGAAAAAAAGTTTTATAAACTGCCTTGTTACTGCCTTTATTTGTTGGTTGTCTTTTGTTAATATATATATATATATATATATATATATATATATATATATATTTCTTTTAATTATTATTTTAAAACATGACTTCATTTTCTTACATACATTTGAAATTTTTTTTAAGCAACTGTTTTTAAAAATAAATTTGACTCGTATTGTGACTCATTTAAATTATTTTATTTTTATTTAATCTACTAATATTTTTAAGACTATTTTTTTCATGATGAAAACAATTGAGGGTAAAAATACTAGGTATAAAAATGACACACATAAAATAATTATACAAAAGAATTATATTACCTCCTTTGTTTGATGTCTTTCAAAAATTATCATAAGTGAACAAAAACGTAAGCAAACACTTGCATATTCACTAATAGTGAAGATTGTATTCCTTACTTTCATTACGTGTAATGCACGTTTTTCGGTAGCTACTCCATTTCAAAACTTTTTGAGAAAGTTATTATTCTTTTTTTATACTATAAGTACAAGACACCTAAAATTTCTTTTTAGGTGCAATGTACATGCATTGCAATTGTGCCTCCATTTTCAAACTTTTGGAGACTACCTTTTGTTTCTTCCTGTACAAGTATAATGCACATAAAATTTCATTTTAGGTAATCCTGTATCTCCTCTAATAGTATGACTGGTAAATACAATGGGTTACAATCCAAAATCCATGAAAAAGTTGCAAATACGAAATATATTTCCTCCCTCTCGCACTCATTGAATCGAATTTAAAAAACTCAACTGCAATTTGAATTTAAAAGCACTGTTTTTTTTTGTTGTTTTTTTTTACTTTGTATTTAGAGTAGATATGGTGAAGATCCGTAGTTTTTTATTTTATTTTTTATAAAATCGCTTGTTGTTTTTATTTGTTATTCATTAATTTCTTGTTAATGCTGATACATTTATGTATGATTTAAAAATGTATTTCATTTTACAAATGTCATAGAAAGCATCAAACTTTTTGCTTTTGTAAATGCTTGCATTTCAGCATCTTACCCCAATCTTGGGGTAAGATGGCCAACTACATAGGAAATACATTAAGAAAGAAAGTAAAAGATTTTGGACACTTACCAAAGGTGTTAAGACTAAATAGCAATAAAAAAATCGCTATTTAAAACTTAAATAAAACAACGTAAACTGAATTAAAGTATCAGTAGGGAAGCCTCTTCCACACGACTGAGTGCCGTTTCCCTACAGCGCCTGCGCATAGGAAAATCACGCGACACGACATCTCACCCCATGTTACCCTATATAACTTTTCCAGTGCTTTAAATCACTGATAGGATGTTCATTTATCCGAGTTTGGAAATAGTCTAACTCTAAAGAAACTGCCATAAATTAATCGCTGAAAATGTTTGTTGATGATCCCAAAGTAAAAACAATAGCTTTGTTTGCCAAGAATGGGGTCTTCAGAACAGAATGGTATCACTAATGTACAGTATTTTGTAACATGTGAGCTCCAAGAGAAATAATAAAAGTTAAAAATTTCCGAATCTACAAATAAGTTAAAACATTCCTACAATTCCATTAAAATCTTTATAAGAATACCTGTCCGAGATTTAATTTAGTGATTTTTTACAGGATTTTGAAGCAAATGTAATTTAAAAATTTGGCATTTTATTGTACGGAAAATAAAGGAAACGTAAAACTAGCTGTAAAGTAACACGTCATGATAGAGAATAGATGCTAGAGAAAACAAATTTACGCTTTCTAATATTTATATACCGATTTCAAACAACATATTTAAGCAAATCAATAAACGCCTTAAAAGCTTACAAGTCTATTATAATTTCTTTGAGTTCGTATCTCATCTTTCAAGTATGGGGGAGATATATATGACCGTATGGTATAGGTGTGATCTTTGTTGTAAGAACTTTATAATGTTATTTAAAAGTTATTTTAACGACATTTAAAAGTTCCAATTGAGAGGAGAATTTAAATAATGAAAAATACTTTTTTTTTTCGCATTTTGGTTTTGCAATTAATATTATTTTTTCTTCAAAATAGGACGTTACCCATTTCTTCACTGTTCCGTTTAACAATCTTTCAAAAATATTAAATTCTGAAAGCAAAATATATTTTTCGACAGTGTAAATAAAACAGAATAAAAACAATATTTTGCACCTACAAAATATATTTCACGATTTGATGACATCGGAAACAAAATTCTAAGAAAGTATTTTACCGCAAGAAAATCTATAAAATTTCCCTTTAAGCTTTCTTAGACGTCAACTTTACTGTTAAAATGCAATAAAAAGGTCCAAATAATAACTTAGTAGAAAATAAAATGCACCATTTTCCCCCTTAGAATAAATTCAGGCTGTTGCCAGACAAAAATAAAAGCAGAAGAATAGATATTAAATTTGTAATTTTCTTTTTTGGCATTATATGCTTCAGCCTGAAAAACCATGGTGAAAAGTATAACACTAATATCAAGTACATTATAAACGAGCTTTATTGCACAAGCACCTTTAAAGAAATATGTTAATAGCAAGTAGAGGGAAAGATTAGTTTTGGAAGTAAACATTAATTGTTTAAAATGAAATGTTTTATTACAAGACATTTAATTTTTTAATTCTGATAATTCATTTCTTTCTTATTACTTAAAGAAAAGTAATTATAAGCAGAATGACTAACATCTGAATGAGAATTAAAAATTAGGCAAAACAAAGAAAATATCAATTTTTAAGGAAAAAAGCTGATTTTTTAGGAATTTCTCTACTGTAAGATGAGGTTATCACGATATAAGATGAAGATAAAACTTATATTTCATTTTTTGAACGATTATCACCTTAATGAGTATTAATATTTAAACAAAACAAAGGAAAAATGCTCATTTCTTAAGAATTTTTCAACTATAAGATGAAGTTATCAAACTATAAGATAAAAGCTAAACTTATATTTCAGTTTTGAACCAAACAGCAGTTTAATTACTATTAATAATTAAACAAAATAAAGGAAAATATTGATTATTAAAGGAAAATGCTGACTTTCTTATGATTTTTATATTGTAAGAGAATGATCAAGCTATGCGATGAAGTTAAACTTATATTTTAATTTTTGAACAACCGCTACCTTAATTAGTATTAATAATTAGACAAAACAAAGGAAAAATGTAGATTTTTTAATGAAAAAGGCGAATTTTATCAATTTTTACACAAATTTCGAGGTTTGATTATCTTGTTATGATTTTTTACCTTTAGACTACTGCAATACAGAGAAAATACCCGAATTTAGATAATTTTATCGTAGATTTTTAGAAAATTAATTTATGTTTCTATGTTTTTGCATGTTTTAATCATAACTTCATATTATTTTAATCAAAATGTTGCCCTTTATTAAATTAACATATTTAAAGAAAATTAAATATTATTTATAGAATCTTTCATTTGGTATGATTATTTAAAGAATTATTCATTTGGTTCATCTGCATGGCTTTTTTACTCGATAGTTAAAACTGGATAACAATATACAGATATTGAAGCATTAGGAAAGAATAATTAGTACAAATAGTGATAGATTATAAATAAGCTGTCAGTTTAAAAGTAAGTATTAAAAAAACGCTTTACGAACAATAGAATTCAATAAAAATTGATTCATATTTTAAATATTTTAATCTTTATCATTTTTTTTTTCTGTGTTATCTGTTCAATTACTGTTTATCTTGAGGTGATTCAAAACTGGTACATTATTAAAATACGTTTGCCGATCCTTCAAAAATATTAAATTTCGAAAGCTAAATATATTTTTCAACAAGGTAAATAAAACAGAATAAAAACAATATTTGGCACCTACAAAATATATTTCTCGATTCAGTGATTTCAGAAAGAAAATTTTTGGAAAATATTTTACCACAGAAATATCCATACAATTCCTATTCAAGCCTTCTTAGAGGTCAACTTCAACGTTAAAATGTAATAAAAACGTCCATATAATAACTTAATAAAATGCTTCATGTTTTCCCTTAGAATAAATTCATAAAAAAAGCACAAGGACGGATATTAAATCTGTTATTTTCTTTTTTCGCATTATTGCTTCAGCATGAAAAACTACTGTGAAAAGCGTAACACTGACATCAGGTATTGTAAAAGAGTATTATTGCACTGGCACGTTTAAAGAGATATGCTAAAGCTAAAGTAGGGGGAAATATTAGTTTTTGAAAGTAAATGCCAATTATTTTACATTAAATGTTTTTGTGAGTAACTTAAAGAAAATACCTAATTTATAGAAAATACACCGTAGTTTGTCTCAAATATTCTTCTTTTATACATGTCAAAGACGTAATAATGAATATTAAAAAGCAGAAAAGCAACAATAAAAATGCACAAATATTGCACAAATATATTTTTTTTATGTAATAATGAATAGTTGATGCTGTAATTCATTCTATATATTATTTCTGTTGTCAACATCTCTTTTTAAACAAATGATAAACGCAGAACGATAAATGAGATATCATATGAAAGGATTTTGAAGCGGCTTCAGACATAGTACACTGATATTTCGTTAAAATTGTCTTTTGATTAAAAATTGCAATTAATTAAAAATTAAATCGGAATTATTTTCATAAATGAAATTATAGGTTTTTTCTTAAATTTGTGTGGCCACAAAAATAAAATACCGAAACAAAGATTATTAAAAAAAAAAAAAGTACAAAAGATAAAGTGGGACATAGTTGCTGCACGGGTTTATTTATATTTATGATTAAAAAGCAAAATTTAAATTCAAATGCTCGATTTATTTTTCTTTATCCCATGTTTTTTTCCGCAACAGATGATGTCCCCTTGTAATGCAGGTATAATACAATTGAAATGTTCAGAGGGAAAAGACACCATTGACCGATCGAAGCAGTGGGAATTCACGTGTAGCCTGAAATGTATGTTTCGTTATGTTAAATTAAATTGCATTTTATATGTATTCAATTTCTTTTTCTTTGTTCCGTGTTTTCCCCGAAGCGGTCGACGTCATCCTCTAATACAGTTAAAATACAATAGTTATTTTTTTTTTATATTTTTCGTGCGTGCTTTTTGAAATCTTTGAACAGTTTTTACTGTAACTTCCTTGGAATAAATGAGATGATATGATGGATTGACTAATGTTGTTTGCAGATATTTTTAATCTTTAATTTTCTTTAGAAGTTTAAACCTGCATCTAAAAAATATTAGATATTGCTAAAAAATATTACACTTCAGTGCGAAAGCCTCACACGGGTTCGCTGGTATATTTTATTAGTATTTCATGGTTCTAAAAATAATAGTTTCTTCCCCTCAGTATAGGCGTGCACTACTGAAAATAATTTAAAATCAAAATAAATCAAATTGTATCAATAATTTGATGTTGTTTCTCTGTTTCACAAAAATACGAAAATATAAAATTGGCTTTGTTTAGTTCCATTTTTTAATTTATAAAGAATTCGTATTAGTTAATATTTTTTTTTATTTGTAATTATTTATAAGAGATTTGGTAGTAAATGAAAAGTATAGACAATGACTCTTATTTCAAAGCTTGCATTCAAGTAATTAACATGCACTATACTTTATCATATTTTATCATAGTTTAATAAACTGCATATTTCAAATTGAAGCATAGCACTGTCTTTTAATGGCAAACATTGGGGAAGATTGAATATATTTATCTAAAAACCTGCTAAGATGGAATCCGAAAGGATCATATAAAAAGATTCCGTTTTAGACATTTTACGTATTAGCTGGTACACTATTTATTGTTAAAGCATTCTGCTCTTATCACAAGATCCATAAACTATTGTGTAAAACTAAGGAAGGATTATAGAGATTCAGTTTTAATAGATTTTACTGTATTTTGAAAGAATCATCACTTCATAAACACGTGGGACGCTTATTCATAAAACGACGCAACCCGAAAAGTTTTTTGGAAAAAGCAAATAAAAACGGTTTTAAGCATAAAATATTTTTTTTTTTTTAATTTAAAATGGGTCAAGAAATAATGCAGAATTTTCATATCTAAAGTTAAAAGTAGTTTGTTAACTTCAATTTGAGCCACATTACATTTCAGAATAGGATGGATTGTAGACTTTGTAAAATAAATAAATAAATATGTAGATTCATGGGTATCTACGGATTATTTTTAATGGAAATGCCATTTCTTTTTTTTAATAAATGGTCAAGCCGCGTACATGTTATGTCATGAAAGTATAATTTTGAAATACTGGGATGTTTTTACAGCTGTTTGTATAAGTCCAAATCTCGTAAAAAAAAAACTGTCTCTGCCTGAAATCTTAGCTGGCACGGCTTTCCCCGTAATTTTATTTTATATTTTTTACAGCATAGAGTTTTATAATGTCAAAAACGAAAAAATATAAAACTGCTCTAATTCGGTCATCTTTAAAAATATTTTAACCGGATTTTAAAGGCAGATGGAGGAGTATGTGTCTGATTCATTCATATAAATATCCCAAAGCTCACTTTTTCATTCTAAACTAAACCCGTTTCATTCTTATAATACTTTATTCCTGTCCCACAAACATTATAAATTTTGATTTAGATTTTTCCCTCCTACCAAAATGAACAACAACCTACAAAAGAATAAAGAACCTTATCATTCGTCACATTGAAGGATTTATGTTCATACCAGTTCATACCATCAATCTTTCGAAAATCGATTCACCTTTTTTTACGATGAGTTCGTTGATCTAGTTTATGTATCGACTTTCACTTTATAGGACAAATGTACTTTCTGTACGAAAAAGAAAAAGGAGAGAAGAGAATAAAAATCAGTATCTTCTTACGACACAAGGCGGTACAAAGCAAGGGCATAAATTGAAATATACTTTTATCATGTCAATTTATAGCTAAACTTTAGAAATATCTTCTCTTCTTAATACGTTGTTTATGCTTGCTACAAATATGTTATTTCATGAATCGAAAGAAAACATTGTTTTTCTTTTCGTTCCGCCTCGACATAATTCTAAAAAGCTTAAAATGAATGTCTGTTTACGGAATTTGAATAATCATGGCGTTGCATTTAAAGACCCTTTCCGAACTACAGTTGCTTCTTAATCAGAAAAGTAGAAGAATCACACTTGAAAAAGAAAAACATAAGAATAAAGGCATCGTTAAGGTCTTTCCTTGACAAAAATCTGTCAAAACTTAGTGTACAAAATGGAAATAGATTATAATAATTATAATCTATCTGGACTACCTATTACAACAGATATTAATTTATTTTAAAAATACATCAAAGAACAGTGCACACGTCTAAAATCTAAAGAAACACTTTCAAAGCCACTTTCGAACACTTTTATTTCCAACTGCAATTTCAATAATGTCAAAAAAGTAGCAAGTTATAATAACTTAAACTTCCAATTATAGAGGGAAGCCATACAGATGATTACAGTAAAATCGGGAATATGCAATGACATGATTCACGCAAAGATTTATAATAGATGGCGCCACGTGTTATTAGGAGTAGGGGAAAATAGGGAAGTTTTCAACATAATGACTAGCGAGGAAGACGGAAGATTAGTAACTGAAGATGCCTCGGACCAAGAGGTGAAAATATTTTTACAAACATTTATACATATTGACTAGATTTAGTGTAGTTTAAAAGTGTTTTTTGAAGCTTTTAGACATGTGCACTGCTCTTTGATGTGTTTTTAAAATAAATTAATGTCTGTTGTAAAATAAGTAGTGCAGATAATTGTTATGTTAATAAATGACATTATGGAAGATCGTAAATAAAAAACTAGATATAGATTTATTGGCTTATCCTGTCAAATAAATATAAGAAAATGGGTCATTATAAATGGGCATGCACGTCATGTAGAGCTCGAAGGCAGCACTCTTCGGAGAGACGAAACACCACTCCCACATCGTCCCATTCTAAAATTGTAATTCTTTTAAAAAACTCCATGTTACAGCTCTATTTATGGAATTAATCTTCGAACATCTTACGCAGTCTTAAAGCTCGATGAGAGTGAATCTTTAACCTCAATACGACTGCCGATTTACAAACGTTGCTCCAAAATGTGATAAGGCTTTTGAGCATGAATCATTACCTGCACCACACGTCACATGCTTCACTGTAGAGTCATGCGCCGCGGGACCCCACACGAACCCGAGAAATTCTATTTTAAAACAGCCCGAAACCCGAACCAAGCCCGATCCCGAAATAGAAGAAAATTAATGCATATTGCAATACATCAAATATAGAAAGTTAGTCTAGAATTACATGTATAATATCAATTTTATCTTTCATGTTAAATAAAATTAACATTTTTTACTCATCGTGTTCAAATATACAGTTTTTGCCAATTGAAACAACAGTTTGCTTTGAAAAATCGGGTCAATCCAAACCCGACCAGCAAGAGTCCAATCCCAACCTGAAACCGATCAGAACCCGAAATAATTAAAGTCAACCGTACCCGTCTCCGCCCCGTAATGTTAAAAATTAAGTGGCAAACCGATCCTATCCAGTGCCTGATTTACGGTAGGGCATTCAGGGCACGGGCCAAGGCCCCCCGATTTTCAGGGGCCCCCAAATGCTACTGAAGTTCTTTCAATTATTGGCTAAAACAGTTTTACCTGTCAAAAAACAAAATTAAAATGGAAAAATCTGTTTGTCAAAGATTGTCTATGATTTATCAAAGTAACTTCATTTTTTTTTCTGATTGTCTTTTTAACAATTCATGTGCAGAAATATACAGAACTCCGTTTTTGAGATCGCCATATTATTTCATTTTTATTTATTTTACCTGTAAGACCCTCGTGGTTAACATGGGCAAAGCCATGTGGTTCTGCTAGTGCTTGTATTTGAAAGAAAAAAATATTTGATTAATAGGATATGCTAATAATAATTATAGCTTGGTACTGCGGTAAATTTATTATTAGTTGTTGCATACTTTATCATTCCATAGATATATGGACTTGCATAGAGAAAGTTTAACCAGCACCACATAATTTATTATAAAACATCTATTCAATAATAATTATTTAAAAGTAAATTAATGATTATCAAATTTCATTTTTTTAATTGATATTTTAAAGAAATTATTAAAATGAATAGTGGTTATCTTAATAAGTACTGCATTCGATATTATAATTTTTTTTATTCAAGGCCTCTATAAGTATCAATGCAAGGGGGCCCCCATACGCATCTGTGCCCAGGGTCCCCAAATTTGTAAATTGGTCCATGATCCTATCCGCGGTTTGAGTCAGGAGGGGTACGGATAAAATCGGGTTGTATGGCCCAATGCAGGACTCTTATTTCACTGCTGCACGTAGCAGATCGATCGCGTAATAGCACAGACTGGGGAAACATGCTAGCTACTAAAGTTCTTAAATTTTCTACGCCTTTTTCAGCCTGATAGAGAGTTTTCCCAAATTACATGAATTTTCCTTCGAAACATATATAAACCCTTCATGGCGTGTTCTCTCTCCTCTTATTTCAAGAAAAATAATCATGCAGTGCTGAAATGTTTGCCTAATTTCCCAGTCTGATAAGGTTTTCTAAGAGTATTTCAACGGAAGTATTTCGAAAGAAATATTCACAGAACAGTTTTTTTTAAATCTACGATCGTCTATAATGTAATTTATTAACATAATAATTATCTGTACTACCTATTACAACAGACATTAATTTATTTTAAAAACTCATCAAAAAGCCGTGCATATGTCTAAAATCTTCAAAAAACACTTTCAAACTACACTAAATCTAGTCAATATGTATAAAAGCTTTTAAAAATATTTTCACCTCTTGCTCTGAGGCATCTTCAGTTACTGGTGTTCTGTTTCTTCCTCAATAATCACTCTGTTCAAAACTTCCTTTAATAATTTAAAATAACCTTTTGATATATCGTCATATGCTATTAGGAATAGGGAAAATAGGGAACAACAGAGTGACTAGCGGAGAAGAAACAGAATATCAGTAACTGAAGATGCCTCGGACCAGGAAGTGAAAATATTTTTTAAAACTTTTATACATATTGACTAGATTTAGTGTAGTTTGAAGGTTTTAGACATGTGCACTGCTTTTTGATGTGTTTTTAAAATAAGCTAATGTATGTTGTAATAAGCAGTACAGATAATTACTGTATTCACAGAACGTTCGCACCTTGAGTGGCCAGTGATGTGTAAAGAAAATTACTGAATAGCATACTTAAGTATGAGTTGTCACATTAATCGAATCGAGTTTTCAAAGCAAACGGCAAAACATTTTTTCTAAGTCACTTTATTGAAATGTAAGCAGCTGATCGCAGTGGAATATCACATTTTATATACTTTTAAATATTTTTTTGCCCGTCACATTTGGCGAGAGATTTAACCGAATTGTTAGTATTTGTTTTCAAGTATGAAAAATTTTAACTCCTTACAAAAGTTTAATTTAATTTCAGAAAGCATTTACGTAATGCAAACGTAATCCAATAAAATTTTCAACCCAAAACTCTCATTTAACAAATATGAATAATTAATTTTATAACTACAGTTAAAAGAAAATTAGCTTTTCATCTAGTATTTAAACAAACTGTGTATGAAACACATTTAAAGATTAAAATTCAAGAGCTTATTTATAATTCAATTAGTTTAATGTATAAAAAGTATGAATACCACATCTAAATCCATTAAAAAGATATACTTCTAGTTTGTTCTTTTGTTGTTGAAAATGTAAATAGATGCGAAAAACTTTTTTAGGAAATTTTAAAGAAATGAACGATACAACCTTTT
The DNA here is from genome assembly GCA_963931845.1 of Maratus michaelseni. Lineage (NCBI taxonomy): Eukaryota > Metazoa > Arthropoda > Arachnida > Araneae > Salticidae > Maratus > Maratus michaelseni. The sequence goes on along the minus strand of OZ007587.1, from coordinate 387,028,830 downwards.
GATATAGCATTGGTGCGTTTAAGCTCTAGAGTAAAATATCTCCAAGATTCGATGTTTCTAACAATTTATAAAAAAAAGTTTCCTTTTTTTTTTTACACTACTTATAAGTGTATAGGATAAAAAAAGTACGATGACTGTAGTGGCAGCAGAAAGCTTTTCGACCTTTTGAAGCAGTTATAAATGACACACTCAAATCACTTCAATCGATTTCAGAATGAGGAAAATCGAAAAACCACCATTCACTTGTTCGGTAACTACTTCAATCAAAGTTTTTTTTTTTCCCCCTGTATTCTCTCATGGTACTTTACTTTTATTTTATTTATTTTTTTCACTTTTTCTGTTAATGTTTCTTGCCTGTGTTATTTATTTCAAGTTAGGATAAGTTATATGTTCCGCGTTAAAAATTTGCCCATATTGAATTTCATCAAAGAAGCAAAACTAATTTTTACCCACAATATTTGGTTGCCCTAAAATTAAACTAGTCGTTGGGAGGCCACCGTAATACTTACCCATCATGGATATGCATAATGTAAAATATTAAAATGAAAAATGTGTAAACTACTTATAAAATGCATTGCAATTCAAATAAAATCGAGGCTTGATGACGTCACAAACTTTAAAGGCTCGATTACTGAATTGCTTGAAAGAAACATCCTTATAACTCCAAAAATAATAACCCTATTAACTAGCGGTATATTGCATCTGATTAAGCGTCAAATTTCCAATTAAAATATATCTTTGAAGTGAAATTTGGATGAAATACAGGGTCATGAAAAATCGAAGAGTGTGGAAAATAATTCCAAATATCTCGGCAACTCATTATCCGATCGACTTCATGCTTTATGCAAAATTTATGTTTTTTTATTGTCTTTTATATTCATTTCTTAAAATAACCAATTTCGAAAATTTTTATATAACTTTTATCCGAACGAATATTTCGACAGTCCGAAAAAAATAGTTCCGGTTAATCGAGGTTATTGAAATGAAATAGGCTTCTTCCCATTATTACATACTAAGTACATACCAAATTGCAAGTCTCTATCTCAAATTTTTCGGGAGATAGAGCGTTTACAGACACACACACAGACGGACGGCAAATTTTTTTTTCTAAAAATATATTTTTCGGAATCTCCAGTGTCTGAAACGTGTAAATCCGTCAAATTTTTTTTTTCGATTTTCAAAACGATTACAAGATTTACCCTATACTACGTATGATGGGTAAGTAATAGAATATAATAATTTAAATAGATTTCGAACATAATGATTTGAAATGTAGCAGATTTTAACAGTAACTTTGAAGTGTTTTTTGTTCTAGTCTGTACTAAACATTAAAGCAATTTTAAAATTATTAAAATATGATACTGAAATTTTTTTCGATTATTAAATGATTTCTGGAGTCCCTATATCCTGTTTACTTTTTAACTCACTTATTATTAATTATATTTTCTCATTTACGTAGAGAAAGAGTACCTTTATAATATAAAGAAGCGCCATATGCACCACTATTTAACTTGATCCCTCCCCAATTCGGTCGGATTTCATACAGATCTTCTAGTAGGCATTAAATAGTAAATGCCTGACAAAGAACTTTATTTTTAAAAATCATATATATTATTTCTCCTGTCAATATCCCTTTTTTTCTGAAAATACGAAACGCAGAACGACGAATGAGATAGCATATGAAAGGATTTTGAAAACGCTTCTGACATAGCACACTTAACATTTCGTTAAAACATGTTTTCGATTAAAAATTGCTGACAATTAAAAATTAAATCGGCATTGTTTTCCTAAATGAAATGAAAGGTTTTCCTCAAAACATTGTTGCCAAAAAAATAAATTACCACATTATATGATGCTCAGCAATTATTATAAAAAAACACCGCACGGGTTTATTTTATACTTATGATTAAAAAGCGAAATTGAAATTGAAATGTTTAGATTTATATTTCTAAGTCCCATGTTTTTCCCGAAGCGGATGACGTCATCCTCTAATGCAGTTAAAATACGATTGTTATTTTTTTTTTCTCGCGCGTGCCTTTAGCAATCTTGGATCAGTTTTTAGTCTAACTTTGATGGAATAAATTAGATGATATTCTGGCTTGACTAACAACTAAATGTTGTTTGCAGATATTTTTATCCTTGCCTTTTCTTTAGAAGTTTAAACCTGCATCTAATAACTATTACATATTGATAAAAAATGATACTTCTCTATTATCCCGTCGACCACTTTTCATAACAAAAAACTATCGCCAAATAAACGGGAGAACGTTGGCATTGGAATATCAAAATAAATAAATAAAATATAAGAATTTAAGGACACAATTGTTATTTTAATTAATGAAATAACTAATAAACCAGTAAAACATAATGAAAAATACACGCAAATGTCGAATTAAAAACCACTTGATGATTTAACAAACACGTATAATGCTTCTGACATCAAGTAAATGGTACTGCATTTTTGGCGTTTAATCTTACAATTTGGCGATATTTTTTTGTTATGAAAAGTGATCGACAGCATAATAGAGAAGTACCTAAAAAATATTAGATTTCAGTGCGAAATCCTCACACGGGCCCTCTGGTATAATTATATTGTTTGTTGTCTCACTGCTATGTTCGTTAAGATAATCAATTAAGGGGATTTTCTACCTTCTGGGATGAACATTGACGAACTCCGTGTTCGAAACAGGAAGATGTGTTTTACGATACCTGAATCGCTGATTAATGGTAAGTTCGAAAAGATTAATGTTTCCTAGTAAAAAAAAAAAAAAAAAATCCATATTTGCTATTTATTTTTTTCAGACAAACACTATTTTGACAAAAATTGACAAAATTATTAGTTTTGTCTGTTTTAATCACAACTGTAAGCACCTGTGTAGATTATAAAACTTTCATAAATATTATTTCTGATTTATAGATCTGCTGGAAAGTGTGGGACATTAACACTGCTTGCGTAGTGCAGACTCAACATTAGCATTTCCTAATTACAAAAAAACAGAAGACACGTGCGAGGATTTCGCATTGCAGTCAAATATTTCTAACATTTTTTGATGAAAGTTTAAACTTCTAAAGAAAAATTAAAAATTAAAAATTAAAAATTAAAAATTAAAAGTATATGCAAACAATATTAGTCAATACAGAATATCATCTGATTTATTCCATCAAAGTTACAGTAAAAACGTATCGAAGCTAGCAAAAGGCACGCACAAAGAAAAAAAAAACAATCGTATTTTATCTGTATTAGAGGATGAAATCATCTGCTTCCGGAAAAAAAAATTGAGAAAAAAAATTCAGAACTAAGAAAAAAAATTGAATACATATAAAATATAATTTAATTTAATATAACAAAGCATACCTTTTAGGTTACATATGATATAGCACTTCTTCGATCGATCGAGGATGTCTTTTTATTCTAACTTAATTTTAATTTTACTTTTTAATTATAAATATAAAATAATCCCGTACAGAGGCATTCCACTTTAACTTTTTTTGTACAATTATTATTTTTTTTTTATAATCATTGTTGAGCACGATGTAATGCGGTATTTTATTTTAGTGGCAACAGTGATTTCTGATAAACCTCTCATTTCAATTATGAAAACAGTACTGATTTAATTTTTAATTAACTGTAATTTTTAAACAAAAACATGTTTTAACGAAATATGAATGTACTATGTCAGGAGCTGGTTCAAAAACCTTTCGAATGACATCTCATTCGTCGTTGCGCGTTTTATAAATGCATAGGAAGAGCGATGTTGACAACAGAAATATGATATTTTTTTTTTGCTCCAAAAAAATTTAAAAAAATTGTTTGAAATACAACTAATTGTAAAATAAAAACACCTACAGTAATATATTTTGTTTATATTGGAAAAAGAAATTCCCCACAAAAGCCTAGAAATAAACAGTAGAATGTAGAAACTCCCTTAAGGTGGTTCTCAAATTCCCTACTCAACAACGCGAAATTTTCTGACACATTTTCCGACTAATTTTTAAACGTAAAGGCATAAAAACGTAAGGCGAAAACTGTGGAAGCGATTTGTAATCGAATAGCATTTTCCATTTTTAGATAAATATATTACTTTTTTTTAGTTAATAAGCTATTCTTCTCACTGCACTGATGCGTCGGGAATGCGGTTCAAAACATCGACTTTGATAGTATTATCTGAAATTCTGCCTTTACCAAAAAATGGAAAACACAATTCAATTACTTAGTTTCTGAATAAGAATACCTGCCAATTTCATGCTTTATCTATCTATTTATCTATGTATCTATCTATCTATGTATCTATCTATCTATGTATCTATCTATCTATGTATCTATCTATCTATCTATCTCTCTATCTCTCTATCTATCTATATCACTTTTTTATGGACACGATAACTTAAATTATTCTTCACAAATCTCTTCCAAATTTATACATAAAAATTTATTATAAATCCTCTTAATATTATATACAACTTTTATATTGACAAGTTTTTTATTGGACCAACCTTACAGCAAAAAAAAAAAATTAAAAACACAAAATTCCCTGCCGGCTCTGCCTACAGACACAGTTAGATTTCAAAGTGGGCGGTCCCAACTGTCGCATCATGGCAATAAGGTCATTTCTTCTGCAATTCCCTATAAACAAGCGCCCCACGGTCTGCGTCTTCGAAATCTACCTGTGTCTGTAAGCCGAGCCATCAAGAATTTTTTAATATAACATTGATATTTTTCAGCTTAAAAGGCAAAATTACTGTTTCTAACAATTTACAAAATCAAAGTTTTTTTTTTATTACAAAAAAAAAAAAAAAAAATTATGTGTGTATTCGACAAAAAAAGAATATAACTGATTAATGACGCTGTAGTGGTACCCAGAACTTTCGACATATTGAAGCAGCAATAAATGACACTCTGAAATCAACGCGATTGATTTCTCGATGAGCGAAATCGAAAAAACCACATTGAATTCTTAGTTAACGACCACGATCATTATTTTATTATTATTACTATTTCATAATGGTACTTCACGTTTAATCTTTTTTATTTTATTCCATTTCTCTTTATGTTTCATGAGTCCATCTGTTAATTCTTTCACTCGTTTTGGGGAGAATGGATTTATATATAGATTGAAAAAGTACAAGATGCTCAATATTTTCACATTAATCCTTTGTAACTCAACAACTCAGATTTGAAAATTATTTACTCAAATGTTAGAAAACATTATTTTCCGCATGAAAAAAAAAATAATTGAAAAAATTTAGAACATAAAAATAAAAAATTATTGACTAAAATGTGCTTTTTTTTCATATCTGCAACAGACAGAAAATGACATATTTCTCATACATATTGCTAATTTATTAATACATAATTGTAAAATATATAGGAATTGAACTTTGTAAAATATCTATTTTTGAGCATCTCCAGTCTTTTTATTTTGAGAAAATTTACGAAGTTCATTTTAGCAGTAACGATGCAAAACTGTTCAAATGGTAAATGAAACTTATAAATAACTCAGTATCGCTTTCTGTTGAGAATTCGATGAGCAATTTATATTGATTGCTGTGTTTGAAGGTAACAGCAATAAATAAAATCGTCTTTTAAAGCACACTGTATAAGGAACATTGACTTTTGCAGAGGTGGGGAATTGTATCAATCTGCTCGCCATGGCGAGCAGATTGATGACAGGGTGATTACAGTGTGAGGTGATTTTTGACAGGGTGAGGAATTTTTAGGCAGTCTTAAAAACTGCAGGCTACACCAAAAACTTTATATTTTTATTTGCTAGCCATATTTTGAAACTCTCCCAATTGCCATAATGTAAACATGGTACCAAGTTCAATTTTAAGCTAAACTTTTCTTCTGTTATATATATATTTTAATTTTACATTAAAAAAATATGAAAATGTTAATAAGAAAATGCATATTAATGAGCTAATTTTTGAGTCGCGTAAATTTAGTCATCACAATTTTCAACTGAACGTTGTATTTTGCTGAATGGTAAAATAAATATTTGGCTGTTAAGATTTTCTGAAATATCCCCATCCCTGGACTTTTGGCTTTGTTGCAACACGGTGATACAAACATTAAGAATTTCTGAAAATGAGTAAATTTGTTTTGTGTGCTGCAGTTAAGTTTGTCTGTTTTGATTGATGAAATAAAAATAAAAGTTATGTGATCTTTAGAAGTAAAGATATAAGCTAAATCGATATCTTATATCGTAATATAAGTATTACTTTACAGTTTACCATTAATAATGGACACATTTTTGCCTTTAAATATACCAGGCGATGAAACACGACTACCCTGGTCAAAGATATTTAATATACTATCCGGTGTACAGGACATATGTAAAAATCGCTTCAAATGTAAACCTCTAATAGTTAATCCCTATTACTATTGCAAGAATAAATTAACTTGCGCAGCTGAAATTGTTTAATTGAGAATGGATCAATTTCGTATTTATAAACTATCTTCTCAGGAAATTTATATTTTAACTTCTTTTTTATCTGTACCATTCTTAAGTTATGTCTCTTTCGACCTTAGTTGTCAAAATATTTCTAAAATATACAGGGTGTTCAAAATTCGACCGACAAATTAAGAGGGGTGATAGAAGGCATCAAGAGGATGAAAACTTACTATAGCACATAGGGTCGCAAACTGCGTTTAGTGGGAGAAAATTGCAAAAATAGTTATGAAGAGTGTGACGTCGAGTGGAGCAAGAATGGTCATAATAATAAATAGAAAAAAACATTTATTTGACGCAAAGTATGATTGCAATGCATTACAGTTCAACGTCAGAAAGGAGATTACGACACATTTTTATAGACATTGTTCGAAGTTACTGCCATGAAGGTCATTGCACAGCCGACACCGACGGACGAAGGATTGCCGGACGCGTTAAAACATATTGCTATAAAAATGTCTCGTCGTCTCTTTTCTGACGTTGCACTGTAATGCACTGCAATCATGATTTGCGTCAAATAAATGTTTTTTCTATTTATTATTGGCCTTATTTGCTCCACTAGACATCACATTCTTCATAAATATTTTTGCGATTTTCTCCAACTAGACGCGGTTTGCGACCCCATGTTCTATGGTAAGTTTTTATTCTCTTGATGCTTTCTATCACCCCTCTTAATTTGTGGGTCGGTTTGGAACACCCTGTATACTAAATTTATAAATTTATGTGTTAAAATCTTAGCGAAATTGAGTAAGATTTTAACACTTCACGTAAAATTGAGTAGATATTTTAGAAATGTTTTAACAGCTTAAAAAAAGAGACATTCTTCAAGAAAAGCACACGTTAAAAAAAGTTAAACATATTAATTTACTGAGGCGATAATTTTTTAAATACAAAGGCATCGCATGGCCATAAGTTGAACATTAGCGAAGGAAATTATGGATCTCTCTGATGCAGAGCCTTAATACACTATTGTAATAACTACTCGGAAACGTTTCCGAAAATCGGTGGCAGTAAAATAAGCATTTTTTTTAATTCTTCATTATATCTCGAAAATATATTGGTTTATTATGTTAACTACTTGGAAACGTTTCCGGAAATCGGTGGCAGCAAAATAAACTTTTTTTTTTAAACTCTCCTTTATATCTTAAAAATATAATGGTTTATTACATTAACTACTCGGAAACGTTTCCGGATATCGGTAGCAGAAAAATAAACTTTTTTTAAAATTCTCTTTTATATTTTGAAAATATATTGGTTTATTACATAACTACTCGGAAACGTTTCCGGAAATCGGGGGCAGCAAAATTAACTTTTTTTTAAAATTCTCCTTTATATCTCCAAAATATATTGGTTTATTATATTAACTACTTGGAAACGTTTCCGGAAATCGGTGGCAGCAAAATGTTTTTATTTAAATTCTCCTTTATATCTTGAAAATATATTGGTTTATTACATTAACTACTCGGAAACGTTTCAGGAAATAGATAGCAGCAAAATAATCGTAAATTGTTCTTTAAATCTCGAAAATCTATTGGTTTCTGAGATAAAGGAAAAAAAGATAAAGAAAATTTTTTGGAATCGTGGGTAACTCTTAACAGGTTATATTATAGTTTCGTAGATTAAGAGATATTTTTATTTTCTTTTACAGTGTAAGCTATTCCTGAAGCATAATGTTTTATTAACTGAAAAATATTTCATATGCATTTTCCAAAAGCTGGTAACCCTTTCAGATCTGATTGTATTATTATTATTATTATTATTATTTTACGGAAATATTACAGTTTGTTCAAAATAATAAAAAAATAGACAAAAACTATGATTTACTAAATTTAACAAACATATTAATTACTGAAATTTAAGGACTATAGTGATTTTGCGTTTGGACAATAAGATATATACAATTTTTTGACTTTTGAAATTGCTATATTACAACTACAACAAGATTAAATAAGCATAACAACGTTTCAGTATTTTTTTTAATCAATTTTTTTTAATTCTGTCTTTTACAAGTACACTCCGGTACTTTACTGTCTACGGGGGGGGGGAAATGAATTGCGGTTTATTTTAATGGTGGTACTCTATTTCAAATGTTTTTAAATTTATATATATCACTGAGGCGCACTGTACGAGGCTTACTATAGAATACAGTGGATATAGTTATTTATAGATCCTTTACAGGGACATTCAAAATAATTCCGTTATATTACGGTCTATGGGGGAAATCGTTTGCGGTTTATTTAAAAAAATTTCACTATTTCAATCATATCGAAATTGATATATATCACCGAGGTGCATTACAAGAGGTTTACTGTAGAATATTGTATGTATAGCATCAATGTTCATTTACAGGGACACACAAAATAAATCGTTAAAGTATTGTCTGTTAACAATAATTGCTAGGAGTGTGTTTTCAGTTGCGGAACGCGTTTTTAAATTTAATTAACTTTTTGTCTATTACTTGCTGTGTATAAATCATATAGATCATTTACAGGGCAGCACAAAAGATGTCTAGTACATTTCCGTTTATAGACGGAAATTGCAGAAGGGGAATTTTAAACTGTGCTATGCATATTCTAACTGAACTAAATTTTAGCATTCTATGTAGTGTATATAGAAATCTATAGATGATATGCAGGGCTGCACAAAAGAAAATGAATGTTTTTGGTAATTACTGAATTTGAGTTTATAAATGTGTACTTTCAAATATGTTTACTTAGATATCACATTTCAACTTATTAAACGGTAATGATTTGTAAAATCATTTTGGAAATGTTGGAAAGTGTTACATAATCTATGCTTGACGTATGATTTTTCGATTTAAAGAATGAAACACATATTATGAATAAAAGTCTCAGCAACGTCGTATAAAGCTCTAAACCAACCGAGATTTTGTGTTTGATTACTAAATGATGAAACATAAATGAATAAGCAAAAATGACATAAAATCGATTTTTTGAAGATTCTAACTGGTGAGTTCTCTTAAACAAGGTACAAATTAACTGGTAACAGTTTTTGAAAAATAAAATATTGGGAATTAATATTGCATAAAAAATGAAAAAAAAAACCTATATTTGTACATTTTAAATGGATTTTTTAAAGTGTGCGAATGTCTTAAAAATACAAAATGAAGCAATTCAAGACCACATTGTAGCTTTTAGTTTGTTTCTTGAAATTGACCTATTGCAATCACATCCTTTATATATCTATTATATATACAGAGTGCGTCATTAAAATGTACACATACACTGTTTAACGGGTGATAACTTTATAATTTTTCTTTCTTTTCAAAGTATAATTCATTAGAAATAACGAGTGGAACAAGATTAACTTTTGAGAAAAGAAAATTTATTTTAAAATGGTATTGGAAATAGGGAAATATAGCAGAAGTACAAAGACAATACCGCGGGGAGTTTCAGGCAGATCCACCTACATGCGACTTACAATTCATCGGATAAGAGATAAGTTTGAAACGAATGGATGTTCCTAGACAACGTTCCGAAACCGCAATGGAGCAAGAATGCGCCACAACACCAAATGAAATGTTTGTTGAAGTTTGTGAATCCATAGCCCACCGTTATCAGCAGTGTATTGAACCGAACGGTCATAATTTGGAACATCTGCGGTAAGAGGAGAAATTATGTAGATTCTTTTGCCATGTAAATATTAATTATATGTCAATAAACACTGGAGTTATACTCATTCGAAGTGTGTATACATTTTTCTGACGCACCCTGTATATATATATATATATATATATATATATATATAATTTAAATCTTATCATCACGATAACGTCCAAAATACTGAGCCAATTCGAACCTAATTGGGATAATGTATATTTTGAAAGTATCTCAAATGACTTCGTTAACCATGTATGTAACTCTTTTAATTTGTATACAGTGACACACAAAAACAAAATACATGCAAAATTTCTAATAACAGTAATGACCGATATAGTGAACCAATTTGAATGTAATTGGGGCAGTGTATTGATCATGCAAGTATCTTGGATGAGACAATTAATCATGCAAGTATCTTGGATGAGACAATTAATAACTTATGTAACTCTTAAATTTCGTTTACAGGAGAAACACAAAAGAAAAACATGCAAAACTTTTCATCAGGATAACGTTCGAAATACAAAACCAATTTAAATGTAACTGGGACAGTGTATTAAACTCGCAATAATCTTGGAAGTGATAGTTAATAAAGTATGCAGCTCTTATAGTTCGTTTACAGGGGCAAACAAAAGCAAAACCTACAAAATGTTCATCACGATTACGTACAAAATACTGAACCAATTCAAACCTTATTGAGAAAGTGTATTGATCTTGCAAGTATCTTGGATGAATTCGTTAATGAAATACGTTGCTCTTATAGTTCATTTACAGGGACGAGCAAAAGTTTTCGATGGCATTCACTGGATGGTTGAGTTTATATTACAGTCTATGGGTGACAAATGTTTAACATTTTTTATCTACGTTCCTAATATCTATTCACTTGCATTCGTTAGGATTAATTCAAAATTTCGCTAATTTTTTTACGCCAAAATAGTGAATTTAGAAGGAATGAGACTAACTTGTTTAACTTATATTAAATCTGATGTATGTGCCTTAAAATTTAAAAAATAAAGAAATCAAGTTAGTAATCCGACTGAGACAGAGGACTTTATTTAAATCCAAATATTGTTCATGAACAAAAAAAGACAAAAATCTATGTCATTTGAGCATTTTAACAACTGTAAACTTATCCTACTCTAAAAATGTCTTTTATTGGTTTAACACTCTAAGCGTGTGGAACGTAATATTCCGTTCACTAAGCTCCAGGTTTCACTGCAATATATGCAATGTTTAAGATAATATAATTCTATAGATTTAATGAATTTTCAAAACATTGAAGAATGATTAATACTCTCAAGAGTAACATTCATATTTGTAATTAAGTTTTATTTATAATGCTGAAAGAATCATATTTTTTAGCATTTAAAACAAAATGCAGAGAAAACAACATTACAATTTTACCCTTTTTCAAAACGCTCAGAGGGTTAAACAAATTTATGCGACCTCAAAAGCACATAGCAATATAATTCAACTGTAAAAATAGATTAAATTTTCCTTAAAAGAGGTACCCACCCATCCTGGAATTATGAGAAATGATTAATATCACAAGTAAAAAATGTTTTTTTCCCCTTCTTCGAAAACATTGAAACTTATTTCCATCTCGTATTGATTTAACACTATTATTTCACCACAACAAATATTTTAATCTGCTTTTCCATTTCAGAAGACGTTTCTGACTCATTAAACATGACATTAAAGAAGTACTGTATAGTCTTTGCAGTTCAACGCATAAATTGTGAATTATCTAGCACTTTTAATTATTGGGGCGTAAAGTAAATTTACGTAGCTTAATGATATTTTTACTTTTCTGAAGAGCAAGCAGTAAGCTAAACAATTACAACAGTGAGGATATTCTTTAACTGTAAACGTAATTTTTGTTCCGTTTATCACGATTTACAATAGAATATCTGAATCTCACATACTGTATTTTTAACACTTTCCAACTTAGTTGAAAAGTGTTTATGAATTAGGTTTGTTTGTCTGTCTGTCTGCCCGTTTGTCCGTGCTCTAACTCTCGCAAATGTACTGGGATTGTCATGAAGTTTTTATACATTATTGAATTTTACTATCGAATGTTCGGTATTGAAAATGAAATGTGTTGCATTTATAGTTCAATTACAGGGACGAACAAAATAAATCCTTTACATTAGGATCTATCGGGAAAAACCGTTTGCGGTGCATTTTGTATGTGTTATGATACTTGAAACATATAGGAATTTAAAAGGATCACTAAGGTTCAATACAACTTATATTCTATAGATTATGGAGTGCATAGGATTTATCGTTCATGTACAGAGACCCACAAAAGAATTCGGTTAAAAGACTAAACTATGATCGATCATTGCTAGAAGTGTTCTTTTCGGTGTGATACGCAATTTTATGTAATTTTTTTATGTATTAAGTGTTGTTTAAAAATTCTGTAGATTATATACAGGGCTGCACGAAAACTTTCGAATATGGGTAGCAATTGCTGAAAATGGATTTTTACGGAGTTATGTATTTTCTTTTATTAAATTGCTTATTTATATATATGTCATTTCATCGTATGAAAAAAAAATCTTAATAATATTCTGTTAGTGTTGGAAAGTGTTTCAAAATCTATACGAGATGCATTATTTTTCGTTTTTGTAAAGATATTGGTTTGATAAATTATAATTTTAGTCGCACATTTCTGACCGCCAAGTCGTCATTGGCGACTAGAAATTTGAGGATACCAACTACAAGCTAAGAAAAATAACACCCTAAAAATACAAAATAAAACATTTAACAGCAGAGGCAAAAGAAGATTGGCATTATTTTTTCATTGCAACATAAAAATATAACACTTTTCAAACAGCTGCAAAAGCATACAAAAAGTGCAAAATCCTTAACAATCAAGACGTGGAAGAAATAGGGAAGGTTGATTAAATTTATCCCCCTCCCCCAAGTTTTGTCCTCCGACTAGGAGGACAAAGTGACACATAGCGTAATTTTGCGGCCTTCTAAAAACTATACTTATGACACCTTTGCTGTTTCAAGGAGCACCTAGGTCAGACCTAAAATATGAAATAATACGAAAATTGAATTGTTTAGAGTTGAGTCACTTTTCTTGTGGGTGCGCGATATAATATACATGATTGTTTTCGAATCTCAAAGCAACAGTTTACTTAACGAAAAATGGATAGTTATCAATCTCCACCTAGCCACCCCCCTTTCTCTACTTCTACACAGAGAAAGAGCTGCTACGTTTTGATTCCTTAATTTACCTATGACTACCTAAACATGTTACATTTGACCACTAAATATATTAATGAGTTCAATGTATTAATGAATTCTAAATACATTAATGAGAATAATAATGTTGCAATAAATGTAAAGAAATGCTAGTTTAAATTGAATACTATAGTCCATTCACTTCCCATAAATGTACTCTCTTATACATTTATTTTTTTCTCACATGTAATGCAGCTTTATGTCAATATGTTGGTCATAGACGGGGTGGTCAGAGTGCAGAAACTTATATCTCATCGATTTTAAGGATGAAGTTCCGGCAGTAGAGAGAACTCGGTTTGAATATTTCAATGGAACTGGTCTGCCACGTCATAGCTTGGTGAAAATCACCACATGACCAAATTTTAGTGGTTGATTTTTGGTTCGCCAATCACCTCATCGAATTCATGGATAGAATAATTCATGCTTTATATAGAACTTGATTAGCATATTACAATGAAACTGGTCAGCCACGTCATACCTTGGTGGAAACCACGGGCAGAGCAAATTTGAGTGGTTGATTTTTGGATCCCTAACCCCCTCACCGAGTTTACGGATGAAATTCAGGCATTAGGCAGAAATCGATTTGCACGTTACAATGGAACTAGTCTACCACGTCATATCTTAGAGGAAACAGACGGCAGAACAAATTTTAGTGGTTGTGTTTGATGTTTGTGGTTTATTTTTTAGGTCCTTAATCATCTCATCCAATTTAGGAATGAAATTCTGGCACTAGAAAGAACTTGATTAGCCTATTTCAATAGAACTGGTCTACCACGTCATACCTTCGTGGAAACCACCGGCTGACCAAATTTGAGTGGTTCATTATTAAATCCCTAACCACCTCATCAAGTTTCCGGATGTATTTCACGCATTGGATAGAAAACTCGCTTAGCATATTAAAATGGAACTGATCTGCCGTGTCATATTTTGGTTGAAATAACCGGTAGACCAAATTTCAGTTGTTGATTTTCAGGTTAAAAACCCCCTTATCGAGTTTACGGGCGAAATTCACGCATTAGACAGAACTTATGGTTAGCATATTTCAATGGAAATGGTCTGCCCCGCTCTATCTTGGTGGAAATCACCATCACACCAAATTTGAGTGATTTCTATTTAGATTCCTAACTACCTCATCGATATTACAGTTGAATTTCACGCATTAGTTAGAACTCGATTAGTATTTTTCAATAAAACTGGTCTTCTGCGTCATATTTTGGCTGAAACCACCGGTAGACCAAATTTTAGTGGTTGTCTTTTAGGTCCCTAATCACCTCTCATCGGGTTTATGGATGAAATTCACTCATTAAATAGAACTCGGTTAGCATTTGTACGTGCGAATTTTGTCCTTTTTAACTAATTTATATTGTATTTACCTGATTATTAAAATTATAGACGTATTGTTAGTTTATTTTTTTCTACGCTTATATTGTTCAACTTTTATTTATACAAAAAAAGAAACAAATATGTAAGCTTCAGTTGAAAACGTAAACATAATTATTATACTAATTATACTTATGTTATTATTAAGTACTATTATTATTTATGTCATTATTAACTACTACTATTATTATTATTATTTATGTGATTATTAAGTATTATTATTATTATTATTTATGTGATTATTAAGTATTGTTATTATTATTTATATGATTATTAAGTACTAGGGGGCTCAGCCCCCTACTCGCTAACGCTCGCCAACCCCCCGTGAATTGCAAAGCAATTCACATTGAGACTCGCTCGCCCCTTTTTATTTTTCTAATAATTCTAGCCGGAATAAGTACTACAATAAATCATTTGAACATATGAAATTGACAATTTTTTTAATGTAAAAAAGTAATCGAAAACTCCGTTGAAAACACAACTAAAAACGCATTTAGTTGATGCCACTAATGGACATATAAATCATTTAAATACTATGAAAAAAGGATCTTGGAAACATAATTAGTTTAAAACTTATTGCACCTATAATATTGTACAGCACGGCTTAAATTCACTAAAAAAAAAAAAAAAAAAAAAAAAAACACTACGTGGTAGGAAGATAGTTTATCATCAATGATTGTTTAAATTTCGTTCAACATTTTACTATTCTAATTGATTATAGATTTCTGCGAAAGAAATTTTTACTTCATTGAAATTGAAGAAAAATCATTTTTACTTCAATAAAACATCAACAGATGGCAGCAGGGGATTCTAGAAAGTTTATATTTTATTATCTCCGATTTTTTGTGTGAGTGAAATTCGTAAATAAATTCTAAATAAGAGTTGAGAATTCAATATTACTCATAATTAAACGACAATATTACTCATAGTTAAAATGAGGAATCATCTCAGACGCTTTGGATTACGTTCATATTATTTTATTTTTAATAATTGCTAGCTTGTGTTTCAGTGCTCTGACACTGACCGCCATATTGGAGGTGGAGCTAACACAATCTTGTCTGTTCATTGGTCTGAACTCTGGAAACTACGGTTGTTGCCAACGATAAGTTAGAAATTCAGCCCTATTTCCGCGCCACGTAAGACAAATATATATATAGATTATTATTATTACTGACTGTTTATTATTTTTATATATTTTCTGCTCTTATGTAATAGTATTTCAACATTGCATCATTATTTAGAAAGGGAAAACGCAAACCCTTAGCAACAAGAGAATTGTGCGGTACCGCTCTAGAATAATTACGGTATCCAACTAAGTGCTATTTTATTAAGCTTTCGCGACAGAAAGTCACGTTTTGAACAAATAGGGCACAATAAATTGATGTTTTTACAATTTTATGTTTTACGTCTATTAAGGGTCAAGCTCCATCTGAGGTTTGTAACTACGGTAATCACGTGAGAGCAGATTGGACCTGATGTGAAGGTGGTCTTGCTTTAGGAACCGGAACGATCTACCACTGAGGTACTGGAAGGACGTACTGATTTCTTCCTGAGTGGGAAGTGTCTAAATTATGCGGCACATGTTAATTGGAGCTGACCACTTAGGGAGAATTCAGAAAGCCCTTCCAGTACAAAAGTTAAATCCTATGCGCGTCCCATCTTCCGTAGAGGCCATTCTGTGGTAAATCGCAGTGCCATATACCAATTTAGTGCCAATCCATGTATATTTACGAGCATTATTGAATTGACACGCAGACGAACAGTCAAACCTAGAAGCAGGTTAACTGACCGTTAGACAAACAGATTGACAGACTGACAGATAAACCAAGCTGACTAATGACAGAAAGTATTAAAAATAAGCTGTATGTTTGAAATAAATTCCATAGTTGTCAAAGGGATATATCAAACAAGGATAAAAGTGGTCTATCTGGCGAAAGTAGTAGGCTGCGAACTAATAGACTAACAAATTCGAAAGGTATACATTTGTAACTTTACTTTGACACCAAGATTACTTGAGATGGTCCAAAAAAAAGCAACCACTGAAATCTAGTCTGCCGGTGGTTTCCACCACGATATGATGTTGAAGACCAGTTCCATTGTTATATACTAATCGAGTTCTACCTAATGTATGAATTTCATCATCCGTAAACTCGTTGAGGTGGTTGGGGACCTAAAAAACAACCACTAAAATTTGGTCTGCTTATAGTTTCCACGAAGATATCACGTGGCAGACCAGTTCTCCTATAATATAAAAATAGAGTTCTACCTAATGTGTAAACTTCATCCATAAACTCGATGAGGTGGTTGGGAAACTAAAAATCACTTTTTATTCATAAAACATATCATAACTTTGTAACAAATTATTGTATCGGCTTGCGAATGGCGCCATTCGATTCAGAATTTTAAAAACACATGGTAAACAATACGCCACTTGAGTTATTTAAAAAAAGTTGAGTTCCTCGTCCTCGAGTTTAAAAGCCATCTTTGCCCCCCCCCCCTAACCATAGTAAAATAACTTTATTTTCATTTCGAGTGAAAAAACGAAGTTCTTCCTAAAATCTTGTTTTATCTGCACAATTATGGAGGTCGATATTTTTATCTGTGACTGACTATCACAAAACGTCTATCATTAAATAAAGAGAAAATTACTTCTCAGTATTTCTGGTATGAATTCGGAATTTCTGAGTGAAAACGATATTACTCAAGTTAACCCTTCCGATGCAAATGGGTTAATGTTAATGCTGCTAGCTTAGCAGAATTGTCTGTTAAATATGCTTTTTGAACATGAAAAGTTCTAGATTAAAAAAAAAATTCTCTTTTCTACAGTGTGTACTGGGCATCTTAAAGCAAGCATAATATATATGAGAAGCATTAAAAGTCGAAATATGTGATGAATCTACTGCTATCAATTCTCAAATAAGCATTTACATGTCAACAAACATGTTTTACTGACAAAAATGCTAAATTAGCAGCATTAACATTAAAATTAATATCATTTTGTTACTATTGCAGAAAAATACCTTTACACAGCGGAAAATATTTCAGTATCCTAAAAATAATATTCCAGTATGAGAAAACCAATTAATACACTACAAAAACTATTTGGAAACGTTTTTGAAAATCAATGGCATAAAAAGAAACTGTTTTTATAAATGCTTCTTTAAATTTCGAAAATAGGGTCAAACCACCCAGATATTCACACCTAACCAGTAACTGACACATAAGCACAAATCTAACTCAAATAAGTATTTTGTTGTAAAATTCTGCAAAGTAATGTCATCTAGTGGTAAATGAGACGCTTATTTTTATTTTGGTTTCAATTTATTCACCACTAGAGGGACAAGAACATATTCAATGCGGAAGAAACTTTTGAGAATACAAAAAGTGCCATTTTGAAGCAACCATCTTATTTCTAAAATTAAGGAAGTGTTTTTTTAATATATTTGTAATGCAACCATCCTAAACTTTTTCCTTAAAGTTATACTTGTATAAATTAGTTTAAAGATGCATATGATGTATTATGGCCATGATTTAGGATTTATAGTTATTTAATATAGCTTAATGGGGGGTACCAGTTATTGGTTCCTAGAATTCCATTTTACCAGTCTCTGACAGAGGTGTTAGTTATTGGTAATATTAAAGAAAGTTGAAATCTATTATTTGAACTGTTTAAAAATACATAATAATAAATTAAATTTATCTTCTCGTAAACACCATTAAAATTTAAGTTGTTTTACATTAGATGTCATTTACTGGTTCATAAGTGTCAGTTATAGGATATCTGCATTACTAATAATGCAGTACTAAATATTACTCCTATATACTCTGCATTACTAATAATGCAGTATAGCTTACTAAATCCCACTTTTTATAATAAATATTAATGTATATTGTTTTTATAATAAAGTTTTTTTAAATCATTTTAATCTATTAAAATAAAGTGTCAGTCACTGGTTCGCTTCGTCTCAGTTATTGGTGTCTCAAAATAGGGATGGTGTCAGTTACAGGAATTTTTTACCATATTCATGAATAAAATTAATTTTTATTAATAAAATTGTATAATTTTTCGAAATTTTGCTAACGAAATTCTACTAACATTTCAAAAGAAAGGTAAGTATGAAATAGATTTATTTTTTTGTAATAATGATTTGAACAAGAAAGAATCCTTAAATTGGCAGTTACTGGGGTTTCACCCTATATTGGTTTCTAAGTTTTCTAAAGATAAAGAGCGTTTTTCGGAATCGTGTGTAACTCGGAAGTGGTTATTGTGTTTTTTCCTACGTGGTTATAGTATATTTTGTAGATTAAGAAACAATTGTCTTTTTTTTTACAGTGTAATCAATCAGTATTTTAAAACTAATTAAATCAAATCAAGAGACAATTCACAGCAACTACAATATACAGGATGAGCACAAAGTCTTGCACAGATTATAATTATTTATTGTGCAAAAACTGTTATAATTAAACGCATGGCTGTTTGAATACATTGTAAGTACTGTTATAAAGTTTTTTTTATAAGATAACATACTTCATGAAAGTTCTACGTGTGCCCGCCATGGCCTCCGCGCTCTCCTGACATTACTCCTCTTGATTTTTTTTTCTTTGGAGCTATATCAAGCACAGAGTGTTTTCCATACCAGTTGCTGCGTGAAAGAAATGAATGCTAGGATTAAAGACAGTGTGTGTACTTTTCAATAGCCATGTTAGCGAGCGCTTGGCGAGAACGGAAAACAGCGTTGACATTCACCGAGCTACCAAGGGCGCACACGTTGGAATTGCATGAAGTATGTAGTCTTATTAAAAACTATATAGCACTACTTACAATGTCACGGAACAATTATATGCATAATTGTAATAGTTTTCGCACAAATATTTATAATCCTGGCAAGACTTTCTGCTGAACCTGTATATATTTTTATACTTCCACATAAGTCGATCTCTGATAAAAACCAGTTTCCTTTTCGTAACATGTAATAAATATCGAAAATATGCATATTACTATTTAAATATATTTTTTTTGTTATAAAATAAATAAAAGGAAGAAAGGAAAGAAATTTGGAAGACTGAAATTCAAGAAAATACAAAAATTTAAAATTCTTAACATAAAAAAAAACAATAAAAGTAATTCCTGTTTGATTCAAAATTTAATGTAAATGTTCAGAAATGTATCACATTTGTATAACGTCGATGCTTTATTAAGTTACATCGCTACTGAAATTACTGACACGTTTATGTTATATCTCGATGCAACATCTATAGAATATCATGTATTGAATAAAACTGAAGCATATTACTTTGGCTTTATTCAATATACCTTACATATTGAATAAACTCTACATATGATACACATTACGCTATATGTGATATAGTCGAATAAAACTAAAGCATAATACATTCAATTCAATAATGTTATTTCTGAATGCTGAATCGAATTATTCATAATATAATGCTCCATGTTATAAAACTATAAGTTTTTTTATTACACACATAAACGTAATGCAGTCATATGTATTCATCTATACGCATGCATATACGTATACTCTTAATATACTATACATACATATGATATATGACAGAAAATAAAAAATTATTTTTAAAACGTAATGATAACATGATTTTACGCTTCATAAAATATAATTCCTTTATTACTATTGTTATATTTTATTTCTTTTATTGTAAACAATACTTGATACTGGTATAATATTTAATGATACGACATTTATTAATATAGTAATTTTTTATACATCTCAGCATCTTTCAAAAAGTCTAAAGCAGATAGCATTGAAAATAATTTATGTTTTGTAAGCATTATATAAGATTAAACATAAATCATTTTATATACAAAGGAAAAGGACAAGGCGACAAAATATGAAAACATGTGCTCGTTTCTTTCTATATTTATATAGACGATAATGGATATTGCAAACTGCTCCTTTTTTTGTGTCCAACTAATATATGTTTTTCAGCTGAGAACAAACAATATGAGAATATGTTTCTCGCACTTGGGGGCAGCAGAAATGTTAGAAATGAAATTTAACTGCGTGTGTAATTTTATTTGAAAAGAAAATGTTATTTGTTTTGAAATCACAATAGAATATATGAATTATGGGTCATAAAAGAAATAAAGATTATACACATTCTTTTAAATCACCCGAAAATGCAGAGAATTATATATAAACTTTATGTCAATTGAATCTGAAACATAAAATATAATATTTTCCAAAAGCACTGTTGTGTTATCAGTAGTAAGTTTTTTTTTTTTTTTTTTTTTTTTGTAACTTTTAACCAGGGCTTTACAAATTTGATAAAATTTGATAACTATCAAAAAATTCTAGTCGCCAGAAAAAAATATATATTTGCCCCCGCCTTGCCCCTTACAAAATTATTCTAGAATAATTAATTATTCTTGAAAATATAATTAGTTTTTATAGATTTACTTCAAATGAATAACTTCTAATCTCTTATATGTTATTATTCCTTAACACTCGAACCGCGGGAAAAGTTACTCAAGTTTTATAAAAATATTTTACACCAGAATTTCTTTTTTTAACTATTCAACATATTAATTTAATTTATATTTCTGCGGTATTGATTTAACTTAATTTATGAAGAAATTTCTGGTTCGAGTACGGGTCAAAGTGATCCCTTATCGCGGTTCTAGTGTTAAAATGAATGTGATAGATTAACTAGTTTTAATTATGAACACAAAAATCTCATTTGGAACTTTAAAAAGAAACTTGAATTTTTTTTAGCATTGTTCCCAATTGTAGATTCCACAGAAGCTGGATTGACAATATTTCTTAATGTTTTATTTAAACCTCCCTCCCCCCCCCCCCCCACATATAAATCGCGTGACGTGCTATCTGACTAGTGCAAAAAAGAAAGGCTTTTCACGTGCATGAGATGGAAAGTGCCTATTAAACTTGGTTCATTCATTAAAAGTACGAAAGAAGAGGAATATTACTGCTTGCCGCGTCCTAGTAGGGTGGGAAAGAGCAGCCAGATTACATAACTTGGTCGCCAGATAAAAAAGAAACTGTTCGCTACTAGAGACTTGGCGACCGCATTTGTCGAGCCCTGCCTATAACCATGCAAACAAATAATTGATGGAGTGCATAGAAAGAGCTTGGATCAAGGGTCAGACATTTTGTAAAAGAACCGGCTCCCATTGGAACAGCGAAGAGAAGCAGCATGGAATGTGGTGGATAGTTGAGCGGTGGCACTCAGAAAGTACTATGCTTTTGATTAGTGCTCCCGATTAAACGTTTATACGAGTATGCGTATAGTACGTATTATACGGAGTACAAATTTTGGATACATACGATGAGGCCAAAACGGTTATACATATTATACGAAACAGTATAGACGGAACTTACCCCAGCAGCTAGACGTATAAATGTTTAAATAGATTTCGTGCATTGCATGAAAAAGAAGAAATATATATATATTTAAACTGTTCCAGAAAAATTATATAACATTTTATGGTTTATCTCAATGGAAATTCGAAGTAACATTAATCAATTAAAATATTTATAGGGAAAAATAAAAAGATCCTTATGTATGAAACATATTATGCAGATTGCTACGGTAATGCCGCCAATTTCGAACTTTTTCTACGTTCAGTGACGTAAGACTGATGAGGTGTAAAAGTAAATACGTATACCTGAATTATGCGTTTAACCAATAGACACTAATACGTATCCGGATACGTTTAAACGTGGTCTTTTAAGGTATACGTATTTCATACTGACATATTATACGTATATCGTATAGACGTATAAATAAAATACGTATCACGTCAGGAGCACTACTTTTGACCACCGTATAGATGACATGTACCCAGGATTCTATTGACTCAATCTTGAGACCTGAGGTAGAAATATCCCCTACTTCCAAATAACAACCTTGTTCATGAAATCTGTATTATTTTTAAGAGAAAACAACTTTCTTTTTTTTTGTAGCCCTTTAAAATTAAGAGCCCTTGACAAATTGACCGTTTTCGCTTGCCATAGCTAAGCCCTGCTCGTAAAATTAATGGTATGGAGATTCCTTTCTCTGAGAGATTGGTAGTTTTCGTGTTCATCGCGCAATAGGTGGCGGTGATGTGCTGTGTTTACCACGGTTTTTGCGATATCAATATCTTAGCATCAATGAGATAGAACTTCATTTCACTTCAGATTCAATTAGACTGGGATATTGTTAAAATTGCCTGCATATGTTGTATATTAATTCCAAAAGCAATATCATTGCATTGATTAGTATTAACACAGCTATTCTAATTGGTAAACAATTCATATAAGTTGAAATTTTCCAACTGACAAAAAATTGTCCAGGTCAAGACTTGAACCAGGGACCTCTTGGTTTAACCCTTTAATGGGTGGTGTCCACAAAAAAGAGGACACCTAATTTTAATTCCAAAACTGACAATCGGTACCAAGAATACTTAGTTAAAACTTTCCTTTTATTAAGTACCAGAAAATAATCAAGTTTTTATTTTCTAATTAATTAGTAAGTAAATTCTGGTGTCAGTCCATTATTTCATCATTTTACAAACAGACTTGCACCACGCCGGAAAGGGTTAAGCTACCAATGCTCTGCCCACTGAGGTCTGATGGACAAATTTGACGAACACATTTCACCCAGCTAACCTTATTGATAATGGCATCTGGTCTACTATGTGAAATTGCTCAACAGAATAAATTACAGGTAATGACACTCCAGTAAACGCTGGATACGTGATTACATTTGATTAATTTTTAACACAATTATTCTAATTGGCAAATAATTCATATAAGTTGTTTTTTCACTCAGCTGGAAAATTACAGCTATGAATTATTTACCATTTAGAATAAATTCCATTACCTGCGTTTTATTCTATTGAGCTGTTTTAAATAACAAACCAGATGCCAATGCTCTGCCAACTGAGCTATGATGGACAAATCTGACGAACACATTTCACACAGCTAACCTTATTGATCATGGTATCTGGTCTACTATGTGAAACTGCTCAACAGAATAAATTGCAGGTAATGGAACTCCAGTAAACGCT
The DNA here is from genome assembly GCA_963931845.1 of Maratus michaelseni. Taxonomy (NCBI): domain Eukaryota; kingdom Metazoa; phylum Arthropoda; class Arachnida; order Araneae; family Salticidae; genus Maratus; species Maratus michaelseni. The sequence continues at coordinate 387,005,080 of OZ007587.1, read as the reverse complement.
GGATACGTGATTACACTTGATTAATTTTAACACAATTAATCTAATTGGTATATAATTCTTATAAGTTGTTTTTTCACTCAGTAGGAAAATTACAGCTATGAATTATTTACCAATTAGAATGAATTCCATTACCTGCGTTTTATTCTATTGAGCTGTTTCAAATAACACACCAGATGCCATGATCAATAATGTTAGCTTCGTGAAATGTGTTCGCCAGATTCGCCCAGGATAGCTCAGTTGGCAGACATAACATTGACAGCTTAAGCCAAGAGGTCCCTGGTTCGAATTTTGACCTGGACGTTTTTCTCTTTTTTTCTTGGAAAATTACAACTTAATAGCATGTATTGTTTTCACACACTAAAAGAAGTCAATGATAAATAATAATGGTAGGTGGAGACGAACAAGGCCGTAGAAAGTGATTTTTTATACGCAGCAGGCCATTTTTCTTTTCGAAATCACGCAGATCAAAGAAACTAATAGAACCTTTGCTGCGTGTTTATAAGAGCACATTATTTATGGGAAGCAGTTTCAAGGCTTCCTTTGGAAATGAGGCCATTTTTCTTTTCGAAATCACGCAGATCAAAGAAACTAATAGAACCTTTGCTGCGTGTTTATAAGAGCACATTATTTATGGGAAGCAGTTTCAAGGCTTCCTTTGGAAATGAGGCCATTTTTCTTTTCGAAATCACGCAGATCAAAGAAACTAATAGAACCTTTGCTGCGTGTTTATAAGAGCACATTATTTATGGGAAGCAGTTTCAAGGCTTCCTTTGGAAATGAGGCCATTTTTCTTTTCGAAATCACGCAGATCAAAGAAACTAATAGAACCTTTGCTGCGTGTTTATAAGAGCACATTATTTATGGGAAGCAGTTTCAAGGCTTCCTTTGGAAATGAGGCCATTTTTCTTTTCGAAATCACGCAGATCAAAGAAACTAATAGAACCTTTGCTGCGTGTTTATAAGAGCACATTATTTATGGGAAGCAGTTTCAAGGCTTCCTTTGGAAATGAGGCCATTTTTCTTTTCGAAATCACGCAGATCAAAGAAACTAATAGAACCTTTGCTGCGTGTTTATAAGAGCACATTATTTATGGGAAGCAGTTTCAAGGCTTCCTTTGGAAATGAGGCCATTTTTCTTTTCGAAATCACGCAGATCAAAGAAACTAATAGAACCTTTGCTGCGTGTTTATAAGAGCACATTATTTATGGGAAGCAGTTTCAAGGCTTCCTTTGGAAATGAGGCCATTTTTCTTTTCGAAATCACGCAGATCAAAGAAACTAATAGAACCTTTGCTGCGTGTTTATAAGAGCACATTATTTATGGGAAGCAGTTTCAAGGCTTCCTTTGGAAATGAGGCCATTTTTCTTTTCGAAATCACGCAGATCAAAGAAACTAATAGAACCTTTGCTGCGTGTTTATAAGAGCACATTATTTATGGGAAGCAGTTTCAAGGCTTCCTTTGGAAATGAGGCCATTTTTCTTTTCGAAATCACGCAGATCAAAGAAACTAATAGAACCTTTGCTGCGTGTTTATAAGAGCACATTATTTATGGGAAGCAGTTTCAAGGCTTCCTTTGGAAATGAGGCCATTTTTCTTTTCGAAATCACGCAGATCAAAGAAACTAATAGAACCTTTGCTGCGTGTTTATAAGAGCGCATTATTTATGGGAAGCAGTTTCAAGGCTTCCTTTGGAAATGAGGCCATTTTTCTTTTCGAAATCACGCAGATCAAAGAAACTAATAGAACCTTTGCTGCGTGTTTATAAGAGCACATTATTTATGGGAAGCAGTTTCAAGGCTTCCTTTGGAAATGAGGCCATTTTTCTTTTCGAAATCACGCAGATCAAAGAAACTAATAGAACCTTTGCTGCGTGTTTATAAGAGCACATTATTTATGGGAAGCAGTTTCAAGGCTTCCTTTGGCAATGAAGAAACTCTAAAATTACTTCTTATACCTAACGTAAAGGGAGCAACTAATTTGAATATCTTGGAAAACATTTGGATTAAAATTTCAAAGGCGAATTCTTCGAAAAAAGTTCATGTTTAAAAGGTTATTTAAAATATTGAAATAATTAAAAAAAAATATTTTGAGCAAACATAATCGAAATTGAACATATATTCAGTGTATGTTTATTCAGGACATTAGTTTTATAATTTTAGGTACACAAGCAAAATATTTTATAAAGTTGATACATATAGTATATATTTATTTCACAAGCATTGCTTCAGAAGTTTACAAAATCATTTTAACTCATTAAGCGCCATTGCTCCCATTTTTGGAACATTGCTTTATCATATTTTCTAAAGTGAGTATTTTATATATTGTTAAAAGGTTCGTGTTATTTGAATTTTGAATATAATAGACGACTTCTGAATTTTTTTTTAGTTTCATTAAAATTTTCTATTTTTTAAAATGAGTTAAAAAAGGCGAAAAATAGCTTTTTGGCCGTACTCGAAAGAAAAAAAACCTCTATAATAAAAAGTATATTTTTTAGTTAAAATATGTTTATAACAGTGTATTATATTAAACAACATCAATCCGGAATTAATATGTATAATTGATCAATCACAATTACCGAAAGCATAAGTTGTTCCCAAAATGGGAGCAATGGCTCTTAATGGGGGTACTGTTTTTGAAAACTTGTACATATGACTCCGTGCATTTATGGTATTTATTTTTCAGTTTATTAGCTATAAAAGGGATAATATCATTCTGAAACTAATATTTAAAGAAGATTTCAAATAAATTAGTTCAACTTTTACATTTATAATAAAAAAAACAAAATGAAATTACCAGTTCTATAAGCATTTTCATTATCCATCTCTTTATTTTTCATCATTACATTATTTTTTTATTCTGATTTTTTTACATGGAAGATGATTGAACAATTTTTTTAGATTTGGATGATTTTTCGGCTGTTCTCCAGATTTTTTTTTTTTTTTTTTTTTTTTGCCCCCTGATTGCAGTATTGCAACATACAAGGAAGATATCTTCCTCATTTGTATGTCGCATAAATTATTTTCTATTACATATGTAATAGAAAATAATTTATGCGACGATTTATCCCATGTTATATTTGGTGAAGTAGAACTTTCCGTAAATTCTAAATCAACAGACAATCAAGAAATATCTGTTTTAGAGTTTAAACAAGAACGAAAAATCATGCGTCAAGCATAGATTATGTAGCACTTTCCAACGCTTCCAAAATAATTTTACAAATAATACCGTTTAATAAGCTAAAAGATAACTTCTAAGTAAACAATTTGGAAAACGCATAACATATTTTAAAATATAATTTCAGGAATTTCCAACATATACAATATTCTGAAAAATATCCGAATACTTTTATTCAGCCCTGTATGGGATCTATAGAATTGTATATATACTACATAGGATGCTAAATTTTAGTTCAGTTAGGAAACGCGTAGCACAGTTTAAAATTCTCCGTCTGGAGTTTGTCAATAAACAGAAATGTGTTCGCGAACTTTTGTGCTGCCCTGTATAGGATCTACAGAATTTATACACATCACGTAATAGACAAAAAGCAAGTTAACATTAAAATCGCGTTCAGTAACTTAAAACGCACTTCCAGGAATTATTGTTAACAGACAGTAGAGAATTCTTTTGCGATGAATGAGAAATGAACGATGACTGCTATACACACAATATTCCGTAGTAAGTCTCTTGTAATGCACCTTAGCGATCTATATAAATTTCAATGCGTTTAAAATAGTGAAACATTATTTAAATAAACCGCAGACGATTTTTCTCCATAGACGTAATGTAACGGAATTCTTTTTACTGTCCCTGTAAAGTAGCTATAAGTGCTATGCACACCCTGTTCCATATTAAGCTTCTTCTAATGCACCTTAGTGATATATATAAATTTCAATGCGTTTAAAATAGTGAAACTTTATTTAAATAAACCGCAAATGATTTTTCCCCATAGACCGCAATGTAACGGAATTCTTTTGAGTGTCCCTGTAAAAAAACTATAAGTGCTACACACTTCCGTTGAAATAGGGAACATGCTATAGATAACGACAATAACATATAAAAATTGCAGAGCAATCCGAGCATATTTACGAGAGTTAGAGCACGGACAGACGGCAGACGGCCAGACAAACCGAAGTCATAAGCACTTTTCAACTAGGTTGGAAAGTGCTAAAAAGACAAAGTATTAAAAGCAGACTTGATATTTCAGATGAAAGTTCAGACCAATCTTCAAATCGGAATATGGAAAAACTAAGCAAAAAAAAAAAAAAAAAAAAAAAAGTTAAAAAATCAATTTTAGAAAACGCAAAAAAATAATATAATGCTGCATAAAAAATGTTCCATCATTTTCATGTAAAATAGTAGGATAGAAATTATGTAAATGGGAAAAATAAAGAGATGGATAATGAAAATGATTATGGAATCGGTAATTTTATGTCTTATATTTATTATAAATGTAGATGTTGGGCTAATTTATATGAATTATTCGTAAAATATCAGTTTCAGAATGATATTACCCCTTTTATAGCTAAAGAACAGTGAAATAACAACCATAAATGCACGGAGGCATAAGTAAAAATTTTGAAAAAATTTACCCCCATTTTGAGCCATTGCTCTCATTTTGGGAACATGCTATTTTTCTTAAATATTTGAATTTTTTTTTTTCTTCAGAAATACTTTAAAGACTTCCTATTCATAAAGAAAAAAACAACTGTTCCATAAAAAAATAGTTTATATATATAGCGGCGCTTAATGGGTTAAAATATATTTTCATAATATTTCAATACAACTCTATTGAAAAACTGTTTAAATAATTAAAAAATTATTTGGATTCAAATATCAAGATCAAATCAATACATCAATTGAATTTAAATTAAGTTACGCCCGCTAAAAGGGGATATAGGTTTTAAAAAATGCTCAGTTGAATCGGTCCTGCCAATTTTATCTTGGAGCATGAAGTATGGTTGCCAAATCAAAAAACATTAAAAAAAATCCATTCTTAAAATTTTAGTTTTGCAAATTCTGACCAGTGTAATAAAACCCATCATGTAAATTTTTTTGTCAAAACATAAATTTGGCGTTGGTTGGAGCTTATTTTGGATATTTATTATTAAAACATCTTTTTTATTTTATTTTTTTTTCAGTTTAGCTATTCTCTTTCCCGCCAGAGTGCCCTATAAAATAAAAAATGTATTTATCTTTTTTTGTATGTGCACATTATTTGTACTAACCCACATCTTAATTTTAAATTTAGTTTCCGTTTCTGTAATATTGAACTGCACACAGGTTACTCGAAAACTCTTGCGGGGGAAAAAAATCATCCTTCAAAAGCAACTGCTGGATGATATGAATGTCGATGATTTAGGGGGGGGGAAAAAAGGGCTTTCTCTATTCAAGTAATCTCAAACAGATAATAATGGTAAAAAATATCAAGTGACCAAGAAAACCATTTTCACATGCAAATGGCGATTTCTTTGTCACATATTTGCGTTCTTTTTTATGGATCGAGGAAACAGATGAAAAATTCCTAACGTATTTTGCTCAGAAAAGGCGTATTTTAAGGACACAATTCTAAGCTTTATTTGGAAATGAATAGATAAAAAGTGCTTCTCAGTTTATTACTAGATGATAAATTTAGAGAAATATATTGGAACTAAGGGGCTCTAACCGCTGCTCGCTAACGCTCCCCAACCCCCGTGAATTGCGACGCGATTCACATTGAGCACGCTACTCAGTCTCAGCTAGTTTCGCTCGCTCGTTACTTTTTTAATCAACTCTAGCCAGAATGAATACTAATATAAATAATTTTAACATATGAAATTCACATTTTTTTAATGTAAAAAAAGTAAATGAAAACTTCGTTGAAAGCACAATTAAAAATGCATTTAGTTGGTAGATGGTGCTACCAGTGGGTATAAATCATTTAAATACTATGAAAAAATGATCTTTGAAGCACAATTAGTTTAAAACTCATTGCACCTATAATATTGTATAGCACGGCTTAAATTCATAAAAAAAAAAAACACTACGTGATAAGAAGATAGTTTATATATATCATCAATCATTGTATTACAGATTTTTGCAAAAAAAAATTATTTTTTACTTCATGAAGATAGCAACAGATGGCAGTAGGTGCAATCTAGCCAGTTAAAATTTTCATTCTCTCCTATTTTCGTGTGAGTGAAATTCGTAAATAAATTATAAATAAGAGTTGAGAATTCATTTGAAATTAACAATATTACTCATAATTAAAATGAGGAATCATCTCAAACGTTTTGGATTACGTACATGTTATTTTATTTTAATAAATGCTAGTTTGAGTTTGACTGCTCTCACACTGGCCACCATATTGAAGTTGGAGGCAGAGCTGATCTTACCCAATCTAGTCTGTTCATTGATCTGAGCTCTGGAAACTACGTTTGTTGCCAAACGGTAAGCTAGAAATTCAGCCTTATTTCCGCGCCACGTAAGAGAAATATATAGAGATATTTTATGAAATGAGAGATAAGAATTTTCTTTCATGTATGCCGTGCGTTGTTATAGAAAGTTTTATGGAGATAGATCATCATTGAGTGTATTAATGAAATTTTTGAATACTTAGAAATGTATCTGTGAATAACAATAAACTTGTCTATAACTATATTACTAGGTGAAAAATTTAGAGAAATATATTGGAATATTTTATGAAATGAGAGATAAGAATTTTCTTTCATGTATGCCATGCGTTGCTATAGAAAGTTTTTATGGAGATAGATCAACATTGACTGTATTAATGCATTTTTTGAATAATTGGAAATGTCTCTGTGAATAACAATGAACATGTTTATAACTATATTACTAGGTAAGAAATTTAGAGAAATATATTGGAATATTTTATGAAATGGAAGATGGGAATTTTCTTTCATGTATGCCGTACAAAAAAAAAAAAAAAAAAAAAAAAAAAAAAAAAAAACTTAAAAACGCACTTCCAGTACTGTACCCGAAATATTACTGCATGTGTTGCTCACAGATAGTACTGTAACCGAATACCCTGCAAATGAATGATAAAATTTTGCACTCCATAACCTACAGAAAGTATGTTTTAGTACCCCTCAGGACTTTATTATACCTGAAATCGAAATGGAACATGCTTAAACTGCACTGCAAACGATTTTTCCGCCCGTAATGTACGGGATTCTTTTGAGTGTCTCTCTATAAACGCACTAAAAATGCTACTAGCTTCATTTTCAATAGCGAACGTGTCACAGTGAACTTCAATAACATACAGTGTCTCACATAAGTGATGGGACACTTGTGCTTTACAAAAGGAAACTAATCAAATAAATTAAAAAAACATGTACACATTTTTTTGTGGGTGTGTTTCATACTTAAATTTAGTAAAGATTATTGCATAACATACATTTTGTCAAAATATTAAAATATTAATTTAATAAAAATACAAATGTTTAGAACGGAGCAAAAAATAGCTCACATAAGTGATGGGACACCATTATATATGCAACAAAAATCGTCTGAAATAAGCAATAAAAATATTTTTGGGGGTTTTATTTTTACTTAAAAGCAATTGGCAATAACTTATAAAATCGTCTGCAGTATTTCTCTCCAGTTTGTTTTGGAATTTTTGTGTTTTTTAGCTCTGTGTAGCCATGAATGCTAAACGAAAAGAAACTTCGCCTGAAATTCGAAAATTAGTTATTAATTTGCATATTGAACGTGGAAAATCTATTAGAAAAACTGCTGAAACAGTTAACTTGAGTCGTTCAACAGTTTTCAATATCATTAAACGATATAAAAAGAATCATATGATTCAGGATAAAAGAAGACCTGGCCGACCATCAAAGCTATCCAATGGAATAAAGCGAATTATCGTTCGAAATATTAAAAAAAATCCAAGAATTAGTGCTTCAAAAGTTGCTGCTGATTTACAAGCATTATATGGAATAATTGTTAATCCTGAGACTATTAGAAGGGTAATTCGATCTGCTGGATATCACGGTAGAGTAGCCAGGAAAAAATTCTTCGTAAGTGAAAAGAATAGAAAACTCAGACTAGCTTTCGCAAAATCCAACATAAATAAGAATTCTGATTACTGGAATAAAGTTATATTTGCTGATGAGAGTAAATTTAATATATTTGGTTTTGACGGTAGAATCTTGGTGTGGAGAAAACCCAGGGAAGAATTTCGCAAACAGAACTTGGTACCAACAGTAAAACATGGTGGAGGAGGAGTTATGGTATGGGGGTGTATGTCGTCCGCTGGAGTTGGTAATCTTGTTTTTATTGACAGTATAATGGATCAGTACAAGTATATTGATATTTTAAAGCAAAATTTGAAATCTTCAGCACGAAAATTGAACCTTCATAACGATTTTAAATTCTACCAGGACAATGATCCCAAGCACACTGCTCTGAACGTTAGACTCTGGCTGCTATATAACTGTCCTGAAATAATAAAAACACCACCACAATCTCCAGACTTAAATCCCATAGAGAATATTTGGCAAGAATTGGAATCAAGAATTCGCAAACACACCATTTCTTCAAAACAACAACTAAAATCGGTGCTTCAAGAAGAATGGGGTAAAATCACTCCAGAAATCACAAAAAAATTAGTCGAATCCATCCCAAAAAGATTAAATCATGTTTTAAAAGTAAAAGTAAATCCAACAAAATATTAAAACCTTTTAAAAAGTAAAATTTTTGGATAAATATTTGATGGAAAAGTAAGTGTCCCATCACTTATGTGAGCCATTTTTTGCTCCGTTCTGAACAATTGTATTTTTACTAAATTAATATTTTAATATTTTGAGAAAATGTATGTTATGTAATAATTGTTACTAACTTTAAATATGAAACACACCCAAAAAATTTTTGCACATGTTTGTTTATTTATTTTATTGCAGTTTCTTTTTATAAAGCACAAGTGTCCCATCACTTTTGTGAGACACTGTATATCAATTACATGTCAATCCGAGTATATTTATGCAAGATAGAGTACGGATAGATAGACAGATGGACCGACAAACCGAAATCATAAGCACTTTTTAACTATGTTGGAAAGTGTTTAAAATTGTAAAAAGCAAAAATTTTAAGCACTTGCTTGCATTAGACATGTGATCTCGTGATTTGTGTTTATCATTTTCAAAAACTTTGCGAAACTAGTTTATTTATCATTTTCGATCTTGAAGAAGTCGCCGTTTGAGCATATGAAACAAGTCATCTTTATATTAAAAGATATTTTTAAGCCTTTTTGTTTAATGGTTTTATCACTTTCAGAATATATAAAGCAAAAACATTTTAAACAAACAATCAAGATCGGATTACAAATTTTCCCTTATACATCTTTCTTTGAATGCTAATTCTGCTAAAGTTAACGCTGCAGTAGTCATTTACAGAACATTATATTTAACTATAGGTTGCTACCAACTGTCGAAAACGATTTCTATTACCTTAGTACCGGACACCCCATAGCTAATGCATCAATATGAAATAAAGCAGAGAATCTATTTTGAACAACTTTCGTCAGACCGGCAAATGCACTCTCTGTGCATGGAAAATTAATTGCAAAACGCCGGTATAATGACACCGTTATCTATTGTGTTGACAAAATGTCATTTTTCAGCTGTATGTAATTTATGAAGAGCGTAAAATTTCAGTTTCACGTTACTGCTATCATTGTAGTTGGAAGCATATTTTCTTTACGTTGAAGTTGAATAGAGGTAATGAAGAATCTTATAATAAAGGGTGATTGGCATACTAAATGTTTTATAATATAATGTGGATTAAAATACTTTTAAAAATGTAAAAAAAAAAATAATCGAATCTGAATTGAGTTTAATTTTTTTTTCCCGTTTATCAAGATATGTAAATCAAAGCTGTAGGAAAAATATTTCCATTAGTGAAACTTGTACCAGAAAAATAAATGCATAAAATAAAAGTAATTAATTATCTTTGTTAACAAATCAATTCTGAATAATTTAATACACATAAGTAATAATTTCCAGAAATCAAAAAAATTACAACACGAGTCTTTACCCCATAGTTTTCTGTAATAGGTGGAATCGAACATACCAACAAAGAAATAAAAAAGAGCTTCATACATTTTAGTCGACAAATACCACCAAAGAAAAAATTATATAAAACACACTAATTGTTTTTATACAGTTTATATCATATTAAAAAAAAACTTAAATGTCCGTTTTCTTATACAGGGTGGTTATAATATAAGTATCTCTATTTGAAGCTGTTTGTAGCTTGAAAGAATAACCGGAATGAAACCAAAATCGGTACATTTTTTATTCGAGAAGGGGGAAGAAGAATGGTACAATAAAAAAATAATTGAGTGTGACATGTAATGTGTAATATTGTGTACCGTGGAGGTGTCGCAAATCTCAATGACTTTACCGCACATCACAACATATGCGAAACATCACTCCTGTTGCGTTACATTCCGCATTTGAGCACGTCGTGCACCTCTTAGATTGTGTCCTCCAGCACAATGGCCATGTAGAACCTGAACATGATCGGCACCACCATGCGAAAGTGTAATCATATTCACTGTGACATTTTCCATTAAATCAGGTATGTTATCCCGTTTTACGCCTTAATTCTTTGTTCTTGTATTACACATTACATTTCACACTGAATAGCGCCATCTTTCGGTGATTATTGCAATTATTTTTTATGGTTCCATTCTTCTTCCCTCTTCCCGAATAGTAAGTGCACCGATTTTGGTTTCATTCGGGTTATTCCTTTAAGCTATAGACAGCTTCAAACAAAGATACTTATAGTACAACCACCCTGTACTAAACTAAAATACTCATCAAAAGTAACACGTAAAAATGATAACAGAATATGATTACAGACCCTAAAATTAACCTAAATATAAACGTTTACTCCAGAAATATTTAATCTAAAAACTGTTGGTACAGTTTATTCATTAACTAGCAAAATACTTAATTAGTCATTCACTGGACAATTGGAGTAAGATAAGTAAACATTCCACGCACCTTTTATTACATATCCATGTGGCGCTAGTCAACAATCGTCCGTGTCTCCAATCAAATGTAATTGTAATCCTTGATACAATTATTCCACATTATCCATGTAATCGTTATTGGTTTGAAGTCTTCTTTATCTGAAATCACTCTTGAATTCGTGTTATTAATTGTATTAAATAAATTCATGCCACTACTTTCAGTATAAATAACATTATTTAAATTTATATTACATTTAGATTATAAGATTATGATCGCACATTATGGAGCGTTCAAACATAGCTCCTTTCACTTATAGGTTATATTATGTTTTCTGAGTAATAAATTCAATGTTCTTATAGAAAGGTACATAGCAAGAGTCTTTCACTTCGTAAAAACCACTTACGTCAGAGCTTAAGACGTTATTATTACTTACCCATCATACGTAGTATAGGGTAAGTCTTGTAATCGTTTTGAAAATCGAAAAAAAAAATTTTTTACGGATTTACACGTTTTAGACACTGGAGATTCCGAAAAATATATTTTTAGAAAAAAAAAATTTGCCGTCCGTCTGTGTGTCTGTAAACGTTCTATTTCCCGAAAAAATTGAGAAAGGTGGTACTTAGTATGTAATAATGGAAAGAAGCCCATTTCATTTCAAAAACCTCGATTAACCGGAACAATTTTTTTCGGACTCTCGAAATATTCGTTCTGATAAAAGGTATATAAAAATTTTCGAAATTGTTTATTTTAAGAAATGAATATAAAAGACAATAAAAAACCATAAATTTTGCATAAAGCATCAAGTCGATCGGATAATTAGTTGCCAAGATATTTGGAATCCTATTTCCACACTCTTCGATTTTTCATGACCCTGTATTTCATCCAAATTTCACTTCAAAGATAAATTTTAATTGGAAATTTGACGCTTAATCAGATGCAATAAACCGCTAGTTAATAGGATTATTATTTTTGGAGTTATAAGGAAAAACCTCTTTCAAGCAATTCAGTAATCGAGCCTTTAAAGTTTATGACGTCATCAAGCCACGATTTTATTTGAATTGCAATGCATTTTATAAGTAGTTTACACATTTTTATTTTCATATTTTACATTATGCATATCCATGATGGGCCCCAACGACTAGTTTCATCTAGTGATAGAAGATTTGGATATTCCTGGTTTATTAGAGCCACTAGTGAGTGTTGCACTTCAATCACGTAACTCTGTTGATTGATGTTAAGAGTTCTCTTTAAATGCTTCTTTGTTTCTGTTAATGCTTTTTTGTTTCACTTCTGCATTATTTAACATTGTAGATTCATTTCTGCTTACCGAGATCACTTTTTAATGGTTTTTTGGGGGAGAATAGATACTTTCAAAAGAAAAATCTTTTACCAAAGATACTATTGGTAATACTTATAGTCCAGCAGGTAGCGTCACATTTTTGCAGCCAATTTTAGCATCGATGATAGATTAGATGATACAGACAATGAAGCTGCCTGTCAGTGTCGCACCAGAGGATAGTGTTGCCATAATAACATCGCACAGCAAACTGCCATATTAAATAAATAGCAACCCGATTACTGGTGATGTCTCTGAGTCGGGATAGCATCAGTAATCGTATTGCTGTTCATATCACATTGTAAGGAAGTTGTGCGAAGTTGCCATGAAAACACCTCCACTGGTGCACCAGCTAATTGACAGTTTCGTTATCTGTACTATCTAATCTATCATATATAGCAAAATCACTTAGGCTAAAATTGGTTGCTAAAATGTGACGCTCCCTCTAGAACTATTAGTAACGCTCTCCATTCCAGATCAGAAGTGCACTACCTGAATCTCCCTCCAAAGTAAACTTTGTCTGTGAAGGGTATACAGATATCCATTATTGTTGAAGTGTTATGAGCTTTTTAACTTTGCGAAGCAGGAAATTTCAGCACACGAAGTAAAGAAAAAATAATCTGGATTTTGGCAGAAATATCAGGTTGTATTTAAAAGAACATTTAAATAATTTAAAATGTTTATGTTATGAAATTATTCAGTGCTAATGATCATGTAGTGGTTAAACACAAACTAAGAAATTAATTAGCTACTAAAATAATAATTTTAAACAAGTAAGTATTGTTCAGAAAATATATTAAACTAATTGTAATATTTCGTTGAATATTTTAATTCTCAGAGAGTTTCTCTCAATTTCTTTGCGTATTTGTGAGTACTAGATTGTCAAATGAATCATTTTGAAATTTAGCACCTCAACTGACGATTTGTTCTTTCATTTTAATTTTTATTAGAGAATAATTCGCCATAGAAATTGGAAACTAGAAAGCTTAGTATATTTTTCTGGGAATGCTTTGAAATATCGATACCATTTCTTTATTGCTAAAACTTTTGAATTTTTTGCACTTACATAACAGATGTTTTCAACAAATTAAATTCCTCATACAACAGTTTTACTTTTTAGATGTTCGAAATAAAAAAGCTATGAGTTACGGGCATGAATGATTCATAGTATCAATATATAATTTATAGTATGTACCTTGCAGGGCATTTCCATTTAGCAAAAAATAGAAAAACATAGTGTTTACGATAAGCGAAAGTGTTTACTTCAGACTTCAATACACCGTAAAAAATTAGCAGCAAAGTATCCCGTCATTCGACCGTTTTTATAGATAACGGTTACATAACCGTAATTTAACGCTAGTCTGACCATAATATTTCCCATATGATGGTCAAAATACTGTTAAATTACGATTATGTAACCGTTTTCTATAAAAACGGTCATAAAATGCATGATGTTTTTCAATTGTTTAGGAGAAAAAGAAATATAGTTTGGTTATACATTTCAAGTTTCTAGTACTAACAGTTCCAAATAAATCGCAATTAAAACTCTTTTAGAATGCTTTCCGTTCATTTCATCTTTTTTAATTTCGAAATTTTTAGTAACCGTTCTTAGAGAGAATTTACATCTTAAAAGTAAACACCATGCACAATTTGAAGTTTTTAGCCACAGCAGCATCACAGAAATCGCAGTTTTAGAAAGCTGTTTGTTCCTGCATCCTTTTAATTTTCGAAATTTCTAGAAATTGTTCGGTTGCGTGTATTTATGTCTTAAAAGTTATAGTCATGTAAATTTCAAGTTTCTAGCCATAACAGTTCCAAAATAATCGCAATTAAAACTTTTTTAGAATGCTTTCCGCTCATTTCACCTCTTTTAATTTCGAAATTTTTAGAAACCGTTCTTAGAGAGTATTTACATCTTAAAAGTAAACAAACACCATGCACAATTTCAAGTGTTTAGCCCCAGCAGTATCACAGAAATCGCAATTTTAGAATGCTGTTTGTTCCTGCATTCTTTTACTTTTCGAAAATTCTAGAAATTGTTCGATTGTGAGTATTTACGTCTTAAAAGTAATAGTGATGTAAATTTCAAGTTTCTAATTCTACGAGTTCCAAAACAATCATATTTTAGAATGCTTTCCGCTTATTTCACCTCTTTTAATTTCGAAATTTTTAGAAACTGTTCTTAGAGAGCATTTACATCTCAAAAGTAAACACCATGCACAATTTCAAGTTTTTAGCCCCAGCAGTATCACAGAAATCGCAATTTTAGAAAGCTGCTTGTTCCTGCATCCTTTTACTTTTCGAAATTTCTAGAAATTGTTCGGTAGTGAGTATTTACGTCTTAAAAGTAATAGTCATGTAAATTTCAAGTTTCTAATCCCAAAAGTTGCAAAACAATAATATTTTAGACCGTTTTCCGCTCATTTCACCCTTTTAAATTTCGAGCTTTTTATAAATCTTTCATAGTGTGTATTTACATTTTAAAAATAATGAAACATATCATAGAAATCGGTATTTTATACGAATTTTTGCATTTTGCACTATTTTCCTTTTATTATTATAGCGTAAATTTCTATCTGAAAAGCAAAAATCCATCCAGTTTCTTTGTTATAACTTCAATTTTTTCCAATTAGTAATGAAGTTTTTTTTTTTTTTTTCAAATTATTTTCCAATTCCTTGTTCTCAATTCATACTGTAAAAAGTTGACATACTTTTATGACATTTCATTTATTTTATTTAGGCAACAACCTACAGTATTTTTCCTTCATGTGTATTTCTTTCTTTAGCTATTTCTGTATTGTACCGAAACAAATGGGAATTTTTCCAACATCTCAACTTCCTGGAACCAAGGGAATTTTTCACTTTTTTTCTTTTTTTCAACACATTTCTTCGGAAAAGTTTCGTCCCTCATGTCTTTTCTCCAACTTCCGATCACATCCACCTGACATCACCTATCGATGTTTCCTGAACTCCTTTTTCTGCGAAAGAACAATTTATCTTACGTTTCACTATCGCCTTTCGTCGGAGTTGACAGTAAATAAATAAAAGTTGGCCAAATAAAGTAGATAAAGAGTAAAAAATTATTGATTGGATGAATAAGTGAAGTAGCAATGCATTGGTGGTTTCTTTTCTTCATTCAATTTCGGATTGTATAGTAATAATAACAAGTTGGAAATTGTACGTCAGGCGTGACAAATGAGGTGCGTTTGTACTATTACTAATTTCAGTGAAATGAATTATATCGTCTGTTATTAGGATATGATTAATTTCCGTAATGAAATAAGTACATTTTAAGTTGACAACATTTTATCTTTTGTTGACATTGACTGAAAATTCCAATGGGGAAATTAAGCTTAGCTTTGAAAATTTCAGAACTTGAAATCCATATTTAGACTCTTTTCCATTTAATATCTATTTCTCCGAAAACATCTATCCAAAAAACTGTCGGTAGCTTATAGGATTGTTATAATTATACAATTTTAGTATACAAATTTTGTTTTTAAATTCAGTAATACAGAAATAATAGGAATCCATCTTAAATAGGACGTCATCACCATGGCAACTTAGAATCATTACCTTTCATGGAGTATTATTGAATTAATTACGTAGACATTAATGGAATGAAGTGATATAACGCGATCATACAGGTTGTAAAATGTCATATACGTCATATATGACTAAAACGTCATACATGTCAGATAACTTGGCGATACCCCTCGGTCGCTTGAGAACTAATCCTTGGAAACTGCTATAACAAGGAAGTACCAATTTTAAAAAATTCAAATTTTTTAATAAATATTTTTAAGTTTTGATTCGACTTTCATAAAATTTTAAATGACTCGGTAACATTCTGCAATGAGTATATATATTAAATTTGAAACAATTCGGTTGGGTAGTTTTTGCGCTGTTATATGCGGACGGACGGACAAGACGACGATAATATGTACTACGTAATTCAAATAATTACGAACGCACCTAAAAAAAATATAACGCTCTTCTAAAATTTTTAAATATTGCAAATAAAATTGCTAACTTTGTCTGTAAACTTATTGAAGTTTTTGTTGTAAATTTCAGAATGTTCAATGTGTCTTAGTTATTACTAGCTGCGTGGAAATCCGCTGTGTTGTATTTAAATTGCATGAGATATTTAGATTGTTTGGGGGAAAAAAGAAATCTAGTTTTCTTATACATTTCAAGTTTCTAGCCCCAATAATTCCAAATAAATCGTAATTTATAACGATTTTAGCTCATTTCACCTTTTTAAACAGGGTTCGTACGGGTCCTGGAATTTTAAGACCAGGAAATTATTCGATACCAGTATTTTCTTACAGATAATCTCTTCTTAAATAAGGTGAAATTTCGCACGTTTGAACTTGATGTATTTTTTTAGAAAAATTTATTGGTATGTCGCCTGGAAAAGTAACGGCACCCGTACGAACCCTGTTAAATTCCGAAGTTTTCAAAAACGCTCTTAAAAAGCATTTACTACATCTTAACAGTAACCACCATGCAAAATTCAAGTTTTTATGTACAGCAGTATCACAGAACGTTTTTTGTTCCTGCACCTTTTTACATTTCGAATTTTTTAGAAATTGTTCTTCTGTTGTGAGTATTTACCTGTTAAAAGTAACAGCCATGCCAAATTTCGAGTTTTTAATCCTAACAGTACCAAATAAATCACATTTTAGGACGTTTTTTTGAATGTTTTTGAGCTCATTTCGCACTTTTAAATTTCGAACGTTTTATAAGTCGTTCATAGCGAGTATTTTCATTTTAAAATTAATGGATCCTATCACAGAAATTGCAATTTTAGAACGGTCATTGCTCGTGCAACCACTTGGGGGTTGTTGCCCCGACATTACAATATAGCCTATGTTGGGGCTAGGATCATCACCAACCTTTTTCTACCATTATATTTGGAACTGGCTCGTTAGTTCCAAAGATTACCCAAACAAACAAACGTTAATTTTTAATAATATTAGTATAGATTCCACCTCCTTTCTCCATTTATATTTAAATTCCTGTAACTAATTTTAGAAAACACGTTACATTATTCCACGCAATACTAAATTAATGTTCACCGCTTTAACTTAATAGTGTGCTCACATGCGAACATTTAGATGAACTTCGGGTGTTATGGATTACCAAGGTTTATGTTTGGTAAGGTGCTTCCACCAAGCAGCAATTCCATAAACTACTTAAGAATGTTTCCAGAATACCCTCCCCCTCCCCCCCAGAACGCGCAGTTCGTTGATTAGGTGCCAGGGCGCGTTGTATGAATAAATATTTGTTTTTCGTGTTTGAAAAGTTTCAGGAGATAATTTTTCAATATTTTTTATTCATTATTAGATGTGATTTCTTTACATCGAAATTAAGCATAATGCACACCGAAATACTAACAGTTACGTTTATTAGTTAGTGCTTCACACCAATAAACATAGAATAATTTTTTCCCAAACCGGCAGTGTCATGCTATTAGTGGAATACCGATATCACATAATACTCCATGATTATGGTGGCACAAGGCAGATCCTTATATTTGTGATTTGTGCAAATCGGAAGCATGAAGTGAAGTATATTGACTGTCTATCTAGACACTGTATTTTGATCATACTCTCTTGATACCATTAAATCTGTTTTGTGCCTATTTCACAATACCCTTAAAATACGTTTATTATTACAATTATTTTTTTGCAAGTGTTCGTAAAATAATTTTTGTTCATAAAAACTATTCGCAGATAGTTGAAGTTTATAATTGTATTCGGTTTTCGAGTTTAAACAATATCTGAATGTTATAATGTCCCAAATGCAAATAGTATTCCATATAATACCCGAAGTTCTTCTACCAATAACGTTGAAGTCTACGTTTTCACTATTTCATTACTTTTGCGTAGAGAGACCAAAAAATTTTGAAATGACGAAAATTGGCTGAAGTTTAGTAGTGGATCAGGAAGCTTGTAATTAATTTAGATTATTTTTCCTTCTTGCATTTATTTTTTTATGTTTTATAGAAATAATAAATATTTCTTAAAGTGCAAAAAACAATAACAAAAGTTTTAATATTAAACGTCAAAATTAAACTAGTTTTTCCACGATTTTGCAGTCAAAGTTCCATATTTTTGAGTCGTCATACTTTCTTTATACTGTTTATTACGTTGTCCCTAAAGTAAAATAAATAAATAAATCATATATATTATTTTTGTTCAACAATTCAACATTCCTTTTTTTATGCATTTACGTAACGAACAACAACGAATGAGATATCATTGGAAAGGTTTTCGCTGCGGCTTCTGACATAGTCCACTCACGTTTCGTTAAAACATATTTTTTATTAAAAATTGCTGTTAATACAAAATTAAATCGGAATAGTTTTCATAAATGAAATAAATTATTTAATTACCTCAAATTACTGTTGCCACAATATAAAACACCGCATTATAGGATGCTCATCAAGGATTATAAAAAACAAGTGGGTAAGTGTAATCGAAGATCGCTCAAAGGGTTTCGTTTAATATTCCTTTCAAAACACTTTATCCTTTCTTTAATAAATTCAAACAAATTTCATTTAGCAAAAAAAAAAAAGTCATGTTTTTTATAAAGTAAAAATTTACCGGTTTATTTTTTCTTTTTTTTTCGAATATCTAAACCATTCCGATAGCGGTCTAAGCCCGCTATTATATTCTCTCACTGTAATATCTGTCATGCGGACTAAATGCGATATTTAAAAAAAAATAATTTCAAAATTAAACATGTTGTACACCTTCAAAATATTAAAATATGCGAATATTTCCATAATCGAATTTTTATCATGATTCAATATGTTTATCAAACTCATATATTTACTATTCTCTATTACTCATATTGATACACACTTTGTATTATTCTGAAACATTTGAAAAATCCGTTAAACTTCCGATATGACGTCCGATTTTCTTTTTAATTCTCTAATGACGTGATATTAATCTGTTTTGTGCACACACACATACTCATACTCCTTGTATTATTGAGAAATCTTTCCGTTTTATGTTTTATTACCACTGTCTATGACGTCAACGATATGACTGTTTTTAGAAAATGTCTGTCCGTGAGTTTGTGTGTCGGTCTGTATTTTTCACAAATATTATGGATGCTTTAACTCAGGAATTTCTGTGTAGAACAGGATGAAATTTCATATGAAGTTCTATCCTTATGTTAACTGGTGCTGTTTTTCAAGTAGAGTTTGTAGAGGGTTTTTATTTCCTTTAATTAAAAAAGGGAAAACATGTAAACCCGTTGATTTGTTGTAAAAAAGTATTTTTAGATAATTGTATTTAGAATTCTGCATTCGCCGGAAACACTGATTTGCATGGCCCAACGTTTATGGCTCCTACAACCGCAAGTTTAGAACTTTTGATATCGGACCAACTGTACAACATTCTTAAAAGTTCAAACATTATATATAAAAAATAATAAATACATTTTTCGTCATATCCAACTTTTCTGATCCCTTTACGCATATACCTCATGCGGACACTTACCGATTCCATTAATGTCCGTGTGTTTATTCTGTTTCAAATAAACAAATGCTTTCATTGAATCATAACTTTCTTTCCAATTCTATTTTTCTTAAAATCTCTTTATTTCTTTCAACCTTTATGCTAACAGATGAATGCATGCTTTGTAGAATATATTTCCCGTTACATCTCTCTCTTCCGAGAGATCTGAAATGTAATTCAAAATAAATATTGCTTTAGTTTGAAATGCAGAACGAGTCTCTGAAAATGGGTAGTTTGAGGCGAGTCTATTTACACGGAATAAAATTCTCTGATCTCTTGGGTGATAATCATTTGGTTATGCGAATTCACTAACATGATAGTGGCGTGAGCCCCCACTTTCAAAATTCTCGTAAAAGATACTGAGATGTTAGAATGTATCTTACCATAAACAAACCCCTTTTCACTTTAATATTAAACTACTGGTACATATTTTAAAGGATGTATACGAATTTTTTAATTTGCATTCATGTCATTATTGCTTTCTTCTTTCTATATAAGAAAAAAACATTGGATTCCTGAAAACTTTCGACGGATTTATACGGTTTAGATGGTCCTGAACATGATATGACTGCTTATAGAAAATGTCTGTCCGTGAGTTTGTGTATCTGTCTGTCTGTATTTGTCACAAATATTGTGGAGGCTTTAACTCACGGACAACTGCGTAGAATAGGATGAAAATTTATATGGTGTTCTATCTTTACTGGTGGACTGGTGCTGTTTTTCAATTAGAGTCTGTAGAGAAATTTATTTCCTTTAATTAAACGAAAAGGGGGTAACATGTAAATCCGTTAACTTGTTCAAAAGTTGTCGTGGTAAATCCACTGAAAAACAACATTTTTACATAACTGAATTTAGAATTTTGTTTTTGCTAGTTACGCCGGTAACGCTCTTCTCTAAGTAAAGCACGGTTCACCGTTTACGGCTCTCACACGACCGCAATTTTAGGACTTTTGATATCGGACCAACTGTTACAACATTCTGAAAAGTTCAAACATTATATATAAAAAATAATAATAAATACATTTTTCGGCATATGTAACTTTTCTGATCTCTTTAATAATATGCCTGCATGCGGACACTTACCAATTTCATTCATGTACGTATGCTTATTCTATTTCAAATAAACAAACGCTTTCACTGAATTATAATATAACTTTCTTTCCATTGCTATTTTTCTTAAAACCCCTTTACTACTTCTCTCGATCTTTATGCAAAAAGATGAATGCATACTTTCTAGAGTATATTTCAGTTTAAATCTCTCTCTTTCGACAGATCTGAAATGTAATTCAAAATAAATATTGCTTTTTGTTTCAAATGCAGAAACAAGTCTCTGAAAATGGATGGTTTGGAGCGAGTCTATATACACAGAATAAAATTCTCTGATCTCTTGCGTGATGGGTTATCATTTTGTTATGCGGATTCACGAACATGATAGTAGCGTGAGTCCTCTATTTTCAAGATTCTCGTATAAGATACTCAAATCTTCGTAAGTGTCTCGCCATAAACAAACATCTTTTCACTTGGATATTAAAGCAGTAGTATATTTTTAAAGGATGTATATATAAGAATTTTTAAATTTGTCTTCGTGTTATTATTACTTTCTTCTATCTATATAAGAAAAAAAGTATTGGGTTCGTGAAAACTTTCGACGGATTTATAGAGGAACTTCGGGTATTACGTAGTCAAATAATATGGAATACGAAGGTTTCTGCTTTGTAAAGTGCTGCCACCTAGCGCCAATATCATAAACTACTTAAGAACGTTTCCAGAATGCCCCAAAACGCACAGTTCGTCGGTCGGCGTCCAGGGAGCGTTGTTTGAAAAAATATTTCTTTTTCGTCTTTGGAAAGTTTCAGGAGATAATTTTTCAATATTTTAAATTCATTATTAAAAGTAATTTATTTCATTGATATTAAGCATTATGTACACCGAAATACAAACACTTTATGATGTAATACTCGTTTTTTAGCTCGCTATTCACACCAATAAACAAAGATTATTTTTTTCCTAAACCGGCGGTGTCGGGTTATATTGAATACCAATATCTCATAATACTTCACGATTATGGTGGCACAAAGACAGATCTTTATATTTGTGTTTTGTGCAAATCTGAAGTATGAACTGAAGTATATTGACTGACTATGTAGACACTATATTTTGATCATGCTCTCTTGATACCATTACATAATTTTTTTGCCATATTTTATTCGTTTTCTTCATTTTTAACCCTCTATTACATATTTCCAGAATATCTCACAATACCCTCAAAATAGATTTATTATCATTATTATTTGTTTGCAAGTGGTAAAATTTCGTAAAATAATTTTTGGCTATAAATTTTATTCACAGATAACTGAAGTTTGTAATTGTGTTCGATTTGCGTCACTCTTTGTTCAAACAGCATGTCAAGTCTTTTAATTAGCATCTTATGACGAGTACAGCGCCATCTATCGGTCAACTTTTAAACTTTTTTTTCTTTCGCAAAACAAATTCTCATTGATTCACGTATACTCAGATGAAATATCAGGTCATTCTGACCAGTGGCTCCTTTTTATACAATCTTTTGAAACTGCAACTTTAATTATAATCACCGTATATATATATATATATATTCTGTTTTGTTTTCTTTTTAATCGAGAGACACTGTAATAAGCAGTATAAAGAAGAAAAGGCGAATCAAAAATATGGATCATGGATTTCCAATTCGTAGCAAAACTAGCTATGCAAGGATTATTTTGTCGGACAATGTTAAAACTTTTGTTATTGTTTTTTACAATTTAAGATTTTTTTTTATCTCTATAAAACATAGATAAATAAATGCAAAACATTAATAATAGTCTAAATTAATTGCAAGCTTCCTAATCAACGTTCAGACTTCACTGAATTTTCTTCCTTTTAAACGCTTTTTGTTCCTTTAACAGAAATAGATGGTTTGGTGTTTAAATATGACAGATTTCTTCCAAAATTTTAACAAGATTGCCAGTCGCAACAAATTGTAAGCAAGTGGGTAAGTGTGATCGAAGATCGCTCAAAGGGTTTCGTTTAATATTCCTTTTAAAACACTTTATCCTTTCTTTAATAAATCCAAATAAATTTCATTTAGCAACAAAAAAAAAAAAAAAAAAAAAAAAAAACTCATGTTTTTTTTATTTTTATGAAGTAAAAATTTACCGGTCTATTTTTTCGTTTTTTCGAGTATCCAAACCAGCCCGATAACGGGCGAAGCCGGCTATTATATTCTGTCATAATAATATCTGTCACGCGGACTAAATGCGATATAAAAAAATAATTTCAAAACTAAACATGTTGTACACCTTCAAAATATTAAAATATCCGAATATTTCCATAATCGGATTTTTATCATGATTCAATATGTTTCTCAAACTCGTATATTTACGATTCTCTATTACTCATATAATACTCGCTTTGTATTATTCTCAAACATCTGAAAAATTCGTTAAACTACCAATAGGACGTCAGATTTTCTTTTTAATTCTCTAATGACGTGATATTAATCTGCTTTGTGTACATACACATATTCATACTCCTTGTATTATTGAGAAAACTTTGAAAATTTCTGCTTTATTACCACTATGACGTCAATCATTTTTATTTCATATTAAACTTTTTTTTTTCAATTGGTGAAACTTTTTATTTCATTTTCATTTTTCACGTGGAAATTGTCTGATAGAAAATTAATTATTGTAGAAAAAATTTCATCGTGGATTTTTAATTTTTGGCATCTGCTATAACGAAAAATGTTTAAATTTAACAGGAAAAGGCTGTTAGAATTTTGGTTTTTTTATCTCTATTTATTAAAATAATAGGAATTTTTCAAATTTTAATATTTTGGGCTCTTCATAGCTGGTATTCAGCTATATACACAAAGTTTCAACTCTGTAAATTACATAGTTTCTGAGAATAGCTCTGTGACAGACAACGGAGCGGGAGTAATAGGGTTACGTGAGATGAACGAAACTCTAAAAAAGACAAATGACTTCCATTCTTCAAAATATGATATAACCACGGACGAGAATATGCAATAACCTATTCCGAGTTACCCGCGTTTCCGAAAAGCGTTTTTTATCTTTAGGAACCACAGAAACTAATATATTTTTGAGATTTAAAGAAGCATTTATAAAAACAAAGTTTCTGTTGTTGCCGATGATTTTTAGAAAAGTTTCCGAGTACTTTTTATAGCGTGTTAATTAGTTTTATCAAACCGGTATATCGTTTTTAGGTGCGTCCCTCCGCATATAACAACGCAAATACTACCCAACCGAATGGTTTGAAATTTAAGATATATTATCTTTGCAAAATTTTGTCGAGCATTTCAAATTTTATGAAAATCGAATCAAAACTTTAGAAGATATTAATAAAAACATTTATTAAGAAATTTGAATTTAAAAAAATCGGGGCTTTCTTGTTATAGGAGCTTTCGAGGTTTAACCGTCAAGCGATCAAGATACTTATTTTATTACAGAAATTTATGTGCAGACGATAGAATTCATTTCACAGAATTAAAAATCATCAAGATCTAAATATTTATCTAACTAGCTATAGTACGAACGCACCTCATTTGTCACGTTTGACGTACAATTTCCAACTTGTTTATAATGCTATATATTCTCAATAAAACATTTCCTGCTGCGTAAATAAATTTATGCAAAAGTGACAAAATAATATTGATTTTAATGTTAATGTTAATACTGTTAATTTGTCATGTTTTTCTACAAAACATGTTTGTTGAACATAAAAATGTTTACTTGAGAATGGATATAGCATACCAAAAATTTACACTCCGGGTTGAGAAAATTATAAAAAAATACAAACACTATAAATAATAACAGTTTAAAAACTATGAGTTGTTATAAAAAATTACTCTGAAACGTTTTCGAAAGTCAGTGACAGCCAAAAAAAAAAAAAAAAAAACTTTATGACTGCATCTTTAAATCTCGAAAATATATTGATTTCTAAGGTTTCTAAAGATAAAAAACGCTTTTCGGAATCGTAGGCAACTGGGAAGAGCTAATTGTATATTTCCGTTCGTGATTATATTATATTTTCCTAGATTAAGAAACATTTGTCTTTTTTTTCTCTTTTCTTTTTTTACAGAGTATGTAGAAACATGAAGTTCCGTTCTACAATAAGAAGACTAAACATATATTTGAGAGCAAACATGTAAAAGAATAGACTAAAAGCATTTGGATTCCAAAAAATTCATAAGGATGTGACTGTAGAACCCGATTAAGAACACTGTTAAACATTTTGGTCAAAAAATATACGGTACATATACTGGCAACTTTGTGACCAGTATATATACCGTAATTTAACTGGACGGTATATGTACCGTAAAATATTTAAAGTATATGTACCGGCTGCCCCCTCCCCCCCTCTCTTCTGTCCTGCACGCATTACGTAACAAGAGCAAAAGCATCCCTTGAGGGGTTGCTGCACACCGAGGCGGGGCTACGAGCTTTTTCCTTACTAAATTTTTACGGTATAAATAGCGATTTTTTACTGAAAAACAATCATTTTACGGTATAAATACCGTTTATAATTGGAATGGCACATATATGTTTTTTACGCTTAATATACCTTAGAAGTACGGTATTCATACCGTAAAGAGTGAAAACGGTACAAGTACCGTGAAATTTACGGTACATCTACTGAAATTTTACGAAAATTTGTTACAGTGTATTGCATTGCCAATTAAGTATTGCCTGTAAAACTGCAAAGACACACTGCTGAAAATGCAACTGTTTGCATTTGTAAAGATTGTTTTCAAGTAATTGCGATTTTTTTTTTTTTTTTTTTGTCTTTTGTTTACTATTTCATTGCAGAATGAGGATTTTTTAAGAGAGGTAAAAGTATATTTTACAAACATCAACTAGACTATAAAGTTTCATTCAAATCATACTTCAACGAAAATTATAGTCCAAATTTGGCGTATTTTCTCATTTTGGCCAAACTTTGTATTTATAACTTGTGCATTCTTTGCAATAGCTGGAGGTGGGGTATATTAGCATATATCCTTTGAAATACCTCATTTGGAATATCCCCATACGTTTTATGTACCGTCCGAGAAAAAAAGTGAAACAAACCACCAACTTATCCTATAGAGAAGTACCGTTGAACTGAAAATTATATCAGCTTTCTGAATAGGGATACTATTTTTGAAATGGAGACAGTCTACATGTTACAAATTGTACCAGCTTTTAATTTTCAAATGGTAACACCTATGTTTGACACCGAATTCGAGTTCAATCCGAAAAATGGTGTAGTTTATATACTTTCTCTTAAATCTTCATAGAGTTAGAAGAGGTCCAATTTTGAGGATGCTAATGTTAAATCAATGGGAGAAATTTTAATTTATTTCCCAAAATAATCGTCCAAATCTATTTTTCTCTTTTTAGTGAGATACAATGAATAGATATAAATTCCTTTTGCAGATAATTTTTAAAATCGGATTATTTCAGAACAATTAATAACACAGAAAATAATCAGGGGAATATACGCAAATTGCATTTAAGGTACTTCAAAAATAGAAATTGTTTTTATTATTTTATCGAATGTGTGTTTCAATATTGTAAATTTAGAGTTTAGTTTAATTTTAAAATAATGATATCCTCTCTATACAAATTTCAAATACATTAAATAATTGTAAAAAATATTCTTCATCGATTGGTAGAGATATAATTTCGTTTAAGGTCGTTTGTGAAGCTTTAGAAGGGTTTTCTTTTTTCTAGGACTGTACACATATGAAAACGTCTCATATTTCTATTTACAAATCATGGCGCAGAGAACTTTGATTTTCTGAAATATTTTTAAACAAGCTACAGAATTTTTTAAATGTTTTTCATGTCATATTTTTACGGTGTCATAATTATACCAAAACTATCACCATTCATTTTTTTTTCTTTACAAATACCATGAGTATTATAAGAAAATTACAACAACACTGGAATACAAGGCTTTTATTTACAAACATACACAATACTTTCACCACCTTTGGCAAATTAAGTAAATTGTAACACGTGCATGGAAAATAACTAAGCTATAGTGATTCCTGAAAAAAAAATGAAAATATAGTTTGCACTGATCTCTTTCAACTAAACAATCCAACATTATCATTTCAGTCGAAAAACATATACATATTTCCACTTAGTATTTTTTACATCAATAAAAGTTCACCATGGCAAGTTATAGCACCAAGTTTTAAACAGAAATTCGAAAAGTATTATATGAACTTTAGCATTAAAATATTAAAAAGTAAGGACATATTCACAGTTTTTTTTTTACAAGGACTTATTTAGCATACCTCAATATTGAAGATTTCTACACATAATAAAGACTCATATAAGGAATTATTTTCCTTTTTTATAGCATACAAATATATATATATATATATATATATATATTTACCTACATGTTTTCTATGAGTAAATACCTTAAATTAATGAAACGAAATATCATATATTAAGATGGTACTGAAATTATATAAATGTAGCAACAACATAAACATCAAGAAGTAAACAAAAACAAATTGTACTTAGGTATTAAAAGGGACAATCGCACTGCAATTTCTACTTTGAAAAATGATCGATATCTTTGGGCTATTGGATTTCTTGTTCATTAATGGTACTGAAATTATATAAATGTAGCAACAACATAAACATCAAGAAGTAAACAAAAACAAATTGTACTTAGGTATTAAAAGGGACAATCGCACTGCAATTTCTACTTTGAAAAATGATCGATATCTTTGGGCTATTGGATTTCTTGTTCATTAATGGTATCATAATTCACTATTAGAGTTGAAAGAAGTAGAAAAAGCCCAGGAAAAACCGGATTTTTGAGGAAGAGGATTTTGAAACAGTTTTTCTTGCTTATTTATTAAAAAAATACAGACAGTAGATATCTATATCTATACAATTATTGCTTAAAATGTTTAATCCAGATAGCAGACATATTTTCTTTTTACTTTTTCTTTTCTTTTCTTTTCTTCTTATTTTTCTTTTTGTTGTTGTTGTTGACGTTTGCTCATACTCATAAAATGATTGTTAAATCATTCAATTTACGGATCAAGATTTTCATTTTAAAATATATAAAGTAAAACTGTTAAGCATAATAATTTTTTTTTTTTAATTTTGATCACTGATTTGTTAAAATAACATGATTATTTTTACTATTTTAATAAATGATATTATTTGATTAGACTGTCATATCGTAATAAATAGTGATAGAAAAATTCCAGTCTTTATTGAATCTCTGTTCAACCATATTTTCCTGACTTCGTGCAAGGCGCCGTAATTCTTCAGACAAGTCAGCCAAAAATCATGACTACTTTGAATAATTTTTTCCCGCGATATCTAATTTTTGGCCACAGAATCTTTCACTAAAGAATTGAGCAGAGACCAAAAGTAAATGTAAAAACAAAATTGGATACAACATTGCATATTTATTGTAATAATTTATTTAACAATAAAGTGAATGTTTTTCTTTTAAATTGAGTAATAATGTATTCGTTATCAGATTCTTGCATTTCATATTTCTTTATTTAAAAAAAAAAAAAAAAAAAAAAAAAGGAAGGATGAAAGAAAGAAAGAATGAAAAGAAAGAAAGAAAAGAAAGAAAGAAAAGCGCAACCTCCATTTGGAATATTTTTCCGTAGCCAATTGACGCAAATTTGACCTCTTTAATACCTAAGTATCAGAAATTACCAGATTCAAATGTGAAATTCAATTAATTATGTAAATGTAAATCTTAAATATTTTTTTTAATAATGCAGTATTAACTGATATATTTTAAACGCGAAAATAATTTTAACTAAAACAAAGTGTAGAGCTGACTTTAACTATCTTTCTTTTTAATCCATGACTTACCTGTGAATAATTCATCTCGGAAATCTCAGCTTTTTGACTAAAACACTATTGTAGCATGAAGTTCTTTTAATGAATATATCATTATGGTAGGCAAGTTACAATTTCAAATGTAGTAAACACAATTCATAGAACAATTTATAATGTAAACAACATTTATAACAAAATTTATATTAATTTCTTAGTAACAAAATAACAATTCCGTAGCAATATCAGCAGTTTTTCGGTGATCGTAGTAAAAATTATAAACATTTTTTGTACGCGACCTTGTGCAAAATCTATGTCACTATACGATGGTCATTTAGAAAAAATTATAATTCTGTTAACTATCTTAACAATATATTCAAAGTTGTTTGAAGTTAAAACACTTGGTGACAGGTAAATAAATTGACAAACAAACATTTCATTATTGGTTCCTAATGAATCTTATATGGGCCCAATGTTAAAACAAACTTTCAAACAAATATATCTATATTATAAAGCAAAAACATATCCGTGTGTAAATATGACGTCATATCGACGGTGGCAATGCCCTAAAAAGCCAATTTTGCTTTTATCATAAATTTATTAACTTCTAAAGATCGCACAATTTCATTTTTTATACCATGGAATAGGAAGCAAAATTTAATTTTAAATGCCATTTTTTAATACGAAAACTATATCTTAATTTACTGGGTTTTTTTATGGTTTTTAAAATAATTTTCAAGCACGAATTAAAAAAAAAAAAAAATCGATCTTTATCACTTGTCGCCAAAGTACGAAAGATTAACCCGTTTCACTTAAAACAATATAAATACTTCTACATTTGCTTTTCGCTAATATTCCATAGTGAAATTAAAACTTCATAAATAAATTAATAAAAATAAATAAAATAATATGAGTAGAACCCAATTTAAAAGATATGTAATTGAACTACACTGAAATTTATCAGAGTCAAAACGGTTCTTGTAATTAGCCAAATCTTTGCGGATTTCTGAGGTTATGGCAAGTGGCTAATATTAAAGTATCGCTTTTAATAACTTTCAAAACATTTTTTAATGCATAATTCGTATATTTCGTATAAAAGTGCTGTTTGGTACTATTAGTGGGCAATTTAAAAAACACATTTAATGTAACTAATAAATATATTAGCGTTAAAAAAAGGGTTTTCATGTATGTTTAGTACACCAAGAATTATAACGTTTAATCCAGATGGCAGATTAAAAAAAAATTTGGTTGTTGTTGTTGTTGATGATGTTTGCTCATACTCATACTATGATTGTTTCTATCAATTCAGTAACCTGGCATCCCCTGATACGGATAAATCAAAATAGGTGAGTGCATTTCGAAAGTAAGGCGTGATATTTTGTGAAAAAAATATATGAAATTGAATAACCTCCTTTAAATTAGACTGTTAAAAAAATTGCTATGAATTTTACTACATAGTTTATTTAAAATTAAGAGAGAATTTAAATAAACATAAAGCTTGCTAATTTAAGCTAGGGAGTTTTAAATTTTATGGGTTTTTTTTTCGCTTATTTTATGATTTTATAAAAATTAATTAATCAATATTTGAATTTTTTTTTAAATGTTGACAAATAGTTAATGTTTAAAATTTAACTAAGCAAAATAACAATTACATTTAATTGATACATTAATTACACAAACTAATTTTTTTTTCGACAAACTGTATACTTTTGGAAGCAAAGCGTTGATTGTTGCACTTGTTTTTTCTCTCAAATTTGAATACACTAGTTTTTGAAAGTGTTCCATCGCTGTAAGGATAGTTCATTGAAAATGGTTTGATTCTGTATTGTTTGAGTTTGGATAGGAAAAGGAAAGTAAAATTTTCCAATACAATCGATATAATGTCTCTTTTCAAAAATTTAAGTAAGTAAAATGAATAATTTCGAACTTTTAATCACATGGATTATAGAAAACTTATACTGTGTGTAAACTAAGTTAAACTTTGTATAATTTGTTACCTTTTAAATTAAAATTTAATAATATCAGGCTACTTCTTCTTTTTTCTATAATGATGCTTAACCCTTTCCGTTACAGTGGTCCCACTCCGGGCACACCTAATTTTAATTCCAAACTTGCACTCGGCACCAAGAATATTTTAATAAAATTTTGTTTCTATAATGAAAGCTTAAAATAAGGAATTCGTATTTTCTAAAAAAGTCGTTTGTAAATTCCGGTGTCAGTCAGAAATTTCTCATTTTACGAACAGGCTTTGTCTGTGCCGGAAAGGGTTAAATATTTTATTGGATATTGAAACATTTACTAATAAAGACAAAAACACTCGTAGAAATATTATCAGTTATTCCATATTTTGCTGATAGCTACGCCGTAAGTATTTACACATGTATAATTCATCAGTACCATCAATATGCAATAATTACACTGTAAAAAAGAAAAACATATATGTATATCTTAATCTAGCTCTTACCTTTATTAAGTATTGCGAAAATATAATATAACATCTTACAATTCACCAATGCTTTCCAAAGGCGTTCCTGTACCTCAGAAACCAATAAATTTCCGAGAAAAAAAAAACACATTTCAAATACGAAAGTTTCCTTTGCTGCCCGTAATTTTCGGACACGTTTCCAGATCAGTGTATTAGTCAGTTTTCTTAACCAGAAATATCGGTTTTCTGATAATGTAAATTCTTATATAAACATTTTCATGTTCAATAAACATGATAAAGTAACAGCATTAACATTAACATTAAACAGTTTTCTCTAACATCTATTTTCTGGATGCTATAAATTCTCAAGTAAGCATTTTCAGCTGCATAAGACAATTTTGTATGCAAGAGTGACAAAATAATGTTAATTTTAATGTTAATGTTAGTGTAATTCTATTAATTTTAGTGTTGATATTAATGCTATTGATTTTAATGTTAATTTTAATTCTATTAAACTTAATATTAATTTTAATGCTATTCATTTTAATTTCGGACACATTTCCTAGAATTAAGGGTAAAAAAAGAAACTTTTGTTTCAGAATTTTTTATGTTTCTTTCAGTATCGGGAATCTATTAGTTTCAGATTCTTCTAAAGAAAGCTTTTCAGAATCGCTCTAGAATGAGGTTACATTATATTTCCTTGAATAAAAATCAGAACTAGATTGAGAAATATATGTCCTTTTTTACAGTGTTATTATTATTACATTGACAACATATACTATTATTAAAATTAAAAATAAGAAAATTTTTTCATTTGTTATTAAGGTATTAGATTTTAGAAATTTTTTATATATAAAACAAAATTATTTCCCGGAGAAAGAAGTCAGAAAATTCAAAAAAGAAATTTGATTACTTGCGAATTTTTTCTTTTTTTGCGTACGCTGTTATCAAATAGGTGAAAAATGTCTTCATGAAAAAGGAAATGAACACTATTTGATATTTTCTAGATTGTAGAAAATGTTTTGTTAGATAGAATTTGAATTCAGAAAAATTGGCTCATTTGTACTGAAATTTTAAACAAAAGCTCGTTTTTAGGTTTTTGTTGGGTTCTGTGAAAGTTTTTGACGTGATCATATGCATATTACAGCAAAACCTGCAAAGCCAAAATCGTAAGCGACCTGAAAAAAGTTGTTAGAAAAACATGGGTTTTTGTCTTAGTTGTTATTCATTTCGTCGTAGGTCATGGAATTTTTCCGAGTAAGGCAGGATTCCATTATATGCAAGTACCGTTTTCGCAGGTTTTACTATATTACTTTTTGTGAAAATAAGCTAATCTACTGCAAATACACGAGAGCTGCTCGAACAGTAATACCTCCATTTTTTTTTTTTTTTTTTTTTTTATAGAAGCCACAACATGTACAAAAAATAGCAATACACCAATGAATAAAACACAGATTTAGTTGCAAGACACTGTTTTAGTATATGTAATACCATCATTTTTTACAGAATTTCGCCTGTGCTGAACAAGAGCATATATGCTTACGCGCATGAAAATTACTGCAAAAAATTATAAATGAACATTAAATTAATGCTTCAGCAGTAATGAAAGTTAAGTAATTCCCAGATAAGTTTTAGACGGCCATGCACAGCTGTCATGGTAGAAAATGAAGTAAAAAAAGGAAAAGTTATTGCCAGAGCCTGGAGAGAGGTTGTTAATTCTCAAATGGCACTGTAATTTGGATCCTGGGCCGATGACGGTGCCATCCTCTAATTAGGGACCCCCTAATTATAACTCGCCAAAACTGGCGAGTTTCTTCATTCGAATCGGCCAATAATGACCAGGAAAATGTACAACAGAAGATTCGTTGCGTTGGGCATAACGACTCTGAATGATAGTTCATTAGAGCCATGAAACAGTGGTTTAAATTGGGTGAAAGTGATACTTACGGGTAGCGATCGTCCGATTCACAGAGAATCATATTCGTGATCGGAGACTTGCGTGTTCGAGGCTCGATGATATGTTAGTGGTAACTGGTGCACAGTAAATACGTCGAGAATGAATGTAAAGTAAGTCCTCGGGGCGTGAATTATTAATTTCCAGCACTGTAAAAAAATCTGTTGATTTTACAGGAAAAAGAACAAGTTCGTAATAAATACAGATTATTTTCGTAAAAGAAGCAGTTTTTTACTGGCACCCTGTCTGACCTTTTTTTTTTTTACAGTGGGGATCCCCCAATTAGCGGATGGCACCGTCATCGGCCCAGGATCCAAATTACAGTGCCATTTGAGAATTAACAACCTCTCTCCAGGCTCTGGCAGTAACTTTTCCACGGAAAGTGCTATGACAGTTTCTTGAACACAAAAATCTTGGCCATACAGACCCTCGTCAGGGCAACACAAGGTACCGGGCTTGCTCATTCATTCTCATGATGTCACAAATAGTGACTGGCTGCCGTCAGTGATTGGTACAAAGCGTCGTGCCCATCGTTTTGTGCCAATCGCTGTTTGTCTTTGATCACAGCCAGCCACCATTTGTGACGTAACGATAATGAATGAGCAAGCCCAGTATCTAGTGTAGCCCTGCCCTCGTTCATTACAGGTGGAACTTTATAGAGAAAAATTGCAGTTGCATAGAAAAACCTTATCTTGCATCTAAAATTGTGCTCTATTCGGTAGTGTACTAATCATTTATAAGTTAAGTGGTTTGTCTAAAAAAAGAGGGAAGCATTGGATTCTGGCCAATCCTCGTGCATGGATTTTCAGTATTTTTCCATCTTACGTTACTTTTAGTAAAATAACTAGTTGCGATATTTATAAAGTCTAACTTATTTTGAACTTCTCAAGAAGGTCATTTTTCAGGTAATGAATGACATTGTGTAAGGATAACTCGACGTTTTTATTTAAAATGACATTTAAGATGGGAAAATACCAAGTTTTTCAGTTCATCTTAGAAAGATTTTAGAAGGTGGAAATTTATAAGGAACTTATTTAAGAAATGAAATAAACAATCAATAAACATGTTTAATACTTCTTCATACTGCGATAATAAATTCAAAACACTTTGATTAAATAATGTTACATAATTGCTTTAAAAAATTACCGATGTAAAAAAAAAAAATATATATATATATATATATATAAAAACCTTCAAAATTTCAAAATGGAAAAATTATAACAAAATTTACGATTACGTATTACATTAATGTTATATTAAGGTAGAATTACAGTTTAGTTTAATTTAAGATTACTTACATACAGTAGGTTTTATCTAGTTAGAAGATTATCTGCATAAAGCCTTTTATGAACAATCTCTTTACTATTTACAAGCAAATATCATTTTTGTTTTGACTGATATACTTCTAAAAATAGGAATACTTGAGTAACTAATTTTGATAACCCCATATTTATATTATTCATCAGTTTTCTATTTCAGTGCAGAGAATTTAAGGTTTGCATACACAGTTATGATCATAGAATTAGGATAGTATAACCAGAAGGAAAACCATGCTTTTTACAGACTCGGTGCCACCAGATTTCTTTGAGGGACCTATGATATCTATAAATCCCTTCAAAAGAGGAGAATATTGTGTTTTTTTTTAATTTTCGTTATTTTAATCTTTGATTGATTGTTACTTTGTTAATCAATGAAGTTCCCCTTTTTAATCCTGTGAGTGCGTCAATCACTCTTTATAGTGCCACCAACTCCCTATTCTCTCTCCCTCTTCCCCAGCCACATCCATGGGTGGTCTTTGCCAAATTTACTTCAACAGCTGTAGGATTGCAGACCTTTCAGGGATCCATATATCCCATCAGCCCCAGGGCGCTTCAGAGCTGTTTACAGCCTTGTTTTCCTTCTAGTATAATGCAACTTCTTTGAGGATTGATTATGATGAATATGTGACAATTTAAATTTTGTCCAAGAATTCACGAGAGTTTTCTTAAGAATAATCGAAGAAGCTGAATAAAAATACATATTTCTTAATAAAAAAAAAGAACCCTGGAATTATGTTAAAAATTTATTAGGCTTTTAGAAATTCATTGAAATGAACGAGCATGTGTGGAAAACATTAATGATTGTACAATTATACGACGATTCGATTTACACTGAAATCCATACCATGAATTCCGATCTTTTGTAGCATTAAAAAAAAACTATAAATACTGCTGCACCATTAAACGCGTTTATTTTTTTTAATGAAAATTTTAAAATGTAATAACTTTTGGTCCTGGTACAGTTGGATAAAAAAAGCTTATCAATTAAAATCTATTTGAAAGAACTCAGCTTAAAAATTGGTAAATTTTTTTAAATAATATAATAGCATCAAATAGACTCATTTTTTTAGGTTATTTCATATATGTATAAATATATATATGTATATGTATACAGGATAATTCCGAATAAATGTTCAATCAGTTGCAGGGACGTCAGCAAATAATAAGCAATGTTAACATAGGAACCTGCCACCACAAATCTATGCATGTGTCAGCCGATGAATTTAGAAGAAGGTGTACGGAGGGTGTCGATTGAATAAATATATGATATCCCTGTTCATTTCGACATGGACCTGAAGGCACCAAGCGTTGCAGCAGCTGAAGTTCTTAGCGGTACACACGACATGCTTACCCTCGTTCGCCGTTCGATGTACCGTCGATATCTGTGTTATTTCGCCGTAACTTTGATCACTTAGTGTAAACGTGTATTGTGAAATGTTAATGGTGGCTAGTAAAGACTGTTAAAATCATGCCTTATATTTTGCAGCTTTTTGTATTCCTAATACAATGAATTAAATAATTCTACTCATCTAACGTTGTGATTACCGTCTCTAGCTTTGTAATCGTGTATCTTTTTTTACATTTGCGATCCAACGTCCCTAGGTTATTATTGCTTAATTTTGTATTTCAGCCCTCCTTGTAAATTATTGAACACTTATTCTGAATCGTCGTTTATCTGTTTGCAATGGCGCAATCTATGTACGAAGTTGAAAGCAATTTTTTCTCTTAATATGACACTTGTGTTGTCAGAGCCATTGTCACAAAAAAACAAGAGAGGGTAAAAAAAAAAATAAAAAAAAAAAAGCAGCACAGCGGTTTCTAAATCGAAACATAAAAATACAGTAAATCTCATGGAAACGGAACCTGTCTTTAACTGAATCTTGACTTAAACGTAAAAAAATCATGGTTTCTAGGGAAGAAATATCATCAATTATAACTGTTAAGAAGGAAATCTGTCTAAACGGAATCTTCCACCGATAACTTTAAATTCCGTTGTAGAAGGTTTTATTGTATTAAATAAACACGATAATTTTATACAGAAAAATCTGTGAAAGCACACCGAAAAAAAAACGTTTTGGAGAAATTTCCGA
This sequence comes from Maratus michaelseni, assembly GCA_963931845.1. Classification (NCBI taxonomy): domain Eukaryota; kingdom Metazoa; phylum Arthropoda; class Arachnida; order Araneae; family Salticidae; genus Maratus; species Maratus michaelseni. Next base: position 386,968,597 of record OZ007587.1, on the reverse strand, counting down.
TTGAGGAGTTATAATTTTTTTATAATCCTTCCGTAAGGACGGTGAACGTTTTACGTTTAAAGAAGGATTCCGTTACAGACAGGTTCCATTTTTACAGGTTTTACTAAACAATGTACAGTAGAACTTATAAAAACAGAATAGCAAGACATAAGAATATGCAGCTTAAGAAAAGTTTCCTTAGCAGATAGATTTGTAAGGTATTACTTTCGGCAGAATCATAAAAAAAATTGTTATAAACTCTCAAAAAAATATTGACTGTTATTTTCGTTAAAACACGAATATATCCTTTTGATTTGTCCATTTCCCACCAAAATACAGAAAATGCACACATTTAACGGAAAAATTACCTGAAATCGTCCAATCTAAAGCTGCATTTTCATCAAACCGTAGATATATTCCGGAAACTGTGCTGGGTGTTACTTTTTCGTATGTGAAACGGAATTTTTCTGTTTGGCCTTCTTACCTCAAAACATAAAAATTTGCGAACCGAATCTCAAAATTTTCTAAACTGTTCCATCAAAAGACGGAAATTTCTTCAAATAACAGAAAAAATATCTTCCAATTAGGGGTCGGGGTGTTCTGGAAACTAGCCACCTCTACTTTTTACTTTTTTGACGAAATTTTTTTTTTAGAGTGATGTAGGGTAGTCCAACCAGTAAGTGAACAGCCCTCAGTGATTGAATAATTAATAAATATTTTAGTGGAATAAAGTTTGACCTACTAGTTCCTCACTAGTTAATTATCATGTTGGGTTTCAAAACCCGTAAATCAGTAAAAGTGTGTTATAAGTTATTTTTGCAAGTTGTAAAATAAATAACATAGTATGAAACTTAAGTTTTTTTTTATTTGGTATATGCAAAAGTAAGTTCCGTTTTTCTAATAAATGGCGTAAGTGGTCTTATATGTATTCTGTGAATCTAGTAATATATGTTTTTGAAACGTCTCTTCATAACTTTCAAAACGTAGTATATAACATTTGATGATAGTGTAAACAACATAGTTCTTTTTTCGATTTAAAATGGATAGTTTTTTGCCAAATAATCGCCATTTACGGGAAGGTTTGTTATTGCTTTTATAATTTAAAGAAAAATACTGCTGAAAGTCATCGGTTACTTGAAGAAACTTACGGTGAACATACTTTTTCTGATAGTATCTGTAGAAGGTGATTCAGGCAATTTAAAGAAGGTTTATTCGATGTTGGAGACGCAGAACATGAAGGTAGACCGAAGCTACTGAAACCTTCTGGAACCGTTACTGGCGAAGTCTTCCGACGGCAACTAATGCGTTTGAAGCGAGCTATTCAAGAAAATCAACCAGAAAGGGGGACTAGGCACAATAAACAGATTTTGCAGCATGACAATGCAAAACCAAATACTGAAAGCGTCGTTAAAACCTACTTAGAAGGGTAGGACTTGGAAGTTCTATCCCACCCGCCATATTCTTCAGATATTACTCCTTCGGATTACTATTTGTTCTAGTCGATGCAGTCAGCCCTTCAAGACGTACAATTCGCATCTTATGAAAGTATCAAAAATTAGCTTGACGAATGGATTGCTTCAAAAGACGACGACTTCTTCAGACAGGGAATCCGTAAATTGCCTGAAAGATGGGTGAAGGTTGTGGCTTCCGATGGAGCGTACTTTGAACAATGTACCACTTTTATATACTTGCTAAATAAACATGTAATTTTATCCAAAAAAACGAAACTTACTTTTGCATATACCCAATAAATTTGCTGCCTGCTCATTCACTGGAAAACTTTGTGTTCATTCACTGGTAAGAACTGTTCATTTACTTGATTTTTTATAGCTTTTTGTTAAGACAACCCTAACATCCCAAACAAATGAAATATAAACATTAAAAATAGGTGTTGATTTGTTAATGTCTGTAAATTTATTTTGTATTGTCCATTTTACCAATTTTCATTCAGACATTATTTAAAAAACATGGTCAAAAAATTTCACTAAAAACGTCCCCCATTTAAAAAATGTAAAAACAGTTTCGAATAAAAAATCTTCACCACTCCATAAAAGCGCTTTCGCCCGCTTTTGTGGAGTGGTGAAGATTTTTTATTCGAAACTGTTTTTACATTTTTTAAATGGGGAACGTTTTTAGTGAAATTTTTTGACCATGTTTTTTAAATAATGTCTGAATGAAAATTGGTAAAACGGACAATACATAGTGAAATATAAACTTCCTTTTCTTATTTTTATTTATTTATTTCTATACCAACACATGTATGTGCACTGTCAGACACCAAATGCACTGTTTATTAAAATATTATCAATTTAAAAAAATAAAAATTAGATAAGTCTTTATTTACTGGTCGGAGACTACCTTTGACTGGTTCTGTTTTCATAAGTTTTACTGCGTTATATTCCACTCGATGAAGACTGAGGAATAAATGGTCATTTGGTAGCATAGGTATGGGTAATTTAAAAAAAATGTGAATCATGAAAAATTGGGACTTTTGGCGTTCCGAGCAGTGGTTCCATGGGACGGGTCTTGGAATTGCTGAAAATCGGGACATCTGACAACACGATGCGACACAAAATAGTCATTTATGCCAAGCGTTTAGTTGAAAACCTCACACTAGTAAAACAACAACAGTTCATTGTTTTGTAATGAGTTTTTAAAATGTGAGTAAGTTTTGTTCTAAATGATACGTTTTGCAGTGCACATAGTATTTTTTTTCATTTCAATATAATATTTTTAGTTATATACAGTCTTCATTTTAATCTCATGAGAGTCATCTGTCACTGATGTATTAGTTTGATCAGAAAAGCTTTTAAATAGATAATAAAGCCAAAATATTTAATTTTAGCAATACAGTAAGTAATAGTCATATTATCCGTAATACCCTGCAGTAAATCATTTGCTTTACACGCGAGCTAACATTGTAATATGACAAGCAGAATGAAAAGTATTACTACTTTTAAAACGTTTTTAAATGTCTTTAAAAATTTGTATTACCTTAAAATAATAAAAATATTATTTATATGATGAAAAAGTTTAGTTTGAATTCGATTTTTTTTTTCAAATGTTTACTATATATGTTTTAAAATACTAACTAAACTTTACTTCCAAATAGTAGTATTTACCTATTTAATTTCTATTCTAATGTCTTTTGTTCTAGTCATTTTAAAAAACTTTACAAATAACTTTCAAGTTCATTTTCAAAATTTTTGGCTTTCTCGGATTTACTAAAAAATAATCTATCCGAAAACTATCTAACTAAATTTACGATTCTTCTACTACTTTAGTTTGTCGAAAATACGACTTCTTTTCTTGTCTATATTATTTTTAATTGTTAATTCGATTTGAAAGTTAATTTCTATTTACAAAATGCTAATATGCGATTTTTTTAAATTCTCAATAAGAAAGCATTTTAAAGAATGTGATATAATCTCAAAATATATTTTTTCAATTGAATAAAAGGGATATTTTCCCGGACTTAATATATTTTTTAAATATAATAATCTGATTTAGAAAATATATCTATTTTCTAACAAATTTTAACAGGTAAAATTGATGCATTTTTAGCATTTAATTTGTAATCATTCTCTTTAAATACAATGTGTAGTTGATACTAACTCTAAATATCCATACATTGTTTTTCCGTTTGTACCGTTAATTTATAATCTATAAAACTATTTTGAAGAGTCAATGAAAGGATGATTAATTATTAAATTATAGAATTTAGCCATTAAACTAGATTTTCATTTTTACATTCTTTCAATATTAAAATATACACAGTCAGGCAATATAGATAAATACATTAATTTAACTCACGATTCTTGTCGCGTGCTATTTTTTATTTTTCAAGCTAAGGTGAAGGATTTGAAAAGTTAAAAAAGTTTCAGCTCGCTTTTCAGAATTTTTTCGTGATTTTTGCAAAAAATATATATTATATACAGGGATGTCCAAATAATGCATGCACATGTTAATGTTTAATTTTCATACAGTTCTCGAATGTTCATATTTAGATGTATAAATATGTTATTTTAAAACATAAGTACAAACACATTCTGCATTTGACAATGCAAAATTTTGAGGCTGATGGATTAGAAGAATCGTTAAAATTGAATTCACATTCATCATTATCCTAATTTAAATAAATAGAATTTTATTCCTAAAGAAAACTTAAGAATATAGCATATTGGAGGTAAATTCTGAGAGCAATAGAAAAGGCCTGAGAAACAATCCACTTAGGAAATATTGCTCAAGGAGTAGTGCACCGAGCACTGCTGTTTGTGACCATCACCGAGTTCAGCAACTTTGTAATTATTAAATACATATCTGTGGTTTTTAATCATGATTTCATATAGATATACGTTTACTACTAACAAGTGTTTACTTAAGTTTTTTTGTCTTATTTGAAATGTGAAAATATTTTTTGGACAACCTTGTACAAATACAGATATTACATATAAAAGATAAAATCAGAACTGATAATCTTCTGAAATTCTCTAAAATGTTATCATAGTGTTAAATTTCTGAAATTACTTGTTGTTTTTCTATATACACTATTGACAATTTAAGAAAATTATGCATTCTAATACTATGTTGTTCTTCTGCAAACTTTTTCTTCCTACAAAAGATAGTTTTAGAAGAACAGGAATTTTGGAATGAACAATGTCTATGAACAGAATAGTCACAGGCAGAATAACTTGTTGAGCTCTTAAGCCTGTAAATCTGGAGTCAAAAATCACAGATGAAATTTTATCGCCAACAGGACTAGTTAAAAGAACATTTTCGTTAGGGACCCTGTTGGCAGAAGGAGGTCAGTCTTGTATAGAGTACTGCTGCCTCCCTTGGCAGCAGGAACAACACCATCATAGTAAAAGTCTCTTCAGTTCATCTCGTCCTTTGTGAGAGTAAACCCTGTGTTCTTCAAGCTCATCTTCAGAGTCAGAGTAATAGTCCTTCTGAATTTTTCGGACATTGAGTTCATAGTCTGTCCAGTGGTCAAGGGTCTCTTTATGCAGTTCAAGTGCCATGAGCGTGGGGAATAAAGATTCACAGACGGAACATCCGTAATGTCTTTGTCGTTGTTGATGCTGCTCTAACCTCCGAACACTATGAAAGGAACGTTCGCACACATTGCACGTCAACTCCTCCTCTTCTGAAAAACAGAAAAACAAAAAGGCATTTGTAGCATTACATTGGTAAATGTCAACAAGATTAGATAGTTATGTATGGTACATATTATACAGGGAGGGCACAAACTAACTGGACAATTTCTCAGCTGGATAATTTGTGAAATATCAATTGTAAGATAGAATCTCATTGGCAAATTTCACATCTCAAGTTGTATTGTATCGCGAGTATTCATGTTCTCATGTATCGTATCTCAGGTTTGCAGGATATTGGGCTATGGTCATTGCTGAAGTCTAAACATGGATTGGTCTCAGAGGTGTTATTTCCTGGCAATCTCGGGCGCCCACTCATACCGGTGGTTAGCGTACTAGCCATAAAGTGGGGAGCTTGGCCGGGCGTTCGCGGGTTCGAATTCAGCTTGGTCTGCATGGAATACCTGTACATGATTTTCAGGGTATTCCTTGTATGAGAACAATAATTCGGATAATTTACCTTCTATAGTTTTCCCTTAAGCCATTCCTATAATAGCAATATGGCCAAATCTAGCCAATGTTTGATAAAAAATCCCACTAATCCCGATCACCGGACCTTTCACCTTCAGCTATTAGTGTATTAGATTTTTTAAAGATCAGATTTACACTCCGACGGTTCCGAAATCCATTCTTGAGCTGAAATCACTACTCAGCATTGCACTGTGTTCAATAAACGTGATGTTCGCAAGCACGTGACAAGAAATGATTTGCCGATGGGACATTTGCTGAGAATTGAAAGGCAGCCACGACGAATATTATTTAAAAGTGTTTCACTATCTTACTATCATCTGTATGATCGTATTTGAGTGTATAACTACCCAAAATGAACCATTCTTTTTGTCCAGCTAACTTATGTCCAACCTGTATATTCGTCACATTTTAAGAGGCTACTTCCCTCAGACGAAAACACCCGATCACTAATGATGAGTCCTATGCGGGAAATGTCTTACGATATCTCGTTCATATTTCAATATTTTTTTTTTTTTTTTTTTTTTGGATTGTTGAGGGAAATCTCTATGCAGAACCTTTTTTACTTTTTCGATTTTGATTGCCTTTTTTTTTTTTTTTTTTTTTTTTTTTTTTTTATTGGATAGCTGAGGTTAATCTCTATGCAGGTCTTTTTTTTACTTTTTCGATTTTGGTTGCAGTTTTTTCTTTTGCATTGGATAGCTGAGGTCAATCTCTATGCAGGTCTTTTTTTAATTTTTTGATTTTGGTTGCAGTTTTTTTTATTGAGGATATTTTCACTTTCGAAACCGGTTCCGAAAATGAAAATATCTTAAGAACTTGTGATCAAATTCAAAAAAGTACAAAAGGGATTGACCTCAGCTATCCAATGCAAAAAAGAAAACATTTAAAAATATTGAAATGTGAACGAGATGTCATAAAATATTTCCCCATAGGATTAACATTAGCGAGCGGTAGTGTTCGACTGAGTGAAGTAGCCCCTTAAGGAGACAGATTACCTTTAAAATGGTAAAAATTTCAATTTCAAGGTTTTGATGTCAGTAAATAGTGCATTTTATTCTGAGTAAAAAGGTACCAATGTTTTTCAGAGGCGATAATTATTGACGAAGATATAAAGTAATACGCAATCGTCATTCTTTGTTTTTGAATGGAGAGTGAAAACTTTAAATGCATTTAAATCACAACAAGGATTTTCAAACTTGCGCGCACGATTTCTCCAAAAATAATTTAGATAGAACCTCAAAATTTTTCAAACTTATTAATGTTGCAACAATGAACAAAATTAACTAGAATCTTTTAATTTGGTCAATAAATTAAAAAATAATTAACTGTAATTCATCGAAAAGCTTAGTTACAGTTAATTATTTTTTTATTTATTGATCAAATTAAAAGATTCTAGTTCATTTTGTTCATTGTTGCAACATTAATAAGTTTGAAAAATTTTGAAGTTCTATCTAAATTATTTTTGGAGAAATCGTGCGCGCGAGTTTGAAAATCATTGTTGTGAATTAAATGCATTTAAAGTTTTCACTCCCCATTCAAAAACAAAGAATGACGATTGCGTATTACTTTATATCTTCGTCAATAATTATCGCCTCTGAAAAACATTGGTACCTTTCTACTCAGAATAAAATGCACTATTTACTGACATCAAAACCTTGAAATTGAATTTTTGACCATTTTAAAGGTGATCTGTCCCCTTAACGGTTTGGTAATACAAACTAGCTATGTAGTAAATAAATTTTAAATACAAATGCGTACTTTAAAAAAATTACTCTTTATTTGCTACTTATATTTAATTACCTATTTTTTTAGAGTTTAAACTGTTCCATTGTTGCAGTTTTACAGCCAGTTGGTCTATTCTATAGAGTGGGGTTTGACGCACCGTTAACTTCATTGTTGTTGTAACTCGTATGCAATTGTAACGTATAATCATAAAGAATAGTTTGGGATTTATCACCTGGCCGGCTAACAGAAAAATGCTTTAAAATTAATTTATTGATTTATACTTCAAATGCAAAAACTTTAAAATGTTGTATTATGATCGGTAACGCACTTGTGTACATAATTTGTATAATTCTAGCCTATCTGGAAGTGAGTCAAAAACCGATTACAGAATTTCATCTTTACAAAGATGAACCACTGTAAGTTAAATAAAAGAGTGCGATGAGTTACTAAGAAAAGCTGCTGTCTGAGAACAGAAAATGTTTGAAGTACACAAAATTCGGAAGAAAGGGTGGAATAACTGAAATTTAGAAATTTACGATGAAACAAACTTTTATAAAATGAGAAAGTTTAGAATGAAAAATTTTCGAAACACATTGAGTAGTGAATAAACTGGTGTGATACTATAAAAGTGTAAAACACTTCTTAATAACATCATAAAATAAGGAATGCGCTAGGCTTTTCGAAATAACTTTGTCTTTCTCCGTCTGGCGCTAAGAAGACGTAAAAGAATACAAACATGATTTTAAAAAAATTATATGGTTGAGATGAACAAGTTTTTCCAAGCTGCAGAGAGCATGGTGGAATCAGATTTTTCATTAACTATTTCCTCACGATGAAGATAAAGAGCTATTTTTTCAAGAAAGTCCGATTCTGAGGGACTATTGGCATTGAAGATAATTTTAGCATTTTGAAAATCAAAACTATGGCCGCAATCCCAAGAATGCTTGGCAATAGAAGATTTAGAAATTTCTTGGTTAGTGACATAACGGAAGTGTTCTTTTAAGCGGTTTTCATGATTTCGTTTAGTTTGAGCTGTATAAGATAGATGACAACCATTGCAAGGATCATTATAGATTCCCCATTTTCTGGGGATTTAGTGGAAGGGAATCGATATTTATTGACAGGTTTAAAAATAACACTAAAGTTGAAGCATTTTAAAACTTTAGCTAATTGGAAACATAAAGAAGGATAAAAAGGCAGAACAATTAAATTATGAGGTTTGGTTTTAACAGATTTAGAAAGGGTAGATATACTAGAGAGTTCATTGAATTTATTAACATCATTATCGACAACAGAAGGGTTGAAACCTCTTTTGACAGCAACAGATTTAAAAAAATTTAAAAAGATCAAATTTTCCTTAACTTATCCTCCTTTGTCTCCCATTTTCTATCAGTCTTGCTCCTGCCTTCAAAGTGGTTGCACGTCTTCTTTGCGCCTGACGAAGAAAGACGAAAGTTCTTCCGAAAAGCCTATTCCTTAATTTATGGTGTTATTATAAAGTCTTTTATGCTTTTACATTGAAGTAATTTTCTATATTTTAATTGTTGATGCGATATCTTGATAAAATAAATAATATAGGTAAACACTTTTTTTGAAAAGTTATTCATATTTATCTGCATTATAAAAACGCTGTCCCCCCCACAAATAAATATATGAAATATTAATTAAATATATCAAATAGCAATTGTTGTATTTAATATTAATATAGCAATACAAAATCTACATCTTTTAAAAACATTTTTTTTTGTTTTAGTTTAAATTTAAATCTAGTTACAACTTGAGTAATTACTGTAGTTAACAGTAATATAATAATGCAAAATCTACAGTCTTTTAAAAACTTGCTTTTTGTTTAACTAAAAATCTGGTACAACAAGTAGAAATCAATAAAAAGAAAGTGAAAAAACTAAAAAAGCAATAAAATATTCAAATACAAGAACATAATTTATACAAGCAAGCTGACGGAGAAACCTTTTAATCATTACTAATATCCACGCGTTGTGAACGATAAGGAAAAACGTATCGAACATCACTCAATGACTAACAAGCATCTTTATAAACATTGCAGCGAAAAAACACTAACTGTTAAAATCAGACTCCAATTAACTCTTGCATCTCGAATGAAAACTGCAGATGTGAACTAAATTGTATGTATTCAGATGGACTTATGTTGAAACTAACAACTCAGAAAAAGTCCAGATTGCCCCTTCAACCTTGAACTGTCTTCGCGCGTGTGTGCACTTCATATAAACTTTCTTTTTGTATGTAAAATGTAACTGTATCGTCAAGACGTCCGTGTGAATGTGTCAATGTATCTTAATTTTAATGTAAAAGTGAAGCAATTCTAAGAAGTGGTCTCCACACGCGAATTAATTATATGTATAATCAAGAAACAGAATACTATAGTGTTCAAATCAAAATGGATCTCCGTTTATTATCTGTGATAATCCAAAATTCTACTAATGATATTTTATCTCCAAAATATAGCGTCCCTGCAATGGATAAGTATGATAAACATCACACTGTGTGGATTATATCCTTTGCGCGACGGCAAATTCCAGGTAAGCTGAATGAGCTTTTTATTATTATCAAAACTGAAAATTAAAGTATCAAAACGATCTAACAATTTATAAGAAAAGAAAATTATCATGCTACCGAAAGTTATAACACAAGCATCTGAAAATAAGTCGCATCTACAGTTTTAATAAAGACCCACAAAGACGGTGTCGAAAAAAACATCCAGCGGTAGAATTTCATAATGCCCTTTAAGACTGTATTCAGTGTATGTTGATGATATAATTGAGTTTTTTTTTTAGTGGGAAGATAATTTTTTTTTCATACAAATATATAATCTTGTACCAAAAATTTAATAGCTTTCTTATAAGCGTATAACTCGATTGATTAATCAACGAATTTTGCAATGCATTAAAATTATAATATAAGAGTAATACTTCCAATGTTGTAGTTTTTTAACTCAACTCGAATGTTTTCAATAAATACCACAATGAAATATACAAATGCAATAATATGATATATGCAAGCGAGCATTCAAAAATATCACTTTTGAAGTCTTAATATACACTTGGTGACCTTTAAGACTATGTTTTGTTAACATTTATGACATATTTGAGATATTTTTAGTGGAAATAAAATATTAATTTTTGATACAAATAATATTATCTTCTACCAATTCTGAAAGCTTTCTTATAAGCGTGTAACTTGCTTGATTAATCTGTTTATTTTGCAATGAATTAAAATAATAATATAAAAGTAATACTTTCAATGTTGTAGTTTCTTAACTCGAAAGGTTTACAATAAAAACCTCAATAACTTATGTAAATGCAATAGTGTAATTTATGCAAGCAAGCATCCAAAAATGTCACTTTTAAAGTCTTAATATACGCCTGGTTACCTTTAAAATTGTTTTCTGTTAATATTGATGATATATTTAACTTATTTTTAGTCTAAACAAAATATTAATTTTTCATACAAATATATAATTTTGTGCTAAAATTTTTAAGGCTTTCTTATAAGCGTGTAACTGGATTGATTAATCTGTTTATTTTGCAATGCATTAAAATAATAACATAAAAGTAATACTTTCAATGTTGTAGTTTCTTAACTCGAAAGTTTACAATGAAAACCTCAATAACATATGTAAATAATAATGTAATAATGTAATAATGTAATTTATGCAAGCAAGCATCCAAAAATATTACTTTTGAAGTCCTAATTTACACCTGGTGACCTTTAAGACTGTGTTTTGTTAACATTGATGACATATTTGAGATATTTTTAGCGGAAAGGAAATATTAATTTTTCATACAAATAATTTTATCTTCTACCAAAATTCTAAAAGATTTCTTATAAGCGTGTAACTTAATTTATTAATTTGTTTATTTTGCAATGAATTAAAATAATAATATAAAAGTAATACTTTCAATGTTGTAGTTTTTTAACTCGAAAGTTCACAATGAGATTTTCAATAACATATGTAAATGCAATAATGTAATTTATGCAAGCAAATATCCAAAAATGTCCCTTTTGAAATCTTAATATACACCTGGTGACCTTTAAGATTGTGTTTTCTTAACATTGATGACATATTTGAGATATTTTTAGTGAGAAAAAAAATATTAATATTTCATACAATTAATATTATTTTGTACCAAAAGCTTTCTTATAAGCATGTAACTTGATTTATTAATTTGTTTATTTTGCAATGGATTAAAATAATAATATAAAAGTAATACTTCCAATGATGTAGTTTTATAGCTCGAAATTTTACAATGAAAACCTCATAACATATGAAAATGCAATAATGTTAATTTATGCAAGCAAGCATCCAAAAATGTCACTTTTAAAGTCTTAATATAAGCCTGGTGACCTTTAAAATTGTTTTCTGTTAATACTGATGATACATTTGAGTTATTTTTAGTGAAAAGAAAATACTAATTTTTCAAACAAATATATAATCTTGTACCAAAATTTTAAAAGCTTTCTTATAAGCGCGTAACTGGATTGATTAATCTGTTTATTTTGTAATGAATTATAATAATAATATAAAACTGATACTTCCAATGTTGTAGTTTTTTAAGTCGAAAGTTTACAATGAAAACCTCAATAACATATGTAAATGCAATAATGTAATTTATGCAAGCAAGCTTCCAAAAGTGAATGTTGTAGTTTTTTAACTCGAAAAAAAATTACAATGAAAACCTCAATAACATATGTAAATGCAATAATGTAATTTATGCAAGCAAAGACGCAAAAATGTCACTTTTAAAGTCTTAATATACACCTGGTGACCTTTAAGACTGAGTTTTGTTAACATTGATGGCATATTTGAGATATTTTTAGTGCAAAGAAAATAGTAATTTTTTTCATACAAATTATGTATCTTGTACCAAAATTCTAAAAGATTTCTTATAAGACTGTAAATTGATTTATTAATCTGTTTATTTTGCAATGCATTAAAATAATAACATAACAGAAATACTTCCAATATTGTAGTTTTTAAACTGGCAAACTTTCAATAAAAACTGCAATAAAATATGTAAATGTAATAACATAATTTATTCAAGCAAGCATCCCAAAAATGTCACTTAAAGTCTTAATATACACATGGTGACCTTTAAGTTCCACTAATATTGATGACATATTTGAGTTCTTTTTTAGTGGAAAGAAAATATTAATTTTCATACAAATATATAGTCTTGTATACTAAAATTTAGAAAGCTTCCTCATAAGCGTGTAAACTGATTGAATAATATATTTATTTTGCAATGTATTAAGATAATAATATAAGAGTAATACTTCCATTGTTGTAGGGTTTTTATAGCTTGAAAGTTGTGAATAAAGTATTTACATTTAAAATAAATTTGCTAGATACACATGGAGGACAAGATAAAAGCAAGAATGTGATTTATGCAAGCAAGTATCTGAAATGTCATTTTTAAAGTGCCAATATACTCCTACTAAGACAGCGTGGGCGAAACCTCCTACAGGAAATTTCATAGTGACCTTTAAGAGAATATTGTTAAATATTCTCTTAATATTCAAGATATAATTGAATTATTTTGTAGTCGGTAGAAGGAAGATTGATTAGCATTTAATCTAAATAACCAATGATGCGCGAAAATTTTGGAAACTTTCTTGTAAGCGTGTAAACTGATTTTTGCACAAATATATTTATTTTGCAATATACTAACATAATAATACAAGAGTCTTTAATAAAATGTTGTAATTTGTTTGTTTCTTGAACGTTTTCAATAAAACATTTTAAAACCAACTATTGCGATTAATCGCAAAACAAATTCTGTAATTAAATAAGGTAAAAATTACTATATGTAAATATTGAGGATTATATACGCATTCTATAAGTTGAGTTAATTGGCTCGATTAATATTATTAACAAGTTTTAATTAACAAAATAAGTTGCAAGTAATGAACTAAAGTTACACAAAAAAATGTCTAAACTGGATTATGATTATCAACCCTTCTCGACTGGTGGAAAATAAAAAATACCAAATTTCCAGTTCTATAATTATTAGCTCATAACTCAAAAAGTACTTGGCGAAATGAGATGTAATTTTGTATTCACATATTTGAAGCTTGTAGAAATCGATTTCTGTGAAAAAATATACAGGGTATCCATTCTCATCGATGCCTAATGGCTAATTCCTAAATCGTTAATCATAGACATAGAGTTCCAACTGCTAAAATGTTTTAAATGAGGTAAAGAAGTATTTTAAAAGCGATTTCCTTCAATAAAATCATTTCTTAAAAAGTTGCGAAATTTAATTTGTTATACGGTCCCTTGGTCCTATAAGTGATATTTAGTAAAAATTTCTTATTACAGTAACAAGTAAGACAAAAAAAAAGGTCCCATTCTAAAATATTTGTTATTTGTTGTTATCTAATGTTAAAATATTGGCTATTTGTTGTTAATTAATGTTAAAATATTAGCTATTTGTTATTAGTTAATGTTAACAGATTGTCGAGAAAAAAAGGGTTGGCGAGATTAAAAAAAGTTTGGGGATCCCTGGCGGCCGGCTAACATAAAAGTACCCTTAAATTTTAATAAGGTCCAAAATGGCACAAAGTAAACATTAAAAAATACACTTCGTTAGCTGCTTTGTAAAAGTTCCTTTCTTTGATTACCGGAGAATCAACACCACTTATATCTTGTATTGCTATTTGAAAGGGATTTTTATTCCGAATGCTACCACTTTGTCCGAATATTAATTTTAGCCTTATTTAATGAGTTTAATTAAAGCGAATATTATTTTTCTAAAATAATGGTAGCACTCTGAATTAAAAAAGAAAGTTTAACTGGCAACGCTGCTTATATCTAAAGTTTGAAGCTAAAACACTGCCTGAGAAGAATATATAGATTATATAGTCTTTTTCAACCTTTAGTTACATCCAAGAAACATTTTACTATCGTTATTTAAAGATTTTTTTTTAATTCTAAAAGAAATTTAATATTAAAAAATTGTTTCAAATATCCTAAATTGTATTTTAATCATTGATTTTTGGTTTATAGAGTTGAACATATTGGAGATCGAACTACTCCTAGATTTCTTGTTTAATCAAATACATTTTCATTCTCTCGAGAATGCGTGTTCAGTACTGCACTCGTCTAATATACTGGAAATGATAAGCTGATCTCTGGACCACTGCGATAGAACCGCAATCAACACACTGAAAAGGGCTGGAGTCGGTCCGGTCCCCAAGCAATGGCACGACACATCATCGTTCCTGAGTATCACGTGGCAGCTCACAAGGGCAAATCAGATCTCAGAGACTAGCGGGGAGCCAATGCCCAAGAACTGCCCTACCACCAGTTCAGATCATGGTGAACCTACTACCTACAAGGGCGACCACTAGCTACTTGCGGACGGACAAAAACGACACAAAAAATAAAATAATAGTAAAAAAAAAAATGAAATGGTAGACATACAAAAGTAGGAAATTTAGTCCCCCCCACTCTGCGCACTCCCGTGTGACTAAGCCGGAAGCGTTAGGACTACGGATTAGAAGGAAACAACAAAAAATGTGGTCCTGTGCGTGTTCCGTTCGCTCATCCGCCCCACAAATAGCCACCTTCTTCCGCTAATGCTACAAGCTGCGGCCCAGAACTGCCGCCTCCCGTAGGAGAAAGTAGGGTTCGCACGATGCTGCCGTGAAGACGAAATTCCCGGACACACTTGATCGCGATGATGTAGTCACGAGATTAGAAGAAGAGTTCCATCGGCATCTGCCCCCGTCTGAGACTCCCGCTTAAGCAACCCTCCGAAAATGGTTGGTGCCGTTACGGCGTCCTCGGCTGAGCTTCCAGTCATCCCCCTGTGGACGAAGACAGGTTGATTCGAGACCACTCAGATGGGCTCGTGGCCAAGTTTTGAGAACACCAAGAATGTTGGTTACATTCTTATGAAAATTTCCTTCAAAAACACAGTATTTTTTTTCACGTTAAGCTAATCTGCAGTAGCAAGTTTGTAACTAATAAGAGACAATATTATACCTGTTACTGACATTAAAAAACTAGAATATCTAAAATTTAAAATGATTATAATTATATAGTGTTCGAAATTTTGCTAAAAAATATTATATATATACCCATAATCGATTACGAAGACTTTTGAAAATTACGCAAAATTAGCATATTACAAAAGGTTACATTGAGACAATTTTTAAATAAAGCATAAATTATTGGCGCATCATAAATACATTAGAATGTATCCATGAAAGAAATTCTTTAAAATTTAGAACGATAAATCTTAGAAATATAGGACAATGCCAAAGAGTTTTAAACTTTCAACAATTCTTCTCATACCTTTGTTTTTAAAGACAGACGATCCTTTAAAAATCTAAAAATTATTCATTTCAAGTTAAAAACTTTTCTCTTTCTTGACACTGATCTCATAAAATTTTAACACGATAAAAATGAAGGAACATTCAAAACTCAATCAATTTCTGTAGATTTATTAAATGAACCTTCTTTACATAGGGTGGAACACTAGGATTTTCTAGGCCTCTTTATGTCATCAGGATTAGATTTACTCAACTCTGCTCAGAATAAACGGAGTGGAAGTAATTAACAGCGGCACGCGAAAGAACTTCAACTTCTACGGGTGCTGACAAAATCCTGGAATAGTTTCTTGTAAACCCATTGAGAGAAAGAGATGCTGCAGGGAATTTATTGTTTGAGAGTTGGCGTTTAGAAAGATGATGAAGAAAAATAATTTGCTGTTCTGGAGGCAGATGCAAACATAAAAGGGAAAAAAGCGCTCGAGTGTAAACGAATTGGGCTAAAATTGTATCTTATTAGAATGCATCGGAAAAGTTAATTTATTAGAAACATAAAGAGACTTGTCGATCGATAATCATTTTGCAACAATGCTAAATGGGAAATTTGCTTAAACAAAGCAAACTGTAAGTTAATTTACAAGAGGCTGTCTATTCCTCCTTTAATATATTAACTGCAAAAAGAGTTCAGTTGTGAAGCTGCATATAAAGCATAGAATATTCGTTAATGAACAGTAATCAATATTTGCTATTCATGATACATATTTTACTAACGAGTACATAATATAATGAAACATGCAGGTTTTCAACTCTTAGAAGTGAATATTTGAATTGAGAGAATATATGAATCTCATTAACATAATCAATATTCTTGTTTAGAATAAATTCGTTATTTTTGCATTAGCCGGGCGCCAGTAATAATATATACTTACACACAAACACACATACACACACACACACACACACATATATATATATATATATATATATATATATATGTATGTGTATTTATATACCTATATATATATATATATATAATATATATACAGGGTGTCCGAAAGTCTGGAATCGGTCGAATAAGTCAAGAAATATACATCGGATTGAAAAACGGAAAACGTGCTCAATATTTTTGAAAAATCTATTTCGGGATATCAAAGTCCCCCCCCCCAACTCTGCCCTCTAAGGGGGAAAGATAGGGTAAAATTGAAATCTTAAATGATAACCCACCTTTTTTATTCAAGATTCGAATTCCTCGGAAAAAATTACGTAACTTTTGTATTTAACATTTTTTTTGGAAAATCGTAGATGGCACTGTAATCGAGTAAAATGAAGTGAGAATCGTTTCCATTGAAAAGTCTGGAAACGGTCGAATAACTCGAGAAATATACATCGGATTGAAAAATGAAAAAATGCCTGTTCAATATTTCTGAAAAATCTATTTACGGATATCAAATTTGCCCCCCAACTCTTCCCCTTGGTGGGAAAGGGGGCAACATTGAAATTTTAAATGATAACACACCTTTTTTATTGCAGATTCGGATTCTACGAGAAAAAATACGTAACTTTTATATTTCACTTTTTTTTTCGGAAAATCGTAGATGGCGCTGTAATCAAGTAAAATGCAATGAGAATAGTTTCCATTGAAAAGTCTGGAAATGGTCAAATAACTCGAGAAATATATATACATCGAATTGAAAAACGAAAGAATACTTGTTCAGTATTTTAGAAAAATGGCAACTCTGATATTCCTAAATAGATTTTTCTAAAATATTGAACCTGTATTTTTCCGTTTTCCAATCCGATGTATATTTCTCGAGTTATTCGACCGTTACCAGACTTTCGAGTGGAAATGATTCTCACTGCATTTTACTCGATTACAGCGCCATCTACAATTTTCCGAAGAAAGTGTTAAATATAAAAGTTACGTGTTTTTTCCCCGTAGAATTCGACTCTGTAATAAAAAGGAGGGTTATCATTTAAGATTTCAAAGTTGCGCTGCTTCCCCTCCCCCCCAGGGGTAGAGTTGAGGGTCAACTTTGATATCCCTAAATAGATTTTTCAAAATGATTGAACACATATTTTTCGTTTTCAGTAATTTTACGAAGAAAAAAATTGCAAAATTTTTGTCCGTTGACGGACATGACATATCCACGGCAATATACGTTTATGGGATTAATAACCCAAGTATACTGTGACTAATAAATATTAAAATAATATGCAAATTTAGGATTTTTTTATTTGCATATTAAATAATAATATGCAAATTAAACAATAGTCAAATTTGGAAAATTTAGTTAAATAGAAGGTGATAAAGGATATTTTGAATTAAATATCTAAATGTTTAAAACAAGCGGAGAACAATAAAAAAAAGAACAACATTTAGTGTAATTTAAATTAATTTGATGCAAAGGTCATAACTATATTTCGCACACGTAGAAAGTATGGAAACTTTTAATCAGTCTGCAACTCACGCGCTTTCTTCTATCTAGATTTTCTAATAGAATGCTAATAGCAGAAACTAAAATCTAGTTGAATGAAGCTCCAGGCATAGTTGAATTAAGCTCCACAAACATGCTTTTGTACAAAAATCTTAATGATAAGTTAAAGCAATAATGGAGGTGGCACTCAAGAATTCTCAATCGAAAAGTAAACACTCAATGCGATGGAAAATTATTTCGATCCTCCATAATGGAGTTTTGTTGGAGTTGTGGATTTGATTATGTATATTTTAAAATTGCGCAAAGTACATTTTAAGCAGTTATTTTTTATTTTCCGTTTATCATTTGAAATTTGAAAATTAGTTCGAATACTTATGATTGAAAATGTGAAATGATAAAAGTTTTGCAAGTCATTTCTATATGGTTTGTTTTGCTTTTAAAAAGAAATCATGAATTATTTTCTCATATTAATTGCACTTATTTAAGTTATATTTGTCTAGATGAAAGAATATACCACACGGCTATTGAAATACACTGTATGGTTTTGAGATATTACATTAAAACTTTTACATTACACCATTAAGATATCCACATACCTTCAGAGGTGATTTTTTGAAATTTTTGAATTTTTCTCTTCATACCAATGTTTTCTAATTACATTTAAGTTAAACCTTTGAAAAATATATAAACATTTTAGAAATTACACAGAAATAATTTTTTTAAAGTGAAAAATAGTCAAAATTATGTGAAAAATTAACATTTGTGCAAAACATGATAGCTCAAAATGAAATCAATGCATTCACATTTTGTAAATTGCATAAAAAAGATAATAACTTTCTCTAGAACATAGACTAGCCGCATTATAATAACATCTCTATCGCAGATGCTATGAGACTTGAAGTACTAATGTAATGAAAAACTCGTATAATTTCTTGCAACTTTTTAACTTATACCAGTGTAAATATAAAACTAAATAATATATTATCATGATTGTAGTCTATTCCCTAATAAACATTTGTAAAGTAAGTAAAAAAATCAAGGCATTTCATGCTTTTTTTTTTTTTTTTTTTTTTTTTTTTGCTATAGGATGTTTTGCGTACAGTAAAAATCTGAAAAACTTAATTTTGAGAAAAAGCTAAAAATAACTTTTAAACGCGGATCTTGCTATAAAAATAATTACTATTCTTTAAAGGTTTAATTATCTACTCCATGTATTTTCTTGGACATATAATCCGATTTAAATGCTAAATCTCGAAAAAGAAGAATGTAAACATACATTTCAGCTTACTTCCTATTTGCAGAACGATATTTCCTGTTGTAAAATTCTTCGGCAAGCTGTAATAGATGTAACTATAAACGGCTTAACTCGGGTTCTATTTCAGATACAAACACAATTAAAGCAGAATTCGATAGATAAAAGATCAGATTTTAATATTATTGCAAAAATGAAAAATTGATATTTTCATCGAAAATGATGCTTCAAAGGTACGTGGATACCTTAAAACTTTGTGACTCAATAACTCCAATATCAAAAAGATTTTTTCAGATGTTAGACTACATCATTTTAAGCGCGTAAAAAATAATTTAAAACATTTAGAACATAAAAATTAAAAAGATATTGACAAAAAAGATACTTTTTTCACATCTGTATTCAACAGAGAATTTTCTACTTCTCATCAATATTGTCAATTTTCTAATACAAAATTGTAAAGTGTTCTAACTTACCTTTCTAAAAAAAAAAAAAATTATCGACGTCTCCAGCCTTTTAATTTGTCAAAATTTACAGTGTTTATTTTGACAATAATGATGCGATAGTACTCAAATAATAAATAAAACTTTGAAAAATTAACTTAGTATCGCCGCCTGTTGACAATTCTACGAAAAAATTATATTAACTGCTGTGTTGAGAGACAGCAGCGATACATAAATTCGTCTTTTAAAGCCCACTGTATAAGTAACATTGACTTTTCGGTATGTTACAGATGCGCAACGTTGTGACAAAAAGGATTAAAATCTATACACTGTAAAAAAAAAAAAAAAAAAAAAAAAAAAAGACAAATGATTCTTAATGTACGAAAATATAATATAAAACCTTAAAAAAATATGCAATAATCTCTTCCGAGTTACCGAAGATTCCGAAAGCAGTTCTTTATCTTTAAAAATCTAAGAAATCAATAGATTTTTTATATTTAAAGAAGCATTTACAAAAACAAAGATTTCTTCAAATTGGTTTTCTCAAATCGGAATTTTGTTTTTTAGGATGCTATCAATTCTCATTTACACACTCTCAGCTACGTAACTATATTCGGGATTGAGAAAACGGATTAATACGGATAATACCGAAAAACTCATCACGCATGATGACATTCATGCGTGATGAGTTTTTCGGTGTGTTGTTGTTTTCATTTGGGTTTCTCGATTCAATTTCATGTCTTTGGGGGGATACAATAATGTTTTATTTTATTTTATTGACACTGAGGATGTGAGTCCAAGTTACTCACGAAACGCACGTCTGTACATTGTACTACAGTTTGATATTGTGTGTTAAACGTTGGTGTTTTTAGTGTATAAAGAAGAACGCTATTCTGAGTCGCGAGTAATTCGGAAGAGGTTATTGTAAATTTTCGTTTGTCGTTATATTATATTTTCCTATAGATTAAGGGGAAAAAAAATCTTTTTTTACAGGGCATATATAATACAGAATATCAATCGCACTTTTTGGAAACGATTTTAACCGTTTATTTAAAGGCATAAATTCCGTGTTTCTTCCGCCTTATTGACGCATTTGGCTACTGGCTAGAAATCCCCATGATAACTGAAATTTTCTTAGTACAGTCATGTCAATTTTCTCCCTCCCTCTTCGACGACTTTCGGAAATCTTTTCAATTTTCGCGAGTGGAAACTTCCTAACGCTCGTTTTAATAAATCAAATGCAGAAAATCCATGGGGAAATCGTCAAGTGAATTTACTAGCATTTTCTAAAATTTTCAAACTTATTACTAATTGTGTTTATTTTTTTAGCTAAATATGCAGCACTTTATTCGGATGTGTGATTTTGCCTACATGAAGTTCGACTTTTTTTATGTCTTTTCCGTCCAAAACTGGAATTTCCTCTTCAAAAATGAATTCTAAAATATTTTTCTAAAAACAGAAAGGATAACGTTAACTTTATTTACTTAGTTTTATTTACTTAAGCTTTTTTTACTTAGTTTAGTTTTATTTACTTTAGCTTTTTTTTTACTTAGTTTAGTTTTATTTACTTTAGCTTTTTTTACTTAGTTTAGTTTTATTTACACAAGTTGTAATTTTTCTACTGGACGAAAAATGTCTGGGCCAGGATTCGAACCTGGGATCCATTACCTGCGATCTATTCTGTTGAGCTGATTAAAATATCAGACCAGATGCTATGATCTATAAGGTTAACTGGATGAATTATGCCCTCCAGATTCGACCGGGATAGCTCAGTTGGTAGAGCGTGGCGGCTTCAGCCAAGTGATCCCAGGTTCGAATCCTGGCCCGGACATTTTTCGTCCAGTTGGAAAATTACAACTTGTGTGATTTCTATACCAATTTGAAATAATTGTGTTAAAATTAATCTAGTTTTATTTACTTTAGCTTTATTTATTTAGTTTAGTTTTATTTACAGTATCTTTATTTACTTAGTTTAGTTTTATTTACTTGTATCTTTATTTAGTTTTGTTTACTTCAGCTTTATTTAGAGTTCTTTTTTTTTTTTTGAGGTTCTATTTATATTAATAACAAAATCCAACAGCAATCACGAATTTCTTCGAAAACTTTTCTTTGCATTTATGAATCCATTTTGTTGTGTGTTTTTTTCCATTGATTGATTTTTTTTTAAATGTACTGTTTTTGTTACTGTCACTCAATCCAATGGTACCAAAAATTTTCATTCACACTGAAAAAAATATAATTTTAATAATTGGTTTATTTTAAAAATTGATTGTACATGCTGGACTGGTAATCTTGATCTAGAAAAGGCACAGCTGCCAATCTTACGTGTTTTCTTCAGGTAAAAAATAAAAATAAACATATTTTGAAATAGAAAAGTTATTTAATAAACTGTATCTTGTATCTATGAGCTACTTATTTGATTCAAAGTATTCAAAAGTGAGTAAATCGATGTACTCATATCGAATTGAGTACGTTTGGATCAAAAACGAACCTATGCTATCTCAATTTTAAAACATCCCGTGTTATCAAACCCAAACGAAACGATAACTTTGTAGTATTTTGTAATGGTTAACTTCATTCATGACGGCATAAAAAAAATGTTCATTAATAGAAAAACAATGCAATATACCCTGTAAATCAGGGAATAATAGTACATTTTTATTCATCGGTAGGAACTGTATCTTGCGTCTCCTTTTTAATGCGTAAGATTATACATTGCGTTGTTGTTGGGAGTGCTTGGTATACTCATTCGCGGTCGGTCATGTCTGTGTATTGAGTGACATGAATTTGTTCGTGAAAAGAAAATAAGAAGAATGGGATTTTCAATGTGTTTATATTTGAACACAGCCATGGAGTCAAAAATGAAAAAATGTGTTTCTCAATTTTGAGTGCATTTGAATCGAAGCTATTTTGAATATGTGACATATTTAAAATTGAATATTTTTTACTCAATTTTGAGAACCCATTTTTTTTTTTTCAGTGTAGAACCATCTAGGTGTTTGTTAAAGAATACGTTACAATTAGACTATTCATCACGCGTAATTTTTGTACCAAATGCTCAATTTGGCATCACAATCTAAATTTGTTTTTCGCGACTCGTGTAATATTTTCACCAAAAGCAACACTGTAGCTTCCTTTTTGAAATTGCACAAATTTACAAATAACAAACACAGTTCATCTAATAATTGACGTTATCGACATAAAGTTTTATTTGGAACGTTAAAACAACGTTCTTTTCTTTCGCACTTTCATTGTATATTGTATGTGACATACCTTGGATTCTTAGTTTCCTATATTTTATGTCTCCAGTAAGATCATAGTGATATAAACATTTAACAAGTTCCAGATAGTACATTTGTTACTAATTTACTGCAAGTGAAATAATATATATTTTTTAAATTCTTAATAGAATTATTTTCAACAATTCAAACATCACAAACACAATTGAAACAAACATCAAAGCACATTTGACAAACCATGTGTCTAATATACTTTGTCTCATCAACTATTTTTAACGGCTAAATATTAGGTTAAGTAAAATTATGCTGCTGATTTAAGCTTTATGAAATTAATATTACGTTCTATTTTTTTTTCTGCTGTTTTATAATCCTTACGTATTGGGTTGATAAATAAGTTTGTTCGGTTTTTCGTGGGATGATATTTCATTCCGTTTCCGTCTGCCCCTTTTTTGGCACCACCGCGCAACTCGACTGTGCGATGGAAAAATTGTTTCATAGAATCTATCAGTGAATGTTTTGTTTCCCAAATACTTCTACTTCTTGCGCGTCCTAGCTATGAAAATGGACTCAAAAACGTGCTTTATTGTCATATTTTGTTGTACTATATAAAAAAGGCAAACGGGCAAAGGAGGCTCAAAGAAAGATATGCAGTGTAAACGAGAATGATGCCATAACAGAACGCGTGTGTCAAAAGTAGTTTACCAAATTTTGTTCTGGAGATTTTAACATCAATGATTCGCCACGATATGGTCGCTCGACCAAAATTGATTCGAGTGATTTCAAGGCAATTGTTGATGCGAATACATCCCACACTGTACGGGAGATGGGTACAGCGTTTAATAGTTTCTATACAAGCGTAGAAAACTATTTGCGCCAACTAAGATACGTTTTCCGTGTTATTATTTGAAAATCGCATAAATTGACCGAAGCGAATAGGATAAATCGCATTTGAATTTGCGATTTACTGCTGAAACGTCAAAAGAACGAGACTTTTTTTAACGAATGGTGATGGATGATGAAAAATGGATCATCTATACTTATAAAGGAGTAGCTTGATTTTCTCATAATCAACGCCGAGCCTCAACCATTTGTCCTAGAACAATGAAATTTGGAAGACATGCTCTTTAAACAATGTAGGCGCGTACTAAGAAAGGATTTTCGAAACTTCACAGCATAAGGGGGTCAAATGGGGGGTCGAAAATTTTAGATAATTTCGTCTTTCCGGCATATCTCAGCAGGAGTTTTATGTAGGAGCCTGAAATTTGGGATAACAATTCTACTAATGAATAGTTAAACATGTATTTCAGGCGATTTTAGATATTCAACCACTAAGTGGGTTAAATGGGGGTCGAAAACTTTGGTGATTTCACATTTTCATACATGTCTCATCAGCAATTTTAGGTAAGAGCGTGAGCTTCAAGAAAACAAATCTATTAAAAAAATAATTAAACACGTATTTCAGCGATTTTAGAAATTCAACCACTAAGGGGGTTAAATGGGAGTCTAAAGTTTCAGGTCCTTTTGCCTTTTCACCATATCTCAACAACAGTTTTAGTTAAAACCGCGAAATTCAAGATAACAAATGTACTAAAAGTTAGTTAAACATATATTTCAGCGATTTTTAAAATTCAACCACTAAGGGGGTTAAATGGGGGTCGAAAGTTTTTAGTCATTTCGCGTTTTCGCCATATTTCAGCAACAGTTTTAGATAGGAACGTGAAATTCAGGATAACAAATCTACTAAAAAAATAATTAACACATAATTCAGCGATTTTAGAAAATCGTCAATTAAGGGGGTTAAATGGGGGGGGGGGGGGGGGGTCGAACGTTTTAGGTCATTTTGCCTGTTCGCTATATCTCAGCAGCATTTTCAGTTAGGATCTCGGAATTCGAGATAACAAATCTACAAAAAATATAGATAAACATATATTTCAGCAATTTTAGAAATTCAGCAACTAAGGGGGGTTAAACAGGAGGTAAAATATTTTAGGTCATTATGTCATATCTCAGTAGAAATTATAGGTAGAATCATGAAACTCAGGATACCAAGTCTACTGAAAAAATAATTTAACATGTATTTCAGCGATTTGAGAAATTCAGACACAAAGGGGGGTTAAATGGGGGTCGAATGTTTTACGCCATTTTGCCATATCTCAGTAGAAGTTATAGTGAGGAGCGTGAATTTCGGGATAACAAATCTACTAAAGAATAGTTAAACATGCATTTTAGGCGATTTTAGAAATTCAACTATTAAGGAAGTTAAATGGGGGGGGGGGGGGTCGATAATTTTCGATGATTTCACCTTTTCACCATATCTCATCAGTAGTTTCGGACAAGAGCGTGAAATTCAGGATAACAAATCTGCTATAAAAATAATTAAACACATATTTCAGCAATTTTAGAAATTCACCCATTAAGGGGGCTAAATGGGGGTCGAAAATTTTAGGTCATTTTGAATGTTCGCCATATCTTAGCAGCATTTTTAGTTATGAACTTGAAATCACAGATTCAGGATAACAAATCTACTAACAAATAGTTGAACATGTATTTCCTCGATTTTAGAAATTCAGCCACTAAAGAGGGTTAAATGGGGGGTCGAACTTCTTATGTTATTTTGTGATATCTCAGTAATAGGTAGGTGCGTGAAATTTAGGATAACAAATGTACTAAAAAATAGTTAAATATGTATTTCATCAATGTTAGATTATAATCCATGAAGGGGATCACACTGTGTGTCGAAAGTTTTAGGTAATTGTGCCATATCTCAGCAGCAGTTTTAAGTAAGAATGTGAAACTCCGCTTTACAAATCTACAAAAAAAGCAGTTAATCATGCATTTCAGCGATTTTCGAGCTAGCGAGTTTGTGGGCATCATCGGCTGTGAACCCGATTGCAAAACATTAGACGAAAAAGAGAACTACTGCTGATTTTGTATTATATACTAGCCGGTCGCATCCGAGTAGGTCCCAGATACAAAGTACCACTTGGGCCCCACCTCTGGATAATCACGAGTAGGGCCCAGTAGTATTTTGTCAAGGGGCTCATGAAAAAAAAAAATTTTTTTCATGAATTTCATTTATATCATCATATATAATTTTCATTTTCATCATATTTTTCCCGAAATCTTTATTTAAGTGCTTTTTAATATTCTTATTAGTTATTTTCGTATACTTTTAATTTAAAGTATTTTATTTATATTTTTCTGGTTGCATGTAAAATGCACTTTCTGGGCCCCAAGCGAAGTCAGGGTGGTACGCTGCACTTTGTATCTGGGCCCCACTCGGAAACGACCGGCTAGACGGGCGAAGACAGGCTAGTCTACGATAATGTAGTGCGAAAAAGATCATGGGGGCAAAGCAACGAGCCGCCACTAATGACTTCAAAGGCAGGATTGCATCGTAAGAACATTATGCTTTCCGTGTCGTGAGATTTCAAGGATGTGCTTCATTACGAGTTTTACCATTTATGAAAAACGTATACTGCTCGCAGCTAAATAAACTGAACAATGCTTTACGCCAAAAATGGCCACAATTGGTCATTCATAAAGGTGTTGTGTTCAACCTCGCCATTAACCAGCCAACAGAAATTTTTCAGTCTTGACTGAAATTTTTTGCATCACCCTCCATGTTTACCGATCTTTGTGTCATCCGATCAGCACATACTCCAATCGCTGCAAAATTAGGTGAATAGAAAAACCTTCATTGACTTGAGGGATGTAAAAATGCACCTGGATAAGTTTTTCGCTGAGAAGTTACAGTCGTTTTATAAACGTGGCATTATGTAGTAGGTGGAAAGATAGCAAAATGTCATCGATAACAACGGTCAATATTTAATTCATTCAAATATACGTAAGTGTGTATTAATCATTGCGTTAGTTAACTTTAAAATCGAACTAACATGTTTGCCAACTCAATGTTATTATTCTGACCATAAAACGTGTTGTATATTTTTAAAAAATTATCAGGAGGTCAGAACTTTTCCAAAGTTATATCAAGAAAATTGAAAACTTTTTAACACAGACAGACTTGCAATTTATTGCAACATTAAAAATGATGAATTTAATAAGCTTCTTTTTCATACGAAAGTGTTTATGTACAAAGATAGCAAAGAATATGTTAAGCTTCTGGAAGCTATTCACTTTCTCTCCATATATCTGACTCAGTTAATTGTGACATAATAGCTAACAAAACTTAAGATTATCCTTTGAAACTTAATTTGACAGTAGCTTTAAAAAGCATTAAATTTAAAATAAATAATTTGTCATGATAAAAATAAATAAAATCAACTTTATAGACTGATTAAGTTGTATAAACTACGGTTTGTGATGGTCAACGAACACGATTTGTCATAGTCTGTGGACACATTATCTTTATGAAAAATAATCCTTTGTTATTTAATTAACTGCATATATTTTTTATTATAGTATGTCACATGTCACACCGTATTAAGTGATAAAGATTGCATAGGAGGGAAAAGTTTTTTTTTTAATCTAATAAAAAGAAAAACTACTCAAAATTACCCAATTAGCTTATTATTATATTAGTTTTAATATCTCTAAATAAGTTATTTGCATATTTTTATTTTCCTTTTAACGCATATTTTGTAAATATAAAGGTATTCATTCAAAACTTATTAAGGACAAAATCTTGCTCAGTTAATTAAGGCTCACTCCGTATATTGATTGATCATTTTATAATCCATTAATAAATAATATTCTCATTTGCATAAAACTGCATATACAAGAGATATCCATTAATGTGAAAAGAATGTCATTTTAATAGGAATAATAATACAGAGAAATAGTTTAACCCTATCAAAACAAAATTCAAACGAAAAGTAAACAGAAGATCCGCGTACACTTTTTTTAATGTTCTGTCAGATTTAATCTTTTGGATGGAAATAAAAGTTACTTTTATTTGGATAAAGATTCTGTCAGAAATTCTTTGGAAAGAGAAAGGGAATTTTGAATGAAAGAGCAACAATAAAATAATGAGATGGTTTAGTACAAATATTTGTTCTTTGTGTAAAAAAAACTGAGATCATCTAAATAGAAAATGGTAGTTAATTGCTAAGACAATAGTGAGTGCACACAATAAGTTGATAAAGGAAATATTGATTATTTTCTATTCTAAATTTCATAGGCAAATTTTAGTACTGTTAATAAAAAATAAAATACAGATTTCTTTTTTCTTTTAGTAACATTCTCAATGATATTATTGTACGATCAAAAGTCGTCGGTGTAACTTATTATTCGTGTTTTGATAATTTTCAGAACTCGTTCACATTTTTTTTTCTTTTTCTTATTTAACCCACTGACATGCTATTCCAAATGCTAGAGTTAACTAATTAGATTTTGTTTCATAAAACCATTTAGAAATAAATCGGGCTAGAATGTTTTTTTCAAGTGACTTTGCAAAGCATCTATAATGCACTTGTTTTATTTTTATCATTATATATTTTTTTTTATTCTATAACCAATATCTCAATTTAGATCAATAAATGTTCTAAAAACAATTACAAAAAATTGGAACAGATATTGAAAAGGAAAAAAAAGGGTACGTTAGGTAGTTTAATGAATACTTTTAGAATCAGTGTTACACGATGAATCTGTTGCTAACATTATTTGAATTTGTCTATAGATTTTCTTTAATGATTAGCCAAATTGCTAAGGTTAATCAAAATCCAGTGAGAGTCAGGGAGAGAGCCCCATCGTGCATAGGGGCTATAAGCGTAATCTGTACTAAGCCTTAGAATTTCTGTCAATGATTCTGCACACGATACTTATTAACTTTTAACGTACAACAAATCGCAATTTATAATTAATTTTGTTAAATTTATAATTAATTTGTTATGAAACTTTTTGTTTCAAATAGGACGATCCAATGCTTTCAATTCTGAAATACAAGAAATACCCAGAATATTGAAACATGGACCTACTCAAAACTGAGCACATAGAGGTCAGTTCATACTCATTTTTGGAAACATGGACATACTCAGAAAGGATTAGGATCAGTTCAAACTCATTTTTGAAACACGGACATACTCAAAAATGAGCACATAGAAGTCAGTTCATACTCATTTTTGAAACATAGACATACTCAAATAGGAGCACATGATGTTTTATTCTTGAGTGTGTGCATCTTTTCAGAAATGAGTATATTACATGTTTCAAACTTGATTTTGATTCGGAGCCATTTTGACTACGCAGCATACTCAGATTTGTCTATTTTTTGCTCGGATTTGAAAATGTCGTTTTTAGAGTGTATGAACTCAATAGATTATGTTTGAGACATTCTAAGCAGACACTTTTCTAGTGGTCTTTCGATCTTACAAACGGTTGAACACCTGAAAATGATTCTGTTTTGGGGAAAAGAATACTTGAATTCATCTATAATATCTAGACAGACTTCACGTTTTGAAGCAATTGAACATTGCTTCCCGACAGGGAAAATCATACCCTCTATTAAAAGTGGTTTTCATTCCAAAAATTCCGATTTTATTTTCTTTTTATGTGACCAACAAGTTGTGTATTGGTCATTTCTAAATAAACAAGAAAGAAAAGTCGTACGTCAACCATAGATTATGAAAGATATTCCAACACATTCAGAACAATCGGTAACAAAACTTCACCGTTTAATAAGGTGAAAGATAATGTCTAAGTATACAATTTGGAAAACGCATAACACATTTCAAAACTCAATTTCAGAAATCGCCATCGGTAGTAGTTAAAATATCCGAATTCTTTTGTGCAACATATGATTTATATATTTGTATATTTACTATTTAATATGCAAAAATTTAGTACATTTAAGAAAAACATAGCGCAGTTGAAAATTTTACTACAGTAATTTTCGTCAATAAGCGGAAATGTTCTGGAAGTCTTTTGTGCAGCCCTGTATATGATTTATAGAATATATACACGCCAAGTAATATGCAAAAAATTAGTTAAATTTGAAAACGCATACTGCAATTGAAAACATACCCCCAGCAACTATTGCTCATAGATAGTACTAAGTAACTCAATTCTTTTGTGTGTTCATGCAAAGATAAAAGATAAATGTCATGCACACAATAGTCTATAGTAAGCATCTCGTAGTGCGTCTCAGTGATGTATATCAATTTCAATATGTTTGAAATAATGTAACATCATTAAAATGGAATGCAAACGAAAATTTTTCCATGCACTATAATGTAACGGAATTGTAAATGCCCCTGTAAATAAACTATAAATCCTAAACCCTCCATTTTTATACCGACATACTAAATCTCTATAACATATATCAATTAAATGGCAATCCGAGTATATTTTCGCGAATTAAAGCCCGGACAAGCAGACAGACGAACAGACAAGCCGAATTCATAAACACATTTCAACTATGTTGGAAAGTGCTAAAAATAATATAATTTTGATATTCAAAAAAAATAATAAAATGCATATATTTTTCTTTAATCCATGTGTTGACTTTTCTCTTATAGATTAACATATCTGTGGATAATGCATGAACCATTGAAACCCTTTTCTAATCTGCAATATATTTTCAAAACCTCAAAAGCATTTAATTGTTTTGAGAAGCGTATTTGCGTATGTTGAAAACTAGATTTCAAAATTGCAAAAATTGCAAAATTTCAAAATCCATGCCAGTTGTGCTTAGAAATTAATTCAGCGTCATAAAAAAGTTAACCTCCATCATATTAGTATCCCATTATATTAGTACTCGTTATGACAAAAAAAAATATAACTACATTTGTGGTAGTTGAAATTAAATAAAAGCCTATTTTGAATATTTCCCCTTAAAAATTTCTGGTTCATTCAATTCTATGAATAAGGAAGATTCATTGGATCGATAAACTAATTCACCAACGATCTAGACGGAAAATTAAATTCTTCGTCTTGGAGTTAAAGAAGTTCCTTTCGAGGGTCTAGAATTTGGAATTTAATTAGGTAGGTAATACATAAAAAGCTTCGAAGATTATTCAACCTTATTTCACAACAGGCGTCTATTCAATGTGCTGGAAAAGTACCGTGCAGTGAATTCAGTAATGATAACTGGAGACGGAAATTGGAAAATTCCTCTTATTCCAGTAAGAATTTTAATCACTTTGAAAAGTTTTCTTCGGATCTGGTGTATCTTATGGTTTATAATTTAAACACTTTAAATATTTTATACATTGTTGAAGAAATATTCCATTGAAATATAATAATGTAATTCAAATATCCCAATATAAAGAAGACTCTAAAGTAAGAATAAAGAATATATAGATATAATAATATACAACAAATGGTGTAGAGGAAAACACTTTCGTTTTCATTCTAGATCCTACATCTTTGAAAATTAGTTGAGGAAAAAAGTCATGATAGCGTATCTTGATATGTTTCACATCAGCTTAGAAAAAGAAAATTCAGTTTAAAAAGCGTTTTCTATTTATAAAAAGAAAATTTCCGAAAGTCTGCAAATTTTGAGTTTTGAAAATGGGGTCTAAATACCAACTGTTAAAAAGTAATCTGAAATTCACGGATATTTCTTTTCCCGAATTTCGCATAAAAAGTCTCTTTTTACGACAAAAGGGCATTTTCCGTTAACAAACAAAAAATTTGATCATATTTCCTGAAAACAACGGAACCGACACGCGACGGAGACTGAAGGGGACAACAGAGCTATTCCGTTATCTGCAGCATATTTATTTTCAATGTTTAAAAAACTGATATGTTACTGCACGGAAATGAAAAAACTCAACGAAAGAATCCTCGCTCTTTTGTGAGATGTGTATCGTACTGCTGCATTGCAACTGTATTGCTTTTTGTCATCTTCTTTTGTTATATTATTTGACGGTAATCCGCACGATCTCGTAAAGACAAGTTTGCTGTTTGTTCACCGTATGGATTCCCTTTAGATCTGAAGTAAGTGTTTGGTTTTATTTTTTAAATCATATTTTTAAACTGAATATAAGTAATATTGTTGTTCTAATTTTGATTATGTTGTCTTAACTCTTTATAATGGAAAGTTACCGCTTCTTCAAAAGAAGTTTTTCCTTTTTTTTGTCTCCCAAAACGGAAAATGTACTAACGAAACGGAAAAGTCCGGCAACTTTGCTGCCAGTAGCTTTACAGTGAATTCACGAAATTATTTTAAACAGTACGGCTACCTCATTTTTTTCCAAAAGAATCAAACAAATAGTCTTAATTTTTCTAATTAAGAGAGAATAATATTGTTTTAATAAATTTTATTGATTAATAACATTTAACATGTACATAAAGAACATGGGATTTTTAATAAATAGGCATTTTTGTCAAATTTTAAAAATCTTGATGACTATCTCTGACAATCTTATTTCCTTGAAGGTGCGCAAAAACCTACATAAAAACATTTAAAAGCACATTAAAGTCCTTTTAAAATCAAAACGTTTTCAACCAAACTTACTCGGTCATCATCAGTGAAAAACCTCACTGATGATGACCGAGTAAGTTCGGCTGAAAACGTTTTGATTTTAAAAGGACTTTAATGTGCTTTTAAATGTTTTTATGTATGTTTTTACGCACCTTCAAGCAATATATTTACATTTATCTGTATCTTTATGAATTTCAATTATTAAACAAGGCGAATTTACACTGAAATTTTAACTTTTTATTGAATCTTATTTCCATTCAGTGTTAACGTGTTAAACAAGAAAATGTTTGCTACTTAATATGTGGATTACTTTATATACAAAAATCACCAACGTAGTAATCCCTCTCTGCGTCGGTGCAGTGACTATGAGCGCACATACCGCATTCTAAGCATCGAGCTCAGAGTTTTTCTCGCTTGTCCGCACAGAAAGAACCTTCGCAGAAGATACAAATTGCATCATCTTCTCCTGTCGAATATCTTCCTTTTTTACCTTTTTAAAATCCAATCTATGTCTCTTTCGCCTGTATTTTCTTAGATTTTCCTTCATCATTTTCCTTGTTTCTCTTCCCATTTATTGCAAACGGTTTTAACCAACATTGTAACCATTGCCACATTGTAACAGTAAAATGACCCAACAAATCTATACAGTATCCGAGACACCATGCATTAAGGGGTCTCAGGACTCTTAATCCTTCAAAATTTTTGAATTTTAAATTTTTTATATATTAAACTCCAATCTTTCCTGAACATTTTAGTGTAAATGTTTTCTTGAAATTCCCATTAGAACAGACGTTATGGCTTTTAGAATTATACCCACTCAAAGCTGAAGCATACTCAAAGCTGAAGCAAAACATAATTTTTCTCAAAATGATGTTTTTAGGCACAATGCGCATGATATCTCAAAAACTTATCAATATTTTTTAATGAAATTTTCCAAAAATATGTGTCATGTTAGTCTACATAAATTGAACCTAAAATTCATTTTTATTATTAAAAAATATATATATATTTTAAGTGGTTACAATGTTGAAAATTTTAAAAAAATGTATTAGCTCAATACAACTTTGCATTAAAAATATAAAAATGCTTTAAATACAAATTTATTGAGGTTCAGTGTAATTATTACAATAT
This sequence comes from Maratus michaelseni, assembly GCA_963931845.1. NCBI lineage: Eukaryota > Metazoa > Arthropoda > Arachnida > Araneae > Salticidae > Maratus > Maratus michaelseni. The sequence continues at coordinate 386,935,074 of OZ007587.1, read as the reverse complement.
GAAGTATAATTAGACTCCAAAATTTTTATTCTAGATGCAAAAATTATTTTGTAATCGTACGTGTAAACTGTCATGTCAATTTTCTGCTCGACAAATGTCTGACAGTTTGAAGCCCCCTATAAATATTAGTTCTGCATCTTGTAACTTTTTAAATATGTGAATGAAAGAACACGCTTATATCTTTTCATCCCAATAAAATTTTTTAAATCATATACATTTGAAGATATTAAATGTTAAACATGGTCGTTTTTTTTTCTTTTTTTCCAATTTTAAGAGTCCTCCCTTAATTTATTTACGGAGCAAACCTAGAGAGGTCTAAATACCGACTAGCCGGTAATTAGACCACTCTGGGTGGCCGGTATTAGGACCACTTCTATGTTTGAGTTAAAACCGCTATTATTCCTTAATATAGTAAAATACCAATAATGAGCTTGCGGCATTTGGGAGTTAAATATGTCTGGAAAACAATTTAATCTTCAATTCAGGCCCATATATGATCAGTATTTTTTTTAATGAGAAACACTTGCTTAAAAAACTTTTGCTATCTCAGATTTCGTCATGAAGATACTTTTACTCTTACTGTTTGTAAATTACACAGACTTCAGCGATGTACTTCTCGTGACTTTCTTTTCTCAATGAAAGGTACAAACTCTGCATACAGCCGGTAGGCTGCGCTGCGCTCAGTTCTCAGGACACCTACTAGCCGATGTTTGGACTTTCTCCTCTATATTTTAATATATTTCAATTTTATTCTTTCACTTTTAATAAAATAACTGGATAGTACTTGTCAAAATTTGAAGCAAAAAAAAATAATAATAAATAAATAAAATAAATGTTACACAGAAAAAACTTCACTACATCATTACAATGCCAGATTCTTTTACAGACTATTTTTCAGCAATAGTTATAAGAATTAAAAATCTCTTCTTTTATAACCGAGCTGCGTACCGGCTGCATATTAACAGTCTTTACACGGATATAGACAGTAAAACATTTTCTAGAAAATTCAGTTTACAGATTAAAAAAAAGTAATTCCTAAGTTTTAATTTCTTAAAAATTTTACCAATAAATAAATTTTTGAAGTTAAAATTTTATTAGTATTCTGAAATCTAAACATTTAATTGCATTACAATACCAATAGATGGCACTATAGTTTTTATATAAATATTTTTCCTTCTTTCAGATTTTTTTTCCCAATGGAAAATAATTACTTACTTTTCTTAGTGTATATGCATTATCGATCAATTGTAATAAAACATATACCAAAAAATGTAGATCATTTCAATTTATTTAATCGATAATTACATGCCAAAACTTTTAATTTATAATTCTAAATATAAAATCATTAACTAAAAAATATGATGGTCATGGTAAATTTTACTTCATAATAATGAAGAAAAAAAACAAAGTCTATAACATTTCCTTCTGAAGTTAAAATTTTATTACTTTTCTCAAATCTAAACATTTAACAGCATTGCAATACCAATAGATGGCACTGCAGTTTTTATACATTTTTTTCTTTCTTTCTTTCAGTTTTTTTTTATGCCAAAGCTTTTAATTTATAATTTTAAATCTAGATAGCATGAGTTCGAATCCCACGTCTTCTTTTTATTCCCAACTTTTCTTCTTTATCGGTTTTGATATTAATATGAATTACATTTATTTCTATTAACGAAATAAAATACATACTTAAATACGATAAAATGTGCTTAAAATTTTACATTAAAGCGCCTGTTAATATTTAAAGATTCATTTAAGTGCAATATTATCTTCTTTTTTTGAGCAAATCATATTTAAGGATGTAAAGGAGCAGGAATCTAAGCATGGTCACGTATGTCTGTCGAAGTTTTGACCACCTTTTGTTCAAAACTGGTTTCTCACTCTAATTAACAAAAGAAAACCACCCTAAAATGATCACTGCGCATGTTCAGATCAGCCAGAATCGGTCTTAAGAAATTGGCTTTGCGTTTTAAATATATATATACTAGCCGACCCTGCGCAGAGTATCTGCACTCTAGTGCCTACTCTTTTAAATACTATATGCATATTAGAATGCACGAATTTCAGCATTATATGTATAAATATCATCCATAAAAACTTCTCCACTTAGGACTGGGAACTTTGAAATAAAAAATATATACACATCTTAATATATGGACACCATTTAGAAATATGAAAACAGAGGTATTTTTTCAGCATCGTGCATATAAAAAACATTTGCATCCACACAATAGTTGCTGGATACTCTTTAAAATTAAAAAAGTGTATACACATTATATTGAAAATATCTACACCATTCACAATTAGGAAAATGTTTTTATCCTTTTTTTTTAATTTTCTGCGTCGAAAACGTCTTTATATACACAATTGTAAATTTCAGAGCTCGGAGATATTATTATTAATTTTAATTGACAAATTGTTCGTCACTCTTATAGTATGGCTCGTCTTTTAAGCTTTTAGGGTGTCACCGTTGAAAAATCAATGTTACTGAAAAGTTGCTGCACTGGATCTTGTATATCTGAATAGTAAACTGGCGGAAACTCAATAGTTTTCCCACTTTGACATTCGCCAAGCTGTAACAGCGAACTTGCTCTCTGTTTGAAAGGCATGCATATTTGCTGTGAGTTACATAATGTAAAATATTCTCTTCTTTATGCAACTTGAAACTGTTAGTGTTCTTGAACCTCTAAAAATGACAGGTAGGACTGACTTGACGGAAATCTCCACCCAATAAGATTATTTTATTAATTTATTATTAATTATTTGTTATTAGTCAATCTATATTTTTAATAACAAATACGTGCATTCGTAACATTGACGTCATAACGATGCGGACAACAATGAGGTTAAACTGCATAAGGTACAACAATGGAGTCAATGTTTTATTTAATAACAAAATGGCGCGTTTCTTGGTTTGATTTCGCACTTTATTTTCTTTCCTTTTTAGAAAGTAGTTAAGTTTTTTTTTAAATAAATAAGAAAAATTGCCGGCCAATTTTTACAAAAATTGTATTTTCGGATGCAAAAAATTTTTCTACATATGTGTGGTGACTTTTAAATCGATATCTCAAATACTTTTCTTAATATTCGCAAATTAGTGAAAACAAACCTCTCGTTGCCATCGGCAAATGATAAATAATCGCGATTTCTGTGCCACGTACGATAGCCTAATATATATATAGATAGAATGTATATAGTTTTAAAAATATATAGACGGTATATTTACATGCATGCATATAAATATTTTTTGCAATATCCTTCAATTATTAATTTTGCTCCATTGTTTTATATATATATAAAAAAAATCGACTCCTTTGGCTTAATTGTCTTTTTAAATAAGATTAAGACCACATCCAAAGTAAATAGTTTTCATCCAACTTATCGATTAAACAGCAGTTTAAGCCAATTTTTAGTAAAGTACCTTTCAAAATATAAATAATAATTTAAACTTTCATAATATATTAGATCTAATTATTATAACCCAATGCAAATGAATATTTAACTAATAAAGAAAATCATTTTCCAAGTTGGCTAATCATTATTTATTTAAGCATGCTGGAAAACCAATTTTCAAATTTTTTAATGTAAACAGTAATGTTATCAGTTTGAATATTCCCGCTCGTTATCATTAGAAATTAATTCAGCATGACAAAAATGTTAATATCATTTATATTAGCACTCCTGTCATCTATCATGACGTACAATGAATTCATAATCCCTTTTGAGATAGTCACAATATTTTTTCAAAGATTTATTTTACTTTCTGTCCTTAAAAATTCTCGTTTATTCTTCCTATGATTATGAAAGATTTACTGGATCGATAAACGAATTCGCCAACGATCTAGACGGAAAATTAAATTCTTCGACTTAAACTCAAAAAATTTCATTTCGAGGATCTAGAATTTGGAATTTAATTAAGAGGACAATACATATGGTTTATAATTTAAACAATTTAAACTTTGGATACTTTGTTGAAGGAATATTTCATTGAAAGATAATAATGGGATTCGATAAAATGTAAAAATTACCGTTTTAATTTTTTTTAGTTTTAATAAAATACTTTATATATACATATTACAAAATTCAAAATTTCGTACGCTATTAAATTTAATCCATAAATATTTTCTATTCTAAATTCATCCTACAACCATAGTTTGTTAAATTATTTCCCATCTTAAATAATATTCCTTTTATTTTATTTATCTAAATCTCTTTCTATTTAAAATGCGTAATTTAATATTTTATTCTCCCTCAAAATATCCTAAAAAACACCTCGTAATTATTTTCCTTCAAAAACTTTTTTTATTTCTCAAGTTAAATTCGTTCTATTTAAAAATTATCCTCTTTACCATTTTCTATTTTCTATTTTCCTGTTTTTTTGTTGTTGTTTTTGTTTTTTTTTTAGCTCAAATTTGCGCCGTTTTTTCTTCAGTGCGTTTTTACCTCAAAATGCTGTTTCTTTCAGTAAAGTGTTCCAACGCATCCTAGCTCTCTCATTGGTTGGTTAATAATACTGCAATGCCGTAATTAGCTTTTCGCACGCTAGTATAAAACATGAAACTTGAGTTCTGGAGCTAGAAATTTGGTGATATTGTATTGTCTAAATAATCCATTGATGCCTTTAAGAGAGCCTATACCAATTCTTTTCAATATGCGTCGTAACATCTTATTAAACGTCAATTACTAAAAGCTTTCTATGATATCTAGTGGAGTGGAGACTTTTCATCATTATATAACAGTAGAACTCCAATTATCCGAATCAATTGGGACCAGACCCCATTCGGATAATCGGATTTTTTTCTGAAAAAATGGTCTGTTTTAATTAATTACTGTATGGTTTTTTTTTTAAATATGGGAGAAAAAAATTATTTTTAAAGAAAAACCAAGTTTTTGAGCTAAGATCTTAGCTTTTTCACAAAGAATATCGCACCCGAAATTGGGTTTCCCGTAAAACGTTGCTGCAAAAAACACTTGAAAACGGCATCTTCTAAATCATTGTTTGCTGCTGCCTTCATTGATTTTCTTGAAGAACTTCCATCTTCGTTTTCAAGCACTGACACGAAGTTTAAAAGTGTAGGTCAGTGGGTTTGCTCCTTTTAATGTCTGAAATCGTTGATTGTCCAACACCGTACATCTCAGCCAACTGTTTACCCGTAACGCCTTTATCAGATTGCTGTATAATGTTTAGTTTATCCGCTAACGATAACACAACACGTTTTCTTTTAGAAGCCATGATGAACGACGAAACGCACTCACAAACAAAACAACGCACCGACGCGAAAGAGTAACGTCAGAGTAATAGGTCAAGTTTTCAACGACCAGATCACGTCACACTAACTGACTAATCAGAACGAACAGTGACAGGTGGGTCGGGCCGGGTAACACGACAATGCTGTAGTCCGTCCTGTATACCATGTAATTAGGTCATAATGGTCTATTGGTCACATGGTATACAGGAGTTTCCGTGCTATTTCAAGATTCATCATGTAAATGCTATAGTTATAGCTCGGATGAATGAAATTAGCGCTGCAGTTCGCAGCCTTGTTTAACACATAAGAGAGATATGCCAGTCCAGGATATCGTCGGGATAGCTCAGTAGGGAGAGCGTTGGTACGGCAAACCAAAGATCCCAGGTTCGAGTCTTGGTCCCAGCATATTTTCGCTCTGTTGGAAAAAATCTCAACTATGATACTCCAACCATTGGTTAAAGTTATTGTTCAGGTGTTGCCATCGTGAGTATGACGTCAGCGTTAATCACGGACATGTTTTTGTTTTATAATATAGATTCTTGAGATAGGCGTGATATTTTTTTACTTTAAAAACTTTTTCTTAAAAATCCTGGTTCGTCCCTTCTTTACATAAGGAAGATTTACTGGATCGATAAAATAATTTCCCTACAATCTAGACGTAAAATTAAATTGATCGGCTTACTCTAAAAAAAGTCATTTCATTTCAGGGAGCTAGAATTTGGAATTTAATTAAGCGGACAATAGATTTAAAAAAAACTTCGAATATTATTTATATACTAATTTGACACCAGACGTTCAGTGATTGTGCAGGAAACGCACCATGCAATGGACTCAGTAATGATAACAACAAACGAAAATTTAAAAATTTCTCCTATTTCAGCTATAAAAGAAGAATTTTAATCGCGTTACTTAAATATTCTTCGAAATGAGTATAGCTCTGATGGTTTAGAATTTTAAAGCTTCAAACTTTCTTAGGCATTATCGGAACATATACAAAGAATTTTTCAATAAATGATAATAACGTATTTCGAATATTGCAGTCACAAAGAAAGTTTAAATTGATTAATATAATATGTATATTAAAAAAAAGTTGTAATTTTTATTTTAATACTTATCGTATATCCCGGCGTATAACGAATTTTTGAAACAAGAAAATTGCCCAAATTTTACAGATGCACGTTTTACACCGGGTATAAAAATGAAAGCTTAAAAATGAAGCGTAAGAATAGAGATTTTTATATTAATTAATAAGAGAAGAAAACGTGATTATTTGAATAAACGAGAGCGCAATTCCAAACGTTTTTCAGATTGGCTTGATGAATTTGAAGTACTTTATTTAATAATCATAAAATAGAGTAGCGATAAACGCAACACTTTTTTACTTAACTTTTCAATCACCAGAAGTTTAAGCCAATTTATAAGAAAAGTCTTTAGAAATGTAAATTTAAATTTAAATTTTTATACCATAATAAAGCTAAATAATAATTATTTTTCTAATAAAGATCCCAATTTCATATTACAATCACACGAATATAAATTTTTAGCTAAGAAACAACGTCGCTTTCTAACTTTGTTAATCATATATTTTTGTATTACTGAGAAACCAACTTTCAAGACATTCAAATCAAAACAGCAATTTATCAGTTTGACAATTTTCGCCTGTTGTGATTAGATATTATTTCATTGTCATAAAAAAAGTTAATCTCCGTTACTTTGAATATATTTCCTTAAAAATTCTGGTACATTCCTGATTCCTTCTATGAATAAGGAAGATTCGTTGGATCAATAAACTATATAATAAAGAACAATAATAATAATTATTTTAATAAAGATACCAATTTTATATCACACCCACTCGAATAATTTTTTTTTTTTAAACTAAGAATAACAACGACGCTTTCTAAGTTTGTTAATTATATATTTTTGTATTAATGAAAAACCAAATTTCAAGGCATTCAAATCAAAACAGCATGTTATTAGTTTGAAAATTTCTGCCTGTTGTGATTATAATTATTTTAGTGTCATAAAAAAAAGTTAATCTGCGTTACTTTAAATATTTTTCCTTAAAAATTCCAGTTCATTATTTCTATCAATAAGGAAGATTCGTTGGATCAATAAACTAATAAATCTCAATAATAAATCTTCATTTAATAAAAATCCCAATTTTATATTACATTCACAAGAATATAATTTTTAACTAGGAAATAACTTCACTTTCAATGTTTGTTAATTATAGATTTTTGTATTACTTAAAAAACAACTTTCAGGTCATTTAAATCAAAATAGCATGTTATCAAATTTTCGTCTGTTGTGATTAGATATTATTTCAGTTTAATTTAAAAAAAAAAGTTAATCTCCGTTACTTTGAATATTTTTCCTTAGAAATTTTGGTCCATTTCTTCTATGAATAAGCAAGATTCGTAGGATCGATAAACTAATTCACCCACGATCTAGACGAAAAATTAAATTTTTCGGTTTAAAGTAAAAAACGTTCCTTTCAGAAAGTGCGGGAGTGTCTAGAATTTGGAATTTAATTAAGTGGACAATACATAAAAACTTCAAAGATTATTCAAACGTATTTGACACCAGACGTTCATTCACTGTGGAGAAAGAGCACTGTGCAATGAATTCGTTAATGATAACTGAAAACGAAATGAGAGAATTCTTTATATTCCGGTTTTCAAAGAAGAGTCTTAATCATTTTACTAAAGTTTTCTTCGCAATGGTCTTCTTTATGGTTTATAGTTTAAGCACTTCAAACTTTTTCATATATAGTTGAAAGAATTTTCCAATAAAAAATAATAAAGTAATTGCAACATTCCAGCCATAAAGAAAATTTAATTCATTACATACAAGAATTAATGTATCTTTTTAAAAATATTTTACAGTTTACCGATATATATATATATCTCTTCAAAAACAACTCGTTGTAAATGATCCCGCCAAGCCACAAACCTAAAACGTCAGTTATAAAAAGAAGTGATATCACATAAAAAGAAACGATATAGAAGTGCATACTTCGAGTCCCGTGTAAAAATCTATCACCACTCATAATGTTTCCAAAGAACTCGGAGTGAGGTACAGTATGTGAAAACTGCTTGGCGACCTGCAGGCTTTTATAATGTTCGCGTTTCCTGCAATTACATATGACTATATTATTTTTATTTATTTTTTATTTATTTTATTTATTTAATTATTTTGCTCCCATAAAATTGTAAAAAATTGAAGCTTCTGTGTTTGCATGTCTTTTTTATTTATGAGCTTGAAAAATTAATTTGTTGATTTTATTTACCATTATTTAAACTAGAAACACCATTCTTACGAAGAGGCTTTTTTAAGTAAACATATAAAAATTTTGAGTTTGTAATATATATATAATGATCAAAGGCATATTAGTAACAATGCACCTTATAATAAATGTTAACTAAATTGAGAAATATTGCAGTCATTCTAGCGTAAGCGGAATCGCATAGATCTGGGAAAAAATCCGTTTTGTCTGTTCTTTCGCATACAAAAATATTTATAAAAGTGATATAACAAAAAAATTTTTTTTTTTTCAAAATTGATATACTGCATATATTATAAAAGCCTGCAGATCGCCAAGCAGTTTTAACATACTGTACCTCACTCCGAGTCCTTTGGAAACATTATGAGTGGTGATAGATTTTTACACGGGACTCGAAGTATGCACTTCTATATCGTTTATTTTTATGTGATATCACTTCTTTTTATAACTGACGTTTTAGGTTTGTGGCTTGGCGGGATCATTTACAACGAGTTGTTTTTGATGAGATATCACTCCTTTTTGTAAGGTATTTAATTTCAATTACACAGATTCCATTTTTATTCAGAAAAGAAAAGATAAAAGAAAGATGAAAGGGGAAAAATAAAAAAAATTGTGATGCTATAAACAGAATTATGCATCAGAATTATACAATTTATTGAGTGACTTATTCCAATGTACATGTCGCTATCATAGCATCGTGGAAACTTTTATATTCATTTCCTTACATTGTATACATCAGATTATGTATGACATGTTTATTTTCCTTTTTCTTTTGTTTATATCACTCTTCCGTTTATATACATTCAAAAAACAAAAAAATAAAAAAATTTACAGTAGTTTACAAAGTAATTAAAATACTGCAGTTTCAGAAAAATGTGGAAAAATAAGAAGCACCTTTTTTTCGGTCAATTATAACAATGAGTTTATGGAGCATACTTTACCGATAATAATCAAATTTGTTTTTCTACGAACCATTGTAATTTACAGGGATTTTTATTCTAATATATTAAATATTATTCTTGAAAATTACTGAGCACCTTAAAAGTTTTTTTATTTGTTAAGTTTTTTAACACAACGTTTCGAGAATTGGAAAATATAAGATTCGCAACGTTTGCAAAAGTATAAAAACTATTAAAGTGATTTCAAAATAGAAAATGTTCGTAGGATGACATGTATTCCAAAATTTTGTGTGATTTTGTAAATATACCACAAAGACTAATGCGTTTACATAATGAACCGTTTAAAAAAATGTAAAATTTTATTAAAATTTTTGATCTGATAAATCATAAAGCTTTAAATTATATTTTAAAAAGGAGCGTGATTAAACCAAAAAGGATTATATTTACTAAATGCACAAAATACATAATTAATGTTTCTAGTCTGTCCATTCCAATTCGGGGATCCTAAAATATAGGTCCTCAATCCCCAGTAGTCCATGAATTAATTAGGACATATGTATGCAACTGTTAAAATGTTCCCAAAGTCGACAATATAAGTAATAAGTATAGCTCGGCAAATATGAAACACGGCATTTATTCATCATGACTTTGTTTCGTGAGGTGTTCGTTCTCCAAACATAATAATCTCTTGAAAGTGTTCGTTAACCGAACATGTGTTCGTTATCCGAACATAAAAATCTCACGCGAAAGTGTTCGTTAACCGATTTGTTCGTAAAACGAACAGTTCGTTACCGATCACCTATTGTATACGAAATATAGCATTTTTAATTTTTAGAATTTAAGAAATTATTTCCTTTTCATTGTGCTCTTAGGCCTGTTTTTAGAGCATTTTAAGTTCGTCATAGCCGGAGATTCGATGAACGGCAAATATTTAAACGCAAAACTTCTAATCTTGGGATAGCAACATTTTTACATTCTATTACTCAGCGCATGAATGTAAAGTTGGAATTTTTTAATCGCTTTTTCAATCAATTCCTGATACATTTATTAATAAACACCGTTTTTTTAATCGATGAAAATACTATATTTTAATAGATTTAGAGCTTAAGATCGACGAGCTTTCAGGCGGACAAAATGAACTCGTATTAAATTTTAAAGCAAGATAATAAAACCTTACAGAGATTGAAACAGTATAAAATCATTAAAATACATCTCACTCAGTAAATATACATCGGTTGTAATGTAATCAAGATCTTCTAAGAGACTCTGTAAACGAAACGTATATGGTTCAACAATACAAACAATAGAGAGTTTAAATGTATCGGATGTAGTAACATATTTGAATATCTTGTGTATATAGCCACTTTGACAAAAAATATGCTATTTACTATTGTTTTTCCTCTGTGTTGAGGAATCAAGTACTTCAACGTAAAAATTCGCTAATTACACAACTATTTAGTCTTATTAAAAAATCTTTTGAGTTACCCTGTAAACGAACAGTAAATTCTACAATTCTGTTTTACAATAGGAAGCTAACTTAGGTCGTTCGTAGTAACATATTTTAATATCCTGCGCATACGTTCTTTTTTAAAAGAGTTTAATAACATTTAATATTTCTTTGCTTCATCTTAAGTATAGGAATAAATCACTTTAAAGTGATATACATAAAAAAAACTAATTCATATTTTTACACGAAATATTAAACATTTGAACTACTCATAAAAACAATGCAATTGCTGCAAACCGCGTAAAAATCCGATAATTACACAATTATTTAGCCATATATCAAAAGATCTTTTGTGAAAACCTGTAAACGAACCTTAAATGTTACTATTTTTTTATAATAGGGAGCTTACTTGGGTCGACTATAATAACATATCTTAATATCATGTGTATACGACTATTTATAAAAGAGTTGGGTCATTTATTAGGGTTTCCTTCATCTCACGAAACCCTATTACCCCCGCTCCGTTGTCTGTCCGTCACAGAGCCATTCTCAAAAAGTATGTAACTTACAGAGTTGAAACTTAGTGTATAAATCTGAAGAGCTCAAAATATTAAAATTTGAAAAATTCGTATTATTTTAATAAATAGAGATAAAAAACCAAAATTCTAACAGCCTTTTCCTATTAAATTGAAACATTTTTCGTTATAGCAGATGCCAAAGATTTAAAATCCACAATGAAATTCTTTCTACAATAATTAATTTTCTATCAGATGATTTTCACGTGAAAAATGAAAATGAAATAAAAAGTTTCACCAATTGAAAAAAAAGATGAATATGAAATAAAATTGACTGACGTCATAGTCGTAATAAAACGGAAAATGTCTAAGATTTCTCAATAATACAAGGAGTATGATTATGTGTAAGTGGACAAAGCAGATTAATATCACGTCATTAGAGAATTAAAAAGAAAATCTGACATCATATAGGAAGTTTAACTAATTTTTCAAATGTTTGAGAATAATACAAAGCGAGTATCAATATAAATAATAGAGAATAGTAAATATATGAGTTTGAGAAACATATTGAATCGTGATAAAATCTAGATCCGATTATGGAAATATTCGCATATTTTAACATTTTGAAGGTGTACAATTTGTTTAATTTTGAAATTATTTTTTTAAATATTGCATTTAGTCCGTATGACGGATATTATTATGACAAAATATAATAGCGGGCTTGGACCACTATCCGGCTGGTTTAGATATTCGAAAAAAAGAAAAAATAGACCGGTAAATTTTTACTTTATAAAAAACATGACTTTTTTTGTTGTTGTTGCTAAATGAAATTTGTTTGAATTTATTAAAGAAATGATAAAGTGTTTTGAAAGGAATATTAAACGAAACCCTTTGAGCGATCTTCTATCACACTTACCCACTTATTATTTTTTTGCTCTATGTTAAGTATAGGAATCAATAACTTTAAACTGATATAAATCAAAAACTGATTAATATATTTTCATGAAACTTACAAAGGTTTGAACTACTCATAAAAACAATTCAAATGACGTAAACCACGTAAAAATCCGATAATTACACATTGCTGTAGCCCTGTCAACAATTTTTTGCTGTATGTTAAGTATAGGAATCAATAACTTTAAATTGATATAACTCAAAAACTAATTAATATTTTTACATGAAACTTACAAAGGTTTGAACTACTCATAAAAACAATTCGAATAACGTAAACCACGTAAAAATCCGATAATTACAGATTGCTGTAGTCCTGTCAACAGTTTTTGGTCTGTACAAGATTTAAAAAGTGCAAAAAACAGCACTTTTAAAATCGCATTTCCTGAAAACCTATTCGACAGATCTTGCTTTTCTTTTGTTTTCTTAGTCATTTGGCACGCCCCATTCCATAGAATCAAGAATTTTGTTTCTATCATAAATAGAACGCGAGATACAGATGTGTCAAAAACCCGTTTTGTCCCGTCCGCAAAATATAAACTAGACAGAGTTAAAAAAAAAAATTGTAAAATCGTTTGGCATCCATTGGCAGAAATTCCTTTCATTTACGGTTCAATGCATTGCTGTTTCTTATGCTTGGCGGGAAACTCTGTCGAGTTTCTATGATATATTTTTTTTAGCATATCGTCTGCCCTTGTCTCGAAAATTTCAGTGGTATTTGTTGTTGAATGACGTCATTTTAAAAAGTTCATGTATAAAAATTATTTATACTATGTGTGATTTCTAAAAAGATTTCTCGATGTATAATTCAAATTTAATAAAATTACTTTATTAATTGCTAATTAATTTCTGATAATATGAAAATATTGTATTGTCATCGGAAACACCCAGCTGTACATAACCTCTAGAATTATAGCACATAAGAAAGTGAGTCAATAACGGAATTCCATCTATACTACAAGAATCATGAGAATTTAAATAAAAACGTGTAAAATAGTTTATATTTTCATGAATAGAGGACGCTGTGCTGTCTCAAACTCTAACCTCTCAATTTGTTTTTTCTCTTTATTCTATTTAGCCATTGAAATGCAAAAGAAAGTTTAGAATTTGAAAATCTGAAATTATTTTAAATGTTTTACACAACACTTCAATTATTATAACTAGGGACTTCCCGTCTTTTAAAACATAGGTGAAAATACTCTGATAGATATTTTACGTTTTAATATATCTTTTTAGCTTGTCCACCACCAACACCAAAAATAATTTTCAATTGCAAAATATTAATAATGCATTCAAGTGAAGTTTTGACATTTATTAAAAGTGATACTTTCGTATTAGCCACATGTCGGGAGTTAATAACCGAGGAAATCGCCAAAGATTTCACGACTTAGAGCAGCCTTTTTGATTCTGATAATTTAAGTAATTTAAGCATGTAGTTTGATTACATGCCCGTTAAATTTATGTTTCATTTATATAATTTTATAATTTTATTTATTTATTGATAAAGTTTTAATTCCATTATGGAACATTAACCGGAGACAAAAGCTGAACTTTTTATTTCACGCAATATATATATTTTTTAAATCATGCTTGATTTTTTTTTTTTTTTTTTTTTTTTTTTTTTGTAAAATCCTTACAAAATTATTAAATTGAGATGCAGTTTTCAAATAAAGTGCATTTGAAAGCACATTTTTTTCCTATACGACGGAGTAAAATTTGAAATTGTGCGATGTTTAGAAGTTAAAAAAGCCACAGTCGATTTGACGTCAGCGTTACTGATGAACATGTTTTTGCTTTATAATATAGATACAGTTATTTGGTACAGAGCAGCGCCATCTATGGGTGAATACTTGAACAATTATTAAAATTACAGTATACAAAACTTATAAGTTATTTGATAAAATTGTCACTTATTTCATCGTTAGATTTATTACATTTAATTAATTATTGAATTTTAAATCTGACTAGGGGGTTCCTCCCCTTGCTCTCTACTGCTCGCCAACCCCCGTGAATTGCAACACAATTTACATTTGGAATTCCGAGCTCGCGCGGTCCCAGTTCGCTTCGCTGGATTGTCACTTTTTGCAGCAGCCCTAACCACAATGAGTACTATCATAAATCGCTTGAATATATAAAATTTACAATTTTCCTAAGTAAAAAAAGTAATTCAAAACTTTGTTAAAAACACAGTTGAAATTGCATTTAGTTGGTGCTACCAATGGACATAAATCATTTTAACATCATAAAATTTACTCAATAATTAACTGAAAATATTACCTTGGGAATACGATTATTTTAAAACTTTCTTGAAAACACAATCAAAATATTTTTAGTTGGCGGATTCAGTCCTTCTCCGTTTATTGAGCCGATAATATTGTACAGCACGGCTTGGCTTAAATTCCTTTCGAAAAGCTCTTGGGAAAATACTACGTGATAGCAAGATAGTTCAATAAAAATCAACAATCATCAGTATATATGTATGTATATATGTAAGTTCTTTCGACGTGAAAAATAAAATATCTCTCATATGTTTGGCAAGTTTACAAAACGTAAACAACCCGTTTTCTGCTGTGTCTAAAAGAAACTCTTGATCAAATAGTTGATTTGAATGTGACCGAAAAACGAGCCCATGACATATATCGCCGAAAACAGGTGCATCGGCAAAAAGGTCGTGCTGTGTTTAAAAAGAGCTCCTGATCTGACTTTTGATTTACTGAATGGATCATGTGACCGTAAAATGATCTACTGAAAATCGTCACTCCGGAAACTACGGTTATTGCCAAACGTCAAGCAACAAATTCAGCCTTTTTTTCGCGCCACGTACGAGAAATATTTTAAGTAAATCTGATGCATTTGAACACGCCGTAAACCGTAAAAACAAGATAAAAAAAAAATACCATCATCTGTGTCTATGAATCCTCCGAAAATTTCTTTCTCATATTCGTCACTTGATTCCGTGCTAGAGCTCATTCCATTATCTTCTACGGGTGCAGCGGGAGGGATTGTTTCTTTCCGATTTACGACAGGCTCTGCAGCAGGAGCGTCGTCGTTTTCTTCAGACAGGCCCTCCAATCTACGATAACCTTTACGATTCCCACTATTGCGAGGTGAGTTAGTTGCGAGCTTCGACGTCGATTCGGAAGGACCGCTGAAATCATGGAGCGTATATGTGTCCTGTATTTGATTTCCTGAAAAGAGACAACAATTTAAAGTATTATAAACCGCTTTAAATATATTTTTAACAATATATTTTAACTTATTTATTAGTAGATTTAATTACATAGAGAGTTACAAATTTTTACTTTCCGAATACATAGGGCGCGTTCAGAGAATGAAAACGCCGGTGACTCATATAATTGGGAAATGACGTCATATGAGTTTCCCAGGATAAAGTTGGGTTAAAATGGCTGTGAACAGTTTTAGGTACAGTTGTGGGTGTGTTTACAATCAAACACTTCGGTCAACTAATCTACCACTACATTTTTATCATAGCGATCATTGCAGGAATCGTCATGGCGACGTCGGCCAATTATATTATAGGCCTGTTAAACGTAGACCCATCAAATGGTCAGAACTCAAGTGTACAGTTGAAGTCATAAAGGACGACAGTTAAGAGTTGCAGTTAGGCTATAAAGCGAACAAACAAACCAGGTTTCCCAACCACGTGATTACTTTACCCAACAAAATTCTGAGGGTATTGTGGGTTACCAGAAGTCTGGGTAATATTCGGCCCTCAAGGCTGCGAGTAATCCGCAAAAAAGTCACGTGATATCGGTCTTTGAACGCTTCGGGTTAACCATGTGTAATCCCACGGTTGCGGTCCGTGAATTATGCGCCCTTAGTATACGGAAAGTAACATATACATGATTTCTGTATGGGTGGGTGGGTGTGAACATGATAACTACCAAATGGTACTTGCAATTGAGCTATCATACGTCGAATATGTTATAAACCACTGTCGCAAGAACTATATAGATTTTCGTACAAATTGGCCAACGGATTAGGTATGTAATCTATATATTTAAAACGAAAAGCACATTCTGTCAAATTTTCCACACGAATATCGTCTTTATGCGCATGCACCAACGTTTCTTTTGAAGGCTTCTCCCCTCTGAAAGGGGAAACCTGAGACATTAGCCCTCACCTTTTTAGCCTAGGGGGATTGAAAAGGGTTGATTGAAAACGGATGGAGTCACCATTGCGTTGAAAGCATAGACCTTCTAATATATTTTTGCACTGAAATTGAAAGCTAAAGCTTTTTTTTCTTTAAGAACTCTTTTTTTAAGAAGTTTCCTTTACTAAATATGCATATTTTTTCGCAAAATTTTAAAAAGAGCTTGGATATAGCTATATATTTATAATGGATTGAAATGTCAGAGAGTTCGGAAGATGAGAACATTTTTTTATTGCTATGTTAAAGGAGCCGACGCGAAAACAAACAAACAAACGCGAGAAGAAAACATTTCTTTTACAACTAGATAACAATATTTTTTCACGAAATTTTTTCACGAGCTGTAAAACCGCTTTATTTATCACCAATAAAGATTTCACAGAGTTCGGACAAAAAGAACTTTTTATTTTAAAACTATGGAACGACCCTAGGTAAAAACAACAAGAAAATGAGCGCTTTTATCACTAAATATCAATATTTTTTCGCGAATTGTCCATTTTAAAATATAATTTCATACAAACTCCGGTTAAAGATATGAAATAATAAAAACTTGATGTTTCTTTTTAAATTTATTATCACGGGCCCGGGCAAGGCCGGGCGGGGGTCAGCTAGTCCGCTTTTAAACCATTTTCAAAGGAGTTTGCAACCGACAGAGTGTAAAGGATAAATATTGCGGCGATGTAATCAAGTGTCAGCAGCGCAGAATGAATGTCTCCATTTTTAAAACGGGATCTTTCGAACGGGAAACTTTCGAATCCATCAGACATTTATATACATCACAAATGTATAAATTTATTTCATTTTTATTTCATGTTTGTTTGGCATCATATATCTTTAAATATCTTTACATGACAATATAATACATTATAACACCTTGTAATAATATATTTCTTTTGAATGCTAAAAGGTGCAAATTAACAACATAATATACAGTAAAATAACTTTTATTGGGTTGTTGACATGTTTCGGCTCACTCGAAGCCATTTTCAAAAAATCATTCATTTTTGTTTTTAAAAATGGCTCGGAGTGAGTCTAAACCTGTCAACAACCTAATAAAAGTTATTTTACTGTATATTATGTTGTTAATTTGCACCTTTTAGCATTCAAAAGAAATATATCTTTATATGTTTCTTATTAAATTTAGGTTTCTTGGTAGGATATTTCAATTTTTGCTGGCTTTCTTTGGTATGGTCCAGTCATATCTTCCGACCACCTGCCTCAAATCTCTGTGGTAAGCACAGCATTTTTTTTAATTTAGAAAAATATACACTTTACTTACCCATCATACGTAATATAAGGTAAATCTTGTAATCGTTTAGAAAATCGAAAAAAAAAATTGACGGATTTTCAAGTTTCAGACACTAGAGATTTCAAAAAACATATTTTTAGAAAAAAAAAATTCCGTTCGTATGTCTGTCTGTGTGTGTGTGTCTGTGAACGCTCAATCTCCCGAACAAATTGAGATAGAGACTTGAAATTTGGTATGCAATAATGGGATGAAGCTTGTTGAACTTCATTAACCTCGATTATCCGGAACTAACTTTTTCGGACTCTCGAAATATTCGTTCTTATAAAAGGTATATAAAAAGTTACGAAATTGTTTATTTTAAGGAGTAAATATAAAAGACAATAAAAAACCATAAATTTTGCATAAAGAATGAAGTCGATCGGATTATGAGTTGCCGAGATATTTGTCATCCTATTTTTCACACTCTCCGATTTTTTATGACCCTGTATTTCATTCAAATTTCAATTCAAAGATAGATTTGAATTGAAAATGAGACGCTTAATCTGACGCAGTAAACCGTTAGTTAATAGGAATATCAATTTTGGAGTTATAAGGATGTTTCTTTTACGCAATTCAGTAATAGAGCATTTAAAGTTTAGGAGTCAACAAGCCAAGATGTTATTCGAATTGCAATGCATTTGATAAATAGTTTACCGATGTTTTATTTTCATATTTTATATTATGTATATCCATGATGGGTAAGTATTACGGTGGCCACCAACGACTAGTTTTATTTTGTAGCGAATTACTCACAATTTCTTTGCATGTTGATTCTATTTCTCTATATTGAATATAATTGAAAACATATATTTTTTTATAAAAATGGGCTCAATTGTCTCGGTCTCCTCCTATAAGTACTTCTACAAAGAGAAATGTTAATCAAAACACAATTTTCTAGGAAATAATAAATAGAGGCTTTGTTTAACTAAAACAGTGTAATGCATTATCTATGAAAATTAAATGCAAATATATACAGTAGTTTCTGCATTATCTGAACCGGAATTTTAAAATAAAGGCATACTTTGAGGTACATATCATTTTAAAGTTTTCCTTTATTTAAATTTAAAATGTCAAATAGTTTCACCATAAATATGTTGGATTAATTAGTTTAAAAAAGAAAATAAATTACACTATTTTGAAATAGTTTGCAAAAAAAGAATTACGGGAATATTTTAAAAGGCTGGTACAATATAGTTTTTATGTAAAATATGCACATTATTAAAAATACCAACGTTGTTAAACGCTCATATTTTTATTTCATTTTACTCGTTAAATTTCAACTGATTTACTCAATACACGACACATTTGTGTCGTTTCAAAAGATATCAATAATACAGAATGTTTGAGTTAAGGATAGGTTGTTCTCAAATCCAAACT
This sequence comes from Maratus michaelseni, assembly GCA_963931845.1. Lineage (NCBI taxonomy): Eukaryota > Metazoa > Arthropoda > Arachnida > Araneae > Salticidae > Maratus > Maratus michaelseni. Next base: position 386,915,891 of record OZ007587.1, on the reverse strand, counting down.
GGCAACTTTCTGACACCTTTTACATTCATTTTAGTGCGTAAACGCATGAAATTGACAAGTGTTCTTATTCAGAAATTTTTTAATCGAACAGTGTTTTCTTTTTTCGGAAAAGAAGGAATCTCCTTCAGAGAATGCAGTCAAAGTTCACCGAATTTCTGGATGCACTAAAGTACGAGAAAGAAAGAAATCTGATGTCGCGAGACAATAATCGCTTAAATCACTTCAACAATCATGCTTTTGCGTTTAAAATTGAGTCATAAAATATGTCAAAAAGTTTCGCGTTTTTTATTTTTTATAATTTATTTATTTATTTATTTATTTTTTGAGAACCTTTTTAAAAAATGTTTAAAAAATAAATTAAATACGTAATATTTGAACCGTAGATATAAATCAATCCATATATTAAATAAATAAGAATGCATAGCAATATGCTATATATAATTTTATTACATGTAGAAAGCTTTAATCTGCCATGAATCTCTATAATAAAACCGTAAGTCATGTGACTGTCATCAACAGTTCCGGAATGTCCGTTTCACTTTTTCATATGCCAGGCGGCCATTTTTATTAAAAATTATTTTTTCGAATAAAACTTCATAAATGTGACATTTTTAGAAAGATCGTTCAAAATATATTAATATTTGAGAGATGACTTACGTTCAATTATGTATATATTCTCCAATAACTTCAGTTGAAATTAGCTTCGCAGTTCAAATTCTCTATCCATGAAAGTAAACAACAACAAAAAAAGATTCATTCGTCGTGAAGGTTTAAAATATTAAACCATTAAACCATGGAGATAATCGTTCGTAAAGTTAGTTTTCCGTGAAAGATTTTTTGGAGCGCTGCCTGGTGTCAAAAAAATAATTCGTACCAGTGACACAATCAAAGTTTACCATAATTATGTGCTATACAACTCAACTTCATTCTTTATCTTTTCTTGATGTAAGCTGAATTTAAACAAATACAACTCATGTAATGATATTTAATGAATCAAATTTCGAAACAAATTGTCAGTTAATTTGGTATTTGTGTATTATACGTGCAAGGAAGAGAGACCACCGAAAATGATTGTTAATCATCAATCATATTTACCATTATTAATGACCAATCGCTTTCAAAACAGTAATTTAATATACATTTACAAAATACATAACATCATTAAGTACTTTTGTGTTATTTGGGCGCAAATCTCGCCAATAGAATTTTTAAAATCGCCAATACCAGCTTTTATTTTTCGCGTGTGCAAATTAGAAACGATACTTTTATTTTGAAATCAAATGTTCTGATGGAACAGCTGTCGTAGACGCACCGGGGCACTATATTAACTATAGAGTTGTAATATAGAGAGAAAAAATGGGTTGCTGTAATTAGAATTATAGGCGGTAATGTTGGTGTGACATATTTACGTGATTATCAAAACTGGCTTCCAAAAGTTCAATGTTTCACCAAACCATACTCGAAAATTACGTGTTATAATATGCACTCCGATTATGTCACATTATTCAAGACGTTTTAAATGAGAATAATGATAGATTTTCTTCTTGATTCTCTCGTAATCAAGTCTACAGCCAAAGTTAGCGAGAAACAAACAAACAAACAAAAAAATATTGGCAACAATATGGTTCAGTGTAAATGGTGGATATCATTAAAGACTTTCACAAAATAGACTTCATTGCACCAAATCGTATTAACTAAAATACGCCATTTGGCAATGGATCCAATTACGGAAAACTACTTAATATGTTTAAGAATCTCCTCATTAGCAAGCATATTGCAACTGATAAGTAAACGGATATGAAGCATAAATGCTTAAGTTGGTTAAGCGGTTTTTGTCAAGAAAGATGAAATACATAACAACAAAAAATATGCGAAATGCTACCATGATCGCAAAAGTTTTTGATTTGTCTATTAGAATCTTCCGGTTTGGCGAAGGATTACGGAAAAAAATAAGTTATGAATAAAAGTAACCTGTTACAGTGCTTAACATACATTTAAGGGAGACCAAACTGGTCGCCAGTGGCGGCTAGTTAAAAAATATATATATCTTTTGGTATTTCCAAAAATGCGTTTCAAATTTCCGAACGACACAGTGCAGGAAATGAAAAAAAAACTGCCATCATAAAATAACAATCGCTTATAACTCACGATGTAATTCATTTATCTAAAAATGAAAAAAAAAAAACTGTTCGATTCCAAATCACTTCATTAATCATTCCTAGAAGTGCCATGCTTGTACGTTTAAAAAATGAGTCAGAAAATGTGTCAGAAATGTGTCTGATATTTTCTTTTTGAATTACAACCCCTTGAAAACGGCCCTCCGAATACTAGGCTTTCACGATGACACAAAAATGGCGGTTGTCGTAGGCGGATTTTTCTACAGCGTTTGTACGGTCCCTTAATTTACAATGCCAGTATCTTCTAAAAGTATTCTTCGCCTTATTTAACCACAGTAAAACATAATACGTTTTAAAAATACTGATATTCAAATTTAAGAGATCATACAAATGCTGAAAAAATCTGCCTACACAGTCATCATTTTTGTGTCAGGGCGAAAGCCTAATATTCAGGGGTGGTGATTTGAAGTATAATCAAGCAAATCTTGGTGGTTTTATATTGATTATATCAATAGGTAATAGTAGGTAATCAATAGGTATGTAACATTTCATTAAAATTTTATGCTCAAAAAGTACCTTTTTCCATAGAAAGACCCATATATACAGGGTGTTTCAAAAGTCCTTGACACGTTTTAAAATTCATTAAAGGATCTGGCAACTGTCGTACGAAAGTGCGGTTTGGACGGAAATGCTTCTTATGATAGAAAATTTTGTTCAAGCAAATAAAAAAATTAGTTCGAAAATTTTTTTCATAGATGGCGCTGCTTCTGGAAAGTTATCGAATAGGTAGAATGCCTATATACACAACAATGGCGAAAGACACACATTGCGTATGCACAGTTATCTAGCCAAAGTTAGCAAATAAAATCTGGTTTACAAAAGAAATGTTGCTATATATTCATGTATATATTTGCACCTTGTGTTAATTAACTTTTTATAATAATTTTATGTCTAATTCACTATTAATAACAACCTCCAACAATTGCTATCTGAATATATCATTTATAACTGTATTATACCATTCATTATAATAAATTTTGCGATCACCCATTTTTGAGCACGGGATCCCTTACCGATTTGGACGTAGTGTTTTTTTAGGCTTTTTCTATTTTATTTTCTAAATTATTTTCTTCTATTTTGGCGAGTCTATTAACTTCAAAATTCCAATTTTTCTTTACCATGTATGGGGAGCTAATGAGCCTGATCCAGTAATTAATTGAAATATAATATAACTCATATATACTGTTGACTAAAAATCATAAATAACAAGAACAGATAAGTAAAATGGAAGAGAGTGATAAAGTTAGTGAAAATGAGGGTAATGCATCTCATGAACAACATCATGACTTAAACAAAAGAACTATGTATGAGAAAACCTCGATATTAGAACAAAATATTTCAATGACACCAACATTGGTCCATCTGAAAAAATCCATCGTAGATCATCAGTCGAGTACCAGTGAAGATGAAGCTGCAGATTTCGCTAGCGACTCAAAAATCACAAATAATAGAAAACCACAACTGGTCCCATCCAGATTCAAATTTACATCGACACCAAAAACAGAGGAATATAGATTCAACAAAAAAATGGCTCAAACGAAAAACATCCCAGAACTTATAGATATATACGTAAAACTGAACGCAAAAAGGTACAAGGGAGTGTCGAGTGAGAAAAAGAAATACCTAGACATGATATTCTCCAAATCAACGAAAATGTACAATGACCACAAAGAAAATCTTAAAAACTTAGAAGATATACAAAATAAGAACCAGAAAAACGAACAACAAGTACAACTCATCAACAAAATTATTAAGATCAACTAAAGGTAATCAATGAACAAGAAAGTAAATTAGCTGCCAGTGGAACAGAAATTAATGAGAGCTATATAAAAATGCAGGAAGAAACAGCATTGAGAGAACGAAACTTATCGGACGAGTTGGAGAAGAAAGAAAAACAACTACAGAACATTATGGAGGAATTGGAAGTGAAACAAAATTTAGTGGAAGAACTTCTAGAGAACAATAAGAAAGAAACAACGATAACCGATATACAATTGATACTCGAGAAATTGATGAAGATAGAGAAAACAATAACAAGGCCAAAGGAAAAGATATTGACAAATACAAAGGAGATGCAACAGGAGGAAGAGGCGTTGATCACAACAGATCAGAGAGAAACATCAAAGAGCTTGTACTCCAGAATCCATCTACAAAATGAAATCCACAACAGGGAAATGAAGAATCACCGGCAGTTTTCAAGTTCAGCAATTCTAATTAAGAGGAAGTCCACAACTAATATCGCACTAAATGAAATCAGACTTATACTAACAAGAGAAATAAAAACATCGTCAAATACAACCAACATATATTGTGCAATAGCTAAAGATAGAAACACTCTAATAATCAAAACTACATCAGACGACCAAACGACTGAACTAATGGAAAGACATAATAGAAATAACGTATAAATCCACAAATTTAAAGAAAATTATCATACTGGGGATTCCAGAAATACTAGAAGAGAAAACAATATTGCAACAGTTGGAAAGCTTCTACAATCCAGAAACTCCAGTAGCAGTCTTCAAAAAGATAAAGAGAAACGGAAAATACCAACTAATCCTGGAGGTCGAGGAATATATAGCAGCCCATATGCTACGGGAACGAAAAATTCAATTTGGATTCTCTACATGTAGGGTGAGCACCTACCTGCCTATAATCAGATGTAGCAACTGCCAGCGCTTTGGACATGCTAATACAAACTGCAGATCTCAAACGTCCTGTAAATACTGCACGAAAAAACATGCTTCTTCTGTTTGCCCATTGGCTAAATCCCCCCAAAAACATCAATGCGTAAACTGCTCAGGAACGCAGGGCTACTTTCCTCACTCGGCTGACTCTTCCGAATGTCCAGCCTTCCATTATTACATCCAACAGAGAAACATCTACGCACAACAACAGTTTTTAAATTCAACATAGACAATATTCATCCAACCCCCATACAGCATAAAACCTCAGCTTCATCCAATACAATAGTTAACAAAATAGATAATAAAATTGACAAACTGACCTTTCTTCAAATAAACTTACAAAAATCTAAAGCAGCAACTGGGAATCTCATGGGCCATGCCAACAAGAATAAGATCCTAGTGTTGCTGATTCAGGACTATTATTCACAGGAAGGAAAAATATGGGCAGTCCCCTCCAAGTCTTGGCAAACCTTCACATCGGGGAACAATACAGCTGCAATCATAGTAACACGCCCTGATGTGGAGGTAGTTCAATGTTACAGCGACCATAATTCAGTTTTCGTGAATCTAACATCATCTACAGGACCAATAACAATAGGATCCTGTTATTCAAAACCATCAGGAGACTTCCGAGAGGACTTAAAATGGCTGGATTTCTTCATGCCCCTTCAGCACCTGATTTTGGGAGCAGATCTCAACGTGCACTTGTCATTGCTCGGCTACCAAAAGGAGGATGAACGGGGATCCATCCTAACATACCTACTACTTTCAAAGAACTTAACACTCATAAACGATACGGAATCACCACCTTCGTTCATAGGAGAGCCGGGTCGTCCATGTCGGGGAAACCCAGATGTCACGTGTGCACTCAGGATCTAACCAACTTCGTCGACTCCTGGTACGTGGACACAGAATCCGTATCGCTATCTGATCATAGGTATATTTGTTTCTCTCTTTCATTAACACCCTCAACAATAGATCTCAAAAGGTTTAAAACAAAGTATACAACCTTCAAAAAATTTAACAAATTCTTCAGACCTTTGGCCACGGACTTACACACTAAACTTACATCGGTTGACACTTATGACAAATTGGATAATTGGCTAGAAGACTTCAATATCAAAATTAACCAAACATGTCAAAAAACATTAAAAACTAAAAAACTTAAACTATACCCAACTTTTGACTGGTGGACTGACGCGCTAAGATCCCACCGAAACAAAATATCAGCTCTAAGGAAAAGATGGAGGTCATCGGGTGACTCAAAATGGAGAACGCTTCTACAACGTGAGCGAGCGCTATATAAAAAACACATAAAAAGCGAAAAATTAAATTCCTGGAAAAAATTCTGTAATAATACAAAAGACACCTTTGGGCAGGCGTTCAAAATTGCAACAAACAAAAACTTATCAAACCAACACTTTATTCACACATCCTTGGAAGGTTCCTCACCTTACAATACAAAACAAGAAACATTTCAAAATCTTTTAACACATCATTTTCCAATAAATCCAACTGTTCCGTTACTTTTAGCCCCAGCAGGGGAGATAGTCCCCTCCCCCCCACTCTTCTCAAATAAAGAAATAAAAACAGCATTATCTGAACAAAACAATCTTAAAGCCCCTGGTTACGATAAAATAGACGCATACCTCATAAAAAATCTTTTCAAATCATACAAATACTTAATTCGTGATCTTTTCAATAAATGTTTAAATTTAAATTATTTCCCCAAAAATTGGAAAATAGCTAACGTTATATTTTTCACAAAAAACAATAAAAATCCTAAACTCCCAACCTCATATAGACCCATTTGCCTTCTCCCGATGCTGGGCAAAATCCTAGAACGCATGCTTAAACATAGACTAAATTACTATCTAGAAAGCAACAACTACTTACATAAATCTCAATTTGGCTTCCGTGAAGGAAAAAGTACAGTACAATTACTTAACAGATTAAAATATAAAATTAATAATTATCTAAAATCAAATAAATACTGCGCGCTCGTCTCATTTGACATTGTGGGGGCGTTTGATAATATTGACTGGACAACATTGGGCAGAATTCTCAAAACCCTGCCAGTCCCAAAATATCTTATAAACTTTCTCCTAAGCTTTCTTTCAGACAGACTCATCATTACCGATTACCTAAATAATAACATTAAACGTCCTACTTCCCAAGGTTGTCTACAGGGTTCGTGTCTCGGCCCTCTCCTGTGGCTCCTTGTGGCCAATCAAATACTAAAAATATTCTACACTAAATTCACTAATCTTTATGCCTTTTGCGATGATTTCAATCTTATTATACGCGCAAACAATAGAAGAGATTTAGAATCGCAGGCGAATGAAAGAATTGCCCTTTTTGCCCAATTATGTGAAGACCTCTCGCTAAAAATATCATCAGATAAAACATCGTACATTCTGTTGGGTAAAAATGCCTTGGTGAGTCGTCCACCAATCTTTAAATTAAAACAATCCAATATAAAAGGTGTCACCGACTTAAATATCTTAGGTATAACATTCCAATCAAATCTTAAATGGGATAAACACATCCAAAAAATTAAAAACAAAATAGTATTATTAACATCTTCAATAAAACGCGTTTTTTCAGCCACATGGGGAATGGATAGATCACGCCTTAGAACCTGGTACATCACAGTCTTAGAGAAAATAATAGTTTACGGCTCGGAGGTATGGTTCGACGATTTAAGAGTTATTGACAAACGTAACCTACAGAGCATACAAAGATTATGTTTAATATCAATAACAAAAACATATAAAAATACTTCAACTCACACATTACAGACACTACTAGGTATTCCACCACTATTACTAACGTTAGAACATAAAAACTTAAAATATAAAATATTAAACAACACAGAGATATTATTAAAAGATAATAAGGTAATAACTAAAAATGACATAGAAGAAAAGCTTTACAAATACACAATTAACCCAGAAAACTTTTTAAATAATCTAATAAAAATAGACAAAATCTTAAATAACATAGATATTACACACATATACACAGACGGTTCTAAGGTGGATTCTAATACAGCTTTCTCATTGGTGATTTTTCAGAACAACATAAAAATAGACGAAAAAACTACTAAAATTCAACCAGAAAACACAGTCTACCAAGCAGAGCTGCACGCGGCCATAACAGCAATAGAATGGGCAATAAATTCTAACTTTAATAAATTTCAAATTTTATCAGATAGTCAATCAACAATCCTTTCATTAACAAATCAATTTCCAACACTTAAAGCAATTTATGATATACAGCAACTAATACATCAAAATAAAAAAAAAATATTTTATCTAACATGGGTTAAAGGACACGCGGGTACAATAGGCAATGAACTGGCGGACAAGCTGGCTAATGATGCTGCTCAGTACTCCAACCTTCCAGTAGAGCGCGGAATAAAATTTCCACGCTCATATTTAAATAAATGTATCAAAGATCAATTACTGGAAAGGTGGCAGTACAACTGGGATAACTCAGGGAGCGGCAGATTTACGTATCAGCTTGTGCCAGAAGTCAACACTAAATTAATAACTAAAGATAAAGTCTCAATATATTTTTTCACGGGCTGCGGCAGTTTTCCTACATTCTTAAATAAAATCGGTAAAATGGATAATGATCTATGTGTTTGTGGCCAGAGGGGTGATCCTATCCATTATGTCTTCGGGAAGTGTAGATTTATGAAATATAAATTTCATAGGAAATTTCCAACACTCCTCGAGGACATGATGGATATTATTAATAATAATGAATCACTAGGCAAATTATATCAAAATTATAATATCTTAAATGAGAAATATTCTTTTATAAATACAAATTTTATTTTTAAATCTAAAATATTTTTTAATCCTGCTATTGCTCGTCCTGTGAAGGTTATTTCGCTTCATGGAGACGGTTGTCCTCTTAATTTGCGGTGTTATGTATCTTTAACTATATTTTCTGTTTATAAGTGTTTATTCATCAAGTATATTACTCTAGTTTTATTCATTGTATATAAGTGATTATTATTCAAATATAAATTTTCCATTGTTTTATTCATCGTGTATATTTGTATATTATTCGAGTGTAGTATTCATTGCATTACTCATTATAATTAAGTGTATAAATGTTCGGAAAATCTTGCTAACAATTAAATAGTTAAAATAATCAATATAATTGATTATCTAGTAAAATGTAAATATATCAAGTGTACTATCTGTAAATACATAATTGTTACTTTACAATTCATATATTCATTCATCTACTTCTTGCATGGTTAATCATGAGGGCAGACATTTCTTAGGGTTGTCTTTTAAAGAATGGAAAATGTTGTTAAACTTAGGAAATTACTGTTATCATCTTGCAAAGAGCTATTATGTATAATGTGTAAATATTGAAATTTGTAAAACATGTAACTTATATAATTATTGTGTATACATTTTTTTTTTTTTTTTTTTTTTTTAATCTACTTACCTGTAAAAAACTGTAGCTTTAAATATTGTGTATATAATCTATAATATTCAAACATTGTATAAAATCAGGCACGCCCTGAATAAATAGGGCTGCCATTTGTGAATTAGAGTTTGTATAATTTACTATAATTTACTTTTCAATATGTAAATGTTTTCCCATGGCACGCTCTGATAAATAGGGCTGCCACTTATGATTGATGGTGTAAGAAATTTTAGTTAATCCGGAGACGGTGGTGTCGTTTGGACGGTAGAGACCTTCCTGCCTTGAGCTTGGGGCTTGTCCCGATCATATGCCAAAAGCGGATCCTCAAGGCGGGTGACAGCCAGACAGCCAGCCCAAACTGTGGCAACCCACATTCCAGAACTTAACAATACTCGCCCTCCTCAATTTGATTAACCCTTTAACGTTCATTGGTTTCCCCAGGAAACCACAAAACTTTAATTACGAAACTCAACAACGATACCGGAAATTATGAACAAATTTATTTTTATATAATAAAAAAGCGATATTTCACATATATAATAAATGAAAAACATTTCTATTAAAATTCTGCTGTCATTGTTGAGTTTCGTAATTAAAGTTTTGTGGTTTCTTGGGAAAACCAATGAACGTTAAAGGGTTAAACGATTGAGGATAGATAGACGAGTATTGTTAACATCTGGAATGTGGATTGCTATAGTTTGGACAAAAACTGTGCATACGCATTGTGCGCTTTTCGCCTTTTTTATCTATAAAGGCTTTCTACTTCTTCGGTAGCTTTGCAGAAGGAACGCCACCTATGAGAAATTTCTTAAACTATTTCTTTTTTTATCTAAACAAAATTTCAGATCATAAGAAGCCTTTTTGTCCAAACTGCACTCTCCTACGGCAATTGCTTGATCTTTTATGGAATTTTAAAATGTGTCAAGAACTTTTGGAACACCCTGTTTATTGTTTGCGAATGGTCTATACACTTAAAAAAAATAATCTCAATTTGAAAGATAACTCAAACGATAAAAAACTAGTCGGATGTGACAATCCCAAAACTTGTTCATATCTCATACATGTTAATACTTCGAATTTCGTTATCCCATCGCCAACATAATCAATATATTTCGTCATTCTGTTGTACGTCAGATGCTTGTGAATCGCCGGGTTAGCTGGATGCGAAGCACCCTTCGCGGAACGAGCAGTTGATGTACAACACAACTATGGAAAATCGAGAAAATTTCTATCACAGCGCCCTCTTCCGGTGGAATGACCACAAATTCAACTGGGACCTGTGGGGAATGGTAAAAAAACATATACATAAAATTTGGTTCAATTTTATGTATAACTTCATACACTTTTCGATGATACAATATTAAAACTTAAGCAAAAATTGCTATTACAGCGACCTCTACCGGCGGAGCATCTCCAAATTCAATTGGGTCCTGCTGGCCATAGTCAAAAACCTATAAATGAAATTCTATGCATATCGTCATATACTTTTTGATGACACAATGAGGAAGGACAGACAGACATTTTGTAAAAACATGTTTTTCGGGATCCCTGACTCCTAAAACGTGTAAATCCGTCGAAAACCGGAAGTAAAAAAATTAGATTACAATATTTTCTTCTATTTTAGATATTATTAGGTATTTCTTCTATTTTAGATAAAAGAAAGTAACAACAAACAAATTGCGCTATAAAAAAAAAGAAAAAAAAATTACCGTCGATTGCAGTACAATATCATAATTTTACGGGGTTTTTTGTCTTCTCTAAAAGTTATTCAGTGAATGTGTAAAAAAGTATATATTGACATACAATGCTCACTTTTCATTTTCTCTAAAGCTGTGGGATTTACTTTTATTATGACCCAGGGCGTTACAAATTTGATAAAATCTGGCATCCAGAAAAAAATATTTATCCCTCCCTCCTTTCCACGTCATTGATTTTAAAAAAAAGAAACAAGTGTTTTTTATGAATTAATTTAGAAAAAATAATAACAAGCACAGTTTAGAATTATTAGTTACATAGTTTAAAATGGTACATAATTTATAAAGATAATATTAACTATATTTTCTAATGAAATTTATAAAAATTATAATAACTTATGCTATGTTATACAACTTATATAAACACAAATATCAGATTTGAAACATACAAAAAAAACCTCGAGCATTTTTTAGCATTGTATCCAATTTTAGATGGCACAGAGGCTAGATTGACACTATTTCTTACTGTTTTATTGAACTATTCTCTCCCCCTCCCATTCTAATTACGTGACATATACTAGCTGGCTATAGCTGAAAAGAATGGTGTTTTCCGTGCATGAGATGGAAAATGCTTTTCAAATTTAGTTCTTCCATTTAAAGTATGAGAAAAGAGGAAGATCACTGCTTGCCGTGCACTTAAAGGGTTGGGGTGAGAAAAAATGTCATTTGCGCTCATTTCTTATGTCAAATTTTTTTTATAGAGATAACCCTGATAGATTAAATAACTCGGGCGCCAGATCAAAAAACTTGGTAGCCAGTGGCAACCTGGCGATCGCATTTGTCAAGCCCTGATTATGACACTGAAAATAATCCGTAATTGAATTGGCTAAAATGCGGAAATTCTTTTTGGTGTGTAAAAACAAAAATTTCCAAAACCTTAGCGAAGGCTGTTCTTAAATCCATATTCGCTAATTTTTTGACGCATTCGCAATATCATTTCATCAGAGAAAAAAAAAAAAATCCGTAAAAATACAGAAACTGTACTGGCAATCTATGTTTTCTTTTACAGTGTGTAATTTGACAAAACTCAACTGACTCTCCATTTTTATGACAAAATCATTCCTTTAGCTTGAAATTCCATATCCCCCCAACCTCCTTTTTAATCAAGCATCACTCAACATGTAATAATACCCCCAGGATTTCCCCCGGGATTTCTATTGTCGCAATTCTTCATTTTTATTCATTACAGACAGAAATTGCCTTGGCAACAAGGAGAAATATTTCTAGTGCATTTTTTTTCTTTTAAAATAAAATATGGCAGTGGTGACTGGATCATTTTTTTAAGCATCATCCAGATTTCTTATAACGTGAAATTGATTTTGATCTACATAATTCTCCACTCTATGGTATGATCACACTGCAAAACTAGTCGTTGGGGGCCACCGTAATACTTACCCATCATGGATATGCATAATAATATAAAATATAAAAATAAAACATGTGTAAGCTATTTATAAATTGCATTGCAATTCGAATAAAATCGTGACTTGGTGACGTCATAAATTTTAAATTCTCTATTACTCAATTGCGTAAAAGAAACATCCTTATAACTCCAAAAATGATAATCATATATTAACTAAGAGTTTATTGCGTCGGATTAAGCGTCTCATTTCCAATTAAAATATATCTTTGAATTGAAAGTTGAATGAAATACAGGGTCATGAAAAATCGAAGAGTGTGGAAAATACGATTACAAATATCTTGGCAACTCATTATTCGACCAACTTCATTCTTTCTGCAAAAATTATGTTTTTTTTTTATTGTCTTTTATATTCACTCCTTAAAATAAACAATTTCGAAAATTTTTATATACGTTTTATCAGAACGAATATATCGAGAGTCCGAAAAACATAGTTCCGGATAATCGAGGTTACTGAAATTCAAAATAAACTTCTTCTCAATATTATATACTAAGTACATATCAAGTTTCAAGTCTCTAACTCAATTTGTTCGGGAGATAGAACGTTTACAGACAGACCGACGGACTGCAATTTTTTTTTCTTCTAAAAATTTATTTTTCGGAATTTCCAGTGTCTGAATGTAAATGACGTGTAAATCCGTCAAAAAACATTTTTCGTTTTTTAAAACGATGACAAGACGTTGAGACCTATACTACGTATGATGGGTAAGTAAAAAGAAAATAATGGTTTCTAATTAAGGAGAATATAATATAACAAAAATGTACAAGAACGTCTTCCGACAAGGGTTCTTTAATCTTTTAGTAACCTCAATAAAACATATACAGGGTGTATCTGAATGGATAGTCAGAACTGTAAGGTGTGGTAACACATGTCAAGACAAGCAAAAGTTTTGTATACGAAACAAGGATCGCAATCCGCTTATTAAATCAAAAATGCAAGATGTCTCACACCAAGCCACATTCACATTTTCGTTCATAACTGTATAAATAATCAATTATTTTAGCGAAATCTTCAACACTATAACTTCGTTTTATCTGAAATGTCGTGACATCAAGGGAGTTGTTGGAATTTCACTGTAATTCGATCAGTGACATCCTATGCATTATCAGCTACTTTCTATGTTTTGAAGATCCAGCTCAGTGTTACTTGGACATGGAGGATTGCCGTTTCTAGCACTTTTTGTGCTTTTATCACGTTTCCCAGTAACTATGCTGATGATTTCGCTAAAATATTTTCATTATTGTTACAGTTATGAACGAAAATGTGCTCTAAGTTCGATGTGAGACACCCTATAATTTTGATTTAATAAGTAGATTGCGAACTTAGTTTCCCATGCAAAATTTGCTTGTCTTGTCATGCATTATCACCCCTTACATTTCTGACCATCAATTCAGATATTTCATCTATTCAGTATTTTCCCTGTATTTATTCCATCTTAATTAAGACGTAATCACCATGGCAACCTAGAATCATTACCTATCATGGTATGCCATTGAATTAATTACATATGATTAGGATTTAACAGAAATGAAGAAAACTTTTATTAATATATTTTTAAGTTTTGATTCGATTTTCATAAAACGTGAAATAGCTCGACAAAATTCTGCAACGGTTATATATATTAAACTTCAAACCACTCGGTTGGGAGTTTTTGCTCTGTTATATGCGGACAGATGGACGAACCAGACGACGAATATAGGCGCTACGTATTTATATAATTACGAACGCACCTGATAAAAGAATGTAAAAAAGATTAAATAACTTGAAAAGCTTTCTACATTTTTTTTACAGTGTTGTAAAATATTTTATTTTCCCAATTTAAAATGATGTTTACTCTTGGGAATGATATTATTTTCATCATCGAAATCATTTTGCACTTCCCAGAGAAACTAATCAAGAGTAGTTGGATTAAATATAACTGTAATCTTTAGATATTAAACGTTATGTAGTATCAATGCATTTGATTAATACTGGGTTAATTCTGTATGTAATGGTATTATTAGTGTCTGTATTTACTTGAATCAATTGTAAATGTTATATCAGTGTTATTGCTTGGAAGTATTATTTTATCATTTGCGTCATGTATCAAAGTAAATATTTGCTTGTGGTTGATGAATTCTTCCTCACATACCAACCATATTCAAGTCATATTCAGCCATATTCAGTCCATAATTCTCCCGGGCCGCAAAACACTATGTTTAATAATAATTATTATAGATGAAAAAAATAATACAGTGACAAAGGTAATTAAATAGTAAAATAACAAAAGTAGTACAACAAAGTAATAAAATTAATGTAATCTTTTCTATATATTTAGTAAGTATAAAACGTAATATAAAAATGCAAAATTTCAAATTTCTAATGATAAAAAAAATTAAGAGATTTCCTTTAAGAAGTCAGACTTTGCCTCAATGTAAAAAACTTTTATCATTCTAAATGAAAAAAAATAATAATACAGTGTAAATTAAATTAATTTTAAATTACGTTTAATTAGTTTTGAAGATTTAAAAATACATATACCACTGTAACGCGAAGAATGGGAGAAAACATAGAAAGAAGTTTTCACTAAGCAAATGACATTTAACGTGTTTTAACATAATTTTAAATTAATTATAAACATCTTTGATAATTTCTTAAAAATATATAAAACAATAGAGAAGATCTTAAGTAATTTTTATCCGTATCTCACTTTTTTATAAATATGGATTAATTTCGTGTCTCCTGACGCATATAAAAGGTTGGCAGGCCATATGCGGCCCGTTGACCACAAGTTGAGTATGGCTGTCCCAAATCATAAGGATTTAAACCACCAATAAAATAATCGGTTACGCGCCTGGATACATGTTTCCGTTTTCTGTAAAAGGGGTGAAAATAAAGGAGAATAATTTCGTATTTTTAGCTAATGCGTTTGTTAAAGATAATTCCTGTTACATTAAAACTCATTTTGTTCGTCTTTCTAAAATCACTTCACAGATTGAAGGTATCACTGTAAAAATAAATTCCATTGATTCCCAGCGAAAATTTGGCATTTTTACGGAATATTTTTCTCCTTTAAAATGATTTCGTAAATGTGACAGAAATAATCGAATATTGGTTTAAGAATATCCTCGATAAATAATAGTGGTATACAAGTCTACTTAATTTGTCGTCTTCGCTAAAGCTTTGGGATTTCTTATGTTTTTACACAATAAAAAGAAATTCCGTATTTTGCAAGTATAGTTTCCGTATGTTTTTCATTTTAATAATAGAGATAGCTCCCAAAACTTTAGAGCAAATGAAAATTTAGCATTTTCTGATAATTTACATACTTTTTGACACATTCATCGAACGAAAAAAATACGTAAACATGCGGAAATTGTGTCTTTAATCACGAAAATAAATATGCATTTGAAATTTTTAATTTAAAAGCAGAAACTTCATGCCTTATTATACGAATCAAAGATGAACGAAAATATTTCTTTATTATAACTATTTGTTAATTTTTATCAGAGATTATGATAAATTGAAGCAACAGAATGTTAAAAATGACTTTATTTATCAAAAATCTATTATTGACTAAGAGAATTTAGACCTATAAATAAATTTACTCTAAATACCATACATATTATTAAAATATACATTTAATTTTTCATTTATATTTTATCATTACGTTAATTATGTATTCGGTGGCATTTAACGATATTTATGTACTCATTACTTCTTTCACTCCAATAATTCATGTTTTTTTATCATTTCAGATGATAGAGGATAGAGGATTTACATTTTGAATGCAAGTAGAGTGGAGAAAGAAATAATTTTTACAAGGTAGATAATAAAAAATATATATATATTATTTTTCTTTTTGAAAAGTTTATTTGGTACTGGCATTTTCTATAAGCCCATTATAAAACAGCTAACTCAAAATGTAAATTCTTCGATTCAATACCCATTAAAAACAGATTTTTAATAACTGATGTAGATTAGATTTGTTAAAAAAGTGAAGGTACAAGAATAATCCCAAACAAATTATAAATTTTGGGGAATGATACAAATTGTGAAAACGGGAAAAAAACTGCATAAACCAATCAAGTAATTACCAAATGGCAGTAAACTGTCCAACTGTCCCCCCAAAAAGTACAAATAACGAGACTGTAAAAACTAACATTCACCATTTTTTTAGCGATATGAATGTATCACTTTTTCTACAGAAATTATTTTTACTTAGCAATTTGTATTTTATTTCGGTGACCATAAATCACTAACTTTTACTGTTGTAGTCGTTCTTGCGCAAAGATAAGAAATACATTAAATTTTACTTAGCATAAAATTTACTTAATTTATGCAAAGATGGGAAAAACATGGGCTAAATGCATTAGCTTATTCAAGACTTTATTCAAAAATTTATTTTAAAAGAAAAGCAAAACAGAAATTTTTTTTTTCCATTGCCATCAATTTTTCTGACTGCCTTCTTGCCTGTTAATTTCAGGTAGAAGATAATTGTAAGTGATTGTTGTGGCCATCAGAAAACTTTTCTTATTTTAGTCTAATATACAAATTTAAAAAGAACAGTAAAATACCATCAATTGTGTACGTATGTGTAGTACGGTGCATTTCTTTGAATTTAACAGCGACCATTTTTAAAATAATAAAAGCATATTACCAGCCAAAATTGGACTAACATGCATATTATCTATACTAATAAAAGAAAGTTGTTTGTCTGTGTGCGTGTGTGTGTATATGTCTGTCCGTCTGTCTGTGTGCGATGGCTAGCGAAATCTACAGTATGTAGAAGTCTGAAAATTTGGGTGCGGATAGTCCTAGACAGGGCCTGATGCAGCTGAGGCTCAAATTTTTTATTATTTAAAACCCGGGCCAAATGGGATCTTTAAAGTTTTTGTGCCCTAAATTGTTAACAACTTGCCCCTTAATTATACGATCTTTTTCGTTTTTGGGGCCCTTTTTCCATGGTTATTTTCCCATTTCTACACTCCAAGTTAAGACCCTGGCCCTTTGAACTTTTTGTATGCCATGCATTTTTTACCCCCTAATTGTGACTCCCTTTCAATTAGTGCTCCCTATTAAACGTTTATACGAGTATACGTATAATACGTACTATACGGGGTGTAGATTTTGGATACGTATGATACGACCAAGGCGGTTATACGTATTATACGAAACAGCATATACGGTACATCGTATATACGGATCTTACATCAGCGGTTAAACGTATAAACGTTTAAACGGTTTTCGTTCATTGCTTAAAAAATTATGCCTTTCTCCTGATGGTTTGCTTATCAGAGTCTTAGAGAAACACCCGCTGTGTCCTGTGCAATCGGTTCTTGTAAAAAAAAATCGGAATATTTTTTTCCTCAGTTTAGACTTTTTTTCCCCCTCAAATCTAAACTATTAATTATGAAATGATTTACTATGAAATGATTTATCTTTCGCATATCTGTAACACACGCTCATAGCTTATTTTGATTTATGGCGTGGACATTTCGCCCAAAACATTAGTATTGCAGAACACAAACTTACATTGACTTCATATTTTATACTGACATTGATCAATCCAAGCTTGTGTGATTGCGTTCTGAAACCTGCAGTGATGATTATTTGTCAGGCTATAAGTAATCGAAATTTATAGGTACTAAAACAAAAAAATGAAATTTGTCAAGATTAACAACAATTCTTGAAACGTAATATCTTGTAATGCACATTAGTATAAAAAATACCACGAGTGTCATGGTTAAAAAAATGGAATTGCGTTATACATTAACACAGAGTAGAAAACATTAGATCCTTGGAAAGAACAACATTTGACCCCCACCCCGGGAGGAATTTGAGTATACGCACACACACACACACATATATATATATATATATATTATTAAAAAAGAAAGAATATACTTAATAAGGATTAACAATAAATCTGAAAACGTGAATATTCTCCTTATTTGCTCAAAAAATCTTTTTACTTTCGTTATATATTTGCGATAATCGTTTATAGGATAAAATAGCAAAATTCTATGTATGAAATAAATTATACAGATTGCTAAAGTAACGCCACAGATTTCCAACTTGTTCTCCGTTCAGTGACGTAACACTGATGAGATCCATTGGCATTCAAAGTAAATACGATACTTGAAATATACGTATACTTCAATTAAACGTATACTTGAATTATACGTTTAACCGATATACGCTTATACGTATCCAGATACGTTTAAACGTATAGTTTAAGGTATACGTATTCCTTAAATACGTATTATACGTATATACGTATATCGGTTAAACGTATAACTGAAATACGTATCGCATCGGGAGCACTACTTTCAATGCATAACTTGAAAGTTGAGTCTAGAGCTAGTCTCCCCGGGCCACTACTCTCATATTTCTATTGGGGCCCTGCACTAGGCTCCTTTTTTAAAAAAAATTTCCCATTTTTGGTGCATTTCTTTGAAATTTTATTCTAATGATTAATTTATTCCCTATGCTTAATTTCGACTAATTGAAGATCTAAAGCCCTAAGTAATCGGACCTTTTAACATGTTTTGGTCTAAGGACCCTGCTCAAAACTATCAGCTGAACCCTATCGGGCCCCCTATTATAGCTCCCTATCCCGATTCACTAGCTTTTTTTCTTCTAACAACTTCTTAGGTCCCGCAGCTGCTACATAAACGACAAAAAAAAAATTCGGACCTCAGCTACCACCAATTTTGAATATTAATCTTCTTCTTGGGTCCCTTTGTGCAGCTTCTTTAAGAATATTCCGATTATCTTGCAATTTTCTTTAACATAGTTCTAGAGGGTTCTCCAGCTACTTTATAGACTGCTAAACATCTCATTAGACCCCAAGCTACCACCTATCTTGAATATTAATGTTCTTTTTTGGCATAAACTTACGTGCACTCACTACAGTCGTAAATTAAAAATCCCGTTTCTGTTAAAGGTTAGTGGTTAATTTTAGAGGAAAGGAGGGGGGAGGGGTCATTCGTAAATTACATAATCGCGTTAATGTTAAAGGTAATCCGTTAAATTTACAGGGAGGATGGCACCTTCCACCGCCTGGCGGCGCATTCTTTTCTCGGGTTGTATGGGCCCTATTCCAACGGGAATTGGCTTATTCAAATTATTAAATGATTTTTTTTTAATTTTAGTTCCACCCTTCACCGCCTGACGGCGCATTCTTATTTCCAGTTCTATGGGTCCGATTACTACTGGATTTGGCTCATTCAGCTTGGTTTTCGATTGTTTTCGGTGCGTGCGGAGAAAGCCTGGTATACTATTCTCGTATTCGGTATTCGTTATACTCAGTTAGTTCGTTATATCAGACTGCCTTAGGCAGCCTGAAGCCAGGTCACAGGATCGTTTGGAAAGTGGATTGTTGGGAATGCAATAGACGCTGCCAAAGACATTGTGGACCCGGAAACTAAGTTCATTTGAAACACCCTACGCGGCCGAAGGCAGTGGGGCTCCAGAAACTGGATTCATTTTTCCGAAGATAAAAAATCATACGAACTTGAGTTTTGTTTAAGGTTATTATCACGGGCCCGGGCAAAGCCGGGTGGGTCAACTAGATAATAATAATCCTCAAATATAAAATTTAGCGTTGGGGAATAAAAACTGAGGTGCAGATACAACATTCATTGCGAAAAGCAAAGCATAAAACCGCAACTTGTTGAGTGAATCGGTATAATTTTTCATAGTGAGCATTTTACATATTAAGAAGACAGAATTCCATCCCATAACCATAACTATGCTACTATCGGGAAAACGTGGTAAATCAGGGCAACCTATTGGGCGATATATATGAAAATCTAATTAACACCAATTTATGTCGAAATCCAAAGGATTAGGAAATTTCATGATAGTCTGAATTAGTTCTTTAGGAACAAATCCGACAAAATGAGCATAACAGAAAAACAGGCAGATGCCGGATCAAATATATTCAAATCTTATTCAAGATATAGCAAAATATGTAAATCCGTCAAATATCCGAAATTGGAAATTATCACGAAAATTACCACATACGAATTTTTATTGCAATCTATTTTGCAATGACTAAAAATGATTAAAATATAGATAAAAATGCTTAAGTGATACAAACAGAACACAAAAAGGCTTATAAAAGCCTTTTAATATAAAGATCGACCTATGTTTCAACGCTCAAACGGCGCCATTATCAAGAAACTACAACGATAAACAAGCTATTCTCGCAAATTTTTGAAAATAAACAAACATAAATCACGAGATCACATATGTAAAAAAAGCATTTATGTTTTTTTATTTTTATTTTCAAAAATTTGCGAGAATAGCTTGTTTATCGTTGCAGTTTCTTGATAATGACACCGTTTGAGCATTGAAACATATGTTGATCTTTATATGAAAAGATTTTTTGTGTTCTGTTTGTATCACTTAAGCATTTCTATCTATATTTTAATTATTATTATTAGTATCTTATTATACACTGTAAAAAAAAACGGAAGAAAAAACTGCAAAAAAGGCTGTTAATATTTCACCTAGCAATCAAACACAGCTCTTTCGTTAATTTACAGTGATTACAGCTGTATAGATAGCGACATCTGTCGGCGTTGTTGTCATACGAGGGGAATAAACACATTTAGGTTTAGGTCAGCGGCAGGTGCAGTCCAATAATGAAGTGACGCTTCGATTCTACGAGAAATGGCCGCCATTAGGAGCGAGCCTAGAAAGTTGTAACAATTACACCTGATAATGGATTACAAACATATTTCAAAGAGTAAAAGTAAGTTTTATCTTTGTTTTCTTATATTATTGTTTTAATAATATCATATAAATTCTGTTATATATTTATACGATACTAATTTTGTTTTTAAACCACGTGTATATCACGGCAGGAACTTTCACGTCATTTGTCTAAAATAAATATTTTGTTTTAAATCGTAAAAATAGATGATTTTGCTTAGGGGATGTTGTTTTGTTGGGGGGGATGTTGATTTAGTTATGTTGTTTTTTACTTTACCTCAGTATGTTCTTCTAGAACTTTGTTATTATTACGTATAATTTGAGTTTAAGTATCACAGAGAAACTTTATGCAAGCATTTTTTTTTTTTTTTAAACAAGATCCCTGTTTTTAGCTATGCCTTATTACGCTATTATATATTTTTCAAAACTCCAGTTCATACGTTCGCATTCGAATATACTTTCTAAATCCTATAAATATTTTACCAGCTACAGTTTTCGGTTCACTTTGGACAGTAATTTAAGTATTTTTATTTATTTAATATATTTAGCCGATATTTCGAACAGTGATTTATTTTCCATTTTCAAATCATTTATTATGAGTAATCTGGATGCACTATTTTATCAATTCCTAAAATATTCCTTGTTTGTTTACTGTCGCAGCAGTAATTTGCAGCAACTCGTTTAATGTTTTTGTCCATTATCTATTTATTTTTTACGCTTAATTTTAAAGTTTTTATGTGAACAGATTTTTTTTATTATTATTTTATTCTACGTTTCTTGAACTCATAAGTGTTTTTTTTTCTCCCCGTGTTCATTTTTCAATCAGACCTGATATTTATGGAATTAAATGTAAACTTATAAAATTATCTTAGCATAAAATAAGTTTTTTATCAATATAAAGTTTCCATATCAGCAAGTTGCGTACAATAAGGTCTTGTTATTAATTATATATGAATGATAGTTTAAATATCAGAAAGTTTTGCATGTTCGTGTTGAGGGGTGGAGGAAATAATGGCTACATTGAATAAACAAAAATATTTAAATAGATACAAAAAATAACCCTAAATTTGTTGGAGGAAAATATATATATATATGCATGATTTAAATTAGTGGGTATTTTCAAATACAAACAAACGGTTAAACAAAGTCCTGTAAAGAAATACTGAATAATTAATTAAAAGCTAGATAAAGTAAAATCTTCCTTTGTTATGATTTATTGAAAAAACATTTTATCTCTATAGGCAAATGACTAAAATTTTTTTGGGTGATATACTTGACCAAAAACCGAAATTTGTATCGTATATATGTATAACAGAATCTATTATATAATAATGATATTAAAATAATGATATAAGTAAACAAAAAGGTAATACTTAGTGCCCAAAGTCTTTGAAATATGTCTCAGGTTAAAATAAGAAAAAAAAAACAATACACGGAGAGGGAGGGGGGGGGGTAAAATATCAACAACAAATGCTATAAGTTTTACAGTGATTCTGTTAAAATTGCATTAAAATTAACAGCAAAAACGGCTGTAAAATTAACAAATCTGCTGTAAAATAAAAAAACTGAACTGCTGTAAAATTAACCGCAAAAAATGCTGTGAATTTACAAAAGTGCTATTTATCCATGAAAAACAAAACTGCTGTAAATTCACAGAAAAATATGCTGGCACCCATATTGCCAGCATTTTTTGCTGTAAAAATACTGTGATTTTTTTTACAGTGTATGATTATAAGACTAAAAATAAATTTAACATTAGGAGTTCTAAACTTTAAAACCTGTATAATTCCTAAACTACTTGACTAAAAGACTTTCTGTTTGTTATCCGAAAGTAAACTTTACCGAAGAGTCCAAATATTCTGTCAACATTAGGTGTCAGTATTGAACATTTTCAAGTTTATTACAATTTCTATATCTAAGTGACTTCATGAGCAAAATTTGAGTATAGCATGAACTAGTAGACATTATTACTAATCGATTGGTACCGTAGCAATTACATTTTTATTCCATGATTTGTGGCACAGAGTTAGTAGGGGATATACTTTCTTTTCATTTCAGTAGCACGCAGACTAAATATTTTTATTGCTCTTTTGTTCTTTCTAATAAGAGGCTGTCTGTTGTGAAACAAGGCAGTTTTTCCTATTTAATTCACGCTAGTATTTTATATAAATTACATAATTGTCTAAGAAAAGAAAAGGGAAAAAAATGTTGAAAATAGGAAGAGGTGTGATAATCCTGTTCTATTAGTACTTATACTCCATTTTAATACAATATTTTATAAGGTTTTGCCATTACAAACATAAACAAATGAGTAAAGAATATATTATTGACTTGCTTACCTATGATGCGATCGTAGGTATAAAAATATTTAGTAAAAGTACCTTGGCACTCAAAGTGTTTTATTAAGGCTGCTCTTAAATCCAGAAAAGCTACTTTCTGACACATTTCTAAATTTTTTTTTTTTTTTGGAAAACGCATGAAATTGGCAGGTGTTCTTATTCAGAAACTATAAAATCAAAATGAAAAAAAAAAAAAAAAAAAAAAAATTCAATTTTTTGTACAAGCTATTTTTCCCCAGTTTTCCCTATCTCATCTTCTTTATGTTTCCGATCTTTAAGAAAATTAAAGTTGACATTTTGAACAGAATTTCCGGACGCGACAGTGCAGTAAAGAAGAAAAATCTGTCGTCACGAAACAGCAATCACTTGTATTATTTTTTTTTTCAAAAATGGAAAACACCATTCGATTCTAAATGCCTTCAATAGTCAAGCCTACTATTTGTATGTCTTTAAATTTAAAAATGAGTCAGAAAGTTTCGCAATCTTGAGCAGGAAATTGGAAAACCGCCTTTCTTAACATAGATTCCGCATCACACTGATAAAAAGTTGCCGACTCCTATTCCAACATTTCTTTCTGTTTCCTATCCAAGTCTTAGTTGCTTTATTTTATGTATCTTGTAAACAAAACGCCTCTTGTTTTATGTAAAAAATATATATATATATATATTTTGCATTTATCGTACTTCTTTAGTAAAAAGTAGCATAAAGCGTATCCAATATTCAACGAGACAATATTATTCATGATGATGCATTATCTTTTACAACAAACGTGGGAATTAAGAGGGAGGAATAAAAACATAAAAGGCGAAATCAATCGACAACCCCAACGGAGTAAAGAAGAATGTCTCGCGTAGAAAATCGTAGATTTTTCCCCAGTTTTCCCTATCTCATCTTCTTTATGTTTCCGATGAAACTTAATCGATAATACTAAAATCTACTGTTTTTGTTATGATAAAAGATGTCAGATGTGCGATGGAAAATCTGAACAACTTCAGACGTCTGGCAATAGTGATGGGAAGAATAAATGATTTTAATATTCGAATGAATCATTTGGGCAGGCGCAAAAGCATAGACGCCAACCATCGTATTTTTTTAATCAATTACTATAAATTTTTTTATAAAAAACAATAAATAAGTTTGTTGTTTTAATTGGAATTAAATTAAGAGCCATATTACATAAGAAGTTTCTTTTTTACTTTCTTCTATCTATAATAGAACAAAGTATTGTAATCGAAATTTTTTTCGACTTCCAGTTTTTGACGGATTTACACGTTTTAGGGGTCAGAGATTCCGAAAAACATGTTTGTACAAAATGTCCGTCTGTGTGTCTTCATTGTATCATCGAAAAGTGTATGAAGTTATACTTCAAATTGAACCTCTTTTTTTCTATGTTTTTGGCTATGGCAAGCAGGTTCTATTAGAATCTGGGGATATTTCGACGAAAGGGGGCGCTGTGATCGATATTTTTGTTCCATTTTTACTATTGTACCATCTAAAAGTGTAAGAAGTTATGCTTCAAATTGAGCCACATTTTTTTCTATGTTTTTGGCTATGGCAAGCAGGTTCTATCAGAATTTGGGGATATTTCGACGAAAGGGGGCGCTGTGATCGAGATTTTTGTTCCATTTTCACTATTGTATCATCGAAAAGTGTTTGAAGTTATGCTTCAAATTGAATCACATTTTTTTCTATGTTTTTGGCTATGGCAAGCAGGTTCTATTAGAATTTGGGGATATTTCGACGAAAGGGGGTGCTGTGATAGCCATTTAACGATTTAAAATTCAAAAAGATGTGCAAATTAAAAAAATTTTGAAATCCTGAAACTTTTTTTCGTTAAATGTTCGGCCTTGATCCGGAGAATCCGGAGCAATTTTTGTTTTGCCTCTATCTTAAAAAATGGCTGAGATATAGCGGTTTGAAATTTTAGGGTGACTGACATTTTTAAACAAGACTGCAGAATTCATCCATAAACGGGTTTAAAATATGAGTTTTAGTTAACATGGTTTCGGCAAATTTTCTTTCATTGTTGTAACCATTAATCCTATTATATGCTTATCACTATATATTTATATTCGCCAACGTTAAATTCTCGCCAAACTTGGCGACAGCTGGCGCAATATCGCCAAATTTGGCAACCAAAATAAGTTGCCATAAATGAAGCCAACTTGGCTGTAGAGGACTAATTTGGCGATATTCTCATTCAAATTCAATGATGACGAGAACTGGGATTGAATCTTCTTTATTTAAGTTCAACGCAATGTACCTTCGTGTTTTCCAGTAAAATTAGCTAAAATCGTAAAACCAAGGAATAGGGAGGCTATCTGTTCCTGTCGGTTCAGACCAGAAGGACTTTTCGTAGTTTAGTATACATCGGTTGTTCGCATCCCTGTAACCCGACGATTCGCAAGCAGCTGACGTACAACAGAATGACGAAAAATATTGATTTTATTGGCGATGTGATAGCGAATTTTGAAGTATTAATGTTACGGTGAAACACCGAAATCTGGAGAATGTCGACTTTCACCGGTGAATGTCAACAGACACATAGTCGCTTGTTGTATGTCCGAAATATTTGCCAAATACCCTTATTTCTGACTTACACCGGTAAATGTCGACATTCACCATGCACTAATGGTGAATGTTGGACATGTCCGAGATTTATATTTTTTTCTCCGTAATTCAGTCGCGATAAATTTTTCGCCTCTCTTTCTGAGAGGAATGACTAAGAACTTAAAACACACAGTACATTCAAAATGACAAAGGAAAATAATAGAAGTTAAAAACTTACTTAATTATACAGTACATTCAAAATCAGAAAGGAAAATAATAAAATTTAAAAACTTACTTAATTATACAGTACGTTCTAAATGAGAAAATAAAATAATAGTAATAAAAAACTAAATTATGTAATTCAAATCTTATTTATTGCAACAATTTAAACTATTATGACACGTTGAATTGCACAAGAGGCCCTTGCTTTTACAACTGCATTTATTTGTGGAACACTTCCTTTTGCAATGACAGCGTGTATAGCCTTGCCCACCGCTTCTCGAATTAGCTGCAGCTACTTCTCTCAGCAAAATTTCTTTAAAATAAATATCATCTATGGAAAGTAACTTTTCTTTACAAATTACGAACTGATTACGTGTGTAAAGCTGCTTGAGGGTACCATTTTCATTTGCAAGTTTATAGAAGTCGGAGTCTTCTATTCCAACAACAACCGCTAACACATTTCGTTGTTCTGTACGACCACAGTCGACATCAGGGACTTGTATTCGTACAGTATCATTAATTTGAGCAGGAGGAAATTGTTTTTGTGAGGTTCGTAGCATTTTTGTTGCTTGCAGTAGAAGATTCTCTTTCGCGGCCGTTCTTTTTATAGAAATTAACTCGTGTTTTTCAGTCAGAAATTGATGTGAAGACGTGGTAGATTGCAAGTCTTCTTCAATATTTTTCTTTGGAATGTGGTTTTCGGTATGACCACCGCTCAAATTTTTTTCAGAAGTATTACCAGTTTCTTCAAGCTGTTCTTCGGTTTTAAAAGTATTGGCAATTTCTTCAAGCTGTTCTTCGGTTTCAAAAGTATTGACAATTTCTTCAAGTTGTTCTTCGGTTTCGATATTTGCGATTTGTTCGCTAGGCAAAAAAGACGATGCTTTTCGCTTTAATGCCAAACATGGCTTCATAAGAACTTTGGCGTATTCCTTCGTGATATGTAGTTTTATTGGCAAATTGAACAAAGGGTAAACCTTCTGACCATTTATTTGTATCGTTATCGTTCATCCATGCAGTTAGCATATTCTGTATATTCTGATTGGCCCTTTCAACTGAGCCTTGTGTTTGACTGTGACGAGGCTTTCCATGAACAATCTTAACATCTTTCCACATAGCGCATATTTCGGATATGACTTGATTACTGAATTATCTACCATTATCTGATTGCAATATTGCTGGAGCACCAAATGTTAAAAGTATTGGAAGAACGTGATACGCTACTTCTTCCGCTCTCTTAGTTTTCAAAGGTCGTAGCTGGACAAATTTAGTTAAATGATCTTGATACACCATTATGAACTTATATTCGCCATCTCTGTTCGACTGCAGATCTATCAGATCAACTTGACATCTTGAGTTTAACTCAGAACTGATCATTGGTTTCACAACAATACCTTTCTTAGGTGCACTGTGTTTCATTTGACACTGTTTGCATAATTTTAAATACAACATTACCACTTCATATGTAATATTTTTGTATTTATTTTGCAACTCTTTAAGCATACGTGTTCTTCCTACGTGGCCTATTCTGGTGTGAGTTTCATATAGTATACTGAACAATTCCTCATTGGTAACATAATACTGTATATTCGTTTCTCCTGGTTTTAATGGTACAATTAACTTCTCTTCATCATTAATTTTTAAAACGTCAAAACGTTTTAATCGTCTGTAATCCATAGTTGTGTTGCACTTAGTTTTAGCAGAAACCACTTCAGAAAGTATTTTAGACTACTTTTCTTGAGAAAAATAAAAACAATTGTCTTCTCGTTTACCCGCAATTAATGCATTTAACTTTTCAAGAAAAAGATCACGATTCACTGAAGTATCCATTCTGTATAAATTAGGGTATCGGAAAAAAAATTAAGAAAACGTTGCTCTCACCATCAAACCTTGCATAAGACTGACAAAGCTGACTGACTCCACCAGAACAAAGGATTTGGCAGGAAACAGCCAATCGCCTCTTTGTCGGCTCAGGGCCTTCTCGATGATCGCGCTGCGCACGCAGGTCAGTAACACTTCTCTCCGGGCCTGAATGTACGGATCGTGAAATCACACCTTCACGCTAGCTACCGCAAGGGAGAAAGAGATTCAAGCTCCTCTTTTTCGACCTCCACCAGAGCATATCTGTGATTGTCGACATACACCGGTGAGGGTCCGAATGTACAAGAATGTAATGAAATATTCGATCTTTCACCGACGTATTTGGTGATTGTTGACATTCACCGGTGAAAGTCGATATTCTCCAATTTCGGTCTTTCACGGTAACATTAACATGACTGAGATAGAAAAAAGTTTTGGGATTGGCACATCCGACTACTTTTCCCTTAATGATGATGAATACGCAATTTAAATAAATAAATATGTAAATAAAATCAACTTCAATGTATTGTTTACCTTCATGTTTTGGGACAACCCTTTATTGTTCTCAACGGTACAGTTTTGAAAGACTCGGGTTATAGTCGACACCAACCCAAAAATTTTATTTGAAGTTAATCCGAAACTCGATTCGAAACTTATAACACTTCTACACGATAACCAAGCTAAAAGAAACTTAATCCACATGGAAAAAATATGGTCTTATATCTTTAATATCAAATTTATCTCTTACGTAGATAAATTCACACACACACACACACACACACACACACACACACACATACACATGTTATATATATTTTTTCAGCTGAAAATATATTGTGGACTTTCTTTTAGAAAAAATCCCGAACCGCAACAGTGAAAACCCAAACCGAAATTGACCAGTAGTGAAAAAACAGCACTAATCCGATCGGACCCAAACTACGATCGGATCGGGTTAGAATAAAATCGAGTTACCCAACTCGATGCAAAATTCTAATCCACATTTATTTTATATATCCCATTGCTGCCAATATCGCTCAGTTTGTCACGCAGTAGACGATGATATAGTATTAAAAATTTTTGAGGTGTCCCTGTAAAAATCTATGAACGACAGGACGATTGTTTTAAAAATGTAAAGTAGCACAGTTTATCCTAACAACTTAATCAAAATTCGTGACAATTGGTCAATTTTTACGAAGGTTAAAGCCTATAAAGTAATTTTAAAAAATGAAAATTAAGGGGACAAGAAAGGTTTGAAATGATAAAATAAATGCAATTTTTGTTATTATTATTTCATAATAGTTGAACATTTAAGAATGTCGTACAGTTTGTACAGTAGGAAAATTCTTAAAATTACAGTCGTATGAGCTGTAGACGTTGAACTGCACAGACCGGGGAGCTTTTTTAGAAAACCTCACGTTTTCAATACCAGCTTGGCGAAAGAGAGAAAGCGCAAACAGCTCTACCTCCAATCATCATCCATGCCTTTTGTTTTGATCTGTAGTTGAATGTGAAATGGCGGCTGACCAAATAGCCTCTGTGTATATGGGGGGAGAGGGAGTGGAGGAAAACTTAGAATGATTATCTATTGCTACTTGACAGTAAAAAATAACATAACTGGACAATATAAAATCTTTGTAGGCTGGTGAAGGAGAGAAAAAGGGAAGAAAAAAAAACTTACTATTTAAATTTAAATTATACGTGTTGTGAAATTAAAAACATTTAACTATCAAAAAGCTCTTTGTTTTAAAGCAATGTATTAAATATAAACCACGGCAAAATAAGATTTCCTCATACTCTCTTCTCTACTTGATAACATTTGTGGAGGAAAAAAACTAAACAGAAACACTCTCTTTGCTGCAGCAAAGGAATGGGGTTGCTGTTTGCTATACATGTTTGACGACACAAACAAGAAGGGGTTCATATTCTGTACGTAGCGTTAAATTCAGCACCACGCCAACCGCAGTTCATGGGCCAAGGTGCTGAAAACCTGAGGCTTTCCGAAAAAGCGACCGGGAATACGTATACGAAAGTAAAACTTTAACACTTTGCAAGTTGGAGTATTGTGATTACAGTCCTAAATCGGTTAAACGTTGAAGGCAGAAGACTGTACTCTCAGTTGCGTGATAAACATCAGCGAAACACTACATTCTGTGATTTTACAGGAAGTTGTGTTTTATTTTACTGTATTTTTTATAATACAGCCCATCTTAAAAAGAGATTTCCGTGATTGTGATAGTGGTGACAGTGGAATAATTCTTGAAAATCAGTGCTGCCAAATCTGGCGGATTTTTTATTCAGAAATTTCGCATTCTCACCAGAAAATTTTGAATAGTAATTTTATTTTATTCACGGAATGTTTATTATTATATAAAGTAAAAATAACTATTCCAATTTCTGGTGAGAATTTGAATTTTTGAATTAAAAAAATCGCCCGATTTGACAACACTGCTGGTAAGTTATCAGCATCTATCTGTAAAAAATCTATATGTTATTATTTAAATCTGTGTGTAATTAATATATATTTTATTTACAAAATTAAGTTACTTCACATCAATAGCATTTGTAAATTATTAAGTTTATTCGCATGCACAATAACTGGATTTGTACACATCAAAAACACTGGAAATGCCTCCCGCTTACAAAGTGTTAAACTCAATCATCTCGAAACACTGTTTTTCAGCGGCGTTGCTGCGAACTTTTAAACAAGTTACGGATTTACATGATTTGTTGTTGTTATTGTTGTTGTTGTTGTTGTTGTTTCTTTTTTTTAAATAAAAGAAATTAAAATCCCTACAAACTAAATTTGAAAAGCAAACTAAAAGAAAACTTCGTTTTCAAGTTATAACAAAAAAATATGATCAACATTTATTGATTTTTGAATATTTTATTATATTTATTTATTTATTTATTTATTTACATTTAGCGTTCGTAATTATATAAATACATAGCACCTATTATCGTCGTCTGGTCCGTCCGTCCGTCCGCATATAGCAACGCAAAAACTACCCAACTAAATAGTTTGCAATTTAAGATATATTATCTTTGCAGTGTTTTGTCGAGTCATTTCAAATTTTATGAAAATCGAATCAAAATTATAGACGATATTAAGAAATTTGAATTTTTTTTTAAAAATCGGTGCTTTCTTGTTATAGGAGCTTCCGAGGTTGAATCGTCAAGCAACCGAGATACTTATTTTATGACAGAAATTAATCTGCAGATGATATAATTCATTTCACAGAATTAAAAATCATCAAGATCTGAATATTTATATAACTAGCTATAGTACGAACGTACCTCGTTTGTCACGTTTGACGAACAATTTCCAACTTTATTTGTTTTGTTTGTTTCAAACATAATCTAGAGAGAACGTAATAATATGTATAAAAGAGAAATGACGGCTCAAAAATTTGTAACTTGGACTTCAAAATCGTGGCAAAACTAGTTTTACAAAATAAATTATTTGGACGCACAATTTGAAACTTTTTTTATTGTGAATTTTACAAGTTAACAAATATTTTTTACTTGCATAAAACATAAATAAATAAATGCAAAACGAAGTAATAGTCTAAAATAATTACAGACTTCCTAACTCATGATCCAACTTCAGACAATTTTCGTCATTACAAAAACCATCTTTTCATATGTAATTATGCGTTTATTTTGGCATTGGTGAGAAAGATCTAAGT
This sequence comes from Maratus michaelseni, assembly GCA_963931845.1. Taxonomy (NCBI): domain Eukaryota; kingdom Metazoa; phylum Arthropoda; class Arachnida; order Araneae; family Salticidae; genus Maratus; species Maratus michaelseni. Next base: position 386,884,037 of record OZ007587.1, on the reverse strand, counting down.
ATATCACATAACCTTGAACTACAAGACCAAATAACATGATCTCGGTAGTAATGTATTAAATGACATTTCTTTCCCCAAATGTAATTATGCGTTTATTTTGGCAGGGGTGAGAAGGATCTAAGCATATCAAATGACCTTGATCTACAATACCTTAGTGAAAACTCGAATATCTTAAGTTATTTTGAGAACATTGTTTTTCAAATTAGCTTTTTTAATGATGGTTTACAGGCATTCCAAAAATATATAACAAAGCAAAATATAACAAAAGTTATAAAATTTGGCAAGCTTAATAACATATTCATATAATTCTTGGTATTCAATATGAGAAACTACTATGGTTACATCTTACACATATAAATAACATGAATATAAATTTTTATAATTCATATGTAGCTTATGTAATAAAAATTAAATGTTCTACCTGGAAGATAACCAAATTGTGACTAAATACAAAAACAAAAACTATACTATGTAAACGAATTCTTCTAAAAACACATCATTAATACTCGATTACTATCCTCAAAAAACTTACCTATTGCTATCGTTGAAACTGTGAGATACATGATGTAATATCTATATTTATACATTTTATGCATAAAATTTGGCAAGCTTAATAACATATTCATATAGCTCTTGGTATTCAATATGAGAAATTACTATTGTTACATCTTACACATATAAATAATATGAATTTAATTTTTTATAATTCATGTGTAGCTTATATAATAAAAATTAAATGTCCTACCTGGAAGATAACCAAATTGTGACTAAATACATAAATAAAAACTATACTATGTGAACGAATTCTTCTAAAAGCACATCATTAATACTCGATTACTATCCTCAAAAAACTTACTTATTGCTGTCGTTGTAACTGTGAGATACACACGACTTACTCTTATATTTATGCACTTTATGCAGCAATTTTTTGGGGAAAGGTAGTAATTAACTAGAAATGCATGTGCTTTTGTCTTTAAACACAAAATTTGAAAAAAAGTTATGATCATAATTATGAAGAATCGGTTGTAGTACAAGTTTTACTGGCGCACAAATAGTTCCCTACAATAACTGAATTCAGTTGGAATGAAAAACGTTTACTATTTATCACTGTGATTCGCCTTACCTAAAACAAAGACCTTGTACAAAGTTTGGATAATTTTGGCATAGTGCCAAGCGCGCTTCGAAAATTATCGCAAAGTTTCAAAACCAGCTTGGTCATGCCGCGTTTTTATGGATAGATTTTTAATTAATATCTCGGCTAATTGCCGACAAAGTTTTTCGAAAATCATTATTAACAATCCTTGGACGATTCCGCATCCATAGGTACCTCGAACACCCCTCAACACACTCTCTGAGCGCCCACAAAGTACAGTTTGTGTGTAACAGATAAATGCAATTTTCTCAAAAACTATGTGACCTAGGATAATCCCTATAGTTTTTCTGCAGGTTTTAAATAAATTCCTACTATTCCTATTTTTTTTCATAATTTTAGTTTCAGTAGATTCGGAAATAGGGGGAGGGACACATTTTTTTCAGTACATTTTCGACGATATCTCTGAAAATATAATATTACCTAAATTTAAAAATACATTTTTGAATTCTGTGTTACGACATCTTTCAAGCTATTACCCCACACGACAATAGTGAAAAAAATTCAAGTAACTTAATTAGCATCTCTAATTTTTTCTTAATAGAAAAACTTATTTTTTTAGTGAAATGCGTGTAGTGTTAAATATTTATGTGGCATTAGTTCTAAAAAAATAGTTTTAGAATCTAACTAGAAATTAAAGGAGAAATAGAAAGCATTATAGTATATTTTCTCAACAAACATGGGAATCACATGTGGCATAGACGGAAAAAACGAAATCTAATCAAAAAGTGTACTGCAGCATAAAAGGAAATTTTTATTCAAAGAGTTAAGAAAATATATGTAGCTGCTCCTGTACATTTGCTTTTGACGTCAGAGCAAACTTTATTTTTTCTGCGCTCCGGATATTCTCAGATTTTTATACAAAATAAGAAGCAGAAATGTATTTTTGTTCCTTTATACTCTAGCTCCAGATATATGTAAATATGCCATGAACTCGTGTTATGAAATTCAACAGTAAAAGAAGATATAAGTATAAAAGAAGAAATAATTTTTTTTAAATACTCTCTTTTACAAACATTCAATGTTTATCTTGATAATCACGCCTAATTTCATGATTTTTCCCAAAAATGCCCGCTGCGCTTTTTTTGGCGTGGGCGCTGAAACCGATTAGGGGAAAATTCTCCTTTTTTCTTATGCTTGGTAGAAAGCATAATCTAGTGAATTTATTAATATATATATATTTGTTGCTTTGTTTCTTTTTTAAAAAAGGGCAAAAAATTATTTAAATGATATTTTCAGGAATTCTAAATTGATTTCTCAAAGCATAATCATAACTTAATTTATATAAAACTATTAATTAATTAAAGCGTATATTTTTAAATATAGTATACTCTTTATTTTTTATTTATATTCTTTTACTTTTTAGTGCTTAAAATATTTCATTGTTGCAGCTTCACGCAGCCAGTTGGCCTTTTTTGACGAGTGTAGTTTGGTGCATCATTAAATGTTGCAACTCATACACAATTGTAACCTTAAATAAATTTTTCTATTTTTTACCTGCGGTGGGTTAACAGAAAAATGGCTTAAAATTAAGTTATTAATTTATAATTAAGTTAAAAAAAATTAAAATGTTGTATTGGCATCAAAAACACATTTGTACATAATTTTTATAATTCCAGTCTGTCAAGAAATGTGTGAAAAGTCAATTACAAAATAACATAGTTACATACAAAATCCAATTTCAGTTAAATAAAAAAGTGTAATTAAAATGCATTTTGGAAAGTGAGGGGAAAAACAACCTTATTTATTTTATTTTTATTTAATAATACACATTTATTTTAAATGGGAGATAATCAAATTAAAGATATTTTTTTAAACTTTGTACAAATAATAATAAAACTACTTTTTAAATAGTTCAAAAGGAAATACGTATTATATTTCCGAATTACAATGTCTACTTTGAAAACTTAAATTGAAAACCTTCTGTGTTTGTAAAAGCAACCTTAAGGTTGCTTACTTTTAAGGTTGTCACCTTATAAGATTGTAAGAAGTTGTATGTAGGTTCTTTCCATATCAAAATTCGGTTCTAACGTATTATCCGTGCCAGGAAGATAGCTCGCCAAAAATGGTTGCCAATCGTCAATTCTGTTTATTTTTGGGCTTCTGTTCTGATTCAAAATCGCTTTAACCTTTCTGGAAAATTATTTAGCTTAGCACAAACTTCCCAGTTTAAAAATTATCAAAGAACACAATTAAAAAAAAATCTATTAATAATTTTTAGAACTTGCACAGAAAAAATAAAACCCAATTTGGGTTGAAAGATTCTTTGGTATGATCCCAATTGGGCCATGCCTGTTTTGGTTACCATTGTGTATCTATTTTGGGCACTATTAAGTACCCATTTTATTTAACAGTGCCCAAAATGGATACACAGTGGTAACTGAAACAGGCATGGCTCATTTTGAGCTCATACCTAAAAATCTTTGAACCCAATTTGCGTTTTTATTTTTTTCTGTGTGATATGCTTCAAAAGATGCTCTTAATTTTATATGAAAGATAATTGCATTACACAAATCTCGACACAAATAAACAAACATCGCTTAACATGGTGTTTTCCTGTTTTAAGTTTTAATATGTAAGGGAGAGTAGTGTAAAACCGAGTACCCTGCTTTCTGGCTGATAAGTGCTACCCTGAAAACAGAACCCGTCTTAACTACATCCCTTATCCTTATAGTATCCCCAAACAGTGTGCCATCGTCTTTTGAAGTGAGTTAATCTCTGTACCGATGCAGTGTCATTGGAAAGAAAATCACATCAAAAGTTTTAATTTTTCGCCGTCTTTTCTTATCTTTAAATAAATCTAGCCTGACGGATCGATTTAGGTAAGTAAACCACTCTTTTCTATAGTTTTCACACGATATTTTGATATCAATTAGAAGTGTGTAAGTCCAGCTAGTATCCAGAAGAAAGATCGTGTTGATTTATGTTCGTATATTGAGGCAAAACCTTGGTACCTATGGTTTTGCATCAAATTCGGCAATGAATTGTTTCTTTAATCAAAAAGTGGAGAAGGATAGACACAATGTTCAGTGTACAAAGAGTGGAAACATGAGGAGTACGGTGGATATGAGAAGTAAAAGCTGAGAAAGCCATTACATGACAACATTAAAAATTGCTTGAGAAACTGAAAATAAAAGTTACTGACATTAAAAAATGTGTATATGCTTTAAAGTTTGATTCAAAATTAATTAAAATAAAGTTTTTTGTTACTGGAAGTGTAAAAACTTAATTTATGATTAGTACCTGGTTTTACTCTATCACCAAAGTTCGGAGCCGTTACAAGTGGTCCTACAAAACGCCTTTTCCCAAGTAGAGAAGAATGTCTCCTGTCGCAACAGGTGTGATTTTTCAATAGTCCAGATGTCCTCAAACATTTTGGTGAAATGTTCTGATTTTTCCGCACTTCTAGACTTTTATTGAACAAAGGAAAAACGTTAGGTCCCTGGTTTTATCCTACATTCCCCTATATTTCAATTTAGGTCTGTTGCTTACTTATTACTAGTAATAATTAAAGAATGGCTTTTGTTTCAGTTCTTCGCAAATCCTTCAAAGGCATGATTTAAAATACAGAATATAAAATAATGTACAAAAAATAAGTTAAAACACATGCCATAATTAAAAAACAGAACATTAAATGTAGTTATTTTGTAGAAGGAAAAAATATAGGCGTTATTAGAATGGTACTAGTGGTGACATTGTTGCTGCTGGGTATCTAACATGGCATGGATAATAAGTAAGTATCAAAAATTTTTGTAATTTATTCCGATTTTGGAACCGTATATACTCGCGTATAAGCTGGCCCCAAATTCGAGACGGAAACAGTTAATACCAGTAATTGAGAATAGTTTTCTATACACCTTATTTAATCTCATTTAATTCTAAATTATTTAAGGCATAGAAAACCATTCTTAATTACTGGGATTAAACCTGTTTTCATCTAGAATTTGGGGGTCGACTTATACGATATACATACATATATATGTCTCTTTCCTCATATAAAAATTAGCACTTAAATGAATTATAAATCCTGCATTGTATAGTCATTCAGAAATGCATCAGTTACCATGTCATGCGCAATAAATAACGCTCCAACAACAGGCACATTTTCAAAATATTTCCACTAATGTTCCTCCCATCACTAAAAATCTTTAGAAGATTTTAAAAGGTTTTGTCACTTGCTTGCAGTGTTAAATATTTATGCGGTACTAGTAGTTATAAAAATAAAAAAAGCTTTAATATCCAACTAGAAACTAAAAGAGAGAAATACAATCATACATAATAGCATTACAGTGTCTCTTCTCAACATACAATGAGAATTGAAAGGGGCATGTAGACGGAAAAGGCGAAACTTAATCAAAAACTGTACTGCAGAATAAAGAGAATTTCTTTATTCAAAGAGTTAAAAAAATATATGTATATATTTCCTCTACACACATTGCTCTTGACGTCAGAGCTGAAATTTACTTTTTCTACATTCCAATAGTCTCAGTTTTTTTTTCTTTTTTTTTTTTTTTCTTGTTACACTAAATAAAAAACTGCTATTTTTATTATTATTATTATTATTCCCTTTTTGATATAAATATACCTCGTGGAAATGAAATTCAACAGTACAATATAATTTAATTAAAATACATTTTGGAAAGTGGGATAAAAGTTATCTTTAAGTACACTATTAAAAAAAAAAAACATGTTTTTTAATCTAGGAATATCTAAAATAACCACGAACGAAAATATACAATAACCTCAACCGAGTTATGCACAAATACAAAAAGTACTTTTTATTAAAAATATAAAAAATTCCATATATTGAACGCATAATTCACCTTCTTAACTTGAAATAACACAACGCAAATACATTCATCATATAATTTAATTGTTAGTGTAATAGGTACAAATACAAAAACACAGTTTTAAAACATTAAAACCATTTACGATGTTAAAAATAGATGTCAAAATTCCTTAGCGCTTTCGGCTAAACGTTAGCCATCATCAGAGGATAAAATGAGTCGAAAACCACAATTCTGAAGAAGTATACACTGGACAGGTAGCAATGGGCGAAATAAAAAAACAACAAAATGAAGAGAGGGAAGAAAAATGAGGCGATGCTATTGAAAGCTGGTGGACGGTGTAACTCCGATGAAATAAATGAGACGATATTCTGGCATTACTAATGTTGTTTGCAGATATGTTTATACTTAATTTTTCTATAGACGTTAAACCTGCATCTAAAAAATATAAGATATTGCTAAAACTTATTAGAAGGCAGCGCAAAATCCTCGCGCCGGCCTAACGGTCTTTTAAAAAAAGAAAATAAAAATAAGTAACATATTGAATTTCAACCATTTGCAAAGGATTCTTATCTTAATTTTATTTTTCCAATTTGCGAAACGAATTTATACATTTTTTTCATTGCCATACCTACCCTCAAAAATAATTTATTATAAAAATAATAACCGAGTGTAGAATTTTCTATAGCAGCACCATTCAGCTAAGGTAGATAAAAGATTAACTATAAATTAGTGTATTCATTCAAATCTTCCGTCAAAAGAATCTGTCTTCGTTAATTGAGACAACATGGCAGGCAGCTCTATTCATATGAGGTAATTAAAAGATAAATCAATACAAGCATTCACTACTTTCTCCCCTTACCCGCACCCCCCCCCCCAGAACTAAATGGAATTAATTATAAATATAATAGCTGATCTAGTACTTTATTGAGATTTTATAAACAGAGACATTGCTAGAATTTTCTTCACGGAGTGAAAATACTCCCCGACTAATTTTGGAGGTATGCATTTTGCGTTATAAAATTCCAGAATATGAAAGATTTATGCATAATTTTCATAATATTTCAGAATAATCATTTTGACATTGAAATTTAATATTAGGATAACTATTTAGCATTTGCTAATGCAAAAATTATTTTATTACAATTGCTGCATTTTTTGCTATCACTTACTATATGATTATATAACTTTAACAGTAAACCAATGTAGTTTTTAATTATTTTTTAATTAAAATTTTTAATAGAAAAATAATTTTATTTTAATGTAATGTCAACAAGATTTTTATTTGAAAACTTTGTATACCATGTAAGATCACATATGTGTGATATAGACGTAAATGACCAGCAACTCAATGCAGAAGTATTTGTTCAAATACATATATATATTGTATACATTTATTACACGATGAAATCGGTTGGATTCAAACGCTGGACCTCTCGTTTTGAAACTGAAATCATTATTTTAGCTCTTTTAATGCTTGATTACATCACCGCAATGTTTATCACTTACACTTATCACCTCATCTTTTGTAATACGAAAAAATTACCCATAATAACGTCTTTTATGTAAGAAATTAGAACAAGGTTTAAGCAATAAAATATGTATGAAAATACGCATGACTACATTTTAAAGAAGTGTTTTTATTTTTACGAAATAAGTTTGTAAAAGCATTAAAAATACCTCTATACATAAAGTTAATAAAAAGTTATCTGTAAATTGATGAATACGCTTTCAATACTACCACAATCTCCCCACACACACTGAGAAAAATGACACTTTCAAATCTGAGTAAATCGATGTTTTCATTTTGTTATGAAACTTTCTGTTTCAAATAGGACGACCCAACGCTTTCAATTCTGAAATACCAGAAATACTCAGAATATTGAAACATGGACATACTCAAAACGGAGCACATAGGGGTCAGATCATACTCATTTTTGAAACATGGACAAACTCAAAAATATTTACAATCAATTCAAACTCATTTTTGAAACATGGACATACTCAAAACTGAGCACATAGAAGTCAGTTCATACTCATTTTTGAAACATGGATATACTCAAAAATGATTAGAATCAGCTCAAATTCATTTTTGAAACATAGACATACTCAAAACTGAGCACACAGAAGTCAGTTCATACTCATTTTTTTAAACATGGACATACTCAAAACTGAGCACACAGAAATCAGTTCATACTCGTTTTTTAAACATGGACATACTCAAATAGGAGCACAGGATGTTTTATTCTTGAGTGTGTGCATGTTTTCAGAAATGAGTATACACATGTTTCAAACTTGGGTCATTTTGATTCGGAGCCATTTTGACTATGCAACATACTCATATTTGTGTATTTTTTGCTCAGTTTTGAAAATGTCGTTTTTAGTGTGCATACACACCGAAAACTTATTTCATTTTAGCTGCAAATTAATAAAAATTTTCTGTATTGAAAATTTAATAATTAGTTTGTAGATTATTTTGCATTACTATACATGTAATGTAATTAAACATGAATTATAAGGCAATGCATATATTCACTGCGAGCAAGAATTTAAAATAGTAACTGATTTCGTACAGTATGTAAAATTTCTACAGATCTATAGCCGTACTATTCATGTAAGATAAATAAAAGATTAATTATAAGCTAGTGGATACATTAAATATCCCTCCCCCCCCCACACACACAAAAAAAAAAACCTTTAAAAACATTTGTATAAATTTTGTAGAGATTTTTGCAGAATGTTTGGCGATACTATTTATACAAGATATTTAAAGGAATAATTATGAAATCAATGAATACATCCACAGCTCATACCCTGCTCCCCCAAGGAAAATTTAATCAATTTTAACTATGATAACTGTTCTAGTAGCACTTTATTGAAAATTTCTGCAAACGTATAAGTACTACTCTTCATAGAAAATAATTAAAAGATTAGCTATAAATTAATTAATACTTCCATTGTCTCACTCTATCCTCAGAAAGGGTTGAGCTTAGTAAAAAACAAATAGTTGTTTTCCAACTTTATTGAAAATTTTCTAGATCGATAAGCAGCATTATTTGCATAAAGCATTTAAAGGATTAATTATAAATAATGCTGAAATATTATAAAGAAGTAAAATTTGCGTATATCAATACAGGATCATTTATCAAGTAACAATATTTCTAACTTATTATTCTTCATTAAAAGATGGTAATAAACAGTTATTATGAACACTAGATAAATTAAATCCCTTCATAAACGATTTATTTTCGTGAAAACAAGATAATTGCTCTCTTAAACTTATGTTCAAAGATTTTCTTTGTTTAAAGGAGTCGAGTTTTTAAAACAAATAAATAACTTTTATTGAAATTTATTAATGATTCTTGAAAGTAGATAAACATAGCACTATACATTTAAAATGATTAAATGATTGTTTATAAATCACGCTGAAGATTTATAAGACAAGGAGAAAAAGTTTACATCACTCTAATAATAAAATATATCAAATAATAGTATTTGGATATTATTCTTCCTTAATCATTTGTTATAAAGCGAAAACAAAACTCTTAAACTATTTAGTTTTATCAAAAGAGGAGAAATAATTCCTCGAAATTATATTTAAACAGTTTTTGCTGATTTAAGGAATTGAGTTTTCAAAAACATCATAGAAAATTTCAAAAGAATATTAATATATGCATAACATTTCTGTAAATTACATTTTAGAATTCCTGAAATTCTCCACTGTCAAAATAGGATTAAAGAATTATATAATAAATTGAGATATAAAGAGAAAACTTCAAAGAAACTAACAATGCACAATATTCTGAAAATTGTATCAAATTATTTAAATTAATTAAAACTCACATTTGAAACCTAATTACTGTGAAAAGAATTATATTTTCAATTTTTTAAATATCCAACCTTTGGACAAGGAGAGGGCCAAGCTTGGTAATGACAGATTTTGATTATTTTTATATATGTTGTAGGGTAGAAGCCCCTTAGACTCAGGATCAACGGATTTTATACAATGCTCCTTAGTTCTCGAGAAATGGGGGGGGGGGTCTAATATTATAACACAACTTAAATACTTACTTTTAACGGGTTTACTGTGTTACACATCTGTTATGCCGCCTTGTTATAATAAAATAAAACGTTTTCAAATAAAATTAAATTAAATGCAGAGAGAACATAAATGAAAAAACAAAATAATTCAAAGCGCAAGCATTCGTATTGCAAATTTGAAAATCTTTAATATGAAAGAAAAAAAAAAGTTTTAATTTAATTCTTATGCTAATTTTTAATTAAATTATGCTTCTTACTTTAAAAACAGAGTAGTATTATCATCACATTGACTTTCCTTGTTAAAACAATATATAAATGGTGTTTCTTTAAAATTACGAATTGACACAATTATTCAATATCATTGCATTGATACAGAATATATGAAATACATTTTAAAAGTGATTTAAGAAAAATAATAACCGTTTGATGATATTTTATACAACGATAAAAATAAATAGGTTAACATTATAATTAATGCACAATATTATAATTTTTGATTGCGGTTATTAAATTATAATTACAAGTACATTTATAAAACAAAAAAATGAGAAAAACAAATGTAACGCATTCCGGTCTCAAACCCGAGACCCACGGATAACCAATCAGACGCCATAACAACTGAACTACGACCAACACAATAAACCTCTTACAAAGTCAAACATACAAAGTAAGTATTTAAGTTGTGTTATAATATTGGACCCCTCTATTTCTCGAGAACTTAAGAGCGTTGTATGAAATCCGTTGAACCTGAGACTAAGGGGATTCTACCCTACAACATATATAAAAATAATCAAAATCTGTGATTACCAAGCTTGGCACTCTCCTTGTTAGATAAATGGATTGAACTTTTAGTTACGGGCGGGACAGGACTGATAGTAGAGCTGGAGTAATCATTGTAGGAAATACACGGTTTGCTTCATTTAATTTATTTAACCTTGTAGTATTTTATTAGGAGGAAAAAAGGGGGGTTTCTTTTTTTTTCAATTAACTTATTTATTTGAGAATTTTTACCCCTGGACCCCTTAATATTTAAGGTGAAAATATCGCTACTAAATAAAATAAAACGACTTCAAAGCTATTACCTTAATGCATCTAATAAGATAATATATTAATATATTGAAGAATTAATTTTGGTTTATGTTGCTATTTGAGAATTGAAAATTTATGATCTATTTAAAATATATAGTATATAGATTTCGTCTGAACTTAGTCTTATGTAACATTTGCAAATTAAAAAAAATAATAATTTAACCTTTTATAAAACATTTAATCATTTGAAAGCTTTTTTAGAATTCAAAGAACGTTTTCTGCTGTAAGCACAATTCAAGGAAACTATTTAGTAAAGAAGTGATAAAAGATTCTCAATTCTCACTGCATTTTATTTAACTTACTCTCTTTTTATTTAACTTAACTTGGTCCATGAATGTAAAAATGGAATTTTGTAGCCGATTTTTCACTCACTTACTGATATGTTAGAATTATAAAAATTATGTACGCAGGTTTGTTTCCGATGACAATACAACGTTTTAATATTTTTAAAACTTGATTATAAATTAATAAAATAATTTTAAGACTTTTTTTCGTTAGCCGGTTGCAGGTGGTAAATATTTTTTATGTTTGCAATTGTATGAGGTCATCCAGAAAGTAAGTTTCCCAAGACCCGTAAAAAGAAACAAAACATAATTACCTGGAAAGATTTATTGCAAAAGATACAACTATATTTCAGCTACTTCTCAACATAAGATCCGCTTTAATTGTAACACTTGTCATAGCGTGGAATAAGTTTTTGTAGTCCAGTGTCATAGAAGTCTGCCGCCTGGAAATGGAGCCAGCTAGTCGCAGTTGTCATTTTATCTTCGTCGTTTGTGGGGAAAGTGATGACCGTACAAGGATTTCTTCAGGTGCAAGAACAGGTGAAAGTCGCTGGGAGCAAGATCGGGACTATAGGAGGAATGGTCATACATCTCCTAGCGAAACTTCTACAGCAGATTTTTTGTGGAATTCACCGTATGTGGGCGAGTGTTGTCGTAGATCAACACAACACCAGCACTGAGCATCTCACACCTCTGTGCGTTCAAAAACTTTATCACGGACCTCACTTCGCAGTCGGCGGGAGAAGGAATGGAGCCAACTAGTCACAGTTGTCATTTTATCTTCGCTTGTGTGGAAAGTGATGACCGGACAGGAATTTCTTCAGGTGCAAGAACAGGTGGAAATCGCTGGGAGCAAGATCAGGACTATAGGGGGAATGGACAAACACCTCCCAGCGAAACTTCTACAGCCGAATTTTTGTGGAATTTGCCGTATGCGGGCGAGCGTTGTCATGTATCATCACAACACCAGTACTGAGCATCGCACGCCTCTGTGATGGTTCAAAAACTTTATCACGGACCTCACCTCGCAGTCGGCGGGGGAATAAATGAGAACCGACATTTTCGCACAGGACAATGACGTTAATGTATGCTATCGGGAAGTTACAGCTGCCGCATACGATAGGCACACTCACAATCTACCTGGCTTGTGCTTTTTTGTTTTCGTGCGTTTTGCAGCGCCAACTTTTTGGGTGTGGAAAACTTATTTTCTGGATAAACCTAGTATACGAGTTACGAAAACAATGGAATTAATGATGCACCAAATCACACTCGCTAAAATAGTCCAATTGGCTGTGAAACTGCCAATTGTGTTGCCTTGTCACCTCTCTGTTATCAAGCTGCAAACATCACCAGCCATGTCTTTGAATATACCTGCGGATGGCTATACAGTGTTAGCCGAAATTGTTGGAAGATATTGGCTTTTAATAAGTTTTTAATGTTTCCATTCAACATTGTTTTTAGCAAAGTACAAGTACAATTATGTACTATTTACATTTTCAATTTGTATATCAACGGTGTAACGTCCATCTTTAACGTTTTTATTTATATTCAAATTTATTGTAAAAATAATAACTCGATATAGCTTTTATTCAAAGTTACTGCAGTTTTTATTCAAAATTAATACTACTATTCAGTATTCATATGATAAAATTAAAGGATTAACTGTAAATTTATGTATGTAATTCAGCTAGCCCACAAAAAAGAATTTGTCTTTTTTTATCAAAAAATCCGTTATTATTGCTTAACATTATTCACATTCTATTCACATAATATAATTATAAAAATAACAGTTGATTAGCTTTATTGAAACATAAGTTTTATTGAAAATTCCTACAAATATATAAGCAATATTACTCGATTAAGGTAAATTATATATTAAATATTAAAGGTAAACTAAATATTAAATATAAATTAATACATTTACATTCAATATCTGCCCTAAAGCATGAAAATATTTGTTTGACTGTAATGAACATTTTTACAGAGTATCAATTGTTATTTACTCATAAATAGGAACACTTACACAATAAAAATTCCATTTTATGCACTATTATTGCATATTTATTCGCAATATAACAAAACTCACCACTTAAGGCTACTGCTCAAAACACATCCGACATACGCATACGGTTCAAAATAGAACGCAAACGATAAACGCGTTGCCAGCACAATACATAAATAAGATCGAACATCAATTCTATTCATATAAAGTAAATAAAAAAATGAAATACATTCATTGCTTCCTCCTACACCAAAAAGAATTAATTATAAAAAATAACAGTTTTTCCCACGTTTCAGTCAAAATTCCTGTAGAACGACAGCAGTACTATTCGTGTAAGATAAATGAAAGATTAATTATAAACTAATGCATACATTGTAAAAAAAGGCAAACGTCTCTTAATATACCTTTTATCTTTCTTAGGGTTTATGAAAATATAATACAGTATATAACCGATTTCAATTTACCCGTGATTCCGCAAGAGCGGTCTCTTTATCTTCGTAAATCCCAGAAACCAATGGATTTTCGAAATTTAAAGATGCATTTCTTACACAAAAGTTTATTTTACTGTCCGTAGTTTTCGAAAACGTTCCCGAGTGGTTTTTACGGTGTACTTTTATTAATCCACAACTCAAAATATCGGTTTCTCGTATGCTATAAATTCTCATGCAAACATTTTCATGTTTGACAAACACTGTTAGTTAACAGCACTAATATTGACATTAAAATTAATAGCATGAATATTAATATTAAAATTAATAGCATTAATATTAATATTAAAATTAATAGCATTAACATTAATGTGGAGACTGATATTACGAATATAAAATAAAGTCAGAAAAATGTCTAGGGTAATAAAATCTCAACTATCCTTCTAAGAATAATATAAATTAATTCTAAACTAATGCATACATTTTAAACACAAGACAAACGTTTCTTAATCTACCTCTTATCTTTCTTAGGGTTTATGAAAATATAATACAGTAACCGATTTCAAGTTACCCGTAGTAGTTATACGCGTAGTAAGTGTACCGTAGTAGTTAGGTCGAAATCCATCTAAGATTAAACTAATACAGCTTCACTTTTTCTTGATTAGATACTGAAGGATAACTATGTACAGAATGTCCATTATTTTAGACAACAGTAACTATTATAGTTAGCTGCCTGCTATCTAGCCCTCTGAGTGTCTGAGGGCTTTCTTGCATTTTCACATAAACGTTCATAAAACAAATATTAATTGAGATTTTCATTCATGGATTGTTTCTAAAATACACTTCATATCTCTTTATCATACATATATCTTAAAATACAATTCCGTTAAAAATACTTTTGTCTACAGCTAATTTAAGTTGTTTCTGGGAAACGGAAAAATACAGGCAAAACGCTTAGAGGGCTAGACATGGGATACACTTTCGTAGATCAACCGACTACTTCAGAAACTAAAAGCCGTTTGCCCCGTTCTTTTAGATAAAAATGCAAACATCATCAGTAATTAAGGTGTTGCTCGCTTGATTCTCACTTCGAAAGCCTCGATTGTGGAATTTGCGTACTTTGCGGTCTAAAATTTAATTCTTCGTCGATAAGCTGAACTTTCGTTACCACATATAATAGCATTAACATTAACATTAACATTAATATCATTAACATTAACATTAATTGCATTAACATTAACATTAATATCATTAACATTAGCATTAATAGCATTAGCATTAACATTATTGTGATACTCTTGCATGTATAAATTCTGATATGCAGCTGAAAATGTTTAATTGAGATTTGATAGCATCCGAAAAACCGATATTTCGGGTTGAAAAAAAACAGATTACTACACTGTAATAACTACTACGAATTAATTTAATTAAAACAAAAAATGCTTATTTCTGTTTTGATGAACTGGGGTTTATCAAAACAAAATTTCAGAAGCTTTTCAATATATTTCATAACATTTCTTAAAGCATTATTTTAAAACTCCGGCAATTCCTCAACAACAAAATATGATTAAGAATTATATCATGAATTGAGCAATAAAGCTAAAACGAAAATAACAATCAACAGCATTCGGAAGAAAATATCAAATCATTCCACAGAATTGTAACTCAAAATAATTACTTTCAAAAGAACTGGCTTTTCATTTTTGTAAATGAAAAGTTGCCTTTAAGTTATTGCATTTCCTTACAAATGAAATGGGATTATTTTTCTTGCAAAATTCTATTGAACAGCTTTTGTAGAAATGAATTTAAAAAAAAAAAAAAAAAAAAAAAAAAAAAAGGAAACAGCGTTAAGAATTTAAGATTTTGTAAATATAAAAACCCACCCGTTAAGATGCGGAAAAAAGGTACTTTATTAAGTAAAGTTACTTCAAAATTATTAATTTATTTTATCTAATAAAAGAGCATATTGTAGAATGAATTTTTATTATGTTGCCATTTTGATAATTCGTAAATTTGATTTAAAAATACTTTACTTGTAAACTTCTGTTTTGTCAGAATTATTACAAATAAGAAAAAAATATTTAGGAAATGCCTGCTCATTTTTTAAACATTTTAGAATTTAAACAACATATTCTTTTAAAAACTTGATTCAATTAAATAATTGAATAAGAAAAGAAAAAGATGTTTACATAAATATATTTTTCTTTTCGTATTAAATAATCTAATTGAATCAAGTTTATAAAAGAAAATGTTGTTTAAATTCTAAAATATTTTGAAAATGGGCTGGGATTTCATAAAATTTTGTTCTTTATTTGCAACAATTATGATTTGGCACTTACTTGTACAATTAAATAATTGTGTTTTTTGCATTTAATTTTCGACCTTTATTAAAGAATGAAATTTTTAAAGATCATGCCAAAAGTTTATAAGATTTTAAGTCAGTTCAGAAAAAAAAACGTATTTTTAGAAAATTAAATTTATTAGTAAGCTGTCAGTTGTTTACAAAAGTTGTTTTGAAGATTTACTTACATACTTTGAAATATATGTATATATATGAAACTGTTTATTTTAAAAGAAATATAGGACAAATAAGGCATTTATGAGATTTCATGTATACTTTATATATTTTTTTTTAGTCTGAGAATTAGTTTCTACTAAGGAAAATAAATTTCTGGATATGTGTTTGAGTTATAAGATATATAAAAAGTTGTATGAATTTTTCTTTTATTTAAAATATCTCTTAATAAAATTTGGCTTAATATGAAAAAGAATACTTTGTGCTCCTCAAATATTAATTAGTAAGTAATTGAACTATAAATTCTGTTATATTGGATGAGCTAAAATGCTATTCAATAGAAAATCAAGTAACTGTATACGAGAGCTCTATTTGGACAAAAATGCATGATTCAAAATTTTGTTTAAGAAAATAAAAAATGCATTTCAAAACTTTTCCCATAGATGGCGCTATACGTTCAAATTTGTAAAAAAAGCATAAAACAAACACACGATAAGCAGCTACAGACCGTTTATTTTATACAATCTACAAGAATATTTCAACGTGTGGAATGAAACTGATTACTGTTTGTATGTGATTTGAACTTCAGAAGATGTACACTTTCAAATATGATAATAGACTGTACAAAACAAATAAGTTTAAAAGATTTATGTTTTATGGTATTTTGCAGCTCTGTATAGCTCCATCTAGGGACATTTTTTTTTTTCAATACGTATAAATATTTTTTTTTTATCTTTTTAAAGAAAATCAATCGGTCATTATGAGCATTTTCGTTTAAAACGCACCTTTGTATGACATTAGCTAGTTTTTTTAATTATTATTATTGAATTTTAAAATGTTTTAAAGATATTTGGACTATCCAGTATAATAATCATTTCATAATTAATCCAAAATAAATTCTACACTGCGAAAAACAATTGTTGATTTTACAATAATATATTGTTTTTACATACGTTTTAATACTGCACTCAAAAAAAATGTAGATTTTACAACAACTTACTATTTTTGCATACAGTTTAATGCTGCTCCAATTAAATACAGAGAAAAACTGTTTTAGGTCTAATTTCGTGACTGCGGAGAAGCGTGTCTCGTCCTAGATTGAGAAACATCTGTTTTAGGTAGAAATCGTAAGAAATACTGCCTATTACATTCTCCCCTAAGTTGGAATTTCTGAAAAAATTTTGCAGATCTACGCCGATCATGTTTCCTCCCCAATGGGACCTTGCGACATAAAACCCTATACAACCAACCAACCGATCATGTTTCCCAGAACCCAAAATCACCCCCAGTTCAAAACTTTATCTATCTATCTATTTATCTATTTATGTCCCTTTTTTATGGACACGATAACTACAATAATTCTGCGCAAATCTCTTCCAAACTGATACATAAAATCAAGGGGCATAAAATCTCGGTCAAGTTCGTTAATGGGCAAAATTTAACCAAGGTGGGGGGAAAATGGGGCGCTTTTTGTGAAAACAGAAAAAACCCCAAAGTTATTATTACTTCTAGGAAAAGGGCTGAAAATTTATGTATGACAGATTTTTGATATCATTAAAAATGGCCCCAAGGGGGGAGGGGGGGTTTTTAGAAGAAAAAAAATTCATAATTTCGTCAGTTCAAAAGATATGAAATCTGCTTAAATTTATTATAAATCCTCTTAATATTATGTAAAACTTATATTGACAAGTTTTTTATAGGACCAACCCTTATAGCAAAAAAAAAATAATAAATAAAAACAAAAAAAACTCTGCCGGCTCCACCTGCAAACAAGTTACGTTTCGAAGTGGGCGCTTCCAGCTGCCGCATCATGGCAAAAAAGGTCATTTCTTCCGCAATTCCCAACAAATAGGCGTCCCACGGTCTGCGTCTTTTTAATCTACCTGTGCCTGTAGGCCGAGCCGTCAGGGTTTTTTTTCCAGTGTGTACTATCATTAATACATGCATATATTAACAAAAATAATTAAGACAAAATAACACACAATAAAAAGACATGTCCTATTAATATGACGCCAGACTTGAACGGGTTTATTTCTATTTAGCTAATACGTAGTTTAACCAATAAAATATTTTTAACACTCAGAAAATTTAAGGGCTCTGAAATATAGGGAAAAAAACATTGGAATGTTCTCATTAAAATTATTTATGAACATAAAAAAAGACTTAAAAACCAAAAGCAAAATAAAGAATCCTGTTCTTGAATTATATGATAAGTTTAATTTTAATATCTCACACGCTTTCTGTGCTTAAATAAATCATATTTTTCTTTTTCAAAAAACATAGATCGTATTTTAACTTATATGCAGTTATAGTACGTATTTTATCAATAAAATTCAAATAAAATATTTTCAACTCTCCATACACAAATCAGAAAATTATGGGCAAAGATAACCGAAAGCAAAATAAAGGATCTTTTTCTTAAACAGAAACTATAAATTTAATTTTAACTGCTTCCTTTGCTTAAATAAATCAATAAATACTTTTACAAAATACTTATTATTTTAATTTCCATAGAATTATACATAATTTATTCAGTGCTATGTTTTTAACCAATACATGTTATGCAATTTATTATATTTCTATGCAATAAAATGTTAAAATGTTTTTAAATGTTTTTAAGTGCTTTTTTATGTTTTTTACGAATTAAGTAATTATAGATGAAAATTACAGAAAGCAAAATAAATAATCCTTTTATTCAACATATATGATAAATTTAATTTTAACTGCTTTCTTTGCTTAAATAAATTGAAAAATTCTATTTACAAAATAAAAACTTTATTTATATTTCATTATACATAATTTCTGCAATAAAATGGTTTTAATCAATCTATATTTTATGCAATTCATTACTTTTTTATGCAATATAATATAACTTTTTTAATGTATTTTAATTTTTTTTTTAAGTAAATAATTATAGATAAAAATAATCGAAAGCAAAATAAAGAATCCTGTTCTTAAACAGAAATTATAAATTCAATTTTAACCCTTTCAGGGGCAAAGTACTTTCAGTACTAAACTGCTGAAATAAATGACTGGCACCGGAATTTAGGTACAAATTTATTTGGAAATAAGAAAAAGACAATATTTCACATACGTATTAACTGGAAAAGATTTTTGAAAAATTCTGGTGCCAATGTGGCGTTTGAAAATTAAAATTAAGTGGTTTCATAAACATACCACTGCCCCTGAAAGGGTTAACTGCTTCCTTCCCAAAATAAATAGATAAATTCTTTTACAAAATACTTATACAGTACTTTAATTTATCTTCAATTCTGCAAAAAAAAAAAAAAAAAAAAACATATTTAACTAATATTTAATGTCATTTATAATACCTTTTTATGCAATAGAATTTTATAATGTTTTAGCATTTTTTAAATGTTTTTTATGAACTAAAAGTTTAAAAGATTAAAACAATCGAAAGCGAAATAAAGAATCCTTTTCTTAAATTGAAATGATAAATTTAATTTTTACTGCTTCTTTTGTTTAAACAAATCGGAAAATTCTTTTTCAAAATACTTATATACTATTTTGATTTCTATTCTATTATATATAACTTATGCAATAAAAAGTTTTTAACCAATATTTTATGAAATTTGCTATATTATTTATGCAATAAATTGTTATAATGTTTTTAAAGAATTTTTAAAATTTTTTAATTTGTTTCATAAATTAAAAAATTAGAAATGAAAATAATCGAAAGCAAAACAAAGAATCCTGTTCTTAAACTGAATAGATAAATTTAATTTTAACTACTCCCTTTGCTTAAATAAATCGAAAAATTATCTTTCAAAATACTTATAGAGTATTTTAATTTCCTTTCAAATATATATAATTTATTCAATAAAATATTTACATCCCTCTATAGATTTTTCTTCCGGAATAAAAAGATAGTTAGTGTCGCTAACAGTTCGTTTCTTATCTCGCGAAAGCATTCTCTCCAAGACACTTGAGAGTACGAAAAGAGATCGCATTAAATGCAAAATATCGACACAGTAAAGAAGGGGTTACATAATTTCTTCGCTGAGCTCCAGAAATATCTTTAACTTTAAAGAGTCCATATTTATTTTAATGAATATTTATGCAGTGAACTCACGTTAGGACTTCGAAGGGGAGTTATGTTTTATCTGCATTGATCGGAGCCTTCGTTAAGCAATGTAAACATTTGAATGGCGTACAATAATCCCTTTCGCTGAATAAATTGAATTCCGTTTTTGATAGAAATTAAATAGGTTACCAACTTAATACTAAAATAAAGAATTTTTCCTTTAGTTTAGCAATTTTATTTAAAAAGCAAGTTATGCTTTTTTATTTATATAAATTAAAAAATATATAGAAGAAAGTAATCGAAAGGGAAATAAAGAATCCTTTTTCTTAAATTGAAATGATAAATTAAATTTTAACTGCTCCTTTTGATTAAATAAATCGAATTTTTTTTTAAAAAATACTTATGTAGTATTTTAATTTATATTCTATTATACATAACTTATGAAAAAAAAAATTAACCAATATTTTATGCAATTTACTATTATTTTATGGACTAAAATGTTTTTAACCAATATTTTATTCAATGTACTGTAATGTATGGTTTAAAGGTAATTTAAACACTTTTAATGGTTTTAAAGTTTATTTTATGTGATTCATGAATTAAAAAGTTATAAACGGAAATAATCGAAAGCAAACAAAGAATCCTGTTCTTAAACTGAAGAGATAAATTTAATTTTAAATACTCCCTTTGCTTAAATAAATCGAAAAATTCTCTTTCAAAATACCTATAGATTATTTTAATTTCCTTTCAAATATACATAATTTATCCAATAAAATATTTACATTCCTCCATAGATTTTTCTTCTGGAATAAAAAGATAGCTAGTGTCGCTGACAGTTCGTTTCTTATCTCGCACGAAAGCATTCTTCTCCAAGACAGTTGAGAGTACGAAAAGAGATCGCATTAAATGCAAAATATCGTCACAGTAAAGAAGGGGTTACATAATTTCTTCGCTGAACTCCAGAAATATCTTTAACTTTAAAGAGTCCATATTTATTTTAATGAATATTTATGCAGTGAACTCACGTTAGTGCAGACTTATAAGGGGAGTCATTTTTTATCTGCATTGATCGAAGTCTTCGTTAAGCGATGTAAACATTTGAATAGCGTACAATAATCCCTTTCGCTGAATAAATTGAATTCAGTTTTTGATAAAAATTTAAATAGTTTACCAACTTAATATTAAAATAAGGAAACTTTTCTTTAATTTAGTAATTTTAGTTAAAAAGCAAGTTATGTTTTTTATGAAATAAAAAATATAAATTAAAATACCTGAAAGCGAAATAAAGAATCCTTTTCTTAAATTGAAATGATAAATTTAATTTTAACTGATTCTTTTGTTTAAATAAATGGAAACATTTTTTTTTCAAAACACGTATACAGTATTTTAATACCTATTCTATTATACATAACTTATGGACTAAAATGTTTTTAACCATTATTTTATTCAATTTCCTATAATTTATGGTTTAAAGGTTAATTTAAAGACTTTTGATTTTTTTAAAGTTTTTTTTAAAGTTTTTTTTTAATGTGATTTATGAATTAAAAAGTTATAAATGAAAATAATCGAAAGCAAAATAAAGAATCCCGTTCTTAAACCGAAGAGATAAATTTAATTTTAACTACTCCCTTTGCTTAAATAAATCGAAAAATTCTCTTTCAAAATGCCTATAGATTATTTTAATTTCCTTTCAAATATACATAATTTATCCAATAAAAATATTTACACCCCTCTATAGATTTTTCTTCTGGAATAAAAAGATAGCTAGTGTCGCTAACAGTTCGTTTCTTATCTCGCGAAAGCATTCTTCTCCAAGACACTTGAGAGTACGAAAAGAGATCGCATTAAATGCAAAATATCGTCACAGTAAAGACGGGGTTACATAATTTCTTCGCTGAGCTCCAGAAATATCTTTAACTTTAAAGAGTCCATATTTATTTTAATGAATATTTATGCAGTGAACTCACGTTAGTGCGAACTTCGAAGGGAGGTCATTTTTTATCTGCATTGATCGAAGCCTTCGTTAAGCGATGTAAATATTTAAAAGGCGTACAATAATCCCTTTTGCTGAATAAATTGAATTCAGTTTTGGATAGAAATTAAATAGGTTACCAACTTAATACTAAAATAAATAATTTTTTTCCTTTAGTTTAGTAATTTTATTTAAAAAGCAAGTTATGTTTTTTTATAAAATAAAAAAATACAGATGAAAATAGTCGAAAGCGAAATAAAGAATCCTTTTTCTTAAATTGAAATGATAAATTTAATTTTAACTGCTTCTTTTGTTTAAATAACTCGAAATTTCTTTTTTTTAAGAAATACTTATGTAGTATTTTAATTTATATTCTATTCTACATATTTATGCAAAAAAAAAAAATGTTTTAACCAATATTTTATGCAGTTTACTATATTTTATGGTTTAAAGATTAATTTAAAGGCTTTTAATTTTTTTTTTATTTTTTTTTTATGTACTTTATGAGTTAAACATTTATAAATGAAAATAATCGAAAGCAAAACAAAGAATCCTGTTCTTAAACTGAAGAGATAAATTTAATTTTAACTACTCCCTTTGCTTAAGTAAATCGAAAAATTCTCTTTCAAAATACTTATAGAATATTTTAATTTCCTATCAAATATACATAATTTATCCAATAAAACATTTACATCCCTCTATAGATTTTTCTTCTAGAATAAAGAAGATTGCTAGTGTCGCTAACAGTTCGTTTCTTATCTCGCGAAAGCATTCTTCTCCAAGACACTTGAGAGTACGAAGAGATCGCATTAAATGCAAAAGCTCATCACACTAAATAAGGGTTTACATAATTTCTTCTCCCAACTCCAGAAATATCTTTAACTTTAAAAAGTCCATATTTATTTTAATGAATATTTATACAGTGAACTCACGTTAGTGCGGACTTCGAAGGGAGGTCGTTTTTAGGTAGATTTCGTAAGAAATACTACCTATTACATTCTCACCTAAGTTGGAAATTTTGAAAATTTTTTGCAGATCTACGCCGATTATGACTCCCAGAACCCAAAACCACCCCCAGTTCAAAACTTTATATCTATCTATCTGTCTATCTATCTATCTATCTATCTATCTATCTATCTATCTATGTCACTTTTTTCTGACCACGATAACTGGAAAAATTCTGCATAAATCTCTTCCAAAGTGATACATAAAATCAAGGGTCATAAAATCTCGGTCAAGTTCGTTAATGGGCAAAATCGAACCAAAGGGGGGGAAATGGGGGGGCTTCTTGTGAAAACAGAAAAACCCTCATAATTTTTTTATTTTTATACGTATCGAATCTGTTTAAAGTTATTATTACTTCTAGGAAAAGGGCCGAAAATTTATGTATGACAGATTTTTGATATAATTAAAAATGGCCCCAAGGGGGGGGGGGGGAAAGGGGGTTTTAGAAGAAAAAAATCATAGCTTCGTCAATTCACAAGATATCAAATCCGCGTACATTTATTATTAATCCTCTTAGTATTATCTAAAACTTTTACATTGACAAGTTTTTTATAGGACAAACCGTTATTGCAAAAAATAATTAAAAACAAAAAAAATCCCTGCCGGCTCCGCCTGCAAACAAGTTATTTTTCGAAGTAGGCGGTTCCAACTCCCGCATATTTTCGATACTGATACATAAAATCAAGGGGCATAAAATCTCGGTCAAGTTTGTTAATGGGCAAAATCGAACCAAGGGGGGGGGGGGGATGGGGGTGCTTTTTGTGAAAACAGAAAAAAAAAACATAATTTCTTAATTATGATACGTATCGAATCCGTTTAAAGTTATTATTACTTCTAGGAACAGAGCCAAAAACTTATGTATGACAGATTTTTGATGTAATTAAAAATTGCCTTAAGGGGGGGGGGGGGGAATGTGGGTTTTAGAAGAAAAAAATTCCGAACTTCGTCAATTCCCAAGATTTCAAATCCGCTTAAATTTATTATAAATCCTCTTAATATTATCTAAAACTTTTATAGTGACATGTTTTTTATAGGACCAACTCTTATAGTAAAAAAAAAAAAAAAAAAAAAAAAAAAAAAAAAAAAAAAATCCTTGCTGGCTCCGCCTGCAAACAAGTTTGGTTTCGAAGTAGGCGGTTCCAACTGCAGCATCATCGCAAAAAGGTCATTTCTTCCGCAATTCCCGACAAACAGGCGCCCCACGGTCTGCGTCTTCGAAATCTACCTGTGCCTGTAGGCCGAGCCGTCAGGGATTTTTTTCATCTGCATTGAATGAAGTCCGCATTTAAATGATGTAAAATAATCCATTTGGCTTAATAAATTAAATTTAGCTTTTGACAGAAATTAAATAAGTTATGTATATAATTATATATTATCTATATCTATCGCTATATCGAGTATAAAAATAAAATATTAACATGTAAGAAAAGATAAGCCTAAGAATTTAGAATTCATCACAAATGAACAAAAAAAAGACACGAACTATCGAATGAACCATTGAACAATCCCGGATGCTTAATAGGGATTCAGGCAGGCGGATGAGCTTTATCTTGTGTTCTCGGTTAGAAATTGTTTATAATTTATGTTCGTTCTATTTATTATAAATTTAATTATCTTTATTTAAATTTGCATGCTAAATGATTCCTGAAAGTTTCTTTGCAAGAGGAGGTGCAGTTAATCTCTATTATAAAGCAACAAGAACGACAAATCGTGCGGCGTCAAGCGCAGATTATGAAACAATTTCCAACATATTAGAATACTGCAACAAAACTTCACAGATTAATTGGGTGAAAATTGATGTCTAAGCGAACAAGGGATGACCTCCCCGCGGGAACTCAACTTTCGCTTTAGAGTGTAAGTGCAATCACGGGGAAATGCCTAAGTAAACAAGGTCAAGGTCAAACCGGGCGGATAGGCCTATCTTTCGGCTTAAGCTCAACTAGCCCCGCCCAACAGGTTTGTTTACCTAATTACACGGAGCATTACTAAATTATACTTTGTGATTTGGAAAACTCATAACACATTTGAAACCGCATTTTCAGAATTTACCATCTATAATAAAAAATATATATATATCAGAATTATTTTGTGCCGCCATGTAAATGATCTATAGATTTGCATATTTCATCCCAAGCAGGAAATAATCCCTAGCCGAACTTCCGCCGAATGTCCTAAGCCTACTACTTTTTCGTCCAGACGATTTCACTCCCTGAGGTCGGCAGAGAAGGCTTCTTGTCCTGATGTTAAAATTTAGTAAGAAAACGCATAGCACAACAATTTCCGTCAATAAACGGAAATCTATTCGAGATCTTTTGTGCTTCCCTGTATATGACCTACAGAATTTATACACACCAAGTAATACACAGAAAATTAGATAAATATAAAAAACGCATGCACCAATTAAAAATGCACTTCCAGCAATTATTGCTCATTCACAGTACTGTTATCGAATACTTTTGTGAGTCCCTGCAAATGAACGATCATTGCTATGAACACTCTCTTCCATAGTAAGCATCTTGTAGAGCATCTCAGTGATGTATATCAGTTTCAATATGTTTGAAATAGTGTAACATCATTAAAATACATTGCAAACTATTTTTCCCCATAGAACGTAGTGTAACGCAATTATTTTCAGTGTCCCTGTAAAAAAACTAAAAATGCTAAACACTTCATATTCAATACCGGAGAAGACATATGAAATATCATTAACATATATCAATTGAATGCAAATACGAGTATATTTACGAGAGTTCGAGAACGGACAGGCGGCAGACAGGCAAACCAATTTATAAACACTTTTCAACTATGTTAGAAAGTGTTAAAAACATATTCGTGAGTAACAGTGTCCGTTGTTGTTGGCGTGTCAGAGAAAGTGTCATTGCACTTCTCTGAAAGAAGGGGTGCCAGAGTCTCAAGACAGGTTGGACTTCTTAAGCTGGTCTCCTAATTTTGAACCAATTCCAAATGAGAGACCTGCACCTTGATTGGCACCCCCAGAGGTAACGCTTACTCTAAACTTGGAGGACATTCGAGCCACGAACAGATTTTACGTGCACCAGCTCCCATTAACGTACACAGTCCCACAGCAGCCGCAGACGAGAGAGGTAGTCACCCTCCCAAGCAATAACCACGGTCGATGCTGCCTGACTTTCGGTGATCTTACGGGAACCGAGCTTATTCGTCTGCGCCACTGCGGGACAACAGTGTCCGTGACATCATATAAACGGTGGCAATGAATTGACCAATAAATTTCGCTTTTACTTCGAATTTTTTAACTTCTAAACATCGTACATTTTCGAGTTTTATACCGTCTAACAGGAACATAAAACACACTTTAAATGCAATTTGTTTGAAAAATGTTTATGATATGTTTTAAACGTTTAAATTATTTTCGAGCATGAATTTTAAGAAAATCTATCTCTATCGCGTGCAGCTCGAGTTACGAAAGATTAATCCGTTTCCATTTTAACAATATAAATAGTCTAGCATTTTTTTCCCGATGAATATTCCATAGCGAAATTAAAACTTCATCAATAAATAAAAAGTAATAATAAAATAATATAAATAATACACAAATTTAACAGCATACACTCTAAAAACGACATTTTTCAAAACTGAGTAGATCGCAAAGTCAAAATGGCTCCGAATTAAAATTACTCAGGTTTGAAACATGTATATACTCATTTCTGAAAACATGTACACACTCAAGAATAAAACATCATGTGCTCCTATTTGAGTCTGTCCATGTCTCAAAAATGAGTATGAACTGGCTTCTAGGTGCTCATTTTTGAGTATTTTCATGTTTCAAAAATGAGTTTGAAATCATTCTAATCATTTTTGTGTATTTTCATGTTTCAAATATGAGTTTGAAATGATTCAAATCATTTTTGAGTATTTTCATGTTTCAAAAATGAGTTTGAAATTATTCTAATCATTTCTGAGTACGTCCATGTTTCAAAAATGAGTGTGAACTGACCTCTATGTGCTCAGTTTTGAGTATGTTCATGTTTCAATATTTTGAGTATTTCTGGTATTTCGGACCTGAAAGCATTGGGTGGTCCTATTTGAAACAAAAAGTTTCATAACAAAATGAAAACATCGATTTACTCAGATTTGAAAGTTTCATTTTTCTGAGTGTATGTAATCGAACTATGCACTTAAACCACTGAAATTATCAGAATAAAAAAGACTGCTGTAAATAGCGAAATCTTTGGCGATTTTTTCGGGTATTATCTCCTGGCATGCGGCTAATATGAAAGTACCGTTTTTAATAAATTTAAAAATTTATTTGAATTCATAATTTATATTTTACATAAATATAAGAACGCTTTTTGGTGTTATTAGGGGGCAATCTAAAAATATATATTGAATATGAAAAAATCTATTAGAGTTATTGTTTATAGAATATACCTATTAGAAAACATTAGATTTAAATCCATTAGAAAAAATCTATTAGACACTTTTTAGCACTTAAAAAGAAGTATGCGTGATAAATAAAATTTTAATAACCCGATCATTAATAAATAAAACTTTAATAATCTTTAATAAATAAACCAAGAGATTCTTCTTAAAAACGCTTAAGTCATATTTCAAATTCACGCTGTTAAATGAAACATTAGCTATCCAATTAAATATTTTCAATACTCTAAGCATTTTTCTCCTGAAATAAAGTGATAGATCGCGTTGATACTCCCCCTTCTCTTTTCTTATCTGACGAAAGCATTCTTCTCCAAGACTCTTAGATAATGTGAAGGAGTAACATTAAAGTAAAATACCGACGCAAAGAGTACGGGATTATATATTTCTTTTCCGGACTCGAGCGATGTTTCGAAGACCCGATAATTTTTCTTAATGTGTATAATTCATCACAGTTTTGTATTAATTAAGATATTTTGTTTCTCCCGCTTTTTATCGGATTTAGCAATTGATAAATGAAATATTTAACTAATTAAAATATTAAAAGAAATAAAAGTAAGAACAATAATAATAAAAAAAAAACCTTTATAAACATTCAATAATTATCTTAAAAATTAGATCTAATTGCATAAGAGCCTTATTTCACACAAATCTGTTTTTCTTTCATTTCAATGTTATTATTATCTTTTAATAATATAAAAATATATGTATGAGATTAAACACGTTTTTATATGTAGATTAAAAAAAAAAAAAAACATAAACTCTATGTTTTTTGCTTGTTATTTTAAAAAAAAATGTCCACAGTCTTGGCTATCAATGTATTCATATTTGTTTTTGTTTTTTTGTTTTTTTTTATAAAAGAAGAAATATTATTCTAACATGAACAGTTTCAGATAATTTTCCTTTGAATATATTTTACTTTATTACACAGAGATATCAAAACTTGAAAGAAAATTCAATCAAAATAAAAATAAAATATTTTTATTAATTAATTAATTAATTAATTTTTGAGTAATAAATTCATAAAATATTCATTGTCTAATTGCTTTCTCTTATAGCCTATCCCATCTACACGGTAGAGGGAAAAAAAAAGGTAAAACGTTTCTTAATTTACAAAAACATAATATAATCACCTGTAGAAATATCCAATAACCTCTTCTGAATTACCCATGATTCTGAAAAGCGCTCTTTATCTTTAGAAACCCCAGAAACCAATATATTTTTTAGATTTATAAAGAAGTGCTGGTACGAATACCGCATATTTGCTTTATAAAATCTTAATATTCTGTATTTTTTCTGTATATTTGTAAATAAATAATTGTTAAATATTAATTAATCTCTTTTCCTTATTTTTGTAATGTTTACTTAACTTAATTATATGAATCGGAGTGTCTAGAGGTATATTTAATCTTTAATATCCCATCGCCCATGCCAGCAAATATACTGAATTAATTAATGTGATAATTACTTACTTAAACTTATTTTTTATTAAATTATTCAGTTTGTCTTTAAAGTTAAGAGTACTTCGTAAATTAATCACAACGCTTTCTTTTATTAATATTTTTAATTAGAGGAATTTATTATCAATAATTTTTATATTTATTGACATAAAAAAAAAAAATATTAAGAATGGAGAAAACTGATTAATACGCTATATAAACTACTCTAAAACTTTTACTAAAGCCAGTGGTAGCAAAATTAAACTTTGTTTTTAGAAATGCTTCTTTAAATTTCGAAAATATATTGGTTTCTGTGTTTTCTAAAGATAAAGAACGCTTTTCAGAATCGTGGATAATTCTGAAGAGGTTGTATATTTTCGTTTGTAGTTATATTATATTTTCCTAAGAAACATTTGTCTTTTTTTTTTTAACTATAGTGTAACTCTTGATCAATTTCTGATTGTTTCGCCGCAAAATATGAACTTTTCACCGTTGACAATTCCTGTCGATTTCCTTTGGTAAAAAAACAGGAGAAACACAAGCAACGCGAAGTTGTATGAATTTTTTAAGAATATAACTAAAGTTTTCTTTGATATCTTATTTCTGTTTTGAGAAATACAGTAATGCCTTAACATTCGTGAGGGTTTCGTTCGAGGAAAACCTTGCGAATGTCAACTCCGCGAATGTTGAGTCTATCTCTTTTCTCTGCATTAAAAAAAGAGTTACGTTCTGTAAAATATTAATTAGAGTGGCACAGTATTTCAAGGAACAAAAAGATGTATGTATTAACAATACACGTTATGCGTGACATATATGTAGAAGGTGAATGTACACACACACACATTCATGATTATGAAATTTATTTATTGAAGATTATTCAAATAAACTGGACTGGCGAAATAATTACGGCTAAAGAAGCATAGGTTTTTGCATCAAGTAATTTCGACTCTCTGCATTCGCAAAGAGATGATAATGTGGTAGTGGGACAGTATGCGATACAATTTTAAAATACGATATTTAAATACAGCTATAAATGCTTCAGAAATGTTTTTATTTTTTAAGTGCAGCTTTAGCTTCATCTCCACGAGAACCTGCACATTTTAAACTAATTAAAATATTGAGGATGCCGTTACTTTAGTTACTTCTAAATACCTCCTTTGCAATGAGTATTCTGCTGTTGTTATTTTGCTTTCCTACAGCACTCGCTCCTTTTTCAGTTGACACCTGAAAATTGATTTGTAAATAGGTACTAAGAAAACACAGGGGAAATAATCTTTAAATTCGGAAAAAGACGAAAAAAAGATAATATCGCGAATAATCAAGTCAGATTCTCGCGAATGCTAAGTTTTTCCGCATTTTCATATTCGTAAATAAACAAAACTCGCAAATGTTGAGCGATAACTGTATATTATTTCTTACAGAACGGTCAATGGAATCTTTTCAATTAGGATCATCTAACACGATCTCATTTAATTTTTGCACGTTTCGCATTAAAACGTTTATTTATTAACATCGAATCAGGCACTGTACACAATTTCACAAGAATTTATTTAGTCTCTCTTGTTATCATGATAAGTACCCGAATTAAACTTGATCAAGTAATTTAAATGGATTGTCAAGTAAATAATCCTCTCACTTAAAGTGGCAATAGTGTTGAATTAAGCTTTATGCAAACATAATTTCTGCATTGAAAGACTGAGCAGTTGATCTGAGCTAACGACGTCTCTTTTGTAATTATATATACAGCCTAAAGCTATTGAATCGCATTACACTAAACTGTAAACAGAACTCATGTTTTACACTCTAATAATAAATGGAAATAGCCAGTTAATACAAATCCCATGTCTACTTAAATGTATCATGTCAGGGAATTGTTATATGTTTTGAACATTTCGCAGCTAACTTTAAATAGATACGCATTTATTATTTAATTATTGAGTTAGAGTTATCCAAATTAAAAGTTTTTTATGCAATAAAAATATACCACGTACTAATTCTTTATAAATATAAAATATAAATTCGTTAAAACTTTAAAAATTCCTTAAAAACGAACAAATGATGCTAAAATATTGCAGTTTGCATGAATGGGATTAGAAGGAGATCGGATTCTTTTTAATAAAAAAAAATGTGGTTCAAAAATTTACAGATAGATGGCGCTGGCATGCATAATATGAAGCAGATGTCAAAGAGGGCCTTCCACTTCGTGGACGATCAGCCAAACGACCTGTTTCTTGGAAGCGTCTGACAAGTTTCAATATACCAGCACGGAACTGTAAATAAGACTATATCACATATGAAAGCATGACTTATTTATAGTACTCGTATACCAGCACAAGAAACGGTCCCTTTTCTCCTCTTGAGTACTTTTGCCGTGGGAAATTTTCGCAATGCTCCTGTTACTGATTCCCCGTAACATCTCTAAAAAAGCTTAACAAACAAAGCTTGATCAGATAACCATACCAAATTGATGGCATCAAATGAAGGATCTTGTCCATTGAGGTGTTTTATTGACAGCCCGATTTGCATAAATCTACTTCACATTATACATGCCAGCGCCATCTATCGGTAATTTTTTGAACAACAACTTTTTTGGTTTAAAAAAAAATTGATCTCCCTCTAATCTCATTCGTGCGAACCGTAATTTTTTAACCTCATTTGTTTCTTTTTCATAATTTTTTTTAATTTTAACGAATTTATGGCGCGCCCGGTACATATGTAATACGTATATAAAATATGCATCCAAAAATTTCACTCAGAAATGTTTGCAGTTTACGTTAAACTTATATACAAGATGACCATAATTAAAGTGACAGTACTCAACGAATTTTGTGGCGCGATCTAATGAGTCAAATTTTGTAGAATGATTAAACAAAATCGAGGACGAAGGAATCTTCGAAAAAAAAAACAGCGCCAATTATGCTCCTAGGGGTGACTTTTGGAACTATTTTATATTTTACATATAACCCGGTACATTTGTAAAGTTAAACTAAAATTTCATATTCTATCACAGACATATTGCTAAATTTTGTTAAATAAAAATTATAAAAACAGTAAAAAAAGTGTTAATAAACTGTTTAGATGGTTTGACTGCACCGAAATCATTATCAAAACAAATAAAAATATTCTATGCTTGCACGATCCATAATGTAATGCTTTGAAACGTCATCATTCAATTTTTCACGTACACTCTCAGATTAGGCACTTTATTTTATTTCATTTTTACTTGGATGTTTACTAGCATATTCGTAAACCATAGAGTAATTAAAATCATAATTTTTGTAAGTTATGATGCTACATAGTTACACATTGAAATGTTACGTGTTATATTCACTATGGTTTCTCTTATAATGGATGGAGAGTATAAATTGTCGGGGAATTATCTTACTTGCAATGAAATTTATTTGTATGGTTTCTTCTGGTTCTAATCTTGAAGGGGCTGTGGTTTTTCAACTATACTTTATATCGGCTATGTGCGCCTTTTTTCTATAACTAAGTTTCCTTTTAGTCATGCCAATAGAGTAATTCTTCGATCCATCAGCTTTAATAAATGGTATTTCATATACTCCTGGATAATTTTCAAAATGAATTATGTCAATTTTACTGCGAATGATATATTTTACCGTTTCAAGTCTCACATTATAGATCGTGCAACTATAGAATATTGCTATTTGTTTTGATAATGGTTTCGGTGAAGCTGAAACATGTAAACAGTTTATTAAAATATGTTTTACTATTTTTATAGTTTTTATTGTAAACCTTTTAGCAATAAAATAATTGACCGAAGAAATGAACAACTTTCGAACTTTAACTAGAAGAACCAAATTTAAAAGACATTTTCCATCTCATGCACATCAAACACCATTCTGTTCATCTCTATCCAACTAGCCTGTCACGGGATTAGAATGTGCGGGAGGAGGGAGATTTCAATAAAACAGTAAGAAATAGTGTCAATCCAGCCTCTGTGGTCGCTAAACTTGGATACAATGCTGAAATAGGCTCAAATTTTCTTATTAGTTTCGAATCAGATTATTGTGACCGAATAAGGTCTTAACGTCTAAGTGATTATTTATATGTTGTCATATAAATCAACATATATAATTAATTATAATTTTTATAAGTTTCAATAGAAAACATAGTTTATATTATCTTTTTAAATTATTATGTAACTAACAGTTTTAAACTATGCTTGTTATTATTCTATCTGAATTAATTCATAAAAAAAACTTTTGTGTTTTTTTTTTTTTAATCAATGACGGGGAGGGGTTGAGAGATAAATAGTTTTACTGGCAACTACTGTTCTATCCTGGCTACCAGATTTTATCAAATTTGCAAAGCCCTGCTTATAATTGTCTTGATTACAATACTTTCCTTGCACTGCGTGCTAGGGAAGTAAAACTTATTTTATCTCTATAAATTTAGTTCATAATTCGCTAGATTTTCGAATAATTGTATTACACCTTCAAAAGGATGTGAACTCCTTTATTTCGAAATTTGAATGCCCTTTCACTAAATAATTTCTCTTTACGACAGCTGTTTATGCAAGCGTTTTAGCAAACGATGTTTCAAAGGACAGGAATAGAAACTCGTCAAAGAATCAGCAGCAGCTTTTAATGAAAGCATCAGATGCGCATCGGATATCTCCCTTTATTTTATAGTTACATCTGTGAATAGATAAATGTGCTTTTCGTTCGTTCCTGTTAATGGTTTGACGATGAATCCTTAATGTGCATTGTAGATGGGGAAACAAAAACTCTTTGTGAAAGCGGATATCCTAAACGAAGTTCGCTAGGGTAAAATATTTGGTGAAATATGCACTGTAAAAAAAAAGACAAATATTTCTTAATCTAAGAAAATATAACACAACCATGAACGAAAATATACAATAACCTTTTCAGAGTTTTTTGAGATTCCGAAAAGCTTCCTCTTTCTTTACTTTAGAAAAGATTCTTTACTATTAGAAACCCCGAAAACCAATATACAGGGTGGTTCAAATTGAAGTATCCCCGTTTGGGAAGCCCTGGCAAGAGAAGCAGTGGATGTAACGTCTTCGTTTTTGAAGGGTGCACTCTAAAAACGACATTTTCAAAATTGAGCAAAAAATACTCAAATCTGAGTATGTCGCATAGTCAAAATGTCTCCGAATCAAAATTACTCAAGTTTGAAACATGTATAGACAAATTTCTGAAAACATGCACGCATTCAAGAATAAAACATCATGTGCTCCTATTTGAGTATGTCCATGTTTAAAAAAATGAGCATAAACTGACTTCTGTGAACTCATTTTTGAGTATTTCCATGTTTCAAAAATGAGTTTGAACTGATTGTAATCATTTTTGAGTATGTCTATATTTCAAAAATGAGAATGAACTGACCTCTTATGTGATCAGTTTTGAGTATGTCCATGTTTTAATATTCTGAGTATTTCTGGTATTTCCGAATTGAAAGCGTTGGGTCGTCAAATTTCAAAACAAAAAGTTTTATAACAATATGAAAGCATCGATTTACTCAGATTTGAAAGTATCATTTTTCTCAGTGCATACCTATCAGGCCATGGGAAATTGATTGGTGAAAAAAATAGTCTAAACAAAAGCCGCTAGGTGAAAATGAGGCGCTGTGATCGGTTTAATGTAAGGAATATGTAACATGACACAACCAATAAAGAACAGAATATGAGGTGTCGGTAATTAACTTACCTAAATTATACCTTAAACCGATACCTTATTGATTATTAGTTGATACCTTAAACTGATCGCAGCGCCCCGTTTTCACCTAAAGCCGTGTATTTTCATGATTTAAAGAAGCATTTATAAAAAAAAAAAAAAAAAACGTTTCTTTTGCTGCCACTGATTTTCGGAAAAATTTCCGAGTATTTTCTGGAGTGCAATAATAATATTTTTTTTTAACGCGTAATATAGTTTATTCATATGCTATCTGTTCTCAATTAAACATTTTTATGCTCAACAAACTCGTTTAACCGGCAAATATAGTAAATTAACAAAATTAACATTAAGATTAAAGTTAATATTATTTTGTTACTCTTGCATGTATAAATTCAGTTATGCAGCTCAAAACGTTTACTTGGGAATTGATTAAAATTCACTTTTATACTTTATTTGAAAAAGACTGCCCAACTATAAAATCCTTGTTCTTAAAATTAAAAGTTAGTTTTTCTGCAATGTTACGAAGCTTTTTGTTTATTATTGTTTTATTTTAGCATGCTCTTGTGTATATGAGAATTTAGTGACTAATTAACCAGTGATTAAGTTAAAATTCTGCTAGAGTTACAATCTTACAATTTCCAAACTAATTTAATTTTTTTTAATATCCTGATATCTTTCTATACTATCATCTTAAGCACTCAATGTCACATATGACGCAAAAACACATTTTGGATAAAATGTTGAAAAACAAAGATGACAAGAATTTGAAACTGAAAGCCAATAAACTAAATAATAAATGCAGATATGAAATTCTCTTGTGTCATAACTCTTATATCGGTTGTGTTTGTGGAGGCTAAATACACGAAACTTCTCAAGATATGTCTTTTTTATATACATATCGAAAAAAATAATTTTGTACATCAAGGCTGTTCTCAAATCCAAAGGGCCTACTTTCAGACGCATTTTTTACTTCATTTATGTTCAGAAACGCAGGAAATAAGCTGGTGTTGTTATTCAGAAATTTTGTAATCGAAAAACGTTTTGCATTTTCTGGTAAAGGCAGAAGATCTTTTAGAAAACACTGGCAAAGTCTACTTTTTGAACCGAATTCTGACTTCAGTACTGTACTTTTGTCAAAAGAATAGACCCTTCTAAAGAAAACGACATTACCAAACGTAAGACTGAATAGACCATGTGAATTTATGACATTAAGTTAATTTTAGCATCGAGATAACTAGAGCAATTAATATTAGTAATTAGTTTAATTATGTGTGTGTGTGTTCATATTTTTATTATCTTCATGGGTATTAGGAGTAACGGTTAATACGAAAACTTTTATAATTTCTTAGTTTCGCGTATTAACCGAGTTCAACTGTAATATATATATATATATATATATATATATATATATATATATTTTTTTTTTTAATTTTGTTACTTCAAGAAAAAAATATATATATTCTTTCAAATTAAGTAAACTTTTGTCCGCTTTTTTCCTCCTCCTGAGCGATTTATTTCATCTCAAAACGATAGAATTTTATTTACGAATTATACGTTTTAGATTTATTATAGTTATTGCTTCAGGATTCGTTTATTTTCACCCTTTAGAATAATTCCAAACTTTTTCCTTCGACAGATACCTGAAATTTAAAAAAAAGATGTGTTTGTTGAAAAGAAGATATTACCTTAAGAAGAACGCAAAGCTTATTCATACTTCAGATGCAGAAACAAACAATTTTGGCATGGTTCCTGAGCAAAACCAACGTGACTGCCATTTTGATGAAGTACATTTCGTTTGAAAAAAGTGAAATGGAAATATCGATCTTCAGGAAGATTTTTTTATCTTAACATTTGCATAGATTTAGATTAATCATATCTATTGTTACAGAATGCCCTTTTCTGTCATTTTGAATAATTTAAAAGTTATCTCTGCAGTAGATTATCTGACATTCGAAAAAAAAAATGATGATTTTGATGAAAAGAAGATATTATGTTAAGAATAACGCAAAGCTTATTTATACTTTAGATGTAGAAACAAACAATTTTGGCACAGTACCTGAGCAAAACATACGTGACTGCCATTTTGATGCAGTACGTTTCGTTTAAAGAAAGTAAAATTTAAATATCGATCTTCAGGAAGATTTTTTTATCTTAACATTTGTGTAGATTTAGATTAATCTTATTTATTAGTTCAGAATGCATTTTTCTGTGTCTTAGAATAATTTAAAAGTTGTCTCTGCAGTAGATTATCTGACATTCGAAAAGAAAATGATGATTTTGTTAAAAAGAAGATATTACCTTAAGAGTAACGCAAAGCTTATTTATACATCAGATGCAGAAACAAACAATTTTGGCATAGTTCCTGAGCAAAACATACGTGATTGCCATTTTGATGAAGCTTGTTTCGTTTAAAGAAAGTGAAATCTAAATATCGATCTTCGGGTAAATTTTTTGATCTTAACATTTGTGTAGATTTAGATTAATCATATTTATTGTTTCAGAATGCATTTTTCTGTGTCTTAGAATAATTTAAAAGTTCTCTCTGCAGTAAATTATCAGACATTCGAAAAGAAAATTATGTTTTTGTTAAAAAGAATATATTATCTTAAGAGTAACGCAAAGCTTATTCATACTTAGATGCAAACAAACAATTTTGGCATAGTTCCTGAGCAAAACCTACGTGACTGCCATTTTGATGAAGTATGTTTCGTTTAAAGAAAGTGAAATCTAAATATCAATCTTCAGGAAGATTTTTTTATCTTAACATTTGTGTAGATTCAGATTAATCATATTTATTGTTTCAGAATGCATTTTTCTGTTCTTTAGAATAATTTAAAAGCTGGTCCTGTAGTAGATTATCTGACACTCGAAAAAAAAGGTTTGTTGAAAAGAAGGTATTATCTTAAGAATAACGCAAAGCTTCTTCAGGCTTGGGATGCAGAAACAAAAGATTTTGGCATTATCTATCAGCAAAACCTAAGTGACTGCCATTTTGATGAAGTACATTTCGTTTGAAGAAAGTGAAATGGAAATATCGATCTTCAGGAAGATTTTTTTATCTTAACATTTGCATAGATTTAGATTAATCATATCTATTGTTACAGAATGCCCTTTTCTGCCATTTAAAATAATTTAAAAGTTATCTCTGCAGTAGATTATCTGACATTCGAAAAAAAATTATGATTCTGATGAAAAGAAGATTTTACCTTAAGAATAACGCAAAGCTTATTCACACTTCAGATGCAGAAACAAACAATTTTGGCATAGTTCCTGAGCAAAACCTACGTGACTGCCATTTTGATGAGGTACATTTTGTTTAAAGAGAATGAAATGAAAATGTCAATCTTGAGGATGATGTTTTTATCTTAACATTTGAATAAATTTAGATTAATCATATTTAACGTTTCAAAATTTTTGTGTGTTTTAGATTAATTTAAAAATTTCTCTGCAGTAAATTATCTGGCATTCGAAAAAAAAAGATGCATTTATTAAAAAAGAGTACCAGAAGAAAACGTCGACGATCATCACCTTGACGTGCTTCGTGCCACCAATGATGCACATAGAGAGGTTTATTAATCAATGCAAAAAAAAAAAATTAATAATAATAATAATAAAAATTAAGTATATTCTCCTAATATTGTACTACTTCCCATTTACGCATATTTGTTCATTTGTGTTTTTAATATTAGCTTGAAACTGTAAAAAGATTTTGTGAACACCCTATATACTTTCATAACCAACTTGTCTAATGATTACAACGTTAGCTACTAGTCAAGAGATACAGGTTTGAACCTCGATTTACGTCTGTCTACGATGTCTGTAGTTAATCAGATTCCAATTTGAAAGGAAATTCCTGTCTGTTTAACGTATGAACAAACCCTGAGTATCGCACAGGCACCCGGGGCCCATGCCCTGGGCACAAAATTTCTGAGGGCCACGAAATTTTTCATAATTTCATCTAAATTTCCATTTGAAAAAATCATAATTGTGCCAACGTTTTTATTTCTTTTCGGACTTTTGTTTGCACTCAGTATCAGTTTGGTTTTATCATTTAATATCAATCACTTCGTTAATAAGTAGACTTCTTGCCATTATTTTCTAGTAACTGATATACTGTATTTATCAAGTCATTCAATTTTATCATATTGCACATTTATTCGAAAAGAGACACAACTGTAAAAAATGTGATATTTGAGATATTAATATGATAAAATGGCAAAAATATATCTCAATCTATGGTTAAAATCACATTTCAATAAATAATAGAAAATATATTTTATTTTTATTCTTGGAATTGTTTTTCAATTTTCCGGAAAACGTAATTTTTTGAGTTGACACTTTTCGAAGAGGTATGCAGTATGAAAAAAAAAAAAAAAAAATAGTATCAGTAAATCAACCAACGTAAGGGGGCACGAAAAATTGAAAATGCCCTGGGCACAAAAACTTGCTAGTCGGGAACTGTGTATGAATACAAAAAACACTATAGTGACCTCAAACATTTATTTAAATAGGCTAAAAATAAAATAAAATTATTTATACACACTTTCTTTTTTGTTTTTTTTAACACAACTGCTTTACTCTTTTAAAATAAGGAGTTCACCTGGCAACAAAACACATATTGGCCTTTTCTTTCTGGCAACAGTTAGTTTCGAACGAGAAATGCTAATATATCTTATTTTAACTGAGTATTTTTAACTATTCCAACAAACAACAGAATAAACAAAAGAAAATACGTGTGCTAGGAAAAACTTCTGTTTTTAGTCAGATTACAATTCAAAATGTAATTAAAGGGAAAGAAGTTTCCATTTTACGTGTTCATTTTAAATATTCTTTTAATGATGTTTAGTGCCAAGAAATTATTTAAGTACGATCTGCGAAATGAAAAGTACTTGTTAATCAGGAAAAATAAAATAATTGCAGGGCGGTTTTCTTTAAAATGGCTTTTCTTAATATAAAACTTTAAAAGTTTTTTTATTTCTTTAAACTATTTTAGTTAAAAATAAATGGTTAAATCAAAGGCATTCAGATTAAAAAATATATATATGGAGTGTAAAAAATAAAATAGAATTATTTTACTTTACTGCACGAAGACTTGAGTAAACAAAAACGTTTTTTATGCCAGAAAAACTCAAAATTCATAAAAATTTTGCAAAACTGTTGGGCCAGGTCTTGTTCATACAGAAATGATTTTTGGGTGTGTTTTTTCAATTCTTACTATTAGTTCACACTCTCCCTATATATATTTATATATCTTGTTCAAATTTTTAATCGTTAATAAAATACTTTTTATTCATCCACTCAAGTTCAAATACATTTTTTTTTAAACTTGTAGTAAATGAAACTTTATGTTAATACAGTTTTTTCAAATATTAATTCATTAATTAAATTTAATTAATTAATTTTAGTTTTATATGGGAGAAAAAATATCAACACGCAGCCGACTTATTTCAGACATTAGTTCAATTTAAAAGCACCCGTCTGCAAGTCTTGATAGCGCAGTCGGTTAAGCTCTGAGCCCGTAACCACAAAGTCCCAGGATGGAGCCTCGCCTGGGACGGGAGGAAATTATCCCGGACTCGATAATAAATTTCTCTTATACAGGGTGAATCTAAACTGTTGGGCAAAATTTTAAGGGGTGATAGTACACATCAAGACAAACAATATTAAATAGGAAACTAAGGGTCCCAAACGGCTTCCAAAGGAGATAGGCGCCATTAAAGTTTAAGGTCCAAAATTTTAAATGATTATAAAAAACGGAAAAATTGGTCGATTCGTTTGCGGTTTTCGCTAAAACTATTCTTTATGTCAGTATTTTTTTAAAAATAAAATTTAAAGAAAAAGTTTTTAAAATGTCGATAGAGGGCGCTTTAGACTTTGGAGTAACGAAAAACTATTTTTTACCGTTATTTTTTGTATCTCATTAAATGCTTTCAAAAGCTTAAACTTAAACTTAAATTTTGAGCCCAAAATCTGAATCGTTGGGAGTGATTAAGTAGCGCAAACTGACCTGCGTTCAGGAGTTGAAATTTGAAAGACTTCCCTCCCCTCCCCCACTCCTGAACACAGTTCAGTTATTCCCGATCTTGGTGTCGTAGACCAGGCAGAAACAATATGAGTTGTAATTTTCCAACTGGACGAAAAATGTCCGGGCCAGGATTCGAACCTGTGATCTCTTGAAGCTGCCATGCTCTACCAACTGAGCTATCCCGGCTGAATCTGGTGGGCGTAATTCATCCAGTTCATGCCCTCCAGATTCAACCGGGATAGCTTAGTTGGTAGAGCATGGCAGCTTCAGCCAAGAGATCGCAGGTTTGAATACTGGCCCGAACATTTTTCGTGCAGTTGTAAAACTACAACTCATATGATTTCTTTACGTGTTAAAATTAATCCAGGCAGAAACTACTACCCCCCTGCTAAAATAAACGATATAGAGTAATGACAAAATTAAATAGAAAATTTATTCATAACAGACATGAGCAATTTCTCCGCGCAAAATAAAAAGAAACAATTTGATGTAAGCATGTAGGGGGTAATATGAATGAAGGTTGACACGTAGAAAATGGTACACGCATGATGTTCATGAGGAATCACAAAAACTGCTTGAAAGAGTGCCCACCAGCAACGATGCAGGCCTCATGCCGCCGGCGGAGGGAATTGGGAACATTATTGAATACCCCGGGCATCTCCCGGATATCGCCTGCTACGACGGCAATCCTCGCAACCTGGTCCTCGTCGGAGTCGACGGTAAAAATAGTTATTCATTACTCCAAACTCTAAAGCGCCCTCTATCGGAATTTTTGAACTTTATCTTTAAAATTTATTTTTTTAATATTTTTTTATTTAATTTTGTCATCCCTCTATCGTTTATTTTACGTGTAGGGGGTAGTAGTGTCTGCCTGGTCTACGGCACCAAGATCGGGAATAATTGAACTGTGTTCAGGGGGGGGGGGGTTCAAATTTCAACTCCTGAAAACAGTTCAGTTTGCGCTACTTAACCACTCCCAACGATTCAGATTTTGAGCTCAAAATTTAAGTTTAAGTCTAAGCTTTTGAAAGCATTTAATGAGATACAAAAAATAACGGTAAAAAACAGTTGTTAGTTACTCCAAAGTCTAAAGCGCCCTCTATCGACATTTTTAAAACTTTTTCTTTAACATTTATTTTTAATAAAATACTGACATAAAGAATAGTTTTAGCGAAAACCGCAAACGAATCGACCAATTTTTCGTTTTTTATAATTATTTGAAATTTTGGACCCTAAACTTTAATGGAGCCTATCTCCTTCAGAAGACGTTTGGGAACCTTAGATTCCTATTTAATATTGTTTGTCTTGATGTGTACTATCACCCCTTAAAGTTTTGCCCAAGAGTTTAGATTCACCCTGTATAAGATGTTTAGCAGGGTATAACTTTAGGAATAAATACCGTCAGTGGCGAAGCGTGTAGATCGCTGGAAAAAAAATTCTTTTTGACCTAAGTAGGAATTGACTTTAATTATATATATATATATATATATATATATATATATATATATATATATATATATATATATATATATATATATATATATTAGTTAAATGCTTTTTTATTTTTTATTTTTTGTAAGATATTAGATTCAATACGTGAGGTTAACATATTGGAAATGTT
Source organism: Maratus michaelseni (assembly GCA_963931845.1). Taxonomy (NCBI): domain Eukaryota; kingdom Metazoa; phylum Arthropoda; class Arachnida; order Araneae; family Salticidae; genus Maratus; species Maratus michaelseni. The sequence continues at coordinate 386,841,558 of OZ007587.1, read as the reverse complement.
TGGTTATTTTTAGCTATCAGTGTGTGAAATCTAATTTTATTTTTCAGAATAAATAATATTTAGCAAGATGTTAGTTCCATTAAGTGTGTGTAGCCATTTTGGTATTTCTTTTAAACTTGCATTGTTATTTATAAAATGAAAATCTAATTTTATTTTTCAGGGTTAATAAAATTTTGCAAGATGTTAGTTCCAATAAGTGCATGTAGTCATATTGGTAAATCTTTTAAGCTTGCATATAATTATTTATAAAATGAAAATTTAATTTGACTTCTACAATAATATTGATTTTATGGGTTTATTTATGTTTTGAAATTATTTAAATGTTGACATATGTAAAAATAAATAGATAAAATAATTTTATACTGAAAATTTACTTAATCAAAATAATTAATAGTTATTTAGATATTGTTTTAATCTTTAACTAGATGGCAGCACCATATAATGATTTTAAAAAAACTATTACTATTATTCTTTAGTATTATTTTTTAGTTATTGTTTATTATAAAACCAGATGGCAGCACCATATAAATTTTCACAATTTTTTTTTTCTCTTTTAACTGAAAACTTGGAATACAAGTGAAATTTTTAAATATTCCAATAATATAATATATATATTAAAATTATTTAAGTTAAAAAATATTTTTAGTAAATGAATTTATAGTTTTTATATTATTTATTTGTATTTTTATATTTTAAATTAGAAATAGTTAAAATCACAATGGTTAAATTAATAACTGCTACTTTTAGAAAATTAACTGTAATTTTAACTTGTACGTTTGAATTCACTTATTCACTTTACCATGTGCTTAGCACAAAACATTTTTGGCTTCGGATTCTGGACAAATTTATGTTGTAATGTATAGATTTTCTTTGTCTTCCTTTGTATTTATTTGTTTATAAATGGATTTATTTTCTTCCGTTTGATTTGTAGTGTTCTATTTTCAAAGGTATCCCTTTTTTTTTTTTTTTTTCCAATTTCTTTCCAATGATTGTTAGGGCTTGGAATTGTCACAAAATTTTGGCTTTAAGCTTGTGACAGTTACAGAAAACAATCATTCTTTGCTTATAATGTGGTTTCCCAGCCCTTGAAAAAGTAAATTACATTATAAGCTTGCATTTGTGTTTTTTTTTTTACTTATGTTTCACTTTTTGAATAAATACTTCATTTGTTAGGACTATGTTTTATAATGTGTAATTTGACATAGCTATTTGGGATAATAATTTCATTGCATTTGGTCAGTTATTTCTGTTTCAATGGTTAATTTTTGCAATAAGTTTATATATATATATATCATGAGAGACGGTAGTTTCTCGAGTGACGCAGCAAAAAAACCAAAACCGAAAGCCCAAAACCGAAGATTTCCGTCACTCTATATATACACCTAGTTTGAGTTCAAAGGAAAAGCGAAAAGCCAACATTTAATATCTCAGCAAATATGAGGCATAACGTTTTGATTTTTTCACAGCTGTCTTATATCTCCGGTCTAACTCTATCCTGAAATTTATAGATTTCTACATGCAGTAGATTTTAAGATCTGGAAACTCATTTTTAAGTAAAATGGGAAGTTTTTCCCTCTGCATGTAATGGTGTCATGGTGTAAAACGCTATTCTCGAGAGCCGCCCGGACGATTTTTTTAAAATTAATATATGATACTAATCGGTTTTAGATGAAGCGAATCCCCTGATCCGCTTAAATAGGAAAACTCTAGTTTTTTAAATAATCTGGTTTAAAAATGGGACTATTTTCTTAAGCCTATTGCGTAGACTTTTTAAGCATTTCCTCCGCGCATGGTAATAGAATACCTCAGGTAGTGAAACGCTGTGTTTGGCCGGAGCGCCATCTATTGTCAGTAATTGAAGTTCAGCAAATCGAAAACTTTTTTTTTTCTTGAGCTGTATTTAAAAAAAAAAATTGTTATGTTTTTTTTACGAGTTTTTTAGTTAACAGAACAGAAAACGAACTATTTTAAGAGTTTGTAAAATATTTATGTTAAATTTTACAAATTGTAAATAATATGTATACATTTTTTCCAACTGTATTATTAAAAAGGAACAAAAATATTCATTCTTATTCAAAACAAGCCTGGAACTCAGATATATCTTTTTTCTTTAAAATTTTATTGTACTTTGATATCCGGGATTTATCACGTAATTCTCGTAAATATTTTATAGAATAACTTTTTTTTTTCTAATTAAAACAAATGATGCAATGATTTTATATGCTTTTATTTATTTTTTTAAATAAATAAAATATGAAAACCAGGACTTTTAGTTTAAGAATTCGTTAAATATTCATAATAAAGTTTACAAATTGTAAATAACTAAAAATTATTATTATTATATATATACATTCTGTTTCCCAGCTGTATTATTTAAAATGAGCAAAAAATATCAATTCCTATTCAAAGGAAGTAATTGGAATAAGGTAAATTTTTATTAGCATTAATTTTATTGTACTCAAACTATTTAAAGAGCGTAAGACAGTAGCTAGATTAAAAAAATATATATGCCAACTGCAAATGTAAAATAAATTTGCAACTTGTAGCAATTGGGTGATTGCACGCTAATTGGGCCCTCGGTCCCCAAATTTAGCATGTAATTTTCAGTTAGAGCTGATATTTTATACTAATAGAGTAGGTTAATAATAAATATATTTATCTAAATATTTATTTACATACTCCCATCTATACTTTGGGACATTGGAAATGCTCAAATTTTTGTGACCATAAAGGAAAGGGAGAAGAGAAATAGGAAAAAAAAATAGGGTTTCATATATTGCTGGATTATTGTAATTTTATTCTTATATTAAATGTAATATAAATACAAATACAACAATTTTTTTCTGTAAATTAATACACATGTATAATATGAATCATTTTCTACATTTAAGACTTGTTGTCAATAACTTCCTATTTGAAATATAGTTTTTTTTTTTTTTTTTTTTTTTTTAAATCAAAACATAACTTGATTGTCTATGTATTTATTGCATATGATCAAGATATTTTGATAAATTAAAAAACTTTTGTGCCTATGTGTGTATATTTAAATAAAGATTACACAAGAAAAATTATATATCTTTATTTAAGAAACAAACATTTGTTTAACAAAGACAAATACAAAAACAAAAAAAAAAGAAAATAAGTGCCCAGTTAAACTGATGGCATTGAGCTCAGAGGCTATTCACACTAATTGTATATTATACTTTTATTTCAAAGAATAATACCCCTCGAAAAATAAAGAAATCGACAATAAATCAAGAGGGGGGGTTGGCCCGCCGTTTCCCCCCTTTATACTTAACCAATGAACCCCCAAAACTAATCAGGGAAGCGTCTTACCACAATGAATCTATATACAAAATTTGAAGCAAAAAATTTGAAGCAAATTGGATAATTCTGCATGAAAAACCCATTTATATAAATTAAGGGGGGAGGGTAGTACCCCTCTACCCCTTTTATAATTAACCAATGAACCCCCAAAACTAATCAGGGAAGTATTATCACTATAAACCTATAACCAAAATGTGAAGCAAAACGGATATTTCTATCAAGATTTATCGCATTACGTACATACATACATACGTACATACAGAACCGGCGCACATTAACTTTCAGGCTTTGATAGCATGTGAGCTAAAAATATAATTTCAAGAATTACTCGGATATAAACATTTAAAAATCACAACATTCATCTTAGATTAAAAAAAAAAAAAAAACCTATATGTATATATATATAATTCCAAAAAGACGCACAAAGGCTATCCATTTTATTCAGTTAATTTAGCTGATGTACTCCCCCCACCTTTTTTCCCCCGGAAAGGGGGATTCATTTTTTGAATTGGTGAAAAGATAAATTGAAGTCCCGCTAGCGGGCGAAACCACTAAGTTTTATTCTTATAAATTTATACCCTATGCTTAATTTCGACTGAATGAAATTTTTATCAATAACCGCACAAAAGTAATGATATCAGTACAAAAACCCTTAACGGGTTAAAAGTTGTGACGCAGCACTTTCTTTTGGCTCTAAGAATTTTAAATATGGGTCTTAAAAGTAATGATATCAAATTTGAGTGACGCTATGTTAATAATTTTTTTTAAATCATCATTTTCTTTTTAGTTTTATTTATATTCACAGGTGCAATTATTATCTTAACATGAAAACATATATAAAATTTATTCGCTGATGCTTTTTCATTCAGATCTTTCAGGAATTCAAAATATGGGTTTTAAAAGAAATGATATCAAAATTTGAGTGCACCTTGACGTGAATTTAATAGGATTGTTTTAAAATTCAATTTAAATTATTTTTCGTTTGTCTTCTAAAGTATATTTACACATACAAACAATACTTTTAATTTTTCAATACACTGTTAAATATATTACTTTCAATGAGCCTATATTATGTATTCAAATGTATTTATTTCAATAAACTGATTTATGTTTAGTGCCACGCTATCCAAAATCATAAGTGAAATTTATGTAAATGATTATTTTGCGTCATAGTATCCAAACAAAGGAAAATGTATGCAAGTGGATAATATGACGCAAAATAATCATTTACATAAATTTTACTTATGATTTTGGATAGCGTGGCACAAAACATAAATCAGTTTATTGAAATAAATACATTTGAAATAGGCTCAGTGAAAGTAATATATTTAACAGTGTATTGAAAAATTAAAAGTATTGTTTGTATGTGTAAATATACTTTAGAAGACAAACGAAAAATAATTTAAATTGAATTTTAAAACAATCCTATTAAATTCACGTCAAGGTGCACTCAAATTTTGATATCATTTCTTTTAAAACCCATATTTTGAATTCCTGAGAGATCTGAATGAAAAAGCATCAGCGAATAAATTTTATATATGTTTTCATATTAAGATAATAATTGCACCTGTGAATATAAATAAAACTAAAAAGAAAATGATGATTTAAAAAAAATTATTAACATAGCGTCACTCAAATTTGATATCATTACTTTTAAGACCCATGTTTAAAATTCTTAGAGCCAAAAGAAAGTGCTGCGTCACAACTTTTAACCCGTTAAGGGTTTTTGTACTGATATATATTACTTGTTTGTGTGAACGTTGAGAATAGGTTTTATAAATATTATTTATGGGCACCAGGGACCGTATAAAACTTATACATCTTAGCTTTTTAAAAAATAATTTGTCTTTTAAGATGATATAGAACAATATTTGAAAGAGCAAGTGTTAAAGAACAACATAAAAAATAAATCAAACACTATACATACTTTGACTTTTATAATACAATTTTTTTATTTGTTTTTTTTTTTTTTAATTATAAGAAATAAATCTGGCCCCAAAACAAGCATTACCTTTCCTTTTCTTTCTTTAATTAATTTCAACTAGCTTTTTTCATGTTACCCGAGATTTTCAACCGTTCCAACAAACGGGGGAAAACCACGTGCTAAGAAAAACTTTCTGTTTTTTCGCTAGATCGTAATTTAAAAAGTAATTAAAGTAAGGAAGTTTAGTTTTTACTTGTTCCTTTTAAATATTCTTTTAATGATGTTTAGCGACGAGAAATGACTTAAGTGGGATCTGCGAAATGAAAAGAACTTGTTAATCAGAAAGAAATTAATTGTAGTGCGGTTCTCTTTAGAATAGCTTATTTTTAGAAAACTTTAAAAGCTTTTGATTTCTTAAGTTTTTGTAGGTTAAAAATAAATGTAGTCAAATAAAAAGCATTCAGAAACGAAAAAATACAAATATGGAGAGTAAGGGGGAAAAATGCATTAAGCTAACGAAGAAAAGTGCTTGAGTAAATTAGTTAGAAATACTCTCAAATCGAAAACATGCTTTGAAATAAGTGTTGGCAAGAGCAATTCTTTTAGTGAAGTTGAGTGTTTGTTGATTAATTAATTTTAATGCATTTGTGCGAAGATTGGTTAAAATTAATAACATTTTTCATAATATTTACTTAGAATTACATAAAAATACTTTAAAATAGGAAAAAATATTTTTAAATAAACCTTGGCAAGAGTGGTGTTTTTTTCTTTTTCACTGTAGTTGCGCGTTTGTTGATTAAGTAATTTTAATGTCTTTGTGTGAATATTAATAAAATTAATAAAATTTTAATTAGAATTTTCTTAGAAATACTTTCAAATCGAAAAAATTATTTTACATAAATGTTGGTAAAAATAATGTTTCTTTTTATGTTTCTTTTTTTGGTTCATAGTGTTTGTTGATTAATTAATTTTAATGTCTTTGTGGGATTATAATTATAATTAAAAAACTTAACTTAGAACTTACTTACTTAGAATTATTTAAGTTATACTTAGAAATAGAATTACTTAGAAATACTTTTAAATCGAAAATATGCTTTTAAATAATTGTTAGTAAGAGTTATGTGTTTTTTTTTTAGTGTATTTGCGTATTTGTTGATTAATTAATTTAATGTCTTTGTGTGCATATTCATAAAATTAATAAAATTTTACTTATAATTTACTTAGAGTTACTTAGAAATAATTTTAAATCGAAAAGATGCTCTTTAATAACTGTTGATAAGGGGGTGGGGGAATGTTAATGTAGTTGAGTGTTTTCTAGTTAATTAATTTTAATGTATTTGCGTGTATATTGATAAAATTAATAAAATTTTACTTAGAATTTACTTAAGAGTTCCTTAGAAATACTTTGAAATCAAAAACCTGTCATTAAATAAGTGTTGGTAACAGTAATATTTTTTTAATGCAGTTGAGTGTTTGTTTGATTAATTAATTTTAAGGTTTTTGTGCGCCTATTAATAAAATGAATAAAATTTTACCTAGAATTACTTAGAAATACTATCAAATCGAAATGTTACTTTTATATAAGTGTTGCTACGAGTAATGTTTCTTTAGTGTAGTTGAGTATTGGTTGATTAATTAATTTTAATGTCTTTGTGCGAATATTGAAAAATATAATAAAGTTTTAATAATCGTTGGTAAATATATATTTTAGTTCTGTTGTATATTGTTAACCGTAACATACTTTCCAGTTTAATCGAATGTTAATTAATATATTTTACTGTTTTTGGTGTCCAGAACATTTTGTTTAAAAATTAAATTTATTATATATTATAACAACAGCATTGGCAGTTTTTATTCAACTGGAAGAGGGGGGGGGGGAATCTCCGATCGGTTATTTACAATCTAAATATCTTGATTAACATTCTCTGCAAGAAGTAGTTTTTATCCCTAAAATAATTCACAGTACTGCTCAGGCGTATCCTAAAAAATCTTTCAGAAGAAACCCCACGAATTGATTACTTTAATTTTAGTTGATTAATCTACCGGACAATATTATCGTAACTCATACAAATTAGTTAAAACACATGAAGTAATGCATTTTGTACGCCAGGAACTAAAGCATTATTTATGTACGCCAATTACTTGATTTGCTATTGAATTTTCAAATTAATTTTGGCCTCCCTGTAATCGTATAAAATCGGATGTTAAATAACGTCATTTATAATTACAACGCAATTTAACCTGGGCTTCCAGGGTTAGAGAACGTATTATTTGGTGTACAGGAAATAAGTAAAAACAGTTTTTATTAAAATCGGTATTATATTAATTATATTTATATGTTTTTTAATTCCCCACAAACACCACCAAATAGCATTTTTTATATAAAACAAATATATCAATTATGTATTCAAATAATGTTTTAGAATTTATTTAGCTCCGTTAAGAGACTCATTTACAAATATATTGTTATAAAGACACAGAGAAAGATAAGATCCCATAAATACAGTTTCACTTATATTAAAGCCGTAATCGAATGGGCAAAACAATTGATAAATAGCTGAAATATATTTTCAAAGACTAATGTTGATAGTCTATTGACTTGTTATAGTTTCGTTTCAGCGTGTTAGATAAATCAAATTATTATTCTTCACAAATTATATATTGCATATTTTCACTAAAAAACTCTAAAGCGAAGCAAATTAAAACGTCAGTACATTACATATATATATATATTAACAACACAAAATAAAATATTAAAATCATTGATACAAAACTTTAAATATCCAAAGATGATTTAAATAAAATGCCGAAAAGAATCAAGAGAATCTTTTTTAGATATTTTCAACTATGTAATAAATATCATTTTCGAGCCATTGATATAAAATTTTAACTGTCAAATAAAGGTAAAATTTCCAAAAAGTCAATACCTCTCAATCTTAGAGAAAATCTCCTTTCAATACTGTCCTTAGTATTCTGTAGATGTATTAAAGTATATCACTTATTTATACATTTCTTCTAACGTTAGAAAAAGTATGGTTTGCCAGAAGTTAGGTTTAAAATGTCAGAAGAAAAAGAAGGATACGAAAATAAAGATAATCGATGGTGAGAAAATTGAAAGAATTTAGATAAACGAACTTGAATTTTCAATAAACTTCATTTTTCTCATCATAGTTTTATAAGTAAAAGGATTTTTCATCCGATAAAAGAAAAGCTACGTTCTTGATTTACTTTTGAATAAACTGTTTTAGACACACAAAAATGAAAATTTATGTAATGATTTTTAACTGAAAGCGAAATAGAATTGCAGTTAAGGGATGTATATTCTACTGTAAAAGCCCGAATATTACTAAATCTTAGATTTTAACGTAACATTTTCCACAGTGGGACAGTAACAGTGCATAATAAGTGGATTGCGACCCTGGTTTCCTATACAAAATTTGCTTGGCTTGAAATGTACTACCACCCCTTACATTTCTGACCATCAACTCAGTTACACTCTGTATATAGTAGAACCTCAGTTGTAGAACACTATACCGTGGAACAATTTGGTTCCGCGAACAAGAAATTCAAGAATAATTTGTTTTGGTCCTCGAACAGAAATTGATTTTTGACCAGTGAAGGTGTCATCGCCAAATCTACCAAATCTAAAAATGTAGCAAAAACGACACAACAGGTATTCTTTTTTTAAATACTAGTTCGGTCCTTCAAAACCCTAGAAATATCTCATATAAAAAATATCACCGATAAAGGCATGTTCACGATTTTTATAAAATTTTTATTAAAATATTATAAAATTGCAATTGTTTCATGTAGTATATCATACCTGCGTGACTGAGATTCACTAGGGATAAATGGTAAAATCTCCTTCTGCAGTTGTTTTCTTGTGGAAAATTTCCATAATCGTGTCCAAAGCCAATTGTCAAATTTACTATCATTATTATAACGTTTATATAGTTAATGTAATATTATTGCCAGCATCATTTTTATTTGACGCCAACTTTGAATGACGTTCCAATTACGTGATATTAACTATTTTCTTTGAGTATGTATAACATAATAAATTGTTTCATTTGCAATATTTTTATATTTCACTTCAGTTTTTGCAAGTTCTTGTAAACTTTTATGCTTTCTCTAAAGTTTTTCACCTGTGCGAGTAGCAAGAAATAGCGTGAAAACGAATTTTCACGGAGATGACGACCTAACATATCAATTTCTAGACACAAAAACTTCTAATCCGTCATTTTCATGAAAATCTTTAGAGCTGTTTAATTAAAATATCAATATAAATAAATAAACAAGAATTGCTAGTTTAAAAGTGTAAGATTCGGTTATGACAGTACAGACAGACAATACAGTTCGGTACAGACAGTAATGTATTGTGATTAGATATTTTATTTCACTATACATCATATTATTTGAAGCAGGGAATAATTTGGGTGGTGGAAAATAATTAATCGTATTTTCCATATTCCTTATGAAAAAAAAAGTATTCGGTTCTTTAACCGAACACCGGATACACTTCTCGAACAGTTTTTCCGAAAAAAAAATTTTTTTGAGAAGATTTTTTTAAGTGAAAAAGAATGTGTGAAAACTCTTGTTCGTCAAAAGTATTATTTTCAAAAAGAAATGTGTAAAAATTCTTGTTCTTCAAAAGTATTCTTTTTAAAAAGAAATGTGTGAAAATTCTTGTTCTTCAAAAGTGTTATTTTTGATATGTTCCAAAATAGTTGAAAAGTATATATGAATACAGTGTGTCTGGTGTCTGTCTGACATCTTTCTGTCTGTCTGTCCGTGCTCTAAATTTCGTACGTATACTCCTATTGCCATGAAATTTTTATATATTATTGCGGTTTGCTACAGAATGATCGGTATCGAAAATAGGGTGTTGTATTTGTCGTTCATTTACAGGGACACATAAAAGAATTCCGCCACGTTATGGTCGATGGGGAAAAATCGTTTGCGGTGTACTTTAATGATATTATGATATGTCAAACATAATTAAATCGCTGAAGTATACTGAAACATGTTGTCTATAGACTATGGAATGCAAATCATTTATAGTTCATTTCTACAGGGTGCGGAAAAAGTTTTAGATAGCTCAATCAACAATACTATCTGGTAGAGATTTTGCAGAAATTGCTGAGGCATTTTGCTCAAAAACACTTTTCTGGACGAAAATTGGATGTTTCAGCAAGACTCTGCTCCAGCCCGTCGCGCGCGCAAGACTCTTGACTGGCTTAGGGCGGAGAACATTGACTTCATTTCTCCCGATGAATAGCCCAACATCAATCCAATAGATTTTTCCATTTGGAGAATTTTGAAAGCAAAGGTCTTGGCTACTTTGCATCAAAGTTTGGATGGTATGAAAGCAAAATTGATTAAGAAACGGACCAATCTTCCCGATGAGATACTTTGAGTCGCAGTCAATGATGTCCCAAAGGCGGATACTTTGAAATCTAATCTGCTTTTCCATTATTTACATGTTTGATTTGATTTGATTTGATTATCCAAAAGGGACTGCTCAGACAAGGAAATCAAATCTGTAGAGCATATTATCCCTCCCGGTCCCTTTATTAAGGTCTTAAAAATAAATATAAAGAGTTCAGCCGTAGCTGAAGCCTACAGAAAACGCGACAATGGGCCGCAATTATATAAATACCAGTATGAAAGATTATTTACATGTTAAATTGAATATGTTTGTTAACAAACTGTTGACATTTACGGTTTTCTCGAAAATAATGAATTTTATATCCATCCAAAACTTTTTCCGCATCCTGTAGAGACATACAAAACAATTCGGTTACAGAATTGACTAAGGGCGATAATTTCTGTAAGTGCGTTTTCCTTTGTGGTATATGCATTTTAAACGTATCTAATTTTGAGCCTATTAGACGGTGTGTATAGATTTTTTAGATCTCAAACAGCGCTATAAGAAAGAATTCGCATACATTAACGGATATGGACAGCAAAGGCTGAAAATGGATTTTTACTGAGTTGTGTGTTTTTTTACTTTCTTCTATCTTTACAAGAAGAAAGTATTGGATTCATGAAAATTTTCAACTTCCGGTTTTCGAGGGATTTATACGTTTTAGAAGGTCCAGAACATGATTTGACTGCTTTTAGAAAATGTATATCTGTGAGACTGTGACTCTGCCTGTCTGTCTGTATGTGACAAAAATTTTGTGGGCGCTCTATCTCAGGAACTAATGCATGAAATTTAATAAAAATTTACATTCAGTTAGTCCCTGATATAAATGGGTACTGATTAGTTTTTGGTGAAATTGCCTGTGGCGCTGCTATGCTGCATTTTTTGCGATTTTCCGCAATAGCTCTATCTCAAGAACTAATGCACTTATTTTCATCAAAATTCAGATTCAGTTAGACCTTGACATAAATAGATGCTGTTTATGTTTTGGTGTAAATATCCCAACAGGTGGCGCTACTATGCCACTTTTTTCATGATTTTTACGATAGCTGTATCTCAAGAACGAATGCACGGAATTTCATCAACCTTCAGATTATGTTAGACCTTGACATAAATAGATGCTGCTTTTGCTTGGGTGTAAATAGCCCAACAGGTGGCGCTGCTATGCTACTTTTTTCATTATTATTACGATAACTATATTTCAAGAACTAATGCACGGAATTTCGTCAAACTTCAGATTCAATTAGACATGGACATAAGTTTCTGTTGATTAGGTTTTGGTCTAAATCTCCCAACAACTGGCGCTGCTGTGCTACATTTTGCAGGATTTACACGATTTTAGGGATAGTCATATCTCAAAAACTAATTAATGCACGGAATTTAATAAAACTTGAGCTTCAGTTAGACCTTGATATAAATTGTTGCTGATTATTTTTAGTGTATGCGAAACCTGTGTGAGATAGAAGAAAGTTCTGAGATTAGCACATCCGACTAGTTTATTTTTAAGTTGCTTATTTACGAATCTCATTTCATTCTATGAAAAAAATGAATTTCTTAGTAATATTCTGTTAGAGTTGGAAAGTGTTTCATAATCTATGACTTATGCATGATTTTTCATTATTTTTAACGCTTTCCAACATAGTTGAAAAGTGTTTATGAATTCGGTTTGTATCTCTGTCTGCTGTCTGTCTGTTCGTGCTGCAACTCGCTTAAATATATTCGTATTGCTATGCAATTGATATATGTTACTGAGGTTTACTATAGCATGTTCGGTATTGAAAATGAAGTGTACTTATAATTTTTTACAGGGGCACTCAAAAGAATTCCGTTACATTACGGTCTACGGGGAAATTTTGCGGTTTATTTTATAGATGTTACACAATTTCAAACATATTGAAATTGATATATATAACTGAGGTGCACTACAAGAGGCTTACTATAGAATAGGTTGTGCATAACATTTGTAGTTCCTTTACAGGGATACTCAAAAGAATTTCGTTACATTACGGTCTAGGGAGAAAATCATTTGCGGTTTATTTTAATAATGTTTCACTACTTCAAACAGATTGAAATTCATATATATCACTAAGGTGAATTACAAGAAGTTTACTATAGAATATTGTGTTATAACATTCCTCGTTCATTTACAGGGACGCAGAAAATAATTCGGTACTGCCGGTTAACAATAATTGTTAAAAGTGAGTTTTTAGTTGCTGAACGCGTTTTTAAGTTTACCTCATTTTTTGTCAATTACTTGGAGTGTATAAATTCTATAGATGAATTCTACAGGACAGCACAAAATTTTTCGAGTACATTTACATTTATTGACTAAATTCCAGATGGGGAATTTTAAACGGTGCTAAGCGTTTCCTAACTGAACTAAAATTTAGCATTCTATGTAGTATATATACAAATCTATATATCATATACAGGACTACACAAAAGAATTCGGATACTTTTCTGACTATTGGTGGTAATTTCTGAAATTGAGTTTTTAAATTGTTTACTTAGATGTAATATTTCACCTTATTAAAGGTAAATATTTCTAAAATTACTTTGGAAGTGTTGGAAAGTGTTACATAATCTGTGCTTGACACATGATTTTTCGTTCTTGTTTAATTTTATGCTTATATTCGACCCTATGGATACTACATTTGCATTATTCTAAACTATTAAAATATGTAGTTATTTTATTTTGTATAAAAATATTTTACAGTTTTTCTTTTCTATCTCTTATTTTTTTTCTTTTAGGGCCATCCAAACTTTTTGTCTGTGATGGATGGGTGTTTTAGCTATATGATCGTCATTCTCTTCGACTTTTTAAAACAACAGTTTTTGTTTATTTTATTTTATTTATTTATTTATTTATTTTCTTTTGTTAGAACTTTATGATTTTTCTTATTTAATCCATTTCTCCCTGTTTTTTCTCAGTAGTTCAAGCATAACTGCTATCTATCTAATACAATACTTATTACATTATACTTTTCTGATTGTTCTGTTTATAAATTGTGTAAAATAATCTTAAAATGGTAAAAAGAAATCTATTTCAAAAATATTAATTTATTTTCTTAATACCCTTTTTGGGGACGCTATAGACTTAATGGGTGAAAGCCAGAAAAAGCCCTTCACCTAAAACTTCAATATGCCTAAACTGCTTTTTTTCCTAAAGATTTGCAAGTGAAGTTAGTTTCTAGAAAGAAGAGAAGTGCCATAAAAGACAACTTCAGACTGAATTCAGTTAATTACTCTTCGGCGGACGCTCTAATTTTGTTTTGTAAGAGCGGACGCGTGACATATATTTTGTGAAGAGTTAGTACTATACTAGCGCTATTACATGTGAAAGATTTACAGGAACGGAAGTAAGAGACATGTTAGAAGAATACATATAGATATCAATAATAAAAAAATAAATTTTAATTTCGGCGTCATTTTTGATAACAAAGTTTCAGAAAAATCACGTTTGTCGTAAAATTTGGGACAGTTCGCTCGCTGAATGGTTAAAGAAATGGTTGTAACATAAACCGAATAATGTAGCGTAGTGGTTCTCAACCGGTGTTCTACGACACAAAACTGTGCCTTTAGAGATACTCGGGTGTGCCGCGACACTTTAGTGCGCCTTGAAAGAAACTCTGGTATGCCGCGACATACTAGTGCGCATTGAGAGACACTCGGGGTATGTCGTGGCACACTAGTCCGCTTTTAGAGAATCTCAGGTATTCTGCTACACATAGTGCGCCTTTAGAGATACTCGGGTGTGCCGCGACACATTAGTGCGCCTTGAAAAAAACTCTGGTATGCAGCGACATACTAGTGCACATTGAGAGAAACTCGGGGTATGTCGTGGCACACTAGTCCGCCTTGAGAGAAATTCGGGTGTGTCACGATTACGACATACTAATCCACAGCGAGAGATCCTCAATTGTGCAGCGAAAATTTTCAGTCGCAAATTCAATCAAAATTTTATAAAAGTAACGCTAATTTACTACATATCTATTTTGATTGTATACGATTTACTTTGTAATTACATTTAGTATCATAAAACTGCATTTCTTTTAAAAGCTTATTTCAGTGCTTGTGTACTCTATATAAAAGTATCCGGGTACATCATGAAAATAGTCTCACATACATATTTTCATAAAGTTAATAATCCAGAGAAAATTTATTTCTCTAGAACAAAAATAATTTCAACATGGGAGGCAGTCAAAATGTTTAAACTAGTGATATGGTTATAATCTAGAAAATATTCTCATCGAACGAATTTTAAAATATTTAGATTTGTGTTTGATTCTTCAGCATGATAGTGTGGCGTGAAAGTTTAACCATGTGTTTAAGTGTGCCTTGGTGCAAAATAGATTGAGTAAAATGCACACTGTAAAAAAGGACATATTTCTTAATCTACGAAAATATAAAACAACCATTACAGAAAATATACAATAACCTCTTCATAGAAACCCAGGATTCCAAAAAGCGTTCTTCAGAAATCTCAGAAACCAATATATTTTCGAGATTTAAAGAAGCATTTATAAAAACAAAGTTTCTTTTGTCACCACTGATTTTCGGAAGTATTTCCGAGTAATTTTTATAGAGTATTAATCAGTTTTCTCAATCCGGGCTATAAGTTTTTTCGATACTATCAATTCTTAATTAACCATTTTCATGTTCAACAAACATGTTTTACAGACAAACATGATAAATTAACAGCATTAAAATCAACATTAAAAGTAATATTATTTTGTTAGTCTTTCACTTATAAATTCAATTACGTAGCTGAAAATGTGTAATTAAGAATTGGTAGCATACTAAAAACAGATAGTTCGGTTTGAAAAAAAACTGATTAATACCCTATAAAATCTACTTGGAAACGGTTTCGAGAGTCAGTGCAGTAAAAGAAACTTTGTTTTTTAAAAAATGCTTGTTTAAATCGCGGAAATATATTGGTTTCTGAGGTTACTAAAGATTAAACAAGCTTTTCGGAATCGTGGGTAACTCGGAAGAAGTCGTTGTGCATTTTCGTTAGTGGTTATGTTATTTTTTCGTAAATTAAGAAACATTTGTCTGTCACAATGTAGTAAAATTGAGAAATAATCTCCATATATATAGATAGATATATATAGATATAACCATTAATTATAATGTAGTAAAATTGAGAAATACATCTCCATATATATATATAGATATAGATATAGATATAGATATAGATATAACCATTAATGACACATTACCGAAACACCAACAAAAACTATGAAATTATGAATTAGAATGTAATAATTAATTGACAACAATAGTGTTCCCCAACACTCTGAATATAGATTCCATATACATAGTAAAAAATAAAAAATAAAAAGAAGAAGAAATTAAATTAAAAATTGAAAAAATGAAATTTGTGGAATTTAGAGAGAATCTTCAGGTCCCAAATGCGTAAATACCACAAATAAAATGTGTGGTTTCATCATCATATTAGCCATAACATTGCTAAAGACTATGATTTTGGGACTACCACATAAAAATAGAGAAATAAACTGTGAAAAAATCATAAAGTTCAAAAAATAAAAACAATATCAAAAAGGAAAGAAACCTTACCCATAAAAAAGATATTACTGATTAACACAATATTACAGATTGAGTAAGAACTACGCTTATGGTTCTCTCTTTTTTTTTTCTTTTTTTTTTTTTTTTTACGGAAGTAAAAGCTGAAGTTAAATAAGTATATCCATCCGTTCATTTTACTGAAAAAATCAAAAGGTCTATGAATATGAAAATATATTTACAAATTCTTTTATGACTAGACACTGTATAATTCTGGGGATTCTCTGTATAATTCAACTAATGTACAAGTTTTATTTTGGTTGTGAGATTCTATCTCCTCCTGTGTCGCTTTGATCCAGTTTTCTTTTTCTACTGGGTTTTCCATGTTTATTATTTCCTGCCAATTTTTCGGTTCGTTTATATTTTCATCTTTAACCAAATAAATTAGTCTATCTGGGGGAACCCCTTTTTTTACTCTATCTGATCTTCTCGGTTCGGTATCTAGTCATAATTTTTTTTTATGACTAGACACTGTTTTCTTTACCGCGTATGCTTTGACAAATTTGCACAAGATAAATTGTTAGAGACAAATTGCACATCAAGAAAATCAGGTGTTGAAAATATTCAGCTATCTCCCAAGAGTACCATTCATCAAATCAATGGTAGTTGCTTTTAGTTATAACATGCCGAGTATTTATCAGTGTCTCTACTAAGTACAGTTTATAACATTTTAGTTCTGTTGGCATCCTATTCAGCAATAAGGATTTTTATTGAAAACATTTCGCCATTTTATCAGGGTGGTTTAAAGTACCCCTTATAAAAATATATCTGAAGAATAAATAAAACATTCAGCACAACGTGGGGGAGTATATCCGCATAGTAACCCCGCCGCAAATCATTGTACATATAAATGTGACTGATATCAGTCTATTAGTAATGACCTACAATAATTAAAGCTATACTCAGATTTTGCTTACGGAATCGTTTACAAATACAAATTGTACAAATCTTTAAATTTTTCAATGCTTACATCTAATTTTTACGCCACATTTGTTAGTCTTCGGTGAGTTCTACCTTTGGATACTAAATGCGAAATCATTCGGCCAAGCCGTTTAGGAATTTTAAAGGTTTAAAGTTTGGAACTCCTAATGTTAAATTCATTTTAAATCGTTGCAAAACAGATTGCTATGCGGGAGGTTTTACAAGCATTATTCGGAGACCACTGACCAGGCCCCTACCTACCGGGATTCGACCCAGTTTGACGGGTTTGAGTGCCTGGTCACAAAGACAAGTACCCAGGTCGGCCAACCAATTGAGTCCGGATTTTTCTGTGTTGTTCACTCTTAAATTTAAATGTTCTGAGATCTGACGCCGCACACCACGAACTCGTCATGACAGTTGGAGTGGGGCTGGACAATTTAGTGCCGGAACGTTGGTACTGAACTTAGCATGAAAAAGAGGGGAGAATTTTGAGGGAAACTAATTAAAGCCATTAATTAGATAATTGAAACCACTGAAATTAAAATATTATTAGCCAATAGCTAAGTCGAACCATCGGGGAAAATTTTTGGGCCGAGTTGCAATACAGACGAAAACGCTGCAGGGGCTGACGGGACTGCGCCTTTCTACCGTACCCCACCTAGTAAAAACTGGCTCCATGGGCTGTCCTATTGGACCGGGTCCGGTAGCTTGTGCGGACAATGTCCATTTGCACCTAATAAAGAGCAACAGTCAAAAATAAAATGAATAAAAAAACTGCTGCTAAAAAAAACCTTGTGCTACCAGTTGGGGCCGGTCATTAGCCCGTCCCAACCAGCAGCACGAGGAACTGCAAGGGGAACCTGGAAGAGAAGAATGTTAGTAACATTTTAAACTGAACTTATTCTGAATTATACTTTAACTACATTATTGAAATTAATTTACTTTTATTGTGCTAATTGACTTGGCTACCCGTCCATTGTGCCCATGAAAGGTTGTTAAAGAATTAACAATTTGCAATTTAAAATAAGTACTATTGCCGTTAACTGACTAAACCATAAGCCCAATGGGTTGTTTCTGTTGTTGTTGGCTTGGACCAAGGGCCCGGTTTTGCAGCTTTTTATTTCTATATAGCTAACATGATCCATATAACTGTGAAACTAGTCTCCTAATTTTGAACCAATTCCAGATGAGAGACCTGCATCTGGATTGGCACCCCCAGAGGTAACGCTTATATAGAACTTGGAGGACATTAGAGCCACGAACAGATTTAACGTGCACCATCTCCCATCAACGTACACGGTTTACAAGCATTACTCAAAAACTGCCCGGCTAAGATTGATTTTTAAATAATTTTCGAAATTTATATAATAAAACCTATATATTTTTTTTTTAACATGAATCGATTTCCTGAAGCGTTAAATATGCAAACGCAAAATTACCTCTCGTTCTGTCAAATAGTTTTTGAGTTATGCTTCAAAAACTAAGCGCACTGAAATTCGTTTTGCAACGATTGAAAATGAATTTGACATTAGGAGTTCCAAATTTTAAACATGCATATTTCCTAAACTGCTGGACCAAATGACTTCCTGTTTTGTATCCGAAGGCAAACTTTACTAAAGAATTCAAATATAAAGTCAAAATTAGGTGTTAGTATAAAAAATTTTGATGTTTGGTACAATTTCCATATGTACACGACCTCCAAAACAAAATTTAAGTATGGCAATATAGTAGACTTTATTACTAATCGATTGGTACCAGTCACATTTTTATACGATGATTTGCGTGCAGAGTTTGTAGAGTATATTTTTTCCCACGACAGGAGAATCATGCATTATATATATCCAGATTTTCTCTTATTGCAAGTGCACCATTCCAGTGATACCGTATGTAATGTCAACTGCGCTCCGAAATGCAGAGTGTCTATATCAGTGCTTTTTGTGCACGAATATTGGCCACTTCCCCCACATTTCATGGTATTCTTACATTTAGCACGTAGCAAGACGATTTTATTGAAAATTTAGTTATAATAAATTCAATGTTGAACACAAAGACTGTGAATTCAACACATACTTTTCTGAAACACATCCCTTGTCACACACTGTCACAAACACATCATTTTTCTGAACACATCCTTTGCTGAAAAGTTCTGCTGAAAAATTTAATTAGATATAATACTATATTTAACCTTTTTAAAGATATGCACAAAAGTCCGACTTAGAGTAAGAATTCTGCATATTTTTGACGGAATAAGCGTATTCAGATTCTCTTTCTTATATATATATATATATTCTCTATCATACCTGATTTGTTTACATAGAAAAGAGACCACATCGCCTGGATAAAATAATACAAATGGTAAGCATAGTAAAAATAAACTATATTCGAAAATACGTACTGCTTCCGCAGCCGAAAGAGCTATTCGTGGACTCAGATAAGGAATAATCTTCAGGCTATCCACTGACTATGTAGAGAAACAAGTCTCAATTGTATTATAATATTAATCAAAGTAGGATTATTTGCAATATTACAAATTTAAGTGCACCTGCATGTAATAATTGTAAAAATTGTAAATCTAGCATTCTAGTTAACTGAATATAACTAACTGTATGTCAATTATGAAGAAATTTAATGGGTGAAATGTTGTAAAATGTGTAATAATCGTTTAAATTGTCATGTAGTGCTCATCTTGTAGTGCTTCAATTATTTTTAATGCTATTTTTCCATGCACAGTTAATAGGTATAAACCTTTCTAAAAATTGCCAATTCTATTGAGGCCGACTCTGCTGCACCGCCCCTTATATTATCTTAAAATTTTCAATCATCTTGTAGATATATTAGTTTGCAGATACATTAGTTTGTTTTTTAAATTCAAACTTTATTAATGGATTTAAAAACGTCTTTTTAAAAGAATTAATGAACTTGAACCTATTTATTTTACTATATAATTTTTTTTTAACATTTAAAATTGATTAATAGTTACGTTTATATAAAAAAGTTTTTAAAAAATTTAATTTATGTAGAACATTCAACTATATCATATAACTGCATAAGCTATAAAATATATTATAAAATCCATCATTTTGTTCATTAGGTTTTTGTTATTTATAGATATATATATTACATATAGTTTTTTCAATTCAAAATTGAATAAAAGATAAGTTTTTAAAACAAAATATATTTTAGAATTTATTTCGAATTTATAATTACTTGATATAAATGAAGATGTAAAAAATAATGTAAATTCCATTATTACGTTCATTATCTTAAAATGCTGTGAGTTAACAAATATTTCATTTAATAAAGTCTGAAAATAAGTTAAAAGTTGATGAAAAAATATACATAAACACACGTTCAATAAATCAGTTTTCATTTGTGTCATTAGACGCTTAGATAATAATTAATAGAAAAGTTTTCTAAAAGTGAAATTATTAAAAACCGCATTATTTCCCAAATAAAGTTTGTAAATTTTTATGACACGTAAATAATCTGCTTTCTATTGTTAGGGTAATTGGAAACTATCCAAACGGGCTTTCTGCTAAAAATTTTCTGGAACTCTTTTTCTTTTGAGGAAAATATATTTAGCTTAAAAATTAGTTTATTTAATAAGCGAATATTAAAGTAAGAACAACATTTTCCGATTTTTTCCTTTTCGGTTAATTAGTTTATCCTATAAATTTTTATAATTACAACTAAATAAAGACTTGCGGAATAACTCCGCATTTTTTTTTATAGGCAAAATTGCTTTGTTAAAAGTAGGATTGTTACAAAATGTAATTTATATTGTTAAATACTTTACCTGTAGAAATGCTCATGCTAATTTCATAACTGTCATCCGCATACCTTCTTTTTTCGGTTTTTAAAAAACTGACCAAAATGAAGAATAAGAACAACAACAAAAAAGTTCTCAGTTTAATTCAAAATTCAATAAAGGGTAAGTTCAAACAAATACATTATTTAGAATTTAGAATTATTTGATATAAATGAGATGTAAAAGGCTGTGATACATCAGTGAGTTTTAATTCATTTTTTGTGTTAGCATGATTATTCTCACAGATTGATACAATTCAGCGCCATCTATTAATAAAAATTTGAACTAATTTAAACATTACTATAATTAAATTTAATGATACATATTATTAAAATGTCACTGTTCACATCTATACTAATATTATAAAGAAGAAACGTTTATGCGTCTGTTTATAAGAAGTCATTCTGAAACTACCCAACCAATTTCAAATATAATGGTGGCAAAATGATGGTGTCAGTTTCTGCTCTACCATAAGTTGTATTTTATGTCGGTACCACTACCTCCAAAAGATGCTGGACCAAAAAAAGTTCTAAAATTGCGATTTTCATGATATTGTTGGGTCTTGAAATTTGAAATTTGGTATGGCGGTTACTTATAAGATGTAAATGCTCGCAAAGAACTGCTTCTAAAAAATTCAATATTTAAATTTTATGAAGCGAGGTATATGAAAATATTTTTAATTACGATTTACACCGAACTGTTAGGGATAGAAACTTGGAATTTGACATCGCTGTTACTTTTAAGACGTAAATGCTCGCACTGAACAGTTTTTAAAAAATTCGAAATTTAAAGGGAGAGGGGGATTTTTCAAGATAAATCCTTTGAAGATAATATTGATGATATTTTCTTCTTAATATTGGGTTACTTTTATCTCTGTGCAACTGCCCTCAAATGGATGCAAGAGCGGCAAACTTTAAATTTGGCAAAGAGATAACTAGACATAGATTCACACGAATAATTCTTATTTTTTCAAATTTCAAATTAAAAAAATTGACAAGAGAAGAAATATTAATTATCTGTCATTCCAGTGTTATATACAACTTTTTTGAGCAGTAAGGAAAAGTGCATTGTATCAGTAACTATTATAATGAATTAAAATGACACTAGTAAAGAAATATGATTGTCATTGCCAATTAGTTAATTAAGTACTGCATGTTTAGACATTCGCCGTACAAAACTTATGTTTGAATATACTAAACCAATGTTTTCCAAGTTATTACTTAACGGCATTTTAAGTTTTATAGTGATTCAAGTTAAAAAACAAACAATTGTTTGTTTGTAGGAAATAGACTCTGAGACTACTGAACTGATTTTAAAAGTTCTTTCACTGTATACGATAGATTATAAACAGTGTTTCCAAGTAGGCTGCAATGTATTTGTTTTTTGGTAAAAATTGGCTGCAAATAGGTCGGAAGGAATATTTTGTCCTTAATTTAAGTCTCGTGATCACTCAATGTGTTACAAGAATGTTTTTTCTCAATATATAACTTAATAAATAATTTACAACTAGTGTTAAAACTGTAAAATACGAATAAAATGCTAAAAACAGTGTATAATGGAAAATAAACATTAAAAATTTAAAAAGATGTTCAAATTCCCAAAGGTTTCGGCACAAACCCACTTGGCCATCATCAGGGATTTCAAAAGTCGAACTGGCGAAGACTCAAAATACCAACACACTATAATGAAACGAAGAAACTCAGGAGAGAGAAAAAGAACAAGAGAGAAAAGTTGGTTAAAAGCTTTTCCTCATATTATTTTAAGTTAAATATTACGTGTGAAACTTCGAAGAGATGGAATATTGGTTTATAAAATAGAAAGGGAAGGGATTAAAACTTAATTTATTATTCTCATATTACACCATTATACACTGTTTTTTAGCATTTTGTACGTATTTTATAGTCTTAACACTACTTGTAAATTGTTCACAGTGTAAAGTCCACTCTCAAGATTTTAATTAATAATAATTAATCCGTAGCAGTATAATTTCACCTAATATAATTATCCTCACAAATACCACTTGGTATATTTGAATAACCAAGCGTGCAAAGCCGAGGATTTTGCTAGTATTTTTATAAACTTCGGATTCCTCTTTTAAGAGACTTTGTGCATGCGCAGATTTATTTAGTTTTGAGCATTCCAAATTAGGGCACACATTTTTCTTTAAAATATATGTTAGGATTCCCGTTATTTATGACACATTTTTTCACAACTTTAATATGCAAATGAATGTAACTGCTTATTTTTTAAGAAAAGTTAGCTTCCTTCTATATTATTGATACAATTAATGTAAAAAAAACATTTACTCTAGCATGATGATCGCACTACATTGTTTTTTATTTTAAAAAAAGAAATCGAGTAAAATAAATATATTTCCTATCTATGCCTTACTATTAAAACACAATTTCTTTGTATACTTTATGAAGGAAATCTGTTTTTCTTTCCGAAAACTTTTATTCGAGTAAATGAGGTGTTATTTGGTTATATTATAATCTTTATTAGATTATAATTTAGTGCCGTAACATAAAATATTTTCTTCTGTAAAAATCTTTCACCTAATAAAATGTATTTAATTTGTTGAAAAATTACGTATTAGAAGCACCATGATTTTATTACTTCTAAAAACCATAATAGTAACTGGTTTTAAATATTTCAAGCTGTTCGACAATTTCTTGCAGCAGCTTACTTATTTTTATTTAGACATTTTTTTTTTTCGAATGACTAAAAATAACTTTTAAAAAAAAATCTGGGAAACAATCCATTTATAAGTTTATTCTGAAGGGGGAAAAAAGACATTTAATAAGAATTTGTATTACAGAGTAAGGATTACACTTTTTTTCTTTTTACGGAAGACTTAACAGTTGAAGTATTTTATCCGTTCATTTTACAGGAAAATGCAACTGGTCTCCGGACCGGAAAATTAATTTATCAATTTTTCATGATAGAAAATACCAATCACTAGCCATTTTTCTTTTCTTCACCGCTCATGCTTCCTAAAGACAAATTTGCACATCAAGAAAACCAGGCTCTGAAAATTTCTCCAAAATGTACCATTCATCAAATCCGCGGTTAGTTACTTTAAATTACAAGCTGCTGAGTATTTGTCAGTGTCTATTCTTAGTATAGTCTCAAAGATCTTAGTTCTGCTAGCGGCATCCCATATTGCCATAATGCTTTTTAATGAATAAATTACAACATTTAATCGCGGTATTTAAAAAACCCTTTTAAAAATATCTTTGAAAAATTAAAAAGACCCATTCAGCAAAACGTGCATTTCTACAGTAGTGGGAAAAAAGTATATCCTCATGCCAGACCTGCAACAAGAATGGTGCGAGTGGTACCTCCTCGCCAGGCGCCGTAGATTAGGTTTAGGAACAGCAGACTTCATCGGCACCTTCCGTCATTATTACTGATGCACTAACGATGTGCAACATGGTTTATCGCACCAGGCGCCAAATGGAATTCCTGTGGTACTGCCCCATTCGATACTGCCCTTCAGACCATTGTATGGCAGTGTGACTGATACCAGTCTAATAGTAGTAACTTTTACCAATTGATTCTATATTAAAATTTTGCTTAGAGGGTCGTCTACATATAAATGTTGTACCAAAATTTAAAATTTTCAATACTAACGCATAAGTTTAACTTCATATTTTGATTTTTTACATCATATTTAGATTCTGTGGCAAATTTCGTTGAGCGTTCGTATCGTTTTCAGCAATGGATATTCCATGTAAAGGTCCACGTTGCTTTAAAATACAAGGTCAAATTCGCCGATATATTTTGTTTGATTGAAAATTCATTTGAAGAAACAAACTAGCGTAGCGGGTGAAGCTTTCTAGTATTTTATATAAGTGGGTCATACCGGGTGTATCACGAAGGACCCCTAACTTTGAAAATAAATAACTCGGAAACGGTGATAGATAGAAGCATGAAACCAGTGGTATGTTTATTAAAAAACCCGTAAGAATCTGATACAGAAACCTCAAAATTTTAGTAACAAACTGTGCCAATAGATGGCGCTGCAGGTGGCATAACCATAAGTAGTCTGTATCACATCGAAAGCTATTCAAAATGGGCACCTTTCGCACAACACACGTGTCGCAAACGAAGACTGAAATTGTCATCGACTCTCTGTTAGTATGTCACCGGAAATCAACACACAAGCTTGACAAATAGCCTCCTCTAGCTCGTCGAGTGTTAAAGGATTGTTGCGGTAAACAATGTCCTTCAGTGTCACTTCCATAATTTATTTCACTATGCGCTAATAGCGATCACGTTTCAACGGCGAAATCTTCGACAACTGGACGCCCTTTGCGACTGCGTTCTCTTTATAGAGATACGTAATGATGCCTGCAACGCCATCTATCGGCGCTATTTTTAACTAAAATTTTGAGCTTTCTGTACCAGATTTTTACGGGTTTTTTAATAAACATACCACTGGTTTCATGCTTCTATTTATCACCGTTTCCGAGTTTTTTATTTTCAAAGTTAGGGGTCCTTCGTGAAACACCCGGTACTTTCCCATTGACACTTCATCTTTAGTGGCCATTGGTGTCGCTGGAGTTAGATTGTTCTTTTCCCTTCATAACTAAATCCCATACATTCTAGTGTTTGGTGCTGTGAGTGTGAGTGGTTAAGTTTTCGATTAAATGCTGTACCACCTTTAAATTCTCCAATTTTTAATCCCTTTTAAGATATATTAGTTTGCATTAGTTTATTTTTAAAATACAAACTTGATTAATAGATACGTTTAAAAACGTCGTTCTATATGAATTAATGAGCTTGAAATGAATTATAGTACTATAAATTTTCAATATTCAAAATTGGTGAATGGTTAAGCGTGAAAAAGTTGAAATAATTCTTAATTTATGCAGAACATGCAACATGAAAAATATTACAGAGTCCATTATTTCGTTTATTAGGCTTTTATTATTTATAGATATATTAGGAATAGTTTTTTTAATTCAAAATAGACCTAAGGAAAAGTTAAAAAACAAAATAAATTTTAGATCTTATTTAGAATTTAGAATTACTTGGTATAAATGAAGAAGCAAAAAATAATGTAAACACCATGCTTTAATTCATTATCATAAAAAGTCTCTGATATAACAAATATTTAATTTTCTAAACTTCTGAATAATAACTTAAAAGTTGATGAAAAAATATACATAAACACACGTTCATTAAACCAGTTTTTGTTTATGTCATTAAACGCTTTGAGAATAATTAATAGAAAATTTTTCTAAAAGTTAAATAATTAAAAACCGCATTATTTCGCAAATGGAGTTTGTTAATTTTTTTGACACGTAAATATTCTCCCTTCTATTGTTACGGTAATTGGAAACTACCCAAACGAGTTTTATGCTAAAAGTTTGTTAGAACTCTTTTTTCTTTCTGAAAAATAAATTTAGCTTAAAATTTCGTTTACTTAGTACATA
This sequence comes from Maratus michaelseni, assembly GCA_963931845.1. NCBI lineage: Eukaryota > Metazoa > Arthropoda > Arachnida > Araneae > Salticidae > Maratus > Maratus michaelseni. The sequence goes on along the minus strand of OZ007587.1, from coordinate 386,815,126 downwards.
AATATTAAGGTAAGAAAAACAGTTTCTGATTTTTTTCTTTTCAATTATTTAGTTTATCCGACAATTTTTGTAATTATAAAAATTATGAGAGAGAACAATTAACTACATTTTTGTTAAGTGAAAGACTAATACAGAAGAAAATAATTATGTCTCGGCACTAAATTATAAGTTAATAAAGGTATATTACCAAATAACACTAACAGCCTGAATAAAAGTTTTCGGGAGGAAAAACAGATTTCCTTCATAAAATCTACGAAGAAATTGTGTATTAATAGTAAGGCATAGATAGTAAAAAGATTTTTTTATGGCTTTTTAATTAAAAATAATTAAAAAAACAGTGTAATGCGATCATGATAACAAAATAAACGTTTTTCTTACTTGACTATTGTCAATATTAAAAAGTGTCTAAGTTATTTCAAAATTAAGCTGTTACATCCATTTGTATATGTAAAACATATCTCCTAAATAAATTGGATTCTAATATTCATTTTAGGGCAAAATGTGAAATTAAATAAAGACTTACAGGATAACTTTGAATATTTTTAATAGGCAAATTTACATAGGTAGAGGCTAGATTGTAACAAAATATAATTTATATTTACTCTCTTTCATTACTTTCTTCTATCTTTACAAGAAGAAAATATTGGTTTCATGAAAATTTTCGACTTCCGGTTTTCGAGGGATTTTTACGTTTTAGAACGACACGATTTGACTGTTTGTAGAAAATGTCTGTCTGTGATAAAGATTTTGTGGGCGCTCTATCTCAAAAACTAATGCATGGAACTTAATAAAACTATAGATTCTGTTAGACCTTGATATAAATTTTGTGCTGATTCGTTTTTGGTGAAAATCGTCCAACTCGTGGCGCTGCTATGCCGCATTATTCACTATTTTCAAAATAGCTATATCTTAAGAACGAATGCACATATTTTCATCAAATTTCAGATTCAACGTTGACATAAGTTCATGCTGATTAGATTTTCGTATGAATCATATAACAGGTGGCGCTGTTAAGCTGCATTTTCGGATTCTAAAATGCATAATTAAAATATCAAGTTTTTTTTTTTTTAATATCACGCTTTTTGGAAAAATTGTTTATTTTTCCATACGTAATTTTCGGAAACCTTTCCGAGTAGCTTTTACAGTGCATTAATCAATTTTCTCAAACTGGAATCTAGGTTTCTCGAATGTTTTGTACTCTCAGATAACCATTTCCATGCCAAAAAATGTTTAATTCACAAACATGCTAAATTAACATCATTAGCATTAGCATTAACATTTAATTTAATTATATTTTGTTACTCTTGCATGTAAAAATTCAGTTACGCATCTGAAAATGCATACTTGAGAGTTGATATTGAATTCGGAAAAATGATATTCCGGTTTGAGAAAACTAATTAAAGCACAGTAAAAGCTACTCGGAAAAGTCTCCGATAATTACGGGCAGCTAAAGGAACATTTATATATATATATGCTTCTTTAAATGTCTGAAAGCTATTAGTTTATCAGGTTTCTAAAGATAAAGACACGCTTTGCGGAATCGTGGGTATGTTGGGAGTGATTATATTATAATTTCGGTCATGGTTATATTATAATTCTGTAGATTATTATTATTATTATTATTTTTTTTTTTTTTTTTTTTTTTTTACAATGAGTAAAAGTTTGATCAGACTGAGAAGGCAAGCAACACTTTAAGGGCTATGACAACTAACTTAATTTTCCACTATTTTTACTATTATGCAACTGATCCGCTACTTGCAGAAGTGAAGAATTTCCCATGCATGGTGAGAAAAGTTGCAGGTTCTTGCATGATTCATGCATAAAAGCTCTATCACATGGCAGTTTTTGAGCAAATTTTCAGACCAAGGTTTGTGCTGAGATTAAGAATTTACTCACAGAGTAGGCGTGACAGAACTGTGACGATTATTATTTCAAGACGATATTATTTCAAGATGATCTTTTTTCAAGAAAATCCCGCAATTTACAGAAATCTGCTTCACAAATCAAACAATCACAATGTATAAAAATATAACAATATTAAAGAAGACGGATCAAAGAATTACTATACTGGCTTAACAAACAGAAAATTTAGTTACAGAAAAAAGGTGCATATAGGGAGTATACTAAATATAATAGAAAAACCACAGCCCTGGCAAAATTATATCAAGAAGAAACCATCTAATTAAATTTCAATGAAAGTAAGAAATTTTTTTTCCTCCAGTCTATACTATCCATCCATAATAAAAGAAACCATAGAGATTGTAAGACGCAAAAATACAATATGTAACGATGCAACATCATTTAACTTACCGAAATTGTGGCTCGAGTTACTCCATAGTTACAAATATGGAAATAAACATCCAAGTAAAAACAAAAAATAACGTGCGTATTTTTAAATAGTACGTAAAATGTGAAATGTTCGTTTCAAATAACTTCAAAGGAAGTGCAGTTATAGAATATTGTTATTTGTTTTGATAGTAGCTCGGATACATCCGAAACATGTCAACAGACTAATAAAAGTTATTTTACTATTTATAATGTTTTCATTTTACACCGTTTAGTAATTAAAAGAAGTATATAATCACAATGTCTTACAAGAAAATTTTCAGGAACAGATTTTCTAAAACAGCCTATGTTAAACAAATTTCCAGCACAGTTTCATCTGAATTGGGTAACAGAATCGAACTATTATTAATATTATTTGCCCTATGGATTAGTATCACACGCCTTTGACATAGCAGTGACGACCTAGCCAGAAAAATCTGTAAAATTCAGCTTCTAGAGACGTATACTGAAATCCCGCTCACATAACATAAGCCACTCTTATTGTAGCTAGCATTTCTTTGCTAATAGTATAGTAATTGTATTAGATAAAAATTTCAGCAATCATTTGTCGAAACTTTTCATTTAAAACCTCCTTTAACATGATTAGAAAATATCTTCTAGCGACTTAATGTTTCAGTTTAAATCACAGTTTGTATAAAATGATAATATTAGTGGGCTGTACCACTCCTTAAACTTTAATGAAATAGTACGGAACCACTTTTTATTATTCATTAGCAAATATACCGTGTGCGCCACAAACTCGTTAAATTTTTTAAATTCATTAAAAAGGAACAAATGATGATAAAAAATTGCAGTTTCCGGAAATGGGATTAGAGGAAGATCGGATTTTTCTTAATAACAAAAAAAGTTGTGGTTCAAAAATTACCTATAGATGGCGCTGGCATGCATAATATAAAGCAGTTGTCAAGGAGGGCCTTCTACTTCGGGACGATAGCGATGCTCCAAACGACCCGTTTCGCCAAAACGTCTGGCAAGAGTATCCCAGCACATGAAACGGGCGTAGTGAAAAAATCGAATGAAGAATGTATGAACTTTGAGGGGTTTTATTGACATCCTGATTTGTATTATATAAATCTCCCTCTTATTCCTTTCGTGCAAACCGCAACTTTTTAGCATCATTTGTTTATTTTTAATGAAGTTTTGAAGTTTTAACGAAATTTTGGCGCATCCGATATTGCAATAATTTTGTACATTTTTACCGCGACTGATTTCAAAACTTTTCAAAGACAGTTAAATTTACGCAAGCATGTCGGAAAAGACGTAAATTTACGCAAGCATGTCGGAAAAGACGTAAATTTACGCAAGCATGTCGGAAATATAGGTTAGCTTTCAGAAAATACAAAACAAGCATACAAATTGGCTACTTTCTGACACATATTTTTTAAATTCATTTTAATTCGCATACGCATTAAAATCCCAGATGCGCTTATTCAGAAACTGTGTAATCGAACTGTTTTTCATTTTTAGATAAACATAGAAGATCTTTCAGAAAATGCTGTCAAAATTGGCGTTTTGAACAGAATTTACGGACGCCACCAAGGAAACGATCAGTCGTGTTATCAAGGAAACGATCAATCGTGTTATCAAGGAAACGATCTTGGAAAGACAAAAGCTGATGTCGTGAGATAATAATCGCGTATAACTTAAGATGGGATTTATTTATCAAAAAATGAAAAAAACTTTTCGATTAGAAATAATCATGTTATCAAGTGCCATGCTTTTGCGTTTAAAAAGGACTCAGAAAATATGTCAGAAAGTTTGACGGTGTTGGACGCGGAAAAATACTTTTTTGAGAACCGTCTTAACAAGATGGTAAAAAAAAACTAACATATGAAAAATGGATATAAATACATCATGTATTAAATAAAAAAAATACATAGCAATACACTATATATAATTGTATTTCATCTAGAAAATTTTAATCTGCCTGAGTTTTTTGAAAAAAAATTCTTTTGATATTTCAAAAATGTGTTCTCCGGTTTTGTACAAAATAACGTTGGAAATATTTCTCTTTTCACATTTCTTTTACTATTATAAGAAATTTCTCCCGCAACCGGATATTACATTGTTTGCCACAATATTTACATTTTCAAAATGTCAATAGAAAAATACATTCTGAATTTTCAACAATTTTATTGAATTTATATCGAATTTTCAAGTCGTGCAATATATTCTTACATGTTTATTGTGTTATCAAAGAAACGATCTTGGATATCGTTTTCTAAAGATATTGCTTTCGCAGATATTGTTTTAGCTTGTAACAATAAACGGCGTGAACGAAAAATTCGTAAAAATTTTCAATAATATCAAGAATTGTCAGTGAATCTGTAGTTTTATAAAATTAAACAGCAGGTTGAGAAAAGAAATTGCAAAAATTGCTATTGCATCATTGAATACTGTGAAGCAAACGTTATGCATATGAAGAAAACATGCATTTTGTTTTTCATTTAAATGAAAAATCATATCAATATGACCATATCTAAAGTAGAAGAGACGGGATCAGCCCGATCCTAAGTCCATGTCGGTCTCATTGTTTATACCATTCTTGTTTATACCAGTACTCAAGAATGCTCACGCTCAAAGTAAAAATTTTATTTATTCACAAATTAAAAAATGGAAGTAAAACGTACTATTTGAAAAACAACAATAAAGTTTAATTTATATATATATATTTTTTTTACAATCCTTTGAAAGTCAGTTTCAAAGGGAATTGAATTGTTATTGATGGGAAATAAGGATTCTGAAGTCTTGACACTGCTAGTGTTAGTTACATAAAGAAGCAGTGGGATATCCCTTGCCTAGTCTCGCTTTTTGTTTGAAGTCCTTTTACGGAATCACTGGAAAACAGTATTCATGTCTTTATGCCATAGTTACACAATGGTATTTCAAAAGAATAAAAATGGTGACTTTCGCAGATTTCCGCCAATGGTTGGGTGTAAATAACAAGTTTGCAATTTAAAACAGATTTTCAGGAACATGAAAAACGGAACGTTGTCATGGGGGGGGATAATTTAGTGTCAAATCTTATTCCTATGTGAATCAATCAAGCGATCGCCAGCCATTTCAAGCCAAGCATTTAAGCTGAATCGCGTCTGGAAATATGAGTTTCGCTCTTAAAAATGGATTTTGTTGGTCGCAATGATGCCAATTGTGTAAATTTAACATGCCATGTGATTTCAGTGATGTATTCCAAATAAAGGGCAAAATTTCTTCTGAAGTAGAATGCCGATTTGGTTTATTGTATGCTTATTCGAAATATGGTAGAATGGACAAGCTTCTGTAAATTTCACCGGTTGTAACTAGACGGATATTTGAGGAATTACCAGTTACAGAATTTGGCGACAATCGCCTTTTCACTTCGCCAATCTTTCAGCGCTTGTAGCTCGCCGTTAAATCCAGATATCCTTATGAAAATGGTGTCACCTTATAAGATTTTTTTTCACTTTGCAAATAAGTGCTTATTTTGCGTATAGGTTTTACAGACACATCACAAATTTGGGTTTTTTCAGACTTGACATTTGGGCATATTTTTGGCGCATTTCCTTTTATCCCCCATAACTCGAAAACGGTTAGAAATAGAACAGGGTTTCTATGGCTTTTTATGATCCACGTGGGCTTTTCATAATAAAGGTTAGTTTAAAAATTAAAAGGTATTTATTATTCGTATGCACTCTAGCGAGCAAATATCTGTCAATGAGACTTAAGTTTTTAATTTTTATGACAAATTCATGTAAAATATATCGTTTCTGAAAGGTCCAATATTATGTAATTTGCATCTATCAAAACAAATCAGTAGTTTGAGAAAAGTTAAAATTGCTAATAAATAAGCGTTGCTTATTTTCTTTCTCTAGAAGCTTTTGTTCTGCTAAAGAAAAAAAATGGAAATGAGATGAATAAACAGAAGAAAAGTGTATTTTCTTTATTTTTACTGGAGAGTAGATTTAGGAATATATCTTACGATGGCCAAAATAAGACTGTCAGAATGCAATCCTGATCATTTCTCTTTTAAAATTAGATAGAATGAAGAATCTAAGGAATAAATATATCATTTCTCCACTCATCTCTCAGTGAATAAGATCTCGAAAAGAAGATTCTAGCAGTTCATCGCCTCTTGTGGAAAATCCTTGCCATTCAGTCTGTGTAAATCGATTGACATAGACCAGTGGCGCATGATAGAATATTGTATTGTGATCGTGTCAGAAATGTTTACCCACAAAGGGTAGAAAAAAAAGTATAAAAGGCTTTATGCTCAGAAATAAGAATGTAGTCAGAAGTTCGAGCCTTGTTATCAAAATGTCCGTTTTAGTAAGCTAAAATAATTTAATGACTAAGATTTAGGATTATCTGGATAACATTGTCGCATCTTTGTATAATCAATTTCATTTAATGTATTTTTTTTTTTTTTTTAAGTAATGGTGTAGTATAAAAATATAAGTAATTTTTTTTATAAATTTTAATTATAAAATTAATAAATGCGTTTTCATTATATTTTCAGAGTCTTTATTTACCGATTACGATAAATATGACAGTAACTGAAAGAATTGTACTTTAAGGCGGTTTTTTATTATAAAATTTTAGATATGTTTAAATTTAAATATCCTTTGAAGATATTCCGGTTGTAATTAATTGTATTTTAGAATATTTTGTACAGCTTTTCTGGTTATTTAATAAATCAGCTTTGTATTATCATTCACTCGGCAATATCTCAGATGAAAATCATATACACGCGAAATTACTCACATAGTAAGTAAATTTGAAATTATTTGTCTTAATACATTTAATCTAATAAATATGTGAAATATTTGAACTAAATTTGCAAACTGTATTACAATAAACTAATTAATATAGCCTCGAAACGGAACATTGGTTGGCTTATACAGTTATTAAGAAACAACGCTTTTAATAGTTCACTCGAGGTATTACTTTTTTAATAGAAAAAATAATTAATCACATAAGGAAATTATAAGAATAGCACACAAAATATACTATATTTCATAATGCAAATTCTAATTCGAAAAGTTAAGCTAATTTTAGAAAAAATAAATCTGGACAAGTTTTAGTGCTGTTTGGGCCAAGTCCGACGCCTGTGTCAAGACAGGTTCTTGTAAGACGGTTATTTGAACCTGTGTAGGTTTCTAGAATTAATGGAACAATCACTTAACTAAACAACTTCAGAAAAAAATATATAAACAAAATAAGATACATAAGCGATTGTGATGAAAACGTTTCAACACTTGAAAATAGTACGTATATGAGATTTGAAATGGCTAACTAACAAGAAGATTTTTAAATCGAAAATGAGCTGAACATGAAAATAAGTTTAACATTTGAAGTTAAATTGCGTAATTGGTTTCGTCATATCAGGAAATTAATAAGGATCCGGAGAAGATTTGAGATTACAAATTTTACTACCATAATTTTGGCCACGGTTCTGGAAAACTGATAAACTTCTGACGCTGAGCAAAATAATAGCAGTAGCAATAATATATGTATCAGGTCATTGCATGATTTGGTTCGTATATTTTATCAAGAACAAACAACAGCAACACCAGAAATTTTATACAAATGGAAAATATTCTGTTAATATGATTGCTCTTTTACTTTTACTTTTCTTTATATGGATTTTCCTATTTTCTGGTTGATACTAAGAAATATTACTCAAATTATGTATATTTAGCGCAGAAAATACAAAAAAAAATCACATGCTTTATTAGAAGGGAAAAAATAAAATTCCTTTTTCATTATTTTTTTCTTTATTTTTGTGAATTATACTATACAAACAAATTTCTTAAATTAATGATTTTTTATTAAATATATTCTTATTCTAAAAATTTAATAATGTCCTCTATTTATTTGTTACATTAAATACATATTAATTACTTTTCAATGTGCAATGTGGATTCGTACAGAACGATTTTTATTTACACAGCCTTGTCAAAAAACCAGCTTACCGAGTATATAGAGTGTAAGTTATATTTAATGAATAAAAAAAAAGTTACAGCATTAATGCACATGCAGGCTTTCAATATACCTAAAGTACTCAAATCTGTCTTTTTACCAAATCTAAGATGTCTATTTGAAACGTCAGAATTTCAAAAACACATATGTTCCATTGTCCAGAAGCTGTCTGCTTTTATGAAACAAAATATTATGTGCAGTACAGAGTTGCAAACAATGTCTTGCATTTTGTCATACAGACAAAGAAAAACTTTGTAGATCTTTTAAGATAATGTATTTTTGTTTGAAAGAAAAAAATGACGTCGTATTTTTCAAAAGCCTTTTAGACATCTGACACAAAATGTGTGAAGATAACAGTTTCTTTAACATGCCAATATGTATACTAAAGCTTGTATAAAAATTTCAAGTATATATATATATATATATATATATATATATATATATATATATTTCACATATTTTCTTGGGGGGATTTTCTTGCTAGTAACTGTAATTAAAGAGATGTAATTAACAATCTAGACCTTTATTATAATTAAACCTGTCTGTCTAGAAACTCTCCATATCTTGAAGTTTACCCATATTATCCCTGCACTAATAAACTTTTATAAAGTATACTCGAAACGATAAATTCACCTTTGTTTAATATAAAAATTATGAAACTATTCATGAAAAATGATTCATTAAAATTCATATTCAAATAAAACAGGTGTTGATAAAATATATGCAAAAGGTTTTAAAACACTAGATGTTAACAGTATTTAATGCTCTCCGAGCGCTTTTGGCTAAATCTAAGCCATTATCAAGAAGGAAATCAGTGGAAAAAAAGCTCGAGAAGCTAGAAAAATTGATTAATCTAGTGCAGAAAATAATTGATTCTATTGGTATGCACAATAAATCCGGGGTTTATATAATCTCCTATAGAGATAAAGTAGCAAATAAAATATTAAATCATATTGGTATGCAACTAGAAAATTCCAGATAAGAATCAATAAGCATATACAGGATGTTGTAAAAATAGAACTTCTATCGCCCTCTCCAGACTGTTCCAAACCTGTGCGATTGAAATACTTCTTAATAGAGCTAATATCATTATGCGGGCAAGATTTTAATTGTTGTATAATTCTGGAATCTTTAGAAATATTAGTACAAGCAAGCAACTGTTGTAATGATGTTTTGTCATATCAAATATACTACGTATTTACAGGCGACTAGACTCTGGCCGTCCACATTACGCAAGTCTTCTCTGATTGGCCAGAAGCTGGATGAGCATCTGGGGAGAAAACGACTTCTAACAGTAGAACTTAGAAAAAATTCGGGATCCCTTTCACCAGTAGAGAAAAAGAGGAAATACTTATTTGTGTAGCTTTCACTTTTCGCTTGCATTTATTATTCAGAATTTATTATTAATCATTAAAATTATAAATATAGAATGTTGAATTTTATAATTTAAACAAAGAAAACACCGAATTTGCAAAAAATGAGTTATTTTCAAAAGGAAATAAATAATTAAAAAAAAACATAGCAATGGCTGTTATTTATATAAAAATCTTTGTTATATAAATCTGCAAAAAATATTTTTATGGCTTCATATTTTAATATTATAATATATTTTTTAACAGACTTAAAATAAAAAAATAAGTAGATTTGTCAATTCTGCAATATATTTATATATATATTTATTCAACAATAAATATTACATATAAATATATTCGGAAGTTATCTGTGTCTCTTCACGAAGTACTGATTTTTTACTTCCCCTCAGAAGGCTTTTCTTTAGAGTATTCATTTTAATGAATGATTTACCCTTTTTCCTGTTTACCTATCCTTTACTGTTGTAACATTTGTTAAAATAGACCAACTGTCGTAAATATTGAATATTTTGTCAAGATTACCACCAGCCGTTTAAAAATAATCATCGTATCCTATCCTACTTTTTTTTTTTTTTTTTTTTTTGTTAGCTCATTTTAAATTTTCCAGTTAATAGATGGTTAGTTGGTTATTTTTTAAGACCGATTCCCTGTACTAGGGATATAGGCCAGCGGGGGGGGGGGGGGTCTTTCTTAGAGATTCCAACCCGTATTTACTCAAGGGTCGAAGCAAAACTCGGAACGGTTAGGCAGACGAGCGCGACAGGGGTTTGAACCCAGCACCTCCCGTCTGCCAGCTATGAGAGCAGAACCTCTCAGCAGTCATTGGTGGAGCTCTAGTTAATGGAATTCGATAAATTTTGAACTTTTTAAAAATTTGAATATTTTATAATACCTTTTTGACATATTACTAAATGATTTTCTGAAGGAGGTATGAGATAATAATCTTTTTAACGAAAACGCTTGTCATTGTTCGTAGGGGAAAGGGAAGGGAGGAATCGGGGTACAATTTAATTTGGGAAAAATTATGGAAATATTAATCTTCCAATTTGATTTATTGCTGCCATTTCACATTAAATGAAATTTCCCTTGCAGAGTTGCAATCTTTAAAGCTCTTTTTCTCTTTCAGTCTATGGTTTTTCAATATATAACTATGATCAAAATGCTAAAACTTCGACATGCATTTTTCAAAAATTCATGAATCAATCTTTTTTAATGGACAATCCATATGGTTGATTTAATAAAATCATGGATTTTACAAAGAAAAAAAAAAGGGACAAAATAGTCATTTTTACATTTGTCATGACATTTTATTTCATTTTTTAACTAATTAATTAGTTGGAAATCTGGTCCTTACAGTTATAGAACACACGTGAAGAAAATTGTGAAAAAAAAAAAAAAAGAGTGGTGCAAGAAATTCAAAATTGTAATAGAAGTGTGGTTTTAAAATTTTCTTCGAATTCTTATTATACGAATTGAATTTTTCTTTAGTTAAATCATTTTTCTTCATAAAACCATTTAATAATAAGTAAAAAAAAGGTATATATAAAAAAATAATAATATATCAAATAATCAAATAGTCTATCAAAAAATCAAATCAAATCAGAAGGTTACAGGATTCCTTTAACTGGAAATTTTGAAATGTGCTTAAAAAAAAAAAAAAAAATAAAATAAAGACAGAGGTTATTTATGATTATTATTTTTTTTTAAATTTAACAAAATATTAAAATTTTCGACAAATGACATATTTTGACAAGGTAAATAATTCATTTATAAATCTTACCCATAAGATTAAAGAAAAAAAAAAGAACAAGAACAAGAAAGAAAGAATGAAAAAAAAAACAGTATTCTGTGAACAGACACTGATAATTTTCGAATTTATTTATATATCATATTTATTGATGAATAAATATATTTTACAAATTCAATATTTTCTTTGTTAAAATTATAAAATTCAACATTCTGGATATGAGAATGTTCGAACCACGAAGCAAAAGAAAGAAAATTTAAAAGTATCTAAGCTTACTAGCAGTTATACGTAATGTATTTGATGTTTGTCACAACAGCAACGAAAGAGAAGCCATTCTTTTCAGCTCCGGCCAATCAGAGAAGACTTGCGTAATGTGGACGGCCAGAGTCTAGCCGCCTGTTACGTATTTGGTTCGAACTACTTCAAGTTACAGGAGAATTTGGTATCCCGGGTGAATCGTGGAGTTGAGCTTTCATTACCTCTCTCCCCGTCATTATTGTTGGTTTCGTCAACCTACAAAATTTTTAAAGGGGTTTCCATGGAGTTTCCTGTCATCTAGTGTCGATCAACGTAGAAGCTTTTTTCAACTGATTTCCTCCTTGATAATGGCTTAGATTTAGTCGAAATCGCTCGGAAAACTTTATATACTGTTAACATCTAGGGTTTTTAAAGTATTTTAAAACCTTCTGTATATATTTTATCATCATCTATTTTAGTAAAGAATTTTAATGAATAATTTTTCATGAATGTTTTTATATTTTAAATTATCTTTGCATTTTCATGAAAAATCTTATGTGTTTCCCAAGTTTATTTGGAATTATTTAAGGCGGTTCTCAAAAAAATATTTCCACCCGCTCAACAAAACGAATTTTTCTGACTGTTTTTTAAACGTAAAAGCACGATACTTGCAGACATGATTATTAAAGTGATTGGTAATCGAACAGTTTTTTCAATTTCCAATAAATGAATTACATCTTGAGTTATAAACTATTGTCGTATCAAGAATGCAATTTTTTTTCCTTTCCGGCGCTGTCACCTCCGGAAATGTGGTTCAAAACACCAAATTTGACAGCATTTTCTGAAAATTCTTTTGTCGGAAAACGAAAAAAAAAAAAACAGTTTGATTGCATAGCTTCTGAATAAGAGAACCTGCCAATTTTGTACGTTTGTGAACAAAAATGAATTAAAAGATGTGTCCGAAAGTAGTCAATTGGAACTTGAGAACAGGGTTAATTATTTTATTTGTACATTTAAGTCAATTTTCCCACAGAAGACATTTCTGTTTCGGTATTCGCAAGTCATTTTATCAGCAAAAATAAAAGAGCTTGATGAGCAACCAGATAAAATGAATGAAGAAAATCTAGAAGACGAATGAAGTATTGTTAAAAGTTAACTGAATGTTGAAACTTCACTTAAAGATTTCCAAGATGCATTGGTAACAAGTAAGACATATAGAGAAAGTTTGTGGTATTTCTGGTGATGATAACGATGAAATAAATAGTGATAAGAAGTGATAAGAAGTGTTATACCAAAAGAGACAGACAAGGTGATTGAAACCTTCAGAATATTCCTTGCGTTCCACCACAATATACACTGTAAAAAAAAAAGACAAATGTTTCCTTATCTAGCTAAATATAATATAACAACGAAACAAAATATACAATAACCTCTTCCAAGTTACCCACGATTACGAAAAGCAATCTTTATCTTTAGAAACCTCAGAAATCAATATGTTTTCGAGATTGAAAGCAATTATAAAAACAATGTTTCTTTTGCTATCACTAATTTTCGGAAACATTCCCGAGTAGTTTCTGCAGTGCATTAATCAGTTTTCTCAAACAGGAATATCGCTTTTCAGTATGCTATTAATTCTCAAGAAAACATTTTCGTGTTTAACAAACATGACAGACATAATAAAAGACAGATATCATAACTACTCGGGAACGTTTCCTAAAATCATTGGCAGCAAAAGAAACCTTGTTTCTATATCTGCTTCTTTAAATCTTGCAAATATATTGGTTTCTGAGCTTCTTGAAGATATAGAACGCTTTTCGGAATAGTGGGTAAATAGGAACAGATTATTTTCGTTCGGGGTTATATTATATTTTCCTAGATTAAGTAACATGTCTTTTTTTACAGTGTATGTTAAACTAATTATATATATATATATATATATAGGGTGCTTTAAAAAATTTATACATAGTTTGAATGATTAAAACTTCAATTTTTATTCACATATAATTAATATTTAAATTGCAAAAGAATCTACATAAAATGTATAACTTTCCCTACCACTGCAGATGTTCAAAATTATAACCGTTCTGCTGATAACAGTGGGATATTGATTCACAAACTTGAACAAACATTTCATTTTGTGTTGCGGTGCATTCTTGCTCAGTTGCGGTTCAGGAACGTTGTCTGTGAACATCCATTCGTTTCAAACTTATGTTTTATCCGATTAATTCTATGTTGCGTAGATGGAGCAGCCTGAAACTCCCTGCGATATTGTCTTTGTACTTCTGCTACAAAATTCCGTACTTCGAATAGCACTTTAAAATAAATTTTCTTTTTTCTAAAGTTAGACTACTCATTATTTCCAATTAATTACGCCCTGAAAAAAAATAGAAAAATCAAAAAGTTGTGACCCGTTAAACAGTGTATGTGTACGTTTTTTTTATGATAATGATATCAGTTTAAACACTTCATTTCCTTATGACGTGCATGATCACCAAATTAACTGACGCTCTAGTACTATTATTATCCATGATTTAAATGCACGAGTTATAAATATTTCGGATCGCGAGATCAAGATTTGAACATCTTCGAAATTGGAAAAGAGCCAGTCTTCTAATTATTATTGTGAAGCAAGCATCATAATGAGAAATATCCAGCAAAGGCGCTGTTAGGCCTAGTTGTTTTCTTTGGTAAATAAATATATTGTATAATGTATATGTTTGGCGAGAAGTGGATTAGCTGAAAAGAAATTGCTAGTCAAGTAATGTAGAATTATATTTCTAGGATGGTATTAAAGTTCATATTTTGTTATTCATCGTTTGTTCATATAATTCCAGTAAATCTACTATTTACGTATCTTTATCTTACATTTATATATATATATATAATTTAGTCGAATACTAATTCAATTTAGATGACGTATACTAATAAAATTTAGGCGAAGAATTCTAATAAAATTTAGTGGTAACAATCAGCCCATACATTTTTTTGCGACCCTGTATGTATATATATATATATATATGCCTGGAACCTGGAATCTAACACATTCCAAAATTGTTTCTGCATGTATAAGGATTTTTTTTTAATTCCAAACAACTATTTTTCAGAAGTTTTTCTTTTTACTTATCACATAGTTAGTTGATTTTGCAAATGAACGGAAAATACAGAAAACTAGGCTGTTTTATCCATGTGTATTCACATCTGTTACTGACATTTTCTGCCGCATATCATACCACTGGGGACATTTTATCGAAGGAAATGTTATACATTGTGTCATTTTTGTTTGTTTGCGGAACCACAGCAGTAGAACAGAAGACTAGGGAAGAGGCAGGGTTTGCGGTGGGGAAAGCAAGCAAGCAGAAGTTGAAATGGAATGGACGGAAATGTGGAACAACTGTGGACGGGAAAAATGATTTTCCACTTTGAATTTCTTCATCTCTTCGGAAGGAAAAAACCCGAATATTTTAAGCAAGGAAATGTTTTCTTTTTCTTTTTCCGATATCTATTTATAGAAAATTTAAAATAAATCGTAGTTTGGAATTTCTTTATCTTTATTATAATTATTCAAAGTAATAAATGTTTTGTTATTGTTGTTGTTGTTGTTTCGTTTCTTTTATGCGTTTTTTATTGCCAGCAATACACTTTTCGGGGGAGGTGGAGTTGTCGCAAAAGGAATAGTCGAGTAGGTAGGGGGGGGGGGGGGCTGAGTGTCTGCTGATTTTTTTATTAACACTTGCCAACATAGTTGAAAAGTGTTTATGAATTCGGATGTCTGTCCGTGCTCAAACTCGGGTAAATATACTCGGTTTGCCATGTAACAGATATATGTTATTGAGGTTTGCTATGGCAAGTATGATATTAAAAAGTGAACATGTGGCATTTATAGTTTGTTTACAGGGATACTCAAACAAATTCCGTTACATTGTTGGAAATAGAGAAGCGTTATTTATAATCAGTACAAAAACCCTTAACGGGTTAAAAGTTGTGACGCAGCATTTTCTTATGTCTCTAAGAATTTTAAATATGGATCTTAAAAATAATGATATCAAATTTGAGTGACGCTATGCTAATAATTAAAAAAAAATCATTTTCTTTTTCGTTTCATTTATATTCACAGGTGCAATTATAATTTTTAACATGAAAAGCTATATAAAATTTATTCGCTGATGCTTTTTCATTCCCATCGCTCATGAATTCAAAATATGGGTTTTAAAAGAAATGATATCAAAATTGGAGTGACACTTTCACATGAATTTAATAGGATTGTTTTAAAATTCAATTTAAATTATTTTTGGTTTGTCTTCTAAAGTATATTTACACATACAAACAATACTTTTAGTTTTCCAATACACTATTAAATATATTACTTTCACTGAGCCTATATTAGGCATTGAAATGTATTTATTTCAATAAATTCATTTATCTTTTGTGCCACGCTATTCAAAATCATAAGTAAAATTCATGTAAATGATTATTTTGTGTCCTATTATCCATTTGCATACATTTCGCTTTGTTTGGATGCTATGACGCAAAATAATCATTTACATAAATTTTACTTATGATTTTGAATAGCGTGGCGCAAAAGATAAAGGAATTTATTGAAATAAATACATTTCAATGCCTAATATAGGCTCAGTGAAAGTAATATATTTAACAGTGTATTGGAAAACTAAAAGTATTGTTTGTATGTGTAAATATACTTTAGAAGACAAACCAAAAGTAATTTAAATTGAATTTTAAAACAATCCTATTAAATTCATGTGAGAGTGTCACTCGAATTTTGATATCATTTCTTTTAAAACCCATATTTTGAATTCATGAGCGATGGGAATGAAAAAGCATCAGCGAATAAATTTTATATAGCTTTTCATGTTAAAAATTATAATTGCACCTGTGAATATAAATAAAACGAAAAAGAAAATGATTTTTTTAATTATTAACATAGCGTCACTCAAATTTGATATCATTACTTTTAAGATCCATATTTAAAATTCTTAGAGACATAAGAAAATGCTGCGTCACAACTTTTAACCCGTTAAGGGTTTCTGTACTGATATTATTACTGTTTTGCGGTTATTGATGAAAAATTCAATTAATCGAAACTAAGCATAGGGTATAAATTAATCGTTAGAATAAAATTTTAAATAAATGTCAAAAGATACCCCTAAGGCCCCAATAAAAATATGAGGGTGGTGACCCGGGGACAGGAGTCCAAGACTCAACTTTAAAGTTATTGAGCGAGAAAGTGAAACAATTAGGGGGGGATGAAAATGCATGGTGCACAAAAAGTTCAAGGGCCTTGGACCGTACCATAGGAGGCCAGTGTCCTAACTGGAATGTAGAAATGGCAGAATAACTAAATGGAGAGAAGGCCGGAAAAAAACGAAGAAGATCGGATTAAAAAGAGTCAAGTTATTAAAAATTTAGGGAACAAAAACTTCAAGGGCCTAGGGTCTTAACTGGAATGTAGAAATGGAAAAATAATTAAATGGAGAAAAGAGCCTCAAAACCGAAGAAAATCGGATAAAAAAGAGGTCAAGTTATTAAAAATTTAGAGCACAAAAACTTAAAAGGTGTCCAGGGAAACCGGGTCTTCACCGAGAAAATTGTTTGTTGTTCATGTAGCTGGACGTCCTAAAAAGTTGTTAGGGAAAAAAAGCTAGTGAATTGGACAATTTTTAAGGGAGCTATAGTAGGGGGCCCAAAAAGGGCCAGCTGATAGTTTATAGCAGAGTCCTAACTGTAATGCAGATATGGGGGAATAATTAAATGCAGAAAAGCCCACAAAAATTAATAACATCGAATTAAAAAGAAGCAAGTCATTAACAATTTAGGGCCCAAAAATTTAAAGCGGTCCAAGGGTCCCGGGTCTCGTCCGAGAAATTTGTTCGTTAATCATGTAGTAGCTGGGAGTCCTAAGAAGTTGTTAGAAAAAAAAGCTAGTGAATTGGACGATTTTTAAGGGAGCTGTAGTAGGAGGCCCAAAAAGGGCCAGCTGATAGTTTTGAGCAGGACCCTAAGATTAAGTGTCCGAACTGGAATGCAGAAATAGGGGAATAACTAAATGGAGAAAGGGGCCCAAAAAACGAAGATGATCGGAGAAAAAGGGGGCAAGTTATTAAAAATTTAGGGCCCAAATATTTAAAGTGGTCCAGGGGTCCCGGGTCTTGTCCGAGAAATTTGTTCGTTAATCATGTAGTAGCTGGGAGTCCTAAGAAGTTGTTAGAAAAAAAAGCTAGTGAATTGGACGATTTTAAAGGGAGCTATTGCAGGGGGTCCAAAAAGGGCCAACTAATAATTTTGAGCAGGGTCCTAACTGGAATGCAGAAATGGGGGAATAACTAAATGGAGAATGGTGCCCAAACACGATCGCATTAAAAGGATGCAATTTATTAATAATTTAGGGAGCAAAAACTTCAAGGGGCCCTGTACTGGGCTCCAGGGTATTAATTGGAATGCAGAAATGGAGGAATAACTAAATAGGAAAAGGGCGCCAAAAACAAAGTTGATCGGAGAAAAAAAGGGGTCAAGTTCTTAAAAATTTAGGGCACATAAATTTAAAGAGGCCTAGGGGGCCCATGTCTTGTACGAAATTTTTTTTTTTGTTGTTAATGTAGTAGCTGGAAGTCCTAAGAAGTTGTTAGAAATAAAAGCTAGTGAATTGGAGGATTTTAAGGGAGCTATAGTAGGGGACCCAAAAGGGGCCAGCTGATAGTTTATAGCAGGGTCCTAACTGGAATGCAGAAATGGGGGAATAATTAAATGCAGAAAAGCCCACAAAAATCAATAACATCGAATTAAAAAGAAACAAGTCATTAACAAATTAGGAAAAAAAACTTCAACGGGCCCCATACTGGTTCCCAGGATTTTAACTATAGCGTAGAAATGAGGAAACACTAAATAGAAACTGTTTCCCAAAAACAAAGAAGATTGGATAAAAATGAGACAAGTTATTAACGTTTTAAAGCAAAAATCTTAAAGGGGTTCCAGGGTGGGCGATGACTTAAAAGATTAAAAATCTGATCCTCATATGCATCAGGACCTGTCTTGGACTATCCGTAGCGAAAATTTTAGACTTCTAGATGCAGTAGATTTTTCTAGCCATCGCAGACAGACACACAACACACAGGCGGAACTTTCTTTTATTAGTATAGATATTAAAAAAATCTTCTGCCCTATTTAATACTCTTTAGTGACAATAAAAATATTATTTCCTGCCCTCCAAATTTCTGTTACCCACCCCTTCAGCATGCAATTATTCAAATATTTAAAACTCTATTTTAAAAAAAAATTGCAACATTTGCTACTCATGAATAAAGATAATTAAAATAATCATCTAAAGTGCACCCTAACCTCCCATAATTTATGCCTCTTCCCACCCAACATACAAATAAATGTGAAATATTTTAAGTTATTTTTGTTTATATACTAGCTGATTCATCGGTGTTGCGTGATCCTGTCAAAACATAATAAGAAATGCGAAATCACTGCACGAAACCATTCCTCTGGTAACCCTTTCGTCTTTCAGAAATTAAATAGAGTGACAGTGGAAGTAAATTCAATACCACCCTATCAAATGTCTGGATCATTTGATTCAAAGCGAGTGATTTTTGTCAAAAATAAAAAAGATAAAAAAAGTTACTACCCGACTTTCACAAAATTTGCATTATCGGAATCTGAAAAATAAATTACGTACATACTATCAGTTTTGAACCGATACCTCCAATAGTTTTCTTAATACTCGAGGATGGGTAAAAATTAGAATATTTTGTTGTTTGTGATTATGAAATCGGTAACTTTCTTTTGCGGTTTCGATAAAAATAGTGATTTTTGGCACATGTGCAGGAAAATTTTTTAGTTCCACTGCCAGACAGTGAATTTAGTTCTACACAAATTTCCAACACGTGTCCCTGCTGCTACAGCACCATATTGAAGGTGTGCTGTGCGCACGCTACAAAATATTTTAGTTCTGGTTTCCACCACCAGAGTACACATTCTGTTCTAAACAAACCTCTTTTCTGAATGTAACTCTGGCACTCGTCCCCGCTAATTATGGCACCGTATAGTAGCTGTGCTGCAATATCTTTAATATCTTTCAGTTTCAAATTTCTCCACCAGGGAGCACTAAATCTATATCTTAATTAGTTCATGTTCAGTTGAATGAACCAATTCCTGTTGAAATCACGTCCATAGAACACGAGAAAATAAATTCCCCCCTGGAGATTAAAATTTATAAATGGTGGTAACCAAGAGCTGAAAAATGATACCGAAGTTTATTTTGTACGTGGGAGATCTGGGAAGAATGTTAGAAAAAAAATTGTTTTACTCGGACCAATATTAAATGCAAATTTTTTTAGCTGCATTTTCCACTGCCAGGGTGCACACACTGTTCTAAACAAACTTCTTTCTGAACGAAACTTCGGCATGTATTACTGCTTCTTACGGTACCGTATAGCAGGCATGCACTTCAAAATCTTTCAGTTCCACTTTCTACCGCAAAGGGGCACGATATCTGTATCTTAATTAGCTCGCATTAAGTTGAATAGTTAAATAATTCAAATCGGTCCCAAAAAACCTGAGAAAAAAATCCTCCTTCCCCTGGTGATTAATGTTCAGAAACAGTGGTAACCAAACGTTAAAAAATTATACTGAAGTTTATTTGGTACCTGATGGTCTGAGAAGAATGTTAGAAACGGTTTCGTTTGAATGGGAGTATTATTGAAAAAGTTGTGATTTGGGAGGTAGGGAGGAAGGAGACAGTTTTGATCAGAGCATTAACAGGATATTTAAATTACTTCCGGGCACTCCGCTCCCCTTCAAAATTATACCAACAACACTAACATTAAGAATTATCGTTAACTTTTGAAACAGAAACAAAATGTCGCAGTTGAAACGGAAACAAAACAACACTTTTTTTTTGTTTTGATATACAAATGCAGTAAGTTATCGTTGCCAATTTCTAAAATCAAATACTTAAATGATGTCACATACATACAATTTCTAAAAATTGCACAGATTAAAAAAAAATCACAAATCATTGTTTGAATTCAAAATAATTTCTTTGACTTCCAATGGGCAATTTGTGACGTCATCAGCAGTCTCTTCAAAGCACTCCCCACCCCCTCAAAATTACAGCAATAACACTAACATTAAGAATTATCGCTAACATTTGAAACAGAAGCAAAATGGCGCAGTTGAAACAAAAACAAAACACCACTTTTTTTGTTTTGACATACACATACAGTAACGATTGACAAAATTTGTGGTTTTATTCAGCGAGAGATCCACAAAATGTATGGGATTTTTTCGTGACTGTTTCCACGAAGTTCAAAACCAATTGATGAAATTCCAGATTTCTTTTCATGTCCGACTGATAAATTCATTAAAAAAAATAATTAAATGATAATTTGAGAAGTTCGGTTAATTCGTGGTCGAATCGCATGCCGATATCTATGTCTAATTGTAAGAGCATATCTGAAAAATCCCAAACCTACAAATTTAATGAATGAGACACAAAATTATCTTCTCGGCACGAATTTTTCTGAATCACGGTTTAATTGTGGGATGCCGCGGCTGCGGAGTTCATTTACGGTGCATTTCAATATGATTTGTTTTCTAATTCCGCGGACATCGCAGATTTTCCTTATTTTTTAAGAAGAAGAAAATGGAAAATTTGCAGATCAGCGGAAATGCGGCATCCATGTTCAATCATATTTATTAATTATGGACAGTAGAAAAAAGAAAAACAGTGCTAAATATCGCAGAATTGTAGAAGACAATCCACGGATTTGATATAAAAAAGCAAAAATCTGCCGTTCGGCGGAAAAGGGACATCCCTGTAAAATACATGGCGACTTAGACATCAAAAGTTAGGGGCCGAAGCAAAAACTTTAGCCGCCACGTGGCGACCGTGAATCTGCCCCTATAAAGCAAATATATTCCTCAAGTCAAATGTCTAGAACAGGAAAAACAGCAATAAACAGAAAGGTGAGCCAAGAAATAGAAAATTGTGTGTCAAATTTCTACCGAAAGAATGGTGTATCATGGCAAGCCCCAGGTAAAAAAGATTGTGTTACACTGCATAAAAATGAATCCAATACTTTCTTGTAAAGATACAAGAAAATAATATATAAAAAATTATGTTTTTCTTTTCTAAAAGTTTTTCACGAAGTTCCGAATTTTGCGGAAAAGTTTTCGCACACAGCGTTCGTCCATACATCTATATTATACGACTCTGTCAATCGGTAGTAGGAAAAAATTGTCAAATTCATCAGTCGATCATGAAATTCTTCAGTCAATTGTGGAAAAAACAATGTGCAATTCGTCGATCAGTTGGGAAAAATAAACTGTGATTTTCGCAAGAAAAAAACCACAAAATTTGTTAATCGGTTGGCAGAAAATATCTTAAAATTAACAAATTGGTTGCAGGGAAAAAGATGCAAAATTCGTTAGTTGATCATTAGAAAAATTCTTCCATTTGTCGCGGGGAAAAATTCTGAAATTAATCGATCGGTCACGAGCAAATATCGCAAAATTTGACAGTTAATTGATGGAAAAATCTCAAATATGTTACAAAATTCATCAACTAGATACGAAGAAAAATTGTAAAATTCATCTCTAGATTGTGGAGAAGGTTGCTAAATTCTTCAATCAGTCACGGGGAAAAAAATAGGAAATCATTGATCGATCGCGAGAAAAAAACTGCGAAATTTATCAATTGATCATGGGGGAAAAAATCATGAAATTCTTTAGTTGGTTGCAGAAAAAATGCAAAATTTGCCGATCACAATCAGTCGTGAAAAAAACTCCTGATTTTTGCTAATCAGTTGCGAGAAAAAGCTGCAAAATTTGCCAATCAGTAAAAGAAAAATATCTCGAAATTCGGGTCGTGGATAAATACATGTGAAATTCGGCAGTGGATCATAGGAAATACTCCGAAATTCTTCAGTCAGTCGCAGGAAAAAAATTGTGAAATTTGCAATCGGTCACGAGAAAAAATCATAAAATTCACCAGTCGAGTGAAAAATCTGAAAAATGTTGCGAAATTCGTCTGCAGATTGGGAGAGAAATTGTGAAATTCTTCAATCAGTCACAGGAGAAAAATGTGTCAAAAAATGTGTCAAAAAACGTGAAATTCGTCTGTAGATCCTGAGAAAAAATAGCAAAAGTCGTTAGTCGATCAAAGGAAAGAAAAATCTCAAAAATATTATGAAATTTGTTAATCGTTCTCGAGAAAAGATCGCAAAATTTGTCAGTCGGGGAAAAATGTTACAAAATTAGTCTGTCAGTCGCAGGAAAATATCGTGAAATTCTACTGATTAATTGAGACTCAAAACCTACCAGTTAAATAAAATATGTCTTTTGAATAGGATGCAAGAGCACCTCTTTTAAAAACAGTGTGTTGTCCAGTGGCCCTTTTGTGTCAGAATCAACACTAAATTCATTATTTACTTGGAGATCGATCTTGACGATCAAATCAAAAATTTTAAATCGTATGGTGCAATGGAGTTTGCTTGGTTTGTATTCATCCGCATAGCATGCATATAACATTTTGTAAACTAAAGAGGAATTGCTTTTTTATTCACAGATAAGTTTTACGCTTTTCTGTGTTTCGTAAAAATCTAAATGTTTTATATATCTATGTAGTTTTAACCATTGTAATACAAAATAGAAGCAAAAATAGTTGATGTCTGATTTTAACTATAGGTACTTTAAAAACTTGACTTCATAACTTTTTTGTTTGGCATGACAAAACATTTTAACTTTTATCAGTTAATTTATTCAAACAACAAATTAGAGGGGAAAATAAATACATTAAAGTTCTATCAGTCATAGAAATATGTTTAATAATAGTAATTTTTTCTTCTTTTTGATGTATGAAAAAATTATATAAGGTTAGATTTACATATCATAATTTAATATGTGACAGTAGATTGATCCAGTGAATCAGATTTTATTCATTTAAATATAAATATTAATCTAAATGAAGTTAAATATAAGCAATAATTATTATTTATTTATTTATTATAATTTTAAAATATTTAAAAATAATATCCATGGCTATTTATTTTAACTTCATGCTTTCATATTAAATTAATTTTAAAATACATTTGAGACATTCTGCGATATTATCAGGGGTAGTACAGCCCTAGATGATATTTCAGGACATACTTTTCTCGATATTTCAGGATAATTTTAGGACACATTTGCTAGGTATACTAACCGGAAAAAAACCCTTAACTCACTGTTCAATACATTTTATTATCATAAATAATATAATAATAAATCATTTAATATCATCTATATACACATTTTTTTTTTTAAAGTATACATTTAAAAGAAAAGTAATTTTACCAGAACCCTTTGACCAAGCTACTAAAAAATTGCGATTCTTACATTACGGAATGACGAAAACCTTTTTTTTTTTTCCTTCGCTGATAGACAAAAACTGCAAAAGATTTTCTTTTTCATAACTGATTGGTAAAAAATGCGATTTTTTGTGACTGACAGACAAAAATAGCAAAAATTTTTAATGACTGAGCGATAAAAATTGTGATTTTTGGTAATCGATCACCAAAAATTACGATTTTTTAATGCAAATTGACAAAATCACTATTTTTAACGATAGATTGAAGAAAATCGCGACTTTTGTGATCGTTTTGCATCGGTAAAAAGGTACAACTACCCCCTATTTGATGATTTCAAATCCGATTTTGCACAAAACTCGCTAAATTTCAGGAATTTTAGGACGTTTTTATTTTTTTTTTCAGGAATTTCAGAACAAGTACGACTCTTGTATTACACACACCCTTTTTTTTCTTTTGTTATCAATAATCAAAAGCGAAAATAGTCATCTTATTATTTTTATTTAAAGACTATCTGACTACTAATTTTACTTAATGTATAATACAAATAAAATTCTTTTTAAAATAAATAAATAAACAGACACACTAAACTGATACAAGCTAAAACTTTTTGTCATGACAGACAAAAAAGTTATTAAGTCAAGTTTTTAAAGTCATTATAATTAAAATCAGGCATTAATTATTTTTTATTATATTTTGTATTACAATGGTTAAAACTAGATAGATATATAAAAAATTCAGATTTTTACGAAACATCGAAAAACTTAAAAGTTACCTGTGAATGAAACAACAATATTCCTCTGTTGTTTACAAAACTACGCGGATGAATACGAGGGCGTTGCAACGAATGGTTGGTTCGTTGGTTGTAAGAACGATATTCTGCTGAGCAATGGGAAATATATTATCTAACCAACGGGAAATATATTATCCTTAAAAAATTGAAATCTTATTACAAATAACAGTAAAATTGAATGCATATAATTAAAAAATATTTGCCCTATTTAAAAAATGAATCTAAATAATTTTTCAACGAAATACAGATATATAAAATGTGAAATATATTCTGAACAAAAAAGAAAAATATATAAGCGACAATTTAATTTAATACATATATATATTACAAATTAAAAATATATTTTCGTATGAAAGAATGGGTTTAAATAATTCATCAGCTACATGCTAAAATTTATTCCGAGCTTAACTGTATACGGAGTTCCGATTTTTAACCTTATCTTAGAGCAGACAAAAAGGGGTGATTCGGTTCCATGTATTCCTATGAGAAATCTCGTAGGAAAATAGTCCGATTTTAAAAGTGGATTATATAGAAAATAAGAGTTTTCCTACGTTAACGCGAAACCACATTAGATTCATCTAAAACCGATTAATATAATATATTAATTTTAAAAAAATCGCCCGAGCCATTTTGGAGAAAACATGATAGTACATTTTCAGAGACCTTACATTTACCCAAATTTAGTTAAAAATGGACTTCCAGTTCTTAAAATCTACTGCATGTAGAAATGTATAAATTTCAGGATTGAATTAGACCATAGAGATAAGACTAATGTGAAAAAATCAAAACGGTATGCCTCATATTTGATGAGATATTAAATGTCGGCGTTTTGATTTTTCTTTGATGTCCTTCTAGCTGTATATATGGAGTGACGGAAATCTTCGGTTTTGGGCTTTCGGCTTTCGGTTTTTGCTGCGTCACTCGAGAAACTACCGTCTCTCATGATAAACCTTAGAAACCAATATATTTTTCAGATTGAAAGCATTTATAAAAACTAAGTTTCTTTTGCTGCCACTAATTATCGGAAACGTTTCCGAGTATTCTCTAAAGTGCATTAATTAGTTTTCTCAAACCAAAATATCGCTTTTTAGGAACTATTAATTCTCAAGTAAACATTTTCATGTTTAACAAACATATTTACAGACTGTTATCATAACTACTCGGAAACGTTTCCAACAATCAATGGTAGCAAAAGGAACTTTGTTTTTATAAATGCTACTTTAAATTTTTAAAATATATTGGTTTCTGAGTTTTCAAAAGATAAAGAACGCTTTTCGAAATCGGGGGTAAATCGGAACAGGTTGTTGTATATTTTCGTTCGTGGTTATATGATGTTTTCCTAGATTAAGTAACATCTGTCTTTTTTTAGGTGTGGCATTTATAGTTCATTTACAGGGACACTCAAAAATTTTCCGTTACATTATCGGATATGGGGAAGCGTTCTTTATCTTTAGAAACTTCAGAAGCCAATATATTTTGAGATTGGGCGTATTTATAAAAACAAAGTTTCTTTTGATGCCACTAATTTTCGGAAACGTTCCCAAGTAGTTCCTACAGTGCATTAGTCAGTTTTCTCAAACCGGAACATCGCCTTTTTAGGATGCTACTAATTCTCAATTAAACATTTTCATGTTTAACAAACATGTTTATAAACTCATATCATAACTACTCGGAAATGTTTCCTAAAATCAGTGGCAGCAAAAAGAAACTTGTTTTTATAAATGCTTCTTTAAGTCTCGAAAATATATTGGTTTCTGAGCTTTCTAAAGAAAAAGAACGCTTTTCGAAACCGTGAGTAAATCGGAACAGGTTGTTATATATTTTCGTTCGTGGTTATATGATCTTTTCCTAGATTAAGTAACATCTGTCTTTTTTTACAGTGTATGTATGCAAAAATAATTATATATATATATATATATATATATATATATATATATATATTGCATCCAGCAGTGGATTTAAAACGGTTGATGATGATAATATACAGGGGTGTAAAAACTAGGCCGATTGTCACCACTAAATTTTTAGTATTCTTCGACTAATAAAAAAGACTAATACAATTTAGCAGAAGTATACTAATAAAATTTAGGCGAAGACTGCTAATAAAATTTAGTGGTAACAATCGGTCAATTGGCGCCGAGTCTTCATACCCCTGTATATCCAAAATTCTTTATGAAAGTGTAAGCAATGTTTTTATTCCAAACAACTATTTTTCAGAAGTTTTCTCTTACTTATCACCTAGTTGGTTGATTTTGCAAATAAACGGAAAATACAGAAAACTAGGCTGTTTTATTCATGTATATCCACATCTGTTAGTGACATTTTCTGCCGCATATCATACCACTTGGGACATTTTATCGAAGGAAATGTTATACATTGTGTCATTTTTGTTTGTTTGCGGAACCACAGCAGTAGAACAGAAGACTAGGGAAGAGGCAGGGTTTGCGGTGGAGAAAGCAAGCAAGCAGAAGTTGAAATGGAATGGACGGAAATGTGGAACAATTGTGGACGGGAAAAAATGATTTTCCACTTTGCATTTCTCTTCATTTCTTGAGGGTGAAAAAAACTCAAATATTTTAAGCAAGGGAATGTTTTTTTTTTTTTTTTTTTTTTCTGACTTAGTTTTATAAAAGTTAAAAATAAATGGTACTTTGAAATTTCTGTATTTTTTTTTTATTATTATTCAAAAATTTTTTTTTTAAGTTTTTTTTTCTTTTATGTGTTTTTTAAGGCCAGCAACACACTTTTTTGAAGGAAATGAAGTAGTTGCAAACAAATAGTCGAGTAAGAAGAGGAAGTGGATGTCCACTGATTTTATTTTTTTTTTATTCACTTCCCAACATACTTGAAAAGTGTTTATGAAGTTTTTATGAAAACTTGAAAAGTGTTTGTCTGTCTGATCTCTATCTCGCGTAAATGTACTCGGATTGCCATGTAATCAACATAGCAATAACATATAATCAACAATATGTTATTGAGGTTTCCTCTGGTATGTTCGGTATTGAAAATGAAGTGCGTTGTAATGAAGTATTTATAGTTAGTTTACAGGGGTCCTCAAAAGAATACCGTTACATTTTGGTCTAAGGGGATAAATCGTTTGCAATGTATTTTAATGATGCTACTAGTAATGATCTAATTCAAATTTATTGAAATTGATATATATCACTGATGTTCACTATAAGAAGCTTACCGTAGAAAAGGGTGGGCATAGCATTGTATTGTTCGTTTACATAAACACACAAATAATTCGGTTACAGTACTGTCTATGAGCGATATTTTCTGGAAGTGCGTTTTCAGTTGTGGTATGCATTTTTAAGTTGAACTAATTTGTTGTGTATAAGTTCTATATATCATTTACAGGGCTGCACAAAAGATCTCGAGTACATTTCCGTTTATTGATGAAAATTCCTGATTGGCGGAAATTTTCAACTGCGTTATGCGTTTCCGAACTGAACTAAATTTTAACATTCTATGTAGTATACATACAAATCTATAGACCATATACAGGGATTCACAGAAGAATTTGAATGCTTTTTCGACTAGGGACAGTAATTGCTGAAATTGGGTTTTTAAAAGTGTTATGGATTTTCCAAATTGCTTTTTTTTTTCTGCATATTATTTTCCCCTTTATTAAACTGGGAAGTTTTGTTACAATATTCTGAATATATTGGAAAGTGTTGCTTAATCTATACTTAAAGCATGATTTTTACTTCTTTCTTGATGTAAAGCAGGGTTTTCGCTAGTGTACCGGGAAAATGTACAGTTCTATTCTATCTAAAATTTACAAAACAATACAAACGTAATATTTTTAAATGTTTATTTCACACCTAAACAACGCCTTTTACTTT
This sequence comes from Maratus michaelseni, assembly GCA_963931845.1. NCBI lineage: Eukaryota > Metazoa > Arthropoda > Arachnida > Araneae > Salticidae > Maratus > Maratus michaelseni. The sequence goes on along the minus strand of OZ007587.1, from coordinate 386,786,465 downwards.
GTGTTTAGATTTACTGTAACACAAAATAATTTCCTGCATCTTTAATTCAGTTTTTCAATGTTCTTAATAAAAGAAAGGGGGATTTTTTTTTTCCTTAGAAAAAATATTGCTCTGGAGAGAGTAAGAACTACAGCAAGAATATTTGAATCAATGAATTTTATCCATTGAAAAGTAAATAAAAAAGTTTTAGAAAATTTACAAACATTAGATCTATTGGACACAAATTTTAAAGATATTTCAGATCACCTACATATCTTTTTACATCCACAGGTACATTTGAGAACCTGTTATCTCGTAGTTTTTGTTTATCAAGTTAATTTTTAAATTTTTTGAGAAAACAGTTTATGTTATCATTATTAATATTGAGAATGTCGCCGATTGTGTATATAAAACTGGTAGATCTGTTTATTAAAAGGGCTTTATAAGTCTTTAAACGTACTGCAATCACTTTTAACATATATATTTTTAGTTTAATTACCGGAAACATTGTATAAAAATGTAATATATATAAAAAAAAACTATAAGTATCCATACTTTCTCTTCAGAAAACTTTTTCAGATATTCAATTGCTTGCAAAATGAACCACTGTGAATGTTCTAAAAAATTATAACCAATTAAGGGGTTACATACCTTTATTGTATCAATAAACCATATACTTAAAGCTAACCTGCTTTTTAGTTTTTCGTGCAAATATGCTATTTATACGCATGCGCGAGCATTCAGCTAATCAGCTAGAGGCTTTTACTATCTTCAGACGCGATGTTCCAGCCAATGAGGTGAAGGCTTTTTCCTCTCTCTAGAAGCATATGTGTTCCATTTGGTTGTTCGGTTGTTGAAACTTTATAGATTTCTTTTATTAAGGTATTTTTTCATTTTACCGTATTTATTTTCTTTTTAAGTCGTATTTATTTTACCACTTTGAATTTTTTATAACTAACCTTTTTTTGAGAGAGAGAGAGATTTCGTGGCACGAAATTCCGCGAATCGTTTCCGATGTAAACAAACACTCGACAATTACTTTTAGTTATGCATTATTAATTATTTACTTGGCCTTTACTTTTAATATTTCAAACTTACAGTTGAATGTAACTATTAAAACATTTGAAATACTGTATTCGTAAAATGAAATTTCAGCTTAAACACTCGACAATTACTTTTACTTATGCATTATTAATTATTTACTTGGCCTTTACTTTTAATATTTCAAACTTACAGCTGAATGTAACTATTAAAACATTTGAAATACTGTATTCGTAAAATGAAATTAGTTTAAACACTCGACAATTACTTTTAGTTATGCATTATTAATTATTTACTTGGCCTTTACTTTTAATATTTCAAACTTACAGTTGAATGTAACTATTAAAACATTTGAAATACTGTATTCGTAAAATGAAATTTCAGCTTAAACACTCAACAATTACTTTTAGTTATGCATTATTAATTATTTACTTGGCCTTTACTTTTAATATTTCAAACTTACAGCTAAATGTAATTATTAAAACATTTGAAATACTGTATTCGTAAAATGAAATTTCAGCTTAAACACTCGACAATTACTTTTAGGTTAAATTCAGGTTTTCTCAGTGACGATCACAGTATTTTTACCAAATAATTAAAAGTACTACATGCATGCATCTATCTATCTATATTAGAAATTGTGCAGGTTTCTGGTCACTGTTTTGTTTACATATTTTAAACAAAAATTTCAATTTAATAATGCACTGAAAATTATAATGAATGCTTACAATTAAACACAACAACACAAAACAAAAAATTTCACAAAAACACATTATTTCCCCGATATTTTCCCACAACTAATTAATAAATTTCATGATATTTTATTGTGATTTTAAACCATGAACTTTAGTACTTTTCTGTTATACGGACACTATGCCAAAATGTATGTATGTATGTATGTTTGGCGACAATGGTGTACGTATAACGGAAAAGTGCCTGAATTATTATTTATATATATATATATATAAAATATAAACATAATTGGCGACACAGCAAGTTTTCTGGATTTCTCCCTGTCTCTCTAACCACATTGTTAACAAAACAAAAAATTCACGAAAAACACATTATTTCCCCGATATTTTCCCACAACTAATCAATAAATTTCATGATATTTTATTGTGATTTTAAACCATGAACTTTAGTACTTTTCTGTTATACGGATACTATGCCAAAATGTATGTATGTATGTATGTTTGGCGACAATGGTGTCCGTATAACGGAAAAGTGCCTGAATTATTATTTTTATATATATATATAATATATAAACATAATTGGCGACACAGCAAGTTTTCTGGATGTGAAAGGCGGAGATGAATTTCATTCATTCAATGACCGTTTTAAAAGTTTCAAGTTTGGATTGAGTGCACCTGAACATAAAAACTGATACCTATTTCTATGTTCATGATTGAGTTATTTGGATATATTTTCGTATAGCACAGAAAATCATTTCTCCCGCTTTCGTAATACAGATAAATTCTGGTGTATTTTTTTTTCTTCTTTTTATATCATAAGTACTTTTCTACTTTAAAATTTTTAATTGTCGAGTTTCTAAGCTGAAATTTCATTTTTCGAATGCAGTATTTCAAATGTTGTTTTAATAATTACATTCAGCTGTAAGTTTGAAATATTTAAAATATTAAAAGTAAAGGTCAAGTAAATAATTAATAATGCATAACTAAATATGTATAATGATCAGAATGACATATTAAAATGTGTAAAGAATGACATGAAAATTTTAAAAAACTGAAATTTTGCACTTGCAACCTAATTGTAAATTTCATTGTTTACATTGGAAACGATTTGTGGATTTTAAGAATTTGCTGAACTTCGTGTCACCAAATTACTAAATCTCTCTCTCTCACTCTCCAAAAAAAAAAAAAAAGGGTTAGTTTAAAAAAATTCAAAGTAGCAAAATACATACAACACGAAAAGAAAATAAATACGGTAAAATGAAAAAATTACTTTAATAATAGAAATCCATAAATTTTCAACGACGACATCAAACGAACGTATCTCATCTTTCGTTTATGATAAGGAACGCTCCTTTGGCCCCCTCCACTCATTGGCTGAATTGTAAAGGGCAAAATTGGGGGACAAAATGACTACAGCATTTCTGAGAAAAGAAAAAATCAGAAAATTCACAGAAAATAATTATTTTTGTTGCAAGTTGGGTTAACTGTCTTTATGGTTCGAGTCGATTTCAGACTGAGTGTAGATTTCTGCAAGTTGGATTTGGGTTAACCCGATTTTTCAAAAGTTAGTTCAAGTTCAGTATATTATTTCAGATTAAAACTATACCTATCAGGGCTTGAGTTTCAGGGCGGGATTCACGCGGAAAATTTTGAAATCCCGCCCAAAAAAGATCATGAGCGGGAGCCTCCCGCCCAAAAAATTTCAGCATTTTTGGAGAAATTTACATTATTTAATTTACCTGCAACCGAACGATAAATTTCGTGATTTTTTTTCCCCGCAACCGATTGACGGACTTTGTGTTTTTCCGCGACTGATCGACGAACTTTGTGGTTTTTTCCGTGACAGATCAACGAACTTTGAGTTTTTTCTGCGACAGATCGACGAACATTGCGTTTTTTAAGCGACTGATCAACGAACCTTGCGTTTTTTTGGGACTTATCGACGAACTTTGCGTTTATTCCGCAATCGATCGACGAAATTTTTCTTTCTTCCCTGACTGATCGACGAACTTTGCATTTATTCCGCAATCGATTGACGAAATTTGCTTTTTTCCGCAACTGATCGACGAACGTTGCATTTTTTTCTGCGACTGATCAACGAACTTTGCGTTTTTTCTGCGACAGATAGACGAACATTGCGTTTTTTAAGCGACTGATTGACGATCCTTGTGTTTTTTGGGGACAGATCGACGAACTTTGTGTTTATTCTGCAATCGATTGACGAAATTTGCTTTTTTCCCACGACTGATCAACGAACTTTGCGTTTTTTGGTGACAGATCGACGAACTTAGCGTTTTTTCTGCGACAGATTGATGAACTTTGCGTCTTTTCCACGATCGATCGGTGAATCTCAATCAAGTAAAATCTAAAGTCAGAAATTTATTTAACAACCTAATTGTTAAGGGTCCCTAACACATTTAATGGAACTTGAAAAATACACTGCATATATAAAACTTAACTTTCTTCCCTTTTTTATAATAAAAATAAACATTTTACATAATCATTCTCAGTTGACTTAATTTTTTCAATGGTATTTTGTCATGTCTGCATTAATGTAATTCTTTAAATAGCACGTAAAAGAATAGTGGGGTTTAAAGATTTTTTTTCTCCCTCCCAAACATTACAACTCCCCTCCATTTAAAAATGTTGGTAAGGAGACTCCTGTCTTTGGAAAAATTGAATTTCAAGCCCTGCCTATAATATGTTTGTGTGTATTGAGGTTTGTATAGATGTTTGTGTGTGTGCTGTTTTTAATACAGAACAGACAGTTTCATTTTTCACACGAACATTTAAAAAAACTCACATTCTTTGCGCAATCCTTTAACAAAATTCGCATTTTTTTTCGTGATTCTTTAATGAAATTCGCATTTTTTTCTGTATCTTTTTTTTGTCAAGATTCATAATTTTTTCAGCTATCCTATGACGTAATTAGTGTTTTTTTTTCAGCGATAATTTGACGAAATTTGTGTTTTTTCTGCGATTTTTTTTTTTTTTCACGAAATTTGCGTTATTTTCCACGATTCTTTTATGAAATTTGCGTTTTTCTGTGATCCTTAGACGAAATTTTCTTTTTTCGCAATGCTTTGATAATAATCACATTTTCTCTGCTGCCTTTTGATAAGATTCATGAATTTTCAGCAATCCTTCGATGAAATTCGCGTTTTTTCAGCAATCTTTGAAGAAATTCGCATTTTTCTCGCGATACTTTAACGAAATGTGCGTTTTCCAGCGATTTTTGATAAAATACATTTTATTCCGCAATTTTTAGACGAAGTTTGGCAAGAAAGCGCTATCTTTGGGTGAAATTTCCTGTTTTGCGATTCTTTGACAAAATTTGCTCATCTTTTGTGTAAATCGCGTTTTTCTGTGGCCTTTTAACAAAATTCTCGTTTTACATGATCCTTTGATGAAATTAGTGTTTTTCCCGTGATCATTTGACGAAATCTAGGAATTTTTTCCCGCGAAGATTGATTATATGTTTTTAGTCTGCAGGTGCCCTAAAAAGTTTGTGACGCCTGTCGCTGCATTGCACGCATTCTGCCACGGTGTATCAAACAAACAAAATTCATCCTAAAGAATTATTGTTTCGTTTCTGGAAATGAACAACCGTCAACTCATTGGCTGAATTATAAAGGGTGAAATGTGTAGGCACTGAGTATCATCTATACTATTAATGTCGGTAAACGTCTGTCTGTGTGTGTGATGTTGTGTCTGGCGTCTGTAAGCACAAAACTCTGCATGCAGACGACGGACATAAGTGCTTTTGGTATAAAAAAATTCGTAAGTGGAGTTTTTAAAATTCACAACATTTTGCGGGAGAAGAGGGGTGCGAACGAATTTAAAAAATGAGTCCGCATCAATAATTATGGCGGCGGGGGGGAGTATGTTTTGCCTACACGGGGCAGAGACTTTTCTTTGTTGACACCACTCATATGATATATCGTTCGAAAGGCCTGTGACTGCCTTTTCATGTTATGCATCTGTGTGGTCCATCCCCCCCCCCCCGCCAATTGGGGCACTTTTCTAAATTTTGCACATACCACTCATGTTATATATCGTTAAAAAGGTCTGTGACCGCTTAATCATATTATGCATCTCCGGTGTCCATCCCCCCACTTTTGTAAATTTTGCACAATCCCTTCATGTTACGTATTGTTGGAAAGGTCTTTGACTGCTTATTCATGTTATGCATCTCCGTGGTCCATCCCGCCACTTCCCCCCCCCCTTAAGGGGGGCAATTTTCTAAATTTTGTTGACACCCCTCATGTCATATATTGTTGGAAAGGTCTGCGACTGCTTAATGATATTATGCATCTCCAATGTCCATCTCCCCACTTTGCCCCCCCCCTCCCCCAAGGGGGTACTTTTCTAAATTTTGCAGACAACCCTCATGTCATATATCGTTGGAAAGGTCTGTGACTGCTTAATCATATGCATATCTCCAATGTCCATTTCCCCACTTTGCCCCCCCCCCTCCCCCAAGGGGGTACTTTTCTAAATTTTGCAGACAACCCTCATGTCATATATCGTTGGAAAGGTCTGTGACTGCTTAATCATATGCATATCTCTGATGTCCATCTCCCCGCTTTGCCCCCCCCCCCAAAGAGGTACTTTTCTAAATTTTGCACACAACCCTCATGTTATATATCGTTGGAAAAGTCTGTGACCACTTAATCATATTATGCATGTTCCGTGTCCATCCCCTACTTTACCCCCCCCCCCAAGGGGTACTTTTTAAAATTTTGCACACACCCCTCATGTTACATATCGTTTGAAAGGTCTTTGACTGCTTATTCATGTTATGCATCTCCTTGGTCCATCCCGCCATTTCCCCCTCCCCAAGGGGGCACTTACCATTTACTTGCACAACAGCGCTAAATGTGTCAGATGAAAGAAATTCCGCGAGTACATGTGCCAGTGAAACTTGGCCAATTGCTGTTCTTCAACCTAGCTTTAATTCAAAGTGGGTTTTTTATTTATTTGAATTATTCTGCAAAAGTTTCAAACATTTTAAAGCAGCTATGAATTTTATTTTTATGGTACTATCAAGTTTTTTGCCGTCAAATTTTGACGGGTTCCATCTAGTTTACGTATAATTACAAATATCGTAACATTAGAAAAAAAGCATTGTGCTTGACTTTAACATATGTTAAATGAGATATGAAGTTTATACATTCACCTAAAATATAACTATAAAATAGTTTTATTGTAAAAATAAAGAAAGAGTAGCATGACATGTCTTGTTTAATCAGTCATTGACTTCTTCAGCTATCCATCACACATTGTTAGACGTCAAAGAACATACACAACACAGAAGACTTTAGTCATTGTATTGAATCTCTAAATCAGACATCTATCAACTAACAAGAAATCATAACGAGCAAAAATGATGTAAAATATTTTAACATAAATGTCAGTCGTTCAAAATTTTATTTTTTAATTATATATATATATATATATATTAGTACAAAATAATGATATAATAAAACATAATATTAGTTTTACCTCGGGCTACTAGGGGATTAATTTGCTTGTATTACTTCAAAACATAAAATGTTAAAATGATAAATTAATCAAGCATGAAAATAAATTATTTGATTCAGCGAATTTTCTTCAGTATTTTTCTTTACATTTCGAAATACAAAACTTCACATTTTCAATTTGTGTTCAATGAAAAGTGGAATAAGTTTATGATATTATATAAAAGACTACTATGCCACTTCTTAAAACATAATATGAAATAATGAAGAATATATACATATGTGCATATATATATTTAATTGGAGGAAAATTTTTGAATGAAAAAAAATCAATACAAAAAAATAAGTAAATCATTCATTGTGCTTTAATTTTGATTTTTTCTTTTTTCATATCATATAAAAACGTACAACACGTTTTCAACCGACGTACGTGTAATTTAACGAGGTACTAGACGTATATCGTAGCATATTTATATTACTGACAAAAAGTATAATTCCATGTAGATTTATTTCACTGTTAGAATACTCATATAAGTCTGTGGGAAACTCTCCTTCACATAAACTTATCCGTCTGCAAAAAATTATTGCTCTGGAAAGAATATAGTTAGAAATATAAGATAGTTGAACTAATGATTTTTATCCAATGTAGATTGAAAGAGAAATTCTGAACAAATTCTATAAACTTTAAATCTTATATACATACATTTTACAGAATTTTAAGCTCACGTACACTTTTTTGTATAAAATTTACGAGGAGGCTGTCTCTGAATATTCAATTTTCTAATGTATATATATTATAATAATGTCACGCTCAGACACTGAGTTAGATATAATATGTAACAAAAAATATAAAAAATTTAAAAATTACTTAATAATGAAGAATTCAAATATGTCAAATTTAGGTGTTAGTATTGAAATTTTTAAAACTTGGTACAATATATATATATATATATATGTAAGCGAGCCCCTAAGCTAAATTTAAGTATAGCATTAAATCGTAGACGTTATTACTAATCGATCGGTACCAATCACACTTTTTTCGATCAAATCGTGGCAGAGTTAGTGCGGAGCGTTCTCATTTTTTTGCCGATTGTACATGTAATTTTTCAAGTGTCACGCGATGAAAAAATGTTTGAGAACCACTGGGATAAAACGTTATTATGTTAGTTTTAATGTTAGGCTACTTGTCAAACAATTTAGTTGTATTACTTCAACCCTGGTCCATTCTGAGCTGACTCCCCCTTCATAGGTTCAGTCTTAGACAGTCCTTCCTAGTACTTATTTTGTATAATGTTCACATTTCTTGGTCATTGGGAGTCTCTTCTAAAGTATAAATTACGTAAAATATGATATAATTATGTAATGTCTTTTACATTATCCACAAAATTCTATCTGGTAAAAATCTCAACTACACTCAGAAAAAGGAATTGATTAAAACTACAAAACATTTTTGTTGAATACATTTTGGTTGTTTTAGGAAAATTGGAGTAAAATTGGAGCATTTTACTTCAATTAACAAAACATTTTTGCTGACGATACAAAATTTTTTTTTGGAATTGCAAAAAAAAGTGGTTTTTAACAAAAAAAATTTTTTTGTTGATTCAAACAAAATTTCCTATGACCTATATTTAAACAAAATTTTTTTTAAATAGGGGTCAATAAAAATTTTGTTTGAATCAACAATTTTTTTTTTTTTTTTTTTTTTTTTTTTTTTTTTTTGCAATTCCAAAAAAAAAATTTGTATCGTCAGCAAAAATGTTTTGTTAATTGAAGTAAAATGCTCCAATTTTACTCCAATTTTGCTAAAACAGCAAAATGTACTCCAAAAATGTGTTTTGTAGTTTTAATCAGTTTCTTTTTCTGAGTGTACTCTGATGTAGTGACCGGGTTTTGTCATCATAGTAATTATTTTCATTGTAATAACTTTAAAAATGATCTAAGAAAGTGTAAATATAATGTTTTTGTCAAACCTGTAAATACATAAATAGAAAATTGAAAAATCATGGTAAAAGCATAATTCATCATATGAGCTATTACAAAATACTATGAAGTATAAATTACATAAAATATGATATAATTATGTAATGTCTTTTACATTATCCACAAAATTCTATCTGGTAAAAATCTCAACTACTCTGATGTAGTGACCGGGTTTTGTCATCATAGTAATTCTTTCCATTGTAATAACTTTAAAAATGATCTAAGAAAGTCTAAATATAATGTTTTTGTCAAACCTGTAAATACGTAAATAGAAAATTGAAAAAGCATGGTAAAAGCATAATTCATCATATGAGCTATTACAAAATACTATGTAGTCTAAGTTGTACAAAAGATATCTTCCATTCTTGCTGTGTTATTGTTGTATTGTAACATGTTATTTGTATTGTATTGTAATTTGATGTTGTCTTTATAATATTGTGTTTTGTGTGGTTATACATTTTTGGCATACGTAAATAATTGTCAATTCAATATAAACTTCATTGATAAGTAATTCTTTTCATTGTAATAACTTAAAAAATATTCTCAGTATCTCAATGAAAGTGTATATATAATGTTTTTGTCAAACCTGTAAATATGTAAATATAAAATTGAAAAAAAAAATATTATAAAAGCATAATTCATCGTATAAGCTATTATAAAATACTATGCAGTTTAAGTTGTGAAAAAGATCTGTTCCATTCTTGGTGGGTTATCTTTGTATTGTAACATGTTATGTAAGTGTACTGTATTGTAATTTAATGTTGTCTTTATAGTATTGTGTTTGTGTGATTATAAATTGTTGGCATCGTAAATAATTGTCAATTCAGTATAAACTTGATTTATTTTCATAAATAGTATTTAATGAAGTACTATATATAGTATTAATATAATATCGATGTATATTATTATTATATGAGAGTATATACTATGTAATATGTAAATAGAAAATTGAAAAAATATATTAAAAGTATAATTCATCATATGAGCTATTACAAAATACTATGTAGTCTAAGTTGTAAAGAAGATCTGTTCCATTCTTGGTGTGTTATCGCTGTATTGTAACATGTTATGTAAGTGTATAGTATTGTAATTTGATGTTGTCTTTATAGTATTGTGTTTTGTGAAACTTTATACATTTTTGGCATGCGTAAATAATTGTCAATTCAGTATAAAAGTGATTGTTTCTTATAAATAGCGTTTAATGAAGTACTATACATAGTATTATTATACGAGGGCATTTCGAAAAGTAAAGATACACCGGACGCCGGAGGAAAAGAAAAGTTTTGGCAAGCAAGTTGGCAACACAGGTGTTAACCTTGAACCGTTAGCTTTCTCCTCGCGGTCATTCGGCATTTCAACGTTGATTCTGGTTGGAGTAGGTCGTGTTTAAAATGGTTCCGCCGATTCAGAATCCCGCCAAATGCGAAGTGCGCTCCGTCATACGTTTTCTCCCTGCAAGAGGTCAGCGACCAGCGGATATTCACAAAGAAATTGTTTCTGTTTATGGGAACATTATGAATCGACAAAATGTAACGAAATGGTGTCGTCATTTCTCTGAAGGTAGGACCGATGTTCATGACGAACAAAGAACAGCTCGGCCATCTGTGATCTCTGATGCCCTTCTTCAGAGAACGGAGGAAGCAATTCGTGCGAATAGACGTTATTCCGTTACCTGAAGTCACATCTTGGAGGAAAATCATTCCACGACGATTATGAGATCAAAGATGAAGTTGAAATGTGGTTCCGACAACAGGCGGAAACCTTCTATGACTGTGGGATACAAAAGCTTGTGCCCCGACTTAACAAATGTTTGGATAACGGGGGTAATTATGTCGAAAAAAAATAAATAATCCACTTAATAAGATGTAACTTACGTTTTCTAAATAATTTTTTTTTAAGGAATGCGAGCCATTGTATCTTTACTTTTCGAAATGCCCTCGTAGTATAGATGTATATTATAATAGCATATTATAGTATATATTATATTACAGTATAGTATAGTATATTATAGTATATACTATAACTGACTATAATAAGTCAATTGTAACCTGAATTGGCTATAAAGCTGATTAATTCTTCAACAAATCATAAATATTTACGTTGTAATCTAATATTGTAAAATGGTAGTTATAAGTATTGAAAAAGTTATTTGTAACGAGAGCTGCTAGTGGATTTGGTCTGCGCCTCGGAATTGCATTATCACTCTAAAGCGTAAGCTGAGTTTTCGAGGTGGTCATCTGTATTATTTCAGAACAAAAAGAGAAAAACAATCAAAATTATAATATTAAAAAAGAAAAACTAATCAAACATAGAAAAGAATAATTAAAGAAAATGTTTTAAGTTATTCTTCACTTTTCAAAAAAAAAAAAAAAAGAAGAAGCACTTTTAAAATTGCGGCAATTTAAAATACGACAATACGTGATATGTTCTAGATGCTATAATTATGAGATATATTACAATAATAATATGAAATAATCAATGTAAAAAAAAATAATAATAATAATGGTGATGATGAAAAAAGGAAGTTTAGTATTAGTGCGAGCAAATATGAGCTAATACTATAAAAAATGATAAGAAGAAATAAAATAGCTCATTGTTTTGCATTCCAGTTTATAATATTCAATGAGAGCATTTTATTTTCTTATGAAATTTAATTTTATTTTGAAAAAAAAAATGCAAAAAATGCTTCCTTTTGTAGGTTCTTTTGTTTCTCTTCTCTTGCAAAACTGGTCTGATGGACTGTACCTCAAAAGCATGTGCTAAAAAGCTATTATTTAAGAAAAACGATAAATTTAGAGAAATATTTAGTTTTTTTAGTAATTTTCGAAATAATTTTGGATACGATTGAAACAGGAAAAATTTCTTTTAAAAGACAAATTTTACTTCGTCCTCCCACCCTTAAAAAAAGGGAGATGCATTAAAAATCAGATTTTCTAAGAACCATAAAAATCTTAAATAAGTTCACATCACATGCTTTAATAGGTCAGCACTGTTATATTCACACAGACCGTATGACATTTCTTCTTCTTTTCTTTTTTTTTTTTTTTCATTATTTGATATTTTAGCATTTTTTACTTATATTCAGTTCAATCAGGTCGTGTCACAATTTAACTCCTAACTGATGTATCTAGTCAGTCCTATTTAAAATATAAATATAAGAATTATCGAATAAACATTTAAGTAGAACAAAAATAAACACAAAGAATAAGAATGTCCCTGAGAAGACGTATTGTGAGACCAATATCTTTTAATGAATGTTTTGTCCTTTGGTATTTCTGACACAACCGAGGCTGACGAAGTATCTTATCCTCCTATTCCGTGCCACTGGATTTACAGTGATAAAAGTCTTTCTTCCGCACCAGCTGTGACTTTGTTTAATTAATTATATTCTTTCCCTTTAGCTTAAAGTAGTTTTAAGTTTATTACGAAGTTTTAGATCACAAATACAGTGATATATATATATATATATATATATATCACAACAAGGAAAGATTTGAACATGATAATTAATACAAGAATAGAGAACAAATAAAGAAAGCAGTAATATATTTTCTTTAAACATATTTTTTTTAAATATAATTTTCGGCATTATATGTTGTTTTTCGTAAGAGATAAATTTATACATCCGAACTAAGGAATTTCATTTTATTAATAAACTGATGGCAAGAAGGTATTCTAAATCATTGATTCGAAGACAAACGTTGAATTTTGAACCGAAAACTAAAAACGTTACATACATAATCAAAACATGACATAAACGTAACAAAAAACAAAACAAAACAAAAAAGAAATCCACATTGGTTATGTCTTACTTTATGAACTTTATGTTAAACATTACTTTATAAACATGGATTGATTTACCATTCTTATATTCGTAGGGGAAAGTAATGCAAAACTTTATAAGGATGAAACCAGATATCTCAGCTTTGACTGAATTTGAGCAGCTGTCTAAGCGGGTAATGGCTAAAATACTTAGCTTTAGGCTAAAAGCTGAAACGGCTATTTCGATATTTCCATACTATGTGTGTTTCTGTGATTAAAAGTTTATTTTATCAATTTTTCTGTTTAATTTTACCCAGTTTCCATTTTTTTTTTAAATACGAACACATCTGAAGTTGCTGAAACCTTTTTATATTATCACGTAAAGCATATTTAATAAGGATTTATTTCCCGCAATGAAACCGCTGCTATCATTTAAAAGGACATTTTTACGCTTACTTTCTTATCCACATTCTTTTGGGATAAAACCGGATATCCTACATGGGATAACATAGGACACTGAATTTGAACAAACAATTGAAGAGGTAAACAAACTTTTTATCTATGCACACAAATTTTGAAGAATACATCAGCCTTATGGGTGCTTAATGCAATATCTCTGTAGTAGAAGAGAGATGTCTGGTTTACGCGCAGTATGCATGCGTGTCAGAAAATACGTATGTGTATTGCCGAGGAGAAAATGTTAAAAGAAATAAGAAATAGCAGGTATTGCAATGAAAATAATTAATAATAATAATAATAATAACAAATATTACAATATGTTTTTTTTTTTTTCTGAATTGCAAAGCTCTTTCATTTGTGTAATTAAATTAATTAGAAAATAAATATTTTTTTTTCTATCTAAAGGAATATATTCTTTCGTGCTTTTGAATCATCCTAGTCATAGCGTGCCGCGTAATTTTATCCATGGAATCAAGTGGTGCGTTAGATGAAAAAGGATGAGAAACATTGATCTAGACCAGCTTCACTCAACCTTTTTTTCTCGCGGGTCGCAAACATGTGTTCACGACGTCAAGCGGGCCGCAACACATTTATAAAAGGATAAAAAAAAGAATAATTTAAATAGTAAGATCACATAAATAGTATAACAATGTAATATCATGAAATTAATAGTATCAATAGCATTGAATATTTGTCGCGGAAGAAATGCTACAAAAAAATGTTACACCCCTATTTTCAAACAATAATCTTCGTGGTAAATTTCTATTGCAAACATTGCACAAATATGCCGCGGAATTTTGTTGTTTGGAAATAGTGGTGTAAAAATGTCTCTAAAAAGCACACCTGATTGAACCCTAAAAAGCAGTATTAGCTATAAATAATAAATATCAAAACGTAATAATATAACAATGCAGAATTTCCAAGTTATAAATAAAAATAATCAGGAGATTTTCTCTAATAAATCAATTCTTTTGCCCAATGGAAAAAAAAATATTTTTAATTGCAGAAATATACAGTGCAAATTTAATAAATGTACAATCATTATAATTAGTGTTCGATATTAAGAAATATATACACCACTATAGAACAAAAATAACATGCAAAAATAACTTTTGAATAAGAAAAAATGCATTTAAGATGGTTTAACAAAATTTTAAATTAATTATAAATAACAGGATAGATTTTGTCTTCCTATGAAAATATAAAGAAGGTCTAAAATACTTTTTATGCACATCTCAATTAATTTTATAAATATAGATTAATGATAATAAGTCTCGGGCCGCACATGAAAAGTCACCGGGCCACATGTGGTCCGCGGGCCGCAGGTTAGGTATTGCTGATCTAGACTTTAACGGCACCCTGATACGGAGACGTCGCGGGAAAACAAAATGTGCCAATGAAAGAAATGGCCTAAGGATATAATTATTCTCAATTGAATACGGAAACATACTTTTTCCCTTTCCTTATTAAAAACGAGTTTTTGTTTATGAATTCACATGTGTGCTAAATTTAATAATGTGTGTGTGTGTGTTTAATGTTAAATGTTACTTATACTTTATACATCGTAATAAAAAATGACAAATGTTTCTAAATCTACGAAAGTACAGGGTGATTTTTTTTAAAGTTGTGAAAGTAAAACCCTATAACAAAAGAACCACTTATACAAATGACCTGAAATTTCACCAGTATGCTCCCAAGGCAATGGGAATTTTTTGGGTGTGGTTAAAAAAACTTAAAATTGAACCGACAGATTGCGCTTTAAGTTAACAGAAACAAAGAATGTCGTCAGTGGGAGGAAAGCAATGGACCGTACTTTGAGAAACCCTCTTTCGTAGGTCTTCTGTCATCATTGGACCTTTTCTTAAATTTTTAAGTGTCCTAAATCCCCTAAGAGCAGTTGCTGCGCTGTCATTATTCTGATAATGAAATTTCACTAACAACGCACGGTCCGACAATGGCACAGTCATTGCAAGGATATCCATAGAATAATGAACACGAGGTGAGTGTGCTTCACGTTTTTACCGCTACTGTACGTGTGTCGTGTGCAAACTCGTCTCCCAACTTTACTGCATATACAGCGCCATCTGTCGGTGCAATTTTTAAGATTTTTTTAACCACCCATAAAAAAATTCCCATTGCTTTGGGAGCATACTGGTGAAATTTCAGCTTATTTGGATCAGTCGTTCTTTTGTTATACGGTTTTACTTTCACAACTTTTAAAAAAAATAACCCTGTATAATGTATCCACGGACGAAAATATGTAATAACTTCTTCCGAGTTACCCATGGTTTCAAAAGCGTTCTTTGTCTTTAGATACCTCAGAAGTCAGTGTATTTTCGAGATTTAAAGAAACAATTATAAAATCAAAGTTTCTTTTGCTGTCTCTGGTTTTCGAAACCGTTTCCGAGCTATATTTATAATATATGAATTAGTTTTCTCAAACCGGAATATAGGTTTTCAGAATGCCATTAATTCTCAATTGAACATTTTCAGCTGCGTACACTGTAAAAAATTATCAATGTTTCTTATTTTATGAAAATATACTATAACCACGAATGAAAATATAATATAATCTTCTGAGTTATCCGACATTCCGAAAATCGTGTTCCATTGTCTTTTGAATCCCCATAAAGCAATACATTTCCAAAATTTAAAGAATTATTTATAAAAACAAAATTTCTGTAGCTGTCCGTATTTTTCAGAAACGTTTCCGAATAGTTTTTATAGTGTATTAATCAGTTTCTTCAGCCTGGAATACCTATTTATCGAATGTCATCCATTCTCAAATAAACGTTTTCAGCTGCATAAGTTAATTTATACATGAAAGAGTAAAGAAATAATCTTAATTTTAATATTAATGTTAATGCTGTTAATTTTGCATGTTTGCCTGTTAAACATATTTATGAAAATATACTATAACCACGAATGAAAATATAATATAATCTTCTGAGTTATACGACATTCCGAAAATCGTGTTCCATTGTCTTTTGAATCCCCATAAAGCAATACATTTCCAAAATTTAAAGAATTATTTATAAAAACAAAATTTCTGTAGCTGTCCGTATTTTTCAGAAACGTTTCCGAATAGTTTTTATAGTGTATTAATCAGTTTCTTCAGCCTGGAATACCTATTTATCGAATGTCATCCATTCTCAAATAAACGTTTTCAGCTGCATAAGTTAATTTATACATGAAAGAGTAAAGAAATAATCTTAATTTTAATGTTAATGTTAATGCTGTTAATTTTGCATGTTTGTCTGTTAAACATATTTATGAAAATATACTATAACCATGAATGAAAATATAATATAATCTTCTGAGTTATCCGACATTCCGAAAATCGTGTTCCATTGTCTTTTGAATCCCCATAAAGCAATACATTACCAAAATTTAAAGAATTATTTATAAAAACAAAATTTCTGTAGCTGTCCGTATTTTTCAGAAACGTTTCCGAATAGTTTTTATAGTGTATTAATCAGTTTCTTCAGTCTGGAATACCTATTTATCGAATGTCATCCATTCTCAAATAAACGTTTTCAGCTGCATAAGTTAATTTATACATGAAAGAGTAAAGAAATAATCTTAATTTTAATGTTAATGTTAACGCTGTTAATTTTGCATGTTTGTCTGTTAAACGTATTTGTTGAACATGAAAATGTTTACTTGAGAATGAATAGCATCGGAAAAACCAAATTGTGGGCATAGAAAACTGATTAATACACTTTAAAAGCTACTCGTAAACGTTTCCGAAAATTTCGGGCAACTAGAAAAATTTTGTTTATCTAAATGATTCTTTAAATCTCGAAATGCCATTGATGTCTGAGGTTTCTAAAGATAAGGAATCACTGTTCAGAATCATGGTTAACAAGGATGAGATTATATTATAAATTTATTCGTCATTATATTATATTTTCGTACATTCAGAAACATTCGTCATTTTTTACAGTGTAATTGATTTTATATTTGCCAGAATAACATATGAATATTAATGTTAATGCTGTTAATTTATCATGTTTTTCTGTAAAGCATGTTTGTTGAACATGAAAATGTTGACTTGAGCATCCGAAAAACTTATATTCCTGGTGCAGAAAATGGATTAATACACTATAAAAACTACTCGGAAACGTTTCTGAAAATCAATGGCACCAATAGAAACTTTTTTTTATCATTTCTTTTTTTTTTTTTTTTTAATCTAGAAAATATATTGGTTTCTGAGTTTGCTAAAGATAAAGAACGCTGTTCGGAATCGTGGATATCACTGTAGAGGTTATTGTATATTTTCATTCATCGTTAGATTATACTTTCGTAGATCAAAAAATATTTATCTTGTTTTACTCAGTATAGTTTCTGTTCACTGTCACGCACAGTTTATGCACATTTCCTAACAACGCATAAGTATACATTAAGTCATACTGTTTACAGTTGTTGGTTATTCAGCCGCATCAGGTCTCATTTTCAATAGAAAATTTTTAAAAGTCCACTTCAGTATCAGTGCAATTTCACTGCAACAAAAATAATAATAATAATAACAATAATAATCTCATCAAAATAACTAATAATATTTTTAAGTCAGGTAAATGGTGTTAATAAATGTCTTAAAAAATTTATATTTTCTATAGAAAGGGTGATTATAA
Source organism: Maratus michaelseni (assembly GCA_963931845.1). Classification (NCBI taxonomy): domain Eukaryota; kingdom Metazoa; phylum Arthropoda; class Arachnida; order Araneae; family Salticidae; genus Maratus; species Maratus michaelseni. Next base: position 386,768,438 of record OZ007587.1, on the reverse strand, counting down.
TTAAAGTCCCACTTTCAAAATGCTGTAAAAAAGGAACCACTGGTCATGGTCAGAATGACTTCCAATTTGAACTGAATATACTGAAAGAGGGGGAAACGGTATGAAGATAGAAAAGTTCCAAAGTTCATCAATAGATGGCGCTGTAAGCGGCATACTATGCAAATTAAAAGACACTCATGCGCGATTAAAAACCGAATCATTATGTGCTTTTTGTGCGGTTTTTTGCCCAAGGACAGTTAAAAACCAATTTTTCCCATTCAATGTGGACCTTCAGTGTGTAACCTTACCGTGGCGTATGGGCTTTCTACTAATAATATCACAACTGTTGACTGATTTGGAAGTCATTTTTTCAGTCAAACAACCGAAACACTCATGCACAGTACGGTTGGTTTACTGTGCAACTCATGTCAAAATCGTCGTATTTCGACTAAAAATGTCACTTGTAGCCGAATCCACTTTCGTTATGCCGCTTACATATGCTGCCATCTATTGATGCACTTTAGAACTTTTTTCCCTTAATGACATACCGTTTTCCCCTTCTTCCAGTATATTCAATCCAGTATATTCAATTCAAATTTGAAGTCATTCAGACCAGTGGTTCCTTTTTTACAGCATTTTGAAAGTGGGACTTTAAATATTAATCACCCTGTATAATAAATCATAATTTTTTTTTTTTATATAGAAAAATGAATAAATCAGGAAATCTTTTCTTACAGTATGCTCCGCACAATAGTTTTTTTTTTTTTTCTAAGAAAAAAATAGTTATATAATAAATTAATTCCTATCACTCGACTAACACGCTCACACAATTTAACTGAATATCAATTGGGGAAAATAGATCCCATATTTGTTTAATAAGAAGACATATCATTAATTTGGAACACTCATACAAAAGCAGTATCTGTCGTCGTGTTCATAACACACAACGGAAGATAAATGACAGTAAGAAAAGGATGAATACCAAGTGTATCATTTACTTGTTATGTTCAGAATAAATAGTACTTTGAACAATATTCTCCCTGTCAATAAATATCGCTGTCTTCATTAATCTCTTTAAAATTAATAATATATATATATTTCAAAATGCTAAATGACAAAATGTATGATTTTTACTTCTCGTATACTTACTGTTAAAAATTGTAAATTTTATATAAAAAAAGTATCTCTGTTCTACGATGAATCGTGGCACAACTCTATGTACGCTAATGGCACCTGGTGCATGTAAAATCCGTCGTGGGTGCAAAGCCCTCCAAGTTACCTGTGAATAATACCTCTGGGGGTGCCTAGTCAGGTGAGGGTCTCGTCACCTGACCAAGGTTCTAAATTACGAGACCTATTAAATCTGTCAATTCAACAAAGTTAAACAGAAACCTTGAACCGGCAAACAAAGATAACGGTAGCAAATCACAAGAGAGCAAGCACAGCAGCGATGTCAACAAATCAATAGTCAGGTGGATCACAGCCATGCTGTGATCAGGCGATTTCCGCCCCGCACACAGGTACTAACCCGTTAAGCTAGGCATTCATACCGGGCAGGTAGGGGCCTGGTTAGCGGTATAAAAAATAAAAAAAAAAGAATCGTGGCACAACCAGGATCTTTAACGGAGAAGGGTTATTACTTGAACAAGTGGGTAAGTGCGATCGAGATCGCACAAAGGGTTTCGTTTAATATTCCTTTCAAAACACTTTATCCTGTCTTTAATAAATCTTAAAAAAAAAAAAAAAAAGGTCACGTTTTTTATAAAGTAAAAATTTATCGGTCTATTTTTCTCGTTTTTTCGAATATCTGAACCGGCCTGATTGCGGGTGAAGCCCGCTGTTATACTCTGTCATAATAATATCTGTCATGTAGACTAAATGCGATATTAAAAAAAAAAGCAATTTCATAACTAAACATATTGTATAGAGACCTTCAAAATGTTAAAATATGCCAATATTTCCATAATCGGGTTTTTATCATGATTCAATACGTTCCTCAAACTCATTTACTATTCTCTATTACTCATATGATTACTCTATTGATTACTCTATTGATTACTCTATTTGTATTATTCTCAAACATTTGAAAAATCCGTTAAACTTCCAATATGACATCAGATTAATTTTCTTTTTAGTTCTCTAATGACGTCATATTAATCTGCTTTGTGTACATACACATACTCATGCTCCTTGTATTATTGAGAAATGTTTGAAAATTTCCATTTTATTACCAATATGACTTGCTATTAATCTTTTTTTCAATTGGTGAGAGTTTTTATTTTTGTGGATTTTTAGTTGTTGGCAACTGCTATAACGAAAAATGTTTAAATTTAATAAAAAAAAGGGCTGTTAGATTTTTGGGTTTTTTTAACTCTATGTATTAAAATAATACGATTTTTAGAAATTTTATGATTTTTAGCTTCATAGTAGGTATTCAGCTGTATATACACAAAATTTTATGCCTGTAAGTTATATAGTTTCTGAGAACCGACTCTGTGACGGACAAACAACAAAGCGGGAGTAATAGGGTTTCGTGAGATGGACGAAACCCTAAAAATAAAAAAATTCATTGTTTTTACATGCGCTTTAAAAAAGACAGATGTTTCTTACTCTACGAAAATATAATATAAAGAGCGAGCGAAAAAATGGAAAAACGCCTTCCGAGTTACTAACGGCTCTAAAATGCGTTCTTTTATCTTTAGAAACCTCAGAAACTAATAGATTTTCGAGATATAAAGAAGTATTTATAAAAGAAAAAAAGTAGTTAATTTTGCTGGCTGTAATTTTCGGAAACGTTTCCGAGTAGCTATTACAGTGTAGTAATCATTTTTTCTCAAACTGGAATATAGGTTTCTCGGATGCTATCAATTCTCTACTGATCATTTCTATGTCCAACAAGCGTGTTTTACAGATAAACATGCTAAATTTGCATTAACAGCATTAACATTAACATTGAAATTAATGTTAATTATTTTGTTACTTTTACATGAGTAAATTCAGTTACGGATCTGGGAATATTTACTTTAGAGTTGGTAGCATCTATATTCCAGTTTCAGAAAGCTAATGAAGGCACTCTGAAAATTTTCCGAAATCAATGAAAGCGAAGGAAACTTTTTTTTTTTTACAAATGCTTCTTTAAATGTCAGAAATCGATTGGTTTCTGAGGTTTTTAAAGATAAGGGAATACTTTTTGGAATTATGTGTGACTCAAAAGAAGTTTTATTATAGTTTTGTTCCGGTTATATTATATTTGCGTGTATTAAGAATTTTTTTTTTTTTTGTTACAGTGAGTAAAAGTACTATCAGATTGAGAAAGCAGACGAAACTTTTTAGAAACCTCAGAAAGCAATATTTTTTCCAGATATAAAGAAGGATTTATAAAAAAGAAGTCTTTTTTCGCTTGATATAACGAGAAAATCAAGCCTCCGTAAAAATTCACACTTTAAAAAGCTGTATTTTAAAGTGTTATTAGAAATACTAGAGGATTCAATCCGGGCTTCCTGGTTAAAAAACCATAACTAAGAAGCACTGTAAAAACATTGAAAACTCTAGAAATTTTTCACATTTAATATGTATTTTTTAAATTCTTCTCTAACCAACAAGCATTTTAATATGCAAAATATCAATTATGTATTCAAATAAAGTTTTGAAATTTATTAAATGCGACACTTTCGTTTCAGCCGCATGCCAGAGAAATCGCCGAAGATTTCGCTATTTACAGCAAATTTTTTAGTCTGATCATTTTAGTGGTTTAAGTTAATAGTTTGATTACATGTGCGTTAAACTTGTGTTTGATTTATATTATTTTATGTATTTATTGATGAAGTTTTAACTTCGGTATTGAATATTAGCCTGAAACGAAATGCTGAACTATTTAAATTATTTCAAGTGCAAACGGGTTCATCTTTTGTATGCGATAGAGGTAGATTTAAAAATATATATTAATGCTTGAAAATTGTTTTAAAAACCAAAGAAAAAAAATCAGTAAATGGCGATACAATGTTTAAACAAAGTATTTTTTTTCAATCGACGGTGTAAAAATTGAAACTGTGCGATGTTTAGAAGATAATAAAAAAAAAGAAATTTAGTAAAAGCAAAATTTATTGGTTAAGGTGTTGACACCGTGAATACATCAACGTTCCTCACATGTTTTTGCTTTATAATATAGATAAATTTGTGGAAAAATCCTCAATGCTTTATTCTAATTTTTTTTTAATCTTTCCCTAGCAACACTATATTACGTGTGAAAAAAATAATAATAAAAAAGCTCAACTTTTCAAATGTAACCTTTTAATATAGATAATATAGATAAATTTGATGAAAAATCCTCAATGCTTTATTCTAATTATTTTTATCTTTCCCTAGCAACAATATATAACGTGTAAAAAAAAAGGTCAGCTTTTCAAATGTAACCTTTAGATTTTACTTGATAAGTATACTTATTTATCAACTAATTGAATTATAATTCAATCTTACTTTAAATTGTTTTAAAGACTCTCCTTAGACATATGGAAGACATTAAGACTTACAGAAAGACGTTTCTCGATAATTCTGTCTCTACCCGTTTATAACGTTAATTAATTACGCCATTTTCAGTCATTTACTCATAATTTATGCACGATAAAAATGGTTTCCAAGAAGAAATTAACGGAAATAACTTGACGTTAATTCAATTTGTCGAAAAGACATTTAAAGTGGAATATTTCTTAGTGGAAGTGGATTTTAGAGACTTGCGTTTATGACTTTTAAAGGACGAGAAGCGCAAATATAGACTCAAAATATGATTTTTTTTATTGCTTTATTATTATTTAGTGCAAAATTTTCTTTTTTTTTTTCAATTTTGCACGCACTGTTGTTATTAATTATAGTTAATTGTATAAGAGGAAGCACGAAAGGCTTTATGGACTTCCTCATAAAGTATTTTACAGCTGGCATATAAATATGAAGTAGAGTATTTTTTCGTTGGGGTAGAGTATTTTTTCGTTGCTGATTAACGGCCTGCGTCTGGTCTGTTTCGGTTTATATTTTGACTCTTTCGAGTCAGGTTTGAGTTAAACCGAGTTTTCAAAAGAAAGTTTTAATATTTTTCAAATGAAAAAAAAAACTATATATTTGTATATTAATGAGTGTGTATGTGTTATTGTTTTTTCCAAAAATAAAATAAAACTAATATATTAAAAATATAATTGTAGCCTATCTTTCCATTACTAAAATATGGATTCATTTTCTTTCACTTCAGTTTTGGTTGGTCACTTCAGTTTCAGTTGGTCACTTCTGGTTTGGATCGAGTTCGGGATTGAATATTTTAGGTTCGGATTGAAGTGTATTTGGTTCATTTTTAAGTGCATCCGGTTCGGTTTGAAGTGTATTGGGTTCGGTTTAAAGTGTATCGGGTTCGAGTCGGGTTTCGGGTTGGCTTTAAGCAGATATTTTAGATTTGGGCCTGGTACAGGACCCCTGCAGGACTCTATTGTGAAGTAGCACAAAAGCATTCATTATCTTAAAATAAATCATAAGGATAACGTATATATTATTTTTATTGGTAAAAACGCAACATTATTTTGCAATTGTTATCTTACAACTTGTCTTTGAACGTTATAGCTACACTATAATTGAACTATAATTTCAGTACTGGCGGAATGAAATGTCTCAGACAGTTGCATCATTTTGATGCAACCATTTGTAAAATGTTTAAATGTTATCAATGACAATGCACGTTTTGTTTTAATGGAGTCATTTTCGCCGGCAAAAGCATTCTACCACTCTGAGATTAATTGGAATTTATGTCTTTGTACGGGAGTGAATTAACAATCTGCAGAAGTTGCGTAATTTTGACGTCATTTTAATAAGATGTTTCAATTTGCGGTATAAAAATTCTAAATTTCATTCAATATATGGATTGACAGGTGTAAGCAATCCCTAGGCAAAGTACAAGTTATCGATCTATTACTTCTTTCCCAACAAGAAATAAAACAAAAATAAAAAAAGGCTGAAAAAATAAGTAGTCAATGATATCTTCGCGTGTACTTTTGCCTGAAAACAAAAAAATATTTTCCACAAACCAAACTTTTATTTTTTTCTTTAAGATGTTTTAAGACATTTAGTAATAAAATTAACAAAACTTTAGACAAAACATTAGGCATTAACATAACCATTAGGTTTTGTTTTTTAAGCTACTTTTTCTTTGATTTTTTATTATAAATACCGCAAAAGTATTTGTATTTTAATGCTTTTTAAAATTAAGTATTTAAGGTTCAGGGATTTGTTGTTTGCATCAATTCCCAGTCATCATTACTGAAACCGTTCGCTATCACAGGCTTATCCTATCTCATAAATTATATTAACTAACATGTCGTCAGTATATCACATACTCTGTATAGCACATACATTACACAAGACACATTACTGCCCACGCATTCTCTAAAGAATTCACCAGTGGCAATCTGTCTAATGTAGAATCAATACCGAAATCCTATATGCTGAATTAGAAAAGCAATGGTCATCAACAGAAAGGAATGTGAAAAACACGTAAATCTACTGAACCATTTCATCGTTATCATTATCGTTATCTTTTTTTTTATATATATGAGCATAGAATAGAACAATGTAACGTGATCACGAAATAATGACACCATTACCAGATATACATCGAACATTTCATTAATAGTTTTCGGCACATTATCTCGTAAGATTTAGAAAATTGTTATGCATTGCAGAGTTTGTAATAACTGCCTACTTAAGATTAAAGTAGATAACTATTAGTCGGTGCATGCCTGCAATATGATGATATGATAGAAAGTATTTGTTATAAATTAAAAAAAAACAGAAAATATTTTCTGGAAAGAAATATCCTGTTTGTTTTTCATTTACATTTTACAATTTACTACAACAATGTCTTGCGCTAACATAAAGAAAATTCTAGTTTAGGAAAAGAAATTTCTTTCTTTTCTTATTAAAATGTGCTGCTGGAAAAATTTTAGTCTCTTTTTGCACTAATTATTCATTGAGTTACAATACGATCAATGTAAAGTTATTTGTATTTTAATGCATTTTCTAGTTTAAGTATTTACAATTGAAGTGCTTGTTGATTGCAATACATACTCTATATAGTCACTATACTCTTAAAAATCTGCAGCAATTTGTCCACTCATTCATACAAAACGATTGTGTAATCGTAATATATCAATATTCTGACCAACGAGACTGCTTCATGTTATGGTCGAAAAACCGTTTTATTTCTTTATAAAAAACGATGGCATAACTGACTGTTTGCGACGGATTTTTAAAAGTGTAGTGTCGAAACCTTTCACAATTACACCCTTTTCATACCTCATAAACTGTGTTAGCTATAATGCCAGTAACAATCTGCATATCACACACATAAGTCATATTATATTACACGCATTTTCGAACGAATTAACCGGTGGCAATGTTTTTAACGTAAAATCAATACCAAAATGCAACCTATTGAATTAGAAAAGCAATGGTCATCAACAGAAAAGAATGTTTAAAACATTTAAATCCACTCAACCATTTCATTATTATCATTGTCATTACTTTCTCTTTTTATGAGAATAGAACAGAAAGCGTTTGTAATATGATCACGAAATAGTGACGCCAATCCTAGATATATATCAAACATTTCAATGACAGCTTCGGGCACATTGTCTGGCCAGACATGATAATTGTTATGGATTGCAGAGAATGTAATAACTGCCCACTTAGGAATAGAGTAGATAGCTAATAGTAAGCATATATCATATCTGCAATATGATGATAGAAAAGATTTGTTATACATAAAAAAATAGAATGAAGTTTTTTTAAAGAAATGGTTACATTCCATTTGTCTTCTGAATTACGATTGTGAACCTTCTTACAATATTTAAAAACGTTTTATATGTTAGCTTTTTTAGGTGCATTCGTAATTATATAAATACGTAGCACCTATTGTCGTCGTCTGTCTGTCTCTCCGTCTGTTCGCATATAACAACGCAAAAACTTCCAACCGAATGGTTTGAAATTTAAGATACATTATCGTTACAGAATGTCGTCGAGACATTTCAAATTTTACGAAAATCGAATCAAAACTTTAGAAGATATTGATAAAAATATTTACTAAGAAATTTGAATTTTTTTTTTTTTAAATCGGTGCTTTTTTGTTATAGGAGCTTCCGAGGTTCAATCGTCAAGCGACCGAGATATTTGTTTTATGACAGAAATTAATCTGCAGACGATATAATTCATTTCACAGAATTAACAAGAACGAAAAATCATGCGTCAAGCATAGATTATGTAACACTTTCCAACGCTTCCAAAATAATTTTACGAATCATACTCTTAAATAAGCTAAAAGATAACATCTAAGTAATCCGAATACTTTTATTCAGCCCTGTATAGGATCTACAGATTTGTATATATATACTACATATGATGCTAAATTTTAGTTCAGTTAGGAAACACGTAGCACAGTTTAAAATTCTCCGTCTGGAGTTAAATAATACGGAAATGTGTTCCCGAACTTTTGTGCTTCCCTGTATAGGATCTACAGAATTTATACACACCACGTAATATACAAAAAGCGATTTAAAATTAAAATCGCATTCAGTAACTTAAAACGCACTTCCAGGAATTATTGTTAACAGACAGTAGAGAATTCTTTTGTGTGTCCCTGTAAATGAACGATGGCTGCTATACACACAATATTCTGTAGTATGTCTCTTGTAATGAACCTTATATAAATTTCAATGCGTTTAAAATAGTGAAACATTATTTAAATAAACCGCAGACGATTTTTCTCCATAGACGTAATGTAACGGAATTCTTTTGACTGTCCCTGTAAAGTAAGTATAAGTGCTATGCACACCCTATTCCATATTAAGCTTCTTCTAATGCACCTTAGTGATATATATAAATTTCAATGCGTTTAAAATAGTGAAACATTATTTAAATAAACCGCAAATGATTTTTCCCCATAGACCGCAATGTAACGGAATTCTTTTGAGTGTCCCTGTAAAAAAACTATAAGTGCTACACACTTCCGTTGAAATAGGAAACATGCTATAGATAACGATTATAACATATAAAAATTGCAGGGCAATCCGAGCATATTTACGGGAGTTAGAGCACGGGCAGACGGCCAGACAAACCGAAGTCATGAACACTTTTCAACTAGGTTGGAAAGTGTTAAAAATCATCAAGATCTGAATATTTATATAACTAGCTATAGTACGAACGCACCTCATTTGTCGCGTTTGACGTACAATTTCCAACTTGTTTTATCTTTTGCACTAGTTTTGCCTTATGCTTATTATAAGCATAACATTATTAGTATTCTAGTACTTTTAAGTGTAAAAGTTCCTGATTAAGTATTTGTTGCTTGCATCAAATCTCGGTCATCATCATCGAAACTGGTCGCAATCATTCAATTCTCACACCTATAAACAGTATTACTTTTAATACTAACAATGCTGTGTGTATCACACTCGTTACTTAAGATACGTTTAAAAAGACGCAGGTCGACGCATTCTGGAACGAATGCACCAGTGGCAATCTGTATAATGTAGAATAAATTCTGAAGTCTCAGCTATTGAATTTGAAAAGTACCGATTATCAACAGAAAGGAATGTGGAAAACACGTAAATCTACATAAGTATTTCATCGTTATCATCGTCTTTACTTTACTTTTATGTGAGCATAGAATAGAACAAAGTAATTTTATTACGACATAATGATGTCATTGCCAAATATATAACGAACAGTTCAATAAAAGCTTTGGGTCACATTGTCTGGCAATAGAAGATAATTGTAATCGTGACAGAGAATGTAATAACTGTCCACTTAGGAATAGATAGACATCTGTTAGTTAGTATCTGCAACATGACGATAGAAAATATTTGTTATAGATAAAAAAAAATAGAATGAAATTTTCTAAAGAGATATTGTAACATTTCATTTATCTTCTAAAATACGATTACGAACCTTATTGAGATATTTGAAGATGTTTAGTACATCAAACTTTTGATCTTTTGCACTAGTTTTGTTTTAGGCTTATTATAATCAGCATAACATTAATAGAATTCTAGTTCTTTTGGGTGTAAAAATTCATGGTTCAAGTAATTGTTGCTTGCATGAAATCTCGGTCATAATTATCGAAATTTGCCCCAATTACACACTTTCCAAACCTCATAAACTGTATTAGTTTTAATACAAACAATTCTCTGTATATCACACTCACTACATAATACATGTTAAAAAAGATATAAACCTACGCATTCTCTAAGGAATTCACCAGTGGTAATCTGTTTAATGTAAAATAAATTTGAAGTCTCAGATACTGAATTAGAAAAATACTGATCATCAACAGAAAAGAATGCAAAAACCACGTAAATCTACCGAAACATTTTATCATTATTATCGTCATTACTTTCTTTTTATATAAGCATAGAATAGAACAACATAATATGATGACGAAATAATGACGTGACGCCAATACCAGATATATATCAGACAATTCAATAACAGCTTTTGGAGCATTGTCTGTTAAGTGTAGGAAATTATTGTGGATTGCAGAGAATGTAAATAACTGCCCACTTAGGAATAGAGTAGATAACTATTAGTATCTGTAACATGATGATGGTGAAGATTTGTTACACATTAAAAAAAATAGGATGAAGTTTTTCTAAATAAATATTATATTTCACTTGTCTTCTAAATTACAATTATGAATCTCCTTTCAATATTTGAAGATATTTAGTACATTAACTTTTTGATTATTTCACTAGTTTCGTTTTATGTTTATTATGACAAACATAACATTATTAATATATTAGTATTCTAGTACTTTTAAGTGTAAAAATTAATATCGAATGTAGCCACAATTACAAACTTCTCATACATAATATGGTGTATTACTTTTAATGCAAACAATACTCTGAATATCACACACATTATATAGTACACATTCTCTAAAAGGAATTCACCAATGGTGAATTACATTACTGCTTAATCTAGAATAAATATTGAAAGCACACATACTCAATTAGAAAAGTAATTGTCCTCAACAGAAAGGAATTCAAAAAGCCAGTAAATCTGCTGAAACATTTCATCATTATCATCGTCATTATTTTCGTTTTACAGAAGCATAGACTAGAACAACATAATATGATCACGAAATAATGATGCGACACAAATACCAGATGTGTATCAAACATTTCAATAACAACTTTGCCACATTGTCTGTTAAGAGCAGAAAATTATTCTGGATTGGAAAGAATGTAATAACTGTCCGCTTGGGAATAGATTAGATATCTATTAATTAGTATCTACGTTAGTATAACATGATATTGAAAAAAATAGAATGAAATTTTCTAAAGAGATTGTGTAACATTTCATTTATCTTCTAAAATACGATTATGAATCTCCTTGAGATATTTTAAGATGTTTAGTACATCAAAATTTTGATCTTTTGCTCAAGTTTTGTTTCAGGCTTATTATAATAAGCATAACTTTAATAGAATTCTAGTACATTTAAGTGTAAAAGTTCAGGGTTCAAATAATTGTTGCTTACATTAAATCTCGGTCATCATTATCGAAATTGGTCACAATTACACACTTTCCATATCTCATAAAATGTATTAGTTTTAATGCGCACAATACTCTATATATCACACTCACTACATAATACGTGTTACGAAAGATTTTTTATACATAAAACAAATAGAATGAAGTTTTTCTAAAGAATTGTTATATTTCATTTGTCTTCTAAATTACGATTATGAATCTCCTTTCGATATTTTAAGGCATTTAGTACACTATTTTTTTTACTTTTTGCACTAGTCTCGTTGTATGCTTATTATAATAAGCATGACATTACTAGCATTCTAGTACTTTTAAGTGTACAAATTCATGATTCAAGCATTTGTTGCTTGTATCAAATATGGGTCATCATGATTTAAAGTGGTCACAATTACACACTTTTCATACTTCAAAAGTTGTATTACTTTTATTTTAATACCAACAAAAATTGAATATCAGGCACATTACATAATAAACAGGCCTGCAAATTCCCTAAAAGGAATTCTCCAATGGTAATCTGTTTAATATAGAATCAATATTGAAATCCCGCATACTGAATAAGAAAAGTAATTGTCATCAACAGAAAGGAATGCGAAAAGCCAGTAAATCTACTGAAACATTTCATCATTACCATCGTCATTACTTTCTTTTCATATAAGCATAGAGTAGAACAACATAATATGATCACGAAATAATGATGCGACGCCAATGCCAGATGTATATCAAACATTTCAATAACAGCTTTTGGCACATTGTCTGTTAAGAGCGGAAAATTATTATGGATCGCAGAGAATGTAGTAATTGTTTACTTGGGAGTAAAAAAGTTATATATTTGTAGGTATTTTACGCATGGTGATAGAAAATAATTTTTATAAATAAAAAAAACGGAATAGCTTTAAAAATATTTTTCAAAAATAACTATTTCATTTTTTTTGTAAGTTTTGTTTATATAAAACATCTATATATTATAATTGATAATGCTTCTTAAATGTAATTTTTACATTTTATAGATTTAAGTGTTGCTGGAGAAAATTTTGCTGTTAGCTGTTTTAAACGTTATCCATCCTTTAATTTTTTTTTCTTTACTGTTACTTGTTACAACCATGACACACTGTTAAAGGTGAAAAGAAACAATTAAAAGTCCCGTTTGATTTAAGAAACTTTATAATTAGAGCATAAGAGGCTTTAAATAGTATTAATTAGAATTTATATTTTCAGTACAGCTTTGATAACCCTATCAAGGCTACCACGAAGTTATTGAGACATATTCAGATTTAATATGTAAGACACTGTATATTGAAACTGAAATAGAGAAGGACTGTAGTGAAGCTTCTAAATTTTAAACTACGCTACTCTCAACTAAATTCACTTCAATCTTCGAATTAACTCTAAAAATATGAAAATGCAAAATACTAAATCTAAATCTTAATGCTTCTTAAATGTAATTTTTACATTTTATAGATTTAAGTGTTGCTGGAGAAAATTTTGCTGTTAGCTGTTTTAAACGTTATCCATCCTTTAATTTTTTTTCTTTACTGTTACTTGTTACAACCATGACACACTGTTAAAGGTGAAAAGAAACAATTAAAAGTCCCGTTTGATTTAAGAAACTTTATAATTAGAGCATAAGAGGCTTTAAATAGTATTAATTAGAATTTATATTTTCAGTACAGCTTTGATAACCCTATCAAGGCTACCACGAAGTTATTGAGACATATTCAGATTTAATATGTAAGACACTGTATATTGAAACTGAAATAGAGAAGGACTGTAGTGAAGCTTCTAAATTTTAAACTACGCTACTCTCAACTAAATTCACTTCAATCTTCGAATTAACTCTAAAAATATGAAAATGCAAAATACTAAATCTAAATCTAACCTATGTACTGGCTGCTCAAACTTTATCCAAGATGGCTTTCGATGTCGAACATATACTGTCACTGTAAACACTTTGGCAGTACACATAGTCAAAACTTACGTAAACTGTCACTAAAGACTAGCAATCCGTGGTTGCCGCAAATATTTCCTTAAACTTTTACCAAATACTGTCTTACCAAAAAGGGTAGACTCTCTCGGCTAACTCTAGATCTAGACCTTAAATATCTCAGAGCGCGTGGCGTTGATACGACCTTCAAGTCGCAAAAGGCGAGAACTGCAATATTGTTTTACTCGATGAGGCAGGATTCGACTCAAAATCCATCGATACTAGCTTTCAATCCCACTTTTGTACCACGCAGATTGATTAGTATGCACTAATTAACAAAAAACTACAGCGAAAATCCCGAACCGCGTATTCAAAGAGCCACAAACTCACTAAAAAAAATGAAAGGCAGAGGTTGCTTTCACGCACACAGGTTAACATCGGACAAAACGTTGCACTCAAAAGCTAGACTCCTTTTATAGGAGAGTAGCTAGTCCTCTACTCATTATCTTATCATAATATACATAGAATTATTTATATTTTAATATTTTTATGTGTTATTGTTTGGAGTTATATTCTTTAGTTTGTTTGATTCTTTGTATCAGTTCTCTGTCATTATTACGAGGGAAAGTTATTAAGTAAGTCACAAAAGATAGTTAAATAATAACTTACAATGATATTGACTTCAAAACTATTTTTATTTCTCAACATATTATCCACCAATATTTATGCGCTTATATGACCGTTTTATCAGTGCCCCAACACCAGCTGCATAACATTCTTTGGGATGGTGTCTCAGCCACATTAGGACTTCAAGTTAAATCTTTTCACCATCTGTGAACGTCATCTTGTAACTTCTTCAACATCCACCATACAGCTTTGACTTACCCCAAGCGATTTTCATCTGTTTAGTCCACTAAAAAACCATCTTGGAAGCAAGATGATGTTCACAGATGATCAAAAGTTTCAACTTGAAGTCTTAATGTGGCTGAGACAGCAACCCAAAGAATGTTATGCAGCTGGTGTTGGTGCACTGATAAAACGGTGATATAAATACATAAATATTAGTGGAGAATATGTTGAGAAATAAAAATAGTTTTGAAGTGAATATCATTGTAAGTTATTATTTAATTATCTGTTGTGACTTACTTAATGACTTTCCCTCGTATGATCGCGATTGAGAATTATTACGATGATAAAAAAAATTATTGATCAACAATACTCTTTGTTTGTCATGCATGTAGTTCTCTGGACATCATCAAAGCTAAGAGTCGCATTAGAGTCAATAAATTCTCTAAGGAGATTATTTAAGGCAATCTGTTTAATGTAGAAATCTAACATAAGGATTCGGAAAAATAATTGTTATCAACAGAAAGGATTGGATATAACATGTAACCGACTGAACCGTTTCATCATTATCAGTATTTTATTTTAATAAGAGAATAGAATGGAACAACGTAATGAGATCATGACGCAATAGCACAGATGCCTGATATACGGTGAACATTTCATTTAATAGCTTTGGGTCCATTGTCTGGAAAGAGGACAAAATTTGGTATGGATTGCTCCGAACATAACAACTGTTCTCGATGGAATAAAAGAATACTTGGGAATAAAGTAGATAGATATTAATGAGTATCTACAAAATGATTAAAGGGTTCATTATAAATATGTTTTTCTAAAGAAAAAGTCGCATTTCATTTCTTTTTATATTTGTTGTCTGGTAAAAAACTCATAAAGAAAAATCTAATTTATTAAATATTTTTGTATTGTTGTTTTGTACTTATGTTTTGTATTGTAACCCTTTGATTACGGGGATGGAACATATGTGGTCCCAACGACTATTTCTTTATTCTATTCTCACTACTTTTAAAAAATAATCTCTGCCATACACTTATACTATGATACTTTCAAAGGAAATCTACCACAAAAAACTTGTTTGTAAATTGTGGTACAAGTGAATATAAAACTTGCGCCAATCCTAGCCCGTAATCAAAATGTTAAGGAAATGTTGTCAAGAAATGTTATTATAGTTATTTTAATTATTAGTTATCTTTTATTTTCTTACAATTGCTATAAGCACATTTTTATTTTAGAAATTGAAATTGTGGGTAATTTTCCAGTAATTGTACAGGATGTCTGCTTTGAAATGCCTTAATTTAAAATAATCATTATAAACATGTAAGACCACTTTCTTTGGCTAGATGCCAAATTAGCTGTGAAAAGGCGAAGGAAGAAGAAAGATGATGCTGTTTATTTTTGTTATTCCAGGTGGTGTAAATTGAAAATGGCAACTAATGCTAAAAATCGCGTCGTATTTTTTTGCACAGAACTGGACTCGGTTTCCGTTTACTCTTCGAATGCCAAGAGAATTAACCCTGACTACGGACCGGCACATATACATCCCTTTGACCGATCATAGGACTGCCACTGACGACTATCTTTGTATTCGATTCGTACTACTATTTACAAACAAAAAAAAAAAAGAAAAAAGTGGTAGGTTTCTCTTGAAATTGACCTCCAAGTGTATGTCAGATTATTTTTTGAAAAACTGGTACGAACTTAATAAATAAAATAGCCGCTAGTGACAGTCCTGCTATCGGACAGTGGGATGTACATGTCCCAGTCAGTATTCAACTGGTTAAGGCATAAAAAATTGTTTTCCTTTTTAGACATGGTCACTGGCTGAGAAACATTGTGTTGACTGATCACGAACATCAAAGGAAACTTTTCAACGCATATAGAAATGTACTAATTGCACAGGCAAAATTTTATTACCATGTTTGTTTATTCGTTATTGCATAAATCTTTTTGATACTTGAATGCGTGAGGAATAACAGACACTTACACAATGCGGCGTTTCAACTTAAGCACCTTGTATTTCACATTAGATTTTGCATTTTTCGCTTTGTTATCATATCATGACATGCATAAAATTATTTCTATTTGTGACATTTAGGTATTATTGTTTAAAGAGGTATTTTTGTAAGTTTGATTCAGAGATATTTTTAATGCCTCTGCAAGCGTATTAAAAGGAAAAAAAAGTCTTAAAAGTTTAATCATGTGTATTATCACGCTTTATACTTTTAAAGTATTTTACAATATTTTATTGCTTCAATTTTGTTTGAATTTTGTACGTAAAGGAAGCCATTATGACTGATTCTGCCATCTCACAAATGATGCTACATCATTACCTATTATGTATCGTTACATATTGCATTTTTACGTGTTACAGTCTCTATGGTTTCTCTTACAATGGATTGATAGTATAGATTGCAGATAACAGATTTATAAGAGAAACCATAGATTGTAACACGTAAAAAGGCAATATGTAACGATGCAGCATCATTTAATTTACCAAAATTGTGCTAGAGTTACTCCATGGTTACAAATATGAAAATAAACATCCAAGTAAAAAATAAAAATAACATACGTTATTTTTAAAAAGTATGTGAAAAATTAAATGATTGCGTTTCAAATAACTCCACAGACTGTGCATTTATAAAATATTTTTGTTTGTTTTGATAATGGCTCAGATTGGACAAAAAACATATGTTAACAGTGTAATAAAACTTATTTTACTGTTTATAATCTTTTCATTATACACCTTTTAGCAATTAAACGAAGTATATTCGTAAACGTTTACGAAAACCAGTGGCAGCAAAAGAAACCTTCTTTTTATAAATACGTCTTCAAATCTCGAAAATATTCTGGTTTTAGAGATTTTTAATGATAATGATAAAGAACGCTTTTTTCGGAAACATATGTAACTAGGAAGGATTTATAGTATATTACTTACCCATCATACGTAGTATAGGGTAAGTCTTGTAATCGTTTTGAAAATTGAAAAAAAATTATGACGAATTCATACTTTTCATACAATAGAGACTCCGAAAAAAATATTTTTAGAAAAAAAATTTTGCCGTCCGTCTGTCTGTGTGTCTGTAAACGCTCTATCTCCCAAACAAATTGAGATAGAGACTTGAAATTTGTTATGTACTTAATATGTAATAATGGGGAAAAGGTTATTGAATTTCAGTAACCTCGATTATCCGGAACTATTTTTTTCGGACTCTCAAAATATTCGTTCTGATAAAAGGTATATAAAAGTTTTCGAAACTGTTTATTTTAAGGAGTGAATATAAAAGACAATAAAAAAATATACATTTTGCATAAAGAATGAAGTCGATCGGATTATGAGTTGCCGAGATATTTGTAATCTTATTTTCCACACGCTTCGATTTTTCATCACCCTGTATTTCATTCAAATTTCAATTCAAAGATATATTTTAATTGGAAATGAGAAGCATAATCTAACGCAGTAAACCGTTAATTAATATGATTATCAGTTTTGGCGTTATAAGGATGTTTCTTTTACGCAGTAATAGATTCAGTAATTCAGTAATAGAGCATTTGAAGTTTATGACGTCATCAAGCCATGATTTTATTCGAATTGCAATGCATTTTATAAATAGTTTACGCGTGTTTTATTTTCATATTTTATATTATGCATATCCATGATGGGTAAGTATTACGGTCGCCCCCAACGACTAGTTTTCTTTCGTGGTTATATTGTATTTTCATAGATAAAAAAACATTTGCCTTTTTTTTACTGTGTAGAATCAATGGCAAAATCTTACATACTGAATTAGAAAAGTAATGGCCGTCAACACAAACGAATGTAGAAAACACGTAAACCTACTGAACCATTTCACCATTATCGTTATTCCCTTTTTTATATGGAACAACGCAATTGGATTGCAATACACAGGCTAATGTCAGATGTATATGGCATCATTAATGGGCTTAGACACATTGGCTGGTAAAAGGAGAAAATTGTTACGGATTGCAGAAAACGTAATAACTGAGCACTTAGGAATAAAATAGATAGATGTTATTGGGTATTTGCAACATTTCGTGGCAGAGAAGATTTGTTGAAGTAAAAATGTTGTAAGCAAAGAAAAATGTAGAATGATTTAAACAAAATAAAAGTTTTCCTAAATAAAACGCCCCATTTGGTTTTCTTGTATATTTTTCAATATGTGACATCGGTATCATAAGAAAATGCGTATTTTCTTTTTTATAGAGTTTTGGTGCGTTTTATTTGCGAAATCAGGTATACAGCGATGAAAAGAAAATTGGTGAAGTATTTTCCTTGATTATGTACACCGGGTGATTATAATATAAATATCTCTATTTGTAGCTGCCTCTAGCTTGAAGGAATAACCGGCATGAAACCAAAATCGGTACACTTACTATTCGAGAAGGGGGAAGAAGAATGGAACAATTAAAAAAAACTGCAATACTCACCGACAAATGGCGCTTTTGATGTAATGTGTAATACTGTGTACCGTGGAGTTGTCACAAACCTCAATGACTTTACCGCATATCACAACATGTGCGAAACATCACTCCTGACGGCTTCACACATTCTGCACTTGGGCGCGTCATGCACCACCTGGATTGTGTCCTCCAGCACAATGGCCATGTGGAACCTGAACTTGATAGCACTGTCATACGAAAGATTAACCACATTCACTGTGACATTTTTCAATAAATTAGGTGTGTCATCCGGTTTGACGTCTTAATTCTTTGTTCTTGTATTACACATTACATTTCACGTTCAGTAGCGCCATCTGTCGGTGATTACTGCAATTATTTTTTTATTGTTCCATTCTTCTTACCCCTTCTTGGATAATAAGTGTACCGATTTTGGTTTCATTCGGGTTATTTCTTCGAGCTACAGACAGCTCCAAATAGAGATACTTATATTATAACCACCTTGTATATTACTTAAATTCTTTCTGATAACATGTATTAGGTAAATCGCTTTTTTGTATGTAATATTGTAAGTTGTTTCTTTTTTTATGTATTAAAGAAATTGCGTAAATGTTGAACAAATTGATTGTGCATATGAAACAGGAAAAAAGGTGCCAAAAAGTCCTTGTAATTTTTTTTTCCTTTTCTTGCCAAGGTCACTTTCTCTATCTCTGCAACAACCTCCACCCCTATTAAAAAGATTTACCGAAAATGCTAATTTATAAAAATGGATTTTTCATGAGACCTGATTCAAAACTGCTGGTGTTTAGCTATAAATCATTCGCCAATCTTTCATTTTTTTTCTGCATTACTATTCACAACAATGATAAACGATGATCAAATGAAGAAGGCACAATTTACTTTAAGAAGTTACATTTATAAAAAGTTTTTTAATTGATGCATCTTGTAATAGATTCTGTATTTTTTTTATGTATTATTGTTCCATGACACGCAAAAAGTATCAATAAGTCGTCAATATTATGTTACTATTCAGAATTATAGCAATACAAGCATTTATAACTTATTATTTTATTTAATTTTCATGCTTGGAAGGCTCTATACATCAAACATAAGAAACGCACTAAGTGTCGTTAAATTTTCTGAAGAGTTCATCAAAGAAAATCTGCTTAATGTAGAATCAATGCTGAAATTTTTCTTGCTGAATCAGAAAAGTAATGACCAGAAAGGAATGAGAGAAACATCTAAACTCTTAAACCATTCCAACATTATTCTTATTATTTATCAGATCATTTTCATCTTTACATTATTATGTTACTATTTAGTTTCGTCAATATTATGTTACTAATCAGAATTATAACATAACAAACATTTATAACTCATTATTTTATTTAATTTTCATGCTTGGAATGCTCTATACATCAAACATAAGAAACGCACTAAGTGTCGTTAAATTTTCTGAAGAGTTCATCAAAGAAAATCTGCTTAATGTAGAATCAATGCTGAAATTTTACTTGCTGAATCAGAAAAGTAATGACCAGAAAGGAATGAGAGAAACATCTAAACTCTTAAACTATTCCAACATTATTCTTATTATTTATCAGATCATTTTCATCTAGACATTATTATGTTACTATTTAGATTTGTCAATATTATGTTACTAATCAGAATTATAACATAACAAACATTTATAACTCATTATTTTATTTATTTTTCATGCTTGGAATGCTCTATACATCAAACATAAGAAACGCACTAAGTCTCATTAAATTTTCTGAAGAGTTCATCAAAGACAATCTGCTTAATGTAGAATCAATGCTGAAATTTTACATGCTGAATCAGAAAAGTAATGACCAGAAAGGAATGAGAGAAACATCTAAACTCTTAAACTATTCCAACATTATTCTTATTATTTATCAGATCATTTTCATCTAGACATTATTATGTTACTATTTAGATTTGTCAATATTATGTTACTAATCAGAATTATAACATAACAAACATTTATAACTCATTATTTTATTTAATTTTCATGCTTGGAATGCTCTATACATCAAACATAAGAAACGCACTAAGTGTCGTTAAATTTTCTGAAGAGTTCATCAAAGAAAATCTGCTTAATGTAGAATCAATGCTGAAATTTTACTTGCTGAATCAGAAAAGTAATGACCAGAAAGGAATGAGAGAAACATCTAAACTCTTAAACCATTCCAACATTATTCTTATTATTTATCAGATCATTTTCATCTTGACATTATTATGTTACTATTTAGATTCGTCAATATTATGTTACTAATCAGAATTATAACATAACAAACATTTATAACTCATTATTTTATTTATTTTTCATGCTTGGAATGCTCTATACATCAAACATAAGAAACTCACTAAGTGTCATTAAATTTTCTGAAGAGTTCATCAAAGACAATCTGCTTAATGTAGAATCAATGCTGAATTTTTACATGCTGAATCAGAAAAGTAATGACCAGAAAGGAATGAGATAAACATCTAAACTCTTAAACTATTCCAACATTATTCTTATTATTTATCAGATCATTTTCATCTTTACATTATTATGTTACTATTTAGTTTCGTCAATATTATGTTACTAATCAGAATTATAACATAACAAACATTTATAACTCATTATTTTATTTAATTTTCATGCTTGGAATGCTCTATACATCAAACATAAGAAACGCACTAAGTGTCGTTAAATTTTCTGAAGAGTTCATCAAAGAAAATCTGCTGAATGTAGAATCAATGCTGAAATTTTACTTGCTGAATCAGAAAAGTAATGACCAGAAAGGACTGAGAGAAACATCTAAACTCTTAAAACATTCCAACATTATTCTTATTATTTATCAGATCATTTTCATCTAGACATTATTATGTTACTATTTAGATTTGTCAATATTATGTTACTAATCAGAATTATAACATAACAAACATTTATAACTCATTATTTTATTTAATTTTCATGCTTGGAATGCTCTATACATCAAACATAAGCAACGCACTAAGTGTCGTTAAATTTTCTGAAGAGTTCATCAAAGAAAATCTGCTTAATGTAGAATCAATGCTGAAATTTTACTTGCTGAATCAGAAAAGTAATGACCAGAAAGGAATGAGAGAAACATCTAAACTCTTAAACCATTCCAACATTATTCTTATTATTTATCAGATCATTTTCATCTTGACATTATTATGTTACTATTTAGATTCGTCAATATTATGTTACTAATCAGAATTATAACATAACAAACATTTATAACTCATTATTTTATTTATTTTTCATGCTTGGAATGCTCTATACATCAAACATAAGAAACGCACTAAGTGTCATTAAATTTTCTGAAGAGTTCATCAAAGACAATCTGCTTAATGTAGAATCAATGCTGAAATTTTACATGCTGAATCAGAAAAGTAATGACCAGAAAGGAATGAGAGAAACATCTAAACTCTTAAACTATTCCAACATTATTCTTATTATTTATCAGATCATTTTCATCTTTACATTATTATGTTACTATTTAGTTTCGTCAATATTATGTTACTAATCAGAATTATAACATAACAAACATTTATAACTCATTATTTTATTTATTTTTCATGCTTGGAATGCTCTATACATCAAACATAAGAAACGCACTAAGTGTCATTAAATTTTCTGAAGAGTTCATCAAAGACAATCTGCTTAATGTAGAATCAATGCTGAAATTTTACTTGCTGAATCAGAAAAGTAATGACCAGAAAGGAATGAGAGAAACATCTAAACTCTTAAACCATTCCAACATTATTCTTATTATTTATCAGATCATTTTCATCTTGACATTATTATGTTACTATTTAGATTCGTCAATATTATGTTACTAATCAGAATTATAACATAACAAACATTTATAACTCATTATTTTATTTATTTTTCATGCTTGGAATGCTCTATACATCAAACATAAGAAACTCACTAAGTGTCATTAAATTTTCTGAAGAGTTCATCAAAGACAATCTGCTTAATGTAGAATCAATGCTGAATTTTTACATGCTGAATCAGAAAAGTAATGACCAGAAAGGAATGAGATAAACATCTAAACTCTTAAACTATTCCAACATTATTCTTATTATTTATCAGATCATTTTCATCTTTACATTATTATGTTACTATTTAGTTTCGTCAATATTATGTTACTAATCAGAATTATAACATAACAAACATTTATAACTCATTATTTTATTTAATTTTCATGCTTGGAATGCTCTATACATCAAACATAAGAAACGCACTAAGTGTCGTTAAATTTTCTGAAGAGTTCATCAAAGAAAATCTGCTGAATGTAGAATCAATGCTGAAATTTTACTTGCTGAATCAGAAAAGTAATGACCAGAAAGGACTGAGAGAAACATCTAAACTCTTAAAACATTCCAACATTATTCTTATTATTTATCAGATCATTTTCATCTAGACATTATTATGTTACTATTTAGATTTGTCAATATTATGTTACTAATCAGAATTATAACATAACAAACATTTATAACTCATTATTTTATTTAATTTTCATGCTTGGAATGCTCTATACATCAAACATAAGCAACGCACTAAGTGTCGTTAAATTTTCTGAAGAGTTCATCAAAGAAAATCTGCTTAATGTAGAATCAATGCTGAAATTTTACTTGCTGAATCAGAAAAGTAATGACCAGAAAGGAATGAGAGAAACATCTAAACTCTTAAACCATTCCAACATTATTCTTATTATTTATCAGATCATTTTCATCTTGACATTATTATGTTACTATTTAGATTCGTCAATATTATGTTACTAATCAGAATTATAACATAACAAACATTTATAACTCATTATTTTATTTATTTTTCATGCTTGGAATGCTCTATACATCAAACATAAGAAACGCACTAAGTGTCATTAAATTTTCTGAAGAGTTCATCAAAGACAATCTGCTTAATGTAGAATCAATGCTGAAATTTTACATGCTGAATCAGAAAAGTAATGACCAGAAAGGAATGAGAGAAACATCTAAACTCTTAAACTATTCCAACATTATTCTTATTATTTATCAGATCATTTTCATCTTTACATTATTATGTTACTATTTAGTTTCGTCAATATTATGTTACTAATCAGAATTATAACATAACAAACATTTATAACTCATTATTTTATTTATTTTTCATGCTTGGAATGCTCTATACATCAAACATAAGAAACGCACTAAGTGTCATTAAATTTTCTGAAGAGTTCATCAAAGACAATCTGCTTAATGTAGAATCAATGCTGAAATTTTACATGCTGAATCAGAAAAGTAATGACCAGAAAGGAATGAGAGAAACATCTAAACTCTTAAACTATTCCAACATTATTCTTATTATTTATCAGATCATTTTCATCTAGACATTATTATGTTACTATTAAGATTCGTCAATATTATGTTACTAATCAGAATTATAACATAACAAACATTTATAACTCATTATTTTATTTTATTTTCATGCTTGGAATGCTCTATACATCAAACATAAGAAACGCACTAAGTGTCATTAAATTTTCTGAAGAGTTCATCAAAGACAATCTGCTTAATGTAGAATCAATGCTGAAATTTTACATGCTGATTCAGAAAAGTAATTACCAGAAAGGAATGAGAGAAACATCTAAACTCTTAAACCATTCCAACATTATTCTTATTATTTATCAGATCATTTTCATCTTTACATTATTATGTTATTATTTAGTTTCGTCAATATTATGTTACTTATCAGAATTATAACATAACAAACATTTATAACTCATTATTTTATTTAATTTTCATGCTTGGAATGCTCTATACATCAAACATAAGAAACGAACTAGCGTCGTTAAACTTTCTGAAGAGTTCATCAAAGGTAATCTGCTTAATGTAGAATCAATGCTGAAATTTTACATGCTGAATCAGAAAAGTAATGACCAGAAAGGAATGGGAGAAACATGTAATCTATTGAACCATTTCATCATTATCATTACTTTTTTATATATATGAGCAGTGAATGAAACAACGCAATACAGATCACGATAGATAAGTGTGAGTGCCAGATATACATGAAACATTTATTTCATTAATGGTTTTGGACACGCTGTCTGGTTAGAGGAGAAAATTGTTATGTATTGCAGAGAACGTACTAGTTGCCCGCTTAGGATTAAAATGGATACATAGATGTGTACATATGCAGCATGGGTGCAGGAAAAGATTGTTTACTGTATAAAATTTCATATTTGAATGTATAAAATGTCATATTTGAATGTATAAAATGTCATATTTGAATTTCTCTGATATTTTTTCATATGTTACTTACACATGAAAAAAACATGCTAATTTTTTTTTAACCTAATCCCTTCTTTTAAGGAAGTTTTCTACATTCTCAGTTTTTTTTAAGTCGATTTTTTTTTCAATTGTTTAAATCGATTTCTTATAGTTTCAAGAATATGCGGACGAAACAATGTTTCGGGGGAAAAGGTCTTTCTACCCTAAAAGTTCGTTAGAATGCGACAGTGTACAGAACTTGAAACCAGTTCATGACATCATGACTCACCACTGGCAGACAACATGTAGCTGGCCATAAAACATATACGACATGGAACTAGGAACGTAGTAAGGTTTAGTTTCAACTGACAATTTGCTCGAAAGTTCTCTCGGAGCAAATACAGAAAAGAATAACAAACTTTTAAATTCATTGATTTGGAAATTTGTTCCTAAACGTATTCATCGCGGCAAAGCTATTGTAAAGAAAGTTTATTATTATTATTGCTGTGTGTATATTCAACGATGTATTTTTGTACTATATTCCATATTATGAATACAAGATTGGTTTAAGACCCCTACTTTATAATATAAATAGTTTCTTTGTCTACCATGCAAAAAGTGTTCTGTAAAGCTTGAAGCACAATAAGAGATTCATCAGGGTCGATAATTTTGCTAACGATTTTATCAAAGGCAATCTGTTTAATGTAGAATCAATGTAAAAATCTTACAAACTGGTATAAAAGACTAAGTTAACAATAGAAAGAAATAGGGAAAACACGTAACCTGAGCCATTTTATTCTTATCACTGTTTTCTATTTATTTGACCACAGAATGGAATAACTCAATATTATCAAGATAGATGAATGCGAATTCAATATATTTAGAACATTTATTTCATTAATGGCTTTGGACAGATTGTCTGGTTAAAGGAGAAAATTGTTATGGATTGCAGAGAATATGATAGTTACCCACAAAAGAATAAAGTAGATATGCAGTTTGATAATAGAAAAGATTTGATATAAGAGTAAAACAAATTTTACTACAGCTTTTCATGGGCACAACTTCACATTTTTATTTTCATTATATACAGAGTTGACTCACTACCGCGTGTATATACTTTGAGGGGTGATAGAGCTCATTAACGCAAACATTTTTTGTAAAGGAAACCTGGTTCGCATTTCACTTATTCACTCATAAATACCATAAATACAGAGTGTCTAACTACAAGTCAAATCTGAGTTTTCGTTCACAACTTTAACAATAAGGAACTCA
Organism: Maratus michaelseni; assembly: GCA_963931845.1. Classification (NCBI taxonomy): domain Eukaryota; kingdom Metazoa; phylum Arthropoda; class Arachnida; order Araneae; family Salticidae; genus Maratus; species Maratus michaelseni. Next base: position 386,742,121 of record OZ007587.1, on the reverse strand, counting down.
TTTTACCAATATTTTCAACAGGCATACTTTGCTTTTTATGAAATATGACAACATCACAATAAATTCTGGAAAAGGCTACGATGTGCGTCCAAACAACTCTGACCTAGACACTTCGTAATTCGGAATGTAACTCACGGTACATATGGATCCCTCGCCTAATTACAGTGGCCTTCCTGTGATGTCTATCACATTTCACACAATGTAAAGTAAGTCTGTTTGAAAATCTATATTAGAAAGGGCAAACGTGTCCATGCGTAACGCTGACGTCATTTTGCAAATAGAAACTATATTTCTAAGAAGATTCTATATTTCTATATATTCTCTATGAAGACTATATTTCTAAAGTTCTTTAGGTACATTAATTTTTCTGTTTTAGTCTAGTTAAGAGTTTTAATAGTTTAGTAAATCTGTTCTGATTAATTAAAATATTTATCTGTTAACTCCATGCAATCATTTTTTATTTGTTCTAGAAAAATACAACCTCTGTTACTGTATTTCCATTTAGTAGGATATATAATAAAAACTATGCCCCTGCAGAAAGCACTACTAATCTTGAAAATTACACTTCTTAGATAACAAATCTAGTGCTAGTTTGATTTTGTTCATCACATGTTTAGAATTAGCTGAAGGCTTGTAAATTACTTTTGTAATTCTTTCCCCTCTTTTAATTTAATTATATATATAAAATAATAATAATAAAATAAAATAAAATAAAATAATATTCTTTTATTTCTTTTGTTTTTCTTGCGTTTTCTATTTTAGTTTTTAATTCTTTTATTTTATTTTAATTAGTTAATTTCTTTTATTTCCTTTTCCGTTTTCTTTTTTGTTATTTTTTCTGTCATTTTTGAAACACTTTCCCCATCTGCATGTTCTCCTCTGTGATTGCTGTTTACCTTTCAGTTAGCGTCACCTGCCGCACTCTTTGTAGACACTCCTGTCTGCCCTTCCTGTTCATTTGTGACCTTGTCCCCTTACGTACACGTGTTTACATTGGCTGATGACGGGCTGTTAAAATTTCCAGTCCGAAACGCGTCCTGTGTGTTCTTTTGCTTTTATGGTGATTCTTACAAAGTTTTATTATTTAATTGTGATTTATCGCCAGTTTTTGTTGGCGATGTTTCATCAACAAATGTATTCATTTGTATACAATTATTAAATATAAAAAATTGAATTTATTAAATGTGTAGCGGTCAATTGCTATGACTTTTTGTCACCCCTAATTACGAATAACAATCTTCGCCTTATTTAAACGCGTGATTTTGCTATTGCAATTCGTAATTAAGAGTGACAAAAAATCCTAGCAGTTGCCATATTAGTATATGTAATCTCTGTTAGATTTTTCTTTTTACTCTAAATGAAACTTCAATTGGCTGTATTTCATTTTAAAATTGAATTTTTTCATACTGTTGCCAATTTTTATTGCATATTGCAATTTCAAATATTTACTGTCGCAAAAGTAACTTCTAATAGCTGATCCAAGAAAACGATTATATGATCATGTAACATAGAAATATATGTGTTAGGTAATGCGGTCGTGCCTCAAACACCTAGTCTGCTGCCTCAAAAAAATTAATTCTAATGACATCTGGCGCCAATTTATTTTTCATCATAATTGAAAACGTTACACTTGGAATAAGAAATCATAATATCATTCTCGAAACCATTACCCATGCATTCAGAAAGCTTAACATATTATCTGGAAATGTTGCAAATAAATGCAAAAAACCTTAGTAACATTCTCGGAAAGGTCACACTTGCATTTAGAAATCATACTATAATATTTGTAAACGTTAAATATAAATTCAGAAATATTGGTAACAAATTCGAGTTCGACCAGAAGATTCCCAAATGTATTTTTGAAATATACAGAAACATTTCCAAAAAAATTTTGTTTCGAAATATACAGAAACATATCCGAAAACTTTCCCAAAATATCAAAAAACATTTCTCATATTTTTTTGCCACATTACACACTTTGTGGCCTCATTATTTACGCAGTTAAAAATTTGCAGCAAACTGTCCAGTCATTCGACCGTTTTTATTGAAAACGGTTACATAACCGTAACATAACATTTTTCTGGCCATTATTATTGCCTATATTATTGCCATTATTATTGCCTATATTGGAACTGGACAGTTTGCTGCAAATTTTTAACAGTTTAGAGTAACGTTTCTGAATATTTTTTTTACAGTGATGCTTACTTAAAATATCGATGTTTATACTTCTAATAAAGCTAATTTTCCACTGCTGTATTTGATGCCACATCTTTCTCTTTCACATATAAAAAATATGCATCGTAATAATCTGTCTTTGTATCTAATGCTAATGTTTAGTATTTTCTAATATTTGTAATATCAATATTTATATTTAATATTTGTATCTAATATTTGTATCTAGTATTTGTATCTAATATTTGTATCTAATATTTCTACTTGTATCTAATATTTGTTATATAATTTCTAATATCTTATACAAACATTTATAATTTAAATATCACTTATGATTCTTGCAATTTGTACTTCTGTTTCTCTAGCTTCTGTTTCATGTATTTTTGTAGTCTGTATTCTATGTATCCTCATGTAATTGTAAAAACTCATGCATTTGTAATAGTTGTAACTTATGTAACCATAACTATGGCTCAAATGGAAAATGTTATTGTAACTATTGATTGCAAATATCTGTAGCTTTACAATAAGTAAAATACTGGCAGTTTATCCCCTCCCCCATTCTCTTTTACACTCTCTAAGGTGTCGTTAACCGGCTCCCCGGGTGGATGCCTAATTGTCTCATTACCTATACAAATTTATTTCACAAAACAATATGTGAAAGTCACACTAAAAATCAATTTGGAACAGACACCTTTGATGTTCACAAAAAAATCATCTTTTATCCGTATAAATCTAAGATGACGAAAACGCCGTAATCATTTAATAGAATTTTTCATAAAAAATATAACATTCAAATAATTATTGTTCAAATGAGAGATCGAAAGAAAGCCCCCAACGGTACACATATCGTGAACAATACTTGAAATGCCAAACGCATTACTGCTGCGAATTCTCTTTGGTATTAAACGGAAATGTTCGATTCTCCTCCAACTTCTTTATATATATATATATATATATATATTATTCGCTTTTCTTTTGTGAAAAGCTAATGATGTTGTCCGAGGCATTAAGAAAGATGATCGAAATCTCATCTTCAAAGAGGAAGGGAGTGATGCATCCATATAAGGTGAAAAACGAAGCGTATTTTTCTTCTTCTCTGGCAGTAAATTTAAAATTACGACCAGCTGACGTGCCTGTTCTGTTTGAACACAATTCATTCATTTTGTTATAGTTTTGACCTCGATTTTAGAATCATAGGAATAATTTTTATGAAGTGAAAATTTGATTTTCTGTCTTCACGAATTTACCGTAAAACTTGATGTAAAGAGATAGTAAAAGAAATCTTCCAGTTTATTTTTGATGTAGGGGAAGGTGGCCTAAAATGATCCCCTTAAAGGAAAAAACTTGTGTAAAGTAACGTAACTGATTAAATAAAACATTGGCCCTTTGTTAGTATGTTTTACACTATTTTTTGCATTATAAACATATGTCAATAATATTTTTAACCAAAATTGAGTAATGAAAAAAATAGATTTTTTAAAAAGTGTCCAAAGGATCATTTTACCCCTCACTGAAGGGCAAAATGATCCTTCATTTAAAAATAATTGTAAATTGTTTTTTATCAGCAAAATAAAGGATAGAAAAGTAATTATGACAATACATAAGTGTAATTCACAGCTGAAATCGTACTCTATTAAGTAAACCAAGTCATATTTCTTTACATGAGAGACTGTATATCTAAATAAATATGAAAGTTAGTGCTTACCTTATAACAGCTGTTATAAAAACCAAAATTTTCAAAGAATTCTATTCAGACGCGTAATACTACAATCGCTTGAATACCGCCATTGCTTCTTCTTCACTTATCACAACTAGTTTATGTGTTATCCTGTAGATAGCGCGACCTGTAGGGAAGAAAACATATGTGGATCGTTTTGCCCGTTAGGATCATTTTGGGCCATCTTCCCCTAATGAGGTATTATTAGTAAATACAGACCATTATTTTATAATGTTTCACTAGTAATTTTTCAATGAAAACTTCATCGCAAATTCTTAGTTAAAACCCTCTTACTGACACGCCCGTGTTAATACGTTCACTAAGCTCGAGGTTTCACCGCAATACAAGCATTATTTAAATCAATATATTTCTACGGATATAATGCACTTTTAATATATTGAGTGATGATTGATAATCTCAAGGATTACATTCATATATATAATTAAGTTTTTTTTTTATATAATTTTGGAGTAATCATCTTTTTTTTTAGCATTTAAATTCAAATACGGAGAAAACAACGTTACAATTTTGCCCTTTTGCTGGGATATAATGCACTTTTAATATATTGAGTAATGATTGATACTCTCAAGGATTACATTCATATATATAATTGTTGTTGTTTTTTTATATAATTTTGGAATAATCATCTTTTTTTAGCATTTAAAAACAAATACAGAGAAAACAAGATTACAATTTTGCCCTTTTGCTGGAGAGTCAGAGGGTTGTTGTTGTTGTTGGCGTGTCAGAGAAAGTGCCAAAGCACTTCTCTGAAAGAAGGGGTGCCAGAGCCTCAAGAGAGGTTGGACTTCTAGAGCTGGTCTTCTAATTTTGAACCAATTCCAGATGAGAGACCTGCACCTGGATTGGCACCCCGGAGGTAACGCTTATACTAAAGTTGGAGGACATTGGAGCCACGAATAGATTTTACGTGCACCAGCTGAGTCAGAGGGTTAAAAATGTAAAGAAAATGTCACCTCTTTGTAAATCAACCTCTAATTTCCTTTATCTATCCAAAGTTATTTCACTAAACAACATGTTAAAGTCACATTAAAATAAAGAATTTATTGGTAAAATTCCATTTATACAGAACATCTTTAAATTTAAAAAAGTCCTTCCTGTCGTTACTATTTCTTGGTTTTAAGATTTTAGCTAATTTTTTTCGAAAACAAGAAGCTAAAATGCTAGGAACCCGATTATAGAAAATTCATTCGAGTTTTTTTCAACACTGAATTTAAATGAGAATTTCGTCAATTATATAGACTTATTTTTATTCACCGAATTTGGCGATATTTTGCCAAGTACCGGCACGCTTGGCGAAAAATTGACGCTAGAGGATATGAATATATGGTTTTAAGCGTATAAGAGTTGGAACAATGATTACAACAACGAAAGAAAGTTTTCGATAAACCACGCTCACTAATAAATGAACCCGTTTACAGAGGAATCCTTTACTTTTAATGTCTTGTTTCAAAATATCAGCTACCCTAGAGTTTCAAACTGCTATATCTCAGCTATTGTTTAAGATAGAGATGAAACAAAAAATGCTCCGGGATCCTTAAATTATATCCCAGAACTTAAACTTTTACGATTTCTACTTTTAAAAAACTTTCTTATTTTTACTTTTATCGCATTTTTACTTTTTTGTATATTTTTTTGAATTTGAAATCTATAAGGAGCCGCCATTTTTAAACAGCATAACGGATGAAGCTGGCCAACGATCTCGGTCGAGATGTTGGTAAGTCTTTGTACAAGCTCAGTCGCCTCCAAATCGGCTTCTAAAAAAATCCCTGACGGCTCGGCCTACAGGCACAGGTAGATTTCGAAGACGTAGACCGGGAGGCGCCTGTTTATTGGGAATTGCAAGAGAAATGACATTTTTGCCATGATGCGACAGTTGGGACCGCCCACTTCGAACACTACCTGTGTCTGTAGGCAAAGCCGGCAGGGATTTTTTTTTTGCGGTATAAGGATTGGTCCTATAAACAACTTGTCAATATAAAAGTTGTAGATAATATTAAGAGGATGTATAATAAATTTAAGCGGATTCGATATCTTGTGAATTCACAAAGTTATGAATTTTTTTCTTCTTAAACCCGTTTTTTTCCCCCACCTCGAGGTCATTTTTAATGATATCAAAAATCTGTCACACATAAATGTTCGGCCCTTTTCCTAGAAGTAATAATAACTTTAAACGTATTGATACTTATCATAATTAAGAAATTAAGGGTTTTTTTCTGTTTTTACAAAAAGCCCTACCCTTCCCTTCCCCCTTGGTTCGAATTTGCCCATTAACGAACTTGACCGATTTTATGCCCTTTGATTTTATATATCAGTTTGGAAAAGATTTGTGCAGAATTATTGAAGTTATCATGTCCATAAAAAAGTGATGTAGATAGATAGATAGATAGATAAAGTTTTGAACTGGGGTGGTTTTGGGTTCTGGGAGTCATGATCGGCGTAGATCTGGAAAAAATTTCCAGATTCCAACATAGGGGAGAATGTAATCGGTAGTATTTCTTACGAAATCTACCTAAAATGGTTACTGTCGCGTGACAAAAATCAGATATAATATATAAATAAATCAACATTTGAGCGAAGGGTGGTTTTGGAGTCAGGGGGTTATGATCGGTGAAAATATACCGAAAGTTTACCGAATTGATTTTCTCCGGACTACTGTAATAGGTAGTTTTTACTTTTTGTAATGGCAAATGTATCTTTATGTGTATAAAAGTGGAAAGAAAAAAAATTCAAGAAACTTTTGACAGAAATTTTCAAAAATAATTTTTAAATAATTATAGTTTAATAAGAAGCTCGAAACAATAAAAATGAAAATACAGTTCCACACATCTCTTCAATAATGCCATAAATGCTAAACGAATTACTATCGTAAATCTTCCCTGATATTAAACAGAAATTTTTTGGTTCTGCTTATTTTCGCTTCTTCTCTTTTCAAGTCATTAATGTTCTCCGATTCTTTCAGAAAGATGATTGAAACCTCATCACCAAAGAGGAAAGAACGCTTCATCCATATACAGAGGTTAAAAGCGGGGAGCATTTTTTTTATGTCAGACAAATAATATAAATTAACAGTTTTCTGACGTACTAGCTCCATGTGGTCATGGGCCATTCATTTTGTCATAATTTTGACCTTGATTTTAATGTCATAGAAAAAAATTCCAGTAAAAAGAAAATTTGGTTTTCTGTTTCCATCACATTTTCACAAGACTCAACATGAAAAAAAAAAAGGAATTTTTCAGTGTAGTTTTAATATATTACATTAAAATTTGTAAGCTTAAATACTTTTATTTGCTTGTGTTTTCTGATTAGCAGCCGAATAAGTTAGTATTGTATTTTATATAGAGATCGACCGAAACAGGTTTTTAAGACCGAAACTGAAACGGAATTTCAGTGATCTTCCCACTTTCGGCCGAAACCAAAAGTGTTAAAAAAATTTTTTTTAACTGATTAATACATACATAACTGCATATAATTATTAATTAATTAATTAATTAATGACAAATAATTAATAATTACTTAATAATAACTAATTACGTTACTAATTAATTTCTTAATTATACGCGCATTGAACCCCATTTCTAAGAAACAAACGTACATATACAGGGTGTCCCAGGATTATTGGGACAAACTTTAATGGGAGGTAGGGGACATCACAAGGATTCAGATTTGCATAGCAACCCATGGACGGAAACGTCATGGGAAAGTAGCATGGCAGGTACAAGAAACGAAGAAACACAAGACTGAGATCATCTGAAATAATTTATTGTTCAAAGATATTACATGTGCTGTGGTAGATGATATGTGAAAATGTCACAAAAGATGTTCAAAGTTTCCACCATTGCTAGCGATGCATGCTTTACACCGTCGGACCATGGATTGGCGGACTCCCTCAAATACACCTGGATTTTGTTGGATATCCGCAGCACTACAGACGAGTCTTGCAACCAGATTCATATCGGAATCCACAGGCGTTGCGTACATAGCACTTCTCAGTGCACCCCAAAGAAAAAAATCTATGCTGCTTAAATCAGGAGAGCGTGGCGGCCAAGGAACCGGTCCACCACGGCCAATCCATCGGTGACCAAACACCTGATTCAAATGTTCACGAACACATCTGCCATAATGGGGAGGTGCCTCATCATGTTGAAACCACATATAGCGTCTGACATGCTGTGGCATAGTGCCAAGTAAGCTTGGTAGCACCTCTTACAAAAATATGCGATAATCTGCCGATGCTAATCCTCCAATGCTCTTGTGAACAGCACCACCTAAGGGAGAACAAAGCCGTTTCCGACCATGGGTTCCTATGCAAATCTGAATCCTTGTGATGTCTCCTGCCTCCCCTTAAAGTTTGTCCCAATAATCCTGGGACACCCTGTATATGTGTGTGTATAGGTTTCAAACAAAAAGAAAACATAAATAATACAATTTTTATATTTCATTATTTTATACAACCAATAATTATAGGCATTTATCAATAATTAATTAACAATGCAGTTAAATAATGTAAAACACATTCAATAATGAATATTTAATTTTTAGTCATATGTGCATTGTTTGTTTTAAAATTTTGACTCGCATCACGAATCAGTCATTTTATCGCATAATAATAAACAGTGGGGTTCACAGCAATAAACAGTGTCTCATTTGAGCCCATACAACTCATATCAATAAGTACAGGTGAAAATTTCAGAAAGAAGGAATGAAATATTGAAATACAAATGTTTCGGTCGAGTTTCGTTTCAAGCCAAAATTTTGGCAGCAGTTTCGCCGAAAACGAATATTCGGCGAAACTCCGATTTTGCTCCGAAACCGAAACCGAAATTTCGGTCGATCTCTAATTTTATACGAATCAATAAAAACGTATATAATATGATAAATAATACCAAAACGAATTGCTATCACGAATCCTCTTAAATATTAAACCGAAAATTCCGGTACTCCTCTAACTCCTTTTCTTACATGCTCTGTCTTCTTTTGTGCAAAGCTAATGATGTTCTCCGAATCTTTCAAAAAGGAGATTGAGAAATGTCATCTTCAAAGAGCAAGAGAGTGATGCTGCATTCGTATAAAGAGGAAAACGGAGCGTAATTTTTTTTTTCGCCTTTGACAGAAATTTTTAAATTACGACCTGCTCTGTTTGGTCACAATTCTTTCATTTTGTCATAGTTTTCATCTCGATTCTAGAAACATAGGAACAATACTTTTTATGATTTTTTTTTTTAATTATTAAACTGTAAAAATTGGCCTGAAGAGATAGTATAAGAAATTTTCTAGTGTATTTTTGAAATACTGATTTACTATTTGTAAAGTACTGCAAATCTTTATGCACTTTTCAGAACACTTTTTAGAACACTTATTTTGTCAGCTTTTTTAGAACAGTTTGAAGTGCACTTTTTGGAACAGTTTCTAGAATACTTCTGAGAACACTTCTTTTGTTCAGCACACTTCTTAGCACACTTTTTGTAAACGATGATTTCACAAATGTGCACAAATGTGCTCCCAATCCATTCTCAAATATGTTCCCAAGTTTAGATTTAACAGATATCCTGAGCAGAACACTTTCGGTACACTTTCAGAACACATTCTTTATAGCGGAGCATATTCGGAACACATTCAGAACACATTAAGATAACCAGAACACTTTTTTGCATCAAGGTGTTCCAAATGTGTTCTCAATGTGTGCTGGGAATTTTCAGTGAGGACATTATTTTCGAATTTTTCATTACTGATTGTTCACTGAAAACATAACCGTTTCACCGCAAATTCTTAGTAAAGAAAAATTTTAAATGTCACCTCTTTGTAAATTAACCTCTAATTTGGTCTACCTACCTAAAGTTAATTCAAAAAACATGTTAATGTCACATTAAAATTAGGAATTTATTGGTAAAATGCCATTCACAAAGAGCATCTTTGACGTTTTAAAAAATGCACCTTTTATGTGTATCAATGCAAGAAGAAAAGAAAATTCAAAAACCTTTTATTAGAAATTTTCAAAAATTATTTTCAAATAATTATAGTTTAATAAGGAACTCGAAAAAATAAAAATAAAAATACACAGGTACAGGTACAGGTACACATATCAATAAAGCTGTAAATGATAATCAAATTACTGTTGTGAATGTTCCTCGAAATTAAACGGGAAATTCCGATGCTGCATTAATTTATTTTATTTTATTATATTTCCGCTCCTTTCTTCAGCAAATCCAATAATGTTCTACATCGCTTTAAGAAAGACGATTGAAATTTCATCATCATAGAGGTAAGATCGCTACATCCATATATACAGGTAAAAAATGGAGCACATTTATCTTTATCTCTTAGTTTTTTTAAATGTAAATTCACGACCAGATGACATGCCAGCTCCATGTGGTCATGATTCATTCATTTTGTTAAATTTTGACATTGATTTTTATATCATAAAAAAAATCCTGTAAAAAGAAACTTTGATTTTCTGTTTTCATCTTTTTTTTTTTTTTTTAATAATATAAGGATTTTTCAATATATGTTTTATTTAATTACATTAAAGTTTGTAAACTCAAACACTATTCTTTTCTTGTATTACTTACCCATCATACGTAGTATACGGTAAGTTTGATAATCGTTCTAAAAATTGAAAAAAAAATTGATGGATTTACACGTTTCAGCACTGGAAATTACGATAAACATATTTTTAGAAAAATAAATGTCGTCCGTCTGTCTGTGTGTATGTGTCTGTGCCTGTAAACGCTCTATCTTCCGAACAAATTGAGATAGAGACTTGAAATTTCATATGTACTTAGTATGTAATAATGAGAAGAAACCTATTCAATTTCAATAACCTCGATTATCCCGAGAAATTTTTTTTTGGACTCTCGAAAAATTCGTTCTAATAAAAGGTATAAAAAATTTTCGAAATTGTTTATTTTAAGGAGTGAACATAAAAAACAATAAAAAAAAACATAAATTTTGCATTAAGAAGGAAGTCGATCGGGTAATGAGTTGCCGATATATTTGTAATCCTATTTTCCACACGCTTCAATTTTTCATGACTCTGTATTTCATTCAAATTTCGATTCAAAGATATATTTTAATTAGAAATGAGACGCTTAATCCGACGCAGTAAACCGTTAGTTAATAGGATTATCAATTTTGGAGTTATAAGGATGTTTATTTTACGCAATTCAGCATTTTAAGTTTATGACGTCATCAAGACTCGATTCTATTCGAATTGCAATGCATTTTATAAATAGTTTACACATGTTTTATTTTCATATTTTATATTATGCATATCCATGATGGGTAAGTATCACGGTGGCCCCCAACGACTAGTTTTTATTGATAGCAGTTCCATAAAAAAGTAATCTGAAATTTTCACTAATCTTAATAAGTTAACATTGTATTTTATACATAACAATACAAATGTATATGTATGATAAAGAGTATTAAAACGAATTTCTGTCGCGATGACTCTCTTAAATATTAAAAGGAAAATTCCGATTCACCTCTAACTTCTTTTCTTATATATTCGCTTTTCTTTAATGAAAAGCTAATGATGTTTTCCGAGGCATTAAGAAAAATGATTGAAATCTCATCTCCAAAGAGGAGGGAAACGATGCATTTATTATAAGGTGAAAAACGAAGCGTATTTTTCTTTTCCTCTGACTGTAAATTTAAAATTACAACCAGCCCACACGTGCCTGCTCTGTTCGATCAAAATTCATTCTCTTTGTCACAATGTTGACCTCGATTTTAAAATCATAGGAAAAAAATATAATAGGAAAATTTGATTTTCTGTTTCCATCATTTTGTTTTTTGATATATTACATTATAATTTGTAAACTCAAACACTCTTTATGTGTTTTATTAGTGGCAGTTCAATGAACAAGTGCGGAAATTTTCATTAATCTTTATATATTAGTATTGTATTTTATACGTATCCATACAAATGTACATCTATGATAAACAATACCAGAACGAACCGCTATCGCGAATCCACCTAAATATTAAACGGAAAATCTTGGTACTCCTCTAACTCATTTTTATTATATGCTAGCTTTTCTTTTGTGCAAAGCTAATGATTTTCTCCGAGGCTTTGCAGAAAGATGATTGAGATCTTATCTGCAAAGAGTTGGAAAGCTACATTCGTATAAAATGGAAAACGGAACGTATTTTTTGTTGCCGCTGACAGAAATTTAAATTCACGACATTCGTTTACTTGTCTAAAAAGGTGGATTAAACTTTGTGCCGTTATATTAAAAATAAATGAACAACGTGAAATAGCACAAATTAAAAATATATAAATTGGGAAACAGCTGTTTCTTCTTGGCGCGTGCGAAAGACGCAGGCATATTTTACATGGCTTAAACTTTTAAATCGGTTTTAATTTTTTGAATTGGCACAGATGATTTAGCTTTAGGGGCTCTGAAACAGCTGTTTGCCAATTTATATATTTTTAATTTGTGCTATTTCACGTTGTTTATTTATTTTTAAGCTTTTACTTGGTCACAATCTTCTAATATTCTTGTAGTCTTGAACTCAATTTTAGGATCATAGGGAACAAAGTGTTATAAAAGAAAATTTGATTTTTCTGTTTCCAACATTTTTTTTTCCTCAAAACTCGACATGATGAGATAATATAAGGAATTTTCCAGTATATTTTTGATATATTACATTAAAATTTGTAAAGTCAAACACTGTTATATTTTTTCTGTTTTTTTAGTAGCAGTTCAATAAATAAATAATATGAAATTTTCTTTAATCTCAATAAGTTAATATGGAATTTCATACGTATTAATACAAATGTACTTATATGATAAACAATACAAAAACGAATTGATATCACGAATCCTCCTAAATATTAAACGAAAAACCCCGAAACTCCTCTAACTTCTTTCCTTTTCTGCTCGCTCTTCTTTTGTGCAAAGCTAATGATGTTTTCCGAGGTTTTGCAGAAAGATGATTGAGATCTTATCGGCAAAGAGGAGGAGAGTGATACTGCATTCATATAAAATGGAAAATAGAACATATATTTCTTTGGATCTGACAGAAAATTTAAAATTGCAAACATTTGGCGTCCCCCCCCCCCTCGACTTGGTCACAATCCGCTGATATTGTTATAGTCTTGAACTCGATTTTAGAATCATAAGGGAAAAAAGTTATAAAAAAAAAAATTGATTTTCTGGTTCCATCATTTTTCTTAACGAAACTTGACATGAAGAGATAATATAAGGAATTTTTTAGTATATTTTTTATATATTACAGTAAAATTGGTAAACTTAAACACTCTTCATGTGTTTTTAATAGCAGTTCAATAAACAAATAATCTGAAATTTCCATTAATCTTAATAAGTTAGTATTGTATTTTATTTCGTATCAATGCAAATGTAATATTATATTAAAAACAATACCAAAACTATTTGCTGCCGGGAATCCTCCTAAATATTAAACGGAAAATCCCGGTACTCTACTGACTTCTTGTCTTACATGCTCTCTCTTTTTTTGTGCAAAACTAATGATGTTCTCCATGGCTTTCAGAAAGATGATTGAAATCTCATGTTAAAAGAAGAAGAGAGTGATGCTACATTTGTATAAAGTGCAAAACGGAACGCATTTTTCTTCGCCTCTGGCAGAAAATTTAAAATCACGACCAGCTGACGTGCCTCCTCTACTTGGTCACCATCCTCTGATATTGTTATATAATCTTGAACTCAATTTTAGGATCATGGGCGAAAAAATTATTTAAAATTTTTTTCTGTTTCTGTTTCTGTCACTTTTTCGCAAAACTCGACATCAAGAGGTAATATAAGATTTTTTATCAGCATATTTTCGATACATTACATTAAAATTTAGAAACTGAAATAATCATCTTTTCTTTGCTTTTATTAGTAGCAGTTCAATAAACAAGTAATCTGAAATTTTCATTTATCTTAATAAGTTAGTATTGTATTTGATACGTATCTACACAAATGTACATATATTATGATAAACAATACCAAAACGATCTGCTATCGCGAATCCACCTAAATATTAAACAGAAAATCTCAGTACTAACTCTTTTTCTTATATGCTAGCTCTTCTTTTGTGCAAAGCTAATGATGTTATCCGAGTCTTTGCAGAAAGATGAATGGGATCTCATCTTCAAAGAGGAGGAGAGTGATCCTGCATTCGTATAAAGTGAAAAACAAAACGTATTTTTCTTCGCCTCTGACAGAAAATTTAAAATCACAACCAGCTGACGTTCCCTCTCAAACTTGGTCACAATCTACTGATATTGTTATAGCCTTGAACTCGATTTTAGAATCATAGGGGAAAAAAGTTATAAAAAGAAAATTTTATTTTCTGTTTTATCATTTTGTTTCACAAAACTCGACATGAAGAGATTAAATAAGGAATTTTTCCGTATATTTTTGATATATTACATTAAAATTTCTAAAGTCAAACACTGTTCTTTTCTTATGTTTTATTATTATTTTAGCAGTTCAATAAATAAATAGTTTGAAATTTTTATTAATCTCAATAAGTTAATATTGTTTTTTATACGTATTGATAAAAATATACTTATATGATAAACAATACCAAAACGAATTGCTATCACGAATCCTCCTAAATATTAAACGGAAAATCCCGGTCCCCTCTAACTGCTTTTCTTATATGCTCGCTCTTCTTTTGTGCAAAGCTAATGATGTACTCCAAGGCTTTCCAGAAAGATGATTGAGATCTTATCTTCAAAGAGGAGGAAAGCTGCATTCGTATAAAGTGGAAAACGGAACGTATTTTTCGTCGCCTCTTACAGAAATTTAAATTCACGTCCAGCTTTTACTTGGTCACAATCTTCTAATGTCCTTGTAGTCTTGAATTCGGCTTTAGGATCATAGGGAAAAAATGTTATAAAAGAAAATTTGATTTTCTGTTTCCAACATTTTTTTTACGAAACTCGACATAAAGAGATAATATAAGGAATTTTTCGGTATATTTTAGATATATTACTTAAAATTTGTAAACTCAAACACTGTTATTTTCTTGTGTTTTTTTAGTAGCAGTTCAATAAACAAGTAATCTGAAATTTTCTTTAATCTCAATAAGTTAATAATTGTATTTTATACTTATTAATACAAATGTACTTATATGATAAACAATACCAAAACAAATTGATATCGCGAATCCTCTTAATATTAAACGGAAAATCCCGGTACTCCTCTAACTGCTTTTCTTATAGGCTCGCTCTCTTTTTGTGCAAAGCTGATAATATTCTCTGAGGCTTTGCAAAAAGATGATTGAGATCACATCTTCAAAGAGGAGGAAAGTGGTACTGCACTATTGTTTTTAAAATGGAAAACAGAACGTATATTTCTTCGGCTCCAAGAGAAAATTTAAACTCACAACCATCTGAGGTTCCCTCTCGACTTAGTCACAATCCACTGATATTGTTATAGTCTTGAACTCGGTTTTGGGATCATAGGGAAAAAAAGTTATACAAAAAATTTTGATTTTCTGTTTCCATCAGTTTTTTTTTCACAAAATTCGACATGAAAAGATAATATAAGGAATTTTTCAGTATATATTTTATATATTATATTATAGTTTTCTTATGGCATTTGTTTTATTTTTATTTTATTTACAGAACTTGCAACTTTACTCCATTATAAAAACATATGATTAATCTCAAGTGGAATAATTATACATTTTCAAAAAGTCGAATTTGTCAATTACCGTTTCAAGTAAAAAACCAGCGTATTTTGAAAATTTCTCAACAGAAAGTGATTACTTCAATTGAATTACTAATATTTTATAGATGTCTCCAGAACCCTTAAAAATAGCAGAAAAATAAAATTAGCGAAAAATATACGTCACAGTGTTAATAAAAATATATTTATTGAAATGGTGCGTTTACGCACCTTTGGCCGAAAATGGGTTAATCTCAATAAGTTAGTAGTGCATTTTATACTTATTGATACAAATATACTTATATGATAAACAATATCAAAACGAATTGATATCACGAATCTTCCGAAATATTAAACGAAAAACCCCGGTACTTTTCTAATTTCTTTTCTTATATGCTCGCTCTTCTTTTGTGCAACCCTAATAATATTATCCGAGGCTTTGCAGAAAGATGATTGAGATCTCATCTTCAAAGAGGAGGAGAGTGATACTGCATTCGTATAAAATGGAAAACAGAACGTATATTTCTTTGGTTCTTACAGAAAATTTAAAATCACAAACAGCTGACGTTTCGCCCCTCCCTCCGTCGATTTGGTCACAATCCTCTGATATAAAGTCTTGAACTCGATTTTAGAATCATTGGGGCACAAAACTCGACATAAAGAGATAATATAAGGGATATTTTAGTATATTTTTTATATGTTACATTATAATTTGTAAACTCAAACACTCTTCATGTGTTTTATTAGTAGCAGTTCAAAAAACAAATAATCTGAAATTTCCATTAATCTTAATAAGTTAGTATTGTATTTTATTACGTATTGTAACGTCGTGACTTAATTGACTTGATTCAGGATGGTTTTTTAAGATTTTTTTATTACCATTACAGCTATGGGACACAGCACAGTCTAAAACAATTAGAAGAAAGAAAATCTTGAAGAAAGTTACAAATAGACTAATTTAAATTAGTCTGTCGGCAGATTGATATTCTACCCGTGTGTTCGGCCTCGCTAATGTTATAGTATAGTTCGTAGCGCTTCGGAGACAGCTTATTTCGCCCGTAACTACTCCACATCACCTAAGTAATGTTCGGGATTTCTGCTCGCTTCGCTAGCGGTAGGGGAAGATCAGACGTCCATCTAGCTCTCTCTCTTAGTTTCAAGTCCTCTTTCAGCCTCTCTTTAACGGTGTATATCTCCAGACTTTTTCTATCGTTGCTTTATTCTTGTTAAAACACGAAAGTTTCCGCTTTAAATTGCTCATTTCTTCCCGAAATACAGAAAATTCAGCAATATAACATGAAAAAATACCTCATACTCTCCAATCTAAATCTGCATTTTTTGTCAAATTGCAGGGATATTCCGGCAACTGTGCCGCGTGTTACCTCTTCATATTAATAACCGAATTTTTACGTATGTTATTTTTCCCTTTCAAACACGAAAAATTCGCAAACCGAAGTTCAAAATTTCAAGAAATTCTCTTGTGGGAAAAAAAAAAAAAAAAAAAAGTTCTCTTGCTTTAACCAATTTTTGATGAAATTTATTTACGACTCCAGTGCATAAGAAATTATTTAATATATTTTTGATATTCTGATTTGAACTTTGTCAACACACACACACACACACAAAAAAAAAAAAAACTTTCTTTTTTCTCTTCTTTTGTTAGTAACAGTTCAATAAATATGTAATCTGAAATTTCCATTAATCTTAACAAAATAGTATCAGATATTTTGGGCTTATCAATACAACAGTACATATATCATAAATAAAACTGGAAATGACAGACGAATAGCTGTCGCGAATGCTCCCACATACTAAGCGAAAAATTCCGGTTCTCCTCCGACATTTCTTTTTATATTCTCTCTCCTATTTTGTGGAAAGCTAATGATATTCTCTGAAGCTTTTAGAAAGATGATTGAAATCTCGACTTCAAAGAGGAGGGGGGGGGGGATGCTTCAAATATAAGGTGAAAAACGGAGCGTATTTTTTCTTCGCCTCTGACAGTAAATTTAAAATCCCGACCAGCTGATAGGCCAGCTTTATCTGATCACAATCCATTCATTTTGTCATGGTTTTGACCTGCATTTTAGAATATAGAAAAAATTCTTATAAAAAGAAAATTTGAGTTTTGGTTTCCGTCATTAAATAGCAAAAACTCACGTGAAGAATCATGTATTGTCAGTTCGTTTTATATATACCGGGTGTCCCAAAAATGACTGATGGATTTTAAAATTCAATAACTTGCAAACGGTGACAGATATTTAAAAAATTCTTTCAGGAAGGTTATGTATGATGCCAGGAGTTTTTTCACTGTGATTCTTGAGTTCGAATTTCAAACAATAGATGGCGCTCAGTCAAGGCCGAAACTCACGCCACTCAGCATTGGTGCACCGCCCCCTGAATACTAGGCCTGGCCTGCGCGCTGATAAAAATGGCGGCTGTCGCAGGCGGAATTTTTTTCAGCATTTGAACTGTTCCTCGAACTTCAACACCAACACTTTCTAAAAGTTTTCTTCGAATAGTATTTCTGAGAACAAATAAGTCAAGTATTCAGGGGGTGGTGCATCAATGCTGAGTGGCGTCAGTTTACGCCTCGACTGAGCGCCAATCGCTGTTAGCGCCATCTATTGTTTGAAATTTGAACTAAAATCAAGAATCACAGAAAGAAAACTCCTGACATCATACATAACCCTCCTGCAAGAATTTTTTAAATATCTGTCACCGTTTGCAAGTTATTGAATTTTAAAATCCATCAGTCATTTTTGGGACACCCGGTATATATATATGTTTTATTGAGCTTGCCTTAATGCCATCAGTTTTTCAAATAGTATAAATAGTCTTATTTTCGCTCTATTTATTTTTTCATCAAAATGGCGAATATTACTACTTCAAAAAAGTGGTGGCTATCAAACAATCTGAATAAAAAAAATAATTAATGGAATGGCAGCACAGGCAGAGATAGCATAAAAAAATTTTCGATATATTTTCGGTATTGTACAATTTTTAAAAAACAAAAAAAGTCTTTATGTTTTACTGTTTTATTAGTAGAGGAACTTCGGGTATTATGGAATACTCGGATAATATGGAATACCAAGGTTTCTGTTCGGTTAAGTGCTGCCACTAAACTGTAGCATCATAAACTACTTAAGAACGTTTTCAGAATGCCCCCCCCCCCCGGAACGCGCAGTTTGTCGGTCGGCTTAAGGGCGCGTTGTGTGAATAAATATTTGTTTATCGTCTTTGGAAAATTTCAGGAGATAATTTTTCAATATTTTATGTTCATTATTAGAAGTAATATTTTTACGTTGAAATTAAGCATAATATACACCGAAATACTAACAGTTTATGATGTAATACTCGTTTTTTAGCTCGCGATTCACACCCATAAACATAGAGTAATTCTTTTTCTCAAACCGGTGCGGTAGCGGTGGTATCTGGTTACATGGAATAGCAATATCTCATATTACTCCATGATTATGGTGGCTCAAAGACAAATCTTTCTATTTGTGATTTCTGCAAATGTGAAGTATGAACTGGAGTATATTGGCTGACTACCTAGACATTATATTTTGATCATGCTCTCTTGGTAGCATTAAATCTGTTTTTTGCCAAATTTTGTTCGCTTTCTTCATTTTTAACCCCGTATTCCACATTCCCCGACTATCTCACAATACCCTCAAAATACGCATACTCCATGCATTAGTTCTTGAGATATAGTTATCATGATAATAATGAAAAAGGTAGCATAGCAGCGCCACCTTTTGGGGTTGTTGCACCAAAACCTAATCAACAACAACTTATGTCAACATCTAACTGAATCTGAAGTTTGATGAAAGTCCGTGCATTAGTTCCTGTGATATGGTTATCGTGAAAATCAGGAAAAAAGGAGCATAGCAGCGCCACCTGTTCGGATATGTAAACCAAAACGTAATCAGCGTCTATTTATGTCAAGGTCTAACTGAATCAAAAGTTTGATGAAATTTTGTGCATTTAGTTCTTGAGATATAGCTATCGTGGAAATCATGTAAAAAGTAGCACAGCAGCGCCACCTGTTTTGATGTGTACACCAAAACGTAATCATCGTCTGTTTATGTCAAGGTCTAATTGAATCTGAAGCTTGATGAAAAAAAGTGTGTTAGTTCTCGAGATAGAGCTATTTTGGAAATTGGGAAAAATGCAGCATGGCAGCGCTACCTGTCGAGATATCTACACCACAACGTAGTCAGAATCTATTTATGTCAAGGTCTAACTGAATCTGAAGTTTGATGAAAATGAGTGCATTAGTTTTTTTCTATTGCGGAAATCGCGAAAAATGCAGCATAGCGGGGATTAACAAACTTCCATAGTTTTTTTTTTTTTTTATTACAGTTAATTAGTAAAAAAAGTATGTTAAGCAATAAAATAAATTAAGAAAACAGTTTGAAATATGCGAGTAAAATACATTAAAAACACAATAATAAATTTTTACACTGTATGATACTAAATTTATGCTAAATATACATAGTTGCAAAGATCCCGAATTTTTACCACCGCTAATTTATAATAGAAACGCTAAATTTATTTAATCACAGATATCTGCTATTATATATATATACTAATATACAGCGAATATGTCTATGCGAAAAAATTGGAAGTCAAAAATCATAAGACTTTGCAACAATGAATTTAATTCTGTATAACTGTGCACAGTGTAAATTCATCTTTATGCTTAGGATGCCGTACTGCATCGGGTCGAGGAACCCGATTTTACCTGAATCCGATTTGACTCGCGGTTCGGGTCTTGTTGGATTGATGCAATATATTTCGTTGCCAGTCGGATTCTAGTTGGGTTTTGAATCTATTCGGTCGGGTTTGGGTTGACCCGATTTTTCAAAAGAAAATCCTGAATAATTTTTCAAGTGAAATAAACTACATATTTGTATATTAATGAGTGTTATATTTACTTTTATAAAAAAGATAAAATTCATACTACAGATATAATTGTATACTCGTTTTCTATACTTGTATTAAAATATAGATTAATTTTCTTTCATTTCGGGTTTGGGCTTGAAATGTCTGGTGTTCAGTTCGGGTTTCGCGTTGAAGCATGTGGGGTTTAGCTGGTTTTTGGGTTGAAGAAATTTTTTTGTCGGGTTCTCGGTGGGGTTTCTTGTTCAATTTAAACAGAATTTTCTGGGTCGGGTCGAATACAACCTGTCCCGCGCACCACTCTAAGCCAAACTTAAAAAACTCTAAAATTTTAAATTCACCTTAAAACTTTTGTAAATAGAAATTTCTTTCTTCTTCATGACTAATATTCTTTATTAAAAAATAAATGAGCAACGTGAAATAGCACAAATCAAAAAATATAAATTGGCATAAAATTGGCGTTATATTTTTAATATAACGGCACAAAGTTAAATCCACTTTTTTAGATAATATTCTTTACTTGAGAAAAGAGAAAGGGGAAAAAAAACCCTAAGCACTGAAGAAAATATCAGCCATTTCCTGAACAAAATAAGATTCTAGCCCATTTTAGTCTGAATAAATCACTGGCTATTTCCTTCTATGTTAAAGGATATCTCAAAAGACTTGTTGTCACACTACACGCTGGATTTTAAGACAAAAAACATCCGTAGGGGATTTTTTCAGTTGTTTTGTTTGTTTTGCATTCATTTTGCAATAACAGGTTTCATTCATTTTTATAAAATGTTTTTCATCGCCAGCATGCTTTAAGGATATTGATTCTAGATGAGAAAATAATTTCTTCTTCAATTAGTTAAATACATAAACAGGAAATTTTTGCCAAAAAGTTTTTACCGTCGTTGTATATGAAAAGACATTTTTAAAGTTTTAAGCATTTTGGAGGGGATTTCACAAAGATCTAGTAGTTAAGTTTATTTTAAATGTAGGCATTGGTTAAGACTGATTTGTGTTCTTCGAAAAGTGGATAAATACAAAAAAGCTTATAATTATATCTTCTGTCACAAATTATGTAAAGATTTTGGAACTACAAATCAACTATGAAAAAAAAATTACGAGAGGAAAACAGAAAAAATATTTCTTGGAGTTGTCACGGGAAAAATGAGATATATTTAAATGAAATGAAAGTAAAATGTCTTTCAATATTTAATATTTTCAGTATTTTAAATTGAAAATTATGTCCCTAGATTTTGCTTAAAGTTAAGGACGTTGAAGTGGGGATGGTTGCTTTTTTACGAGAAAAAAAATAAACGTTTTATAGTTACTTTAAATGAATTTGTTTATCTTGAGTGAAATTTAGAGGTACTTGAATTTTAATTCAAGCGGTCAAATTTTGTTCGAATCTTCAGCACTAGTTAAAAATATTAAATAGACAAAAATTATAAATTTGACATCTAAATCACAAAAAGTTAATCATTATTTTATCTATCTAAAATGACTTTGCATATCATTAACTTTAATGGTAAGCTACCATTAAATTCCAAAATAAAACGAGAACTTTTGATTCGTGTGTTTAATTTTTTTCACAACACTTCCTGCATATGTTTTAAGTTTTTTGATAAAAACTAGTCGTTGGAAGCCACCGTAATACTTACCCATCATGGATATGCATAATATAAAATATGAAAATAAAACATGTGTAAACTACTTATGCATTGCAATTCGAATAAAATCCTGGCTTGATGAAGTCATAAACTTTAAATGCTCTATTACTCCAAAATAGATAATCATATTAACAAGCGGTTTACTGCGTCGGATTAAGCGTCTCATTTCCAATTAAAATATATCTTTGAATTAAAATTTTGATGAAATGCAGGGTAATGAAAAATCGAAGAATGTGGAAAATAGGATTAAAAATTTCTCGGCAACTAATTACCCGATCGACTTCATTCTTCATGCAAAATGTATGTTTTTTATTGTCTTTTTATATTCACTCCTTAAAATAAACAATTTCGAAAATTTGTATGTACCTTTTATCAGAACGAATATTTCTAGAGTCCGAAAAAAATAGTTCCGGATAATCGAGGTTACTGAAATTCAATAAGCTTCTTCCTATTATTACATTCTAAATACATACCAAATTTCAAGTCTCTATCTCAATTTGTTCGGGAGATACAACGTTTACAGACACACAGACATACAGACACACTGACGGACAGCAAAAAAAAAAAAAAAAAAATTCTAAAAATATGTTTTTCGGGATCTCCAGTGTCTGAAACGTGCAAATCCGTCAAAAAAAAATTTTGATTTTTAAAACGATTTCAATTGCTTTGCTCATTTCATGATTCATTTCATTACATTTCGAAAATAAGTATCATTTTTAAAAGTTCGCAAAACTTGAATGCATTTCAAAACTCATTATCACGTGTGATCGCGTATTCATATTCTACTTTACTATTACTATTACTTTAGTATAAGTACAACCCCCAAACAAAACTCACTACCTCTGTCATTTTAAAGGGACGCTTCACTGAAACTCCCTCATCGCGAAATCCCATGTTCTATGGGAAAATTTACATATGTGATTATTTATTACCTAATATAGTCATCAAAATACAGTTTTCATCATCAGAGAGTAGACGTCAGATGCCGACGAGATTCTTTCTTGAAACTGATCTACTTAAATTTTAACTATTTTGAAGAAGATGATGAAATTTCGTCCAGTTTAAATTTTAAAGTTTATAAAAAAAAATTTAAATACTTAAAATTAAAAGAAATTTTTTTGAAAACTCACCTCGTAGGTTATCTGACTTCTACTTTCTGATGGAGTAAACCGTATTTTGATCATTGTATTTTGCAATTACTTTTTCAGTGAAGTTCAGGTTTGGTTTGAACAAATGTTTTACTCAGGGCATACGCGACAACTACATCTGGGAAGAGGAGATCGAGCATTGCAGGAAAGAAAAAAATGAAAACCCCCAACTCCCGATGGCTCGAAAGGTGTACCTGTGTGTGTGTACCAAATATTTTATTTCTTTATAGTATATTAATTATTATTTCAATAAATTATTTTATTTCAATAAAGTACTTTATTTATTATTTCAATAAAGTATTTTATTTATTATTTCAATAAAGAGTTTTATTTATTATTTCAATAAAGTATTTTATTTTGTTAATGTATTGTATTAATTATTTTAATAAAGTATTTTATTACGATAAAGTATTTTATTTATTACAAAAGTATTTATTTATGAAAAAAAAGTATTCTATTTCGTTAAAGTACTTTTTTTTATTCTGAAAAGTACTGTATTTGATAAAGCATTTTATTTATTATTGCAATAAAGCATTTCATTTATTATTTCAATAAAATATTTCTTTTTTATAAAGTGTTTTATTTATTATTTAAGTTTTTTTTTTAAGTTAACAAATTTCAGTTCTATTTTCCTTTTTTTTTTTTTTTTTTTTTTTTTTACGCGCACAGTTAACAAGTCAAGTTAGTTAATAATTACATTATGATAATAATAGATCGTGCTAAGAAAGTATTTTGAAATATGCCAATGAATTCTGAAGACTCAACAGTGAAATATTACAGTACATTATAATAAATTATACTAAATATAATTCTCTATAAATGCGCACAATACCTTATAAAGTTTCATTTAGTTATGCAGTCATGCTCAATGAATAGTTTGAAAGTCACCTTAAAACTTTTGTAAATACAAATTTCTTTCTTCTTCAATACTAATAAATTTTTCTTCAGAGAAAAGAAAGGAAGAAAAAAACTAAGCACCGCAGAAAAATTTCAGCCATTTCCTGAACAAAATACGATTCTAGTCCATTTTAGTCTGAGTAAATCACTGACTATTTCCTGCTATGTTAAAGGATATTTCAAAAGCCTAGTTTGCAGGATATACGTTGGATTTTCAGCCAAAATACATCCGTAAAGTATGATTTTTTTTTCTGTTTTACATTAATTTTGCAATAACGTATTCTATTTATTAACCAACTTTACACTAATAATATATGAAGGAGATTATTTTCATTTATTTTTCTATTTCTTTGTTTCTTCTGTTGTTGTTTTCTGACATATGTCCATTAATTACATTTAAGGTTCCAATTTAATATGTATATATTATGTATATAACCATTAATGAAACATTACCGAAACACCAACAAAAACTCTGAAATTATGAATTAGAATGTAATAATTAATTGACAACAATAGTGTTCCCCCAACACTCTGAATATAGATTAAATGTAACAATTAAACATATAGAACGGGATCAGTGAAATTCATATATTGAATCTTTGTGATGATAATAATGCAACAATTATTGGAAATTCCTATAACGAAGTATCGGATATCTACATAGTAGAAATCAAATAAAAAATACACAAAGATAATGTGCAATTGCAGCAGAGATCAAAGCGTATAATATTTAAAAGATTGCTAAAATCAATTAGCACCATTATTTATATATTTAAAACTATATATAAGATACCAAAATGTATAAGAAAATAGATCAAGATGAATTGTTGAAATTCAAAATGAAAAGATATCATAATATAAAAACTATCTATATATATCTATATATATATATAATTATAATATCTATGAATTTCAAAAAACATATCAAGTTCTTGTATATATATATATATATATATATATATATATATCTGGGGGTCATGATCGGTGAAAATATACCAAAATTTTTTGGAATTGCTTTCCTCCGAGCGGCTGCAATAGGTAGCTTTTTGTAATGAAAGCTACCTAATAGCGTCCAAAAAACCGATATTTTGGTATGAGAAAACTGATTAATATGCAATAAAAGCTACTCGAAAACGTTCCCATAAATCATTGGCGGGAAAATAAACTTTATTTTTATAAATGCTTCTTTAAATCTCGAAAATATTTTGGCTTCTTAAATTTCTAAAGATAAAGAATGCTTTTCGGAATCATAAGTAACTCGGGAGAGGTGATTGTATATTTTAGTTCGTGGTTATATTATATTTTCGTAGATTAAGACACATTTTTGTTTTTTACTTACCCATCATACGTAGTATAGGGTAAGCCTTGTAATCGTTTTAAAAATCGAAAACTTTTTTTTGACGGATTTACACGTTTCAGACACTAAAGATTTCGAAACACTTATTTTTAGAAAAAAAAAAATTTCGTCCGTCTGTCTGTGTGTCTGTAAACGCTCTATCTCCCAAACAAATTGAGATAGAGACTTGAAATTTGGTATGTACTTAGTATGTAATAATGGGAAGAAGCTTATTGAATTTCAGTAACCTCGATTATCAGAACTATTTTTTTCGGACTCTCGAAATATTCGTTCTGATAAAAGGTATATAAAAATTTTCGAAAGTGTTTATTTTAAGAAGTGAATATAAAAAAAAAAAAAAAAAAAAAAAAAAAAAAAAAATTTTGCATAAGGAATGAAGTCGATCGGATATTGAGTTGCCGAGATATTTTTAATCATATTTTCCAACACTCTTCGATTTTTCATCATGACCCTGTATTTCATCCAAATTTCAATTCAGAGATATATTTTAATTGGAAATGAGACGCTTAATCCGACGCAGTAAACCTTTAGTTAATATGATAATCAATTTTGGAGTTATAAGGATGAGTCTTTTACGCAATTCAGCAATAGAGCATTTAACGTTTATGACGTCATCATGCCACGATTTTATTCGTATTGCAATGCATTTTTTAAGAAGTTTACACATGTTTTATTTTCATGTTTTATATTATGCATATCCATGATGGGTAAGTATTACGGTGTCCCCACCGACTAGTTTTTACAGTGCATAGGGAAATAAAAATTGATTTAGTCAAAAGAGTAATTAAGGGACCAACAACAAATTGAATGAAAAGGTAAATTTTGCGATCATCCTGTAAAACAAATTGCTCAAAATAATCTAGCAGTAGCGGATGATTATACGTGGGTATAACGTGGGTTCGTTTGTGTAAGAAATGCACGCTTAGTCATGTAAATATAAAAGTTTCTTTAAAATTTTCAAATCATTTCCTAACTAGTACGTAGATGCTAATATTCGAAACATAAAAATATCACTCTTACCAGAAAAAAAAAACAAGGAATAATGTTAAAAATAATTAATCGGACTTGAAAATTGAATTTGTTCTTTAACAGGATTATGTTCAAGTTAAAACTGTCTGCAATGACGGTTTTCAAAACAAAGATAATTGTATTCAGGATATTTTTGCGTTTATTTTACAAAATTTGAAAAAAAAAATAGTAAACTTTTGTTAACTGCTCGCTATTTTACTTAAATCAACGTTTGAATGAGAGTAGGGGAAGATCGGGTAGCCCCGGACACTTGGATAAATTGCAAATAAAAAAACAAATGAATGACATTTCTGTCTTTATTTTATACTTAAAATAAAATTACGAACTTCTTTAATGATTTTTATTAAACATTGCTAATAACATCGAATTATGTAACGCAATATACTGAAAATAGTTTAGCCTTATTTTTTGGCGTCACAAGAAACGGCGGGTAGCCCCGGACATAATAATCGATGGTGTCCAACCGTTTTTTGGCCTTACAAACATCAAAATTATAAAAAATCCGATGCATCTATATAAACACAATCTTCATGGGCCCAGTCTTTGCATTCCTTGGCACTGAATCCAGTGTTCTTCAAATATTTCTCCACATATGATGCATTCTGTCTCGTTTTGTCGAAAATTTATTGACGAAAACAAAACACTCACTCACGACTAACTTACTCGGCGCCCACGTTGCAATTAAACTGTATTTGTTTCGACTCTACAGGGCGTTCATTTACAATAACTCTTTATTTACGCAACGCTTTGAATTTCTTAGGAATTGACATGTCCGCGGTTACCCGACTTTTCCCTACTTAATTTATCCTTAATTATTTAAAAGTTCGTTTAAAATTCATTCGTTTTGAAATTTCTTACTTAAATTTTTATTTTGCTTTACCTTTCCGCTTAGTAGCTAATAATTATTTTTCTTTCGAAATATAATGTAACACATGTCTTCATTGTTCCGTTTCACAAATATAACAAAAATTTCAAATTTCGAAAGCAAAATATAAGTTTCTGTTAAAAAAGTTAATTATAAAACATTACTTTCCACTTTTGTCACACATTGTTAGGTTCAGTGATTTCTAAAACTATATTCAACTTGAGAAAATGTCTTACCATGGAAAGATGTATAAAATTTCTATTTGAGATTTTCTCGATATAAAAATAAAAACGTCCATGTAATGACTTAATAGAAAATAAAATGCACCATTTTTCCGTTAGAATGAGTTCAAGCTGTTGCCATATCGGGAAGTAAAAAAATAGATACTAAGATTGTATTTCATTTTTTTCAAATTATTGCTTACGTTAGAAAACCTGAGTGAAAAGCATAATTCCAACCATCCAGTCATAATTCCAACCATCCAGCCATAATTCCAAACATAATACCAACTTTCATAAACGAGTGCTATTAAACAGAAACCTTTAAGGACAGCAATTTCTTAGCATTATGTGTAATATCAGTTTTCGAAAATAAATGGAAATAGTTTTTAAACTTTTATATCACATATTTTGTTATTTATCAAAATAAAGAACGATTTAAACCGTTTACATAAGAATTTAACGCTTTAATAAATTAACAAGTTTTCAGTAATTAAAAAATATTCTTCTAAACTACTAATTAGTTGAATATTATGAAAATAAGTTAACAATAATAACACAAGTTTTTTTTGGAATGATACAATTAATTAAAAAGGCCTATTAATTCAAGCATTCATAAATTATAAAATGCAAACAACTTAATATTTTTGAAAAAAAAATGAAAAGTTTCAAATAAAATTTATAGCATGTTTAATTACATGGTTACGACAAGCGATTTTTTTATTATTTTTATTATTTAGTTATAAAATAAATACTAGTTTAAATGCTCCAAGATCAGTAAATGAATCACAAGTTAAAACTTTTCTAGGCTTAGTTACGTATCATTCTAAGTTTGTACCGAATCTATCTGCAATCTCACATCCTTTTAAATCAATTGCTGAGAAAGAATGTAAAATTTATATGGTCTCCATTTTGTGTAGAAGCATTTAAGAATATAAAAAAATGAAATTATATCTGGAAGATTTCTTACACATTTCAACCCTAAATTACATTTAGTGTTAGCAACGGATGCTTGTCCTTATGGTATCTCAGCAGTTTTTTCGCATGTGATACCAGATAACATAGAAAAAATATTGGTTTTGTGTCAAAAACTTTGACTAATGCAGAGAAAAAGTATAGCTAGGTGGATAAAGAAGCACTACCTATTATTCTTTGTGTAAATAATTTTTTTTCAATATTTGTATGGTAATAAATTTACTTTATTTACACACAGTAAACCTCTTGTGTATATTTTTTCACCTACTAAAAGTATTCTTGTACTTCCAGCTGCTATAATACAACGATATGCATTATATTTAAAATGTTTCAATATTATATTCGTTATAAGAAAACAAGCGAGCACGGAAATGCCGATGCTCT
Source organism: Maratus michaelseni (assembly GCA_963931845.1). NCBI lineage: Eukaryota > Metazoa > Arthropoda > Arachnida > Araneae > Salticidae > Maratus > Maratus michaelseni. Next base: position 386,713,133 of record OZ007587.1, on the reverse strand, counting down.
TTCACGTCTTCCATTACGTAGTGAAGATTTATCCCCACAACTCAAGTAATGTAGTTAAAGAATCTGATTTTTTTAAATTAATCAACTTTCTACTTTTTTCTTTAACTTCCAAAACTTTGCCTTAGCTACAAAATCAGATCCTTTATTACACATTTCAACCCTAAATTACCTTTAGTGTTAGCAACGGATGCTTATCCTTATGGTATCAGCAGTTCTTTCGCATGTGATACCAGATAACATAGAAAAACCTACTGGTTTTGTGTCAAGAATTTTGGCTAATGCAGCGAAAGGTATAGCCAAGTGGATACAGAAGCACTAGCTATTATTTTTTGAGTAAATAATTTTTTTTTTCAGTATTTGTATGTTAAGAGATTTGCTTTATTTACAGACAGTAAACCTCTTGCGTATATTTTTTTCTCCTATACTAAGATTATTCCCGTACTTCCAGCTGCTATAATGCAACGATATACATTATATTTAAAACATTTCAATATCATATTCGTTATAAGAAAACTACCGAGCAGGTAAATGCCGATGCTCTTTCACATCTTTCATTACGTAGTAAAGATTTACCTCTACAACTCAAGTAATCTGAACTTTTTTAAATTAATCAACTTTCTACTTTTTCTTTAACTTCCAAAACTATTGCCTTAGCTACAAAATGAGATCCTTTATTACGTCGAATTTTTCATCACCTCATTTCTGGTTTTGAAATTCGTAAGAATTTACTTTTTGGCGGTAAGCAAAAAAAGTTACTCTTCAACATATTTGTATTTTGAAAGGGTATACAATAATTATTCCCGAGATTCATGGAAAACAAATTTTATTTACACTTTAGACATTTTTATATAGTAAAAATGAAGTTCACAGTGTTGTATGGTGGCCAGGAATTGACCAAGATATTGAAGAACTTGCACAAAATTCCACTAATTGTGTAAATATCAAAAATTATCCTCCTAAGATATATAAACATAATTGGGAATGGCCTAAGAGCTGCATGGCAAATAGTTCATATTGATTATTTTGGTCCTGCTATGGGTAAAATGCTTTTCTTTGTGGTTGATGCTCATAGCAAATGGTCAAAAGTTTTTATTATTGTTCCTAATACAACTACAGAACACACGATTACTTGTAATTCTTCATTTTTTTTCAGATACGGTTATCCTATGACTTTGGTATCAGATAATGCTCTTCAATTTACTTCTGCAGAATTTAAAACATTCTTATATAATCATGGTGTAAATCATATGTTCAGTCTTCCGTACCATCCAGCTTCTAATGATCTGACTGAGAGATATGTGGAAATTTCAAACGTGAATAAAAAGCCTTAGCTTTTGAATTTGGTAATAAAATTAAATAACTTCTTCTTGCAATATAGAAAGATGGCTCATGTTTTAATGGGAGAGAGTCCTGCATTTCTATTTCTAAAGAGTCATATAAGAACAAAAATATATTTGATAGTTCCAAACATTACAAACTTTGTTCATAATAAGCAAAATGCGAGAAAATCCATTGTTAAAATAAAAGAATTTGAAATTAACCAGAAAGCGGCTGTAAGAAATTATACTCCAGAAGCCAAGTGGAGAGATGGTCGCTTTATAGCAAGACAGGGCAAGTTACAGTATAGAATTCAAGTAGGTTCAAATATTTGGAAAAGGTATGTTGATCAAATAACTCAAAATAGGATCAAAGGTTTCTTTAATCAATGATACAAATTCTGAAGAAAGTTATACAGGAAGTTACAGAAGTGAAAATATAGTTCTTAAACAAGATGATTCTCAACTAATACATCCTAGTATCGCAGATCTTCCACCAGCTGATTTTAATCTGATATACCCAAATACTCCAAGTCCTAAACCAGCTGACTCTGATTTGATACCTTCGGTTCCAAAACCTACTGTTCCCAATAGTAGAATTGATGATACTGCAGAATCTATAAAAACTAAGTCTTCTTCTTCCACCTCACACGTACCTAGAAGATCTAAAAGGATTAAAAGAACTCTACACGATTTAAATATTAAGTGGGGGAGAACTGTTTTTGTTGTTGTTGTTGTTGTTTTGTTTAGATTAAAAATCTCTAGATGGCAGCACCAAAAATTGAAGCGAAGTATTTTCCTACGACATCTACTTAAAAGAACTATTTTTCATACAGTTGTGATAAGCTCTCAGAATGTTTTGATTAGTGTGTACGTCATGTGTCTTGAGTTCTGTAAAAAATATATATTAGTGTACCTTACCTCGCGCAACTTTTTGAAATATGTGCTTATTTAATATAATTAATCTTTAATATATTATAATTAGATTTCTTTTTTCACTAAACATTTCAAAGATCTCATGAAGTTAAAAAGCAATACATCGGGTTGCTACGCAGGTAATTAATACTTACTTGATGTAAAAATTTTGATTTCTTTATATTTATTTAAACATCCGCCATCTTGTTTCAAGATGGCGGCCACTGAAAATTTTAAAACTAAAATAAATACACAAAAAAGTTAAAAATTCAAATTTATTTTTTAATTAAGTGTTAGGCCTTGATATAAGGATTCCAGAGCATTTTTTTGTTTTACCCCTATCTTAAAAAATGGCTGAGATAGAGCAGTTTGAAATTCAAGGGTGGCTGACATTTTGAAACAAGACAGCACATTACAAAAAACCAACGATTAATTTATGAGTTTTAGTGAACGCGATTTCTCGCAAATTATTTTCTTTCATTGTTGTAATCATTTTCCAAATCATACGCACAAAACTATATATTCATATCCGTTAGCGCCAAATTCTCGCCAAACTTGATGATATTTGGCGAAATATTGCCAAATTTGGTGACCAAAATAAATTTTCATAAATGAAGCCAATTTGGCTATAGCTCAATAATTTGGCGAATTTCTTATTCAAATTCAGTATTAACGAATCTTTTGTAAACGGTTTATTTGCATTTTAGCTTGCTGTTTTCGAGTAACATTAGCTAAAATTTTAAAACGAAGATATAGGAAAGCTACCTTTTCCTCCCGGTACAGGCCGGAAGGACTTTTTTTTAAGTTCTTTCATTAAAATACATAATGTTCCATACATTAAATGCTATTATACTCTTCCTTTTGTATGGTGTATCTTCAAAGCATAAGATAAAGACCAAAAATGTAATCTCGTTTTAATATAAAATGTAATCACGGATTATTTCGCAATTTACGCTTTCTGCGAAAGAACAAATCATAAAAGTTTTCAAGAGAAGCGTCTAATTCAAAGCACTTCTAGCAGACTAGTTGGAAGTACTTTAAACAGCACATCCGCTTCTATTGAAAGTCTTTGAATAGCAGCATTATACGAACACCGCAAATGCATTTCTTTTCTAAAATTATCTAGCTGTGTATGACAAAAGTTCCCTGTATTGAAAACTATTCAATATTAGATTCTATTTTCGAAATTCAAAAGGTATGCTTCTTCAGTTGAGAATAAAAATGTTCATTTAGACAACAACAACGGCAAAGCATTGAAACAGAATAAATATAGTTGTATCCAAGTTTTGGTCAAATACAGTAATCATCATTATATGGCACCTTTATGGTTGTTCTTCCATGTTAATAATCAGGAGCTAATGTTCTTTTGAACCATCAATAAAATGTTAAAATTATGATGAAATGGCATCAAAGCCATACTTTTTTATCTTTTATGAAAAGGAAATAATAATAATTAAAAAAAAAAGTTAACACCAGAAACTATTTAAAATTTAATAACAAATAAAAATTATAGTTCACTTTGAATGGAAATTCAACTCACACTCGACTGGGCGTTAAGTTGCTGCAACTAGGAAGCCCCTGAACCGGCATCAACTGTTCCGCACTGTTCCGGAATTATGTAATTATTTATTTGAAATATTTTCGAAGCCTATTTCAAGTATTTCTGTAGATTAATTCAAAGCATCCTATACTTTTAAAGTTTTTATAATATTTCTTTAAATTATACATTTAATTATAAATCATGTATTTAATTATAACTTTTAACATTTTGTTTTTATTGTTTAAATAAGAGAAGAATTGCATATTTTGGGGGAATGATAACTTAAAAAATGAATGAAAAAACACACTGCCATAGTTTTCACCAACAAAATGGATTGCGTTAACGTTTATAGAATATGAATCTGAAAGTAATGTTTTTTTTTAGGGTTTCGTTCATCTCACGAAACCCTATTACTCCCGCTCCCGCTGCGTTGTCTGTCCGTCAGAGAGACATTATCAGAAACTGTGTAACTTACAGAGTTGAAACTTTGCGTATATATAGCTGAATACCAGCTATAAAGCTCAAATATTAAAATTTGAAAAAATCATATTATTTTAATAAACAGCGATAAAAAAACAAAATACTAACAGCATTTTCCTATTAAATTTAAACATGTTTCGTTATAGCAGTTGCCAAAAATTAAAAATTCACAACGAAATTCTTTCTACAATAATTAATTTTCTATTGAACGATTTCCACATGAAAAATGAAAATGAAATAAGAAGTTTTACCAATTGAAAAAAAGATAAATATGAAATAAAATTGATTGATGTCATAGTGGTAATAAAACGGAAAAGATATCTCAATAATACAAGGAGTATGAGTATGTGTATGTACACAAAGCAGATTAATATCACGTCATTAGAGAATTAAAAAGAAAATCTGACGTCCTATTGGAAGTTTAACGAATTTTTCAAATGTTTGAGAATAATACAAAGAGAGTATCAATATGAGTAATAGAGAATAGTAAATATATGAGTTTCAGAAACATATTTAATCGCGATAAAAATCCGATTTTAAGGATAATTTTATGGAAATATTCGCACATTTTAGCATTTTGAAGATGTACAACATGTTTAATTTTGAAATTATTTTTTTTTAATATCGCATTTAGTCCGCATGACAAATATTATTATGACAGAATATGATAGCGGGCTTCGCCTGCTATCTGTCTGGTTTAGATATTCAAAAAAGGAAAAAATAGACCGGTAAATTTTTACTTTATAAAAAACATGACTTTTTGTTATTTGTTGCTAAGTGAAATTTACTTGGATTTATTAAAGAAAGGATAAAGTGTTTTGAAAGGAATATTAAACGAAACCCTTTGAGCGATCTTCGATCACACTTACCCACTTGTTATTAGTAGCTTTAAATATGCACAGCCAAAATTACAGCGTATCCTATCAAATAGTTTTTGCGTTATGTTTAAAAAACTATACGCATTCCAAAGTGTTTTGCAACGATTACAAATGAATTTAGCAATAGGAATCCCGAACTTTAAACCTTCATAATTGCTAAACTACTTGACCGAATGACTTTACGCTGTGTATCCTAAGGTACAATTTAAAATGTCAAATATGATTTCAAAATTGTATGCTCGTATTGAAAATTTCAACTTTTGTTACAATTTTAGTATAAAGACGATCCCATTAACCTTATTTTATGCACATGAATTGGGTTGATATGCAGGTAGTTAATAATTACTTTGGTACAACAAATTATAACACCTTGTAATAATACACTTATTTTAATTGCTAAAAGGCGTAAAAAAAAAAAAAAATCATAAATAGTAAAACTAGTCGTTGGGGGTCACCGTAACAGTTACCCATCATGGATATGCATAATATAAAATATGAAAATAAAACATGTGTAAACTATTTATAAAATGCATTGCAATTCGAATAATATCCTGACTTGATGATGTCGTAAACTTTAAATGCTCTATTACTGAATTGCGTAAAAGAAACATCCTTATAACTCCTCAAATATTAATCATATTAACTAACGGTTTATTGCGCCGTATTAAGCGTCTCATTTCCAATTCAAATATATCTTTGAATTGAAATTTGAATGAAATACAGGGTCATGTAAAATCGAAGAGTGTGGAAAATAGGATGACAAATATATCGGCAACTCATTATCCGATCGACTTCATACTTTATGCAAAATTTATGTTTTTTCATTGTCTTTTATATTCATTCCTTAAAATAAACAATTTCGAAAATTTGTATATACCTTTTACCAGAACGAATATTTCGAGAGTTCGAAAAAAATAGTTCCGGATAATCGAGGTTACTGAAATTCAATAAGCTTCTTCCCATTATTACATAGTAAGTACATACCAAATGTCAAGTATCTCAATTTGTTAGGAAGATAGAGCGTTTACAGACACAAAGTCACATTACACAGGCAGACGAACGGCAAAATTTTTTTCTAAATATGTGTTTTTCGGAATCTCCAGTGTCTGAAACGTATAAATCCGTCAAAAAAATGTTTTCGATTTTCAAAACGATAATAGGTTTTGTTAGATTGTTGACATGTTTCGGCTCAATCTGAGCCATTATCAACACAAATAAGAATATTCTATAATTGCACGGTCTATGAAGTTATTTGAAACGCTCTCATACTATTTTTTACGTACGTTTTAAAATTACGCAAGTTATTTTTTTTTTTTTACTTGGATGTTTATTTCCATATTTGTAACCATGGAGTAACTCGAGCCACAATATTGGTAAGTTAGATCGATTAAATGATAAATTAAATGATAGCGTTTCAAATAGCTTCATAGACCGTGCAATTATAGAATATTCTTATTTGTTTTGATAATGGCTCCGATGGAGCAGAAACATGTCAACAGTCTAATGAAACTGTTTATAATATTTTTATTTTGCGCCTTTTAACAATTAAAAGAAGTAAATTACTTTCATGTAAAAAGTTTTATTTTTTTTTTATTTATTTAAACAGCTTCAAACACAAAATCATTAATAATTATACTCTATGTTTCGAAAGTTAAAAGTTCTTTCATAAAAATATGATTTTTTTTTAATTCTCTATTTTTTTTAGTTCTTTCATTAAAATACATAACGTTGAATACATTAAATGCTATTATACGCTTCCTTTTGTATAGTGTATCTTCAAAGCATAAGATAAAGACCAAAAATATAAACTCGTTTTAATATAAAATGTAATCATGGATTATTTCGCAATTTACGCTTTCTGCGAAAGAACAAATCATAAAAGTTTTCAAGAGAAGCTTCTAATTTAAAGCACTTCTAGCAGACTAGTTGGAAGTACTTTAAACAGCACATCCGCTTCTATTGAAAGTCTTTGAATAGCAGCATTATAGGAACACCGCAAATGCATTTCTTTTCTAAAATTATCTAGCTGTGTATGACAAAAGTTCCTCAGTATTGAAAACTATTCAATATTAGATTCTATTTTCGGAATTCAAAAGGTATGCTTCTTCAGTTGAGAATAAAAATGTTCATTTAGACAACAACAACGGGCAAAGCATTGAAACAGAATAAATATATTTGCATCCAAGTTTTGATCAAATACAGTAATCATCATTATATGGCACCTTTATGGCTGTTCTTCCATGTTAATAATCAGGCGTTATGTTCTTTTGAATTATCAATGAAATGTTACAATTATGATGAAATGATATCAAAGTCATACTTTTATATCTTTTATGAAAATGAAATAATGATAATTTAAGAAAAAAACAAGTTAAAACCAGAAACTATTTAAAATTTAATAATAAATAAAAAATATAGTTAACGATTGTGTAATTGCTTATTTCAAACATTTCTGAAACCTACACTATAAAGAAAGATAATGATTCTTTATCTCAAAAAATATAATATAACCACATACGGAAATATACAATAACATTTTCCGTGTTACCCACGATTCGGAAAAGCATCATTTATATGTAGAATACTCTGCAGCCAATATTATTTCGAAATTTAAAGAAGTATTTTAAAACACAGAGTTTCTTTTGTTGCCACTGATTTTCGGAAACGTTTCCGAATGGTTTCAGAGTGTATTAATCAGTTTTCTAAATCCAGAATTTAGGTTTTTCGGATGCCATCAAGTCTCAATTATAGATTTTCAGTTGCGTAACTAAATCTATGCATGCAAAAGTAACAAAATACTATGCATTTTAACGTTAATGATAATGCTTTTAGTTTAACATGTTTGTCTGCAAAACATGTTTATTGAACATGAAAATCTTTAGCTGAGGATCGATATCATCTGAAAAACCTTATATTTCAGGTTAAGAAAACAGATTAATACAGTATAAAAAATACTCGGAAAGGTTTCCGAAAATCGCAACAAAAGAAACTTCGTTTTTACAAATGCTCCTTTAAATCTCAAAAATACATTAGTTTCTTAAGTTTCTAAAAATAAAGGAACGTTTTACGGAATAGTGGGAACTCGGAAGAGATTATTGTATGTTTTTGCTTGGGGTTGTATAATATTTTCCTTATATTAAGAAATATTTGTCTTTTTGTACTGTGTATTTCAAACATTTCTACGGAGTAATTCAAAACATCCTATATTTTTAAAGGTTTTGTAATATTTGCATAAATTATGTATTGCATTATAAATATTGACATTTTGTTTTTATTGTTTAAATTAGAAAATATTCAATAGATTTGTACATTTCTGCAGAATAATCACTTGTAAAATGAAGCGGAAAAATACAAGCTGACACATTTTTCACCAGCAAAATGAATTCCGTTAACTTTTACAGAACATGGATCTGAAAATAATGCTTTTTCATCCATACTATGTTTTACCTTCGTTTTCCAAGGCACAATAAATTTTGATTTAGGTCTAACTTCACCTCCAAGCTATAAAAGAAATATAATTTTTTTTTTTTTTCATTTTTCACATTGAATGATTCGTGTCAACTGTTCATATCCCCCGATTTTTTGGCGATCGATTGATCTTTTTAACGATAAATTCGTTGATCTAGTACAGGGTTACAATAATCGTACCAATTGTGGTACGCGAACCTTCTATTCTGAATAAGGTATCAGAGTTTTCATTTCTTTTTGACTGATGCCAGCCATTTTCCTAATCAGCATAGAAAAAATATACAAAATTAAAATAATGTTAGCAATAGATTTGTCATGAAGCTTGATTCTAACACCATTATTTATCCACCTAACTTATACCCCTTTTCTTTTTCAGTGTGTCTTTTTTTTTTTTTTTTTTTTTTTTTTTTTTAAATCAGTTATTGACATATAAATTTTCCATAAAAAAAATAATGTAAAAATAAAATTCAATTATGTGAGTAACCAGAGAGACAATGTGAGTAATATACAGTGTCTCACATAAGTGATGGGACACTTGTGCTTTACAAAAGGAAACTAATCAAATAAATTAAAAAAACATGTACACATTTTTTTTGTGGGTGTGTTTCATACTTAAATTTAGTAAAGATTATTACATAACATACATTTTGTCAAAATATTAAAATATTAATTTAATAAAAATACAAATGTTTAGAACGGAGCAAAAAATAGCTCACATAAGTGATGGGACACCATTATATATGCAACAAAAATCGCCTGAAATAAGCAATAAAAATATTTTTTGGGGTTTTATTTTTACTTAAAAGCAATTGGCAATAATTTATAAAATCGTCTGCAGTATTTCTCTCCAGTTTGTTTTGGAATTTTTGTGTTTTTTAGCTCTGTGTAGTCATGAATGCTAAACGAAAAGAAACTTCGCCTGAAATTCGAAAATTAGTTATTAATTTGCATATTGAACGTGGAAAATCTATTAGAAAAACTGCTGAAACAGTTAACTTGAGTCGTTCAACAGTTTTCAATATCATTAAACGATATAAAAAGAATCATATGATTCAGGATAAAAGAAGACCTGGCTGACCATCAAAGCTATCCAATGGAATAAAGCGAATTATCGTTCGAAATATTAAAAAAAATCCAAGAATTAGTGCTTCAAAAGTTGCTGCTGATTTACAAGCATTATATGGAATAATTGTTAATCCTGAAACTATTAGAAGGGTAATTCGATCTGCTGGATATCACGGTAGAGTAGCCAGGAAAAAATTCTTCGTAAGTGAAAAGAATAGAAAACTCAGACTAGCTTTCGCAAAATCCAACATAAATAAGAATTCTGATTACTGGAATAAAGTTATATTTGCTGATGAGAGTAAATTTAATATATTTGGTTCTGACGGTAGAATCTTGGTGTGGAGAAAACCCAGGGAAGAACTTCGCAAACAGAACTTGGTACCAACAGTAAAACATGGTGGAGGAGGAGTTATGGTATGGGGGTGTATGTCGTCCGCTGGAGTTGGTAATTTTGTTTTTATTGACAGTATAATGGATCAGTACAAGTATATTGATATTTTAAAGCAAAATTTGAAATCTTCAGCACGAAAATTGAACCTTCATAACGATTTTAAATTCTACCAGGACAATGACCCCAAGCACACTGCTCTGAACGTTAGACTCTGGCTGCTATATAACTGTCCTGAAATAATAAAAACACCACCACAATCTCCAGACTTAAATCCCATAGAGAATATTTGGCAAGAATTGGAATCAAGAATTCGCAAACACACCATTTCTTCAAAACAACAACTAAAATCGGTGCTTCAAGAAGAATGGGGTAAAATCACTCCAGAAATCACAAAAAAAATAGTCGAATCCATCCCAAAAAGATTAAATCATGTTTTAAAAGTAAAAGGAAATCCAACAAAATATTAAAACCTTTTAAAAAGTAAAATTTTTGGATAAATATTTGATGGAAAAGTAAGTGTCCCATCACTTATGTGAGCCATTTTTTGCTCCGTTCTGAACAATTGTATTTTTACTAAATTAATATTTTAATATTTTGACAAAATGTATGTTATGTAATAATTGTTACTAACTTTAAATATGAAACACACCCAAAAAATTTTTGCACATGTTTGTTTATTTATTTTATTGCAGTTTCTTTTTATAAAGCACAAGTGTCCCATCACTTTTGTGAGACACTGTAAATGAGGAGTTTCAAATAATTGCATTATATAACCTTCCTCGTATTTCTGTGCAGACCTATTTATAAACAAACGCGCATATTTGTTATAGCTTACATGCTTAGATTCTAGACAGAACATAAAAATAGAAATCTATAAAAGCTAACGAGTTATGAATTATTATAACCCTTCGTGAAGAAACATATTTACCAGGGCTTAATTTGCGCCGGAGTTCACCGGAGCTCAGCTCCGGTACTTCTCTGTTTTTAGTAAATATTTAAATATAGTCCAGAATTCAACGGAGCTCATAAATACTGAGTTGCAGTGCAATAATGTTTCCCAAAAATGAATTCTATATTACCCTTTCCTTTCCCTCCCATCTCCAATCTTTTGCCTTCTTTTGTATCAAAACACTTATATTTGACGTAATGTGTCGCTCACGTAAGAGATGGAGATGGAACGGACTCAATTTTTATATCAGTCTTCGGGTTTGGGCATGCTCGAGCTCAATCTGTCTTAAATGTAAAATTTTATTTATTCATGTATAGAATCTTCATGTATACAATTTTTAAATATTATGCGATATTTTTTTCATCTAATGCACACTTTTGGTATTGGGGGGAGAGGAGGGGGGGTACGCTACGGGTTAGTACTACAGAATATTAGTCTTCAGTACTTTTTTTTCTTAAAAATTAAGCCCTGATATTTACTTATGGTATACGTCTACTTGTGATAAACTTTCACAAGAATATGGTTTCAGTTAACCGTACAACTACGAAATGCTTGTATATATTTGCACATATATCCATAAGTATGTAGTTATTTACTTATGTGTACAAACATATACATGACCTTTATACTTATAGACAGACGAGGCTACAGAATTTTCACTTCTAGCGTCTTTTCCCAACCCTCACTATTTTTTCATTTTTTTATTGTTATCAACAGAATTTCACATTCGCTTCAAGACAATAGCATAAAGCAATAATAGTATTTAAAAAATTGAATTTATATCACTAATAATATTAGAAAGGTAATAGAAATATAAATCTAATATCCTTAAGATTAGATTTGAGGATATTAGTTTGATATTTCTAATATCCTTTGGAAATATAAATATTAAGATATGTAAAAAACTAGTCGTTGGGGGCCACCGTAATACTTACCCATCATGGATATGCATAATGTAAAATATTAAAATAAAAATGTGTAAACTACTTATAAAATGCATTGCAATTCAAATAAAATCGTGGCTTGATGACGTCATAAACTTTAAAGGCTCGGTTACTGAATTGCTTGAAAGAGGTTTTTCCTTATAACTCCAAAAATAATAATCCTATTAACTAGCGGTTTATTACATCTGATTAAGCGTCAAATTTCCAATTAAAATATATCTTTGAAGTGAAATTTGGATGAAATACAGGGTCATGAAAAATCGAAGAGTATGGAAAATAGGATTCCAAATATCTCGGCAACTAATTATCCGATCGACTTCATGCTTTATGTAAAATTTATGTTTTTTTATTGTCTTTTATATTCATTTCTTAAACTAAACAATTTCGAAAATTTTTATGTACCTTTTATCAGAACGAATATTTCGAGAGTCCGAAAAAAATAGTTCCGGTTAATCGAGGTTATTGAAATGAAATAGGCTTCTTCCCATTATTACATACTAAGTACATACCAAATGGCAAGTCTCTATCTCATTTTTTTCGGGAGATAGAGCGTTTACAGACACACACACAGACGGACGGCAAAATTTTTTTTCTAAAAATATGTTTTTCGGAATCTCCAGTGTCTGAAACGTGTAAATCCGTCAAATTTTTTTTTTTCGATTTTCAAAACGATTACAAGACTTACCCTATACTACGTATGATGGGTAAGTAATATCAGTTTCAAACTATGCACGCACATAATTTAAGGGGGCAACTACGGTTGAAAATAAAAAAAACCTTTCAAATAAGGTGCAATGCAACCAGGTTTTCTTCATGTTGACTCAAGTTGAAAATTACAGATAGAAATAAATCTATTTTTTTGGACAAGTAAACAACGCTAGAATCTGTGCCCCAGGAAAAGTTATTATTCTCGATAGGCAATTCTTTTGTCGATAACTAATGCATAAATTTGTCGCTCGGCCAAAAATAAAAATAACAAGAACGGAAATCATGCATCCGGCATAGATTATAAAACACTTTCCAAACCTAACAGAATATTAGCAAGAAATTTAATTTTTTCATAAGATGCAATGAGATATCTAACTAAAGCAATTTAAAAAATATATAACTCAGTAAAAATCCATTACTAGCAATTGCTGCCCATATTCGAAGTCTTCCGTGCAGCCCTGTATAGGATCTACAGAATTTGTAAACAACATGTAATACACTGAAAATTACATAAAATTGAATATTACAGCGGAAAGAACACTTCTTAGCAATGATCGATCATAGTCAGTCCTTTAACCGAATTATCTTGTGCGTCTCTGTACATGAACGATAAATCCTACACCCTCCATAATCTGTAGAAATAAGTTGTAGTGAAATTTAGTGATACTTATAGATTTCATTATGTTCCAAGTATCATGTACAAAATGCACCGCAAGCGATTTTTCTACATAGATCATAATGTAAAGGGATTATTTTGTACGTCCCCGTAAATGAGCTTTAAATGCTACTAATTGTATACTCCGATTAAAGAATGCTGAAGTCCACCTCATTAATGCATATTAATTCTATTATGTTTGAAGTATCGGAACATCCATAAAATTCGCCGCAAACAATTTTTCCCCATAGACCAGAATGGAATGGAATTATTTCGCGTGTCCCTGTAAATGAACTATTAATGCTACACACTTCATTTTCAACATCGAACATTCTATAGTAAACATCAATAATGTATCAAAATTTCGTGACAATCCGAGTATATTTACGAGAGTTAGAGCACGGACAGACAAACAAACCGAATTCATAAACTCTTTTAAACTATGTTTGAAAGTGTTAATGAAAATGTAATAAATACACAATTTCGTGAGGAAAATCATGTTTTTTTTTTTTTGTTTTTGTTTTTTAATTAACGTTACTAATCAGTGACAGTTTTTCCAGGAAAAAATATGATCAATATATAGCTAATTACAATAGGAAAAACATAAAAAAAATATTAGGAATATATTCAGTGGTTTCTAAGAAAATGAAACATAAATATTGCCTGGAACATATGAACATAACACATGGAATATATTGTCTTTATAACACTTTTCAACATAATTGACAAAAGTTTATAAATTCGGTTTTTCTAACCGTCCACGCTCTAACTCGCATAAATATATTCGGATTATCAGGTAATTGATGTATGTTATTGAGGTTTACCAATAATATAAATGAAGTTCGTAGCATTTATAGTTCGCGTACAGGAGCACTCATCAGAATTCGTTACATTATGGTCTATGAGGGGGAAATCGTTGGCAGTATATTTTAATAATGCTACACTGTTTCAAACAAATTGAAATTTACATATACTTCACTGAGATGCACTACAACATTCTTATTATAGAATATGGTGTGCATAGCATTTAACGTTTATTTACAGGGACACACGAAATAATCTGGTTACAGATTATGAGCGATAATTGTTGGAAGTGCGTTTTCCATTGTGTTACGTGTTTTTAAATGTAAATGTATTTTTACATCTTACTTGGTGTGTATAAATTTTATAGATCCTATACAGGGCTTCACAGAAGTATTAAAGTGCGTTCCCGCTTATTGACGGAAATTGCTGAAGAGGAATTTTCAAATGTGAAAAGTTTCTTAACTGAAAGAAATATTTGCATACTATGTAGTATATATACAAATTTATAAATAATATACAGGACTATACAAAATAATTCGTATTATTTTCAAGCTATTGATGGTAATTGCTGATACCGAATTTTCAAATGTGTTATGCGTTTTCCGAATTGTATGTATGTTAAAGCTGAGCTGCGCCGCCAGGGGACTGCTGGTACCCATCAGGCAGGTCAACCACCGTTCCCAAGTTCTAGAGAACTTTTACAGAGCACGACCAGGAGAGTTCCTGTATGTTCTACGGCTTGTGAGGGCGCCTCCACCTGCTGACCAACCCCATTTTCCCAAGTGATTGACGACATAGGTCGCTGTGACTTGCGGTTGATCCCACCCTCTTGGGAAACCACCGCACACACACTTGGGGATGAGCCGGAGTCCCCCAACAGCTTCGGGGACGAACACCCAAGAGGGTGCCGGGTCCTATGCCTTAAGTCAGATTTCTCCGACCCGCTCTTGCTTTACTATAGCTCGAGGGATGTGAAGGTGTACAAAGATAGTGACAGGTCACTCTCCCAGTGGATAAGGAAAGGGCACCTGACGTCACTGTTGGTTAAATTACTGCTGGTTAGTAAGAAAAACCTGTTCGTTCGTTACGACTCCTACTGTACACATGAGATGGGGAAATTTGATTGGTCTACATTAAACTGGTCTATAATATGATTGGCCTACTTCGTCATTATGATTCCTGCAATGATAGCTAAGACAAAAATGCAGTGGTAGATTGGTTGATGGAACTGTTTGTTAGTAAACATGCCCTTTTCTTATATGTATGTATGTTAAAGCAAACAGTGGTTTTGTGTCTTCGCCCCGGGATTGCACTTATACTCTAAAGCGAAAGCTGGGTTCCCGGGGCGGTCATCCCTTCTCATCCCTTGATTACTTGGACATCATCTTTCAACTTAATAAACGGTGAAGTTATGTTACATAAATCGGAGTGTATTGGAATATGTTTCATAATCTATTCTTGACACATGATTTTTCCTTCTCGTTTACATTGATGTCGCAGCTGTATTTTATTCATTAAAAAACAATTTCTGAAAAAAAAATATTTTTTTTACGCGGAAATGGAAATTGCTTTTTTGAAAAATGTCGTCCAAAACTACACACGAGGAATCAAACTCTTCCGTTGTAGTTCGATTACAGTTACAAATTTGACAAAGAATTAATTTATCTTCCTTAAATTCTCGTTTTTCTTTTCCGGGGGAATTGAGCGGTGGGAGCAAAACAAATGAAACGAAGAAAGAATTTTTGAAATTGAATGGGGCGCAGCATTCAAGAATTTTAAATCGAAATGCAATTCCGATTCCTCTGGGCGGAAGTCACGTGAGCAAAAAAAAAGATTAATATGAAAACATCAATAAACGTTTTTACGAATCATGAAATTGTGGCCTTCTATCGCAAGAATTGGGTTTAAAAGATTTTGTTTGGGAGACGAAGAAAAGCAAGTGAAAGAGCTCAGTTTTGTAATTTTCTTTTTCACGTTTGCGATTACTTTTTTAATACTTCCACCATAGTCAAAAAGTGTTTATTAATTCTGTTTGTCTATCCGTGCTCTAAAAAGCTTAATTATACCCCGATTGCCATGTATGATTGTTGATTTATGTTGTTGAGGTTTATCTTATGTTCGATATTGAAAATGAACTGCGTAGCATTTACACTTGGCTTACAGAGGCACTCAAGAAAATGCTGTTACATTATGGTCTATGGGGAAAAATCGTTCACCGTGCATTTTAATGATGTTACATTATTTCAAACATAATGAAATGGATATACATTAATAAGAGGTATGACAACAAGATACTTTCTATAGAATGAGGTGTGGTGCATAGCACATTTATCGTTCATTTACAGGGGCACACAAAATAATTCGATTAGAGTACTGTCTATGAGCGATAATTGCTCGAAGTGCATTTTCAAATGTAATATGCGTTTTTAAATTTAACTAATTTTTTGCATATTACTTGATGTGTATAAATTCTATAGATCATTCACAGGACTACACAAAAGTATTTAAGTACATCCCTTCTTATTGGCGGAAATTCCCGAAGGGGGTGGTTAACTGCGTTTCCAAAATGAACTGAATTTTTGCATATAATTTAATATATGTACAAGTCTATCGATATACAGTGCTTCACAAAATAATTCGGTTATTTTTCCGACTATACGTGGTAATTGCTGAAATCTGATTTTCAAATGTGTTATGAGTTTTCCGAATTGTTTACATTGACGTCATCTTTCCCCTTTTTGAACGGTGAAATTTTGTTTATAGAATTCGGAATGTGTTTGAACGTGTTTCATAAACTACGCTTGACGCATGATTTTTCCTTCTTGTTTTCATTGATTTCACAACTGTACCATATTCATTAAAAGCAATTTCTGAAAAAAGTTACTCTGTTTTTAGGCGAAATTGGAAGTTATTTTTTGGTAAATGCCATTCAAAACTACACACAAGGCATCAAATGCTTCCGTTGAAATTCCATTGCTGATACAAATTTGACATAGAATTTATCCAGCTTAAATTCCAGTTTTCTTTTTTTTTTCTGGGGAATGGAGCCTGTGTGAGCAAAACAAATAAAACGAAGAAAGAATTTTTGAAATTAAATGTGGCGCATTCAATAATTTTGAATCGAAATACAATTTCGTTTCAGAAGTCATGTAAACAGAAAGATAAATATGAAAACATCAATAAACGTTTTTCCGAATCATGAAATTGTGGACTTCTATCGCATGAATCAGGCTAAAATAAATTGCTTGTGAGACGAAGAAATGCAAGAGCACGGTTTTATAATTTTCTTTTTTACAATTTAGATTGTCTTTTTAATACTTTTTCCACCGCCCTCTGAATACTAGATCAACGCGCTGACACAAAAATGGCGGCTGTCGTAGGGATTTTTTTTAAACGTTTGTACGATCCCTTGAGTTTTAATAAGAGTAAATTCTAAAACTTATGCTCGCCTTTTTTTAAAAAAAAATTAAATGAAGGCGGAGAAAGCTTTAAGAAAATACCGATGTCCAATTTCTAAGCACCATACAAACACTAAAAAAAAAAAAAAAAAAAAAAAAAACGCCTACAGCCGACGACATTTTTGTGTCAGTATTTAGAAGGAGGTGGTGCGTTTGCTCAAAAGTTCGAAGAAATGCTTAAATTTATTACTGTTTTTTTTTTTTTTTTTGTAAAATTATTTTTTTAACACTTTACCACACAGTTAAAAAGTGTTTATGAATTCAGTTTGTCTGTCCGTGCTGTAACTCGCGTAAATATACTCGGAGTGTCACGCAATTGATATATATGTTTTTGATGTTTGCTATGGCATATTCGGTATTGAAAATGAAGTGTGTCACACTTATAGTTACTTTACAGAGATACTCAAAAGAATTCCGATACATTAGGAAAAATCATCTGTGGATTATTTTAATGATATTGATATATACCATTGAGGTGCACTACAAAAGGCTTACTATAGAATAGAGTGTGCATAGCACTTATAGTTTCTTTACAGGGACACTCAAAATAATTCCGTTACATTTCAGTCTATGGGGAAAAATCGTTTACGATTTATTTTAATAATGTTTCACTATTTCAAACATATTGAAATTGATATATATCATTGAGTTGCATTACATGGGGCTTACTATAGAATATGGATAATTATTGTCGATTAATTATTAATTGAGACCCGTTGAATTAGTGTCTTTTATGGTTGCATGAGTCCTTCCACCTTGCTTTTTGAGTGCGTGGTTGATTTTATAAAAATAAATATGTATGCAGGGAATGGGGTTTTTACGCTAAATCTCGTGAGATCAGTTATCAATGTTAGGACACTAAGCTTGGTATAATTCGTCCCAACAGTGAGAGGTGTGTAAAAGGGGAGAAATAGGTCAAGTGGAGTATCGTTAGTTATGCATTATTTTAATTCTGAATCGAACGACACCATCCGCAAGTCGATACAACAATTCGTTACAAAGTTACACCAGGTTTTACAAATACAAATTCGACGATTTTACCTCAGTGCAGTTAATGTAGCTCTTTACAGAAAAAACTGATGGCCACTGACGAAAATTTGGGTCATTGCATTTTAACTCAGAGGAATAATTCAACTTTTTTTTTTTAATACGTCAAGTGAGTATCGTTTGTTATGAATTTTTTTAATTCTGAATTGAATGAAACTATCCGCAAGTCAATACAATAATTTGTTACAATGTTATGCCAGTTTTTATAAATACAAAGTCGACGATTTTATTTAAAGCCTCCTGAATTAAAATGTCCCTCTTTTACCCCCCCCCCCTAAACACAGCAAAACTACTTTATTTTGGGGGGATCTTCTTTTCTAGTGCCAAAACGAAGTTCGTCCCAAATTTTCGTGGATGGCCATCAGTTGCTTCCGTAAAAACCTATATTAACTGCACTGGGGTAAAATCCTCACCTTTGTATTTGTAAAACCTGGTGTAACTTTGTAACGAATCATTGTATCAACTTGCAAATGGTGTCGTTCGATTCAGAATTTAAAAATGCAAAACTAACGATACCCCACATGACCTACTTTAAAAAAATGATTCACCCATCCCCTCCCTGAGTGAAAGTTTCCCCCTACCCCCTCCCAAAAAAACAGATTAAAACAACTTTATTTTTTGGGGACTCATCGAATCTTCAATTCTAGTGGCAAAACAAAGTTCTTCCCAAATTTTGGGGAATGGCCATCAGTTGTTTAAAAACAATCCTATTTTACCTGAAAGCAAAAGTTTTGGATCAATTTCGAATATGATGACTTCATTCTTTTTAAAGTCAAATAAACATGTTCTGAATCAGAATATATGTTTGTTAAAATGTTTCTTAGTTTTATGTGGTACTTATCTGATTAAATTTAAGTGAAATTTCTGATTTAAAATGTGTTTATATAACTTGAAAAAAAAACAGAACCTTGGAACCTATATGATTTAGTTATTCTTCTTTTAAATATGATCTATTAAGTATCAATCAAAATTGTCATACTTTAATTGCTCAAAAAATGATAGAGCCGAAAATTTATATTATTATTATTTTATACTAAGCTTTAACATTTATGCAGTAAAATTATTACATTAATCTTTTTTTTCAACCAGAAACACTCATCTACCAAATATGAATAATGAATTTCATAACTGCACTTAATTGAAAATTAACTTTTCTTCCAGACCACTTTAATATTAATTGAAGAGCGAAGACATATAAAGTATAAAACTTTGAACGACATATAGAGCACAAAATTGAAGCTTTTAGAAAACCCAATTAATTTAATAAGAAAAGCATGCAAATGGCTTCACTGACATGAGTGACATTTCGAAATTTATTTAAGGAAGCTAATTAGAATTCGCTCTCTTGATCTTCAGCGTTTAATAAAGTTGGAAGACTTTCGACAAAATTTTGAAATATGAATATTATAAAGGAAAATTGACGTTAAGATCCTTATTTGACCCCACGTGGTATTTAAATTTTTTTAGTATATTCGTAGCAATATTCGTGAAATTAAAAAGTTCTTTCATATCAAAATTCGTATCTTCAAGTAAAGTTAATAAACTAGTCACTGTAAGGGAACATAAAATTACAAGTAAATTACAAAATTAATGGGGTAAAGACTTTTATTGAAACTAAATTTTAAAATAATACAAAAGTTGTGTTCTTGCTATGCATTATATACAGAGGCAGTAATGTGGTCGTAAAAATACCAGAGGATATACGCTGTAGGCAAGGGATATACCCAGATACTTTATGATACAGTTTTATTTGAAAACCAGATGGTATACGGAATTTAATTTTAAAAATTCCAGAAGGCATACGGCGTATACCACGGTATACCCTCCACTACATAAGTCTGGAAGTATCTAAAAAAAAATCATTTAAATAAATGGCATATCAGAGTGCGGTTTGGACAGGAATTATTTTTTGGCACAAAAAAAACTAGTTACAAATTTCAGCAAGAGGTGACGCTGTACACTTAAAACATCCAAATTTTATCTTTTTGAAAGTAGATGTGAATAATAAAAGTTTAAAACCAACGTTTTATTCAGACAAAAAGTATAACAAAAACTCCGCACGTTGCTTCGATAGCGACCTTACTTCGATCTTTGACAAAATCTGTAAGTAGCGAAGTAGTGACTACTTTTGAAAAGTAGTATACAGTCGCTACTTTTTAAAACAAGTAAGGTGTAGTTGTAGTTAACTTCATTTTGGATAAAGTAGTTGTAGTTGTAGTACGCTACAGTAAGAAATTAGTTTTTCCTACCTCTGGCTCCGACCATATACTGACAGACTCCAATCATGATTAGTCAGTAGTCGATTAAAGTAAATGCACTTCTGATGACGCATAATGACGATGCAATATAGGTATATAAATATTTTTTTTCACTATTAGGGCAAGACAGTACTTCTCTCATTCTCATTAATGTTAGGTGTTTTAAATGCATATACAACATATAAAAAAAATTTAAATACTTGCTTCCGATATATGTTAAACAATTAAGAAAAATCACGGAAAACAGTATCTATGCGAATTTCGAAAAATCCATGAAAGTTAGGAATAATTTTCTATAGTAAAAGTTGATAAAAGAATGTTTATATATCGAAACCATATAAGATATAAATTAAAATAGTAAAAATAATCATGTTTCGTTCCGATCTTGCATCTCAACAATACACCAATCCATTTCAGATTTTACACTAGTCCGATTAAGTTATTGCGGTATTTACTATTAAAGCATAAATGTTAACCACAGTTTATAAAAGCGATATATTTTTATCTTTTCCCTAAATGTAGTACGAAGTAATAAGAATGACCAATTTTATGACACGGCAATAGAAGCAGAATGTCTGTTCGAAACTTTGAAGCAGCAATAAATGACTCCGAAATCATCCCGATTGACTTTTTGGAAGAGCGCAATCGAAAACCACATTGAACTGTATGGTAACAACTGCAATCCAATAATTTTGTCTTTCTCATTCTGTATCAGTATTCCAGTTTTAATGTGTTTCTTTTCTATTTAAACTCTTGTAGTTTTCCATATGCTAATATTTGTATATATAATAACAAATTAGAATTAATTAAATTGCACGAGTCAAGAAGGCATTTTGTGTTGAGCGAGTCCAAATAAAAAAATCCAAGTAAATTTTGTTTTTAACAATTTAGTAGCTCTAAAATATGAATATTAGTTAAATTTCTGGTATTACAAATAACAATTGTGGTGATCAATAAAAAAATATTTTTTATATATAATTGGAAATTATTATACTCAATTTTCTTTTTATAATTAAAAAATTATAATGCATTTAAATTCAACTAATGTATTAGACTTAATGACATAAAACTTTCACATTTACGTAGAAGAAAAGTATTACACTGAAATCTTTCACCCAGAAACTCATTTTCTAAATGTGAATTATTAATTTTATAACTGCACCTAAGATGAAAATAGCGTTTCATATAGTAATTTTTTTATTAAGACACACAGGCCCGGGATAATAACATTAAATCTATCTAAAATCAGTGTTGAATTGAGACAATTTTCCCCGGGAAGGGATTTTTGCAGCTCTGGGGGGAAGGGTGTACTGTAGAGTTTCGGAGAAAGGCAAATGTACTTTTAGGGCATTAATAATCAAAAAATCTCAACTCACTACTTTTCACGCGCCGAAAAAAAAAATTGTTCGCGACCGCGAGGTCACCTGCGTCATCATGGTAACGGGTTCAAGCGATTAAAAGAATTACTTAGGATGCCAAGTAAAATTAATCGATTACCGAAAGTCAACTCTATCAAAAAGCGATATAAAGTATAAGATTAGATGGATAAGGTATCTAATAAATATTGGTTCTAAAAAAATGAACTTCTCATTTTCGGCTAAATGGAGATTTTACAATAAAAATCACAAAAAAATTATAAATCGCTGTAGGAATTCCGAATAATTTTATTGAACAGAGAACAAAATTTACTATATAGGGCAAAAGAGATTGAATTTGGATTACTTTTATGAGTGAGTCAATATTGGAAGATCAGGAAATTACGCGAATTTTTCCGTGAAACATAACATAACAATAAAAAAAATCAGAAAGTCCAATTTCGGTCGGACCTGTCTTCGTCTATCCGCGGAACCAAATTTGCAGATCTCTACGTGCGGTAGATTTCCCTAGCCATTGCTGACACAAATACACAGAGAGAGATAGACATATTTCTTTTATTAATATAGATTGAAAAGTGTTTGAAATGCACGTAAATATAACATGTAGCATTTTGCAGAAGCTTAATCCTAACTTAATTGGTATAAGAACACGTGTAATGATTAAGTTTTCATTTACTATTTACCGTTCTTGTAATTCGCTTTCGTGATCTTGAAAGTCTAAATAAAGTTGAGTTACGTTTCAGAAAATCTAACAGAAATGGACGATATAAAGAATCAGGGTCCATAAACCGTGGTTTTTGGCCCATGAAATAACACTAAAATTCGATTTTGTTATACTGACTTAATTATTTCACTTTTTAATATTACAAAGGTTTATCCTGTACGATTTCAACAATAGTTGTTGGATTTCGTTCATTTTTATATGACTTACACAAGCTCAAAGTTCGTATTATTCGTAGTTTTTGATGAAAAATACGCAATTTCTCCTAATTTTACCTCAATTATTTATATGAGCGCAATCGCGCAACAATTTCTTCTTTACATATATTATAAAATACATCAAAATGTACAATATATGTAAAAATAAAAGAGTTGCAAAGCTGCGCTCATAGTAAAATATTAAAAATAGAGAGTTAAGTAACTGCATTCCCTCACGTCACTAAGAGACTTTAGGAAGCAGCAACGTGTTTAAACGTGCTAAAATGAAAGTAACTATTGCTATAATATATGTAAATCAGAAAGTGTTGCACGATTGCGCTCCTATAAATAATTGAGGTTAAATTAGGAAAAATTGCGTATTTTTCATCAAAAACTACGAATAATTCGAACTTTGAGCTTGTGTAAGTCATATAAAACCGACCAAAATGCAAAAACTGACGGAGAAACCTTTTTTATGCAGTGAATAATCTCCACGTGTAGCGAACGATCGAAATAAGAACATGTTAAAAACCAGACCCCAATTACCAATAAGTACTTCAAGTGCCGCAGCTGAAAAACATAGTGAACAAAACCAGAAACTGTCGAAACCAATTAAGTGAAAAACTCTGCAGACCTCCCTACTTCAAAACTACAGCTGTTATCACGCGCGTGTGAACTGAACTTAAAGACATTCCCTTCAGAATCTAAAATGAATCCGAGCAGTTAAAACGCTCTTGTACATATGTGTTGTAAATATATCTCTCAAATATAATGTAAAATTGGAGCATCTAAAAGCAGTCTCCAAAAACGCGATTTAAATGTAAATATCTAGAAAAGAATTATAATATTATACTCAAAATGGATCTACTTCTTATTTCGTGCATCTCTACTTACTAATAATAATAGTTCTTATTACTTCCATATAGCGAATACTTCAATCAGTCGATAAGATAAATATCAGTGCAAACACTTTGGATTACTGTGGAAATATTCAGCGCATAAGGAAAATCTCAGGTAAGCTGAACTATCCTTCTTTACCATTATTAAAAGACGAAAACGTATACTAAAATATAGAAGACCAGTTTAACAATTCGAAAAAAGAGAAAATTTATTACGCTACCGACGGTTCCCCTAACAAAGATTATGAAAGACTGATTCTGAAAAAAGAATATTATCCCAGTATCAAAAACGATAATTTAACAAATTTCTAAAATATAATAATAAATAAAAGAACGCTAAAGAAAAAAAAAAAAAAAAAAAAAAAGAAAAAAATGAATGCGATAAAAGAAAATACTCAATTTATTGAAAAACTCAATTCTACAAATTATAGTACATGGAAGTTCAAGATGCAGATGTTCCTGATTAAAGAGGAACTCGACGATATTATAGTACAAGATCCACCGGATCCAGCCGATCCCGCATGGCACAAAAAAGATCGCAAGACTAGAGCTCTAATAAACCTAAGCATCGATGATTCTCAAATCGTAAATGTAAAAAACTTAGATACTGCCAAATTAACATGGGAAGCTCTGAAAAAAATACATGAGAGAAGCAATTTATCTAGTAAGCTTTACCTGTTACGAAAATGATACAGTACTAAATTAGCGGAGGGCGGAAACATGATCTCACATATCACTAATATCTTGCAAATTATAGATAAACTTAATGCCATTGGAGAAAATATTAGCGATTCACATATTTCCGCGCTATTTCTGTGTTCTCTTCCCCCCAGTTACAATACTTTGATAACTGCGTTGGAGGCGAGACCAGAAAATGAGCTCACCCCTGATTTTATCAAAAACAAATTAACGGATGAATATAATCGTAGACATGAAATGTCAGAACAATCACATAGCGGATATAACAACAGTGAGAGAGCATTTAAAACAAATAGGAGATATACACACACTGAAAATAGAAGAGAACAAAAATATTGCAACAACTGTAAAATGAAAAATCATTCCACTTACGAATGCTGGCACTACAAGAGCAAAAACACGGTACAATCCGGAAATCCTCGTAACAATCAATTCAAAAATAAAAAGAATTTCTCATCTTCATTATGTTATGAAAAAAACGAAACTCATAGGGAAAACAGAGTTCCAAACGAAAGAAAATACGCAAATGATCAGACGCAAAATAAAGCATTAATCACTCAAAACGTAGGCAAAAATAACTGGATTCTCGATTCAGGATCTACCTCGCACATTTGTAACGATAAAAGCCTATTTAGTAAATTTATTGATTATAATAAAACTTCAGTAACGATCGCGAATGGTAATAAACTGACAGCGTTAGGTTCAGGAGAAGTTTTTATAAAAACATTAACCCCCGAAGGAAAAGAAAAACTAACGAAATTACGCGAAGTGCTTTATGTCCCAGACTTAGAGTCGAACCTAATTTCGGTTAGTAAAGCCGCTAAAAACGGGTGTAAACTAATCTTCGACGATAATAAATGCGATTTGATCTTCGATGAAGAAATATATATTAGGGCGAAAA
Source organism: Maratus michaelseni (assembly GCA_963931845.1). Taxonomy (NCBI): domain Eukaryota; kingdom Metazoa; phylum Arthropoda; class Arachnida; order Araneae; family Salticidae; genus Maratus; species Maratus michaelseni. The sequence goes on along the minus strand of OZ007587.1, from coordinate 386,687,464 downwards.
ATGAGAAAAACTTATACATTATTGAGGAAATAGACGATGTGGAAGAACCACAAAATTATGTAAACATAACGTATAACTGTGACAGCAAACAATGCATAGATCTCTGGCATCGCAGACTAGGTCACAGAGATTATGACGCGATTAAATCAATGATAACAAATCAACTTGCGGACGGAATAAAGATAGGAAAATGTAAACATCAAAATAAAACATGCGTAACTTGTATCGAAACTAAATTAACTAACATGCCGCATCCTAAATCAGCAACAAATCGAGCTACTAATATTGCGGATTTGATCCACAGTGACGTGTGTGGACCTCTAGATACACCGACCTTAGGCGGAAAAATATATTTTATGACTCTTATTGATGATTATTCCCGATATACTACGATATATTTATTATCTAAAAAGAGCGAAGTTGCTGAAAAGATAAAAGAGTATATAACGATGATATACAATCAGTTCGGTAAAAAACCTAAGGAAATTAGATCGGATAACGGTCGTGAATATGTAAATCAAGAGATCGATGAATACTTAAAACAGAACGGAATTTTACACCAATTGACTGTCCCGCATAATCCGAGCCAGAATGGAGTTGCGGAGAGAAAAAATAAAAGTTTATTAGATATGACTAGAAGTATGCTATCACAAGCAAAATTAAGCAAACATTTTTGGGGTGAAGCCATAAACACCGCAACATACTTACAAAACCGACTCCCAACCAAAGCAAACAACAACAGAACACCTTACGAATTATGGAAAGGAATTAAACCGAATTTAAAACACTTAAGAACATTCGGTTGTAAAGCGCTATTTTACGTCGATAAAGTAAATAGAGGAAAACTCGATAACAGGGCTCAAACCGGAACGTTTGTAGGTTATGATACACGATCGACTGGTTATAGAATTCACACACAAGGAAAACGAATTATAATAGCGAGAACGGTAAAATTTCTTGAAAATGAAAATGTACACTCAGATAACATTGAGGAGATACAAAACACCACAAAAACATCAGATGACAATACACAATTACCGGATAGACATGAAAATCACTTAGAAATAAAACTTGACAGTGAGGAGACACCATCCGTGCCCAAACAGCAACCAATTGAACCAAGAAGGTCTAATAGGACAAATAGAGGCGTTCCTCCTGACAGATATGTTTGTCTCATAAATAGTTCATCTGAAAACATTCCCGAAAATTGGGAATATATCGAAAAAATGAAAAATACTAATGATAAACAAAATTGGATAAAAGCAACACAAAATGAAATCCAATGCCTAAGAAAAAATAACACTTGGACTTTAACAGATCCACCACCCGGAACAAAAATTATCGGTTCAAAATGGACTTTTAAACTAAAAAAGGACAATTTAGGAAATGTTCAAAGCTATAAAGCGCGTTTAGTAGCACAAGGATATAGTCAAAGATTCGGGATTGACTATGATCAAACTTTCGCACCTGTAGTTTCGCACGCTACAATACGTGCATTTCTCATCTCTGCATTGCACAAAAATTTGAACGTGAAACATGTTGACATAACCACAGCATTTTTGCACGGTGAATTAACTGAAACTGTTTATATGAGTCAACCAGACGGGTATATTAAACCCGGCGATGAAAGAAAAGTTTGTAAACTTCAAAAAGCCATCTACGGTCTTAAGCAAGCCGCAAAGGCCTGGTACACCAAAATATCGGAAACACTCAAAAACAATAATTTCATACAGAGCAAAAATGATCCATGTCTGTACTTTAAATCAAATCAAGAAAATCCGATATACATCATCATCTACGTAGACGACATCCTGATAGCAGGAAAAGACAGTGATATCGAAGAAACAATAAACCAACTTAAGAAAGAATATGAACTAAAAAACTTAGGAGAAGTGAATAATTACCTAGGAATAAACATTAATAAAATCAACGATACATATTACCTAAATCAAAACAATAAAATACAGGAACTAGTGAAAAAACTGAATTTAAACGACATGAAACCTCATTACACACCAATGATTGCAGGATTCAACAGACTTGAGGACGATGATAATCTTTTACCTAATAACACGAAATATCGACAAGCCACAGGCACATTACTTTACATATCAACAATCACGCGTCCTGACATATCCGCAGCAGTCAACATATTATGTCGTAGAAATGAAACACCACGCCAAAAGGACTGGACAGCAGTGAAAAGAATCATTTCATACCTTAAAACTACAGAAAATTTGAATTTAACTCTTAACGCAAACAGCAAGCCCATCCTAACAGCATACGCCGATGCAGACTGGGCAGGTGACTTGAAAACACGTAAATCAACATCAGGAAATCTATTCATGCTAGGAAAATCACCGATTTACTGGATTACAAAAAGGCAAAATTGTATTGCACTTTCGTCAGCCGAAGCTGAATACGTTTCAGCTAGCAACGCAGCACAAGAATTAAGTTGGATAACAAACTTGCTTAGCGATCTCAACATTCCACAAAAATTACCCATCACGATTTTTGAGGATAATATGTCCTGTATAAAAATGACTGAAAACGATAAAGATACTAAGCGATCCAAACACATCGACATACGTTTCCACAACATCAAACTGATGAAAGAAGAAGGAAAAATCGATTTACAATACTGCCCCACTGAAGAAATGACAGCCGACACTCTCACGAAACCCACTCCCAAACCTGTGTACGAGAAACACCGTAAGAAACTGAACCTTCAACCATTCCCCACACAAGAGATTACGGGGGAGTGACGGAGAAACCTTTTTTATGCAGTGAATAATCTCCACGTGTAGCGAATGATCGAAATAAGAACATGTTAAAAACCAGACCCCAATTACCAATAAGTACTTCAAGTGCCGCAGCTGAAAAACATAGTGAACAAAACCAGAAACTGTCGAAACCAATTAAGTGAAAAACTCTGCAGACCTCCCTACTTCAAAACTACAGCTGTTATCACGCGCGTGTGAACTGAACTTAAAGACATTCCCTTCAGAATCTAAAATGAATCCGAGCAGTTAAAACGCTCTTGTACATATGTGTTGTAAATATATCTCTCAAATATAATGTAAAATTGGAGCATCTAAAAGCAGTCTCCAAAAACGCGATTTAAATGTAAATATCTAGAAAAGAATTATAATATTATACTCAAAATGGATCTACTTCTTATTTCGTGCATCTCTACTTACTAATAATAATAGTTCTTATTACTTCCATATAGCGAATACTTCAATCAGTCGATAAGATAAATATCAGTGCAAACACTTTGGATTACTGTGGAAATATTCAGCGCATAAGGAAAATCTCAGGTAAGCTGAACTATCCTTCTTTACCATTATTAAAAGACGAAAACGTATACTAAAATATAGAAGACCAATTTAACAATTCGAAAAAAGAGAAAATTTATTATGCTACCGACGGTTCCCCTAACAAAGATTATGAAAGACTGATTCTGAAAAAAGAATATTATCCCAGTATCAAAAACGATAATTTAACAAATTTCTAAAATATAATAATAAATAAAAGAACGCTAAAGAAAAAAAAAAAAGAAAAAAATGAATGCGATAAAAGAAAATACTCAATTTATTGAAAAACTCAATTCTACAAATTATAGTACATGGAAGTTCAAGATGCAGATGTTCCTGATTAAAGAGGAACTCGACGATATTATAGTACAAGATCCACCGGATCCAGCCGATCCCGCATGGCACAAAAAGATCGCAAGACTAGAGCTCTAATAAACCTAAGCATCGATGATTCTCAAATCTCAAATCGTAAATGTAAAAAACTTAGATACTGCCAAATTAACATGGGAAGCTCTGAAAAATATACATGAGAGAAGCAATTTATCTAGTAAGCTTTACCTGTTACGAAAATGATACAGTACTAAATTAGCGGAGGGCGGAAACATGATCTCACATATCACTAATATCTTGCAAATTATAGATAAACTTAATGCCATTGGAGAAAATATTAGCGATTCACATATTTCCGCGCTATTTCTGTGTTCTCTTCCCCCCAGTTACAATACTTTGATAACTGCGTTGGAGGCGAGACCAGAAAATGAGCTCACCCCTGATTTTATCAAAAACAAATTAACGGATGAATATAATCGTAGACATGAAATGTCAGAACAATCACATAGCGGATATAACAACAGTGAGAGAGCATTTAAAACAAATAGGAGATATACACACACTGAAAATAGAAGAGAACAAAAATATTGCAACAACTGTAAAATGAAAAATCATTCCACTTACGAATGCTGGCACTACAAGAGCAAAAACACGGTACAATCCGGAAATCCTCGTAACAATCAATTCAAAAATAAAAAGAATTTCTCATCTTCATTATGTTATGAAAAAAACGAAACTCATAGGGAAAACAGAGTTCCAAACGAAAGAAAATACGCAAATGATCAGACGCAAAATAAAGCATTAATCACTCAAAACGTAGGCAAAAATAACTGGATTCTCGATTCAGGATCTACCTCGCACATTTGTAACGATAAAAGCCTATTTAGTAAATTTATTGATTATAATAAAACTTCAGTAACGATCGCGAATGGTAATAAACTGACAGCGTTAGGTTCAGGAGAAGTTTTTATAAAAACATTAACCCCCGAAACCTTTTTTATGCAGTGAATAATCTCCACGTGTAGCGAATGATCGAAATAAGAACATGTTAAAAACCAGACCCCAATTACCAATAAGTACTTCAAGTGCCGCAGCTGAAAAACATAGTGAACAAAACCAGAAACTGTCGAAACCAATTAAGTGAAAAACTCTGCAGACCTCCCTACTTCAAAACTACAGCTGTTATCACGCGCGTGTGAACTGAACTTAAAGACATTCCCTTCAGAATCTAAAATGAATCCGAGCAGTTAAAACGCTCTTGTACATATGTGTTGTAAATATATCTCTCAAATATAATGTAAAATTGGAGCATCTAAAAGCAGTCTCCAAAAACGCGATTTAAATGTAAATATCTAGAAAAGAATTATAATAGTGCAAACACTTTGGATTACTGTGGAAATATTCAGCGCATAAGGAAAATCTCAGGTAAGCTGAACTATCCTTCTTTACCATTATTAAAAGACGAAAACGTATACTAAAATATAGAAGACCAATTTAACAATTCGAAAAAAGAGAAAATTTATTACGCTACCGACGGTTCCCCTAACAAAAACTATTTTTGAAATCGTGCAGGATATACCTTCTAATATTAAAAAGTGAAATAATTAAGTCAGTATAACAAAATCGAATTTTAGTCTTATTTCATTAGCCAAAAACAGGGCTTATGGACCCTAAACCTCTTATGGTTATAAAATTATCAATTTAAGCTATTGTTGAAACAATCCTCCAAAATGTTTTTAGTACTAATTTATAAACGAAAGCAGTTTCCATATCATTGCAGAAGAATGAACTTCAGGGAATCGGAAAAGGTGTCTGATTTATCCTTATTTCAATATCACAAAAAAAATTTCTTCAACTTATTGAAATAAGAATAAGCGACATTTGGAAACTAGCTAGATTGAACAAATAGTTTTAATCAACCCAAATCAAAGTATGTCGTTCAATTGTCAGGTAACTGAAATACATCAAACTTTTTTTTTCTTTCTCTCTCTCATTTTTAAATCATATTTCGTTTCATCTTAGTAATTTCATCAATAATTGAAGAGGGTTTGAAATGTCACGCGCAATATTTTTCAAAAGTTTAATCCTGATTTAATTTGAGGAAGAACGTTCATTAGCACGAATTCTTGCCCTTAATTATTTAGGTATTGTAAAAGATATTTGTAATTCGATTTCGTGATTGCCAAAGTATAATTGAAGTTACACAGCGTATCAGACGTTTTTACAGCTAAATAAAATTGTATTACGAAATTGTCAGTTTAAACGAAAGCTTTAAAATTTCTCCAAGATGCTTTCAGCATTTTATAAACGAAAGAAATTTTCTTATAACTTCACAAAATTAAATGTCCTGAGAGGTATCTGATTTGTAATGTTTCAATATCACAAAAAATATATCTTCAACTTATTGAAATAAGAATAAGTTACCTTCGTAAAAAACAACTCTAAATGGTTTCTGGATAACCCAAATTAAAATATGTCATCAATTGTCAAGTACCTAAAATAATCATTTCTTTTTCCTCTCTCATTTTCAAATCATCCTTTGTTTCCTCTAAAAATTTTATTAATAATTAAAAAGTGCTTGAAATGCAGATAAATATCACACTTAATATTTTCCAAAAGTCTAATCTTGATTTAATTAGATGTAAAACATGAATTAGCATGAATTCTTTCCCTTAATTCTTTAGGTAAAGATATTTGTAATTAGATTTCGTAATCGCCAACGTATGATTACAGTTGAAGGACGTTTCAGAAGTTTTAACAGAAATGAACGACATAAGTTTCGTTCTATGAAACTGTCAATTTATTTTAAAGCTTCAAAATTTGTCTGAGATGTTTTTAGCAATTTATAAACGAAAGAAGTTTTCTAATCACATCACAAGTGTAAACGTTAGGAGAATCGAGAGAGGTATCTGATTTCGAGGGGTTTGAAATGTAGATAAATATCACACGTAACATTTTTCAAAAGTTTAATCCTTATTTATTTAGAGAAAAAACACACATTACATGAATTCTTGTTGTTAATTCTTCAGGTACTATAAAAGATATTTATAATTCAATTTCGTGATCACCAAAGTAGTTGAAGGACGTTTCAGAAGTTTTAACAGAAATATGAAATTGTACTATGAAATTGTACTATGAAATTGTCGACATAAACTAAAACTTCAAAATTTCTCGAAGATATTTTTAGCTATGTATAAACGAAGGAAGTTTTCTTATCACTTCACAAATATAAAAGTCGGAGAATCGGGAAAAATGTCTGTTTTATCTCGTTACAATGTCACCATGAAAGAATTTTCCAAATTGCATATGACGTACTCAAGAATTTTAAGTTGAAATTTAAGTTATATGACCAAAATTATATGATACGAAAACGTCAGAAAAATGTTTTTACGAATCATGAAGTTGTGGCATTCTAACCAATGAATTGGATTTAAAAAAAAAAAAAAAAAATTGTGAGAGGAGTAAAAAACAAGAAAAGCAGTTCAGATTTGTTTTTTGTTTGTTTGTTTGTTTTTTTTGTACACATATGCGTTTGCCTTTCTGAGACTTTTCTTTTGAAGCTCGAATAAATCTTCAAATTTGGCTTAAGGTGGGGCTCAGTGGGCCACTTTTGAAGTTTTTATTTTTTTATCTGAAATTTACATTTCAATTCAAATTTAAAAACTCGTAAATATATCTTTGATCCTCGTCTTCATTTGTTAATTTTCTCAAAGCATAAGTCTTAATAATTTATTAAAGAAAAAATAATTTTTAAAGCTTAAATTTGTGTTTCACTCAGGGTTCTCGCTGCCGATTGCCATTGTACCAATTCTCGGTAAAATTTTGCATTTGGAGTGAAAATTAGTAAGAAAAATTTGTGAACTATAATATATAATCCAAATTAATAAAGTGTCAAATGTCTCACCTAGCAGCTACTAAGTAGTATTTACTTAGTAGTTTTTTATAAACAAAAACTTAAGTTACATATATAAACGTGTGTTCAGTTAAAAAACTGTAAATATTATAAATTTTCGTTATTGCAAACAAAAAACAATGGAAAAATTAATTTCCTGTAGGAAGAGCAACTCCAAAAAATTTATTTATTACTGTTGGGGTAACTGTGCCCTGTGAGATCTAGTTACCCCTTATACATGTCCCGTTTCCCCATTCTTAAAAAATTTATGGGGTAACTGGAACACCAGCCTTACATTTGAAACATGAAGTTAATATGTATAAAAAAAAAGATTCTTTAATAATAGAGCTTACCGTATTTGGATAAAGAGCAGAGGAAGTTCAACAAATTCAAGGCTTTAAAAAAAAAAAAAAAAAAAAAAAAAAAGACTCCTAAATTTTCGGCAACCTATCGCAGCAAAGGCAGAGTTACGATTGATTTCACATGCGTTGTTTTAAAAAGTACGGATGATGCTGTATTGTTGCCAACCGCTAAAACTTAAAAGACACCAGCGGTTTATTATAATATACCCTTATGGCCCAGTTACCTCCTTGGTCCAGTTACCTCAGCTTACCTTATATGAATTTCGATGAATAACTATTCTTAAAACAATTATAAAAATTGGAACATATATTGAAAATGATAAACAGGGTACGTTGGGAGGGGGGGGACGATTTCAGTATCAGCGTTTTACAACGAATCTATTAGAGCGGCCAAACTCGATTCCTTATAGGGATTGGTCGTGCTATTACTAACATTATTTGAATGTGGCTATAGTTTTTCTTTAACCCTAGAACGCTCCTCGTGCACTACCTACGAATTAGTCCCACGTAAATTTTCTACAAGTAATAAATTTATTATCTTAATAACGGTTGACGAATACTAATTGACGAATACTAAATAGTAATTAAAATTAAGTGGTTTCATAAACATACCACTGCCCCTGAAAGGGTTAAAAGATGCTTTAATTTTTATAAAGGCAAATTTTGCATGGATATATCCATAAATGAAGTGTCTAATATTTAAACTTCAATTTTCTTTTTTTTTTTTTTTTTGTATGTGTGTGTGTGTTTTTGTTTTATAACAGAATCGGTTGGATTCGAACGCTGGACTTCTAGTTTGAAACTGGAGACGTTACCACTACACTACTAATTCTTGATTACATAGCCACAATATTTATGACTTATACTCTGTCACATTTCCTTGGTGATTTTCTCTGTAGAATGGTTGCAAAGTCGTTACAAAATGATTTGAAAATGGTTTAAAAATGGATTAAATACCTAATCCGTCACGTCGCCCGATTTGTACGAAAATCTATACAGTTCTGTCAATAGTTGTTTACAATATATTCACGACATGGGAGCTCTAACAGAAGTGCTGTTTGGGAGTTACTGTGTTCACTCATACAAAACATTTATTTACATATACTGTGTGTTCGGAAAGTAAAAAATACAGAGATAGCATATTTAATACTTAGTATTTCATCTAGTAAGTTTATGATCAATGAAAAGGTGTTTAAAATGCACATAAATACAATACGCAACATTTTGCATAAGATTAATCTTAATTTAATTAGAGGAAGAACATGTACAATGCCTTAGTATTCATGAATTTATGTCCTTAATTCATTTACTAAAGATACTTATATCCCGCTTTCGTGATGTCCAAAGTCTAAGTAAATTTGAAGAACGTTCCAAAAGATCTGACAGAAATGAACCACGTAAATTTTGTACCATAAAATTATCAATTTGATTCATTGCTGAAAAATGTTTCCAAGCTATTTTTGGCAAATTACAAACGAAAGAAGTTACTCTATCATTTCAAAAGAATAAAAGTCGGAGAATCGGAAGAAATTTATCTTGTTGGAATATGACAAAAAAAAACCTTTTTGACTTATTGAAGCAAGAATAAGTGACATTTGGAAACCCATTCCAAATGATTTCTGAATAAACCAAATCAGAATACGTCGTGGCATTTTCAGGTAACTACTGTAATCAAACTTTTTGTTGCTTGTTTCTTTGTTTGTTTTTGTTGTGTTGTGTTGTGTTGTGCTGTTTTCGTTGTGTTGTGTTGTGTTGTTTTGTTTGTTTGTGTGTTGTGTTGTTTTGTTTGTATGTTGTTTTGTGTTATTTTTTTTTGTATGTATGTTGTGTTGTGTTGTTTTGTTTGTTTGTAGGTTGTGTTGGGTTGTTTTGTTTGTTTATATGTTGTGATGTGTTGTTTGTTTGTTTGTGTGCTGTTTTCGTTGTGTTGTGTTGTTTGTTTGTGTGTTGTGTTATTTTGTTTGTTTGTCTGTAGGGTTGTTTTGTTTGTTTGTATGTTGTTTTGTTTCTCTGTATGTTATGTTGTGTTGTTTTGTTTGTTTGTGTCTTGTGTTGTGTTGTATTGTATCGTGTCTTTTTTTGTTGTTTTGTATTGTGTTGTGTTGTTGTCTGTCTCAGTTTCAAATCATTTTTCATTTCGTCCAGTACTTTTATTAATAATTGAAGAGAGTTCGGAAATAATAAAAATATCACAGATAACTATCACACGCAACATTTTGAAAAGTTTAATCCTAATTTTATTAGATAAAGAACATGTATAATGCTGCAGAAGCATAAATCTTATTCCTTAATTCATTTAAACTAAAGATATGTGTAATCCGATTTCGCTAACTTCAAAGCATATTTAAAGTTTGGGGGATGTTTAAGAAAATCTGACAGAAATGAACGCTATATATTTTGTGCTATAAAGTTATTAATTTAAGTTATACCTGAAAAACTCTCTCTAAGATGTTCTCTAAGATGTTTTTAGCTATTTATAGAATGAAGAAGTTTTACTATCATTTCACAAGAATAAAAGTCAGGGAATTGAGAAAGATGTCGTATGTATCTTACTCCAATGACACTTTTCCATGATATCCGTGGATATCTTTTTTTTTTTTTTTTTACAAACTTTTATTTAACTTGCTTTGTCTTTCCGTTCTGCTTAAATCTTGCAATCTAATTTTAACACACCTCCTGTGCTGCAATTGAATTAATTTTCTGTAGTGTAGCGTATTTACGGTGACAATACAATATTCTGTAAAAAAAAAAAAAAAAAAAAAATCTTAACTTTACCTCCGCCACGCCTCAAGAGGCAAGAAAATTTGTCCAAAGGTACGTAAATTTCATCGATTGCTTCAGAAATAAGCTGATGTTCTTCGATTGAACCGTAGTATGGTTGGTAAATGTGTCATTTCTCAGTTATGCTCAGCGTATGAGTGGATGTGGATCTCGAATCCAAGGAAGGCGTTGATTGATATTTTCTCTTGCCAGGAAGCTGAATTTAAAATTGAATATCCATTTTATTTAAGAAAAAACTGATAAAAATCAGTCGCAGTTTAATTTATTTCTCTTGAAAAGGGTATTTCATTTCAATCAATTTTCCTTCAACATTTTTTCCTTTTCGGTACATTATAATAAAATCTTTCTTTTGTTTTATTTTTATTTATAATTTATTTAAAATAAATTTATTAAAGATACTTGTAATTCGCTTATGTGATCGCTGAAGTCAAAATAAAGTATAGAAACATCTCTGAAAATCTTCCAGAAATGAACCTTTTAAATTCCTTGCTATGAAAAAACTTTAAATTTCTCCAAGATGTTTTTATCAATTTATAAACAAAAGAAGTTTTTCTATCTCTTCACTGGAATAAATACTGAAGAATATATTAAGATGTCTGATTTATCACGTTAAAATGCCATAAAGATTTTTTTTTTTTTTTTTTTTTTTTTTTTTTTTTTTGCATATGACGTATTTAAGATTTTTAAAATGAAATGAAGTTCTGTTTTCTGCCGAACGAAAGTCATACGGAATGACGAAACTAGATTAAATTGCACCCGGGGCAAAGAAGAAGATTGAAACCCCCTCCCTCACTAATATTTTTAGAAAACATTTTAAGTAAATAATTGATTAATGTACTTAAAGTAAAACATGCTATTTACACATATACATTGTTAATTTGCAAGTTGTTTTCTCTTTAATAGCACATTCTATGTAAAACGTTTAATATATTTTTTCCTTAACATTATAACTTAAATAGATATATAATATAAAATTACAGGAGACACATGGTAGTTATCTAACAATTTTAAATAGTAAAATAATAGAAATATACTCTTACTGCTACACTACTTATATCTAGTGTTCGCATATTAAAACAATGAAAAATATACTTCTATTGCCATATTATTGTTATCCAGTGTTCGCATATTAAAAGAATAATAATAAAGGTTGATTATATTCAACGGAAAATAAGTTTAATTTAGAAAGAATAAGAAAAAATTTTGCGAAAGTTGATTAAAAAATTATAAATTACAGGTATAAATATCAAAATCTACAAAAAAAATTACAGAAATATATTTAATACACAGCATTTCGTCTAGTAAATTCATTATCAGTAAAATAATGTTTGAAATAGACATAAATGTACTACGTAACATTTGCAAAAGCTTAATCCTAATTTAATTAGAGGAAGAACATGTATAATGGCTTAGCAACGCAAATGTCTTTTCTGATTTAATTTAGTAGAAATACTCTGTTAAATGGAAAGTAGAAATACGTAATTCAATTTCGTGATCTCGAATGTCTAAATAAATTTGAGGAACAATTTCAGAATAACTGACAGAAAGCAATACGAAATTTGTTCTTCAAAATTATCAGTTTAAGTTATAACTACAAAACTTTCCCAATTTTTCACAGCAATATATAAACGAAAGAAGTTTCCCAATCATTTCAAAAGAATAAACGCCAAAAACTCGTATAAAATATGTCTGATTTATCTTTTTCTAATGTCACTAAAGCTTCTTCTCGACCTATTGAAGCAACAATAAATATGATACTTAGAAACTACTCCAGTGATTTCTAGATAGGCTAAATCAAAATACGTTGTTGAATTTGTCAGGTAACTGCAATAATCAAAAGGTTCTCCCACAGTTATAAATAAGATTTATAATATTTGTTTCATATTTTTCTTTTTTCTTTTTACTCTTTTGTCACCTAAAGTCCCCTAATAAATATTTTCAGCCTAGAAAAGAGTAAATTATCTTTAGTAAAAATATACCATATGCCCAACATTTTCAGATAAAATGCCTCAGTAAAAAAGTATAAGCCAAATTTCAGTAATAAACATTTGTATGAACCCGAAGTCCATTCATATTTGTCATATTGGAGCAAAATTATTTTAGAAATTTTGATGGTTTACTTATTCTAAAGAGCAGTATTCATTCTACTTCGAATGCATAGCACTGATTTAAAAAAAAATAAAACAAGAAAGAAAAATCATGAGTCAAGCATAGATTCTGACACATTTTCCAACTCTTCTAAGAGTACTGCAACTGAATTTCAACGTTTAATAAGGTGAAAGAAGCTGTATTAAGTAAACAATTTAGAAACACAAAACAACTGAAAACCTACTTTCAGAAATAACTATTCATAGAAGGTAACGTATCCAGTTCTTTGCGTAGCCTTATGAATTTACTCATATGAATATATCATAATGCATATGAATTTATTCATATTCTATAAATATTTTTTGTATACTACATATAGTTCAGCTGGGAAATGATTAACTCAATTAAAAAAAAAACTTAAGCAATTCATGTTCTTACATAGTAAAGCTTTCTAATTTCTTTGTGTAGTACTATATATGATCTATGGAATTTATGCAAAAAATATACTATGCAAAAAATTAGTTAAACTTAACAAGTGTGAAATTGTACGTTAAGCGTGACAAATGAAGTGCTTTCGTTTCGTGCTATAACTTAGTTTTACAATGTAAAAAAATAATTGTTATTATTTCAGTTGAATAAATGATATCATCTGCTATGAGCGAAATGAGTATGCCCTATTTTATTATTATTATTATTACGTATGCCATGTTTACCGATGCGAATTTTTTTTTGTCACCAGACAGCGCAGTAAAATTCCCCATGGAGATCTTGCTTTGCGAATTATTAGCTCCATGGTTTAATATTTCTATGACTCACGATTAATTAATCTTTAATTTATTTACTTTAATGGATTGAGATATTCGACTGTTAACCTAATTTTCACTGAAGTTATCTCAGAATCTATACATTTTTTAATGTAACTCATCTCAATCAAACAATTTTTTTGAAAGATCTTTCAAAAAATGTAAGTTTTATGTAATTTTATTCGAAAAAATAATTTTGATTAAAAATGGCCGCTTGACTCTTTTCAATTTCGATTTTTTTTTTTTTTTTTTTTTTTAAACCACGTTTTTTTTATTCCTGCAACGTTTTACATTTCGAATTTATTATGAACTGTCCTGTGCAAGTATTTTCGTCTTAAAAGAAAGAGCTATATTAAGATCCAAGTTTCTAACCCTAACAGTTCCAAATAAATCGTAATTTAGAATTATTTTTTCTTATTTATCCACCCTTTCACATTTCAATTGTTTTAGAAATTGTTCTATTTGCGAGTATTTACGTCTTAAAAGTAACAGTCATGTCACGTTTCAAGTTTCTAGTGTTAACAGTTCTAAATTAATCCTAACGTGGAACGTTTTTAGAGCATTTTCTGCTCATTTCACCTTTTTACATTTTTTTGCTTTAATTTCATCTTTCAAATTTTTAGAAATCCTTCTTTGGGAACATTTACATCTTCAATCAACTGCCATGCAAAAGTTCAATGTTTTAACCCCAAAAGTGTCATAGAAATCACAATTTTAGAACTTTTTTTGCTCCTGCACCCTTTTCACATCTCACAGTTTTAGAAACTGTTCTGTACAAGCATTTATGCCATAAAAGTAACAGCCATGTCAAATTTCATCCAAATAAATCGCAATTTAGAACTTTTTAGAAATTTTTATAAATCGTTTATAGCTTAGTATTTACGTCTTAAAAGTAACAGTCATGTCACGTTTCAAGTTTCTAGTGTTAACAGTTCTAAATTAATCCTAAGGTAGAACGTTTTTAGAACATTTTCTGCTCATTTCACCTTTTTAAATTTTTTTGCTTTAATTTCACCTTTCAAATTTTTAGAAATCCATCCTTCTTTGGGAACATTTACATCTTCAATCAACTGCCATGCAAAAGCTCAAGGTTTTAACCCCAAAAGTGTCATTGAAATCACAATTTTAGAACTTTTTTTGCTCCTGGACTCTTTTCACATCTCAGAGTTTTAGAAACTGTTCTGTACAAGCATTTATGTCATAAAAGTAACAGCCATGTCAAATTTCATCCAAATAAATCGCAATTTAGAACTTTTTAGAACTTTTTATAAACCGTTTATAGCGAGTATTTACATCTTAAAAGTAACCACCAGACCTAATTTCAAAATTTTAGCTCCAACAATATCATAGAAATTGCAAATTTAGATCGTTTTATGCTTCTGCACCCCCTTGGGGGGGGGGGGGGGGTATTGTCTTGAAATAAAATATATATAGCCTATTTTGGAGCGTAGATGGTCGCCAGCATTTTGCCCACATTATTTTTTTAATTGATTTGGTAATTCCAGAGATTACCTCGTACAAACCCACAAATGTTAGTTTTTTTATAATATTAGTATAGATTCACATTAAACTTTGACCTTTGCATAGGCGAACGGTATAGCAGTAAAATATTTCAACCAGAATTCCCTTTTCTAAATATGAATTATTAATTTTATAACTGCACGTAAGTGAAAATTAGCATTTCATCTAGTAATTTTATTATTAATTAAAGAGCGTTTTAATGCGTAGAAGTGTAACACTTAACATTTTGCAAAAGCTCAATCCTTATATAATTAGAGGAAGAACTTCTGTAACATATTAGTACCTACTTCCCCTCCTCCCCGTGAATGTCTCTTCTTAATTCATTTAGTAAAGATACTTGTAATTCGCTTTCGTGATCTTCAAAATTGAAATAAAGTTTATAAATCTTTCAGAAAACCTGACAAAAATTAATGATATAAATTTTGCGCTATAAAATTATAAATTTAATTCATAAATGCAAAATTTTTCTGCGAGATGCTTTCAGCGATTTATAAACGAAATTTTTACAAGAGTAAACATCGGATAATTGGAGGAAAAGATATCTGATTTATCTTGTTGGAATATCAGTAAAAATGTTTTATTGAGCTATTCAAGCAACAATAAATGACACTTAGAAACCTCTCCAAATAATTTCTGGATAAGACAAATCAAAATACATCGTTGAATTCTCAGGCAACTGCGGTAATAAAAGAAATTCCATCTCATTTCCAAACGATACTCCGATTTTTATTTGATTTCCTTGTTTTTTCACTAATATTATTTGTTTTCTATTTGTCTGTTTTGTTATTATTTTGTTATCTGAAGGTTATCCATTAATATTTTGGGTCTAGAATAAAATTTATTTTCTAAAATAAAAATTTTTAGTATGCCTATAACAATTTCAGATAAGATGAATCAGTAAATAAACAAACCAGATTTCAGTACTAAACATTTGATGGGGCTAAAGCATAGCTACTAACCTTTACGCTGTTTTATTACCAAAAAAAATGTAATGGTAAATTTTGTGTTATTTAATCGTATATTTTGGCGGTTAAATAAAGCAAAACTTACTATCAAATTTTAGTGGTAAGAAAAAAGCGTAAAAGTTGAAAGCTATGGAGGTGAAATTCGAATCAGACTGGAATAAAAGGATTTTGTTTATTGATTTTGGACAGTTTTTGTTGATTTATCCAAAATATCACATCTTTAAATTTCTCATTTAAAACGCTCATTACTTTTCATTAGTAAAAATAATTACAGAGCACTTGAATTTTGTAAATATTTTGATTTTTAAGGGGAGATTCCACTTTCTTGAGTCCAAAAATCCTTTTTTGTCTGTGTGTGTGTTGTTGTTGTTGTTGTTTTATACTATTTGCATCCTTGAAAAGTGCAGAATATGTTTCTGAAGCTATTTTATATTCCTTTTTCTACATGGCAGACCAGATACTATTGCCCAAAAAAGATCGACTAAGTGAATTGTGTCGGAGTGTTATCAGTCCAGCTAGCTCAATTGGAAGAGCATTGACAATTTAAGCCAAAGTTGCTGGGTTCGATTCCCGGGCTGGACACTTTTTCTCTCAGTTGGAAACTATGATTTTGAATTATTAAAATTCTTTACGAAGTTTCGGCCCTTTGAATGGAACCGTGCTTTTACTAAAAAGCGGGTAGTTTGTTTTTCTTCGTTTGTTTCTCAAAAGGTGTTTTTCAACACACGGTGCAGCATAGTGTTCAAACCAATAAACCGATTACCAAAACATTAGTCGGGTTCAAAAGATAATCGTATTTTGGCTAACCCATGAACCTATTTAACGTTTTAATATTAACTGTTAAATATTTTTTCAAAGTTGAAAAAAAACGCGAAATCAGTAGATCGATTTTCAAACAAGCGCAATTTTGTTTCTGTTGGTCAAATTTCACTAAATATAAATGTAGCTGACTTTCATAACCCGTATCGCTTTTGTCCTTCAAATGACTCTACGAGGAACAATCCTGCACCGCGCAAAGTCATTCACGCTGTGCACATGCGTTTTAAAATATGGATACCGCAGCCAGTTTTTATATTTTTTGCGCACAAAATAATGTCGAAGACGAAAATATATATGTATAGTTAAGAAAAAATCTGGTTTCGTTTTATTAATCATTTATTAAGAAAGAAATACTTAAAAAACTCCTACTTTTTTTTTCTTTACGAAATGCAAAAGCCCGTTAATGTATACTGTTATTCAAAAATAGATTTCTAAACACAAATATAACTATAAAAAAAGTAAGTTAAGAAGGTAAAAGTTAAAGAATCTTCTTCTATTAAATCGTTATTAAATTGATGTTTTTGATGCCTGAAGAAATATATTTAACTTATCATGTACAGTCGGCCAAGATAAAGATCATCCTCTAATTTTTGTCGTCAAATTGTCAAAAAAAGAACGTAAAATGTATGCACAATTGACCAAAAGAAAGAACAACTTCTAATTTTTAGTCGCCAAATTCTCAATGAAGGATGCCAAATGTACGTACAGCCGGCCAAAAGAAAGAACATCGTCTATTTTTTAGTCGCCAAATTGTCAAAGAGGGATACAAAATTTATGTACAGTTGGACAAATAAAAAGAACATTCTCAACTTTTTTTCGCCAAATTGTCAAAAAGGAACGTAAAATGTATGCACAGTCGACCAAAAGAAAGAACATCTTCTAACTTTTTTTCGCCAAATTGTCAAAAAGGAACGTAAAATGTATGCACAGTCGACCAAAAGAAAGAACATCTTCTAATTTTCTGTCGCCAAATTGTCAAGGAAAAATGCAAAATGTAAATACAACCGGCAAAAGAAAGAACATCCCCTGCTTTTTAGTCTCTAAATTGTAAAAGAGGGATGCAAAATGTATATACAGTCGGTCGAAAGAAAGAAGAGCCTCTACTTTTTAGCCACCAAATTGTCAAAGAAGGATGCAAAATGTATGTATATCGGCTGAAAAGAAGAACATCCTATACTTTTTAATCCTCAAATTGTCAAAGAGAGATGTGAAATGTACCACTAGACTTGGAATTGTGTATTCTTTAACTTTATGGAACAAAATAAGTTTACCGAATAAGTTACCAAAATAAGAAAACCGTCTCCTAATAGAAAGACGAACACATTTTTAAGTTGTCAATACTAGCCCTTAATTTTGACACCAAAATATAAATCAAGACCAGAACTTATCTGAGTTCAGAATAAAAATTATATTTGCAGATTTGTTTGAGACCCCTTACCTGCAGTTATACAAAATTTCGAGTTTATAAATCACAAACTATACTGTCTGCAAACTTCCTTTTAATGTTTTAAATGCATTTATTTAATATCAGCAGCATATATTAACCTGATCAACTACATTTAATTATTCTTGCAATTATATACACACCCATCTTGTAATTAGCAGTAAAAAGTGTCCTCTTTCGCTTTACCCATTTCATATTGAATAGGCACTATTTTATTCACCAAAACAAATATTTTAATCCGCTTTTCCGTTTCAAAAGACGTTTCTGACTCATTAAACTTGGCATTAACAAAATACTGTAGTCTTCGCAGCTCAATGCATAAATTGTGAATTATCCAGAGCTTTTAATTATTAGGGCGTGAAACGAATTTACGTAGCTTAATGATAATTTTGCTTTTTAAAGAGCAGTCGGTAAGCTGAACCATTACAAAAGTTAGAATGTTGTTTAACCGATTAACTAATTCTTTTTTACAGTTTTCTTGCTACTTTAACGCATGTTTTTTATTTGTTTTCAAATAAATATAATATGAGATAAAATATTCTATTAATATTTTTTTATGTAACATTTTTTGACACAAAATATATTGTAAATAATTATCACCAGTTCACTACTTTCACTAGTACTAAGAGTAATATTATCACTTCTTTTCAAATCCCTATCATAACCCCTCATTGCAAAACAAAACAAAAAACATAATAATTTTCTAAAACCAGCAAATTTTTAACTTTATTAAGTAAATTATACGACTACTGTGTTAGTCGATGATTCAAATCTTTAAAATGGTTAAAAATCTGTAAAATACTGTTCAGTCATTCAACCATTTTTTTTTTTAGAAAACGTTACATAACCGTATTTATCTCTATTCTGGTCAATGAGAACTGTTCATAATATGGTCAAGTAACCATTATCTTGAATAACGGTTGAATGACTGGACAGTTTGCTGCAGATTTTTAGCAGTGTAATAGCTTATTTTGTTCAAAAGTTATGAAAGAAAAAATTAAAACATGTCATCGACAAAGCAGAAATTTATTTTTGTTTACCAGAATAGAGAAAGGTGAAAATGTTACAATAAACTTTACTTGCTCATAAAAAAATAAACAAATAAACAAGGTTTTCAAGAAGAAACCTGATTCACAAGCAATAAAGTTTTCAATCATATGTACTATCATACGATCTGATATATAAGGTGAACCAAAAGTCTTGTCCTGAATATAATAATTCATTACAAAATAACCGGTATAATAATGTAACTTGTTGCATCATTGGATATAGTCCAGTCATTTGGTAGAAAATAAAGGAAAGTTTTGATGTAGTTTTTTTGGTGGGTCCTTTTATGTTTTTGGGGTCGCTGAATACCAATCCGAGGTTTTCCAACAAAATTTTTTCCGGGAAATACGTTTTTTTGTTTACAAAAAACGTGTAAAAAACGGACTTTTCTCCGTTTTTTCAAAATAATTCCAAAATTATGCATTTTACGTGAAAGTCAGCAGTATATGAATTAAAGAGAATAAAATTTCCTACATTTTATGTTCTAAGTTTTTTTCTCTGATCAATAGTTTAGCCGTGAGAGTGCCTCAAAAATGGGTGTTAAAAACAAACAAGAACGAAAAATCATGCGTCAAGCATAGATTATGTAGCACTTTCCAACGCTTCTAAAATAATTTTACAAATCATTACCGTTTAATAAGCTGAAAGATGACATCTAAGTAAACAATTTGGAAAACGCATAACATATTTAAAAACGTAATTTCAGGAATTTTCAATATATACAATATTCGGGAAAATATCCGAATACTTTTATGTAGCCCTGTATAGGATCTATAGATTTGTATATATACATAGGATGCTAAATTTTAGTTTAGTTAGAAAACGCGTAGCACAGTTTAAATTCTCCTTCTGGAGTTTCTGTCAATAAACGGAAATGTGTTCGCGAACTTTTGTGCTGCCCTGTATAGGATCTACAGAATTTATACACACCACGTAATAGACAAAAAGCTAGTTAAGATTAAAATCGCGTTCAGTAACTTAAAACGCACTTCCAGGAATTATTGTTAACAGACAGTAGAGAATTCTTTCGTGTGTCCCTGTAAATGAACGATGACTGCTATACACACACTATTCTGTAGTAAGCCTCTTGTAATGCACCTTAGTAATATATATATAAACTTCAATGCGTTTAAAATAGTGGAACATTATTTAAATAAGCCGCAGACGATTTTTCTTCATAGACGTAATGTAACGGAATTATTTTGACTGTCCCTGTAAAGTAACTCTAAGTGCTATACAATTACTATTCCATATTAAGCTTCTTCTAATGCATCTTAGTGATCTATATAAATTTCAATGCGTTTACAATAGTGAAACATTTTAAAAATAAACCGCAAATGATTTTTCCCCATAGACCGCAATGTAACGGAATTCTTTTGAGTGTCCCTGTAAGAAAACTATAAGTGCTACACACTTCAGTTGAAATAGGGAACGTGCCATAGATAACGACAATAACATATGAAAATTGCAGAGCAATCCGAGCATATTTAGGGGAGTTAGAGCACGGACAGACGGCCAGACGGCCAGACAAACCGAAGTCATAAGCACTTTTCAACTAGGTTGGAAAGTGCTAAAAACTGTAAAAAAACGGGAATTACGGTACTGTATGTCAATGTAACATAGAAACTAATCATTTTACGCAAATGTTAACTATTAATGTTACTAAAGATTATAAGTTTGACTATATTTTATGAATTTGAAGTAGAGGAAAAGTGTGGATCCGACACCAGGGGAAGGTGGGAGCAGTGGGGCAGATCCAGCTACTCTCATGAGTCGAGGGTGCTACTCCTTTGGAGCGCTCGTATTCTAAGAGGCGGTAACAATGGGAGTGGATAAAAGATAAAAAACTGTAAAAAACGGGAATTATGGCCCTATATCGATGTAATATGAAAATTAACAATTTTAAGCAAACGTTGATTATTATTGATACCAAAATGTTCCAATGAATTTCAGTTGCAAAGCATTCGGACGAAGACCTTGACGAGTTTTTGACGTACGATCTAGCCCTTATTCCTTATCCCTATTCGACAATGGTTTAAGAAAAGGAACCAAATCTACTCTCTACAAGGCATTCAAACCACTAACAAATAAGCGGTTCAGCGGCAGAATTCAATTCGTCATTGATGGGGGGGGGGTTTATTGCATAGGGTTATTTGGCCTAAGAATCAGCCTTTTTCAACAATCTGCGATAAATATGTTGAGTTACGGTACCAACCGCAGGCAGTAGTTGTCTTTGATGGCTACCCTGATGACTTACAAGGTGGTACAAAAACTGCTGAGCGTATGAGACGAGCAAGGAAACATTCTTCAACGGATATGTTGTTTGACGGTACAATGATACCTACCATTTGCAAAGAAAAGTTTCTTGCTAACCCCAAAAACAAGGGTCGGGTAATATCTATAATCTATGATGAGTGATAAGTTCTTATCAGCAGATATTACATGAAGCAAGCAAAAGAAGACGCAGACAACTTGATTATAAACACTGCTTTGTCCTTGGCTCCATCAAATGAGACGGTAATTATATTTGGGGAGGATGTAGACCTCTTGGTCATTTTGATAGCTCTCTGCAGGGCTGAAAACGTTTTCTTTTTAAAACCTGGAAAGGACACTGTTTCTCCAGAGATATTTTCTCCAATTAATACTGTGAGTTCAACGGTTGCGGAAAACATCCTTTTCCTACATGCTATGAGCGGGTGTGATACAACGTCAGCACCATTTATGCAAGGAAAAATGAAGTTCCTCAAAACTCTTGTGAAGAATTCAAATGTTGCTTACGATGTTAAAGTATTTAAAGACTCCAACGCTATTAAGAGATGATTGCAGCTGCTGGGGAATGTTTCCTGGTCTTGCTGTACGGTTATAGTGGGACGAATGTGCCTTCGCTGAACCACCTAAGGTATATTTCGTACAATAAGTCAGCATTTAAATACAATTCAAATATTGCTGCTTTACCACCATCTGCAGCTGCAGCACGACAGCACTCTTTAAGAGTATATCATCAGGTGCAGCAATGGCTTGGAGTTGAAAAAATGAGTGGGGATGAAAAAAAATATTGGCCTTGAGCCTGTATTTACTTTACTACCTCCTTCTCCCCCTGCATTGTTGAAGTTTGTATCATGTAAGTGCAAAAAGAACTGCCAACAAAATTGTGGGTGCAAGAAGGCAGGTCTTTATTGTTCCAACATGTGCCTCAACTGCGAAGGGAACTGCAACAACATCTCAGTGGTGAATCAAGAGGAGGAAGACGAGTTATACCCTGAAACCGAGCTGGAGATGGATTGCCCACCCATTTAATCCGTGGACTCAATGGAAGAGGAACAAGCTAGGCCACAAGTTATGAAATATTTAGCATTAAGAAAACATTTATTCTATAATATTGGTACTAAATAAAAAATCCACTAATTCCATACGTCTATTTTCTATGTTGTAGATATCGATGAACAGCAGGGATTGCGGAAATAAGAATTTTGCTTTTTGACTTCATGTAAATACACTAATGTTTGTTACTAATGTATATAATAATTTATAATTAAATAATGATTCATAATGGGTCGCCGTATTTATTATCAGGCAACTTCATTGTAAAATGTAGTCAATCATATAGTTTTTAGTATCATTAACAGTCAACGTTTGTTTAAAATGGTTAATTTACATGTTACATCGACGTAATTCCCGTTTTTTACACTTTTTTGTCTTTTACACCTCCCAGTTTTACCGCCTCTTACAATATGAGCACTCCGGCGGAGGAGCACCTTTGACTCATGAGAGAAGGTGGAACTGCTCCGCTGCTCCCACCTTCCTCTGGCGCAGGATCCGCACTTTTCCTCTACCTCAAATGCATAAAATATAGTCAAACATATAATCTTTAGTATCATTAATGGTTACTGTTTGCGTAAACTGGTTAGTTTCCATGTTACATCAACATACACTACCGTAATTCCCGTTTTTTTTACAGTTTTTTTGATTTTAACACCTTTTTTTGCGGCACTCTCACAGCTAAACCATCGATCAGAGAAAAAAACTTTCAGTACATAAAATATAGGAAATTTTATTCTCTTTAATTCATATATTGCTGACTTTCACGTAAAATGCACAATTTTGGAATTATTTTGAAAAAACGGAGAAAAGTCCGTTTTTACACGTTTTTTGAAAAAAAAAAAACGTATTTCCCGGAAAAAATTTTGTTGGAAAGCCTCGGATTCGTGTTCAGCGACCCCAAAAACATAAAAGGACCCACCAAAAAAAACTACACCAAAACTTTCCTTTATTTGCTCTTTTTTATCCCCTAATGCCTGGACTAATAGGTCAGTTTTAGTAGGGTTTTTTTGTGCAATAGATGGCGCCACCCTGGCACAACACCTGGCCTCCGCGCTCTCCAGATATTACTCCTCTGGATTTTTTATTTTGAGTCTATATCAAGGACAGAGTCTTTGCCGCACCAATTGCTGACGTCGAAGAACTGAAGACTATGATACAAGCTGTAGTGTGTACTGTAAAAGAAGACATGTTAAAGAACACTTGGCGGAAACTAAAATACCGCTTAGACATTCTCCGAGCTACCAAGGAGGCAGACGTTGAAATTTACTGAGGTACGTGGTCTTATAAAAAAATTTTATAACAGTACTTACAATGTATACAAACAAACATATATCTAATTATAATAGTTTGAGCACAATAGTTTTTTTTTATAATCAGGACAAGACTTTTGGTTCACCCTGTATATGCTATTGTCTCTAGCTTCCTCTGAGCGGCTTATTCACGCTGTAAATAGGGTTATTTTAAAGTCTGAATGGAGCAAGCTAATGTAAACAACACGCGGAACATTTGGTGAGTAATTGCTTCTAAGTTTTTAAAAAAGTTCAGCAAAATTCAAGAACTGAGTACAACTGTTCGGTGGAATTCGAACTTATAATCTATCGTAGGAGATACAATAGCAATACGTTCGTCATTGACAAATTTATGAGAGATAGCCTATCACACGTTGCGTTTTCGATCGTTTTCGTCCTGAGTACAATATCTCCACGACCACTACACCAAATCGCATTACAAAGCATATAACATACTTTTTAGCCAATTTACTACATTATGTGTACTGCATTAGATTGCATTTCTTTAAACTCTTATAAGCTGCACTATGATGACTGGGGTTTAAATGTTTTTATTTTCTTCGTCGAAGTCTACAAACCCCTTAACTAGTAAGACGATATATTTTGATAGGATATTATAAAATCTCCAAAGTAAACGTAGAAATGCAGAAACATTCATAACTAAGGGTTCTACCGGAAATTTATAGACATCTCTATGCACTATTTCTTTTCCTAACTTTTTTTTTCTTTCCTAATTCAAAAATTAAGTTTGGAGTCTATTAAAATCGCTTTTTACAGAAATAGAAAGAAATAAATCTTATTACGCTTTTAAAGTAGGAAAATATATCTCAAGGTAAAATCTCTTTAGAGAACAAAATCTTTAAAATAAATCTTTTGACTTATAAAAATAATAAAGTTTTTCAAAGTAATATAATTTTCTCAAAACCTGATAAGCAGATTTAAATAAATATTTCAAAATTAAACTGAAATATTTCTTTTTCAGAAAATCTTGAAGTTTATTTAATTTTAATACACGTTTTATAAACAGATTTAGTAAACAAACTTTTTTGTTTTCCTTCGTTAATAAAGGATGAAACAGCATTTTTTCCTTATCTTTTTGAAAAAACTTTCTTTTAAAAATTGACAAATTATTGAGTGAAATGAAGACAATAAATGTGATTACTGTTATTAGGTTATAAGCTACAGATAAAATTTTATTTTATTTTACCTGAAATCGGGAATTTTTAAATTAGAGAATCGAACACGCAACAGTAAAATGCGAAAACTCTACGAAAGGCTTATTTATGTTTCAAGTTATTTATGAAATAAGAAAGATAAAAATTTTCTAATTTTTACTTTCTTCTATATATAATAGAAGAAAGTATTGCAATCGAATTTTTTTTCGACAGATTTACACGTTTTAAGGGTCAGTGATCCCGAAACATGTTTATACAAAAAGTCCGTTTGTCTGTGTGTCTGTCCTCTTTGAATCATCGAAAAATGTACGGATTTATGCCGAGAATTGAACCAAATTTCATTTATATATTTTTCTCTGTGACCAGCAGGTCCCCCTCGAATTTGGAGACATTCAACTGGTAGGGGGTGCTGTAATAGCGATTTTTGTGCCCTTTTCATTATTGTACCATCAAAAAGTGTATGGATTTGTGCATAGAATTAAACCAAATTTCATTTATATGTTTTTCACTATGACCAGCAGATCCCCCTCAAATTTGTAGACTTTTAACCGGTAGGGGGTGCTGTGATAGCAAGTTTTGTACCCTTTTCATTATTGTACCATCAAAGAGTGTATGAATTTATGCATAGAATTGAACCAAATTTCATACATATATATATGCTTTTGGTTATGACTAGCAGATCTGGATTGAATTTGGGGATATTACACCTGAAAAAGATGCAGTTATATCGATTTTTGAGCAATTTTCTCAATTTTTCGTAGTTGTGTTGTACATCGGCTGCTAAAAAATATTGGCGCTGTGACAGAGACGTATTAACATGTATGAGATAGAAGAATGTTTTGGGATTGGCACAATTGGATTAGTTTTTAATTTAAACGTACGTAAAAGCATAAAAAACTTCTTAATAACGCCATAAAAATAAGGAATGCGCTAGGCCTTTCGAAAGAACTTTGTCTTTCTTCGTCAGGCGCAAAGAAGACATGCAGCCACTTTGAAGGCAGGAGCAAGACTGAAAGGATATGGGAGGGAAAGAGGGACAAGTTAAGGGAACAGCCAATAGGAAAGTAGAAGGCATAAGCCAATCACAGAAGATAATTACTTAGAATGCAGAACATAAGGAAAATTATGAAGAAAATTAAAAAAAAATTAAAATGCATAAAAAATTAAAGTAAAATGAGGATTAAATATACAAAATATAAACAAACATAAAAGTTAATACCAAAATGAAAAAAAAATAATAATTATTATTATTATTATTATTATTATTATATAGTCTAGCTGAGCAATTTTTTCCAAGCTGCAGAGAACATGGTGGAAACAGATTTTTCATTAACTATAACCTCGCGATTTAGATAAATAGCTAAATTTGCAAGAAAGTCCAATTCTGAGGGGCTATTGGCATTAAAGTTAATTTAGCATTTTGAAAATCAAAACTATGGCCAGAATCCCAAGAATGCTTGTCAATGAAAAATTAGAAATTTCCTGGTTAGTGATATAATGCGAGTGTTCTTTTAAGCGGGTTTCAAGATTTATTTTAGTTTGACTTATATAAGGAAGATAACAACCATTGCCAGGAACATTATAGATTCTTCATTTTCGATGATGAGGAACGGGAGATGTAGTACAGGGGAATTTAAATTTATTGACAGGTTTAAAGACAACACTAAAGTTGAAGCGTTTTAAAACTTTAGCTAATTTGAAATAAAAGAGGATAAAAAGGCAGAACAATTAAACTATCAGGTTTGGTTTTAACAGATTTAGAAAGGGTAGATTTACTAGAGGGTTTATTGAATTTATTAGCATCATTATCGATCACAGAAGGGTTGAAACCTCTTTTGACAGCAACATATTTTAAATAATTAATTTCATCATTAAGAGAAACAGAATCCAAACAAATTTTGAGGGCACGGTTTACATAAGTGTAAAAGACAATGATTTTCTGGTTGGCTGGATGATTTGAGAGAACATGAGGGGAATTAGAGATAGAAAAAGGTTTTTTATAAACACAGGTTTTGAAAAAAGAATCACATCTAGTAACAAAAACATCAAGGAAGGTGAGTGCATTACAATTTTCTAATTCAAAAGTAAACTGAATGTGTGGGTCGATATAATAGAAAGTTTTAAGAATGGTGGAAATATCAAAAATATTATCAACTAAAACAAAAGTATCGTCAACGTAACGCATCCAACATTTAAAATTTAACAGATTCAATAACATTTTTTCAAAATAATGCAGATAAATGTCGCAGAGAATTGGTGATAAAGGATTTCCCATCCTTAAGCCATCAGATTGTTTGTAAAATTTACTATTAAATTCGAAAGTAGTATGAGTAATTCAAAGTTTGGTTAAGTTAATAAAATCTTTTACTTCAATATCAGAATAATGAAATTCACGTAATCTAGTTTCTAAACACGGAAGAACACCTTCAATTGGAACATTGGTAAATAATGATTTGACATCAAGTGATAACATAAAACAATTGACAGGATTGACATTCTTTAATTTACTGACAAAATCATAAGAATTTTTTATGGTATGCGTATTAGTAATGCATAAAGGAAAAAACATAAGTTAAAAACTTGACAAGATGTTAATAGCAGTACCAATATTAGAAACAATAGGTCCTAGAGGAATATTAGTTTTATGAACTTTAAGAAAGACGTAAAAACGAGCACAGGTGGCTGAAGAAGGTATAATATAATGTTTAGTGTAATCATTTAACACAACAGAACTCTTAACAACTTCTTTAACACAGGAAAGATGCGAATTACTAGGATCTTTTTTTTACTTCAATGTACCTTCACGTAAAAGGGCATAAACTTTATCAGAATAATCTTGTTTATTCATCAGAGCAATATGACCACCTTTATCTACTTTAGTTATAATAAGATTATCATTAGACTTAAGTTCATTTAGAGCAACATATTGAGAGCATGAAAGATTGGGTTTATAGTTTAAATTATTAGAAGAAATAGTATCAGCAAGGATGCGACGAAGAGTTTCTTTTTGAGAAGAAGTAACTTTACTATATTTAAAGGAAGACTCAATAGGAGCAATCAATTTGGAGAGAGAGGGGTTGCAAGACTGCGAAAAATTTAGACCAAATTCAAAAATGTTTTTTTTTTCTCAGGAGTTAAGATATGAGAAGAGAGATTAACAATGTAGTTATCGTTAGACAGATGCTTGTTTAACATTTGCGAGGTTTTTTGCGTATTACACGATGAAGAAAACTTTTTATCAAGCTTACTTTGGTGAGCAGATTTAAAAGTATGCAGGGAAGGCTGACTTTTATTTTCAGTTTCAGAGAAATTGTCAAGGTTTGTTGTAAAATTTCGATCCAAAGAAGTAGAACCTCCCCTTAACATAATATAGGAGAATGTTATGTGAGGACCACAGCACACCAGTTTTGTTGTAAACTTTCGATCCAAAGAAATAGAACCTTCCCTTAACATATTATAGGAGAATATTTTGGAGGACCACAGCACACCTGTTTTGTTGTAAAATTTTGATCCAAAGAAGTAGAACCTCCCCTTAACATAATAAAGAGAATGTTTTGTGAGGACCAACAGCTCACCAGTTTTGCTGTAAAATTTTGATCAAAAGAAGTAGAATCTCCCCTTAACATAATATTGGAGAATGTTTTGTGAGGACCACATCACAACAGTTTTGTGGCAAAATTTTGATCCAAAGAAGTAGAACCTCCCTTAAGATAATATAAGAGAATGTTTTGTGAGGCCCAAGCACACTAGTTTTGTTGTAAAATTTTGGTAAAACATTCTCATAATATAGGAGAATGTTTTGTGACGACCACAGAACACCAGTTTTGTTGTAAAATTTTCCTTCCTAAAATTTAAATCAGTTACATAAATCGTTATAGTATACATTTTTAATCAAACTTTTGTTATTTAGAAT
This sequence comes from Maratus michaelseni, assembly GCA_963931845.1. Taxonomy (NCBI): domain Eukaryota; kingdom Metazoa; phylum Arthropoda; class Arachnida; order Araneae; family Salticidae; genus Maratus; species Maratus michaelseni. The sequence continues at coordinate 386,658,397 of OZ007587.1, read as the reverse complement.
TGTATAACAACTACTACTCAATTTTACCATTTAAAAAAAATAATGCATTTCATCAAATATATAAAAAAAAATATGAAATACAACGGAATGTAAAATGTATTTACATAAATTACGCAGTTTTATATTTTATAAAGTGTAAGTTTTATTTACAATTGTTAGATTTTATTGTGAACAGTGCTTGACACGATGTAATAAACTTCAAAAACAGCAGATTTTTAACACTCTATATTATTTTATAGAACTCTATATCTTTCAAACACACCAAGCATAAAAATAAAAGTTTCTATTTTCTATAAGTGTCATATAAAATTAAACATAAATCGTGTTATATGACTAAACATCAAAAGACGAAAAAGGTCTAGTTTTTTTTTTCTTTCCCCAATATTTATAGACGTCAATGAAAAAAGCAAACAAAGCTTTTTTCTTTTCTTCTTTTTTTTTGTGTGTGTGTGCAATATTGATGGGTCAATATCTTCCAAACTCACTAAGCATACTGGAATGAAAAAGTTTTATATTCTGTAAGGACTATATAAAATTAATCATAAATCTGTTTTATGACTAGCAGACATACGACGAAAAAAACTATTCATATTTTTTTTTTTTCGAGGTTTATAGATGTCGACGGATAAAGCAAACAATTCTTTTTATTTTTTGGTATTCGGCAAACATATGTCTTTCTGCTTTTGAATTGAGAACAATATAAGGAAATTTTTATCGCACTTGGGGACAATAGAGATGTTGATGATAAGAAGGAGATATTTAATTGTGTGTTTTAAATTGAGATTTATTTTTTAAACACTAACAAATTTATAAATTATCTTATGATCGTAAAAAGAATAATATTGCATACATTCTTTAATATCGTTTGAGAGCGAAGTGAATACATAAGCTTTTTGTCAGTATAATATATATAAGCTTTTTGTGAATATAATATGTCTAAACTTTTTGTCAGTATAATATATATACCTTTTATATTAGTATAATACAAAAAAAAATTAATCAAAAGTTTTAGACTTTAATATTTTATAATTTTATACTTTTTTTCCGCTTTAACATATAGTTAATTTTCAAAAAAATTAAACTAAAATTTCAGAATTGTACAGAATTTGTTTGTTTTTTTAATACATAGTCATTTAAACTAAACGTGAAAGACATTCTTTAAAATTATTTGAAAGTGTAGCGAATACATAAACTTCTTGTCCATTTGAATCTGTAAAACAAAAATTTAAAGAAATTTCCAAAAAGTTTTGGCGGATGTTTAATAGTTTAAAGTTTTTCTAGAATTCATAACATTTAAAGTAAACCTGAAGGACATTCTTTAAAATTGTTTGAAAAAGAAGCGAAAGCATAAGTTCCTTGTCAGTTAAATCTGCAATTTTTAAAAACATTTAAAGAAATTTCTTAAAAGTTAAAACTAATATTTTATAGCTATACAGATTTGTGTTTTCTGAAAGCCATAACTATACAAAAAAAAGACTTTTTTATGAAACAGAGTACCTTCCATAACAAGATGCCATTTTTTCAATTACCATATATAACCATCTTTAAAATCATCATAATTTAAGATTATAATCAATTTTATTCTTAAAAAATTGAATGCAATTTAAATTGAGAAAACAATATATCTTTGAAGGTACATTAAAATTCATCAACATTCGTATATAGAAATTAAACTAGAATATGCGTGTTAAAGAATTAACTAAATCTTATATCCACATTTTTTCTAATCCACGTTTTGTTGCTCACTTCCGAAAGAGTAGAAAGGCACTTTCTTTATTGAAATTTCGGCATAAATCTTAAATGTGTAATACATATTGTAGTCAGTCATGTACTATTAATCAAGTGTAATATTTTAGATGCTCTCATTTTGTAAAGGTGACAGTATTTTATTTAGACCTATGCAGATACTTTAACACATTAAAAATAAGTACAGTCGAGAGCAAAAGAAACTTTGTTTTTATAAATGCTTCTTTAAATTTCACAAATACATTGGTTTCTCAGGTTTCTAAACATATAAAACGCATTTCGTAATCGTGGATAACTCAGAAGATGTCATTGTATATCTTCGTTCGCGATTATATTATATTTACCTAAATTAAGAAACATTTGTCTCTTTTTGCAGTGTAGACGAAAAAAAAAACATCATAGATATCAATTTATAATTTAAGTATATATTGGTACATACCAGGCATCCTAAAATGGACAGCCTGGTTTTAAAATTCAATAACTTACTTGCAAATGGTAACAGATATTTAAAAAATTATAGCAGGAGGGTTATGTTTGATGCCAGGAGTTTTCTGTACTGGTTTTCCCAGTTTTAGTTTCAAATAGCAGCGATAGATTGCACTGAAAGCAAATTCAAATTCAACCTACCATATGGCTTAATCTCTACAAGATCGTAAAATTAACAGTAATAAACAGTAAAATAAGCAGTAATACGCTACCGCGCATGCGTGGTAGCGTATTACTGCTTATTTTACTGTTTATTACTGTTAATTTTACGATATAATATAGTCAGCTGGGATGCAGTATTATACTATAAAATCAACATTTTTTTTTTTTTTTTTTTGCAATGTAGAATTTCGAACATCTTTGGATATATCGGATCACTCCAGGATTATAGTTCAATAGACTGCAAAGACTTCAGAAAGGCTTCATTTGTGAACATTTCCAGAGCAGGGAAACATATTGTGTAGACGTCATAACTGAAGCCATTCACCACGACTCTGTTGTTACTTTCAGACGCGACAGCTTCTGGAGGACGATACAAGAAAGGTGATGTGCAACTATCAGTTCCCGCTTCTGTCACGGACAGTGAACTTCAAAAACATTTTTTTATGTCTTATAATAGAAAGTCGTAATATTTTAAGCAATTCGTAATACTTCGCACAAATTCACAAAATATTTAAATGCGATTGTTGGAAATAAATGTTTGTTGTATTTGTTTTCTTGTATTGTTCAGCTAAAATAAGTAACTGAATCCATTTGTTTAAATATTGGTTATATCCATTTTTATTTAAAATTTAATTGTTGCATAAGTATTTATAACATTTTCAGAATGTAAATCTTTATATTGTTACAAAATCTCTAGCAACAAAAGATTCATGAAAAAAGAAATTATAAATCAAATAAACGTTGAAAATATTAAACTGAGCTAAAAGTCACGTTTACCAGACAGAAAAATAGAAGGATCATGTTATTTGGAGTGTTTAAATGTTTTTTTTTTAATGGAATTCTAGAATTTATACCAAAATACTGCACTCTACACAGAACTGTACTTTGATTCAGCTCTCCATTGCAGTGCACCATTTCATGTTGCATACATCGAGACGGTTGTTTTCTGTGACCTATACGCAGGGACCTCACTCTTCTAACTCTAATTGCTCTCCTGCACCTTTATCAGACTTGTTTAGTGTGACTTAGACTTCCAATTTTTTCATAACCATAGCTTTCTAGACTTAAAAATATTGTTATACATTAATTTCTGGGTAACTAATCAACTCTTTATGATGTTCTCTTAATTTTATTATGCTTTACTACCTCAAAAACTGAAAGATGGCAAAGAACTTTATCAACTTGTTAGCAATCATAAACAAGAACGAAAAATCATGCGTCAAGCATAGATTATGTAACACTTTCCAACGCTTCCAAAATAATTTTACGAATCCTACTCTTTAATAAGCTAAAAGATAACATCTAAGTAATCCGAATACTTTTATTCAGCCCTGTATAGGATCTATAGATTTGTATATATACTACATAGGATGCTAAATTTTAGTTCAGTTAGGAAACACGTAGCACAGTTTAAAATTCTCCGTCTGGAGTTAAATAATACGGAAATGTGTTCCCGAACTTTTGTGCTTCCCTGTATAGGATCTACAGAATTTATACACACCACGTAATACACAAAAAGCGATTTAAAATTAAAATCGCGTTCAGTAACTTAAAACGCACTTCCTGGAATTATTCTTAACATATAGTACAGAATTCTTTTGTGTGTCCCTGTAAATGAACGATGACTGCTATACACACAATATTCTGTAATAAGTCTCTTGTAATGAACCTTATATAAATTTCAATGCGTTTAAAATAGGGAAACATTATTTAAATAAACCGCAGACGATTTTTCTCCATAGGCGTAATGTAACGGAATTCTTTTGACTGTCCCTGTAAAGTAAGTATAAGTGCTATGCACACCCGATTCCATATTAAGCTTCTTTTAATGCACCTTCGTGATATATATAAATTTCAATGCGTTTAAAATAGTGAAACATTATTTAAATAAACCGCAAATGCTTTTTCCCCATAGACCGCAATGTAACGGAATTCTTTTGAGTGTCCCTGTAAAAAAACTATAAGTGCTACACACTTCCGTTGAAATAGGGAACATGCTATAGATAACGATTATAACATATAAAAATTGCAGGGCAATCCGAGCATATTTACGGGAGTTAGAGCACGGACAGACGGCAGATGGCCAGACAAACCGAAGTCATAAACACTTTTCAACTAGGTTGGAAAGTGTTAAAAATAGTGATAAAAGTCCGCCTATAAGTTCCAAAATATGACATTTAAAAAAAAAAATCCTACCCTAGCTTTGATTGACATATTAACAAATAAAATGGAATCTGTCTGCCACTCCAAACCTTCATATGCATTGGCTACATTCAAGAAAAGGAAATGGATTATCATCAACCTAACCAGGTTTTACTGCCTTTTTCTAATAATTGGGCTATAACGTTTGATACGAAAATTATAAATCAACAAACTGTATTGCATAATATTTTTGATAAAATTATCTTTCCTGTGGTATATAGCTTTTATGGTATAACTAAGAAATATTTGGTGTTATGATCCATCAAACTTCAAAAAAGCATATTTTCGAAAAGGTGTCCACAAATTTAGCCACCACTGTATATATACATATACCGGGTGGTTATAATATAAGTATCTCTATTCAGAGCTGTCTGTAGTTTGAAGGAATAACCCGAATGAAACCAAAATCGGCATACTTACTATTCGAGAAGGGGGAAGAAGAATGGAAAAATTAAAAAAATTAATTGCAATAATCGGCAACAGACGGCTCTTTTGAGTGTGAAATGTAATGTGTAATATTGTGTACCGTGGAGGTGCCGCAAACCTCAATGACTTTACCACATATCATAACATGTGCGAAACTTCACTCCTGATGCGTTACATTCCGCAACTGAGCACGTCGTGCACCGGCTGAATTGTGTCCTCCATCACAATGGCCATGTGGAACCTGAACATTATTGGCCCCACCATGCGAAAGCGTAACCACATTCACTATGACATTTTCCAATAAATTAAGTATTCCATCCGATTTGACGCCTTAACTCTTTGTTCTTATATTATACATTACATTTCACACTCAGTAGCGCCATCTGTCGATGATTATTGCAATTATTTCTTTTATTGTTCCATTCTTCTTCCCCCTTCTCGAATAGTATGTGTGCCGATTTTGGTTTCATTCGGGCTATTATTCCTTCGAGCTACACACAGCTTCAAATAGAGATACTTATATTATAACCACCCTGTATTATTAGGTGGATTAACGCGTCAGGAGTGATGTTTCGCACATGTTGTGATATGCGGTAAAATCATTGAGGTTTGCGACACCTCCATGGTACAGAATATTACACATTACATTTCACACTCATCAGCGCCATCTGTTGATGATTATTGTAATTATTTTCTTTTATTGCTCCATTCTTCTTCCCCCTTCTGGAATAGTAAGTGTATCGATTTTGGTTTCATTTGGGTTATTCCCTCGAGCTACAAACAGCTCCAAATAGAGATACTTATAATATAACCATCCTGTATATAAGACATACAAATGTAACAAAACATACTCCCCTTTGTTGAAAGTCGGTTAAAAAATTGTTTATGAAACGAAATTTTAAAGCTACCTTTAACCCTTTCAAAGGCAAAGTAATTCTGCTAAAATTTCTGAAATGTTGAAATTATTGACTGCCACCAGACTTTACGAACAAACTAATTTGAAAATAAATGATTTTTCAACACGTACATTGTAAAACCAAAATTTTATTCAAATTACTTTTCATCGAGTAAATTGTTTTTTTGCCGCACCCGCACACTATAAAAGCTAAATTTTTTTCAACACGTACCTTGTAATCTTCACGTACATTTTTAAAGCAAAATTTTATTCAAATTATTTTTCAACTCGTACCCGTTGTTATCTTCACGTACACTGTAAAATCTAAACATTTTTCAATACGTACATATCTTCACGTTCATTGTGAAAGCAAAATTTTATTCAAATGATTTCTCAACACTTTCCTTGTAAATGTAAAATTTTATTTAAATAATTTTTCAACACGTACATTGTAAAAACTAAAATTTTTTCAACATGTACCTTGTAATCTTCACGTACATTTTTAAAGCAAAATTTTATTCAAATTATTTTTCAACTCGTACCCGTTGTTATCTTCACGTACACTGTAAAATCTAAACATTTTTCAATACGTACATATCTTCACGTTCATTGTGAAAGCAAAATTTTATTCAAATGATTTCTCAACACTTTCCTTGTAAATGTAAAATTTTATTTAAATAATTTTTCAACACGTACATTGTAAAAACTAAAATTTTTTCAACATGTACCTTGTAATCTTCACGTACATTTTTAAAGCAAAATTTTATTCAGACGATTTTTCAACACGTACTTTGTTATCTTCACGTACACTGTAAAATCTAAACATTTTTCAATTGTTAAAGCAAAATTTTATTCAAAAATTTTGGTGCGGAATTATAAATCTAGTAGTTTCAATAACACACCACCACCTTTCAAGCCATTAAAAAGAAAGAAAACTGGAGACTGAAATTATTACTTTTTGGACTGCTTCTGAACCATACTGAAGTATTTTACGAAATATTTGAATGTATTTTTTCATACTCTAATCTTCGAATTAAATTTTCTTTTCGGCGCATTATTTTCACATACACTTTTTGATAAGTCTATTTTCTGAAATTCAATCTCCGATGAACATCTATCACAAAGATATTTCATGAGTAGGACATGGTAGAAACCATAAGAATAGAAGAAAGCTTGTTCTAATTTTATAAGTAATAATGTTATCCAGTAGAATGCCTTGGATGTCAAAAATATTACACGACTTCATATTTTATAAAAGTAAAAACTATCCGAAACTTTATCAAATATCGAAAGAACGTAATACATCACTCCTACATTTTTGATGACCTACTTTCTAATTCCTACTTTTCCTTCCATTTCTGTGATATTGAACTGCAGTGAGTCGAAACATCTTACAGAGGGTTTTAAGAAAAACATCATTCAAAAGCACCACAGTGAGTTATGAAAATCGGATATTAAAAAAATAAGAAAAGAAAAATGTATTTTATTCCAATATTTTCAAACATACGAAAACGGCGGAAAATATAACAAGACAAGATCTTTTGCGCAAACATCTTTATGATCTTTTTCAAAATTTAAACACACACACACAGCTAATACACACTTTGCTTTAACACAGCTAATTCAGTTAGAAAGAAAATGTTTAATTGGTGCAATTTTAAGGCTGAATCCAGAAAAGAACATGTAAAACTAAAATTACTTTTTTTTTTGACAAGTTCTTCTTCTAAAGAAGCGATTAAAATATATCGCTCACCCGCAAGTAATATGACGCACAACTCTAAATAATTAATTTTGCGTATTATTCCACTAACAGGTCTTACTTTATGTGCGTCTTGTTACAGGAAAAGTGTCATAAGTGCAGTTATTTGGATGACCGCTAGATTACGCTGTGTCACATTGCCACTACACAATTGGGGAGAAGGGGGATAAATTTATTGCACGATAATAGTGTAAAAATAAGAATGCCGAAGTAAGCTCTATTGCACAAAAACATTTTTATGACATCTTTGCGTTTCTTTGTGACTATCATAACTTTTTTTTTTGTTGTTGTTTAGAAGAAGTATAGTACGAAAAAAAGGAGATAGACAGAGAACATTTCGTAAACAATTCCAATATTAACTCAGACAAACTAATATAATATAAGTAAGAGTCAGAAAGAGTAACTTAAGCTTTTCATCTTCTTGTCTACAGACTTCTTGTCTAAAAGAAAAGCCTTAAATTTTCGCCTTTTGAATATGCAGTAGGCCAAAAAAACACTCCATATATTTTTATCTCCAAAATTGTTCGAGAAATCAAATCTTATTTCGAAAAAATATTTTTTTTAATTTATTTCTGAGAATAAATATGATTTATAACCTGTAAATTTTTTATCAGAAATCGATTTCTGGAGCTCCTAATATGGAAGTTCAAAATGACAGCTCATTTCGCCAAGCCTTTTTTTTTTGTTGTTGTTATGCTTAAAAAACTATGAGCATTGCAATCTGCTTTGCAACGATTACAAATGAAGCGGGCATTTCAAAAACAGCCAAAGTCATTTTTTTTAAATAGGGGAAGGTGGCCTAAAATGATCCCCTTAAGGGGAAAACTTGTGTAAAATAACATAACTGTTTAAATAAAACTTTGGCCCTTTGCTAGTATGTTTTACACTATAATTTGCATTATAAACATATTTTAATAATATTTTAAACCCAAATTTAGTAATGAAAAAAATAGATATTTTTAAAAAGTGTCCAAAGGAACGTTTTACCCTCACCAAAGGACAAAATGATCCTTCATTTAAAAATAATTGTAAATAGTTTTTTATCGGCAAAATAAAGGAGATAAAAGTAATTATGACAATACATAGGTGTAACTCACATCCAATAGCATACTCCAATAAGTAAACAAAGTCATATTCCTGTATATGAAAGACTGTATATCTAAAAAAGAGTGAAAATTAGTGCTCACTTTATAACAGATGTTATAATTATAAAACACAATTTTTCAAAGAATTCTATTCAGACGCATAATACTGCGATCGCTTGAATACCGCCATTGCTTTTTCTTCACTTAGTTTGTGTTACCCGATAGATAGCGCAACCTGTCTGGAAGAAAACATATGTGGATCGTTTTGCCATCTAGGATCATTTTAGTCCAGTCAAATTAGCCCATTTTTCAACAGTTTGCCATAATAAATGCTAAAGAGATAAAATTTGGTCCAGTTGTTCATTGATGGCTACTGATGACTGTGTAAAAAAGTCCCCATGGATAGGAGGTGAGCGGAGGAGGGGAGGGGCAAAATAAAGTTTTTTTTTTTTTTAGTTTTTTACAAATATCTCAGAAACTGTTGGTTTTCATGAAAAAAATTACTCAGACATAAATTAAAGAACATAAATTTCTCTACAAATGACAGGTATATACAGTGGAACTTCGATTATCTGTCAGTCAGAAGACCGGAGCTTTGACGAATTTTCCCCCCAAAAAATCACTTTAATTTCAAATTAATTTATTTAATGTCGCCATAATAAATTCTAAAGGGATAAAAATTGGTCCAGTTGTTCATTGATTGCTACTGATGACTATGCAAAAAGTCCTGATGGATAGGAGGTGAACGGGGGGAGGGGAGGCAAAATAAAGTATTTTTTTTTTAGTTTTTTACAAATATCCCAGAAATTGTTGGTTTTCTGAAAAGATTACTCAGACATAAATTAAAGAACATAAAATTATCTACAAATGACAGGTACATACAGTGGAACCTTGATTATCCGTCAGCCAGAAGACCGGAGCTTTGACGGATTTTCCCAAAAAATCACTTTAATTTCAAATTAATTTATTTAATGTCGCCATAATAAATTCTACAGAGATAAAAATTGGTCCAGTTGTTCATTGGTGGCAACTGATGACTATGTAAAAAGTCCTGATGGATAGGAGGTGAGCGGGGGGAGGGGAGGGGGCAAAATAAAGTACTTTTTGTAGTTTTTTACAAATATCTCAGAAACTGTTGGTTTTCATGTTGGTTTGACGAAGGTGGCATGCGAAACACGAAGAAAGCAGCCATCTACGATTTCTTCAAACCATTGCAACAGCCCATTGATTTCCAAAACTGTGATATTATTATGGATGGTGGTTTCCTTCTTCACAAAGTCCCTTGGTCGAGAGGTTCAACTTTTAATTCAATTTGTGACGGTTACAACAAATATATCTCCACACGTTATAAAGGAAAAAGCTGTACAGTGGTTTTTGATGGCTACTCCGACACTGCCAATAGCCGAAATCAGCAGAGCAAAACCGAAGATATGCACTGAAGAAGTCCATGGATATCAATTTCAACAAGGACTTAGAGGTTACAGTCAAGCAAGAAAGCTTCCTTTCAAATGGAAAGAATAAATCAAGATTGATTGCTATGCTTTTTTCCAAATTGAAGGAGAATGGAATATCTTGCCTGGAGAGTACTGGCGATGCAGATACCCTAATCGTAAGAACAGCCATTGAAAAATCTTCTTCTAGTGGCAGAGTGACAATTGTTGGTGAGGATGTTGATCTTGTCCTCCTAATCGCCCTAACTCCGCTCGAACAAGAAATTTTTTTCGTTAATCCAAGTCGTGGAAAAATTGAAAGAAAGGTTTTTTCCTCACAACAGTTAATTCAAGAAACAAGACTGAAAGACGTAATGCTAGTCCTTCATGCATTCACTGGATGTGATACGACGTCGGCCGCGTTCAAAAAGGGAAAAACAAAACTTTTCAAGCGGTTTCAGCAATGTGAAGATATGCATAAAATTGCTGATGTGTTCAATAACAGGGAATCCGACCATGATGCTGTTGCCGAAGCAGGAAACCAACTTTTTTTGAGATTGTATGGAGCACCTCCCACATCAACATCTCTCAACACTTTCCGATACCATTCCTTCGCCAAATCTGTATCGAATGTCAAACCTGACATTTCATCCCTTCCACCAACAGAAGGAGCGGCTAGACAGCATTCTTTCCGGGTGTACCATTAGGTACAGCTGTGGCTTGGCCAGGAACAAAATGCCGAACTCGGGGGCTGGGAACGAAAGCAGAATCGTCTAGTTCCTATTACAACTAAGGACCCAATCGCACCTGAGGCTGTTTTAAACACTATCTTCTGCAAATGTACCACTGGGTGTGGAGCTAAGTGTGGGTGAAGGAAAGCAGCCATTAATTGCACACGCATCTGCGACATCTGCCATGGTGACTGCCTGAATGCTACACCTATAGCTATAAATACAGATCAACAGGATGAGGAAGACATTACGGATTCAGTCATGCTGAGAACGCCTTCTTATGAGCCGTCCACTTCAGCTTATGATGATGTGTAAAGAAAAAAAGAATATTTTGACTTAGTAAGTATTTGCTTAGTGATAAATTAGTACTTTCATTGTTCCCTATTATGTTTTGTCGCACTTACAAAGTTTCACATGAAATTTTATGTTATTTAATTTATGTGAATTTGACGGACTTTCCACAAAAAAATCACTTTAATTTCAAATTTATTTACTTAATGTCGCCATAATAAATGCTACAGTGATAAAAATTGGTACAGTTGTTCATTGATGGCTACTGATGAATATGTAAAAAGTCCTGATAGATAAGAGGTGAGAAAGGGTAGGGGGGGCAAAATAAAGAACTTTTTTAGTTTTTTACAAATATCTCAGAAATTATGTAGTAATTTTTTCATGAAAACCAACAGTTTCTGAGATATTTGTAAAAAATTAAAAAGTACTTTATTTTGCCCCCCCCCCTCCTCCCCTCGATCACCTCTTATCCATCAGGACTTTTTACATAGTCATCAGTAGCCATCAATGAACAACTGTACCAATTTGTATCTCTGTAGCATTTATTATAGTGACATTAGGTAAATAAATTTAAAATTAAAGGGATTTTTTTCCGGAAAATCCGTCAAAACTCCGGTCTCCTGACTGACGGATAATTGAGGTTCCACTGTATATACCTGTCATTTTCAGAGAATTTTATGTTATTTAATTATGTCAAAGTAATTTTTTCATGAAAACCAACAGTTTCTGAGATATTTGTAAAAAACTAAAAAAAATACTTTTTTTTGCCCCTCTCCCCTTCTATTCATCAGGACTTTTTCCATAGTCATCAGTAGTCATCAATGAACAATTTTACCAATTTTCATCTCGGTAGCATTTATTGTGGCGACATTAAGTAAATTAATTTGAAATTAAAGTGATTTTTTTGCAGAAAATCCGTCAAAGCTCGGGTCTTCTGATTGACGGATAATCGAGGTCCCACTGTATATACCTGTCATTTGTAGAGAATTTTATGTTCTTTAATTTATGTCTGAGTAATCTTTTCAGAAAACCAACAATTTCTGGGATATTTGTAAAAAACTAAAAAAGTACTTTATTTTGCATCCCCCCTTCCCCTAGCTCTCTTCCTATTCATCATTACTTTTTACATAGCCATCAGTAGCCATCACTGAACAACTCTACCAATTTTTATCTCTGTAGCACTTATTATGGTAACTTTAAATAAATAAATTTGAAATTAAGTGATTTTTTTGGGGGGGGGAGGGGAAATCCGTCAAAGCTCCGGTCTTCTGACTGACGGATAATCAAGGTTCCACTGTATATACCTGTCATTTGTGGATAATTTTATGTTCTTTAATTTATGTCATAGTAATTTTTTCATGAAAAACAACAGTTTCTGAGATATTTGTAAAAAACTAAAATAGTACTTTGTTTTGCCCCCCCCCTCTCCCCGCTCACCTCCTATCCATGGGGACTTTTTACATAGTCATCAGTAGCCATCAATGAACAACTGGACCAATTTTTATCTCCTTAGCATTTCTTATGGCAAAAAAAGCCTAATTTGACTGGACTATATACTCAGTTTGATGCAAATGTTTCCTGAAAGGTAAAGCCATGTTCTGAGTAATAACCGCTTAAGTCAGTGTATTCCTTCCTCTTAAAACTATACCATCTAATTTTCGTTCATTACTTAAACGACATAAAGCCAGCGACTTAAGTGGTTTTTGCTTGCAATACCAGATTACATGCGGATACCATTTTACATTACGATATTACCATTCCCATGCAATAGCATATTAAAACATAGAAATGTTCTTGTATAAGTGCTATCATCATTAATTTCGATTTAAAAAAATGTTTAATATGACTACTTTGTTCAAATTAAATACCACCTAACCTTGTTCCTTGCTAAAACAACAGAAGTCAGGAACGTTATTCTTCATTTTATTATTCATAAATTAAAAAAAGTATTTGATATTTACAAACTTTGAAGTCCAAACTCTATAATCACCCCCCCCCCCAAAAAAAAAAAAATGTTTACTTGTAAATAATACAGGGTTTTTTTTTTCTGAAAAGTTCTGATTCTGTGAATCATGTGGTTTTTGAAATAACCTATCCAAATGAATTTAGCATTAGAAGTTTCAAACTTTAAAGCCTAAAGTTCCTAAACTATTTGAACATTCCTAAACTACTTGACCGGATCCCTTCCCGTTTATTTTCATGTGGTTTTATTCCATATTTCATAGTTTGGTACTATTTCAATATAAAGACGAACCCCTACTGAACTATAATAAATTAATTTTTTTAACAAAAAATGGTAAAAAAAAATCCAGTCGAATGGCTATGCCCGTTTTTCTTTCTGTCACAATTTAGAGATTAAAATGTATGTTTGTTTGTTTGTTTATTTTTTTTTGGGGGGGGGGGGACTGTATATTCAAGAGGAAAAAATTTAAGGCTTTACTTTTAGACAAACAGGCTAGAGACAATAAGATGAAAAGCTTAAGTTGCTCTTTCTGATTCTTACTTATATTAAATTAGCTTGTATCCAGACAAATGGCTATTCCTGTTTTTCTTTCTCTCACAATTTGGAGATTAAAATGTATGTTTTGTTTTTGTTTTTTGGCTTCTTTTTGTTTGTTTTTGTTTTGTTTCTGTTTTGTTTTGTTTTGTTTTTTGGACCGAATGTATATTCAAGAGGAAAAAAATTAATGCTTTCCTTTTAGACAAGAAGACTAGAGACAATAAGATGAAAAGCTTAAGTTGCTCTTTCTGATTCTTACTTATATTAAATTAGCTCGTATCCAGTCAAATGGCTATTGCTGTTTTTCTGTCTGTCACAATTTGGAGATTAAAATGCATGTTTTGTTTTTGTTTTGTTTTTGTTTTGTTTTTGTTTTTTTTTTTGTTTTTTTTTTTTTTTTTTTTTTTTGTTTTTGTTTTTGTTTTTGTTTTTGTTTTGTTTTTTCTGTTTTGTTTTGTTTTGTTTTTTGGACCGACTGTATATTCAAGAGGAAAAATTTTAAGGCTTTCCTTTTAGACAAGAAGGCTAGAGACAATAAGATGAAAAGCTTAAGTTACTCTTTCTGATTCTTACTTATATTAAATTAACTTGTATCCAGACAAATGGCTATTCCTGTTTTTCTTTCTGTCACAATTTAGAGATTAAAATGTATGTTTTGTTTTTGTTTTGTTTTTGTTTTGTTTTCGTTTTGTTTTTGTTTTGTTTTTGTTTTGTTTTTGTTTTGTTTTTGTTTTGTTTTGTTTTGTTTCTGTTTTGTTTTTTGGACCGAATGTATATTCAAGAGGAAAAAAATTAATGCTTTCCTTTTAGACAAGAAGACTAGAGACAATAAGATGAAAACCTTAAGTTGCTCTTTCTGATTCTTACTTATATTAAATTAGCTCGTATCCAGTCAAATGGCTATTCCTGTTTTTCTGTCTGTCACAATTTGGAGATTAAAATGTATGTTTTGTTTTTGTTTTGTTTTTGTTTTGTTTTTGTTTTGTTTTTGTTTTGTTTTTGTTTTTGTTTTTGTTTTTGTTTTTGTTTTTGTTTTGTTTTTTGTTTCTGTTTTGTTTTGTTTTGTTTTTTGGACCGACTGTATATTCAAGAGGAAAAATTTTAAGGCTTTCCTTTCAGACAAGAAGGCTAGAGACAATAAGATGAAAAGCTTAAGTTGCTCTTTCTGATTCTTACTTATATTAAATTAACTTGTATCCAGACAAATGGCTATTCCTGTTTTTCTTTCTGTCACAATTTAGAGATTAAAATGTATGTTTTGTTTTTGTTTTGTTTTTGTGTTGTTTTTGTTTTGTTTTTGTTTTGTTTTTGTGTTGTTTTTGTTTTGTTTTTGCTTTTGTTTTGTTTTTTGTTTCTGTTTTGTTTTGTTTTGTTTTTTGGACCGACTGTATATTCAAGAGGAAAAATTTTAAGGCTTTCCTTTTAGACAAGAAGGCTAGAGACAATAAGATGAAAAGCTTAAGTTGCTCTTTCTGATTCTTACTTATATTAAATTAACTTGTATCCAGACAAATGGCTATTCCTGTTTTTCTTTCTGTCACAATTTAGAGATTAAAATGTATGTTTTGTTTTTGTTTTGTTTTTGTTTTGTTTTTGTTTTGTTTTGTTTTTGTTTTGTTTTTGTTTTGTTTTTGTCTTGTTTTTGTTTTAAAATTAAGGCTTTCCTTTTAGACAAGAAGGCTAGAGACAATAAGATGAAAAGCTTAAGTTGCTCTTTCTGATTCTTACTTATATTAAATTAGCTCGTATCCAGTCGAATGGCTATTTCTATTTTTCTGTCTGTCACAATTTGGAGATTAAAATGTATGTTTTGTTTTTGTTTTTGTTTTTGTTTTGTTTCTGTTTCTGTTTTGTTTTGTTTTTTGGATATTCCAGAGAAAAAATTTTAAGGCTTTCCTTTTAGACAAGAAGTCTAGAGACAATAAGATGGAAAACTTAAGTTGCTCTTTCAGATTCTTACTTATATTATATTAAATTAGCTTGTATCCGGTCGAATGGCTATTCCTGTTTTTCTTTCTGTCACAATTTGGAGATTAAAATGTATGTTTTGTTTTTGTTTTGTTTTGTTTTGTTTTGTTTTGTTTTGTTTTGTTTTGTTTTGTTTTGTTTTGTTTTGTTTTGGTTTGGTTTGGTTTGGTTTGGTTTGGTTTGGTTTGGTTTGGTTTTTGTTTTGTTTTGTTTTGTTTTGTTTTGTTTTGTTTTGTTTTGTTTTGTTTTGTTTTGTTTTGTTTTGTTTTGTTTTGTTTTGTTTTGTCTTGTTTTCTTTTGTTTTTTGGACCGAAATTTTTAAAGCTTTCCTTTTAGACAAGAAGGCTATAGACAATAAGATGAAAAGCTTAACTTGCTCTTTCTGATTCTTACTTATATTAAATTACCTTGTCCTAGTTATTCACAGAAAACTATAAAACCCAATTTGGTTTGAAAGATTCTTAGGTATGAGGTCAAATTGGGTTATGTCTGTTTTGGTTACCACCGTGTATCCATTTTGGGCACTGTTAAATACCCATTTTGAGTAGTAACCAAAATGTGTATTTAACATACCTAAGAATCTTTCAACACAAATTGGGTTTTATTTTTTTCTGTGTTGTAAGAATTGCTTACGAAATTTTTAATGGCATTTTCTTATAGTACTTGGGATCTTGTACCTTTTAAACTCGCCGTAATTCAACAAAATCATTCAAAGTTTGAAATAGTGTATCTTCAAAACCTTTTTATGTATAAACTTAAAATTTTGACTATTGATTAAACAGATTGTGCTTTTTTAATATACTACCATTAGAAACTGATTAGCCTATTATATATATATATATATATATATATATAATTATAATATCTATGAATTTCAAAATATAATATATATATATTACTCCATAAATCATTGCGCGCATAATATCTTGAGAACATATGCATGGATTATTATGAAATTTCACATAGTTTATAAGCATATATATATATATTTAAAATGATCTATTCTTAGGTCAAAATTATTTCATTAACCAGGTAAAAATATATTTTTAAAAAATCGAAAGTTTCCTTTTTTCAATGAATAAAAATACTCATAACTAGAAATCGTATCACTGAAAATACTTAAAATTAGATCATTTTAAACACACCTATGTGATTATTATCTACATCAGATTTCATAGCAATCCATACATATATTCTCAAGATATCATGCGCGTAATAACTTACGGAGTAAAAAAATCAGTTATTTTAATTTTAATAATGCACAAATTCTGTAAAAGGCTAGTCATTTTCTAATGGTAGTATATTAAAAAGCCCAATATGATTAATCAATAGTCAAAATTTCATGTTTATATATAAAAAGGTTTTGATGATACACTAATTCAAACTTTGCTTGTTTACAAAAGTACAAGACTTCAAACCTCTTAATTATTTTTTTTTCTCGGTACCACTTTTTAAAACCTAGATGTTTATAATACATTTTTTTTTCTTAAATCAATATGCGATGGAAATTTTTAAACTTTATTACATAACTATGATAATTCATACATAAAACATTAAAAAAAATCAGAAATCTACAAAAAAGGCGAAAGTTTTCTTATAAATGTAGAAATATTATCTAGGAGAATGCCTTTGGTTGTCAAAAGTATCATAAAACTTCATATTTCACAAAAGAACAAAACATCGAAAGCTTTCAAAACATCTAATGCAAGATTATCAGGATTTTGAGTGAATGTAATACATCAGTGCTGAATTTTTGATGAAACACTTTTTAGTTCTTACTATCATATTTATTCCTATGAAATTGAATTTCACACAGTAGAAACACCTTAAGGAAGATTCTTTTTTTTTTAAAGTTATTATTTAAAAGCAAAGAAGATGTGAAAATCAATGAAAATGTGTTATCTTCACGTACATTGTAAAAGAAAAATTTTATTCAGATGATTTTTCAACACATAAATGGTTATCTTCGTGTACATTTTAAAAGCAAATTTTTTTTCAAATGATTTTTCAACACGTATACATTGTAAAAGAAAATTTTTATTCAAATGATTTTTCAACACATACATTGTTATCTTAACGTGCATTGTAAAAGCAAATTTTTTTTCAAATGATTTTTCAACACGTACATTGTAAAAGAAAATTTTTATTCAAATGATTTTTTTAACACATACATTGTTAAAAAACATTGTTATACATAAACATTGTTATACATAAACATTGTTGTTCATAAATGTTGAAATATTATCTAGCAGAATGCCTTTAGTTGTCAAAAATATCCCAAAACTTCATATATCTCAAAAGTATAAAACATCGAAATATTTCAAAACATCTAATGGAAGATTATCAGGATATTGAGAGAATGTAATACATCACTGCTGAATTTTTGATGACACATTTTTTAGTTCTTACTTTTATATTTATTCCTAAGACACTGAATTTCTCCTTTTTTTTTTTTAAGTTATCATTTAAAAGCAAGAGAGATATGAAAATCATATAATATAAAAAACAAGAAGAAATGAAAAACGAAAAATAAATTATTTCAGTATTCCCAAAGTGTTTTTTTTTTTTTTTTTTTTTTTTTTGTTGTTTTTTTTTTGGAGGGGGGGGGGGGAGCGGGGGCAAGTGTCTAAGAAAGACTTGTACCCAGGTTATTTTTTTTATGTATTTAATAAAAATATTTAAACATTTAACATTCGTTTGTGTAAATATTTAAATAATCAGCATTCGTTTAAGAAATTATCTTTATTTCGCATTTTTATCTGTCATGGAGTGTATATTGTGTGTTTTATGCGTTTAATTCAACGCCGGAAAAAAAAAAATGATTCCACTGTTTCTCAGTATAAAATATACATGTGAATAGATATAAAAGTATAGTATAAGTATATGATTATATATACTTAATTAATATTAATTAGATATGAAAAAGCTTCGCAAAAGTTCTTGCATCTCGGGCAACAACGATTTCGGTATGAACGATTGCATTCTTATTCACGAAAGAAGAAAACTAATGAGAAATGCTATAATTTATTAAGTACAAAATGAACATATTTCAGAAGCTCGGTTTCAAGTTGAAAATTTAGAATTGTGTTTTCGGATTATTACCAATGTTCAGCGAAAGGTTTTAAGACGAAACTTTTTTACAAAATTTTTTGAATGAAATTTTCTCAAGGTAAAATCTTATAACTACATTTTGTTGAGAATCCAGTTTTTTTAACATTTAGGTATTGATAAATCTATATTTTCAAAAGTTCAATCTCCAATGAACATTTGTAACATTTATTATTTTAACTAAGATAATTTATGAATAGGACATACGAAACCATCAAAAGTATAAAAATTAGAACAAATTTTCTTTTAAGTGCGGTAATGTTATCCAATAAAACACCTTGCATAGATCAAAAATATCATACAACTTTATGTTTCGTTAGAGCATAAAAAATCCAAAACTTCATAAATATTGAGTGAACGTAACGCCTCATTCCTACATTTTTGATGACCCACTTTCTAATTCCAACTTTCGTTTTTTTTTTTTTTTCTTTTTTTTTTTTTTTTTCCCTGTGACATTGAACTTCACTCAGTCGATAACATCTTCCGGGAGATTTTTTTTTTAAATCATCATTCAAAAGCACAACAGGAAAATATGAAAATCGGGTATTAAAAAATAAGAAAAAGATGAAAAGAAAAAAAGATTCTTTTATTCCAGTATTATCAAACGTACCACAGTTTTGGATAAATACGCGAGTGAAATAAATTCGTTTGCACAAATATATTTACAACATCGTTGAGTTCTTTTTCCTAGATCAAGAAAACCAGTGTTGAATTCAGACATTTTTCTCCGAAGGGGGAGGGGGGGGGGGATTACAGTTCTGGGTGGGGGGATTACATTGTTTTACCATTAAAAGCATAAAATCTCAAATCTTAGGTGGGGGGGGGGGCATTTGAATGCTCTGGAGGGGATGTCCCCCAGGCCACCCACTGAATTCAACACTGAAAGGAAACCAATAAAAAGTACCACAATTTAGTCAGTTTAGTAGGAACATATTAAAAAGCGCAATTTTAAGGTTTCCTTTGGAAATGAAGCTAGTAAAAAGTTAAAATTGATTTTTCTTGACAATTACAAACTTTAAGAAATTTTTAGTACACTTTACGAAATATTTTTAATGAAATTACCATACACATTAATCTCATAATTAAATTTTGTTGCCAATGCATTTTTTTCACATCTAGATATTAATAAATATATTACTTAAAATTCAATCTATAAGAAGCCATCAGAAATGTAAAAATAGAACCAGCTTTTTTCGAAGTGTAGAAATGCTATCTAGTAGAATGCCTTTGGTTGCCAAAAAATGTAAGATATTTCATATTTCATAAAAATATGAAACATCCGATACTTTATTAAATATTGAAATAATGCAATACGTCACTTCTACATTTTTTATGACATACGATTTTCATTTCTATTTCTGCGATATTGAACTTCACTCAGTTGAAACATCTTACGAAAAAGAAATTCATTATTCAAAAGCACCATTAGAAGGTACGAAAAGAGTGTATTAAAATATAAATAAAAGAAAACAATTTTTTTTTCCAGAACTTTCAAGTGCAAGATAATGAAGAAAAATGACGAAACTGGGGCAAGTTCGACTATACAAATATATTTACATCATCTTTGTATCTTTTCCATGGATAAAAAAAAAATCGATGAATACTTCAGATGGATCATATTTAAAAAGCGTATTTTAAAGGCTTACTTTAAAAATAAGACGACGAAAATCTAAAAGTACTTTTTCTGACTATTGCTAATATTAAACGAGCGGTTCAAAGAAAATATTGGAATATTTTACAAAATATTTTGAATGAAATTTTCCCCTTAATTAAATTTGCATTTCAGTGGATTTTTTAAACTTATTTTTCATAAATTAATTATTTTTCATAAGTTTTTAACTTCTTTTTCATAAATTTGCTTTTAAAATTAAATTCCGATAAACATTTAACATTAAGATATTTCATGAAAAGGAGATAGAAAAAGCCACTAAAAATTAAAATAAAACATTTTTTTTTTCAAAGTGTAACAATCCTATCCAATAAAATGCCTTAGATGTTAAAAATGTTATAATACTGTATTTAAAAAAAATTAAACAACCAGAAATTTATGAAATATCGTAATGTTAAATGTTTATCGGAATTTAATTTTAAAATCAAATTTATGAAAAAGAAGTTAAAAACGTACACTGAAATGCAAATTTAATTAGGGGAAAATTTCATTCAAAATATTTTGTAAAATATTCCAATATTTTATTTGATTCACTCGTTCAATATTAGTAACAATCAGTAGAAGTACTTTTAAATTTTCGTCGTCTTATTTTTAAAGTGAACCTTTAAATTGCGCTTTTTAGCACTTTCCAACCTAGTTGAAAAGTGCTTATGACTTCGGTTTGTCTGGCCGTCTGCCGTCTGTCCGTGCTCTAACTCCCGTAAATATGCTCGGATTGCTCTGCAATTTTTATATGTTATTGTCGTTATCTATAGCATGTTCCCTATTTCAACGGAAGTGTGTAGCACTTATAGTTTTTTTACAAGGACACTCAAAAGAATTCCGTTACATTACGGTCTATGGGGAAAAATCATTTGCGGTTTATTTAAATAATGTTTCACTATTTTAAACGCATTTCAATTTATATATATTACTAAGGTGCATTAGAAGAAGCTTAATATGGAACAGGGTGTGCATAGCACTTATAGTTACTTTACAGGGACAGTCAAAATAATTCCGTTACATTACGTCTATGGAGAAAAATCGTCTGCAGTTTATTTAAATAATGTTTCACTATTTTAAACGCATTGAAATGTATATAGATCACTAAGGTGCATTACAAGAGACTTACTACGGAATATTGTGTGTATAGCAGTCATCGTTCATTTACAGGGACACGCAAAAGAATTATCTACTGTCTGTTAACAATAATTCCTGGAAGTGCGTTTTAAGTTATTGAACGCGATTTTAATTTTAACTTGCTTTTTGTCTATTACGTGGTGTGTATAAATTCTGCAGATCCTATACAGGGCAGCACAAAAGTTTGCGAACACATTTCTGTTTATTGGCAAACTGCAGACGGAGAATTTTAAACTGTGCTACGCGTTTCCTAACTGAACTAAAATTATCATCCTATGTAGTATATATACAAATCTATAGATCCTATACAGGGCTGAATAAAAGTATTCGGATATTTTTCCGAATATTGTATATGTTGGAAATTCCTGAAATTATGTTTTTAAATATGTTATGCGTTTTCTAAATTGTTTACTTAGATGTTAGCTTTTAGCTTATTAAACGGTATGATTTGTAAAATTATTTTGGAAGCGTTGGAAAGTGCTATATAATCTATGCTTGACGCTTGATTTTTCGTTCTTGTTAAATGCTCCGTCTGAAATAAATAAACTGTGGTACTTTTCATCGAATTTTTTTATCCATGGAAAATATGCAACGATGTTGTAAATATATTTGTATAATAGAAACTTACCCCAGTTTCTCCATTTTTCAACCATTATCTTACATTTGAAAATTCTGGAACAAAAAAAAAAATTTGTTTTCTTTTTATTTATATTTTAATACACTCTTGACTCCTTAGATGTTAAAAATGTTATAGGACTGTATTTTAAAAAACATTAAACAACCAGAAATTTATGAAATATCGAGTGGTGATGACGCAAATTCTAATTTCCACTTTCACTTCTACTTCTGAGATACGGAGCTTCACTCGTTGGAAACATCTTACGAAATATAAAAAAATCCTCATAAAAGATAAGCTTTAGGAATATTGGGTATTGAAATATAAGAAAAAAAAAACATTTTTTTTCCAAAATATTTAAAAATACGATAATGGTGAAAAAATAATCTATTACGTACAGTTCAATCCCATTAAGAACACATCAGAAATCTAAAAATAGAACAAGGTTTTTTTTTTTGTTGTTTTTTTCTGAAGTGTAATAATGTTATCTACTTGAATACCTTTGGTTGCCAAAAATTGAAAAATACTTCCTATTTTATCAAAATATAAAACATCGGAAACTTTAACAAATATTGAAATAATGCTATACGTCACTTCTACATATTTGATGACACACATTCTAATTCCTACTTTCATTTCTATTTCTGTGATATTGAGCTTCACTCATTCGAAACAACTTACGAAAAAGAAAATCATTTTTCAAAAGCAGCACTGGAAGATACGAAAAGAGTGTATTAAAATATAAATAGGACAAAAGAAAAACATTTTATTCCAGAATTTTCAAATGTACGATAATTGTGGAAAAATGATGAAACTGGGGCAAGTTCGATTATACAAATATCTTTACAACATCGTTGTATTTCTTTCCATGGATCAAAGGAATTGATGAAAAGTACTACAGTTTATTTACTTCAGACAGGGCGTAATTTTAAGGCTTACTTTGAAAATTAAGAAGATGAAAATCTAAAATTACTTTTTCTGACTATTGCTAATATTAAACGAGTGATTCAAAGAAAATATTGGAATGTTTTACAAAATATTGGAATGTTTTACAAAATATTGGAATGTTTTACAAAACATTTTGAATGATATTTTCTATTAATTAGGTGTTTATTTTAGTGAATTATTTAATATTTCTTTTTGATAAATCTGCTTTTTAGGTGCGTCCGTAATTATATAAATACGTAGCACCTATTGTCGTCATCTGGTTCGTCCGTCTGTCCGCATATAACAACGCAAAAACTTCCGAAACGAATGGTTTCAAATTTAAGATATATTATCTTTGCAGAATTTTGTCGAGACATTTCAAATTTTATGAAAATCGAATCGAAACTTTAGAAGATATTAATAAAAATATTTATTAAGAAATTTGAATTTTTAAAAAAAAATCGATTCTTTCTTGTTACAAGAACTTCCGAGGTTTAATCGTCAAGCGACCGGGATACTTATTTTATTACAGAAATTAATCTGCAGACGATATAATTCATTTCACAGAATTAAAAATCATCAAGATCTGAATATTTATGTAACTAGCTATAGTACGAACGCACCTCATTTGTCGCGTTTGACGTACAATTTCCAACTTTTTAAAATTAGATTCCGATGAACATTTAACACTAAGATATTTCATGAGAAGGAGATGGAAAAGAAGCCATTAAAGATTTAAAATAGAACAAGTCTCTTCTTGAAAGTGTCATAATGCTATCCAATAAAATGCCTTGATTTCTAAAAATGTTATGACTTCATATTAAAAAAATAAATAAACAACCAGAAAATCATCAAATATTAAGTGTTGATGACGCAAATACTTATTTCCACGATCACTTCTATTTCTGAGATGCGGAAAATTTTCTATTTCTCATTCGAAACATCTTACAAAAAATTAAAAGAATCATCATAAAAAATAAACGTAAGGAATATTGGTTATTAAAATATATATTTAAAACAAGAACGAAAAATCATGCGTCAAGCATAGATTATGTAACACTTTCCAACGCTTCCAAAATAATTTTACAAATCATTACCGTTTAATAAGCTAAAAGATAACTTCTAAGTAAACAATTTGGAAAACGCATAACATATTTAAAAACATAATTTCAGGAATTTCCAACATATACAATATTCGGAAAAATATCCGAATACTTTTATTCAGCCCTGTATAGGATCTATAGATTTGTATATATACTACATAGGATGCTAAATTTTAGTTCAGTTACGAAACGCGTAGCACAGTTTAAAATTCTCCTTCTGGAGTTCTGTCAATAAACGGAAATGTGTTCGCGAACTTTTGTGCTTCCCTGTATAGGATCTACAAAATTTATACACACCACGTAATAAATAAAAAGTGAGTTAATTTTAAAATCGCGTTCAGTAATTTAAAACGCACTTCCAGGAATTATTGTTAACAGATAGTAGAGAATTCTTTTGTGTGTCCCTGTAAATGAACGATGACTGCTATACACACAATATTCTGTAGTAAGCCTCTTGTAATGCACCTTAGTGATCTATATAAATTTCAATGCGTTTAAAATAGCGAAACATTATTTAGATAAACCGCAGACGATTTGCCTCCATAGACGTAATGTAACGGAATTCTTTTGACTGTCCCTGTAAATTAACTATAAGTGCTATGCACATCCTATTCCATTTTAAGCTTCTTGTGATACACCTTAATGATATATATCAATTACAATGTGTTTGCAATTGTGTAACATCATTAAAATAAACCGCAAATGATTTTCCCCATAGACCGTAATGTAACAGAATTCTTTTGAGTGTCCTGTAAAAAAACTATAAGTGCTACACACTTCAGTTGAAATAGGGAACTTGCTATAGATAACGACAATAACATATAAAAATTGCAAGGCAATCCGACCATATTTACGGGAGTTAGAGCACAAACAGACGGCCATACGGCCAGACAAACCGAAGTCATAAACACTTTTCAACTAAGTTGGAAAGTGTTAAAAACGTATTTTTTTTTGTTCCAAAATATTTAAATATGCAATAATGGTGAAAAAATGACGAAGAGGAAGTAAGTTCGCTTGCATAAACATCTGTAATTTATTTTCTATGGATCAAGTTAACCGGTAAAAATACCACAATTTATTTAGTTCCAAAAGAGTATATAATAATCCCCACGGACATACAAAAAGAGTTACATTCTAGCTTAAAGGATTCTTGTCCTTCATATTCGACGATAAAAAAGTGGGCTGCTGAATTTAAAAAAATTGGGAAATCCATTCACGATGATGAACTTTCAGACGTCTAAAAACCACTACGAGCGACGAAATCGTCTCAAAAATTCCCAATGCCATATTGAATGATCGCCGATTGAAGATACTCAAACTTGCTGACATAGCAAACATCTCGATAGACCGTGTCCACCACATTTTAGACGATGTTTTGGGTATGAAAAAGCTCTCCACTCGATGCGTGCCGCTTTTGTTGAACGTCGACCAAAAACACCAAAGAATGAACATTTCTCAAGCGTCTTCTGAAATGTATTGTGTTGCAAATTGAAAAATAAAATGAAATAGTGTCAGAAATCTTGTATTTTCTTTGTCAAGCCGAGAACTTTTCGAACCCCCTCGTACAAGTCTGCACTAAACAATTCAAACAATTCTCACACATGAGTGTGTCTTAAATGTATTGAGTTGCAAGGGGACTGCATTGAAAAATAATATGAAATTATGTCAAAAATCTTGTACTTTCACTGTCAGGCCCAGAACTTATCAAACCACCCTCGTAATCCTACCTATTAGAACAGGGGTGACGAACCTTTTCCTATCCGCATGCGATATGTTTTGAAAAAAAATACTTGACGTGAGCATGGCGTGTCAACAACCAAAATTTTCAGTGAATCAGATAATAATGTATCAAAATTACGTACAATTTTATTTCTATGATAAAAAAATATATAACACATGGGCTGATAAGTTCCCGGTCTGGCACACAGGTGGCGTTGCAATCGCCGAACCGATGCTTTTTTTAGTAAGTACTAACCTTTAAAAGGTAGCAGAAAAAATGTCATGACGATTCGCTGTGCGGATAAAACGTTAGAGTGGTTTTAGTTGAACGACTTTGTTGATAAACAAAGAAATGGATAAACAAGAATTTCAAGAATTTTTATTTGATGGGAAAAAACACCGTTCAAACAAAAGTTTGGCTTGATAAGCGTTTATCCGGACACTGTACCAGGTAAATCAACCCTTATTGACTGGTTTGCTGAATTTAAACCTGGTCGTACGGACACCAGCGATGCACCAAGCAAAAGAGCTGGTTACTCCGGAAGACATCAAAAAAGTCCACAAAATCGTTTTGGGTAACCGTAAAGCGAAGTTGCAGGAGATAGCTCAGACTCTGAAGATATCCAAGGAACGTGTAGGTTTTATTTTGAATGAACATCTGTCTATGAAAAAGCTGTTGTCAAAGTGGGTGCCGAGCGTGTTGACTTTTGACAAAAACAACAACGAGTCGATGATTCCAGGCACTGTTTGGAGCTTTTTCGTTATAAAATTATGTTATTTATTTATTAAATTATTATTATTATTTATTTATTAAATTATTAAAATTAAATTATTATTATTAAATTATTATTATTATTATTATTATTATTATTATTATTATTATTAAATTATTATTTATTATTATTATTATTATGTTATTTATTAAAGTTATACAGTTATAAAGTTATGTTAAAAAGTTGTGTTTTCTTTATTAGACCGGGAACTTATCAGCCCATGTGTTATATGGGTATTCAACCAGTGATTTATATTTCAGAAAGTAAACAAAAGAAAATTACGATTTCTTTTGTTCAATCTTAGATGCCAAATAATTAATATCAAGTACGCACTTAATTATTTCTATGAATATGAAAGCTGAACTGGAATCATGGGATAAAAGGTTTTTACTCGAATTTTACACATTAATCATTTTCGAAAACAATAACTCCCAAGAAAAATTGTCGAAATGGCAAGCGCCAGATTTTATAAATAGCTCTTTATGGCATTTGGAATTGAATTCCACGTTATCACAATTTTATCAACGACAATTTCACTTTATAATGTTTAGTTTTATTTACTGTTTACTTTTCGATAGTTTCCAAATATTCTAATATTTTAAACATTAAAAATGTTGAGATGATATTGAGCTGCATTGGAATTTATTAAATTGCATCATTTCAGTTTCTTCAATTTCCAACCAATCGAATTTAGTAAAACTCAGTGAGTCTAAATTCGTGTATTTTGTACAGTTTTGATTTAGAACCTCATTCAATGCCATGCTAAAGACATTCTGCCACGTGTTATTTATGACACGCGTGCCATAGGTTCGCCGTTCATGTACACTGTAAAAAAAAATTGTAGGTTCACGGGCATTTTCCGTGAATTGCTGACGTAATTTTACGGGAAATGCCCGTTTTTCAATGTAAATGGTCAATTTCCGTAAATTTCGTGTTTTTACGGGCAAAAACCGTTTATGTAAGGACAAAGCTCTAGGGACAAAAACCTTTTTTTACGGACATTGACTGGAATCTCTGCTGCAGTAATTTTACTGCAGCAATTTTTTACAGTGTAACTAAAATATCTTCCTTACCAAAAACATTATACCTTAAACATTTCGTACATCCTATCTCAAAAAAGTTCAAAGCATCTAAAACTTCATTAAATATAGAAAGAATGTAATTTTTACTCCTTCATTGTTTCATGACTGACATTCTAATTCCAACTTTTGCTTCCTTCTGTGTCTATGACGCAGAAAAACTTACGAAACATTTGAAAAAGAAATCATCATTCAAAACAACTGCGGGAAAATGTATAGAAGCCTAGTATTTAAAAACTGAAGTAACAAAGAACGAAAAAAAAGACGCCCATTCTAATTCAAGTATTCTCAAATATATATACAATAGTGGCGGGAAAATAAAGAGACCGAAATAAGTCGTTTTCGCAAACAACTGAAGATTTCTGTATGGCATCGTTTCGTCCTTTTTTACGGATAAAAGAAACCAGTGAAAAGTACCACTAGTTTTGGAAGAAGACATTTCAAAGGTGCAATTTTAAGGCTTCCTTTGGGGAAAAGACGATGAAAAGCCAAAAATTATTTTCCCTGACTTTTACTAATATTAAAAGAGCGGTAAAAAATGCATACTGGAATATTTTCAGAAATATTTCCAGTTAGACGAGGAAAAAAAAAGAGAATCACACATAAAGCATAGATTTATCAAACACTTTCCAACACATTCAGAATACTGTAACAAACCTTAGTAAGAGGAAAGATGATATTTAAGTAAATAACTTGAAAACGCATTACACATTTGAAAACCCAATTTCAGCAATTTGATTTGATTTGGTTGCCTAAGAGGGACTGCTCAGACAAGAAAACCAAGTCCGTAGAGCATAGAATCCCTCCCGGTCCCTTTATTAAGGTCTTTGAAAAAAGAAGAAGAAAAGTTACAGTGTTCAGCCGCAGCTGATGCCGCCGGAAAACGCAACAATGAGCGGCAAAACATAAACATAAGAAATAAATAAAATCAGCCTACAGGCGGTCCTTTCAGGAGTGCTCCAATAGCGAGCAAGTGACAAGGATTGATTAAGGCTTTTACAGGAGTGGTCTATCACTGCCGGAAAACAGATTTTCCAACGCGATACTGAGCAGTGAGGGGCATCAGCAGGTGGTGGAAACTTTTGGGCCGGAAAAACTCTTCGCGGCAAGCGCGCGTTTCTCTGCCAGAGATGTACGCACGCACGACAAGTGACTGAGATTTGAAGAATTGTGATCCGACAGACGGGCTCCTTAAGTTAAATTTGAGAAATAAGTTAGGTGGTCAAATATGCTTTTTAGTTTCCTCTTGAGAAGTGGGTGAGTTAGGGTATTAGCGAGCCATTTTTTTGGAGGGTTTTGAGTGCACCTGAGATGCTATTGTCTTGCCAGTGTGCAGTGAAAATATGGATGTGACGCTGTTCACCGCACTCGCATTGGTCTGAAGATGCACATTTGAATTTGTGTAGGTACTGGCGAAAGGGTCCATGACCAGTAAGAAAAGCTGTAGTGTGAGGGCTGAGGTAAAAAAGTGTGTAAGAGACTTTGGGGATTAGCGTATGAGTATGTCGGCCCTTTTTTGAGGTGGTCCAATGTACTTCCCAGTCTTTTAAAATATTTGTTTTTAATGATAGTTTGATGTAGCTATGTGGGTGTGGAAGGTGATGATCAATGTTGGGTTTTTTGTAGCTTCTTTTGCTAGAGTGTCCGCCAACTCGTTGCCAAATATGCCCTTGTGAGCGGACGCATGACCAATTCGAGCGCGGATTACGATAGTTAAAAGCCTTTTCTTTATATCAAGAACTAGTGCGTGTTTGGTTCTGAGGGAATTAACTGCCTGCAGACTAGACAGACTGTCGCTATATATCCAGTGCAGGGTTTTGTCTGTTTGAGCGTGGATTCATTCGAGTGCTTGGAGGATGGCATATAGCTGGGCTTGATATACCGTATTGTTGTCGTCCAATCTGCAGGCCCACTGGTGGATGATCGAGGCACCTTCCGTGACACAGTAAGCTGATGCCACGCCAGTTACTGTTCGAGATCCATCAGTAAAAATTGTTGGAAATGTGGATGGTGTGTACGTGTTACGATCTGTATTTACTTGTAGGTGCGATGTTTCTTCTGCTGGATGTAATTGCCAACCATGGACTATCCGTTCGATGCTTTTGGATGGAGTCGAAAAAGTATTCAAATTATTTTATGAAACCCTGTATATGGCCTACATATTTGCATATATACTACATAGAATGCTAAAATTTAGTTAAATTGCATTTCAGTTTTTCAATTTCCAACAAGTCGAATTTAGTCCAACTCGGCTTGTCTAAATTCGTTTATTTTGCACAATTTTGACTTAGAATCTCATTCAGTGCCGCGCTGAAAACATTCTGCCGCGAGCCACCTACGACACCCGTGCCATAGATTCACCCATGTATCTGCTATAGAATGCCAAAAACATTACACATTAAACATTTCGTTTTTCTTATCTCAAAAAAATTCAAATTATCCAAAACTTCATTAAATACTGAAAGAAAGTAATTTTTCACTCTTTCATTTTTGTCATGACTGACATTCTAATTCTAACTTTTGTTTCTGTGACAAAGAAAAATTTACGAAATATTTGAAAGGAAAAAAAAATCATCATTCAGAACAACTGCGAGAAGTTGTAGCACCCAGCACATAAAAAATAAAATACGAAATAAAGACTATACAAGTATATCTATTCAAGTATTCTCAAATATACAATTGTGGCGGAAAAATAAAGAGACCGAAAAAAGGCATTTTCACAAACAACTGAAGATTTCTGTTACGGCATCGTTTAGTTCTTTTTATGGATGAAGGAAACCGATGAAAAGCACTACATGTTACTTAGTTTTGGAGGAGGATGTCTAAAAGGTGCAATTTTAAAGCTTCCTTTGGAATAGAAGATGAAAAGCTAAAATTGCTTTTCCTGACTATTACTAATATTGAAGCAGCGGTTAAAAAATATATACTGGAATATTTTCAGTTAAACAAAACAAAGAAAAAGAAAACAAGAAACAAAAATTATGCGTCAAGCATAGATTATGAAACACTTTCCAACACATTCAGAGTACTCTAACAAAACTTTACCGTTTAGTCAGGTGAAAGATGATATTTAAGTAAACAACTTGAAAAATGCATAACACACCTGAAAACACAATTTCAGCAATTACCATCTGCTATTATCGAAAAAGTCATTTTTTTGTGAAGCCCTGTATATGATCTATAGTTTTGTATATGTGCTCCAAAGTATGCTAAAATTTAGTTCAATTAGGGAACGCGAAGCACATTTCAAAAGTCATCTTAACTAAATTCCGTCTGTAAACAAAACTGAATTATTTTGTGTAACCCTGTATATGATCTGTACAGTTTATACACACCAAGCAATACACAAAAAAAAAGTTACATTTAAAAACGCATACCACAGCTGAAAACGCTCTTCAAGCAATAATCGCTCATAGACAGTATTGTAACCGAATTATTTTGTGTGCCCCTGTAAAATGAACGATAAATGCTATGCACACCCTATTCTACATATGCTAGAATCTAGTATGCATCTTGAAATGCACATCAGTTATGTATATAAATTTCAATATGTTTGAAATAGTGTATCATCATTCAAAGTGAATCATCATTCAAAACAACTGCGGGAAAATGTATAGAAGCCTAGTATTTAAAAACTGAAGTAACAAAGAACGAAAAAAAAGACGCCCATTCTAATTCAAGTATTCTCAAATATATATACAATAGTGGCGGGAAAATAAAGAGACCGAAATAAGTCGTTTTCGCAAACAACTGAAGATTTCTGTATGGCATCGTTTCGTCCTTTTTTACGGATAAAAGAAACCAGTGAAAAGTACCACTAGTTTTGGAAGAAGACATTTCAAAGGTGCAATTTTAAGGCTTCCTTTGGGGAAAAGACGATGAAAAGCCAAAAATTATTTTCCCTGACTTTTACTAATATTAAAAGAGCGGTAAAAAATGCATACTGGAATATTTTCAGAAATATTTCCAGTTAGACGAGGAAAAAAAAAGAGAATCACACATAAAGCATAGATTTATCAAACACTTTCCAACACATTCAGAATACTGTAACAAACCTTAGTAAGAGGAAAGATGATATTTAAGTAAATAACTTGAAAACGCATTACACATTTGAAAACCCAATTTCAGCAATTTGATTTGATTTGGTTGCCTAAGAGGGACTGCTCAGACAAGAAAACCAAGTCCGTAGAGCATAGAATCCCTCCCGGTCCCTTTATTAAGGTCTTTGAAAAAAGAAGAAGAAAAGTTACAGTGTTCAGCCGCAGCTGATGCCGCCGGAAAACGCAACAATGAGCGGCAAAACATAAACATAAGAAATAAATAAAATCAGCCTACAGGCGGTCCTTTCAGGAGTGCTCCAATAGCGAGCAAGTGACAAGGATTGATTAAGGCTTTTACAGGAGTGGTCTATCACTGCCGGAAAACAGATTTTCCAACGCGATACTGAGCAGTGAGGGGCATCAGCAGGTGGTGGAAACTTTTGGGCCGGAAAAACTCTTCGCGGCAAGCGCGCGTTTCTCTGCCAGAGATGTACGCACGCACGACAAGTGACTGAGATTTGAAGAATTGTGATCCGACAGACGGGCTCCTTAAGTTAAATTTGAGAAATAAGTTAGGTGGTCAAATATGCTTTTTAGTTTCCTCTTGAGAAGTGGGTGAGTTAGGGTATTAGCGAGCCATTTTTTTGGAGGGTTTTGAGTGCACCTGAGATGCTATTGTCTTGCCAGTGTGCAGTGAAAATATGGATGTGACGCTGTTCACCGCACTCGCATTGGTCTGAAGATGCACATTTGAATTTGTGTAGGTACTGGCGAAAGGGTCCATGACCAGTAAGAAAAGCTGTAGTGTGAGGGCTGAGGTAAAAAAGTGTGTAAGAGACTTTGGGGATTAGCGTATGAGTATGTCGGCCCTTTTTTGAGGTGGTCCAATGTACTTCCCAGTCTTTTAAAATATTTGTTTTTAATGATAGTTTGATGTAGCTATGTGGGTGTGGAAGGTGATGATCAATGTTGGGTTTTTTGTAGCTTCTTTTGCTAGAGTGTCCGCCAACTCGTTGCCAAATATGCCCTTGTGAGCGGACGCATGACCAATTCGAGCGCGGATTACGATAGTTAAAAGCCTTTTCTTTATATCAAGAACTAGTGCGTGTTTGGTTCTGAGGGAATTAACTGCCTGCAGACTAGACAGACTGTCGCTATATATCCAGTGCAGGGTTTTGTCTGTTTGAGCGTGGATTCATTCGAGTGCTTGGAGGATGGCATATAGCTGGGCTTGATATACCGTATTGTTGTCGTCCAATCTGCAGGCCCACTGGTGGATGATCGAGGCACCTTCCGTGACACAGTAAGCTGATGCCACGCCAGTTACTGTTCGAGATCCATCAGTAAAAATTGTTGGAAATGTGGATGGTGTGTACGTGTTACGATCTGTATTTACTTGTAGGTGCGATGTTTCTTCTGCTGGATGTAATTGCCAACCATGGACTATCCGTTCGATGCTTTTGGATGGAGTCGAAAAAGTATTCAAATTATTTTATGAAACCCTGTATATGGCCTACATATTTGCATATATACTACATAGAATGCTAAAATTTAGTTAAATTGCATTTCAGTTTTTCAATTTCCAACAAGTCGAATTTAGTCCAACTCGGCTTGTCTAAATTCGTTTATTTTGCACAATTTTGACTTAGAATCTCATTCAGTGCCGCGCTGAAAACATTCTGCCGCGAGCCACCTACGACACCCGTGCCATAGATTCACCCATGTATCTGCTATAGAATGCCAAAAACATTACACATTAAACATTTCGTTTTTCTTATCTCAAAAAAATTCAAATTATCCAAAACTTCATTAAATACTGAAAGAAAGTAATTTTTCACTCTTTCATTTTTGTCATGACTGACATTCTAATTCTAACTTTTGTTTCTGTGACAAAGAAAAATTTACGAAATATTTGAAAGGAAAAAAAAATCATCATTCAGAACAACTGCGAGAAGTTGTAGCACCCAGCACATAAAAAATAAAATACGAAATAAAGACTATACAAGTATATCTATTCAAGTATTCTCAAATATACAATTGTGGCGGAAAAATAAAGAGACCGAAAAAAGGCATTTTCACAAACAACTGAAGATTTCTGTTACGGCATCGTTTAGTTCTTTTTATGGATGAAGGAAACCGATGAAAAGCACTACATGTTACTTAGTTTTGGAGGAGGATGTCTAAAAGGTGCAATTTTAAAGCTTCCTTTGGAATAGAAGATGAAAAGCTAAAATTGCTTTTCCTGACTATTACTAATATTGAAGCAGCGGTTAAAAAATATATACTGGAATATTTTCAGTTAAACAAAACAAAGAAAAAGAAAACAAGAAACAAAAATTATGCGTCAAGCATAGATTATGAAACACTTTCCAACACATTCAGAGTACTCTAACAAAACTTTACCGTTTAGTCAGGTGAAAGATGATATTTAAGTAAACAACTTGAAAAATGCATAACACACCTGAAAACACAATTTCAGCAATTACCATCTGCTATTATCGAAAAAGTCATTTTTTTGTGAAGCCCTGTATATGATCTATAGTTTTGTATATGTGCTCCAAAGTATGCTAAAATTTAGTTCAATTAGGGAACGCGAAGCACATTTCAAAAGTCATCTTAACTAAATTCCGTCTGTAAACAAAACTGAATTATTTTGTGTAACCCTGTATATGATCTGTACAGTTTATACACACCAAGCAATACACAAAAAAAAAGTTACATTTAAAAACGCATACCACAGCTGAAAACGCTCTTCAAGCAATAATCGCTCATAGACAGTATTGTAACCGAATTATTTTGTGTGCCCCTGTAAAATGAACGATAAATGCTATGCACACCCTATTCTACATATGCTAGAATCTAGTATGCATCTTGAAATGCACATCAGTTATGTATATAAATTTCAATATGTTTGAAATAGTGTAACATCATTAAAATACACTGCAAACGATTTTCTTCCATAGACCACAATGTAACGGTATTATTTTGAGTGCCCCATAAACAAACTATAAGTACTATGCACTTCACTTTCAATACCGAACATTCTAGGGTAGACACTCTCAATAACATTATACCAACTACCTGGCAGCCTGACTATATTTACAGGAGTTAGAGCACGGATAAACAAACCGAATTCATAAACACCTTTCAATTATGTTGGAAACTACTAAAAAGAACATTAGTTGTTTAGTAATTTTATTTGCACCTTCAATAATCTTCATTTTGGACAAATTTTCATTTTATAACTTTATTTAGGCAATGGCAATGACCAATGCATTATATATCATATTTTATTAGCATCACATCAGAGATTTCAGAAATATTTTTAGAGCTCTCTTTTTTTTAATTTGAAGTTAAATATTAACTCGAAAATATTTTAGCTGGAAACAAAATATCAATTAAAAAGATGTTTATAATTTAATCTTAATTTTCTATCAAAAGCTATTAAAAAATTATTGCAAACTTAATTAATCTATATTATTTAGTTTTAATAAATTGAAACCAGCAGAGACGTAAAAGGCACAGTTTCACTTAGTTTTAACTTTAATATATATTTATATAGATAGATAGATAGATAGATAGATATAATAATAATAAAGATAGAAGTTTGTGTCTCTGTGTATGTGTCTGTATGTTGTTTTATGAAGAGACCTAATTTATTTTCGAAGAGTCGAATTTATTTTCGATAGTTGGTAGCGGCTTATAGATCTATCTACCATATGCTGCAAACGATGACTGGGATATAATCTAAACGTCATACGTAGTATTCAAGAAACGATGCATTAGTGAAAAGGTATAGTTCGAATGTGATAATTTATTTTAACTTAATTCAAACTCCAACAGTCGTAATTATAACTAGATAGTAACCCGTCAAGATTTGACGGTAAATAACTTGAAAGTTTCTTTAGAAATATGCTTTTATTTTTAATTAGTTGTTTATAAATTAATTAAGTATTGAAAATTTGATGAATTGTTATATTGTGTAGGCGATTCCTATAGATATAA
Organism: Maratus michaelseni; assembly: GCA_963931845.1. Taxonomy (NCBI): domain Eukaryota; kingdom Metazoa; phylum Arthropoda; class Arachnida; order Araneae; family Salticidae; genus Maratus; species Maratus michaelseni. The sequence continues at coordinate 386,622,558 of OZ007587.1, read as the reverse complement.
GACGATAGATGGTGTTGTCAGTTCAGCCTACTCAACTAATGAAGTGAAATAATTTTAAGCTTGTAATTTACATCCTATTATACTTTAATTAATTTAGCAAGAATTTAACTAAAAATATTAATTGAATGATTTATTTTTACTTACTACAGTCTCAAAATTTAATATATATATATATCAATATTTAGTATTTTCTTTCTTTTTTTTTTTTAACTACGCGACCCTCAAAATTTTTCATTAATTTTATTTTATCAGCCTGACTCTACTCTAAAACCCAGATAAACCATGGATATCAAGGTGATTTCTTTTATAATTCTTATATGGATATATATATATATATATATATATATATATATATATTTTTTTTTTTTTTTTTTTTTTTTTTTTTTTTTTTTACGGAGAATAATTATATACTTTTCTTAGTTATACAAATATATCTTATTGATAATGATCATACAAAATATAGATAAAAGTTTAGATCACTTTATTTATTCGATAACTACATGCAAAATTTTTTAATTTAAATATTTATAATATAAAATAAGTAATTCAAAAAATATTGTCGGTTGTTAAATTTTATTTACCACAGTCCCAATATTTTGAAAAAATAACAAAACTTAGTATTTCTGATTTTTTTTTTTTTCTTACCTACACGACCTTTAAAATTTTTCATTAAATTAATTTTTATCAGTCTGATTCTACAACCCTGATTTTAAACTTTGCTGTTTTCAGCTAACGATTTATAATACATATTTTTTAATTACTTGAAAATTTATTTTAGATTTTCACACATTGTTTAGTTGTTAAATCATGGCTATCAAGATAATTTAGCGTTCCTGTGTGAATATTTTTCCTTATTTTGGTTTTCTCTCCTTCTATTTTTCTTTTTTTAGGAAAAATAATCACATACTTATCTTATTATATATGACAGCATGATAATGGTCATACCAAATAAAATAAAAATTGTAGACCAGTTCAATTTATTTAATCGATAATTACATGCATGATCTTTCAATTTAAATACTTTTAATATAAAGTTAGTAATTGAAACAAAATATTCTTGGATGTTAAATTTTACTTAATTATAAAGCATTCGAATTAAAAAAAAAAAATACAAATTATATAACTTTTCCTACTGAATTAAATATGACATTATTAAAATGAATTATTGCTAATAAAATATAAAAAATCAATCTGTCCGGAGTGGGTATCGAACCGACGAACGGAATAGCGAAACACCACGCCTTAAATCACTCGGCCACCCTTTCCTCGTTCGAGAGTACTCTAAAATTGGATAGGTTCTAGATTTAATTTTACGCATGCGCAAATGGATCATTTTCTTGTGAATGTGAAATCTGAAAAAATTCTCTTTTAGCTTTAAATATATAGATAATAATAAAAAATATCATTAATAATAATAATAAAATTATTATTATTATTATTATTATTATTATTATTATTGCTGTAAACTATTTAAATTCCAAGTTTAATCTTTTTATTTAAAAAGAAAAAGAAAAGAAAAAAAAAGAACAAATATTTGTTTTGGAGAATTAATATTAATTTTGCTGCAGTATCATCTTTAAATATGAAAAAAAAAAATAAAGAAAATAATGTGAAAAAATTCAAATAAGTTAAAATAAATTATCACACTCGAACTATACCTTTTCACTAATGGATCACTTCTTGAATACTACAAATGGCGTTCAGATTACATCCCAGTCAACATTAGCAGAATTTGATAGATCTATTCGCCGCTACCAAACGTCGAAAATAATTTCAATTACCTTAACATAGTGACGCCTTAGCTAATACATCAATACGAAATAATGCAAGGAATCCATTGTGACAATCTACATCGGTCCTCTGAAAATGTTTTGTATGTAGATGGAATATAAATTACAAAACGCGGATCTAAAGACACTATTATCTATTAAGAGCCTACACTGTAAAAAATGATCAATGTTTCTTATTTTATGAAAATACACTATAACCACGAATGAAAATATAATATAATCTTCTGAGTTATCCGACATTCCGAAAAGCGTGTTCCATTGTCTTTTGAAACCCCAGAAAGCAATAAAGTTCCAAAATTTAAAGAATTATTTATAAAAACAAAATTTCTGTAGCTGCCCGTATTTTTCAGAAACGTTTCCGATTAGTTTTTATAGTGTATTAATCAGTTTCTTCAGCCTGGAATACCTATTTATCGAATGTCATTTATTCTCAAGTAAACGTTTTCAGCTGCATAAGTTAATTTATACATGACAGAGTAAAGAATTAATCTTAATTTTAATGTTAATGTTAACGCTGTTAATTTTGCATGTTTGTCTGTTGAACATATTTGTTGAACATGAAATTGTTTACTTGAGAATGGATAGCATAGGAAAAAACTATATTCTGGGCTTAGAAAACTGATTAATACACTTTAAAAACTACTCGTAAACGTTTCCAAAAATTTCGGGCAGCTAGAAAAATTTTGTTTTTCTCAATGATTCTTTAAATCTTGAAATGCCATTGATGTCTGAGGTTTCTAAAGATAAAGAAACACTGTTCAGAATCATGGTTAACAAGCATTAGATTATATTATAAATTTATTCGTCATTATATTATATTTTCGTACATTCAGAGAAATTCGTCATTTTTTACAGTGTACATCAGTCACGCGAAAAAACGCTCCAGCCAATGTTAAGTCTATGGGAAGGTTATCGCGCGATTTCTCGCTCGCATTTTAATATTTTTAAAGGATTTTTTTGCATAGGATAGCTGAGGTCGATCTCTAACGTTGTTAGTCTTTACTTTTTCGATTTTGGTTACAGTTTTTTTATATAAGGGTAATTTCACTTTCAGAACCGGTTCCAACCGGTTCCAAAACTGAAAATGTCCGCTTATAAAAATAACCGTATCCAAAATCGAAAAAGTAAAAACTAACAACGTTAGAGATCGACCTCAGCTATCCTATGCAAAAAAATCATTTAAAAATATTAAAATGCGAGCGAGAAATCGCGCGATAACCTTCCCGTAGACTTAACATTAGCTGGAGCGTTTCTTCGTAGGCTCTTAAGCAGATAAAATGTCATCATTCAACTGTATATTATTTATGAAGAGTGTGTGAAATTTCAGACTCACATTGCTTATAATCACTCTAGATCTAGATGGTATCTATTTTTTTTTCTTGTTTAACAATAGCGGTAAACAGTTCTGTGAAAAAAAAAAAAAAAAAAAAACAGGATTATAATAGTTTAGAGGTGCTGTCTAAAAATAAAGAAATAAATAATTTCAGATTAACATTTCTATAATCACTGTAGATGATATCTTTTTTTTTCTTGTTTAACAATGGAGGTAAAAAATTCTATGAAAAATACAGGATTATAATAGATTACGTATGATAATATTAATAGAATGGAGAAAACTTTTATTAATATCTTTTAAGTTTTGATTCGATTTTCATAAAATTTAAAACGACTTGACGAAATTCTGCAACAATTATATATATTAAATTTCAAACCATTCGGTTGGGTAGTTTTTGCGCTGGTATATGCAGAGAGACGGACGGACGGACGGATCAGACGACGACTATAGATGCTACGTATTTATATAATTATGAACGCATTTAATAAAGTAGGTGTGTGGAAACATCCTATCTCTTATTTTATCGGTAGAGTTCAAAACCACTATGTTTCACTTTTCTTTCTGCATTTACTTTTAAAAAATGCCATAATTTTAAAATACACTTTATAATATTTCATTCTGCATCTTTTAACTTAATAATATGTCTGCATTCACACACTTGTCAATTCGGTTAATACCCCTGTTTTCATTCCATTTCAAATTAATTAAATATCACATCGAATCATATAACTTGCTTTTCAATTTTATGTTAAAAAGCCGCTTTCTCTCCATGTTGATGTCAAACAGATTAATGAGTATACACCAGAATATACTTTCACCTATTACTATATGAATCTTTCTTCTTTTAATTTAATACCATGGCTGCAGTGAGCCACTTTTCAATTCAGCGAATACCCATGTTTTCACCCCATTTCAAATTAACTAAATATTCATTGAATCATAACTTGCTTTCCAATTTTATGTTTAAAAACTTATTTTTCTCCTTGTTTATGTAAACAGATTAATGAGCATACACCAGAATATATTTTCACCTATTACTATATGAGTCCTTAATTTAATACCATGGCTGCAGTGAGCCACTTGTCAATTCAGCGAATACCCATGTTTTAACCCCATTTCAAATTAACTAAATATTCATTGAATCATAACTTGCTTTCCAATTTTATGTTTAAAAACTTATTTTTCTCCTTGTTTATGTAAACAGATTAATGAGCATACACCAGAATATATTTTCACCTATTACTATATGAGTCCTTAATTTAATACCATGGCTGCAGTGAGCCACTTGTCAATTCAGCGAATACCCATGTTTTAACCCCATTTCAAATTAACTAAATATTCATTGAATCATAACTTGCTTTCCAATTTTATGTTTAAAAACTTATTTTTCTCCTTGTTTATGTAAACAGATTAATGAGCATACACCAGAATATATTTTCACCTATTACTATATGAGTCTTTAATTTAATACCATGGCTGCAGTGAGCCACTTGTCAATTCAGTGAATACCCATGTTTTAACCCTATTTAAAATTAAATAAATATTCACTGAATCATAACTTTCTCTTCAATTTTATTTTAAAACCGTTTTCTATTAATTATTAAATAAACGGATGAGTGAATACGCGTCAAAATATGTTTTTCATCTATTACTAAAATCAATCTTATTTATGTCAACTTAATAACATGTCTAGCAATCAGACACTTGTCGATACGGTAATTATCCAATGTTTTCACTCCATCGCAAATTAACTAAATATTCATTGAATCCTTACTTGCTTTTTAATTAATTTTATATTTAAAATCCTCTTCCTTTCCTTGGTTATATAAACAGATCAATCAGTATACACCAGCATATATATTTTCACCTATTCCTATGTGATTTTTTCTTATTTTAACTTTAATAATATGCCTGCATTGAGACACATGTCAATTTCGTTAACACGTTCACTGCCGGGTTAAAATTACCGGAATTTTATTTTATTTAGAAAGTTCGACTTCATACCATAAAATACTAATAGTAATATTTACCTTATTTAATTATAGACATTTCGTGATTACATAAAATAAAAATTCTTCTTTCGAAATTTCCGGTACGAATTCGTAATTTTAGATTGATAAACCACGAGTATAAAGTAAAGCTGGGAGCGTCTGCGCACAATTCAAAAGAATAACATTAAAAATCTAAATATTAATTTTTTGCTAAACTATCCATGAATAAATTTTTACTTCATTTGTTTTTTTATGCATTTCCATTGCTATTTTGTTGTTATGTTTTAATTTAATAGAACAGTTGTAATAAAACCAAGAAAGTTATTTTGCGCAATCTGTCCTTACAGGATTGGTGTGATTGCGCACATGGGTAGGAGAGATTGTTACTAATAATAACTACAATTAAATTGTTAACAGTAATAATTACACTTAAATGACATTGCTGTAAGGTTTTTGTGAACAAATATTATTGTATTAGGATCAATATTTCAACCTAATGATTAAAAAATCGTAAAAAGGAAATAATTTTAAAAACGATTAAAAAAATTTAATTAAAGGAAAAAAAGATAAAGAATCAGAAAAAGCAAGTCCAGATAAGATTACAAAATAACATTAAGTTATTTGATAACACGTTTAACTTAAAATTAGTCCATTTTCATTTTTACTTTCTTTTTATGCAAATTTACCAATAAGCTGCGTAATCTCTCCTAGCATGGAAAGTAATGGGAACAATGCGCCATCTCTCCTAAGTAGCAGATTCGCAAACTCTCCAATTTCGGTAGGAGAGATTGCACGGCCTTTTATTTAAACATAGCCAGTACTAAAACGAACCGTTGATGTTCACACTGTTAGTCTAGATTAGTAGCTTATGAAAAATCGCTTAAGCTTAAAATATTTTGTACTACTGAAATTGTATAGAAATTCTGACGAAGAGCTTTGAAAAGTCAAGCACTTACTTTGGGAAAACAAAAAAAATAGCAATGCTTTATCTTAGATGCTCAAAACAATCAACGTGCACTTTCAAGTAGACACTCCACTACTGCTGTTGTACAACTACTGGAGTCGTCTCCCCCTCCCCCCCCGAACCTCTATGGGCGCAATCTTTCCGACCGCACCATCTCTCCTGGCTTTACCTTACTAGTAGTTGGCAGCGAATGGGTTAATACCATATTTTCACTCCATCGCAAATTAACTAAATATTCATCGAATCATAACTTGCTTTTCCATTTTATTTTTAAAACGATTTTCTATTAATTATTAAATAAACAGATGACTGAGTATGCGTCAAAATATGTTTTCAAACTATTACTAAAATTAATCTTAATTTTAGTAATTAATGTAATCATAACTTGCTTTTCGATCTTATCTTTAGTGAGTATGCGCAAGAATATATTTCCCATTTCATCTCTTCTTATTGACACATCTGAAGTGTTATTACAAATAAATTTTTTCCCTATGAAACATATATAAATAAATGCAAAAAAAGAAGTAATAGGGTAAACTAATTACAGGCTTCCAAATCCACGATCAAACTTCGGCCAATTTACGTCATTTCAAATATTTTTGGTTCCTTTAATACCCATGTTTTTACTCGATTTCAAATTAACTGAATATGAACTGAATCATAACTTGCTTTTCAATCTTATCTTTAAAAACCTCTTTCACTCGATCTTTATGTAAACAAATGAGTGAGTCTGCGCTAGAATATATTTCCCATTTCATCTCTTCTTATTGACACATCTGAAGCGCTATTACAAATATATTGTTGTGAGCTCGGGTTTCGAAAGGACTGATGCCAATATATAAGAATAATCAAAAGGCTTTATTCACTATAAACAGTGCAATACGAACACCAATATCTTCTGAAAATTACAAGATATTCAGTAATCTTCAAATCCAATAAAAGCACAGCAAAATTTCACACAGAAACAATGCGTTCAATACGACGCATCAACGACAAAATCGATCCGAGAAACACAGTTCTCAATGCAAAGACTCTCGTATGAATTCAATCGCAGTTGACAGACAACTAACTCAACTGAACTGATGGAGGTCCTTATATAGGTTTCAGAGATCTTTCCAGATTATTCCAGAGCCTTCAGATGCTAGAAATTACCAGAAAGTGCTTTAACTTTCGATAGAGAACACAAGCAAGAAAGGATCCCAATGTATAGGTATAAGGGGGGTGTGGTTGCACAAAAAGTCGCCAAATCCGTCGCCAACTTGGCGACATTTGGCGATATATCGCCAAATTTGGCGACAAAAATAAGTCGCCAAAACCATCGCCAACTTGGCGATAAACCCATTCCTTGGCGATTTTCCAATAGAACTCATTATAAAAACCGATGCTGTAAGGTTGTTTTCCTTGCAAACCACCTGAGGCCTTTAGCATTGAGTTACATGATACTCAATAGGAAATACATGAATAATACTGCAATTTTCACAATAATAAAATAAAATAAATTTAAACAAATGGAATATTTACAGATACATACAAAATTCATAACATTGCCCCCCCTCTCAAGGACTGCACGTCCCGGGCAGTTCAACCTTTGATCGGAAAGCAAACCCGTTACCAACAAATGCTATACTATTCAAAACACATTCATAATGCTGAATTATACAAAATATACACTTATTTAAAAATAAAATAAAATAAAGCATGGACATTATTACATACAAGTATTTAAATAATAACAACAATAATAATGATAATGCTAAGCAAAATAAATAATTACATTAATTTATATACAAGACCATGGTCATACTAATTTACATTATTTACATTACACTATTTACAATCAATGAACTAAGTACTATGGCCATAGTATGGAGCCAGCCTGTCGTAATGAACGACTCTAGGCTTCGAACTTGGTGACTTTCGGATCCGAATTACGACATCGTTCAGTCTGTTTAGGACTGTATAAGGACCGTCCCAGTGCGATTGCAGTTTAGGAGAAAGTCCTTTGTGTCGAGTCGGATTATAAAACCAAACCTTGTCACCTTCTTTGAATTGATGTCCCGTGGCTTTCGTGTCGTACCTGGTCTTCATCTTCTCCGTCTGTATATTGATCCGCTCTCGAGCCAAGTTGTGGACGTCTTCAAATCGTGCCTGGAGATTCTGCACGTATCCCTCTGGCGATGAAGGCGCATCTGGAGGGCGACCAAAAATCAGATCAAAAGGTAGACGAAGATCACGACCGAAAAGCATCTGAGACGGGGAATAGCCGGTTGTTTCATGGACGGCGCTGCGATAGGCGAGAAGAAACAAAGGAAGTTTTTGGTCCCAGTCTTGTTGGTTTCTTGAAACTAGCAGTGAGAGGTTGTTGAGGATGGTACGATTAAACCTCTCAACCATGCCATCCGACTGTGGATGTAAAGGCGTCGTCCTAGTTTTGTCCATTCCGAGAAGTTGACAGAGACCCTCAATCACAGCAGAGATGAAATTTCTCCCCTGGTCAGAATGCATTCGAAGAGGGGCTCCATACCTTGATATCCACTGGTGTACCAAGGCATCCGCAACCGTAGAAGCTTCTTGATCAGGGATGGCATAAACTTCAGGCCATTTCGTGAAGTAGTCCATGACAACAAGGAGGTATTTGTTGCCATCAGCACTTCTTGGCAGAGGGCCTAGGATGTCAAGGGCAATGCGTTCGAAAGGTGCTCCTACATTGTAGAGATGTAGTCTTCCTCGGCTACGTTTCTTTGGTCCTTTCCGAGCTGCACATGCATCGCAAGATTTGCACCATCGTTCGACGTCAGCTCTCGCTTTTCCCCAGAAGAAGCGCTCTCGGACTCTATGTAATGTTTTCATGACTCCAAAATGGCCACCAGTAGGACTGCCATGTAATTCCTTGAGGACCTCTGGTATTCGGGATCGAGGAAGTACCAACTGCCACCGAGATGTCTTCCCATCTTCCGATTCGAATTTTCGGAACAGGACACCATTCCTGACGTGGAGAGAGTTCCAAGGAGCCCAATATTGCTTCGTCGTAGGACTGTAAGTCGAGATGTCTTTCCAACTGGGCTTCGTGCTAGAAGATTCTAATAACTCCAAGATTGGTTTGATGTCAGAGTCTGCCATTTGATCTTCTCGAATCTTCTCATCACTCCAGGGATCTGGTGGCGTTGATAGTGAAGTCTTCGTCTGGCGTATGACATGTTCGGGATTATACTTGTTCTCCGCTCTGGAACAATAGCGACAACTTTCGGGACACGGTCTTCTTGATAAGGCATCAGCATTTCCATGCGATGAGCCTTTGCGATGCCTGATGTCAAAGTCGTATTCCTGGAGCCGTTGTAACCATCTGGCTACTTGGCCCTCTGGTTTCTTAAAATTCATCAGCCATGTTAGGGATGCGTGATCAGTACGAAGGAGAAATTTCCTGCCATAGAGATAGTGATGGAAGTGTTCTATGGCTTTTACTATAGCTAATAACTCCTTACGAGTGACGCAATAATTCCGCTCTGGTTTCGATAAACATTTGCTCCAGTATGCTACGACTCGTTCTTGGCCATCTATTTCTTGGGAAAGTACAGCGCCGACACTTTCATGACTGGCATCCGTGTCCACAATGAACTGTTTCTCGGGGTGCGGATAGGTAAGGACTGGAGAGGATGTGAGAGCTTCTTTCAGCTGCTGGAAGGAATTCTCGCATTCTTGTGTCCATAGAAACTTCTGCTTGCTTTCAGTGAGCCTATGCAAGGGTCTTGCGATGTTGGAGAACCCCTGTACAAACTTTCTGTAATAAGTGCATAGTCCCAGAAAGCTTCGCAACTGATGGACGTTTTCCGGACGCTTCCAGTTCTTTACTGCAGACACTTTTTCAGGATCTGTTCGAACACCTTCAGCTGAGATGATGTGTCCTAAGTAATTTACTTCGCGTTGGAAGAACTTGCATTTCAGAGGGTTCAGCTTTAAATTCGCCGCTCTTAGCTTCGTTAACACTTTTCGAATGTTTCCTAGATGTTCTTCAAACGTGCGGCCACCAATGATGACGTCATCTAGGTAGATGAGACAAGCTTCAAAAGTCAGGCCTTTTAACACTGTCTCCATGAGGCGCTCGAACGTTGCTGGAGCATTGCAGAGCCCGAACGGCATAACTTTAAATTGCCAAAGTCCTTGTCCAGTAGTAAATGCGGTCTTCTCTTTGTCATCAGGATGGATCTCTACTTGCCAATATCCACTCTTCAAATCCAGCGTGGAAAACCATTTATGTCCTGAAAGAGTATCTAGCGTGTCGTCTATTCTTGGTAGAGGATAGCTGTCCTTCTTCGTGATATCGTTAAGTTTACGATAATCCACACAAAATCTTGTGGAGCCATCTTTCTTTCGGACCAACACGATGGGAGAGGCCCACGGACTTGATGACGGTTCGATGATGTCACTATCCTGCATCTCTCGTAAGAGCTTAGAAACCTCTTCTTGTTTTGCGAACGGCAAGCGTCTTGGATGCTGTTTAATCGGTGGATGGTTGGCAGTATCTATTCTATGACGTGTCAGTGAAGTGCGCCCTATATCACTCTCGTTTAGTGAAAACACATCCTTAAATTCCTGGAACAGTCTTTCTGCGGCATGTCTCTGCTCAGGAGATAAATTCTCATTTCGTCCAATTTCAGGTGTTAAACTTGTAGGCGGCTCCGACAACGTCAAGCTCGGGTCTTTGCAAACACAGGTGACTGGAGCACAGGTAGCAAGCACTTCACCCTTCTGGATAATTCTAGACTTTTCACTTACATTCGCCATCCTCACGGGTATCACATCTCTCGACAGATCTACCAGCGCTGATGCTATTAGCATTCCTTTTGGGCTCTTCTCAGGATATCCAACCAAGCCACATTGAAAACTACCTTCGTTCTCAGTTAATCCAGGTATCATCATTTCGGTCCGAGGAGGGATGATAACATCTGCCTTGGCTGTGATCCGTTGAATAGACTCGGACTCATTTCCAAGTTTGAAAATAGTGACATCTTCTTGAGCAGAGCGTAACTCATTCTTCTTAAAGTCCAGTGTAAATCCATGCTCTTTTAAAAAGTCCAGTCCGAGTATGAAAGGGTCTGAAATATCGGCCACATAGACTGTATGATGGTAAGCGGCGTTCCCAAACTTTATTTTCAATTTCATTCTTCCATGTATGTCAATCTTATCCCCGGTCACGGTTTGGAGGATAACACGGGGCGGGGTCCAGAGGAGTTTTTCCTTTAGCCGGTGAGCTAGATCTTTCCGAATGATGGTCACATTGGCTCCTGTATCGATGATCATATTACAGGGCAAATCATTCACACGCCCGACTATAAAAACTCCGTTCTCGCCGCAACTTCTTGCAGAAATTTGACACACTTGATAATGGGGCTTCTCGAAATCTGGCAACCTCCGCCCCGCGAGATGGCCATTAATTAGTTTTCCTGCTCCGCCGTTCGTGGGGGAGCTATTACCTTCTGTGCTGGGTCGTTTTAGGCAGTTTCTTTGAATATGGCCTTCTCCACCGCATTTCCAGCACTTGATCTTTCTGCCAGTTTTGTTGTCCATCAAGGAGTTTATCTGCCTCATCATGTCCTTCACCTGCTGCTGTAAATGCTCCACAGCTCTATCCGACGTCTCAGGCAGGTTGGCTGCTCGCACAAAGTGTCGATCTTTCCTTGTAGCTTGCTGGGCTGCCTCGAATTTCAGGGCATAAACTAAAGCCCCTTTTAAATCACTGAGATCTGCAATCCGGAGTTGTTTCTGGATCTCAGAGTCACGCACACCATCAATAAAATGCTGCAGAGCCAAGCTTTCTCTAATTTCAGTCGGACAGTCAGGATAAGCAAGATGTGAAAGTCTCTCGACATCCGTAGCAAGCTCTTGCAGGGATTCAGTGGATTTCTGCTGTCGAGATTTGAGCTGGAGTCTGCTATATTCCTTCATGCATTTCTCGCCAAAGCGTAATTCTAAGGCACTGACAAGCGTTTCAAAATCCAGCGGTTCATTTGCAGGCAATGTCTGTAGGACGTCGGCAGCATCAGCTCGTAGAGAAGCAGCTAACTGGCAAGCCTTTGTCTGGGAATCCCATTCATTGGCGTTCGCTACGATCCCAAATTGTGTCTTAAAAACTGGCCATGAGGATTTTACGTCATAGGTCGAGAGTTTAATACAGGAACGAGGAAGCGTAGATTGATACTTGACATCTTCGGTATAGTTTCCGGCATTTATCTTTTGTTTCTTCACATTTTCCAACTCTTTTTCTACACTCTCTATCCTTTCTTCTACGTTATTGGCTGTCTTTTGAACTTTTTCTTCTATTTCCTGAAATCTTCCTTCAAATTTGTTTTCCACGCTGTCAATTCTTTCATTTAAAGATGTTATTTTATTATCTATTAATTCTTTCAACTCACCAATGTTGGTTGACATATCTTTCTTCATTTCTTCCGACATCTCCTTCATTTCAGCCTGGTTCGCAGTCATTTTCTCATCTATCGCTGACATTTCCTTCTTCATTTCTTCCGACATTTCCTTCTTCATTTCTTCCGACATTTCCTTCATTTCAGCCTGGTTCGCAGTCATTTTCTCATCCATCGCTGACATATCCTTCTTCATTTCAGCCTGGTTCGCAGTCATTTTCTCATCCATCGCTGACATATCTTTCTTCATTTCTTCTTTCAACTCGCCAAGGTTCGCAGCTAATTTCTCCAATAATTCTTTCAGTTGACCCTCCATTGCTCTGGTGATCGGCATTCAATCCCACTTCTGACACCAAATGTTGTGAGCTCGGGGTTCGAAAGGACTGATGCCAATATATAAGAATAATCAAAAGGCTTTATTCACTATAAACAGTGCAATACGAACACCAATATCTTCTGAAAATTACAAGATATTCAGTAATCTTCAAATCCAATAAAAGCACAGCAAAATTTCACACAAAAACAATGCGTTCAATACGACGCATCAACGACAAAATCGATCCGAGAAACACAGTTCTCAATGCAAAGACTCTCGTATGAATTCAATCGCAGTTGACAGACAACTAACTCAACTGAACTGATGGAGGTCCTTATATAGGTTTCAGAGATCTTTCCAGATTATTCCAGAGCCTTCAGATGCTAGAAATTACCAGAAAGTGCTTTAACTTTCGATAGAGAACACAAGCAAGAAAGGATCCCAATGTATAGGTATAAGGGGGGTGTGGTTGCACAAAAAGTCGCCAAATCCGTCGCCAACTTGGCGACATTTGGCGATATATCGCCAAATTTGGCGACAAAAATAAGTCGCCAAAACCATCGCCAACTTGGCGATAAACCCATTCCTTGGCGATTTTCCAATAGAACTCATTATAAAAACCGATGCTGTAAGGTTGTTTTCCTTGCAAACCACCTGAGGCCTTTAGCATTGAGTTACATGATACTCAATAGGAAATACATGAATAATACTGCAATTTTCACAATAATAAAATAAAATAAATTTAAACAAATGGAATATTTACAGATACATACAAAATTCATAACAATATATTTTTTTCCCTGTGAAACATGTATAAATAAGTGCAGAAAGGAGTAATAATGTAAGCTAATTACAGGCTTCCGAATCCACGATCAAACTTCGGCCAATTTACGTCATTTCAAATATTTCTGGTTCCTTTAATACCCATGTTTTAACTCCATTTCAAATTAACTGAATATGAACTGAATCATAACTTGCTTTTCAATCTTATCTTTAAAAACCTCTTTCACTCGATCTTTATGTAAACAGATGAGTGAGTATGCGCCAGAATATATTTCCCATTTCATCTCTTCTTATTGACACATCTGAAGTGTTATTCAAAATAAATTTTGTTTTAGATTCGAGCGTAGAATGAATTCTTTGAAAATGGATTATTTTTAGCTAGTCTATTTCTGTTCAGAACGAATTCTATGGCCAATCTCTCTTGCGTGATGGGTTATCATTTGGTTATGTGGATTCACGAAAATTGTGGGGTGAGCGCCCATGTTCAAGATTCTCGTGCGATACTGACATGTACATAAGTGTTCTTCGCCAAAAATATACATTTTTCTATATTAATGTAGAAGTACATTTTCTAGAAGAAAGGGGACTTAAAAATTGCATTCGAGCCATTATTTTTAAAGGTTTGATCTAACAGAAAATAAGATAAAAACATAAGCATCCATCAATCATGTAAACTTACTTTTATCCAGTTAAAGCGAAGACAAGAGAAATGTAATATGTTTTAAGCAGAATATATATAGTAGTATCTATATGTTAGTTGGGTTGATTTTGACAAATGAGATAATGAGATCAGAAGAATTCTCTGAAAATGGATTATGTGTTAGAAATTATACTCTCTCATATGAATTACCCAAAGTTACGCTCAATCAAATAAATAGGTCTTCAAACAAATTATAGAAGAAATATTTCACATTATCAAGCTGCAGTAAGAATTAAAAAAAAGTAAACAAATGTATTTCACGTGATTGCCTTGATGCTTAAACTTTTAGCCCTGATTACAAAAATCTGAACTTTTCTACTTTCTTTCATACCCATAAGAAAAACGTACTGGAATCGTTAAAATTTTCTTCTTCCTTTTGTTTTATGGATTTACACGTTTTGGGATGTCCTGAACATGATTTTACTATGTTTGGAAAATGTCTGTCTGTCTGTATGTATGTGATAAAAATTTTGTGGCCCTTCTACATCAAGAAAGACGTAATGAAAGGAATTTCGCCAAACTTCATCTTCTGTTAGATCTTGATATGAATTATGCCTGATGAAGTTTGGGTATATATCGCGACGTTGTGTTCTTCACGATTTCTGTGATAGCCAAATCTCGGCATCTATGGCGATGGAATTTCATCAAATATCGCATTCAGTTAAACCTTGGCACACATTGGTGTTGATTAGGTTTTGATGCATATAACCCAAAAATTAGCAGTTATGTCACATACTTCACGATTTTCATGATAGCTAGAATCTCGCCATCTATGAGACGGAATTACACAAAATTTAATATGTAAGATGTTTTTAACACTTTCCAACACAGTTGAAAAGTGTATATGAATTTCGTTTGTCTGTCCGTGCTTTAACTCGCGTAAATATAGTCAGACTGCCATGTAATTGATATATGTTATGGATGTTCACCATGGAATGTTCGGTATTGAAAATGAAGTCTGCAGCATTGTAGGTTTGTTCACAGTTCACTCAAAATAATGCCGTTACATTGTGGTCTACGGAAGAAAATCGTTTGTAGTGCATTTTAATGATATTACACTATTCCAAACAAAATTAAACTGATGTAATTCACTGAGGTTCGATAGAAGATGTTTTCTGAAGAATATGATGTGAATAGCATTTATCATTTATTTACAGGGACACACCAAAGAATTCCATCACCTATTATCGATAATTGTTCAAGTGCGTTTTCAATTGTGGTGTACATTTTTAAATTGAAGTAATTTTTGTATATTATTCGGTGTGTATAAATTCTATAGATCAATTGCAAGGCTGTACAAAAGAATCCAAGTATATTTCCACTTATTGACGGAAATTGCTAAATGGGAATTCTCAACTGTGTTATGCGTTTCCTAATTGAACTAAAGTTTTGCATATTATTCGGCGTGCATAAATTCTATAGATCAAAAGCAGGGCTGCACAAAAGAATCCGAGTTCATGTCCACTTATTGACGGAAATTGCTGAATGGGAATTTTCAACTGTGTTATGCGTTTCCTAATTGAACTAAAGTTTTTCATATTATTCGGTGTGCATAAATTCTATAGACCAAATGCAGGGCTGCACAAAAGAATCCGAATACACTTCCACTTATTGACGGAAATTACTGAAGGGCAATTTTTAACTGTGTCATGCGTTTCCTAGCTGAACTAAAGTTTTGCATACTATGTAGTACATATATACAAATATACAGATCATATACAGGACTACACTAAAGAATTCGGATGCTTTTGCGACTATTGGTGGTAATCCGGTCACCGTTCACGTTCTGAAACGGGGAAGCTTTGTTACAGTAATTCTGAATGTGTTGGAAAAGGTTTCATAATCTATGCTTGACACATGACTTTTCCTTCTTGTTAAAAATGATGTTAATTTAATTTCTGGCTTTTTTCTCTCAACAGAGAGGCGTTACTATGATATTTTTCTGCGATGAATATTACAGCTGCATCTCAATTTCTATTGGTTAGAAATGAACCAAACTTTGCATTTTAAGTTATTAATTGAAATATATATGTTGCTCCAATTTTGTATTTGTGCACTTAATTGCGGGAGCTGTTCAACTGAACTACATTAGGACGGATCACTGTAACTCCGAGTCGAAGAAATGCACTACAGTAAAATCTCGTTATAACGCATTTCTGGAGACCACCGATTAAATTCGTTATACTGAAAAATTCGTTAATTTGAAATTCTAATATTACGTTTTTTAAAAAGAAAAATTACATGTACATTGAGTAAAAATGTATATATTATTACTGTACTTATATTAAATTTCGATTATCATGCAAACATGGTCACTTAAATAATAAACATACGGTATATTACGATTATGAACTTACTAGTTAGAAATAAGATCATTATTAAGTTCATTAAGTCTCAAGATTTTAATCGTAACTCTTATAAAGGAAATTGTAATTTATCTTGTATATCTGACGGATTAAAAAACCTCACTGGAATCTGCCATTAATGTAACTTTATTTCTTTACAAAAAAAAAAAAAAAAAAAATCAGAACAGTTTTCTGCACTGACGACAGTGCATTTTTCAAAACAAATTGTATAAAACGTTTTCGGAACATTATTTTGCTAGGATAATTACTTTTTACGTGCTCAGTGATCTGTAGAGCCCTTTTGATCGTACAGCTCAATCTTCGGTACTTGATGGACTATCATCATCAGCTTCATTTTCACTGTCATCTACCTCTTCTTCATTGAGTCCCGACGAAAATTTTCTTCCAAATTCTACTTTTTCAATAGATATATTTTTTCTGCCAAGTGAACATTCGTAAAACTGAAACGATTATTCTTTTTGAGCCTTCAAGGAATTCGTTAATTTGAAAAATTCTTTAATATGAAATTCGTTATAGTGAATATTTTTATAATGTGAAAACATAGGACGTTTTTTAACAGTCCAAAAAATATTCGCTAAACTGAAAAATTCGTTAAAGTGACATCCGTTGTTACGAGATTCACTGTATACGTCTTAATTATTGCTGGTGTGTAACAACGCTATTTGAATAAATATATTACAATAATATAAAAGAAAATTTTGTGATCTTCACAGCATACTAGTTTTGTTCTGAAATATATTTTCTATGTTTAAACAGTTCTTACGCCAATTTTTGCTTCCCTCCCCTCCTTTTTTTTACTATTAAGATTTTTATTGTAAAAAAAAAAGACAAGTATTGTTTAATCCAGGAAAATATAATATAACCACGCATGAAAGTATACAATAACCTTTTTCTAACATTCAAGAGTAAAAAAATAATTAAACATTTAACGTTAATGCTAACGCTGTCAATTTATCATAGTTGTCAGTAAACCATGTTTGTTGAACATGAAAAGGTTTACTTGAAAACTGACAGCATCCAAAAAACCGATATTCTGAGTTGTGAAAATTGATTAATACACTCTAAAAGAAACTTTTCGGAAACGTTTCCGAAAATCAGTCTCAGAAAAAGAAACTTTGTTTTTATAAATGCTTGTTTAAACCTCGAAAATATATTGGTTTCTGAGATTTCTAAAGATAAAGAACACTTTTCGGAATCGTGGATAACTTTGAAAAGGCTATTGCATATTTTACTTCGTGTTTATGTTTTTGTTATGATTTTTCTATAAGAAATATATTTGTCTTTTTTTACAGTCATCGCCATTTATTGTTTGAAATTCGAACTAAAATCAAGAATCACAGTAAAAATAACTCCTGAAATCATACATAACCATCCTGCAAGAATTTTTTTTAATATCTGTCACCGTTTGTAAGTTATTGAATTTTAAAATCCATCAGCCATTTTTGGGACACCCGGTATATACCTCTTCTTTAATTAAGGCCACCTTATATAATATAATTTAAATTACAAAACGCACAAAATGAAATAAGACATAATTGAAAATATGCGTAAAAGAAACATTATGTTGCTTGAAAATATAATTTACATAATTAAATTAAACTTACAAAATTTGTGAAAAGGAAATGGAAAAAAAAAAGTTTTTGTAAAATAACAGAAAAGAAACCCTGTGATAATTAAAACATAATACTATGAAGTTAATTCAGAGATGCGTTAATTTTAGATTTTCTTAATGAACATGGTGATTTTCTTTTTTTAAAAACCTTTCGGATATTTCGGATTTTATAAAATACATTTATATTTTTACTTTTTATTCATTATTAATAAATTTTGTTAATGTTACGAATTTTCATTAATTACGACGAAAAAATTATGTATGTATGCGTTTTCCTTTTCTGTTTTTTTTTAAACTTTATAATGCTTTAATTAACAAAATTACAAGATATGAAATTAAGGAAATTTATAATCCGTATTTCAAAATTTTTATCTTTAAATTAACTTAATTAAGAAAGCAGACCCAAATAATGAAGCGAATAGAATGTAGTTCTTGGAAAATCTTCCACATAATTTTGAAAACTATTTACCACTTAATTAAGTATGATAACGGAAGTTATTTTCAGTAATATAAATCCAGTTAGCAACGAGCACATTTCTCAGATTAAAGAAATGAAATATGCCTGAAGATTAGCAAATATAAATAAAAAATTCAACTTCTACGAATGATTTTTTTTTTTTTTTAAATAGCATGATTTTGGAAGGATTTTGTGAAGTTCATAGGAGTTTGTCTAGCTTTTCACAGAAACTTTTGTAGTGTCTAATGGTTATAGTTTTGTATATGAACTAAACTAATTCCTAAACAGCAGTTTTGTTCCAATAAGTACACTGTAAAAATTTCCAGAAAATTCTGCAAATACATCAATAATAGTTACGAAAATGTAATGTATTTTCATACGGTACTTCTCTATTATCCCGTCGACCACTTTTCACAACAAAAAACTATCACCAAACTGTAGCGCCAAATAAATGGGAGAACGTTGCCATTGGAATATCAAAATAAGTAAATACATAAAATATAAGAATTTAAGGACACAATTGCTATTTTAATGAATAAAATAACTAGTCAATCAGTAAAACATAATGAAAAATACACGCAAATGTCGAATTAAAAACCACTTGATGACATAACAAACACGTATAATGCTTCTGACATCAAGTGAATGGGACTGCATTTTTGGCGTTTAATCTTACAGTTTGGCGACAGTTTTTTTTATGAAAAGTGGTTGACAGGATAATAGAGAAGTACCTTTCATACTTACCAACGATTTCGGAAACCTTTCCCTAACCTTTGGAAACTAATTTGAGAAAGACCAATCTGAAATCTTAAAAAGATTCCTTTGCTGCATGTAAATTTTGGAAAAAAAGTTTTGCTAATTTCGTAAACATATTAGTTTCTAATTAGATCTTCTTCTACAGATTTCTGAAGATAAGAGAAAGATTTTCCAGAATCGTGGGTAACTGTGATGTTACACAAAATTTTTATAAACGTTTCGTCTGTATCAGGAAACGTTTCGGCAATTTTTTGCAGTGTAATGGTCATAATATTTAACCTGGTTATTAACAGAAAGTTTCTTAAAATTGTATACCCATGAACGTTTTATAAAACCCTATAATTATAAAAACACAAATTTTTGAAGCATGTAAATCATTTTTTGCAAAAAATCTCACAAATTGTTGTAACTGTGGATGTTTGTGTCACAGCGTTAAATTATCGAGAGACAGATAAACTTTTTATTTTATGATTGTACAGCAGTAACACAATAATGAACAAGAACGAAAAATCATGCGTCAAGCATAGATTATAAAATACTTTCCAACACATCCAGAAAACCGTAACGAAACTTTACCGTTAAAATTGCATACCTATGAACGTTTTATAAGACCCTATAATTATAAAAACACATATTTTTGAAACATCTGAATCATTTTTTGCAAAAAGTCTCACAAAATGTTGTAACTGTGGATGTCTGTGTCACAACGTTAAAATTATCGAGAGACAGATAAACTTTTTCTTTTATGATTGTACAGCAGTAACACAATAATGAACAAGAACGAAAAATGCTGCGTCAAGCATAGATTATGAAACACATTTTGCAACACATCCAGAAAACTGTAACGAAACTTCACCGATAAATGAAGTGAAAACAGCTATGTAAATAAACAATACAGGAAACATGTAACACATTTAAAAGTCCTCTTTTAGAAATTACCTTCCATGGTCAAAGATACAGTCGAATTATTTTGTGCAGCCCTGTATCTGATCTATAGATTTGGATATATACTACATAACATGATAAAATTTAGTTCATTTCGAAAATTCACATTTAGTAATTTTCGCCAATCGATGGAAATGCACTAAAAATCTTTTGTACAACCCTGTGTATAATTTAAGGACTTTTGTACACACCCCATATTAAGCTAAAATTTAATTCAGGTAAAAATTGCATAAGGCAACTTAATACAAATTTCCAGCAATTACCAACTATAAATGACAGTGTACCTTGTTGTTTGGTTAGCCCTATATATGAAAATATTTATTTTCCACAAATTTCTATAAGTCCACTAACTGTAAATCAGCAGGAAAATGCGTAACAGCGTAAATTAATTAAAAACTACCCTAAGCAATTCACTCTCATAGTCTGTAATACTTAATAATTCCCTTGTGTAGCCCTGTATATGATCTACCGATTTTATACACACCACGTATTATGCAAA
This sequence comes from Maratus michaelseni, assembly GCA_963931845.1. Classification (NCBI taxonomy): domain Eukaryota; kingdom Metazoa; phylum Arthropoda; class Arachnida; order Araneae; family Salticidae; genus Maratus; species Maratus michaelseni. The sequence continues at coordinate 386,601,627 of OZ007587.1, read as the reverse complement.
AAGTTAGTTAAACTTATAAACGCAAACCAATGTTGAAAACGAACTTATCCCACATAGACTGTAATTATTGTACGTATATTGTAACCGATATCTTTTGTGTGTTCCTGTAATATAAATTAACGATAAACACAATGCACACCATACTTTTAAGTAAGAAATTTATAGTAAAATTTCAGCGTATAAATTTCATTATGTTTGAAATAGTGAAACATCGTTAAATTACACTGCAAACGATTTTTTCTCCTAGAACATTGCGCAGCAGAATTCTTTAGTTTGACCCTGTAAATGGATAATATACGCTTTGCACCCCATACTCTACAAAAAGCATGCTTTAGTGCGCTTCATAATTGAATATCAGTTTCACCATGTTTCAAATGGCGTAGCGTCATCAAAATGCACTTAAAACGATTTTTTCCTATTGACTGTAATGTAACGAATACTTTTGACTGTCCCTGTAAAAAAAAGATAACTGCCATACACTTCATTTTGAATAGGGATCATGCTATAGTAAACGACAATAACATACAAAAATTTCAGGGTAATCTGAGTATATTTATACGAGTTAGAGCACGGACGGACAGCCAGAGAAATCGAAGTCACAAACACTTTTCAACTATAGGTTGGAAAGAGTTAAAAATGTTAAAGTGAACAAAAAGGTAGAGACAATCTGGGAAATATTTATATATAGTATATCTTTTAGCTCATCTATTTTAAATGCAGTAAAATGTCACTGTCACTAACACCCGTTTCACGAAATATTTATAACTGCTAAATTATATTTCAGCCTATTCCTTTTCTCTATCAATGCGGTTCTCTATTAATGTTGTTCTCTATTAATTCTCTATTTAAAACTGTTCTCAAAAAAAAAATATTTTCCCCTGTCAACAACGGGAAATTTTCTCGATCATTTTTAAACATAAAAGCATGATACTTGCAGACATTATTATTGAAGTAATTTGTAATCGAAAAGTGTTTTCATTGTAAATGAATTACACATTGAGTTATAAGTGATTGTTGTCGTAGAGTGGGATATTTTTGTTCTTTCCTTCACCGTCGTATCAGAAAATTCGGTTCAAAATGCCAACTTTGAAAGTATTTTTTTTTTTTTTTAACTTCTGCCTTTATCGAAAAAAATAGTTTGATTTCAAATTTTCTTAATAACCACCTGCTAATTTGATACTTTTGCAAACAAAAATGAATTTTAAGATGTGTCAAAAAGTAGTCATAGTTTATTTAAAATAGGTGGATTGAACTCTGTGCCATTGTATTAAAAAATAAATTATCAACGTAAAATAGCACAAATAAAAACCTAACCATTGTTGGTCTAGCAATCTCAGTTTTAATTTTTCAGAAGGTCAATAATTCAGAAATGCTCATCGATTTACGACCTTGATTTTTGGGAAGCTTATCATATATGGAGGAATTCAGGCAACTTAATTAATGATATGTACAGTACACCAATTTTTTCAAATGTCTGGCTACCTTTCATTTAATTCATTCTCTCCCCTCTCCCCTCCCCTTTTTCTTCTCCTCCGTGCTTGAGCTCGTCCAGTCTGGCCGGGCGCTTCTATTGGTCTCCTACGTCACATGTGTTTCCTGACTCCGCTGTTGTTTTTAAAAAACTCACCGCCATTCAATCTGGGACGCGTGCAGAGGCGCAAGCATATTTACATGGCTTAAACTTTTGAATCGCTTTTAATATTTTAAATTTGGCACTGATGATAGAGCTTTAGGGGCTCCGAAACAGCTGTTTGCCATTTTATATATTTTTATTTATGCTATTTTACGTTGATAATTTATTTCTTAATAGTCATAGTTTAGACTTGAGAACAGCCGTTTTTTGCTTTCATTAATAACTATAGCTTTCTACAACAGATTTCATAAATGAGAAATATTCTTAATAAAAGGTTTATTTATTTATTTATTTATTTAATAACGTAAATTATTTTTCTTGATTTTAGGAAATACTAGCATTTGACCTGGCATTTGAACCGACTTTTCTGATAAGACGCTGCAGGAAAGTAAAAAAAAAAACTGTCGTCCTGAGACAAAAATTGCTTATAACTCAAGATGTAATTCATGTATAGGAAAATGAAAAAAAATTGTTCAATTACAAATTTCCTCTTTCTTCCTTGTGTAATTTTGGTAAAATAAATCTTAATTATTAAGCACTTTCTGGAGTTGTATTTTGGATTGTAAAAATCATATTTTGGAAAAACTGGTAAAAAATCAAACGCTTACTCATTTTCTGATGTTAAAAAAAGAAAAAAACAGAAAATACTCCATTTATACTAAGGATTCAATGTAAGAATAAAACTGGTATATCACGTTACCTATATTAATGTGGAGTGCGACAAGCACTAAACTAGATTATTCCACAATTAGCTAACATATAAATAACACACATAAATTAGATTTAAAGAGGAACATTACGAAAGCCTAGGCAACGGGAGAATAATTATTTCATTACAGTGTTTGTATCACGCATTGTAACAGAATAAAAGATATACTAATGCATGGGACAGGCAGACAAGAAAATTCATTTCAAAAAAGTATTTATTGTAATCTGTGTTATGTTGCATTTATATTTTATAAGATCTTTCGATTTCAGTTGTGACACTAGGTTATTTTTATCATTCACTTTGTAGTTTAACCCTTTAAGCACCATATTCAGTTTAATGATGGTATTCTGAATACCAGATATAAGGTAAAGCTAGGAGAGTCTACGCACAATTCAAAAAAATAACAATAAAAAATCTAAATATTAATTTTTTGCTAAACTATCCATGAATAATTTTTACTTCATTTGTTTTTTATGCATTCCATTGCTATTTTGTTGTTATGTTGTAATTTAATAAAACAGTTGTAATAAAACCAAGAAAGTTATTTTGCGCAATCTGTCCTTACAGGGTCGGTGTGATTGCGCACATGGGTAGGAGAGATTGTTACTAATAATAACTACAATTAAATTGTTAACAATAATAATAACACTTAAATGACGTTGTTGTAAGGTTTTCGTGAACAAATATTATTGTATTAGGAGTGAATATTTCAACCTAATGATTAAGGAATCAGAAAAAGGAAAATAATTTTAAAAACGATTTAAAAACTTTAATTAAAGAGGGGGGGGGGGGGAATTAAAGAATCAGAAAAAGCAAGTCCAGATAAGATTACAAAATAGCATTAAGTTACTTGAAAACACGTTTAACTTAAAATTAGTCCATTTTCATTTTTCATTTTTTATGCAAGTCGATTTTTCCAAACGAACCTCGAACGCTTAAAACATCTTTTAGTTTCACCTCCCATTGTCAGGGTTCTCATTCTGTTCTAAACAAACCTCTTTTTGAACGAACGTCCGGAACGCGTCCCCGCTGTCTATGGTACCGTACAGTAGACGTGCCGCCATCAGGGGGCTCCAGATCTATATACCTTTAACATTAAAGCAATATTTAAATTACGACCGAAATCCCCCAACCCCCCTTCTCAAAATTTAACCAATAATCTTTAAGATTAAAAGCACCATATTCAATTTAGTGCTAGTATGTTGAATACCAGATATATTAAATTTCGTCAAAAGTAGTTTATGTCAATATTTTTAATTACATGTGAATAATTTAATTACATGTCATGTAAGGAGATGAAATAAAGGTTTATTTATATCATACAAACAAAAATAAGGTTCGAAGTTCAAATTTTCATCGCTTTATTCAAAGTTATCGTCACTATCGTCTCTGTGATCATCAAAATTAGGAACATAATCTCTGTCCGTGTCTGACATAATTATTCTATAAAATCCCTATCAAAGATACAAACAAAACCGAAAGCGAAAAACTGCAATTTACAAAAGACAACTAAACAGAATGACCAACGCATAAACAAATGAACCATGAAAAATGAAACAAAGCAGCGGGAAAACTAATGAGTTTTTTTGGATACGTAACGCCATCTATTGGATGCGAAAACGACCATTACTTATAGCAATGATATGCCCGTAAAAAAACAATCACAATATCCATTAGTGACACAAAAAACCAGATGCTTAGAACGTACGTACATACGTCCTGGTATTTCATATAGAAGAGTTCATCACGTATGCAGGCACCTCGTGGTGCTTAACCCCTTCGGGACGAGCGTCCGTTACAGAATTTTTAATCTTTCACCACCGGTTTTTCAAAACAGAAATTTTCGCCTACTTGAATCGCAAAAATGCTTTGATAAAACAAGGCATAGTTTACAATAAAAAAATAACTGGTGGGAATAATCGAGGATTCTGAGCATCGTATGCGTCACGTATACGTGTCGCTCGTCTCCAAGGGGTTAAGGAATTAATATATTTTTGTTTTAGCACTCATTTTTCAAATATTTTTCCCATTTATTGTCTTGTTTTCATTCTGTTTTTTCGCAGTCTATCTTTGAGGGGACCTTGCGCCTTCAAACCCCATCCATTTCTCGATCCAGCATACATAAAAAGTGAATTGTAATAGTATATTTGTAATAGTATATCGACCGGGTGATTCAAAATAGAGGTTATGGCGATTATCTCTTAAACCGCTGATGATAGAAGCATACTTCGAATTACAACAAGTTGGAAATTGTACGTTACATGTGACATAGGAGGTGCGTTCTTTTTATAACTACTTTTACAATGCAAAAAAAAAATCATCCTTATTATTTCAGTGAAATAAATTATATCGTATGCTATGAATGAAATGAGCATGCATTCTTTTTCTTATTACGTATGTCATGTTTACAAATGCGATTTTTTTTCTACAACAAACAGCGCTACAAACTTCAACCGTGGAGATCTCGGTTTGCGAATGATTGCCTCTATGGTTTAATATTTTTTATGACTCATAATGAATGAATCTCCTGTGTTTATTTACTTTAATGGATTTCTATATTCGGCTGTTAACCTAATTTCCACTGAAGTTATCTCAGAATCTATACATTTTTTAATGTAACTCATCTCTCAAGCAAACAATTTTTTGAAGGATCTTTCTAAAAATGTAACTATGCAATTTTATTTGAAAAAATATTTTTTAATAAAAATGGCCGCCTGGCATATGAAAAAAGAAGTGGTTTGCCCGTATTTGCTTTTCTCAGTCACATGATTTGCGTTTTGATTATTATATAGATTACTTACGATAGGATTTAATAGAATAAAAAAAACTTTTATTAATATCTTTTTAAGTTTTGATTCGATTTACAAAAATTTGAAATGACTCGACAAAATTCTGCAATGATATTATATATTAAATTTCAAACCATTCGGTTGGGTAGTTTTTGCGCTGTTATATGCGGACAGACGGACGGACTAGACGACGACTATAGGTGCTACGTATTTATAATATTATGAACGCACCTAAAAACTATTCAAATCAAGTACAACTTTTTAGATCAGGCATTTGTTTTACAAGGGGCTGTATACATATTAAAATACGAAGTTTAATTTTTTAAAGGCCTACCTTTTCCTAAACTTATGTTTGCAAAATGCTTGCCCTGTGTCTGAGAAGGACATTTAAAAAATCCCATTGTTTTATCCGCAAAACTTACCGAGTTATGACACTTATAATTTATGAATTTTCATAACTTATGAATTTTTCCGGCACTAAAAATGTCTTAGTACCGTCGAAACGAAATGTAAATGTACTGTAATCAAATCAATAATATGCCAATGTATAACAAATACGAACCCTCAGAGATAATATGCTTCGTTAATTGGTAAAACTTGTTAAATAAAAACCATAAAAACAGTAAAAAAGTATTCATATATTAACTGTCTACCATGTTTCGGTTTCAAAGGCTCCGGTGAAGTGGAAACATGTAGACAGTTTACATATCTAAAAACTTGTTTATTGTTTTTATGGTATTTATTCAACACCTTTTAACAAATGAAGGGATGTCTCAAGAAGGGCCTATGTTACAAATTTTGAGGGTTTTGTTGGAAAAGAGCCTGTGTGGAATGATTGATAATTAATTACCCAGTGTAAAAAATTGCATTTTCATAATATACAAGTTTGTTTACTTTAAATAAAAAATTTAAACAATAAACTAAAAATAATACTATTACTTTCCACCTAACTGGTTTTTTATTACTCGTCAATTCTCAGCAAGAGCACAAAAGTGGGGGACGGGGGGTGGTAATAAAGATCGGAAGAAGGGCCTATGTTGCACTAGGTTCTCAGGATCAGGACATCGCTAATCAATGGTATTAATAGCTTTATAGGTGCGTTCGTAATTATATAAATACGTAGCACCTATAGTCGTCGTCTGATCCGTCCGTCTGTCCGCATATAAGTGCACAAAAACAAATCAACCGAATGGTTTGAAATTTATTATATGTAATCGTTGCATAATTTTATCGAGTCATTTCAAATTTTATTAAAATTGAATCAGAACTTAAAAAGATATTAAAAAAATATATTTATTAAGTAATTTGAATTTTAAAAAATCGCCACTTCCTTGTTATAGCAGCTTCCGAGGATTAATCGTCAAGCGACCGAGATGTATCGCCAAGTTGTCTGACATGTATGACGTTATAGTCATATATGACGTGTATGACATTTTATAACCTATGACCAAGTTATAGTCACATTCTTCATTCTATTAAATCCTATCGTACGTAATTTAATTCAATGATATACCATGATAGGTAATGTATTCTATAGGTTGTGTGATTAAGTCCTACTTATTTAATTTCGTATTACTGGATTTAAAAACCGAATTTGCATACTAAAATCGTTTAATTATAGCAATCTTATAATCTACCGACAGTTTTTTGGATAGATGTTTCCGGAGAAATAGATATTAAATGGATAAAGAGTCGAAATATGGATTTCAAGTTCTGAAATTTTCAAAGCTAGGCTTAAGTTTCCCTTAGGAATTTTCAGCAAATGTCAACAAAAGATAAAAGGTTGCCAACTTAAAATGTACTTATTTTATTACGAAATTAATCATGTAAAAAAACAAACGATATAATTCATTTCACTGAAATAATAACAGTATACTGAAATAATAACAGCCATTTGTTACGTTTGAAGGACAACTTCCAAGTTGTACGTCATTTCTGTAAAATTTTTAATTTTTAACATGTGCTCCATTTCCAGACACCCATTCAATTAATGAAGTACAATAATATACCATACTATACCAATAATATACCCTACTATTATACCATTAATATACCATAAAAAAATTGTAAAATCTCAAATGCCGGTCACATTTCTTACAAACTGCGAAGCTACGCAAACAAAAAACCTATAAATCAATATTTAACGTGCTCTATTTTGCAGCGATATAAATTTGAAAAATTTTATTGTTATCAGAATTTTTTAGTAAAAACTATTACTTTTTAATTTGAATTTTTATGAAAAGGTTTAGAAAATATATTTTAGAGGCAAATAAAATGCATAAAAACAAAATTGCTCCGCTCAAAAATATTTGTTGATCCGATTTCACTTTGCATGGATTCATAATATAAAATGTCGTTACTTTTAGGTTAATGGGGCACAATTTCACAGCCCCAAAAGCCATTTTTTGGCACAAAGTCAAATACCAATAAGAAGTTATTGAAAATGTATTAAACCAAATGTTTTCTCCTATAATTCATATACTGTTTGTTTCAAAATAGAACTACGATTTTTCTTTCAATATCTTATATATATATATATATATATGTGTGTGTGTGTGTGTGTGTGTGTGTATGTATGAATAGAATAAAACCCCCAGTAACTGATACTTTAAGGATTCTTTCTTGTTCAAATCACTATTACAAAAATTTATATCTATTTTGTACTACCTTTGTTTTTGAAGGGATAGTTAGAGATATATTAAAAAGTTATTCTTCGCACAATTTTGAAAAATTATACATTTTATTATTAAAAATTAATTTTATTTATACATAGGGTCAAAAACGCCAGTAACTGACACCATTTCCATTTTGAAACACGAATAACTGACACAAAGTGAACCAGTGTGACTGACACTTTATTTTATAAGATTAAAAAACTTTATTCTTTATTATGAAAACAAAATAGATTAATATTTTAATATTTATTATAAACAGTGGGATTTAGAAAGCTATACTGCATTATTAGAAATTCAGAGTATATAGTAAGAGTATAAAGCTGTAATATTTAGTATACTGTATTATTAGTAATGCAGATATCCAATAACTGACATTTATGAACCAGTAACTGACATCTGGTGTCAGACACTGGTAAAACAACTTAAATTTTAATAGTGTTTTTTACTACAAGATAAATTTAATTTATTTTTATGCAATTTTAAACAGTTCAAATAATAGATCTCAACTTTCTTTAATATAACCGATAAATAACACCTCTATCAGAGACTGGTGAAATGAAATCCTAGGAACCAATAACTGGCACCCCCCCCCCATTTAAGCTAAATTAAATAACTATAAACCCTAAATCATGGCCCTAACATATCCTATGCATCTTTAAACTATTTTTTACTAGTATAACATTTTTAAAAAAATAGGATGGTTGCATTACAAATAGATTAGAAAAACACTTAATTTTAGAAATAAGATGGTTGCTTCAAAATGGCACTTTTTGTATCCTCAAAAGTTTCTTCCTTATTGAATATGTTCTTGGCCCCCTAGTGATGAATAAATTGACTCCAAAATAAATATAAGTGTATCATTTACCACTAGAGATGACATTACTTTGCAGAATGTTTATTTGAGTTAGATTTTTGCTCAAGTGAAAGTTACTGGTTAGGTGTGAATAACTGGGGATTTCATCCTATATAAAAATAAATTTTTCATGTTTTTTAATTTTTCTTCGATTAATATAATCATAAAATATTCTCAATGTATTTTTAAACATATTTTATATTTGCTGTCAGTCTTTACATAGTTATTTATTAATTAGTACGTTAACTGATGCGATTACACTTTGTATTTAATCACAATAGCAATTATCGCTACTTTTAGGTTAATAGGGCCCAATTTAATAGCTCCAAACGTAAATGCTAGTTCAAAGTCCGATAGAAATTATTGAAAATCTATTAAAGCAAGTGTTTTGCTATTATAATTCATATGCTATCAAAATAAAAGTAGGAACTTTCTTTCAATATCTCTTTTATATAATACTAGGACATCCAACCCGGGCTTCCCGGGATAGAGAATATAGTTCAAAACCATTATTTTTTTAATTAAAAACTGTAACAGATTTTTGCATTTAATAATTTGTTTAGATTTGTTTAGTTAGACACCAAAGAGCATTTTTATATGAAATATGTCAATTATATATTCAAATAAAATTTTGAAATTTATTAAAAGCAGTAATTTTATATTGGCCTCGTGCCAGAAGAAGTTTTTATAAGGTCTTCATTTTATGTACTCTAATATTTATTGTTATACCATGAATTTGACTACAAATTAAAACGCAAAAGACTAAAACATATTAAAATGGGCATTTAATGTAAATATATTGAAATGCTTGTATTAATAGTAATATTTCCTTAAACTATACCTGGTGATTCAAAATAGGTATAATTTCTTGAACCGCTGATAACAGAAGCATATAGCTCAAGTACATCTTTAAGATATGGCATTTGCTTAAAAAGAGGCTGCATGCACATTCAAATACGAAATTTAATTTTTATGCGAGTTCCTTTTTGTATAACTTATATATATATATATATATATATATATATATATATATATATATATATATATATATATATATAAAGAAGGACATTAAAAAAATTCCTTTACAAACAAAACATACTCAGCTATGATACTTTAACTTTTATGAATTTCCAGTGTTTTCTGGCTCTAAAATCGCACCTTTCCTATTTATAAATACTTAACGAATTTTTAAAAAAATAAAATTAACCCACTTATTATGTAGCACGGCATGTTGCAAATATGATCTCCTAACTGCACATTTTCAATAAATGCATCATAAGCATCCTCTAAAAAAAACTTTTTCTCACTGTTCTTATTCACGTTCGAAATAGCAATTTGATTAATGCTACAATTTTAACATAGTGGAACGCAAAAAAAAGTTTTCTCAGTCTTTTCCGTGATGAGAGGAGTTCAGCATTTATACACTTTGGCATTTTATTAAAATCAGAGACAAAGTATTTCTATCCTGGTTCACCCTGGGGTTCATGTGTAAATTTAATTGAAGTAACTAAGTGGGTTTTTTATACTTATGCTTGCATTAATCGTACTTTTATAAGTAAAACTGTCCACTTAAAGCTACCTTAAAAATATTTTTTTTTTCCACTCAACAACGCGAAACTTCTGACACATTCACAGGGTCACTTGTATACGTAAAAATCATGAGATTTGAAGGCACGACTTCTCAAGTTATTTGGAATCAAATAGCGTTTTTCATTTTTTTAAATGCATTACATCTTTAGTTATAATTAATTCCTGTCTCATGACAGCCATTCCTGAACTGGCGCATGTTGAAAATTGTCTTAAAGCACCTTGGCAGCATTTTCTGAAAAATCCTTTAACAAAAATACTGGAAAACATTAACAACTGCGAATTTAGAACATTTAGGAAGAAAAACTAATACGCGAATATGCAGTAAATTTGTCTTTAGAGAGAAAATTAATCGTACGTCTTTTAGGATCAAGGGATGAGAAGGGAGGTTGTGTTTTAGGCTCCTGTGTGTCTGTTACTGCTATTCTTTCCATAATTTTAAACAAAATAATTTTTGTAAACGTCAAAAGAAGATTTTTTTCAGCAAATGAAAATTAAATAAACACGAAACTAGAATAATTAAAATTGGGTGGTCTGGAAGAGCAAATTATTCGGTGGGCTCGGGCCCCACGAGCCCATATAAGTTGACGCCACTGGATATGTTGGATATTAAAGTATTGATATTACTGTTGATTATTAAAATCTTGATGCAATTCGAACTGAAAAAGATGATTTCAGTGAAAAAATGCACGCCATACTTATAAAACCCCTAAAATATTCACATATTCAATCAGCTATAACGTTTATGTTTATGCTTATTAACCCAAATTTCAAAAGATTTTTTATTTCTAGGTAGGAATTTCAAACCACCGAGGTATAAAAAGACTAGAAGTGTACAGCTTATCTAAATCCCCTTATAAAACGACAAATATATATATAGTAAAAGATTTACAATGTATGGATATTCAGACTATGTGTATACCTTGTAACCCATATACCTCCAGTTACATTTTGAATAATTCAGCTATTGCATATTCCGTTCGGTGAAATTTCAAATTATTCATCATTCATTCAAATATGCCATGGTCTGATCAAAACTTTAATAAGAGTTACATACAGCATGTTTTATAAATATTTAATACACATAATAAAGTGTACCCTAATATAATACAGCATTCTTGCTAATTGATTTTAGATTCAGGTGTATAGTTAGTTGTTCTCACATAACAAAGCATCAATACAAAACATCTTTGATCTAACTCTGTTAGTGAATTGAAGGAAATCTCAATATATCTTCCCGATAAAAATTCCCCGTCTGAGTGAAGCACAGTGTTTAAGAATGATTTTCCAAATATTTCAGCTTCTTTATAATCAAATGTATCAGAGTTTATGTGTTAAGAGCAAATAATCAAAAATAATGTTTAACCAAAAATAACTGTAAATCTCAAGATAGTGCAGAGATAACTCAAGAGATAGTGGCATTTTTAGTGATTAAAAAAAATGTTCTCGTGTAATATGCTTAGACGCGATTAAAATGGTAATTTTATTACGTACAGTAGAGGAAAATGCTCCAACGGGACCCGCATAACACAATGACGTCCTCAAGAAATCCTGAAGTTGTCATATGTCGGCTGTTTTGATGTCTCGAGGACATCCTATATTTCTCTTACGGACAAACTAAAGATTCCTTCAAGTAATAAAAATACCCCACTTGTGGACATCTTACGGCAGTCAGTAATAAGACACAATAAGGATCTTTTAAGACATTCATGCAAAAATTATAGAATGCTTTTTATACGTATTTATACGACTTATTAAGGGCAAAATTAGGATATTTTCTGGAATTATTAAGGTAAATTTTGGGACTCTTCAGTATCTCCTCAGAATAATTGGAAGATTCTATTTATGCTTATTAAGAATTTTAAAAAAGGGTGTTTCCTGGGACTTGTAGGAATGTTTTAAGCCCTTGTAGGATGTCTAGAGGCAAACAGGAAATTTTAGTTGAATTGCTTATATAGTCACAAAACTTTTCTCAAATTATTAAAACTGTAAACATGTATGGATGAGTATATTTCCATGTTGAAAAGGTGCTCTCCCAAATCTATACAGCTTTGGACTAAGATTCTCTGTCACCTTTTGAAATTCGCCTTAAATCATAAAAAAGTTATTTGTATGAAATATGAAGAAACTTGCCGTTTTTTCAGAAAAGAAAAAACTAGTTCAAGCAGCAAAATAAAATGGGTTATTAAAAATGAATTATGTTTTTAAATACTTTTATTTTAACTCCTCTTATTCGCACAAAATTCTCCTATTTTTAAGTGTCCCAGCTTTACTTAGAAATTCTTAAAAAGCCTACTTAACAAATGTTTCCAACTAATTAAATTTTTTTAATTAATCCCTTTGCGACGAATGTCACGTATACATGACGCATAAAGTGTTCAAGAACCTTGATTATTCGTACCAGTAATTTGTAATTGAAAATTTCGCTTTATATAATCAAAGCATTTCTGCGATTCAAATCGGAAAAAAATTCTATTTTTTAAAAATCGGTGGTAAAAGATTAAAAATTCTGTTAAGGATAAGAAGGGGTTAATTTCAAAATTATGTTTTTAATTAAAAATTTTTTTTAATAAACACAGTTGACATCAAACAGTGTGAATAGATTTAAGAAATTTAAAGAAAATTCGAAATTTTTTAAATCAAGATATAGCTGCTAAAAACGCCTAGAAAAAAAATCAATTTAAGCAGCTCAACTCTTTACAAACAGAAGCTATGAAGGTGACAGGGCAGAACTAATTGCCCTTATACTTTTTGACAATCTCTGTAAGAAAAAACGAAACTAACCCATTTCTTTTTAATTTTGAAGAAGGACTTATAATTCTGTCTCCTTTTTAAATTTACAATTCATACATTATGTGAAGCGAGAAACATTTAGAAAACAGGCAGACACCTTTCACAACAAATTTTATTTCCTCCAAAAAATAATTGTTTCTTCTGGTGCTCTTCAAATTGTTGTTTGGTTTGGTTTTTTCTTTTCTTGTGAAATTTTTAGTGATTCCTTGTGGAGATATCTTATCGAAATATAAAAATTAAGTGTCAACTCAAACAAAGTTGAAAAATGGGATTGTAACAACTTACCTAATATTTGTTTTTACTTGTCATTACGGTTGACCCTTTGATTGTGTGATGGCAGGGGGGGGGGGATAAATTTAGAACAAGAAGTATTAAATACGTGTTGGCCGCTCCTGGCCTACCGACGAATCGCACAGACCATAAAGAGACAAAGATGTTTTAATCTACAAATATCAATCATGCAATGCTAAATGAACGTATTTTTATGAATCAGAATAACGTTCTGAATTTGAATAAAATTACCTAACTTAAACTATTATTAAAAAATATTGCGGTAAAAGACATGTCCTTTCCATCTCAATCGCTACGCCTGATTTGGAAATACAGATGTGTTTCATAAACTTGCCAAGACAGCAGCAACATCCACGAAAGTAAGCAAGGAGAACTAAATTTAATATTTAACTCAAATACATTTAAACTTTTATTATTATTATTGGTACTTCTCTATTATCCCGTCGACCACTTTTCATAACAAAAAACTGTCGCCAAACTGTAACGCCATATAAACGGGAGAACGTTGCCATTGGAATATCAAAATAAATAAAATAAAATATAAGAATTTAAGGACACAATTATTATTTTAATTAATGAAATAACTAAAAAATCAGTAAAACATAATGAAAAATACACGCAAAAAACCACTTGATGACATAACAAACACGTATAATGCTTCTGACATCAAGTAAATGGGACTGCATTTTTAGCGTTTAATCTTACAGTTTGGCGATAGTTTTTTGTTATGAAAAGTGGTCGGCGGGATAGTAGAGAAGTACCTTATTATTATTTATGAAATATACCTCACATTGTTATATAAAAAAGATAAGAGTAATTTTTTTTTAACTAACCTTCTGTCAGGCGCACCTATGAACTTCCGAGTTCGGGCGCAATGTGCATGACAGGCGTCTATTTTAAAATCACCATTCGCACCTAATTAACTCAATTATAACGCTTTTAAAGTGATTAGTAACCTTCTTTGGGAAGTACAAAGATAGAACGGTTGAAATCTGATTTTTTTTAAAAACTCATTCATTAACCTCAACACAAATAAAGCACTAGGGAATTTCCGAAGTAGCTTTCATTAAGCCTTGGCAAAGCGCCTGTCAGTCACGTTGCGTGTGACCGAGGGTTAAAAAAATTGTATCCATATTTTGTACAATACGAATTTGCTAAATACTTTATTTAACGACGTTTATAAATAACGAAAAACAAATAAGTATTAGTACATTAAAATTTCCAATTGTTGTAAGTCTTAATAAAATTATATATTTCATTTATTTTTACAAAATATATTTTTATTGTGTCTAATTTTGCTTTTCTCTCAGCCATTTGTTTTGTGTAACACGAAATGATATACAATGTCAGTGTAGAAACCAAACATTTGTTTTACATTGGTTATTTGAGTGTATTTTAGTCAAATATTTGTTCGACATCAGTCATTTGAATATATCTGTACCACATATTAGCTTGGTAATTTGAATGTATATGCAGAAGATACCTGTTTCCTATAATGAAATATATCAGTTTTTAGATTAAATGCAAATAATATAAAAAACTTGATCAAAAAAATCTAATAAATCTCAAGACAGTGCAGATAAAACCTCAAAAGATTATTACATTTGTAGTAGGGAAAAAATGCTCTCGTGTAATATTCTTAGAAATAATTAAGATTGTACTTTGTAACTTAATATGTACTTTCTGCTAAATTTATCTCTCGTTCTTATATAAAGAAAATACAGTAGTCTTTTTTCTTTCTTTCTTTCTTTTTTTTTTTTTTTTTTTTTTTTTTTTGGAAATGTTGAAAATTTAAGAAAAGTGTTAATTTTACCAATTATTTCCTCTGTATAACACGCATTATAAAAAATATTATAATATGGCATTATCTAGTAATCTAAAAACCTTACTTAAAAAGGTTTAAAAAATTTAAAAAAACAAGAAGTATTAAATATTAATATATTAAATATTTCCAACTTAGTAAACATACTTCATTTATTAATATAAAAATATATTATAGTTTTTAATTTAGAAGTCTAATACTCTTTAATACCAGACTTTTTTGGTATGCCTACCATTTCATATTATGAAACCATGATATCTTTTAGAACCAAACAATTATGTTTGACATGGACTTTCAGAATACATCTAAGTCATATATTAGCTTGATATGGATTATTTCTATATATTTGCGCCAAACATTTGTTTGACATGAGTTATTTGAATATATTTGAACCAGATATTTGCTTAGTATAGGTTATTTGGAATTATATATCCTAAACATTTGCTTTACATGGATTATTTGAATGCATTTGTACCAGATATTTGCTTGCTATGGGTTGCTTGAATATATTGGTACCAGATATTTGTTTGACTAGGGTTATTTGAAGGTATTTGTACAAGATTCTTGTTTGACATCGGGCAGTTTCAATATATTTGTAACAGATGTTTGGCATGAATTACTTGATATATTTGCACCAAATATTTATTTCCTCGAAATAGATGAATTAAGGCATCTTTCAGAAACTAAATGAGGTGTTTTATACGATTTATTTGAATATATTTTTGCATTAAAATATGGATGCAAGTAGAATCGATCCCAGTTCTTCAAAATATTAATTCAGTATTAAATAATGAAATGGTTTGAATCTGAGATATAAAACTTCAAAATTAAAAAAAAATTAAATTTAAATGCACAAGTACTTCTTAAATACGTCGTAACGTGAGAGATTAGTTTTTGAAAGTATATTTCCGTTAACAAATGATTTGATATTGTACCGTAAATGAATGTCTTCTTAAATATTAGATATTAAATATGTTGAACTTTTATATTTTCCAAAACAAATGCCTTTTTTTCTGTGTAATTCATAAAGAAATGCTTATACGTGTAGCATTTTATACATAAAAATGAAGAAAATTAATTTAAGGCAATTAGTTTAAAAATGCTAATTCTGAACTAAATTCACACATATTGAAGTATATTTTCTTCATTCGCACATAAAAAAATTAAATGTTAGACTAAAAATGATTTAAATATTATATATATTTTTAATAAATACTGTTAAAATCTTACTTTTAAATATATACGTTAAGTATATATTATATTAAGTATTTATTGGTACACATTTGCGTACATATTATTTTGAAAAATAATGATATAAAATTAAAGGATGTATTATGTTGTACTTGTATGCATAAGCTGAAGCCCAGATTTTTTAAATTTCTTGTTACAAAATGTAATTACTTAAAAAAATTATATGCTTATTCTTAATTAATCTGATAATATGTTTAAAATCGTTTATAATATTTTTAAGTTAAAAATCACTTTAAAAAAAGTTGATGTTAAAATATTACTTAATATTTATCAATGCATCGGCGCTTTGTAATATGATATAGAATTTTCAAATCCTTATGCATAAAGTGCATTGTTCGTATTTAACATTTCAAAAGATATATATATATATGTGTGTGTGTGTGTGTGTGTGTGTGTGTGTGTGTAATAATTGTAAGTTTTACTAATATAAAACCAAACATAAGCTCTTATTTAATAAAAATAAATAAAAAAAAAAAGTTGCACAAAATCAGTGTTAAAAATTTTCTGGAACAGCGGTCCCCAACCTGGGATACGCATACCCCTGGGGGTGCATGAAAATTACATTGGTAATGGTGTATAATGCTAAAAAAAAATAAAACTTAAAACTTTTCATTTACAAAGAGACGCTTGTGTAAAAGTAAAATTGACTATTCGCATAAAATGGGCTATTCGCATAAAATGAAGAAAAATGCCTAAACTTAGTAATTGGCTGTCCTTGCCTCCGCTGCTTACTCCTAATAACATCTTGTAATTTTGCATGTGTTTCTCCTTTTTTTTTCTTTTTTTTATATAATTCTAGAAATATCTAGATAAAACATGAATCGTATCGGGATTTCTCATTTCTTACGATTTCATTTAAAAACCATTTGAAAACAGGTCATCATTTTAGTGTTCAACTGGTCAGCTTTCGCATAAATGTCTTAACGTGTATTAATGAGTGTAGCTTCACCTCTTCTTTTTGTGAGGGCTTAATTTGAAATCTTTAGCTAATATTTAGTGTTCTGGGTGATTTTATGTTGATATTGTGTTGCGGTTCAAGATGGATAAGTGTTTGAAAATTGGAATTCTGAACAGAACTGCATCTAACATTGCTAACTAGCATAAGGACCTTACTAAAAAATGAAAACAAAAATATTTGGGACAGGTTTATGTGAGAAGGAGTACGCATAATTTAAAAATCTAAGCAATGGGTACGTGGGAGAAAAAAGGTTGGGAACCGCTGTATAGAAAGTTGTTCAGTATTTTTTTTTTAATTGTTAGTCAATATGTTTAATGCATGTTTGCTGACTTGTACATTAATAAAAGGCAAGATCATAGCCACTTGGGGTATCAAAAGGGTTGGATGTTCCTCTAAAAATTCTAAGAAAATGATAATAAATATGCCATTAATAATCAGTGAAGATTCCAAAATCAAAATTCTGCGCTAGCATCTTTTTACTTATTTATTTTTATTCCTCAGCATGTTTCAAAATATGAATGTAATTCGTAATACGATTTTTAGGGACTTTAATTCTGCAAAAGCGAAATTTGAAAGCTGTTATTTTAAAACAGCGTAATATACGTGGTCCATATTTTAACTTAAACTCGTAAACTAAGCATTTAAATTATCATTTCAAATACTCAAAAATTTTCGAACAAACTGGCCAAATTAATTGTCAAACAAACATATTAATTTGATTGACGCTAAAGTCAATACATTGGAGATGCAGCGTAACATAAATGAGATTATAAATTTATTTGCAATAAAGAACACTTAAGGATAATTTTTTATAAAAAATAATTGTAGAATTGAATTTTTCAAATTCATAATACATCTTTTAACTTCATTCACCTAAATTAAATCATTAAAAAGTAAATCTAAAATAAGTTATTAAGGATCAGTTTATCGGCTCAAATCGCCCGTCCGAAATATTTTTCTGGATATGGCCTTGATAACAGGATATCTATCTTATTAAAAACACTTTTAAATAATAAATATTTGATAAATATTTCTTCTCTATAAACTACACATAACTTTTTAAAAAGGAAGACTTACCGTTATGACAGACGCATGGAGAGATAACATAAATGAGATTATAAATTTATTTGCAACGAAGAACACTTAAGGATAATTTTTTAATAACTGTATTATTGAATTAATCGAACTCATAATAAGACTTAATAAACCTTTTAAGTTCATTCGCCTTACATTAAATTATTAAAAATAATTAATGTAGCTAATCTAAAATAAGGTAATACGAATAAATGTTGCGGCCCAAATCCCCCTCCGAAATATTTTTCTGTCGATGGTCTTGATAAAAGGATATCTACAGGGCCTGATTATTTCCGGGACACATGGGGCACGAGCCCCAGTTCTCCAGTTATAGGGGGACCCAGAATTCTTTTTGTGTATTACTCACTGAAAAATACACATTAAAGAAAATTTATGTTTAAAATGTTAGGAATTAAAAATATATTTCACCTATTTGACATCAATGAAGTATAGCAGTATTTGCAAATGAGTTTTAAAAAAAACTGATTCCTGAAAACTGAATATTACGTGAAACATGCTTATCCGAAACACTTAAGCCATTAAGACTCTAGCATCATAAAAACAAAATAACGTACTTTTTTAAGCATAAAACAATGGCGTTAAAATTTAAACTGTACCATATGATTGTCTGTCACGGTATATGAAGCGGTATACGCACTCTAAAAACGACATTTTCAAAACTGAGCAAAAAATACTCAAATCTGAGTATGTCGCATAGTCAAAATGGTTTCGAATCAAAATGACTCAAGTTTGAAACCTGTATATACTCATTTCTGAAAACATGCACGCACTCAAGAATAAAACATCATGTGCTCCTATTTGAGTAAGTTCATGTTTCAAAAATGAGTATGAACTGACTTCTATGTACTCATTTTTGAGTATGTCCATGTTTCAAAAATGAGTTTGAACTATTCCTAATCATTTTTGAGTACGTCCATATTTCAAAAATGAGCATGAACTGACCTCTATGTGCTCAGTTTTGAGTATGTCCATGTTTCAATATTCTGAGTATTTCTGAATTGAAAGCATTGGGTCTATTTGAAACAAAAAGTTTCATAACAAAATGAAAACATCGATTTACTCAGATTTGAAAGTGTCATTTTTCTCAGTGTGTTTGTATATGAAGCCAAGGTCATTATTCATTTTTTCACTCACAAATGCAGGATGTCTCAATATAATCCGAATATAACTATAGTTCATTTTAACTAAAATAAAGAAATTTTAAAGCAATTTTAAACGGACTTGCATTGTTTTGTGTGAAATGGAATGATATCGTGAAAAGTGATGAAACTGTGCAGTATTTCGGTAAGTGAAACCGTATGAACTGTCAATTACATACGGAAATATGGAGCGTCTTGTTCAACGCTATTTTGATAAAGATGGTAAACACTTCTACCAATTTTTCTGATATCCTTAAATTTCACACAAACAAAGGACAATCTATTTCAAAATTCCGTTTAAATATTTTCGTTATTGTTAAAGTTATGACACACAACTCCAAATTCGGGTTCGAGCGTGACAACCTATATGTTTAACTGAATAAATGGATTGTGACCCTAGTTTCTTGTACAAAAATTGTTTGTTAAAAAGTGCACTACAACCTCTTAAAAGTTTATTCAATCTTTCTTTAATTATCCTGTATATACTCTCCCATTTGTATACATGAATGGGAATGTGTGAAAAATGTGTAATTCCGGCACTTAAACGCTTACAATCGGAAAATGAAATTGCTAAAACTATTTATTCTACAACTTAAGATTGTTTTGAGAAAGGAGGCCTTCAAATTCTATCAGTGCTCCGGGCTCCATATGGAGTTAATCGGGCTCTGAATATATCCCTTATTAAAGCATTTTAAAATAATATATATTTGATAAGCACTTATAAAAATTAAAGCACTTTTCTACAAACTACACATATCTTTTTTTAAAAAGGGAGACTTACCATTATCACAGACGCATGGAGTGATGGCTCTTTTATCAGCCACTTTTTTTCGTTTGAAGAGCCAGAACATGTTGCCGGTAATCCTCTTAAATCCCTGGTTATGTCCACTCGGATCTTTTCACGAAAAAAAAATCTTCCCTTTTACAAACTGCAACTGCAGTCGTGAAAGAGCACGTATCCTTCTAATCCCTTCTCTCAAAAAGTTTTTTTTTTTTACTAATTTTGAAAGTTTTCTTTCACGTAATGCTTTTAAATCTCTTCAAAACATTTCAAAATGCCTTTTCGTTAAATCCTGTTTATAAACTCTCCTTTGCCGCTTTTCAAACATTTGAAGAGCTCACTAAAAGTGTCCAATAAGTATATAAGTATATATACAGTCTCTTTTTTTCTCAAAAAGCTCTGCCGTAATCCTATGTCTCAGTTCTTATAAGTTTAACATTTAAAAGACTTATTAGGAGAAAGAGTTTTCATGAATTTCATTTTTCAATCAATTTCCAGCATTTCATATCGAATTAATCGTCGATATTTTTTCTTTGTACTAATCGTACAATTTAACTTTTGTTAATACTCATAATGTATTAGGTATGATGTTATATTTAAAATTTCTTAACTGAAAAAGCACCTATATAGTCAAATTTAAACAATATCTCACAAGTTTTTAAAATTAGGGCAAAACTATATATTTCTTTGATCAAATGTTTAGAGATTTCGTTCCAAATATTTACACATTCACTAAAATATTAAAGGATGAATTATAAATAATAATGGCATGCATATTAAGAAATCGTTGTGTCATTAATATTGTGCTAAATAAAACATACGCTTTTGTAAATAATATAAATAAATATTTTTTTCACTAATATTTATTTTCTAGTTTATAGATAATATTCTAAGATTTCAGATAAAAAATTACCGAAATCTGTATATATTTTAATAAAATATGTTGGATACTACGTACTTTCTAAAGCAATATGTCGGATAATTTCCCAATTCTTAAAAGTAATTTTTCTATACAGCTAGTCTTTATGTCTTTAAAATATTATTTAAAATCTGAGCTAATAAAAATATACAGAAGTTGAATCGCGTTCGATTCTGTGTTTTAAATTGACCTAAGTTTAGATACATTTAAAACAGTATGAATACATAATCAATATATGCTGAGATAAGTGGCATATAAAAGTAATTGTACATTAAATTAGTTAAATCTGATATTTTTTGAAAGCTTTATTTTTAATATTACTTTTTAAATCTTTAATTTGTACGTATCATCTTCATCATCTTATTTTTAGAATATTCAATTTGTATCGTATATGGACTATTATAGATAACATTTTTTTAACAGTCCTTTAAATAACTTCTGGTATATTTATATTATTATGAAATGAAAATGAAAAGTTAAAATTAAACTGTTAAGTATATCTTTCTGTAGTTTAAAAATGTGAAATAATTTAAAAATATAAATTTTCCTTTAAAAAGATAAATTAGTGCTTTTTATCGTAAATATTTTCACATATAAGGAAATTTTAACTATGATTTAGATAAAATAAAATGCCCTTCTTAAAATTTAAACTACTTTAAAACATGCTTGTTCAATCAACACAGTTGTATTTTGTATTAACATTTTCCATATATTGTCATCAATATTTTTCTCATATTGTCATATTTTCAGCATATGTATTTCAGATTATATTAGTCTGTTGAACAGTTTAATCAAGAAATAACACTTATTTAAAATTAACTTATTTACGACTTTCTCTTTATCATCATCATCGTTGCTTCGAAAAATCACGACATCCGTGAAAGGGATTCATAAATAAAAACTAAATTTAGTTAGAGAACCCGAGAAATCAATTTCATCTACTCGCCTTCAGCATAAAAATACCAGAGTTCACTTAAATAAATTAAACAGCTTTCACTTCATAATTTTCTCCTGGAATAACTACCATTCTCCTATCAAACATCGTTTTTGACACATACTGTAAACATTAGACGATTCACGTTGCTTGTTATTCTACAACTAGTAATCGAATGAGGCAGGCTGGATATATCAGCAATCATATTTGATTAAAATACTAAACCGAATTTACTTAACTAAATTGGAATCGAAAACGGATCACTACACGTGTTGGATTTGACTTGCATCCTAGGAATCGAATGCACAAGCGTCTGCATCCTCCGGAATGTTAAGTCTGCAACGGACGAAATCCGCCTCCTCAATTTTGCTCCAGTTGCCAGGCAACGAAAGAAATAATAAAACTCAAGAACTATAGCGCCATCTACCGGTAAAGCCTTGACTACTGTTCTCGGGAGTTTAAAGAGATAATCAGACCAATAATCCTAACTTCTGTAATAGATAGGACGCTGTCGCTTAGCAACTGAAACTATTCTAGGTAAATAATCTATTTGCGCCATCTGTGGGTGGTTCGAAGAATTATGCTTGTTATTTAATAATATTATCTTTGCAACGTTTCAGTTTCTAACTATTTATGAATATTTTGAACAGATAAATTAGAAAAGTAATTAAAAAAATGGGTAAAATTCTTTATTGTTTATTGGTAATTTATTCTCTATTCAGACATACATTGTTAGATCTAGTCATTTCTGTGTTGTTTGAGTTAATTACAACTAAAATTCAATCCACTAATGTTAAATTGGTTAACCCTTTGAAGGACGGGGATATATTATTTAAACCATTTTTTTCTTTTTTTTTTTTAATCTCCTACTGACAAAATGGTACCAGAATATATTTTTTAATAATTTTGCTTTTAAAACGTACGTGAAGAAAAGTATTTATTTATTTTCAAATAAACTTGACCGAAAATTCTGGCGTCATTTAACATTTCAACATTGTAGCAATATAATTACTTTCCCAATGAAAAGATTAAAGTACAGTAAAATTTCCTTATTACTTACCCATCATACGTAGTATAGGGAAGTCTTGCGATCGTTTTTAAAATCGAAAAAGAAAAAATTGGCGGATTTACACGTTTCAGACACTGGAGATTCCGAAAAACATATTTTTATAGAAAAAAAATATTGGCGTCCGTCTGTTTGAGTGTGTGTCTGTAAACGCTCTATCTTCCGTACAAATTGAGATAGAGACTTGAAGTTTGGTATGTACTTAGTATGTAATAATGAGAAGAAACCTATTGAATTTCAGTAACCTCGATTATCCGGAACTATTTTTTTCGGACTCTCGAACTATTCGTTCTGATAAAAGGTATACAAAATTTAACGAAATTGTTTATTCTAAGGAGTGAATATAAAAAATAATAAAAAAACAAATTTTGCATAAAAAATGAAGTCGGTCGGATAATGAGTTGCCGAGATATTTATAATCACATTTTCCACACTCTTCGATTTTTCATGACCCTGTATTTCGTTCAAATTTCAATTCAAAAAAATATTTTAATTGAAAATGAGACGCTTAATCCGACGCAGCAAACTGTTAGTTAGCATGATTATTATTTTTGGACTTATAAGGATGTTTCTCTTACGCAGTAATAGAGAATTTTTAAAGTATATGACGTCATCAAGCCAGGATTTTATTCGAATGGCAATGCATTTTGTAAGTAGTTTACACATGTTTTATTTTCATATTTTATATTATGCATATCCATGTTGGGTAAATATTACGCTGGCCCCCAACGACTAGTCTGTATTTTATGCCGAAAGACAAATCAAACCTTCTTTCGGCGACCTCTTCTAAACTAGAATCCAGCTTAATATGATGTGTTTTGACGTACAAAATTAGTAAAATATAATTCAAGCGGTCGGAGCCTGCTGAAAAAGAGAAGTGTTACATTGCAATACTTAAACAAATACTATGTACAGAAAATCTGCACTATAAGAAAAAGAAAATTATGAATGAGCAAATGTTATTTTAAAGCACTATAAAATTGTTGCATTCAAGAAAATACTACTTTAAAAGCAATTTCCATTTTAAATATAAAGCAATCTAGGCCATCAAGACCAAAAAAAAAAAAAATTTCACTTGGGTAAGCATGAATTTTTGCGCTTCCTATCCTTTTATTCCAAAATAAATTTATAAACATACGTTATCCCTCCATTACTTATATTTTTTTACTTTAAATATGAAATAATTGTTAGAAATTATATTAATCTAAATACTTTTAGCTTGATTTCTTTAGAAATCGACCTATCGCAATCATTTTGTTTATTTAAATGTATACATATAATGCAAATCTTGTCATCACGATAACATCCGAAATACTGCGCCAATTCAAACCTAATTAAGACAGAAAGAAAATAAGTCATCCCAACCCCGAAAAAATAAATAAAAGCAACCCGACCCGCTGCAGGACTCTATTCAACGATCTCGAGGTGTCCGCTATTCCGAGGTTTCACTATATTTGAATATTAAAGAATATAGATTTGTCCATTTTTCTATATAAAATATAAAAGTGGTATTAGAGATATAATTGTACATTACTTTTCATTATAGCATTAAAACATGATTTCTTGTTCTTTCATTGCGGGTGCGGGTCGGGTTGCGGGTTGAGGTATTACGGATTCGGGTCGGGTTGCGGGTCCAGAAATTTTTTGTCGGGTTCGGGTCGGGTGCAACCCGACACCCAACTCGTGCAGAACTCTAGTCCCAGGCAAGGACCAAATTGTTCTATGTATTCTTAGATTACTTAAAGTTAGCTCCTTAACCCAATGCATGATTAGACAGTATTTTAATACTATAAAAAATGCCATAAAATGCTATAAAGAAATCATGTGTACTAGATATCTACACACTTTTAAATATATATATATATATTTTTTTTTTTTTTTTAACTTTAAGAAGAGTAGATTCCTTTATATTTTATACTTACTATTACAATCTAACAGAAACATTGAAATTGGTAATTTATTACCTTCTCTGAGTAAAACAGCCTGGTATACGTGCCTGTTATACTATAATACCTTTTTTTCCGAAAAGTATTAGAGATAGAATAATCGTGACCGGCTAGGGAAAAAATGGAAATCCGGTCATCCCAATGGATTTCCTTACATCCACTTCGAAACAGGATTCTTACCTGAAATACACGCTTATGCTTTCTTTATCTAGACCTATGAATAAATTCTTATGTATTATTATTATTATTATAAGCAGAATGAAATTATATATAATGTTTCTAGAAAAAGGTAAAGTACCCCCTAAAAATCTGAACGATTGCTATAACTCGAGTTCTCATTAGTGCAAAAATATGTGAAAAATGCCGTTTTAATTTATATACATACGTAGTTCTTTGTATTAGTCGCACAGGGTTTGTTTCTTATCTGAAATACACGCTTATGCTTTCTTTATGAATAAATTATTACCTATGAATAACTTCACAGGTATAAGTACCTATGAATAAATTATTTTGTATTATTATTATTATAGCAGAATGAAATGATATATAATGTTTCTAGAATAAGGTAAAGTACCCCCTAAAAATCCGAACGATTGCTATAACTCGAGTTCTAATTAGTGCAAAAATATGTGAAAAATACCGTTTTAATTTATATGTAGTTCTTTGTAGTCGTACAGGGTTTGTTTCTTACCTGAAATACACGCTTATGCTTTCTTTATCTATACCTATGAATAAATTATTTTCTATTATTATTATTATAGCAGAATGAAATGATATATAATGTTTCTAGAAAAAGGTAAAGTACCCCCTAAAATTCCGAACGATTGCTATAACTCGAGTTCTAATTAGTGCAAAAATATGTGAAAAATACCGTTTTAATTTATATGTAGTTCTTTGTAGTCGTACAGGGTTTGTTTCTTACCTGAAATACACGCTTATGCTTTCTTTATCTATACCGATGAATAAATTATTTTGTATTATTATTATTATTATTATTATAGCAGAATGAAATGATATATAATGTTTCTAGAAAAAGGTAAATTACCCCCTAAAATTCCGAACGATTGCTATAACTCGAGTCCTAATTAGTGCAAAAATATGTGAAAAATACCGTTTTAATTTATATGTAGTTCTTTGTAGTCGTACAGGGTTTGTTTCTTACCTGAAATACACGCTTATGCTTTCTTTATCTATACCTATGAATAAATTATTTTCTATTATTATTATTATAGCAGAATGAAATGATATATAATGTTTCTAGAAAAAGGTAAAGTACCCCCTAAAATTCCGAACGATTGCTATAACTCGAGTTCTAATTAGTGCAAAAATATGTGAAAAATACCGTTTTAATTTATATGTAGTTCTTTGTAGTCGTACAGGGTTTGTTTCTTACCTGAAATACACGCTTATGCTTTCTTTATCTATACCTATGAATAAATTATTTTGTATTATTATTATTATAGCAGAATGAAATGATATATAATGTTTCTAGAAAAAGGTAAAGTACCCCCTAAAATTCCGAACGATTGCTATAACTCGAGTTCGAATTAGTGCAAAAATATGTGAAAAATACCGTTTTAATTTATATGTAGTTCTTTGTAGTCGTACAGGGTTTGTTTCTTACCTGAAATACACGCTTATGCTTTCTTTATCTATACCTATGAATAAATTATGTTGTATTATTATTATTATTATTATAGCAGAATGAAATGATATATAATGTTTCTAGAAAAAGGTGAAGTACCCCCTAAAATTCCGAACGATTTCTATAACTCGAGTTCTAATTAGTGCAAAAATATGTGAAAAATACCGTTTTAATTTATATGTAGTTCTTTGTAGTCGTACAGGGTTTGTTTCTTACCTGAAATACACGCTTATGCTTTCTTTATCTATACCTATGAATAAATTATTTTGTATTATTATTATTATAGCAGAATGAAATGATATATAATGATTCTAGAAAAAGGTAAAGTACCCCCTAAAATTCCGAACGATTTCTATAACTCGAGTTCTAATTAGTGCAAAAATATGTGAAAAATAGCGTTTTAATTTATATGTAGTTCTTTGTAGTCGTACAGGGTTTGTTTCTTACCTGAAATACACGCTTATGCTTTCTTTATCTATACCTATGAATAAATTATTTTGTATTATTATTATTATAGCAGAATGAAATGATATATAATGTTTCTAGAAAAAGGTGAAGTACCCCCTAAAATTCCGAACGATTTCTATAACTCGAGTTCTAATTAGTGCAAAAATATGTGAAAAATAGCGTTTTAATTTATATGTAGTTCTTTGTAGTCGTACAGGGTTTGTTTCGTACCTGAAATACACGCTTATGCTTTCTTTATCTATACCTATGAATAAATTATTTTGTATTATTATTATTATAGCAGAATGAAATGATATATAATGTTTCTAGAAAAAGGTAAAGTACCCCCTAAAATGCCGAACGATTTCTATAACTCGAGTTCTAATTAGTGCAAAAATATGTGAAAAATAGCGTTTTAATTTATATGTAGTTCTTTGTAGTCGTACAGGGTTTGTTTCTTACCTGAAATACACGCTTATGCTTTCTTTATCTATACCTATGAATAAATTATTTTGTATTATTATTATTATAGCAGAATGAAATGATATATAATGTTTCTAGAAAAAGGTAGAGTACCCCCTAAAATTCCGAACGATTGCTATAACTCGAGTTCTAATTAGTGCAAAAATATGTGAAAAATAGCGTTTTAATTTATATGTAGTTCTTTGTAGTCGTACAGGGTTTGTTTCTTACCTGAAATACACGCTTATGCTTTCTTTATCTATACCTATGAATAAATTATGTTGTATTATTATTATTATTATTATAGCAGAATTAAATGATATATAATGTTTCTAGAAAAAGGTAAAGTACCCCCTAAAATTCCGAACGATTGCTATAACTCGAGTCCTAATTAGTGCAAAAATATGTGAAAAATACCGTTTTAATTTATATGTAGTTCTTTGTAGTCGTACAGGGTTTGTTTCTTACCTGAAATACACGCTTATGCTTTCTTTATCTATACCTATGAATAAATTATTTTGTATTATTATTATTATAGCAGAATGAAATGATATATAATGATTCTAGAAAAAGGTAAAGTACCCCCTAAAAATCCGAACGATTTCTATAACTCGAGTTCTAATTAGTGCAAAAATATGTGAAAAATAGCGTTTTAATTTATATGTAGTTCTTTGTAGTCGTACAGGGTTTGTTTCTTACCTGAAATACACGCTTATGCTTTCTTTATCTATACCTATGAATAAATTATGTTGTATTATTATTATTATTATTATTATAGCAGAATTAAATGATATATAATGTTTCTAGAAAAAGGTAAAGTACCCCCTAAAATTCCGAACGATTGCTATAACTCGAGTCCTAATTAGTGCAAAAATATGTGAAAAATACCGTTTTAATTTATATGTAGTTCTTTGTAGTCGTACAGGGTTTGTTTCTTACCTGAAATACACGCTTATGCTTTCTTTATCTATACCTATGAATAAATTATTTTGTATTATTATTATTATAGCAGAATGAAATGATATATAATGTTTCTAGAAAAAGGTAAAGTACCCCCTAAAATTCCGAACGATTGCTATAACTCGAGTTCTAATTAGTGCAAAAATATGTGAAAAATACCGTTTTAATTTATATGTAGTTCTTTGTAGTCGTACAGGGTTTGTTTCTTACCTGAAATACACGCTTATGCTTTCTTTATCTATACCTATGAATAAATTATTTTGTATTATTATTATTATAGCAGAATGAAATGATATATAATGTTTCTAGAAAAAGGTAAAGTACCCCCTAAAATTCCGAACGATTGCTATAACTCGAGTTCTAATTAGTGCAAAAATATGTGAAAAATAGCGTTTTAATTTATATGTAGTTCTTTGTAGTCGTACAGGGTTTGTTTCTTACCTGAAATACACGCTTATGCTTTCTTTATCTATACCTATGAATAAATTATTTTGTATTATTATTATTATAGCAGAATGAAATGATATATAATGTTTCTAGAAAAAGGTAAAGTACCCCCTAAAATTCCGAACGATTGCTATAACTCGAGTCCTAATTAGTGCAAAAATATGTGAAAAATACCGTTTTAATTTATATGTAGTTCTTTGTAGTCGTACAGGGTTTGTTTCTTACCTGAAATACACGCTTATGCTTTCTTTATCTATACCTATGAATAAATTATTTTGTATTATTATTATTATAGCAGAATGAAATGATATATAATGATTCTAGAAAAAGGTAAAGTACCCCCTAAAATTCCGAACGATTTCTATAACTCGAGTTCTAATTAGTGCAAAAATATGTGAAAAATAGCGTTTTAATTTATATGTAGTTCTTTGTAGTCGTACAGGGTTTGTTTCTTACCTGAAATACACGCTTATGCTTTCTTTATCTATACCTATGAATAAATTATGTTGTATTATTATTATTATTATTATTATAGCAGAATTAAATGATATATAATGTTTCTAGAAAAAGGTAAAGTACCCCCTAAAATTCCGAACGATTGCTATAACTCGAGTCCTAATTAGTGCAAAAATATGTGAAAAATACCGTTTTAATTTATATGTAGTTCTTTGTAGTCGTACAGGGTTTGTTTCTTACCTGAAATACACGCTTATGCTTTCTTTATCTATACCTATGAATAAATTATTTTGTATTATTATTATTATAGCAGAATGAAATGATATATAATGTTTCTAGAAAAAGGTAAAGTACCCCCTAAAATTCCGAACGATTGCTATAACTCGAGTTCTAATTAGTGCAAAAATATGTGAAAAATACCGTTTTAATTTATATGTAGTTCTTTGTAGTCGTACAGGGTTTGTTTCTTACCTGAAATACACGCTTATGCTTTCTTTATCTATACCTATGAATAAATTATTTTGTATTATTATTATTATAGCAGAATGAAATGATATATAATGTTTCTAGAAAAAGGTAAAGTACCCCCTAAAATTCCGAACGATTGCTATAACTCGAGTTCTAATTAGTGCAAAAATATGTGAAAAATAGCGTTTTAATTTATATGTAGTTCTTTGTAGTCGTACAGGGTTTGTTTCTTACCTGAAATACACGCTTATGCTTTCTTTATCTATACCTATGAATAAATTATTTTGTATTATTATTATTATAGCAGAATGAAATGATATATAATGTTTCTAGAAAAAGGTAAAGTACCCCCTAAAATTCCGAACGATTGCTATAACTCGAGTTCGAATTAGTGCAAAAATATGTGAAAAATAGCGTTTTAATTTATATGTAGTTCTTTGTAGTCGTACAGGGTTTGTTTCTTACCTGAAATACACGCTTATGCTTTCTTTATCTATACCTATGAATAAATTATTTTGTATTATTATTATTATAGCAGAATGAAATGATATATAATGTTTCTAGAAAAAGGTAAAGTACCCCCTAAAATTCCGAACGATTGCTATAACTCGAGTTCGAATTAGTGCAAAAATATGTGAAAAATACCGTTTTAATTTATATGTAGTTCTTTGTAGTCGTACAGGGTTTGTTTCTTACCTGAAATACACGCTTATGCTTTCTTTATCTATACCTATGAATAAATTATTTTGTATTATTATTATTATAGCAGAATGAAATGATATATAATGTTTCTAGAAAAAGGTGAAGTACCCCCTAAAATTCCGAACGATTGCTATAACTCGAGTTCGAATTAGTGCAAAAATATGTGAAAAATACAGTTTTAGTTTTATATGAAGTTTTTTGTACTCGTATATATTTTATTTTATCATAAGGGGTCACCTACATATTAAAAATTGCCCCAACTTTGATTTTTTTTTTCAAATAATAAAAGTACCAACTTTTGACACCATATTTGAGTTTTTGAATCAAAGCAGCCCATATATATTACATATATATAGTATATAGATGGTGTAATTTTTCTTAAATCTTCATACATTATTATTCATAAATGAAATATCTAATATTTATTATAGATTCATGTAACAAGAGTATAAAGAAACTAATCGAATGAATTATTTCCTTTTGTATGTGCAACAAAAGATTAACTGCAAATTTAATATTATTATGCAATAAAATTGAATCGGATAACATTAACTCTTAAAAAAAAGTGTAACATTCTCTCAAATAAAAGAAATTATGATACATAAATACACAGAAATATTTCCGAAATACACAGAAACATTTCCAATATACACATCAACATTTCCGAAATATGCAGAAACAATTCCAAAATATGCAGAAAAATTTCCGAGATATACGGAAACGTTACTAAATCCTTTTCCGAAACATGCGGAAATGTTACTAAATATTTATAAACAAATTAGGCAAATTAAACTTATAAATTAAGGTTAAATTTAAAGTACAAAGATAATTGCTGGACTACTCGGTTGCATACCTTTAAATTACTTGAAGTTCTCTTCTAGACTATTATTGTAATCCAAACTAATCTCTATTTTGGATAAATTATATTTAACGATAATAAATTCCGTTCACAAACCCCTTTGATTTATTTTCCATTTCCCGTGTCGTTAGTGAATATAACCCAGGCAATTCCCTGTAGTCCAAACTTTAGAAGTAAACAACAAGATTTACTCAATTAAAACTCTTAAATAAGTTTAAATATATTTAATAAAGTAATAGATGAAATTACAAATATCATTTTACTTAAATACAATTTATTATATTTTAGAATTACACAACTCAGTTTGAATTTAAATGTGTATCAATTTTAAACACTTCGTTACAAAGATGCCTTTAATTATTAGCTCAAAGATTATGGTAAAGATTTGCTTACCCCATATTACTGTACTAGGACGCTCCATACTGAAAGGGTCAAATCCTTTGGCAAGCACTCGCACAATTTGGTGTCTTGGCTTTCCGCACTCACTCAATATATAATTTTCTTGCCTCTCCAAAATTGTCGTTACACCACCATGGCTAAAATTATCTATCCATCTCTATCGAACTTTTTTCGCACCGTATTTTTTTTGCCTTACTACTTAATATTCGTAACCCCCATTTTCATTCAAAATTCTTTCTTAGCCAACGCGAGGACACCGATTCTCCTTCCCTTCATATCATAAACTTTTCTGACTGGATACCCAGTTTCCTATTATCTTCCTACCAATTTCGTTGGATGTCCAACCCTTCTATACAAATTACGTTTATTTCTCTCCCCTCTCAAGGGGGTCTTATTTTTCTCCCTTCTCAAGGAGTCTTACTTTTCCCCCTCTAACATATTATGATCCAACCCTTCTATAGAAATTACCTCGACTTCACCTTCAAAGGATCTTACCGCTTGATCCCACCTGTACCTTGTTGCTGTACACATTCTTACACCACCTTTGTAAACCTTACATTCATATTTGTGAATAAAGCCGCTTTTATGAAACCCTGGACTCTCTATGCCTTTCTAAACCTATTTCTTACCCTTGTCCAGTAACTATACGTTTTATTCCCTTCAGGTGCGAACCATCTCTGAATGTATTCATATCTTAAAGTTTACGACTTTGTTTTCGTATTTTCTGTTGTAAATCTCACCCCAAAATTCCTATATTTTGAATAACAAAATTCTTGCCTCTCCCGTATCCTAACTTTGCATACAGAATCTTTTTAAAAGAAAATTCATTCTTTGATCTTTTCCCTTACCGCTTTAGTTTAGAAGAAAATTCCCTTGATATATTTTTTCTCTTTTCACCTAAGTTAAATTGCATCTCCAGTTACCTGACACAAAGATAGAACTAAAAATTAAAAAAAAAAAAAAATCCATTAATTCCTTAAGCTAGAAAATAAAAGTGGTATCTACCACCGTCTTGCCCAACCCTTAAAAAAAGCACTTTTTCAAAAACCATTTTTTTTTTTTTTTAACAAAGTAACAGACATTTTATTTATTTATTATTATTATTACTATTATGGTAATTTTTGATAAAAAGGAATTAAGAAAAAGAAAAGATAAATTAAAGAAATTAACGTACAAAGAATAAGTTTAAAAATTTTAAGTTTATGTTTAAGAGAGAAAAACAACTCACGTTTCATCACCAATAGTCAAAACATATACACATGTGGTGTTTTCTATTACAGAGATCAGAGACATCATAATCTGGTAACTCACAAGGAAGGTCTCCTTAAAGCGCATACTCAAAAAATTTTGAAAAAAATGCTAATGAAGCTACTCATGTATGTAATAAAGGAACAGTGAAATTTAGCTGCAGAATCCCAGTAGAAAATCTGCAAAAAAATAAAATACTTTCGAGTATTTGGCGCAAAAAGACGCGATTTGGCTAGCAACATTTTTTCCTCGCCAAATGCAAACGATTTTAATGTATTTTAAAATTGTTTGTAAAATGATTAATCGAATGCATAATACTTAATGAATTTAAACTTAAACGATGATTTTTTTTTTTTTTTTTTTTTTTTTTAAATATATACAAGCTGCTTGATGTTACAGTTATTTAATTTTACCACTGAAAAAATATGATCTATGTTTTGGAAGCTGCAAATATCTATTTTATGTTATAGCGAAGCTGACATTTAAGTTATGTGTATCATTGAATTATTAAATCTGTTTTTTAAGTTTCAAATGTGTATTTTCACTTTTAGTTGACAATCGAAATTTAAAAAATATATGAATCTGAAAGGCATATAAGTAAACGAAGAGTTTGAAGAAATTCTTGTTATGAGACCTATGATATTTTTTTTTAATTTGAAAGCGTAAAATTGTCATTAGCTTAAACAAATTATACGAATGGGTTAATTCTAGGGCTCATTATACCATAAACTCTTGTTCAGAATCGTTTGGATTTTGCGTCCAACATTTCCAACTGTCTGTACGTTTGCAGTAATATTAATTTAAAATATTCTTTAAATCAGATTAAAAAAATCACTCACTTTTTTTTCTCTATTTATTACCGATTAAATGAAATTTTGCTATTGTTTTATCCACCATTCCAAGATTTTTTCTAATTTAAACGGCTTCACCGTTTATACAAGTAACTTTTAAATGTATTTTAAAAGGAAAAGGAAGATGGCAAACGGATTCATTATACATTTCTATATTGAAGAAGTCGTTGTTTCCATAGCAACAACAATTTTTTTCTTGAATTTACAATGTTCAGAATCGGGCTTATTTTTCAGCTTGAAACAATTTTAATCATTTTAAATTTTGTTTTAAATCGTAAAATACAATCGTTAAATTTCATTATATATACATATAAATGTGTACACAAAATTGTAGTTAAAAAAATTTATTTATTATGTAAGTTAAATTTACATAAACAAGTTCAGCATGAAAAAGTTTTTCCTTAAAGAGTATTTGTCATAAAAGCGTATTTTTTGAAATTTCATTCCGTCGCCAACCTGTGATAAATCGCCAAATAAACGAAAATTTCATAATTTTTTACGGACGTTATATCGAGGTTCCGCAGAAAATTTTTTAATAGACGTATATATCCTCATGATAAGAACATTCTGTAATTTTTTCAAATTTTTCTGAGTATGTGCTAATGGAGAACCTTCCTTGTCAGCAATAATCTCATTGTGAATTTTATAAACGCTACAGGTGTTAGTACTTCAGAATATTAGGGCTCCGGTACTTTTTTTGTTAGAAATTTAGCCTGTTGTCAATATATAAATATCTCTGTTTTATATATAAAAAATAAAACCTTAATTTTTCATTTATTAATAATCTATGTTTTATGATGCTGCAATAAACTTTATTATATTTTTTCCTTAGTTTAATGTATTGATTCTTGATGGATTGTCTGTTTAAGTTTTTATTTAATAGTTCGTTCCAAGTTTTCTATTCTTTGAAATTAATCAGAAGGATATCTTAATTGTTGATGAGTTATTTATTATAATAAATAAATAAGTAAACACGTATATAGAAACTGTATTTAAAAACTGTATAGCTTAACACTAAAACTCTTAATCAGTTTCAGTTAGAATAGTTATTGGATTTAATATTTAAATTAAATCCTCAGTATCCAAATAAAATAATTGTTAAGAAACGAAACAAATTTTAGTAACAAATGAAATTAGGTGTTAAATTTTACATTAAATGTTTCTAGTGTAAAAAAAAAAAAATATTTGCTAATTATAAACTAGTAATGGATACATAAATATACGTATTAATATTGAGTAAAAGTAATTTTTTAATGGAAGAAAGAAAAGTCGGATTTAAAAATAATATTTTATATCAGTAGTGTTAGGTAAGTTGACTCATAACAAACTAAAAAGGATAATTAATTTTTGGAAAGTGTCTGTTGTCATCATTTTGACATTTAACACTCTAAACTTTGGGGATTTATATAAAAAATATTTATATTGATCTATGAATGGTAATTTAGTTTCAATTTTACATTGATTTAGAAGTTAGTAAATTATATGGCGAAGGCACCTGAACTTACCTTCAGGAGAGATTTTACTGGGTTGTTATTTTTAATTAAAGGGCTTAATGAACACAACGCCAAATTCATACTTATTTGATTTGGCTATGGTGTCTTACACCCACGCACCGATTTTTTTTTTAATCCGTTAAAAAGGAAAAAAGTCGCCAAATTTTGAGGCTATTTTCCTTTAATGGTAACCTGGCTATTGTATTAAGTTATTTGTTTGGCGCGGGTTTGGAAATTGCGCCAATGAAAAAGTCGCCAAACATCTGTGCGTGAGTGTAACACATCTGTTCCTTTGATTTATTTTTAAAGATGGTTTGGTTTATTTTCGGTAAGTCTTTTAAAAGATTTAATGCTTTATCTACCCTATCTACCCTATATATATCAAATCCTAATGAAACGAATTTGTGAAACGATTTTATGAAACGATTTTATGAAACGATTTTATGAAACGACTGATTAAACGACTGATTGTGTTTCAGGGCTATTTTTAATAAAATATTAAACGCGTGATGGTGAAATTAATACCAATTGTCCATAAAAATCCGCGGATGTCAAAACTGGTAATAGAATTTCGAAATTGGAATTAGTTTTCGAGATATTATTTTTTTTCTAATTTTAATGACATTTCTGTAATGATGGCAACTAATTACTCAGTTTTTTTGTGACAAAAAAGGGGAAAAATTGAAAAGATCCCGATAGGGATTATTGATTTCTTTTAATTCGTCATTTTCAAATTTAAATTGAATTTATCTTTTATTTCAATCGATAATGAAGACAAGATTGTGATTAAATTATGTTTTTCAGGAAAATTTGGAAAAAAAATCACATTTCTATCATCAGGATTCAATCGTCTGACAGAATTTAATTTAATTTATAAACTGAAAATATTTTGAAAAAATTTCGTCCAAATGACGTCATTTATGTAAACGCAAAAGAAAGGGGGGGAAAGGAATTAATAGTAATTATTATTTATTGATATCATTTTGGTAATTTTTTGAAAAATTTAATTAAAAAAAATTATAAAATCACCAATTCGGATATTTGAAACGAATATATAAAATAATAATTGCCCAACTGCACGGAAGGAGAATAAAATATCCTGCTTGGTTTTCTTTCCAATTTTAATGAGAATATGACATCAATTATGGTAAAATGACATTTACTCCTTTCTCTCTCTGATTGGCAGCAAGGAAAAAAATGCTCCCTATATATTAGAGAAATGCTATTAAAGTTTAAAACAAATGAATATTTCAGTAGCATTACTTTTTTAATAATGAATTATATGTTTACACATAAATAACAAAGAGAAGAAAAAACTACAAATAATTAAATTACTATACTCGAAACACACTTAAGGTGTAAATTACGGTATATATTAAAATGATTTTCGTTTCTTTTCCAATATATGGGCCTTCGCGAGATACAGAAAGTGACCTTGGCGATGAATTGAAATTCGGCAACATGCTTTCTAACAATCTGTTCGCTTTTTGATATACACAAGCAATTATTTCGATATTTATACAATTTATTTAATATAAAGCAGCCTTTTATCTATTTTTATGTACAAAAAGAGGTAAATTGAAAGTGATAAATAAATTGTATATATACATATAAATACATGTATAAACAAGCATAAAAGTTCGGTGATTTTCCAGTATATGGGGCCTTGACGAAACAAAGAAAGTAGCCTTGGCGGAAAAGGAAAATTGGCAACATACTTTCTGTCAACCTATTCACTTTGTCATTTCGTATACAGAAGCATTTTTTCAATATTTATACAATTTGTTTAGAGTAAAATGTCATTTATGCTATTTTATATATAATCAGAAGTAATTTGTATAGAAAAAACAATAATAATATACGTATAATTAAAATACGCATATAAATAAAAAAATCGTCGAATTTGTTTCCATGGCTGTTTATGTCATTTGGCACCAAATCTCCCTTTCTGATGCCCGAATTGCGCCAAGCTTTTTAAAAAAGCGTCAAGACTCCTATAATAGAAAAGCACCAAAAGTTCATTGGGTTTGTTTTCATAACTTTTTGCAACAAATCTATGTATATATACGAATCTATCCCTTTTTGAAGCTCGAATTACGCCAAACCTAAAAGCAAAGGATCCTATACTGGAAAAGTAACCGATTTTCTTATGGACAATATTCAAGTGACATAACATGGTGTAAAATTATCGCGGATAGTAAATTTATTTAAATATCTCATCAATTGATGCCGAATAAATGCAGGCAAGCATGTAATAAATATTTAATTAATTTTGTATGATAAATAATTATTAGAAAATTCGTATATTCATATTAATTAAAATAAATAATGTACATATTTAAAATAACATAAAATATGCATGATGGTTTACTAAAATAGAGAGAAAATTAAAGCCCGTTACTGAAAATGTCTATAACATAGTATTTTTCAATACCGTGGTTCTTAATGTTATTCACAAGCAGATGGAATTTTTCTCATCCTTAAACACAAAGGAAGAATAGAATACAGATCGTTGTTATAAAAGTCCGAGAGGTAGCCACAATTTAAACCTAACCATTTTATACAAGCTGGTTTTCAAGGTGTAATTGATTTTACTTATCAATCCCGAAAACAGTCGTCAGTTGTCGCAACAGCTGTGTATGAGGCCATGATAATAAAAAAATGCCCCATTAAAACGTTAAAAGCATGGCAACCCAATTACAGATTTACCAATATTTTTAAAACAAAGCACGCTGTCATGTTTTTAGAGGCCTCGAAGTCTGAGCGGGGGTTGGAGAGCGTAGCTCGCAGGGGGTAGGCCCCCTAGTTTTTACTATATTTTCTTAGATTTAAATGCTGGAATTTCTTCAAATTACAATAATTTAAAAACTTAGTACCAAAAATGTTAATTAATCATGATTTTATAGTTACTAGAGGCTACGCGAAGGTGTACAATGGGGCGACTACAATGAAGGGTAGCGATAAGTAGGTAACTTTAAAAAAATTATATATTGAATAAAAGCGGGGAGTGAGACAAAATTGTAATACTTACAAATTTTAAACTTTAAATAAATCTTGTAAAAATGTGATAAATATTTTTTCTGTTTATGTACATATTGAAACTAATAAATTTATTTTAATATAGCAGAACCACCCGGCTTCGCCCGAGTTAACCTTTTCGTTCTGGATAACATAAGTAAAAATGTAATATCCTAAAAATATGCCGATCACAATACCGCATTCGCGTTCGAAAACAGTAAAAAGGACAATCAGAAAAAAACGTATGTCATTTTCACGCAATCATACTAAATTCCCCCAGCTTTATAAATGATTTTTTAATTCCTTTTTAAAATGTCTTGAGCAAAATATCTAATCAAAAATCAGAAATAGTTGCTTTATTCGTCGAATCTTCCATAATCGGATTCATATCTGATGTTTATCCAGATTGGTGAATTCCTAAAATCGCTGAAATACATGTTAAACTATTTTTTAGTAGATTTGTTATCCTGAATTGCATTCCCCTTCCTAAAACTGCTTCTGAGATATCGCGAAATGACCTAAAGCATTCGACTCCGGAAAATTTCTAAATAATAAATTTCCCTCTTAAGTAAATTTCTAAAATCGCTGAAATAGGTGTTTAACCATTTTTAGTAGGTATGTTATCCTGAATTTTATGCTCCTACCTATAACTTCCGTTGAGATATGGCAAAATGACCTAAAACGTTCTACTCCCCTCCATTTAACCCCCTTAGGGGGTGAATTTATAAAATCGCTGAAATACGTGTTTAACCATTTTTTAGTTGATTTGTTATCCTGAATTTCATGTTCCTACCTAAAACTGTTGCTGAGATATCGCAAAATAACCTAAAACGTTCGACCCCCCCCCCCCACTCCAAATTTAACCCCGTAGGGAGTGAATTTCTAAAATAGCTGAAATACGTGTTTAACCATTTTTTTTGTAGATTTGTTATCCTGAATTTCATGCTCCTACCTAAAACTGCTGCTGAGATATCGCGAAATGACCTAAAACGTTCGACCCCTGCATTTATTCCCCTTAGGATATGAATTTCTAAAATCGATGCAATACGTGTTTAACCATTTTTTTAGTAGATTTGTTATCCTGAATTTCATGCTCCTACCTAAAACTGCTGCTGAGATATCACAAAATGACCTAAAACGTTCGACCCCTCCCCATTTCACCTCTTAGAGGGGAACTCCTAAAATCACTGGAATACGTGTTTAACCATTTTTTAGTTGATTTATTATCCTGAATTTCACGCTCCTACCTAAAACTGCTGGTGAGATATCGCGAAATGACCTAAAACGTTCGATCCCTGCATTTATTCCCCTTAGGATATGAATTTCTAAAATCGATGCAATACGTGTTTAACCATGTTTTAGTAGATTTGTTATCCTGAATTTCATGCTCTTACCTAAAACTGCTGCTGATATATCGCGAAATGACCTAAAACGTTCGACCTCTCCCCATTTCACCTCTTAGAGGGGAACTCCTAAAATCACTGAAATATGTGTTTAACCATTTTTTAGTTGATTTGTTATCCTGAATTTCACGCTCCTACCTAAAACTGCTGCTGATATATGGTGAAATGACCAAAAACGTTCGGACCCCCCCCCCCCTCCCATTTAACGCTCTTAGGTGGTGAATTTCTAAAATCGCTGAAATATGTGTTTAACCATTTTTTAGTAGATTTATTTTCCTGAATTTCGCCCCCCTACTTAAAACGGCTGCTGAGATATGGCGAAATGACCTAAAACGTTCGACCACCCCTATAACCCCCTCTCAGGGGGAATTTTCAAAAATCCTTTCTCACTGCTTGCCTAGGTCATAACAGCAATCTACTGTCCAAATTTCGTGATCCCAACTTTAGTCGTTTCAGATGGGCGTTGATGAGTCAGTCAAACATTCGTCAGTCAGGCGTTCTCTTTTTATATAATAGTATACATTTAAAATTACAAGATTGCCATTGCCAGTGTGTTACAGAAGTATACTCCATTCATTTAAATTAAATTTAAGAATGTAATTTAAGAAGTAGTTTGCTGGGTAAAATTGAAAAACATGACACCTCCCCTCCTCCCATTTGCTACGATTTCGTTAAATATCTTAGCTATTCCTAGTTATTTACCTACTGCTAATATCGCAAAATACATATAACTTCTAAGCATGTTTAATCGCATATGAAGAAAAAAATATAAAGCATATTCATAATCATGAAAATAAACCTTTTTTTTTTCTTTTGTTTAAATTTATGAATGAAATCTACACCCTATAATCTTTTTAAGAGATCCCCAACATCGTTTACGTGAGTTGAATGATCTTTCGAGAAAGAGTAGTTAAGAAGACAAATTGTCAATTAGAGAAGTGACCTACATCGAATAATGAGCGTTTTGTCTTCCCTGTCCTCTGCTAACTTCACTGACAAAGTCGAGCTAACTGTCTTT
The DNA here is from genome assembly GCA_963931845.1 of Maratus michaelseni. NCBI lineage: Eukaryota > Metazoa > Arthropoda > Arachnida > Araneae > Salticidae > Maratus > Maratus michaelseni. The sequence continues at coordinate 386,560,510 of OZ007587.1, read as the reverse complement.
TCTTTCTTTTTTCTGCGACTAAATTTACAAAGGTAATGAGCTTTCTGAAAACTCATTTTTGTTTTTATTTATTTATTGTTTTCCTTTATTTGAGAATAATTTTCAATTTTAGGACAACGAAAGATTTCTTTCTTTTATTATTATTATAATTATTATTATTGATAACAAAAAATATTTATCATATACAGGGTGACGTTTAATTAACCTACAACTTTAAACTGAAATAACTTCTCAGAGCCTCACTAGATGACGGCACGAATGCGTGCAGTGAGAGAGGGCCTAAAAGGAATTTGTTTAGTGTCAGTTTAAAGTAATTTTGAAAATGTCTCCCAAAGCGTCACATTCAATTGAAGATCGTATTTTTATTGTTAAAAATTGGTATTTATATGATGAAAATGCAACACTATCTCTACGGAAGTGGTCTTCAACATTCAGAAACCAACCTAAGCCTTTTAGAGCATTGGTAAGAGATCTGATAAGAAAATTGGCCACCTTATTCACCAGATATGAATCCATATGATTTCTATCTTTGAAGTCATATGAAAAATTTGTTTTACAAGAAGAAACCGACAGACCTTATTAGCCTCAAAAGTTCCATAACTGACTCATTTTCAAGCATTAAAAAAGAAACGCTCGATTTTGTTACTGACAACTTTATAACTAAGTTGTGCTATTGTATCAGTCTCTGAAGGTTCTCACTTTGTAAACCTTATCCATTAAATTCCTTTTCCACGTTCTTTTCAATAAATAAATGTTTTTAACGTTACCTGCAACGACTCAAGAATTACACAAGCCTGCGATAAGAAAATTGCCGGTATAGTAAGTGATATTTTTTATAGTTATTTGGATGCTGATTACTAGAAAAATAATGAAAAAATTCCATCACGTACAGTTTCATCACAAATCACAATCTATTATTTTATAAATTTAGTATATTTCGGACCAAAAAATTATTTTTTATATGAGTTTGTCAAATAAATTTATGGACTTAAAATAGTAAATTGGTGCATTAAACTAATAAAAAAGAACGAAGAAACTATTTCAATACAGAATATTTCTCTTAATCGGTAAACTGCTTATTAAATACAATATTCAAGACAGAGGAAACCAGTTGAAATAGGATCTTTTCTGCTTGCAGGTGTCTTAACGCCACCCCTTCTTCGCACCCCTTTTCACTGACCTTATCTCTACTCCCAGGGTTCGCAGCGTCCTATATTTTTTATATATTTGATACCACTATTTTGAAACTATAAATATCATGGTAGATTTCTTTAAAATTTGCAGTGGAAGGATATTGTGAATATTTAATTTTGAAAATAGTGGTGGGGATTATTAAAAAATATATAGGACGCTGTGACCCCTGCTACTCCTGAATCAGTGTCTTTCTTTACTATGTGCTGTACACATGTGTTTTTATTCCGAGATGTGAGTTAAAAGTTATAGTAGTAATTTTAACTTCTAGTTTTTGCTGCATTAGAGAACATGGCTTCCAGAGGATGTGCTAATTCACCGAATTGTTTCTGCTATATTTGTGGTAACTATACAGTGAAAAAAACAACAAAGAACCATTTCAGATTTTGTAAAAAAAAAAAGTGCATTTCGCTTACTTTGGCATGAAATTGGGTGATCAAGACAAGCCTTGGGCTTCACACAAAGTTTGTCGTATTTGTGTAGAAGAATTAAGGCAATGGTTTCAAGGTAAAAAGCAATCTTTTCGGTTTGGTATACCAATGGTTTGGAGAGAACCTAAAAATCATAGTGATGATTGCTATTTTTGTATTTGTAATATGAAAGGTTTCAATTTAAAAAGCAAAAAGGAAATATATTAACCTGACATTCCGTCTGCCATACACCCTGTTTCTCATGGACCTGGTATTCCGGTTCCTTCCCCTCCAGAAACTTTAGGAAAATATTTTGATTATCCAGATACTGTACTCGAATGTGAAAGTGATGATGATGTTGATGAGGTATATGACTCTATTAGCGATGAACCTAAACTTTTCTCGCAGTCTGAGTTAAATGATTTAGCCAGGGATTAAAATCTTCCTAAGGATTCGGCAGAAGTTTTAGGTTCCAGATTAAAAGAAAAAAATTTGCTACCTCCTGGTTCGTCATTTTCTTGGTTTCGGAACCAAGAAAAAGATTTCATTCTGTTTTTTTCTAAAGAAGGGGAACTTGTTTATTGTAACAATATTCTGGGCCTCATAGCAAGTTTCAAAGTCCAGATTCAGATTCAGATTCAACCAAGCAGGGTGGCCTACCATACGGCTTAAGCTCTACAAGCCCTGCTTGGCAAGTTTATTTAAAAAAAAAAAAAAAAAAAAAAATACAGATGAGGCCAATAGGCCATTAGGCTTTTACATAGTATTGATTTGAGCAATGAAGAAGAGCTATATATATATATATAATACAATTTGACATAACATTTGAGTAAGGTATTTACAATAACTCCAAGAGTTTAAATTTTTATATTTGTGGACTTGAGTAATATGGGTTTATGCAATATTTGCGATATTAAAGTCTAGTTGCGATGCTGATGGAGATGGAGAGAGTCTATTTACAGGCGTGTATAATGATGAGTCTCTTTTACTGTTGCTGACGGTGGATGACGGTGTGGTGGGACTGTTAGGTGAAGGGGTTGTGGATGATTATTACTTGTTCTCTGGTGTTTATTTGAAGTTGTTGCTGGTGGTGGAATGAGTTTTTGATGAGGGAATGGAATTATTTACACTACTGTGTTTCCGCTATTTTTGTGGTCAATGATGAGGGTTATTCTTCTTCCTCATCGTCTGAGTGCAGGACATTTCCTAGAAGGTGTGCTGGAGGCATTTGAAAGAGTTGCTGATTGTGTTCTAGGAGATGGACACAGTCTATTATTTTTTGCTGTAGATTTGGTGTATGGAGGACGTGGTGGAACCAAACTGAGGTCCTCAGTAATGCCGGTTTCCTTATGTGATATGCTGATGTTAGCGGGCAGTTGAGTGTGTAGTGGGTGGCATCTCCTCTTTTTCCACATGTGCAGAATGGAGATGGGGCTTTATTGAAGAGAGAGAGATATGATGGGAACGGGCCGTGGTTGGTTATGTACAGGTAGATGTTTCGGTGTGGGACCAGGAAGTCCTCGGTGACTTTTGGACAGAGGCTGTAGGCTTTTCGTCCCCTGTGCTCCGCTGTCCATTGGTCTTGCCATTTAGATGTGTATTTGTGTTTTAGTTGTCCTCTGAGGTAGGATGGAGGTGCTGGGTGGAAGATGTGTTTTATTGATGTGTCCGGTTGTGTGGCTTCCTTGGCGAGTCTGTCAGCGTGTTCGTTGCCCGCAATTCCTGAGTGGCTTTTACCCAGTTGAAGAGGATCTTTTTTGTTGTGTTTTGCAGTTTCTTTATTATTTGACCTATTAGATAATTTTCTGTATTCATGTCTGTAAGTGCCACTAAGCTGGAAAGGCTGTCTGAATTTATTGTTGCTTTGTCGTGTGTGGATGTTTGCAGCCAGGAAATTGCGTCGGAAATTGCGAGCAGCTCCGCTTGGTAAACGGAGTTTGAGGTGTCCAGGTGTATTTGATGTTCTGTTATTGTGTCTTCTTTGTTGTAGATGCAGAAAGCGTATCCTACACCAGCGTCAGTCTTCGATCCATCCGTGTATACTTGCAAATTTGGCTGCTCCTCTGCATTCTCTGCCCATTCAAAATATGTTTTGTATGGTATAATTTCTGTTGGTATAAATTTCGGTTGATACATATCTGGTTGTATTCCAACCATGGGGATGCCTAGCCTAAGGATTGCTCCTTGGGCTGCTGTTTTCTCTGTTCTTAGAGAGAGTGGCATTGTTCCCGTGAGGACGCAGAGAGCTGAGGTTGCTGTCTTCTTGTATGCACGGGAGATCAAAATCAGACACTGTGCCTGAATTGCTGAGAGGAGTCGCAGCCCGTGGGATTTTTGTAGTTTGGGGAACCATGTTGCTGCAGCGTAAGTTATTTTCTATGAACCTGACGAATGGAGACTTTTTATCGATTCATCAAAAACAAGTTTGAAAGCAGTACTATTGCATAACGGAAATGACTATGCTTCTGTACCTGTTGGGAATTCAGTTCATTTGAAGGAATGCCATGAAAATCTTGATTTCATTCTAAATAAACTGTCGTATTCAGATCACAAATAGACAGTTTGCGGTGATCTGAAGGGGATTTCTATGTTGCTTGGTCAGCAGAACGGATACACAAAATTTCTCTGCTTTCTTTGTGAATGGGACAGTCGAGACAGAAAGCAACATTACATTAAGAAAGAATGGATAATCAAGAAGACATTAGATCTTGGAGTCAAAAATATTCAAAGGAAAAATCTTGTGGATCCAAAAAAAGTGTTACTTTCACCGCTTCATATAAAATTAGGTCTTATGAAACAATTTGTCGAGGCTTTACCAAAAGAAGGTGAATGTTTCAAATACCTTTGTGGGCAGTTCCCGGGTTTATCCGAAGTAAAACTGAAGGAAGGTGTGTTTGTAGAACCAGAGATCAGGAAAATGATGAAAGATGAAAATTTTGAGAATAAAATGAAAACAAACGGAAGAAAAGCCTGGAAAACTTTCAAACTAGTTATTACTAGTTTTCTTGGCAACAAAAAGGACCTAAACTACAAATCTATTGTAGAAGAGATGGTAACAAATTTCAAGATTTTATAGTGGAATATGAGCTTAAAAGTTCATTTTCTCGATTCACATCTTGACTATTTTCCAGAAAATTTAGGTGCAGTCTGTGAGGAACAAGGTGAAAGATTTCACCAGGATATAAACGAAATGGAGAGGCGATACCAAAGCAAATGGAATGTTAGCATGATAGCCGACTACTGCTGGATGCTACAAAGAGACAATCCTTGCAAAGTTCACAAGAGGAAAAGTGACAAAAAAACTTTTGATGGAAAGAAAAAACGTTATTATAAGGACTTGTAACCTTCTACATATAATAAACTATTACTTTTAACTCAGATATAAATGTAATTTATACGGATTTATAAATAAATGAAATGTCAAAATTTCGTGATTTCACCTCTTTTATTTAAATTATGCAATCATTTTGTGAAAAATCCTTACGTGATAGAAAAAAATGGATTTCATTTTCGTAATCAGCAATAAAAAAAAACATAAAAATTAGTTATCAAAATTAATGCAATTTTCAAAAAGTATTTTTTTGCAGGTCTGTGTTATTTCAGTTAAAAGTTGTAGACTAATTAAAAGTCACCCTGTATATTGTTCCTGTTGTCAATATCCTTTTTTCTATGTATTTATGAAACGTACAACAACGAATGAGGTATCATTCAAAAAGTTTTGAAGCCGCTTCTGACATAGTATACTCACATTTCTTTAAAACATGTTTTTTATTATTAAAAATTGCTGTTAGTTAAAAATTAATTCTGCATTGTTTTCATAAATGAAACGAAAGGTTTTTCCTCAAATAAATGTTGCCACAAAAATAAAATACTGCATTATAGGATGCTCAACATTGATTATTAAAAAAAAAAAAAAAAAAAAAAAAAAAATAGTACAAAAAAAGATTAAGTATGCTTTCTCCGCACGGGTTTATTTTATATCTATGGTTAAAAAGTAAAATTGAAATTGAAATGTTTAGAAGAAAAAAAATGCCATCGATCGATCAAAGCAGTGGTATTTCACGTGTAGAATTAATTGTATGCTTTGTTATATTAGATTAAAATGCATTCAATTTATATTTCTTATGCTTTTCAAGAAGCGGATGACGTCATCTTCTAATGCAGATAAAATACGATTGTTATTATTATTTTTTTTTTGTCGCGCGTGCCTTTTACTATCTTCAATCACTTTCTATTTTAACTTTGATAGAATAAATGAGACGATAGTCTGGCTTGACTAATGTTGTTTGCAGGTATATTTATCCTTCATTTTTCTTTACATGTTTAAACCTGCATCTTAAAAATATTAGTTATTGCTAAAAATTATTAGACTGCAGTGCGAAATCCTCGCACGGGTCCACTGGTAACATCTTATTTAAGACAAGGTTAGCTAAAAAAGTAAATATCATAACACATTTTCTTTTTTCCCCAGCAAAAGTTTTTTAACCGACGATGAAAAACTAAAATAAGGCGTTTGCTCAATTCACCCAAATGCATCAATTGAGACGATCATCATGTTTACCTATAAAACACAAGCTAAAAATTAAATTGAAAAATCAAAAAACCCAACTGCGTAAAAAACGAACTAATAAATTAATTATTTCTCATTAATGTGAAACTATTTTTTATATTACTTACCTATTTTTTTTTTATTTACTTGTATTGATGACTTTTAAGTTGCGTTTAATTGTTAGTTCCTATATCTATAAACATTGTTTTGATGAGGCCTATAGACGTCTATGAAGGTTAGAGTTACAGTTAAGTTAGAGATCCCACCTACACAACTTTCAGGTTGTGTAATATTTAAACGGTGCTTCTGACTGTAAAATAGTTTAGGAAACATCGTCTTCATTTTGAAAGACCTATCCAATGATATGCCACTCAATATGGTGCGTAATTCTTTTTTTTTTTTCTTTTTTTTGTCTCTACCGCCATTTTGTATTTTACAGCCGCCATTTTGAATTTATGAAAACACAACTTAACTTATAACTATCGGACGACTAAGACGAATCGATAGAGACATCATTCATAAAAATCCATCCAGCCGTTGGGATGTTTCGAGGATATAAAAAATCCACATACATACATACCCAGATACGCGTCAAACACATAAAGCTAGAGGATAGGGTTCTTGCTTCGGGTCGGATAACCCAATGTTATCCGAATCCGACCCGAACCGCAGGTCAAGTTGGGTTGACGCAATTTTTTTTCCGTTGAATGTCGGCGTCCGGTCGGGTAGACGCTATTTGTTTCGTTGAGTGTCGGGGTCGGGTCGGGTTGACGCTATCTTTTTTCGTTGAGTGTCGGGGTCGAGTCGGGTTGGCGCTATTTTTTTTCGTTGAGTGTCGGGGTGGGGTCGGGTTAACTTTAATTGTAACACGTTCGGGTCGGTTTTAGGTTGGGATTTGACTCTTTCGTGTCGAGACTCGATAAGTCTAGAATATTTTTCAGATGAAAAAAATTATATTTTTAAAATTATTAAGCATATACACTGCTCAAAACAATTAAAGGATATTTGAAGTTTTATATAAAATAAAGATATAAACGAAATTTTTTTTGCCGAAAATAGAAGAAGAGAATCACAAATGCAAATTTTTCTGGTTTTCAAACTGTGGAGTATGCAAATTTTGAGTTCGACGTCAAAAACGTCGCTTCAGCGGCAGCGAATGAAATTTGACTTTCAACTGGATAAAAGAGAATGAAGACAAGGATGATCGGCATTCAGTGATTGCTTTGTTTCGATGAGTACGATGTCTCAGCGAAGTCATTTGACAGATTCAGAAGCTTGGAGAATTGTTGGTAGGTTAGAAGGGGGCCAAACTCAAGCCGAAGTAGCGCAAGCCATTGGAGTATCACAAAGTGTCATTTCCAGGATCTGAAACCGTTTTTTGGAGAGTGGATGTGCAGGCCGAAGACCAGGGCAAGGTCGTAGACGGGCAACAACGCCCAATGAAGATCGGTATTTAGCGTTAACAGCTCGGAGACACCGAAACATGAACGCTACTCTTCTCCAACAACACCTTCGCTCGGCTACAGGCACCACGATTTCAACTCAGACTGTCCGAAACCGGCTCCATGCTCGCCGACCGATGGTATGTGTTAGATCAACATCAAGGCATCGTCGCGACCGCAGGGAGTGGGCAACCGAGCATGTCAACTGGAGGAGAAATGAATGGAGCAATATTCTGTTTTCTGACGAGTCCCGTTTTTCTGTGCATCCGGATAATAGGCGTATTTTAATCTGGAGGGACCGTGGTAGTAGGAATAATCCTGCGTTCGTGCACGAAAGTGTCAGATTTGGCGGTGGAGGAGTGTTGGCGTATGGTGGCATCTCCATTGACGGGCGCACTGACCTCTACATCATTCGAGATGGAGCTCTGACTGATCGCCGATATAGGGATGAGATCCTCAGACCTATTGTAGTCCCATACGCTGCAGCAATCGGAGATAACTTCATTTTAATGGACGATAACTGCAGGCCACATCGTGCAAACCTGGTGGAGGATTTCCTTTTCGAGGAAGGAATCGTTCGAATGGAATGGCCAGCGTGTTCTCCAGACATGAATCCAATCGAGCACGTTTGGGACGCTCTAGGAAGACGAGTTTCTGGCCGCCAACAACCCCCACAAACTCTCCAAGAACTGGAAAGAGCTCTTCTGGAAGAGTGGGGCAGAATACCCCAACTCGTCATTAATAGCCTCATTGAGTCCATGCCTCAAAGGTGTTCAACGTTGCTGGCCGCCCGTGGAAACCATACCCCCTACTGAAAATGATTTTCTTTGAAGAAAACACCTTTTCTTATTCTTTTTTTCTCATATGCACAAATTGTGTTTTTTTCCTTTTGTACACAAATGCGCAATAAAATGCATTTTTTCTGCCAAACATGTGTAATTTATTCTCATATAACCTACTATGTCTGTCGACCATGTATCAATCAGCTAAAAAATTTCCCAGATACAAAATCCACCTAAAAGTGCAATATCCTTTAATTGTTTTGAGCAGTGTATATATATATTATTTTTTCAACATAAAACATAAAACTTATATTATAGATATAATTGTAGACTATTTTTCAATAATTGTATTAAAAATAAGGATTACATTTCTTCCATTTTGGATTCTGGTCGGGCTCGAGTCAGGTTTTGTCTTGATGAAGTTCTTTTGTTGGATTCGGGTTGACTTAAAATAGAATTTTTGGGCCAGGTATAATCTGACCCGCGCAGGACTCTACTAAGAGGAAGGGAGGGCAATTACCCCTCCCCAATGAATTTGATTTTCCAGAATGCATCAGTCAAAACAGTTCAGACTCAAAAATGTATTTTCCGAAATTGCACAAGAGCTACGTGTCAGATTTGACTAAAACAAAAATATTCTCATTAAATATCTTTAGGTACAGAAATTTAGGCACATAACTTTAGCCACAGAAATTAATAATTACCAATAATATTTGTTAAAACTATTGCAAAATGAAGACACATTTATCATTAATGAGTAAATTAGTCAATTTAAAAAATGTATACCGCACTAAAACTATATTAATTACTTCTCAGATGGGAACAAGAAGATCAAAAGAAACTTCCCCCCTCCAGTCTCAAAGAAAACTATGCACACCCCCCTTCTCAAAAAAAAGAAAATTATCAAATGGCGGCACCGTCGACATGCTGTTAAAAATTTTTATGTACACTGCTCAAAATTATTATTGCATCAAGCAAAAATGAACATTGCTCAGTAGAGAAGAAACAACGTTCCGACCCCAGGAGGTGGAGTGTGGAGGAGGAGGGAGGAGGGCTCCTCCTCCTGAAGTGCCCTCCTCCTCCTCCTCCTCACAAAGTGCTCTCCTCCTCCCGAAGTGCCCTCCTCCTCCTCCTCCTCACGAAGTGCTCTCCTCCTCACGAAGTGCCCTCCTCCTCCCGAAGTGCCCTCCTCCACCACCTAAGATAAGGGGATTAATTAAGGATTAGTGTTAATTAATTTTAATTAGGAAACTTAGAAATTTTTTGAAGCAAAATTTTTTTTTCGCGGAGAATTTCCTACTAGAGTACGAGGTGTGTTTCAAGGGATTTATTTTAGTGAATTAGAAATTTAATTAATTTTAATTGCGAGACTTAGAAAATTTTCGAAGCAATTTTTTTTTTTTTTCAACGAGAGTATGCAGTTTGATTATGAGTGTATGCAGTAGAAGTGAATGATTAATTAATTAAAAATATTAATTAAAAATAGTAATTAATTAATTTTAATTGCAGAACTTAAAAATTTTCGCGAGATTTTTTCAACGAGAGTAGGGTATTCGATATACATGTTAGAGGAGAATTTTAAAAGTCAATAATGGTTTAATTAAAAAGGGTCATTCATTAATTTTAATTGAGGAACTTAGACATTTTTCGAAGCAAATATTTTTTCAACGAGATAGGCTATTTGTTATACATGTTAGAGTATATTACAGGTGAATTTTAAAAGTCAATAATGATTTAATTAAAAAGGGTCATTAATTAATTTTAATTGGAGAACTTAAGAAATTTTGGCAAGATTTTTTTTTTCCCTCAACGAGAGTACGCAGTTTGCATGTGCAGTAGAATGGTAGATGCTAGTAATTAAAAAGGGTCATTAATTAATTTTAATTGGCGGACTTCAACATTTTTGAGGCAAACAGGTGCGTTTTAATGAATTCGATATAGGTTGTAGTAAAAAATATAGGGTCCCGCATGAATGATACTGTACTTAACTGAATTGCTCCCCCCTCCCCCTCCCTTTTTTACCCAGAGGAGGCCCTTCGATAGACTAACAATACACACTTCCAAAAGTATAGAGTACTATAAAAAGAATTTTAGCGTATATGTAAATAAACAAGTATGTAAAATCAGGCATAGCAGCATAATTCATGAATCACTTTCCAACATTATCGAAATGTTATGTGAACAAAATATAATTTTACCATCTAGTGCATTAGTTAATTAAAATAGTGAACAGTTACAGATCCCCTTTTTAATAAAAAGGCCCAAGGCCCTTCACAAAAAATCCAAAGAATTCAAGAAAAAGCTTTACCCAACTGATAGCCAAAACATATAGGATTCTTAAATGGATTGAAGTATACAAATAGGTTCTACAGGAATACATTTATTTAGGTTAGCATGTAAAAATAGTTAAAAGTTATAGGGAAGCCTTCGAATGGAGTGATTATACGTTTTGGGGACCCTTCAAAAGAAACTGGAAACAGTTATAGATATTGAACCCTTCACAAAAAATTGGACAAATCCCCTTTTTAATAAAAAGGCCCCCTTCACAAAAATTCCAATGAATTCAAAATATGCATAAATACTAGAACCCTTCATACATTCAGTTCGTCGATCCCCCTTTTTTTTTTACCTTTCGAAGTGTGAACTCGCATTAGACTAAAGGGACCCTTCATAAAATAAATGAGATACGTGCCCTATTCAAATAAAAACCACCCTTCACAAAAACTGTAGGGGTTCCCTTTTGGAATAAAAAAGCATCCTTCACAAAAATTCCAATTATGCATAAGACCCCTTCATAAAATCAGATAATTTACACTTTCGCCTTTTTTTTTCAATTCAAGTTAGGCTAAAAGTACAGCTTGCGCGTCGATATGTTCAAAACACATAGTTATAGATATTAAGCACCCTTCCCAAAATAAATTCAATAGATTCATGTTATATTATGGCGACAGAAATACAAGGGATACTCACCTTCCATGAAAATGCAAGGTCCGCTGTTTGAATGAAAAGGCCTCCCTTCACAATATACCCTGTAAAAATATTATGATTCCACAGATATTTTAAGAAATAGAGTACTAATCTCAAATGAATACGAATTCATGCAATGTAAAAAATAGGTTTTCCACGAACACATTTTTAGTATAACGTTCAAAATATAGTTTTTAGAAAAAAGATTCATGTTTCACCAAATTTATCATACAAGTCTGTAAAATAGGGTAGATCATTTCATGAAAAATAATTGAATTTTCGAATGATTATGCTTTAAAATACATATTTATAACTGCAACTAAGATTTGAATGTTACCCCCTCCACATGCATATCGCTGAATCATAATGAGTCATATTATCAGATAAGCGAAGATCTTGCTTTGATTTCACCCCGTATGCGATTATGAGTCACTCCGCGATAAGAAATACCTGAGACTCGTAATTTCTGACACATTTTTTGTAGGTAAATGAACTATTTAAAACCGTCAATGTATACGAATTATTTCGTGTAGTTCTATATAGGTGCTACTCTTCATATATACATATGGTGATATATACTAAAATCTGTTAAGTTTTAAAAGGCTTCACTGTGTATTCATTGTAAAATAAGAAATATCCCTTAAGAATTTTGAGTATAAGAGACGGGTTTAAAGGAATTTGAATCTGTTTAAATGTACCTGTGTTTAAATGAATTTGATACAGCTTAGGGTAAAAAATATACAGGAGTTCCTATAAAATATAGGAATTAAATTTTAAATAATATAAAACTAAATTACATTAGTCTATGCTTTTTTTTGTATAGAAAAATTATACTAAATTGAGTTTTTAGTATTTTAACTTAAAAACTTCTTTTGAGGAATGAATAACTAACCTTTTGACTTTGTTTTTATAAAATATATATTGTACTATTTAGTTAGGGCATTATTTAAAAAATTTTTGTTTTTAATATTGAAAAAAAAAATGTATCTTACCTAAATATTTAAACCATAATGTACTGGAATTCATCCAAATTTGATCGACTGCATGCATGTCTTAAAAGAACTAAACGTGTTCGCTTATCTCTTAAAACCACGGGATATTATAACGTTATGGATAAAGCATAGGGTAGAATACAGAATGAATAGGTATTATAAAGCAGAATCATAAATTTTGCATACTTTACACTTGTAGTATGTGAAATGATTGCTACTATTGCCTATATGAGAAAATGAATCATCAACGAATCTTATTAGTGTATGTTATATTTAACCAACAGGCTTGAAATGCGTGAATTTTGACTAGAATTAATCATTGAATGTAAAAATGATTTATTTTTAGATCTAATATTTATATCGTTTAACATTTTAAAATATATACATAAATTAATCTTACCTTATTCACAAACTTGCAATCCCGTCTTCAATATATGACTACAGCATGAAAAAACATGCGTGCTACTTGTATAGCAACAGACCAGAAATGATTTCAGTACAAGTCCATTATCTTATCGTTAATCTATAGATTAGTAACATCACGTGACTGATTGCGATAACATTCTATATAAGATTTACTGATATGAATACATTTCAATTCATTTCTCCCAAAAGCAAGTGTATGAGTTGGTTGTGAGATCTAGGTAAGTATCCTTACTTTATATGTTTAAAGTTATAATATATGAATAGATATAATATTAATGTATTTTTTCAATATGTATGGTAGGCAAAAAGGAATAGGTAGGCAAAAAGAATAGGTATTATTGCATGTTTCCTCTAATTTATTTTTAAAAATACATACTAACAATTTATGCGATGAGTCACACAGCATGATGGGACGATATATGAAATTTATTTTTATATTATACAAGCTCCTATATACAATTCATATGCGTGAGCAAGATTATTTTTAGAATTTTTCACTCTTACCCTCTATAGGCTATACTTTTAAAATAGTAGTATTCGAATACTCGTAAAATGTAATTATAGCTTAGTAATTTTCTAGTCTTTTAACTATGCCGTTGAAGGAGTATTGTCATATTTAACTAACAGGCTCGAACATGCGTGAATTTTGACTAGAATTATTCACTGAATGTTAAAAAAAAAAAAAAAAAAAAAAATGATTTATATTTAGATCTAATATCGTTTAACATTTTAAAATCCTATTAAAAGTATATACATTAGTATGCTTGTGAAAGGCCTATTGTTAATACGAAACGTTGTGTGAAGTGTCCTGTTTTAGGGTTAAAAGTTTCGTGAAGGGGTCTGTTTGAAGGAGCCTGTTTCGAAATGACTTAAGAACGCACAATTTATTCCTAAACATTCAACTCGATTCGTTATATATGCTTTATTAAGTATTCAATAAAAAATAATAACTAAGAAATAAAATTAAAAATAGTAATTAAGAGATATCCTTAAGAATTCTTGCGATAGGAGATTGGTTTTAATTAAATAGGTTAATGAATCTAATTCGATACAAGTCTTGTTAAAACAGAGATTATAGTTAAAATACACATTAATTATACAGCATTACACTGTATTACACAATGCGCTACCTCACCTATATTATCACAGAAATACCTTCGATAAAATTTAGACTAACAATACGCACCTAAAAAATATATACAGAGTACCCAGAAAATGATAGGAATGAATGAAAAATTTTAACGTAAATTATAAAATAGGATCTACAATAAGTGACAATAAATAAATATGAAGGAAAAATCATGAGTCATGGTATACTTTATGAAACACTTTCCAATGCTATGTGACTATCGTTAAGAATTTGAAATAAGTGAATTAGATTTAATAATTCATACTGGAAATGTATTTTTTAAAAAAATTAATAGCTTCGTCTACTTTTAAATCATTCAAGACATATGATGAAGATTTAACCGCTGCAGAACGACTGAAAACTAGTATCTTAATGAATCGACCTATTTACGTCGGGTTCACAATTTTAGAATTATCTAAATTAGTTATGTATGATTTTCATTACAATTTTATAAAGAAAACATACAAAGATCATGCAGTTTTACTCTTTACGGATATAGATTCCTTAACTTATCATATTCAAACACATAATATTTATAAGGATATGGAGCACCATCATGATTTTTTCGACTTTTCTGAATACTCGAAATCCCATCGTCTAAACCGCACAAGTATCGAACCCACAAACATATAATCAGACTTGACATTTTATAACCAGGACGCTAACAACAGGGCTAAGTGAGCCCCCGCTTATTTTATAGTCACCACGCAGACTATTGGACTTAGTAAGCCCCAGGCTAATTTATATCCACCACGCTAACTATTGGCTTAGTGAGCCCCTGCTTATTTTATAGTCAACATGCTAACTATTGGGCTTAGTGAGCCCCAGGCTAACTTATACCCACCACGCTAACTGTGGGGCCTAGTGAACCTCCGCTTATTTTATAGCCACCATACTAACCACAGGGCTAAGTGAGCCCCCCGCTTATTTCATAGTCACCATGCTAAGTATTAGGCTGAGTGAGCCCCAGGCTATTTTATACCCACTATGCTAACTAATGGGCTGAGTGAGCCCCAGGCTATTTTCTACCCACCACGTTTACTGGGCTTAGTGTGCCCCCGCTTATTTTATAGCTACCACGATAACCACAGGGCTGAGTGAGCCCCCGCTTATTATATAGTCCACACGCTAACTACTGGGATGATTAAGCCCCAGGTATTTTATACCCATCATGCTAACTACTGGGCTGAGTGAGCCCCAGGTTATTTAGTAGCATGAATATGATTTCCAAGGTATATGTCCTAACATGATTTAGACCATTGCCTATGGTAAGATAAAGCTAGGAAGTAAATTGGTAAACTATGTACCTCGAAAACTCACTTGTATTTTATTAAATATCTGCAGAAATTAGCATAGTTTATTAAAATTATGTACATTCTTATTAGTTTATGAATCTACTAACTTATAATATCTATATGGTAACTTGGATTATTAGTATTCCCACTTAAAAATTTCTTTTGTAGATTTAATATGATAAACACTAACATGAGACTGACTAAACTTTTACCATTTTCATTTCAACTTAGTTTTAGGAAATTTATCTACATAGTTTTAAATTTTACTGTTTAGTAAGTCTATTATTTCAAAGTATTATTTTTTAGTTCTAATATTCAAAACATATTCATATCGTTTTACATAGCAGGTATCAAATTAATTTAAAGTCATATTAAAAAAAATATATATATATACAAATACTATTCTTACCTAACACGCCAGCTAGCTAAGCACCCAACCATCTCACACCAAGACTCTTAGAAAAGTGAATGCTTGTTCAGGGCCTTATCAGCTAATATAATCACTGATAAGACTTGATCACGTGACATGTGACGTCACTGTTTAAGTGATATCACGTGACCATGTGGTATCATTCAATACGTCACCAATGACGTCAGAGATCACGTGATCAAGTCTTATCAGTGATTATATTAGCTGATAAGGCCCTGAACAAGCATTCACTTTTCTAAGAGTCTTGGTGTGAGATGGTTGGGTGCTTAGCTAGCTGGCGTGTTAGGTAAGAATAGTATTTGTATATATATATATTTTTTTTAATATGACTTTAAATTAATTTGATACCTGCTATGTAAAACGATATGAATATGTTTTGAATATTAGAACTAAAAAATAATACTTTGAAATAATAGACTTACTAAACAGTAAAATTTAAAACTATGTAGATAAATTTCCTAAAACTAAGTTGAAATGAAAATGGTAAAAGTTTAGTCAGTCTCATGTTAGTGTTTATCATATTAAATCTACAAAAGAAATTTTTAAGTGGGAATACTAATAATCCAAGTTACCATATAGATATTATAAGTTAGTAGATTCATAAACTAATAAGAATGTACATAATTTTAATAAACTATGCTAATTTCTGCAGATATTTAATAAAATACAAGTGAGTTTTCGAGGTACATAGTTTACCAATTTACTTCCTAGCTTTATCTTACCATAGGCAATGGTCTAAATCATGTTAGGACATATACCTTGGAAATCATATTCATGCTACTAAATAACCTGGGGCTCACTCAGCCCAGTAGTTAGCATAGTGGGTATAAAATAGCCTGGGGCTCACTCAGCCTAATACTTAGCATGGTGACTATGAAATAAGCGGGGGGCTCACTTAGCCCTGTGGTTAGTATGGTGGCTATAAAATAAGCGGAGGTTCACTAGGCCCCACAGTTAGCGTGGTGGGTATAAGTTAGCCTGGGGCTCACTAAGCCCAATAGTTAGCATGTTGACTATAAAATAAGCAGGGGCTCACTAAGCCAATAGTTAGCGTGGTGGATATAAATTAGCCTGGGGCTTACTAAGTCCAATAGTCTGCGTGGTGACTATAAAATAAGCGGGGGCTCACTTAGCCCTGTTGTTAGCGTCCTGGTTATAAAATGTCAAGTCTGATTATATGTTTGTGGGTTCGATACTTGTGCGGTTTAGACGATGGGATTTCGAGTATTCAGAAAAGTCGAAAAAATCATGATGGTGCTCCATATCCTTATAAATATTATGTGTTTGAATATGATAAGTTAAGGAATCTATATCCGTAAAGAGTAAAACTGCATGATCTTTGTATGTTTTCTTTATAAAATTGTAATGAAAATCATACATAACTAATTTAGATAATTCTAAAATTGTGAACCCGACGTAAATAGGTCGATTCATTAAGATACTAGTTTTTAGTCGTTCTGCAGCGGTTAAATCTTCATCATATGTCTTGAATGATTTAAAAGTAGACGAAGCTATTAATTTTTTTTTTAAATACATTTCCAGTATGAATTATTAAATCTAATTCACTTATTTCAAATTTTTAACGATAGTCACATAGCATTGGAAAGTGTTTCATAAAGTATACCATGACTCATGATTTTTCCTTCATATTTATTTATTGTCACTTATTGTAGATCCTATTTTATAATTTACGTTAAAATTTTTCATTCATTCCTATCATTTTCTGGGTACTCTGTATATATTTTTTAGGTGCGTATTGTTAGTCTAAATTTTATCGAAGGTATTTCTGTGATAATATAGGTGAGGTAGCGCATTGTGTAATACAGTGTAATGCTGTATAATTAATGTGTATTTTAACTATAATCTCTGTTTTAACAAGACTTGTATCGAATTAGATTCATTAACCTATTTAATTAAAACCAATCTCCTATCGCAAGAATTCTTAAGGATATCTCTTAATTACTATTTTTAATTTTATTTCTTAGTTATTATTTTTTATTGAATACTTAATAAAGCATATATAACGAATCGAGTTGAATGTTTAGGAATAAATTGTGCGTTCTTAAGTCATTTCGAAACAGGCTCCTTCAAACAGACCCCTTCACGAAACTTTTAACCCTAAAACAGGACACTTCACACAACGTTTCGTATTAACAATAGGCCTTTCACAAGCATACTAATGTATATACTTTTAATAGGATTTTAATATGTTAAACGATATTAGATCTAAATATAAATCATTTTTTTTTTTTTTTTTAACATTCAGTGAATAATTCTAGTCAAAATTCACGCATGTTCGAGCCTGTTAGTTAAATATGACAATACTCCTTCAACGGCATAGTTAAAAGACTAGAAAATTACTAAGCTATAATTACATTTTACGAGTATTCGAATACTACTATTTTAAAAGTATAGCCTATAGAGGGTAAGAGTGAAAAATTCTAAAAATAATCTTGCTCACGCATATGAATTGTATATAGGAGCTTGTATAATATAAAAATAAATTTCATATATCGTCCCATCATGCTGTGTGACTCATCGCATAAATTGTTAGTATGTATTTTTAAAAATAAATTAGAGGAAACATGCAATAATACCTATTCTTTTTGCCTACCTATTCCTTTTTGCCTACCATACATATTGAAAAAATACATTAATATTATATCTATTCATATATTATAACTTTAAACATATAAAGTAAGGATACTTACCTAGATCTTACAACCAACTCATACACTTGCTTTTGGGAGAAATGAATTGAAATGTATTCATATCAGTAAATCTTATATAGAATGTTATCGCAATCAGTCACGTGATGTTACTAATCTATAGATTAACGATAAGATAATGGACTTGTACTGAAATCATTTCTGGTCTGTTGCTATACAAGTAGCACGCATGTTTTTTCATGCTGTAGTCATATATTGAAGACGGGATTGCAAGTTTGTGAATAAGGTAAGATTAATTTATGTATATATTTTAAAATGTTAAACGATATAAATATTAGATCTAAAAATAAATCATTTTTACATTCAATGATTAATTCTAGTCAAATATCACGCATTTCAAGCCTGTTGGTTAAATATAACATACACTAATAAGATTCGTTGATGATTCATTTTCTCATATAGGCAATAGTAGCAATCATTTCACATACTACAAGTGTAAAGTATGCAAAATTTATGATTCTGCTTTATAATACCTATTCATTCTGTATTCTACCCTATGCTTTATCCATAACGTTATAATATCCCGTGGTTTTAAGAGATAAGCGAACACGTTTAGTTCTTTTAAGACATGCATGCAGTCGATCAAATGTGGATGAATTCCAGTACATTATGGTTTAAATATTTAGGTAAGATACATTTTTTTTTTCAATATTAAAAACAAAAATTTTTTAAATAATGCCCTAACTAAATAGTACAATATATATTTTATAAAAACAAAGTCAAAAGGTTAGTTATTCATTCCTCAAAAGAAGTTTTTAAGTTAAAATACTAAAAACTCAATTTAGTATAATTTTTCTATACAAAAAAAAGCATAGACTAATGTAATTTAGTTTTATATTATTTAAAATTTAATTCCTATATTTTATAGGGACTCCTGTATATTTTTTACCCTAAGCTGTATCAAATTCATTTAAACACAGGTACATTTAAACAGATTCAAATTCCTTTAAACCCGTCTCTTATACTCAAAATTCTTAAGGGATATTTCTTATTTTACAATGAATACACAGTGAAGCCTTTTAAAACTTAACAGATTTTAGTATATATCACCATATGTATATATGAAGAGTAGCACCTATATAGAACTACACGAAATAATTCGTATACATTGACGGTTTTAAATAGTTCATTTACCTACAAAAAATGTGTCAGAAATTACGAGTCTCAGGTATTTCTTATCGCGGAGTGACTCATAATCGCATACGGGGTGAAATCAAAGCAAGATCTTCGCTTATCTGATAATATGACTCATTATGATTCAGCGATATGCATGTTGAGGGGGTAACATTCAAATCTTAGTTGCAGTTATAAATATGTATTTTAAAGCATAATCATTCGAAAATTCAATTATTTTTCATGAAATGATCTACCCTATTTTACAGACTTGTATGATAAATTTGGTGAAACATGAATCTTTTTTCTAAAAACTATATTTTGAACGTTATACTAAAAATGTGTTCGTGGAAAACCTATTTTTTACATTGCATGAATTCGTATTCATTTGAGATTAGTACTCTATTTCTTAAAATATTTGTGGAATCATAATATTTTTACAGGGTATATTGTGAAGGGAGGCCTTTTCATTCAAACAGCGGACCTTGCATTTTCATGGAAGGTGAGTATCCCTTGTATTTCTGTCGCCATAATATAACATGAATCTATTGAATTTATTTTGGGAAGGGTGCTTAATATCTATAACTATGTGTTTTGAACATATCGACGCGCAAGCTGTACTTTTAGCCTAACTTGAATTGAAAAAAAAAGGCGAAAGTGTAAATTATCTGATTTTATGAAGGGGTCTTATGCATAATTGGAATTTTTGTGAAGGATGCTTTTTTATTCCAAAAGGGAACCCCTACAGTTTTTGTGAAGGGTGGTTTTTATTTGAATAGGGCACGTATCTCATTTATTTTATGAAGGGTCCCTTTAGTCTAATGCGAGTTCACACTTCGAAAGGTAAAAAAAAAAGGGGGATCGACGAACTGAATGTATGAAGGGTTCTAGTATTTATGCATATTTTGAATTCATTGGAATTTTTGTGAAGGGGGCCTTTTTATTAAAAAGGGGATTTGTCCAATTTTTTGTGAAGGGTTCAATATCTATAACTGTTTCCAGTTTCTTTTGAAGGGTCCCCAAAACGTATAATCACTCCATTCGAAGGCTTCCCTATAACTTTTAACTATTTTTACATGCTAACCTAAATAAATGTATTCCTGTAGAACCTATTTGTATACTTCAATCCATTTAAGAATCCTATATGTTTTGGCTATCAGTTGGGTAAAGCTTTTTCTTGAATTCTTTGGATTTTTTGTGAAGGGCCTTGGGCCTTTTTATTAAAAAGGGGATCTGTAACTGTTCACTATTTTAATTAACTAATGCACTAGATGGTAAAATTATATTTTGTTCACATAACATTTCGATAATGTTGGAAAGTGATTCATGAATTATGCTGCTATGCCTGATTTTACATACTTGTTTATTTACATATACGCTAAAATTCTTTTTATAGTACTCTATACTTTTGGAAGTGTGTATTGTTAGTCTATCGAAGGGCCTCCTCTGGGTAAAAAAGGGAGGGGGAGGGGGGAGCAATTCAGTTAAGTACAGTATCATTCATGCGGGACCCTATATTTTTTACTACAACCTATATCGAATTCATTAAAACGCACCTGTTTGCCTCAAAAATGTTGAAGTCCGCCAATTAAAATTAATTAATGACCCTTTTTAATTACTAGCATCTACCATTCTACTGCACATGCAAACTGCGTACTCTCGTTGAGGGAAAAAAAAAATCTTGCCAAAATTTCTTAAGTTCTCCAATTAAAATTAATTAATGACCCTTTTTAATTAAATCATTATTGACTTTTAAAATTCACCTGTAATATACTCTAACATGTATAACAAATAGCCTATCTCGTTGAAAAAATATTTGCTTCGAAAAATGTCTAAGTTCCTCAATTAAAATTAATGAATGACCCTTTTTAATTAAACCATTATTGACTTTTAAAATTCTCCTCTAACATGTATATCGAATACCCTACTCTCGTTGAAAAAATCTCGCGAAAATTTTTAAGTTCTGCAATTAAAATTAATTAATTACTATTTTTAATTAATATTTTTAATTAATTAATCATTCACTTCTACTGCATACACTCATAATCAAACTGCATACTCTCGTTGAAAAAAAAAAAAAATTGCTTCGAAAATTTTCTAAGTCTCGCAATTAAAATTAATTAAATTTCTAATTCACTAAAATAAATCCCTTGAAACACACCTCGTACTCTAGTAGGAAATTCTCCGCGAAAAAAAAATTTTGCTTCAAAAAATTTCTAAGTTCCCTAATTAAAATTAATTAACACTAATCCTTAATTAATCCCCTTATCTTAGGTGGTGGAGGAGGGCACTTCGGGAGGAGGAGGGCACTTCGTGAGGAGGAGAGCACTTCGTGAGGAGGAGGAGGAGGAGGGCACTTCGGGAGGAGGAGAGCACTTTGTGAGGAGGAGGAGGAGGAGGGCACTTCAGGAGGAGGAGCCCTCCTCCCTCCTCCTCCACACTCCACCTCCTGGGGTCGGAACGTTGTTTCTTCTCTACTTTGCTCTTTAAAGGGAAAGTACTCCCATATTAAAGCATGGTGCAAAAAACAAGACAAAAAAAAACATGGATGGGGATTTTGGTGTTTTCAAGTTATGCCAAGAACAGGAAAAAAGTTTTCGGAAGGACCAATTTGTGTAGCTATAAACTACAAAAAAAAAAAGAGAGTGGAGACGGGGCGTTGTGTGAAAGCGGAGAATAATTTTTAATATGGTGTGCGGTCTCCGAGAACAGCTTAGTCTATTACATACCTGCTTTTTCACGCTTGTGATGAGATGTCAGTGAAACTTCGCAGAATCCAGGTCAGGGCTATCAGTGTTGAATTCAGACCTTTTTCTCCGTGAGGGATTTCTGTGACTCCGGGGGCTATAATATAGAGTTCCGGGAGGGAGGGGTTGCACTTTTTGACCACTAAAAGCATAAAATCTCAAATCTTCCGGGAGGACATTTCAATCCTCCAGGGGGAAGGGGGGATGTTCCTCGGGCCACCCCGTGAATTCAACACTGAGGGCTATAGTGGAGGGCTATAGTGGAGGGCATACGGTGGTATACGCTATACATGGTGTTATGTTTGAGAAATTCCGTATACCCTCTGTTTATCAATTAAAGATATAGCATATACCCTCTGGCATATACCGTCCGGCTATAGCATATATCCTCTGGCATATACCCTCTGGCTTCGTATATCCTTTGTTTTTTCACCACTACATCACTGGTCCTGTTCCACTTTCGCTGCATTTATGGGCAGTGCGCAAAATCAAGCCATAGAAAGGCTCAGGGACTAGTATCCATTAGGGGTTACCCTTTCTATACTATCGCATAAAATAGTCACATTTCCATGCCTTAGAATACAAATATATATATATATATATATATATATATATATATATATGGCTTCTTTCCTTTTTAATATTGTATTTTATTTTTTATTTTATCACTGATTTGAATCATTGTATTTGAGATGTAGTCCCAATATCATATTTTTTAACAATGTATGGCTAATATGATGTTGAAACATCTCATTTCATTTTATTTGTGGTATTTAGGCAATTGGGACTTGATAATTCTGTCTAAATTCCACAAATTTCATTTCATTTAATTCCATTTATTCAATTTTTATTTAATTTCTTATTCTTTCAATGTTTTTGATTCCATATTAAGTGTGTTGGGGGATCTTTCATTGTGAACTAATTATTTCATACTTAATTATTTCATTGTTTAAGTTGGTGTTATGATAATGTTTCATTTATGGTTATATATATATATATATATACATATTTAGATAAATATATGATTTTGTTTTTAATTTATCCTACCCTAAATGTACAAAATATTGGTTATAAACAGTACAAGATTAAAATAGATTTAAAATAACAGCTTCACAAAAATTGCGTACCAAATTTGGGGGGTCCAAAATCAGTGCCCCCTGAGTCACAACCCAGTTGACCTAAGCTTTAATCGATCTCTGTTTGTGGTGAAGCAACAACGGTCCACACTGCAAATAATTAAAATTCTCTATACTATACAGATCTAATTGGGGTCTATCTAAGTAGAAACTATAGAGTCTATTGTTTCCAATTAGATAAGCTGGCCAACAGACCTCGAAATTCAAGAACGAAAATATTTGCTCTCCAAATTCAAGAACGTCCTCAAATTTAGTGAGCAAATTTACACTGGTGTCCAGAAATTAAGGGGCAGTGACCAATTTCAGACCTTTCGTCGAATATCTACTGAAACTCGTGAGGAAATGCCCGAAATACCCTTGAACTTTGAGGATGTAAAGAAGATTTTTGACTTCATGTTTTTCAGTGAAGATTTTATCGTCAGGACAATTAGGGGGGGGGGGGGACAGAGGCAATAATAATTTTAATAATAAACTAATATTTTCGATCACCCAAGTACAGAAAATGCTCAAAATGGTCTGTCACTGTAGCAAGTGACCATGCAGGACCTGTTCAACATTTGTGTGCATTTGTATAAATATAGCACGTATATTAGTGAAGATGTTAACGTTTCTGTGAAAAAATCAAGTTTTTTTTTTTATAGCATGCAGAGTTTTCAGCCGAATTTAACACCACTCTCCAAAAAATTGTCAAAAAATCGTAGAAATAGTAAACTGAAATTAAAATATTAATATATTGAATATTTGATGAGATATAGGTATTTGTATGAAATAAATTTTAACAGTGCATGCGCGAACTACAGCAAAGATTTTTTGTCATGATTTGATATTCAATACTATAGGGCAACTCATATAAAAAGACCAGTGAAATATCGCGAAAACTCAAAAAGTCACAGCAATAATTGAAAAATTGAGGAGGAAATCCCATAGGCACAGAAACGTTAACATCTTCACGAATATACGTGCTATTCTTAGACAAATGCACACAAATGTTGAACAGGACCTACATAGTCATTTGCTACAGTGACAGACCATTTTTAGTATTTTCTGTTACTTAGGTGATCGAAAATAATATTTTATTATTAAAATTATTATTGCCCCTCCCACCCCCTAATTCTCCTGGCGATAAAATCTTCACTGAAAAACATCTAGTCAAACATGCTCTTTACATCCTCAAAGTTCAAGGGCATTTCGGGCATTTCCTCACGAGTTTCAGTAGATATTCGACGAAACGTTTGAAATTGGTCACTGCCCCTTAATTTCTGGACACCAGTGTAGTTCATGCATTTTCATCAGGTTTTAATTAAAACATTTATTACATTTTAAAAAAGCGATAAATTCCTGAGATTGAAAAAATACAGAGTTTCAAAAGTTATAAAACTTTTTAAAATGTTCTGTTATAAAACCGTTATAAAATTTGGTCATCTACTTCCAACCAGTAGTCAAACATTTCTTAACTCCTTGACTATGTCCACGTGGTTGAAACTACCCAAGATTCGAACAATCCTTTAATTTAATAACTAGTATTTCCGAATAGTAATAGTCAGCATATTTATTGAAAAAAAAATCTGTGATTAAATAAGGCAAAATACCAACTCTTTGGAAATAGTGGCATTCAAAATAAAAATCGCATCATGAACCCTGCTACGGGTTTCGGTGGTGACGTAGTAAAGGGGTTACCCTTTATATACATGGGTTAATCCAGGCAAAATTTTGGGCCCTTTCACAAAAACCCATTTAATAAAACAGACCCTTTTTCACAAAATTACTTTACAGGAACTTTCACAAAATTCTTCTTTAATAATAAAAAGCCCTTCACAAAATTCCATTCCATAAAAACATTCTATTTATTAATTTTCAATTTGTTAGCTTATAAAATATGTAATTTGCAAACAAATGTTCACCGTAATGGAAAACTATAGCAAAATGACTTAAAGAAGTTATTATTATTAAATGCTTGGCTCAAATTTGAGTAACTGGGTTTCATCTTTCATTACAAAATATAATTTTTAACAAAAATAACTTTCACTTTTCTCAAAATGGGCCCAAGAAAAAAAAAACCTGTAATAGACTCCTGGTTAATACACTAAAAATTTACTTTAATTACAACTCAATTTTTTATATAACTTAAAATCTATACACTCATTTAAATTAGTCATTTATTACGGCTACGCAAAATGAGAGAAACTCGTATACGTGTCCATTACTTTTTCGTTTCACTTTTTTTCTCCGGAAAGTCACAGATGTGGATATTCGTGACCGGATACAAGGAAATGAAAATCCTCTCATCATCATGGAATTCCTAACATCCACTTTGAAACAGGATTCCTATCTAAAAAGCTGCATTATTATGCCTTTTTTTATCTATAGCTATATCTATATGAATAAATTCTTTTTTTTTTTTTTTCGATATGTAATGGGGAAACAAAACGAAATGATATATATTTCTACAGAAGTGTATGTACTAGGGCCATTTCAGAATTGAAACGATTTTTTTTTTTATGTGCAATAAAATCAGCAATTGAAATGAATTCCGTGCTATTTTTCTAAGACTACTCAGTATCTTTCATTTCGTGAAAAAAGACAAAATAAAATCTATTTTTTATTTTCTTAAAATGTTTTTGGACATCCCTACCATTTTTTAAAGAAATTTCGTACATATCCGAGAATTATAAATACAGAAAAACCTCTATAATAGACACTCCCGAATGGCTGACACCTCTATTTAGCGGACACCTTTTTCAATCCCCAACAAATGTGCGAAAAGTCTTTCCGAATTAAAAAATTTATTCATATCCGCTATACAGGGAGTCCTAAAAGTACTGACTTTGGGATTTATTCCTTAAATACTGATCATAGACATATATTAAAAATTACAAAATTACGTAAAAAAGAGGCAGAATTTTATGAAATCGATTAAAATTTTCACAGGATTAAATTTGGAGAAATACAAAATTTAAATTTTTATACGGCCCCCGTAAAAAAAATTTCCCAAATGAGTAAACGTGGGCCCCGTACACTACTAAGGTAATGTACAAAATTTCAGCATTTTATCATAAGAAATCGAAGAGATAAGCTTAAACAAAGTTGGTGAGGGGTTAATCATAACTACATCATCACAATTATCATTTATTTATGCAATCATTGTTTTCTTTTCTAATTTGGGGAAGACCACTGAAACGTGATCATCGGACATGATTTTTCCCCATTGCGAACTCATATCCAGGCATCGAAAGTGGTTTAAGTCAGCATTTATGTATTTTCATATCTCTGCGACTTTTTATGATAAAATGCTGAAATTTTGTACATGACTTTATTAGTGTATGGGGCATATTTTGCTCATGGGGAAGTTTTTGTAAGGGAGCCGTATAAATACTTAAATTTTGTATTTATTCAAATTTAATCCCCTAAAAAATGAATCGATTTCATAAAATTCTGTAACTTTTTTACGTAACTTTGTAATTTATAACATATGTCTGTGATCAATATTTAATGAATAAAAGCCGAGGTCAATGTTTTTGGGACACCCTGTATATTAGATATACATGCATGTGAAACTAGGGCCAAAATGTTGGAAAACGAGCCACAATAATTTTTTGTTGCAAGTTTCCTTAATGTGGTTGCAGCGTAGCAGTGTCAGGTATCCAGGAAATCGGAAATGTTCGCACATCATGAAAATACTCAGTGTGTCCTCTGGCATCACGAGACCCTTTTGGCATCTGTAACTCACGTGAAGCCGTGCACACTGATTTCTTGGAACTTCGCACAAAATACTGTGCCTCTTCTTTTAACTTTTCAGCTGAAGGGTTTATGGTCGGCCAGTTCTCGGTACGTGGCCAGTTTCTGGCACTGACACTGCTACACTTACACTACAACCTACAGCCAAGTAACGAAAACCTGCAAAAAAACTTAAATAGTTTTCCATTATTTTGGCACCCGTTTCACATATTTATCTTTTTATATTGCGGATATGAATAAACTTTGTAATCAAGGAAAGCCTTTTCAGATACCCTGTATATCTGAATGTTTTTACCTCCAAAAAGCGAACACATTCCGTGTTCCTGATGTGCCCGCTACTCGGAGGTTTTACAGTAAATGTATAACTGAAGAAAATTCACTATCACAGTGCATAATTAAGAATAAAATCAATTTCAAGAGCCAGTAGGAGAAATATTAAGTAGAGTTTTATTAAACAGTAATATCAAATATAGAAGTTCACCTTTCACCTCATCAGCATAAACGAAGCTAGTAATAATATATAGCTTGCATTCTCTATATTTAATAACATGATCCATCATGGATTCCAAGAAATATAAGCTTTGTTAAATAAAACAACTTCCACAGTTTAAATAGTATTACGAGCCATTTTCGACATTCCCAAAACAGATTCAAGAACACCAAGAATAATGCAGTTTGCATCACTTTAAAGAGATAATGACGTTTAATCCCAATACTCTGATCTTAATGAGCCCATCAAAAATGACCATAAAATTCCTCATATAATCTTGATAAGGAGTCGCGATTTATGTTATCGAAAAACATTATATTCAAAATACACGTCATGTTTGTTCCATTACAAAAGTCAAATTAAAAAACAAAACAAAAACTCGGGGCTCCAAACAACGGCATATCCGGGTCAAGTCAATTGGTATTAAGTCAAAACAGCCTCCACCTCCATGAACAGAGGTTCGTCAAACATTAAAAAATGAAATAAAACTTACAAAATTTTAAGCACTTGTACCTCATGCTTACAATATTAACCAACTACTTAAATATAAAAAAAAAAAAATACAATTCATTAATGCATACTTCTGGACTCTAACAAATGAATTTCAGTTCTGCATACACAACTGAAATGGGAAAAAGGACATTAATATGCATAATTCTAGAATTTACAGTACTACTCAGTTATTGACGCACACAAAAATAAAATAAAATAAAATAAAATAAACAAACAAAATAAAACACAAAATGAGTCATGAATGGAAAGGTAAAGGAAAAAGTTTAGTAATGGCACGTTTCAGCTCCCCATGAGTAATTTTTAGTTTCACCACACGGGCATGGTTATCTTCACCAGGAAACAGTTCGACTATCCTGCCTAATTCCCACCTTAATGGGGATTTTCCTCTGTTATCAGCATCAAGTCATGCATTTTTAAGTTCGACTTACTTTTGAAACACGGTATTTGGACCGCTTAATTCGTTGTTGAAGTTGAGAAAGATAGTCAAGAGACTACCTTTTCCAAAAACTTTTAAAATCCTTCGCAATTGTTTCCACCGTCCTAAGGAGTTTTATATGTTGAAGAGATATAAGGTACAGACAAGGAAGTTAATGCAGCTTCTGTAAAAGAAAATGCCCTGGTGTCAGAGCAGTCGAATCATTTGGATCAGCGGACATAGCCACAAGAGGATGTTGAATTCACAAGCATGACTAATTTGGGCAACTAAAGTCAGAAATTCTTCATAAGTTAAAATTTGTGCACCGATATTTCTTTTCAAGTGATTCTTCATTTGCTTTATTACGGCCTTCCAAAAGCCTCCAAAATCAGTGGAGATAGATGGATTAAAGTTCCATACTATCATTTCGCCAATGAAGTAGTTGGGTATTCTTTCATCAGAAGCAGTTTGAGATATCATTTTCTTTATTTTTCTATCTTCTTCTATCATATTTGTACCTCTGTCAGAAAATATATCTTAAAGTTTTAGTCATTGAGCCACAGATCTTTTCATTGAAGCAAAAAGAGTTTAAGGTGTAAGGTCAATAACTATCTCTAGGTGGATAGCTTTTGTTGAGAAACAAATGTATAAAAAAACATAATGATTAAAAGTTTTCAAACCGCGTCCTTTACGTAGTTTGAGCAAAAAGGAACCTGCCAAGTCTATCTCCACACACCCTTGAAAATACTCGAGGTGGTGTCACACGTACTGATGGCACATCTCTCTTCAACTTAGATGACAAGTTAGATATACAAGGTGATCCTTAATTCATGGTACAAACTTTAAGGGTTGGTACAGGACACTGTAACAAACAATTTGTGTATAGGAAACCAGGTTCGAAAATTAATTTATACAGTCAAAAATACTCGTCTTCACTCCAATACGAAGTCGCGTTTTCGTTCATAACTTTAACAGTAGTGAAGATATTTTAACGAAATCCTTACAATATGCTTACAATTCATACAAAGATGGGTCTGTTGCGAATTTCGTTAAAATATCTTCACTACTGTTAAAGTTATGAACGAAAACGCGACTTCGTATTGGAGTGAAGACGAGTATTTTTGACTGTATAAATTAATTTCCGAACCTGGTTTCCTATACACAAATTGTTGGTTACAATGTCCTGTACCAACCCTTAAAGTGTGTACGATGAATTCAGGATCATCCTGTATTGTGAAAACATTTCATGCATCTCCTTATGTTTCTTTTCACTGCTTATTTAGCATTGGTTATCCGAAACTTTTGTCAAATAGATGAAATTGTTAATTGAGTTCCTCTGTGAAGATGAAATTCATATATTTTATTATCAGATCTGTAGCATGATGCTTTTTAGGAAGAAAGGTTTGATGTTTTTGGTATTCAGACAGGTTAGCATTTCTCAGGTTAGCATCCGACTCTAACACGAAGAATACCATTTTTATCAACAAAGGGGTGTATATGTCATAGGCTAATTGGGAAATCCGGCTCTTTGCCAAGAGCCTAGACTGTTTGCAAAGAGCCGGTCTAATTGGAGAATCATCTACCTTTTCCCAATCAGCCTGCTATTTTTCAGGCCTATTGCAAAGAGCAATTAGGACAGCGTTAGGCTAATTGGAATATGGTCATTTATTTCTCAATCAGCCTAATAATTTTTAGGCTTATTGCAAAGAGCCCAGATAGCGTTAAGTTAATTGAAAAATAACGAAAAATCGAACCTGAAAATTCCTTTTGAAGTCGACCCGAACCCGACAAAAAAATTCCATCGAACCTTAACCCGATCCTAAAAGGACAAAATAAATTCCTTCGAGTCGCAACCCGACCCGAACTAGAAAACTGAAGTTCACCCGAAACCCAAGCAGAACCCGACAAAAAAATCCATCGGACCGTAACCCGATCCGAACCCGACAAAATAAATTCCTTCGTGTCGTAACCCGACCCGACACTGAAAATCGAAGTTAACCGGAAACACGAAAAGAACTAGGAAAAAAATTCCATGGAACCGTAACCCGACAAAATAAATTCCTTCGTGTCGTAACCCGACCCGACACTGAGAATCGAAGTTAACCGGAAACACGACAAGAACTAGGAAAAAAATTCCATGGAACCGTAACCCGATCCAAACAAGACAAAATGAAATCCGTCGCAACGTACCCCGAACCGAAGCTGAAATTTCAAGTTAACCCGAAACCCCACCCGAACCTGAAAATTTAAGTTAACCCGAAACCTAACAGAAAATTACCATCGAACCGTAACCCGACCCGAAAAGATAAAAAAAATCTATTGAACAGTAACCCGATCCGAACCCGACAAAATAAATTTCTTCATCTCGCAACCCGACCCGAACCGGAAAATTGAAGTTAACCCGAAAGCCGACCCGAACCACTCAAATAAAAATCCATCGATACTTAATCCGATCCGAACACCACAAAATAAATTTCTTCGTCTCGCAAACCGACCCGAACCTGAAAATTGAAATTAACATGAAAGCCGACCCGAACCAGACAAATAAAAATCCATCGATACGTAACCCGATCCGAACTCGACA
Source organism: Maratus michaelseni (assembly GCA_963931845.1). NCBI lineage: Eukaryota > Metazoa > Arthropoda > Arachnida > Araneae > Salticidae > Maratus > Maratus michaelseni. The sequence goes on along the minus strand of OZ007587.1, from coordinate 386,529,435 downwards.
AAATAATTTTCTTCGCCACGCAACCCGATTCTAACCGGGAAATTGAAGATAACCCAAAACCCGACCCGAAACAGAAAATTTATGCTAACCCGAAACCCGACCCAAATCTGAAAACTTAAGTTAACTCGAAACCCGAACTGAACACAACTAAATTAACCCATCGAACCGTAACCTGATCCGAACTCGACAAAATAAAATCCGTCGCAACGTAACCCGATCCGACGCTGAAATTTCAAGTTAACCCGAAACCCGACCCGAACGTGAAAATTTAAGTTAACCCGAAACCCAACAGAAAATTACTATCACCCCGTAACACGACCCGAACCAGATAAAAAAAATCCACTGAACAGTAACCCGATCCGAACCCGACCAAATAAATGTCTTCATCTCGCAACCCGACCCGAACCGGAAAATTGAAGCTAATCCGAAAGCCGACCCGAACCGCACAAATAAAAATCCATCAATACGTAACCCGATCCAAACCCGACAAAATAAATTTCTTCGTCTCGCAACCCGACCCGAACCTGAAAATTGAAGTTAACCCGAAAGCCGACTCGAACCAGACAAATAAAAATCCATCGGTACGTAACCCGATCCGAACTCAACAAAATACTTTTCTTCGTCACGCATCCCGATCCGAATCAGAAAATTGAAGTTAACCCAAAACCCGACCCGAATCTAACAAAAAAATCTATCGAATCGTAACCCGACCCGAACCCGACAAAATATGTTCTTTCGTGTCACAACCCGATCCAAACCAGAAAATTCAAGTTAACCCGAAACCCGACCCGAATCAGACAAAAAATCCAATGAACCGTAGCCCAATCCGAACCCGAAAAAATAAATTCCTTCGTCTCACAACCCGACTCGAACCTGAAAATTGAAATTAACCCGAAGGCCGCCCGGAACCAAACAAATAAAAATCCATCGATACGTAATCCGATCCAAACCTGATAAAATAATTTTCGGTTTTTAGGTTTCAGGTTAAATTTAATTTTCAGGTTCAGGTCGGTTTTGGGTTAACTCAAATTTTCAGGTTCATCTTGGGTTGCGAGTCGAAGGAATTTATTTTTCGGGTTCGGATTAGGTTACGGTTGGATGGATTTTTTTGTCAGGTTCGGGTCGGGTTTCGATTAAACTTCAATTTTCAAGTTCGGGTCGGGTTGCATGACGACGAAAATTATTTTGTCAGGTTCGGATCGGGTTAAGGATCGATGGATTTTTTTTGTCTGTTCCAGTCGGGTTTCGAGTTAATTTCAATTTTCTGGTTCGGATTGGGTTCCGTGACGACGAAAATTATTTTTTGTCAGGTTCGAATCGGATTACGAATCGATGGATTTTTATTTGTGTGGTTCGGGTTGGCTTTTGGGTTAACTTCAATTTTCAGGTTCGGGTCGGGTTGCGAGACTAAGGAATTTATTTTGTCGGGTTCGGATCGGGTTACGGTCCGATGGATTAATTTTGTCGGGTTTCGGGCTAACTTATATTTTCAGATTTTGGTCGGGTTTCGGGTTAGTATAAATTTTCAGATTCGATCGGGTTTCAGTTTTAACTTAAATTTTCAGGTTCGTGTCGGGTTGAGAAACGAAGAAATTTATTTGTTCGGGTTCGGATTGTGCTACGGTTTGTTGGATTTCTTTGTCTGGTTTAGGTCTGGTTTCGGGTTAACTTGAATGTTCTGGTTTGGATCGGAATGTGACTCGAAGGAATTTATTTTGTCGGATTGGGATCGGGTTATGGTTCGATGAATATTTTTGTCGGGTTCGGGTCGGTTTTCGGGTTAACTTCAATTTTCTGGTTCGGATCGGGTTGCGTGACGACGAAAATTATTTTGTCGGGTTCGGATCGGATGACTGTTCAATAGATTTTTTGTCTGGTTCGGGGCGATGGTAATTTTTTGTCGGGTTTCGGGTTAACTTAAATTTTCAGGTTTGCAGTGGGTTTCGGGTTAACTTGTATTTTCTGGTTTGGATCGGGTTGTGACACGAAGGAATTTATTTTTCCGGGTTCGGATCGGGTTACGTATCGATGGATTATAATTTGTCTGGTTTCGGTCAGTTTCAATCTTCCGGTTCGAGTCGGGTTGCGAGAGGAATAAATTTATTTTGTCAGGTTCGGATCGAGTTACTGTTCAATGGATTTATTTTATCTATTGCGGGTCGGGTTACGGGGTGATGGTAATTTTCTATTGGGTTTGGGTCTGTTTTCGGGTTAACTTGAAATTTCAGCTTCGAGTCGGGATGCATTACGACGGATTTTATTCTTTCGGGTTCGGATCGGGTTCGGATCGGGTTACGGTTCGATGGATTTTTTTTGTCGGGGTCTGAGTTAATTTCGAGTAAATTTCAATTTTCAGGTCCTGGTCGGGTTGCATGACGACAAAAATTATTATGCCGTGTTCGGATCAGTTTACGGTTGCACGGAAATTTTTTCCTGGTTCGGGTCGGGTTAACTTCGATTTTCAGGTTCCGGTCGGGTTGCGACACGAAGGAATTTATTTTTTCGGCTTTGGATCGAGTTACGGTTCGATGGAATTTTTATGTCTTGTTCGGGTTGGGTTACTGGTTAACTTCGAATTTTTAGGTTCGGGTCGGTTTGTGACATGAAGGAATTTATTTTGTCGGGTTCGGATCGGGTTACGGTTCGATGGATTTTTTTGTCGGGTTCGGGTTAACTTCAGTTTTCTGGTTCGAGTCGGGTTGCGACTCGAAAGAATTTATTTTATCCTTTTAGGATCGGGTTACGGTTCGATGGAATTTTTCTGTCGGGTTCGGGTCGACTTCGAATGGAATTTTCAGGTTCGAGTTGGGTACAACACCATATACTGACAAAGAACTGGTCATTTTTTAAATAGGCATGGCCATTTTTCAATTAACCTAACGCTATCTGGGCTCTTTGCAATAAGCCTAAAAATTATAAGGCTGATTGAGAAATAAATGACCATATTCCAATTAGCCTAACGCTGTCTAGGCTCTTTGCTATAGGCTTGAAAAATAGCAGGCTGATTGGGAAAAGGGAGATGATTCTCCAATTAGACCGTCTCTTTGCAAAGAGCCGGATTTCCCAATTAGTCTACGACATATACATAGATGCCAACATTTTTTAATTATTCATACATCTTTTAATTATTAATCATTACATCTTTTAACTATTAATATTTTAATTATTTAGGAGTCTGATCCAAAGCAAACATGATTTCTACCAGAAATTTTATTTAATCGAAAATTTTAAAATGAAATCTAATAAGTACCTTATAGAAAGAAGATTTCCTTATGTACACTTTCCGGTTTCAAACATTTTTGCCTTTGAGCAGACTCCCGAATAATTAGAGATGTTGGCATCTATTGTGTATAGGAAGATATCTACTGTTATAATTCAAATTCTAACCAGATATTAAAATTTTAAGTTTTCCGAATTCCTTTTTTTGAATTAATTTCATGATAGCATTTGTTACAAGATGCTTATTATAAAATAGCGTGAACATATAGCATTGATCTTACATTTACAAGGACACTATAAAACAAAATTGGTTACAGTACTGTCTACGAGCGATAATTACTGGAAGTGTAAATTTCTGTGGTGGTATGCGTTTTTAGGTGCTTCGTAATTATATAAATACGTAGCACCTATAGTCGTCATCTGATCCGTCGGTCTGTCCGCATATAACAGCGTAAAAACTACCCTAATTTAATATATATTATCGTTGCAGAATTTTGTCGAGTCATTTCAAATTTTATGAAAATCGAATCAAAACTTAAAAAGATATTAATAAAAGTTTTCTTTATTCTGTTAAATTCTATCATACGTAATCTATTTAGTAAAAGCGCAAGTGATGTGACTGAGGAAAACAAATACTAGCTAACCACATCTTTTTCCATATGCCAAGCGGCCATTTTTATTCAAAATTATTTTTTCGAATAAAATTGCATAAAAGTTACATTTTTAGAAAAATCATTCAAAAAAATTGTTTGATTGAGAAAGGAATTACATTAAAAAATGTATAGATTCTGAGACAACTTCAGTGAAAATTAAGTTAACAGCCGAATATCTCAATCATTAAAGTAAATATACAAAAGATTCATTCGTCGTGAGTCATAGAAATATTAAACCATGGAGGTAATCATTCGCAAAGTAAGATCTCCATGGTAAATTTTATAGCGCCGTCTGGTGTCGAAAAAAAATTGCACCTGTAAACATAGCATACATAATAAAAAAAAAAAAAAAAAGAGGCATCCTCATTTCGCTCATAGCAGACGATATAATTTATTAAAAATAAATGTGCAACGTTAAATTAGCACAAATTAAAATCATTTCTAATGGCAAACAGCTGTTTCAGAGCCCTTAAGCTCCATCTTCAGTGCCAACTCAAAAGGTAAAAACGAATTAAAAACTCCTAGGCCATGACCGCTTGCCTGCCATCTCTCGCCCCGCGGCCAGATGAAATGGCGTTGAATTTTTCAAAACAACAGCGGAGACGAGGAAACACACGTGACAGAGAGACCAATAGGAACACTCCGCCGACCGGGAAAGTTTAAGTGTGGAGGCGAATAAAGGAGGGGGGACGAAGAGAATGAACTAAGCGAAACGCAGCCAGACGTTTGAAACGCTTTGTACGGCAGAGAAAAAACAGTCACAGATTTAATTTTTCGGAAGGTGCGATAATTCAGAAATGCTCATCAATTTACGACCTAAATTTCTGGGAAGCTTATTATATATGGAAAAATTCGAGCAGCTTGGTTAATGATTTGTCCAGTACACCAAATTTTTCAAATGTCTGGCTACCTTTCATTTAATTCATCCTCATTGCCCCCCCTTTCTGGTTTTTTCTCTGCCGTACAAAGCGTTTCAAACGTCTGGCTGCGTTTCGCTTAGTTCATTCTCTTCGTCCCCCCTCCTTTATTCGCCTCCACACTTAAACTTTCCCGGTCGGCGGAGTGTTCCTATTGGTCTCTCTGTCACGTGTGTTTCCACGTCTCCGCTGTTGTTTTGAAAAATTCAACGCTATTTCATCTGGCCGCGGGGCGAGAGATGGCAGGCAAGCGGTCATGGCCTAGGAGTTTTTAATTCGTTTTTACCTTTTGAGTTGGCACTGAAGATGGAGCTTAAGGGCTCTGAAACAGCTGTTTGCCATTAGAAATGATTTTAATTTGTGCTAATTTAACGTTGCACATTTATTTTTAATATAACGGCACAAAGTTTTAATCCACCTTTTAGAGATATAATTTATGTCACTGAAATAATAACAATGATTTTTTTACATTGTAAAACTAGTTATAGTACGAAACGAGCGCACCTCATTTGTCACGTTTAACGTATATAATTTCCAACTTGTTAAATTTAACTACTAATATTTTTCATATTACTTGGTGAGTATAAATTCTGTAGAACCTAAACAGAGCTGCACGAAAGAATTCCGTTTTACATTTCCGTTTATTGACAGAAATTACTGAAGGGGAAATTTCAACTTGTTATGCGTTTCCTAACCGAACTCAATTTTAGCATACTATGCAGTATATATAATATATAAATCTAAAAATCATAAACAAGACGGCACAAAAGAATTCGGATACTTTTCCAACTGTAGATAATAATTGATGAAATTGGGTTTTCAAATGTATTAAGCGCTTTCCAAATTGTTTACTTGGATATCCTCTTTCACTTTATTAAACAATGAGGGTTGGGTTGATTATTGACGGCCAATTATCTGCACTTGGGATATAGTCCCGGGGGGGAGTGCCCTTCGTGGGGGTCTTTCTAAGGGAACCTAACCCGTATTTACGCATGGATAAATCCACGGCTCGAAGAAAACCACGAAAACTCCGAACGATTAAGCCGACGGGCGGGATTGGGATCGAACCCAGCACCTCCCGTCTACCAGCTTCGAGAGCACAACCTCTCAGCCACTGGTGGGGCTTATTAAACAATGAAGTTTTGTTATAAGGAAAGGGCAGTTGACGTTACTGTTGGTTCAATTACGGTTGGTTAGCAAGAAAAGCCTGTTTGTTCTTTATGACTCCTACTGTACACATGAAATAGGTAAATTTGATTGGTCTACGTTAAACTGGTCTACAATATGATTGGCCTACATCGCCAGGACGATTCCTGCAATGATAGCTACAACAAAAATGAAGTGGTAGATTGGTTGATGGAACTCTTTGTTTGTAAACATGCCCTTTCCTTATAGTATTACTTTGTTATTCGTTTAAAAGGCTGGCGTTATTCTCTTTCGACTGGTATATATCTGTTTTATATACGTTGATTTATGCCAGAATTAGTAAAGGGTGTTCACTTTTTTTTTTCTCCGGAACAATGCAACTACTTTTTAAATTATTTAATTTAAAATGTATGCTTTAATTTTTGCTTTTCATTCCAACATTTTTTTAAGCTAGATTGTTAAATATTAACCAATCAACGTGTATATTTTCATCAGGTACAGTGTATTCTGGAGTATAACTCGACCTTTTCATGCAAGAAACCACTTATGATAGAAATTTACAGGGGCGCATAAGAATAAAAGATTGAAAATTATAGGAAAAAGATAATCATAAGAACCAAGACTTCTGCATTAACGAATGCGTTATTTATTTACGAAAAAAACTGTGTTCGCAATCACATTACATAAAAAATACTAGTTATTATAATTTCCAATGTTATTTATTTTGTTTCTTGCTACATATCTCATGTAGGGTTATTTTAAAAAAATGTGGGGGAGGGGTCGAATATACTTAAAAACTGAAAATTGTAGTCTGGAATTTTATTTATGTGTCATACACCTGAGCGCGTTATACACCGGAATGTACGATGCCTACCATGTGTGAAATTATACTCTATAGTCTAAGCAACATACACAATGTTTTTTTTTTTCCATCTGTGCAATAAAGGAAAATATATATAAATTTGATGAGCTAAATATTACTCAACACTATAAAAAACTCTTTAAAATTTTAAGCTCTGGTGGGTGACTTTCTTCTCATATAATATATATATATATATATATATATATATATATATATATATATATATATATATATATATATATATATATATATATATATATATATATTTAAAAGATTGCTAAAATCAATTAGCACCATTATTTATATATTTAAAAATATATATACGATACCATAATGTATAAGAAAAAAGATCAATATGAATTGTTGAAATTCAAAATGAAAATATATCATAATATAAAGACATCATAAATGACTTACATTCATAATTATATGCGCATATGCAGCATAATAATTTGAATGCTAATATATCACCATAAATGAAACATTATCATAACACCAACTGATACAATGAAATAATAATTAAGTATGTAATAATTAGATGACAATGAAAGATTCCCCGGCACACTGAATATGGAAACAAAAACATATTAAAAGAATAAGAAATTAAATTAAAAATTGAATAAATGGAATTAAATGAATGAAATGAAATGGAATTTGTGGAATTTAGACAGAATTATCAAGTCCCAAATGCCTAAATACCACAAATAAAATGAAATGAGAGGTTTCATCATCATATTAGCCATACATTGCTAAAGAATATGATTTTGGGACTACATCTCATAAACAATGAAGCAAACCTGTGATAAAATAAAAAATACAATACAATATTAAAAAGGAAAGAAGCCAAACTTAAAATATACAGAGAAATCATTAAATAGAGTCCGAAAGTATAAAATCCATAATGATAAAAAAAGATACCTGTGCTCCACAAGAACCAGCATGAAACACAACATAACTAGGGAATGAATTGAAAAAAAAAAAAAAAAAAAAAAAAAAAGAAAGAAATCAATACATGTTGCCAATTTTAGAAATATAAAATGCTTTACAATGTTGCTATAAATAATATTAGAATAATATGAAAATTGCAAAGCAAACAGGAACATTAGTGCTGCCATCTATTGGTAAAAGTGAATATAATCTGAATAGAAAGTATTGGATGGAAATTAATGTTAAATAATTAAACCAAATTACTATCTTAAATGATAGCAATTAGTTAAATAATAAATAAATGAAATTAACTAATAAATAGAATATCGAATTACAATAAAGTAATAGATGTATTAATGAATAATTCTATGTTAAAAATAAGTAGTAAGATGGAAAAATTAATAATTAAAGCAACATAAAAATATGTGAAATGAATTAGTCACATACAATGTTTCTTCATACAAAGTTTAAAAAATTTCTAATAATTTGGATTAATACCTACGGTGGACAATATCATATTAACTTCTAATATAATGTATACTTTTCTACAGTGTTAATATAATATGTTTTAATTTTTATTAAACGTTCTACCCTTACAACTTATATTAAGTGTTTTTAATTTTTTTAACTTTGTATGAAGAAACATTGTATGTGACTAATTCATTTCAATATTTAATTAATATTAATTTAAATTCTTTGTATCTTAATTCAAATATTTAGTATTTTATTTTAATTGAATTTATGTGTTGTTGCATTTTTGCACAGTTATTTAATCGTTTTTGTCATTTAATGGTACATATTTTTATGTTGCTTTAATTATTAATTTTTCCATCTTACTACTTATTTTTAACATAGAATTATTCATTAATACATCCATTACTTTATTGTAATTCGATATTCTATTTATTAGTTAATAGCAAGAAGTAGGTTGTTGTTCTATAATTTGGTATCCAAGTGTGAAGATGGATAATCCGATGTAAGTAAAATAAAGAATTTATAGTGTAATTCTAGATGAATTGAAGTTTATGTGTACAAATACATTATAGTATTGAATAATCTCATCGTTATCTTTGTTCAGTTGAGTAAGTAATAAAGAAGATTTAAATTTAGATTGAAGAAATATACTCATTTCTTAGTTATATAAGCCCATACTTAAGGAACTGTAGGATTATAAATAAAATTACTACTGATACAGGATGTCCCAGGATTATTGGGACAAACTTTAAGGAGAGGTAGGGAACATCACAAGGATTCTGATTTGCATAGAAACCCATGGTCGGAAACGTCATGAGAGAGTAGTATGACAGGTACAAGAAACGAAGAGACACAAGACTGAGATCATCTGAAATAATTTATTGGTCAAAGATATTACATGTGCTGTGGTAGATGATATGTGAAAATGTCACAAAAGATGTTCAAAGTTTCCACCATTGCTAGCGATGCATGCATTACACCGTCGGACCATGGATTGGTGGACTCGCTCAAATACACCTGGATTCAGCGAGTACCACCGAATACACCTGGCGAATACATCTGGATTAATTTTCGTACGCTGCTACTCGGATTCCTTCGAGCAGTAACCAACACATTTTTCTTCATGCTGGGGGTTCGAGTCACTCGTGGCCCGCCCTCACTATGCCTATTACCTCGTAATGATCCGTATTCACACAAATTGAGATGCAAATTCATAAACATCCGGCGTTCCGGTGCATCTCTCTGTGAGTACCTTTCGCGATACAATCTTTCTGCTGCTCATGCATTTCCGTGTGCCAATCCGTAAATCAGAAGCATATCTGCCAGCTCGGCATTCGTAAAACGTTGCATACTCCTCTGCGGGCGATGACAGCTCAAATCACTACAGCAATGCAGGTTTGTTTCCTCCAGCGTTTCGAGTTAAATCTGGAACAGTCCGGAACAGTTGATGCCGGTTAAGGGGATTCCTAGTTGCAGCCAAGAGCGGCGCCAAGATTTGCCCGAAGGGGGGGGGGGAGAATGGTGTCCCCGACAGGGGGGACAAATTGGTAATATACATATATATATACAGGGTGTCCGAAAAGTTTGGAAACGGTCAAATAACTCGAGAAATATACATCGGATTGAAAAACGGCAAAATGCATGTTCAATAGTTTTGAAAAATCTATTTAGGGATATATATTTATGAAAGTTGCCCCCTTACTTTTTCCCCCCGGGGGGAAAAGGGGGCAACTTTGAAATCTTAAATGATGACCCTCATTTTTTATTGCAGATTCAGATTCTACGGGAAAAAATATGTAACTTTTGAATTGAACATTTTCTTCGAAACATTGTAGATGGCGCTGTAATCGAGTGCAATGCTGTGATAATCGTTACCATTGCAATGTCTGGAAACGCTCCAATAACTCGAGAAATATACACCAGATTGAAAACGGAAATCGTGTTTAATATTTTAGAAAAATGGCAGCTTTGATATCCTTAAATAGATTTTTCAAAACTATTGAACATGCCTTTTTCCGTTTTTCAATACGATGTATATTAATCGAGTTATTCGAGCGTTTCGAGACATTGCAATGGTAACGATTCTCACAGCATTGCACTCGATTACAGCGCCATCTCAGGGCTGTAGCTAGAAGTAAACAATAGGGGGTGCTCAAGAAAATGTAGGGGGGGCTCATACTATTTCTCTCTCCCCTGACATATGCACACACAAACCACAGTGGCAGAACTATCTTCAAGTGTCTGCAACGCTAACAATGTTTTCAAAAATAGTCTGCAATACGCAATATATCATATAAACAAACCTATTCTTGCCGCTGTTGTAGTTATAGTGCTAATTAATTTAGGCATCAGCATTTATCAGCCTTTCTGAGTAAAAAAAAATTCTGAAATTCACAGCAAATATTCTAATAGATTACAGCAGAAGGGGGGGGGGGAGAAAATCCCCTCTTGGTAATAATTATTCTTGTTGCAGGTCGGATTAACTCTACTTTTGATTCGAATTGATTTCAGACTGAGTGTATAGATTCTTGCAAATTGGGTTCTGGTTAACCCGATTTTTTAAAAGTTAGTTCAGTATATTGTTTTAGATTAAAAACTATGCCTATATTAATAAGCATAGAACTTTGTGTGTCTGCTGTTTTCTAAAGGAATGCTGCATTTTTTCCGGGACTATTTCACAAAATTCACGTTTTTTTCGTGAACCTTTGACAAAATTAGCGTTTTTTTTTACCCCCGCGATCCTTTGGCGAAATTCACGTTTTTTTCGTGGCCCTTCGACGAAATTCGCACATTTCTGTGATCTTTTGACGAAATTAGCAGCTTTTTCCACGATTCTTTGACGAAATTAGCATTTTTTCTGTGGCCATTTGACGATATTTGAGTTTTCTCTGTAGCCCTTTGATGAAATTCGCATTTTTCCCACGATCTTTCAACGAAATTCATGTTTTTTTACAGTCTTCGGACGAAAATCAAGTTTTTCCGAGGCCCTTTCACAAAATTGCGTTTTTATCGCAATCTGGCAACGAAATGAGCATTTTCCCAGATCCTTTGATGAATTTCACGGTTTTTCTTTGATGGCTTTTGGACCTTTGGTTTTTTCCGCGATCCTCCGACGAAATTTGCCGTTTTTTCGAGATCCTTCGACGAAATAGGCCGTTTTTTCGCGATTTGTCGGCAGAATTCTCCGTTTTTTTGCGATCCGACGATGAAATTTGCCGTTTTTTCGAGATAGTTCGACGAAATTTACCATTTTAGGAGATCCTTCGACGAAATTTACTGTTTTTTCGGGATCCTTCGACGAAATTTACCGTTTTTTAGCGATCCTTCGACGAAATATGCCGTTTTTTCGCGATCTGTCGGCAGAATTCTCCTTTTTTTGCGATCCGACGACGAAATTTGCCGTTTCTTCGACGAAATTGACCGTTTTTTCGTGATCCTTCGACGAAATTAACAGTTTTTTCCACGATCCTTTGATAAAGTTGGCGTTTTCTCCGTAGCCCTTCAGCAAAATTCGCATTTTTCCGCGATCCTTCAACGAAACTCATTTTTTTTGACGGCCTTTTGACGAAATTCACGTTTTTTCACTGCCTTTTGACTAAATTTACGTTTTTTCGCGATCTTTAAATGAATTTCGCTTTTTTCCGCGATTCTTCGACGATATTCGCCGTTTTTTTCACGATCCATCGATGAAGCTTGCCGTTTTTTCGCGTAATTTACGCGCTATAGTGCGTCCGCGACATCGCTGTATGTTTTTAGTCTGCAGGTGCCCTAAAAAGTCTGCGACGCCCGTCGCAGCGTCGCGTACATTCTGCCACGGGGACACAAACACAGATATATATGATCAAAGTATTATATAGAAAGGTAAATTAGTGCATATTCATAGTGTAGGCAGTATGTTTCTTATTAAATTGTTTATAATAATTTTATTTGATGCTAAGAAAAATAAAAGTTGCAGACAGGGATTTAATACCTTCTGGATTATTTTAAGGAATACCGTATACCCTCTTCTCAAAAACACTATAGCATATACTTTTTAGGGTATACCCTCTGCCTAAAGCGTATGCCCTCTGGTTTTCTTACTACTACATCACTTGCTGCAGAATGAAAATTTTCAGTGTATAATTATACTAATGAAATAATAAGTGATGATGTCAAAAAGTAAATAAAAAGCTGTTTCACCTGCTGTTTCAAAATAGTTGCAACCTTTAATTTTTTTCTGAATATTCCTGCCATTCAGGATACTAAAGTTATGTTATTATATGATAAACATTAGAATAATCAAGGGTGTATTTTGCATTTTAAAATTATTTTTGTGTCTAGTCAAAAGTTAAAATCACTTGTATTTAAACTGGCTATAACTCATTACAATAACTTTGTTTTATGATAACAATGGAAAACGCTGCAAAATGAAAAATTTCAGTATATAACTAATGCAAAAGTCAATGTTTGCATCAGCAAAAGGTTGCTAATTCTGAATATGTGCAGATAGGATGTGCGCCTGTTGAAGCACTTATTTGCAGTTTTTAAACAAATACTACAATTTAGTATTTACTGTAAAGAGCCTGTAAGAGAAACTGTAAAGAGCCCCCAAAGCTGAGTTCAATTTTTGAACAGAGTTTCATTTGGATTTTTGAAACAGAATTTCATTTGGCGGCTTTGGCAACTTTCCCAGGGGGGGGGGGGGGCTCAAAATTTTTCAGGGGGTGCTGAGCCCCCCCTGGCACCCCCCTAGCTACGGCCCTGCGCCATCTACAATGTTTCGAAGAAAATGTTCAATACAAAAGTTACGTATTTTTTTCCCGTAGAATCCGAATCTGCAATAAAAAATGGGGGTCATCATTTAATATTTCAAAGTTGCCCCCTACCCCCCCCCCCGGTGGGGCAAAGTTAGGAGGGACAACTTTCATATCCCTAAATAGATTTTTCAAAAATATTGAACATGCAGTTTGTCGTTTTTCAATCCGATGTATATTTCTCGAGTTACTTGAACGTTTCCAGACTTTTCGGACACCCTGTATATGTGTGTGTGTATATATATATATATGGTTTAGAGTCTTGCTCGGGTCGTATTATACACGATAATTATCTGTTTCTGTCACAATTTTTTTTTCGATGCTAGAGCTGCAGACCACGGATCCTTCCTTTTGAGTTCTCCAGGCTTAAACATCGGAGCTAAGCGATTTTGCTTGGAAAAATCATGATGCTTTAAATCCGTATGTTTCTTCACTTAATCATTGTCAAAAATTTCATTGCAGATGCTGCAATGGACTTTATACCTAGTACACTTACCAGTCTTTTGTTTAGTATACAAAATATATTTTTTCTTGGAAATCAAATCAAGCTTTTTGCCCGACAAAATATCCTCGTATGTCCAAGAGAGCGCATGACTTTTCAAAATGATTTATTTAACTGCTGAGTTTGCTAAATTTACGTACTACGTCTATGAGTCGCCCTAACCAAGAATACTGATCATGTTATCTCAAATTCCTCATACCAAAAACAAAAACAAAGCCAAACTGAGTTTTTTTTTTTTTTTAAGGATGTTGTTTAAAAATTGATCTAAGTAGTATTTTTTACCATTTCTTTTATTTTAAATAATTAATTTTTCGAAAAAAAGCGACAAGGTTTTTTTTTTAAAAAACACATAATTGACAAATATGAATTCAAAATTTACAAAAAGAACGAGTTTTTAAAACTTAGCCAAACTCAGAAAAAGGTTTTTGTGATTTAAAACAAACTATGTTACTATAATAATATTCTTCTCTTTCTAACAATGAAAACTGTTTTGTTTTCAAAAAATCAGAGCATACGCCAGAGGAGAAAACAAAACAAAACAAAAAAATGAAAACATTAAATTAAAATAATTCCCGATCGACTTTTTAAAAAATCGCTTTCGGGTACCGTTAAGGCTATCTTTATACAAAATAACTCTGCGTGTCAACCCGAAACTCGAAATAATTGAACCCCAACCCGAAATATTCAAACATCAACCCAAAGCGAAAGAAATTAATAAATATCTTAAAGCTGTTCTCAAATACAAAGGGGCTACTTTCACACACATATTTTAATTAGTTTTGTATTCAAAAACGCATGAAATGGGCAGGCGTTGTTATTCAAAAACTTTATAATCGAAACACGTTTTCAATTTTTAGATAAAGACAGAAGATCTTTCAGAAAACACTGTCAAAGTCCACGTTTTGAACCGAATTCCAGATGCTTCAGCGCCAGAAAGGAGGAAAACGTGTTGTCACCTGACGCAAAATCACTTATATAACTCGATAAGTAATTTATTTATCAAAAATTGGAAAAGTCATTTCGATTCCAAATTGCTTCAATAGTCAGGCCTATCAATTTTATGCCTTTGCGTTTAAAAGTGAGCCCGAAATTGTGTCAGAAAATGTTTCGTTGTTCAGCAGATCATTTGATACTATTACTGAAATACAAATACTTAAATACGATTATTGAAATGTAGTCTACAATTATATCTCTAAAATCATTTTTTTTTCTTGTATAAAAACTAACACATTTACATTCATTCAAATTTTTTTCATTTGCAAAATATTCACGCCTTTCTTTTGAAAAATCGTGTCAACCCTAACCCGATCTGAAAGAGTTAAAACCCAACTCAAAACAGACCCTGAACCCAAAACGCGTAAAGTTGACTCGACCCGCAACTTCAACCAGACCCGATACGAACAGCGGGTTGGTCGGGTTTGAGTAAATCGGGTTACACGACGCAATGCAGGACTCTAATCTGAAACAATATTCTAGACGCTTTTTTGAAAAAAATCAGGCAACTCAAACACGACGTGGAAGAATCAAAATTCAACTCGAAACCGAAACAATTGCAGTCAACCCGACATGCAAAGAAAAAAATCAGCGCCAACCTAACCCACGGGTCGTTTATTTTAAAAACACTAATATCGAGGCATTTTTTAAAAACTAACCACCACCCGACAGTCGGATTGTGTGCGGGAAAATTGGGTTAACCGACTCGACTTTACTCCGAAATCAAAATATTTTCCCCTACAGCAATTAAATTTTAACAACAAATTTTCTGCCTACCCGAAATTCGAAATATTCCTAATCCTAATTCGAATCTCCTAATCCGACCCGAGAAAAAAAAAAATCTATAGTTCAATACAATTGTGAAAAAATAATCTACAATCATTTTTCTAATATCAATTCTACCTTTTATGTAGACAATTAAACATGTAAAAAGACTCATTCTTATTTAAATATCTAGTTTTTCATCTGAAACAACAACGTAGAGTTTTATTGTAGAATCAGGTTAACCCGAACCCGACGCGAAAATATCAAAACTCAACCCCGAAGAGTCAACCCGACCCGAATCCAACAGCAACAACAACAAAAAAATTAGCTCCTACCCGAATCACGGGTCTGGTCGGGTTCAGGTAAAATTGATTTACCCAACCCGATACAGGATTCTAATCTGAAACAATATTCTGGATAGTTTTTTGAAAAATCAGGTTAACCCACGCAGATAAACAAGAATCAAAACTCAACCCGAAACCATAACAATTGCAGTTAACGCTGTTTAGAAAGAAATAAGTCAGCACCTATACCTGACATACGAGTCCTGTTTTTTTTAAACTAACCCCCGGTCATTTAAAAAAAAACTAACCTGTCCCGACTCGGGTCGGGTCGTGGGCAGTTCCCTGACCCTATGCAGGATTCTACTCTAAGGTCAAAATATTTTTCCCGACGACAATTTAATTTGGACCCCGGATCCCCGTCTAGCGCCGCCCTTGACCTCGAATATGATAAACCTCGAACCGAACGAACCTCCGGCTCGGATCCTCGCTGCCATCGGCACCGTATACCATTTTTAAGAGTGTATCGCGCTACAATACAAACTAATAGAAAAAATAACGATTACTGTAGTTTAGCAACTTGTAGCACGCTACTTCCGACTAGAGTCCTGCATCGGGTCGGGTTACCCGCTTTTACTCGCACCCGACCCGACCCGCGGTTTGGGTCGGGTCGGGTTGGCGCTCTATTTTTTCGCTGCGGTTCGGGTCGGGTTGACTTCTACTTTTTTTGCTGCAGGTCGGGTTCGGCTCAGGTTGACATTCATTTTTTCGGGTTCGGGTCGGTTTCCGGTTGACCTGATTTTTTAAAAGAATGTCCAAAATATTTTTTCACGTTAAAAGTCTATATAAACCGCAGATCAAAGTTTCACAAAAGCAAAATGCGTGCCGGTTGTTTTGTTTTAGAATTCTTTTCAGGAAGTTAATATATAAACATACTTTTTCAATTACTGGTACGATAACGATTATAGTGAATGCTTCTCCACTGCTGAAGCATTTCTGATGAATAGTTACAATTCAAATTCTTGATACTTCTAATTTTGTTATGACAAAAAACTACTGTGTGATCGATCTACAGACTACAGGAAGACAGGAAGGATCATTTTGTGTTTTGCTGCGTATTGTATTTCGTTATAAGTGGAAGTTTGGAAATCGCAACTAATTTTAAAATATATTTAAAGATTAGATTTTTAGTTTTATACCGTTTAGAGTCCTGCATCGGGTCGGGTTGGCTCTAGATTTTTTTTTTGTTGCGGGTCGGACTCAGATCGGGTTGACTTCAACTTTTTTACTACGAATCAGGTTGAATTTCTTTGTTTCGAGTTCGGGTCGATTTCGGGTTGGGTTTTGACTCTAGCGGGTCGGGGTCGGGTTTGCCCGAAAAGAATGCCCAAAATATTTTTTCAGGTTAAAAATCTATATACAATAAGACCTCCATTCTTTTTTTTCTTACGAAAGGCGGACACCTCAATTTAGCGGACACTTTTTCAATTCCTAAAATTTATATATTTGAACGCTTATATCTCTGAATAGCGGGCACCTCTCAATCTAGACACATGTAATATGTGTATGTGTATAACGAAATGTTGATAACTTTTTTAATATTTCGAAAGAAGAAAAAATGGTTCTTAAAGAAAAAATAATCTATGATCGCATTTCTCTCTTACATACATTTTATTTCTCATGCAGTAAATTTAACATACAGTCCTAGATATTCAAATACGTATTTATTTTCCTCTGAAACATAGTTGTGCTCAAACTTTTTGTGAAACTCCCAACAACCTGAGTGGTAAAAAACCAGAAAGAAAATTAGACATTCCAAGCCGAAAAAAAAAATTCAGGATAACCCGACCCGATGTTTGACTATTTAACGATCCCAAGGTGTTCAGAGGTTTTATTATATTTGAATATTAAAGAATATAGATTTGTTCATTTTTTTTATGTAAAACATAAAAATGGTATTAGAGATACAATTGTTGATTAATTTTCATATAGTGGCATTGAAACGTGACTTATACTTTCCTTAGATTGCGTGTTCGGGTCGGATTACGGCATAAATATTGCGGGTTCGGTTCGGGTGCGGGTTGAAATTACTCGGGTTCGGGTCGGGTTGCCGGAAATAATTTTTGCGGATTATCGAAAATAATTTTTGCGGGTTCGAGTCGTATTGCGGGTTAACTTAAAATGAAATTTGCGGGTTCGGGTCGGGTACAACCCGACCTGCGCAGGACTCTACTTCCGACCCCTGGTTACACCCAACAGGATCCCTGCTCGTGTAATAAGTAAAATTTGCGGCCTGCAAATTTTATTTAAAAGCAACCCGAACCCCGACCCGAGCCTAACAAAAATATTTGGTCCACTCGCCACCCGATCCGAAAACGAAATACCTCCACCTGAACCCGAAATACTTCATTTTGAACCCGAAATACTTCAATTTGAACCCGAAATATTTCAATTCAACTCGATCCGAAAGCCCCAATCGGAGAAAATTGATCAAAAACTTAATATGGAAAAAGCCTTTAATCATATTTCTAATACCGATTTTGTCATTTATGTTTCTTTTGACCCAAATTTTGACCCATTTACGTTTCCTTTCACATAAAATTTCTTTTGACCCAAAATCGATAAACATTTTTCCGTCGACCTCAACCTGAAATACTTCAACCCGAAACCCTACTCGAAGCAAAAAATAATTCTCGAAACAATAAATATTAAAAAATATATAGTGTTTCATTTTGGGGATTCTTTTGAGAAATCTGGGCAACACGAACCATGGTCGGAAAAGTGTCAAAATCCAACCCGAAACAGTTAAAGTTAACTCGACTCGAACCGACCCACAGTTAAAATATACAAGTTCGACCCTCAATAAAAATATTAGCTTCAGTCCGATACTATCCAAACCACGAGCCGGGTCGGGTTCAGTTTGCCCCACACGATGCAGAACTCTACCCCCAACTCGAGGCTGATTAAAAAAAAAAGTTTGGTCCTTCGCATTCCAACCCGAACCCGAAATACTTTAATCCAAACCGACCCGAAATAAAATATTACATTCCAACTTTTAAACAGCAAAATTAAAGGCGTCGCGTCGGACAGGAGCAGATGGCCTGCCGAAACAACAATAACAACATTATGATGATTTTATTTAAGTTAAACGAAATGCATCGAGATGGGAAACACTGTCACCTAACAGATACTGACATAATTCTTTTTCTATATTTTTATTTTTACAAACCACAGACAATTGAAGGCCTGAACAAATTAATCACTGCCAAAGGAAACGGTTATATTACATGTACCCGAATAGAGATATTAAAGCTAGGATAATAGGTTGCCTTTTGATTAGACTTAAAATAGATTTTTGATATAAGATATTATAGCCAAAATAACGGAATCTAAATTAAGAAAATAAGTTATTTTGAGTATATTAATTTACTAATATATGATTTTGTATCATAAGAGTGCCAATCCGATCCGACCCGACTCGAGTTGAAATCCAGAAGTAAAAATATTTTCCCCGACGACAATTGAATTTTGACCCCGACGGGGGGGCATATGCCCCCCCCCCCCGGACCCCCTCTAGCGCCGCCCTTGGTTGCACAGCAACTTTATGCCCAGTCTATTGTGAGTAGAATGTCTTGTAATAATGAGCCGTTGGAAATAGATAAGATTGCTTAACAGCAAATAAAAAAGAAAAGAAGAGAAATTTAAAAAATGGGAGAATTAAATTTGGAAATATATAGAAAAGAAAAAGAGATTAAGGATAGAGTCAATAATAGGGAAGTAAAATGGTATAGCTGTAGTAAAAATACTACTGATAAAAAGTTTAAGGATTAAATATAGGGTTCGGGACATGTTCAATACAAACAGCATATAAATGCCAGGTGGAAAGGCGGTCAAAGCTAACTATAAAAAAAAATACACTTTTTTTAATCTGGATATATTTTTAATTTGATTAATCAAACATGCTATGTGCAGTTTCTGGTATGAATTCTGAATTAAAAAAATCCCTAATTTGAGAACGCTGGATTTCTTCAATGCTCTTGTGAACACCACCACCTAAAGGCGAACGAAGCCGTTCCAACCATGGGTTGCTATGCAAATCTGAATCCTTGTGATGTCCCCATCTACCCTTAAAGTTTGTCCCAATAATCCTGTGACACCCTGTATATATATATATATTTGTAATAACATTCCTCTGATATTAAAATGGATAACACGATTTAGAGGTTTTACATCTCCTTTCAACACCTATACATGGCAGCAGCACACTCTGTCAACTACTAGTTGCATTTCCGAGACGTTATTAAAACTTTCCAATTTTCAAGAGTTAGAAATTTTATGTTTTTTTCGTTATAAGGAAGATCTATCTTAAACATAGTAATCTCTATAATAAAACTGTAAGTCATGTGACTGTCCTCAACAGTTCCGGGATGCCGCATCGCTTTTTCATATGCCAAGCGGCCATTTTTATTCAAAATTATTTTTTCGAATAAACTGCATAAAAGTTACATTTTAATAAAGATCGTTCAAAATAAATTAATATTTGAGAGATGACTTGCGTTCAATTATGTATATATTCTGCAATAACTTCAGTCGAAAGATTCGCAGTTCAAATTCTCTATTCATAAAAGTAAACAAAAAAAAGATTGATTCGTCGTGAACATTTAAAATATTAAATCATGGAGGTAATCATTCGCAAAGCAAGTTCTCCGCGAATGAATTTTTGGACCGCTGCCTCGCGTCAAAAAAATAATTCGCACCAGTGAGACAATCAAAGTTTACCATAATTATGTGCTATACAACTCAACTTTCGGACCTTTTCTTGACGTAAATTGAACTCGTGTAATAATATTTAATGAATCAGATTTTTAGCATTTTTAAAATCGCTAATACAGCTTTTATTTATCGCGTGTACAAATTAGAAATGATACTTTGATTTTGAAATCAAATGTTTTGATTTATGATATTATTTCTTATTTATTTATTTATTTTCTCTTTTAAATGAAAAGTGTGAAGTATTTTAAATTTATGTAATATAAGCATTTTAGATTAAAGTTAAGTATTTTAAATGAAATGAGTGACAGGTTTATAATTTAAAATTAAATTAATTGTAGTATGAATGACGGTGATGGGAACGATATTTGGCGAATTATCATCTGCTCCCGGCTAACAAAAATACTCATAATTAAAAAAAAGAATAAAAATAAATAAATGATAGTTTGTTGTAAATAAATATTGATATACATATCAAAAATAATTTATAGAATTAAAATAAAAAATAAAAGTAAATAAACAACAATTTCCATAACAAAGTTTTCGCCAAATTGGCGGGGGAGGGGGGGGGAATCGCGCCAACGTGCGTATGTAACATTTGTGCCCAAAAAATATGCGAAATGCTACCATGATCGCAAAAGTTCATGATTTGTCTATTAGAATCTTCCGATTTGGCGAAGGATTAAGGGAAAATTAAATTATGAATAAATGTAACGTGTTGCAATGTTTAACATACATTTAAGGGAGACCAAACTGGTCGCCAGTGGCGGCTAGTTAATAATAATTTGAAATGTTTACAATTATAATTATTATAAAATAAATATGCAACGCCATTTCTTGTGTTTGCATGCTGAAATGATATCCTAGATCTAATGAAAACAAAATCTTCCACCACCCCCACAATGTTGTCAGTAGGCTGCTTTTTTAAAATTCAGATTGTTTGATTCCCACCCCTTTTTGTAAACAAGTGCAATTGGCCTTATGCTCGCATTATTTAATCTGCCATTAAATAAGGCGAATATTCCTACTTCAAAAAGTGGTGGCAATCAAGCAATCGGATTTTTTTTTTTTTATATATAAAGTAACTTACTGGCAACACTGCACTCTCAAAGTTTTTTTTTCTTTTTTTTTAAATTAATTTTTAAGTCCAATCTCAGACTGTCCCCATATCACATTTATAGTGTGTTTTTTAGCATATTTTCAAAATCTTAATAACCCGGAGCTCAAAGGGTTAAGTGTTATACTCGATTTCTTTATTTTACTCAAGATTAATGAGTAGAATGAAAAAGACCAGGGATTTTTAACTTTTAATAGCACTTCTACAATGCAGAAAACAATAATTCAAATTGGCAATTTATTTTCACCTCTTCAAAATCAAAGAACTTAGTTAGCCTCTTACATATTTCACTTTGCTCTTCTCCTGAGGAGTAATAGAGATAGAGTAATCGTGACCATGCGAAAGAAAATGGAAATCCTATCATCCCTATGGATTTTCAGAACACGATTCACATCTAAAAACTGCCTTTTTACGATCTTTTGTCTATAAGTTGCATCGATGAATAAAATCTTTTCTTTCAGTATGTAATGATAAAGAAGGAATGAAATGATAT
The DNA here is from genome assembly GCA_963931845.1 of Maratus michaelseni. NCBI lineage: Eukaryota > Metazoa > Arthropoda > Arachnida > Araneae > Salticidae > Maratus > Maratus michaelseni. The sequence continues at coordinate 386,507,523 of OZ007587.1, read as the reverse complement.
GAATTTCAGGAGAAATGCATACATTACTGGAGTTTCAGAATTCAAATGAAAGTCATTTTCATACGCTAAAAATTCCACTTTAATTTTAGTAAAGAAACGAATTTTGATGACATAAAGTCATAAGCCTCCCAAAAAATTCAAGTTCTAAAAAGTAGGAATTTCGACTGCGCTTTGTTAAAGAATATTGTAGTAATTTTGAAACTTTAACCATCAAGTATCGCGGTGGTATAAAAAGGAAAAGGAAAATATGATGCACATGGCCGGATGTTTCACTGAATAGTTACACAGTCCTTGAATTTTAATACCACAATTTCCGAATCATAATCTTTGCCTCATTTAATCACAGAATTTTTGTCTTTAAATACGGCCTATTTCACTATTCGGAAAAGTGGTATTCAAATTCAAAAACAGTAATAAACTCTGCGTTAGGGATTTGCACAGCCCCCGACCCGAGGGCAGATTTTTTTTTCATTAGACTCGGGCCGGGCCTAGTCTTCATTCTTTACGGACAGGACTGGGCTTTCTTTTTCTGCAAACTCGGGTTGGGTCAGACTTTTTTTTTTCTGGAAGAGTCGGGCATGGAGTTCTTCCTTTCCCCCAAGTCTATATGTTGAGCTGAAATTTTATTAATTTACTAGCAAGCTACGTTGGTCAATTTCTATTCACGCACCTTTAATCAAGTTAAATATTGACTTTGAATTTGAACTTGTATTTTAAAACCCTACGGATCTTTACTTGGAATATCCTTCTGCATGTCTGAAAACGATACGAACGCTATTGCGTTATTATATTTTTAATGTGTCAGACAAATTTGGGCTGTTAAGGACAAATTAGGCCAATTCTCTGTATACTTTATTATGGAATAGGTCAGAATTTTTAAAAAAAATGAATAATTGTGTTAAATTATGGTGTCTATTGGGGGGAAATCATTTCCGTTGGATTCAAATTGGATTTGAATGAAGTTACAATTTACAGTACTTCAAATATAATGAAATTGATATGCCTCACTGAGGTGGACAAAAATATGGTACTCGTCGAGAATTAAATAAAAATCATGCACTCGTGACATCATAATTCACTTTTATATTTTAACAGAATAATAAGGTTACTATAATTTGTGACTCGTGTTATAGTCAGTATATATACGTCAGGACACAATACCATTATCATTATCTTTTTATGCGTGAAGATTTCGCTAAATGGTACTCCATTGTAAAATTTGGTAATTTTTGAAATTCAATATTTGAAAAACGGCATAATCATTAGATTTGAAATTTATATCAAGAAAAATACAATTTTTTACCATTCTAACGCAGTTTGTCTAACAATTTTCTGACAAATACTTTTCGAGCTATTAATTTTTTCAGTAACTTCAAATGTTTCATTTTCCGAGATTAACCTGTGGTAACGATTAGCGAAAATCCCAGTCGTCAGCAACACGTACCTTTTTATTAAAGAGGATTTTGTAAAAATGAAGCGATGTTGTACATGTGTTTAACGAAATCTTAAGAAATTTAATTTAGTTTAATAAATTACTGAGAAATATTTTTATAAACTTACTTTTTTCCTTTGTTGAGCTTTTAAATTGTGATTTTCTTTTACCATCGTTTACTTTCATTCTAAACTACGTAAATTTTCTTACTGGAGCATCATTTCAATGTAATTAAGTCAATATTTTTAAAGAGTGTATACGTACGTAATTGTCTACGTGATCATTAATATTATTGTTATTCCGTATTCCATGAATCGCGGACATATAATCTAAAAATAAAATATATGCATAAATGTGAATTTTGAATAATTTTAATTGTAAGATAATGTTGCTTCAGAAATATCGACAATCGGCATGTTTTGTAGTAATTAAGTCAGGCCAAACCATACCGGATTTTTAGATTTCATAACGGACCGGACCGGCCGCGGCCAATAAAATTTCGGCTCGTGCAGATTACTCTGCTTAACTATCCAAGGCTGCCATTGGCAACTATTTTTATATTCTATTCGCACCGCTATTTATAAAAAATAAATTTTGTAGTTCTCTTGCACATATTGTCAAAGTGTATTTGAAATATTTTTGTTTTAAGAAAGTGGTGCGAAATAGGATTAAAAAATAGTCGCTAGTGGCAGCCAATTCTACCTAGTTAAATGCCCGTTATTATGCACATTTTCTATCATTTCGCATACATTTTCAAATACATAAAATGCATTTTCCTCAAAGTTTGACTTGAAAGATTTGATGTACGCAGAAAATACATTTATCATGCACCCATAAAATGTTCATAGTACATTCCTGATATAACCTAGTATCTATTGAAATGTGTTTTAAATTTTAAATAGTTGTTTTTATTTTTTTTTATAGTTAATATATTTTTATTTTCTTTATGCATCATAGAAAATATTTGTAATTTGTTTAAAAAAAAAAAAAAAAATAGCACAATATTAAATGCACATTTCATTCACAAAGAAAAACAAGTTGGAAATTGTACGTCAAAAGCAACAAACGAGGTGCGTTCGTACTATAGCTAGTTATATAAATATTCAGATCTTGATGATTTTTAATTCTGTGAAATTAATTATATCGTCTGCAGATTAATTTTTTCTGTAATAAAATAAGTATCTCGGTCGCTTGACGATTAAACCTCGGAAGCTCCTATAATTCTTTTAAGTCAAATTTCTTAATAAATATTTTTATTAATATCTTCTAAAGTTTTGATTCGATTTTCATAAAATTGGAAATGTCTCGAGAAAATTCTGCAAAGATAATACAATATCTTAAATTTCAAACCATTTGGTGGGGTAGTTTTTGCGCTAAGACAGACGGACGGATCAAACGACGACTAGAGGTGCTACGTATATTTATATAATTACGAACGCACCTAAAAAGGGCGGGGGGGGGGGGCAACGTATTTTGAGAAAAGGAAGATTGGAAAATGGTTTACTTAACATTATCAAACAAGGCATTCCGACACCCCAATATAGTATAAAGCCATTCTAAATGCCACGCGATGCCTTATACTAAAATTTAAGACTTATTAAATGGGGGGAGGGGGGGGGGGGGACAGATATTTTAATATTTTAGCAATGATTTTGCAAACCAGAAGAGTAATTCAAATTAATAATTTATTTTCACTTGTTCAAAATCAAAGAACTTGACATATATACCTACTAGCAGATCCGCCCGGCGTTGCCCGGTCCCGTTAAAAAAACACTACGAAATGCGAAATCACTCTAAAAATCGCTGCACGAAACCCTTCCTCTGGTAACTCTTTGTCTTTCGGAAATTAAATAGAGAGATGGACCCGAAGTGGAAATAAATTTAATACCACCTCTTCAAATATCTAAATCATTTGATTCAAAACGTGTCAGTTTTTGGTCAACATTTTAAAAAGTTACCTACAGATTTTCACAAAATTTGTATTTTCGGAATCAGAAACATAAACTGTGAGTTTCGATTCAAATACTCGAGGATGAGTGTAAATGAAACTTTTTCGTTGTCTGGGATTATCAAATAGGTAACTTTCTTTTGCAGTTTCAATAAAAATAGCAATTTTTGGCACACGCGCAGGAAATTTTTTTTAGTTCCACCGCCAGGGGATGCATTTTGTTCTAAACAAATTATCCGACACGTGTCCCCGCTGCCTACGATACCATGTATAGAAGACGTGCTAGGCACGCGCTTCAAACTCTTTTCGTTCCAGCTTCTACCACCAGGTGGAGCATTCTATTCTAAATAAACCTATATACGAACGAAACTCCGGCACTCGTTCCTACTTCTTACGACACCGTGTAGAAGACGTGCCGTACACACGCAAGAAATCTTTTAGTTCCACTTTCCACCGCCAGGGAGTACCAAATAAATGTCATAAATAATTAGCTATATCTTAATTAGTTCATGTTAAGTTGAATGAACCGATTCCCGTTGAAATCGAACCCATAGAATTCGAGAAAATAAATCACCCCCTGGATATTAATATTCAAAAATGGTGGTAACCAAAGTGCAAAAACGATACTGAAGTTCATTTAGTACCTGGGAGGCCTCGGAAGAATGTCAGAAAAGATTTCGTTTGAATCGGACCAAGATTAAACACAAAATACTTTAGTTACATTTTCCACCGCCGGTGGGTGCACTCTGATCTAAAGAAACTTCTTTCCGAACGAAACTGTGGCACGTGTCCCCGCTGCTGATGACAAAGTATAGAAGGCATTCTGTGCACGCGAGAAAATCTTTTAATTCCGCTTTCCACCGCTAGAGGGCGACAAAGCTATGTCTTAATTAGTTATCTATATCTTAATTAGTTCATGTTGAGTTGAATGAATCACTTGTCGTTGAAATCGGGCCCTTTGTTTGAATCGGATAAATTTTAAATGCATAATTGTTTAGTTCCACTTCCCACCGCTAGAGGGTGCACTCAGTTCTAAATTAAACTCTTTCTGATCGAAACTCCGGCACGTGTCCCTGCTGCCTACGACACCATATAGCAGACGTGCTGCGCACGCGCTGCAAAATCTTTTAGTTTCATTTTCTACCACCAGGTGGCGCCAAATCTGTATCTTAATTAGTTCGTGTTAAGTTGAATGAACTAATTCTCATTGAAATTTTGCCCATTGAACCCGAGAAAATACCCCTGTCTGGTCATTAATTTTCAGAAATAGTGGTAACCAAGGGCTGAAAAAATTATACCGAAGTTTATCTAGTACCTGGGGACCTGAGAAAAGATTTGTTTGAATCGGACTAATTAATTAGTTCTCATTTTGCAGGCAGGGGGGGGGGGGGAAGGAGGGAATTTCGATCAGAGCATTAACGCGATATTTAAACTACAACCAAACACTCACTTCCCCCTCTCCACAGAATTAAACCAACGACGTTAAAAAAATAGGAATTATCATTAACTTTTGAAACAGAAACAAAATTACCTTTTTTTATACATACAAAAATAGTAAGTTATTGTTGTTAATTTCTGAAATCAAATACATAAATGACGTATACATGAAAAAACTCTAAAAATCGCATAAAACAAATCGCAAAAATTCACAACTCGCGGTTCGAATTGCAAGCAGCTGTCGACCTTTTCATCTGCCAATCACAAATGCCCGATTGACTTCCACATGTGCCTACAATTCTATCAGCTACCAATCCAACTGCCCTCCAATGACGTTTGACGTGTAGTGGGCGATTTGTGACGTCATTTGAAATAAAAAACGCTGCAAAACATGAAAAAAAAAAAAGTTCTAAAACGCATAAAAAATGAAATTAAAAGGAAAAAATCTAAAAAAAAATCGGGATAATAAATAATCCACCCTTTCCTTTTAAAATTAAGATTTTTTATCTGTAAAGAATTATCAACTTTCTCCAAGCTAAAAAGAGAAAAAAAAAATGACGATTCTGATCGTATCTGAAGGCTGAAATGGAAGCGCAACGACCGAACCAATCAAGCATTCTGGCAAAATTTCTCAGTGTCGAAGGAAAAAAAATCGCCAAACATTCAATAATCGCTGTACGAATTTCACATAAAATTTATTGAAAAGAGGAGAAAATTTACTATATTGGGCTATAAGATTGGAACCGGATTCCCCTTATTAATGTAGAAAAATCGCAGCGAAACGTCAAAAAACACTAAAATTCGCTTATTTAAAATCACGATTTTTTATCTGTAAAGAATTATCAACTTTCTCCAAGCTAAAAAGAGAAAAAAAAATAACGATTCTGATCGTATTTGAGGTTTATATGGAAGCGCAACCACCGAACCAATTAAGCATTCTGGCAAAATTTCTTAGTGTCAAAGGAAAAAATCGCCAAAAATTCAAAAATCGCTGTACGAATTTCGTATAAACTTTATTGAAAAGAGGATAAAATTTACTATATTGGACTAAAAGATTGGAACCGGATTCCCCTTATTAATGTGGAAAAATCGCATCGAAACGTGAAAAAACACTAAAAATCGCATAAAAAAATTTAATTAAAAAAATCTGTTCCAAAAATCCAAAATCTGGCTTCGAGGTGCAAAACTACATGCATAAAGGTAACTTCTCACAAAATTTTGTAGCTCTGCGTGCAGCGGTCTCTTCAGAACACAGCGGACAAACAAACACACACAAACTTGCTTCTTTATTATAGTTGGAGATTATGTATTTCATTTTTCCTTATTTCCAAGATGTAAATCGTGACAATGTGAAACAAAATGGAAATCTTATCATCCCTATGGATTTTTTGGAACAGGATTTCTTATCTAAAATCTTTTACTTTTCTTCTTCGCTTATAGTTGCATCCTTTTTTTTTTTAATGTTATGGTAAAGCAGAGTGAAATGATATGCATTACAAGAGAAATCATACATTTTAAGAACTTCAAAATTCAAACAAATTTCCTTTTCAATGCTTTAAAATCAGTGGTTGCAATGATTTTTTAAACGAAGAATTTGAGGGAGAAAAATCATAAAACCCACAATTTTTCCGCATTCTAAATTGAGCGAAATCGTATTGCTTCTTTGTAAAAGGATTTCTACTTTTAAAAATTTAACTATTCAAGTATTAGTAAGAAAATTAAAGAAACATCGCATATTATTGTTGGGTATTCCGTGTGGCTATCTGCTGGCTCCACCTGACAACAAGAGAAGTCACTAGTTTGCCACTAGAAATTTGACACATGCCTATGAATCAGTGAATATGTTACCAATTAAAAGCCGAGGCTAACGAAAAAAAGACAGGTTGTTGGACTATGTTTCGCGTTCGTTTTTCTTCGGACCGAATCATGGATGCTTTTTTCTTGCACCTGCGTTACGAAAATGGCATCACGTGACCCAAGTGGTCTTAAAGGAGACGTACGGCAGCCAATCTTTTTCGTTAGCTTCAACAAATAAAGTGCAATAATAATAATAATAACAAAGTAGAGTTCCAGTTTAGTTGTAATGTTGTGTTGGAGGGGAGTAGGGTGATGTGATGACTGTTGAAAGCTTAACGGAAAGATGTTCTTTTCTTCGATTGCGAATATTATTTTTTAAATATTTTGTAACCAGTATTTAATCAAGATAATCCATTAAAATAGTGTGATCACTCAAGAATTGGGACTTAAAACGGCCTATAGATCGCAGTGGTCGGTACAGGAAAATTGCCCCTTTAACTAATGCTAAAATGCCATTGAAATCATTATTTGTTGTAAAAGCGTTTGAAAGTGTTAGACATTCAAATTCGGATCATTTTTACTTTAGCATATAACACGGAACACAAATGTCACAAAATCTGAAACTGCGAAAAAAAAAAAAAAAAAAAAAAAAAAACTGAACAAATTAAAAATACATGTAATTCAATGTGCTTGCATGAGATTTTCCTGAAGCAAAGAAGTTATATCTTTTCTCTACCAGATGAAGTATTCGAGCACTTGAATCGCCAATATTTCTTTACTCTAAGTACACCTTCTTTCACATTATGCACATTTTTTCCATCATTATTCTATTGGAAATTTCTACCTTATGAGTAGATCAATATTGGTTAAGATTCTGCATCTGGATTTTTACAATTGTTGTTAGCTATAATTGTAACACAGATTAAAGTTTTAACTTCGTTTTATCAAATGTATACCTTTCGATAAGAAATTTAGCATATTCACATTACTTTAATTCAATCTTACATTTTTTACACACAGGCATACCTACAGGCGGCATTTTATAACATTATCTAAATTCAATGTGTATTTTTGAATCTGTGGAAAAACCAACCCGATGAAAAAACTGAGCAAAGCCAGCTATGTCAGCAGAATTTCAGTTGATTCGGCTAATTCACTACTGTGCATTAATCTTAAAAAAAAAAAAAAAAAAAAAAAAAAGAAAGAAAGAAAGAAATTGGCAATTAATATAACTGAAGTTTTTTTTTTTTTTTCCAAATCTTTCTAAAAATGAACTGCATTGGAAATCTAACAATCTGTCATTTGCATGTTTGTACAGAAATTGGATTTTAAAAACTCATTAGAAACTGCCATATCCTAAAATTTTTAGTTATCTTTACATACCTTTCTATTTTTCCAATAATTTAAAATTTTACTATTAGTTTAGATATTTCCTAATAGATGAGTATATGTATGAAGAACCTATGCTATGTAACTCGAAAACACTTGCAAGCTAATGTTAAACTAATGACAGTATTCTTTTCAAATTTCTCGCTTACATTTCAATACTTTTAAATGATTGATTTTTTTTTTTTTGGCATAGGTTATTTGAGATTGATGTCAGCTACTTTTGTATATTTTTTTTTAATCTGAGCACAGTTTTAGTTTTGAAAGCAGGAACAACAGCAGTGTCCTCATAAAAAAATAATAGCATAGCAACAAAACTAAATAACAGCAGCAGTGTCCTCATTAAAAAAAAAAAACTGCAATCAAAGTGGCAATTGCCAGTTTGGGAAAAAATTACTTTATGTTTATTGTTGTAAATTGCGATCAAAGAAGTACAAAATGAAAGTAATCTGGTTAGACATCAATTTCAAGTATCCTATTTTAAAAAAATTAAAAAATCATTTAAAAGTATTGAAATGCAAATGAGAAGGGAGGGTGAGATGAAATGGGGGAGCATGAAAGCAAAACTTCTTATCAACAAAATAATTGGACAACATTTTTTCTCTTTCTTAGTTAACAAGTATCATTTCAAACATATTTCACACTTGGATTCTTCAACTGGGAATTATATGAGCATTTGACAGAAGAACAGGAATGCTAAACATTGAAAAAGTTACAAAAAAAAAAAAAAAAAAAAAAAATTGATAGGATAAAAAATAATAGCGATATCAAAAGGCAACACCCCCTCCCCTTAAAGTGATAACGTTATATATGCACAGCCCCTTATGAAATTACATATTTAAGGAAAAAGAAAAAAAATCCTGTTATTCTAAAAGTAAAACAATCTTGACATCTGATAAAAAAATAAACAAGAATGTAAAGAAAACCAACTATAAAAGTATTTTATTAATATAGAACATGAGGTAAAAAAATTTTTGTTTTTTCATTCTTACAAAATATCTCACAAATAGCAAAAATAGCAAATTATGATACATCATAAGAAAACAATCATTCAATTTGTAAAAAATTGAGTAGAATTAATTGGAAGGATTTTCGAAGAAATTACAGAATTAGTGATACATTCAAATAAATGATAACAAATTTACTCTAAATCAGCCACACTTAACCCTTTTTTTCACAAGCTGCAAACATATGTTTGCTGTGTTAGGTGAGCCACAACACACTGTACTTATAGATAATAATGTTAATTAAAATAGTTAAATAACAAAGCAATGTAATAAATTTTACCCTTTTACAACAAGCATCACATATACGAGACATATAAGCTGCATACAATCCTCAATTTTCCCCACCTGTAATTTTTAATAGTAAATTTTGCCTCATTTAAACACAGAACTTCTGAAATGAAATTAGGCAAAATTTTCTATTTAGAATTACTTTTGCTAAGAGATTATTGTACATGCAGCTCTTCATTAAAGGGTTAATATAATCAGTGTCACCTATGTAATAAATATAAAATATAATAATGCAAAATTTCCAACTAAAAAATATCAAAAGATTTCCTTTAATAAATCAGATTTTTAATCAATGTAAAACCTTCTTCCTTTTAAAATGTGCAAAAAAACTTTGGGTATTATGGAATAATATTTACATTTGGGGTAATACAACATCCCAATATTGTTTAAAACCCAAAAAACGAATACAATTATAAACTTCAACTATCTGCGAATAGTTTTTGTAGATCCAAATATAAGGATCGATCTTTGCACCAACATAATCGTGGAGTATTATGAGATATTGGTATTCCATACAACACAACAGTGCCAGTTGCCGGTTTGAGAAAAAATTATTTCATGTTTATTGTTGTAAATTGCGAGCTAAAAAACGAGTATTACATCATAAACTGTTAGTATTTCAGTGTGCATTATGCTTAATTTCAATGTAAAAGTATTACTTCTAATAATGAATAAAAAATATTGAAAAATTATCACCTGAAACTTTCCAAAGACGAAAAACAAATATTTATTCACACAATGCACCCAGACGCTGACCGACAAACTGCGTGTTCGGGGGGGGGGGGGGGGGGGGGGGGGCATTCTGGAAACGTTCTTAAGTAGTTTATGATTTTGTATACTAGGTGAAAGCACTTTCCCAAACAGAAACCTTAGTATTCCATATATCCCGACTATTCCATAATACTCGAAGTTCCTCTATAGTGCACATTAAATTAATTTTTAATAATGTTTTATTAGTGTTGTAGATTAAAAAATATATACACCACTATTCCCAAAATAGGACTACATCTAAAAAGAACTTTTAGCTAAGCAAAATGGCATTTACAATGTTGTTTTAACATAGTTTTAAAATAATTATAAATAACAAGACAGATTTTGATTTTCCATAAAAAAAAATATATAAAACAATTGTGAAGGTCTTAAATATCCTTTATGCACAATCTCAAATTTTTATAAATATAAATATTTTTATAAATAGGGATTAAAGACTCTGAACCTCAGGCCGCATATAAAAGGTTGGCAGGCCACATGTGGCCCGCACTCTGCACGTTGAGTATGGCTGCTCTAAATGATCAAGCTCGGTCATCTTCCTGTTATGTAAGAAAGGGCATTTAACTTAAAATCTTTATGGACTATTTTAATGCAAAGAAACAACAGTAAAAGTCCTCTAAATGATCAAGATCGGTCATCTTTCCTGCATACGAAACAGTGCTGAATTCACACATTTCCCCCTGGCAGATATTTCTGCAACTTTGGTGGAGGACAATTTATAGTTATAGAAAATTTCATCATTAATTGCAATTATACATAATTTGTTATAAGTATTCAGAAGCCAGAACATTTTTCCTTCTCACTCCCAAATTATTTTTTTTTAAGTTGTACTTTTGATTGAGCCAAGTAACAGTTAAAATAATACAAAAATATTATTTTAAACAGTTTGTCAATCTAATATTACAGTTTTTATTAGCAGTGTACCAAATGTAACTATAGAAAACAAAAGATAAATCAAAATTACTGTCATATTACAATACTAATCAATTATTAATATGTATTTTATAAGCCATGATTTTAGAAATAAATTAAAATTTGGTATGATTGTCACTATTTGGCTATATCAATGCATATGAATGGATATTTTTAGAGCCTGATTTATATAACTTGGGAGCCAAGGCACATCATGAATATTGGGGTCTCCTACTGTTACCTTTAGAACAGACCAACTTAAGATGGTTTCATTTGAACACTCTTTTGGATCAAGTTGTTTTGCAAGGGCAACTTGTTCCGAAAGCAACATTGTATTCAAAACTATGAAATCATATCAAGTTGATGATTTAGCACTACAGCTTTCTTTCCCTGGAGGATGACAATACTCTCATTCATGCAAGATTAGAAAAAATCAAGATATTTTTTTTAATATCTGATATTTTTTATATATATCAGATTTTTTTTTTAAATAATCAATTTACTGCTAATTATAAATATTTTCAGAGTTAATATAAATTAAAAACATATTGCACTTAACATTAAAACTTAATAAAACAATGTTCGAAATATCTTTTTCTTTCCACTTACAACAAAACTGAAGATCAAGTTAATTGAAAACATAAATAATTTTCGGTAAAGCTAAACAATTAGTTTTTTACACTCATCAAAATACAAATTATAGGATTCAGTATAAAGTATCAAGAAACTTTTATGTTTTATACTTTTATACAACAAAATTTTAAATACAGATTTTTTAAAATTATTATTGAAAAATGTGAACATCAATATAAGCTTGCCTGCTTTTTCCTTCATTAACTTGTTGTGCAATTTAAACTGAACTAAACCAAAATCTGAAAATATTCTTGCAAATGAAGCCGTAAATAACTGGTTATCTAAATTAGACTAACTTTCAATGGCTATTCTAAGTCAATATTGAACCACATAATTATTGGCTTTACATTTAAAAATTCAACTTTGTACATAAAAAAACTTAGAAACTTTTTTTTTCTTTTTTCGTTAAAAAGTCACTGCCAGAAGCAAGTTTTATTTTCTACAGAATGATGCAGTCAATCACAGTTGAAAAATTCATTTACATTTGTTTTGACTGAAAATATAAAAAATATCATGCAGAATGCAGTACCAAAAATATTTTGAAAATAGATAACAAATATGTAAAAATATCAAACATGATATTTTGAAAATAAATATTGGAAATATATCATGATATACATCCATTATTACATATCCTCACACCTTGCATTCACTTATCATTTTTATCCTACTGTGTACATTTAAAGCCAAATACTACAACTTGCCATCATTCATACATAATCTATAGGATTATTAAATATTATAAATAATTTTAATGCTCATTAAATCCATCCACCTTGCAAATAAACATTACATCATCATCATCATGTCCTAAAAACAGACATTTTTAAGAATGAGCTAAGTTGATTTGGAGACCCCTGAAATTCTGGAGACAAAGGGCCAGGAATATGCAATATGATAGAAATGGATTATTGATGCATACATAAAAAATAACAAATGATTGTTAAAAAGTACAACAATATGAAACATACAAATGAGATTCTTTCCTTTTCTTTTTAGTATGACTTCAGAAAAAACTTGAAGACTAATCTCCATAACATACACAATCTAGATCAGTGGTGGCAAACCTTTTCATGTGCAGGTGCCAAGAAATTCACATATGTTATGTGTGACATTCTAATGTGTCAGACTTTCCCAATTAGCACAGATTGTTGGCTTATCATTGGGAATTTGTGGAAACCGTTGGGGGTACAGAGAAACCTCTAATTTGGAAGGTATCTGATCAGGATTCTTAAAAGCTAATGATTGGACTACCATTGAGCCTTTGTTGACAATTGATTCATTGACCAATGATATAGTAAGGCAGACATTTTTTATAGTGGGCTAACATGGAATAATAATTATCCAACATCAACCTAACCATTTTTTGCTACTTGCATTAGTATATAAAAAAAAATAGATTAACTTTTTATGCTCTGACAATACTTTTAAGTGCCATTAACGGGTGGTTCTACTTCTTTGGCCTAAAATTTATGTGATTTTTACATTTTTTTTTCAATTGCAAAGAAAAGAGATACCACCTTCGGACTTTTTTCATTATATTTATTGACATTTCAAGGTTTAAATTTTTGTGTGTAAAAAAATTAACACTACGCCTTGTGCGACGGGAAGTACCTGCAGGCTACTTCTAATTGGGCAACTGTTTTACTCCGGTCTCAAGCATCTGAAAGAAATTGGATCACCAATTTATAACAAGGCATTAAATTCTCTAGAGCTTATATCAAAATTTAGTTTAATAAACTGATTTTTTTTTATAAAATAGCAGTCATCTTTGTTTGCCTATTTCTTTACATTTTGAGTGCTTAAAAAATAATTATTAACTAATGAAAATTATAATTTTCGGTGATATAGGCTCCAGCAAAACTTATTCCCTCTCTTTTATATAAAAAATAAGGAAATCAGTAGAATAGTTCTCAAAAAAATGATCGGGAGTTTGAAAAACATGGTTTTATAAGAAGTTTAAAGTTTTACAATAGTGTTATATTCAATAAGCAAAAAAGGTTGTAAGGAAATGTAACATCATGAAACCACTTTAGGTTTTGAATCTACATAGGCATATGGGTTGAAAAAAGAAAAAAAAAAGACCCAAAGAAGTAGAACCTTCCCTGAAAGAACATTTAACACACCGCTGTCCAAAAATTAAGGTGCAGTGACCAGACACTTTTGCTTTTTGCACAGTTTGTCGAATATCTACCAAAATTCTTGACAAACTGTTTTGAACTTCGAGGATGTAAAGCACATGTTTGACTTCAAGAACAGTAGAAACAGTATATTGTAATTAAAAGATTAATATATTGAATATTTGTTGAAATATGGACATTTGTATGAAATAATTTTTAATTGTGCATGCACGAACTATACTACAGATTTTTTTTCATGATTTTGTAGTCAATTCTATAGAATAACTCGTATAAAAAGACCAGTCAAATGTCATGAAAACTCAGAAAGATATGGGCAATACAGTGAGCTAATTAACAAATTGGGGGCAAAGTCCAATTGGATTATAAGGGATCCCCCCCCCCCCCCTAACTACCAATTTATTAAATGAGTTTTAATGAAAAAAAAAACCTGGTCTAAGTTTCATATTATTATTATGCAAATTTTCTAATCTATCTTCAGATATTAAGGAAGATAATTATTGGCGTAGAGCAATTCCTTGTTTAATAATTTGGTGCATAAAAGGCTAATAAATAATATTTACTGAATTTGTACTAAAATTATTTTTCACATATCACAAATGAAATTATTAGTTTGTAAAAAATACAATTTATATTATTTATTTATCCGAGGTCTTATATTTCGTATCTATTTTTTAATCATTTTTTAATTTATATGCATACACAGAAAATTATTCATTTGTCATTTTATTAAGTACTCTTATAAAAAATTTATCAGCAAAAAGTAAAACCTCATGAAGTCGTATATAAAGAATGCACATTAATGGTTCAATAAACATAAATGTTGAATGGTTTTAGTAGATAAGGCACAAAATTTAAAATATACAAAGAAATTCTATTTTTCAATACCATTTAACAAACAGGAGACATTATAGATTAGATCTTTTACAAATAAGCTGTTTCTTTTTGTATATCACAAGATATATTTTAGACAAATATACATATACATCTGTGTGGAAAAAGTATAAAATAAAAAAAATAGAAAAAAAGTTTCTATTAACACATTAAATGCCACACTAGTAATAGAAGAATACACTGTTAACATGAATTAGTCATTATTATATAATAAAATTATGCTGAAATATTATCCTTAGATCAGATAAATTATTGTGTAATTATATTTAATAGATTCTACTTACTAGAAAGCACTATAAAATCAAAGCTATTTTTACATTTTAAGAATCATTAATTTATTCACAAAAATGCAGTAACAATGATAGTATCTAAAAATGAAAAAGAAAAAAAAAAAAAAAAAAAAAAAAAAACCTACATTTACTTGAATTAATCATTGTGATACATATTAGGCTGAAATATCATCCACAATAGACAAGTTAAAATATATAATTATTTAAAATGTATTATTGGAGGGGGTTATTATTATCTTATCAGAGTTACTAAAAATAAAATTATTTATATATATTATAGGATGCATTGATTATTCCTTCAAATAGCTGTAGTAACAATGATAATATTGATTTTTTTTTTTTAAATTAACAATGACTCAAATTTTGTATTTCTAGTAATCTTGGCATTGTCTGCTGTTAGCGATTCTTATGATACTATAATAAACTTGTATTGGCATGTACATTGTAAGAATGATAATTACCATATCTTACAATGTGCTATTAAAATATGTGAATCAGCTCATAGCAGTATTAAAATAATATCTTAAAAAAAAAAAATTAAAAAAAAAAAAACATTAAACAATCAAATTAAAAAAATTCTACAAGAATATTTTAAATAATAATTGAAAATTATTTAAAATTTTCATTATTTGAAATAATATGAAATTAAAAAAAATAATAATGTGATATTTAGGATTATTTTTTACTTCCAAAGGGATAAAAATAATTAGATAAGATATGGATCAAGAGATATATTTGATACAGCTATCACAAACTTCAGCATTTAAGCTCCTTTTAGCATTCTCTGCACATTTTATTTGCAATTTTGCAGGTAGAAATATTTGGATAGGAGCTTGCATATAGATTTCCGAATATAATAGAGTAGGCTCACAATAATCCAGCTCATGTTAGATCAGAGGTAGGAACTAGATTAACAAATTGCTAGAAAGTTAATGAACACATTTAAAATAGCACAAACATACATATTATACTGCAGTTTTATAACACAATACTATGTAAAATATAAAGATAACTAAACTGTACATACAGGCAAAAAAAATTTTTTTTTTTCATTACTACAATGAAGTAAAATAGATCAATGATTGCATGTTCTAAATTCAGAGAAATGCAGTAATATGCTACATATTTAGAAGATGCTGCCTGCCATTTCATATTACAGTAAAAGCTCAACTAACCGGCACGCTCAGGAAACGTCAATTGCCAGATACTTGAAAAGTCTGGATAGTTCAGCGCTACAAAATCTGTCATGAAAGAAGAGAGAGAGAGGGGCGAGGGTGGGGTGCATCGATGTAACAGTGAAAAAGAAAAATGATTTTTTGGCCTATTTTCTCGTCATCAGAAAGGCGATCAAATAATTCTTTTATTATTATTAAATTTGCATTTGATAAAGTTAATTTTGACAAATTAAAAGTAAAAGTAAACAATATTTTGCGTTACAATGTCATTTCTAAACTTATTTATTAATCTTTTATAATGTTACATTATTTATAAACATCTCATAAAGATTTTAATTTAGGACTAAGATGCTGCTCTTACTTCTATGTACTAATAAAGAAAACCTCAACATGTGAAATAACAAAACTAATGAAGTCAACTAATTAACTAGACTTTTTCAAAGGGCACTGTGCTCTGCTCTTTTAGATAGCTTTCAATACAAAAAAGTCCTTCCGGCCTGTACCGGGAGGAAAAGGTAGCTTTCCTATATCTTCGTTTTAAAATTTTAGCTAATGTTACACGAAAACAGCAAGCTAAAATGCAAAGAAACGTTTACAAAAGATTCGTTAATACTGAATTTGAATAAGAAATTCGCCAAATTATTGAGCAATAGTCAAATTGGCTTCATTTATGAAGACTTATTTTGATCGCCAAATTTGGCGATATTTCGCCAAATGTCGCCCAATTTTGTCGTTAACGGATATGAATATATAGTTTTATGCGTATGATTGGGAAAATTATTACAACAATGAAAGAAAATAATTTGTGAGTAATCGCGTTAATGTGCTGTTTTGTTTCAAAATGTCAGCCACACTAGAATTTCAAACTGCTCTATCTCAGCCATTTTTTAAGATAGAGGTAAACCAAAAAAAGCTCTGGAATCCTTGTATCAAGGCCTAACATGTAATTAAAAAATAAACTTGAATTTTTAAATTTTTTGTATATTTATTTTAGATTTTAAGTTATTTTACATCTTTAAATGGCCGCCATCTTGAAACAAGATGGCGGACCAAGCTGGCCAACGAACTCGGTCGAGACATTAGTGACCTTAATACACACAATTAGTTTCATCAAAATCGATTCATAATTACGGGTGTTATCGTATGACATAGGTCAGATATATATATATATATATATATATATATATATATATATATGGATATATCTATATATATAAATCAACATTTGGACGGAGGGTGGTTTTGGGGTCTGGGGGTCATGATCGGTGAAAATATATAGAAATTTTCCGGAACTGCTTTCCTCCGAACGGCTGCAATAGGTAGCTTTATACTTTTTGATAAAGCTACCTATTGCAGCCGTTCGGAGGAAAGCAGTTCCGGAAAATTTTGATATATTTTCACCGATCATGACCCACAGACCCCAAAACCACCCTCCGTTCAAATGTTGATTTATATATATATCTGACCTATGTCATACGATAACGCTCGTATTTATAAATCAATTTTGATGAAACTACTTGTGTGTATTAAGCTCACCAATGTCTCGACCGAGTTCATTGGCCAGCTTGGTCCGCCATTTTGTTTCAAGATGGCGGCCATTTAAAAATTTAAAACTAAAATAAATATACAAAAAAGTTAAAAATTTAAATTTATTTTTTAATTAATTGTTAGGCCTTGATACAAGGATTCCGGAGTATTTTTTGTTTTACCTCTATCTTAAAAAACGGCTGAGATACAGCAGTTTGAAATTCTAGGGTGGCAGACATTTTGAAACAAGATAGCACATTACAAAAATCCAACGATTAATTAATAAGTTTTAGTGAACGTGACTTCTCGCAAATTATTATCTTTCATTGTTGTAATCATTTTCCCATCATATGCATAAAACTATATATTCATATCCGTTAGCGCCAAATTCTTGCCAAACTTGGCGAAATATCGCCAAATTTGGCGACCGAAATAAGTCTTCATAAATGAAGCCAACATTGGCTATAGCTCAATAATTTGGCAAATTTCTTATTCAAATTCAGTATTAACGAATCTTTTGTAAACGGTTTCTTTGCATTTTAGCTTGCTGTTTCGAGTAACATTAGCTAAAATTTTAAAACGAAGATATAAGAAAGCTACCTTTTCCTCCCGGTACAGGACGGAAGGACTTTTTTTTTCTAAAACATCAACTTTGCACCATGTAAATTTATTAAAAATTGGTGCCCTTTTTTACTTTCCGGAAAAAGCACATGGACAGTTGAAAAATTAAGTTCTGTATGATTCTTCACTTGTGTTGCCTCAATTACACTCGCATTATGCAGACAAAAAAAGGTGTAGCAACCCACCGTAATAAGGAATCCTTTCTGCATAGCTAAGAACATTATCAGATGCAAGCTGATAACGTCCGATTTCGCCTCTCCGATCACCATAAAAACAAACTATAGTTGTCATCATTTTATTTTTTGAGGTGGCTCAGATAGTGGTTTTTTTTTTTTTTTTTTTTTTTTTTTTTGGGGGGGGGGGGGGGGGGGGCGCTCTAATTTTGTGAAAACTTATTGTATTTAAATAGAAATTTGGTAAGTGGTCTAATTTATTATTTTTTGAATTTGCTGAAAATTTGAACATAATCGGACAGTTAAAAACAGATATATATATATATATTTTTTTTCTTAAATAAAAAGTAAGGAAAAGAAAAATGTATTGTTTCATTCTTTTTTTAATTATTATTATTTCTGTTTGCCATTTATTCTGTTGAAAAAATATTTTTCCTTGGCAGCCGGCTGAAAAGAAAAAGTTTGAACTGATAAACATAAAACAATAAAACAAAAACAAAAGATACTAGTATCTGTTTTTAAATTTCCAGTTAAGGGTATATAATCCAAACAGTTTCAAATATAAACACTATTGTGCATCTGAAGATTTAAAAAAACCCTTCGATATCTGAAATGATGGAAATGACAATATATCCTCATTCCAATTCTTAGAAAATGCAATGTAATTTTCCTCCCCCCCCCCCCCTCTTGCTTCCTCACTTGGTTGTTCAGTTTTCTGAAAAGATGTAAAAAAGGTACTTTTTCAACTGTTTAACTGCTCCTCCATCCCTCCGGTCCAGTTTCGCCAAAAGCAGAAGTATTAATTAGTCTCTCTTCTCTCCTTGCATTGTCTTTTCCCTTCCCCTTCACCTCTCTTTCAATGGGAAAAACAGCTGGGGGGCGATTGCTGACTATGACATAACACCGAATCAGTTGCTGTGATAATTCTCTAACAGTAAAGTTCCTAAAATAGCAGTAAAATTTTTTTAACTGTTTATGGGAAGAGAAAAATAAAGGAACACTCCAAATTTTCCCGGTTTGTTGAATGCCAGATAATCGAGCTTTTACTGTACTGTGTAAGCTAAATTATACAGAGTCTATTGACAATGAAAATTCCAAATAGCCACATACATAAAAATAATGTATGTGGTCACATACATAAATGGCTGTGTACATAATATTGTAAATGAATATGAAGAAATTTAAGCTGGAAACATGGATGGAGAATTTTTAGAAAATCTTACCAACCAAAGATTTTTTTTTTTTTTAAACCAGTTAGCAAGATGCAACTTGCAATCAAAAATTGTCCTAACAAAACTGTTGCAAAAATGATTCATCACAATGCAGTTTTGTAGTAACTCTTTTATAAAATTTTAGCATAAGATTAAGAAAGATGTAACAACAAAAGTTTGTCTTTTAAATTCAAGTTTGAGATTTAACTTGTCACAATATTGTAACATTGCATGTACAATAAACACAAATTTAGAGGAAATTTTTTACTTGCCATTGTTAATCCTATTAAAAGGGGGATGATATCAGTAAAAATAATGTGGGAAATAAATTTTAACATTCAAATATAAAAAAGTCACTAGGGATTATATTTTTTGGCAATGCATTTTACCCATAGTTTTAACGCAAATGTTGGATTATTTAAATCGGTGGTTCTCAACCTTTTCTATCTCATGGCACATGGTTATACTTCTACAACATGCTATGATCAAGATGGCTGAAAAACTTAAAAAGGGATATATGCCTTTTTAAAATAATTTAATAAATAAACAAAATGCTCTAAAATTGAGAAAAAAACAACAGATTGCAATTATTATTATTTTTTTTTTCATTTCTTTTCATTGCAAATATCTGTCATTTCTTATTTCTGGTAACTTTTCTTCATTGGTAATACACAAATATTTGCTAGCACACATGCACATAAAACAGACATTTCTCTTTTAATTCAGAGAAATTGCGTCAAGCACTCATGAGCGGATGTGTTCTTCAAAATTTTTTAACTTAAATATAAAGTTTGTAAATTTTTTCAATAAGATTTTTATCTAGTTTATACTTTATAACTGTTTTGAGGATTTCTAATGAATTTTCTATAATAACCTTTTATTATTATTTTTTCTCTGAAAACATTAACTTTATCTGAAAATGTGAACATATTTTTATAATTGCTTAAGAGTATTCAAGCACTAAATCTCATTACATAGTAAACTGCAGAATTTAAATGTTGCAATTTGAAGTAATGATACTTTTGTTAATTCACAAAAGCTTCATAAAACTTCAGTGAATATAGTCATGGCACGCCTGAAGACCTATCATGGCAAGGCACATCAAATGAGAATCACTGATTTAAATAAATATATTAGACAACCTATATAGTTCATAATTTTTTTTTTAAAGAAGAAAATTGCAGTTAATTCTACACTCTAATAGTAAAATATAACATTTAATTTAATTTAGTGCCAAGTAGGGTTGCCAGATTGTATGTTTTCTCTGTAAGTTGTCTTTTTTCCAGGCTTATTGTATGTTGTACGCTTAAACATTTCCCATACAATGACTTCTTCCTTTCTCCCCCACCCCTTAAAAATATCTGGACTTTTTATAATTTCAAGGATTTTTATCAGATTAACTTTACAATTTGCATCAAGAATTTCCCTTTTGATTTCCCTTTACTACAAAAATATGACTGCAGAATTAATTAGAATAATGTAATACTAATGCATTTGGAAAACAACAATTATAACAATTAATTAAAGATTAGTTTTTAAGGAAAATCTTTAAAGAACACATTATATGCATATTCAGCATAGTCCAGTAGGATGGGGAAAATGATAGTAGTTCAAAAAGAAATAAAAATAAAAATAAACTTGTGCCAATAAAAATCTCTCTTTTTTTTTTTTTTTTTTTTTTTTTTTTAAGAGATAAATCTGGCAACCCTAGTGTCATGTCATGTTTCACAGCATTTTGGAGAAATTCAAAATATTGCCAAGAAATAAATATACGTTTTTGATATATTTTCCAAAACCTGCAACATTTAAAAGGCTGTCTAAAAAATCACTTGTCTATGGTGAGTAGATTGGTGTAATTCCCTACCCCTGGCTGGAAGGTAAACAAAAAATTACATGGACAACACTGTGAAATTTGCTCTAAAGAGAATAGTACTACTGTGAAATTTGCTCTAAGGAAAATAGTACTATATCACAGCACAGTATATCTATATTTTTATCACAGGTTTAAGCATATGAAGTCCAATTCCTTTCCTTTTACACAATCTGGCTTCTAATGCCTCTTTGAGTGTGTCCATTGTTGCAGCTTCTTCATTATACTCTTTCCAAATTTCTAAAATACGCAGTGTTTGCTGATAATAGTCTTTAGGATATTTTTCTCTGACAAAGTCAACATAACATTCAGGAACAACCAGTTCGCTAACAAGCACTCTCCAATGTTTACCAATATTACTGGCAATGTTCTCAAATGCACATTTTAAGTCTGAAATAAAGAAACGAGACAACAGATATATTAATATATCATTAAATAGTAACCATACATGCAATAAAATCATAGCTATTATACTAAAAAAGTCAGCATACTTAGGATTTTGACACCAGATAGTGTGTTACATTAAACCCTCTTATAATAATATTGATTTTGATAGACTTTTATGCAACATACTGTTTGTCGACCACAAGAATAGCTTTCGCCAAAAAGTCTAGTTTGTGGCGGTCGCTATAGTAACAAGACCTATCCATTTCGAATAGGGAATACGCGTGTGAGGAATTGGCGGAATAAAAGGTTACCCTACGTCATTATTCTTCTCGGATCAACAGTTGCACGCGTTATATTATTATTGATTTAATTTTGCTTTTGCTTTTTAAATTATTTGTTCCCATTTGTTTAAATAATTTTCCTAATTTGTTAAAGTGAAAAGATGCCCTTTCAGTTTAGGAAAGGTGAAGTCTTGAAATCGCAAGCACGTAAAATCGTACATAAAGTTGCGGAATTTTATTCCAGCGAAGCTTCATCTAAAGCTGTATTAATTCCTCTCCCAAGCAAGTGAAGTTTCTGAAGCTACAAAAAAAAAAATAATAATAATAATAAAATAAAATAAGTTCCTGCATTGAGCTCATCGACAGTTTTAAAATCACTTGGTAAACATCGTAAAAGGCCTAGTGAAAGAAACAGCGAAATAGTTGACTTAGACAAGTGCGTTATACGTCAAACGATTCAAGACTTTTATATAGGATAAAGAAAAGTACCATCTCTCAGAAAATTATTACCTGTGTTGAAAGAAAAAAATGGATTTTCGTGGAAAAGAGACACATTGTTCAAAGTCTTACATTCAATGAATTTTTGATGGAAAAAGTGCGTGAATAAAAGAAAAGTTCTCATAGAAAGGCCAGATATTCTTTTTTGGAGACACAAATATTTGAGAGAAACAGCTATAACTGAGGTTACTTCGGCAGAATGGGCAGTGCATTGAAAACACGTGGAAAACGTTGAAAATAATTACTGGCAAAAAGGTGGACTCTTAGAGGATTTATTGAACGAACTGTCATTTAACATTAATACCAGCGATTCTGATTCAGAAGAAACAGAGACTTCTGAGAGTGATTTAGAGGACTTTCATATGCTTGAATAAAATTCTAAAAGTTTAGAAGGTATTATTATCATTTATATTTTTAATGATAAAAAAATTATCCGTCCTTGCAAATTGTTTGAAAATACATACTGGAATTTATAATAATCACTGAAGTTCGGTCGTTGTATTAATAATTTAAAGTCACTGATAATTACTAATGGCTATGAAAATATTAATTTTGAAACAATTATTTAAGTTAATTTCACTTCATTTTTACTGTAATAAATTTCAAGATTAATTCATATTGATTCATTATTTATTTTCATTTGTAAAATCTAAATATATTATCATATAAATAATACATGAAACAGTTTTCTTTCACTCTATGAATCGATAAAAATATTTACAAAAAAAAGTAATAATAATAAAAACATCGCCAACACCCCCCTCAAGGCGCTCAGTAAACCAATCTGAATGCCTATCTTCTCGCTTCCCCTGTCGAAAATGAAGCGAGTCTTGTTTCCATGGCAACAGACAGGCACAGACTTCTTGGCGAGAGCTATTCTTGTGATCGACAAACAGTAAGATTATCATCGATTCTCAAAATAACTTGATAAATATTTTATATGCAATATTATACATATTAATCAGGGTTGTAAAAAACACGCTTTTTAAAAAAAAACCAGCCCAGGCGGGTACCTGAGCAGCTATCCACTACAACTCTTATGGTTGTAAAAACCCTGGGTTTTTTACCAGCCCATGTGGGTAGCTGGGCAGGTTCCCAGGCACCTACCCACTACAACCCTGATATTAATGCATATAAAGCATAAATCAATTTAACTTGTTTACTGCAACAAATATTTGTGCTATATCTCTGATAAAATAACATGTTTTAAATGCTTAGTTTTCAGTAAGTAATAATTCTTCTATTTTATTATTATTCAGTTATAATAACAAGTCCATTATAAGATAATTTCAGTAGTTACTAAAAAAAAAAATTTAGATTATTAAACTTTAATAATAAATTACAAATTATTTTAGTCTTGGGATAGAGTCTTGCAAGGGTCAAGTTGTACCCAAACTAAACTCGACAAAAAAAAAAAAAAAAATATCAACTCAAACCCTAAATGATTGAAAATTAATGTATATTTTAATACAATTATTGAAAAGTAGTTTACAATTATATCTTTCTATCTTTTGTATATAAAAATGAACACATATACACTCATTAATATTAAAAGTATAGTTTTTGTAAAAATGATTGTAAAGGAATTGTAAAACTAATATAAAGCATTTTTAATTATTACTATATATTTTGAAATTAATAGATAAATGCACTTAATCATGTAAAACAAAATAAAAACTGGATAACTTCCTAGCAAGCCAGAAACAAAAATGTATCCAATGTTGATAATTATACTTGAATTTAGTATATATATATATATATATATATATATATATATATATATATATATATATATATATATATATATAATTTAATTTACAGTCGTATCTTGTTAACATGAAATCAAAAGGATCACATTTTTTTTTTCTTATCTGTTGGCATTAATTCGCGTTAAGTGAAATTTCACATTAAGCGATTTAATGTTAACAATGTTTACTTGTGTATAGATTGCATGTATATGTGTGTAAAGCTGGGCATCCATTCACGAAGTTGGGTGTGAACTCTTTATGTACAGTGCATATCATCAAATTTTGTCCTTGTGTAAGCCAGGTATTTTCTTTTTTCCATTTCAAAAATGTTGCACTACTTACTACTTTTTGAACTGATTTATTTTATTACAATTTTTGATACTTTCGTGTTGTAGCAGCCCCCAAGGATGAATCGCCCAGAGTCTAAGATTTATTGCCAAATTATAAAGCATATATGACATTATAATAATATATGATGTATATAACATTTCGTGACGTATATGACTAAGTTATTAGTCATTATATGGTACATATATGATGTATATAAGATCATATATGTTCCTGTTATGGCCATCCCCTGTTAGCTAACCAAAAAATTTACTAAAAGGCATGAGCATATCGTGAAGGAGCCTCCTAGTATATCACGTGATCAAATGCCATTCAGCTAGGTTGTGGAATTTGACGGCAATTTCCAATTTTATATTTTTTGTGCGATCTCTTCTTGTTTTTATCTGGTAAATCTCCCTTTCTTATGCATGCTTTTAAGACTTTCTTCATGTGTACCATCACATTCAGTTTAGTTTTTAATCCTCTTTCGATTGGTGTTGTCGTTGATGGTGTATATTTTACAATTTGTTCAAAATCAAACAATTTTCGTGAAAGCTGACCTGCTCTTGATATAGCCATCCAGGTGGCCATATCAAGCACACCATGCAAGCCTAGGATAAAGACATTTTTATTTGTTCTAATTGTGAAAAGTAATTTGTTTTAACAAATCTTTTAAACTCTAAAAGGCTTTTACATTTTTTCTAAATAAAAACTTAAATTGTAATGTCAATTTTGTAAACAACTGCATTTTTGATAAAAAATCCTGTTTCAAATCCACTTTTAAATAAACAAAAATAATTATTGAGTATAGTGTTTATTTATTTTACACCAAAAATTATTTAATTTAGTAGAACAACATTTTGAAATTGAAGAAAATCACAATTTGTGAAACATGGAACAATGGTGGCCATATCATGTGCACATGTTTCTGATATGACCACATGGTAGACTTTGGGAATTTCATTTCTTTGGACTAGTAAAACTATTTTCATGGGGAATGCAATATTTTTTTTATGGAAGTCCATTAACCTGAGAACGTTAAAAAAAAAAAAAAAAAAAAAAAAAAAAGCGGTTTTGATTTTTTTCAAAATGACGGTAGAGAAACTTCTTAAACTTTACGATGGCCATATCAGGGGCACCCACCTTATATGACATGTGTATAAAACATAGATGTATATATGACTTATAAGACATAAATTATATGTATATAATAATATATAGGGCACATATATGAGTGTTTGGAGTATACATATATTCATATAGTATATGATGCATATATATACTTTGCGGTAATCTTAGCAAAATCATAACTGCAACCTTGGCATAATCGTAATTTGGAGGCCACTATAACAAGAAAGTACCCAATTTTTCACTTTATTATTTTCTTCATTTGATTAATTGTTTTCTTCATCTGGTTTTAAATGTTTAATATTAGATGCAATCGTAAAACAAGAAGATATATTTCCATTTTGCCATTATGCATGTGTTTGTCTTAAAACTTTTAAGAAAATGGCACTCTCCATAGTAAAATTTTAACTAAGGGTTTGAATTGTATGAGTATAATCTTTAAGGTCAGTTTTTTTACCAGTCACTGATTGTGCCAGCCATTTACTAGCCTTGCACTGTGATCAACAAATGCAAGGGGGATTACTAGTACTTAGAACACGTACTCACATGCCCTCTGCTCTCTTTTCAAAAGACAACAGTGTGATTGACTTTGAAAATACCACATGCAACAAGCCAAAAAAAAAAAAAAAAAAAAACTAAAGTATGAATCAGAACTTTTAAAATTAAAAACAAGTAATATAAAATTTTTTTTAAAAGTCAATTCCTACTTTTTAATCATAAATATATAAAATAAACCGTGCAGCATTAATGTCCCACGTTATCTTTATTGAACATTATTTTATAATCATCGTTGTGGTATTTTATTTTTTGTTGGCATCACTCATTTGAGATAAATCTTTCATTTCATTTATGAAAACAACGGGAGAAATTTTTTTCTCCCATATAAAAATTAAAATTAATTAATTAAATTTAATGAATGAATTCATATTTGAAAAAACTGTATTAACATCAATTGTCATCCAGTACAAGTTTAAAAAAAATTATTTGAACTTGAATGGATGAATAGAAAATATTTTATTAACGATTGAAAATTCCAACAAGATATATATAGAGAGAGTGTGAGCTAATAGTAGGAATTTTAAAAAGAATAAGAGTTAAAAAAGCTATGAATAATTTTTTACAACTAATGACTGCTCATTTCGAATACTGATGGCAGCCTACTTAAGATCAGGGTTGCAGTGGAGGGTATTTAGTGGTTTATACTGAATATATATTTCGGACTTTTTTTTACGAAACTCTGTAATACCCTGTGTTTCTCTAATAAATGTGTAGAAAATCACAACACATTTATAAAAGATTTTTTTTAAAAAAAGAGTAAAATAGTAAGATAACATAAGTAGTATAACAAAACAATGTAACAAAGTTAATATTATCAATAGGGTTGAACGTTTGTCACAGAAGAAAGTTACCAAAAAAGATTTTTAACACCACTATTTCTGAACAACAAACTTCATGATACATTTCTATTACAAATGTTGTAAAGATATGTTGTGAATTTTTTGTTTGGAATAGTGCTGTAATAGTTTTTTGGTGCCAATTTTTTCTGTGACGAACATTCAACTCTAAAAAGCAGTATTAGCTATGCTATATAATAAGTACAAAACTTAATAATACAACAATGCAGATTTTCGAAGTTTTAAAGGGGAAAATTATGGATATTTTCTCTCAGGAGGTTTTTGCTCAATGAAAGAAACTTTTATTTTTTAATTCTAGAAATATATAGTGCAAATTTAATTAATTTGGAATAATGGCTGGCTTTTTTTTTTACAATTATAGCACTGACTGAGTTTTTTTTTTTTTTCTTTCCAGAATCCCAGCAAATGATAATTTCTAAAGAAATTATGATTTTTTGGGATCGGTTGGGTTTGTGATTTGTTGTTCAGATTATTGTGCATTTTTGGTCTCTCTATTTTTACTATTCCCTGTAGTCACTCAATCTTGTCCCCTTTTTCCCTCTTCATACTCATACATCATGCATACCTAAAGCTACCTTTTATATCAACAATAGCATTGTAACCAAGAACAAGAACTATATTTAAAAAAATCTTTTATTGTTAACAATAAACAAAACACATTGAAAATATAAACTGGAAATAAATATTTAAATAATATGAGGTTTTGTAAGACAGTTCTATATATTATAGCATTTTACTTTTACTTAAAAAGACTCATTATTTTTTTCATTTTCATAATGAAACAAATTTAAATCTTAGTAAGTTTACAGTTCAAGGGCCATCTCATGGGTGCAAGAAGTGCATTCAAGTCAAGATTGAATTTTTTAACACTTTCCAACCTAGTTGAAAAGTGTTTATGACTTCGGTTTGTCTGCCGTCTGTCTGTGCTCTAACTCCCGTAAATACGCTCGGATTGCCCTGCAATTTTTATATGTTATTACCGTTATTTATAGCATGTTTCCTATATCAACTGAAGTGTGTAGCACTTATAGTTTTTTTTACAGGGACACTCAAAAGAATTCCGTTACATTACGGTCTATGGGGAAAAATCATTCGTGGTTTATTTTAATAATGTTACACAATTTCAAACACATTGTAATTGATATATATCACTAAGGTGCATTACAAGAAGCTTAATATGGAGTAGGGTGTGCATAGAACTTATAGTTACTTTAGAGGGACAGTCAAAAGAATTCCGCTACATTATGTCTACGGAGAAAAATTGTTTGCGGTTTAATTAAATAATGTTTCACTATTTTAAACGCATTGAAATTTATATATATCACTAAGGTACATTACAAGAGGCTTACTACAGAATATTGTGTGTATAGCAGTCATTGTTCATTTACAAGGACACGCAAAAGAATTCTCTACTGTGTTAACAATAATTCCTGGAAGTGCATTTTAAGTTGCTGAACGCGATTTTAAAATTTAACTCACTTTTTGTCTATTACTTGGTGTGTATAAATTCTGTAGCTCATATACAGGGCAATACAAAAGTTCGCGAACACATTTCCGTTTATTAACAGAAACTCCAGAAGGAGAATTTTAAAATTTCCTAACTAAACTAAAATTTAGCATCCTATGTAGTATATATACAAATCTGTAGATCCTATACAGGGCTGAATAAAAGTATTCGGATATTTTTCCGAATATTGTATATGTTGGAAATTCCTGAAATTACGTTTTTAAATATGTTAGGCATTTTCCAAATTGTTTACTTAGATGTTATCTTTCAGCTGATTAAACGGTAATGATTTGCAAAATTATTTTGGAAGCGTTGGAAAGTGTTACATAATGTATGCTTGACGCATGATTTTTCATTCTTGTTTTTTATTAGGTGTAACTCAATAAAGATGGACTAGAAGATTCCCATTGTATTGTATTATAACTACAACTGGATCTTTTACAATAAAAGAAAGTTATTATAAGTTTCTGCTAATAAAAATGTTATTATTTAAATATATAAAGCATAATTTACTATGTCAAAAATCTCTCCAAGATTGAAGTTCTTATACACATGGGCCACCTCCAGTAAAAATTGCAAAAAATCACTGTACGAATCCTAATTATTGTTGAAAAGCAGTGTTCATGATTTTTTTTTTAATGTTTTTCAAAAAAATCAAAAAATCAGATTTTTTTTTATTTAAATAAGATTTTTTTGATTTAAAAAAAAATACAAAATACAATTTTAAAACTACACATTTTAAAGTAAAATAATCTTTATTAAATCATTAAAATTAACAATTAGAAAAGCTCATTTAAATTTATTTGAAAAAAAAAAAAAAACTCATTTACAGAACTTTGAAATATTTTAATCATATAAACAATTAAATATATACAATTAAAAAAAATGGAGCAACAGAAACAGATTTAATTTAAAAATATGAATTATTTTTTGCTTTTGAAAACGCAAAATAAATAAAACAAATTGTCTTATGTTATACGAGCACTTACTTACAGTAATTGCAATTTAACAAATATCCTGTTCTATATCATATATATATATTATAGAACAGGATATTTGTTATATACAGGGTGATTCATAAAAGATGGGCAGAACTTTAAGGGGTTATAGTACACTTAAAGACAAATAATATGAAATAGGAGACTAAGGGTCCCAGACGTATTCCCAAGGAGATAGGGGGCATTAAAGTTTAGGGTCCAAAATTTCAAATGATTATAAAACATGGAAAAATTGGTCGATTCATTTGCGGTTTTTGCAAAAAATTTTCTTTATGCCAGTATTTTCTTGAAATAAAATTTTAAAGTTCAATTTCAAAAAATGACGATAGGGGGCGCTTTAGACTTTGGAGTAACAAACAACTATTTTTTAACGTTATTTTTTGTATTTCTTTAAATGATTTCGAAAGCTTAGACTTAAACTTAAATTTTGATCTAAAAATCTGAGTCCTAACGAGTAGTTAAGTAGCGTAAACTGAAATTTGAAATTTGAAACCCTTCTCCCACCAGAACAAAAATCAGTTATTCCCGATCTTTGTGTCGTAGATTAGGCTCTAACTACTGCCGCGTTTTGCTAAAATTATTCTTTATGTCAGTATTTTCTTGAAAATAAATTTTAAAGAAAATTTTCAAAAAATTCCGATAGAGGCCGACTTTGGAGTAACGAACAACTATTTTATACCGTTATTTTTTGTGTCTCATTAAATGCTTTCTAAAGCTTAGACTTAAACTTAAATTTTCAGCTCAAAATCTGAATCGCTGAGCGTGGTTCAGTAGTGAGGGGAGGGGGTTCAAATTTCAACTTCTGAACATAGTTCAGTTTGCACTACTTAACCATGCCCAACGATTCTGTGCTGTGATACGAGGCAAAAATACAACTTTCGTCAAGGACTGCATAGTCGGAATTCACTCATAAAGGCACTGGCACAGTTGGAAACGTCGCTCATGCAAACGTTAAAGCTCCATTCCTGACGCTAGTCACCGGGTGAAGAAGGAAACAGAAAGTATGCAAATGTCAAATGGGGAAGAAGAAGAACACGTATGCAAAATTTCGACACGATTCAGGCATAAAAACCACTGAACGGTGAGTCAAGTGTAAGTCGCTGTAGTAATGAATCGGAAGATGGTGCCCTTCACGAATAAGGAAAAGGCTGAGATGCATTTAATTTACGGAGCGGCAGATGGAAATGGTGCAGAGGCACAACGAATGTACGGAGAGCGATTTCCTAACAGGCGGTTGCCTAACCGCAAAACTTTCGAGCGCTTGCACAGACAGTTGTGTGAGACGGGATCATTTCTCGCTTCCCGGTCGAATGCAGGTCGTGCAAAAAAGGACGAATCAGTAGTTGTTGCAGAAGCCATTCTGGATGTAGTAGCGGCGCAGCCAAGTACAAGTACACGAACAGTGGCTAGCCAGGTGGATACCTCACAGTCCACGACTTGGAGGGTACTGAAGGATGAACATTTGCTCCCGTTTCATGTGCAACGAGTCCAGAAACTGTCTCCAGGGGATTATCCAAATCGTATTGAATTCGCCCGCTGGTTTCTGCAGCAGAACGCGCTAAATCCACATTTTGGACGAACTGTGCTTTTCACCGATGAATGTACCTTCACACGTGAAGGTACATTTAACACACACAATGCACATGTATGAGCGGATGTCAATCCACATGCTACGTATCCACATGCTCATCAGAGACGCTTTTCCATCAATGTTTGGGCAGGAATCCTCGGAGACCACCTAATCGGACCGTACCTTCTTCCTGAACGCCTCAACGGTAAAACATACCTCACATTTCTGCAACATGTGCTGCCAGACCTGTTAAACGTTGTTCCTCCACGCATCCGGCGGGTCATGTGGTTCCAGCACGATGGAGCGCCAGCCCATTACGTACGAGACGTCCGCAACTATCTGGACATCACATTTCCGAACAGATGGATTGGTCGAGGTGGTCCTGTTGCTTGGCCTGCTCGCTCGCCAGATCTTTCACCCCTCGATTTCTTTTTTTGGGGACGATTGAAGGCTCTTATGTATGAGACACCCATTGAATCCCCCGAGGAACTGGTCGCCAGACTTTCCGCCGCTGTAGGGGAAGTGCTCGAAAAGCCTGATGTTTTCGCGAATGTTCGCCGTTCCATTCGTCGCCGTTGTTCTGCGTGCATAACCTCTGGTGGTCACAATTTTGAACATTTATTGTGATTACATGTTAATAAATATGCTTTGGTAACATAATCCTAATTTGTGTCTTTTTACCTCGTATCACAGCACACAATGTGTGGACATGGTAAACTGAACTGTGCTCAGGAGTAGAAATTTCAAACCCCTCTCCCCAGAAACTTAACCACGTCTAACGATTCAGATTTTGGGCTGAAAATTTAAGTCTAAGCTTTAGAAAGCATTTAATGAGACACAAAAAATAACGGTATAAAATAGTTGTTCGTTACTCCAAAGTCTAAAGCGCCCTCTATCGGAATTTTTTGAAAATTTTCTTTAAAATTTATTTTCAAGAAAATACTGACATAAAGAATAATTTTAGCAAAACGCGGCAGTAGTTAGAGCCTAATCTACGACACAAAGATCGGGAATAACTGATTTTTGTTCTGGGGGGAGAAGGGTTTCAAATTTCAAATTTCAGTTTACGCTACTTAACTACTCGTTAGGACTCAGATTTTTAGATCAAAATTTAAGTTTAAGTCTAAGCTTTCGAAATCATTTAAAGAAATACAAAAAATAACGTTAAAAAATAGTTGTTTGTTACTCCAAAGTCTAAAGCGCCCCCTATCGGCATTTTTTGAAATTGAACTTTAAAATTTTATTTCAAGAAAATACTGGCATAAAGAAAATTTTTTGCAAAAACCGCAAACGAATCGACCAATTTTTCAATGTTTTATAATCATTTGAAATTTCGGACCCTAAACTTTAATGCCCCCTATCTCCTTGGGAATACGTCTGGGACCCTTAGTCTCCTATTTAATATTATTTGTCTTTAAGTGTACTATAACCCCTTAAAGTTCTGCCCATCTTTTATGAATCACCCTGTATATATAGATAGATAGATAGATAGATTACAAAATTTATTTTTTTCCGAAATCTGCTACATTATTCTATGAAATTTTTCCATTTAGTAATGTTCCGTATATAACCCCGGCTTATTAAAATAATTCTTATTCTTAAAATAGTCTTTTACTATCCATATGTAAAGCCATTTTATCCTAATCCACTTAATAATATTTATTCCAAAGTAGTTAGATCTAAAATGGTGATAACTTCTTAAATTTATTCTTTAAATAGAACACCTTTATTGTTAATCCATCATTAAAATTCATTATTATTATTCCCGTGTAATAAAACTGTTATAAATCCTTTATTTAAATGCTAAAATATCATATCTCTTAAATTATTCTGCTCAGGAAACCTTAGTTCTTTTTAAAAAATCAATCTATTATTAAATAATAAATGTCTATTAAAATATTTCCGAAAAGCTTTCGTTCTTTTTTTTTATCTTTATGCGTATTAAATTCGAGCTAGTTTTAACCACACTCTCAAAGCAGAGACTTTGATTTGCTGACACGTCATGCATCTGGTAGCAAGAGTATAGAAACGTGTAGAACATTTTTTATCGCCAGGAAATTGATTTACCTCAAAATAATTGCACCAGAAATGCGAATGAAGTTCTTTTAAAAACCTTATGAATCGATGAAAGTCAGTCACGTGACGTGTTTTGTGTTCTTATGCAAGCTATGTTAAAACTACTTGCATGTCCTGATTCCGGGAGATTTTTCGACGATGGGCGGTAGCTGAAAGAAAGTGAGAAAGTTTTTTCTGGGCGTCTAATATTCTCAAATGTCCTTTATATTGCAGTGAGATAACATTCTACAATATCTTTATGCGTATTAACGCCAAATTGATACGTCCAAATAATCTAAATAAAATTAGTGAGTTCTCAAAGAGGATATTTGTGGAACATGCAGACTGTAGCAATGAAATTGGGATATTGAACAATTTGTTATTTACATCTGCACAAGGAAGTAATGTAATCTCTACATAAATAGGAATAAAAACACTTTTGAATGACCAATATTTATTTATTCTAACATTTTCCAAATCATCGCAGAAAGTTTCCATGTTTTTGTATTAAAAAAAATTATATAAGATTTAGATTTTTTTTTAATAGGTAAATTATTACATTTTCCAGCTTAGATTCTCTATTTTTATTTTAAAATGGGATATTTGATTTAATTAAAATTCAAAAAGCATGGATTTTAGAGTTCTTAGTCTCTCCCGATCCTTAAATTTACAGTTTTTTTTTTCTTTGTCAAAACATAATTTTTATTATGAAATATCTTGACCTAAATTTGAATTTTTTTTTTTTTAGTTGATTTTAATTAATGATTTTTTTTTTAAAAAATCAGTTGATTTTAATTAGGATTTAAATCATGATTAAAAGCAAGCTGAGTTAAATCAATAAACCATGTTGAAAAGAGGACAAAATTTAGTATATTGGGGTTAAAAAAAAAATATTTTGGATTGTTTTTGCCTTAAAACTGCCAACAAACTTGGAGGAAAAAAATGCAAAAAATTGCTCCTAATGTAAAATAATTAAAAATCTATTCTAAAAATCAAAAGACCATGGCTTTTTCTATACCCAGAACCAAGTTTACTGACTTCTACATATGAAAGATTTTTCCTCCCTCACGCATACACATGCATTTAAATACTTCATTTTATTAATATAAATAACAAATATTATTAATCCCTTCAAAAATTCACTCTTATTTTATCTAACATAGATATAAGGGAGCCTTATAAAACTTTATCCCCGGGCTCTAACTTGACTCTCTGTGCCTCTTTATATGACCAAATTTCAAGCCTAGAAAATGTGTGCAAGAAAGCAGACAAGCACTGAAAGAAAAAGAAAAGGAGGAAAGAATGTTCTTACCATCACCAATTTCATTTGAATTCTTCTGAGGATTTATATCTGGAAGTGTAACAGTAGCATCTAGTCCACAGATACTACACAGAATATCATCAGAGTCAATGTACAGTTTTTTATAACCTTTAATTAATTTAGCGATTTCTTCATTTTGTAACAGACTTGACAAACATTCCAATGCAGAGACATTATCACAATCTAAAACATCTCTTTTTTGCAAAAGACGAAAAATGTCATTCAAATTTTTAACTCTACTAAGGGATCGTTTAGAGTTTATAATGCCGCTGAAGTTCTCTTTCACTTTTTCCAGATCCAAAGAACCTTCTGATTTTTGTATGATATTTTTCTTCAAATTTTCAAATGCAACATTTGTCTTGCTCATCTAGAAAAATATAAACTAATTCAATGAGAAAGTAAAGAAGAAGAAAAAATAAAAATACAAATTTAATGTCTTGTATGATTCAAACACATAAAATAGAATTTTTATTAAAAGGTTTTTTTATACTTACAAACTTTTTATATTGACTCCGCTAATTTTCAGAACCAAATGTTATTTGCCACTTTTGCTAAGACATTATAATAATGTAATAATGTTAACCAAGTGTCAACTTGAGTACCACATTAACATCTATGAAATTCCAGAATACATCCCCCCCCCCTTCTCCCTTGAGCAGTCGAATGGACTAGATGAATGTCCGGGATGCAGACTGGTGGAGAAAAAAAAGAGAAGAGGAAGAGAGCGAAAAACAACACACAGAGGATATTTTGCCAGCAATTTGTTTATTTTTATTGGTGCTCTCTGGACAAAATTAACAAAAGAGAAGATGCAGTGTGCCGCTTAGTTGTTAAATAGTTTTTGTCTGTATAAATGTAGTTATCTTTTTAAAAAAAAATAAATTATTAGTTGTTTATAGTGGTATGATTTTAATTTAACTCTCACCGGTGCACAAACTATGTACTGGGAACCAGGGTTGGCAAGTTTTTGACAGTGCAACGGTTTTAACCATGGTTTTAACCGTCATGTCAAAAACCCCTTTTTGACAACAACTGTCAAAAACCTAAAATTGAGTCCAAAAACTGCTTTAAACTATTTTTACAACAGCATTAAATTTACCATTTTTCATAATTTTTAGTGTTGGATACATGGGTAAAAACTTTTTGACAGTTTTAGACATTAAAAACCACATATCCTGTATAAAATCAGGGGTCGATCCAGGAAAATGTTAAGGCCTTTCTAGAACACCTTCACAAAAATCGATTTAATAAATCAGGCCCCTTCACAAAATTCCTCTTAATAAAATTGGTCTCTTCACAAAATTACAGTTCATAAAAACATACTCTCCATTATTTTTATTTTGTTAGGTTTTAAAATGTATAATTTACAAAGAAAACAATTTCACAAGAAAGGAAAACTTTAACAGAAGGACTTAAGGAAGTTATCATTAAATGCTTGGTTTGAATTTGAGCAGCTGGATTTCATCTTTCATAACAAAATGTTCACAAAAATATGATAAATTTCACAAAATTTTATTTTAGTTTTCACAAAATGGGCCTCAAGGAAAAAAATCTGTGTCGACCCCTGAAAGCTCAAAACATGATTTTGGTTTAACAAATTACTTAGAAAATAATTGTAAGCTATAAATATATAATACAAAATAATTAAAAGTATCATTACATTAAAAATATAAACTAATCATACTATTAAATAGTACTTGCAGAATTGCCTCCAGGCAGTTTCAGAAGGGTGCTGCACCCTGCCTGCCCTTTGATTTACAAAATAGCACCCTTCTTGCCCCTCAGTAAAAAAGTGTCTTTTCTCCTTTTTGTATTAAAAAATTTGCTTTCATAGTAAAAAAATACTCAATGTTGTCTTAAAAAGAGTGCCCTGACTTTTAAACATTAAAAGTGACTTTAAAAACCAAAAGTATGTCTTTAGCAATAGAATCTGAAGATCCCTTAAGAATCTGAAAAGTGCCCTCAAGAATCCCAAAAGTGCCCTTTTCTCACCAGCAGCCCTTTTTTAAACCTGGGGAAAATTCTGGTACTTGTATAATTTAATGTATAAAATTTCATATAAATAATATACTTATTCTTATATTGTTTTAATGTTTGTCCCCCCAAAAAGGTACTATTGAACAGAGCAATTTTTTTTTCAACTAGGTAAATCATATTCAAAGGTTGGAGTATCATAGTTGAGATTTATTCCAACAGAGCGAAAAATGCCGGGACCAGGACTCGAACATGAGTCTGTTCATTATGATTTAATTACATGGTATACAAGAGTCTCTGTGTTGTATCACATTCATTATGTAAAAATGCTATAGTTATAGCTCAGATGACTAAAATTAGCACTGCAGTTCACAACCATGTCCAACAAATAAGAGTGAATTATGCCAACCAGGCTATCGTTCGGATAGCTTAGTAGGAAGAGCACTGGCACGGCAAGCCAAAGTACCCAAGTTCAAGTCCTGGTCACAGCATTTTTCGCTCTGTTGGAATAAATGTCAGCTATGATACTCTAACCTTTGAATAAAAAAGGTATTTTATAATGTATAAAAATGAAATTTAACACAAAGAAATAGTTCTAAATAATTAAACTGAAACTAACATAATAAAATGAAGATATATATATGTAAATATTGAAAATAACATACTATCTTATTTTAAGTTATTGATTTAAAGAATGTTTAATTATATAAATTTCATATTACAATTCATTTAATTACTCAAAGAACATTTGTGTTGCAATTGTGGTTACATTTAATGTTTATGAACAAAAACAAACATTTAGATTTTAGAATCATTAAATGTCTAGGTAACTTATGACCAGTCATTGAATAGTGGACACTTTAGCTTTACACAAACCTTTATTGTTTTATTATTATTATTTATTTTTTAAGCATAAATTAGATTGCTATTTTTTTAATAATAAACCAAATACTCAATAGTAATAAAGATATAAAAAGTACTTTTAAAAATGCATTTAATAGTAGTATCAATTTAGCTATTTTTCCTAGCATGGCAATTGACAGATAATTTGTATTATGATATATATAATTTATTACAACTTAATTACAGTATGACTAAATAAAAATTATTTATATAATATATAAATTATTATTTAAGCAGTTTTTAGCTTAAGATTTAATATAAAATATCATTAATGATTGCTAAAAAAAATGTGTATGAGGTTTTTGACACTTTTCGACAGTTCTTGACACTTTTCGACAGTTTTTGACACTTTTCGACACGTCATGTCAAAAACCACTTTTTGACGTCAAAAACCCAACCCTGCGGGAACTGACTTCATTGGAAGTAAGGGTCCATGGCACTTTTTTTTTTCTACAGATACAGAATGACCTAAGGAAAAAAAAATTAGCTTACATAACATACTAGTAAATATTAATTTATAATATAGAACACAATCCACTTTGGATATTTTGGTTTGGCAGGGCCACCAATAAAGTGTTGCAAACCTGCCAAAATGTCAGAGAGCTCATGACAAAAATTATCTTTTTTTCTTCAGATGTTTCGTTATCCTACCAGTGACTGCTGCTTCAAGTGAGAGAAGCAGGGTTAGAAATTAGTGGTCGTAAGTCGCCAAATGCGACTAAATTATAGCATTTCACTACCTCAAAATTATACCTAGTCGCCAAATTTGATGCCTAGCTGTCTTTCACTTTAATTTTTGTTTAACAAACACTTTGATTCATACTTTACCATAAGCTTCCACCCCTGCCACATGCATTTCAAGAGCATCTGTTTTTGATAGAAGATCGGACAGCAGCATGTATCTTAGACTCTTTTGCACCTATCAATCACCTCTAAGTTGACTTCACTTTAACCAATGACTAATAAAAGTGACCTTAGAGATTACGCTGGGATGAATGGTAATGGACTCTATTCTCTGTTCGGGTTTGAAGGTACGATTTTAGAAATCTTTCCCCAAAGTACATGACTCAACGTCACAAAATTATGGTCCGCTATGGAATCTATGGCATGCAACCTTGCGTTGCAAAACAAGTCATTGCATAATTAAGCCCTACAATATTGGAAATGTTTCCCCAAAGATGAAGTGTTTATGTTTAATATGTACATCCCCCCCCCACCTCCCTGTCCTTAACACATAATAATAGAAACAATGTTGTTGCTAACATGGTTGCGAAAACAAATGAGAAAATATGATATAACATAAAATTGCAACCATGAAATCTAATTTGGCACCTAGAAAAAAATTTGTAGGCGTTATTTGACACCTTACTTAGAGTTTCCAATTTCTAACTCTGGAGAGAAGGTTTAATAAATAATTGTTAACTAAGAACAATTTGAGATCAATTTTTAGATGAGGAGAAATTGAATCATCTAACCTTCCTATCAATAAAGCATGAACTCACTTCCAAAGTGAAATTCCTCAGGGTCATTTAAAACTTTATCAGCTACAAGCAGTGATGTCACTCGGCTTTTGAAATCATGGGTCCCTGGGATGCAGATGCTTATACAAAACTGGGTTCTTGTTTTAGAAATAAGACATATTCAATGCATTTAACACAAAATATGCCTCTTCTGCGATCTTTCAAGGGGGAAATATGCATCCTGAAGATTAATTAATCCTTTCATCATAATTTTTTTATGCATCCCTTTTCCAATTTTTTTCTCCCTTCATGCGAAAACACCCACTCGCTAATATTAATCCTATGGGGCATTATTTTTCTAATATCTCGTTTGCATTTCAATACTTTAAAACGAATTTTTGGCATGGAATAGCTGAGATCAATCTCAATTTCCACCGTTGATTACTTTTTCTATGTTCTTTGCGGATTTTTTTTTTACGAAGATACTTTCATTTTTGGAACCAGTTTCGAAAGTGAAATTATCTTTGTAAAAAAAGTCTGCAAAGAAAATCAAAAAAGTAATCAATGGTGAAAATAGGGGTTGATCTCAGCTATCCAATGCAAAAAATATCATTTAAAAATATTGAAATGCAAACGAAATATTAGAAAATTAATTCCTTATAGGATTATCATTATCGAGCTGGTGTTTTCGTGTGAGGGGAGAGGACCCTTAAAAGATGCACTATAGCGCATCCCTGGTATCACTGTACAATAATATAGAATTTTCAGTGTTCTATCTTCTGTTTACCAAAAGTGTTCAGCTAACAATTATGACTAATCTTTTTAAATTAAGATGATATTTTATGTTGCAAAAATTTCTAAAATGTTAGGTTTGTGCCTTTTTCAGTATATATAGCTGTTATTGTTACATAAAAATTATTTACTGTCTGTAGCATTTTTTTAATAGATTGCTTTTAAAACTTACCATTAAGTAAGGTACTGGTACTGCAGAATATGTATTCCTCATGACTGAAAAACTGCTATGGGCTGAGAAAGCTTGAGAGATCTGCAAAGAAAATTTGTCTGTAGAAAGAGGAGAGTGAAATCTATACAGGTTTAAATTGGGTGTAATAGGCTATGAACTAGATCATTATTTGCATGTAGTTATATTTAAGTAAGTATAGTAAAATTAGATACTTTATGAATTTACAATTCAAATTTGGTGATGAAAATTTAGTGGAGTCTGTAACACACAAAAAACAATATTCAATGTATACGAACTTGTAGTTGTACTTACTTATACTAAACTATAATGCAGTAAAAATACTTTAATAGCACATGTTTCCTCCATGTCTATAAATTAGTTTAATAGAGGGCGCAACAGAGCGCATGAAAACTGTAATGATGAGCGGGAAGAGATCCCGCCAGTTCTGTGATCAGCCTTGGACGTAAGCGCAGCGAACCCACCGCTGCCTGTCATTTCATCTTTATTTTGTAAATAAATTGTGTGTTTTAACATGAAGTTTCATTAACGAAAATCACAACGTAATAATACAGTCCACTGAAAATCGCCGGATCATTTATGGTCCGAGGAGCCGCAGTGCTCATATTTAATTGAACATTGTTCGAATCAGGACTTTTGGATACAAAAAAGAAGCGTGATACCTACTCACGTAGCTAAAAATGGCAACTACAATTTCTGGAGCTGTGGTGCTAAACAGAAAACGAGGAAACATTCGAGGACAAATAACAAGAATCGCTAATGCGTTGAAATCAAAAATGAGCGAAAAAGAACTGGAAATCAAGATGAATTCAATACAGAATTTAAAGAAAAAAAACGATGAGCTGAGAAACGAAGTGTACGCCATAATACCTGAAGATCAGTTGGAAGAATTCGAAAATTCTTTAACGGATATTGATGGGCAACTGGAATCTATAGAGGTGAGTCTTCTCGATCTAATAAAACCCTGTAGTTCTAATATTGTTCAAAATGCTACTCACGATAGAATAATATCTAGTGATTCAAATATAAAATTGCCACAAATAACTCTACCACAATTTTCAGGTCGTTATACAGAGTGGATGAATTTTAAGTCACAGTTCACCACTCTAATTGACAATAACGACCAGTTAAATGATTCACAAAAATTGTATTACCTGCAGTCAGCCTTGACAGGCCCAGTGAAACTTCTTCAGAATATCGATGATTCTTATGAGTCCTTATTCGAAGCCTTAAAGAAAAGGTTTGAAAACAAAAGATTGATTGTTAACGGACATGTAGCAGAACTGCTAAATATGAACAAAATAAAAATTGAAAACTCTAAAGAAATCCGTAATTTGGTAGACAATTTACTTAGTCATTTAAGAGCACTTAAGCAATTAGGATTAGAAAAAAATAATTTGTCTGAAGCAATTTTAATGCATTTTGTGTTGCAACGCATTGATGACGAGTCGAGAAAGGCTTTTGAAATGACTTTAAACTGTAACGAATTGCCACAATGGGATGTTTTCATTGATTTTCTACTAAAAAGAATTCAAGCGTTAGAAAATATACAGAGAAATGTCTCAGCTTCAAGGCCCAAAACGGAATTCGTTCATAAACAAAAAAGTTTCGTTTTGCAAAATGATCGAATTGTATGTCCCATGTGTAATCAATCTCATTTAATTTTCAAATGTAAAGATTACCAAGATTTATCGGTTCAGGATAGATTAAATTTTGTGCGGAAATTAATGCTTTGTTTTAATTGTTTAAATAAACATGTAGTTTCTCGTTGCCCGAAATTAAATAATAAATGCAAGTCATGTTTTTTGAATCATCATACTACATTATGTGGAGCTAATTTTTCGAAATATAAACAAAATGACAGTAATCAAATTAATCAGTCGAATAAAAGTCAAACTCAATCAGAAAAAAACGAAAGACGCGTAAATTCGGAACTTTCAATTTGTGGAGAAACTAGGTCAACTTCTTTAACGTTGAGCTGTCAGAAAAAAGGCGAAGCGTATTTTCCATCTGGTGTTTTTTATAATGGGTTATTATCGACTGCGATAGTTTATATTAAGGGAAATAATGATTATTTTTTTCCGTTCCTAGCTATTTTAGATTCAGCAAGCACAATTTCTTTAGTTACTTATTCAGCTTTAGATATTTTGGGATTGAAAAAATATAATCTAAACTCTTTAATTAGCGGCTTAAATGGATCAATCTGTAAAATTAAAAATGGAATAAAAACGGAAATATCTAATAAAAACAAAGATTTTCAGAAATCAGTGAATATGTTTGTCGTTCCCAAAATTATTGATTTAACCCCTTCAAGTCCGATCGAAATTTCTAGTCTCCATTTGCCTGAGAATATA
Organism: Maratus michaelseni; assembly: GCA_963931845.1. Taxonomy (NCBI): domain Eukaryota; kingdom Metazoa; phylum Arthropoda; class Arachnida; order Araneae; family Salticidae; genus Maratus; species Maratus michaelseni. Next base: position 386,465,105 of record OZ007587.1, on the reverse strand, counting down.
GCATATGCGAACCCGAAATTCTTTGAACCTCATAGAGTTGACATCTTATTAGGAGTAGATATATTTTATGAATTACTATTGTCCGGCCAGATAAAATTACCGGATAGTTCCGTCATTTTACAGAATTCTTGTTTTGGATGGATTGTAGCTGGGACATTGCATGATAAAAATGACAGAGAATTTCAGTGCCATTTATTGCAAAATGAAGAGGAATCGTCATATTTAAGGGCGTTTTGGGAATTGGAGCAGATGGGCATAAAAGATGACCCAAACAGTGTTAAAAACGAGAAAATTGTAGAACAATTTCATGAAACTGTGCGTTTTGAAAATAACAGATATGAAATCAGTCTCCCTTGGACAAGAGATTGGAACCATTTAGAAAATAATTATAAAACCGCCGAAGTGCGACTCACAGGTCTTATAAAAAAAATGAAACGTGATACAAAGTTATACGAACAATATTGCAATATTTTGAATGAGTATTTAGAGATGAACATAATTGAAAGTGTACCCAATTTAGAAAACCCTTCAGATAAACCAGTTTTTTACTTACCGCACCATACAGTATTTAGAGAGCATAGTGTTTATACTAAATGTCGAATAGTTTTTGACGCAAGTTCCCATGAAGCAGGACAATTGTCTTTGAACGACTGCCTTGACGCAGGAACTAATTTAAACCCTAATATTTTTCACTTATTGATTTTTTTCAGACTAAACAAAATTGCCTTTCTAGCAGATATAGAGAAGGCTTTTCTACAAATTGCGATAAACGACAAGGACAGGGATGTTCTGAGATTCTTGTTTATAGATAAGAATCCTGTCGACAATGACGCATTTAATGTTATCGTCTACAGATTTTTACGCCTAACATTTGGCTTGAACTCAAGCCCATTTTTGCTATCTGCTACAATTAAGCATCATCTTAACAAATTTGAAACGGAATATCCGATAACGTCAGAAGTACTCCACAATTGTATTTATGTGGATGATTTGATAACCGGGACAGACACAGTCGAAGATGCGGTGAACATTTCGGAACAATCTCATAAAATAATGAAGGAAGCTAGCATGAATTTACGGAAGTGGATTTCAAATAACAAACTCTTAATGGAAATATGGGGTAATCGTGGATTTAGTACTATGCCACAACCTTTTGAGGATACTACAATACATAAAGTTTTGGGAATATCGTGGCAACCCAAGCAAGATATACTTTTGATAGATATTGATAATTTGCTCGAATTTTTGCGTAACTCAAAAAATACAAAACGTTTTGTATTACAAGTTGCAGGTAGAATATTTGACCCTCTGGGTCTAATTTCTCCGTACATAATAAGAATAAAATGTTTATTACAAGAACTATGGAGTAGAAAGTTGTCTTGGGATGAAGAATTGCCTTCCGATATTAGAGAGACGTGGGAACAGTGGAGTTCCGAACTTCCCCAGTTGAGAAATCTAAAAATTCAAAGGAACATTTTTCAGTTTCCCGATGACTCCAATTATACCCTAACGTTGCATACCTTTGCCGATGCCAGTCCAAAAGCATACGGTGCTTCCGTTTACTTAGAAATCAATTCACTAAATGAATCGTCTATAAATCTGATTACATCTAAATCCAGAGTGGCACCATTGAAAAAAGTGTCACTTCCGCGACTTGAACTTCTAGCAGCATTAGTTGCTGCACGTTTAACCTGTGAAGTGAAAAAGGTACTAGATCGCAAGGGACCATCTTCTGTGTATTTGTGGACAGATTCGCAAATTGTCTTGTACTGGATCAAAGGCTCCGCAAATAGGTGGAAATCGTTTGTGTCCAATAGAGTACGAGAAATACAAACACTCACCGACCCATCACGATGGTTTCATTGTGCAGGGTCAGAGAATCCTGCAGATTTGCTAACAAGAGGCATTAAGTGTGACCTTCTCGTTCAGAATTCAAAATGGTGGACTGGACCAGAGTTTTTGAAAGACTTAGATCTGTGTAACAACGACAAGACTTTAGTGATTCCTAACAAGGACATATATATAAACGAACTAAAAAAAAACTGTGATAACCTAGAAAACAGAGACTTTACAACGTTGACACTCTCACCTGAAGTTCCTATGATGGAACATATTTTTTCTTTATCTAATAACCTTGTTAAATTAATTCGTATAATTAGTTTTATTTTTAGGTTCATATGTAATTGCTCTCACGCGCGTGAAAAGAAAAGCGGTCCATTAAGTGTGACTGAGGTAAAAGAAGCCGAAATCTTTCTAATAAGGTCAGCGCAAAGGGGTAAGTTTGGTGAAGAAATCGCTTGTCTTGAAAAGGGTAAGCCTATTAAAGGTAAGAGCAGACTTTCATCGCTAAATGTATTTTTGGATGATGATGGTTTAATTAGAGTAGGTGGACGTTTATGCCAAGCAGATATACCGTTTAACGCCAAATTTCCAATAATTTTGCCTGAAAGGCATAAATTAACCGATATTGTATTGAAATATTTTCACTTAAAATATTTGCACTTGGGCCCACAAGCCTTGCTTTTCCAGGTTAGGCAAAAATTCTGGCCACTGAATGGCAGAAATAACTGCCGTAGAATTGTTCATAAATGTATCACTTGTTTCAAAAACAAACCTGTAATTAATTCACAATTAATGGCCGACCTGCCAAGGGAACGTATAACTCTAAATTTTGCCTTTGCCGTAACAGGCATAGATTACTGTGGCCCATTTTTTGTAAAATTTAAACACCAAAGAAAGGGTGTATTAAACAAGGTATATGTTGTGGTATATGTATGTTTATGTACGAAGGCAATACACCTGGACTTTGTATCAGATTTGACAACTCAGGCCTTTATAGCTAGTTTAAAACGTTTCTTTGGCAGAAGAGGCAAATGTTCGAAAATTATGTCTGACAATGCAAAAACATTCATTGGAGCGGACATTGAATTGAAAAAATTACAAAAATTGATTAGCTCTCCAGATGAGGAATTGTATAATTTTTTAACCCATGAAGGAATCGAGTGGGAGTTTATTCCCCCCAAATCCCCAAACTTTGGCGGAATATGGGAAGCGGGTGTAAAATCCTTCAAGTTTCATTTGAAACGGGTAATAGGGAATCAAAATTTAACTTTAGAGGAATTCTTGACGATACTAGCCGAAATTGAAGGTGTTTTAAACTCGCGGCCACTCACCCCGTTATCCTCAGAATTTGAAAATTTCGAGACTTTAACCCCTTCTCATTTTCTGATTGGAAGAGCTATCACTTCGATCGCAGAACCACGATTAGATAATATCAATGAGAACAGACTAGGTAAATGGCAGAAAATACAAAAATTTAGTCAGAGAATTTGGAAACTCTGGAAACGAGATTATTTGAATAATCTCCAAGAGAGGAATAAATGGAAATTCAAAAAAGATGATGTACAGAAAGAAACTTTGGTACTGTTGAAGCAGGAAAATTTACCTTCTACCAAATGGTTGGTTGGTAGAATAATTGAGGTTTTTAAAGGAAGAGATAACATAATCAGAATTATAAATTTACGTCTGCCAGACGGACGAATTTTGAAGCGAAATGTCAGAGACGTATGCATTTTACCAGTTGAGTAACAAATTTCCTTTCTTCCTTTAAGTATAACTGTACGGTACAATAATTCAGTATTTAATCTAGTGTGATAGTGCATTTAATGTTGTATTTATTTTGTGTGTAACTTTATAATTTTCCTTTGTGTGATAATTTTTGCAAATTTATATATTGACTTTATATTGAAAGTTTGATTTCAATCGCCGGGGGAATGTTTCCTCCATGTCTATAAATTAGTTTAATAGAGGGCGCAACAGAGCGCATGAAAACTGTAATGATGAGCGGGAAGAGATCCCGCCAGTTCTGTGATCAGCCTTGGACGTAAGCGCAGCGAACCCACCGCTGCCTGTCATTTCATCTTTATTTTGTAAATAAATTGTGTGTTTTAACATGAAGTTTCATTAACGAAAATCACAACGTAATAATATAGTCCACTGAAAATCGCCGGATCAGCACATATGTGTAATGTGGCATTAGAATGGTCACAGTCACCATTATGACATAAAGGTGACTTTTTAAAGATATACAATTATTATACAGATATACATACATTAAATACAATAATCCAATATGGAGTGAAAAATTAGCCAGAGCAAGGAATCGAACCTGGGTCCACAGCATTCTAGGCTGTTGCTCTAACCACTGAGCCACTCCCACCGATTCCTGAGTCTGCAATTTCTCACTAATAAACCATGTTGGAGAGAAAGTCACCAGCCATCTAACAGACAGCCTTGGATGACCGAACAACGGTGAGTAGATTTTTACTATTCCACCGATCTACGAATATGGTGGAATAGTAAAAATCTATTCACCGTTGTCCGGTCATCCAAGGCTGTCTGTTAGATGGCTGGTGACTTTCTCTCCAACATGGTTTATTAGTGAGAAATTGCAGACTCAGGAATCGGCCGGAGTGGCTCAGTGGTTAAAACAACAGCCTAGAACGCTGTGGACCCAGGTTCGATTCCTGGCTCTGGCTAATTTTTCACTCCATGTTGGATTATTGTATTTTATGTATGTATGTCTGTATAACAATTGTATATCTTTAAAATGTTGAATGCAGTCGTTATTTATGTATGCTTTAAAGGTGACTTCTTTATTTCGTCTCAGTACGACTCTCAGTTGACCATCACTTTGTACTAACTACATTTTGAAATCATCATGACTAATTTTTTTAGTTATTTGTAGCTGGACACAAAAAGCGACATATTGACGCCACAATGACTGGAATATTACTCATCTCATCATCTATGTCATTTGGCAGCAATGACAAAGATAAAATTACATTTTAGCACAGTGCATTCAAATTAATCACGGTTCTTTTAGGATCAGTACAAATGCAAACATGTATACTAACATAAGTATACTAGGGATGCACTGAATAGTGTTTTAGACGAATACTGAATATTCAGCATACAAGTAGATAGCGAAATTACTAGAGATCGACCAAAACTGGTTTTTAAGACTGAAACTGATATTCGGTAATCTTCCCACTTTCAACTGAAACTGTCAAAAAATTAAAAAAATGATTAATATATACATCCCTGCATGTAATTATTAATTAATTAATAACAAATAATTATTTAATAATAACTAATTACGTTACTAATTAATTTATTAATTATACATGTATTGAACCACATTTCTAACAAACGTACACATATATGTCTGTGTATAGGTTTCAAACAAAAATGAAACATAAATAATACAACTTTTACATTTTATTATTTTATAACAACCAATAATTATAGGCATTTATCAATAATTAATTAACAAAGTAGTTAAATAATCTAAAACAAATTCAATAATGAATATTTAATTTTTAAATATATCTTTGCCACTCCCTGCCTCCATAAGAAAGTATTGAAATGGCACCTATGTATGAAAATTTTATCTCCGGTGCCAAGTTGACTCTCTGTGCCTTTATCCAAAACTATTTATTTTCACATAAAATAAACGTAATTAATTTTTCAATAAGACAGAAATAGTTTCAAGTTATACAAATTTGATCTAATAAAAAAATATTTTAAGTATGCATACCTAGATATATCTTTTGTTATAAATTTCGTAAATTTTTATATGTTTTAAACAACACCTTTCTCATAAAGCATTCGAATCAATCTGGAGTTTCAAAGTAAAAATTTTCTATTACTGTTAAGTTTGCAGCTTTTAAAGATCATGTGATAAGTGTCTTTTAAGTTTATTCATATACTAGCTGGCTCCGCCTGCTAGCGGGCCCCTAATTTACATCGGTGCCTCGAATTGTAGAAAATCTCGAACCGGACGAACCTCCGACCCGGGTCCCCGCTGCCTTCGGCATCGTATACCAGTCGTGCTACACACGCGCCGGATAATCCCTTAATTTGCACATTCAACAGTACAAACCTCTAACCGAACGAACCTCTGACCTTGGTCCCCGCTGCCATCGGCACCGGATAATCCCTTAATTTGCACATCAAATAGTATAAACCTCTAACTGAACGAATCTCCGACCCTGGTCCCCGCTGCCTTCGGCACCGTATACCGGTCGTGCTACGCACACACCGGATAATCCCTTAAATTGCACATAGAATAGTATAAACCTCTAACTGAACGAACCTCGGGGTCGGGTCCCCGCTGCCTGCGGCACCGCATAGCAGTCGTGCTCCAGGGTTGCAAAAAACCCGGGTTTTTTATAAAAAACCCAACCCAGATGGTTTTTTTCGCGTTTTATTGGGTTTTTTAGGGTTTTATTGGGTTTTTTTGGGGTTTTATTGGGTTTTTTGTTTTTTTAAGAGGTTAGGGCAAGGGAAGTCACTTATTTTTAGAAAGTATGTATTAAATTAAGAAATCTTATTGTATTTTTATTAATTAACTTAATATATACAAGTAAGTTGAACTTAAATAGCACAAATAAATCAGTGTAAAAGGCTGTAAAAAAAGTTTTTACTTCTAAAATTATGTAATAACTGCAAATCACATATTTAAAAAGTACTGTAATAGATTACTTTTTATCAGTATTCCCTTATCCTTTTACTTACCCATCATACGTAGTATAGGGTAAGTCTTGTAATCATTTTGAAAATCGAATTTTTTATTTTTATTTATTTTTTTTTTTTTTATTTTTTTTTTTTTTTTACGGATTAACACGTTTTAGACACTGGAGATTCCGAAAAATATATTTTTAGAAAAAAATTTTGCCGTCCGTCTGTGTGTCTGTAAACGCTCTATCTCCCGAAAAAATTGAGATAGAGACTTGCAATTTGGTATGTAATAATGGGAAGAAGCCTATTTCATTTCAATAACCTCGATTAACCGGAACAATTTTTTTCAGACTCTCGAAATATTCGTTCTGATGAAAGGTATATAAAAATTTTCGAAATTGTTTATTTTAAGAAATGAATATAAAAGACAATAAAAAAACATAAATTTTGCATAAAGCATGAAGTCGATCGGATAATGAGTTGCCGAGATATTTGGAATCCTATTTGCCACACTCTTCGATTTTTCATGACCCTGTATTTCATCCAAATTTCACTTCAAAGATATATTTTAATATATATTAATTGGAAATTTGACGCTTAATCAGATGCAATAAACCGCTAGTTAATAGGATTATTATTTTTGGAGTTATAAGGAAAAACCTCTTTCAAGCAATTCAGTAATCGAGCCTTTAAAGTTTATGACATCATCAAGCCACGATTTTATTCGAATTGCAATGCATTTTATAAGTAGTTTACACATTTTTATTTTAATATTTTACATTATGCACATCCATGATGGGTAAATATTACGGTGGCCCCCCCAACGACTAGTTTTATTTGTATTCCACTAGGAACATATTTTTGAAAAAAAAAAAAAAATACTCCATGAAAAGCTAGTTAATCAAAGGCACTCACTACACTTTTGTCATCAGTGGTCAGAGGGTCAAGAAGTATTGCATAGATAAACTATATATTTTTGGTTTACTGCTACAGCCAAGCGTGAATAAGTCAAATTTGTACCCAGTTGGGAACTTGTATTATAAAGCTTTATATTGTTAAATCTTGATATGAAAGACCTGGTCATTTTTGACTTATGTGAAAATGTTGATTAGCTATGTATATTGATTTTGGATTTTTTTTTCATAATATTAGAAGATTTTTTTTTCATAATATTAGAAGATTTTTTTTTTTTTTTAGCTTATTTAATTTTGACTTGGGCACATTTGGCAATATACATCCACAATATGTTTAAATAGGATAATGTAACTCTTTAAACACAAAGGTGAAAAAATTAATATAAAAGCTGCTGAATATTAAGTAATAATATCATAAATGATAAAAAACCCAATAAAACCCACTTTAATGCGGGTTTTATTGGGTTTTTTAGAGTGGGTTTTACCCAAAAAAACCCGGACGGGTTTTTTTGGGTAGGTGGGTTTTTTGCAACCCTGCGTGCTGCGCACGCGCTGCAGTATACGTTAGATTACTTTAATTATGATGTTTGGAATCAGTTTGGTGGAAATCCATAACATAGTTTCTTAGTTATAGAAACGGACCACAGTTAAAAGAAAAAAGCGAGGGGGGGGGGGGCGATGACACTGCTTTAACAACTTATTTAGACTACCTGAGTTCTAGTTCAAAGACAGTGAGTGAGCTGTAGAAAAACTTAAAACTAAAAAAAAAAAAAAAAAAAAAAATCGGTAACGGGCGAAGCCCGCTTTTCCCTAAAAATACTCGTAATGCAGTTTTTAGGCGCGGCCTACTTCTTAAAATCATAATATCTAGCTGGCACTGTCATAGAAATCTTTCTTTTGCTTTAATTATACGAATAATGATGATTAATTATACAATTAAATAATATATCGGCTCGTAATGCAGATATGAGAATAATTTTTAGATATTCTGAAAGCAGAAATAATTTTGAGTCGCCCTGTAAAAGTTAGGAATTACTGCGCCCCTTAAATTCGGAGATGGGGCGCCCCTCTGAAAAAACCCAGTTCAAACCCACGTGACCTCCGTCAGAGAAAATGCGCCTTGACTCTGGAAAATCGATCCAGACGATCGTCTGGCAACGTATCTGACGTTCGCAGTGCCGAAAGAAATGAAAAGATCGATTTCTTATCGATCGATTTTTAAAAGATTTTTTCGGTTCTAATCGTCGTACTGAAATGATTTTTCGAATTTATGAAAGCAAATGCTCTCTTGAATCTGTCTGTCCGATTTCCGAATTTCTGGACCCCCGACTTCCGAAGATACCGGTCGGTTTAAAAACCTGCGCTGTGGTTTGGGGCGCTTAATTTGCTCTGCGGCGAACCCGCTGCCTTTTCGTTCCCCGACCCGAGAGACTGGCAACCCTTGCCGGAGTTGAAAATTTGTGGTTTTCCTTTCTTTTCCAAGTTCGGTTTGGGTCCGTAATTAAAACACTTTCGTTGATTAATAACTCCCCGGGGCCGGGTCGGAATCCCGACCCAATCGAAACTTGAGCACCGCGCTATTTTTCCGAATTTTTCTGTCCGCGTCTGCCGCCGGTGCGTCGATTAGTCCCGGAGCCTTTGCGTGTACAGCGGGGAGTGCACAGACAGACAGAAACACACACAGACGTTTACCGTTCTTAATATTAGGGATAGGGTGACCTGGGGTAATTATAGGTCACTCACTTTCTGGGGTAATTATGGGTAATTATAGGTTATCCCTATGATATCTACTAAGACAAATTCTAAAATAGTGGATAGGTTCTCTCATTAGTTTACTTTATTATATATAGTACTTTTTTATTTTAACTTAGCTGCATAATATGAGTTGAGATGTTTTTGTAACATGCTATAAAATCATCTTTCAGAAAGATTGCCTTTGAAAATTGCACGTTTTACCAAGATCCATGCCACAATTAAATAAATGTTTGGATTTTTTTTGTTTATGCTTTTTATAAATATAAATACTATAAGGTTTTTAAATACGTGCCCTTTTAGGTAGCTTTCAATACAAAAAAGTATAAAGCTACCTATTGCAGCCGTTCGGAGGAAAGCAGTTCCGGAAAATTTCGATATTTTTTCACCGATCATGACCCCCAGAATATCCATATATATACAGTATAGGATCTGTTATCCGGAATGCATGGGACCTAGGGTATTCTGAATAAGGGGTTTTTCCGTAATTCAGAACACTTTATTATAAGAAATGTACAAAATGAGTAATTTCACATCTAGTGATAAACACGAACCATATATGTAAATACATACTTACAATTTTGTTAATTTAATAACTTATTTACATAGAATAAAAAACATTCTGAATTACAATTCAAATTATAAAAATATTACATTAACAATTATGAAATTATGAATTAGTTTTAGGACTTCTGAGCAGAATCCTTTGATTACGATTTTTGGAATATTTCTATTAAAGTTGGTTACTTATAGCTCTTGCACTAATTGTTCTTGTATCCTGTACATTGACATGATTTGCTGTTCATGGAAGTAGCTACACTGCTGCATTCTACATATCAGTTGTTCAATGAAAAATATCCGTTGCTCATCTGTTTTTAATACTTCTTATTGTAATATTTTTTGCACCATTATTTTTTATATTTATTTATTGAAGCTGTATATTAATAAATGTAAGCAGTACCATTATATTTATATTATTTCTTTGTGTTGACTATAGAACAAAAAGGACGCTAAGCGGGGAATTCTTAAAAAAGGGCAGTCTTTGCATCGTGTTCCAAACACACATTTTGAGCTCAATTGTTTAAAGTGCCTTTCTATCAATGGAATTTCGCGACCAATCGATGAATTTCGCGATTTTTCTGGCGACCGATTAATGAATGTTAATATCTGATAATTCCCTAGCGATTTACAGACAAATTTCGAGATATTTTTCTTGCGACCGATCAAAGAATTTCGCGATAACTTTCTGGGACCGACTGAAGAATTTCACAATTTTTTCCAACAATCATATGACAAATTGGAGATTTTATTTCCTGCAATCGATTCATGAATGTCAAAATATTTTGCTACTATCGATTGGCGAAATTTGTGGTTTTTCTTGCAGTCTATTGGCGAAAATCTGGATTTTTTTTCTACAACAGATTGACAAGTTTCGCGATATTTTCTTTCTATCGATGAACAAATTTTGCAGTTTCTCCTGCGATCGATTGACGAATTTCAAATTTTTCCTTGCGACTGACTGCCGAATTTTTTCCCTGACCGATTAACTGCCATATTTTCTTGTGAACAATGGTGAATTTCCGGATTTTCCCTCACGATTTGCAGGCGAAACTCGCAGGATTTTTTCATGCGATCCATGGACAAATTTCGTGATTTTTTCCACGACTGACTGAAGAATTTGCGTTTTTTTTTGCATTTTTGAAATTAAATAAATTAAACTTTGGTTATTGTTTTTCATTCCGGTTTTCGGAGCGTTCCGGATACGGGGACGCCGGATAACAGATACTACACTGTATATATATATATCTGACCTATGTCATACGATAACGCTCGTATTTATAAATCAATTTTGATAAAACTAATTGTGTGTATTAAGCTCACCAATGTCTCGACAGAGTTCGTTGGCCAGCTTGGTTCACCATTTTGTTTCAAGATGGCGGTCACTTAAAAATTTAAAACTAAAATAAATATACAAAAAAGTTAAAAATTCATATTTATTTTTTAATTAAGTGTTAGACCTTGATACGAGGATTCCAGAGCATATTTTGGTTTACCTCTATCTTAAAAAATGGCTGAGATAGAGCAGTTTGAAATTCTAGGGTGGTTGACATTTTGAAACAAGACAGCACATTACAAAAATTTTCATTGTTGTAATAATTTTCCCAATCATACGCATAAAACTATATATTCATATCCGTTAACGCCAAATTCTCGCCAAACTTGGCGACATTTGGCAAAATATCGCCAAATATGGCGACCAAAATAAGTCTTCATAAACGAAGCCAATTTGGCTATTGCTCAATAATTTGGCGAATTTCTTATTCAAATTCAGTATTAACAAATCTTTTGAAAACGTTTTCTTTGCATTTTAACTTGCTGTTTTCGTGTAACATTAGCTAAAATTTTAAAACGAAGATATAGGAAAGCTACCTTTTCTTCCCGGTACAAGCCGGAAGGACTTTTTATTCTTATTTTTTTTCAATGGACTGTAGATGTATACCCAATTATGCCCTAAATACATGGGGTAATTATGAGTCACTGGGTTAATTCTGGGTCAGCAGGTGTTTTTTATTCTTTATGGCATTTTTTGTATTTTAGACATGCAATGCAATTGTTAATTTAGGATTCTAGGATTTTCAAAAGATTTTTCTAATTTTAAAATAAAAATACAATATTGTAAATCAAAATTAATTTTGGTACTTTTCGGTTAGCCAGGCGCCAGTGAAATATATAATATATATGTCTGTGTGTGTGTGTGTATATATATATATATATATATATATATATATATATATATATATATATATAATTATAATATCTATGAATTTCAAAAAACATATCAAGTTCTATTCTACTTAAATCTCCAAAGAGATAATCAATGATACTGTGTATACAGAATACCACATAGCTAATAATTAACATGTGCAAACATAATATTACCATAGCTGATGCTTCAATGGTAATTGGCCAAATTTTACTCATACCAAAAGAATATTGAAAAAAGAAATAGAGAGAAAGGGGAAAAAAAAATTATAAATTGGAGTTGCAATTAAGTAAACACAAATGGATTAACAAATTAAATATGAACCATACACAATGGAAAATTGGACCACATGAGAATTAAATATGAATTGGACATGGAAAAACACATGCACATGTACTCATCAGCCTGGATGCACCCACATGTGTTTTAAATAATAATTCAGTGTTTCATAATTCTACTGGCTATATATATATATATATGTGTGTGTGTGTATCTATATATGTATATATATGTATATGTATATTGATATAAGAACTTGTTTAATGTATTTTGAAATTCATAGGATACATATACAGTGGTGGCCAAAAGTTTCGACATATTTTTCAACTTTGTGTGCTTGTAGAATATATTAATTTTCACTTAAATACAAACATTTATATATCAAAGGTAATTTAATGTAGAATTTAATAATAAAAACAGTATTACAATATCTGTATTACAAAAAATGTTATGCTCATTTTAGTAGAACAAACAAACACAAATCGTTTTGAATAAGGAGGTGTTTTGTAATAAAAGCGTACTAGCCAATCACAAACACTGTTCTGAAGACCAATCAAATGTCTGTAACTATAGTTTAGGTTATTTGGATGGTAAAACAGTTATTGTTGTGGAAATATTTTACGGAATGATGCATACTAGTACAATTAAATAGAGTATTGCTGTTTTTGAATATTTAAAGTCCTTTTTTTTAATTAAACTAATTTTAAACAATGTCATCAACAAGAAGAGCTAATTGGACATCTACAAAAAGAAGTCAAATTGTCATATTGAGAGAAAATGGCCTCTCTTATGCTGAAATTGCAAGACAAGTTGGTGGTTCAGTGACTTGTTCTGGTGTACGAAAGTTCTGTTTACATTATGAAACAAGAACGAAAAATCATGCGTCAAGCATAGATTATATAGCACTTTCCAACGCTTCCAAAATAATTTTACAAATCATACCGTTTAATAAGCTAAAAGCTAACATCTAAGTAAACAATTTAGAAAACGCATAACATATTTAAAAACATAATTTCAGGAATTTCCAACATATACAATATTCGGAAAAATATCCGATTACTTTTATTCAGCCCTGTATAGGATCTATAGATTTGTATATATACTACATAGGATGATAATTTTAGTTCAGTTAGGAAACGCGTAGCACAGTTTAAAATTCTCCGTCTGGAGTTTGTCAATAAACCGAAATGTGTTCGCGAACTTTTGTGCTGTCCTGTATAGGATCTACAGAATTTATACACACCACGTAATAGACAAAAAGCAAGTTAAAATTAAAATCGCGTTCAATAACTTAAAACGCACTTCCAGGAATTATTGTTAACAGACAGTAGAGAATTCTTTTGCGTGTCCCTGTAAATGAACGATGACTGCTATACACACAATATTCCGTAGTAAGTCTCTTGTAATGCACCTTAGTGATCTATATAAATTTCAATGCGTTTAAAATAGTGAAACATTATTTAAATAAACCGCAGACGATTTTTCTCCATAGACGTAATGTAACAGAATTATTTTTACTGTCCCTGTAAAGTAACTATAAGTGCTATGCACACCCTGTTCCATATTAAGCTTCTTCTAATGCACCTTAGTAATATATATAAATTACAATGCGTTTAAAATAGTGAAACATTATTTAAATAAACCGCAAATGATTTTTCCCCATAGACCGCAATGTAACGGAATTCTTTTGAGTGTCCCTGTAAAAAAACTATAAGTGCTACACACTTCCGTTGAAATAGGGAACATGCTATAGATAACGACAATAACATATAAAAATTGCAGAGCAATCCGAGCATATTTACGGGAGTTAGAGCACAGACAGACGGCCAGACAAACCGAAGTCATAAGCACTTTTCAACTAGGTTGGAAAGTGCTAAAAACGAAATCAGTGAAAAATAAGGCCAAATCAGGCCGAAAAAAATGCACAAGTGCTACTGCCGATAGAAAAATTAAACGGCTATGCCTTCAAGATAGAAAAATTTCATCAGATGCCATTAGATGTGAAATGAATGCAGCGGGTATTGCAGTAAGTTCAAGAACAATAAGAAGAAGGTTATCCGGATTTGGACTACAAGCTAGAATTCCAAGGAAAAAACCATATTTAAATCAAAAGCAACGCGAAAAACGAGTTAAGTGGGCAAAAGAACACATTAAATGGTCAGAAAATCAATGGAAGCAAGTAATCTGGAGTGATGAGAGTAAAATATCGCTCTTTGGTAGCGATGGTAGAAAATATGTGAGACATAGAGTAGGAGAAGCACTTCATCCTGATTGCATTGAAGTAACTACAAAAACCCCCACAAATGTCATGATTTGGGCATGTATGTCTGCAGATGGTGTGGGCCGAATTCAAGTGATTGATGGCATCCTGAATGCCAAAAAATACATCGAAAATGTCCTGGAACCAAAATTGATACCTTCCATCAGGGATCTCTTCCCCAACAACGCACCATTTATTTTTCAGCAGGATTCAGCTCCATGCCACACAGCAAAAGTATGCAAAGCATGGTTTCAAAATAAAGGCATAGATATATTACCATGGCCAGGAAACAGCCCTGATATTCAATCCAATTGAAAATTTGTGGCCACGTTTGAAAATTCTTGTACGAAAAAAACGTCCATCCAATAAAAGACAACTTATTGAAGCTATAATTGATTCTGGGCACCATGCGATTACGAAAGATGAACTCCAAACACTCGTTCACTCGATGAAAAGACGTTGTGAAGCTGTCTTAAAAAATAAGGGTTATCCTACTAAGTATTGATTGTGTAAGTATCACTTAAAAAAAATGCAAATCTAAGATAGATCTTACTATTAGTTGCATAACTTTTTTTGTAATACAGATATTGTAATACTGTTTATATTATTAAATTCTACATTAAATTACCTTCAATTTGATATATAAACGTTTGTATTTAAGTGAAAATTAATATATTCTACAAGCACACAAAGTTGAAAAACATGAAACTTTCAAAAAATGTCCACACTTTTGGCCACTACTGCATATATATATTTTACTGGTTCCCGGCTAACCGAAAAGTACCTTAATTTTTTAACTAAGCCTAATAAAATGTTTTTATAAGCATTTTTTTTTAATCTAATTTTTAACTTCTTAAATGTAAACTGTTAGCACATGGTAAAACAAATGTGCTAGATTCATATATTTATATTGTGGAGCAGTTAATTTGATTTAAAATGGTAAGAGACTGTAAACTTAAAAAAAAAGATTCTTTGTTGCTTGAAAGTAGCATTGTAAACAAAAATTAACTTCTCAACTAATAAGTAAAATGTTTTTAAACAAAAATCGGAAACAAGAAGAAAAATTGACACTAACTCAGCTGTTATTACTAGTCAAGATTTTCTGGATCTAGTAGCTGTGCGTAAACATGAAATTGAAATAGAGGCGGCTGTCAAAGCACAACAGGTTGCTGCTAAAGGTAAAAAGTGTGCCAACAAGAATCTAGAAAAAACAGAAGAACCACTAGCTAAACGATCCTTCCTCTTAAATACGTCTAACGAAGAACTCAAAGTGCCATGTGGAAGTGGAGATGTTGATCAGTTAAAGAAAAATACAACCCTAGAGCAAGCTAAAATATTTCCTGACACTATAAAGGAGCATGTTTAATTTGCTATATATTATGATAATGACCCATTTTACATCGAAAAAAATTACAAAAGTAATAGATGAGCAAAATATCGAGATGAAATTTCTCAAAAAGGGAGCAGGTAACTTTCGCTTGCCTAAACTTGACAAGTTAGAGATCATCAACGTAAAATACAAATTCTATGGGTCAGTTATGTTAATTGGTTCAAATAATTTTTATGTTAATGCTGGCTGCTATTGATATGCCATGCAAGTGTTATAAGCCATTCTGTCAAATGTTGTGGTTATAAACCAACAAAGTCCAATTATAAACTTTCCATAAAAATAAATAGCATTCTCATTTATTTTTTATTATGTCTTTTTAATTTTTAAAGCACCAATTAATGAAATTCCTACTTTAGAGGTAATTTCCAGTATCTTCAAAAATATATTATTAAAAAAACATATATATTAATACTTCATAAAGACAGTTACCCATAATTACCCCAGTTGTGACCCATATTTACCCCATTGCCGGGGTAGTTATAGGTCACTTAAAAAATTAAATTATAAAAAATAAATAAATATTTTGAGTAAAATGAATGTTTTATGCAAAAGTTACAATACTAAGTTAACTCATCCCAAATTTCAAAATTGTATCTTTTATATTTTTCTAGATATTAAGATTTTATTGTTTTTTGACCCATAATTACCCCAGGTCACCCTTACATACATTGCTTGTTTTATAATTTTAATTCACATCATGAATCAGTCATGACGGATAATGATAAACAGTGGAGTTCAGAGCAATAAACAGTGTCTCATTTGAGCCGATACAACTCATATCAATGAGTAAATTTCTAAATTTCCGAAAGAAGCAATAAGATTTTGAAATACAGATAGTTTCGGTAAAGCTGAAATTTTGGCAGCAATTTCGCCGAAAATTAATATTTGGCAGAATTCTGATTTTACGCCGAAACCGAAATTTCGGTTGATCTCTAACAAATACTGAATATTTGACTGGCTGAATAATAACGGCTTAGATGCTTTACACTCACGCTAAAAAAAAAAAAAAAATTATCGGTTAAAAAAAAGAAAAAAGTCGCCAAATTTAGGGGATTTTTTTCTTTAATGGCAACCTAGCCATTGTATTAAGTTATTCGTTTGGCGCAGTCTTGGAAATCGCGCCAAACAAACAGTCGCCAATCTTTTGTTTACATTTTAGCGTGATAGTAACACATCTGTTCCATAATAACTATTTGGCTGAGTACCAAATACTCGGCAAGTCTAATACTACTATATTTCAGGATTTAAATTTTAAAGGTTATTTAAAAAATAATAATTACTTCATTTTTAACACACATACTTTAATTTTGATGAATAAGACCTTTTCACAAGTAAATTTGTCACTGAAAAAACATATGCTTTGAATTATTATTTATAAAGGGGAATTTAATTTTTGAATTATTATCTTAAAAATTTTATAATTAATAAAATGTTAAACTTTGAGGCTTCTTCAAATTAAAATAAATATTTTTTTGTTTTCTCTAAAACAAATATTTCGAAATCAAAGAGAAATTTTGAAGGACTTAGAAGGAAAATACTACAGTCATATATTAGATAGGTGCAAATCTTGCCAATAACAATCGAAATATTGCTAAAAATTTGTAAAAATATAAAAATACGCAGGTAAATATTGCTAAAAGTTTGTAAAAATCAAAAAATCGTGAAGAAAATATTGCTAAAACTTTGTAAATTAGGGGTGCACAACCTGTGGCCCGCGGATCAATTTTGCCGACCGGAAGCGAAAAGATCGCGCATTTCGCCGATCGGGTACGTAAAAATCGTGAATTTTGCAAAATTTCGCCGATCGGACGCGTAATAATCGCAAATTTCGCCCATCGGGTGCATAAAAATCGCAATTTTTACCGATCAGATGCGTGGAAATCACAAATTTTGACGATCGGGTGCATATAAATCGCAAATTTCGCCGATCTCCTGCGTAAAATTTGTGAATTTTGCCGATCGGGCCCGTAAAAATCACTATTTTTGCCAATAGGGTGTGTAGAAATCGCGAATTTTGCCGATCAGGTGCGTATAAATTGTAAATTTCGCCGATCGGCGTGTAAGAATCGCGAATTTTGCTGATCGGGTGCGTATAAATTGTAAATTTCGTCGATTGTCTGTGTAAAAATCACGAATTTTGCCGATCAGGCACGTAAAAATCACAAATTTTGCTGAATAGGCGCGTAAAAATCATGAATTTTGCCGTTCAAGCACGTAAAAATCACGAATTTTGCCGATCGGTTGTGAAAAAATCACAAATTTCGCCGATCGGATGCAAAAAAAAAAAAAAAAAAAAAAAAAATTTGTCGGTCAGGTACGTAAAAATAACGAATTTTGCCGATCGGGTGCGTATAAATTGTAAATTTTGCCGAACGGGTGCGTAAAAATCGTGAATTTCGTCAACCACTAGGAAAAAACTACGAATATTGTCAATTGCGCATGGAAAAAAAAATGCAACTTTCTCCCATCCATGCCAACTGAATGGGGTTATGCTGACTAAGGAGGTGGTTGAGTATAGGGGGTTAACCCTCCTTTTAAAATTAGCATTTTTATGAAGTTTCAGGCCGATCCTCTCTCACCTTCCCCGAAACAAAATTTTGTCTACCCTACATATGTTGGCTCTCGACAATCCAGTCATTTTTGTGACTGGCCCTCCTCTTATAAATGTTGTGCACCCCTACTTGATATCCACATTTTATGACTGAATATGTTAAGAAGTACAATTTAGACTAATAAATAATATATGTTTCTCCTCCTCTCTACCTTCATTCGTGAAAGCAGAATTCTTTTTCGGCACTGGCAATCTTTAAAGCTAAATTTACTCCTTCAAATAAAGTCAAGGAGTATTTTCACTCTTTGAAAATAATCTTAGCCATATATCTTGTATAAATACAAACGTAAACTGTTGATATATCCTTGCCAACAGAACTGAATACCTTGACTGGGAAGGAAGGAACCTAGGGGGCTTAAACTACCCTTCCGAAATTTATGTTATTTTTATCTGAATGTAGACTTAGATTCCCCCCCCCCCCCCCCCCCGTCACACCTTCTCGAAACAAATTTTTACTGATGGTGGCCCTCGACAACCCAGTCATTTTTGTAAGTGGCCCTTCACTTAAAAAGGTTGTGCACCCCTATTGTAAATAGTCGAAAAAAGGAATAAAATCAATGTTTATTTTGTGAAGCAGCTTGCCGTAGGAAGCATACGTTCTGATTGGGTAAAATTTGGAGGTTGCCGAGTTTTGGATTGGCCCGCGTAAAAAAATCGCCAAATCAGGTGTCGCCCTTGTTGAAGGATTTTGCCAATTTTTGTTTAATAGTATTTGTTTTTTCTTTCCTGTTTTAGTATTTTGAATTAAATGAATGAATAGTGTGTATTTTAAGTATATATGTAATATATACATATTTTAAATGAAATAAATGCAATATGAATGACGATAATATTTGGTGATTTATCACTTGCGCCCGAATAACATAAAAGTACTTAAATTTTATAACTTAGTTAAAGAAACATTTTACCATTATTCAGTATATAAAGAAAGATGAACTTTTACAACATTGTCTAATGTTAAACTTGGATAGAATAATAGTAGTTTTGGAGGCTGACAAAATTGAAAGGATACTTCAGTATTAAAAAAAAAAATACTCATTAAAATATTCACTTATTCTTGGGCTTTAATATTTAAAAGTAATTTTGGCTATGATGTCATACACTCACGCACAGTTTTTTTTTTTTTTAATCAGTTAAAAAAGGAAAAAAGTCGCCAAATTTAGGGGATTTTTTTTCCTTTAATGGCAACCTAGCTAATGTATTAAGTTATTGGTTTGGCACGGTCTTGAAAATTGCGCCAAAAGTCGCCAAACAACGGTGCATGAGTGTAAAGCATCTGTTCCGTAATTTTAATGAAATAAAAATGTACGAAAATTATTTTTAGATTCTTTCGTAATAATGTAAATGTATAATGTTCGAAATTTCATAATGAGAATAATTCATAATACTTTATAATGAGGAACAATTCATAATACAGAAAATCTGCCAGCTATTTTTCGGTATCGAGACAAATATTACTTTATAAACACTCGTCATCTTATACGTACACTATATTTTCATAATAAAAGCATACATGCAAGATGTATGACATCTGACCTTTCAGAGCAGTTTAATATCTTTCAAAATTACCTTTTATAAGTTATCAAGTTATCTGTTACAATCTCAGTCATCAATATAAAAAACAATTCATAATAATATAGTTTTTATTTAAAAGCACCAAATAACAAATCACACGTTATATTTTTAGTCTTTAGTGTCTATGCAGAGTAACAGCATACAAACTTTGATTGGTAAATTATATCAGAAACAACATTTCAGCCAATAAGAATCAGCAAAGTCGTTTGGATTACTAATATGTGGACTTTTTTTGATGAATGAATCGTGAAGAGCGTAAAGTATTTGTTTACAAACAGAGAACGAGACACGAACGATAGAACAAAATAGAAATCGTTCAGCCTCTCAACGTGGTTTTGGGGTTTTCCGGTATCTGCTGTCGTAACCTTAGTGTATGTTGTATATTTAATACAAGACCTTCATTGACAGTAATAATGGTTAGTTATGCCATTTTTCTAAAGCGAATAAATGTTTTTCTTTTTCAGTTTATATCACATAGAATAATTTTTGATTGCCTAGGTATTACTATAAAGGAGTATCTGTCTCAACTACAGTTACTATTTATTCAAATTGAAGAAGAAAAAAAAATCAGCTAATTGCAGTTTGGTATTAATGACTGCGGTGCAATTAAAACACATCATATTGTTTTCTCTTAATATCAAACTTTAAATTGCTATTGTTTGTTATTTTAAAAATTGTTTACATTAGTTGTTTTAAATGTTTCATGTGTCAAATAAAAATGGTACAGATGTCGCAGGTACACCGGTGTTTCTTCTTGGCGCCAAAATGGCGATTTTTGCCTGGCATGGCAATCCGGCAGAACAGATTGTGTGTATTTTATATTAAATTTAACATTGTGTGTATTTTATATTAAATTTAACATTGTGTGTGTTTTATAATAAATGTGGGTGCGACTGAAGGGTTCACCACTGCTTGGCGCATTTTCAAAAATTTGCCAAATTGGCGCGTTTTTGCATGTTGTCTCCCGGAGTGGCAACCTCCAGAAGACAACACGCAAAAGCGCGCAAATTGAAATGGCGACAATCAAAATAAAGCAAAAATACATACTTTAAAACATTAAAAGCAAAATAATATCAAAATAACGTTTTTAAAAACACAGATTTTGTGTTTTTAAAAAATTTCTTGTGCGGAGTATTCAGAAAACCACGCAAATTGAAATCGCGAGAATCAAAATAAAACCAAAAATACATAATTTAAATCATTGAACAGCAAAATAACATGAAAATTACGTCTTGAAAAACATGCATTTTATGAAAAATAAAATAAAAACCAATGATCTCACTTACCTAGAAAGCTTTAAAAATAATGATTTTTCTATAGAATTTGGGGGTGTCAATTTTTTTTTCTTTTACTTTTTTGTCAGGGGGGCTCTGCCCCCCTGAGCCCCCTGGTAATCATATTGCATAAAACAAGGATAAATTTCAAATAACATTGAAAAATGGTCAAAAGACAAAAGAAAATAACACACATTTACTTACAAAACAAACTGTTTTTTTTTTTTAAATTAGGAAACGTAAATTAAGAGTTTTTTTAAGAATCTTATACAGCTTTGATAGCAAATAATCATTTTTTACTGTTAAACGTAACTAAATTACTAAATTCAAACTAAATTGCATTCAAAGCAACTGCTATACGGACAAAAGTGATATCGCCTACTGTAGAATAAAAAACAAACTTTTTAATTTAAAAATATTTAATAAATGAGTGTTTTTAAAGAAGTATATTAGACGCATATCATATTTAAATTAAAACGAAAGCTTTAATTATAAACAGCAATCGTGTTTTTAAAATGCTCCCGCGAGAGAACGGAATTCAAATTCTAAAAAGGACGCTGCTAACAAAAAATTTCTTCTAGAATGTTCCTCTTTTTGTCCAATGAAACAGGCGAAAACAAAAGATCGAATTGAGCATGCGCGAAAACAAGATGCTCTTGGAGCATTTATCGATCGAACGAAAAGAAATCTCCACAAGAGGAATGACGAAGGTTGCAAGACTCAGTTCGCTATCGCGCGCGTGTGCGCTAGCACGCCAACAGAAACTGACGCCAAGCAGTGGTTGACGATTCACTTTACCCTAAATGTGTGTATTTTATAATAAAGTAAATCTGTGTGTTTTATAATAAATTGTGTGTGTTTCATAATAAAATTGTGTGTGTTTTATAATAAATTATGTGTGTCTTATAATAAAAATATGTGTTTTTATAATAAAATAATCTGTTTCATAATAAAATAAAACTAAAATGGGGTTTACCGTCACCACATGTGTGCAAGTTTTCCGTCCACAGGACGGAATTCCGTTTTTTGAAAATTTCCGAGGACGGAAAAAAATTTGCCGTTTTTTCGAGATCCTTCGATGAAATATGCCGTTTTTTTTTTTCAAGATCCTTTGATAGAATTCGCTGTTTTTTTCACGATCCTACGATGAAATTGCCCGTTTTTCCGTGATCCTTCAAAGAAATTAGCACTTTTTTTCACAAACCTTTGATGAAATTGGTGTTCTTTTCTGCAGTCGTTTGACGAAATTTTTGTTTTTTCCATGGCCCTTCGGCGAACTTCGCATTTTTTTGCGATCCTTCAACGAAACTCATGTTTTTTTTTTTTTATGATCTTTTGACGAAATTCACATTTTTTGGCGGCCCTTTGACGAATTTTTTTTTGCGATCTGTCAACGAAATTAGCCATTTTACGTGATCCTTCATGAATTTCGTGTTTTTTCCTTGGCCTTCGGACAAAATTCACGTTTTTTCCGTGATCCTTCGACTAAATTTGCCTTTTCCTGATAGCCTTCGGCGAAACTTACCGGTTTTTTTTTGCGATCCTTCGACAGAATTCGCCATTTTTTTGTGATTCTTCGACAGAATTCGCCGTTTTTTCGGATTCTTCGACGAAATTGCCCGTTTTTCCGTGATCCTTCGTCGAAATTAGCAGTTTTTTCCACGATCCTTCGACGAAATTGGCATTTTTTTTGCGGCCATTTGACGAAATTTGTATTTTTTTCTCAATCTGTCAACGAAATTAGCCATTTTTCATGATCTTTTAATGAATTTCCCATTTTTTCCTCGGCCTGTGGACGAAATTCGCGAATTTTGCCGTTTTTTTGAGATTCTTCGACAAATTTTGTCGTTTTATCGAGATCCTTTGACGAATTTTGCCGTTTTTTCGGATTCTTTGGCAAAAAATTCGCCTTTTTTTTTTGCGATCCTTAGAAGAAATCTGTCTTTTTTTCTGCAGTCTTTTGACAAAGTTTGCATTTTTTTCGCAGTCCTTCGACGTTTTGTCTAAGTGTGCATTGTGCATTCGGAGAGGAGGTCTGGCTGGAGAATTCAAAATATTTTCAGTCTTTGTCACATCTCAAAGTCAAAACATGCGTTGTGTTTGCGCTTGGTGGGGGGGGGGGGAGGACAAGTCATCAAAATATTTTCAGTCCTGGCCACATTTCAAACTTGCACCCGGGTCATTCCATTTCAAATCATCCAGCCAAACACAAAAATGAAACCCATGGTCTTCGATTTTGTTACAAATTTTTATAGTTGTTCTTTTTACCCTCCTTATTAATAAAATAAAATGATACTTCAATATCTCAAGTACTTTTTGAGAAAAAAAATGCTGAAATAAACAGAGAAGTTGCATAAATGACACTTCAAAGGCTCTGTATTTATGAAGCATTGTTTCAGAAAAAAAAATCATAATTTTACTCATTTTCAACATATAAAGTTAAAAATTTCACTAAAATGTATACAAAAGGATGAAGATATGAGAAAAAAAATAGTTTGATGATTATATTTTATTTTAAGACCCCCCAAAAAATGTCCAAAATTTTTTTTTATAGAAAGTTTTATAAAAAAAACTATGATTTTTCAAATATTAATTTTGTAAAGAGGCATAGGAGTTAACCAAGCAATTTTTTTTTTTAATTACATTTAAATGTTTAAACTGAAAGACTATTCAAAAAAATTAATGGCTTTTTGAGTGTTAATACATTTATTTCATCATAAATCGAAAAAAAATGTATGCATTTTGCTGAAAAAGCAATTGTGTGTGAAAATGGTAATGGGGATCCAAAATAGCATTAAAATTATTACTTATATTACAAGTGATCACTAAAAAAAGACATTTCTTTTTTTATTTAGTTTTTTATATATTACCTGATAATTGTAAATAATTTTGTTGTAATGTGATTTACTTACAAGGTACATGTATGGAAATTGGTGTATATAAATGCCAGTAAAATTTTAAAACTACATAAAACATATTTATAAAATAAAAGAATGACTTTTTGAGTACTAATCTAATATATATTTTAATCAAAGCTGACTTGAGAGAAAATTATGGAAGGAGGGGGGAATTGTGTTATTTTTTATTTAATTGTTTCTCTTTAAATGCAAATTAGTTAAATCCCAGTTCTTCTTTAAATTGGTATGGTTATACTTTAGTTTTACTACTAAATATAAATTTCATTTAAAATGTCAGAAAAAAAACTTGAAGTTTGCAGTATTGGTAAAGAAAATGGAACAGAGTGTCATAAAAAAAGCTACACAGAAGTGGAAAATCTATCAAACATTGCATCATTAAACCCATCAGAAATTAATCTTGTAAGTTTAAGAAGTGGGGTGAGTTCTGAACTATTGTTTACTGTTTGTGAACATCATAAAATACTTTTCTTAAATAAATATGAAACATATCAATCATCATGTTTTGATCCATTTAAATGTCACAGAAAGAAAATTACAAAATCCTTGAGAAATGTGAGTGTAAATTTTTCACAAAAGATTAACAAAATGCCAAATTGTGAAAACTCAATTCCTGGGCAAAAAATATGTAATGCTTGTAGGAATAAAGTGAATAAGTACATTTCGGAATTAGGTGAAAAAGCTGAACATGAAGAAGCTATGGCAAGTGATAGTGATGAAGAAATTACAAATTTAGAAGTGTCTGTATCCAAACAAGAGACACTTGAAGAAATTAACGCATCATTACAAGACATAGGAGAATCTCCTTTGAAATTTCATGGAGTAGCTCCACACCGGAAATCTAGCTATTCTAAAAGAAAGGTTGAATCTGCATGTAATACTTTAAAATCAAAGGTTTGTAAGGTATTAGAAACTGAATTTCCAACAGAAAGTGGATCTGAAACAGCCCTTCCTCAAGACATTGCACAAAAAGCAAAAGATATGGATAATCTAATAGAATTAATTAAAACAAAACTTGATATTGCTAATACAAAAAGAGAAAAAATACAGATTTTAACTCTCGTGCCAGTCTCATGGAGCAGAAAAAAAGTATGTGAAGAACTCAATGTCAGTGACTATGCTGTGCGGAAAGCGAGGGAACTTCTCAGAGAAAAAGGCATAATAGCTCTGCCTGAACCTAGGAAAGGGCACTCACTTGAAAACGTGACTGCTACTGTCAAGAGTTTTTACCAAAGTGATGAATTTTCCCGAATTATGCCAGGATCAAAAGATAAAGTGAGCATTTCAAAAAATGAATATATGCAAAAACGATTATTGTTAGGAAACTTAAATGAGCTATATGCAGCTTTTAAAGTAGAATATTCAAATCTTAAAATTGGTTTTTCAAAGTTTTGTATGCTGCGACCAAAATGGTGCGTACTTGCAGGTTCTTCAGGAACACATTCTGTTTGTGTTTGCACTATCCACCAGAATGTCGTGCTATTGCTCCATGCTTGTTCAATAGAAGAAAATTATAATGATTTACTTACTCAGTTAGTGTGCTCCACAGATAACAGAGATTGTATGCTTCGTCACTGCTCCCAATGTCCATCAAGTGATAATCTCAAAAGATTTATAATTGAAAAATTTGAAGAATGGGATCCTACTGATGAAATTACTTACAGTTCTTGGATTTCAACTGATAGGACACAGCAGGTCCAATTCACAGTAAGTTTTGAAGAATATTTAGAAACATTAACAACAAGCCTAGTGACACTTTTGCCTCATTCATACATAACAAAATCGCAAGCCAGATACCTCAAAGATATTAAAACAAATTTGAAGCCTGATGCTGCTACAGCCTTACTTGACTTCAGTGAAAATTATTCGTTTGTAATTCAAGACGAAGTGCAAGGGTATCACTGGACATGTGACAGTTCTTCACTTCATCCGGTAGTAATTTACACTCGTGATGAGGAATCTGGAAATCTTATCAGCACAAGTTTATGCATGTTATCGGATGATTTAGAACATGATGTTGCATTTGTCTATGAAACCCAAAAAATAATTGTAAATTATATTCTAGAAGCATTTTCAACTGTAAATAAAATACATTACTTTAGTGATGGGTGTGCAGCGCAATACAAGAACTTCATCAATCTTTGTCATCACAAGAAAGACTTTCAACTAAATGCAACATGGTCTTTTTTTTCAACTAGCCATGGAAAATCTCCTTGTGATGGTATTGGTGGGACTGTAAAGCACCTAGCTACAAAAGCAAGTCTGCAAATGAGTCCCAGTAATGCCATTAATTCTGTTGAAAAAATTTTCTCATTTTGCAAGACTAAAATTGAAGGTATTAAATTTTGGCTAATAAAAAAAGAAGCACTTTTAGAAGCTCGCCAGCAATTGGAAGATCATTTTTCTAAAGCAAAAACAGTTCCTGGTACACGCAGTTTTCATCATTTTGTGCCTATATCAGAAGATGTCATTGGGACAAAAAGAATTAGTTATGATGAAAATTTTTGCACTGTATTTCATTTTTCAGGTGATCAACCCCTACTGAAGATGTCAGATATCTGTGTACATAATTATATTGCTTGTATTTATGACAATCAGTGGTTTTACTGTTTAGTTTTATCAAAACACGAGGATGAAGGTGATATTCAAGTAAAATTTTTGCATCCTTCTGGTCCTGCTCCATCTTTCCATTGGCCTTCTAAAGAAGACATTTGTTTTATCCCCATAAAAAACATCATAGCTAGTGTTAGTGCCCCAACAACAAAAGGATCTGGGAGGGTATATTATTTTCTTGAGAAAGATACTATTTATATTCAACAACATTTCACTGCGTTATTGAAGAAAATACATCATCACAAGTAAAAGGTAATGCATTTAAAATTTTCTTATGGATTTAAAATAATTTCACTGTTTTAAAGCTTAATTGGTTGTTTATTTTGATTTAAATAATTATTGGGAGATTTCATATACATTTATTGCCATACACCTACTATGTAAATAAATCAGATTTCATCTATTAAATAATTCAGAATTATGTTATATAAAAAATTTTTTAATCAAAATATGATAAATAGAAATAGAAATGTCTTTTTAAAGTGATCTCTTGTAATATAAACAGTTATTTTAATGCTATTTTGGATCCTCAATGCCACTTTCACACACAATTGCTTTTTCAGCAAAGTCCATACTTTTTTTTGGTTTATGATGAAATAAATATATTAGCACTCAAAAAGCCATTAATTTTTTTTCACAGTCCTTTAGTTTATACATTTACGTGTAATTAAAAAAAAAAAATTGCTTGGTTAACTCCTATGCCTCTTTATAAAAATGATATTTGAAAAATCATCGTTTTTCTTACAAAACTTTCTATAAAAACAAGTTTTGGACATCTTTTGGAGGGTCTTAAAATAAAATATTATCATCAAACTATTTTTTTCTTATATCTCCATCCTTCTGTGTACATTTTAGTGAAAATTTCAACTTTATATGTTGAAAATGAGTAAAATTATGATTTTTTTTCTGAAACAATGCCTCTTAAACACAGAGCCTTCAAAGTGTCATTTATGCAACTATTTTGTTTATTTCAACATTTTTTTTCTCAAAAAGTACTCAAGATATTGAAGTATCATTTTATTTTATTAATAAGGATGGTAAAAAGAACAACTACAAAAATTTTTAACAAAATTGGAGACTATGGGTTTCATGGTCTGGATGAAGTGACATGGAATGACCCACCCATGTGTCGCCAAAATGGCACTAAATACAAAATTGCACCAACCCCGGTGTGTCTGCAACATCTGTTGCCATGAAAATAAGTATATTTAAAAAATCAAGCTTAAATGTAACTTTTGTTTAGCTAATATGTTGTCTGATAGTTTGGATATCCCAGCACATCCCCTGACAAATGTTACACAAGCCACAAATGATTGGAAACCACTGTGTTAAACAGATTCAAATAAATATATTGATATTGGAGATTTTGCCCCATCTCAGAATATGTACAATCCTTTTGTGAAATTAAAATATCTGATCATTGTTTATTAGAATTTGTGTATGATTATACACTAAAGATAGAGCTTTCTTTTGTGTAATCAAATCAATTTCATTTATTGCTCAGTTACCTTTTTCTAAATGTATGTGCTAATGTTGAAAATTATGTTATACAAGGGTAGTACTGAAAGTCCTGATGTTCCTGAAAAAAATTAAAACGTCCTGAAATATGGTAGTCTGTCCTAATATTCCTGAAATTTTGCGAGTTTTGTGCTATATCGGCATTTGAAATCATCAACTAGGGAGTAGGTGTACCTTTTTACTGATGCAAAATGATCATAAAAGTCACAATTTTCTTCAATCTATCGTTAAAAATAGTGATTTTCATTAATTTGTACAAAAAAAAAAATTGCAATTTTTGGTGATCAGTTACCAAAAATTTGCGATTGTTATTGATTAGTCATTTAAAAATTTGCTATTTTCGTCTCTCAGTCACAAAAAAAAAAAAAATCCCAATTTTTACCAATCAGTTATAAAAAAGAAAATCTTTAGCAATTTTCGTCGATCAGTGAAGAAAAAAATCAAGGTTTTCATCCTTCAGTAATGCAAAACTCGCAATTTTTTAGCAGCTTGGTCAAAGGGTTCTGTTTAACATTACTTTTCTTTTAAATGTATACTTTTACAACAAAAACAATATGTATGTAGTGTACTATTTATGATAATAAAATGTATTGAAGAGGAAATTAAGGGTTTTTTCGGTTAGTATGCCAAACAAATGTGCCCTGAAATTGTCCTGAAATATCGAAAAAAAGTATGTCCTGAAATATCATCTAGTGCAGGGGTCAGAAAAACTACTTTTTATTTGTAGCGAACTACAACTACAACATGAAAAATGTAGTTAACTACAACTACTTGTTTTAAAAAGTAGCGACTGCAAACTACTTTTTAAAAGTAGTCACTATTTCGCTACTTTAGTTATCATTGCTTTATTTAATGACAGAATGTTTGTCATTAAATAAAGCGAAGATTATTTTTCTGTAATAGTGGTAGATATTTTGATTTAAAAAATATCTGTCATTAAATAAAGCGAAGATTACTGATCTGTAACAGTGGTAGATATTTTGATTAAAAAAATCCCCAACTTAGCAAAACTATGATCACCTGAACTGAAACTCACCCACATTACTCCATTCTGAAACTAAAATGTAAAATATACCAATCGCATTATGTCTGACATATCCTAAAGCTAATTAAATGCACTGCAAACGATTTTTCCTCATAGACCATAATGTAACGTAATTCTTTTACATGTCCCTGTAAGAGAGATATAAATGCTGCACACTTCATTTTCAATACTGAATATTCTATGCTAAACTTTAATAACATATAAAACTTTCATGGCAATCCGAGTATATTTACGAGAGTTAGAGCACGGACAGACAGACAAAGCGAATTCATTAGCACTTTTTAATTATGTTGGAAAGTGTTAAAAAGAGGAAATTGGAAAAAAAAAATTGTAATAATCTTATGAATTTATGAGAATGATATAGCCCAGTAGCCCTTAAGATGGTTCTCAAATTCCTTTCTCAACAACGCAAAACTTTCTGACACATTATCTGACTCATTTTTAAACACAAAGGCATAAAATTGGCAGGCCTGACTATGGAAGCGATTTGGAATCGAAATGAGTTTTCCATTTATTGATAAATTACTTATCGGGTTATAAGTGACTCGTGTCACGTTTTTCCCCTTTCCCCTGCTGCAGCATCAGAAATTCGGTTGAAAACGCCGACTTTGACGGTGTTTTCTGAAAAATCTCTTGTATTTACCAAAAAATAAAATAAAATAAAAAATTATGGAAAACGTCTTTCGGTTACAAAGTTTCTGTATAAGAACACCTGCATTTTCATGCATTTCCGAACAAAAATGAATTAAAGAATGCGTCATAAAGTACCCAGTTTGGATTTGAGAACAATCTTAAGAGCGGATAGCCCTTGTAAAATCGAATATATATTATTTTTAAAAAATAGAGCTAAATAGTCCTATCTCTTTACAATTTAAATACAGTTTCTGGAAGCAATTTAAAAATTGAACATGATCATGTAGACTTGCATAGGTTAAAAATCCTAGCTTTTCTTTTCCTTTCTATCTCTTTTTATTTGTTTCCCTTTGAAAACATGAATTTCAACGTACTGGGCTTTAGATTCATTCTGTATACAAAGATAAAGATACTGCATTAAAACAACAAGTTAACCAATATTAAATCAAATATAAAACATTACAAATCAGTTATTTTAGCGTTAAAAAACCTGGGCAGCTAAAGTAAAAATAAATAGCCATAAAAATAAAATTGAGCATTCTTAGGCAATTTTTTAAATATTTTTTAATTTTCCAACCACCTTTGTTTTATCTATTGGAATCTTCAAAAGGAAATATGCAGTAAATTAATTTGTATGCATACATTGGACAAATATTTCACAACGATCAAAAGACGTATTAATAAAGCAATTTTTTTTGCGATAATAAACAGTTCGAGAAGAATATTTTCTGAACCAGGGATCTTAATTCGAAAATACTTTTAATGATTTATGAATTTTAATGAATAATGATTTAGATATTCGGTGCCAGATGCGATCCAGTAATTATTATTAATAAAGAAAATGCTAACTCACCTCCATGTGCAACTTCAGGTTGTAAGCAAACAATTTTGATACTGATAACTTCTAATTAATTGGACAAAGTTTACATGTTACAGAATAATAACCACTTTCTTGTTGTTCTATAACTTTAAAATATTCATTATATGACGACCAGGGCAGTTCTATACTATTTTTGTCTGTCATTCTATCACATCAATCTCGAAAGAAGAGTGCCCACATTAAAACACAAGATCTAATAATGAATAAGAAGAGAAGACAAAGGGTTTCCTGCAAGAAAATTAATTTTTTTGATGAGTGGGTACTTTGCGGTTTTATTAGCAAATCCAGCAAATAATTCAGCGTTTTGCGTTTCAGCTGCTAGTTTGGTTGAAGGGCAGAAATCATTCCTTCCTAGCGCATTTTTCTCTAATAATAAAATGGTATACGTGTTCTTTTTCTGTCCTTTCTCGAATATATCATCATCATCAACCGTTTTCAGTCCACTGCTGGATGTAGGTCTCCCCCAGATTTTTCCATTGTTGCCTGTCTAGTGCTTTAGTCATCCAATTAACACCGGCCACTTTTCTGATTTCGTCACTCCATCTTACTTGAGGTCGTCTTCTTGGTCGTTTTACATCTCTGGGATACCACTGTAGGGTGTTTGTGCTCCATCTATTGTCTTGTCTTCTTGCAATGTGCCCAGCCCATTTCCATTTTAGCTGTTTAATTCTCTCGATGATGTCAAAAACTTTCGTCTGACTTCTTATCCACGTTATTCTCTTTCTGTCTCTTCTGGTTATGCCTAGCATACATCTTTCCATACTTTGCTGTGTTGTTTGTAATCTTTGTACCATACGTTTTGTTAGTGTCCAAGTTTCTGCTCCATAAGTTAGTGCAGGCAAAACACATTGGTTAAACACCTTTCTTTTCAACAAAGAGGCATGTTACTCTTCAGAATAATATTGTTCTTCCCAAAAGAACTCCATCCATTTCTTATTCTTCTATTGATTTCATTCATGATACTGTTGTCTGATGATATTTCTTGTTCAAGGTGCACATAACTTTGCACATCTTTAATCTCAGTGTTGTTGTAGACGATTTTCTTTTTTGATGCAAATGAATTGAACATCACCTTAGTCTTTTCCAAATTTATTTTTAATCCCACATTAATGCTAGCTTCTGCCAAATCTTTTAGTATATTTTGCAATTCTTCAGGGCTATTACTGAAAATTAAAATGTCATCAGCAAACCGGAGATGGCTTAAATATTCCCCATTTATTCTAATCCCTTTGTTTTCCCAATCCAACTTCTTGAAAATACTTTCTAAGACAGCAGTAAAAAGCTTAGGCGAAATGGTGTCTCCTTGTCTTACTCCTCTTCCAAGCTTGATCTTCGCTTTTCCTTTGTCCAAACGGATGGTGGCTGTTGCTTTCTTGTAGATCTTCTTTATGATATTGATGTAAGGTTTGTCTATACCAATGTCCTCCAGAGAAGTAATTACTGCAGATGTGCAGACCGAATCAAATGCTTTTTCATAATCAATAAAGGCAAGGCAGAGAGGTAAATTATATTCTTTATGTTTTCCTATAACTTCCCTTACTGTTTGAATATGATCCATTGTTCTAAATCCACTTTGAAATCCTGCTTGTTCTCTAGGTTGAGCTGAGTCCAGAGCTGATTCAAGTCTTGTCGTTAAAACTTTGGTGAAAATTTTATAAATCACTGACAGTAAGCTGATTGGATGGTAGTTTTTAATGTTTTCCTTTTCTCCTTTCTTATAAAGTAACACCATCACAGCATTATTCCAATCTTCTGTTACATCTGATTTCTCGAGACATTTGGAAAACAGCAAGGCTAGCATTTTTGCAAATTCTTCTCCTGCTTCTTTGATAAGGTCAATTGTAATTCCATCTTCGCCAGGGCATTTACCTTTTTTCATGCCTCTAATGGCTTGTACAACTTCATCTGTCATCAATGGGATTTTCTCTTCAGTTTCTGTTATGTTTACTAGTGGATCACGTAGGTTGATTTCCCTTTGATCTTCACATTTATATAGATCATTATAGAATTTTTCGACAATGTGTACTATTTCATTATTGATTTTGGTGATTGTTCCATCTGCTGTCTTCAGTGCAAAAATACCTTTTCTTCCAACACACAGTTTGCGCTTAGCTGATTTTAAACTTTTGTTATCTTCTAGAACTTTTTTGACAAGATCACAGTTAAATTTTCTGATATCTTCTGTAACACATTTTCTTACCGTTTTACATAATTCTGCATATTCAACTCTTGATTTAGGATAGTTTTTCTTCATTTTAAATTCTGCGTTTCTTCATCAATCTTCTTGTTTCTTCTGTTATTTTCTTTGTTTGTTTTACTTGTGCTTCACCAGCTGTCGTCCTTGCAATTTCTTGTAGAGTATTTGTTAATTTCTTGTTCACTACTGTAACATCTTGTTCATCTTCTAAGATTGATTGAAGTACTTGAAAACGATTTTTAAGTTCTAAATTAAATTCTTCTTTATGTTTCTGGAGATTTATAATATCGACTGATTTCTTTGAGAATTGCAAAAGCTTCATTCTTTCCACTTTAGTATTTTAAAGCAGTTTGCATCTAACTAACCTGTGATCGCTTCCTGTATTGAAGTTATGGAGAACGCTGCAATCCTGAATAAGATGCTTTCTGTTTGTCAAGATGTAGTCGATTTCACTTGTTGAGCCATTTGCACTACGCCATGTCCATTTTCTTTGTGGTTTTTCTTGAAAAATGAATTCATGGTATACATCTGTTCACATTCTGCAAATTCAATCAATCTGTTTCCTCTTTCATTACGCACCCCATATCCATGATTTCCTACTCAGAACTCACCTTTCTTTTTATCCCCAATTCTAGCATTCCAGTCTCCCATTATTAATTTTATGTAGCATTTTCCTTTTTGATGCATTGAAGCTACTTCTTCATAGAAATCCTCAATTTCTTCATCAGTATAGCTAATTGTTGGTTCATAAACTTGGGTAATTTGCAACTTGTATCTTTTTGACACTTGTATAACTAACCTTGCAACTCTATCTGATGCACTATCATATTCTACGATGTGATTCTTCCACCTTTTATGAATCAGAAATCCTACACCACTTGTTTTTCCATCTTCTGTACCTCTGTAGTACAATGCATGTCCACTGGCAAGATCAATCTTCTCTTCACCTTTTCTTCTTACTTCGCATAATCCTAGGATGTCCCAGTTGATTCTTTCTAATTCTTCTTCAAGTTCCTGTAAACGACTTTCAGAAGATAAGGATCGTCCATTATACGTAGCCAAGGTCATAAGCTTATGGCAGCCAAGCCGAGCCCGGTGATTCTTAGCACCCTCTGTCTTCATGTCTTTCTGATCGCTGCCGTAATCAGGAACATGCAGACTGCCGGGAATTGAGGGCCGTGATTTGTTATGTGAATTCATGGTAAAATAAGGGTGGAGGTGGCCAAATTCCTCCACGCTGGCCAAGCGGGTTGGAGGAAGCCCATCCGCGTTCGTTCCCCATGCACTAGGCAA
Organism: Maratus michaelseni; assembly: GCA_963931845.1. Lineage (NCBI taxonomy): Eukaryota > Metazoa > Arthropoda > Arachnida > Araneae > Salticidae > Maratus > Maratus michaelseni. The sequence goes on along the minus strand of OZ007587.1, from coordinate 386,430,670 downwards.
GGGTACTAACAGGCTGCACCGATGGAAGGTGCGGATTGGACATTAAGTCTCTGCTCCCAGTCGATTCCTTTAAGTCCTCCTCTGAGGAATTTAAAGGGTCTTCTCCTAGTTAACAAGCAGAGGCTATATAATTTTTAAATTAGAGTTTTAACAATATTAAACTGGCAGGAAGCGAGCAGAAATTTTGTTCGAAGGGGAATATTTTAGATGATTGATTATTTATTTAATGTAACTAGACAGCAAAAAATACGGAACTTAAAAAAAAAAATTGTATATGGAGAGGTGGGGGGAGATTTTAAGGGAAGGGGGTAATTTATATTACAGATTATTTATCGTCACTACAGAGCACTATATAGGCAGAAGATTTTTTTATATAAAAATAAAATAACTTAAAAATGATTTTTTTTTTTTTTTTTAATAAAGAGTAAATATTTTAAACTGTATGCTGGAGAAGGTGCAAAAAGGGAAGCGTAAATTTTGTCGACAAGGAAATATTTTTTATTTATTCTCATTAGGGAGCAATAAATGGAGTGAAAGATTTTATTTTTGTATAAAAATAAAGATTCAAAAATATGTTAAACTCTTTTTGTATGCTAGGGGGAAGTGTGAACTTGAGATGTTGGGAATAATTTAGATGATTTATGTTTAGATGAATCCGTTCTTTTTCTTTTTCTTTTAAATAAAGATTTTACATTTCTTTGCTTGCTGGTGGTTGGAGGTAAAAGGGAGAAGAAATTAGAGTCAGATGAAGACTTAAGATAGCCAGACGACTATAATTTGGTAAAAACAATTTTAGTCGTATAAAAAGACATTGTATTGAGGAGATTTCTGTGGATTTAAATGACAATACACGAAGTTTCTGACACCCAGACTGTGAAAATGACAGTTAATTTGTGACCATGCACGTCGTCTATGGAAAAATCTATGACACTGCAACTGAGATTTGTCGCTGACATTCGCAAATTGTTCCAGATAACATATTTCACACAAAAGAAACGAGTTATGATCACGTGATTTGAAGATTGGCACTTTTTTCCTCCTTCCTAAAGTAGCGCCGATGCTCGCTACAAACTACTGATATTTTGTATCGCACTACTCGCTACACTACACTATTTTTAATGTAGCGCGCTACACTACAAACTGCTAGAAAAAGTAGCGACTACTGTAGTTTCGCTACTTGTAGCGCGCTACTTCCGAGCCCTGATCTAGGGCTAGTACTACCCCTGGTTATAATAAATCTGAATCAATTTCAATAGTTCCTTAAATTTTATAACATTGTTTGCAATTATTAGAATGGCTTCAGCATAAAAATGAATTAACTTAAGATTGACCTCAGCTTTATAAAGTTCATGTACTAATAAAATTTTATATTGAAAGTTAATTTTGAAAAAAATATTATTTCATAATTACTTTAATTTATTTTGACCATATAGTATTGACAAAAAAATTATTAATGTTTTCACTTTCACATGTCATTTATTAACAGGAATACCACTTTTCGTTGGATTTCTGCTCTTTTTTTTGTTTTTGTTTTTTAAGTCAATCAGCGATTTCTACAAAATAGTAAAGAAAAAAAATTGCATTGATGTATGTCACAAATGAAGTCAAAAGCTGTGGCATGATACAATTAACTGGTGGCACAGAAAACTTCATGTTGAGAAGAGAATTTTGGGAGACACGAAAGATATTCGTATGATGTGATTCTTCCGTGAATTGTTAATTTTTGGTCGAATTCGGCAATCGATCATAAAAAAAAAAACAAGAATTGTGTCAAACAATCTTGGAATAAAATCTTAAATTTCGTGAGTCGCTCGGGAAAAATCATGACTTTCATCAAACAGTTGTGGAAAAAAAATTTCAAATTTCATTCAACAATCACAAAAAAAAGTCATGAATTTCGTCAAACAATCACAGAAAAAAAAATCTAATTTCGTCAATCAGTCTAAAAAAAATTGTAAATTTCATCGATCACTTGTGGGAAAAAAAATCAGAATTTCATCAAAAAATTGCAAATTTTGTCAGATGATCGCGGAATAAAATCATGAATTTTGTCAAACAATTGCTGGAAAAATTCCGAATTTCCTCAAACAATTGTGAAAGACAACTGCGCATTTCATCTATTGGTCATGGATAAAATCGTGAATTTTGTCAGTTGATTGCAGAAAACAATCGAAAATTTCATAACACAATTGCAGAAAAAAAATTGTGAATTTTATGAAACTATCGTGAAGTAAAATCACAAATTTGGTCAAACACTCAAGGAAAATATTGCGAATTATGTCAAGAGGTCATGGAATTCGGTAATAAGTCACACATTTCCTCAATCGTTCAAGAAATGTGCAATTTTTTCTCCTCCATGGGAATAAAAAAATCATTAATGATTTATTTGTCATTAAAAGTTACAATGAGGCTTACAGTGTTCAATCTTCCTCCATCCATAATATGAATGTCCAGAATTTATTGTATTAAAATCTAAAACATAAAAAGAAGTAAAATCTTCATATTTCTTGCATACATATTTGGGTACTTCTCTATCATCCCATCGACCACTTTTCCTTACAGAAAGCTATCACCAAACTGTAACGCCAAATAAACGGGAGAACGTTGCCATTGGAATACCAAAATAAATAAATAAATAAAATATAAGAATTTAAGGACACAATTGTTATTTTAATTAATGAAATAACTAATAAATTAGTAAAACATAATGAAAAATACAAGCAAATGTTGAATTAAAAACCACTTGATGACAATGACATAACAAACACGTCTAATGCTTCTGACTTCAAGTAAATGGGACTGCATTTTTGGCATTTAATCTTACAATTTGGCGATAGTTTTTAACACTTACCAACCTAGTTGAAAAGTGTTTATGAGTTCGGTTTGTCTGCCGTATGGCCATCTGCCATCTGTCTGTGCTCTAACTCCCGTAAATATGCTTGGATTGTTCTGCAATTTTTATATGTTATTGCCGTTATCTATAGCATGTTCCCTATTTCAACTGAAGTGTGTAGCACTTATAGTTTTTTTACAGGGACACTCAAAAGAATTCCGTTACATTATGGTCTATGGGGAAAAATCATTTGCGGTTTATTTTAATGATGTTACACAATTTCAAATACATTGTAATTGATATATATCACTAAGGTGCATTACAAGAAGCTTAATATGGAATAGGGTGTGCATAGCACTTATAGTTACTTTACAGGGACAGTCAAAAGAATTCCGTTACATTACGTCTATGGAGAAAAATCGTTTGCAGTTTAATTAAATAATGTTTCACTATTTTAAACACATTGAAATTTATATATATCACTAAGGTGCATTACAAGAGGCTTACTACAGAATATTGTGTGTATAGCAGTCATCGTTCATTTACAGGGACACACAAAAGAATTCTCTACTGTCTGTTAACAATAATTCCTGGAAGTCCGTTTTACGTTGCTGAACGTGATTTTAAATTGAACTCAGTTTTTGTCTATTACTGGGTGTGTATAAATTCTGTATTTCATATACAGGGCAGCACAAAAGTTTGCGAACACATTTCCGTTTATTGACAGAAACTCCAGAAAGAGAATTTTAAACTGTGCTACGCGTTTCCTAACTAAACTAAAATTTATCATTCTATGTAGTATATATACAAATCTATAGATCCTATACAGGGCTGAATAAAACTATTCTTATATTTTTCTGAATATTGTATATGTTGGAAATTCCTGAAATTACGTTTTTAAATATGTTATGTGTTTTCCAAAATGTTTACTTAGATGTTATATTTCAGCTTAAATGGTAATGATTTGTAAAATTATTTTGGAAGCGTTGGAAAGTGTTACATAATCTATGCTTGACGCATGATTTTTTGTTCTTGTTTGTTATGATAAGTGGTCGACGGGATAATAGAGCAGTACCCATATTTGTTATTTTGATTTTTGTAGATAAATGTTTAATCATCCTAATAAATAGTAAAATTCATCCTTAAGCTCATTGAATGTTTTTTTTTTTTTTTTTTTTTTTTTTTAAATTACTGATTTAAAATGCTGTGATACAAAATTAAGTTTATATACTAAATAGCATACATTTTCATTAAAATATGCATCACATGAAGCATTAAAAGTGCAGAGAACAAAAGTTTGAGGTTTTAAAAGAAAAAAAAAAATTCTCCTTCCTTTTTTAAGCTTGTTGGAAAATGTTAATTATTTTTAATTTGTTTAGATATCCAATCTCCATCCACCAGTTTTTGTAAAATTGCAAAAATGAGTACTTTTATGTTAGCAGGGTGCCAGTGATATACCTATATATGTATATATACATACATATATATTACAGGTGCAGATTCCCAAAATTTGGAAGGAGTCACTGGCTCCTAAACCCAAAAAATCCAGTGGCCACAATTGTAAAACAAACGCATAAAAACAATAGTGTTTATATTTATATTTGGTAAAAAACTAAAACTCAGGAATTCAAAGTGTAAAGTAATTTATTTAATATAAACACATGTACAACAAAATTTGAATATTAATTAAATCTTAAATCATGTACATTCAGTAGATAAAGTTGGGCAAGATACAGTTTAAAAAAAAATATTTATAAGCTAAGCAATCATGATAGTGGGGAATATCAGAAAAATAATATTTCTTATTTTGATTTTGCCAGACAAAAGTACATATGAAAGAAAATCCGAATTTGTGATATTATTTTGCAGTATAAAAATCAAAACACACTTCAAACATTTGTTTATATATATATATATATTTAAATCACAGTCTATGTAAAATCATCAGATTCAAACTGTTACGAATAACATTGCTATTCGAATATATTTAATAGTTTGCTGTGTTAAACAGATCATTCTGAAATGTTAAGATAATAATAATGTTTGCTATGTGTTTTGGTCTTAATCTTTAAAAAAAATATCACCATTTCACGATGGGGACTGGGAATACCAGAAATTGATTACTTTTAAATCCCATGGCGACTTAAACACCGAAAGTTAGTGGCCACAGCAAAAAATGTAGTCGCCAAGTGGCGACTGGCGACCGTGAATCTGCACCTATAATATATATGTGTATATTTATATGTTTATGTATCACTGGCATCCAACTAGCATAAAAGTGCCCAAAAATCTTTATAAATTTCTAAAGTTAGTGCAGTAGGTTTTTTGTAAAAATCATTATAGTGTATTTACAAATGTCAACATAGAGAATCCAACACACTGACATTTTATAATTTTATTCTGATGTACTTAATTTTATATTGAATATAATATAGTTTATAAAATTTATGCATAAATGTTGTGGAAAATGTCGTAAACTTTAATTTCAGGCATTACCTCTTTTTTATTATTTTCTGAGTGGCATTCTTGTATTAATGATGTATTTATTATTATTCTTATTTTATCATTTCCAGCCGAAAGTTAAAAAAGATAATTCTGTCGTTCATCCAAATAGTCGAAAGGCATTGCAACTGGCTCGCAAGGTCTATCACGGTGAAAAGTTGAACAAGTAACATAATATTCTTTTATTTTCATGTAACCTGTGTATAATATTGTTTTTGTTTTATTTATTGTACTGTCGTAGGGGGGAGAAATACACCACCCAATTCTGAATTATCATAAAGATATGCGAGAGGTACTATGCAGCTGGTAATTGTCTTCTTTCTGAATATGAGTAGGAATGGTCATCTACATATTGTTATTTATGCATATAAACTATGTACTTTTCCAGCTTTCCAAGTCTCGAAAATGGGCATTACTGTTATTATTTGAAAAATAAAAGTTGGTACAATTTTAAAATGTAAACAAGCCCTTTTCAAAAATTGCATTCATATTCAGAAAGAGGACACAATTGTCAGTTAAATGGTACTTCTCGCATCTCTCTGTGTCAATTTGTTGATAAAATAACATGGAGTGATTCTTTTTCATCACTATGCGATTAATTAAATTTAAATTTATCGCATCATGCTATGATTTATCTACTGTTTACCTACTATATATGTAAAATGCAAATGGGAATTTTGTTCTGTCTGCTTATAACTTGAGTTCTGCTGAATGAATTTTGATGGGACTTGAATTGTTTGATAATTTTTCAGGGAAGGTTTTAGTATAACATATCGTTTTGTGTTGCTTACTTATAGAGCTTTGGAAGAAAGCTCTGTAATCTGGTGGACCCGATTATGTAAGATTAGCTCTTTTTAGGTGCGTTCGTAATTATATAAATACGTAGCACCTATAGTCGTCGTCTAGTCTGGCCATCCATCTCTCCACATATAACAGCACAAAAACTATCCAACCGAATAGTTTGAAATGTAATATATATTATCGTTATAAAATTTTGTCAAGTCATTTCAATTTTTATGAAATTTGAATCAAAACTTAAAAAGATATTAATAAAAGTTTTTTTTATTCTATTCGTATTTATTCCTATCATACGTAATCTATATAATAAAAGTCAAGTTATGTGACTGAGGAAAACAAATACGGGCAAACCACTTCTTTTTTCATATACCAGGCAGCCATTTTTATTCAAAATTATTTTTTCGAATAAAATTGCTTAAAAGTTACATTTTTAGAAAGATCGTTCAAAAATATTGATTGCTTGAGAGATGTTACATTAAAAAATGTATAGCTTCTGAGATAACTTCAGTGGAAATTAGGTTAACAGCGGAATATCTCAATCCATTAGAGTCAATAAACACAGGAGATTCGTTCATTATGAGTCATAAAAATATTAAACCATGGAGGTAATCATTCGCAAAGCAAGATCTCCAGAGTGAATTTTGCAACGCTGTCTGGTGTCGAAAATAAAAATTGCATCTGTAAACGTGGCATACGTAGAAAAAAAAGGCATGCTTATTTTGCTCGTAGCAGACGATATAATTCATTTCACTGAAATAATAAGGATGATTTTTTTTACATTGTGAAACGAACACATCTCCTGTGTCATGTTTAACATACAATTTCCAACTTGTTAGAAAGTTCTGTTGAGCGGATTTTGATGAGACTTGCCCAGTTAGGTAGATAATTTTTCAGGGAATGTTTTAGGTTATTGCATATTGTTCTATGTTGCTTAGTTATAGGAATTATTAGAGGAAAGTTGTTTAATCAGGTAAACCTGGTTATGAAAGATTAGATTTTTTTAAAAGTTCTACTGTATGGATTTTGATAGTTTGTTTGTTTGAATTGTTAGATAATTTTTCAGGGATTGTTTTAGTATATTGCATATCATTCTTTACTAAATCCTACTATAAATGATCAACCAAAAATTTGGCCCTTAACAGCTCAGGTTTTGCCTGCCCATTAGAAAATATATTTTGAATGCCCTTTTGCTATTGCACAATGGCATTCATATCATTTTCAGCAATACAGAAGGACTTTGCAGGTAAAGGTCTATATTGCTTTAAATCACAAGGTCAAATTCACAGATATATTTTGTTTGATTCAATTATGTATAAGAAAGAATTGATTATTTTAAATAATAAATATTTTTGATTTTGTTTGACCTTATCACAAAAAATTTTTTAATGCAGTTTCACGAGGTTGTAGTATACTGGTGGTGAACCTATAGCATAAGAAAACTTTAACTTATAGTAATTATTTCATAGATTTACTTAACACATATTAAAAGTTTGTTTAACATAAATTGCTAACAATAAAAATAGGCACTAACTTCATATAAAAATATGAAAAACTGGATAATGCTTGCTTAAGCATAAAAAATGGTGACAAATGCTTTGCAAGGGTCTGATTAGGAATTTTGAGTTCTTTAAAGGACCTTTCACAAAATTTTTCACCTTAAAATAGGACTCTTAACAAAATTATTTGTCTTAAAAATAGACCTTTCACAAAATTTTCCCATTGTTATACTGAACTTATCACAAATTTAATCATTTTCAAATAAAATCTGACCTATCGTAAAAAAGCTGAAGTCACAAAAAAAACCTATTATTTAGCTTTTTTATACATAAAGTATCTTGTTACAATTTTATGAAGATGGGTTTACCTAATTATGACTTAATTTCAAATTCAGAAAACTATGACTAGATTTTTTACAATTTTTTTTTTTTTTTTTTTTTTTTTTTTCACAAAAACAGGATCTTGTGATAAAAGCCTGGACAGACCCTTGCTCAAGCTTGCTTAAACATAAAAATAATTTTAAAATTCCACTGTCAGAATGTAGTATAGCCTGATAAGATCAAACTAATTAAAAAATATAAGTTTTTTTTTTTTTTTTTTTTTTTTCATCATTGCATTTAATGTTTTGCTTAAGCAGATTTGGAAATCAAAGATCTCTTAAATTTGACACTAGCAATATACTATTAAAAGTTTTCAAAATATATATTTGAAAAAAAGTTATATGCCTTCAGATATTCAGAAATGATATTCATGTAACACATGGGCTGATAAAGAAAACACAACTTTTTAACATAACTTTATAACTTTAATAATAAATAATAATAATTTAATAATAATAATAATTTAATAAATAAATAATAATAATTTAATAAATAAATAATAATAATTTAATAAATAAATAATAATGATAATTTAATAATAAATAACATAATTTTATAACAAAAAAGCTCCAAACAGTGCTCAGAATCATCGACTCGTTGTTGTTTTAGGTCAAAAGTCAACATGCGTGGCACCCACTTTGACAACAGCTTTTTCATAGACAAATGTTCATTCAAAATAAAACTTACACGTTCCTTGGATATCTTCAGAGTCTGAGCTATCTCCTGCAACTTCTTTTTGCAGTTCCCCATAACGATTTTGTGTACTTTTTTTATGTTTTCCGGAGTATTCACCTATTTTGCGTGGTGTATCACTGGTGTCCGTACGACCATGTTTAAATTCAGCAAACCAGTCAATAATGGTTGATTTACCTGGTGCAGTGTCCGGATAACGCTTATCAAGCCAAGCTTTTGTTTAAACAGTGTTTTTTCCCCATGAAATAACAATTTTTGAAATTCTTGTTTATCCATTTGTTTATCAACAAAGTCGTTCAACTAAAACCACTCTAACGTTTTATCCACACGACGAATCGTCATAACATTTTTTCTGCTACCTTTTAAAGGTTAGTATTTACTTAAAAGAAAGCATCGGTTTGGCGATTGCAACATCATCTGTGTGCCAGACCGGGAACTTTTCTGCCCATGTGTTATATGTTTTATTAAAACTTGAAGCTTATACTGGTTTTGAATGATAACAAAATATTCATATTCTAGAAACTAGCAAAATCGTGTTTATAATTTTTAGTTTTATCATCTACAAAATTTATGACTTGGCTGTTCACTAAATCACAGTTTCTCCCAGGTTGAAAAAAGGCAGGGTGCTGCTGAGGAAAAAGAAGCACTTTTTTAATTCTTTAAGGACACTTTTTTGAAGTTTATAAGGTACTTTTAAGATTTAAAAGTCAATTTTGAAACATCACAATGAGTCACTTTTTACTATGCAAGCAATTTTTTTAATAGAATGTGCGTAGTGGTCCTTATAAGTGCTTATGCAGTGTACTCTTGATATCTAGGAAAAATATTTTTCCCTTGACATTGATTACATATTCCTCTAATGTTAATTTTAATTCTTGTGTCGAAGTTTTTTTACTCAAAACCTTTGTATGTTAATTTTTTTTCCATTTTTTAAGTCAAAAATGAATTTTTCTGGAAAATTGTTTTTTTCCCATGTAGTGGCTTACTTGTGTCAAAGCAAATAGAGGTATGCTTCCCAGAATCTGTCACAACTTTCATTATGTTTCTGAGTGGTCAGGGAGGATTCCAAGAAATTTATCTGGTGACTTGAACAGCAAACAAAGGGAGCGAAAACAGGCGTTCCCGTTTCTTTCTTATAAGTGACATTTTTGGGAAATGAGGGTTGATGAAGATGTGTGCACCAGCATGTCTTGAAAATGGGAATTAAACCACCAGCCAATCATTTGTCACTTAAGGTTGTTTCATAGTCAGGTGTGTTGTTCTAAATTGTTGAGAATTTGCAGCGCATGGTTAAGTGAGCCACCGAAAAACATTAGTGAAGTGATAAAAAGTACTAGTGAATCACCAGTTCTAGTCTCAAAAATGGAAAGTGATTCCAAAGAAAAGAAAACCTTGAAAAGGTTGAATGTGTTGACAATCGAAAAAAAGGTAAATATTTTGGAGGCTGTAGATAAAGGTGGAAAAAAAATGATAAATCGCAAAGAATTTCAAAATTCCGGCATCAAAATATCAACAGTGACATCAACAATATTGAAAGAGAAAGTTGAAAAACAAACTTTTCGAGCAGGAAAAAGGGAGCCATAAAGAAGATTAGAACTGGCAGATATCCCGATTTAGAAGAATGCCTCATAAATTGAAGGTAATATGTTAAAAGAAAAGGCCAAACAGTTTGCAGAAAAGCTGGGGTACATGGATTTAAAAAGTAGAAAAAGTATTCCCCGGACAACATTTTTAATGCTGATGAGACAGTAAAGCTCAGCTGAACAAAACTGCAGTTGAAACAAATGCCCAACAAATTCTGCAGTCCAATGAAAGAATGAATGGTGAATTTTGTTAAAAATGAGAATTTGAAATGTTCTGCTGAGAAATTTATTGTTCTGCGACATACGTCGCACTTTTAAGCATATTCTGCTCTGGAGATCGAAAGTTGCAAGACTCACGTGGCATTAACCCAGAAATGAAAGCAGTAAAAGTAGTTTTCCTCCCACCAAACACCACTTCAAATCTATAATCTCTTGATCAAGAGATAATCTGAAGTTTTAAAGTTGGATACAGCAGAGAGGTTGTAAAGAAGATTGTAGATGTCACTATGAAAAAAAAGAGCAAATTAGGTCATTAAACATTCTTGATTGCAAGAGGATCGCTGACTGCGGTTGGAGGGACGTGATGCAAAAGACTGTTATAAACTGCTTCAGAAAAACTGGCTTTATGAAAGAAGTAGAAAGTGAAGGTGAATCGAACAAGAAACCAGTGCTGAACCCAAAAATGAAATACAGTGCGAAAAATGGGAGAAAATTTTAAATGCACTCAATCTTTCCAAAAATGTAACTCTCAAAAAAGATTTCACTAAATTAGACTCTGACGTTGAAGTATGTGGACTGTGGACCAATGATGAAATCATTTCTCAATTGATTACTTCTTGTCTGTTTGATGATGAGAAAGAAGTGGATGTTCTTGAACCATCGTTACTGCGACCCAAGTTAAAGATGCTGTGCACATGCTGCAGCGCTTCATAGAGTGCTCAGAAAACGATGACTTCACAGCTAATTTTCAAATAGAAAAATTGGTTGAAGAACAGGCCATGATACTGGATATTTTAAGAAATTCTAGCAGTATAAGTTCATTTATGTATGTACTAATTCTTTTTAGTTTAATGCAATTATTTTCTACTATTTTAAAAATTATCATTGTTGTATTTAGACTTATTCTCGACTATCATTTCTCTAATTTTTTATAATATTATTCCGTATTTTGTATGTTAACTTGATTTTTTCATGTTGTGGTTATGATCTTGTTATCTCTAAAACTTTCTGTCTCGAATATTTTTTAGCATCCCTTTGATTTAAGAAATATTTAGCATCACGTAATTTATAATTATAATTTTTCATTCTTTTAGGAGAAAAGAAGAAACAAATTTGAAACTGAAATTAAAGTGTAAGTTCATTCTAATTTCTTCCATATAATATATTTGAAAGGTTTCAGCAACTTTTAAAATTAAATATTATTTTAAATGCATTTTACTGTTTGGTGACCTTTTCTTTTATATGTGATGATGAGCCTTTTTTTAAACAAATCTTCTCAAAATTTTTATATAATAATTATCCAGAATTCTGCAAATGCAGTATTTTGTTAATTTAATTTATTTATTTCTGAAAGAAATAGACAGAGCTTAAAGTTCAAGTTCTTCTTCTTATTATTATTAATTTTCTTCTTGTGAAATTTCGTAAATTTAGTCTCTTTATAGCAATGATACTAAAATTTTCCTGTATTGTACCACATGGATTTGTATGCAGGATGTTCCTTCTTATCATTGACCAATTAGATAATTCCTAAACTGTTAGTTTTAGAGGTATATAGTTCCAGTTACAAAATGTTTTTAATGCTGTTTGTTCATCATCATATGGAAATCTGTTTGCGTCAAAATAAGGTTAAGTTTGGAGAGGAAAAAGTTTTGTGAAAGGTCTATGTTCAAGACAAAGAATTTTGTGAAAGGTCCTGATTTAAGGTGAGAACCCAATTTCTTTGTAATCAGATCCCTGGTGTGGCATGAAAATGAAAGAGATTCACCTTTAATAGAAGTAAAATAAAAAACTTATTTCTGTTTAAAATTTCAGGTTAAATTTCTGTTTAAACTGTGATTGTTGTGAGCCATCACAACACCACATTTTGAAATTAACTATAAACTCTCTCGTTCTTGCTCTTTCACTGTTGTTAGAACCTCTTCTAGGAACATGGATAAATGCAGAACTGCCAACTGCTACGAAAAAATCGTAGTTGCTACGATTTGGAGTTAAAAACTACGATGCTGCGAAAATTGGTCTAAAACTACGATTTTCTGCAAAAAGATGAGAATTTCGCAAAATTAATCGCACAAAAAAATGCAAATTTCATTAAAAGATATCTGAAAAGAAATGCGGATATTGTCGAAAAATCGCTGAAAAAATGCGAATTTCGTCAAAAGATTGCTGTAAAAACGCAAATTTTGTCAAATAATCGCTGTAAAAATGTGAATTTTGTCAAAGAATAGCTGAAAAGACACTAATTTCGTCAAAGAATCGTATAAAAAGCTCGAAATTTGCCGAAGGATCACTAAAAAACGTGATTTTCGTCAAGGGATTGTTGAAAAAAACGCCAATTTTGTCAAAGGACACTGAAATAACGCGAATTTCGTTAAATAATCGCTGAAAAGACATGAATTTCGTCAAAAAATCTCTGAAAATAACGAATTTTGTCAAAAAAATGCTGAAAAAAACGCGAATTTCTTCAAAATTTACTGCATTGGGTTAAAGATTGAAACCATATTCTTTTTACTAATGTAGAAAATTCACCACAAAGCGTTAAAAAAAAAAAAAAAAAAAAAGCTTAAAAAGTCTATTTAAAAAAATCCAGAAACTGGCTTCAAGGTGCATAACTTCAGACGTAACAGGTACCTTCCTGTCAAATCATATAAATCTGTGTGCATGGCAGCAGTCTCTTCACAAAACAGCACACACAGAGACAAACATCTATGTTTATTATTACAGGTATAGTTTTTCATCTGAAACAATATATTGAACAAACTTTTGAAAAATGAAATTAACCTGACCTGTAATAAAAAAAAATTTAACACACACCTGACATGCGGGCCTTATCCGACCTATGCAGGACATTTTGGACAAATTTATACATTTTTCTCCGGAAAAATATCTGTAGTTTCGTCAGTGGAGGGGAATCTCTCCCCCCTCCCCCCGTCCCAACTGCCCTAGAATCTTTCAGAAAATTCATTGTGAAGTTCAGAAATTTAGCTTAGGAGTGGACAGAGCATGAATTGAATGGAAAGAATTACATTTAATCAATCTCACCCACAACAAAAAAAATTAGCTAAAACAAAACAGTCTTTATGCATTACAGATACGTTTAGTTGATTAGTATTTGTTCGCTTAAAATTTGCAGCATAAAAAACAACCAATCAACCCCCAAATTAGTTTGAATTTTGTGTGCTACTATTTTTCATATTCAAAGGTTGGCAGGTCTGTAAATGCTTAACTGTATGGTCCAACAAAGGCTGTAAATCGGTTTTGGTGTAAGTACTTGTTACTCTGTATGACTCTGGGGACAGATAGTATTCTTGTTTCGCTTTTTGAGACAAGGTATAACAAGGAAAGAATTTCTTGTTGGTGTTCCTCACTATTTCGTATTGTTGACGAGTTAAGTCGGCTTCTACAAACATGGACTATGCTTGTGTTGGCGTTGGCGTAAGTGAATGAGTGTTTTCGCTCTCTGATTTAGAACAAGCCTTTTTATATTTTATTACACGTTTCGGACTACTGATGATTTCTTTGAGTATTTCAGAAGCAACTCAATTTCCAGCTTTCCGCAATTCAACCTGAGCAGCATGAATGATTACATCTTTCTCTAGAGAAGATCGTACTTCTACTGTTTTCCTCCTCTTAGGAGGAAAACCTCACCTGATTCTTTAAATAATTTAGATGGTCACCCAGGCCGAGGTTGTAGTATGACAAGTATCTCAAACATTCCTTCTAGCCAAGAATGATTGCTTTTGAGAAATATGTCTTCCTTCTTATGGGCTTTTAACCATCTCTGTTTAATTTACGATTTAAAGTGTGCGAAATTGCATTTTAAGTTCTCAATTTGGTCTTCTGTGTAACCTTCACCCGATATTAGTTGATCTTTTAAGAAATTTAATTTATCTTCTAAATTGGACAAATCAAAGCTCTGCATTCGATCAAACAAATATTTACGGACCACAATCCATATTCCTGAGGCACCTTGTGAACCTACAATAAAAATATTTTCTTTTAAAATGCTAATTATGATAGTCAATTTTTTTTTTATAAATATTTTGTAAAAAAAGTTCAAAGCACCAAGTCAATACACATCTGCCATTTTCCATGGTAGTTTCTTTGATTTTTCACTGCTCAAGACACCAAACTTTCGATTCAGTTAGAAATTATAACAGGATGTGACTTGATAGTACAACAAACACTTGATTAAATAAAATATTTTAGAAATAATCTTACTCTAATATAAGGGTACCTTCAAAGTACAACTAAACTTCATAATGATAAACAACAAAAAAATATATTAAAGTTTTGCATTATTACCTGTTGTATCAGGATCCATCACAAACACTTTCAATATAAACATAAAATAATAAATATTTCACTGCAAAATTAATATTTTTACACGAACACCGAGAACAGACACAAACAACAAATTGAACGATCGAATTCGGACTAAAGAAACGAAACGCGTGTGTGGGGGAAAGGTGGAAGGGGTTGGGTATTGCTCTCGAAACTGTCCTCTAACTCAGGTTGTCATTCTTTTAGGTGGCCTTAGTACTTTAATAATTTGACTTTTGGCCACTTAGAATGTTCAATTACCCGTATGTGCACTGGTCTGTTAATCTTGATTTAGCAAAGACATATCCATCAATCTTCTGTGTTTTCTTCAAGTAAAAAATAAAAATAAATATATTTTGAATCAGAAAATTTATTTAATAAAATGTGGTGTATCTGTGTGCTACTTATTTGATTTCATTTATTAAATACATTTTTTGTTTCAAATTATATTTATTTTTATTTTACCAAAAATCATTAAAATTGGACCCGACTCAACTCAATTCCATACAAATTTTTCCATTATTTGTTAGCCAGTATTTCCTGAAATTAAAATTCTTTAAAACAATTTTGCACTCATATTTAAGTCAACATTTTCAGATTCAGCCCGCAAGCCGAGCAGTTTATCCATAAATGTAGAAAAATAAAAATATCTTACAATGAGTGAGATGTATCAGGAAAATTGAATTAGTTACCAGAAAAATTATACTGCTTCTTTTAGTGTTAAATAAACTCACTTAATATGTAAGAAAATACCATATATTTTTTCGATCTCTAGCATTTTCTTTACTATGGTGCTTTGATAACAGGACATGGTCTCTTTAATTTAGGCCATCTGTATCTCGAAAAATAATTATTAAAATGAGCTGTGCATTTACACACCCATGTATTTTACAACTGTGTTTTGTTTTCTTTGAAATTAATGTTGATTATAATTCATAAATTTTTGAATAGGATTTTATTAATAATTTTCATAATTCAAATATCATTCTTGAATTAAAAAAAAAAAATGCCTGAAATATTTTGCACCTGTGCATTGTATCACATTAAAAAAATCAGTCATGATTTTTGGGACGATAATAAATAAAAGTTTGTCACATAAATTAACATTAGCATTAGTCTGTATGAACCCTGTATAAGTTATATTTGGAAAAAAGTTTCTCCATGTTGCTAACAAGTAAGACAGCACAAATTCAATTTTTGTACAACCAAAACTTACCAAGTTATGATACTTTGAATTTTATGAATATCCTATTACTAAATGTTAGTAAAATGCATTTTTAATGCCAGAAAACACTGAAAATGCATAAAATTCTAATTGTCATTACTCTATAATTCTTATTCGTAAAATATAGAATTTTTATTGTTTTACTTTTTTAAAACACAGAGATAGTTTTTCTAGCTATAATTTATAGGACTGTATAAAAATTTAAATCTCATAAATTAAAAAAAAATAACTGTTTAAGTAAATAAATTTCCGTACAGTGCAGAACAACATTTGATGAAAATTTTTTGCAATTGGAACTATACCTCTAAAACTAACAGTTTAGGAATTAGCTATTGATCAAAGGTAAGAGAAGACGATACATAATAATTATGGATTTTATTTTAAGTATTAGCTGGCCCGCTCAGCATTGCCCATGTCTGTAATTGTATTTTAATTCCTTGACCAGCATGGTGTCTCTAGCATGTGCAAACACTTTGGTTAAATTTTATGGGCTGCAGTTTACACAGCTTTTGTTGTTTTGCAATGAAAAAAAATAATAAGTTTTCATCAAAGCACCAACAGTTGTAATGTGTTTTAAATTTAAAAAAGTGTAAACAGAAAGCGGGAAGAGGGGGGGGGCGGGGGGAGATTAAATAAATTTTGAATTAATGTTCTAGAAAATAGACAACTTTTAGGGACTAAATTTGAAAGGTAACCCCTATAGCTTAATGTTTTTTCCATTTTCTATTCATTATTTTACTTTCATCAACTGGTCTTAAACACAATATGCTTTTCAGCAGTAATACTAAAGTTTGCTGGTAATTTAATAGTAAGGGTTTTTAATACCATGATTTTAAAATCCTTTTCATTCAAGCCTAATGGCTTAAACCTCAAACTTAGTTTTAATCTTGAAAGTAGTCTTTTTCTTCTTCCTTGTTTTCTTTGAAAATCATAATTATCTACATTTCATGAAATAACATTGGCAGTAGTTTTAAAACTTTTTCATAATTTATAATTATGAGTTTAGGTTTCTCTAACTACTGTGTATTTATAATATTTTAGTAACAAAGTTAAAGTGGTTTAAGGAAAATATTGATGTATCGAAAAACATCTATACAACTGAAGATGTAAAAGAGTTAGTTGAAAGGTAAGTATATTTTGTAATACTTTGGACTAACAGTAATGCCAAATGTGAAAGATATTTATTATTATTTTTTATACTTTAGAATTATTCTTGATTGCTAGTTTTAGAAGTTATATGTTATCATGAGTTTTTCCATTATTCCATTGTCACTATTATATTGTAGTTTTAATTACAGTGGTTTTTTTTATTATATTGCACATTAACTTATCCAAAAAACAACATATTTTGTGTCAATTTTTATCATTGTTTTAACAGGGCTTAAATTTCAAGCTGGGATTCACACCCAAAACTTTTAAATCCTGCCCAAAAGAATACCATGAGAGGGGGGGGGGGGTCTCCGAGTGACCAAACGGCAAAATTTGCAATTTTTTCCCACCACAGAATGACGAAATAATTTTTTTTTTTTTTTTTTTTTTTTTTGTGACTAATGATGAAATTTATGTTTTTTTTTTCTGCAACTGATTGACAAAATTCAGGATTATTTCCTTGCAACCATTAGACAAATTTTGCAATGTTTTCCCATGACGATTGACTTTTTCTTTTTTCTTTATTTTTTTTCTAAACAAGCAAAATGCAAATTTTGCAATCTTTTTTTTTTTTTTTTTTTTTTTTCCCTTTTCCTTTGACAGATTGATGAAATTCATGTTTTTTTTTTTCCCGTGAACAGTCGGCAAATTACACAATTTTTTCCTATCATTGATAGAAGTATTTCCCAGTATTTATTCTTGTGATCAAAAAAGGAAAAGAACCAAAAGGGCAATATGGGCCACCAGGCGTTGTGTCATGTCAAATTGGCTTAGAGTTAGCACTAAACAAAAATTAGATTAGAAGTGCAAAAATCTTGAGGGTGCACATGCAGAAATTTTTTTCCCGAACTCCAAGAAAATATTTTTTAAAGTCAACCTACATTTCTCATGTAATAGAAAAAATGAATTGACGGTTTTTTTTTTCCAACTTTGGACATGGATTTAAAATTTCAATGTATGGAACCTAGTTCAATCAAAAAAAATACCAGGGATTCTGGTTTTGGCTTTATTTTGTTCATATTTTGGCTAAAACAATTCCGTTCAAAAATGGATATTGATAATGCCACCACCCCAAATATGCATTGGTCATGCAAAAAGTTAAAAATGAAAGCATATTAGATAAATCAGATCATCATTAAGTTTTCTGAAATTGTTTTAAGAGAGCATGCCATAAGTTTCCGATATTTTCTAAAGTTATAAAAGTTGTTCTTGTACTTCCTGTCACATGCGTCACTTCCTGCCCAAAAATGGATATTGATAATGCCACCACCCCAAATATGCATTGGTCATGCAAGAAGTTAAAAATGAAAGCACATTAGATAAATCAGATCATCATTAAGTTTTTTTAAATTGTTTTAAAAGAGCATACCATAAGTTTCCGATATTTTCTAAAGTTATAAAAGTTGTTCTTGTACTTCCTGTCACATGTGTACCTTGTGAAAGAAGCTTCAATACCCAAAATCAAATAAACTCTATATTCAGAAATTCATTTAACAAACCAATTTGTAAGGTCGATAACATTTGGTGACGGTTGAAAAATAGATTTGTATGTAAAACTGACTTTCTTCCTTTTTAACCCTCTTGTCACCCTGGGCCTCATATGAGGCTCCTACTTCAAATTGCAATATTTGAAAGAAAAAAATTATTTTTGTTAATTCCAGCACCTAATAGTGATAGCATATGTCGATACTACTATTATGACGTTACTTATGTTTCAGCATTTAATAATAATATTATTCATAAAAGTTCTATTAATTATTAGTAAACCGTTGGTGTTTCTTTTAATTTAAACATATGTTTTACTCTTTAAATTTAAATTAGAGACTCCTTTTCCGAATTAGTAATTTGTGATAAAAGATAAAAAATACTACTAAATTTTTTATGTTTGTTTAATCTGGTTGTAATACGACATTTTCCAAACATCTTAAAAAATTCTTCCTTAGACTATTTTCATAGGAAAAACCCGCGACATAACTACATTCGTTAGATTTCTGTAAAGAACACATTCGTTAAATTTCACTAAACTGTAACTTTTGTGATTTCGATCGCTACTTTTAATTTTGTTAGCATAAAAGTAATTTTTCCCAAAATTGGAGAAAAAAAATCGGTACCGAGAGGGTTAAAAATAAAAATTAACATTTTGTGTAATTATTCTGAGATGTCGATTTATATTTTTCCAATGATATTTTGTCATGACTGTATTAATGCAATTCTTTAAATAGCACGTAAAATAATAGTGGGGTTTAAAAATATTTTTTTCTCGCTCCCAAACAGTTCAACTCCCCTCCATCTATAAATGTTGGGAGGGAGACTCCCCTCCTAAGAAAAATTGAATTTCAAGCCCTGTAACCTTCCATTACCCACATATGGGTTTACCCATAAGTTTGATTTTGGGCGACCAAGTTATTTAATCTGGCGGGTTATTGTTTTTCTTGGTGCAAAAATTTATCTAAGAAATGAGCACAAAGAGCATTTTTTTCTCTCCTCTACCCTTAGTTGGGTGCAGCAAGCAATGATCTTCTTACCTACTTTTAATGGAAGAGCCAAGTTTAAAAGGCATTTTCCATCTCATGCACAGAAAACGTAATTTTTTTTCATTCTAGCCAGCTAGCATGTCATGTAACTCGGATATAGGGGAAGGTTTCAGTGAAACAGTAAGAAATAGTGTCAATCGAGCCTTTGTGGCATCTAAAAAAAATGCTCAAGATTTTATTGTAAGTTTCAAGTTAGATTTTTGTGTTCAGAATTAAAACTTATTAATCTGTCGCATTCGTTTTAAAGAATAATAACATATAAGTGATTATAAGTAATTCATTTGAAGTCAATCTATAAAACTTAATTAAAATTTCAAGAATAATTAATTTTAATAAAATTAAAGAATATGTATTTTTTAAATATTACTTCCTTACTTAAAATGCTTACACACATTGCACAATTATTTTTCATTGCCGACTAGAATTTCTTTGCTGGCTAACAGATTTTATCAAATTTGTAAAGCCCTGTGCTACATCTCCATGCCACTAAGTATTGCTCAAACATAATATCAAGAATTTAGTATATAAGTAAAATTCCTTTCCTGCAAAAGCTCTGCTTCACTGTGAAGATATTTATATAGATTGCTTCTAAAATTTGAGATTCCTAGACTCAATGCGATAAGATATGTAACTTTTTTTTTTCTTGTTTGCGGGGGTGTTCTTACAATTGTTATTTGCTGGTGCTAGTGGCTTTATTTATTTATTTATTTTTCCTGTTTCTTTTTATTTTGAGTTCAGAAAGATTAAGTTGTTTAAATTTTTAAATATAAGAAATAAATTTGATTTTATTAAATAGGATAAGTAAACTGGTGTGCTTTTTGATGGAGATGATGCAGACATGGGTGCAAGACCTTCAGTCTCAGGACTGATTTCAGTCTTGGGGAGATTTTTGATTAATAGTAAATTCTACTTTATGTACTTAAATAGCAGCTGTTTTACTATCAAGAACTTTAAATAACTTTTTTTTTTATTATAAGATATCTATTTCTAGCTATAATGACATAGAAATATAGACATAGAAATCTTCTAGTCCATTTCCATTTAGTTATTCGTAATACTCAGAAAATTTTTCAGTCTTGGCTTGGATGCTCATTTTGCACCCATGGATGCAGATTCTTTCAGTTTATCAAGAAGAATAATATAATCTATTAAATTGATAAATTAATTTATATTACTTATTTAATTATGATAGAAATTACGGTCAATCAATGTGAAAGATTATTGATGCAGTATCTTCCAAAAATTAATATTAAAATGTTACAGAAAGAGAAATATTGTGCTGGATTGAAAATTCAATTGCTTATTTCAACGATAGTCAATACAAAGTTTTAGAGCAAAATATATAAAAGTACAAAGATTTGGTACAAAAAGTTACCTTATGCATATAAATTGCTAAGAATAGGATGGGTAAAATACTCATTTGTATGTTCATGATTTCCAACACTGTAATTTAACACAAATCAGTAATGTGGATACTACTTTTAACTTACTTGATTACAATTCTCCCAATAATAAATATTTCTTTAAAATTGGTATTCCAGATAAGAATTAATGCTTAACTAATGAGTAAAATAATGAAATTATTCTTTCTTTTATACAAAGGAGAAAAATTAGCCAATTTCACTAGATCAGGGCTGTTGAACCTTTCAGTAAGCGTGGGCGCATCTCATCTAGTGGCAAACATTGAAGAGCACCATTATTCTCATAACTAGAAATATAGAACAATGTTACCTCACTATAGCAGGGGGCAGAGTTACCAGTTTGGCCTCCTTTTTATTCACAAATTCCGAATTCCTACCGGAAATTTCGAAAGCATTTTTACTTTAAGTTACCCAGAAATGTCTGTCATTAAATAAAGCAAAAAATACTATTCGGAATATTTGGTATGAATTCGGAATTTCTGATTAAAAAAAGAGGCCAAACTGGATACACTGGTTAGGGGGTAACTGTATGCACACGTCTCATATAAGATACACAGACACTTCACTATGTGAGCGATAAGGCCCCATACGTATGTTGGGCTACATGTAAAAAAAAAATCATAGTAAATTTAAAATTCATTTTATCTGAGAGAGGACTGTCTCAAAATATTTCGTAGTGAATGGAGCCAAAAATTTAACAGCGCCTATAATAAAAAATCATGTGGAACACTAATAATTTTAAAGTAGCATATTTTTATTTTTTGAAGAAGCATCTTTTATGAACCCACTCGAGGATTTTTATTTTAAAAATTTCTAGTAACAGGAAACTTTCGAAAGGGTGCCAAGAATACCTACAAAGGGCGCCCGCGGGTGCCGCATTGGACAGCCCTGCACTAGATTTTATAGTATAACAACATTTTAACATTTTGTCATTCATTTCACATTACAGCTCTTGAATATTCAACAAATCCAAACTCATGGTATATTTTTCTGTGTTTTAAGTGACTTATAAGCAAAGTTGGGCAAAATACATCGAAAAACCATTTTTGTTACAAGATGCAAAATACTTTTCAAATTCAATATTTAGTGTTGGAAAAAACATGTTTTTTTTTTTAAACGTTTAAAACGTTTTTTTTCTCATTCAACAGCACAATTTTGATTAAAGTGAGCAAAAATTAATAAATTAAATATAAAGAATGAAAATATTTTTGAAAAACAGTAAAAAAAATTATATAATAAATACCAAACATTAATTAATAATTAATTTTTTTATTCTAAACTAAAACATTTAATTATTAAGTTCTTTAAAAATATTAACAAGTTTGGCAGCCTTATCAAACACCTAACCGGTTTCTAGTTTTGTTCGGCACAAAGCCAAAAGTAGAAAACACTCTTTCTAAACCAGCAGTAGAGCATATAGCTGCTTGTAATTGTTTTATGATCTGCATGACATTTTTATCGACGTGTTTTCAAGGCTTATCCACCAAGATAAAGGTGTTATTTCTACAAAATTGTCCACTTTATTTGATTCTTGAGTAGCGAATTTATGATTGGTAACTGACAGCATAACATTTTTAGGGTTTCGTTCATCTCACGAAACCCTATTCGTCCCACTTCTCTGTCTGTCCGTCACAGAGCTGGTTCTCAGAAACCATAGCTGCCAACTTTTGAAAATGGCAAAGTGTAAAATGACGCATGAAGAGTATTTCATACAATTTTTTTTAAACATAAAACCCATGTAACCCATTTTTAAGTAACACATACATGGCCTTTTTCAAAAAATTTTAAGTGTTATAATAGATGAATAGTAATAAATAATACAGTGCTGACCATTATAAAGATAGTTTGATGAGAAAAATATGAAAAACATTACAGCATTCATTAAGAAACTGATTTTAAAGACATATACACAGCTTTTCTTATCTAATTTTTGCTTTACATCCGAGCAAATTTATTTAAAACACGACTTCTTACATGCAATACAAATTTTCAAAATCTTCCTGATGATTTTAAGACAATGAAACCTGAACTCATTCTTTGACAATATACTAAATATTCCCCTCACATTCATCATTTACCATTACTATAAGCAACTAGAAAGTAATTCATAAACTAAGGAATGACAAATGAAACTTGGAAAAAACTTTGCAAAAAAGTGTAAAAATATGTGCAAGTGTAAAAGTGTAAAAAATGCTCCAAAAGTGTAAATTTTACACCTAAAGTGTAAAAGTTGGCAAGTATGAGAAACTGTATAGCTAACAGACTTGAAATTTTGTGTACTTACAGCTGAATACCTACTGTCACGCTGAAAATCATAACATTTTGAAAAAATTATATTATTTTAATATAGAGAGATAAAAAACTAAAAATCTAACAGCCTTTTTCTATTCAATTTAAACATTTTTCATTATAGCAGTTGCTAACAATTTAAAAATCAACAATAAAATTCTTTCTACAATAATTAATTTTCTGTTGAACGATTTCCACGTGAATTTAATTTGTGAATTGTCACATTGTGACATTATATACAATAAACATGTTTTAAACATTGTTTTAAATGTAATGTTTTAAACATGTTTTAAACAGCTGTTTTAAACAAAATGTTTTAAATGTAACAACCCTGAATTTTCCATCAAAAAATACCTTTAACATATAAAATATGTTTTTTAAATTATTGCATTTTAGATTGCACTACAGAAATACAAAGTGTTTTTTTTTAACTTATTAAACTCTTTGAAATTATAAATTTCCAAAGTAGAAAAGCAAGACTGATTTAAAAAAAAAAAAAACAATATGAAAGAACACAATAGGCTAAACAAAACCTACAGATGAAATTTTAAAATGTGCACACAAATATAAAAATTTCATATATAATTCAGCTTTATTTAAAGCCTACAAATAAAGTGTTATAAAAACAATTTACAATTAAAAATATGTGGAAATTGTGATGATATTGAATAAAATTATGTTTTTTAAATGTTTATTTATTTATTTTTTAATGTAATACATGTTTGTTTAAAAAAATTAAAACACAAAGGCCTCCCACCAATGCATCATTTTCTGTTTGGTTCTGTTTCAAATAATATCTTCAATCATGAATAAGTCATTGCATTAAAATTACTCCACATATTCCCAACTTTGAACATCTTCACCATTTATTTTGTAAAACTGATTTAAACATATACATACTATGTTTGTAAATTTCTGATGAAGTATTAATAATTGTAAATTTAAAATGGCCAGTTATTTTTTCTAAAAAGTATGTTTATATTAACTACCAGAAATGAATTCATAAACTAGACAAAACAGGCAAGCATGTATTTCCCTTTTGGGATTTGTTGATCTGAAGTTTAAACAGTTTTAAATATGGAGAAATGTATTTTGAAAATATAAAATACTTGGAAAAAAGCTTTACAAAATACTTTATTTTTATCAGTTAAAAATACAAAATACTAATGTATTTTGAAAATGTATTTCAAATACATGTATTTTTGGTACCACTCAACTCTGCTTATACGCAGACTTTTACGCCTGAAGGCGGAATTCAGCTCTTTTATAAATTTCGAGATTTCCGCTTTTTTATATATATCAAATCCGTGATTTTTGCAGATTCTCCTCCATAATTCCACTATATTCGCATTTTTAGGGTTTCGTTCATCTCACGAAACCCTATTACTCCCACTCCGTTGTCTGCCCGTCACTGAGCCGTTCTGAGAAACTATATAACTTACAGGCATGAAAATTTGTGTACTTATAGCTAAATACCTAATATGAAGCTCAAAATATTAAAATTCGAAAAAATCGTATTATTTTAATATAGAGAGATTAAAAAAAAAAAAAATTCCTAACAGCCTTTTCGTATTAAATTTAAACATTTTTTGTTATAGCAGTTACCAACAATTAAAAATCCACAATAAAATTCTTTCTACAATAATTAATTTTCTATTGAAAGATTTCCAAGTGATAAATGAAAATGAAATAAAAAGTTTCACCAACTGAAAAAAAGATTAATATGACGTCATATTGGTAATAAAATGGAAATTTTCAAATATTTCTCAATAATACAAGGAGTATGAGTATTATGTGTATGTACAGAAAGCAGATTAATATCACGTCATTAGAGAATTAAAAAGAAAATTAATCTGACATCATATTGGAAGTTTAACGGATTTTTCAAATGTTTGAGAATAATACAAAGCGAGTATCAATATGAATAATAGATAATAATAAATATGAGTTTGAGGAAAGTATTGAATCATGATAAAAATCCCATTATTCAAATATTCGAATATTTTAACATTTTGGAAGTGTACAATTGTTTAATTTTTAAATTATTTTTTTTTTTAATATTGCATTTAGTCCGCATGACAGATACTATTATTATGACATAATATAATAGCGGGCGATGATGATAAATGATGATATTCGAAAAACGAAAAAATAGACTGGTAAATTTTTACTTTATAAAAAACATGACTTTTTTTTTGCTAAATGAAATTTATTTGGATTTATTAAAGAATGAATAAAGTGTTTTGAAAGGAATATTAAATGAAACCCTTTGTGCGATCTTCGATCACACAAAAATATATGCGTTAAACGATATGACTTCCTCGAGTTTCATCTCACTATCCTGTATGGTTTACTACATAGCAGCGCATTTTCCCGGAGATGTGCGGGAGTCGCCAGGGACTAAGTTCTATTCTCCATCCTTCGTATTATCAGGTATGCTACTTTTCCGGGGTTTTTTTTTTTTTTTAATTGATCAGCTATTTTTGCATAATTGTTTAAAAAAAAAAAAAAAAAATCACGTTTGTGCGCTGGAAAAAAAAAACGACAATTACGTCAAACAATTCATGAATAAAATCGCAAAATTTGGTCAATCACTCGGAATAAAATCGTGAATTTTGTGAAGAGGTCGCGTAAAAATATCGCAAATTTTGTCATATTATTTTAGAAATTAATCTTGAATTTCATCAAAGGATCGCGGAATAAAATCCCGAATTTCATCAAACGATTACGGAATACCATCACGAATTTCGTCGAACGATCGTGGAATAAAATCGTGAAGTTTAAAAGTCATATTTCTTCTTACTGGTATAAGCATTCAACTAATATTACATTATCAATGTTTTATTAATGTAATCTATGAAAGTAAATAGCCTTTTGGATTTTGGTTTTAACTGCCATATTGCTAAAAAAAATTACATTTGAAACACTTATTTTATTTACAAAGACAAAGGAAAAAAAGTGGGTAAGTGTGATCGAAGATCGCACAAAGGGTTTCGCTTAATATTCCTTTCAAAACACTTTATCCTTTCTTTAATAAATCCAAATAAATTTCATTTTCCAAAAAAAAAAAAAAAAAAAAGTTGTTTTTTTTATAAAGTAAAAATTTATATCTTTATTTAGTCTATATTTCTCGTTTTTTTTTTTTTATCTGAACCGGTCCGATATCAGGCGAAGCCCGCTATTATACTCTTATCATAATAATATCTATCATGTGGACTAAATGCAATATTTAAAAAAAATCAATTTCAAAATTAAACATGTTGTATAGAGACCTTCAAAATGTTAAAATATGAAAATATTTCCATAATCGGGTTTTTATCATGATTCAGTACGTTCCTCAAACTCGTATGACGTTATAATCACTTGCTGACGTTATATCTACTTGCTTTCTCTATTACTCATATATTGATACTCTCTTTGTATTATTCTCAAACATTTGAAAAAGTCCATTAAACTTCCAATATGACGTCAGATTAACTTTCTTTTTAATTCTCTAAGGACATCATATTAACCTGCTTTCTGTACTTACACATACTCATACTCATACTCCTTGTATTATTGAGAAATGTTTGAAAATTTCCGTTTTATTACCAATATGACGTCCTATTAATCTTTTTTCAATTGGTGAAACTTTTTATTTCATTTTCATATTTCTCATGCAAATCTTTCAATAAAAGTAATTATTGTAGAAAGAATTTTATTGTGGATTTTTAGCTGTTGGCAATTGCTATAACGAACATTATTTCGATTCCGGATTACTTTAGTTGTCTCGACCATGTTTTAATACATCTATACGTAACATTTCCCATATAAAGCCTCTACCTCTAATATCTCCTCCCACACACACGTTTGCACTTATGTATTCGACGCACAATATTTGCATCTTTCTTCCGAAGCAGTGGTTTTACATTTCAGTTCAGTTCTTTTCATGAAATTTGACTAAATATGCAAATTTTCTTAATTTTGTCCACCAGTATAAGTGTTATTTTATGAAAAAGACATACGAAATATTACCACACGTATAAACATTGAATTTAAATAGGAAAGAGTCTTTCACATTTATCAGTTATAGATTTAGTATAAAAATAGGAAAAAGAAAACCCCTCATAAATTTTATTTTTATACACGTGGATACTGAAGGTAGCGTCCAATATGAGAGGCTGCACCAGTAACTGAGATGTTCAACTCTCAAAGCTGGTAGAAGGGAGGTGCTGGGTTCAAACCCATGTTGCACTCGTTAGCTTAATCGTTAGGAGTTTTCTTCAAACCTGTAATAAATACCAAAAAATCAACCAATCGATCGACAAAGTTTTTTCATGTATATGTGTTTCTCAGTCCTGTAATGATTCTATAGAAAACGTATATCTTATTCTACCCATACAATGAGAAATTTTTTGTTATTTTTTATGAGTAAATTGGTTTGGTATGGTGTATCTCACAGATTCATGGCGACCTTCAGGATATTAATATTTACACTTGAATGTTGTGAAAAATTATTTTTATGTTTAATTGTAAACACTTTCAAAGATATAATTATCATTGAAATTCTCTTTATTCAGGTATCTTAGACGTTTTGATGGAGAGATGGAAAAAGAAGAAGTGCCAAAAACACTAAAAAGACATCTCAGTACTTCAACATTTCAAGATTTTAAAACAAAGTTCCTAATTGAAAAAGAAAAGCAAGAGTATGAGGCAGGTGGACTAGGTAAACAAAGTTATTATTATAAATATAATTGTTGTTTAATGAGCTGTATACTAGATGATTTAAAATAGATGTTATCACAAATCAAGTACAGCTTTTATGACATTTGTTTAAAAGGGGCTGTATATATATTAAAACATGAAGTTTAAATATTTCTATGATCCCTGTGTCTTATAAATTCTATATAGAAAAAAAATCTGAATGCTCTGACATGTAAAACAGTAAATAATTCAATTATTTTACAATCAAAACTTGTTTACTTCTAATTGGCTTATATTGGTTACACAATATTTTAAGTTTATGAAATTTCAGCACTCTTTGGCACTGAAACTTCATAAAAGTTAAAGTATCCTTCTGTAAGTTTTGTTCATGGAGGAATAGAATTTACAGTTTTTAAATTTCAGCACTCTTTGACAGCGAAATTTCATAAAAATCAAAAGTATCCTTCTGTAAGTTTTGTTCATGGAGGAATAGAATTTTTACAGTTTTACTTGTCAGCGCAAAGAATTTTTTTTTTTTTTTAAATATAATTTATAAGTAGAGACTGTAATTTAAACAAAGTAAAACCAGAGACAAAAGTTTTAATTTTGTCGTTTATTAAATATACAGCCAATAAAATAAATACCACATCTAAAAGCTATACTGGATTTCTGTACTTTTTGTAACTGGAAGTATTTTTCTATCTTCAGCAATTTAAGAGATAATTGACATAATCTCTGTTTTGATCTTATTATTTCTTTTTCTTAAACTTTCACGAAATGATGAAAGAATTACCTCTTAATATATTCATTTCATTTAATTTTTTCAGGTGTAGTCAACTATTTTTGTTTAAACATGCTAATTAATTGTTGAAGTCACTATTCGAATGATGAGTTGAACTTGTTTACTGCAGGGTTCTCACAGACTCCTTAGACTCCTTGGAAACTCCTTAGAAATGAAAACATTCCCAAGTAGTACTTAGAACTACTTAGATAAGCAAACCA
The DNA here is from genome assembly GCA_963931845.1 of Maratus michaelseni. Lineage (NCBI taxonomy): Eukaryota > Metazoa > Arthropoda > Arachnida > Araneae > Salticidae > Maratus > Maratus michaelseni. The sequence goes on along the minus strand of OZ007587.1, from coordinate 386,401,542 downwards.
CTCCTTAGAAACTCCTTAAATTGTATTGCGGCTTTGGACGCAAGCGATTGCTGCCGAGGGAAAAAAAATCGGGATGTCATTTATCTGAAGCACAGCATTGATTGGTTAGGATAATCTTATAGCAGGGCTCCCACTAGGTCCGTTTTTCAATTATTAGGTCCGTAAAGTTCGTTTTTCAACACTGTATTTTACTTTAAATTTTATCAATGTTTGGCATTTAGCCAAAAATCTTGGAAAAATCACGTTTTTCGCAAATATATTCCAAAAAATACTGTCAAATTTCGTCAATCGATCACGGAAAAAAATAGTAAATTTTGTCAAAGGATTGTGAAAAAACTCGAATTTCTCCAACAGATTGAGAAAAATGTGGATTTTCTCAAAAGATCGAGAAAAATGCGGATTTCCTCAAAAGATCGCCAAAAACGCGAATTTCCTCAAAAAATCACGAAAAACACATAATTTTGTTAAAGAATCGTGAAAAACACGTGAATTTTGTCAAAGGATCAGGAAAAACACGCGGTTTCCATCAAAAGATCGCGAAAAAAAAAAGTCAATTTCGTCAAACGATAGAAATAAAATGTGAATTCCCTCAAAAGATCGTGCAAAAACACGAATTTCCCCCCAGAAGATCATGAAAAAAAAAACGAAAATTTCCTCAAAAGATCGCGAAAAAACGTCAGTTTCGTCGAACGATCGAAATAAAACGTGATTTCCATTAAAAGATCGTGAAAAAACGCGAATGTCTTCCAGAAGATCGCGAATTTACCCCCAGAAGATCATGAAAAAAAAAAAAAAAAAAAAGCAGCAAATTTCTCCCAGAATATAGCGAAAAACACGCGAATTTCCTCAAAAGATCACGAAAAATGTGAATTTCCTCAAAAGATCGAAAAAAAAAACACACAAATTTCCTCAAATAATTGCGAAAAACACGCCAATTTCGTCAAAGGATCGCGAAAATCATTCAGTTTCCATCAAAAGATCGGGGGAAAAAACACCTGTTTCGTCAAACGATCGAAGTAAAACACGAATTCCATTAAAAGATTGCAAAAAAAAACATGACTTTCCCCCAGAAGATCACGAAAAAAGACGCGAATTTTCCCCAGAAGATCATGAAAAAAGACATGAATTTCCTCAAAAGATCGCAAAAAACATGCAAATTTTCTCAAAAGATCACAGAAAACATGCGAATTTTGTCAAAAGATCGCTAGAAACACGCAGTTTCCGTCAAAAGATTGCAAGAAAAACGTCAGTTTCGTCAAACGATCGAAATAAAACGAGAATTCCATTACAAGATCGTGAAAAAACACTAATTTCTCCCAGAAGATCGCGAATTTCCCCCAGAAGGTCGCAAAAAACACGTGAATTTCGTCAAAGTTTCACCTTCAACAAAATCGATTACAGCTGTTCTAAAAGTATAAATTCAAAGATGTATCATGTATGTGATATACATAATAAGTGTTTGAGGTTTGACTAATCTCTGTTTATATGACCATTGGTCGCTGCATAAAAAAGTTGATTGTCTATTTTGTATTTAAACTTACGAAATCAGTAAGCAATATTTTGTGAATACTGTGCAATTCCAGCACTAACAATTAGATTCTAATAGAGTAAAATTTGTTTTTGTCTGCAAATTGGCCATTAAAAATTGAAGTGTGCATACCACATAACGATGCAGCACATAAAAACAACAACAACAAAAAATTGCAAATCCTTAACATTTTTTGGACTCCTTGGATTTTTTCGGTACTCCTTGGATTTTTTCTTCCCAACTCTGTATGAACCCTGTTACTGTCATTATCAATAACTTTTTTCCAAGTGGTACATATTGCTTTTTAACATAGTATTTACCAGGAACCAGGGATAGGAAATATTCTGCCAAACCTGAGATTACTACAGCTCCAAATACTTTCTATGTGCTTCTTTTTATATATTGAAGTAAAATACTGATAAAAATACTCTGTTTTGTGAAAAAGATGTCCAATGAATGCTTTTGGAAGTTTTAATCACTATACATACATTCTTTTGCAAAAAATCATACTAATAGTTAGATTGCTTTAAAGTTTCTGTGTATTTTGATTCATCGTGTATTTTTTTTTTATATATATAGTTTGAAGAAACATTTTTCGGCATAAAAAAGTATTATTAATATTATGTTGGAAGATTTTTTTTTTTTTATGGAGGGGGTTAAAATCTTATGGTCTTATAAATGATTCATTTGCTTGCATAAATTTTGTATTGATTATCTTCGATTAATATATATTTGATGTGAAAGAAATCCTATTTTAAGTATAAGTTTCTTCAAAACATTACATAAAATATTTTCAAAGTTATACAGGGTTCGTACGGTCCTTGAAAGTGCTTAAAAGTCCTTAAATTTTTTTAAAGATTTTTTGGTCCTTGAAAGTACTTATTTTTATTCAAAATTTGCAAAAAGTGCTTGAAAGTCCTTAAATTTTTCTTTGATTTTTTTTTCCCTTAATTTTTGTCTGAAAAATTTCAATGATAATCATTTTTCTAAATTGTCTGTCTTCTTTTTGTCTTTATTACTATCGGTAATACTTTAACAAACGCCCTAACCTTAACCAGACAAAGCGGCGACGTCCCCCTTCCCCTTCCTAGTCGGCGCCTATGCCCTCGCAGCCAGGAGCGCTTTTGTATCTCCGGATCTATGGGTCCGATCACAACGGGGTATGGCTCATTCGCCTCGACATCGATAGCCTTAAAGATTTCAGTTATGTTCGTATAGAAGAGATTACGCCCCTGATGGTGGAAGATGGAACTAATGGATTTTGGAGCTATCTCTGGCTCTATGGGTCCGATCACAACGCGGTTTGGCTCATTCGCCTCGACATCAATAGTCTTAAAATTTTCAGTTATGTTCGTATAGAAGAGATTGTGCCCCCTGTCAGTGGAAGGTGGAAGTAATAGATTTTGCAGCTATATCCGATCACAATACAGTTTGACTCATTCGACTCGATTTCGACAAAACTTAATGATTTTAGTTCCGTGTTTCACCACCCGGGGCAATACATTTAAGGTTATTACACGGAACCAGGTATCGCCGGGCGGGTCAGCTAGTTTTCTATATTTTAAAATTCATTTATTCTAGGTTTTTATTTATACTTCAGACATAAAAATAATTACATCTTAATTGATTGTATGCTTACATGTGTGATGTATTTGTAGATTATTTCTGATGTATTTTTATATTTCTTACACGTGACAAACATTCTAAAAACCTTGAATCTAAAAAAATGAAAAAGAAAATGAAAGATTTCTTCTCAAAAACAGCATCTACTTCAAACAATTTAGATGCCAATACATCAGAAAAAATAGATGCTAGTACTTCAAAAAATTCTGAAAAAAATAGAATTGACACATTTGTTTCTAAAAATGATGTACTAGATGCTGAAATATTGTGGGCCTTAAAGTGCATTAAAAGTCATTATTCATATAAACCCTTTGAAGATATTGCACAATTACTTTCCAGAATGTTCTCAGACAGTAGCATCGCTAGCAATTTTTCATGTGGAGAAAAAAAAAATGCGCATATATATGTCATTTTGGTCTTGGCCCTCATTTTCAAACGCTTTTGGTAGATAACTACAAAAATGCGGAGTTTTTTACTCTGCTCTTTGATGAGACTCTAAATCAAACTAACCAAAAAAAGCAGCTTATTCATGTACGATATTGGCACCAGGAGGAATGTAGAGTCAGGACACAATATTTAACATCAGCATTTATTGGGCATTCAACAAGTGAAGACATTCTCTCAGCTTCGTATGAATGTGTTGTAAAATTGGATTTATCAAAACTTCTACAAATATCTATGGATGGGCCTTATGTTAATTGGAAATTCTACAACAGTTTACAGGAAGACTTATCCAAGGAATATGGCATACAATCTTTGAATTTTGGTTCATGTGGTCTCCATATCCTAAACAATTCCTTCAAACATGAAATTTCATCCATCGGGTGGGACATAACTTCAGTTCTGTCAAGTTTGTATTGGATTTTTAAAGATCCTCCAGCAAGACGTGATGATTTTATAAATGTCTCATCAATGAAAAAATTCCCTGTAAAATTCTGTTAGTTACAGGTGGTTGGAAAATGTCCCAGCAGCCGAAAGGGCCATAGAAATAGGGAATGATATCATAACATGTGTAAAGAAAATTGATATGGGTATTTTGCTAAAAATTACATCTAAATAATTTTGTATCATTAAGGAAGCAACTAAAGATAAAACATTTTTGATAAAATTGAATTTTTTTCTATCTCTGTCAAAAATACTTTTACCATTTTTGAAGCTATATCAGAGTGATAAACCAATGATTCCATTTTTTGCCACTGACTTATATTCAGCATTTTAAGGATCTAAAACCTGAAAATCAGATACAGAAAGTTTATGCATTATGCAAATTTAATTTTAGTGATCCAAATATGCACAACGATAAGGGTAAAATATATTTAGGTTTTGCTGCAGAGCAACTAATAAAAGAAAAGAAAAGGAAAACAGAAATAACAGAAAATGATATATTTTCACTTAGACAAGATTGTCTAAAGTGCGTTACAACAATGATAAAACATTTAATGCAAAAATGTCCAGTTAATTATTCATTAGTAAGAAATGCAATTAGCATTGACCCACGCATGATGGCTGGGCATCCCGAGAAAGCAAGAGAAAAAATGAAAAGCATCTTTAGTATTATCTCAAAATAAGCGTGTTTTAGAAAAAAATTATGATGAGATTCCTATCCAGTGTTGTCAAGCCGAATTCATTCGATTTTGCTTCATTTGACCCAAACAAGCTTTCCTTGGATACATTTTTTCAACCTTACTTTTCTGGAAACAAATATGAAAACCTATGGAAGATTATTAAAATGATTCTTATACTCTCCCATGGACAAGCATCTGTCGAAAGAGTCTTCTCAGTTAATAAAGCCCTTGAAGTTGAAAATTTGAAAGAGGCATCTTATATTTCTCAACGTGTGATTCATGAATATATCAAGCTGTCTGGAGAAATTCACAATTTGCAAATTACAAAAGAAATCAGAATAGCTGCTTCACCTACTCGTTCAAAGTACATGCACATGCAGCATTTGGAAAAGAAAAAAAATGAAGCTCAGGCTGAAACAAAACAACTGAAATGGAAAACTTTAGAGGATGAGATCACCTTTCTAAAGAAAAAAAAGATTTTTCTTGAAAAGGACATGCAAAGTACAAATGTAGAAGCTAATAATTTGGCTGATAAGGCTGAAACATCTAAGAACATAGACTTGTTTATGCAATATCATGAACTGAGAAAAACTATCAAAGAAAACGAAATTCACATTAATAGACTTGATCTAAAATTGTTAGAAAAAATTTCAGAATTAAAGAAAATTTAATTGTGTTTCTCGTTTCATAATTTGTATTATTAAAATTATTACTGATATTTTCAATTAAATATATTATACATTTTTTGTAAAGTTCAATTCGTTGTACATCTAATGTACTTATATTTACTTAAAAAGTTCTATATATTTACAAAAATGAAAATTTCAATTCAAACATGCAATTCATTAGTTTATTCAATTTTTAGGTGCTTAAATTTTTTTGCTTTTGGTCCTTGAAAGTCCTTAAAAGTCCTTGAATTTCATGTAATGAAATGTGTACGAACCCTGTTATATAATGTTTTATTTAACGTGTGTTATTTGTATGACATTTAAATAATATTAATATAAAGGGTGATTCAGAATATCTGTTCAGTAATTTGCAGGATGGCTTGAAAAACAAAACATATCAGTAAAGTGGGATGAGCATTTTAATACCTAAGCAGAACATCATAAATTAATCTATTGCAAGTAGACAGGTAAAAGACAAAGTATAATAGCATGTATTGGGTCTATGCCTAATTCTGTAGCGAAAATCAAGTAAATTTGAAAAGCAAAATATTTAGGGAAAAAAACAATTTTAATCAATCAAGTATGTTCCATTCTGTTCAATAACTTTCTGCCATCTCTCCAAGAACTTCATTATCCCTCTTTCATAGAAATCCTGAGATTTTTGTGTAAATAAGTCATACAAGTGGTTTTTGAGGACGTCCAGGGAACTGAAATTCTTGTTATTCAAATTGTTCTGTAGTGCCCGGAACAAGTGATAATCTGAAGGTGCAAGATCCAGACTATATGGTGGATGCAACAAAACATTCCATCCAAGCCGCAATAGTTTTTCCCTGGTCATCAGATAGTGCGGTTTGACGTTGTCGTGGTGGAATACCACATACTTTTTGTTTGCCAATTTGGGCCGCTTCTGGTTGATTGCTCGTTTTAGTTTGTCCAATTGTAAGCAGTACTTGGTTGCATCAATCGTTGGGTTGGGTGGTAGTAGCTCATAATAGACGATTCCTTTCCAATTCCACCAGATAGAGAGATTTTCTTCTTGTGTAATCGAGCCTTTGCGACCATCTGAGCAGTCTCTCCGTGCTTTGACCATGATCTTTTTCGACTGACATTATTGTCCATTTTTCATCACGAGGGATCATCCGCTCAAAAATGGTTTGTTTGTATGGCGTTTGAGCAGTGAATTACAAGAACTTCAGTTCCCTGGACGTCCTCAAAAACCACTTGGATGACTTCTTTGCCCAAAAATCTCACGATTTTTATGAAAGAGGAATAATGAGGCTCATAGAAGGATGGCAGAAAGTTATTGAACAGAATGGAGCATATTTAATTGATTAAATTTTTTTTTTCTAAATATTTTGTGTTTGATATATATTTGATTTTCGCTATGGAATTATGCATAGACCCAATTAAACACAAAGAAAACTTGAGAAACAGCATGTTATCGTCGAAATAATATAAAGTATCCGCAGGTCTCGATAGAACATTTCAAAACTTTGTTTTTTAAGAACGTCGAAAGCTTAGAATCACATGTTACATTGTCAACAGCATGTGCTACTTCTACCCTGGCTCACTTTCCCATTTTTAACCTCATAGCAGGTTCTCGTCATCCATGAATGTGTTCTGCGCCTTCTGGTAGCAGCATCAGATCCCACAGTAACAACATTGGAACATGGGGTCACAATCCACTTATTCAGTCATAAAGTACATGGTATTTTACTCTATTCGAACATGCAGTGGTGACTCGTGGGTTATTTAAATGAGAGTTCACAATACATAAATTGTGAAAATAAAATCTGATACTATGACCTAATGTACAGGTTGAAACACATTTAATTTTCAAGTTAACCTAAAAGAATTAGCAAGCACTTAGCAAAAGTGTAACATTTTACTTTTATGAAGGAAGATCATACAGTCAAACAAATGAACAAACAAAAATTAATTAACTGAATACAGGAAACTATAGGAGATTTCGGATAAACAACAATCAAGAAAGAGACAGCAAAAAATGCCATCTCCTGCACAGTGAAGAATTTGCGAATAGAAATATAGAAGTGGTACCTTTGCCTCTCACTCTCCTTGCCTTTTTCGTCTGCATAAGCTGGTTCTGAAAGGAATTTCTCCAATTGCATGTTGCAATCCTTGGAAAGACCAGTCGCTCTCTATTGATATATTTTTTTAATTTACATTATTAGAGTAACATTTTTTCATGTACATATTTAAGGGAGATGTGGAGGGGGAGGATTTAAACACATTCTGGAAATTGACAATTATATGTATATATTATTAATATTATTTTATTTAATTTGTTAATTTATTTCTTTGTTTTTCTTTGGGGGTTCACACGCTCATGTGCTCCAATAGAGGAGCCGCCACTACAAACATGAGTTTCTGTTAACACCTTTGAAAAAAGTGATGCTATGTCATTTTAATGAAGTTTTGAAAAGATTGATCGTACTTTGTACGAAATATGATAATACCAAAACAAGTCATGGAAATCTCCACTGTCCATGCTGATCATGCTTTGTGCAAATGTAATAACACTACTACAACAAATGCCAGTATCTTTTACTATTTATGCCCATACAGCAAGAACTCTGCATTCAACATTATGTAATGTGGTTGTCAGTGCATAAAGTGTCACTGAAAGAATTACTATGCTTCGTCAGCACTTTTCGTATTTTTATATATCTGAAACAAAGCAGGTTAAGTCTTTTCAAATTTTCTTTACAATACCTTCATTTTTAAAAAATGAACTTCGGTTCACACTCTATAATTTTGACTGCATAAGTTGATCATGATTCCATGGTCCCATGCTGTTATTGCTTGTATGTATTACTGTCCTCCCTGAAAGTTATTGAACAGTTATTCTGAAATATGTGAAATTTTACGAAATTGTATGTGTTTCGTTGCCGTGTCCTTAAAAAAATAATAATAGTGGAATTTTTTGTCAATATTGGCATTTTTATAGTTCAGAAGAAAAAAAATCCAATAAACTTCAGTACATTTTTATTGAAAATTTTATAGAAAGATTTAAGAAGTATTATTTAAAAACATTATGAATATGAGAATGCATCAAATGTAACAGAGTTTTTTAATATCAATAGAAATTTTTTATATTTTTTGTCACACAATTATAAGTTGTTTACGATTTTAAAAAATTGTTTTGCTTCATTTTATTCTTCATACATTCATTTATTTGGTTGCTAGCATTATGAATAAATACAAAGTACCTATTGAAGTTGCACAAAATATAAATCGAAAACTTTCTTTATATTATTTCTGATTTCTAAAGTTATCATACGAAATGGCATTTCCTCAACTGAGTGAAAAAGTGTCCAAGCCGGGAGTTGAACCCAAGACCTTTGACTTAAATTTCCAACACTCTGTATTGAGCTACCTGGTCTGACAACTGGTGGACACAATTCACTCAGACAACCTTTTTGTAATAGCATCCAGTTTGCCATCTAGACAGTTCAACAGAATATACCATAAGTAATAGAACTCCATTCAATGATAGATATATAGATACATTTTATTTTTATTATTTTTTTTGTAACCCAACACCTTTGGCTTAAAGCCTTATCTTGGGTTTGGCTCCCAGCCTGGACACTTTTTCATCCAGTTAGGAAAATGTCAAAATCGTCTGATATCTTTACCAATCAGTATCATTGAGTTAGAATAATAATAAAATGCATCTATGTATCCATTTTTTAATGGAGTTCCTTTACCTAATGAATGCTGCATCGTCTACATGGCAGATCAGATGTTATTACCAAAAAAGATTGTGTCTACCAATTGTCAGTCCAGGTAGCTTAGTAGGTAGAGCATTAGCAATTTAAGCCACATGTCTTAGGTTCAAATCCCGGCCTTGGCAATTTTTCACTCAGTTAGAAAATAAAAAACTTTCAACAAATGAAAATCAGACCTATTAAAATTTGGCACAAATTGTATAATTTGTAAATGACCCCCTATGAAGGTCTCAAGTATGTAAATGGTACTACTTGTTTAAAAATGGTCGTGAAGAAGGTGATAGATTATGGAATACTGCATAAAAAGTGAAACTATTTCCATTGCAAAAAAAAACACAAAGCCCTCACTAATATTTTTTGGAATTTATGTAGCATTTTGTACTTCAGTTTTCTTCATGAATGGCTTACGTATAGTGCAGTATAGAAATTTTATTTTAGGAGAAGTTTTAAAGTTGCATGTCAGTTCTAAAAATGTTTCATTCTGATCTGAATGTTCATCTTCTCTGGAATAATGTAATACTTTATACAACATATGTAACGAAACAAAAATTTCACTGTAAATCACTCAATAACCTTCAATATACTTAAAACTTATCATCCCGTGACTAATATTTATTTGGATCCCCTTAAAGGAGCATTGGCAAGAACAGTATTTTCATCAGATAAAAGAGTCAACGAATTTTTGTGCAGCATGATTTATGCACATTCTAGGTCTTTTTTTTAATACAAAAATTGGAAAAAAAAAAAAAAAAAACGTTGAAGAAAGTGTCTTGATATTAAAAAAAGCTATATAGAAAAAATATTGATATAATTTTGGTAAATAATATTTGAATAATAATAGTGTATTAAAAATATCTCATTTATATTTGATCCAACCTCGTACTTTAAGGTATTTATTTATTTAAAGACATTAAAAAAAATAATAATAATAAAAATGTTTTACATTTTTTAATTGTCAAATCTACAAGCAATTGCTTCTACAAAATTTAGATTAATCACTAGTCAACTTTTTCCATGATAGAGAGCATGTAATCTGAGACAATCAAAAGACCTCATCTATATATTTAAAACACTAAGCAATTTCTTTCGACAATCCGTGAGAACAAACTACTGCATCAAATTACACCATTCTTTTTTTAAATGAAAGATATTTGGACACAGATTTGTTATCGTGCTTTCATTTGTTCGAAAATTTAATTAATTAGTCGTAATTTTCAATTAAACTTTTACTGCTGCTTATGACGTCATAAAGTCGGCAACTCCCACTGTTGCAAGGCATAGAGTTTATTCTGTAAACTCTGTGGTTCGCCAATCTTTTGACATTAGCTAACATCAACTAGGTAATATTTTAACATCTATATATTTAAAACGCTATGTGTTTTTTTCGATAGTCCGTGAGAACAAACTGCTGCATCAAATTACATCAGTCTTTTTTTAAATGAAAGATATTTGGACACAGATTTGTTATCGTACATTCGTTTGTTCGAAAATTTTATTAATTAGCCGTAATTTTAATTTCAAATTTTACTTCTGCTATGACGTCATAAAGTCAATCGCCAGAGGATGCTGCAACTTTTCATAAAATTGAAATCTGACTCTGACCGTAACTTCAAGCTATCTGGGCAAGTTAGAATTGTAAACAAAGATCGAATACGTTATAAAAATATCAATGTCACCAATTTATTTACTTTTAACATTTGCTGAAACATCAAAACTAATACAAAAAGATTAAAATATAAAAATTACTCATAAATTTCTTTTTAAACGTTAATAAATTTTATTTATTAAATAAAAAATACCCTTACATGAAACAGAAAACACATGCAAATAATTGTATAAATTAATTAATTTTAAATTATTTTATTTTATTTATTTACACACGTATTCAATTTTATTAACACCAAGTTGCCATACAAAGCAAAAATCGCAATTTTGGCACCAAAAAGAAACCACGATGCGTCTGCGACATCTATGCCAATTTAATCAAAATTGTTTGGGTGCACCGCATATTGGAAAATTAATTAAATCCATGATTATTGTTTCTTTCGGAGATTAAAAATAAGAAAATTTAATTCTTAACGAAATACAATTATTTGGTCGGAAATTTTTTCTTAGTTCGGGCTTATTTAATATTCTGGTACTTCTCCATTATCCCATTGACCACTTTCCATATAAAAAACTATCGCCAAACTGTAGCGCCCAATAAACAAATGGAAGAAGTTTTGCCATTAGAATCTCAGAAAAAAAAAGAAAAAAGAAATAAATTTGGTAAAGCCCAATTCACTAAAGTATCATTTATCAGTAACTTTAAACAATAAAATTTAGAATATATTAATGAAAATAGAAACAAAAATAACCTTGGAAATTTATTTAATTAAATTATTTATCTCTTTCGACTGCTTGGATAAATGTTTGTGACGTCAGTTAAAATTGATCTATTGTACGTAACTGCGCACCGCAACATTTTTTCAATGCTTTTTCGCTTTTAATATCATGTTGTCGAAGATGTAATTTCTATTTTGATTAATGAATTAACTAAAAAATCAGTAAAACATCATTAAAAATACACTAAACGTCGAATTAAACATCACTTGATGAGATAACAAGCACGTGTAACACATTTGACGTAAAGTGAGTTTGACGCCACGATAATACATTTTTGACGTTAAAATCGTATAGTTTTGCGATAGTTATTTTCTTAATGGAAAGTGGTCAACCGGATAACGGAGAAGTATCAAAATTCTTATAAATTGTATGAAATTGAAGGGCATATGTATTTAATGTGTTTAAAAATACGATTAATGTTTCTCAAACTTTGAAGCTGAAAAACAAGCGAGTACGATGTATTATTATGTAGGTCGCGGTACAAGCCACCATCTGGACAGGGTATACGGCGGATGCCATTTTTTCAGTACAATTAAATACAAAATTCTTAAAGAATTTGGGTGGTTAATCCACCGGGCTCAAATGGTAAAGTAAAAGTAAACTGACTCTGAATAAGAGGATGGCTTAAATTAATAAATAACATTTATTAAACATACTTTAACATTATAAGAATTAACAATAAACAGTCTGGCATACTTGCACAGACATTTAAAAATAACTAAAACAAAACATTGTACGATATACAGCTGCCACATAAGCAAAAAGAGAAGAGAGAGCAGACAAGTCATGCAGTGATATTTAAGCTAGTTATTCAACACATGCGCAGTCATGGCATCCAATCATGAAACGGCACCTGGCAATGATGCAATGCATACGTAGGAGCAAAAAAAACATGTGTTTTTGTTTACACAAAGAGATTGCGTATCGACGAACGTACGATCGCGATAGAAGCACTTAAAGTAGAATATCTCAGTGGCGCGAGACCTAAAAGGAAAAACAACAAATATGGGGAAGTTAAGCTTCCACATTAAGGTTTTCACAACAAAAATATATTTTTATTTTTATACATGGTGGTTAAGCATAAAAGCAACGTATATAAAGTACACAGGAAAAGTTTGCGCCTGTGAAAATGACGCTATGCTTATCTTGAAATGCATTTTTACATTGATAAATCTAAAGAGAAAAAATTATAGGATTATGTCAACATGACGTAATTTTAACCAATTTTTTAATTCTTCATTATGAAGAGTAGAATGTATAACGATTGTGACAACAAACGGCACTATAGCTTTTGTTTTTATCGCGCTTACATCACTTCTAAATACTGTACAATTTCAATTTATACATCATCAATTATAAAAATGTTAACTTTCGAATGAAATTCATTTGAAAACTGCCGCTTAATTCAACAACATTTGAAACAATTTTCAAGCATGAATTATTTTTCAAATCTATCTCAACAATGGCCGCCAGTTTGCTTTAGTAATATAAAATAGCACCTGGGAAAGTTGCCACAATTGGAAATTGATTTCCCGAACCAACATAAAAAGTGAAGAAAATAATAATAAAAAAAACCCTCTGATAAATCATAAAATTAGATTAACCATAAGATAGAGCAATTTGGCACTAAACTGAAATCTTTCAAACAAAAAAAATACGATTTTCAATTTATGTTCAACATTAAATTGATATCATGTTGAATTCGTGTTGATGTATGTGTTGCATCGGAATATGCTTGGAATTGTATTTTATTATTATTTTAAAGATCCGTGGTGTATTTCACTGTATAAGAGGGAAAAGATCACGACTGTGGAAAAGGGATAATCATGATTATGGAGAGGGACCGAAAAAAACATACAAATAAATTATACTTGAAAACATAAAAAATCTGCATCATCTGCAGATTGTATATTATTATTGTAAAAAAATTTCTCCATCTTTGCATAAAAATTGATTAGCTTAAAACAATGGATGCATTTTAGAAAATATGGATTTGAAACAAACAATGATTAAAGAGGACATTTTAAAACTTTTTAGTATTTAAACATTTTAAATTTTTTTTAACGTCGAATTTCGACGGTGCCTTTAAACAGATGCAATGCATATGCACATAGAAGTTCACTCGGTTGCATTATCACAGGGAGAGAGATGTGTGCTTTATTTACTGAATACGATATGGACGTAGGAATATACTATTTGTATGATACTTCATAGGTCCATGAAATTTCCTTTTTGTAGTGGTGAATATGGCGGTAATGTCGAACTTATTTGCATTAAACAGTTGTTTACGGATTGTTTGTTTGGAGTTTGCATCGGAAATGGTACTGTATTTCACTGGGGCAAAAAACTTTTAAAATAAAATATATAAAAGACTTTTTCATACGCACCCCTTCTTAAATAATAAAGAAGCTTATTTTACTGATATTGTTATAGTATTTTTTTCGTCGAGTTTTGACGGGTTCCATCTAGTTAATATTAATTTCTGTATCATTTTAAATGGTGAAATTTTAGGGTATTGTAGCTGGTTTAATTACATAGTGCTGTGTTATTGTTTTTTTTTTCTTTTCTTTTCTTTTTTTTTTTTTTTTTTTTTTTTTTTTGTGTGTGTATTGTCATTTTTTTTCTTACTTTTTTTCTGCATATAATATTTTTTGATTTATTATCCTGGTAAACTTGTAATAATGTGATTTAAAAAAGAAATTATACTCTTATAAAAGTATTGTTCTTAAAAAACTTTTAACTGAACAAAAATTCTTCTTTCTTTAGAAATACCTCAGTTAATGCAAAAGAAGCCATATGATATTTTTAAGTAAGTAATTTTTTGCTAATATTTTCATGAAAAATATATTTTAGGTCGTTATCTAACAGTAAACCCTCAGAAATCAAGCATAATTCCTTAAAAAGATATTTTGATTTTTAATTATTTCCTATTTGTCATTTTCTTTTATAAATTTATACAAATGCTATGATGAAATAGACATTATAATATACATTATAATTTTAAATTCTAATATTTTCCAATAAAATATTACATTAATTATCTTTCTAAGTGATTTTTTTTTCATTCGTATGCTTTAAAATGATAAAATAAAAAATTCAAAATGCTGTAAGTTTTGATTTACTTCATTGTTCTGAATTATAATATTTTAATATTAATTATGTTAACGTGTAAATGCATATATTAAGTTAAATGTGACTTTAGATCCAATAAAATGTTAAAACCATGGGAGGGATTCTTTTGGCCACCAGTATCTTTTAAGACCATATTCCTAGTTAGATTTTGCAGAGTTATTTATACATATTATTCGTCGTTCAGGAGATGGCGCCTGTCAATCATTCATGACGCAGAAGCGGACGAGTCCAATAGCTCCCGAACGGTCAAACTGTTAACGCAGGAAAGTGTAGTTTGCCACATTCAAAGCTTTGTCGCCTTTTTCTCCCTTCTGCTAGTGGGGCTGTTTTTAAGTTGATTTCGTAAGAAATACTACTTATTACATTCTCCCCTAAGTTGGAATTTTTGAAAAATTTTTGCAGATCTACGCCGATCATGACTCCCAGAACCCAAAAAACTTTATCTATCTAACAATCTGTGCCACTTTTTTATGGACACGATAACGTCAATAATTCTGCACAAATCTTTTCGATACATAAAATCAAGGGGCATAAAATCTCGGTCAAGTTCGTTAATGGGCAAATCGAACCAAGGAGGGGGGGGGGGTGCTTTTTGTGAAAACAGAAAAAAAAAAAAAATTTTTAATTAGGATACGTATGGAATCCGTTTAAAGTTATTATTACTTCTAGGAAAAGGGCCAAAAATTTATGTATGACAGATTTTTGATATCATTAAAAATGGCCCCAATTGAGGGGGGGGGGTGTTAGAAGGAAAAAAATCATAACTTCGTCAATTCACAAGATATTAAATCCGCTTAAATTTATTATAAATCCTCTCAATATTATCTAAAACTTTCATACTGACAAGTTTTTTATAGGACCAACCCTTATATAAAAAAAAAAATCCCTGACGGCTACGCCTGCAAACAAGTTAGATTTCGAAGTGGGCGGTCCCAACTGCCGCATAATTTCAAAAAGTTCTACTTTTCTCATAGTTTTATCAAAGTTGATATTTTTTTGCTTCAACCACTCGACCATCACTTTTTTATTATCATATTTTTTAGGAACTGGATCTTGAATTTTTGTGTGGTATGAAGCGTTATCCATACAAATCACAGAATTGGGTGGAATATATGGAATTAATTTTTCCTTCAGCCACTTTTCAAAATTATCATAGTTCATTTGACCATGATAATCACCAGAAGCACTACCAGCCTTAAAAACTAAATCTGCATTTGGAATAAATCCAGATTCAGACCCAGCGTGCAGAACGATTAGGCGATGTTCAGCTCTTTCTTTTACTAGAGCACCAATTTTTTCGCTTTGCCAACATTTTGAAAAAGCCGGATTACAGTCAATCCAAGTTTCGTCCAGATATATTATATTCCGCTGACTCTCCCTGTATTTTCTCATTGCCCTTAAAAATCGAAATCTCCAAGCGACAATGTCTGCTCTTTCAATTAACGTCTTCCTTTCATTTTCGCATTTCTTCCACCGAAAGCCAATGCTGTGGAGAAATTTCCTTAAAGTATCTCTTTTCCAAGGAAAGTTCATTCTCTCTTTTACGACAGGGAGAAGAGAATTAAGTGAAGGCATTCTGCCCGAAGCATAAAATTCAATAACAATGCACCTCAAGACACACAAATTAAAATTGTCCATTACAGCATTACGTTTACGAATTTTTCCTGGTGATGAGAATGTTGCACTGGATTCAGAATCCTTCTTTATTCGCTGAATTGTAGTATATTGTAGAGATATTCCAGTAGCAGCAGAAGCACGCTTTTGAGCTTGCAATAAAGGAAACAAAAGTTTTTGGGCGTTTGCTTCTGTTTCAAAAAACTTTGTGACTTTATTCACAATCATCCTTTCTTTCGAATGAATTGTTTTTCCTTTCGGAGTCATTGCAGATTGTAACGTAAATAACAATTAGTTTGTTATGCAGGGCCTGATTAACGCACAGGCCAACTAGGCCACGGCCTTGGGCCTACTGCTGATAGGGGCCCCAAAATGGGTAAAATGATTTAGAAAAAGTTTCTTAAAAATGGAAGTTTTCTGCAATTATTTTCTCAAAAACAGAACAAAAGGATTTTTTTTTCACTTGTCAACTGCATCATAAAATCTAATAATAATCCTTGAAAAAAATTCTAGCCACTATTTCAATTTGAGGGGGCCCAAAAAGTTGCTGGGCCTTGGGCCCCAGACAACCTTAATCGGGCTCTGTTGTTATGTAAAAATAACAGTTTGTTGTGAAAACAACAGTTTAATAATAATAATAATAATAATAATAAAGAGAGAAACGCAATACACTGCTTATCGGTCAAAGAAAAAACAGGTCTGGCGAGACGAGCGCATAGGAATATCGGGAGAGGTATTACTTGGCGATTTTTTTTATCCTAAAGCAACCCTTCCCCCCAACCCCATCCTGCCTTCCTCGAAATGGACTCGGTTCCGGAGAGGGAGGTCCAACTGCCATTTCCTAATCTACGGACTATATCCTATATATTAAAACGAAAAGGGATTTCTATAAGATTCACAAAATATTGACCTATTTATGCATGCACGAAATTATATCTAGAACATATTCAGTTTTAGAGTAAACCATAACGAGGTCACAGTGGCCGAGTGGTCTATGATGACGGGTTTAAGCTGTGAGATCGTCAATTCAATACCCACTCCGGACAGAAGGATTTCTGTTATTTTATTGCAGTAAGATAATTCATCATATGTTACAACAAGAGGAAAAGTTATATAATTTGTATATATTTTTTAATTTGAATGCTTTATAGTTAAATAAAATTTAGCACCCAACAATATTTTTTTAAATTACTAATTTTATATTAAAAATATTTAAATTAAAAGATTTTTCATGTAGTTATCAACACAACAAATTGATCAAAACTTATATATATATATAACCATTAATGAAACATTACCAAAACACCAACTGAAACTTGAAATTATGATTTAGGAAGTAATAATTTATTGACAACGAAATTGTAGCCCCAGCACAATGAATATAGATATTAAATACTTATATAATAGAAGTAGAAATTAAATTAAAAATTGAATGAAATAAATAGAATGAATGAAATGAAATTTGTGGAATTTATATAGAATTATCAAGTCCCAAATGTATAAATTCCACTATATATATATATTTTGTATGACCATTATCAAGAAGATATACTCAGAAAAGTATGATTATTCTTCGTAAAAAAAAAAAAGTTAATGTAAGAACTATAAAAGAAAGCCCCTTGATATCCATGGTTTAATATATAAATAATGTATGAAAATGTAAAATAAAATTCAATTAATTCAAAAATATATATCATAAATCGTTAGCTACAAACAGCAAATTTTAAGTTCAGGGTTTTATTGTCAGGCTGATAAAAAAAAAAAAAAAAAATTTAAAAAAATGAAAAGTTAAAAAGTCACGTGATTTAAAAAAAAAATTTAATTAAATACATATTGATATTTAAAAACAGAGAGAGAGAGAGATTGTAGCGAATAAAAATAAATGCCCAACTCATTCAATTAATATTTTTAGTTAAACTCCTGCTTAAAAGCAAGTATAATAGGTTATAAATTACAACCTTAAAATTCTTTCTTTTCATTAGTTGAGCAGATTAGACTGACAGCTCCATCTATCACCTTATATGTATAGGAAACGCTTACATAACAGTTCATCAAGTTCTTCAATACTTAATTAATTGAAAAGCAACTAATTAAAAATTTAAACATACATGGAACTTTTTAATTTTTTACCGTCAAATCTTGACAGGTACTATCTAGTGATTGCTAATTTGATTTTTTTTTTTCCTTTCATAAGATTTTTGCTGTTATTTTACTGTCAGCTTTAAGAAACTTCTGCTGCTGAATATTTTTTATTCAGATTTAATTCTGCACATACATTAAATATTTTGAGCACTATAATTATAAAATATCAGTTTCCATCAGAAACTAAGATTTTTAACTAAACTAAATACCATTATGACTCAAATGATTATAAAAGATTACTAGATGGAACCCGTCAAAATTTGACGGCAAACAACTTGATAGTACCATAAAAATAAAATTCATAGCTGCTTTAAAATGTTTGAAACTTTTTTAGAATAATTCAAATAAATAAAAAACCCACTTTGAATCAAAGCTAAGTTGGAAAACAGCAATTGGATAAGTTTTACTGGCACATGGATTCACAGAATTTCTTTCATCTGACACATTTAGCACTGTTGTGCCAGTAAATGGAAAACCGTGGCACAACAGTGATAAATCATACACAATTGTCATTTAATGCAAAATGCATTTATATACACTACGCACTTTTCCATCTACTGATACAATAACCATTTTGTCATTATAGTGCATCTAAATACACTTTGTGCTATAGTAAAAAATTAGCATTCGCCACTCAGCGAGTAATACTGAAAATTTGGCGATTGACTTTATTGCCAAACTTAATAGCCACACTCACCAATTGTAACAATTGAATGGAAAATGAGATTATTTTTTCTGCTGTCGCTTGACAAATTTCATAGTGGGGAGCATAATATGATTAAACGGTCACAGACCTTTCCATTGATATATCACATGAGGGGTGTGTACAAAATTTAGGAAAGTACCCCCTTGGGGGAGGGTAAACTGGGGAGATGGACACGGGAGATGCATAATATGTTTAAGCAGTCAGAGACCTTTCCAACAATATATCACATGAAGGGAGTCAACAAAATTTAGAAAAGTACCCTCTTGGGAATGGGGAGCAAAGTGAGGGGATGGACACAGGAGATGCATAATATGATTAAGGGGTCACAGACCTTTCCAAAGATATATAACATGAGGGGTGTGTGCAAAATTTAGAAAAGTACCTTCTTGGGGGGGGGGGCAAATTGGGGGAATGGACACCAGAGATGCATAATATGATAATGCGGTCACAGACCTTTCCATCGATATATCCCATGAGGCATGGGTACAAAATTTAGAAAAGTATCCCCTTTGGGGG
Organism: Maratus michaelseni; assembly: GCA_963931845.1. Classification (NCBI taxonomy): domain Eukaryota; kingdom Metazoa; phylum Arthropoda; class Arachnida; order Araneae; family Salticidae; genus Maratus; species Maratus michaelseni. The sequence goes on along the minus strand of OZ007587.1, from coordinate 386,381,914 downwards.
GGGGGGGTAAAGAGAGATGGACACCAGATATGCATAATATGATTAAGCAGTCAGAGACCTTTCCAACGATATATCACATGAGGGTTATCGGAAAAATTTAGAAAAGTGCCTCCATTGTGGAGGGGGGGAGATTGGCATCTCAGATGCATATGATTAAGCGGTCACAGACCTTTCCAACGATATATGACATGAGGAGGTGTCAACAAAATTTAGAAAAGTGCCTACTTTGGGGGGAGGTGGCAGGATGGACCCCGGAGATGCATAACATGGAGATGAATAACCGGAGATGCATAAGCGGTCAAAGACTTTTCCAGCGATATATCACATGAGGGGTGTGTGCAAAATTTAGAAAAGTGCCCCACTTGGGGGGGGGGGACTGACCCCAGATATGCATAACATGAAAAAGAGGTCACAGACCTTTCAATTTGCAACTTTTTTCTCGAAGGCATTTGACAATATTAAAAATTTTTTTACCTGAGACAATTTGATGATATTCTTAATTTTTTTGCATAATTCGTCAAACGTTAATGGAAAAAATCATGAAATTCGCTAATCAATAGTCGATAAATTATGAAATTCAACAATCGATAGCAGTAAAATTCGTCAATCGATAACAGAAAAATCACAAAATTTATCAAATGGTCTCCAGTAAAAAAATTGTCCTGCACGCTGATGATCAAAAGGGTTTTTAAGTATAGGACAAATTTAGCACTCGCCAATCAGTGAGTAATACTGAAAATTTGGCAATTGACTTTATTGCCACCACTGGTCAAACATAATAGTCACACTTGCCAATTGCGATGATTGAATTTAAAAAGATATTTTTCCCGCTATCGCTTGACAAATTTCGAAACCATTTGGTGAATTTTACAATTTTTTCCCAGAAATTATTTGACGGATTGTGATTTTTTTTTTCTCGAAGCCATTCAACGATATTCGAAAAAAATTTCCCCCGAAACCAGTTGATGAATTTTGCAATTTTTCCACTCTATCGATTAATGCATTTTGCAATATATCCACTATCAATTGAAGAATTTCGCGATTTATCGACTATCGATTAATGAATTTCACGATTTTTTCCATGAACGACCAAATTGCACACTTTCTTTCCGCTGGCATTCGATGAATTTTGCAATTCTGTTCTGCAATTGTTAGACAAATTTCACTATTTTTCTCCCGAGATCATTTGACGAATTTTGTGATTAAATTTTGCAATTTTTCCACTCTATCGATTAATGCATTTTGCAATATTTCCACTATCAATTGAAGAATTTCGCGATTTATCGACTATCGATTAATGAATTTCACGATTTTTTCCATGAACGACCAAATTGCACACTTTCTTTCCGCTGGCATTCGATGAATTTTGCAATTCTGTTCCGCAATTGTTAGACAAATTTCACTATTTTTCTCCCGAGATCATTTGACGAATTTTGTGATTTTTTTTTTTCCCCTGAACCTATTTGACGAATTTCTCAAATTTTTTCACGACAGTTAGACAAAATTAATTTTTTTCCTGCAGTGCATGATTTCTTTCCCGAGACCATTTGACGAAGGGTGGCTAATTAATATTTTTATATTATAATTAAATTTTAGTGGTATGCAAAAATTGGAACAGTTGGCAGCCATGCTTTAACATAGCACTTTTATTTTTGGATGGAGTATAACTAAAAAAATTAAAAAAGAAAAAAATGGGCACAATTTTTGGACATGCAGCAAATGTAATACAGTGAGAAAATGCTTTTTTACCCATTCAATAAAGTCAGGGCTGAAAGAGTTAATGATAAAAAATGTATTATATACTTTTGGCTAATTATGGAAAAATTTGGCTAAAATTATTTTAATTTGGCTAATTTACTGGATAGCATTTTGAAAATCTTAGCGCAGTCCCTGAGATTCATATTCTTGATCGTTCTATGGCGTTGGCAAGTTTGGATTACTATTAGTTCAGATAACTATCAGGTATTTTTTCATTTTATCTTTATTTATTTTGGTTTATTGAGTTCATGAACAAATATCTATTTCAATGTTCATGATTGGGTTCTTTGGATATCTTTTGGTTCTTCGTATAATGTTAGCGAAATTATTTAGTGTGCTTTTTGTGAAATTTGAATAATTGTAAAACACTGGTGTATTTTTGTTTTTTTTTATGTCGTATGAATTTTGCTACTTTAAATTTTTTAAACCTAAAAGTAATAGTCGAGTTTTTATAAGGATTTTTTTTTTTTGAAGAGGTTTATTTTCCGTTGAAAAAGGGGAAATTTATTTTTTTTAATATATTTCAGATGTTTTAATAGTTACATTCGGCTGTAAAATATTGAAAACGATTTGTCCCTTTTTTGTTTTGTTTATTGATAGACGATATTTATTTTTGCGTAAATGATGTGTTGTTTGAGCAACCCCCAGCATCACTGTTAATGTATGGAATCCTACTTTCCAAAATAATTTACAGAGCGAGTGTGTAAGTGACAATATGAATTAGATTTGTACTGAACACTCTGTATTAGACCAAATTATGTATTCGGCGAATACTGATTAGTTATAAAATTTTACTTTCTTTTTGCTTTAATTAGTTGTAAAATTTTATTCCTTTTGTTTAACCCCAGAAAAAAAAGTACCATACTTGGCGACAATGTTGTTGGTATAACAGAAACATATCATAATGCTCCCCCATCCTCTGTATGCTAGAGATGAAAATGCTCTAATTTTTACAGTTGAAATTTCATTTTTTAAATTTTGTAATTAAATTTTTATAAAACTACATTCTGGTGTTTTTATCAATTTAAGTTTTTTGATCAATTGTACTTTTTGAGATTTAGAGAATCAGTTGTATACTTTTTATGAATATGAATTACAGATGTATAAAATACTCTGTATTTGACGAAATTTTGACCATAGGGAGTACCGCTCAATACCAAATAAAATTTGATGGCACAAAAATTGCACAAAATTTATCAATCGGTCATGTGAAGAAAAATGGAAAATTCTTCAGCTGACTGCAGGAAAAAAAATTGCAAAATTTGACCAGCAGTTGCATGGAGAAAGACTTTCATTAGCAGATACAAATCCAGAAACTTGCTATGTTGCCAATTGTGTTTATATATAAAAAAAATTCATAGTTTAATCACAATAAAATATCGTGAAATTTATTGATTGGTTGCGGGAAAATATCGTAAAATTCAACAATCGTTCAGGTTCAGGAAAATGTAACAAAATTCTACTAACACAGGAGCCTCTAAACAAACCAGTTCAAAATATGCATTCATATGCATTAGATGCTTTACCATCTGTGCATTTACATATTAAAATGTGTACAGAATGATATAAAAATTTAAAAAAGAATGAAATTTTACACTTACATCCTAATTGTAAGTTTCATTGTTTACATGTGTGGATTTTAGGGAGTCTACTGCATATATATACACATATACTAAAATTATCTATCTAAATCCATTTGAATCATTGAAAGTTTTGTTAAGATTTGATCATATTTCAATATTTAGAAAGCTTTTCTATTAACCGACACAATACCAAAAAATTGTCACACTAAAGTTACAAAACCTCTAAACAAATTGTCAACAAAACAAAAAATTCCATGCAAAACACATTCATACACACTATCATAACAAAATCATCAAAATGCACACGTTTTAAAGCTGTTTAGAAGCTCCTGTTATTAGTAGAATTTTGTTACATTTTCCCAAATGATTGTTGAATTTTGTGATTTTTTTTCCCCACAACCAATCAATAAATTTCATGATGTTTTATTGGTGATTGGTTGCAGGAAAATATCATGAAATTCAACAATCATTCAGCAAAATGTAACAAAATTCTACTAACAACAGGAGCCTCTAAATGAACCAGTTCAAAATATGCATTCATATACATTAGATGCTTTACCATCTGTCCATTTACATATTAAAATGTGTACAAAATGATAAAAAAATTTAAAAAAGAATGAAATTTTACACTTACATCCTAATTGTAAGTTTCATTGTTTACATGCTTGGATTTTAGGGAGTCTACTGCATATATATACACATATACTAAAATTATCTATCTAAATCCATTTGAATCATTGAAAGTTTTGTTAAGATTTGATCGTATTTCAATCTTTAGAAAGCTTTTCTATTCACCGACATAATACCAATAAATTGTCATACTAAAGTTCCAAAACCTTTAAAAAAATTGTCAACAAAACAAAAAATTCCATGCAAAACACATTCATACTCACTATCATAACAAAATCATCAAAATACACAGGTGGTAAAGCTGTTTAGAAGCTCCTGTTATTAGTAGAATTTTGTTACATTTTCCCGAATGATTGTTGAATTCTGTGATTTTTTTTCCCGCAATGAATCAATAAATTTCACGATGTTTTATTGGGATTAAACTATGAATTTTGTTATTTTTTTATATATAAACACAATTGGCGACGCAGCAAGTTTCTGAATTTGTCCATGCTAGTGAAAGTTTTTCACGCAACTGCTGGTCGAATTTTTAATCCCCCCCTCCCCCCCAATCCAACTGAAGACATTTTCATTATAATTTACTAAATCTCTCTCCCTTATTTAGGGTTGTATTTGGTATTGGGTGAGTACATGGTCAAAATTTGGTGAAATGCAGAGTATGTTATACATCTGTAATTCATATTCACAAAAAGTATACAAATGATTCTCTAAATCACAAAAAAGTGCAATTGATCAAAAAACTTAAATTAATAAAAACAGCAGAATGTGATTAAAAAAATAAATAAATAAAACATTTAAAAAATGAAATTTCAGCTTTAAAAATTAGAGTATTTTCATCTCTGGCATAAGGGGGGAGGGGGGGGGATTATGGTATGTTTCTGTTATACCAACATCATTATCGCTAAATGTAGTACTTTGTTTTGTGGGGTTATAACAACAATAAAGTAAAATTTTACATTTTCATTTGCATACTGGCTCTGTAAATTATTTTGGAAAGTAGGATTCTTGCCGGTGGTTCCACTTTACACATCATTTAAACAAAAATCAATATCGTCTATCAATAAACGAAAAGGAAAAAAAAAGTGGTAACTCATTTTCAAACTTTTATATATAATCAAAACTTTTCAATATTTTACAGCCGAATGCAACTATTAAAACATCTGTAATATTATATTCAAAAAGGTAAATTTCAGCTTTGAAAAATTTAAAGTAGCAAAATACGACATAAAAAGAAAAAAAAAATTACCCCAAACCAAAACATATCCAAAGAATTCAATCATGAACACAGAAATAGATATGTATTTTTATGTTCATGAACTCAATATAACAAAATAAATAAAGATAAAATGAAAAAATACCTAATATTTATAGTAATGCAAACTTTGAAACTTGCTAACGCCATAGAACAATCCACTTTATGAATCATCATGAATATAGAGAGAAGGAGAACAACAATAATGTTTCTGCTTATGGAACTAAAAGCGGTACCTAGTATGGTGGCGTTTCCGTTTTTTTGGGCCTTTGGGGAGTGTAGCGCCCTCTATTTCCAGTTTCGACTGACAACTCTACCATGCTCGAAACCAAAATGCAGGAAGAGCAGACGACAATTTGTCATATTTGACAGGTCACATGACCGGCCTTTGGGAGCACCAGCGCCACGAACCGGGTACTAATTTCCGGTCCATGTTCTGATCTTGAAAGCCTATCTTCACTGTTCTTCTCCTTATTTCTATCTCCATGTGAATCATCTTTCCTAAAGAGTCCCAAATGCATTTCTAGAGACAGGAATTAGCACTCACCTCATTGGCTGAATAGACATTGGAGGAAAAGTGCATAATGTGTTGGCTATGGGAATCATTCACTTTATTAAAAGCGGTCCTACCAGAAGATTTTTTGACGCATGCGTATTGGGTCCAAATTTGTTGGAAATTTGACAAAATATGCAATCTGCTTTAAATATATAGATTTTGCATGTTGATTAAACTAAAAGGTTATATTAGAAATTATTTGATCAGTATAATTTTGGCAATCAGAAAACCAGTTCTTTACATTATGCTTTTTTTCTGCTTCTTATTGTCATTATGTTGTGAATTTGTGCATTACAGTTGCAGGCAAAAAGTTAAAAATGAAAAATGTACTATATTTTGTCAGTTTGGTTGAAGCTATTTATTTTAATTTATTTATAAAAATCATTCATATGGTATTTGAAAAAAAAAAAAAAAAATAGTTCCTTTTATTCTCCATTTCAAAAAATGAATGGCCTAATAAATAGAATTAATATATATTTTTAACTTGCTGTACTTTTTATTATAGCATATTTTATTAATTGTTCTTATTTATAAGTATGTTACCTTATAATATTGCTGATTATATCATCAGCTTATGCCAAAAAAATGAATGTGTAAATATTCAGTTTTTGGGTTCATTAGATACATGGATCTCTCTTTTATTTCTTCAACTTCCTAACTTTTGCCAGAAATGTAATAGTGAAGCAACATAAAAATTTCAGAAAATAAAACAGATGTATTATAAGATTACCAGGGGTAGTACTTGTCCTGAAATTCCTGATATTCCTGAAAAAAATAAATACGTCCTGAAATATGGTCTGTCCTAATATTCCTGAAATTTTGCGAGTTTTGTGCTATATCGGCATTTGAAATCATCAAATAGATGGTAGGTGTACCTTTTTACTGATGCAAAATGGTCACAAAAATCGCAGTTTTCTTCAATCTATCGTTAAAAATAGTGATTTTCACCAATTTGCACAAAAAAAAAATCAATTTTTGGTGATCAGTTACCAAAATTCGCAATTTTTATTGATTAGTCATTTTAAAAAGTTTGCTATTTTCGTCTCTCAGTCACAAAAAAATCACAATTTTTACCAATCAGTTTTAAAAAAGTAAATCTTTTGCAATTTTCATCGATCAGTGAAGAAAAAAATTGAGATTTTCATCCTTCAGTAATGCAAAAATCGCAACTGTTTAGCAGCTTGGTCAAAAGCTTCTGGTAAAATTACTTTTCTTTTAAATGTATACTTTTACAACAAAAAAATTGTGTATGTAGTGTACTATTTATGATAATAAAATGTATTGAAGACGGAGTTAAGGGTTTTTTCGGTTAGTATGCCAAGCAAATGTGTCCTGAAATTGTCCTGAAATATCGAAAAAAGTATATCCTGAAATATCATCTAGGGCTAGTACTACCCCTGGAGTACAGTAAACATTCAAATGTCTAGAGGTCTGTGCAGGCCGGAATTTCCAGCCCCTACCTAGATGAAAGCTACCTTGACCTGTGCCGGTGTAAAACTAAAAGTTTGGTTCAGCCCAGCCCATTTATGATTTTGCAGTTCACAGCCCGGCCCATGCAAAAATCAATTAAATAAAACCTGGCCCAGCCTGACTCAATTTCTGCAAAAAAATTCAATTTTTCATAACATAAATTAAGATTCTTTTAATGAATACTGCATACATATTTATGGAGAAATTTTACAGTATATTTTTGATAATTATATGTTCACAAGCCATAGAGTACAGAATATCAACATTAACAATCATTTAGACAATTGAACTATTACTTTCAATAAAGACATTAAAAAAATTAATGTAGTTTAGAATAAAAGGAAAAAGATGGTTAAAAACATCATAAAGTTTGTTGATTAAAAAAAAATTGATTTTTGAAAATATTTCTCTATAATTTATTGAAATACATTTCCAAGATTCCCTTAAGACAAGTTCATTATTGCTATTAATATTTTTTTTCAAACAAATTGCTTGCTCGACACGTCCTGGGAACAATTAAATCCAGTTCCGGCCTGTACGAGTCTGCTGAAAAAACTGTCTGATGCTGATTTCTATGCTGTACATGTTATATTCTGTATTGACGTTGTCAATATATATGACGTTATCTGCATATAGCATATACTAGCATCAGCTCGTGCAGCCCATTTATACTTATTCTTGTCCCAGTCACGTCCATTGAAAATTGTTCATATTTTATCAGCTTAGTTTGATCATTTTGAATTGGTTATATTGGGTTGGTCAGCCTGCTTAATTTTTTTTAGCACCCTTGCCCTCCCGTTATTTTTTTTATTAGCCCACCTCGTTTATTATTTATTATTAATCGGCCCAGCCTAGCCTGTTTATTATTTTTTTTTTAATCAAAATGTCTCATTAAAAAATTGTTTTTATTCTTCCACCCCGTTTAAAAATATGCCTTCATTTTGCCTGGCTGGGGTACGAGTCTTGCCAGGCTGACTGCTACAGGTGCCATTTCCCTAAATTTTTAAATTTGCACATTCATGTCTTGGAACATAAGGGGAACAGTATGATTATTTATTTATACTTCTTTTTACAAACAGTTCCATAAAAGTTATTTCTTATATATGAATATCATTCTTAACTATATATATCTATATATATATATATATATAGACCTCATATTGTTTTTAATTATTGTTTTTTTTTTTCTTCTTCTCAAGCAAAATTTTTAAAGCAAAGAAATATACAGTGTGTCCATAAATTATTGTTAGGGTTTCTCCTTACTTCATAACTTTTGATTTATGAATATGACAAAATATATTACTACAAAATTCATCAAAGTAGAACTCAAAAAGTTTTTTTAATAACACAAAGTAAGTTACATGTACGAATAAAGTTGCAACTCAAAACATTATTAATCAAATAATAATTAGTATTAAAATTTTATCAAATTGATCAAAAGGTTATTTATGAATTGTACTATGTAGAAATTAACTTTGTGAAATTAATTCATTAATAACTTTTTGATGAAAATTTTAATAATTATTATTTGAACATTGTTATGATTTAAAATTTTTACTCTTAATTTATTCAGTATTTTAATATTTAACTTTAATTTATTCATCCAGGTAAATAAACTCATTAAATTCATTTAAATTAATTAAGCTAAGTGTCATTATTGCATTTTAAATCAAACATTCTTTTTAAATTGTTTACTTTTGGTGAGAGTATAAATTAATTTCAGAATCTTTCCATTACATATGTTTTAGGATATTCATTTCAAATTTAATTTACAATTTATTCACTTTACAATATTAATTAAACTTAATTTCAAATTATCTAAAAGGGAAAATATTTCTAACTTACTTTTTCTAACTTTTAAATAATATCCATCTTTCTTAATAACAGACAGTCTAAAATAAATAATTATTCTAAATTATAGCGTATTTCCTTTTCAATAATAATTATTAAAAACGGTTAATCACTAATTTTATTCTTTTCGGAAAGTTCAGATTCACTAATTTTGATCAATGCAAAATCTTTCAGAATCGTGAAATTTTCATATATCGTTTCAAAATGTCTAAGTCCAATAATCACTTTTTCAAAATTCTTTAAATTAAAATTTTTACTTTCAAAACATATCTATTGGAAAGAACTTTTTATTTTATTACGATTGCTAAAATTTCATTTATTTTTGTCTATAAGTTTGGCAGTTATTGATTTTTAATTACTTTCTTTTATTTTGTTTTGAAGTTCATAGATTTTCGCTATGAACGGCCATTGATAAATTTTCAGATGCATTCGTGTAAACAACTACGAGAGACTTCCCGTTTCCCGCGCATTTTTCTGTGTCAATGACTCATGTAGCACAAGGTCAGTTTTTAGACAATTCAAGGTGACTGATCGAAGCTCGTAGAACATCTTTAATGACGTGTCGTCAGGGATGCGATACAGTTAAAATTTAACTTTGACCGCATGGTGAGCTTTTACAAAAACTCCATCAGGTGGTGTCACGCGTGTGACAGTTAATTTTGGAACCGTTGGCAAATGCTGTTATCTGATTGGAGAGAGATTTAAAACCGCAAGTTTTCCAGTATTTCGGAAGCGCCGTGTGAGCTCACTTCTCAACGAAACACCAGCATGTAAAGACCATCTTTTTTGTCAGGCTGCTGGGCTTCTTGCCTGGCAGCGGATAGTTGTATGCTGAGCAGGCATTCGTCTGAGCGTCAATTTTTTTTTAATTCTTCATCGACAATGAAGATGTCCTTTTTTTGGACTTAGTGTCCATTTACTGCAATCTCTCCGCCCATCTTATTTCACCTACAACTCAATAATCTGATAGCAACAGCCAACGTTGTGTGAAGTCACGCCAACAATTAAAGATCTCCAAATTAACACACGTTAGTCCATACAGTTGGAAATCCTGATCGCCTTCGATAGACTTGCAACATCTTCTCCAGTCATCGGTACTATGAGATTTCGTTTGAATCTGTCAAGAGGCATTTAATGAGACTCCTATTTATTCAACAAGAGTTCGGTATATAAAGATCCATCTTGAGCAGATTCTTCTATTTGTGATAGATATTCATTTAAACTAACGAGCTTTTCATCTGATGAACATTCATTCTAGTTCACCAGTTGCAGCCATAATTCTTTAGACTTTATTAACCTCTTCAGGACTTAACTTCAGCAAAGAACTATCATATTAAAACTAATAGTATTATCCATATTAATTATAATAATGATCAAGCAGAAATTAAACTTATTATTTAAAAGTGAACTGAGAACATTCATATTTTAATATAATAGAATTTGAAGCAGATTGTTAAATGGAAAATAAATATATGATTATGAAAATTGTGGTGATATTTTATGAAAGCTTCCAGATTTATTATGATTGTTCAGTGCATTGATAATTAGAATAAAAATTTGTGTTTCTTCTTATCTGGTGAGTTTTTCTTTTTCTTTTTTATCTTTCATTTTACCAAGATCAAGTAATTATACTAATTTAACTTCACTTATTTACTTTTGCTAAATAATACCTTGAATCTTAACTTAATATTAAACTTATATATTTTATGGCTTCACCTTGTACTGCCACTATTGATCATGCCTATAATGGTGTTTGGGGAAAGTGTTGAATATATTTTCATCTAAATTGTTTTTAGGTTCTCGGAATCACTCCGGTGTAAGTCGCTGGTGATTCATCCCTTTTATTAAATTTTCCTTTTATATTCATCACGATCCCCGAATCTTAACATAGTATAAAACAAAGTCGCTTTTTCTGTCCCTATATCCCTATGTACACTTAAATCTTGAAGACTACGCAACGGATTTTGATGCGGTTTTTTTTTAATAGATAGAGTGATTCAAGAGGAAGGTTTATATGTATAATAACATCCATTAAATAGTGGAGAAATACTGTTATTTTTTATGTTTAAGTCGCTTTTTCTGTCCCTATATACCTATGTACGCTTAAATCTTTAAAACTACGCAACGGATTTTGATGCGTTTTTTTTTAATAGATAGAGTGATTCAAGAGGAAGGTTTATATGTATAATGACATCCATTAAATAGTGGAGAAATACTGTTATTTTTTATGTTTAAGTCGCTTTTTCTGTCCCTATATACCTATGTACGCTTAAATCTTTAAAACTACGCAACGGATTTTGATGCGTTTTTTTTTAATAGATAGAGTGATTCAAGAGGAAGGTTTATATGTATAATGACATCCATTAAATAGTGGAGAAATACTGTTATTTTTTAGGTTTAAGTCGCTTTTTCTGTCCCTATATCCCTATGTACGCTTAAATCTTTAAAACTACGCAACGGATTTTGATGCGGTTTTTTTTTAATAGATAGAGTGATTCAAGAGGAAGGTTTATATGTATAATAACATCCATTAAATAGTGGAGAAATACTGTTATTTTTGAGGTTTTTAATGTGATGTCGTAAATAATTTCATTTTTTCCGCTTATACATTGCAAACGCAGGCTGAACCCTACAAGATTTATCAAAATAATGTACTAATTATTGTACACATTAAAAAGGTCTACAGAAAACACAAAGAGATGAAGGTTTTCAAGGTTAACCCGAAGCAAAGCGAGGGAGGGCCGCTAGTATCATTATAAACATAATCGTTATTTGTGTAGAGGTAGTGCAGGGGGTATACCTTCTGCATATAACGTATACTTTCTAGTGTATATTTTCTATTTTTTTATGATTACACCATTGGTTATTTGATTAATAACGTTTGTAGCTGCAACTTTACACATCTGTAACTTTGTGTTATAACAAAAACTTTTTGAGTTGTACTTTACAAATTTGTAATAATATCTTTTGTTATGTTCTTAAATCAAAAGTTGTGAGGTATGGAAACCCCGACAATAATTTATGGACATCCTGTATATGAAGCTACCTGTAAATTAATGAAATTCATGTATGATTTCAACATTTGGCAAAGTTCTTTTGTTTAAAAATAAACAAGATGTAACTTTGTTTAACTGTGTTTGGTATACATCACTGTATACCCTGCACTACCTCCATGCAAATAACGATTATGTTCAAATAATAATTATTAAAATTTTTATCAAAAAGTTATTAATGAATTAATTTCACAAAGTTAATTTCTACATGGTATAATTCATTAATAACCGTTTGATCAATTTGATAAACATCTCATTTACACTGTGCAGAGTATACAGTGATGTATGTCACAGTGGTATACTTTCTGCATATAGCGTATACTTTCTAGTGTATATCCTCTATTTTTTTATGATTACACCGCTGGTTATTTGATTAATAACGTTTGGAGTTGCAACTTTACACATATGTAACTTTGTTATTACAAAAACTTTTTGAGTTGTACAAATTTTATATTAAATTATATAATTAAATATTAGATATTATTACAAATTTGTAATAATATTTTTTGTCATGTTCTTAAATCGAAAGTTGTGAGGTATGGAAACCCCGACAATAATTTATGGACATCCTGTATACGGAGCTAGACCTAAATTAATGGAATTCATGCATGATTTCAACATTTGGCAACGTCCTTTAGTTTAAAAGTAAACGAGGTGTAATTATTGATTAATAATATAAACATTAATCTTAAGATACTCATTTGTTCTTAAAAAATAATATTTTTACTGTTACATTTCATGCCCCAAAACTGTAAGAATTGAATTGTAAATTAATCTCTTGAAAATTTCTTGTGATCTCAGATTTTCTGGTTAGTTTTATAACACTTTGATTTTTAACTATGCAAGTGAATTATTTTTAACTTCTTCTCAAACATATTGTGCTCAGCCGAAGTTTGCAGTTAGGACTATAACAGTAAAGACATAAAACACTAAAACTGTTGTCTCATTTTTGTGATAAAATCAAAATAGATACAGAAAATAAGGAAAATGTTGACAAAAATTATCAGCTAGATAACAAATTAGATTATAAAAATTCCATGCACACATTTCTTTCAAATTTCTCTTTTATTTGAATTTTGGAGACAAGCTAATAACAAAATTATTCCTGTCCGTTTACTATACATTCTAACGTTAACGTTATATATATATTTTTTTTTTTTTTCTTAGAATAATAGTGTATAATTTAAAATTTTTCTGTCCCATTTATATATTTTATTTTTTTAATTTAATCTGACTATCCACTTAGGATAATAAGAATTGAAAAGGTCATAAATTTAAATATACAAGATTAAATGGATAATCTAACAGGTGAATGTACTTTGTGAGATTTTATTTATAAGCAGATAAGTTATATATGACAACAACTTTTTTGTTTTATTATTGTTCAATATTTGTCTTTCAGTTATATTTGACAGTTTATGATAAAAAATTTAAAATAATTTATGAATTTTCAGAGCTTGGAATTGTGATATAGATCTGTTGCCAGCAATTACAACTATAAATGTTTCAATGAAGCAATTGGAAAAATCTGGAAAGAAAGATCAGTCCATCTCATAAGTATACCCAGCCATCTTTCACTTATATCTTGTATAGAATGTTATGTGATATTTGTACATTGGAAAAAATAATAAAATATGATATTTGTTTATTCACTTGCATCATTCTCTTTCTTTAAAAAAAAAATAAATCTTGGATTGAAAAGTATTTTGACAAAATACAAAAGAGTCATAAATTTAAATTGAATTATAGTTCAAATTTAGTGTCGCTTAAATAAAAGTATAACCTTCAATGTGCAACATTATTCAAAAATAATATAGATATTTCAAACAGATATTATGAAAGTACAGTACTAGTACAACTTTAAAACTTATTTACAAATGTCAGATATTTATAGATTTACTTATGAATATCTCTCTAAAGTTTTTCAATATGTCTTCTACCAGTAGCATTAAACAATATTAAGTTATACTCAAATTAATATTAAACTCAAGCAAATATGTCCATTGTCACTAACAATGCAGCAATGATCCAATTTTGTAGATCATGTGGTAGTGGTAATACATAAAAAGTTTCCTTAATGTACCTCACATAAGTAAAAGTCACAGGGAGTTTGTCTTGCTCGAGTTTAGGCTGAATATTTATGCAACTATACTGTTTGACAATTGCTAAGGAAGAGGGACATTTTTCGTTGTAACTAATGATGGACATCGTTTAATGAAATAAAACTTACTACATATTTTACAGAGGTCTTTATGTACCTTTATCATGCTAAGCAATACAGATATTAACACATAACAAAGCAAGATGCACAGGACAAAATATGCTTCTTTACAGCATTTTTCAACAGTTGCGAAAAGTACCTAAAAAAGGAAATAATATGAATCAGTGAGTATGGAGTATGACCACCTCCGACACTGATGCACATGTTGCATTATTTGTGCATGCTTTTCACCAACCAGTTGAGGGGAGCTTTGGGGATTTCTGTCCCATCCGTTCCATGGGGCGATTTACAGTTCCTGCTCAGTTTGAGAAGGGTTCTCATTCTGTCTTTGAGCAATATGTCTATTGAGTGCATTCCTCGCATGGTCTATAAGATTTATGTCCAGATAATAAGCAATGAACATCAATACGCTCAATATTGTCTCCTGTTAGTGTGAGGGATACTTCAACTGTCTTAGGTGGACCGACATTGTTATCAATGAACAAAAATTCTGGACTAACTGCACCACAGAAAGGTGGATATATACATGCATCCATACATGCAGGTGGTCTGTTACATGCATCTCACTATGAGCAGGTGTTTACAGGGTTATATCCATCTTTCCTGTGACGCAGTTAGCTTAGAATTTTTTTCATGGACAACAATACCTACCAACATACAACAGCTGAAATGTCCCTCACACTAGCAGGAGACAATGTTGAGCATATAACATTCTTTGCTTATTCTCCGGACATAAATCTTGTAGAGCACGAAAGGGTACACATGGTAGACATATTTCTCAAAGAAAGAACTCTCCTCAACTGTTTAATGAACAGCAAGCACAAACAATGCAAAATGTGCATCAGTGTTGTTGGAGGAGGAAGTCATATCCCAAACTCATCGACTCACATGTGTTTAATTTTTTAGCAAGACAAGCTTGTTTTGTAAGAGTTGGAAAATGTTGTAAGAAGCATATTTTGTAATTTAGCACATCTTGCTTTGCCATGTGATAATATCTATATCGTTTTGCAAAATAAAGATACACCAAGTCTTCTAATAAATATGCACTAAGTCTCATTTCTTTTAACTATGTCTATCATTAGCTATGATGAAAAATGTCTCTGTTCATGCATTTATTGGACATACTCAACATCTTTAGAAAGTTCCGTAAGTAAGTGTATAAATGTTAAATATTTCTACATCAATGTCAATGCTCAGAGAGTTGTGCTACTTCTATTTTGTCCAGTATACCTGTTTGAAATATGTACAGTGGAAGATCTTTATAACGCAATTCTATATAATACAATTCTCTATATAACACACAACTTCTTGGATGTAAACAAAGAATTTTACAGTTACAACACGCCTGCATTCCACATTGTAAAAAAAAATACGACTCTCTAACAGACTAAATTTAATTATTTCATGTTTATCTTCTCAATTGACAGCTTTTTAATGGAAAAATTTCTGTTCTTACAATAAATGTTTTTGAAAATGAGTAATATAATAAATGATTTGATCCAGGAATATTTGGACCCTGTTTATAAAGTAAATTTAACAATGTGTGAAATAATCTATATTATACAAAAATTTACAATCTACACAACTTCTGGTCCCAAGGAATGCAATATAAAAATCCTCTATATTGCTATGTTTCAGACATATTTTGCCATGTTTGCAAGGTAAGTTTAATGATGTGTGAAATGTGATCTATATAACGCACAACCTTGTATTTTTAGGTTTGTGTTATAAAGATCTTCTACTGTATATTCTTTTTTAACACTTTCCAACCTAGTTGAAAAGTGTTTATGACTTCGGTTTGTCTGGCCGTCTGTCCGTGCTCTAACTCCCGTAAATATGCTCGGATTGCTCTGCAATTTTTATATGTTATTGCCGTTATCTATAGCATGTTCCCTATTTCAACGGAAGTGTGTAGCACTTATAGTTTTTTACAGGGACACTCAAAAGTATTTCATTACATTGCGGTCTATGGGGGAAAATCATTGACGGTTTATTTAAATAATGTTTCACTATTTTAAACGCATTGAAATTTATATATATCACTAAGGTGTATTAGAAGAAGCTTAATATGGAATAGGGTGTGCATAGCACTTATAGTTACTTTACAGGGACAGTCAAAAGAATTCCGTTACATTACGCCTATGGGGAAAAATCGTCTGCGGTTTATTTAAATAATGTTTCCCTATTTTAAACGCATTGAAATTTATATAAGGTGCATTACAAGAGGCTTACTACAGAATATTGTGTGTATAGCAGTCATCGTTCATTTACAGGGACACACAAAAGAATTCTCTACTGTCTGTTAACAATAATTCCTGGAAGTGCGTTTTAAGTTAATGAACGCGATTTTAATTTTAACTCGCTTTTTGTCTATTACATGGTGTGTATAAATTCTGTAGATCCTATACAGGGAAGCACAAAAGTTCGCGAACACATTTCCGTATTATTTAACTCCAGACGGAAAATTTTAAACTGTGCTACGCGTTTCCTAACTGAACTAAAATTTAGCATCCTATGTAGTATATATACAAATCTATAGATCCTATACAGGGCTGAATAAAAGTATTCAGATTTCTTAGATGTTATCTTTTAGCTTATTAAACGGTATGATTTGTAAAATTATTTTGGAAGCGTTGGAAAGTGTTACATAATCTATGCTTGACGCATGATTTTTCGTTCTTGTTAATTATACTTTAGTTTTTTTTAGGAATAAATTAATATTGAAAATGCCATTGCCTACATATCATTGTTACCTTAAGGGTTTCAGGATGTTGGTCAGTGACATCTCAAATTCCCCTTGCTAATGTTTAAACCTATGGGAATGGGATGCATTCGTATTTTTTAAATATCTGCTTGGGAAATTAATATTTTTTACTTAAAATTGCAATCTTCTTAAAGGATGTCTTTTTCTTTTTTAATTCACAAAATATTTTAGAACTATATGCTTAATTTAATACTTTACGTGTTCTTTCTTCATCATAATTAATGATAGACATCGTTTAATGAAATAAATCTTACTGCATATATATCGTATATAGTGAATGATTTTATATTAACTTTTAATATTGCAAATACCAAAAGTTAAAATATACCAAATTTGTGGTGTGTATGGTCGTCCAAACGTCCGTACACCTATTCCTGACACTTGACCGGACTCCTTAGAAGCGGACTTCAAGACTGGAAAAATTTAAATGGTAAATTTCACAAATTTAATGCTTCGAAAAGCGGGAAGGGTTGGTCTCGAGGCTCTGAAGACTTCGGACAACCACTGCGGCATCGAGCTACTCATTGCTGTTGGGCAGTGGTCAATCTTAGCGAAGCTGATGAACTGTGAGTAAGATTTTAATACATAAAATATTTCTAAAATACATACACTTAATTTTATTTGAACAACTTTTAAAAAAAAAGGTGGGGGGGGAGAGAGAGATTCTTCAAGAAGAGTACACAGAAAAAAAAAAAAAGTAAAAAATATTAATTTCCTGAGGTAATATTTAAAATATATGAATGCATCCACGGCCATAGGTTTAGCATTAATGAGAAGAATTTTAGATCTCACTAACCAACACCCTTAAGGTAAACTTTAAAGAAGTATAATAAGACCAAAAAAACAGATCCAATTTTTTTTAAGCAAATGCTTTAGATTTATTTTCTTTGCTGTGAGTGTACTTTTCTGTAGAATTTGTACCAAAATTTAATTATATTGTAATTTAAGCATGTTTAACTGTAAATATAGTATTACTTGCTGAAATAAATTAGTTAGAGACATGCAAAAAAAAAAAAATGTGCTTTAAGCGGATTTCTCCCGTAGCAGTGTAATTTCATATTTTTTGCTGAGACCTGTTTGATAGGATTCTGTTATAGATAAGTTCCAATTTTACAGATTTTACTGTATTATGATATTAAATTTTTATCTATATTTTAAGGTGATATAAAAAATGCAATTTTCTACTTATAAGTTGTTAAACTAGTGTTTACTCCAAATTATAGCAATTTTAACTTAAGTGAATGATTTTACATTAACTTTTAATATTGTAAATATTAACAGTTAATATATACCAAAATTATTCACTGAAGTTAAATATTATTTCCAACATTGAGTTAGTAAGATGACAATCCAGAGTTTCAGAATGGTTTAGAGTGTGAGAATTATTACAAAATTATTTAACAATAACGACTATTTAATTAATAAAATTTCTCAATTACAAATATACTAGAGGTGTGCTGTAATTTTTGCTGTGTGCAAAAATGTAACTTTGGCTGCTCTGTGACTCAGTATTAAATTTGTTCTTTTCCAACATAATTGTTGGATTTTAGTTAGTCCAAATTTATTCTTGAATTAATTAATCATTGAATAATGCTGTTTTTCAGATTATGTAAAATCAAATTTGTTGAGTTCAGTTGATATGTTGGATTAATCCTATAAATTTACATACTTTACATACCTATATCATAGACATTCATTGCTTACATTGCATTTCGTATTATAGAGGCAATTCTTATTTACGATGTATATAAATATGGAACTTAATGAAATCCAAATTATAAAGTCTGTCATCAAACATAAATTTTTTTAAATAATTTTTCTCCTTTTTTTTAAACGTTGCTGGTAATCTTTGAAAATTTTTATTGAAAATTTTTAAATCAACTTTATTTATAAAGTTGTCAAATTATAAAATCCCGTAAGTTCATTTCAATTGTGTGTTTAAGAGGCTATAATGAAATTAATTTATATCTTCTTTTTTGTTATCAATTATTTATTTTAAAAATCTTATAAATTAAGTTGAATTTCATAAATACCACTTTATTCACTTCATAGTCAATTTCTAGTTTGAATGGTATGTAAATAAGAAACATAGTTTTAGGTATTTGGTTTTATTTAGTATAAATTTTAAATTTAATCTTGAATTAATAGGTCTTCATATAATACTATTTTTTTAAGACTTAATAAAATCAATAGAAACTTTTAATCAATTTGTAATGAAATATAATTATGTTGCTTTATTCAAGCCCATTAATCAACTTAACAAGTTATCATAAAATACACTAATTGAATAAATTTCATAAAGTCATTTTCTATTTCAGATGTATATAAATAATAGATGTAAATACTGGATTTTGTAAAATCCAGATTTCAAACTTAGTTATGTAAATCATCTACTTCAATTATCATTCTTTTTTCAAACCTCTCTTTTTAAATCTTGCTGTATCATAAAGCTTTGTAAAATCAATTTGAATTTTTTAAATCAAATTTACTCATAATTAGACAGACTTATAATTTAATTTCATCATTTGTGTATTTAAGAGTCTGTGATCAACCTAATTTACAAGCCTTTCTCTAAATTATTTACTGAAATAATTTAGCTGTTCTCAAATGAAAACTAACTACTTTGTGAAATACTTTAAATTTCATTTTTGTTCGGAATCATGGGAAATTGGCAGGTGTGCTTATTCAGAAACTTTGTGATTGAAAGTTTTCCATTTTTTGGTAAAGGTAGAAGATCTTTCAGAAAATACTGTGAAAGTTGGCGTTTTGAACCAAATTTCCAATGACACATCACGAGAGTGGAGGGGGAACGTGTTGTCACATTTCACATGACACGAATCGCTTATAACTCAATAAGTAATTTATTCATCAAAAGATCGAAAACTCGTGTAAATTCCAAATTAAAAGATGATCTTTGATGATGAAAACTGCTCATTTTATGCCTTTGCTTTTACAAATGGGTCAAAGTTTCATGTTGAGCAGACCATTTGAGCACCACCTTAAGCTTATAAATTAATTTGATATTTACATATTTTACTAACTTATTTTGTAACCAGTTGCTAATTGTGTTGTATGTAAATAGTAGTTATACTAACTATTGAATTGCATTAAAGTCCTTCAGCAAACACTCTTTTAATTTCACCAATCTTATAAATCAAGCTAATTTAGAAATTTTACTCCCATAAAGTAGATAATTATTGTATGTATGCAACTCTTTTAAAATCATTTCATAAAGTCAACAATTAATTAAGATGCATATAAATGCATTTTAATAATAATAATTTGAAAAAAAAAATTATCCTGATTTAATTAATAATCAAATTCATGACATTTTCATGATTATTTTTCATTCAAGTAGAGTTTTCTAAAATTTATGAAATTTGTTAGATTTATAATCAGTTTCATTTATAAATTTATTAAGTTTAGAAATTCAGTGATTTTTTTTTTTTCAAAGTTAATAAGTTTTCAAATGCAATAAATATTTCTCTCAAAAATACTTCGCAGCATCCATATATTTCATTCACTCCAAATTTTAAAACCTATCCCTTCACACATAAAAAGAAGAAAAAATATGAATCTCTACTTTTTCATCGAAAACTCGTGTAAATTCCAAATTAAAAGATGATCTTTGATGATGAGATCTGCTCATTTTATGCCTTTGCTTTTACAAATGGGTCAAAGTTTGATGTTGAGCAAACCACTTGAGAACCACTTCTTAAAAAAAAAAAAAAATAAATAAAATAAAATAAAATTCTGTAAAGATTATGACTGCAAGATAATTAAAAAACAGAGATATTAAAAAAACAGTATTTAACATTAATAAAAAATTTATGTTAAGCGGCTACTTCACTCAGGTGAAAACACCTGCTCGCTAATGTTAATCCCATGAGGGAAATAATACGATATCTCATTTGCATTTCAATATTTTAATTATTTTTTTTTTTTGCATTGGATAGCTGAGGTCAATCTCTATACATGCTCCTTTGTACTTTTTTGATTTTTGTAGCAGCTTTTTTTTATTGAGTATACTTTCACTTTCGAAACCGATTCCGAAAGTAAAAGTATCTTAATTTTAAAAAAACTTGATAATGAAATTAAGTTGAATTTCATAAATACCACTTAATTCACTTTGTAGTCAATTGCTAGTTGAATGGTATGTAAATAATAAAAATAGTTTTAGCTATTTGGTTTTATGTAGTCTAAATTTTAAATTTAATCTTGAATTAATGGGACCTAAAAATAAACTAATACCTAATTAGTATAATACTAATAACTAATTAGTAACAAACTAATTAGTATAATACTAATTTTCAAGAATTTATAAAATCAATTAGAAACTTTTACTCATTTTGTTATGAAATATAATTCTGTTGCTTTATTTAAGCCCGAAAATAAACTTACTTAACAAGTCATCAGAAAACACACTAATTGCATAAATTTCAAAGTCTTTTCATAAAATCAGTTTCTAGTTAAGATGTATATAAGTAACAGATGTAAATATTGGATTTTGTAAAATCCAAATTTTAAACTTATTTGTGTAAACCACCTTCTTCAATGATTGTCCTTTCTTTCCTTCTCTTTTAAATCTTGCTATATCATAAAGCTTTGTGAAATCAATTTGAGTTTTTTAAATCAAATCGACTCATAATGAGACCGAGTCATTATTTAAATTCATAAATTCAATTGTGGATGTAAGAGTGTAATAAACCTAATTTATAACCATTTTTCTATATTATTTACTTAAGGTTATAAATTCATTTGATTTGTATGTATTTTACTAACTTATTTTGTAACCAGTTGTTAATTGAGTTGTATATAAATAGTAATTGTAACTATTGGATAGAATTTAGTCCACATTTCAAGGTTAAACTTGAATTAATCATTTTTACAATGCTGTATTTAAAATTTAATGAAGTCTTTTAGCAAAAAAATCTGTTAATTTCACCAATCTTGTAAATCAAACTAATATAGAAATTTTAGTCCTATAAAGCAGATGATTATTGTATGTATGCCACTCTTTTAAAAATCATTCCGTAAGTAATAAATTTTAATAATAAAAATTTGAAGGGACAAAAAAAGAATTGTGTTCATATAATAATCAAATTCATGACATTTTCATGATTATTTTTCATTCAAGTACAGTTTTCTAAAACTTTGTGAAATTTATTAGATTTGTAATCAGTTTTTTCTTATAAACGCATTGAGTTTTGAAATTCAGTATTTTTCCAAAGTTTTAATAAGTTTTTCAATGCAATAAATATTTTCTCCTAAAACATCTTCACAGCATCAATGTATTTCATTCACTCCAAGTTTTTAAATTTATCCCTTCACACATAAAAAGAAGAAAAATAAAGAATCTCTCTTTTTTTCATCAACTATTCTTAAAAGAGAATCATTTTCTCTTGCCCTTGATAATAGCAATTTTAAATATACTGTGAACAAGAGAACGAAATGGTTAAATTCTATAATTTGTAAAGATTATGACTGCAAGATATTTAAAAAAACACAGTTATTAAAAAGTCAGCATTCAACAATAATAAAAAAATGATGTTAATTATTTTCAATGCAATCATTATCTTTTTTTATTTTGCTTTATCAAAAATGTATAACACGAATATCATGCTTATAACACTTTCTCCATTAAAACTACTACACAATGACAAATCTATTCTTTAAAAGGTTTTGAAGTCATACATCCTTGAAATTACAAATATCTAAAAACAAATTAGAATGTGGAGGAGAAAGATAAACATCTTTGCTTCGGATAAAAAGCATTTTTGCTTCTTTGGTTTTAGTAAATCTTAATC
The DNA here is from genome assembly GCA_963931845.1 of Maratus michaelseni. NCBI lineage: Eukaryota > Metazoa > Arthropoda > Arachnida > Araneae > Salticidae > Maratus > Maratus michaelseni. Next base: position 386,358,969 of record OZ007587.1, on the reverse strand, counting down.
CCCCAACCACCACCATCCTTCAGTTTAATTTTGTTGAAATTGCAATTATTACAAATAAATAAAACAAATGCAAAGTGAATCATTCAAGAAACATTTATACAGAATGAAACATTTATTAAATGAAATCTTTTCACAATTGCAAATATAAAATCATCATTAAATTTTGTTGATGAATTACATGATATGAATAAATGGTAAGTTCTATGAATAGTATACAGTAAAACTTACGTTCACATAAATTTATAAAAAATAATTCATTGTTTTTGATTGCTGCTCAAATAATATGATCGAGAAATGACTTTCAGCTTATAATTATCAACCATAATTTTTAAAAAAAGTGTGTTTCTCATACTTAAACAAGACACAACGTAGAAAAATTGGAACTGCAATCATTGTTTAACATTAATATAATATCTACTTAAAATTGATATTATATGATCTAAATTTCTCACACTGTTGCTGTTAGCTTTACTAAAAAATGGAATAAAATTGAAATTTGTCATAAATAAATCACATCATACATTAAAATTATGATATGTGTCATAATTACAAAACACTAATAATAATTTTAAAAATGCAGCCAAAATTATCACACATGAAAAGTATAAAAAAAATGCACATTTTTTTTAAATTATGATGAAACACAGTCAATTTAAAAATAATAATAATAACAAAATGCATCTAAAATTATCACAGATTATCTATAATGTGTTTTCTTTCTGAGAATGTCTTTGTAAAGTTGTACTTTTCAGAATTTCTTTCTTTTTAATTATTGATTTATAAGTGATATAGTTTACAATCGTTATCGATATCACAGTCATTAAATATTGTAAACATTAAAAAATATATAAATAAAATTTAAAATAAAAAATAGAATTTTAGACTACATAAAGAAAAATAAAATAAAATGCATTTTCATCAACATTAAAAGCAGTTAAGATTGTGATATATAAATTTAGGCAACACCGGTTTTCATTACAGAATCAAAATAAATAAAATACAAAAAAAAAAAAAAAAGATGGGGGAAGATTTATCATGCAGTTAAATATATATATATTTAGTTAAAAAGCAAAACTGCATAAAAATAAGTATCACAGAATTTTCGTAAGATAAAATTATGAAAATCTAATATTAAGGTTTCATGTGAAATTTAAAAAAAAACAAAGAAGAAAGTTAACATCACACAAAGTACAATATAATAGAATTTACGATGACCTAATCAAAATTAGAGCTTGTCAAATAAATAGAGTTTTACCAAAATTCACAATTGTTTTATCACACACAAACATTATAAGATGAATGTCACATAGAGGAACGTCAGTCAACATTATTGTAGCTAATGAATTTCTTAATTGAATATATCAATTTATAGTCTTTATATTCAATAGCTAGAGCAAGAACGCGTTCAACATCTACTAATTCTAAATTTTCTTCTAATAGTCTACAGCACTCGTATTTTAAAGGCAACACGAAAAATTTAAATGCAGCAACTATATAAATGTCAATAAGATCGTTGATTTCGAAATATAAAAGTTTTCCACAGTACATATATAAAATTACAGATTTTAAAACATTGCTATTTATGTCATGAAATTCGACAGATTCACAACTTTCTATGTAATTATCTCGAAACAGATCTCTGAACACATGTGATCTGGCACATAGGATCAAACTGTTCACAGGAAATATTTGGCCATCACATTCCAATGAAAAATCACTGTCAATCCCATTTTCAAACATAAGCGCCATATGGAAGGCTAATGTTTTGTAGTGTTCCTCAGGGTCAATGTGTATATCATAATACACTACATCATTTGTGACTGTTGACAAAATTTCTAAAGGTGTATCAGATGAATACAAAGTACACACTATATGAAGAGATCCACTCCATGTCACAGTAGAATCATGTAAACTGTCCCTTGGTAAAAATTCTTCGAATGAGATTCCCTCGTAAAAATCACAGCAGTGTTTCCTTTGAAGATATCGGGTCTTTCTATCTGAGTCAATAACACCTATTTCTGCTTGATAAATATCAGAGTAATTTTCTGAAATATTTTTAATGCATACGGACATATAATCATTTTCATCAGTATCTCCATTAGGATACAAATTTAAAGTAAAAATCCTTGTCAATAAGTTGGAGATATGTTCGAAAATTGGTAACGACACAATTTCATTGGAATCTGCTATTTTTTCAAGAGGTATAACAAACTCCATTGAGCATTTCTCCCTCTGACACTCAGACAATATTTCAATGTAGTCTGGCTCATAGTATATTGCTAACTGTTTAAGATCCAAGAATTTAATCCATTTCAATATTTCAAAAGTCGGTTTACGTAATACATGATCCAAATTTCCTGTGTAGAGGTATCCGAATATGTGTGTTGCCGCAACAGCATCTAATTCAGGTAATTCGACCTCATCTTCTGCTCTTGCAATCAACTTTTTCAGTACATTACTTCGTGAATTCAAAATGAAACTGTGTGCCTCAACTGAGACTCCTCCGATTTTAAATTCCACATCATGATTCTTGTCAACTCTGTACAACGCTGTCAAATCCTGAGATAATGCTTTTAAACCCGGCACCTTGGATCTTTGATGTACTTGACTGTCTTTGATGCTCACAAAAATCTGACTTTTGAACTTCAATTTATCCATATCTTTTGATTGTGTAATAGTTTGAAATTCATCGACGTCACTTAGTTCAATTGCGATTGAATTATTGCGTATGAAATCGAATTTCACTACTTCAATCCTATCTTCACCTAAATCTTTCGGAAAAAATAACTTCCACGTCACCCATATGGGTTCACTTATCGAACTATTCATCTTCTCTAAATACACAGAGACAGTATGTTCTTCGTCTATATAGTTATCCTTTATGCAGAATCTCCACTGTGTACTGACTTTTCCATTAATAGTAAATGTTGGACTGGAAATAATCCACTTTTCCTTAGAGGTTACAGCAAGAAAGTTTTTAATGTTCCACTCAATCTCACTAAAACCAAAATTTCGAAGATTTTTCTCCATTTTCGTGGATTTAAATAGTTAAGTAAATTAACTATATTCAATTACGATAAATTCAATTTGAACGTATATAATACAGCACTTTAGCACTTGCTTGGACGCTATCAAACTCAGAACTGTAAAGAACCTACTAGTCTAGGACAATTAACTTGACTGCAGTTTACAACTCTTTGTCATTTTCTGCTGCAATACCTTAATCCCTCTGTAGTTGACAAGCGCACCTCAAGGGCGTGTTTGGAAAGGATTAAAATAATAACCCCTTTTTAAAACCAATTACAATAGGTGTGAAAAGCACGCCCCCCCGCCCCCCCATCCCCCTAGGGATTACTATTCATCTATATTCTTCTTATCTGAAAAGTCAACATTTTAAAACTAGGGACATTTTCAGGAAGAATTTCGGGCTTGTAATAGCTCGAAGTGGTGAATTTGACCATGATGCTTAAAGAGCTATTTGTTAAGTTATTAAAAAAAAAAAAAAAAAAAAGCACGGGTATTTCTGATTTTTTTTTTTTTTATAAATATATTGATTCATTAAACTTTTCTAATTCGGAATATTTTTACTAAGCAAATATTAATTTTATCTGTACATATAGTAAAGTTTTTTTTTCTTTTTTTTAATGTTACGTAAATGAAACAAATTAAGAATGCAGTACACTTTTTTAATTACGATAGCTAAATAGTCTTTTCAGTAATTTTAATCGTTTATTTTAAAATTTAAAGGTTATTAGTAATTATTTTTCTTTTTTTCTTTCTTTCTTTTTTTTTTCCTTTGTTGCATGAGTATGACATTGTTTTTTAGTAGCTGCTTTTATTATTATTTTCTGTCGAATTCAATGATAAATATATGAAATGCAGTCGCACCTCCTTACTCGATTTCTTTTCGAAAGAGTAAAAAAAAGAAAGAAAATTCAGAGTTGAATAAAATGAGTTTTACAACCAAAAACGCAGCATAGTGGTTTTTGTTTACCACTTTTTTCCCCCCTAATTATTAAAAAACATTTTGTCATATGTGATGATAAATTTCTGATTTTACGAAATGTAACTTTTTTCACAAAAAAAAAAAAAAAAAAAAAAAAAAATCCGCAAGCTTAAACAGAGTATTGAACGACTGAAATAATTCTTTTTCAAATCGTAACATTGTTATTAGCATATGAAAGCATTTATTGGATTCTCGCCATTGCTTGTAAAACCTCATGAATGTTTAAGGTTATTTCCCTATGAAAGTTTATTTAACCTTCATAGTGTTGTATAAATCTAAATTGTGCAAAAATTAAAAATTCGGATATATATTAAAATATATTTATAAAACTACCTGCTAACATTTAATAGCTACCTCATTATGCTACTGTTTATAATTATTTTTTTTTCCGTCATGCTTTTAATTTACGTAAAATTTGAAATTAATTATCGCCTAATTTTTAATATTTTATCGGCTGTTTTCAAATACAAACAGGCTACAATACAACAGGGGGGGGGGGGGGGTCTGACAGACGTGAATCTTTCAAAACGCAATATAAAATAAGTATCTCGGTCGCTTGACGATAAAACCTCGAAAGCTCCTATAACAAGAAAGCACCGATTTTTTTTTTTTTTTAATTCAAATTTCTTAATAAATATTTTTATTAATATCTCCTAAAGTTTTGATTCGATTTTTATAAAATTTGAAATGTCTCGACAAAATTCTGCAAAGATAATATATCTTAAATTTCGATCCATTCGGTTGGGAATTTTTTGCGTTGTTATATGCGGACGGACGGACAGACAGACGGACGGACGGACATACGGACGGACCAAGCGACGACAATAGGTGCTACGTATTTATATAATTACGAATGCACCTAAATACAGAGTTATTAAAAAAACAGTATTTAACAATAATAAAAAAATTATGTTAAGAGGCTACTTCACTCAGGCGAAAACACCCGCTCGCTAATGCCAATCCCATGAGGGAAATAATTTACGATATCTCGTTTGCATTTCAATATTTTTAATTTTTTTTTTTCATTGGATAACTGAGGTTAATCTCTATGCATGCTCCTTTGTGCTTTTTTGATTTTTGTAGCAGCTTTTTTTATTAAGTATACTTTCACTTTCGAAACCGATTCCGAAAATGAAAGTATCTTAATTAAAAAAAAAAAAAAAAACTTGATAATGAAATTAATTTATATCCTTTATTTTATTTTTTTTATCAATTATTTATTTTAAAAATCTTAAAAATTAAGTTGAATTTCATAAATACCACTTAATTCACTTCATAGTTAATTGCTAGTTGAAGGGTATGAAAATAATAAAAATAGTTTTAGCTATTTGGTTTTATTTAGTCTAAATTTTAAATTTAATCTTGAATTAATGGGACCTAAAAATAAACTAATACCTAATTAGTATAATACTAATAGATAATTAGTAACAAACCAATTAGTATAATACTAATAGCTAATTAGTAACAAACTAATTAGTATAATAATAATTGTCAAGAATTTATAAAATCAATTAGAAACTTTTAATCATTTTGTTATGTAATATAATTCTGTTGCTTTATTTAAGCCCGAAAATAAACTTACTTAACAAGTCATCAGAAAATACACTAATTGCATAAATTTCAGAGTCTTTTCATAAAATCAGTTTCTAGTTAAGATGTATATAAGTAATAGATATAAATATTGGATTTTGTAAAATCCAAATTTTAAACTTATTTGTGTAAACCACCTTCTTCAATGATTGTCCTTTCTTTCCCTTTTTAAATCTTGCTGTATCATAAAGCTTTGTGAAATCAATTTGAGTTTTTTAAATCAAATCTACTCATAATGAGACCGAGTCATTATTTAAATTCATAAATTCAATTGTGGATGTAAGAGTGTAATAAACCTAATTTATAACCCTTTTTCTATATTATTTACTTAAGGTTATAAATTCATTTGATTTGTATGTATTTTACTAACTTATTTTGTAACCAGTTGTTAATTGAGTTGTATATAAATAGTAATTGTAACTATTGGATAGAATTTTATCCACATTTCAAGGTTAAACTTGAATTAATCATTTTTACAGTGCTGTATTTAAAATTTAATGAAGTCTTTTAGCAAAAAAATCTGTTAATTTCACCAATCTTGTAAATCAAACTAATATAGAAATTTTACCCCTATAAAGCAGATGATTATTGTATGTATGCCACTCTTTTAAAAATCATTCTGTAAGTAATAAATTTTAATAATAAAAATTTGAAGGGGAAAAAAAATTGTGTTCATATAATAATCAAATTTATGACATTTTCATGATTATTTTTCATTCAAGTACAGTTTTCTAAAACTTTGTGAAATTTATTAGATTTGTAATCACTTTTTTCTTATAAACGCATTGAGTTTTGAAATTCAGTATTTTTCCAAAGTTTTAATAAGTTTTTCAATGCAATAAATATTTTCTCCTAAAACATCTTCACAGCATCAATGTATTTCATTCACTCCATGTTTTTAAATTTAACCCTTCACACATAAAAAGAAGAAAAATAAAGAATCTCTCTTTTTTTCATCAACTATTCTTAAAAGAGAATCATTTTCTCTTGCCCTTGATAATAGCAATTTTAAATATACTGTGAACAAGAGAACGAAATGGTTAAATTCTATAATTTGTAAAGATTATGACTGCAAGATATTTAAAAAAGCACAGTTATTAAAAAGTCAGCATTCAACAATAATAAAAAAATGATGTTAATTATTTTCAATGCAATCATTATCTTTTTTTATTTTGCTTTATCAAAAATGTATAACACGAATATCATGCTTATAACACTTTCTCCATTAAAACTACTACACAATGACAAATCTATTCTTTAAAAGGTTTTGAAGTCATACATCCTTGAAATTACAAATATCTAAAAACAAATTAGAATGTGGAGGAGAAAGACAAACATCTTTGCTTCGGATAAAAAGCATTTTTGCTTCTTTGGTTTTAGTAAATCTTAATCCCCCAACCACCACCATCCTTCAGTTTAATTTTGTTGAAATTGCAATTATTACAAATAAATAAAACAAATGCAAAGTGAATCATTCAAGAAACATTTATACAGAATGAAACATTTATTAAATGAAATCTTTTCACAATTGCAAATATAAAATCATCATTAAATTTTGTTGATGAATTACATGATATGAATAAATGGTAAGTTCTATGAATAGTATACAGTAAAACTTACGTTCACATAAATTTATAAAAAATAATTCATTGTTTTTGATTGCTGCTCAAATAATATGATCGAGAAATGACTTTCAGCTTATAATTATCAACCATAATTTTTAAAAAAAGTGTGTTTCTCATACTTAAACAAGACACAACGTAGAAAAATTGGAACTGCAATCATTGTTTAACATTAATATAATATCTACTTAAAATTGATATTATATGATCTAAATTTCTCACACTGTTGCTGTTAGCTTTACTAAAAAATGGAATAAAATTGAAATTTGTCATAAATAAATCACATCATACATTAAAATTATGATATGTGTCATAATTACAAAACACTAATAATAATTTTAAAAATGCAGCCAAAATTATCACACATGAAAAGTATAAAAAAAATGCACATTTTTTTTAAATTATGATGAAACACAGTCAATTTAAAAATAATAATAATAACAAAATGCATCTAAAATTATCACAGATTATCTATAATGTGTTTTCTTTCTGAGAATGTCTTTGTAAAGTTGTACTTTTCAGAATTTCTTTCTTTTTAATTATTGATTTATAAGTGATATAGTTTACAATCGTTATCGATATCACAGTCATTAAATATTGTAAACATTAAAAAATATATAAATAAAATTTAAAATAAAAAATAGAATTTTAGACTACATAAAGAAAAATAAAATAAAATGCATTTTCATCAACATTAAAAGCAGTTAAGATTGTGATATATAAATTTAGGCAACACCGGTTTTCATTACAGAATCAAAATAAATAAAATACAAAAAAAAAAAAAAAAAAAGATGGGGGAAGATTTATCATGCAGTTAAATATATATATATTTAGTTAAAAAGCAAAACTGCATAAAAATAAGTATCACAGAATTTTCGTAAGATAAAATTATGAAAATCTAATATTAAGGTTTCATGTGAAATTTAAAAAAAAACAAAGAAGAAAGTTAACATCACACAAAGTACAATATAATAGAATTTACGATGACCTAATCAAAATTAGAGCTTGTCAAATAAATAGAGTTTTACCAAAATTCACAATTGTTTTATCACACACAAACATTATAAGATGAATGTCACATAGAAGAACGTCAGTCAACATTATTGTAGCTAATGAATTTCTTAATTGAATATATCAATTTATAGTCTTTATATTCAATAGCTAGAGCAAGAACGCGTTCAACATCTACTAATTCTAAATTTTCTTCTAATAGTCTACAGCACTCGTATTTTAAAGGCAACACGAAAAATTTAAATGCAGCAACTATATAAATGTCAATAAGATCGTTGATTTCGAAATATAAAAGTTTTCCACAGTACATATATAAAATTACAGATTTTAAAACATTGCTATTTATGTCATGAAATTCGACAGATTCACAACTTTCTATGTAATTATCTCGAAACAGATCTCTGAACACATGTGATCTGGCACATAGGATCAAACTGTTCACAGGAAATATTTGGCCATCACATTCCAATGAAAAATCACTGTCAATCCCATTTTCAAACATAAGCGCCATATGGAAGGCTAATGTTTTGTAGTGTTCCTCAGGGTCAATGTGTATATCATAATACACTACATCATTTGTGACTGTTGACAAAATTTCTAAAGGTGTATCAGATGAATACAAAGTACACACTATATGAAGAGATCCACTCCATGTCACAGTAGAATCATGTAAACTGTCCCTTGGTAAAAATTCTTCGAATGAGATTCCCTCGTAAAAATCACAGCAGTGTTTCCTTTGAAGATATCGGGTCTTTCTATCTGAGTCAATAACACCTATTTCTGCTTGATAAATATCAGAGTAATTTTCTGAAATATTTTTAATGCATACGGACATATAATCATTTTCATCAGTATCTCCATTAGGATACAAATTTAAAGTAAAAATCCTTGTCAATAAGTTGGAGATATGTTCGAAAATTGGTAACGACACAATTTCATTGGAATCTGCTATTTTTTCAAGAGGTATAACAAACTCCATTGAGCATTTCTCCCTCTGACACTCAGACAATATTTCAATGTAGTCTGGCTCATAGTATATTGCTAACTGTTTAAGATCCAAGAATTTAATCCATTTCAATATTTCAAAAGTCGGTTTACGTAATACATGATCCAAATTTCCTGTGTAGAGGTATCCGAATATGTGTGTTGCCGCAACAGCATCTAATTCAGGTAATTCGACCTCATCTTCTGCTCTTGCAATCAACTTTTTCAGTACATTACTTCGTGAATTCAAAATGAAACTGTGTGCCTCAACTGAGACTCCTCCGATTTTAAATTCCACATCATGATTCTTGTCAACTCTGTACAACGCTGTCAAATCCTGAGATAATGCTTTTAAACCCGGCACCTTGGATCTTTGATGTACTTGACTGTCTTTGATGCTCACAAAAATCTGACTTTTGAACTTCAATTTATCCATATCTTTTGATTGTGTAATAGTTTGAAATTCATCGACGTCACTTAGTTCAATTGCGATTGAATTATTGCGTATGAAATCGAATTTCACTACTTCAATCCTATCTTCACCTAAATCTTTCGGAAAAAATAACTTCCACGTCACCCATATGGGTTCACTTATCGAACTATTCATCTTCTCTAAATACACAGAGACAGTATGTTCTTCGTCTATATAGTTATCCTTTATGCAGAATCTCCACTGTGTACTGACTTTTCCATTAATAGTAAATGTTGGACTGGAAATAATCCACTTTTCCTTAGAGGTTACAGCAAGAAAGTTTTTAATGTTCCACTCAATCTCACTAAAACCAAAATTTCGAAGATTTTTCTCCATTTTCGTGGATTTAAATAGTTAAGTAAATTAACTATATTCAATTACGATAAATTCAATTTGAACGTATATAATACAGCACTTTAGCACTTGCTTGGACGCTATCAAACTCAGAACTGTAAAGAACCTACTAGTCTAGGACAATTAACTTGACTGCAGTTTACAACTCTTTGTCATTTTCTGCTGCAATACCTTAATCCCTCTGTAGTTGACAAGCGCACCTCAAGGGCGTGTTTGGAAAGGATTAAAATAATAACCCCTTTTTAAAACCAATTACAATAGGTGTGAAAAGCACGCCCCCCCGCCCCCCCATCCCCCTAGGGATTACTATTCATCTATATTCTTCTTATCTGAAAAGTCAACATTTTAAAACTAGGGACATTTTCAGGAAGAATTTCGGGCTTGTAATAGCTCGAAGTGGTGAATTTGACCATGATGCTTAAAGAGCTATTTGTTAAGTTATTAAAAAAAAAAAAAAAAAAAAAGCACGGGTATTTCTGATTTTTTTTTTTTTTATAAATATATTGATTCATTAAACTTTTCTAATTCGGAATATTTTTACTAAGCAAATATTAATTTTATCTGTACATATAGTAAAGTTTTTTTTTCTTTTTTTTAATGTTACGTAAATGAAACAAATTAAGAATGCAGTACACTTTTTTAATTACGATAGCTAAATAGTCTTTTCAGTAATTTTAATCGTTTATTTTAAAATTTAAAGGTTATTAGTAATTATTTTTCTTTTTTTCTTTCTTTCTTTTTTTTTTCCTTTGTTGCATGAGTATGACATTGTTTTTTAGTAGCTGCTTTTATTATTATTTTCTGTCGAATTCAATGATAAATATATGAAATGCAGTCGCACCTCCTTACTCGATTTCTTTTCGAAAGAGTAAAAAAAAGAAAGAAAATTCAGAGTTGAATAAAATGAGTTTTACAACCAAAAACGCAGCATAGTGGTTTTTGTTTACCACTTTTTTCCCCCCTAATTATTAAAAAACATTTTGTCATATGTGATGATAAATTTCTGATTTTACGAAATGTAACTTTTTTCACAAAAAAAAAAAAAAAAAAAAAAAAAAAAAAAAAAACTGCAAGCTTAAACAGAGTATTGAACGACTGAAATAATTATTTTTCAAATCGTAACATTGTTATTAGCATATGAAAGCATTTATTGGATTCTCGCCATTGCTTGTAAAACCTCATGAATGTTTAAGGTTATTTCCCTATGAAAGTTTATTTAACCTTCATAGTGTTGTATAAATCTAAATTGTGCAAAAATTAAAAATTCGGATATATATTAAAATATATTTATAAAACTACCTGCTAACATTTAATAGCTACCTCATTATGCTACTGTTTATAATTATTTTTTTTTCCGTCATGCTTTTAATTTACGTAAAATTTGAAATTAATTATCGCCTAATTTTTAATATTTTATCGGCTGTTTTCAAATACAAACAGGCTACAATACAACAGGGGGGGGGGGGGGGGTCTGACAGACGTGAATCTTTCAAAACGCAATATAAAATAAGTATCTCGGTCGCTTGACGATAAAACCTCGAAAGCTCCTATAACAAGAAAGCACCGATTTTTTTTTTTTTTAAATTCAAATTTCTTAATAAATATTTTTATTAATATCTCCTAAAGTTTTGATTCGATTTTTATAAAATTTGAAATGTCTCGACAAAATTCTGCAAAGATAATATATCTTAAATTTCGATCCATTCGGTTGGGAATTTTTTGCGTTGTTATATGCGGACGGACGGACAGACAGACGGACGGACGGACATACGGACGGACCAAGCGACGACAATAGGTGCTACGTATTTATATAATTACGAATGCACCTAAATACAGAGTTATTAAAAAAACAGTATTTAACAATAATAAAAAAATTATGTTAAGAGGCTACTTCACTCAGGCGAAAACACCCGCTCGCTAATGCCAATCCCATGAGGGAAATAATTTACGATATCTCGTTTGCATTTCAATATTTTTAATTTTTTTTTTTCATTGGATAACTGAGGTTAATCTCTATGCATGCTCCTTTGTGCTTTTTTGATTTTTGTAGCAGCTTTTTTTATTAAGTATACTTTCACTTTCGAAACCGATTCCGAAAATGAAAGTATCTTAATTAAAAAAAAAAAAAAAAAAAACTTGATAATGAAATTAATTTATATCCTTTATTTTATTTTTTTTATCAATTATTTATTTTAAAAATCTTAAAAATTAAGTTGAATTTCATAAATACCACTTAATTCACTTCATAGTTAATTGCTAGTTGAAGGGTATGAAAATAATAAAAATAGTTTTAGCTATTTGGTTTTATTTAGTCTAAATTTTAAATTTAATCTTGAATTAATGGGACCTAAAAATAAACTAATACCTAATTAGTATAATACTAATAGATAATTAGTAACAAACCAATTAGTATAATACTAATAGCTAATTAGTAACAAACTAATTAGTATAATAATAATTGTCAAGAATTTATAAAATCAATTAGAAACTTTTAATCATTTTGTTATGTAATATAATTCTGTTGCTTTATTTAAGCCCGAAAATAAACTTACTTAACAAGTCATCAGAAAATACACTAACTGCATAAATTTCAGAGTCTTTTCATAAAATCAGTTTCTAGTTAAGATGTATATAAGTAATAGATATAAATATTGGATTTTGTAAAATCCAAATTTTAAACTTATTTGTGTAAACCACCTTCTTCAATGATTGTCCTTTCTTTCCCTTTTTAAATCTTGCTGTATCATAAAGCTTTGTGAAATCAATTTGAGTTTTTTAAATCAAATCTACTCATAATGAGACCGAGTCATTATTTAAATTCATAAATTCAATTGTGGATGTAAGAGTGTAATAAACCTAATTTATAACCCTTTTTCTATATTATTTACTTAAGGTTATAAATTCATTTGATTTGTATGTATTTTACTAACTTATTTTGTAACCAGTTGTTAATTGAGTTGTATATAAATAGTAATTGTAACTATTGGATAGAATTTTATCCACATTTCAAGGTTAAACTTGAATTAATCATTTTTACAGTGCTGTATTTAAAATTTAATGAAGTCTTTTAGCAAAAAAATCTGTTAATTTCACCAATCTTGTAAATCAAACTAATATAGAAATTTTACCCCTATAAAGCAGATGATTATTGTATGTATGCCACTCTTTTAAAAATCATTCTGTAAGTAATAAATTTTAATAATAAAAATTTGAAGGGGAAAAAAAATTGTGTTCATATAATAATCAAATTTATGACATTTTCATGATTATTTTTCATTCAAGTACAGTTTTCTAAAACTTTGTGAAATTTATTAGATTTGTAATCACTTTTTTCTTATAAACGCATTGAGTTTTGAAATTCAGTATTTTTCCAAAGTTTTAATAAGTTTTTCAATGCAATAAATATTTTCTCCTAAAACATCTTCACAGCATCAATGTATTTCATTCACTCCATGTTTTTAAATTTAACCCTTCACACATAAAAAGAAGAAAAATAAAGAATCTCTCTTTTTTTCATCAACTATTCTTAAAAGAGAATCATTTTCTCTTGCCCTTGATAATAGCAATTTTAAATATACTGTGAACAAGAGAACGAAATGGTTAAATTCTATAATTTGTAAAGATTATGACTGCAAGATATTTAAAAAAGCACAGTTATTAAAAAGTCAGCATTCAACAATAATAAAAAAATGATGTTAATTATTTTCAATGCAATCATTATCTTTTTTTATTTTGCTTTATCAAAAATGTATAACACGAATATCATGCTTATAACACTTTCTCCATTAAAACTACTACACAATGACAAATCTATTCTTTAAAAGGTTTTGAAGTCATACATCCTTGAAATTACAAATATCTAAAAACAAATTAGAATGTGGAGGAGAAAGACAAACATCTTTGCTTCGGATAAAAAGCATTTTTGCTTCTTTGGTTTTAGTAAATCTTAATCCCCCAACCACCACCATCCTTCAGTTTAATTTTGTTGAAATTGCAATTATTACAAATAAATAAAACAAATGCAAAGTGAATCATTCAAGAAACATTTATACAGAATGAAACATTTATTAAATGAAATCTTTTCACAATTGCAAATATAAAATCATCATTAAATTTTGTTGATGAATTACATGATATGAATAAATGGTAAGTTCTATGAATAGTATACAGTAAAACTTACGTTCACATAAATTTATAAAAAATAATTCATTGTTTTTGATTGCTGCTCAAATAATATGATCGAGAAATGACTTTCAGCTTATAATTATCAACCATAATTTTTAAAAAAAGTGTGTTTCTCATACTTAAACAAGACACAACGTAGAAAAATTGGAACTGCAATCATTGTTTAACATTAATATAATATCTACTTAAAATTGATATTATATGATCTAAATTTCTCACACTGTTGCTGTTAGCTTTACTAAAAAATGGAATAAAATTGAAATTTGTCATAAATAAATCACATCATACATTAAAATTATGATATGTGTCATAATTACAAAACACTAATAATAATTTTAAAAATGCAGCCAAAATTATCACACATGAAAAGTATAAAAAAAATGCACATTTTTTTTAAATTATGATGAAACACAGTCAATTTAAAAATAATAATAATAACAAAATGCATCTAAAATTATCACAGATTATCTATAATGTGTTTTCTTTCTGAGAATGTCTTTGTAAAGTTGTACTTTTCAGAATTTCTTTCTTTTTAATTATTGATTTATAAGTGATATAGTTTACAATCGTTATCGATATCACAGTCATTAAATATTGTAAACATTAAAAAATATATAAATAAAATTTAAAATAAAAAATAGAATTTTAGACTACATAAAGAAAAATAAAATAAAATGCATTTTCATCAACATTAAAAGCAGTTAAGATTGTGATATATAAATTTAGGCAACACCGGTTTTCATTACAGAATCAAAATAAATAAAATACAAAAAAAAAAAAAAAAAAGATGGGGGAAGATTTATCATGCAGTTAAATATATATATATTTAGTTAAAAAGCAAAACTGCATAAAAATAAGTATCACAGAATTTTCGTAAGATAAAATTATGAAAATCTAATATTAAGGTTTCATGTGAAATTTAAAAAAAAAACAAAGAAGAAAGTTAACATCACACAAAGTACAATATAATAGAATTTACGATGACCTAATCAAAATTAGAGCTTGTCAAATAAATAGAGTTTTACCAAAATTCACAATTGTTTTATCACACACAAACATTATAAGATGAATGTCACATAGAAGAACGTCAGTCAACATTATTGTAGCTAATGAATTTCTTAATTGAATATATCAATTTATAGTCTTTATATTCAATAGCTAGAGCAAGAACGCGTTCAACATCTACTAATTCTAAATTTTCTTCTAATAGTCTACAGCACTCGTATTTTAAAGGCAACACGAAAAATTTAAATGCAGCAACTATATAAATGTCAATAAGATCGTTGATTTCGAAATATAAAAGTTTTCCACAGTACATATATAAAATTACAGATTTTAAAACATTGCTATTTATGTCATGAAATTCGACAGATTCACAACTTTCTATGTAATTATCTCGAAACAGATCTCTGAACACATGTGATCTGGCACATAGGATCAAACTGTTCACAGGAAATATTTGGCCATCACATTCCAATGAAAAATCACTGTCAATCCCATTTTCAAACATAAGCGCCATATGGAAGGCTAATGTTTTGTAGTGTTCCTCAGGGTCAATGTGTATATCATAATACACTACATCATTTGTGACTGTTGACAAAATTTCTAAAGGTGTATCAGATGAATACAAAGTACACACTATATGAAGAGATCCACTCCATGTCACAGTAGAATCATGTAAACTGTCCCTTGGTAAAAATTCTTCGAATGAGATTCCCTCGTAAAAATCACAGCAGTGTTTCCTTTGAAGATATCGGGTCTTTCTATCTGAGTCAATAACACCTATTTCTGCTTGATAAATATCAGAGTAATTTTCTGAAATATTTTTAATGCATACGGACATATAATCATTTTCATCAGTATCTCCATTAGGATACAAATTTAAAGTAAAAATCCTTGTCAATAAGTTGGAGATATGTTCGAAAATTGGTAACGACACAATTTCATTGGAATCTGCTATTTTTTCAAGAGGTATAACAAACTCCATTGAGCATTTCTCCCTCTGACACTCAGACAATATTTCAATGTAGTCTGGCTCATAGTATATTGCTAACTGTTTAAGATCCAAGAATTTAATCCATTTCAATATTTCAAAAGTCGGTTTACGTAATACATGATCCAAATTTCCTGTGTAGAGGTATCCGAATATGTGTGTTGCCGCAACAGCATCTAATTCAGGTAATTCGACCTCATCTTCTGCTCTTGCAATCAACTTTTTCAGTACATTACTTCGTGAATTCAAAATGAAACTGTGTGCCTCAACTGAGACTCCTCCGATTTTAAATTCCACATCATGATTCTTGTCAACTCTGTACAACGCTGTCAAATCCTGAGATAATGCTTTTAAACCCGGCACCTTGGATCTTTGATGTACTTGACTGTCTTTGATGCTCACAAAAATCTGACTTTTGAACTTCAATTTATCCATATCTTTTGATTGTGTAATAGTTTGAAATTCATCGACGTCACTTAGTTCAATTGCGATTGAATTATTGCGTATGAAATCGAATTTCACTACTTCAATCCTATCTTCACCTAAATCTTTCGGAAAAAATAACTTCCACGTCACCCATATGGGTTCACTTATCGAACTATTCATCTTCTCTAAATACACAGAGACAGTATGTTCTTCGTCTATATAGTTATCCTTTATGCAGAATCTCCACTGTGTACTGACTTTTCCATTAATAGTAAATGTTGGACTGGAAATAATCCACTTTTCCTTAGAGGTTACAGCAAGAAAGTTTTTAATGTTCCACTCAATCTCACTAAAACCAAAATTTCGAAGATTTTTCTCCATTTTCGTGGATTTAAATAGTTAAGTAAATTAACTATATTCAATTACGATAAATTCAATTTGAACGTATATAATACAGCACTTTAGCACTTGCTTGGACGCTATCAAACTCAGAACTGTAAAGAACCTACTAGTCTAGGACAATTAACTTGACTGCAGTTTACAACTCTTTGTCATTTTCTGCTGCAATACCTTAATCCCTCTGTAGTTGACAAGCGCACCTCAAGGGCGTGTTTGGAAAGGATTAAAATAATAACCCCTTTTTAAAACCAATTACAATAGGTGTGAAAAGCACGCCCCCCCGCCCCCCCATCCCCCTAGGGATTACTATTCATCTATATTCTTCTTATCTGAAAAGTCAACATTTTAAAACTAGGGACATTTTCAGGAAGAATTTCGGGCTTGTAATAGCTCGAAGTGGTGAATTTGACCATGATGCTTAAAGAGCTATTTGTTAAGTTATTAAAAAAAAAAAAAAAAAAAAGCACGGGTATTTCTGATTTTTTTTTTTTTTTATAAATATATTGATTCATTAAACTTTTCTAATTCGGAATATTTTTACTAAGCAAATATTAATTTTATCTGTACATATAGTAAAGTTTTTTTTTCTTTTTTTTAATGTTACGTAAATGAAACAAATTAAGAATGCAGTACACTTTTTTAATTACGATAGCTAAATAGTCTTTTCAGTAATTTTAATCGTTTATTTTAAAATTTAAAGGTTATTAGTAATTATTTTTCTTTTTTTCTTTCTTTCTTTTTTTTTTCCTTTGTTGCATGAGTATGACATTGTTTTTTAGTAGCTGCTTTTATTATTATTTTCTGTCGAATTCAATGATAAATATATGAAATGCAGTCGCACCTCCTTACTCGATTTCTTTTCGAAAGAGTAAAAAAAAGAAAGAAAATTCAGAGTTGAATAAAATGAGTTTTACAACCAAAAACGCAGCATAGTGGTTTTTGTTTACCACTTTTTTCCCCCCTAATTATTAAAAAACATTTTGTCATATGTGATGATAAATTTCTGATTTTACGAAATGTAACTTTTTTCACAAAAAAAAAAAAAAAAAAAAAAAAAAAAAAAAAAAAAAAAACTGCAAGCTTAAACAGAGTATTGAACGACTGAAATAATTATTTTTCAAATCGTAACATTGTTATTAGCATATGAAAGCATTTATTGGATTCTCGCCATTGCTTGTAAAACCTCATGAATGTTTAAGGTTATTTCCCTATGAAAGTTTATTTAACCTTCATAGTGTTGTATAAATCTAAATTGTGCAAAAATTAAAAATTCGGATATATATTAAAATATATTTATAAAACTACCTGCTAACATTTAATAGCTACCTCATTATGCTACTGTTTATAATTATTTTTTTTTCCGTCATGCTTTTAATTTACGTAAAATTTGAAATTAATTATCGCCTAATTTTTAATATTTTATCGGCTGTTTTCAAATACAAACAGGCTACAATACAACAGGGGGGGGGGGGGTCTGACAGACGTGAATCTTTCAAAACGCAATATAAAATAAGTATCTCGGTCGCTTGACGATAAAACCTCGAAAGCTCCTATAACAAGAAAGCACCGATTTTTTTTTTTTTTTAATTCAAATTTCTTAATAAATATTTTTATTAATATCTCCTAAAGTTTTGATTCGATTTTTATAAAATTTGAAATGTCTCGACAAAATTCTGCAAAGATAATATATCTTAAATTTCGATCCATTCGGTTGGGAATTTTTTGCGTTGTTATATGCGGACGGACGGACAGACAGACGGACGGACGGACATACGGACGGACCAAGCGACGACAATAGGTGCTACGTATTTATATAATTACGAATGCACCTAAATACAGAGTTATTAAAAAAACAGTATTTAACAATAATAAAAAAATTATGTTAAGAGGCTACTTCACTCAGGCGAAAACACCCGCTCGCTAATGCCAATCCCATGAGGGAAATAATTTACGATATCTCGTTTGCATTTCAATATTTTTAATTTTTTTTTTTCATTGGATAACTGAGGTTAATCTCTATGCATGCTCCTTTGTGCTTTTTTGATTTTTGTAGCAGCTTTTTTTATTAAGTATACTTTCACTTTCGAAACCGATTCCGAAAATGAAAGTATCTTAATTAAAAAAAAAAAAAAAAAAAACTTGATAATGAAATTAATTTATATCCTTTATTTTATTTTTTTTATCAATTATTTATTTTAAAAATCTTAAAAATTAAGTTGAATTTCATAAATACCACTTAATTCACTTCATAGTTAATTGCTAGTTGAAGGGTATGAAAATAATAAAAATAGTTTTAGCTATTTGGTTTTATTTAGTCTAAATTTTAAATTTAATCTTGAATTAATGGGACCTAAAAATAAACTAATACCTAATTAGTATAATACTAATAGATAATTAGTAACAAACCAATTAGTATAATACTAATAGCTAATTAGTAACAAACTAATTAGTATAATAATAATTGTCAAGAATTTATAAAATCAATTAGAAACTTTTAATCATTTTGTTATGTAATATAATTCTGTTGCTTTATTTAAGCCCGAAAATAAACTTACTTAACAAGTCATCAGAAAATACACTAATTGCATAAATTTCAGAGTCTTTTCATAAAATCAGTTTCTAGTTAAGATGTATATAAGTAATAGATATAAATATTGGATTTTGTAAAATCCAAATTTTAAACTTATTTGTGTAAACCACCTTCTTCAATGATTGTCCTTTCTTTCCCTTTTTAAATCTTGCTGTATCATAAAGCTTTGTGAAATCAATTTGAGTTTTTTAAATCAAATCGACTCATAATGAGACCGAGTCATTATTTAAATTCATAAATTCAATTGTGGATGTAAGAGTGTAATAAACCTAATTTATAACCCTTTTTCTATATTATTTACTTAAGGTTATAAATTCATTTGATTTGTATGTATTTTACTAACTTATTTTGTAACCAGTTGTTAATTGAGTTGTATATAAATAGTAATTGTAACTATTGGATAGAATTTTATCCACATTTCAAGGTTAAACTTGAATTAATCATTTTTACAGTGCTGTATTTAAAATTTAATGAAGTCTTTTAGCAAAAAAATCTGTTAATTTCACCAATCTTGTAAATCAAACTAATATAGAAATTTTACCCCTATAAAGCAGATGATTATTGTATGTATGCCACTCTTTTAAAAATCATTCTGTAAGTAATAAATTTTAATAATAAAAATTTGAAGGGGAAAAAAAATTGTGTTCATATAATAATCAAATTTATGACATTTTCATGATTATTTTTCATTCAAGTACAGTTTTCTAAAACTTTGTGAAATTTATTAGATTTGTAATCACTTTTTTCTTATAAACGCATTGAGTTTTGAAATTCAGTATTTTTCCAAAGTTTTAATAAGTTTTTCAATGCAATAAATATTTTCTCCTAAAACATCTTCACAGCATCAATGTATTTCATTCACTCCATGTTTTTAAATTTAACCCTTCACACATAAAAAGAAGAAAAATAAAGAATCTCTCTTTTTTTCATCAACTATTCTTAAAAGAGAATCATTTTCTCTTGCCCTTGATAATAGCAATTTTAAATATACTGTGAACAAGAGAACGAAATGGTTAAATTCTATAATTTGTAAAGATTATGACTGCAAGATATTTAAAAAAGCACAGTTATTAAAAAGTCAGCATTCAACAATAATAAAAAAATGATGTTAATTATTTTCAATGCAATCATTATCTTTTTTTATTTTGCTTTATCAAAAATGTATAACACGAATATCATGCTTATAACACTTTCTCCATTAAAACTACTACACAATGACAAATCTATTCTTTAAAAGGTTTTGAAGTCATACATCCTTGAAATTACAAATATCTAAAAACAAATTAGAATGTGGAGGAGAAAGACAAACATCTTTGCTTCGGATAAAAAGCATTTTTGCTTCTTTGGTTTTAGTAAATCTTAATCCCCCAACCACCACCATCCTTCAGTTTAATTTTGTTGAAATTGCAATTATTACAAATAAATAAAACAAATGCAAAGTGAATCATTCAAGAAACATTTATACAGAATGAAACATTTATTAAATGAAATCTTTTCACAATTGCAAATATAAAATCATCATTAAATTTTGTTGATGAATTACATGATATGAATAAATGGTAAGTTCTATGAATAGTATAGAGTAAAACTTACGTTCACATAAATTTATAAAAAATAATTCATTGTTTTTGATTGCTGCTCAAATAATATGATCGAGAAATGACTTTCAGCTTATAATTATCAACCATAATTTTTAAAAAAAGTGTGTTTCTCATACTTAAACAAGACACAACGTAGAAAAATTGGAACTGCAATCATTGTTTAACATTAATATAATATCTACTTAAAATTGATATTATATGATCTAAATTTCTCACACTGTTGCTGTTAGCTTTACTAAAAAATGGAATAAAATTGAAATTTGTCATAAATAAATCACATCATACATTAAAATTATGATATGTGTCATAATTACAAAACACTAATAATAATTTTAAAAATGCAGCCAAAATTATCACACATGAAAAGTATAAAAAAAATGCACATTTTTTTTAAATTATGATGAAACACAGTCAATTTAAAAATAATAATAATAACAAAATGCATCTAAAATTATCACAGATTATCTATAATGTGTTTTCTTTCTGAGAATGTCTTTGTAAAGTTGTACTTTTCAGAATTTCTTTCTTTTTAATTATTGATTTATAAGTGATATAGTTTACAATCGTTATCGATATCACAGTCATTAAATATTGTAAACATTAAAAAATATATAAATAAAATTTAAAATAAAAAATAGAATTTTAGACTACATAAAGAAAAATAAAATAAAATGCATTTTCATCAACATTAAAAGCAGTTAAGATTGTGATATATAAATTTAGGCAACACCGGTTTTCATTACAGAATCAAAATAAATAAAATACAAAAAAAAAAAAAAAAAAAGATGGGGGAAGATTTATCATGCAGTTAAATATATATATATTTAGTTAAAAAGCAAAACTGCATAAAAATAAGTATCACAGAATTTTCGTAAGATAAAATTATGAAAATCTAATATTAAGGTTTCATGTGAAATTTAAAAAAAAACAAAGAAGAAAGTTAACATCACACAAAGTACAATATAATAGAATTTACGATGACCTAATCAAAATTAGAGCTTGTCAAATAAATAGAGTTTTACCAAAATTCACAATTGTTTTATCACACACAAACATTATAAGATGAATGTCACATAGAAGAACGTCAGTCAACATTATTGTAGCTAATGAATTTCTTAATTGAATATATCAATTTATAGTCTTTATATTCAATAGCTAGAGCAAGAACGCGTTCAACATCTACTAATTCTAAATTTTCTTCTAATAGTCTACAGCACTCGTATTTTAAAGGCAACACGAAAAATTTAAATGCAGCAACTATATAAATGTCAATAAGATCGTTGATTTCGAAATATAAAAGTTTTCCACAGTACATATATAAAATTACAGATTTTAAAACATTGCTATTTATGTCATGAAATTCGACAGATTCACAACTTTCTATGTAATTATCTCGAAACAGATCTCTGAACACATGTGATCTGGCACATAGGATCAAACTGTTCACAGGAAATATTTGGCCATCACATTCCAATGAAAAATCACTGTCAATCCCATTTTCAAACATAAGCGCCATATGGAAGGCTAATGTTTTGTAGTGTTCCTCAGGGTCAATGTGTATATCATAATACACTACATCATTTGTGACTGTTGACAAAATTTCTAAAGGTGTATCAGATGAATACAAAGTACACACTATATGAAGAGATCCACTCCATGTCACAGTAGAATCATGTAAACTGTCCCTTGGTAAAAATTCTTCGAATGAGATTCCCTCGTAAAAATCACAGCAGTGTTTCCTTTGAAGATATCGGGTCTTTCTATCTGAGTCAATAACACCTATTTCTGCTTGATAAATATCAGAGTAATTTTCTGAAATATTTTTAATGCATACGGACATATAATCATTTTCATCAGTATCTCCATTAGGATACAAATTTAAAGTAAAAATCCTTGTCAATAAGTTGGAGATATGTTCGAAAATTGGTAACGACACAATTTCATTGGAATCTGCTATTTTTTCAAGAGGTATAACAAACTCCATTGAGCATTTCTCCCTCTGACACTCAGACAATATTTCAATGTAGTCTGGCTCATAGTATATTGCTAACTGTTTAAGATCCAAGAATTTAATCCATTTCAATATTTCAAAAGTCGGTTTACGTAATACATGATCCAAATTTCCTGTGTAGAGGTATCCGAATATGTGTGTTGCCGCAACAGCATCTAATTCAGGTAATTCGACCTCATCTTCTGCTCTTGCAATCAACTTTTTCAGTACATTACTTCGTGAATTCAAAATGAAACTGTGTGCCTCAACTGAGACTCCTCCGATTTTAAATTCCACATCATGATTCTTGTCAACTCTGTACAACGCTGTCAAATCCTGAGATAATGCTTTTAAACCCGGCACCTTGGATCTTTGATGTACTTGACTGTCTTTGATGCTCACAAAAATCTGACTTTTGAACTTC
This sequence comes from Maratus michaelseni, assembly GCA_963931845.1. Classification (NCBI taxonomy): domain Eukaryota; kingdom Metazoa; phylum Arthropoda; class Arachnida; order Araneae; family Salticidae; genus Maratus; species Maratus michaelseni. The sequence continues at coordinate 386,335,322 of OZ007587.1, read as the reverse complement.
AATTTATCCATATCTTTTGATTGTGTAATAGTTTGAAATTCATCGACGTCACTTAGTTCAATTGCGATTGAATTATTGCGTATGAAATCGAATTTCACTACTTCAATCCTATCTTCACCTAAATCTTTCGGAAAAAATAACTTCCACGTCACCCATATGGGTTCACTTATCGAACTATTCATCTTCTCTAAATACACAGAGACAGTATGTTCTTCGTCTATATAGTTATCCTTTATGCAGAATCTCCACTGTGTACTGACTTTTCCATTAATAGTAAATGTTGGACTGGAAATAATCCACTTTTCCTTAGAGGTTACAGCAAGAAAGTTTTTAATGTTCCACTCAATCTCACTAAAACCAAAATTTCGAAGATTTTTCTCCATTTTCGTGGATTTAAATAGTTAAGTAAATTAACTATATTCAATTACGATAAATTCAATTTGAACGTATATAATACAGCACTTTAGCACTTGCTTGGACGCTATCAAACTCAGAACTGTAAAGAACCTACTAGTCTAGGACAATTAACTTGACTGCAGTTTACAACTCTTTGTCATTTTCTGCTGCAATACCTTAATCCCTCTGTAGTTGACAAGCGCACCTCAAGGGCGTGTTTGGAAAGGATTAAAATAATAACCCCTTTTTAAAACCAATTACAATAGGTGTGAAAAGCACGCCCCCCCGCCCCCCCATCCCCCTAGGGATTACTATTCATCTATATTCTTCTTATCTGAAAAGTCAACATTTTAAAACTAGGGACATTTTCAGGAAGAATTTCGGGCTTGTAATAGCTCGAAGTGGTGAATTTGACCATGATGCTTAAAGAGCTATTTGTTAAGTTATTAAAAAAAAAAAAAAAAAAAAGCACGGGTATTTCTGATTTTTTTTTTTTTTATAAATATATTGATTCATTAAACTTTTCTAATTCGGAATATTTTTACTAAGCAAATATTAATTTTATCTGTACATATAGTAAAGTTTTTTTTTCTTTTTTTTAATGTTACGTAAATGAAACAAATTAAGAATGCAGTACACTTTTTTAATTACGATAGCTAAATAGTCTTTTCAGTAATTTTAATCGTTTATTTTAAAATTTAAAGGTTATTAGTAATTATTTTTCTTTTTTTCTTTCTTTCTTTTTTTTTTCCTTTGTTGCATGAGTATGACATTGTTTTTTAGTAGCTGCTTTTATTATTATTTTCTGTCGAATTCAATGATAAATATATGAAATGCAGTCGCACCTCCTTACTCGATTTCTTTTCGAAAGAGTAAAAAAAAGAAAGAAAATTCAGAGTTGAATAAAATGAGTTTTACAACCAAAAACGCAGCATAGTGGTTTTTGTTTACCACTTTTTTCCCCCCTAATTATTAAAAAACATTTTGTCATATGTGATGATAAATTTCTGATTTTACGAAATGTAACTTTTTTCACAAAAAAAAAAAAAAAAAAAAAAAAAAAAAAAAAAACTGCAAGCTTAAACAGAGTATTGAACGACTGAAATAATTATTTTTCAAATCGTAACATTGTTATTAGCATATGAAAGCATTTATTGGATTCTCGCCATTGCTTGTAAAACCTCATGAATGTTTAAGGTTATTTCCCTATGAAAGTTTATTTAACCTTCATAGTGTTGTATAAATCTAAATTGTGCAAAAATTAAAAATTCGGATATATATTAAAATATATTTATAAAACTACCTGCTAACATTTAATAGCTACCTCATTATGCTACTGTTTATAATTATTTTTTTTTCCGTCATGCTTTTAATTTACGTAAAATTTGAAATTAATTATCGCCTAATTTTTAATATTTTATCGGCTGTTTTCAAATACAAACAGGCTACAATACAACAGGGGGGGGGGGGGTCTGACAGACGTGAATCTTTCAAAACGCAATATAAAATAAGTATCTCGGTCGCTTGACGATAAAACCTCGAAAGCTCCTATAACAAGAAAGCACCGATTTTTTTTTTTTTTTAATTCAAATTTCTTAATAAATATTTTTATTAATATCTCCTAAAGTTTTGATTCGATTTTTATAAAATTTGAAATGTCTCGACAAAATTCTGCAAAGATAATATATCTTAAATTTCGATCCATTCGGTTGGGAATTTTTTGCGTTGTTATATGCGGACGGACGGACAGACAGACGGACGGACGGACATACGGACGGACCAAGCGACGACAATAGGTGCTACGTATTTATATAATTACGAATGCACCTAAATACAGAGTTATTAAAAAAACAGTATTTAACAATAATAAAAAAATTATGTTAAGAGGCTACTTCACTCAGGCGAAAACACCCGCTCGCTAATGCCAATCCCATGAGGGAAATAATTTACGATATCTCGTTTGCATTTCAATATTTTTAATTTTTTTTTTTCATTGGATAACTGAGGTTAATCTCTATGCATGCTCCTTTGTGCTTTTTTGATTTTTGTAGCAGCTTTTTTTATTAAGTATACTTTCACTTTCGAAACCGATTCCGAAAATGAAAGTATCTTAATTAAAAAAAAAAAAAAAAACTTGATAATGAAATTAATTTATATCCTTTATTTTATTTTTTTTATCAATTATTTATTTTAAAAATCTTAAAAATTAAGTTGAATTTCATAAATACCACTTAATTCACTTCATAGTTAATTGCTAGTTGAAGGGTATGAAAATAATAAAAATAGTTTTAGCTATTTGGTTTTATTTAGTCTAAATTTTAAATTTAATCTTGAATTAATGGGACCTAAAAATAAACTAATACCTAATTAGTATAATACTAATAGATAATTAGTAACAAACCAATTAGTATAATACTAATAGCTAATTAGTAACAAACTAATTAGTATAATAATAATTGTCAAGAATTTATAAAATCAATTAGAAACTTTTAATCATTTTGTTATGTAATATAATTCTGTTGCTTTATTTAAGCCCGAAAATAAACTTACTTAACAAGTCATCAGAAAATACACTAATTGCATAAATTTCAGAGTCTTTTCATAAAATCAGTTTCTAGTTAAGATGTATATAAGTAATAGATATAAATATTGGATTTTGTAAAATCCAAATTTTAAACTTATTTGTGTAAACCACCTTCTTCAATGATTGTCCTTTCTTTCCCTTTTTAAATCTTGCTGTATCATAAAGCTTTGTGAAATCAATTTGAGTTTTTTAAATCAAATCTACTCATAATGAGACCGAGTCATTATTTAAATTCATAAATTCAATTGTGGATGTAAGAGTGTAATAAACCTAATTTATAACCCTTTTTCTATATTATTTACTTAAGGTTATAAATTCATTTGATTTGTATGTATTTTACTAACTTATTTTGTAACCAGTTGTTAATTGAGTTGTATATAAATAGTAATTGTAACTATTGGATAGAATTTTATCCACATTTCAAGGTTAAACTTGAATTAATCATTTTTACAGTGCTGTATTTAAAATTTAATGAAGTCTTTTAGCAAAAAAATCTGTTAATTTCACCAATCTTGTAAATCAAACTAATATAGAAATTTTACCCCTATAAAGCAGATGATTATTGTATGTATGCCACTCTTTTAAAAATCATTCTGTAAGTAATAAATTTTAATAATAAAAATTTGAAGGGGAAAAAAAATTGTGTTCATATAATAATCAAATTTATGACATTTTCATGATTATTTTTCATTCAAGTACAGTTTTCTAAAACTTTGTGAAATTTATTAGATTTGTAATCACTTTTTTCTTATAAACGCATTGAGTTTTGAAATTCAGTATTTTTCCAAAGTTTTAATAAGTTTTTCAATGCAATAAATATTTTCTCCTAAAACATCTTCACAGCATCAATGTATTTCATTCACTCCATGTTTTTAAATTTAACCCTTCACACATAAAAAGAAGAAAAATAAAGAATCTCTCTTTTTTTCATCAACTATTCTTAAAAGAGAATCATTTTCTCTTGCCCTTGATAATAGCAATTTTAAATATACTGTGAACAAGAGAACGAAATGGTTAAATTCTATAATTTGTAAAGATTATGACTGCAAGATATTTAAAAAAGCACAGTTATTAAAAAGTCAGCATTCAACAATAATAAAAAAATGATGTTAATTATTTTCAATGCAATCATTATCTTTTTTTATTTTGCTTTATCAAAAATGTATAACACGAATATCATGCTTATAACACTTTCTCCATTAAAACTACTACACAATGACAAATCTATTCTTTAAAAGGTTTTGAAGTCATACATCCTTGAAATTACAAATATCTAAAAACAAATTAGAATGTGGAGGAGAAAGACAAACATCTTTGCTTCGGATAAAAAGCATTTTTGCTTCTTTGGTTTTAGTAAATCTTAATCCCCCAACCACCACCATCCTTCAGTTTAATTTTGTTGAAATTGCAATTATTACAAATAAATAAAACAAATGCAAAGTGAATCATTCAAGAAACATTTATACAGAATGAAACATTTATTAAATGAAATCTTTTCACAATTGCAAATATAAAATCATCATTAAATTTTGTTGATGAATTACATGATATGAATAAATGGTAAGTTCTATGAATAGTATACAGTAAAACTTACGTTCACATAAATTTATAAAAAATAATTCATTGTTTTTGATTGCTGCTCAAATAATATGATCGAGAAATGACTTTCAGCTTATAATTATCAACCATAATTTTTAAAAAAAGTGTGTTTCTCATACTTAAACAAGACACAACGTAGAAAAATTGGAACTGCAATCATTGTTTAACATTAATATAATATCTACTTAAAATTGATATTATATGATCTAAATTTCTCACACTGTTGCTGTTAGCTTTACTAAAAAATGGAATAAAATTGAAATTTGTCATAAATAAATCACATCATACATTAAAATTATGATATGTGTCATAATTACAAAACACTAATAATAATTTTAAAAATGCAGCCAAAATTATCACACATGAAAAGTATAAAAAAAATGCACATTTTTTTTAAATTATGATGAAACACAGTCAATTTAAAAATAATAATAATAACAAAATGCATCTAAAATTATCACAGATTATCTATAATGTGTTTTCTTTCTGAGAATGTCTTTGTAAAGTTGTACTTTTCAGAATTTCTTTCTTTTTAATTATTGATTTATAAGTGATATAGTTTACAATCGTTATCGATATCACAGTCATTAAATATTGTAAACATTAAAAAATATATAAATAAAATTTAAAATAAAAAATAGAATTTTAGACTACATAAAGAAAAATAAAATAAAATGCATTTTCATCAACATTAAAAGCAGTTAAGATTGTGATATATAAATTTAGGCAACACCGGTTTTCATTACAGAATCAAAATAAATAAAATACAAAAAAAAAAAAAAAAAAAAAGATGGGGGAAGATTTATCATGCAGTTAAATATATATATATTTAGTTAAAAAGCAAAACTGCATAAAAATAAGTATCACAGAATTTTCGTAAGATAAAATTATGAAAATCTAATATTAAGGTTTCATGTGAAATTTAAAAAAAAACAAAGAAGAAAGTTAACATCACACAAAGTACAATATAATAGAATTTACGATGACCTAATCAAAATTAGAGCTTGTCAAATAAATAGAGTTTTACCAAAATTCACAATTGTTTTATCACACACAAACATTATAAGATGAATGTCACATAGAAGAACGTCAGTCAACATTATTGTAGCTAATGAATTTCTTAATTGAATATATCAATTTATAGTCTTTATATTCAATAGCTAGAGCAAGAACGCGTTCAACATCTACTAATTCTAAATTTTCTTCTAATAGTCTACAGCACTCGTATTTTAAAGGCAACACGAAAAATTTAAATGCAGCAACTATATAAATGTCAATAAGATCGTTGATTTCGAAATATAAAAGTTTTCCACAGTACATATATAAAATTACAGATTTTAAAACATTGCTATTTATGTCATTAAATTCGACAGATTCACAACTTTCTATGTAATTATCTCGAAACAGATCTCTGAACACATGTGATCTGGCACATAGGATCAAACTGTTCACAGGAAATATTTGGCCATCACATTCCAATGAAAAATCACTGTCAATCCCATTTTCAAACATAAGCGCCATATGGAAGGCTAATGTTTTGTAGTGTTCCTCAGGGTCAATGTGTATATCATAATACACTACATCATTTGTGACTGTTGACAAAATTTCTAAAGGTGTATCAGATGAATACAAAGTACACACTATATGAAGAGATCCACTCCATGTCACAGTAGAATCATGTAAACTGTCCCTTGGTAAAAATTCTTCGAATGAGATTCCCTCGTAAAAATCACAGCAGTGTTTCCTTTGAAGATATCGGGTCTTTCTATCTGAGTCAATAACACCTATTTCTGCTTGATAAATATCAGAGTAATTTTCTGAAATATTTTTAATGCATACGGACATATAATCATTTTCATCAGTATCTCCATTAGGATACAAATTTAAAGTAAAAATCCTTGTCAATAAGTTGGAGATATGTTCGAAAATTGGTAACGACACAATTTCATTGGAATCTGCTATTTTTTCAAGAGGTATAACAAACTCCATTGAGCATTTCTCCCTCTGACACTCAGACAATATTTCAATGTAGTCTGGCTCATAGTATATTGCTAACTGTTTAAGATCCAAGAATTTAATCCATTTCAATATTTCAAAAGTCGGTTTACGTAATACATGATCCAAATTTCCTGTGTAGAGGTATCCGAATATGTGTGTTGCCGCAACAGCATCTAATTCAGGTAATTCGACCTCATCTTCTGCTCTTGCAATCAACTTTTTCAGTACATTACTTCGTGAATTCAAAATGAAACTGTGTGCCTCAACTGAGACTCCTCCGATTTTAAATTCCACATCATGATTCTTGTCAACTCTGTACAACGCTGTCAAATCCTGAGATAATGCTTTTAAACCCGGCACCTTGGATCTTTGATGTACTTGACTGTCTTTGATGCTCACAAAAATCTGACTTTTGAACTTCAATTTATCCATATCTTTTGATTGTGTAATAGTTTGAAATTCATCGACGTCACTTAGTTCAATTGCGATTGAATTATTGCGTATGAAATCGAATTTCACTACTTCAATCCTATCTTCACCTAAATCTTTCGGAAAAAATAACTTCCACGTCACCCATATGGGTTCACTTATCGAACTATTCATCTTCTCTAAATACACAGAGACAGTATGTTCTTCGTCTATATAGTTATCCTTTATGCAGAATCTCCACTGTGTACTGACTTTTCCATTAATAGTAAATGTTGGACTGGAAATAATCCACTTTTCCTTAGAGGTTACAGCAAGAAAGTTTTTAATGTTCCACTCAATCTCACTAAAACCAAAATTTCGAAGATTTTTCTCCATTTTCGTGGATTTAAATAGTTAAGTAAATTAACTATATTCAATTACGATAAATTCAATTTGAACGTATATAATACAGCACTTTAGCACTTGCTTGGACGCTATCAAACTCAGAACTGTAAAGAACCTACTAGTCTAGGACAATTAACTTGACTGCAGTTTACAACTCTTTGTCATTTTCTGCTGCAATACCTTAATCCCTCTGTAGTTGACAAGCGCACCTCAAGGGCGTGTTTGGAAAGGATTAAAATAATAACCCCTTTTTAAAACCAATTACAATAGGTGTGAAAAGCACGCCCCCCCGCCCCCCCATCCCCCTAGGGATTACTATTCATCTATATTCTTCTTATCTGAAAAGTCAACATTTTAAAACTAGGGACATTTTCAGGAAGAATTTCGGGCTTGTAATAGCTCGAAGTGGTGAATTTGACCATGATGCTTAAAGAGCTATTTGTTAAGTTATTAAAAAAAAAAAAAAAAAAAAGCACGGGTATTTCTGATTTTTTTTTTTTTTTATAAATATATTGATTCATTAAACTTTTCTAATTCGGAATATTTTTACTAAGCAAATATTAATTTTATCTGTACATATAGTAAAGTTTTTTTTTCTTTTTTTTAATGTTACGTAAATGAAACAAATTAAGAATGCAGTACACTTTTTTAATTACGATAGCTAAATAGTCTTTTCAGTAATTTTAATCGTTTATTTTAAAATTTAAAGGTTATTAGTAATTATTTTTCTTTTTTTCTTTCTTTCTTTTTTTTTTCCTTTGTTGCATGAGTATGACATTGTTTTTTAGTAGCTGCTTTTATTATTATTTTCTGTCGAATTCAATGATAAATATATGAAATGCAGTCGCACCTCCTTACTCGATTTCTTTTCGAAAGAGTAAAAAAAAGAAAGAAAATTCAGAGTTGAATAAAATGAGTTTTACAACCAAAAACGCAGCATAGTGGTTTTTGTTTACCACTTTTTTCCCCCCTAATTATTAAAAAACATTTTGTCATATGTGATGATAAATTTCTGATTTTACGAAATGTAACTTTTTTCACAAAAAAAAAAAAAAAAAAAAAAAAAAAAAAAAAAAAACTGCAAGCTTAAACAGAGTATTGAACGACTGAAATAATTATTTTTCAAATCGTAACATTGTTATTAGCATATGAAAGCATTTATTGGATTCTCGCCATTGCTTGTAAAACCTCATGAATGTTTAAGGTTATTTCCCTATGAAAGTTTATTTAACCTTCATAGTGTTGTATAAATCTAAATTGTGCAAAAATTAAAAATTCGGATATATATTAAAATATATTTATAAAACTACCTGCTAACATTTAATAGCTACCTCATTATGCTACTGTTTATAATTATTTTTTTTTCCGTCATGCTTTTAATTTACGTAAAATTTGAAATTAATTATCGCCTAATTTTTAATATTTTATCGGCTGTTTTCAAATACAAACAGGCTACAATACAACAGGGGGGGGGGGGGTCTGACAGACGTGAATCTTTCAAAACGCAATATAAAATAAGTATCTCGGTCGCTTGACGATAAAACCTCGAAAGCTCCTATAACAAGAAAGCACCGATTTTTTTTTTTTTTTAATTCAAATTTCTTAATAAATATTTTTATTAATATCTCCTAAAGTTTTGATTCGATTTTTATAAAATTTGAAATGTCTCGACAAAATTCTGCAAAGATAATATATCTTAAATTTCGATCCATTCGGTTGGGAATTTTTTGCGTTGTTATATGCGGACGGACGGACAGACAGACGGACGGACGGACATACGGACGGACCAAGCGACGACAATAGGTGCTACGTATTTATATAATTACGAATGCACCTAAATACAGAGTTATTAAAAAAACAGTATTTAACAATAATAAAAAAATTATGTTAAGAGGCTACTTCACTCAGGCGAAAACACCCGCTCGCTAATGCCAATCCCATGAGGGAAATAATTTACGATATCTCGTTTGCATTTCAATATTTTTAATTTTTTTTTTTCATTGGATAACTGAGGTTAATCTCTATGCATGCTCCTTTGTGCTTTTTTGATTTTTGTAGCAGCTTTTTTTATTAAGTATACTTTCACTTTCGAAACCGATTCCGAAAATGAAAGTATCTTAATTAAAAAAAAAAAAAAAAAAAACTTGATAATGAAATTAATTTATATCCTTTATTTTATTTTTTTTATCAATTATTTATTTTAAAAATCTTAAAAATTAAGTTGAATTTCATAAATACCACTTAATTCACTTCATAGTTAATTGCTAGTTGAAGGGTATGAAAATAATAAAAATAGTTTTAGCTATTTGGTTTTATTTAGTCTAAATTTTAAATTTAATCTTGAATTAATGGGACCTAAAAATAAACTAATACCTAATTAGTATAATACTAATAGATAATTAGTAACAAACCAATTAGTATAATACTAATAGCTAATTAGTAACAAACTAATTAGTATAATAATAATTGTCAAGAATTTATAAAATCAATTAGAAACTTTTAATCATTTTGTTATGTAATATAATTCTGTTGCTTTATTTAAGCCCGAAAATAAACTTACTTAACAAGTCATCAGAAAATACACTAATTGCATAAATTTCAGAGTCTTTTCATAAAATCAGTTTCTAGTTAAGATGTATATAAGTAATAGATATAAATATTGGATTTTGTAAAATCCAAATTTTAAACTTATTTGTGTAAACCACCTTCTTCAATGATTGTCCTTTCTTTCCCTTTTTAAATCTTGCTGTATCATAAAGCTTTGTGAAATCAATTTGAGTTTTTTAAATCAAATCTACTCATAATGAGACCGAGTCATTATTTAAATTCATAAATTCAATTGTGGATGTAAGAGTGTAATAAACCTAATTTATAACCCTTTTTCTATATTATTTACTTAAGGTTATAAATTCATTTGATTTGTATGTATTTTACTAACTTATTTTGTAACCAGTTGTTAATTGAGTTGTATATAAATAGTAATTGTAACTATTGGATAGAATTTTATCCACATTTCAAGGTTAAACTTGAATTAATCATTTTTACAGTGCTGTATTTAAAATTTAATGAAGTCTTTTAGCAAAAAAATCTGTTAATTTCACCAATCTTGTAAATCAAACTAATATAGAAATTTTACCCCTATAAAGCAGATGATTATTGTATGTATGCCACTCTTTTAAAAATCATTCTGTAAGTAATAAATTTTAATAATAAAAATTTGAAGGGGAAAAAAAATTGTGTTCATATAATAATCAAATTTATGACATTTTCATGATTATTTTTCATTCAAGTACAGTTTTCTAAAACTTTGTGAAATTTATTAGATTTGTAATCACTTTTTTCTTATAAACGCATTGAGTTTTGAAATTCAGTATTTTTCCAAAGTTTTAATAAGTTTTTCAATGCAATAAATATTTTCTCCTAAAACATCTTCACAGCATCAATGTATTTCATTCACTCCATGTTTTTAAATTTAACCCTTCACACATAAAAAGAAGAAAAATAAAGAATCTCTCTTTTTTTCATCAACTATTCTTAAAAGAGAATCATTTTCTCTTGCCCTTGATAATAGCAATTTTAAATATACTGTGAACAAGAGAACGAAATGGTTAAATTCTATAATTTGTAAAGATTATGACTGCAAGATATTTAAAAAAGCACAGTTATTAAAAAGTCAGCATTCAACAATAATAAAAAAATGATGTTAATTATTTTCAATGCAATCATTATCTTTTTTTATTTTGCTTTATCAAAAATGTATAACACGAATATCATGCTTATAACACTTTCTCCATTAAAACTACTACACAATGACAAATCTATTCTTTAAAAGGTTTTGAAGTCATACATCCTTGAAATTACAAATATCTAAAAACAAATTAGAACGTGGAGGAGAAAGACAAACATCTTTACTTCGGATAAAAAGCATTTTTGCTTCTTTGGTTTTAGTAAAACTTAATCCCCCAACCACCACCATCCTTCAGTTTAATTTTGTTGAAATTGCAATTATTACAAATAAATAAAACAAATGCAAAGTGAATCATTAAAGAAACATTTATACAGAATGAAACATTTATTAAATGAAATCTTTTCACAATTGCAAATATAAAATCATCATTAAATTTTGTTGATGAATTACATGATATGAATAAATGGTAAGTTCTATGAATAGTATACAGTAAAACTTACGTTCACATAAATTTATAAAAAATAATTCATTGTTTTTGATTGCTGCTCAAATAATATGATCGAGAAATGACTTTCAGCTTATAATTATCAACCATAATTTTTAAAAAAGTGTGTTTCTCATACTTAAACAATACACAACGTAGAAAAATTGGAACTGCAATCATTGTTTAACATTAATATAATATCTACTTAAAATTGATATTATATGATCTAAATTTCTCACACTGTTGCCGTTAGCTTTACTAAAAAATGGAATAAAATTGAAATTTGTCATAAATAAATCACATCATACTTTAAAATTATGATATGTGTCATAATTACAAAACACTAATAATAATTTTAAAAATGCAGCCAAAATTATCACACATGAAAAGTACAAAAAAAATGCACATTTTTTTAAAATTATGATGAAACACAGTCAATTTAAAAATAATAATAATAACAAAATGCATCTAAAATTATCACAGGTTATCTGTAAAGTGTTTTCTTTCTGAGAATGTCTTTGTAAAGTTGTACTTTTCAGAATTTCTTTCTTTTTTAATTAGTGATTTATAAGTGATATAGTTTACAATCATTATCGATATCACAGTCATTAAATATTGTAAACATTAAAAAATATATAAATAAAATTTAAAATAAAAAATAGAATTTTAGACTACATAAAGAAAAATAAAATAAAATGCATTTTCATCAACATTAAAAGCAGTTAAGATTGTGATATATAAATATAGGCAACACCGGTTTTCATTACAGAATCAAAATAAATAAAATACAAAAAAAAAAAAAAAAAAAAAAAAAAAAAGGGGAAGATTTATCATGCAATTAAAAAAATATATATTTAGTTAAAAAGCAAAACTGCATAAAAATAAGTATCACAGAATTTTCGTAAGATAAAATTATGAAAATCTAATATTAAGGTTTCATGTGAAATTTAAAAAAAAACAAAGAAGAAAGTTAACATCACACAAAGTACAATATAATAGAATTTACGATGACCTAATCAAAATTAGAGCTTGTCAAATAAATAGAGTTTTACCAAAATTCACAATTGTTTTATCACACACAAACATTATAAGATGAATGTCACATAGAGGAACGTCAGTCAACATTATTGTAGCTAATGAATTTCTTAATTGAATATATCAATTTATAGTCTTTATATTCAATAGCTAGAGCAAGAACGCGTTCAACATCTACTAATTCTAAATTTTCTTCTAATAGTCTACAGCACTCGTATTTTAAAGGCAACACGAAAAATTTAAATGCAGCAACTATATAAATGTCAATAAGATCGTTGATTTCGAAATATAAAAGTTTTCCACAGTACATATATAAAATTACAGATTTTAAAACATTGCTATTTATGTCATGAAATTCGACAGATTCACAACTTTCTATGTAATTATCTCGAAACAGATCTCTGAACACATGTGATCTGGCACATAGGATCAAACTGTTCACAGGAAATATTTGGCCATCACATTCCAATGAAAAATCACTGTCAATCCCATTTTCAAACATAAGCGCCATATGGAAGGCTAATGTTTTGTAGTGTTCCTCAGGGTCAATGTGTATATCATAATACACTACATCATTTGTGACTGTTGACAAAATTTCTAAAGGTGTATCAGATGAATACAAAGTACACACTATATGAAGAGATCCACTCCATGTCACAGTAGAATCATGTAAACTGTCCCTTGGTAAAAATTCTTCGAATGAGATTCCCTCGTAAAAATCACAGCAGTGTTTCCTTTGAAGATATCGGGTCTTTCTATCTGAGTCAATAACACCTATTTCTGCTTGATAAATATCAGAGTAATTTTCTGAAATATTTTTAATGCATACGGACATATAATCATTTTCATCAGTATCTCCATTAGGATACAAATTTAAAGTAAAAATCCTTGTCAATAAGTTGGAGATATGTTCGAAAATTGGTAACGACACAATTTCATTGGAATCTGCTATTTTTTCAAGAGGTATAACAAACTCCATTGAGCATTTCTCCTTCTGACACTCAGACAATATTTCAATGTAGTCTGGCTCATAGTATATTGCTAACTGTTTAAGATCCAAGAATTTAATCCATTTCAATATTTCAAAAGTCGGTTTACGTAATACATGATCCAAATTTCCTGTGTAGAGGTATCCGAATATGTGTGTTGCCGCAACAGCATCTAATTCTGGTAATTCGACCTCATCTTCTGCTCTTGCAATCAACTTTTTCAGTACATTACTTCGTGAATTCAAAATGAAACTGTGTGCCTCAACTGAGACTCCTCCGATGTTAAATTCCACATCATGATTCTTGTCAACTCTGTACAACGCTGTCAAATCCTGAGATAATGCTTTTAAACCCGGCACCTTGGATCTTTGATGTACTTGACTGTCTTTGATGCTCACAAAAATCTGACTTTTGAACTTCAATTTATCCATATCTTTTGATTGTGTAATAGTTTGAAATTCATCGACGTCACTTAGTTCAATTGCGATTGAATTATTGCGTATGAAATCGAATTTCACTACTTCAATCCTATCTTCACCTAAATCTTTCGGAAAAAATAACTTCCACGTCACCCATATGGGTTCACTTATCGAACTATTCATCTTCTCTAAATACACAGAGACAGTATGTTCTTCGTCTATATAGTTATCCTTTATGCAGAATCTCCACTGTGTACTGACTTTTCCATTTATAGTAAATGTTGGACTGGAAATAACCCACTTTTCCTTAGAGGTTACAGCAAGAAAGTTTTTAACGTTCCACTCAATCTCACTAAAACCAAAATTTCGAAGATTTTTCTCCATTTTCGTGGATTTAAATAGTTAAGTAAATTAACTATATTCAATTACGATAAATTCAATTTGAACGTATATAATACAGCACTTTAGCACTGGCTTGGACGCTATCAAACTCAGAACTGTAAAGAACCTACTAGTCTAGGACAATTAACTTGACTGCAGTTTACAACTCTTTGTCATTTTCTGCTGCAATACCTTAATCCCTCTGTAGTTGACAAGCGCACCTCAAGGGCGTGTTTGGAAAGGATTAAAATAATAACCCCTTTTTAAAACCAATTACAATAGGTGTGAAAAGCACGCCCCCCCCCCCCCCCATCCCCCTAGGGATTACTATTCATCTATATTCTTCTTATCTGAAAAGTCAACATTTTAAAACTAGGGACATTTTCAGGAAGAATTTCGGGCTTGTAATAGCTCGAAGTGGTGAATTTGACCATGATGCTTAAAGAGCTATTTGTTAAGTTATTAAAAAAAAAAAAAAAAAAAAAAAAAGCACGGGTATTTCTGATTTTTTTTTTTAATAAATATATTGATTCATTAAACTTTTCCTCTTAGGAATATTTTTACTAAGCAAATATTAATTTTATCTGTACATATAGTAAAGTTTTTTTTTTCTTTTTTTTAATGTTACGTAAATGAAACAAATTAAGAATGCAGTACACTTTTTTAATTACGATAGCTAAATAGTCTTTTCAGTAATTTTAATCGTTTATTTTAAAATTTAAAGGTTATTAGTAATTATTGTTCTTTTTTTCTTTCTTTCTTTTTTTTTTCCTTTGTTGCATGAGTATGACATTGTTTTTTAGTAGCTGCTTTTATTATTATTTTCTGTCGAATTCAATGATAAATATATGAAATGCAGTCGCACCTCCTTACTCGATTTCTTTTCGAAAGAGTAAAAAAAAGAAAGAAAATTCAGAGTTGAATAAAATGAGTTTTACAACCAAAAACGCAGCATAGTGGTTTTTGTTTACCACTTTTTTCCCCCCTAATTATTAAAAAACATTTTGTCATATGTGATGATAAATTTCTGATTTTACAAAATGTAACTTTTTTCACAAAAAAAAAAAAAAAAAAAAAAAAAAATTCGCAAGCTTAAACAGAGTATTGAACGACTGAAATAATTCTTTTTCAAATCGTAACATTGTTATTAGCATATGAAAGCATTTATTGGATTCTCGCCATTGCTTGTAAAACCTCATGAATGTTTAAGGTTATTTCCCTATGAAAGTTTATTTAACCTTCATAGTGTTGTATAAATCTAAATTGTGCAAAAATTAAAAATTCGGATATATATTAAAATATATTTATAAAACTACCTGCTAACATTTAATAGCTACCTCATTATGCCACTGTTTCTAATTATTTTTTTTTCCGTCATGCTTTTAATTTACGTAAAATTTGAAATTAATTATCGCCTAATTTTTAATATTTTATCGGCTGTTTTCAAATACAAACAGGCTACAATACAACAGGGGGGGGGGGGGGGTCTGACAGACGTGAATCTTTCAAAACGCAATATAAAATAAGTATCTCGGTCGCTTAACGATAAAACCTCGAAAGCTCCTATAACAAGAAAGCACCGATTTTTTTTTTAAATTCAAATTTCTTAATAAATATTTTTATTAATATCTCCTAAAGTTTTGATTCGATTTTTATAAAATTTGAAATGTCTCGACAAAATTCTGCAAAGATAATATATCTTAAATTTCGATCCATTCGGTTGGGAATTTTTTGCGTTGTTATATGCGGACGGACGGACAGACAGACGAACGGACGGACATACGGACGGACCAAGCGACGACAATAGGTGCTACGTATTTATATAATTACGAACGCACCTAAAAAAAAGAGTTATTAAAAAAACAGTATTTAACAATAATAAAAAAATTATGTTAAGAGGCTACTTCACTCAGGCGAAAACACCCGCTCGCTAATGTCAATCCCATGAGGGAAATAATTTACGATATCTCGTTTGCAATTCAATATTTTTAATTTTTTTTTTCATTGGATAACTGAGGTTAATCTCTATGCATGCTCCTTTGTGCTTTTTTGATTTTTGTAGCAGCTTTTTTTTTTATTAAGTATACTTTCACTTTCGAAACCGATTCCGAAAATGAAAGTATCTTAATTAAAAAAAAAAAAAAAAAAAAAAAAAAACTTGATAATGAAATTAATTTATATCCTTTATTTTATTTTTTTTTATCAATTATTTATTCTAAAAATCTTAAAAATTAAGTTGAATTTCATAAATACCACTTAATTCACTTCATAGTTAATTGCTAGTTGAAGGGTATGAAAATAATAAAAATAGTTTTAGCTATTTGGTTTTATTTAGTCTAAATTTTAAATTTAATCTTGAATTAATGGGACCTAAAAATAAACTAATACCTAATTAGTATAATACTAATAGATAATTAGTAACAAACCAATTAGTATAATACTAATAGCTAATTAGTAACAAACTAATTAGTATAATAATAATTGTCAAGAATTTATAAAATCAATTAGAAACTTTTAATCATTTTGTTATGTAATATAATTCTGTTGCTTTATTTAAGCCCGAAAATAAACTTACTTAACAAGTCATCAGAAAATACACTAATTGCATAAATTTCAGAGTCTTTTCATAAAATCAGTTTCTAGTTAAGATGTATATAAGTAATAGATATAAATATTGGATTTTGTAAAATCCAAATTTTAAACTTATTTGTGTAAACCACCTTCTTCAATGATTGTCCTTTCTTTCCCTTTTTAAATCTTGCTGTATCATAAAGCTTTGTGAAATCAATTTGAGTTTTTTAAATCAAATCGACTCATAATGAGACCGAGTCATTATTTAAATTCATAAATTCAATTGTGGATGTAAGAGTGTAATAAACCTAATTTATAACCCTTTTTCTATATTATTTACTTAAGGTTATAAATTCATTTGATTTGTATGTATTTTACTAACTTATTTTGTAACCAGTTGTTAATTGAGTTGTATATAAATAGTAATTGTAACTATTGGATAGAATTTTATCCACATTTCAAGGTTAAACTTGAATTAATCATTTTTACAGTGCTGTATTTAAAATTTAATGAAGTCTTTTAGCAAAAAAATCTGTTAATTTCACCAATCTTGTAAATCAAACTAATATAGAAATTTTACCCCTATAAAGCAGATGATTATTGTATGTATGCCACTCTTTTAAAAATCATTCTGTAAGTAATAAATTTTAATAATAAAAATTTGAAGGGGAAAAAAAATTGTGTTCATATAATAATCAAATTCATGACATTTTCATGATTATTTTTCATTCAAGTACAGTTTTCTAAAACTTTGTGAAATTTATTAGATTTGTAATCACTTTTTTCTTATAAACGCATTGAGTTTTGAAATTCAGTATTTTTCCAAAGTTTTAATAAGTTTTTCAATGCAATAAATATTTTCTCCTAAAACATCTTCACAGCATCAATGTATTTCATTCACTCCATGTTTTTAAATTTAACCCTTCACACATAAAAAGAAGAAAAATAAAGAATCTCTCTTTTTTTCATCAACTATTCTTAAAAGAGAATCATTTTCTCTTGCCCTTGATAATAGCATTTTTAAATATACTGTGAACAAGAGAACGAAATGGTTAAATTCTATAATTTGTAAAGATTATGACTGCAAGATATTTAAAAAAGCACAGTTATTAAAAAGTCAGCATTCAACAATAATAAAAAAATGATGTTAATTATTTTCAATGCAATCATTATCTTTTTTTATTTTGCTTTATCAAAAATGTATAACACGAATATCATGCTTATAACACTTTCTCCATTAAAACTACTACACAATGACAAATCTATTCTTTAAAAGGTTTTGAAGTCATACATCCTTGAAATTACAAATATCTAAAAACAAATTAGAACGTGGAGGAGAAAGACAAACATCTTTACTTCGGATAAAAAGCATTTTTGCTTCTTTGGTTTTAGTAAAACTTAATCCCCCAACCACCACCATCCTTCAGTTTAATTTTGTTGAAATTGCAATTATTACAAATAAATAAAACAAATGCAAAGTGAATCATTAAAGAAACATTTATACAGAATGAAACATTTATTAAATGAAATCTTTTCACAATTGCAAATATAAAATCATCATTAAATTTTGTTGATGAATTACATGATATGAATAAATGGTAAGTTCTATGAATAGTATACAGTAAAACTTACGTTCACATAAATTTATAAAAAATAATTCATTGTTTTTGATTGCTGCTCAAATAATATGATCGAGAAATGACTTTCAGCTTATAATTATCAACCATAATTTTTAAAAAAGTGTGTTTCTCATACTTAAACAATACACAACGTAGAAAAATTGGAACTGCAATCATTGTTTAACATTAATATAATATCTACTTAAAATTGATATTATATGATCTAAATTTCTCACACTGTTGCCGTTAGCTTTACTAAAAAATGGAATAAAATTGAAATTTGTCATAAATAAATCACATCATACTTTAAAATTATGATATGTGTCATAATTACAAAACACTAATAATAATTTTAAAAATGCAGCCAAAATTATCACACATGAAAAGTACAAAAAAAATGCACATTTTTTTAAAATTATGATGAAACACAGTCAATTTAAAAATAATAATAATAACAAAATGCATCTAAAATTATCACAGGTTATCTGTAAAGTGTTTTCTTTCTGAGAATGTCTTTGTAAAGTTGTACTTTTCAGAATTTCTTTCTTTTTTAATTAGTGATTTATAAGTGATATAGTTTACAATCATTATCGATATCACAGTCATTAAATATTGTAAACATTAAAAAATATATAAATAAAATTTAAAATAAAAAATAGAATTTTAGACTACATAAAGAAAAATAAAATAAAATGCATTTTCATCAACATTAAAAGCAGTTAAGATTGTGATATATAAATTTAGGCAACACCGGTTTTCATTACAGAATCAAAATAAATAAAATACAAAAAAAAAAAAAAAGATGGGGGAAGATTTATCATGCAATTAAAAAAATATATATTCAGTTAAAAAGCAAAACTGCATAAAAATAAGTATCACAGAATTTTCGTAAGATAAAATTATGAAAATCTAATATTAAGGTTTCATGTGAAATTTAAAAAAAAACAAAGAAGAAAGTTAACATCACACAAAGTACAATATAATAGAATTTACGATGACCTAATCAAAATTAGAGCTTGTCAAATAAATAGAGTTTTACCAAAATTCACAATTGTTTTATCACACACAAACATTATAAGATGAATGTCACATAGAGGAACGTCAGTCAACATTATTGTAGCTAATGAATTTCTTAATTGAATATATCAATTTATAGTCTTTATATTCAATAGCTAGAGCAAGAACGCGTTCAACATCTACTAATTCTAAATTTTCTTCTAATAGTCTACAGCACTCGTATTTTAAAGGCAACACGAAAAATTTAAATGCAGCAACTATATAAATGTCAATAAGATCGTTGATTTCGAAATATAAAAGTTTTCCACAGTACATATATAAAATTACAGATTTTAAAACATTGCTATTTATGTCATGAAATTCGAGAGATTCACAACTTTCTATGTAATTATCTCGAAACAGATCTCTGAACACATGTGATCTGGCACATAGGATCAAACTGTTCACAGGAAATATTTGGCCATCACATTCCAATGAAAAATCACTGTCAATCCCATTTTCAAACATAAGCGCCATATGGAAGGCTAATGTTTTGTAGTGTTCCTCAGGGTCAATGTGTATATCATAATACACTACATCATTTGTGACTGTTGACAAAATTTCTAAAGGTGTATCAGATGAATACAAAGTACACACTATATGAAGAGATCCACTCCATGTCACAGTAGAATCATGTAAACTGTCCCTTGGTAAAAATTCTTCGAATGAGATTCCCTCGTAAAAATCACAGCAGTGTTTCCTTTGAAGATATCGGGTCTTTCTATCTGAGTCAATAACACCTATTTCTGCTTGATAAATATCAGAGTAATTTTCTGAAATATTTTTAATGCATACGGACATATAATCATTTTCATCAGTATCTCCATTAGGATACAAATTTAAAGTAAAAATCCTTGTCAATAAGTTGGAGATATGTTCGAAAATTGGTAACGACACAATTTCATTGGAATCTGCTATTTTTTCAAGAGGTATAACAAACTCCATTGAGCATTTCTCCTTCTGACACTCAGACAATATTTCAATGTAGTCTGGCTCATAGTATATTGCTAACTGTTTAAGATCCAAGAATTTAATCCATTTCAATATTTCAAAAGTCGGTTTACGTAATACATGATCCAAATTTCCTGTGTAGAGGTATCCGAATATGTGTGTTGCCGCAACAGCATCTAATTCTGGTAATTCGACCTCATCTTCTGCTCTTGCAATCAACTTTTTCAGTACATTACTTCGTGAATTCAAAATGAAACTGTGTGCCTCAACTGAGACTCCTCCGATGTTAAATTCCACATCATGATTCTTGTCAACTCTGTACAACGCTGTCAAATCCTGAGATAATGCTTTTAAACCCGGCACCTTGGATCTTTGATGTACTTGACTGTCTTTGATGCTCACAAAAATCTGACTTTTGAACTTCAATTTATCCATATCTTTTGATTGTGTAATAGTTTGAAATTCATCGACGTCACTTAGTTCAATTGCGATTGAATTATTGCGTATGAAATCGAATTTCACTACTTCAATCCTATCTTCACCTAAATCTTTCGGAAAAAATAACTTCCACGTCACCCATATGGGTTCACTTATCGAACTATTCATCTTCTCTAAATACACAGAGACAGTATGTTCTTCGTCTATATAGTTATCCTTTATGCAGAATCTCCACTGTGTACTGACTTTTCCATTTATAGTAAATGTTGGACTGGAAATAACCCACTTTTCCTTAGAGGTTACAGCAAGAAAGTTTTTAACGTTCCACTCAATCTCACTAAAACCAAAATTTCGAAGATTTTTCTCCATTTTCGTGGATTTAAATAGTTAAGTAAATTAACTATATTCAATTACGATAAATTCAATTTGAACGTATATAATACAGCACTTTAGCACTTGCTTGGACGCTATCAAACTCAGAACTGTAAAGAACCCCTACTAGTCTAGGACAATTAACTTGACTGCAGTTTACAACTCTTTGTCATTTTCTGCTGCAATACCTTAATCCCTCTGTAGTTGACAAGCGCACCTCAAGGGCGTGTTTGGAAAGGATTAAAATAATAACCCCTTTTTAAAACCAATTACAATAGGTGTGAAAAGCACGCCCCCCCCCCCATCCCCCTAGGGATTACTATTCATCTATATTCTTCTTATCTGAAAAGTCAACATTTTAAAACTAGGGACATTTTCAGGAAGAATTTCGGGCTTGTAATAGCTCGAAGTGGTGAATTTGACCATGATGCTTAAAGAGCTATTTGTTAAGTTATTAAAAAAAAAAAAAAAAAAAAAAAAGCACGGGTATTTCTGATTTTTTTTTTAAATAAATATATTGATTCATTAAACTTTTCCTCTTCGGAATATTTTTACTAAGCAAATACAGTAAAACCTCCATAACGGACACTCCCGAATAGCGGACACCCCTATTTAGCGGACACTTTTTCAATCCCCAACATAAATATTGTTTGCATCGTTTTACCTCTGAATAGCGGACACCTCCAAATAACGGACAAATTTAACGTTCCCGCAGTGTCCGTTATTCGGAGGTTTTACTGTATTAATTTTATCTGTACATATAGTAAAGTTTTTTTTTTTTCTTTTTTTTAATGTTACGTAAATGAAACAAATTAAGAATGCAGTACACTTTTTTAATTACGATAGCTAAATAGTCTTTTCAGTAATTTTAATCGTTTATTTTAAAATTTAAAGGTTATTAGTAATTATTGTTCTTTTTTTCTTTCTTTCTTTTTTTTTTTCCTTTGTTGCATGAGTATGACATTGTTTTTTAGTAGCTGCTTTTATTATTATTTTCTGTCGAATTCAATGATAAATATATGAAATGCAGTCGCACCTCCTTACTCGATTTCTTTTCGAAAGAGTAAAAAAAAGAAAGAAAATTCAGAGTTGAATAAAATGAGTTTTACAACCAAAAACGCAGCATAGTGGTTTTTGTTAACCACTTTTTTCCCCCCTAATTATTAAAAAACATTTTGTCATATGTGATGATAAATTTCTGATTTTACAAAATGTAACTTTTTTCACAAAAAAAAAAAAAAAAAAAAAAAAAAAATATCCGCAAGCTTAAACAGAGTATTGAACGACTGAAATAATTCTTTTTCAAATCGTAACATTGTTATTAGCATATGAAAGCATTTATTGGATTCTCGCCATTGCTTGTAAAACCTCATGAATGTTTAAGGTTATTTCCCTATGAAAGTTTATTTAACCTTCATAGTGTTGTATAAATCTAAATTGTGCAAAAATTAAAAATTCGGATATATATTAAAATATATTTATAAAACTACCTGCTAACATTTAATAGCTACCTCATTATGCCACTGTTTCTAATTATTTTTTTTTCCGTCATGCTTTTAATTTACGTAAAATTTGAAATTAATTATCGCCTAATATTTAATATTTTATCGGCTGTTTTCAAATACAAACAGGCTACAATACAACAGGGGGGGGGGGGGGGGTCTGACAGACGTGAATCTTTCAAAACGCAATATAAAATAAGTATCTCGGTCGCTTAACGATAAAACCTCGAAAGCTCCTATAACAAGAAAGCACCGATTTTTTTTTTTTTTTTAATTCAAATTTCTTAATAAATATTTTTATTAATATCTCCTAAAGTTTTGATTCGATTTTTATAAAATTTGAAATGTCTCGACAAAATTCTGCAAAGATAATATATCTTAAATTTCGATCCATTCGGTTGGGAATTTTTTGCGTTGTTATATGCGGACGGACGGACAGACAGACGGACGGACGGACATACGGACGGACCAAGCGACGACAATAGGTGCTACGTATTTATATAATTACGAACGCACCTAAAAACAGAGTTATTAAAAAAACAGTATTTAACAATAATAAAAAAATTATGTTAAGAGGCTACTTCACTCAGGCGAAAACACCCGCTCGCTAATGTCAATCCCATGAGGGAAATAATTTACGATATCTCGTTTGCAATTCAATATTTTTAATTTTTTTTTTTCATTGGATAACTGAGGTTAATCTCTATGCATGCTCCTTTGTGCTTTTTTGATTTTTGTAGCAGCTTTTTTTTTATTAAGTATACTTTCACTTTCGAAACCGATTCCGAAAATGAAAGTATCTTAATTAAAAAAAAAAAAAAAAAAAAAAAAAAAACTTGATAATGAAATTAATTTATATCCTTTATTTTATTTTTTTTTATCAATTATTTATTTTAAAAATCTTAAAAATTAAGTTGAATTTCATAAATACCACTTAATTCACTTCATAGTTAATTGCTAGTTGAAGGGTATGAAAATAATAAAAATAGTTTTAGCTATTTGGTTTTATTTAGTCTAAATTTTAAATTTAATCTTGAATTAATGGGACCTAAAAATAAACTAATACCTAATTAGTATAATACTAATAGATAATTAGTAACAAACCAATTAGTATAATACTAATAGCTAATTAGTAACAAACTAATTAGTATAATAATAATTGTCAAGAATTTATAAAATCAATTAGAAACTTTTAATCATTTTGTTATGTAATATAATTCTGTTGCTTTATTTAAGCCCGAAAATAAACTTACTTAACAAGTCATCAGAAAATGCACTAATTGCATAAATTTCAGAGTCTTTTCATAAAATCAGTTTCTAGTTAAGATGTATATAAGTAATAGATATAAATATTGGATTTTGTAAAATCCAAATTTTAAACTTATTTGTGTAAACCACCTTCTTCAATGATTGTCCTTTCTTTCCCTTTTTAAATCTTGCTGTATCATAAAGCTTTGTGAAATCAATTTGAGTTTTTTAAATCAAATCGACTCATAATGAGACCGAGTCATTATTTAAATTCATAAATTCAATTGTGGATGTAAGAGTGTAATAAACCTAATTTATAACCCTTTTTCTATATTATTTACTTAAGGTTATAAATTCATTTGATTTGTATGTATTTTACTAACTTATTTTGTAACCAGTTGTTAATTGAGTTGTATATAAATAGTAATTGTAACTATTGGATAGAATTTTATCCACATTTCAAGGTTAAACTTGAATTAATCATTTTTACAGTGCTGTATTTAAAATTTAATAAAGTCTTTTAGCAAAAAAATCTGTTAATTTCACCAATCTTGTAAATCAAACTAATATAGAAATTTTACCCCTATAAAGCAGATGATTATTGTATGTATGCCACTCTTTTAAAAATCATTCTGTAAGTAATAAATTTTAATAATAAAAATTTGAAGGGGAAAAAAATTGTGTTCATATAATAATCAAATTCATGACATTTTCATGATTATTTTTCATTCAAGTACAGTTTTTCTAAAACTTTGTGAAATTTATTAGATTTGTAATCACTTTTTTCTTATAAACGCATTGAGTTTTGAAATTCAGTATTTTTCCAAAGTTTTAATAAGTTTTTCAATGCAATAAATATTTTCTCCTAAAACATCTTCACAGCATCAATGTATTTCATTCACTCCAAGTTTTTAAATTTATCCCTTCGCACATAAAAAGAAGAAAAATAAAGAATCTCTCTTTTTTTCATCAACTATTCTTAAAAGAGAATCATTTTCTCTTGCCCTTGATAATAGCAATTTTAAATATACTGTGAACAAGAGAACGAAATGGTTAAATTCTGTAATTTGTAAAGATTATGACTGCAAGATATTTAAAAAAAACACAGTTATTAAAAAGTCAACATTCAACAATAATAAAAAAATGATGTTAATTATTTTCAATGCAATCATTATCTTTTTTTATTTTGCTTTATCAAAAATGTATAACACGAATATCATGCTTATAACACTTTCTCCATTAAAACTACTACACAATGACAAATCTATTCTTTAAAAGGTTTTGAAGTCATACATCCTTGAAATTACAAATATCTAAAAACAAATTAGAACGTGGAGGAGAAAGACAAACATCTTTACTTCGGATAAAAAGCATTTTTGCTTCTTTGGTTTTAGTAAAACTTAATCCCCCAACCACCACCATCCATCAGTTTAATTTTGTTGAAATTGCAATTATTACAAATAAATAAAACAAATGCAAAGTGAATCATTAAAGAAACATTTATACAGAATGAAACATTTATTAAATGAAATCTTTTCACAATTGCAAATATAAAATCATCATTAAATTTTGTTGATGAATTACATGATATGAATAAATGGTAAGTTCTATGAATAGTATACAGTAAAACTTACGTTCACATAAATTTATAAAAAATAATTCATTGTTTTTGATTGCTGCTCAAATAATATGATCGAGAAATGACTTTCAGCTTATAATTATCAACCATAATTTTTAAAAAAGTGTGTTTCTCATACTTAAACAATACACAACGTAGAAAAATTGGAACTGCAATCATTGTTTAACATTAATATAATATCTACTTAAAATTGATATTATATGATCTAAATTTCTCACACTGTTGCCGTTAGCTTTACTAAAAAATGGAATAAAATTGAAATTTGTCATAAATAAATCACATCATACTTTAAAATTATGATATGTGTCATAATTACAAAACACTAATAATAATTTTAAAAATGCAGCCAAAATTATCACACATGAAAAGTATAAAAAAAATGCACATTTTTTTAAAATTATGATGAAACACAGTCAATTTAAAAATAATAATAATAACAAAATGCATCTAAAATTATCACAGTTTATCTGTAAAGTGTTTTCTTTCTGAGAATGTCTTTGTAAAGTTGTACTTTTCAGAATTTCTTTCTTTTTTAATTAGTGATTTATAAGTGATATAGTTTACAATCATTATCGATATCACAGTCATTAAATATTGTAAACATTAAAAAATATATAAATAAAATTTAAAATAAAAAATAGAATTTTAGACTACATAAAGAAAAATAAAATAAAATGCATTTTCATCAACATTAAAAGCAGTTAGGATTGTGATATATAAATTTAGGCAACACCAGTTTTCATTACAGAATCAAAAAAAAAAAAAAAAAAAAAAAAAAAAAAAAAAAAAAGATGGGGGAAGATTTATCATGCAATTAAAAATATATATATTTAGTTAAAAAGCAAAACTGCATAAAAATAAGTATCACAGAATTTTCGTAAGATAAAATTATGAAAATCTAAAATTAAGGTTTCATGTGAAATTTAAAAAAAAAACAAAGAAGAAAGTTAACATCACACAAAGTACAATATAATAGAATTTACGATGACCTAATCAGAATTAGAGCTTGTCAAATAAATAGAGTTTTACCAAAATTCACAATTGTTTTATCACACACAAACATTATAAGATGAATGTCACATAGAGGAACGTCAGTCAACATTATTGTAGCTAATGAATTTCTTAATTGAATATATCAATTTATAGTCTTTATATTCAATAGCTAGAGCAAGAACGCGTTCAACATCTACTAATTCTAAATTTTCTTCTAATAGTCTACAGCACTCGTATTTTAAAGGCAACACGAAAAATTTAAATGCAGCAACTATATAAATGTCAATAAGATCGTTGATTTCGAAATATAAAAGTTTTCCACAGCACATATATAAAATTACAGATTTTAAAACATTGCTATTTATGTCATGAAATTCGAGAGATTCACAACTTTCT
The DNA here is from genome assembly GCA_963931845.1 of Maratus michaelseni. NCBI lineage: Eukaryota > Metazoa > Arthropoda > Arachnida > Araneae > Salticidae > Maratus > Maratus michaelseni. Next base: position 386,308,151 of record OZ007587.1, on the reverse strand, counting down.
ATGTAATTATCTCGAAACAGATCTCTGAACACATGTGATCTGGCACATAGGATCAAACTGTTCACAGGAAATATTTGGCCATCACATTCCAATGAAAAATCACTGTCAATCCCATTTTCAAACATAAGCGCCATATGGAAGGCTAATGTTTTGTAGTGTTCCTCAGGGTCAATGTGTATATCATAATACACTACATCATTTGTGACTGTTGACAAAATTTCTAAAGGTGTATCAGATGAATACAAAGTACACACTATATGAAGAGATCCACTCCATGTCACAGTAGAATCATGTAAACTGTCCCTTGGTAAAAATTCTTCGAATGAGATTCCCTCGTAAAAATCACAGCAGTGTTTCCTTTGAAGATATCGGGTCTTTCTATCTGAGTCAATAACACCTATTTCTGCTTGATAAATATCAGAGTAATTTTCTGAAATATTTTTAATGCATACGGACATATAATCATTTTCATCAGTATCTCCATTAGGATACAAATTTAAAGTAAAAATCCTTGTCAATAAGTTGGAGATATGTTCGAAAATTGGTAACGACACAATTTCATTGGAATCTGCTATTTTTTCAAGAGGTATAACAAACTCCATTGAGCATTTCTCCCTCTGACACTCAGTCAATATTTCAATGTAGTCTGGCTCATAGTATATTGCTAACTGTTTAAGATCCAAGAATTTAATCCATTTCAATATTTCAAAAGTCGGTTTACGTAATACATGATCCAAATTTCCTGTGTAGAGGTATCCGAATATGTGTGTTGCCGAACAGCATCTAATTCAGGTAATTCGACCTCATCTTTTGCTCTTGCAATCAACTTTTTCAGTACATTACTTCGTGAATTCAAAATGAAACTGTGTGCCTCAACTGAGACTCCTCCGATGTTAAATTCCACATCATGATTCTTGTCAACTCTGTACAACGCTGTCAAATCCTGAGATAATGCTTTTAAACCCGGCACCTTGGATCTTTGATGTACTTGACTGTCTTTGATGCTCACAAAAATCTGACTTTTGAAATTCAATTTATCCATATCTTTTGATTGTGTAATAGTTTGAAATTCATCGACGTCACTTAGTTCAATTGCGATTGAATTATTGCGTATGAAATCGAATTTCACTACTTCAATCCTATCTTCACCTAAATCTTTCGGAAAAAATAACTTCCACGTCACCCATATGGGTTCACTTATCGAACTATTCATCTTCTCTAAATACACAGAGACAGTATGTTCTTCGTCTATATAGTTATCCTTTATGCAGAATCTCCACTGTGTACTGACTTTTCCATTTATAGTAAATGTTGGACTGGAAATAACCCACTTTTCCTTAGAGGTTACAGCAAGAAAGTTTTTAATGTTCCACTCAATCTCACTAAAACCAAAATTTCGAAGATTTTTCTCCATTTTCGTGGATTTAAATAGTTAAGTAAATTAACTATATTCAATTACGATAAATTCAATTTGAACGTATATAATACAGCACTTTAGCACTTGCTTGGACGCTATCAAACTCAGAACTGTAAAGAACCTACTAGTCTTAGGACAATTAACTTGACTGCAGTTTACAACTCTTTGTCATTTTCTGCTGCAATACCTTAATCCCTCTGTAGTTGACAAGCGCACCTCAAGGGCGTGTTTGGAAAGGATTAAAATAATAACCCCTTTTTAAAACCAATTACAATAGGTGTGAAAAGCACGCCCCCCCCCCCCCCCCATCCCCCTAGGGATTACTATTCATCTATATTCTTCTTATCTGAAAAGTCAACATTTTAAAACTAGGGACATTTTCAGGAAGAATTTCGGGCTTGTAATAGCTCGAAGTGGTGAATTTGACCATGATGCTTAAAGAGCTATTTGTTAAGTTATTAAAAAAAAAAAAAAAAAGCACGGGTATTTCTGATTTTTTTTTTTAATAAATATATTGATTCATTAAACTTTTCCTCTTCGGAATATTCTTACTAAGCAAATATTAATTTTATCTGTACATATAGTAAAGTTTTTTTTTTCTTTTTTTTAATGTTACGTAAATGAAACAAATTAAGAATGCAGTACACTTTTTTAATTACGATAGCTAAATAGTCTTTTCAGTAATTTTAATCGTTTATTTTAAAATTTAAAGGTTATTAGTAATTATTTTTCTTTTTTTCTTTCTTTCTTTTTTTTTTCCTTTGTTGCATGAGTATGACATTGTTTTTTAGTAGCTGCTTTTATTATTATTTTCTGTCGAATTCAATTATAAATATATGAAATGCAGTCGCACCTCCTTACTCGATTTCTTTTCGAAAGAGTAAAAAAAAGAAAGAAAATTCAGAGTTGAATAAAATGAGTTTTACAACCAAAAACGCAGCATAGTGGTTTTTGTTTACCACTTTTTTCCCCCCTAATTATTAAAAAACATTTTGTCATATGTGATGATAAATTTCTGATTTTACAAAATGTAACTTTTTTCACAAAAAAAAAAAAAAAAAAAAAAAAAAAATCCGCAAGCTTAAACAGAGTATTGAACGACTGAAATAATTCTTTTTCAAATCGTAACATTGTTATTAGCATATGAAAGCATTTATTGGATTCTCGCCATTGCTTGTAAAACCTCATGAATGTTTAAGGTTATTTCCCTATGAAAGTTTATTTAACCTTCATAGTGTTGTATAAATCTAAATTGTGCAAAAATTAAAAATTCGGATATATATTAAAATATATTTATAAAACTACCTGCTAACATTTAATAGCTACCTCATTATGCTACTGTTTCTAATTATTTTTTTTTCCGTCATGCTTTTAATTTACGTAAAATTTGAAATTAATTATCGCCTAATTTTTAATATTTTATCGGCTGTTTTCAAATACAAACAGGCTACAATACAACAGGGGGGGGGGGGTCTGACAGACGTGAATCTTTCAAAACGCAATATAAAATAAGTATCTCGGTCGCTTAACGATAAAACCTCGAAAGCTCCTATAACAAGAAAGCACCGATTTTTTTTTTTTTTTTAATTCAAATTTCTTAATAAATATTTTTATTAATATCTCCTAAAGTTTTGATTCGATTTTTATAAAATTTGAAATGTCTCGACAAAATTCTGCAAAGATAATATATCTTAAATTTCGATCCATTCGGTTGGGAATTTTTTGCGTTGTTATATGCGGACGGACGGACAGACAGACGGACGGACGGACATACGGACGGACCAAGCGACGACAATAGGTGCTACGTATTTATATAATTACGAACGCACCTAAAAACAGAGTTATTAAAAAAACAGTATTTAACAATAATAAAAAAATTATGTTAAGAGGCTACTTCACTCAGGCGAAAACACCCGCTCGCTAATGTCAATCCCATGAGGGAAATAATTTACGATATCTCGTTTGCAATTCAATATTTTTAATTTTTTTTTTTCATTGGATAACTGAGGTTAATCTCTATGCATGTTCCTTTGTGCTTTTTTTATTTTTGTAGCAGCTTTTTTTTTATTAAGTATACTTTCACTTTCGAAACCGATTCCGAAAATGAAAGTATCTTAATTTAAAAAAAAAAAAAAAAAAAAAAAAAAAAAACTTGATAATGAAATTAATTTATATCCTTTATTTTATTTTTTTTATCAATTATTTATTTTAAAAATCTTAAAAATTAAGTTGAATTTCATAAATACCACTTAATTCACTTCATAGTTAATTGCTAGTTGAAGGGTATGAAAATAATAAAAATAGTTTTAGCTATTTGGTTTTATTTAGTCTAAATTTTAAATTTAATCTTGAATTAATGGGACCTAAAAATAAACTAATACCTAATTAGTATAATACTAATAGATAATTAGTAACAAACTAATTAGTATAATACTAATAGCTAATTAGTAACAAACTAATTAGTATAATAATAATTGTCAAGAATTTATAAAATCAATTAGAAACTTTTAATCATTTTGTTATGTAATATAATTCTGTTGCTTTATTTAAGCCCGAAAATAAACTTACTTAACAAGTCATCAGAAAATACACTAATTGCATAAATTTCAGAGTCTTTTCATAAAATCAGTTTCTAGTTAAGATGTATATAAGTAATAGATATAAATATTGGATTTTGTAAAATCCAAATTTTAAACTTATTTGTGTAAACCACCTTCTTCAATGATTGTCCTTTCTTTCCCTTTTTAAATCTTGCTGTATCATAAAGCTTTGTGAAATCAATTTGAGTTTTTTAAATCAAATCGACTCATAATGAGACCGAGTCATTATTTAAATTCATAAATTCAATTGTGGATGTAAGAGTGTAATAAACCTAATTTATAACCCTTTTTCTATATTATTTACTTAAGGTTATAAATTCATTTGATTTGTATGTATTTTACTAACTTATTTTGTAACCAGTTGTTAATTGAGTTGTATATAAATAGTAATTGTAACTATTGGATAGAATTTTATCCACATTTCAAGGTTAAACTTGAATTAATCATTTTTACAGTGCTGTATTTAAAATTTAATGAAGTCTTTTAGCAAAAAAATCTGTTAATTTCACCAATCTTGTAAATCAAACTAATATAGAAATTTTACCCCTATAAAGCAGATGATTATTGTATGTATGCCACTCTTTTAAAAATCATTCTGTAAGTAATAAATTTTAATAATAAAAATTTGAAGGGGAAAAAAAATTGTGTTCATATAATAATCAAATTCATGACATTTTCATGATTATTTTTCATTCAAGTACAGTTTTCTAACACTTTGTGAAATTTATTAGATTTGTAATCACTTTTTTCTTATAAACGCATTGAGTTTTGAAATTCAGTATTTTTCCAAAGTTTTAATAAGTTTTTCAATGCAATAAATATTTTCTCCTAAAACATCTTCACAGCATCAATGTATTTCATTCACTCCAAGTTTTTAAATTTATCCCTTCGCACATAAAAAGAAGAAAAATAAAGAATCTCTCTTTTTTTCATCAACTATTCTTAAAAGAGAATCATTTTCTCTTGCCCTTGATAATAGCAATTTTAAATATACTGTGAACAAGAGAACGAAATGGTTAAATTCTATAATTTGTAAAGATTATGACTGCAAGATATTTAAAAAAACACAGTTATTAAAAAGTCAGCATTCAACAATAATAAAAAAATGATGTTAATTATTTTCAATGCAATCATTATCTTTTTTTATTTTGCTTTATCAAAAATGTATAACACGAATATCATGCTTATAACACTTTCTCCATTAAAACTACTACACAATGACAAATCTATTCTTTAAAAGGTTTTGAAGTCATACATCCTTGAAATTACAAATATCTAAAAACAAATTAGAACGTGGAGGAGAAAGACAAACATCTTTACTTCGGATAAAAAGCATTTTTGCTTCTTTGGTTTTAGTAAAACTAAATCCCCCAACCACCACCATCCTTCAGTTTAATTTTGTTGAAATTGCAATTATTACAAATAAATAAAACAAATGCAAAGTGAATCATTAAAGAAACATTTATACAGAATGAAACATTTATTAAATGAAATCTTTTCACAATTGCAAATATAAAATCATCATTAAATTTTGTTGATGAATTACATGATATGAATAAATGGTAAGTTCTATGAATAGTATACAGTAAAACTTACGTTCACATAAATTTATAAAAAATAATTCATTGTTTTTGATTGCTGCTCAAATAATATGATCGAGAAATGACTTTCAGCTTATAATTATCAACCATAATTTTTAAAAAAGTGTGTTTCTCATACTTAAACAATACACAACGTAGAAAAATTGGAACTGCAATCATTGTTTAACATTAATATAATATCTACTTAAAATTGATATTATATGATCTAAATTTCTCACACTGTTGCCGTTAGCTTTACTAAAAAATGGAATAAAATTGAAATTTGTCATAAATAAATCACATCATACTTTAAAATTATGATATGTGTCATAATTACAAAACACTAATAATAATTTTAAAAATGCAGCCAAAATTATCACACATGAAAAGTATAAAAAAAATGCACATTTTTTTAAAATTATGATGAAACACAGTCAATTTAAAAATAATAATAATAACAAAATGCATCTAAAATTATCACAGTTTATCTGTAAAGTGTTTTCTTTCTGAGAATGTCTTTGTAAAGTTGTACTTTTCAGAATTTCTTTCTTTTTTAATTAGTGATTTATAAGTGATATAGTTTACAATCATTATCGATATCACAGTCATTAAATATTGTAAACATTAAAAAATATATAAATAAAATTTAAAATAAAAAATAGAATTTTAGACTACATAAAGAAAAATAAAATAAAATGCATTTTCATCAACATTAAAAGCAGTTAGGATTGTGATATATAAATTTAGGCAACACCAGTTTTCATTACAGAATCAAAAAAAAAAAAAAAAAAAAAAAAAAAAAGATGGGGGAAGATTTATCATGCAATTAAAAATATATATATTTAGTTAAAAAGCAAAACTGCATAAAAATAAGTATCACAGAATTTTCGTAAGATAAAATTATGAAAATCTAAAATTAAGGTTTCATGTGAAATTTAAAAAAAAAACAAAGAAGAAAGTTAACATCACACAAAGTACAATATAATAGAATTTACGATGACCTAATCAGAATTAGAGCTTGTCAAATAAATAGAGTTTTACCAAAATTCACAATTGTTTTATCACACACAAACATTATAAGATGAATGTCACATAGAGGAACGTCAGTCAACATTATTGTAGCTAATGAATTTCTTAATTGAATATATCAATTTATAGTCTTTATATTCAATAGCTAGAGCAAGAACGCGTTCAACATCTACTAATTCTAAATTTTCTTCTAATAGTCTACAGCACTCGTATTTTAAAGGCAACACGAAAAATTTAAATGCAGCAACTATATAAATGTCAATAAGATCGTTGATTTCGAAATATAAAAGTTTTCCACAGCACATATATAAAATTACAGATTTTAAAACATTGCTATTTATGTCATGAAATTCGAGAGATTCACAACTTTCTATGTAATTATCTCGAAACAGATCTCTGAACACATGTGATCTGGCACATAGGATCAAACTGTTCACAGGAAATATTTGGCCATCACATTCCAATGAAAAATCACTGTCAATCCCATTTTCAAACATAAGCGCCATATGGAAGGCTAATGTTTTGTAGTGTTCCTCAGGGTCAATGTGTATATCATAATACACTACATCATTTGTGACTGTTGACAAAATTTCTAAAGGTGTATCAGATGAATACAAAGTACACACTATATGAAGAGATCCACTCCATGTCACAGTAGAATCATGTAAACTGTCCCTTGGTAAAAATTCTTCGAATGAGATTCCCTCGTAAAAATCACAGCAGTGTTTCCTTTGAAGATATCGGGTCTTTCTATCTGAGTCAATAACACCTATTTCTGCTTGATAAATATCAGAGTAATTTTCTGAAATATTTTTAATGCATACGGACATATAATCATTTTCATCAGTATCTCCATTAGGATACAAATTTAAAGTAAAAATCCTTGTCAATAAGTTGGAGATATGTTCGAAAATTGGTAACGACACAATTTCATTGGAATCTGCTATTTTTTCAAGAGGTATAACAAACTCCATTGAGCATTTCTCCCTCTGACACTCAGTCAATATTTCAATGTAGTCTGGCTCATAGTATATTGCTAACTGTTTAAGATCCAAGAATTTAATCCATTTCAATATTTCAAAAGTCGGTTTACGTAATACATGATCCAAATTTCCTGTGTAGAGGTATCCGAATATGTGTGTTGCCGAACAGCATCTAATTCAGGTAATTCGACCTCATCTTTTGCTCTTGCAATCAACTTTTTCAGTACATTACTTCGTGAATTCAAAATGAAACTGTGTGCCTCAACTGAGACTCCTCCGATGTTAAATTCCACATCATGATTCTTGTCAACTCTGTACAACGCTGTCAAATCCTGAGATAATGCTTTTAAACCCGGCACCTTGGATCTTTGATGTACTTGACTGTCTTTGATGCTCACAAAAATCTGACTTTTGAAATTCAATTTATCCATATCTTTTGATTGTGTAATAGTTTGAAATTCATCGACGTCACTTAGTTCAATTGCGATTGAATTATTGCGTATGGAATCGAATTTCACTACTTCAATCCTATCTTCACCTAAATCTTTCGGAAAAAATAACTTCCACGTCACCCATATGGGTTCACTTATCGAACTATTCATCTTCTCTAAATACACAGAGACAGTATGTTCTTCGTCTATATAGTTATCCTTTATGCAGAATCTCCACTGTGTACTGACTTTTCCATTTATAGTAAATGTTGGACTGGAAATAACCCACTTTTCCTTAGAGGTTACAGCAAGAAAGTTTTTAATGTTCCACTCAATCTCACTAAAACCAAAATTTCGAAGATTTTTCTCCATTTTCGTGGATTTAAATAGTTAAGTAAATTAACTATATTCAATTACGATAAATTCAATTTGAACGTATATAATACAGCACTTTAGCACTTGCTTGGACGCTATCAAACTCAGAACTGTAAAGAACCTACTAGTCTTAGGACAATTAACTTGACTGCAGTTTACAACTCTTTGTCATTTTCTGCTGCAATACCTTAATCCCTCTGTAGTTGACAAGCGCACCTCAAGGGCGTGTTTGGAAAGGATTAAAATAATAACCCCTTTTTAAAACCAATTACAATAGGTGTGAAAAGCACGCCCCCCCCCCCCCCCCCATCCCCCTAGGGATTACTATTCATCTATATTCTTCTTATCTGAAAAGTCAACATTTTAAAACTAGGGACATTTTCAGGAAGAATTTCGGGCTTGTAATAGCTCGAAGTGGTGAATTTGACCATGATGCTTAAAGAGCTATTTGTTAAGTTATTAAAAAAAAAAAAAAAAAAGCACGGGTATTTCTGATTTTTTTTTTAATAAATATATTGATTCATTAAACTTTTCCTCTTCGGAATATTCTTACTAAGCAAATATTAATTTTATCTGTACATATAGTAAAGTTTTTTTTTTTCTTTTTTTTAATGTTACGTAAATGAAACAAATTAAGAATGCAGTACACTTTTTTAATTACGATAGCTAAATAGTCTTTTCAGTAATTTTAATCGTTTATTTTAAAATTTAAAGGTTATTAGTAATTATTTTTCTTTTTTTCTTTATTTCTTTTTTTTTTCCTTTGTTGCATGAGTATGACATTGTTTTTTAGTAGCTGCTTTTATTATTATTTTCTGTCGAATTCAATTATAAATATATGAAATGCAGTCGCACCTCCTTACTCGATTTCTTTTCGAAAGAGTAAAAAAAAGAAAGAAAATTCAGAGTTGAATAAAATGAGTTTTACAACCAAAAACGCAGCATAGTGGTTTTTGTTTACCACTTTTTTCCCCCCTAATTATTAAAAAACATTTTGTCATATGTGATGATAAATTTCTGATTTTACAAAATGTAACTTTTTTCACAAAAAAAAAAAAAAAAAAAAAAAAAAAATCCGCAAGCTTAAACAGAGTATTGAACGACTGAAATAATTCTTTTTCAAATCGTAACATTGTTATTAGCATATGAAAGCATTTATTGGATTCTCGCCATTGCTTGTAAAACCTCATGAATGTTTAAGGTTATTTCCCTATGAAAGTTTATTTAACCTTCATAGTGTTGTATAAATCTAAATTGTGCAAAAATTAAAAATTCGGATATATATTAAAATATATTTATAAAACTACCTGCTAACATTTAATAGCTACCTCATTATGCTACTGTTTCTAATTATTTTTTTTTTCCGTCATGCTTTTAATTTACGTAAAATTTGAAATTAATTATCGCCTAATTTTTAATATTTTATCGGCTGTTTTCAAATACAAACAGGCTACAATACAACAGGGGGGGGGGGGGGGTCTGACAGACGTGAATCTTTCAAAACGCAATATAAAATAAGTATCTCGGTCGCTTAACGATAAATTCTCGAAAGCTCCTATAACAAGAAAGCACCGATTTTTTTTTTTTTTTAATTCAAATTTCTTAATAAATATTTTTATTAATATCTCCTAAAGTTTTGATTCGATTTTTATAAAATTTGAAATGTCTCGACAAAATTCTGCAAAGATAATATATCTTAAATTTCGATCCATTCGGTTGGGAATTTTTTGCGTTGTTATATGCGGACGGACGGACAGACAGACGGACGGACGGACATACGGACGGACCAAGCGACGACAATAGGTGCTACGTATTTATATAATTACGAACGCACCTAAAAACAGAGTTATTAAAAAAACAGTATTTAACAATAATAAAAAAATTATGTTAAGAGGCTACTTCACTCAGGCGAAAACACCCGCTCGCTAATGTCAATCCCATGAGGGAAATAATTTACGATATCTCGTTTGCAATTCAATATTTTTAATTTTTTTTTTTCATTGGATAACTGAGGTTAATCTCTATGCATGTTCCTTTGTGCTTTTTTTATTTTTGTAGCAGCTTTTTTTTTATTAAGTATACTTTCACTTTCGAAACCGATTCCGAAAATGAAAGTATCTTAATTTAAAAAAAAAAAAAAAAAAAAAAAAAAAAAAAAAAAAAAAAACTTGATAATGAAATTAATTTATATCCTTTATTTTATTTTTTTTATCAATTATTTATTTTAAAAATCTTAAAAATTAAGTTGAATTTCATAAATACCACTTAATTCACTTCATAGTTAATTGCTAGTTGAAGGGTATGAAAATAATAAAAATAGTTTTAGCTATTTGGTTTTATTTAGTCTAAATTTTAAATTTAATCTTGAATTAATGGGACCTAAAAATAAACTAATACCTAATTAGTATAATACTAATAGATAATTAGTAACAAACTAATTAGTATAATACTAATAGCTAATTAGTAACAAACTAATTAGTATAATAATAATTGTCAAGAATTTATAAAATCAATTAGAAACTTTTAATCATTTTGTTATGTAATATAATTCTGTTGCTTTATTTAAGCCCGAAAATAAACTTACTTAACAAGTCATCAGAAAATACACTAATTGCATAAATTTCAGAGTCTTTTCATAAAATCAGTTTCTAGTTAAGATGTATATAAGTAATAGATATAAATATTGGATTTTGTAAAATCCAAATTTTAAACTTATTTGTGTAAACCACCTTCTTCAATGATTGTCCTTTCTTTCCCTTTTTAAATCTTGCTGTATCATAAAGCTTTGTGAAATCAATTTGAGTTTTTTAAATCAAATCGACTCATAATGAGACCGAGTCATTATTTAAATTCATAAATTCAATTGTGGATGTAAGAGTGTAATAAACCTAATTTATAACCCTTTTTCTATATTATTTACTTAAGGTTATAAATTCATTTGATTTGTATGTATTTTACTAACTTATTTTGTAACCAGTTGTTAATTGAGTTGTATATAAATAGTAATTGTAACTATTGGATAGAATTTTATCCACATTTCAAGGTTAAACTTGAATTAATCATTTTTACAGTGCTGTATTTAAAATTTAATAAAGTCTTTTAGCAAAAAAATCTGTTAATTTCACCAATCTTGTAAATCAAACTAATATAGAAATTTTACCCCTATAAAGCAGATGATTATTGTATGTATGCCACTCTTTTAAAAATCATTCTGTAAGTAATAAATTTTAATAATAAAAATTTGAAGGGGAAAAAAAATTGTGTTCATATAATAATCAAATTCATGACATTTTCATGATTATTTTTCATTCAAGTACAGTTTTCTAACACTTTGTGAAATTTATTAGATTTGTAATCACTTTTTTCTTATAAACGCATTGAGTTTTGAAATTCAGTATTTTTCCAAAGTTTTAATAAGTTTTTCAATGCAATAAATATTTTCTCCTAAAACATCTTCACAGCATCAATGTATTTCATTCACTCCAAGTTTTTAAATTTATCCCTTCGCACATAAAAAGAAGAAAAATAAAGAATCTCTCTTTTTTTCATCAACTATTCTTAAAAGAGAATCATTTTCTCTTGCCCTTGATAATAGCAATTTTAAATATACTGTGAACAAGAGAACGAAATGGTTAAATTCTATAATTTGTAAAGATTATGACTGCAAGATATTTAAAAAAAAACACAGTTATTAAAAAGTCAGCATTCAACAATAATAAAAAAATGATGTTAATTATTTTCAATGCAATCATTATCTTTTTTTATTTTGCTTTATCAAAAATGTATAACACGAATATCATGCTTATAACACTTTCTCCATTAAAACTACTACACAATGACAAATCTATTCTTTAAAAGGTTTTGAAGTCATACATCCTTGAAATTACAAATATCTAAAAACAAATTAGAACGTGGAGGAGAAAGACAAACATCTTTACTTCGGATAAAAAGCATTTTTGCTTCTTTGGTTTTAGTAAAACTAAATCCCCCAACCACCACCATCCTTCAGTTTAATTTTGTTGAAATTGCAATTATTACAAATAAATAAAACAAATGCAAAGTGAATCATTAAAGAAACATTTATACAGAATGAAACATTTATTAAATGAAATCTTTTCACAATTGCAAATATAAAATCATCATTAAATTTTGTTGATGAATTACATGATATGAATAAATGGTAAGTTCTATGAATAGTATACAGTAAAACTTACGTTCACATAAATTTATAAAAAATAATTCATTGTTTTTGATTGCTGCTCAAATAATATGATCGAGAAATGACTTTCAGCTTATAATTATCAACCATAATTTTTAAAAAAGTGTGTTTCTCATACTTAAACAATACACAACGTAGAAAAATTGGAACTGCAATCATTGTTTAACATTAATATAATATCTACTTAAAATTGATATTATATGATCTAAATTTCTCACACTGTTGCCGTTAGCTTTACTAAAAAATGGAATAAAATTGAAATTTGTCATAAATAAATCACATCATACTTTAAAATTATGATATGTGTCATAATTACAAAACACTAATAATAATTTTAAAAATGCAGCCAAAATTATCACACATGAAAAGTATAAAAAAAATGCACATTTTTTTAAAATTATGATGAAACACAGTCAATTTAAAAATAATAATAATAACAAAATGCATCTAAAATTATCACAGGTTATCTGTAAAGTGTTTTCTTTCTGAGAATGTCTTTGTAAAGTTGTACTTTTCAGAATTTCTTTCTTTTTTAATTAGTGATTTATAAGTGATATAGTTTACAATCATTATCGATATCACAGTCATTAAATATTGTAAACATTAAAAAATATATAAATAAAATTTAAAATAAAAAATAGAATTTTAGATTACATAAAGAAAAATAAAATAAAATGCATTTTTATCAACATTAAAAGCAGTTAAGATTGTGATATATAAATTTAGGCAACACCGGTTTTCATTACAGAATCAAAAAAAAAAAAAAAAAAAAAAAAAAAAAAAGATGGGGGAAGATTTATCATGCAATTAAAAAAATATATATTCAGTTAAAAAGCAAAACTGCATAAAAATAAGTATCACAGAATTTTCGTAAGATAAAATTATGAAAATCTAATATTAAGGTTTCATGTGAAATTTAAAAAAAAAACAAAGAAGAAAGTTAACATCACACAAAGTACAATATAATAGAATTTACGATGACCTAATCAAAATTAGAGCTTGTCAAATAAATAGAGTTTTACCAAAATTCACAATTGTTTTATCACACACAAACATTATAAGATGAATGTCACATAGAGGAACGTCAGTCAACATTATTGTAGCTAATGAATTTCTTAATTGAATATATCAATTTATAGTCTTTATATTCAATAGCTAGAGCAAGAACGCGTTCAACATCTACTAATTCTAAATTTTCTTCTAATAGTCTACAGCACTCGTATTTTAAAGGCAACACGAAAAATTTAAATGCAGCAACTATATAAATGTCAATAAGATCGTTGATTTCGAAATATAAAAGTTTTCCACAGTACATATATAAAATTACAGATTTTAAAACATTGCTATTTATGTCATGAAATTCGAGAGATTCACAACTTTCTATGTAATTATCTCGAAACAGATCTCTGAACACATGTGATCTGGCACATAGGATCAAACTGTTCACAGGAAATATTTGGCCATCACATTCCAATGAAAAATCACTGTCAATCCCATTTTCAAACATAAGCGCCATATGGAAGGCTAATGTTTTGTAGTGTTCCTCAGGGTCAATGTGTATATCATAATACACTACATCATTTGTGACTGTTGACAAAATTTCTAAAGGTGTATCAGATGAATACAAAGTACACACTATATGAAGAGATCCACTCCATGTCACAGTAGAATCATGTAAACTGTCCCTTGGTAAAAATTCTTCGAATGAGATTCCCTCGTAAAAATCACAGCAGTGTTTCCTTTGAAGATATCGGGTCTTTCTATCTGAGTCAATAACACCTATTTCTGCTTGATAAATATCAGAGTAATTTTCTGAAATATTTTTAATGCATACGGACATATAATCATTTTCATCAGTATCTCCATTAGGATACAAATTTAAAGTAAAAATCCTTGTCAATAAGTTGGAGATATGTTCGAAAATTGGTAACGACACAATTTCATTGGAATCTGCTATTTTTTCAAGAGGTATAACAAACTCCATTGAGCATTTCTCCTTCTGACACTCAGACAATATTTCAATGTAGTCTGGCTCATAGTATATTGCTAACTGTTTAAGATCCAAGAATTTAATCCATTTCAATATTTCAAAAGTCGGTTTACGTAATACATGATCCAAATTTCCTGTGTAGAGGTATCCGAATATGTGTGTTGCCGCAACAGCATCTAATTCTGGTAATTCGACCTCATCTTCTGCTCTTGCAATCAACTTTTTCAGTACATTACTTCGTGAATTCAAAATGAAACTGTGTGCCTCAACTGAGACTCCTCCGATGTTAAATTCCACATCATGATTCTTGTCAACTCTGTACAACGCTGTCAAATCCTGAGATAATGCTTTTAAACCCGGCACCTTGGATCTTTGATGTACTTGACTGTCTTTGATGCTCACAAAAATCTGACTTTTGAACTTCAATTTATCCATATCTTTTGATTGTGTAATAGTTTGAAATTCATCGACGTCACTTAGTTCAATTGCGATTGAATTATTGCGTATGAAATCGAATTTCACTACTTCAATCCTATCTTCACCTAAATCTTTCGGAAAAAATAACTTCCACGTCACCCATATGGGTTCACTTATCGAACTATTCATCTTCTCTAAATACACAGAGACAGTATGTTCTTCGTCTATATAGTTATCCTTTATGCAGAATCTCCACTGTGTACTGACTTTTCCATTTATAGTAAATGTTGGACTGGAAATAACCCACTTTTCCTTAGAGGTTACAGCAAGAAAGTTTTTAACGTTCCACTCAATCTCACTAAAACCAAAAT
Source organism: Maratus michaelseni (assembly GCA_963931845.1). Lineage (NCBI taxonomy): Eukaryota > Metazoa > Arthropoda > Arachnida > Araneae > Salticidae > Maratus > Maratus michaelseni. Next base: position 386,292,739 of record OZ007587.1, on the reverse strand, counting down.
TTCGAAGATTTTTCTCCATTTTCGTGGATTTAAATAGTTAAGTAAATTAACTATATTCAATTACGATAAATTCAATTTGAACGTATATAATACAGCACTTTAGCACTTGCTTGGACGCTATCAAACTCAGAACTGTAAAGAACCCCTACTAGTCTAGGACAATTAACTTGACTGCAGTTTACAACTCTTTGTCATTTTCTGCTGCAATACCTTAATCCCTCTGTAGTTGACAAGCGCACCTCAAGGGCGTGTTTGGAAAGGATTAAAATAATAACCCCTTTTTAAAACCAATTACAATAGGTGTGAAAAGCACGCCCCCCCCCCCCCCATCCCCCTAGGGATTACTATTCATCTATATTCTTCTTATCTGAAAAGTCAACATTTTAAAACTAGGGACATTTTCAGGAAGAATTTCGGGCTTGTAATAGCTCGAAGTGGTGAATTTGACCATGATGCTTAAAGAGCTATTTGTTAAGTTATTAAAAAAAAAAAAAAAAAAAAAAGCACGGGTATTTCTGATTTTTTTTTTAAATAAATATATTGATTCATTAAACTTTTCCTCTTCGGAATATTTTTACTAAGCAAATATGTATTAATTTTATCTGTACATATAGTAAAGTTTTTTTTTTTTTCTTTTTTTTAATGTTACGTAAATGAAACAAATTAAGAATGCAGTACACTTTTTTAATTACGATAGCTAAATAGTCTTTTCAGTAATTTTAATCGTTTATTTTAAAATTTAAAGGTTATTAGTAATTATTGTTCTTTTTTTCTTTCTTTCTTTTTTTTTTTCCTTTGTTGCATGAGTATGACATTGTTTTTTAGTAGCTGCTTTTATTATTATTTTCTGTCGAATTCAATGATAAATATATGAAATGCAGTCGCACCTCCTTACTCGATTTCTTTTCGAAAGAGTAAAAAAAAGAAAGAAAATTCAGAGTTGAATAAAATGAGTTTTACAACCAAAAACGCAGCATAGTGGTTTTTGTTAACCACTATTTTCCCCCCTAATTATTAAAAAACATTTTGTCATATGTGATGATAAATTTCTGATTTTACAAAATGTAACTTTTTTCACAAAAAAAAAAAAAAAAAAAAAAAAAAAAAATATCCGCAAGCTTAAACAGAGTATTGAACGACTGAAATAATTCTTTTTCAAATCGTAACATTGTTATTAGCATATGAAAGCATTTATTGGATTCTCGCCATTACTTGTAAAACCTCATGAATGTTTAAGGTTATTTCCCTATGAAAGTTTATTTAACCTTCATAGTGTTGTATAAATCTAAATTGTGCAAAAATTAAAAATTCGGATATATATTAAAATATATTTATAAAACTACCTGCTAACATTTAATAGCTACCTCATTATGCCACTGTTTCTAATTATTTTTTTTTCCGTCATGCTTTTAATTTACGTAAAATTTGAAATTAATTATCGCCTAATTTTTAATATTTTATCGGCTGTTTTCAAATACAAACAGGCTACAATACAACAGGGGGGGGGGGGGTCTGACAGACGTGAATCTTTCAAAACGCAATATAAAATAAGTATCTCGGTCGCTTAACGATAAAACCTCGAAAGCTCCTATAACAAGAAAGCACCGATTTTTTTTTTTTTTTTAATTCAATTTTCTTAATAAATATTTTTATTAATATCTCCTAAAGTTTTGATTCGATTTTTATAAAATTTGAAATGTCTCGACAAAATTCCGCAAAGATAATATATCTTAAATTTCGATCCATTCGGTTGGGAATTTTTTGCGTTGTTATATGCGGACGGACGGACAGACAGACGGACGGACGGACATACGGACGGACCAAGAGACGACAATAGGTGCTACGTATTTATATAATTACGAACGCACCTAAAAACAGAGTTATTAAAAAAACAGTATTTAACAATAATAAAAAAATTATGTTAAGAGGCTACTTCACTCAGGCGAAAACACCCGCTCGCTAATGTCAATCCCATGAGGGAAATAATTTACGATATCTCGTTTGCAATTCAATATTTTTAATTTTTTTTTTTCATTGGATAACTGAGGTTAATCTCTATGCATGCTCCTTTGTGCTTTTTTGATTTTTGTAGCAGCTTTTTTTTTATTAAGTATACTTTCACTTTCGAAACCGATTCCGAAAATGAAAGTATCTTAATTAAAAAAAAAAAAAAAAAAAAAAAAAAAAAACTTGATAATGAAATTAATTTATATCCTTTATTTTATTTTTTTTTATCAATTATTTATTTTAAAAATCTTAAAAATTAAGTTGAATTTCATAAATACCACTTAATTCACTTCATAGTTAATTGCTAGTTGAAGGGTATGAAAATAATAAAAATAGTTTTAGCTATTTGGTTTTATTTAGTCTAAATTTTAAATTTAATCTTGAATTAATGGGACCTAAAAACAAACTAATACCTAATTAGTATAATACTAATAGATAATTAGTAACAAACCAATTAGTATAATACTAATAGCTAATTAGTAACAAACTAATTAGTATAATAATAATTGTCAAGAATTTATAAAATCAATTAGAAACTTTTAATCATTTTGTTATGTAATATAATTCTGTTGCTTTATTTAAGCCCGAAAATAAACTTACTTAACAAGTCATCAGAAAATGCACTAATTGCATAAATTTCAGAGTCTTTTCATAAAATCAGTTTCTAGTTAAGATGTATATAAGTAATAGATATAAATATTGGATTTTGTAAAATCCAAATTTTAAACTTATTTGTGTAAACCACCTTCTTCAATGATTGTCCTTTCTTTCCCTTTTTAAATCTTGCTGTATCATAAAGCTTTGTGAAATCAATTTGAGTTTTTTAAATCAAATCGACTCATAATGAGACCGAGTCATTATTTAAATTCATAAATTCAATTGTGGATGTAAGAGTGTAATAAACCTAATTTATAACCCTTTTTCTATATTATTTACTTAAGGTTATAAATTCATTTGATTTGTATGTATTTTACTAACTTATTTTGTAACCAGTTGTTAATTGAGTTGTATATAAATAGTAATTGTAACTATTGGATAGAATTTTATCCACATTTCAAGGTTAAACTTGAATTAATCATTTTTACAGTGCTGTATTTAAAATTTAATAAAGTCTTTTAGCAAAAAAATCTGTTAATTTCACCAATCTTGTAAATCAAACTAATATAGAAATTTTACCCCTATAAAGCAGATGATTATTGTATGTATGCCACTCTTTTAAAAATCATTCTGTAAGTAATAAATTTTAATAATAAAAATTTGAAGGGGAAAAAAATTGTGTTCATATAATAATCAAATTCATGACATTTTCATGATTATTTTTCATTCAAGTACAGTTTTTCTAAAACTTTGTGAAATTTATTAGATTTGTAATCACTTTTTTCTTATAAACGCATTGAGTTTTGAAATTCAGTATTTTTCCAAAGTTTTAATAAGTTTTTCAATGCAATAAATATTTTCTCCTAAAACATCTTCACAGCATCAATGTATTTCATTCACTCCAAGTTTTTAAATTTATCCCTTCGCACATAAAAAGAAGAAAAATAAAGAATCTCTCTTTTTTTCATCAACTATTCTTAAAAGAGAATCATTTTCTCTTGCCCTTGATAATAGCAATTTTAAATATACTGTGAACAAGAGAACGAAATGGTTAAATTCTGTAATTTGTAAAGATTATGACTGCAAGATATTTAAAAAAAACACAGTTATTAAAAAGTCAACATTCAACAATAATAAAAAAATGATGTTAATTATTTTCAATGCAATCATTATCTTTTTTTATTTTGCTTTATCAAAAATGTATAACACGAATATCATGCTTATAACACTTTCTCCATTAAAACTACTACACAATGACAAATCTATTCTTTAAAAGGTTTTGAAGTCATACATCCTTGAAATTACAAATATCTAAAAACAAATTAGAACGTGGAGGAGAAAGACAAACATCTTTACTTCGGATAAAAGCATTTTTGCTTCTTTGGTTTTAGTAAAACTTAATCCCCCAACCACCACCATCCATCAGTTTAATTTTGTTGAAATTGCAATTATTACAAATAAATAAAACAAATGCAAAGTGAATCATTAAAGAAACATTTATACAGAATGAAACATTTATTAAATGAAATCTTTTCACAATTGCAAATATAAAATCATCATTAAATTTTGTTGATGAATTACATGATATGAATAAATGGTAAGTTCTATGAATAGTATACAGTAAAACTTACGTTCACATAAATTTATAAAAAATAATTCATTGTTTTTGATTGCTGCTCAAATAATATGATCGAGAAATGACTTTCAGCTTATAATTATCAACCATAATTTTTAAAAAAGTGTGTTTCTCATACTTAAACAATACACAACGTAGAAAAATTGGAACTGCAATCATTGTTTAACATTAATATAATATCTACTTAAAATTGATATTATATGATCTAAATTTCTCACACTGTTGCCGTTAGCTTTACTAAAAAATGGAATAAAATTGAAATTTGTCATAAATAAATCACATCATACTTTAAAATTATGATATGTGTCATAATTACAAAACACTAATAATAATTTTAAAAATGCAGCCAAAATTATCACACATGAAAAGTATAAAAAAAATGCACATTTTTTTAAAATTATGATGAAACACAGTCAATTTAAAAATAATAATAATAACAAAATGCATCTAAAATTATCACAGTTTATCTGTAAAGTGTTTTCTTTCTGAGAATGTCTTTGTAAAGTTGTACTTTTCAGAATTTCTTTCTTTTTTAATTAGTGATTTATAAGTGATATAGTTTACAATCATTATCGATATCACAGTCATTAAATATTGTAAACATTAAAAAATATATAAATAAAATTTAAAATAAAAAATAGAATTTTAGACTACATAAAGAAAAATAAAATAAAATGCATTTTCATCAACATTAAAAGCAGTTAGGATTGTGATATATAAATTTAGGCAACACCAGTTTTCATTACAGAATCAAAAAAAAAAAAAAAAAAAAAAAAAAAAAAAAAAAAAAAGATGGGGGAAGATTTATCATGCAATTAAAAATATATATATTTAGTTAAAAAGCAAAACTGCATAAAAATAAGTATCACAGAATTTTCGTAAGATAAAATTATGAAAATCTAAAATTAAGGTTTCATGTGAAATTTAAAAAAAAAACAAAGAAGAAAGTTAACATCACACAAAGTACAATATAATAGAATTTACGATGACCTAATCAGAATTAGAGCTTGTCAAATAAATAGAGTTTTACCAAAATTCACAATTGTTTTATCACACACAAACATTATAAGATGAATGTCACATAGAGGAACGTCAGTCAACATTATTGTAGCTAATGAATTTCTTAATTGAATATATCAATTTATAGTCTTTATATTCAATAGCTAGAGCAAGAACGCGTTCAACATCTACTAATTCTAAATTTTCTTCTAATAGTCTACAGCACTCGTATTTTAAAGGCAACACGAAAAATTTAAATGCAGCAACTATATAAATGTCAATAAGATCGTTGATTTCGAAATATAAAAGTTTTCCACAGCACATATATAAAATTACAGATTTTAAAACATTGCTATTTATGTCATGAAATTCGAGAGATTCACAACTTTCTATGTAATTATCTCGAAACAGATCTCTGAACACATGTGATCTGGCACATAGGATCAAACTGTTCACAGGAAATATTTGGCCATCACATTCCAATGAAAAATCACTGTCAATCCCATTTTCAAACATAAGCGCCATATGGAAGGCTAATGTTTTGTAGTGTTCCTCAGGGTCAATGTGTATATCATAATACACTACATCATTTGTGACTGTTGACAAAATTTCTAAAGGTGTATCAGATGAATACAAAGTACACACTATATGAAGAGATCCACTCCATGTCACAGTAGAATCATGTAAACTGTCCCTTGGTAAAAATTCTTCGAATGAGATTCCCTCGTAAAAATCACAGCAGTGTTTCCTTTGAAGATATCGGGTCTTTCTATCTGAGTCAATAACACCTATTTCTGCTTGATAAATATCAGAGTAATTTTCTGAAATATTTTTAATGCATACGGACATATAATCATTTTCATCAGTATCTCCATTAGGATACAAATTTAAAGTAAAAATCCTTGTCAATAAGTTGGAGATATGTTCGAAAATTGGTAACGACACAATTTCATTGGAATCTGCTATTTTTTCAAGAGGTATAACAAACTCCATTGAGCATTTCTCCCTCTGACACTCAGTCAATATTTCAATGTAGTCTGGCTCATAGTATATTGCTAACTGTTTAAGATCCAAGAATTTAATCCATTTCAATATTTCAAAAGTCGGTTTACGTAATACATGATCCAAATTTCCTGTGTAGAGGTATCCGAATATGTGTGTTGCCGAACAGCATCTAATTCAGGTAATTCGACCTCATCTTTTGCTCTTGCAATCAACTTTTTCAGTACATTACTTCGTGAATTCAAAATGAAACTGTGTGCCTCAACTGAGACTCCTCCGATGTTAAATTCCACATCATGATTCTTGTCAACTCTGTACAACGCTGTCAAATCCTGAGATAATGCTTTTAAACCCGGCACCTTGGATCTTTGATGTACTTGACTGTCTTTGATGCTCACAAAAATCTGACTTTTGAAATTCAATTTATCCATATCTTTTGATTGTGTAATAGTTTGAAATTCATCGACGTCACTTAGTTCAATTGCGATTGAATTATTGCGTATGAAATCGAATTTCACTACTTCAATCCTATCTTCACCTAAATCTTTCGGAAAAAATAACTTCCACGTCACCCATATGGGTTCACTTATCGAACTATTCATCTTCTCTAAATACACAGAGACAGTATGTTCTTCGTCTATATAGTTATCCTTTATGCAGAATCTCCACTGTGTACTGACTTTTCCATTTATAGTAAATGTTGGACTGGAAATAACCCACTTTTCCTTAGAGGTTACAGCAAGAAAGTTTTTAATGTTCCACTCAATCTCACTAAAACCAAAATTTCGAAGATTTTTCTCCATTTTCGTGGATTTAAATAGTTAAGTAAATTAACTATATTCAATTACGATAAATTCAATTTGAACGTATATAATACAGCACTTTAGCACTTGCTTGGACGCTATCAAACTCAGAACTGTAAAGAACCTACTAGTCTTAGGACAATTAACTTGACTGCAGTTTACAACTCTTTGTCATTTTCTGCTGCAATACCTTAATCCCTCTGTAGTTGACAAGCGCACCTCAAGGGCGTGTTTGGAAAGGATTAAAATAATAACCCCTTTTTAAAACCAATTACAATAGGTGTGAAAAGCACGCCCCCCCCCCCCCCCCATCCCCCTAGGGATTACTATTCATCTATATTCTTCTTATCTGAAAAGTCAACATTTTAAAACTAGGGACATTTTCAGGAAGAATTTCGGGCTTGTAATAGCTCGAAGTGGTGAATTTGACCATGATGCTTAAAGAGCTATTTGTTAAGTTATTAAAAAAAAAAAAAAAAAGCACGGGTATTTCTGATTTTTTTTTTAATAAATATATTGATTCATTAAACTTTTCCTCTTCGGAATATTCTTACTAAGCAAATATTAATTTTATCTGTACATATAGTAAAGTTTTTTTTTTTCTTTTTTTTAATGTTACGTAAATGAAACAAATTAAGAATGCAGTACACTTTTTTAATTACGATAGCTAAATAGTCTTTTCAGTAATTTTAATCGTTTATTTTAAAATTTAAAGGTTATTAGTAATTATTTTTCTTTTTTTCTTTCTTTCTTTTTTTTTTCCTTTGTTGCATGAGTATGACATTGTTTTTTAGTAGCTGCTTTTATTATTATTTTCTGTCGAATTCAATTATAAATATATGAAATGCAGTCGCACCTCCTTACTCGATTTCTTTTCGAAAGAGTAAAAAAAAGAAAGAAAATTCAGAGTTGAATAAAATGAGTTTTACAACCAAAAACGCAGCATAGTGGTTTTTGTTTACCACTTTTTTCCCCCCTAATTATTAAAAAACATTTTGTCATATGTGATGATAAATTTCTGATTTTACAAAATGTAACTTTTTTCACAAAAAAAAAAAAAAAAAAAAAAAAAAAATCCGCAAGCTTAAACAGAGTATTGAACGACTGAAATAATTCTTTTTCAAATCGTAACATTGTTATTAGCATATGAAAGCATTTATTGGATTCTCGCCATTGCTTGTAAAACCTCATGAATGTTTAAGGTTATTTCCCTATGAAAGTTTATTTAACCTTCATAGTGTTGTATAAATCTAAATTGTGCAAAAATTAAAAATTCGGATATATATTAAAATATATTTATAAAACTACCTGCTAACATTTAATAGCTACCTCATTATGCTACTGTTTCTAATTATTTTTTTTTTCCGTCATGCTTTTAATTTACGTAAAATTTGAAATTAATTATCGCCTAATTTTTAATATTTTATCGGCTGTTTTCAAATACAAACAGGCTACAATACAACAGGGGGGGGGGGGGGTCTGACAGACGTGAATCTTTCAAAACGCAATATAAAATAAGTATCTCGGTCGCTTAACGATAAAACCTCGAAAGCTCCTATAACAAGAAAGCACCGATTTTTTTTTTTTTTTTTTAATTCAAATTTCTTAATAAATATTTTTATTAATATCTCCTAAAGTTTTGATTCGATTTTTATAAAATTTGAAATGTCTCGACAAAATTCTGCAAAGATAATATATCTTAAATTTCGATCCATTCGGTTGGGAATTTTTTGCGTTGTTATATGCGGACGGACGGACAGACAGACGGACGGACGGACATACGGACGGACCAAGCGACGACAATAGGTGCTACGTATTTATATAATTACGAACGCACCTAAAAACAGAGTTATTAAAAAAACAGTATTTAACAATAATAAAAAAATTATGTTAAGAGGCTACTTCACTCAGGCGAAAACACCCGCTCGCTAATGTCAATCCCATGAGGGAAATAATTTACGATATCTCGTTTGCAATTCAATATTTTTAATTTTTTTTTTTCATTGGATAACTGAGGTTAATCTCTATGCATGTTCCTTTGTGCTTTTTTTATTTTTGTAGCAGCTTTTTTTTTATTAAGTATACTTTCACTTTCGAAACCGATTCCGAAAATGAAAGTATCTTAATTTAAAAAAAAAAAAAAAAAAAAAACTTGATAATGAAATTAATTTATATCCTTTATTTTATTTTTTTTATCAATTATTTATTTTAAAAATCTTAAAAATTAAGTTGAATTTCATAAATACCACTTAATTCACTTCATAGTTAATTGCTAGTTGAAGGGTATGAAAATAATAAAAATAGTTTTAGCTATTTGGTTTTATTTAGTCTAAATTTTAAATTTAATCTTGAATTAATGGGACCTAAAAATAAACTAATACCTAATTAGTATAATACTAATAGATAATTAGTAACAAACTAATTAGTATAATACTAATAGCTAATTAGTAACAAACTAATTAGTATAATAATAATTGTCAAGAATTTATAAAATCAATTAGAAACTTTTAATCATTTTGTTATGTAATATAATTCTGTTGCTTTATTTAAGCCCGAAAATAAACTTACTTAACAAGTCATCAGAAAATACACTAATTGCATAAATTTCAGAGTCTTTTCATAAAATCAGTTTCTAGTTAAGATGTATATAAGTAATAGATATAAATATTGGATTTTGTAAAATCCAAATTTTAAACTTATTTGTGTAAACCACCTTCTTCAATGATTGTCCTTTCTTTCCCTTTTTAAATCTTGCTGTATCATAAAGCTTTGTGAAATCAATTTGAGTTTTTTAAATCAAATCGACTCATAATGAGACCGAGTCATTATTTAAATTCATAAATTCAATTGTGGATGTAAGAGTGTAATAAACCTAATTTATAACCCTTTTTCTATATTATTTACTTAAGGTTATAAATTCATTTGATTTGTATGTATTTTACTAACTTATTTTGTAACCAGTTGTTAATTGAGTTGTATATAAATAGTAATTGTAACTATTGGATAGAATTTTATCCACATTTCAAGGTTAAACTTGAATTAATCATTTTTACAGTGCTGTATTTAAAATTTAATGAAGTCTTTTAGCAAAAAAATCTGTTAATTTCACCAATCTTGTAAATCAAACTAATATAGAAATTTTACCCCTATAAAGCAGATGATTATTGTATGTATGCCACTCTTTTAAAAATCATTCTGTAAGTAATAAATTTTAATAATAAAAATTTGAAGGGGAAAAAAAATTGTGTTCATATAATAATCAAATTCATGACATTTTCATGATTATTTTTCATTCAAGTACAGTTTTCTAACACTTTGTGAAATTTATTAGATTTGTAATCACTTTTTTCTTATAAACGCATTGAGTTTTGAAATTCAGTATTTTTCCAAAGTTTTAATAAGTTTTTCAATGCAATAAATATTTTCTCCTAAAACATCTTCACAGCATCAATGTATTTCATTCACTCCAAGTTTTTAAATTTATCCCTTCGCACATAAAAAGAAGAAAAATAAAGAATCTCTCTTTTTTTCATCAACTATTCTTAAAAGAGAATCATTTTCTCTTGCCCTTGATAATAGCAATTTTAAATATACTGTGAACAAGAGAACGAAATGGTTAAATTCTATAATTTGTAAAGATTATGACTGCAAGATATTTAAAAAAACACAGTTATTAAAAAGTCAGCATTCAACAATAATAAAAAAATGATGTTAATTATTTTCAATGCAATCATTATCTTTTTTTATTTTGCTTTATCAAAAATGTATAACACGAATATCATGCTTATAACACTTTCTCCATTAAAACTACTACACAATGACAAATCTATTCTTTAAAAGGTTTTGAAGTCATACATCCTTGAAATTACAAATATCTAAAAACAAATTAGAACGTGGAGGAGAAAGACAAACATCTTTACTTCGGATAAAAAGCATTTTTGCTTCTTTGGTTTTAGTAAAACTAAATCCCCCAACCACCACCATCCTTCAGTTTAATTTTGTTGAAATTGCAATTATTACAAATAAATAAAACAAATGCAAAGTGAATCATTAAAGAAACATTTATACAGAATGAAACATTTATTAAATGAAATCTTTTCACAATTGCAAATATAAAATCATCATTAAATTTTGTTGATGAATTACATGATATGAATAAATGGTAAGTTCTATGAATAGTATACAGTAAAACTTACGTTCACATAAATTTATAAAAAATAATTCATTGTTTTTGATTGCTGCTCAAATAATATGATCGAGAAATGACTTTCAGCTTATAATTATCAACCATAATTTTTAAAAAAGTGTGTTTCTCACACTTAAACAATACACAACGTAGAAAAATTGGAACTGCAATCATTGTTTAACATTAATATAATATCTACTTAAAATTGATATTATATGATCTAAATTTCTCACACTGTTGCCGTTAGCTTTACTAAAAAATGGAATAAAATTGAAATTTGTCATAAATAAATCACATCATACTTTAAAATTATGATATGTGTCATAATTACAAAACACTAATAATAATTTTAAAAATGCAGCCAAAATTATCACACATGAAAAGTATAAAAAAAATGCACATTTTTTTAAAATTATGATGAAACACAGTCAATTTAAAAATAATAATAATAACAAAATGCATCTAAAATTATCACAGGTTATCTGTAAAGTGTTTTCTTTCTGAGAATGTCTTTGTAAAGTTGTACTTTTCAGAATTTCTTTCTTTTTTAATTAGTGATTTATAAGTGATATAGTTTACAATCATTATCGATATCACAGTCATTAAATATTGTAAACATTAAAAAATATATAAATAAAATTTAAAATAAAAAATAGAATTTTAGATTACATAAAGAAAAATAAAATAAAATGCATTTTTATCAACATTAAAAGCAGTTAAGATTGTGATATATAAATTTAGGCAACACCGGTTTTCATTACAGAATCAAAAAAAAAAAAAAAAAAAAAAAAAAAAAAAGATGGGGGAAGATTTATCATGCAATTAAAAAAATATATATTTAGTTAAAAAGCAAAACTGCATAAAAATAAGTATCACAGAATTTTCGTAAGATAAAATTATGAAAATCTAATATTAAGGTTTCATGTGAAATTAAAAAAAAAAACAAAGAAGAAAGTTAACATCACACAAAGTACAATATAATAGAATTTACGATGACCTAATCAAAATTAGAGCTTGTCAAATAAATAGAGTTTTACCAAAATTCACAATTGTTTTATCACACACAAACATTATAAGATGAATGTCACATAGAGGAACGTCAGTCAACATTATTGTAGCTAATGAATTTCTTAATTGAATATATCAATTTATAGTCTTTATATTCAATAGCTAGAGCAAGAACGCGTTCAACATCTACTAATTCTAAATTTTCTTCTAATAGTCTACAGCACTCGTATTTTAAAGGCAACACGAAAAAATTAAATGCAGCAACTATATAAATGTCAATAAGATCGTTGATTTCGAAATATAAAAGTTTTCCACAGTACATATATAAAATTACAGATTTTAAAACATTGCTATTTATGTCATGAAATTCGAGAGATTCACAACTTTCTATGTAATTATCTCGAAACAGATCTCTGAACACATGTGATCTGGCACATAGGATCAAACTGTTCACAGGAAATATTTGGCCATCACATTCCAATGAAAAATCACTGTCAATCCCATTTTCAAACATAAGCGCCATATGGAAGGCTAATGTTTTCTAGTGTTCCTCAGGGTCAATGTGTATATCATAATACACTACATCATTTGTGACTGTTGACAAAATTTCTAAAGGTGTATCAGATGAATACAAAGTACACACTATATGAAGAGATCCACTCCATGTCACAGTAGAATCATGTAAACTGTCCCTTGGTAAAAATTCTTCGAATGAGATTCCCTCGTAAAAATCACAGCAGTGTTTCCTTTGAAGATATCGGGTCTTTCTATCTGAGTCAATAACACCTATTTCTGCTTGATAAATATCAGAGTAATTTTCTGAAATATTTTTAAAGCATACGGACATATAATCATTTTCATCAGTATCTCCATTAGGATACAAATTTAAAGTAAAAATCCTTGTCAATAAGTTGGAGATATGTTCGAAAATTGGTAACGACACAATTTCATTGGAATCTGCTATTTTTTCAAGAGGTATAACAAACTCGATTGAGCATTTCTCCCTCTGACACTCAGACAATATTTCAATGTAGTCTGGCTCATAGTATATTGCTAACTGTTTAAGATCCAAGAATTTAATCCATTTCAATATTTCAAAAGTAGGTTTACGTAATACATGATCCAAATTTCCTGTGTAGAGGTATCCGAATATGTGTGTTGCCGCAACAGCTTCTAATTCTGGTAATTCGACCTCATCTTCTGCTCTTGCAATCAACTTTTTCAGTATATTACTTCGTGAATTCAAAATGAAACTGTGTGCCTCAACTGAGACTTCTCCGATGTTAAATTCCACATCATGATTCTTGTCAACTCTGTACAACGCTGTCAAATCCTGAGATAATGCTTTTAAACCCGGCACCTTGGATCTTTGATGTACTTGACTGTCTTTGATGCTCACAAAAATCTGACTTTTGAACTTCAATTTATCCATATCTTTTGATTGTGTAATAGTTTGAAATTCATCGACGTCACTTAGTTCAATTGCGATTGAATTATTGCGTATGAAATCGAATTTCACTACTTCAATCCTATCTTCACCTAAATCTTTCGGAAAAAATAACTTCCACGTCACCCATATGGGTTCACTTATCGAACTATTCATCTTCTCTAAATACACAGAGACAGTATGTTCTTCGTCTATATAGTTATCCTTTATGCAGAATCTCCACTGTGTACTGACTTTTCCATTTATAGTAAATGTTGGACTGGAAATAACCCACTTTTCCTTAGAGGTTACAGCAAGAAAGTTTTTAATGTTCCACTCAATCTCACTAAAACCAAAATTTCGAAGATTTTTCTCCATTTTCGTGGATTTAAATAGTTAAGTAAATTAACTATATTCAATTACGATAAATTCAATTTGAACGTATATAATACAGCACTTTAGCACTTGCTTGGACGCTATCAAACTCAGAACTGTAAAGAACCTACTAGTCTTGGACAATTAACTTGACTGCAGTTTACAACTCTTTGTCATTTTCTGCTGCAATACCTTAATCCCTCTGTAGTTGACAAGCGCACCTGAAGGGCGTGTTTGGAAAGGATTAAAATAATAACCCCTTTTTAAAACCAATTACAATAGGTGTGAAAAGCACGACCCCCCCCCCCATCCCCCTAGGGATTACTATTCATCTATATTCTTCTTATCTGAAAAGTCAACATTTTAAAACTAGGGACATTTTCAGGAAGAATTTCGGGCTTGTAATAGCTCGAAGTGGTGAATTTGACCATGATGCTTAAAGAGCTATTTGTTAAGTTATTAAAAAAAAAAAAAAAAGCACGGGTATTTCTGATTTTTTTTTTTAATAAATATATTGATTCATTAAACTTTTCCTCTTCGGAATATTCTTACTAAGCAAATATTAATTTTATCTGTACATATAGTAAAGTTTTTTTTTTCTTTTTTTTAATGTTACGTAAATGAAACAAATTAAGAATGCAGTACACTTTTTTAATTACGATAGCTAAATAGTCTTTTCAGTAATTTTAATCGTTTATTTTAAAATTTAAAGGTTATTAGTAATTATTTTTCTTTTTTTCTTTCTTTCTTTTTTTTTCCTTTGTTGCATGAGTATGACATTGTTTTTTAGTAGCTGCTTTTATTATTATTTTCTGTCGAATTCAATGATAAATATATGAAATGCAGTCGCACCTCCTTACTCGATATCTTTTCGAAAGAGTAAAAAAAAGAAAGAAAATTCAGAGTTGAATAAAATGAGTTTTACAACCAAAAACGCAGCATAGTGGTTTTTGTTTACCACTTTTTTCCCCCCTAATTATTAAAAAACATTTTGTCATATGTGATGATAAATTTCTGATTTTACAAAATATAACTTTTTTCACAAAAAAAAAAAAAAAAAAAAAAAAAAAATCCGCAAGCTTAAACAGAGTATTGAACGACTGAAATAATTATTTTTCAAATCGTAACATTGTTATTAGCATATGAAAGCATTTATTGGATTCTCGCCATTGCTTGTAAAACCTCATGAATGTTTAAGGTTATTTCCCTATGAAAGTTTATTTAACCTTCATAGTGTTGTATAAATCTAAATAGTGCAAAAATTAAAAATTCGGATATATATTAAAATATATTTATAAAACTACCTGCTAACATTTAATAGCTACCTCATTATGCTACTGTTTATAGTTATTTTTTTTTTTCCGTCATGCTTTTAATTTACGTAAAATTTGAAATTAATTATCGCCTAATTTTTAATATTTTATCGGCTGTTTTCAAATGCAAACAGGCTACAATACAACAGGGGGGGCGGGGGGGGGTCTGACAGACGTGAATCTTTCAAAACGCAATATAAAATAAGTATCTGGGTCGCTTGACGATAAAACCTCGAAAGCTCCTATAACAAGAAAGCACCGATTTTTTTTTTTTAATTCAAATTTCTTAATAAATATTTTTATTAATATCTCCTAAAGTTTTGATTCGATTTTTATAAAATTTGAAATGTCTAGACAAAATTCTGCAAAGATAATATATCTTAAATTTCGATCCATTCGGTTGGGAATTTTTTGCGTTGTTATATGCGGACGGACGGACAGACAGACGGACGGACGGACATACGGACGGACCAAGCGACGACAATAGGTGCTACGTATTTATATAATTACGAACGCACCTAAAAACAGAGTTATTAAAAAAACAGTATTTAACAATAATAAAAAAATTATGTTAAGAGGCTACTTCACTCAGGCGAAAACACCCGCTCGCTAATGTCAATCCCATGAGGGAAATAATTTACGATATCTCGTTTGCATTTCAATATTTTTATTTATTTTTTTTTCATTGGATAGCTGAGGTTAATCTCTATGCATGCTCCTTTGTGCTTTTTTGATTTTTGTAGCAGCTTTTTTTATTAAGTATACTTTCACTTTCGAAACCGATTCCGAAAATGAAAGTATCTTAATTAAAAAAAAAAAAAAAAAGAAAAAAGAAAAAAAAAAAAAAACTTGATAATGAAATTAATTTATATCCTTTATTTTATTTTTTTATCAATTATTTATTTTAAAAATCTTAAAAATTAAGTTGAATTTCATAAATACCACTTAATTCACTTCATAGTTAATTGCTAGTTGAAGGGTATAAAAATAATAAAAATAGTTTTAGCTATTTGGTTTTATTTAGTCTAAATTTTAAATTTAATCTTGAATTAATGGGACCTAAAAATAAACTAATACCTAATTAGTATAATACTAATAGATAATTAGTATAATACTAATAGATAATTAGTAACAAACTAATTAGTATAATACTAATAGCTAATTAGTAACAAACTAATTAGTATAATACTAATAGCTAATTAGTAACAAACTTATTAGTATAATAATATTTGTCAAGAATTTATAAAATCAATTAGAAACTTTTAATCATTTTGTTATGTAATATAATTCTGTTGCTTTATTTAAGCCCGAAAATAAACTTACTTAACAAGTCATCAGAAAATACACTAATTGCATAAATTTCAGAGTCTTTTCATAAAATCAGTTTCTAGTTAAGATGTATATAAGTAATAGATATAAATATTGGATTTTGTAAAATCCAAATTTTAGACTTATTTGTGTAAACCACCTTCTTCAATGATTGTCCTTTCTTTCCCTTTTTAAATCTTGCTGTATCATAAAGCTTTGTGAAATCAATTTGAGTTTTTTAAATCAAATCGACTCATAATGAGACCGAGTCATTATTTAAATTCATAAATTCAATTGTGGATGTAAGAGTGTAATAAACCTAATTTATAACCCTTTTTCTATATTATTTACTTAAGGTTATAAATTCATTTGATTTGTATGTATTTTACTAACTTATTTTGTAACCAGTTGTTAATTGAGTTGTATATAAATAGTAATTGTAACTATTGGATAGAATTTTATCCACATTTCAAGGTTAAACTTGAATTAATCATTTTTACAGTGCTGTATTTAAAATTTAATGAAGTCTTTTAGCAAAAAAATCTGTTAATTTCACCAATCTTGTAAATCAAACAAATATAGAAATTTTACCCCTATAAAGCAGATGATTATTGTATGTATGCCACTCTTTTAAAAATCATTCTGTAAGTAATAAATTTTAATAATAAAAATTTGAAGGGGAAAGAAAAAATTGTGTTCATATAATAATCAAGTCATGACATTTTCATGATTATTTTTCATTCAAGTACAGTTTTCTAAAACTTTGTGAAATTTATTAGATTTGTAATCACTTTTTTCTTATAAACGCATTGAGTTTTGAAATTCAGTATTTTTCCAAAGTTTTAATAAGTTTTTCAATGCAATAAATATTTTCTCCTAAAACATCTTCACAGCATCAATGTATTTCATTCACTCCAAGTTTTTAAATTTATCCCTTCACACATAAAAAGAAGAAAAATAAAGAATCTCTCTTTTTTTCATCAACTATTCTTAAAAGAGAATCATTTTCTCTTGCCCTTGATAATAGCAATTTTAAATATACTGTGAACAAGAGAACGAAATGGTTAAATTCTATAATTTGTAAAGATTATGACTGCAAGATATTTAAAAAAACACAGTTATTAAAAAGTCAGCATTCAACAATAATAAAAAAATGATGTTAATTATTTTCAATGCAATCATTATCTTTTTTTATTTTGCTTTATCAAAAATGTATAACACGAATATCATACTTATAACACTTTCTCCATTAAAACTACTACACAATGACAAATCTATTCTTTAAAAGGTTTTGAAGTCATACATCCTTGAAATTACAAATATCTAAAAACAAATTAGAACGTGGAGGAGAAAGACAAACATCTTTACTTCGGATAAAAAGCATTTTTGCTTCTTTGGTTTTAGTAAAACTTAATCCCCCAACCACCACCATCCTTCAGTTTAATTTTGTTGAAATTGCAATTATTACAAATAAATAAAACAAATGCAAAGTGAATCATTAAAGAAACATTTATACAGAATGAAACATTTATTAAATGAAATCTTTTCACAATTGCAAATATAAAATCATCATTAAATTTTGTTGATGAATTACATGATATGAATAAATGGTAAGTTCTATGAATAGTATACAGTAAAACTTACGTTCACATAAATTTATAAAAAATAATTCATTGTTTTTGATTGCTGCTCAAATAATATGATCGAGAAATGACTTTCAGCTTATAATTATCAACCATAATTTTTTAAAATGTGGAAATAGAATGGAATAAAATGGAATAAAATTGAAATTTGTCATAAATAAATCACATCATACTTTAAAATTATGATATGTGTCATAATTACAAAACACTAATAATAATTTTAAAAATGCAGCCAAAATTATCACACATGAAAAGTATAAAAAAAATGCACATTTTTTTAAAATTATGAAGAAACACAGTCAATTTAAAAATAATAATAATAACAAAATGCATCTAAAATTATCACAGGTTATCTGTAAAGTGTTTTCTTTCTGAGAATGTCTTTGTAAAGTTGTACTTTTCAGAATTTCTTTCTTTTTAATTAGTGATTTATAAGTGATATAGTTTACAATCATTATCGATATCACAGTCATTTAATATTGTAAACATTAAAAAATATATAAATAAAATTTAAAATAAAAAATAGAATTTTAGACTACATAAAGAAAAATAAAATAAAATGAATTTCATCAACATTAAAAGCAATTAAGATTGTGATATATAAATTTAGGCAACACCGGTTTTCATTACAGAATCAAAATAAATAAAATACAAAAAAAAAAAAAAAAAAAGATGGGGGAAGATTTATCATGCAATTAAAAAAATATATATTTAGTTAAAAAGCAAAACTGCCTAAAAATAAGTATCACAGAATTTTCGTAAGATAAAATTATGAAAATCTAATATTAAGGTTTCATGTGAAATTAAAAAAAAAAAAAAAAGAAGAAAGTTAACATCACACAAAGTACAATATAATAGAATTTACGATGACCTAATCAAAATTAGAGCTTGTCAAATAAATAGAGTTTTACCAAAATTCACAATTGTTTTATCACACACAAACATTATAAGATGAATGTCACATAGAGGAACGTCAGTCAACATTATTGTAGCTAATGAATTTCTTAATTGAATATATCAATTTATAGTCTTTATATTCAATAGCTAGAGCAAGAACGCGTTCAACATCTACTAATTCTAAATTTTCTTCTAATAGTCTACAGCACTCGTATTTTAAAGCCAACACGAAAATTTTAAATGCAGCAACTATATAAATGTCAATAAGATCGTTGATTTCGAAATATAAAAGTTTTCCACAGTACATATATAAAATTACAGATTTTAAAACATTGCTATTTATGTCATGAAATTCGAGAGATTCACAACTTTCTATGTAATTATCTCGAAACAGATCTCTGAACACATGTGATCTGGCACATAGGATCAAACTGTTCACAGGAAATATTTGGCCATCACATTCCAATGAAAAATCACTGTCAATCCCATTTTCAAACATAAGCGCCATATGGAAGGCTAATGTTTTGTAGTGTTCCTCAGGGTCAATGTGTATATCATAATACACTACATCATTTGTGACTGTTGACAAAATTTCTAAAGGTGTATCAGATGAATACAAAGTACACACTATATGAAGAGATCCACTCCATGTCACAGTAGAATCATGTAAACTGTCCCTTGGTAAAAATTCTTCGAATGAGATTCCCTCGTAAAAATCACAGCAGTGTTTCCTTTGAAGATATCGGGTTTTTCTATCTGAGTCAATAACACCTATTTCTGCTTGATAAATATCAGAGTAATTTTCTGAAATATTTTTAATGCATACGGACATATAATCATTTTCATCAGTATCTCCATTAGGATACAAATTTAAAGTAAAAATCCTTGTCAATAAGTTGGAGATATGTTCGAAAATTGGTAACGACACAATTTCATTGGAATCTGCTATTTTTTCAAGAGGTATAACAAACTCCATTGAGCATTTCTCCCTCTGACACTCAGACAATATTTCAATGTAGTCTGGCTCATAGTATATTGCTAACTGTCTAAGATCCAAGAATTTAATCCATTTCAATATTTCAAAAGTCGGTTTACGTAATACATGATCCAAATTTCCTGTGTAGAGGTATCCGAATATGTGTGTTGCCGCAACAGCATCTAATTCTGGTAATTCGACCTCATCTTCTGCTCTTGCAATCAACTTTTTCAGTACATTACTTCGTGAATTCAAAATGAAACTGTGTGCCTCAACTGAGACTCCTCCGATGTTAAATTCCACATCATGATTCTTGTCAACTCTGTACAACGCTGTCAAATCCTGAGATAATGCTTTTAAACCCGGCACCTTGGATCTTTGATGTACTTGACTGTCTTTGATGCTCACAAAAATCTGACTTTTGAACTTCAATTTATCCATATCTTTTGATTGTGTAATAGTTTGAAATTCATCGACGTCACTTAGTTCAATTGCGATTGAATTATTGCGTATGAAATCGAATTTCACTACTTCAATCCTATCTTCACCTAAATCTTTCGGAAAAAATAACTTCCAAGTCACCCATATGGGTTCACTTATCGAACTATTCATCTTCTCTAAATACACAGAGACAGTATGTTCTTCGTCTATATAGTTATCCTTTATGCAGAATCTCCACTGTGTACTGACTTTTCCATTTATAGTAAATGTTGGACTGGAAATAACCCACATTTCCTTAGAGGTTACAGCAAGAATGTTTTTAATGTTCCACTCAATCTCACTAAAACCAAAATTTCGAAGATTTTTCTCCATTTTCGTGGATTTAAATAGTTAAGTAAATTAACTATATTCAATTACGATAAATTCAATTTGAACGTATATAATACAGCACTTTAGCACTTGCTTGGACGCTATCAAACTCAGAACTGTAAAGAACCTACTAGTCTAGGACAATTAACTTGACTGCAGTTTACAACTCTTTGTCATTTTCTGCTGCAATACCTTAATCCCTCTGTAGTTGACAAGCGCACCTCAAGGGCGTGTTTGGAAAGGATTAAAATAATAACCCCTTTTTAAAACCAATTACAATAGGTGTGAAAAGCACGCCCCCCCCCCCCCCCATCCCCCTAGGGATTACTATTCATCTATATTCTTCTTATCTGAAAAGTCAACATTTTAAAACTAGGGACATTTTCAGGAAGAATTTCGGGCTTGTAATAGCTCGCAGTGGTGTGTATGCTTTCATTTCATTCTTTAAATCGTAATCTCTAGAATTTGACCATGATGCTTAAAGAGCTATTTGTTAAGTTATTAAAAAAAAAAAAAAAAAAGCACGGGTATTTATTATTATTATTATTATTATTTTTTTTAAATATATTGATTGATTAAACTTCTCCTCTTCGGAATATTTTTACTAAGCAAATATTAATTTTATCTGTACATACAGTAAGGTTTTTTTTCTTTTTTTTTATGTTACGTAAATGAAACAAATTAAGAATGCAGTACATTTTTTTAATTACGATAGCTAAATACTCTTTTCAGTAATTTTAATCGTTTATTTTAAAATTTAAAGGTTATTAGTAATTATTTTTCTTTCTTTCTTTCTTTTTTCTTTTTTTTTTTTTTTTTTATCCTTTGCTGCATGAGTATGACATGGTTTTTTAGTAGCTGCTTTTATTATTATTTTCTGTGGAATTCAATGATAAATATATGAAATGCAGTCGCACCTCCTTACTCGATTTCTTTTCGAAAGAGTAAAAAAAAGAAAGAAAATTCAGAGTTGAATAAAATGAGTTTTACAACCAAAAACGCAGCATAGTGGTTTTTGTTTATCACTTTTCTTTTCCCCTAATTATTAAATAACATTTTGTGATATGTGATGATAAATTTCTGATTTTACGAAATGTAACTTTTTTCACAAAAAAAAAAAAAAAAAAAAAAAAAAAACTGCAAGCTTAAACAGAGTATTGAACGACTGAAATAATTATTTTTCAAATCGTAACATTGTTATTAGCATATGAAAGCATTTAGTGGATTCTCGCCATTGCTTGTAAAACCTCATGAATGTTTAAGGTTATTTCCCTATGAAAGTTTATTTAACCTTCATAGTGTTGTATAAATCTAAATTGTGCAAAAATTAAAAATTCCGATATATATTAAAATATATTTATAAAACTACCTGCTAACATTTTATAGCTACCTCATTATGCTACTGTTTATAATTATTTTTTTTCCGTCATGCTTTTAATTTACGTAAAATTTGAAATTAATTATCGCCTGATTTTTAATATTTTATCGGCTGTTTTCAAATACAAACAGGCTACAATACAACAGGGGGGGGGGGGGGGGTGTCTGAATTAAGTGAATCTTTCAAAACGTAATATAAAATAAGTATCTCGGTCGCTTGACGATAAAACCTCGAAAGCTCCTATAACAAGAAAGCACCGATTTTTTTTTTTTTTTTAATTCAAATTTCTTAATAAATATTTTTATTAATATCTCCTACAGTTTTGATTCGATTTTTATAAAATTTGAAATGTCTCGACAAAATTCTGCAAAGATAATATATCTTAAATTTCGATCCATTCGGTTGGGAATTTTTTGCGTTGTTATATGCGGACGGACGGACGGACAGACAGACGGACGGACGGACATACGGACGGACCAAGCGACGACAATAGGTGCCACGTATTTATATAATTACGAACGCACCTAAAAACAGAGTTATTAAAAAAACAGTATTTAACAATAATAAAAAAATTATGTTAAGAGGCTACTTCACTCAGGCGAAAACACCCGCTCGCTAATGTTAATCCCATGAGGGAAATAATTTACGATATCTCGTTTGCATTTCAATATTTTTAATTTTTTTTTTAAATTTTTTTCATTGGATAGCTGAGGTTAATCTCTATGCATGCTCCTTTGTGCTTTTTTTTATTTTTGTAGCAGCTTTTTTTATTAAGTATACTTTCACTTTCGAAACCGATTCCGAAAATGAAAGTACCTTAATTAAAAAAAAAAAATAACTTGATAATGAAATTAATTTATATCCTTTATTTTATTTTTTTTATCAATTATTTATTTTAAAAATCTTATAAATTAAGTTGAATTTCATAAATACCACTTAATTCACTTCATAGTCAATTGCTAGTTGAAGGGTATGAAAATAAAAATAGTTTTAGCTATTTGGTTTTATTTAGTCTAAATTTTAAATTTAATCTTGAATTAATGGGACCTAAAAATAAACTAATACCTAATTAATATAATACTAATAGATAATAAGTAACAAACTAATTAGTATAATACTACTAACTAATTAGTAAAAAACTAATAAGTATAATACTGTTATAATATTAGTATAATGTCAAAAATTTATAAAATCAATTAGAAACTTTTAATCATTTTGTTATGTAATATAATTCTGTTGCTTTATTTAAGCCCGAAAATAAACTTACTTAACAAGTCATTAGAAAATACACTAATTGCATAAATTTCAAAGTCTTTTCATAAAATCAGTTTCTATTTAAGATGTATATAAGTAATAGATGTAAATATTGGATTTTGTAAAATCCAAATTTTAAACTTATTTGTGTAAACCACCTACTTCAATGATTGTCCTTTCTTTCCTTCTCTTTTTAAATCTTGCTGTATCATAAAGCTTTGTGAAATTAATTTGAATTTTTTAAATCAAATTGACTCATAATGAGACCGAGTTATTATTTAAATTCATAGACGACAGAGCCGGTCAGGGAGCAAGGGACTGGTGAAAATTTTATTATTGGAACCTGGGTTGATAATTACATTATTACTTAGGACACCTACCCTTTGACTGCATTTTCCTGTCAAAGCAATGAAAAAAGGTTACAATTGCTTTGGCTGAATTTTCCCGTAATGAGTGGAAAATGCGAGTTTAATTTTCACAAAATGTTTTTGGTCCAATAGATTTTTTTCTTTTTATCACTTTTTAGGTGCGTTCGTAATTATATAAAACACCTTTCGAGTACATAGTTTCTGAATAAAAACACCTGCCAATTTCATGCGTTTCTAAACAAAAATGAATTCGGAAATGTGTCAGAATGACACATTTTCTGATTGATTTTTAAACATAAACGCATAAAACTGGCACCCCCCCCCCCTTTCTAATAAATGTCAAGAGGGGTGTTGGGGGAGTGTACCTAGGCTGTCAAGAAGAAACAATGGTTTCGTTTTGGAGCGTGAGATTTTCGGCGGTCCCCTAGATGTAATTCTCTTTCAGGTGGTACTGTTTGACAAAAGAAGTTTCCTGCTTCATGTTTCATGGAACGCTCTCTTCAATAGCAAGCATGTTGGATGGAACCATAATTGGAACTGGGAATGTAAACTTTGTATTATTTGCAGAGGAGGTGGGGGTGGGGGGGGGGGGTGAATTTTATATGAATTATAATAAGGATTGTTAAATTTTAAGACAGTTTTATTTCATATTTAACACAAATACTTCTTTTTTATATAGAAACAGGGTCTTTTCACAAGTAAACTTTCTCTCTATTTTTTTTAAAAAAAGAAAAAAAAAAGTATTTAACGCTGTTACTGCCCTAAATGAATTTATTGTGATCGGGGCTCTTTCAGTGTTTTTTTTATTATTATTAATTACATATAAAGTATATAAATTGCTAGTTTTGTAGAGAAATTTATGGTAAACAGGCTGAAGCAGACAGTATTTAAATAGAAGAAATATTTTGAGCGCTGTTTAATGTTGAAGTCGATCAAAATAGTTCAGTTAAAATGTTTTAAAGTAATCAAAAACTATACATAGCAATTCAACCATCGTAAAAGATGCTAATAAGACTAATAAGTAAGTAGATTGCAGTGTGCAGCATCCAATCCTTTTTAATTTGTCTAAATTTTTTAATTAAAAAAAATATAAATTCAAAATTTCATTATCGATAGCGATTTATTTCATACTTCAAAAAAGTCTTTTTTAAACCATTTGTTGCCAAATCGCAAAAAAGCGCAAATAATAATATTTCCATTTAATATCTATTTCTCCGAAAACATCTATCCAAAAAACTATTGGTAGATTATAGGATTGATGTAATTAAACAATTTCAGTATACAAATTTGGTTTTTAAATTCAGTAATACGGAAATATTATGACTTCAGATCTTAAATAGGACACAATCACCATGGCAACCTATCATGGGATGTCATTGAATTAATTACATATGATAGAATTTAATAGAATGAAGAAAACTTTTACAAATATCTTGTTAAGTTTTGATTCGATTTTCATAAAATTTGAAATGACTCGACAAAATTCTGCAACGATTATATACGGACTGGCCCATAACTAAAAGTCCAATATTTAATATACTCAGTCGTAAATACAGTTAATAAAAATTAGGTCATTACGTAAAAGAAAAAAAAAGTGGGTAAGTGTGATCGAAGATAGCACAAAGGGTTTCGTTTAATATTCCTTTCAAAACGCTTTATCATTTTTTAACAAATCCAAATAAATTTCATTTAGCAACAAAAAAAAAAGTTCTGTTTTTTATAAAGTAAAAAATTTAACCGGTCTATATTTTTTCGGTTTTTCGAATATCCAAACCAGCCCGATAGCGGGCGAAGCCGGCTATTATATTCTGTCATAATAATATCTATCACGCGGACTAAATGCGATATTTAAAAAAAAAAAAAAATCAATTTCAAAATTAAACATGTTGTACAGAGATCTTCAAAATGTTAAAATATGCAAATATTTCCATAATCTGGTTTTTATCATGATTCAATACGTTCCTCAAACTCGTATGACATTATAATCACTTGCTGACATCATATCTACTTGCTTTCTCTATTACTCATATATTGATACTCTCTTAGTATTATTCTCAAACATTTGAAAAGGTCCGTTAAACTTCCAATATGATGTCAGATTAATTTTCTTTTTAATTCTCTAACGACATCATATTAACCTGCTTTCTGTACTTACACATACTCATACTCCTTGTATTATTGAGAAATGTTTGAAAATTTCTGCTTTATTACCAATATGACGTCATATTAATCTTTTATCAATTGGTGAAACTTTTTATTTTATTTTCATTTTTCACCTGGAAATCTTTCAATAGAAAATTAATTGTTGTAGAAAGAATTTTATTGTGGATTTTTAATTGTCGGCAACTGCTATAACGAAAAATGTTTAAACTTAATAGTAAAAGGCTGTTAGATTTTTGGTTTTTTATCTATCTATATTAAAATAATACGATTTTTTTTTAAATTTTATGATTTTCAGCTTCATAGTACGTATTCAGCTATAAGTAACACAAAATTTCAAGTCTGTAAGTTATATAGTTTCTGAGAGCCGGCTGTATGACGGACAGACAACGTAGCGGGACGAATAGAGTTTCGTGAGATGAACGAAACCTTACAAAGTTATTTACATGTATTTAAAGAAGTTTTGTGACATCAAACCACAAGACTGAACTCCACATATTACACTGGTGTACAAAATTAAGAGAATTTTCAGATTTGGTAAGTTTTCTCCAAAACTACTGAACAGATTTTAATGAAATTTGGTATGAACATAGGTTGATATAATGTAAATAAAATAACCATTCAACAGTTACAATACACACGCGTGATTGTATGTAGCACTCATCGGAAACAAAAGGTGTGAAACAGTAATTAAAGAATCCAACAAAAAAATGGGTTAATAGGGGAGCATAATGTGTTTTGTTTGCCATTTTTTTTCTTCCCCCAAATTATAAGACATTTTGTTATACGTGACGTTTTCAACATATTCTGATTTTACGAAATTTCGCTTTTTTTCACAAATTAAATATCTGCGAGCTTAAACAGAGTATTGAACGACTGAAATTTCAAATCAAACCATTGTTATTAACATATGAAATAGAAATAAGTTTTTTTGGATTCTAGCCATTGGTTGTAAAACCTCATAATTAATAAGGTTATTTCCCTATTTTATTTAACCTCCATAGTGTCGTATAAATAAATCTAAATTGGGCAAAAATTAATAATTCCGACTTATATTAAAAATATATTTATACAATTACG
Source organism: Maratus michaelseni (assembly GCA_963931845.1). Lineage (NCBI taxonomy): Eukaryota > Metazoa > Arthropoda > Arachnida > Araneae > Salticidae > Maratus > Maratus michaelseni. The sequence goes on along the minus strand of OZ007587.1, from coordinate 386,265,513 downwards.
TGTTAACATTTAATAGCTACCTCATTATGCTACTGTTTATAATGATTTTTTTCCACCATGCTTTTTATTTACGTAAAATTTGAAAGTAAATATTATCGCCTAATTTTTAGTAATTTATCGGCTGTTTTCAAATCCAAACAGGCTAATTTCTGACGAATTTCTGAATTTATTTTTGTTTGTAAACTCATGAAGTTGACATCTACTTATATGTAGAAACTATGTAATCGAATAGTTTTTCCAGTTTTCGGTAACGCAGATCTTTTAGAAAATGCTGTCAAAGTAGACCATTCCAACCGACTTTCCATAAGTGACAGGGAGGGAAAGGGGGGGGGGGACTGCCGTCACGAGATAGGAAATGCTTATAACTCAAGATGAAATTCATTAATCGAAAAATAGGAATTCCAACTCACTTCAATAATTATGCCTGCAAGTGCTATTGCGTTTAAAAAAAGTTCCTGACGGTTCGGCCTACAGACACAGGTAGATTTCGAAGACGCAGGCGGTGGAGCGCTTGTTTCTTGGGACTTGCGGAGGAAATGACCTTTTTGCCATGATGCCGCAGTTGGGACAGCCCACTTCAAAATCTAACTTGTTTGCAATAATTTTTTTTTTTTTTTTTTTTTTTTTGGCTATAAGGGTTGGTCCTATAAAAAGAACTCGTCAATATCGTTTTAGATAATATTAATAGGATTTATAATAAATTTAAGCAGATTTGATATCTTGTGAATGGACGAAGTTATGATTTTTTTTCTCCTACCCCCCCCCCCCCCCCGCTTGGGGCAATTTTTAATTATATCAAAAATCTGTCATACCTAAATTTTCGGCCCTTTTCCTAGAAGTAATAATAACTTTAAACGGATTCGATACGTATCATAATTAAGGAGTTATGGGGTTTTCTGTTTTCACAAAAAGCTCCCCCCCCCCCCACCCTCTTGTTTCGATTTTGCCCATTAACGAACTTAAACGAGATTTTATGCACCTTGATTTTATGTATCCGTTTGGAAGAGAGTCGTGCAGAATTATTGCAGTTATCGTGTCCATAAAAAAGTGACATAGATAGATAGATATATAAAGTTTTGAACTGGGTGGTGAACTTTTGTGTTCTGGGAGTCATGATCGTCGTAGATCAGCAAATTTTCTTTTAAAATTTCAACTCAGGGGAGAATGTAATAGGTAGTATTTCTTACGAAATCTACCTAATGAACCAGAAATGTCAGAAACTTCCGCGTGAGCAGGGGCAAACATTTTATTGAGAACCGCCTTAAGGGGGGGGGGGGGGGGGGGGTCTCAAAAATATTTGTCGCCGCTCACCAAATCGAAACTTTCTGACATATTTACAGATTTATTTGCATACGTAAAAGCATGCAACAGCAGACTTGAATTTTGAAGAGTTTTTTAAAAATTGTATAACGTCCGTGTTTTTCAATATATACATTACATATTGGGTTATAAGCGGTTGTTATTTCATTACGACCTCTTCTATGGTGCGGTCTCCGGAAATTCGATTCATAACACAACTTTAACAGAATTTTCTGAAAGATTCTTTGTCTTTACCGAAACATGGAAAGTTATTCTATTTCGAAGTTTCTGAAAAAAAGCACCCGCTAATTTCATGCCTCATGCGTCTCTTAATAAAACTGACTACGTTAATGCACTAGAAAGTTGCGAGCTTAAAAAAAGAAAGAAGAGAAAGGAGAAAAAGAATCAACTAGAAACGAAGAAAAAAAAATTATATATAGCTTGAAAACATTTTAGTTACGTATTTATTTATCTATGTATTTTAAGTAATATCAACAAGAAATGGGCTATGCGATCTGAAATTTTTTTACCGTTCGACGACGTGAATCTTACAAATCGCAATTAATTATACAATTAATTCCTACATGCGTTAAAATTTAGTGCAGGTATACTAAAAGCTTTTTTTATTTTAGTATAAACGTGATGCAAATTTAATTACAGTTAATTGTTGCCTGATAACTTCTTTTTTTTAACCAGAATTTTTTTTATAAAACATCATATTTGGCAATACTTATGAAGAATTTTTTTCTTGAAAAGAAAAGGTTTTTAGATTATTGTTATCCTGAATAAGGATATTAGAAAATTTTATGCATATGCGGAGGAAGAATAATTTTGCATATCTGTGGGAAAGTAGAATTTGCATTCGAAAACAGACTTAATTGGTAATTTATATTCACCCCCCCCCCCTCCCCTATACGCCGCCACCTACTAATTATTTCCAAATTTTCTCTGTAAGAGTTCAATAAAAAAAAAGAGGGGGGGGCAAGAAAAGGGAAAATGTAAAGCCCTATTGGTGTGCGGGGGGGGGGGGGGGGTTGCAAATGAAAGCATTAGGTGTCCATATTAAAGTATGGTTACATGGGGCCCCAGTACTGCGAAATTTTGAGCCTCCAAATCATTAAAAAAAATTAAGCTGTAATGATATGTAAATCTTCATGATTTACACAGTTTTATGTTGCATTATAGCAAGGTGGGAATATTGGATCCTGAACATTATTTACAATTTATTATACGTGTCATCTAAACTATGATAATAATGATAAAATCTTAGAATTATGAAAATCTCAGATAAATTTCTCGAAATTTTCTAAAATTCTGGAGAATAATGTACTTATTTTTTTAATTTATTTGGTCTGAATGCATTTGATCTGTTTTATTGTTATTAGAAAGATGTTCTGTCATTACTCTATTATACGTAAATCTAGCATTCTATTATGTGTAAAAATAAAAAACCCTTCTCCCTTTTTTATAAGTAATCATTTAAAAAAATTTTAAGCTGTAATGATATGTAAAAGTTACTATTATTATTTTTTTTTTATATATAAAATTATCTTTAAAAGCTGCACGAAATAATTTAGTCTTGTTTAGGGTAAAATATTATATAAAAGATGAAAATATTATTTCATTTTACTACATAGTATATACATGGGGGGGGGGGGCGCATCGTACCAATCCTGAAACAGGAATCCTCCCCCCCCCCCCCCCCCCCCCCGAAAAAAAAACAGTCGGGTTCTTGAAGGTTACACAGTGCTTTTGTTTGGAATTAACTGTTTAATTTAAAATAATGATAACATGTTTCTTTATAAATAATTATCAACTTATAGTCATTTTCTAAAGTCAATGTTATTGAAATATTCTTAATTTCTATGCTGGGTCATGAATTTAAAATGACGTAAAATTTAGCAGGTTAGAAATATCTACGGAATACTTTTTATCATTAACTACTAAGATTTAATGAAATTAAGTCTTAGTAGTAATAAGTTGTACGTATACGATATCGTAAATTACCGTTTATAATACATTAAATATTTACGAAATATTTTAAATTGCAAATTATTATTATTATTATTATTAAGTAAAAAAGAAAAGGAGCGTAGAATATTTTTACTTGCGTACATATTTCTTTATATTTGAATATTAAATGTATTATTTTTTTTTTCTTAAAATGACTTAAATTAAAAATTATATAGTATTCAATTACTCGTATTTAACTCCGTACTTCAGAAATGGCATTGTTTCCGTGTTTTGGGGTGTTTATCGAATCTAGGGAAAAAAAAAACTAACCGGGGGAAAAAACAAGAGCGGAAAAAAGTGATAAGGAATTGATAAATATTGACCTTATCATATATTATAATGCGAGCAAATCTTGTGTGTGATTATGCAAATTTTATTTTAAAAACGGCTCTAGTGATTTTGACTAAATTTTATATTCTACCATTTTCGGGCACGAGAAATCCATTAGGCTAGGTCACATGTTCGAGAAAATTTGATTAGTGGGTCATTTTGGGTTACCACGGATCAGGGTCAAGTTAATTGCCGAAACGTCAGTGAAGGCTCACTGTGGAGACGCGAAAAGTTTTTTGTTTCCGCCTGTTTGTTTGTCTGTCTGTCTGTTCCGTGGTAACGGCCGTAAAAAACGTCCGATTAGGTTGATTTTTGGTAAGCATGTTGGCAAGATACCCGGAATTAGCTGAATAATAATTAGGTTCATTCGTTCAAAAAATGTAGAACATATCTTTTTAGGTCATAATGCTCTCCTATGGGAATGCAGGCGATTTTCAAATTTCATTTTTAACTGAAATGAAAATCGCATATTTCAATAATGGATTTAAAATTACGGATACTAAATTTTCGATATGGAGGTCTTAAATATTTGTATCTTCCCGTATTTGTATATCCCCATTTATATCTCCCCCTCAGCTGCATTTAGAAGATCTCACCGTTATAACTGCTGTCTTCACAAATTAGTACGACGGATAACAAATGTCAAAATAAAAATAAAAAAAATTTCTTGTAATCAAATTCAGGCGAATATCAATTGAATGACGTTGTTAAGATGCTACTTTACTCAGGCGAAAACACCCGTTTGCTAATGTTAATCCTATGTGGGAAATAATTTACGATATCTCGTTCGCATTTCAATATTTTTAAATATATATATATATATATTGTATTGGATAGTTGAGGTCAATCTCTATGCACGCTCCTTTGTACTTTTTCGATTTTAATTACAAGGTTGTTGTTTTTTTCTTTTAATTAAGATACTTTCACTTTCGGAACGGGTTCCGAAATTGAAAGTATCTTCGTAAAAAAAATACGCAAAGAAAATCGAATAAAAAGAAAACTGCCCGCAGTTAAACTGAGGGCGTTGAGCTCACAGGCTATTCACACTAATTGTATATTATGCTCTTATTTCAAAGAATTTGAAATAAACCCCTCGAAAAATAAAGAAATCGACAATATATTAAGGGTGGGATCATCCCCCCTTCCCCCTTTATACTTAAACCCCCAAACTAATCGGTGAATCGCCTTATCACAATGAACCTATATACAAAATTTGAAGAAAATCGGAGACTTCTGCATGAAAACCCATTTATCTAAATTAAGGGGGGTTAGCCCCCGTTCCCCCCCCCCGTTATACTTAACCAATGAACCCCCAAAGCTAATCAGGGAAGCACCTTATCACAATGAACCTAAATACAAAATTTGAAGAAAATCGGAATATTCTGCATGAAAAACCCATTTAACTAAATTAAGGGGGGGGGTTACCCCAGTTCCCCCCCTTTATACTTAACCAATGAACCCCCAAAACTAATCAGGGAAGCGCCTTATCACAATTAACCTATATACAAAATTTGAAGAAAATCGGATAATTCTGCATGAAAACCCCATTTATCTAATTTGAGGAGGGGAGGTTAGCCCCCCGTTTCCCCCTTTATACTTAACCAATGAACCCCCAAAACTAATCAGGGAAGCGCCTTATCACAATGAACCTAAAAACAAAATTTGAATCAAAACGGATATTTCTATCAAGAGTTATCGCGTTGCGTACATACATACAGAACGGGCGGGCACATTAGCTCTCCGGCATTGATAGCCTGTGAGCTAAAAAGTAATCAACGGCGGAAATAGAGATTGATCTCTGCTATCCAATGAAAAAAAAATTGTTTAAAAATATTGAAATACAAACGAGATATTCGAAAAATAATGCCCCATAGAATGAACATTAGCGAGCGGGTGTTTTCAAGTGCGTGAAGACAGTAACAAAAATATATTGGCGTTCCATTAGAACTTGACGGTATCGTAAATATCTGTTCATTATAACATAATTTCGTTTTAGTCGAATTTTTAATTCTGCTTATTGAAAATAGTTCGTGGATTGGTTATACAGAATGTTTCTAATTAAAATACTAAATATAAGCTCTCTAGTCCTGTTAATAACCCACCTTTAGCTACTCGTGCATTTAGATAATATGCAGTAGGAATTTCTTCTTACACATATTAGGTAACTTCCATTACAAAAAGTAAGAAGGGAAGCAATTCCGGAAAAATTTGACTCCCAGACCCCATAGGAGTTAAGGGGTCAAGTAACCTTTAAAGTGTCAAAATTCGAAATTTTTTTATTAGCTTATAATTAAATATGATTCTTGAGGAACAATTTAAAATTAACCCCATGCAAAAATTTACTTCAGAAGAGAAGTTATGTCTAAAACAGTCTGAGCTTTTTTTTTTATATGGTCAAGGGGTAGTTTGATCTTTGAAGTCAATTTTCTCAAAACGGCGATTTTCGTCATTGCGCGCACGATTTCTGAAAAATGGTTGGTTAGAATTTCATGAAATTTTGATTGAATATCTTAACCATACAGATGCACAAAATGACCTATTATTATGTTTCTCAAGTAACAAGTTTCGAATTCATGACTACTTTTGCATGGAAAAAAAAAAAAAAAAAAAAAAAAGTCAATATTTCAAATTTCTCTAAAAAAAAAAAAAAAGTTTTTTTTTTTTTTTTTTTTTTTTCTCAGGATCTACACACTTTATTTTTTTCATCTTAGGTCATTTTGAGAACGCATTATATATGTACTCATTAAAAAAAGTTTGCCTGGTTTTAGCAATTCAAATGTGAAAAATCATGCGCGCAATACATGCAAGAATAATTCTTTCCTAAAAATTTTATTATATTTTAAAATAAATTTAAAAGCTTTATATGAGTGTATAAATTTTTGAAGAATCGTAATTTATAAAATAAACCTTTATTGATATGTATTTTAAATTTTATAATTCAAAGTCAATTAGTTACGGAGTTACTGTGATTCTTATTGAGGCCCCTTTTTCATGTATTTTGTGAGTTCAAAGATTACCTGACCCCTTAAACAAAGGATCCCACGATTTCGCTCTTCATGCTTCACCCTTCTTCCTAAGGTCAAGAGGGGTGTGGCGCAGGCCCGTAGCTAGGTACATTTTGCAGGTCGGGCAAAGCCCGACCTGCAAAAGATTTTGCCCGACCTAGCGTGAAACTTTACATCCCGATTAAAACAACATTAAATTTCTATTATTTTTGTAAATAAATTTTAGTCTAATCTAGTGTGAGACTGGACATTCCGATCACTTTATCAGCCATTAATTCACTTTAAATTCCCAATTTTTTCCATCTTCTTGTCAGATCTAAGCAAAGAGACCCCCCCCCCCCCTTCTCCTCCCAATTTCGTTTTTTAAAATGGAAACAAAACCAGAAAAATTTTCATCCATAAACCTTCTTTTTTCTCTCTTTCTTTAACAGACAACAGACCTGTCGGGGATTGTCACGTAGGACATTCCCCGCTTTGTTGCTTTGTAGAAATTACACCGTACCGCAGGATATTCCTGCCCGTACTGGCCCAGCAACAATTCTGTATTGACTGATATCCATAAAGCTTACTTTCTTTGTGGAATTGTCACCATGTGAAATTTATCTTAAGAAAGCGGGATTGAAACCAAAGGCTTCTGAATCTGAAAATTAGCGAAGCAGCCTAAAATAATGTTTTTGAATTTGTCGTACGTGTCAGTTTGCTGCTTCTTTCATGGAACTGGTTCCGATTCCATGAAACGGATTGTTATGTTTACTTGTTTGCTTTGGAAAGAGGGGACTAATGTCTTTTCTTCTTCTGATCTTTCGTTACATATTATTGAATGATAAAAATTTGTGAAACCTATGTCACAATAAGAAAATTATAGGAGGAGTTTTCCAGCGTAAAGAAGAAATGGAATTGCAATGAAAATATCATCTTTAACCAATAGAATATAAAATTTGTTTTAATTAAATGATATAAATTTAATTTATAAATAAGAAACTTACAGAATTATCTGTGAATTGTTTTTAATATACATGTGTCTTAAGTTATATATATATATTTTTTTTTTCCACGGGTTTTACAAGTAGTGGTTAGTAGAGGAAATTATTACCGCGTTACACGTTTGTATGTATTTCACTTTAAATAACTTTCATGTAACATAACATAAATAACTTTTCATCTTAAAGTACAAAATCTTCAAGGAACAAAATTATATCAATCAGTAATAAATCAAGGAACAAAAAGAAAAATGTAACGATATGATATTGTTAAGTTGTTAAGTATACTTAGATTTTATAAAATGTTTTATTTCGCGTAAAATATATTCTTTAAAGGAATTTATTGGCCGATATCGAAATAATATGATAAAAGTAGCTTAAAAAAGTTCATACCTTTGCTTACGGTTTGAAAATATTTATAATAATGAACAAGATAACAAATTAAATCCATCATAGGCGTCGACTACAAGGCCATAGAAATTCTCTGGAAATTTTCACAGGGCCATCGCCTCTTTCCGCCCCCTCTGGAAATAAAAATTAATAAAAGGTCTGTTCCTTTATCTGTTCAATCTACTCTTCCACGACCCCCCCCCCCCCCTGAAATTTTTAAAAGTTGGCGCCTCTGAAATAAACCAATCATTATTTCAAATTTAAAGCATAAAATATGCCGGTCTACTTACGATTTTACAAATCCAAATTAGTTATCTTCTGACACATTCACAATTTAATTCACTATTCTTAAATTAAAAAAATTTTTCAAGTCCTCTTATTAAAAACAAAGAAATTAAATAGTGTTTTCCATTTTTTTGTAAAAGCAAATCAGTTTTCAGAAAATGACCGTCAAAGTTAAAGATATAAACCAATTTTCTGGACATGACAGTCTGATAAAGTTCATAAGAGAGAAATTGATTACAACTCAAAATTTAACGTATCTATAGAAAAGTGAAAAACGTTATTCGATTCTAAATCAATTTAGTAGTTAAAACTTGTAAATTTCATGCTTTTATGTATAAAAATGACAGTGCGAATATAGCAAAAAAGTTCCGTGTTGTTCAGCCGGAAAAAAAATGTATATATATAAATTTAATTTGTAATTTGACACTGCTATATGGTATTGTGATTTCATTGTGTATGGTCAGTTTCTTATGTTTCAATGGTTAAATTTTACATTAAGTTTGCACACACATACACACACATATATATACAGAATTACTATACATATATATATATATATATATATATATATATATATATATATATATATTTGGAACTTCATGGAGGATATCTGAAATGGTATTTAATTACGGGTGAATGTGACCTTAATGTCATAACAGTCTTAAGCATAAACAATATGTATAGCTCTTTTCAAAAAATATACGGTGATTGAAGAAATAGCTATGCTTTATAGGAAATGGACAGTGAAATAAATAAATTAAAAAATATTTTATATTTGCACAGACTCTTCGACACTAAATATTCTGCATAAATAGTGTTTATTATTTTTTTTAATGGAGCACGGAACAAACAAACAAGTTGGAACTGTACGTTAAACGTGACAAATGAGGTGCGACCGTACTATAACTAGTTTTACAATGTAAAGAATCATCTTTATTATTTCTCTGAAATGAATTATATCGTCTGTTACGAGCGAAATGAGCATGCCTTTTTTTTTTCTTATTACGTATGCCACGTTTACAGATGCGAATTTTTTTCGACACCAGACAGCGATGCAAAATTCAACATGAGATATTGCTTTACGAACCTCCATGGTTTAATATTGCTATGACTCATGATGAACGAATCTCTTGTGTTTATTTACTTTAATGGATTTCTATATTCGGCTATTAACCTAATTTCTACTGAAGTTATCTCAGAATCTATACATTTTTTAATGTAACTCATCTCTCATTCAAACAGTTTTTTTTAATGATCTTTCTAAAAATGTAACTTTTATACAATTTTATTCGAAGAAATAATGTTGAATAAAAATAATCGCTTAGCATATGAAAAAGAAGTGTTTAGCAGGTTAGCTCGTATTTGTTTTCCTCAGTCACATGACTTGCGCTTTTATTATATAGATTACGTACGATAGGATTTAACTGAATAAAGAAAACTTTTTAATATCTTTTTAAGCTGTGATTCGATTTTCACAAAATTTGAAATGGATCGACAAATTTTTTTAACGATTCTATATATTAAATTTCAAACCATTCGGTTGGGTAGTTTTTTCTTTTTTTTTTGCGGATGGACCAGACGACGGCTATAGGTGCTAAGCATTTATATAATTACGAACGCAGCTAAACTGGGATTATTTTGTCTGACACTGAGACAGCACTGGATTGTGCTAATTATATCTTGAATAATCTATGTTTAATACTTTGAACATAAATGATTCCGTGTTATTGTAGCAAGTGTTGGTTCAGTGTAATTTACCATACAGTGTTAGCAATATTTACATTAATTCTGTATTAATCTTAATATTCTCTCATAAAAATCCATTTAAAAAAATTATGAAAATATATTGTTTTTATGCTATTTTTTTCCATAATTTACGGCTTTTTCAGAACTCAACACAGAATAACAAATAACAACAGAAGCGTGAGAATTTTAAGACTTCATCTGTTTGAAAAACCAGAGCATCCGTTTGCAATTTTGAATTTTCTGCCTCTTACAAGTTCTTTTTATTATTATTATTTCTTCATTTTGTTTCATTTGTAATGCTTATAGTTAGGATTGCACGAAAAGTTTTTAACTTGGCTTCAAGACTGCTATTAAATCGCCTGTAACAAACAAGCGCCATCAAAGCAGCCGAATTGCTCAGCACCCTTTAGTACTTAAGTGACTTATTCAGAAACTTTCTGACACATCACTGGACCACCTGTGGTGTGAAATTGTGTTACCCGTCCTCTGAAATATAAATAGAGAAGTACATGAACTATTTTCTGAAAGAAAGATTTTGACAATTTTACAATGGGACGATATAGGTGCAATTTGTCGCTCCTGTGATTGTGCCGGCTCTTTGTGAAAACAGAAAATAACTCATAATTTCTTAAATCGAATCCGTTTAAAGTTATTATTACTTCTAGGAAAAGGGCCGAAAATTTATGCAGGACAGATTTTTGATATAATTAAAAATGGCCCCAAGGGGGGGGGGGGGGTTAGAAGAAAAAATTCATAACTTCGTCCATTCAGAAGATAGCAAATCCGCTTAAATTTATTATAAATCCTCTTAATATTGTCTAAGTTTTTTATAGGACAACCCTTATAGCAAAAAAAAAAAAAAAAAAAAAAAAAAAAAAATCCTGTCGGCTTCGCCTGCAAACAAGTTAGGTTTCAAAGTGGGCGTTTCCAAATACCGCATCATGGCAAAAAGGTCATTTCTTCCGCAATTCCCAACAAAAAGGCGCCCCACGGTCTGCGTCTTCGAAATCTACCTGTGCCTGTAGACCGAACCGTCAGGGATTTTTTTTTTCCCCAAAACCGTTTTAAAATTTGCAAACTGTATATCGCTAAAAATGCAATTACATCTATTTCCCTTTTGTTTGTAGGAATAAACATACCTTCAATTGAAGAGTTGACTGTTGTAAAAAAAAAAAAAAAATTGTCAATCATGAAGATGCAGAAGACGTGCCACCTGAGTCAAATGCCTCTGTACTTAAAGATCAATTGAAATGGCAAAACAAAAAAAGCAATCTACAAATTTTATTCAAATACAAAGAAGCATTTAAGGACACTTATGAACTTTTGGCTGCTGTAGCTACATTTGGTTGCAGTACTGCCACTTGTGAATCTTCTTTTTCAACATTGACGGCCACTAATCAGCCTCAAAGACTGTCCATGTCACATCAAAGAATGGCAGATCTAGCCTTCTTGGCCTTCGAGAGAAAACGGACGGAAAACATAAATTTAGAAGAAGTACTAAAAAAATTAAATACAAGTAGAGACAGCAGGTTGCAATTATATTAGAGGGTTTTTATACATGATTCCCATTAGTCTTCAAAATTCTTTCAAATAAATTATTTTTACAACAAATAGAGGTTGTCAAATTTGTAAAAGACTAAAACTAAAATTAAAAAACTAAAATAAAATAAAAGGCCTTATAATTAATTTGGTACTCTGTTTTTTTTCTTTTGTTTTTTTTTCATCATGAATATTAAAAAAAAATATTTTTTCATTATCGGTAAAGACATCCTCGTTACTTGTTCTATTCATTTTATTCATTCTGTTTTTTTCTTTCTCATATCTTTATTGCGTGATGTAAATATAACGAAACATCATTTAATAAATTGTACTTGAATGCATTTATTAATATAAACGAACATAAAACCTACATAAATTTAAATTACTTAATTAAAAGGAAACAACTTATTTACGTTATGTAAATGTAAATGTTTTATTTATGTGTCTTTGATATATTTTTATTGTGTCTTTGAACAAACATTAAAAATTTCATTCTGGCTTTGGAGAGATCTTACGTTTTAAATGAGAAAAAAATTACATTAAAAGTACAGTACATATTTTTCAAGGTATAAAAGACGTGAAAAAAAAAATCAGAAACAATCTGCCCCCCCTGGAAAAATATTTGCCCCACCTGGAAGTAAGGTCTAGCTACGGGCCTGGTGTGGCGAGGATGTACCCAGGTTGTCAAGAAGAAACAATAGTTTCGTTTCATTTTAGACCTCCGACTTCGACGGTCCCCTAAGGTAATTATTCTTTGTGTTTCCATTTGACAAAAGATTTTATCCTGCTTTATGTGTAAATAGAGGTAGAATCCTGATTCAGCTAAAATCTCTCGCTGTGACCCCTACTAACCAACGGTAGATAATCAATGTGACAAGGTTGACAAGTAGGGTGAACGCTAAACATTGATCCCAAAAACTGATCTCCAAAATTACGCCATTTTTGAGCTGTTTATATATAAAAAAAAAAAGATTCTCCCTCAAAAACGATTTACTGACCTGACCGTTAATTACATTTAACGATGTCCGATTGACATTTCTAAAACCATTAACTGATAAAAGAGAAACAGTTTCTTATCAGTTATTTATGGCTCCCAATCTGTTATTATATCCGGAAATTGTACTTTTTCAGCAAAAAAGCGTTACGTTCCTTTTAAAAAATAAGATACTTTAGCAAAACATAGGTGAAATTTTCCCACAAAATTTCATATGTATGTGTGGATGATTGCGTGTATATTAAAATTTTCTCGCTTTTTCTGGTTCCCAAAGCTCTCACCTTTGTAAAATTAGGAATTTTTTTTATTTATTTATTGTTATATTACTATTTATTTGAACTCACAGTATTCTGTAAAATATTCGAAAAGTCGAGTGGAACCACTCCGGATTTTTTTAAGTAACTGTATTGAAGTATTGATTGTATTATGCATCTCTCAAAATTTCGCTTAGAAATTTATAATGGGTGTATAAGCTAACATTTTGGAGACAAACACAATTTTTTTTTTTTGCATGTTATATTTCTTAAAACTTTAATTGACCCGTTTATATCGCACTTATTTAATTGTACCGGGCAGACGCGATATAACGAGGAGTCACTGTATTATTTAATCCGTGTCTTTAATTTCGAGTATTGAATATTTTGGCAATATCTGAAAGTAACGAAGTAGTGACTACTTTTGAAAAGTAGTTTGTAGTCGCTACTTTTTAAATAAAGTAGTTGTAGTTGAAGTTAGCTACATTTCCGATAAAGTAGTTTTCATGACTTCAATTCATGATTTTTCCAAAAAAAAGAAATCCTTTACAATACGTTACTTTGCCATGAGCGCCGAACCCGATTATAGAAAACTCACAGCTTTTTTAAGCATGGCAGAAAATGCGATCTAGTGAATTTATTAAAAAAAATTATAATTTTTTTTCTTTTTCTTTTTTTTAAGATATAGCAGCAGGAATAGAGAAAAAAAGTTATTTAAACTACCTTCAAGTTCAAGCAAGTACAAGAAAAAAAAAAAAAAAAAAAAAAAAAAAAAAGGAAAGAAAGGAAAAGAAAAAGAAAGAAAGAAAAACTGAATCTGGAAATTGTTCTAAACAAACAATTTTTAAAGGGAAAAAAAACGATTGCAAAGGGCATTTTTTACATTCATTTCAGTTAATCTCTGTCTATTATCCGTCCGTTCTCTAATATTCGTAAATATACTTTATTTGTATTTTCGTGTAATTGGTATATGATATTGAGGTCTAATATGGGACATTCTCAATTGAAAATGCAGCTTGTAGCATTTACAGATCGTAAACAGGGACACGCAAACAAATTCCGTAACATTATGGAATGTTTGCAGTATAACTTAATGATATTACACTAAAAACACCAATTAAAATAATTTAAGACAGACATGAGTACACATAAAATAAAAATTTATAAAAAAATATATACTTAAAAACAGTTAAAAATACAAAATAGTAGACGTTTCGCCAAGCGACACGCAAGGCATCATCAGTACAAAAACAATCTATTGCATAACAAACCACAGAACAAGGAAAAGGAAAGGTTTGAAATCAAGGAAAGTTGAAGTTATTTTAAAAACAGATAATATTCATTAGGGACAGGACGAGCTTCATTCAACGTCTGCGATCGCAATTGAGTGAACCAACTCTCAAGGAGTAATCGACCATGGTAGCTGTTACAACCTGATTTCAAAATACTGGCGTTCGCAATTAGCGGGATGTGATTCGTTTGAAGTGAATGCTGGACAATTTTTGAATTCAAATTACTATTTTTTAAAGCACTAGTATGTTCTTTTAGACGAATTTCCAATGATCTACCTGTTTCACCAATGTAGACACTATTGCAATCTTTACAGGGAATAATATAAACAACACCGGGTAATTTAGACTTATCATATTGAAATTTATGCTTAGTGAAAAAGGAACTCACTTTATTAATTGGTTTAAAAGAAACCCCAATATTGAATGATTTTAGAATGCCAGAAATTTTTTCAGAAATGTTCTTATAATAAGGGATACAGATAAAAGAGTTTGGTTTGCTACGTTGAAAAGGGGGGGGGAGTAGAATTCACAAAATTTAAAGTATTTTTAAAGATTTTTTTAACAAGACCTATAGGATAGCTATTATTAACCAAATCGCGATAAATTTTACACTTCTCAATTTCAAAATCATTACTGGAGCTGCAATATCTAATGGCCCTGAAGGCTAAAGTCTTAATAACGGCTATTTTATGGCTGAAAGGGCAAATTGAATTGAAATTAGTATATTGACCAGTAGATGTAGGTTTTCTGTAAACAGTAGTGGTGATAGATTGAGAGGTATCAGCAATGTGTCTGCGGACTAGAATGTCGAGAAATGGTAATTCAGCATTATTTTCAATTTCAACAGTAAACTTAATAGGGTCACCAATAGAGTTAGAAATCGTGAGAATATTATTTAAATCAGCTTCTTTCACTATCAAAAAAATGTCATCAACATAACGTCTCCAAAAAAGAATACGTGAACCAAGTTCAGAATTAATCTTATTTTCAATATTCTGCATTACAAGTTCAGCAATTACAACAGAGAGGGGGGACCCCATAGCGGTACCAGAAATTTGACTATAAAAACAATTATTAAATATAAAACAGTTTGAGGTCAAACAAAAACTAACTAATTCAACAATCTCATCGACATTAAAATCAGTAGGTTGTGTCGGAGTGGGCCAGATATCTTTAATTACTTTACAAACCAGATCGAAAGGGATTGAAGTAAACAGCGAAACAACATCAAGGGAAGCCATGATATAACCGGTAGGGAAAACAAAACTCTGTAAATCATCGAGAAATTTGTAAGGTGAATTAAGACTATAACTGGAGTTAAGCGTAAGAGGTTTAAGAAGCGCGGATAAGTAACTAGAAAGATTATATAAAGGGGATTTAGAAAAATCAATAATGGGGCGGGGTGGGATAGATGGTTTATGAATCTTTGGTAACCCATAAAAGCGAGGGACAAGACCGGTGTAACATTTCAATTTCGAAGCAGAGTTAGGGGGGATTTTCTTAAGTTTTTCAAATTTGGAAATGATAATGTTCATCTTACGTTGAATGGAAGGAGTTTTATCTTTCTTAAGTACAGAATATGTATTTACATCATCAAGTAGTTCATGAGCCTTTGAATCATAAGCATCCCTATCCATCACAACAGTAGTTCTACCTTTATCAGCTCTCGTAATTACAATCGAATTGTCCGATCTCAGTCTCTTGATAATACGCAAAGAATCATCAGCACCAGCAGGAGTGGAGTAATTAGACTTTAAGATCGATGCAGAAATAGCACGTCTAATATCATGCCTTACCGATGGGCAAGAACCCATAATAGCGGATTCAGCAGAAGCAAGTAAATCGGGAGTATCTAATTTCGTAGAACCCAGAGAGTAGTTCAAGCCTTTATTAAGCAAAGCAGATTCCGACACTGATAAACTTTTAGACGAAATATTCAAGACCCAGTTATCGCTATTTGATACAACTGTAGAAGATTCAGGAGTAACCTTCACAAGGAGGTTAGTAAATTTATTAGCATATTTCATAACCAAGTTCAACTTCAGAATATAATTGCTGTACTTTAAAAAATCCAGGATACGAAGACAATCATACGGATCAACTAAACTAAAAAGTTTCATGAGGCGATAATGTAGAAAACGACGATAAGAACGTAATAAGCCGTAGTTAAGAGCGATGGCCGCAGAGAGAAACTGGATACTTGCTGAATTAGAGACAGAAAAACCACGCTTTGACTTCACCAAAGGTTTAACACGGAAAGAAACAGGAATAATCTTGGATCTTTTGCAACGGAGTAAAAAGTTAATCTTTTCCAAAGTACGCACAATTATTAAGCAAAGCAGATTCCGACACTGATAAACTTTTAGACGAAATATTCAAGACCAGAGAGATATATAAGAAACACTGCCACTGTTGTAATTGCTGAACTTGTAATTGAGAATATTGAAAATAAGATTAATTCTGAACTTGGTTCACGTATTCTTTTTTGGAGACGTTATGTTGATGACATTTTTTTGATAGTGAAAGAAGCTGATTTAAATAATATTCTCACGATTTCTAACTCTATTGGTGACCCTATTAAGTTTACTGTTGAAATTGAAAATAATGCTGAATTACCATTTCTCGACATTCTAGTCCGCAGACACATTGCTGATACCTCTCAATCTATCACCACTACTGTTTACAGAAAACCTACATCTACTGGTCAATATACTAATTTCAATTCAATTTGCCCTTTCAGCCATAAAATAGCCGTTATTAAGACTTTAGCCTTCAGGGCCATTAGATATTGCAGTTCCAGTAATGATTTTGATATTGAGAAGTGTAAAATTTATCGCGATTTGGTTAATAATAGCTATCCTATAGGTCTTGTTAAAAAAATCTTTAAAAATACTTTAAATTTTGTGAATTCTACTCCCCCCCCCCCTTTTCAACGTAGCAAACCAAACTCTTTTATCTGTATCCCTTATTATAAGAACATTTCTGAAAAAATTTCTGGCATTCTAAAATCATTCAATATTGGGGTTTCTTTTAAACCAATTAATAAAGTGAGTTCCTTTTTCACTAAGCATAAATTTCAATATGATAAGTCTAAATTACCCGGTGTTGTTTATATTATTCCCTGTAAAGATTGCAATAGTGTCTACATTGGTGAAACAGGTAGATCATTGGAAATTCGTCTAAAAGAACATACTAGTGCTTTAAAAAATAGTAATTTGAATTCAAAAATTGTCCAGCATTCACTTCAAACGAATCACATCCCGCTAATTGCGAACGCCAGTATTTTGAAATCAGGTTGTAACAGCTACCATGGTCGATTACTCCTTGAGAGTTGGTTCACTCAATTGCGATCGCAGACGTTGAATGAAGCTCGTTCTGTCCCTAATGAATATTATCTGTTTTTAAAATAACTTCAACTTTCCTTGATTTCAAACCTTTCCTTTTCCTTGTTCTGTGGTTTGTTATGCAATAGATTGTTTTTGTACTGATGATGCCTTGCGTGTCGCTTGGCGAAACGTCTACTATTTTGTATTTTTAACTGTTTTTAAGTATATATTTTTTTATAAATTTTTATTTTATGTGTACTCATGTCTGTCTTAAATTATTTTAATTGGTGTTTTTAATATTTTTCACATTCAGACGTTAAAATGTATACATTTTGCAAATTAAGATATGGTAAATCCATTGTTGATGGACTCAGAACATGTCAAGGACTTTCTTCAAAAATTGTGCGTACTTTGGAAAAGATTAACTTTTTACTCCGTTGCAAAAGATCCAAGATTATTCCTGTTTCTTTCCGTGTTAAACCTTTGGTGAAGTCAAAGCGTGGTTTTTCTGTCTCTAATTCAGCAAGTATCCAGTTTCTCTCTGCGGCCATCGCTCTTAACTACGGCTTATTACGTTCTTATCGTCGTTTTCTACATTATCGCCTCATGAAACTTTTTAGTTTAGTTGATCCGTATGATTGTCTTCGTATCCTGGATTTTTTAAAGTACAGCAATTATATTCTGAAGTTGAACTTGGTTATGAAATATGCTAATAAATTTACTAACCTCCTTGTGAAGGTTACTCCTGTATCTTCTACAGTTGTATCAAATAGCGATAACTGGGTCTTGAATATTTCGTCTAAAAGTTTATCAGTGTCGGAATCTGCTTTGCTTAATAAAGGCTTGAACTACTCTCTGGGTTCTACGAAATTAGATACTCCCGATTTACTTGCTTCTGCTGAATCCGCTATTATGGGTTCTTGCCCATCGGTAAGGCATGATATTAGACGTGCTATTTCTGCATCGATCTTAAAGTCTAATTACTCCACTCCTGCTGGTGCTGATGATTCTTTGCGTATTATCAAGAGACTGAGATCGGACAATTCGATTGTAATTACGAGAGCTGATAAAGGTAGAACTACTGTTGTGATGGATAGGGATGCTTATGATTCAAAGGCTCATGAACTACTTGATGATGTAAATACATATTCTGTACTTAAGAAAGATAAAACTCCTTCCATTCAACGTAAGATGAACATTATCATTTCCAAATTTGAAAAACTTAAGAAAATCCCCCCTAACTCTGCTTCGAAATTGAAATGTTACACCGGTCTTGTCCCTCGCTTTTATGGGTTACCAAAGATTCATAAACCATCTATCCCACTCCGCCCCATTATTGATTTTTCTAAATCCCCTTTATATAATCTTTCTAGTTACTTATCCGCGCTTCTTAAACCTCTTACGCTTAACTCCAGTTATAGTCTTAATTCACCTTACAAATTTCTCGATGATTTACAGAGTTTTGTTTTCCCTACCGGTTATATCATGGCTTCCCTTGATGTTGTTTCGCTGTTTACTTCAATCCCTTTCGATCTGGTTTGTAAAGTAATTAAAGATATCTGGCCCACTCCGACACAACCTACTGATTTTAATGTCGATGAGATTGTTGAATTAGTTAGTTTTTGTTTGACCTCAAACTGTTTTATATTTAATAATTGTTTTTATAGTCAAATTTCTGGTACCGCTATGGGGTCCCCCCTCTCTGTTGTAATTGCTGAACTTGTAATGCAGAATATTGAAAATAAGATTAATTCTGAACTTGGTTCACGTATTCTTTTTTGGAGACGTTATGTTGATGACATTTTTTTGATAGTGAAAGAAGCTGATTTAAATAATATTCTCACGATTTCTAACTCTATTGGTGACCCTATTAAGTTTACTGTTGAAATTGAAAATAATGCTGAATTACCATTTCTCGACATTCTAGTCCGCAGACACATTGCTGATACCTCTCAATCTATCACCACTACTGTTTACAGAAAACCTACATCTACTGGTCAATATACTAATTTCAATTCAATTTGCCCTTTCAGCCATAAAATAGCCGTTATTAAGACTTTAGCCTTCAGGGCCATTAGATATTGCAGTTCCAGTAATGATTTTGAAATTGAGAAGTGTAAAATTTATCGCGATTTGGTTAATAATAGCTATCCTATAGGTCTTGTTAAAAAAATCTTTAAAAATACTTTAAATTTTGTGAATTCTACTCCCCCCCCTTTTCAACGTAGCAAACCAAACTCTTTTATCTGTATCCCTTATTATAAGAACATTTCTGAAAAAATTTCTGGCATTCTAAAATCATTCAATATTGGGGTTTCTTTTAAACCAATTAATAAAGTGAGTTCCTTTTTCACTAAGCATAAATTTCAATATGATAAGTCTAAATTACCCGGTGTTGTTTATATTATTCCCTGTAAAGATTGCAATAGTGTCTACATTGGTGAAACAGGTAGATCATTGGAAATTCGTCTAAAAGAACATACTAGTGCTTTAAAAAATAGTAATTTGAATTCAAAAATTGTCCAGCATTCACTTCAAACGAATCACATCCCGCTAATTGCGAACGCCAGTATTTTGAAATCAGGTTGTAACAGCTACCATGGTCGATTACTCCTTGAGAGTTGGTTCACTCAATTGCGATCGCAGACGTTGAATGAAGCTCGTTCTGTCCCTAATGAATATTATCTGTTTTTAAAATAACTTCAACTTTCCTTGATTTCAAACCTTTCCTTTTCCTTGTTCTGTGGTTTGTTATGCAATAGATTGTTTTTGTACTGATGATGCCTTGCGTGTCGCTTGGCGAAACGTCTACTATTTTGTATTTTTAACTGTTTTTAAGTATATATTTTTTTATAAATTTTTATTTTATGTGTACTCATGTCTGTCTTAAATTATTTTAATTGGTGTTTTTAATATTTTTCACATTCAGACGTTAAAATGTATACATTTTGCAAATTAAGATATGGTAAATCCATTGTTGATGGACTCAGAACATGTCAAGGACTTTCTTCAAAAATTGTGCGTACTTTGGAAAAGATTAACTTTTTACTCCGTTGCAAAAGATCCAAGATTATTCCTGTTTCTTTCCGTGTTAAACCTTTGGTGAAGTCAAAGCGTGGTTTTTCTGTCTCTAATTCAGCAAGTATCCAGTTTCTCTCTGCGGCCATCGCTCTTAACTACGGCTTATTACGTTCTTATCGTCGTTTTCTACATTATCGCCTCATGAAACTTTTTAGTTTAGTTGATCCGTATGATTGTCTTCGTATCCTGGATTTTTTAAAGTACAGCAATTATATTCTGAAGTTGAACTTGGTTATGAAATATGCTAATAAATTTACTAACCTCCTTGTGAAGGTTACTCCTGAATCTTCTACAGTTGTATCAAATAGCGATAACTGGGTCTTGAATATTTCGTCTAAAAGTTTATCAGTGTCGGAATCTGCTTTGCTTAATAAAGGCTTGAACTACTCTCTGGGTTCTACGAAATTAGATACTCCCGATTTACTTGCTTCTGCTGAATCCGCTATTATGGGTTCTTGCCCATCGGTAAGGCATGATATTAGACGTGCTATTTCTGCATCGATCTTAAAGTCTAATTACTCCACTCCTGCTGGTGCTGATGATTCTTTGCGTATTATCAAGAGACTGAGATCGGACAATTCGATTGTAATTACGAGAGCTGATAAAGGTAGAACTACTGTTGTGATGGATAGGGATGCTTATGATTCAAAGGCTCATGAACTACTTGATGATGTAAATACATATTCTGTACTTAAGAAAGATAAAACTCCTTCCATTCAACGTAAGATGAACATTATCATTTCCAAATTTGAAAAACTTAAGAAAATCCCCCCTAACTCTGCTTCGAAATTGAAATGTTACACCGGTCTTGTCCCTCGCTTTTATGGGTTACCAAAGATTCATAAACCATCTATCCCACTCCGCCCCATTATTGATTTTTCTAAATCCCCTTTATATAATCTTTCTAGTTACTTATCCGCGCTTCTTAAACCTCTTACGCTTAACTCCAGTTATAGTCTTAATTCACCTTACAAATTTCTCGATGATTTACAGAGTTTTGTTTTCCCTACCGGTTATATCATGGCTTCCCTTGATGTTGTTTCGCTGTTTACTTCAATCCCTTTCGATCTGGTTTGTAAAGTAATTAAAGATATCTGGCCCACTCCGACACAACCTACTGATTTTAATGTCGATGAGATTGTTGAATTAGTTAGTTTTTGTTTGACCTCAAACTGTTTTATATTTAATAATTGTTTTTATAGTCAAATTTCTGGTACCGCTATGGGGTCCCCCCTCTCTGTTGTAATTGCTGAACTTGTAATGCAGAATATTGAAAATAAGATTAATTCTGAACTTGGTTCACGTATTCTTTTTTGGAGACGTTATGTTGATGACATTTTTTTGATAGTGAAAGAAGCTGATTTAAATAATATTCTCACGATTTCTAACTCTATTGGTGACCCTATTAAGTTTACTGTTGAAATTGAAAATAATGCTGAATTACCATTTCTCGACATTCTAGTCCGCAGACACATTGCTGATACCTCTCAATCTATCACCACTACTGTTTACAGAAAACCTACATCTACTGGTCAATATACTAATTTCAATTCAATTTGCCCTTTCAGCCATAAAATAGCCGTTATTAAGACTTTAGCCTTCAGGGCCATTAGATATTGCAGTTCCAGTAATGATTTTGATATTGAGAAGTGTAAAATTTATCGCGATTTGGTTAATAATAGCTATCCTATAGGTCTTGTTAAAAAAATCTTTAAAAATACTTTAAATTTTGTGAATTCTACTCCCCCCCCCCTTTTCAACGTAGCAAACCAAACTCTTTTATCTGTATCCCTTATTATAAGAACATTTCTGAAAAAATTTCTGGCATTCTAAAATCATTCAATATTGGGGTTTCTTTTAAACCAATTAATAAAGTGAGTTCCTTTTTCACTAAGCATAAATTTCAATATGATAAGTCTAAATTACCCGGTGTTGTTTATATTATTCCCTGTAAAGATTGCAATAGTGTCTACATTGGTGAAACAGGTAGATCATTGGAAATTCGTCTAAAAGAACATACTAGTGCTTTAAAAAATAGTAATTTGAATTCAAAAATTGTCCAGCATTCACTTCAAACGAATCACATCCCGCTAATTGCGAACGCCAGTATTTTGAAATCAGGTTGTAACAGCTACCATGGTCGATTACTCCTTGAGAGTTGGTTCACTCAATTGCGATCGCAGACGTTGAATGAAGCTCGTTCTGTCCCTAATGAATATTATCTGTTTTTAAAATAACTTCAACTTTCCTTGATTTCAAACCTTTCCTTTTCCTTGTTCTGTGGTTTGTTATGCAATAGATTGTTTTTGTACTGATGATGCCTTGCGTGTCGCTTGGCGAAACGTCTACTATTTTGTATTTTTAACTGTTTTTAAGTATATATTTTTTTATAAATTTTTATTTTATGTGTACTCATGTCTGTCTTAAATTATTTTAATTGGTGTTTTTAATATTTTTCACATTCAGACGTTAAAATGTATACATTTTGCAAATTAAGATATGGTAAATCCATTGTTGATGGACTCAGAACATGTCAAGGACTTTCTTCAAAAATTGTGCGTACTTTGGAAAAGATTAACTTTTTACTCCGTTGCAAAAGATCCAAGATTATTCCTGTTTCTTTCCGTGTTAAACCTTTGGTGAAGTCAAAGCGTGGTTTTTCTGTCTCTAATTCAGCAAGTATCCAGTTTCTCTCTGCGGCCATCGCTCTTAACTACGGCTTATTACGTTCTTATCGTCGTTTTCTACATTATCGCCTCATGAAACTTTTTAGTTTAGTTGATCCGTATGATTGTCTTCGTATCCTGGATTTTTTAAAGTACAGCAATTATATTCTGAAGTTGAACTTGGTTATGAAATATGCTAATAAATTTACTAACCTCCTTGTGAAGGTTACTCCTGAATCTTCTACAGTTGTATCAAATAGCGATAACTGGGTCTTGAATATTTCGTCTAAAAGTTTATCAGTGTCGGAATCTGCTTTGCTTAATAAAGGCTTGAACTACTCTCTGGGTTCTACGAAATTAGATACTCCCGATTTACTTGCTTCTGCTGAATCCGCTATTATGGGTTCTTGCCCATCGGTAAGGCATGATATTAGACGTGCTATTTCTGCATCGATCTTAAAGTCTAATTACTCCACTCCTGCTGGTGCTGATGATTCTTTGCGTATTATCAAGAGACTGAGATCGGACAATTCGATTGTAATTACGAGAGCTGATAAAGGTAGAACTACTGTTGTGATGGATAGGGATGCTTATGATTCAAAGGCTCATGAACTACTTGATGATGTAAATACATATTCTGTACTTAAGAAAG
This sequence comes from Maratus michaelseni, assembly GCA_963931845.1. NCBI lineage: Eukaryota > Metazoa > Arthropoda > Arachnida > Araneae > Salticidae > Maratus > Maratus michaelseni. The sequence goes on along the minus strand of OZ007587.1, from coordinate 386,241,661 downwards.
ATAAAACTCCTTCCATTCAACGTAAGATGAACATTATCATTTCCAAATTTGAAAAACTTAAGAAAATCCCCCCTAACTCTGCTTCGAAATTGAAATGTTACACCGGTCTTGTCCCTCGCTTTTATGGGTTACCAAAGATTCATAAACCATCTATCCCACTCCGCCCCATTATTGATTTTTCTAAATCCCCTTTATATAATCTTTCTAGTTACTTATCCGCGCTTCTTAAACCTCTTACGCTTAACTCCAGTTATAGTCTTAATTCACCTTACAAATTTCTCGATGATTTACAGAGTTTTGTTTTCCCTACCGGTTATATCATGGCTTCCCTTGATGTTGTTTCGCTGTTTACTTCAATCCCTTTCGATCTGGTTTGTAAAGTAATTAAAGATATCTGGCCCACTCCGACACAACCTACTGATTTTAATGTCGATGAGATTGTTGAATTAGTTAGTTTTTGTTTGACCTCAAACTGTTTTATATTTAATAATTGTTTTTATAGTCAAATTTCTGGTACCGCTATGGGGTCCCCCCTCTCTGTTGTAATTGCTGAACTTGTAATGCAGAATATTGAAAATAAGATTAATTCTGAACTTGGTTCACGTATTCTTTTTTGGAGACGTTATGTTGATGACATTTTTTTGATAGTGAAAGAAGCTGATTTAAATAATATTCTCACGATTTCTAACTCTATTGGTGACCCTATTAAGTTTACTGTTGAAATTGAAAATAATGCTGAATTACCATTTCTCGACATTCTAGTCCGCAGACACATTGCTGATACCTCTCAATCTATCACCACTACTGTTTACAGAAAACCTACATCTACTGGTCAATATACTAATTTCAATTCAATTTGCCCTTTCAGCCATAAAATAGCCGTTATTAAGACTTTAGCCTTCAGGGCCATTAGATATTGCAGTTCCAGTAATGATTTTGATATTGAGAAGTGTAAAATTTATCGCGATTTGGTTAATAATAGCTATCCTATAGGTCTTGTTAAAAAAATCTTTAAAAATACTTTAAATTTTGTGAATTCTACTCCCCCCCCCCTTTTCAACGTAGCAAACCAAACTCTTTTATCTGTATCCCTTATTATAAGAACATTTCTGAAAAAATTTCTGGCATTCTAAAATCATTCAATATTGGGGTTTCTTTTAAACCAATTAATAAAGTGAGTTCCTTTTTCACTAAGCATAAATTTCAATATGATAAGTCTAAATTACCCGGTGTTGTTTATATTATTCCCTGTAAAGATTGCAATAGTGTCTACATTGGTGAAACAGGTAGATCATTGGAAATTCGTCTAAAAGAACATACTAGTGCTTTAAAAAATAGTAATTTGAATTCAAAAATTGTCCAGCATTCACTTCAAACGAATCACATCCCGCTAATTGCGAACGCCAGTATTTTGAAATCAGGTTGTAACAGCTACCATGGTCGATTACTCCTTGAGAGTTGGTTCACTCAATTGCGATCGCAGACGTTGAATGAAGCTCGTTCTGTCCCTAATGAATATTATCTGTTTTTAAAATAACTTCAACTTTCCTTGATTTCAAACCTTTCCTTTTCCTTGTTCTGTGGTTTGTTATGCAATAGATTGTTTTTGTACTGATGATGCCTTGCGTGTCGCTTGGCGAAACGTCTACTATTTTGTATTTTTAACTGTTTTTAAGTATATATTTTTTTATAAATTTTTATTTTATGTGTACTCATGTCTGTCTTAAATTATTTTAATTGGTGTTTTTAATATTTTTCACATTCAGACGTTAAAATGTATACATTTTGCAAGATATTACACTACTTCAAACATAATAAATTTGATTTGCGTACTACAACATGCTTAAAGAACATGGTCTGTATAAGATTTATCGGTCATTTAAAAGGACAGAAAATAATTCGATACTATCCAAGAGCGGTGATTGCTGCAAATAGGTTTTCAGCTGTGTGATGCTTTTTTAAGCTTAACTAAATTATAGTATATTACGTAGTTAAAAAAAAAAAAAAAAAAAAAAAAAAAAAAAGAAAAAAAAAAAATCTGCAGCTTACAGCATATAGGCTGTACAAAAAAAATTGTAGATATTGCCGTTTATGGGCGTGCGTTGCTTAAATGGTATTTTGAACTGTGTTATTTACTTTTCTGCTAAACTGTATTAGATTATTCTAAGAAATGTTTGTAAAATCTAAATAAACTCATATATATATTATGCTTGCTCTAAATAAATTGGACATATTACTGCCTATGGATGGTGATTGTCGGAAGTACGTTTTTAGCTATGCTATACGTCTTATAGCTGAAATAAAATTTAGCATATTGTCTCGTATATATAAATATTTATAGATCATACACAGGGCTACAGAAAACAATACGAATGTATTACGGTCGATGGACGAAAAATTTCTGAAATTTAATTTTAAACAGTGTTATGCATTTTCTCGGAATTAAATTCTAGCATTGTGGTCCTGTATAAAAATATAAGGGTTGCACAAATAAATTTGAATACAAAACCGAATATGGGTGGTAAAACTTAAAAGTGCTTTTTCAACTCTATTATGAGTTTTCTTCTTTCATCGTATCAAAAGATGAAATTGCGTTTAAATATTCTGGAAGTTTTGGAAATAGTTTCATCTGTGCGTGAAGCATGAATTTTTTTTCTTGTTCTTCAGTTACAACATTTTGCAGTTGTCTGATCTTAATGTTCATTCTTTTACGAAATATATTTATTCATATATACAATAGATTTATTGTTTATTAATAACTGTTTCTGTGAAAAGGAATTTTTTTTTTTTAAATATTTTAGTTAAAAGCAAAAATAGCATGATTTTCATTGTATTCTGCCTTTTAGGTAGATTTCGTAAGAAATACTACCTATTACATTCTCCTCTAAGTTGGAATTTTTGAAAAAATTTTGCAGATCTACGCCGATCATGACTGCCAGAACCCCCCCCCCCCCCCCAGTTCAAAACTTTATCTATCTATCTATGTCACCTTTTTATGGACACGATAACGTCAATAATTCTGCACAAATCTCTTCCAAACGGATACATAAAATTAAGGGACATAAAATCACGGTCAAGTTCGTTAATGGGCAAAATCAAACCAAGGGGGGGGGGGAAGGGAAATGGGGGCTTTTTGTGAAAACAGCAGAAACCATACTTTCTTAATTATGATACGTATCGAATCCGTTTAAAGTTATTATTACTTCTAGGAAAAGGGCCGAAAATTTATATATGACAGATTTTTCATATAATCAAAAATGGTCCCAAGAGAGGGGGGGGGAGGGGTTTTTAGAAGAAAAAATTTCATAACTTCGTCAATTTACAAGATATCAAATCCGCTTAAATTTAGTATAAATCCTCTTAATATTATCTAAAACTTTTATACTGACAAGTTTTTTTTATAGAAAATAAATAAATAAATAAATAAATCCCTGTCGGCTCCGCCTGCAAAAAAGTTAGGTTTCGAAGTGGGCGGTTCCAACTACCGCATCATGGCAAAAAGGTCATTTCTTCCGCAATTCCCAACAAACAGGCGCCCCACGGTCTGCATCTTCGAAATCTACCTGTGCCTGCAGGCCGAGCCGTCATGGATTTTTTTTTAAGTATAAGTGTTTGTTTTTAACAGCTATTTCTATAAACGGCATATACTGTATAGCTATTTTAAAAGCATCAGAATTTACATATTATTTATTATTTTTCTCCTCTCAGAGTATTTAGAATTTTTCTGTAAACATGTTTTCGCTATAATCACAAATGGTTAACAGGTGCATATGGCATTTCTGAAACCATTTAACTGATCAAAGAAGGAGCTTTTTTTTGTCATTAATTATACTTAATGCTCGCGAACTGATAAAAATCGTTGAAATGTTCTCTGTACAGTATAAAGCATGTCATCCAGTTAGTTATCCTCAAGTGAAGTACGTGTTTCTAGTTCAAGAATGGCCGAAATTAGTTATATTAAAAGTGAGCATGGAGCTTTGCTTCTAAATTACGAAAATTACCTATTCCGATTTAATAGAAAGTATCAAAATACAGAATACTGGAGATGTGTGACAGACAAATGCAGAACGAGAGTTAATATATAGAAAACAACAATATTAAAAGTAAAATCAAATGTCAAATCATTCCAGAAAATCTATATAAAAAGTTTTCTTTTGAAATTTTCGATTTAATCGGAAAATAACACAATTTCTAATTTACAGCATTGACAGAAAAATGAGATATTGCAGACACTAAGGATTTCAAGAAAAATGTTTTGAATAGCTGTGGGAAAATAAATCATATTTATGAAACTGCATTGAATATTTATTTATTATTGTAAATTAAAAGATTCTTGATAAAGATTGTCAAGAATTCATTGAGTAGAGCAGTTTATTTATTTTTTAACATAAGACATAGCTCTTACTAATGATGCTTAAATTATAAATAATTTAAATTTTCTACAGAACGAACTGCAATTATTTACTTTAAATTAATTTCAGATGAAGTTTTATTATTTATATAGAATCCTATAATATTAGAGAAATCGAGACAAATGTACCTGAAACATGACAATTTTTTCTTCATTCTTTCATCAAGATACTACAAATTGTATAAAAATTTGTATTTAATATTTCAAAAGTATTAATAATATTTTTATTGGGTCTTTAAAGGGGGGGGGGGACAACCTTGAAAATGTGTAACATTAAAATAAACAAATTAAAATCAGTGTTTGATTTATATTTTTTTGTATTCATAAATTATCTGGATTCATCTTAACCTGTATGAGTAGGATTTAAATATGATCCAATTATCAACTAAATGTTACTAATTTTATATAGTTATAAAATATCAACAATGAGTAAAGTGTTCCTTATGGATTATTTTTCCCTCAACCCCTTCCATATTTCTCAAATATGTTAACTTTTTATTATTATTATTTTTTTAATAAATGGGTATCTATATGAAACACAAGGAATATGAAACACAGCAATATTAAGGGCAAATATCAAGAAATGTTGTTCAATTTACGGAAAACTTATCTATAATTCTAAGTAATAATTGATATAAATGAAAATGAATACATATATATGTGTACTTTTAGGAGAATGGTTTTTATTAAGGCTGTTCTCAAATCCAAACGAGATTCTTTCGGAAGCATTTTTAAATTAATTTTTATTCGCAAACATATCAAATTGGCAAGTGCTCTTATTAAAAAACTATGTAATCGAACTGTATTTTTTTTCATTTTTCGATAAAAGAAGAAGATTTTTCAGAAAATGCTGTCAAAGTTGTCATTTTGAACCGAATATCGGCACGTGACAGCGCAGGAATGAAAACTAAATCTACCGTCCTAAGACAATAATAGCTTCTAACTCAAGATGTAATTCATTTATCGTAAAATTAAAAAAGTGTTTGATTACAAACCTTCTTAATAATCCTACTTGCAAATATCATTATGCAAGTATGTAAAATAAGACATTAGGTATGTCAGAAGTTTCTCCTTGTTGAGCGGGGAAAATATTTTCTTGATAATAATAATTAATTTTAAATTATTTAGAAATTTTATGGAAAATTTGTAAAAAAATAATTTAGTATTATTACTATTATGTTTTTGGAAACCAAATTAAGCTGTTTTATGAAAAATTAACTTATCTTGTTGATAAAACTCATAATATTGTGTTTCAAGAACCAATAGGTAATGTTTAATAATATAAAGCTTTAAAAAGAAATATAATCCATATAGTTTTTAACATTTTCCAACATAGCTTAAAAGTATTTGTGCCTCCTCTTTGTCCCTCCGTCTTTTTGACAGTTTGTCCCCGCTCTAACTTTCGTAAATATACTTGAATTTCCACGATTTAGATATACGTTATCGAGGCTATATATTCCCTATTGATATTCAAAATGAAGTAGATAGTTATAGCTCGTTTACAGGGATACACAAAAGTTTTCGTTTACACTCTTAAAACTGTGCCTCTGATTTAAGAGGTACATTCTGAATTTTTGTGCCTCTGAATATTAAGAGGCACATGGTGCCTTTGAAATTAAGAGGTACATAGTGCCTTTGAGATTCAGGGGCACAGCGTAAGTGCCCTTGAAATTAAGAGGCACAGTGTGCCGCTGAATTTATATATTCAAGTGCCTCTTATTTAAAAATACATTCTGTGCCTCTTATAATGGTGGCACATGCATGTGCCACCATTATAAGAGGAACAGAATGTAATTTAATTATATTTTATATTATATTTATATCTTTACAGTGAATTCTGTCTACTGCAGAAAGATTTTCCAGCATGGCATATCCAAAGACATATTAAATTTTGTGTAAAGCAGAATACTATGTATAATAGAAAATTTTCTCACTCCCAATTTATTGAAACAAATTTGAAATAAATATTAAAATGTGTGTCCATGTGGCCTAAGTCAGTTCTGTGGTTCAATAAAGAACCTTGTCTACATATCAGTTTATTTTATACATATCAAAATACATAAAAGGGCATAAAAGCTTTATTAAAAACAAATAAGGAAAACGTTAAAAATAATCAGCGTAAAATAATCACAATATTGATCTTGTGATAATGACAACAATTAATTTCAAAAAGTAACTCTGATCATAAATATTTCATTACTGGTATCCTAAATGTTAAATTTATTTGAAAATAACTAATTTGTTTCATTAGTATATATTTTCATTATACTGAATTCCGATTCTAAATAAAATACGATTATAAAAACAATATCTATTACTTTCTGTAGGATGTCCGTTGCTGAAATTTTGGGTGTTTTGATTTATTTTTGTTATTGCAGTTAAATTTCGATTACAACGGGAAATGTAGCTGAGATTAGTTAAATATCGTTGACAGATTAATATCAGTGTTTAATTCAGACATTTTTCTCCGGGAGGGATTTTTGCGGCTTTGCTTCGGGGGGGGGGGGGGGGTTGCACTTTTGTCCATTAAAAAGAATAAAATCTCACACTTTTCGATCATTGTTCCGGAGAGGAAATGCCCCCACCACCGGGCCACACCCTGAATTCAACACTGATTAATATAATACAAAAGAAACTGGACTCTATTAGCTATAACTATTAATAAAAAAATTAAATTTCTCAAGGGAATGACACATTTACCCGCGAAATATACATATGTTTGTAATATAAAACATTTCTTTTACAGTATCGATTTTTATACTATACACATTCAAAGAAAATAATCAAGTACTAAACTAAATACACTTACTTATTGCAGGCTTTTCTATAACTCTCTATATTCATTATAATCCGCCGGTGGATGAATGCAATAATAACACCATTACACGTAATTTTATGTTTCCTAACATAAATTCATTGTATTTTCCACAGGAACATTTACCTGTGCGGCGTCGTTTTATATCGTAGGAAAACCTAACTCCTATTATCAGCGATTGATATTGTTGCAATCCTGAACGACAATAATAACACGAGTGTAATTAAAAAACGAAAGCACAAAACCTCTTGAGTTAAAATAATCGTCTTGCGAAAATGATATATATATATAAACTCTGTTTGTGTCGTCAGGTACCGCTTCTCGAATAATCCACAAGAAGCCATTTCTTCTGGTCAAGCGTCCATTCTTCCTTCTCCCCTATTCCTCATTGAAAGTAAATATCCCGCGCCCGCTCAATGCATCATGGGTTAAACATTTGTACGCATGCGCGCTTCCCCACTGTACCGCTTAATAAATGACCGCTTTTTTTAAGAGGCACACATTTCGCGCCGTGACTCTGATATATTTCGTTCTGTCATCCGTGCCTCTGATAGGTTTTGAGACCTTCATTTGTGCCTCTCATTTCTTTGTGCCTTTGATATTTATCAGCTAATCAGAGGCACTTTGTCTGTGTGCCTCTCATATGCGCTGGTGCCTTATATATCAGAGGCACAGTTTTAAGAGTGTTACATTATGGTCAGTGGGGAAAATATCATTTGCAGTACATTTTAGTGATCTTATGAAACAGCAAATATGATGGAATTGGTATGTGTCCCTGAGGTGGGCTACAGTATACTTTCTATAGAGTATGAAGTAAGTAGCATATATGTAGTTCGTTTATAAAACTATGAACACTAATTGCTGGAAGTGCGTTTTCAGTTGTAGTACGTGTTTTTAAATGTAACTAAATTTTAACGCATTACGTGATAAATATAGGAATTCTATAGATCATATACAGAGCTTTACGAAAGAAATCATAAGCATTTCACTTTATGGGCAGAGCCCGATTAAGATTGTCCATTACCCAAGGCCTAGCAGATTTTCAGGGTCCCCCTCTAACCAAAATAGTAGCTAGAAATGTTTTTTTGGAGTGTATATTCTGCCACCATTATAAGAGGAACAGAATGTAATTTAATTATATTTTATATTATATTTATATCTTTACAGTGAATTCTGTCTACTGCAGAAAGATTTTCCAGCATGGCATATCCAAAGACATATTAAATTTTGTGTAAGGCAGAATACTATGTATAATAGAAAATTTTCTCACTCCCAATTTATTGAAACAAATTTGAAATAAATATTAAAATGTGTGTCCATGTGGCCTAAGTCAGTTCTGTGGTTCAATAAAGAACCTTGTCTACATATCAGTTTATTTTATACATATCAAAATACATAAAAGGGCATAAAAGCTTTATTAAAAACAAATAAGGAAAACGTTAAAAATAATCAGCGTAAAATAATCACAATATTGATCTTGTGATAATGACAACAATTAATTTCAAAAAGTAACTCTGATCATAAATATTTCATTACTGGTATCCTAAATGTTAAATTTATTTGAAAATAACTAATTTGTTTCATTAGTATATATTTTCATTATACTGAATTCCGATTCTAAATAAAATACGATTATAAAAACAATATCTATTACTTTCTGTAGGATGTCCGTTGCTGAAATTTTGGGTGTTTTGATTTATTTTTGTTATTGCAGTTAAATTTCGATTACAACGGGAAATGTAGCTGAGATTAGTTAAATATCGTTGACAGATTAATATCAGTGTTTAATTCAGACATTTTTCTCCGGGAGGGATTTTTGCGGCTTTGCTTCGGGGGGGGGGGGGGGTTGCACTTTTGTCCATTAAAAAGAATAAAATCTCACACTTTTCGATCATTGTTCCGGAGAGGAAATGCCCCCACCACCGGGCCACACCCTGAATTCAACACTGATTAATATAATACAAAAGAAACTGGACTCTATTAGCTATAACTATTAATAAAAAAATTAAATTTCTCAAGGGAATGACACATTTACCCGCGAAATATACATATGTTTGTAATATAAAACATTTCTTTTACAGTATCGATTTTTATACTATACACATTCAAAGAAAATAATCAAGTACTAAACTAAATACACTTACTTATTGCAGGCTTTTCTATAACTCTCTATATTCATTATAATCCGCCGGTGGATGAATGCAATAATAACACCATTACACGTAATTTTATGTTTCCTAACATAAATTCATTGTATTTTCCACAGGAACATTTACCTGTGCGGCGTCGTTTTATATCGTAGGAAAACCTAACTCCTATTATCAGCGATTGATATTGTTGCAATCCTGAACGACAATAATAACACGAGTGTAATTAAAAAACGAAAGCACAAAACCTCTTGAGTTAAAATAATCGTCTTGCGAAAATGATATATATATATAAACTCTGTTTGTGTCGTCAGGTACCGCTTCTCGAATAATCCACAAGAAGCCATTTCTTCTGGTCAAGCGTCCATTCTTCCTTCTCCCCTATTCCTCATTGAAAGTAAATATCCCGCGCCCGCTCAATGCATCATGGGTTAAACATTTGTACGCATGCGCGCTTCCCCACTGTACCGCTTAATAAATGACCGCTTTTTTTAAGAGGCACACATTTCGCGCCGTGACTCTGATATATTTCGTTCTGTCATCCGTGCCTCTGATAGGTTTTGAGACCTTCATTTGTGCCTCTCATTTCTTTGTGCCTTTGATATTTATCAGCTAATCAGAGGCACTTTGTCTGTGTGCCTCTCATATGCGCTGGTGCCTTATATATCAGAGGCACAGTTTTAAGAGTGTTACATTATGGTCAGTGGGGAAAATATCATTTGCAGTACATTTTAGTGATCTTATGAAACAGCAAATATGATGGAATTGGTATGTGTCCCTGAGGTGGGCTACAGTATACTTTCTATAGAGTATGAAGTAAGTAGCATATATGTAGTTCGTTTATAAAACTATGAACACTAATTGCTGGAAGTGCGTTTTCAGTTGTAGTACGTGTTTTTAAATGTAACTAAATTTTAACGCATTACGTGATAAATATAGGAATTCTATAGATCATATACAGAGCTTTACGAAAGAAATCATAAGCATTTCACTTTATGGGCAGAGCCCGATTAAGATTGTCCATTACCCAAGGCCTAGCAGATTTTCAGGGTCCCCCTCTAACCAAAATAGTAGCTAGAAATGTTTTTTTGGAGTGTATATTCTGCAATTTTTCTGCATTTTATGAAAATGGCCATGAAACTCGGGTTAATATAAATTTTCTTTTGCTGCTTGATACTATAATACTTTAAATATTTCTTTAAAAAAGTTCCCCATAAAAATATTTGTCAACAGCATTTCTATTTAAACTGTTTGTAGAGAACAGAAAAGTACAGGCAAGGCATTTGTATCTATTTAGACGTATATCTGTTTCTGAGATATCGAAAATTGAAATAAAATTTCTTCTAGGAGAATTTTTTCCTAAATAATTTTACTCATTTTGGAGCATCCGTCTCCAATGGGCCCAAGGCCGTGGTCTACTTGGCCTGTGCGGTAATAAGGACCTGTTTATGGGAGTGAATTCCTAAAGCGTGTTTTTAACTGTGTTAGGCATTTCCAGCTAAAATATATTTTATTATTCTAAGAGATTCTTGTAGAATAGAAATAAATTCATATGGCTGCGTAAAAGAAATTTAGATATATTGCCACCTATGGATGGTAAGTGCTGTAAGTGCATTTTTAGTTTTGAGTTTTCAAGCTGAATTTAATGTTAGTATATACTACGTGATGTGTATAAAGCGTATGAGATATAGACTCCATCAGCGCCTCAACCCCCCCCCCACCACAAAAAAAAAAAAAATAATAAATCATATTAACATCTATGGAAAGGTTTCCTGAAAATGCACTTTTAACCGGTTTGCACGTTGTTTAGCTCAACCAAATTTTGCTGCATTATTCATATACATTGTTGCTCTAAAGGATACTGATACATGAATGTAGTGTCATCATGTAGTATAAGTAGCATTTCCCTAGAAAAAACTTTTTTAGTTGTTTTAAACTTTTTCCAGCTCATTGAAATTTTAGTTTCATTATGTAGTGTGTTTAAAGCTCTATAGATTATATACTGGGTTGCACAAAATGATTCTCATACATTATCTGCTATGGGTAACAATTCTTAAAAAATGGATTTTTAACTGCGTTCTGTGTTTTAAATTGTTTATTTAGATGTATCATTGCATTGTATGAAAGAAGGAAATTTCTTAACAGTATTCAAATAATGTTGGAAAATGTTTCATAATCTATAACCGATGTACGAGTTTTCGTTCCAGTTTTTCTTCCCTTGAAATGGTGTAAAGAGGTACAGTTCAAATTTTTTGAAATTAAAGGACAATATAAATTTTTAAATTCTTAAGCTAAAATTATACTGTGTATCCTAAAATGAATCACAGCAAAATTTCTCAGACATTTCCAATCAGCACACTAGCTAGAGTTTTTTATTTTTTACAAACTTCCATCATTTGTTGCCATCCTGACTGAATGGCTTGAATGAAGGCTTTGAACATATTTATCTCAACCACTTCCCCACCATTTTAAAAATTCCTCGAAAGCCTAGGAGTTTGACAAATTTTTATTTAAGGAGAGGGCTACAATTTTTTACAAAAATGTCTCGAGACTCCCCCCCCCCCCTCCCCCAAGTTTTAAAGCCCAGTTATGATATGCTAATACCGTTTTTTCTTTTTTATATAAAGACAAATTTCCTTTCACAAAATAGCTTGAAAGTCGATTTTTGATCGATTATAACTCAAGATGAAATAAATTTATTGGTAACAGAAAATAGCTATTTGATTCCAAATCACTTGCATTAGTTATGTCCGCAAATTTCATGCTTTTACTTATAAAAACGAAAACAGTGAACAAATCAGAAAATTTAACTTTGTTAAGAGGGAAAAATATTTGTAATAAATAATACGTTATTTTATTTTATTTAATTGACTATATTTATGTTAAAAATTCTTCACTGCATTTTACTTCAAAAACAAAACAAACCAGTTTCAGCCTTTTTTTTTATTCTTTATATAAATAGTTAGAGAAATTCGAAGTCCTTTTTACAGGAAGAACAAAAAAAAAAAAAAAAAAAAAAAAAAAAAAAAAAAAAGGAGAAAAGATCTATTTAATGGCTGTTCATTTCCTGTTTGCATTCACTAATCGGTTATGATTACGGGGGGTCGGTTTCAATGATCACCGGTTTTCAAGTAGTAAAGATTTTAAGCATCAAAATGGCGGTTTGGTTTTTTAAAACTAAAATAAATAGAAGGAAATTAGTTCCTTAGGGATATATTAAGTACTTGATTGATAATGATGGAGAAATTTACACCACGGGAGATTTTAGCTCAATCTGGGTAGGTAGAATCCTGATTCAGCTAAAATCTCCTGCTGTGACCCCTAATAACCAACGGTAGATAATCAATTTGACAAGGTTGACAAGTAGGGTGAACGCTAAACATTGATCCCAAAAAGTGATCTCCAAAATTATTCCTTTTTTGAGCTGTTTATATATAAAAAAAAGATTCTCCCTCAAAAACGATTTACTGACCGTTAATTACATTTAACGATGTCCGATTGACATTTCTAAAACCATTAACTGATAAAAGAGAAACAGTTTCTTATCAGTTATTTATGGCTCCCAATCTGTTATTATTTCCGGAAATTGTACTTTTTCAGCAAAAAAGCGTTACGTTCCTTTTAAAAAATAAGATACTTTAGCAAAACATAGGTGAAATTTTCCCACAAAATTTCATATGTATGTGTGGATGATTGCGTGTATATTAAAATTTTCTCGCTTTTTCTGGTTCCCAAAGCTCTCACCTTTGTAAAATTATGAATTTTTTTTATTTATTTATTGTTATATTACTATTTATTTGAACTCACAGTATTCTGTAAAATATTCGAAAAGTCGAGTGGAACCACTCCGGATTTTTTTAAGTAACTGTATTGAAGTATTGATTGTATTATGCATCTCTCAAAATTTCGCTTAGAAATTTATAATAGGTGTATAAGCTAACATTTTGGAGACAAACACAATTTTTTTTTTTTGCATGTTATATTTCTTAAAACTTTAATTGACCCGTTTATATCGCACTTATTTAATTGTACCGGGCAGACGCGATATAACGAGGAGTCACTGTATTATTTAATCCGTGTCTTTAATTTCGAGTATTGAATATTTTGGCAAAATCTGAAAGTAACGAAGTAGTGACTACTTTTGAAAAGTAGTTTGTAGTCGCTACTTTTTAAGTAAAGTAGTTGTAGTTGCAGTTAGCTACATTTCCGATAAAGTAGTTTTCATGACTTCAATTCATGATTTTTCCAAAAAAAAGAAATCCTTTACAATACGTTACTTTGCCATGAGCACCGAACCCGATTATAGAAAACTCACAGCTTTTTTAAGCATGGCAGAAAGTGCGATCTAGTGAATTTATTAAAAAAAAATTATAATTTTTTTCTTTTTTTAAGATATAGCAGCAGGAATAGAGAAAAAAAGTTATTTAAACTACCTTCAAGTTCAAGTAAGTACAAGAAAAAAAAAAAGGAAAGAAAAGAAAAGAAAAAGAAAGAAAGAAAAACTGAATCTGGAAATTGTTCTAAACAAACAATTTTTAAAGGGGAAAAAAACGATTGCAAAGGGCATTTTTTACATTCATTTCAGTTAATCTCTGTCTATTATCCGTCCGTTCTCTAATATTCGTAAATATACTTTATTTGTATTTTCGTGTAATTGGTATATGATATTGAGGTCTAATATGGGACATTCTCAATTGAAAATGCAGCTTGTAGCATTTACAGATCGTAAACAGGGACACGCAAACAAATTCCGTAACATTATGGAATGTTTGCAGTGTAACTTAATGATATTACACTACTTCAAACATAATAAATTTGATTTGCGTACTACAGCATGCTTAAAGAACATGGTCTGTATAAGATTTATCGGTCATTTAAAAGGACAGAAAATAATTCGATTACAGTACTATCCAAGAGCGGTGATTGCTGCAAATAGGTTTTCAGCTGTGTGATGCTTTTTTAAGCTTAACTAAATTATAGTATATTACGTAGTTTAAAAAAAAAAAAAAAATACGCAGCTTACAGCATATAGGCTGTACAAAAAAAATTGTAGATATTGCCGTTTGTGGACGTGCGTTGCTTAAATGGTATTTTGAACTGTGTTATTTACTTTTCTGCTAAACTGTATTAGATTATTCTAAGAAATGTTTGTAAAATCTAAATAAACTCATATATATATTATGCTTGCTCTAAATAAATTGGACATATTACTGTCTATGGATGGTGATTGTCGGAAGTACGTTTTTAGCTATGCTATACGTCTTATAGCTGAAGTAAATTTTATAGCATATTGTCTCGTAATATATAAATATTTATAGATCATACACAGGGCTACAGAAAACAATACGAATGTATTACGGTCGATGGACGGAAATTTCTGAAATTTAATTTTAAACAGTGTTATATACATTTTCTCGGAATTAAATTCTAGCATTGTGGTCCTGTATAAAAATATAAGGGTTGCACAAATAAATTTGAATACAAAACCGCATATGGGTAGTAAAACTTAAAATTGCTTTTTCAACTCTATTATGAGTTTTCTTCTTTCATCGTATCAAAAGATGAAATTGCGTTTAAATATTCTGGAAGTTTTGGAAATAGTTTCATCTGTGCGTGAAGCATGAATTTTTTTTTCTTGTTTTTCAGTTACAACATTTTGCAGTTGTCTGATCTTAATGTTCATTCTTTTACGAAATATATTTATTCATATATACAATAGATTTATTGTTTATTAATAACTGTTTCTGTGAAAAGGAATTTTTTTTTTAAATATTTTAGTTAAAAGCAAAAATAGCATGAAGATTTTCATTGTATTCTGCCTTTTAGGTAGATTTCGTAAGAAATACTACCTATTACATTCTCCTCTAAGTTGGAATTTTTGAAAAAATTTTGCAGATCTACGCCGATCATGACTGCCAGAACCCCCCCCCCCCCCCCCAGTTCAAAACTTTATCTATCTATCTATGTCACCTTTTTATGGACACGATAACGTCAATAATTCTGCACAAATCTCTTCCAAACGGATACATAAAATTAAGGGACATAAAATCACGGTCAAGTTCGTTAATGGGCAAAGTCAAACCAAGGAGGGGGGGAGGAAATGGGGGCTTTTTGTGAAAACAGCAAAAACTACACTTTCTTAATTATGATACGTATCGAATCCGTTTAAAGTTATTATTACTTCTAGGAAAAGGGCCGAAAATTTATATATGACAGATTTTTCATATAATCAAAAATGGTCCCAAGGGGGGGGGGGGGAGGGGTTTTTAGAAGAAAAAAAATCATAACTTCGTCAATTTACAAGATATCAAATCCGCTTAAATTTAGTATAAATCCTCTTAATATTATCTAAAACTTTTATACTGACAAGTTTTTTTTATAGAAAATAAATAAATAAATAAATAAATCCCTGTCTGCTCTGCCTGCAAAAAAGTTAGGTTTCGAAGTGGGTGGTTCCAACTACCGAATCATGGCAAAAAGGTCATTTCTTCCGCAATTCCCAACAAACAGGCGCCCCACGGTCTGCGTTTTCGAAATCTACCTGTGCCTGCAGGCCGAGCCGTCATGGATTTTTTTTTAAGTATAAGTGTTTGTTTTTAACAGCTATTTCTATAAACGGCATATACTGTATAGCCATTTTAAAAGCATCAGAATTTACATATTATTTATTATTTTTCTCCTCTCAGAGTATTTAGAATTTTTCTGTAAACATGTTTTCGCTATAATCACAAATGGTTAACAGGTGCATATGGCATTTCTGAAACCATTTAACTGATCAAAGAAGGAGCTTTTTTTTTGTCATTAATTATACTTAATGCTCGCGAACTGATAAAAATAGTTGAAATGTTCTCTGTACAGTATAAAGCATGCCATCCAGTTAGTTATTGTACTGGAACCCTCAAGTGAAGTACGTGTTTCTAGTTCAAGAATGGCCGAAATTAGTTATATTAAAAGTGAGCATGGAGCTTTGCTTCTAAATTACGAAAATTACCTATTCCGATTTAATAGAAAGTATCAAAATACAGAATACTGGAGATGTGTGACAGACAAATGCAGAACGAGAGTTAATATAGAAAACAACAATATTAAAAGTAAAATCAAATGTCAAATCATTCCAGAAAATCTATATAAAAAGTTTTCTTTTGAAATTTTCGATTTAATCGGAAAATAACACAATTTCTAATTTACAGCATTGACAGAAAAATGAGATATTGCAGACACTAAGGATTTCAAGAAAAATGTTTTGAATAGCTGTGGGAAAATAAATCATATTAATGAAACTGCATTGAATATTTATTTATTATTGTAAATTAAAAGATTCTTGATAAAGATAGTCAAGAATTCATTGAGTAGAGCAGTTTATTATTTTTTTTTTAACATAAGACATAGCTCTTACTAATGATGCTTAAATTATAAATAATTTAAATTTTCTACAGAATTACAGAAAATTTAAATTTAAATTTTCTACAGAACTGCAATTATTTACTTTAAATTAATTTCAGATGAAGTTTTATTATTTATATAGAATCCAATAATATTAGAGAAATCGAGACAAATGTACCTGAAACATGACAATTTTTTCTTCATTCTTTCATCAAGATACTACAAATTGTATAAAAATTTGTATTTAAAATTTCAAAAGTATTAATAATATTTTTATTGGGTCTTTAAAGGGGGGGACAACCTTGAAAATGTGTAACATTAAAATAAACAAATTAAAATCAGTGTTTGATTTATATTTTTTTGTATTCATAAATTATCTGGATTCATCTTAACCTGTATGAGTAGGATTTAAATATGATCCAATTATCAACTAAATGTTACTAATTTTATATAGTTATAAAATATCAACAATGAGTAAAGTGTTCCTTATGGATTATTTTTCCCTCAACCCCTTCCATATTTCTCAAATATGTTAACTTTTTATTATTAATGAAACACAGCAATATTAAGGGCAAATATCAAAAAATGTTGTTCAATTTACGGAAAACTTATCTATAATTCTAAGTAATAATTGATATAAATGAAAATGAATACATATATATGTGTACTTTTAGGAGAATGGTTTTTATTAAGGCTGTTCTCAAATCCAAACGAGATTCTTTCGGAAGCATTTTTAAATTTATTTTTATTCGCAAACATATCAAATTGGCAAGTGCTCTTATTAAAAAACTATGTAATCGAACTGTATTTTTTCCATTTTTGGATAAAAGAAGAAGATTTTTCAGAAAATGCTGTCAAAGTTGTCATTTTGAACCGAATATCGGCACGTGACAGCGCAGGAATGAAAAATAAATCTACCGTCCTAAAACAATAATAGCTTCAAACTCAAGATGTAATTCATTTATCGTAAAATTAAAAAACTGTTTGATTACAAACCTTATTAATAATCATACTTGCAAATATCATGTAAAATAAGACATTAGGTATGTCAGAAGTTTCTCCTTGTTGAGCGGGGAAAATATTTTCTTGAGAACCGCCTTATAATAATAATTAATTTTAAATTATTTAGAAATTTTATGGAAAATTTGTAAAAAAATAATTTATTATTATTACTATAATTTTTTTACTATTATGTTTTTGGAAACCAAATTAAGCTGTTTTGTGAAAAATTAACTTATCTTGTTGATAAAACTCATAATATTGTGTTTCAAGAACCAATAGGTAATGTTTAATCATACTTGCAAATATCATTATGCAAGTATGTAAAATAAGACATTAGGTATGTCAGAAGTTTCTCCTTGTTGAGCGGGGAAAATATTTTCTTGAGAACCGCCTTATAATAATAATTAATTTTAAATTATTTAGAAATTTTATGAAAAATTTGTAAAAAAATAATTTATTATTATTACTATAATTTTTTTACTATTATGTTTTTGGAAACCAAATTAAGCTGTTTTATGAAAAATTAACTTATCTTGTTGATAAAACTCATAATATTGTGTTTCAAGAACCAATAGGTAATGTTTAATAATATAAAGTTTTAAAAAGAAATATAATCCATATAGTTTTTAACATTTTCCAACATAGCTTAAAAGTATTTGTGCCTCCTCTTTGTCCCTCCGTCTTTGACAGTTTGTCCCCGCTCTAACTTTCGTAAATATACTTGAATTTCCACGATTTAGATATACGTTATCCAGGCTATATATTCCCTATTGATATTCAAAATGAAGTAGATAGTTATAGCTCGTTTACAGGGATAGACAAAAGTTTTCGTTTACATTATGGTCAGTGGGGAAAAATCATTTGCAGTACATTTTAGTGATCTTATGAAACAGCAAATATGATGGAATTGGTATGTGTCCCTGAGGCGGGCTACAGTATACTTTCTATATAGAGTATGAAGTAAGTAGCATATATGTAGTTCGTTTATAAAACTATGAACACTAATTGCTGGAAGTGCGTTTTCAGTTGTAGTACGTGTTTTTAAATGTAACTAAATTTTAACGCATTACGTGATAAATATAGGAATTCTATAGGTCATATACAGAGCTTTACGAAAGAAATCATAAGCATTTCACTTTACGGGCAGAGCCCGATTAAGATTGTCCATTGCCCAAGGACTAGCAGATTTTCAGGGTCCCCCTCTAACCAAAATAGTAGCTAAGAAATGTTTTTTTGGAGTGTATATTCTGCAATTTTTCTGCATTTTATGAAAATGGCCATGAAACTCGGGTTAATATAAATTTTCTTTTGCTGCTTGATACTATAATACTTTAAATATTTCTTTAAAAAAGTTCCCCATAAAAATATTTGTCAACAGCATTTCTATTTAAACTGTTTGTAGAGAACAGAAAAGTACAGGCAAGGCATTTGTATCTATTTAGACGTATATCTGTTTCTGAGATATCGAAAATTGAAATAAAATTTCTTCTAGGAATTTTTTCCTAAATAATTTTACTCATTTTGGAGCATCCGTCTCCAATGGTCCCAAGGCCGTGGTCTACTTGGCCTGTGCGGTAATAAGGACCTGTTTATGGGAGTGAATTCCTAAAGCGTGTTTTTAACTGTGTTAGGCATTTCCAGCTAAAATATATTTTATTATTCTAAGAGATTCTTGTAGAATAGAAATAAATTCATATGGCTGCGTAAAAGAAATTTAGATATATTGCCACCTATGGATGGTAAGTGCTGTAAGTGCATTTTTAGTTTTGAGTTTTCAAGCTGAATTTAATGTTAGTATACTACGTGATGTGTATAAAGCGTATGAGATATAGACTCCATCAGCGCCTCCCCCCCCCCCCCCCCCCCCCACAAAAAAAAATAATAAAAAAAAATCATATTAACATCTATGGAAGGGTTTCGTGAAAAGGCACTTTTAACCGGTTTGCAGGTTGTTTAGCTCAACCAAATTTTGCTGCATTATTCATATACATTGTTGCTCTAAAGGATACTGATATGAATGTAGTGTCATCATGTAGTATAAGTAGCATTTCCCTAGAAAAAACTTTTTTAGTTGTTTTAAACTTTTTCCAGCTCATTGAAATTTTAGTTTCATTATGTAGTATGTTTAAAGCTCTATAGATTATATACTGGGTTGCACAAAATGATTCTCATACATTATCTGCTATGGGTAACAATTCTTAAAAATGGATTTTTAACTGCGTTCTGTGTTTTAAATTGTTTATTTAGATGTATCATTGCATTGTATGAAAGAAGGAAATTTCTTAACAGTATTCAAATAATGTTGGAAAATGTTTCATAATCTATAACCGATGTACGAGTTTTCGTTCCAGTTTTTCTTCCCTTGAAATGGTGTAAAGAGGTACAGTTCAAATTTTTTGAAATTAAAGGACAATATAAATTTTTAAATTCTTAAGCTAAAATTATACTGTGTATCCTAAAATGAATCACAGCAAAATTTCTCAGACATTTCCAATCAGCACACTAGCTAGAGTTTTTTATTTTTTACAAACTTCGATCATTTGTTGCCATCCTGACTGAATGGCTTGAATGAAGGCTTTGAACATATTTATCTCAACCACTTCCCCACCATTTTAAAAATTCCTCGAAAGCCTAGGACTTTGACAAATTTTTATTTAAGGAGAGGGCTATAGTTTTTTACAAAAATGTCTCGAGACTCCCCCCCCTCCCCCAAGTTTTAAAGCCCAGTTATGATATGCTAATACCGTTTTTTCTTTTTTATATTAAGACAAATTTCCTTTCACAAAATAGCATGAAAGTCGATTTTTGATCGATTATAACTCAAGATGGAATAAATTTATTGGTAACAGAAAATAGCTATTTGATTCCAAATCACTTGCATTAGTTATGTCCGCAAATTTCATGCTTTTACTTATAAAAACGAAAACAGTGAACAAATCAGAAAATTTAGCTTTGTTAAGAGGGAAAAATATTTGTAATAAATAAAACGTTATTTTATTTTATGTAATTGACTATATTTATGTTAAAAATTCTTAACTGCATTTTACTTCAAAAACAAAACAAACCAGTTTCAGCCTTTTTTTTTATTCTTTATATAAATAGTTAGAGAAATTCGAAGTCCTTTTTACAGGAAGAACAAAAAAAAAAAAAAAAAAAAGGAGAAAATATCTATTTAATGGCTGTTCATTTCCTGTTTGCATTCACTAATCGGTTATGATTACGGGGGGTCGGTTTCAATGATCACCGGTTTCAAGTAGTAAAGATTCTAAGCATCAAAATGGCGGTTTGGTTTTTTAAAACTAAAATAAATAGAAGGAAATTAGTTCCTTAGGAATATATTAAGTACTTGATTGATAATGATGGAGAGATTTACACCACGGGAGATTTTAGCTCAATCTGGGTAGAATCATCTGGGTAGAATCGTAAATAGAACGCTTTCATCCCTAACAAGGGTGTTGGAACTATAAATTGTATGGTTGGAACAGGGAATGTAAACTTTGTATTATTTACAGATGGGAAAGGGGAGGGGGGTGAATTTAATCTGAACGATTGTTAAATTTTAAAACAGTTTTATCTCATATTTAAACAAACACTTCTTTTTAACATTTCACAAGTAAACTTCCGCTCTATTCTTAAAAAAAATAATTAAATAGAAGTAACTATTGCTGTCACTGTCCTAAATGATTTTTTTTTTGTGTGTGTAAAAGGGGATCTTTCTGAGTTTATATTTTTAAAAAAAACTACTAGCTGGCCCGCCCGGGCTCGTGATAATATATATATTAAAAATCAAGTTTTTAAACCGATTTTCTACGAAATTATATTTTAAAATGAAAAATTCGCGAAAAATATATTCATATTTAGTGATAAAAGCGCTCATTTTCTTGTTTTTTCTCGGAGGGTCATTTCATAGTTTTAAAATAAAAAGTTATTTTTGTCCGAACTCTTTGCAATCTTTATTAGTGATAAATAAAACGGTTTTACATCCCGTGTAAAAATTTCCTGAAAAAAAATTGTTATCCAGTTGTAAAGGGAATGTTTTCTTCTCGCTTTT
This sequence comes from Maratus michaelseni, assembly GCA_963931845.1. NCBI lineage: Eukaryota > Metazoa > Arthropoda > Arachnida > Araneae > Salticidae > Maratus > Maratus michaelseni. Next base: position 386,219,852 of record OZ007587.1, on the reverse strand, counting down.
TAACACTTTCCAACCTAGTTGAAAAGTGTTTATGACTTCGGTTTGTCTGGCCGTATGGCCGTCTGTCCGTGCTCTAACTCCCGTAAATATGCTCGGATTGCTCTCCAATTTTTATATGTTATTGTCGTTATCTGTAGCATGTTCCCTATTTCAACGGAAGTCTGTAGCACTTATAGTTTTTTTTACAGGGACACTCAAAAGAATTCCGCTACATTGCCGTCTATGGGGAAAAATCATTTACGGTTTATTTAAATATTGTTTCACTATTTTAAACGCATTGAAATTTTTATATATCACCAAGGTGCATAATAGGGTTTGCATAGCACTTAGAGTTACTTTACAGGGACAGTCAAAATAATTCCGTTACATTATGTCTATGGAGAAAAATCGTCTGCGGTTTATTTAAATAATGTTTCACTATTTTAAACGCATTGAAATTTATATATATCACTAAGGTGCATTACAAGAGGCTTACAACAGAATATTGTGTGTATAGCAGTCACCGTTCATTTACAGGGACACACAAAAGAATTCTCTACTGTCTGTTAACAATACTTCCTTGAAGAGCGTTTTAAGTTAGTGAACACGATTTTAACTCGCTTTTTGTCTATTACGTGGTGTGTATCAATTCTGTAGATCCTATACAGGGAAGCACAAAAGTTCGCGGACACATTTCCGTTTATTGACAGAAATTCCAAACGGAGAATTTTAAGCTGTGCTACGCGTTTCCTAACTGAACTGAAATTTATCATCCTATGTAGTATATATACAAATCTATAGATCCTATACAGGGCTGAATAAAAGTATTCGGATATTTTTCCGAATATTGTATATGTTGGAAATTCCTGAAATTATGTTTTTAAATATGTTATGCGTTTTACAAATTGTTTACTTCGATGTTATCTTTTAGCTTATTAAACGGTATGATTTGTAAAATTATTTTGGAAGCGTTGGAAAGTGTTACATAATCTATGCTTGACGCATGATTTTTCGTTCTTGTTTGTTTAATCGTTTGTTTTCGCGTCGGCTCCTTTAACATAGCAATGAAAAAAAATAGTTCTCATCTTTCGAACTCTCTGAAATTTCAATCGGTTATAAATATAACTGTATCCAAGCTCTCTTTGAAAGTTTGTGAAAAAATATGCATATTTAGTAGTGAAAACATGAGTTCTTAAAAAGAAAAGGTTTCAATAACGCAATGGCCATATTACGCAATACGTTTTCAATCAATCTTTTTCAATCCCCCTAGGCTGAACAGGTGAGGGTTAAACACGTTTCCCGTTTCTGACGGAAGAAGCCTTCAAAAAAAAAAAACTTTGAAGCTTGCGCAATGAGACAAATTTTCGTGTGGAAGAGAATGTGGATTTGACAGAATGCGTTTTTCGCTTTAAATACAAGGTGATTTTTTTTAAAGTTGTGAAAGTAAAACGCTATAATAAAAGAACCACTGATCCAAATGACCTGATATTTCACCAGTATGCTCCCAAAGCAATGGGAATTTTTTTGGCATGGTTAAAAAAACTTAAAATCGCACCGACAGATGGCGCTGTAAGGTAGCAGAAACACAGAATACCGTCTGTGGGAGGAAAACAATGGACGGTACTTTGAGAAACCATCTTCCATAGGCCCTCTGTCGTCATTGGACCTTTTCTTAAATTCTTAAGTGTCCTAAATCTCCTAAGAGCAGTTGCTGCGCTGTCATTATTCTGATGATAGAGTTTCACTAACAATGCACGGTCCGTCAATGGCGCAGTCATTAAGAGGATTTCCGCAAAATAATGAACACGAGGTGTGCGTACTTCACGTTCTTATCGCCAATGTGCTTGTGCCGGGCGCAAGTTCGTCTCCCGACTTTACTGCATGTACACCGAGCGCCATCTGTCGGTGCGATTTTAAGTTTTTTTTAAACCATGCCAAAAAAAATGCCCATTGCTTTAGGAGTATATACTGGTGAAATTTTAGGTCATTTGGATCAGTGGTTCTTCTGTTATAGGGTTTTACTTTCACAACTTTAAAAAAAATCACCCTGTATATAGATTACATATAAAAAATATATAAACTGGTAGTTTTGTAGAGAATCGTATTATAAACACGCTGAAGCAGACAATTTTTAAATAGAAGAATTATTTTAAGCTCCATTAAATGTTGAAGTCGATCAAAATAGTTCAATTAAAATGTGGTATACTAACAAGAACTATACATAGCAATTTAACCATCTTTTGCAGGCTAATAAGTAAGTAGATTGCCGTGTGCAGTGCCCAATCCTTAAAAATAAATAAATAAATAAATAAAAGTTTAAATTTTTGAATTAAAAAAATTATTTATAAATTTCATTATAGCGATTTTATAATTAGATTTTATACGATTTTATATATATATTTTTTCAAGATAGCGATTTATTTCACACTAGCTGACAAGCCCCGCGTTGCTTAGGCTCGTGATAAAATCTTAAATAAAGCCAAAGTTTGTATTATTTTATATCTGTAACTAGATTTTGTATGAATTTATATTTTTAATGACAAAATCGCGAAAAAATACTTATAATTAGTGATAAAAGTGCTCGTAAAAAAACATTTTCTTCTTTTTTTAAGTAGGGTCGTTTCATAGTTTAAAAAAAAAGAAAAAATAGTTTTTGTTGTCCAAACCCTTTGAAATTTTTAATGTTTATAAATAAAGTTTTGCATTCAGTGTAAAAATTTCGAGAAAAAAATATTGTTATCTTAGTTGCAAAAGAAATATGTTTCCTTCTCGTTTTTTATTAAGAAAAAAGTATTGGATTCGTGAAAATTTTCGACTTCCGGTTTTCGACGGATTTATACGTTTTAGAATGTCCTGAACACGATTTGACTGTTTTTAGAAAATGTCTGTCTGTATGTGACAAAACTTTTGTGGGCGCTCTATCTCAAGAACTAATGCTCGGAATTTAATAAAACTTTATATTCAGTTATAGTCCCCGATATAAATGGGTGCTGATTAGTTTTTGGTGAAAATCGCCCAGAAGGTGGCGCTGCTATGCTGCATTTTTCGCGATTTCCGCAATAGCTCTATCTCAAGAACTAATGCACTTATTTTCATCAAACTTCACATTCAGTTAGACCTTGACCTAAATAGACGCGGATTACGTTTTTGTGCAGGTATCCCAACAGGTGGCGCTGCTATACTACTTTTTGCATGATTTTCACGATAGCCGTATCTCAATAACTAATGCACGGAATTTCATCAAACTTCATATTCTGTTAGACATTGACATAAATAAATGTTGATTACGTTTTGGTGTAAATAACCCAACAGGTGGCGCTGCTATGCTATATTTTCATGATTTTCACGATAGCTGTATCTCAAGAACTAATGGACGGAATTTCATCAAACTCCAGATTATATTAGACCTTGACATAAATAGATGCTGATTACGTTTTGGTGTAAATAGCCCAACAGGTGGCGCTGCTATGCTTCATCTTTCAGGATTTATACGATTTTAGCGATAGTCACAGCTGAAGAACTAATGTACGGTATTTAATAAAACTCTAGATTCAGTTAGACCTTGATATAGATTGGTGCTGATTCGTTTTTAGTGTATGCGAAACCTGTGTGATATAGAAGAAAGTTTTGGGATTGGCACATCTGACTAGTTTTTTTTTTTTTTTTCGCGTCGGCTCCTTTAACATAACTATAAAAAAATACTTCCCATACTCTCTGAAATTTTAATCCGTTATAAATTCAACTGTATCCAAGCTCTCTTTAAAATTTCGTGAAAAAATATCCATATTTAGTAGTAAAAACACGAGTCGAAGCAGAGCAACGGCACACCGAAACACCCCATTTTTTTCTTTTCTTTTTTTCTTCTTTTTTTTGGAAAATTTCTCAGATTTGATTAAATCCGAAAATTTTGTAATGATGTAAATCTGGTCTACCGAGATGCTCTAAAAAGGTTTTATTAAATCATCTACATATCGTTGTTACCTTAATGTATACTGTAAGGAAGTGTAGTACGACCAAAAAGATAGATCCAATTTTTTGAAAGCAAATGCTCTAAGCAGAGTTGGGTTTCTACCAGGACAGTGGAAGAAACGAAAGAAACCCATCAGAAAGCTAAACAGATGCTCGAAATTAAAATATGTTAACTACATATATACAAGAATTAAAGTCAAAACATAATTATATGAAATCTAAAGTGAAAAACTTATTAAAAATATTATTTTGGGAAAAATAGGTATTTTTTTTTAATAACGAACTTTAGTTTCAACAGGTATTTTACAGGTGAGGGTTTTTACAACTTTAGAGGTAGGGGGATGTTTTTCCATTGTTTATGCCATTTCGGTAAAAAAAAAAAAAACAATTTTTTATCTATAATAATAAGGAAAGAAGTATATGTGGAAGAACACTGTTTGTCGACTGTGTTCTGAAGAGCACGCTGCACGCAGAGCTACAAATTTTGGTGGGAAGGTACCTCTATGTAGTATGTAGTTTTACCTCTCAAAGCCCGATTTTTAGAATTTTTTTTCTTTCAATTTTAGTGCTTTTTCACATTTTGCTGCGATTTTTTCATATTGGTAACGGGAATCCGGTTCCAATTTTTTAGCCTAATATAATAAATTTTGTCCTCTTTTCGAAAAAGTTTATTCGGAATTCATACAGCGATTTTTAAATTTTTGGCGATTTGTTTTCGTTTGACTCTAAAAAAAATTCCCCCAGAAAGGTTGGTTGGTTGTCTTCATTTCAACCTCAGTTATGTCCAAAATCATTATTTTTTCCTCTTTTTAGGTTGGAGAGGTTTGATAATTCTTTAAAGATAAAAAATCATGATTTTAAAATAGAAAGTCAAGTTATTAATTATCCCGATTCGGATTTTTTTATTAGATTTTTTTTAAATTTAATCTTTTATGAGTTTTTTTTCACGTTTTGCGGCGTTTTTCTTATATTATTAAAATTAATCCAATTTCAACCATTTAACCCAATATAGTAAATTTTGTTTCTTTTCATTAAAATTTATTCCGAATTCGAATAGCGATTTTTGAATTTTTTACGATTTGTTATATGCGATTTTTAGAGTTTTTTCATATACGTGACGTCATTTATGTATTTGAATTCTGAAACTGGCTACGATAACTTACTGTATTGTATGTCAAACCAAAATAAAAACGCCATTTTGTTTTTGTTTTAACCGCACCATTTTGTTTCAGTTTCAAAAGTTAACGATAATTATTAATGTTAAAGGTCCTTGGTTTAATTTTTTTTTGAGGGGGGGGGGGGTTGTCCGGTAGTAATTTAAATATCGCGTTAATGCTCTTATCGAAACTCATTCCCCAAGTACTAAATGAACATCGGTATAATTTTTTCAGCCCTTGATTACGACCATTTCTAAATATTAATCTTCAGGGGGGGGGGGGGTATTTTCTCGTGTTCTAGGGGCTCGATTTCAACTAGAATTGGTTTATGCAACTTAACATGAACTAGTTAAGATATAGATTTGGCATCCCCTGGCGGTGGAAAGTGGAACTAAAAGATTTTCTACACGTGCTTAGCACGTCTACTATATGGTGCCATAGGCAGCAGGGACACGTGCAGAGTTTCGTTCAGAAAGAGGTTTGTTTATTACAAGGTGCGTCCCCTGGCGGTGGAAAATGGAACTAAAAGATTTTGCATTTAATATAGGTCCGATTCAAACGAAATCTCTTCTCCCATTTTTCCCAGGTCACCCAAATACTAAATAAACTTCAGTATCATTTTTTCAGCCCTTGTTTACCACCAATTATGAATATTAATCTCCAGGGAGAATTTATTTTCTTGGGTTCTATGGGCCCGATTTCAACGAGAATTGGTTCATTCAACTTACCATGAACTAATTAAGATATAGATTTGAAATCCCTTGGCAGTGGAAAGTGGAACTAAAAGATTTTTCAGCGCGTGCGCAGCACGCCTGTTATACGGTGTCGTAGGCAGCGGAGACACGCGCCGGAGGTTCGTTTAATAGAACAGAATGCGCCCCATGGCGGTGGAACTAATAGATTTTCCTACGCGTGCGCCGAAAATCGTTATTTTTATCGAAACCACAAAAGAAAATTACCGATTTAACAATCACAGACAACGAAATAGTCTCGTTTTCATTCGTCCTCAAATATGAAGAAAACTATAGGAGATATTGATTCGAAATTCACAGTGTATATATATATGTGTGTGTGTGTGTGTGTAGTTTATTGTTGATTTCGAAAATGCAAAAAATGTAAAAATAGGACGGTAACTTTTCTTAATTTTGGCCACTGACCCATTTTGAATCAAATGACCCAGACATTTGAGGGGGGGGGGTCATATTGAATTTACATCTGCTTCCATTTACTTTCCAACAGACGAAAGGATTACCAGAGGAACGGTTTCGTGCAGCGATTTGAGTGTTTTCGCATTTCGTACTATTTTTTTACGGAACCGGGCACCGCCGAGCGCATTAGCTAGTTTATCATATAAAAATGCATTATTTTAAAGGCTCTATTGTGCAACAATTTAAATAAACAAATGTGTAATTATTTATACTAACATGCATATCTTAATGCTGATTTTTAAAAAAACTAATTTTCTAAAAATGAACTAACTGGTATGTTGAAATGCTTTTAAACTCTTCCTTCAAGTTCGGCAGGAAAGAATTTTTTCATCTTTTGCATTCATCCATTATAAGTTGAGAAACCGATTGCAGTATCCTATTCCTAAAAAACTTTATATTATGATGCAAGAAGGGAAATGAGGATTTTAATGAAAATTTTTATTACAATAATTATTGTATGTTAGTTTTTTTAATAAAATAGATGTAAATTAAAAGCTTTTTTTTTTTTTTAATGTAACTGAGTTTTATTCGACAGTAAGTTAAATGATCTATACTATTTACTACTAGCTATAGAAGTTTAAATAAAAAAATATCCTGTTTAAATTGATATGGATAACTTTTAATTGATTTTGTGTATTTTGGATAAAATTTATTTTCTTCAGGTACTCAATTATTGAAAAGATTTAGACAGGTGGATGGTCTTGACTTAAAATCTGATGTAATTATTAATTTAGCATATATAATTAATTAAATTTACTTAAGTTTCTCTATACGAAAAATGTATTTATTGTATCTTACAAAGTTGCAACTTATTATGGTAAATTCCTAAGAATAACAGTTTCTTCCGGCCAGTTTTTTCATGTTTTCCACTTTGGAAGAAACTTGCCAACCCTGGCTCTAAGATTAATTTTCAGATTTTATTTCTCTCTCTGATCACATACTTCTCCTGTAGAATTTGTACAAAAATTTAATGTCATTGTAATCTAAGTTTATTTAACTGTAAATACAGTATTACTTGCTAAGATTCAAGGAACCTTACCCCCCCTCACCCCCCCACCCCCAAAAAAAATTAAATATATTTTCATCATAGCAGTGTAATTGTATGTATTTTTGGTGAGACCTGTTTGACAGGATTCTGTTATAAATAAGTTCCATTTTTACAGATTTTACTTTATTATGATATTATTATTTTTTTTAAATCTATATTTAAGATGATATAAAAATACAATTTTCTACTTATAAGTTGGTAAATTAGTATTTACTCCTAATTAAACTAATTTTAACTTCAGTGAATTATTTTGATATACATTAACTTTTAATATGATAAATATTAAAAGTTAATATATGCCAAAATTATTCACAGAAGTTAAATATTATCTAAAAATGAAGTTAAGATGACAACCCAGAGTTTCCAAGTGTGTTTCCAAGTGTTGTAACTGTGAATGGAAGAGAGAATTATTACAACATTATTTAACAATAACAACAAAAATGACTATTTAATTAATAAAATTTCTTAATTACAAATATACTAGAGGTTCCTTTGTACGGTGTAATTTTTTGCAACATGCTTTTGCTGTGTCCAAAATGTTGAATTCTATATTTTCCAGGTTTTATATCTTCCGGAATGTCCCACGTTACTTTGGCTTCACTGTGACCGAGTATTAAATTTGTCCTTTTCCAATAAAACCTGAGGGGAAAAAATAGAGGCTTGCTTATTTATTTTATCTAGAGTTTCAAAAACTTCAAATATTTATTTATATAAGAAACATTTAATAGCTAAAATTAAAAACATTAACTAAATATGAATACTAACTTAGTTTCCCAGTCTGCATCTGTAGCAATTGTCGTCCAGTTACCATTGGAATTTAGTCGCTCTACTGTCAGAAAAGTACCTTCCAACTGAAAAAAAAAAAAAAGAGTCATTTATATACTTTTACATATTTTGTTTTAAACTGTTAAGTAAAGCAACATTTGTTAGAAAGAAAATTAAATAATTTGTAGTAAAACACATTTGCAGTATAAAATATTGCGGTGATCTTTTGAATAATATTATTTAATAGATTAAATATTTAGAAAAAAGTTATTATTTTCCATTGTAAAATCTTTATATAATATTCGGATACAGTTTGTTCAAAAATTTAGGCACAAAATAAAATATAATTATAAAAATATTTATATAATTTAAAATATCTAAATATTTTAAGCTCTTAGCTATTAACTCAAACAGAAATCATTTACATTTTACTTATGTTAGTGGAATATTGCCCTTGAAAAAGTGTTCCACTATATAAGTTTCCACTTACTCTTGTAATAATTTCCACTTTCTGCATATTGAATTTTTTCTTTACATACCTTTAAGTATTTTTCCCCACTCATTTTAATTTTGATAATCTTAAATTTTCGGATATATTTATGTATTATATTGTAATTATCGGTTTACCAATTGTCGATTATATATATATGTATATATATAAAGCTAAATATATACATATATAAAGCTTAAGTACGTGGCGGCGAAAAAGCGGTTATTTCTCTTTTGCCGATGGCAACGAGTGGTTTGTTTAGAAAATTAAACCTGCTAAACCTAGCTTTAGTTGGTTTCTTTATTTGTTGTATTAATAAAACTATTGGAGGTATCGATTCGAAAGTATATACACAAGTTTATTTTTCTTATTCCGAAAATGCAAATTTTGTGAAAATCGGACGGTAACTTTTTAAAATTTTGGCAAAAAACTGACCTGCCGTGAATCAAATGACCCAGGGGGTCGTATTTAATTTACTTCCATTTCGCGGTCCGTCTCTGTGTTTACTTTCTGACTGACAAAAGAGTTACCAGAGGAAGTTTTTTAAAGTGTTTCCGCATATCATACTATTTTTTGATGCGACCGGGCAGATCAGGTAGTATGAAATAATTTCACAATATATATTCAAAATGTATTTAAAATGTAACATAGTAAAGATATAATAGTTTCATCAGCATTATTTATTTAATTTTTTTTTTATTTTGTTGAAAAAACACGGTTTTAAAAGTTTAATAACATTATACAAACATTAACAAATCCTGGGTTAGTTTCAGCCAATCAACTGCTCCGACCAACGAACTGTTTTCTCTGCGCAGTGTAGCAACAAATATTCAATTTCTTTTGGTTATTTCAAATGCCGAAATCTACGGAATTCACAAAAAAGGGAATATTTTACAGATATTTAAGTTGAAATCGAAAAATAAGCCCTTTATTGAAATTTCTAGATTATTAAATCGTTCAAAGTTAGGCAGGGTACGACTTAGACTATCTAAGGCCCCGGGGCAAGCATCATTCAGAGAGGGGAGGGGGGATTTCTATCTATCTATAGAAATTGTTTATGACTTACGCTAAAGTGACTAATACTAAACTTCATACTTATTGTACGTATACATAATTTCGTTCCAGGTACCAATCACATCCGTATACAGGGTATCCCAAGAAAGACACTTACAACTTTAGGAAAAAATACTGGAAGGAAAATAGTAGAAAAAAGGATGGGCTGGTTTACGGGAGTATTTACTTGCAAACTTTCCCTTTACTTATCTACGTATGTCATGAGAACTCTAAAAGGGTCCCGATTGGTCCCAATAAAAGTCACAATTGGTCGTCATTAATGTTTTTAACTTGTCTCGTTACGAAAAAAAACGCCAATACTGACTTTCTCTTGAAAACAATGGAATACTAAGTTGCTATAATATAATTTTAATCATTACTTTTGTTATGACATAGTTCGTTCCTTTTTTGTGGAGAGGGGGTGGGGGCAGCAAACAGGGGAAAAGGAGGACCGCACGCCCTTCCTAAATCTTTGAAAATGTAAGAACTTTGTTCACTTTTGGCCAATTTAACCATTTGGCATCCTCTGAACGAAAATCCTTATTACTTCCATGTGGTCCCCCTCAAATGGGGGGCATTGGGCAGCTGCCCCGTATGCCCTGCATTAGTCAGGCCCTGAAGCTAGGGATATATAGAGTACGCTTGCTAGAAATAACAATTTCGACTGAAAATCAACGTACGGGTGGCCATGTGCAACAAGTATTCAGACTGATCGAAAAATCGGAATTTGGTGTCAAATCAAAATAGTCCATAAGGCAAATCTAAAATAATGTCGGTGTCAATGTCTTAAATGACACAATATGTAAACGTATACGAGATTGCAAGAACATTATTTTACAAAACATGTCTTTAAAACCATACCACAAACAGGCCAGAATGAACATGGCTTAGAAGTATATCTCATACGGGACAGGTGGCTCATCATATTATTCAGTGACGAAAATAAGTGGAATCTGGATGGTCTTAATGACTGGAATCGTTACTGACATGACCTCAGTAAACAACCACGTATTTTCTTCAGTAGATTATAAGGTCTCTGGTGGTTTTGGGGAAATTGATTCGACTTTAATGACCAAACCTGCCTGGCATTTCTCCATGGGGAAACAAAATTCAACAAAGTATCAAGAGACACTAGAGCAACATCTAACTTCCATTTGGGGACATCTTAGGGGCTCCTGATGTGAGTGGAGATTTTAGCACGACAATGCTTGAATAGTACGAAACAGTAGCTTTCCGTCCGAGATTTTAATGTTTTAGATTTGCCAACTTTAAGCTCGGACTTAAATACAATTGAGAATATTTGGGATTGCTTAACCCGTGAAGTATACAAGAATGGAAAGCAATATGACTATACTAAAAAACTAAAACTGGTCATTGGAAAAGCACGGTATTCTCTGTCACCAATAATCTTTCAAAAATTAATTCATCCAGTGGAAACAAGATTATTTGAAGTTATCCGAAACCAGTGAAATACTATTAATAAATAGCATCATGAAAAAAGTGTTAAATGATCTATTTTTTCCCATTGTGCCTTTGAGACACTGTATAGTTAGACTTTCATGTTTATGATTTTTGTTTAATCACAGCTATGACAATGTACCCATTTATTCATTTTGATATGATTTATTTTAATAATTTTACAGAATCTAATAAGTAAGTATAGAACGTTTGTCATAAAATAACATAATTAAAGCAGCTTAGCACAAGGCTTCTTACCATAAGGTCATTTCTTGGGTGTCCACTTACAAAAGTGGCAGTCGCTGTATCTCCCGGTGCGTACCTAGGTTTCACATCTTGAAGGACATCGCCGTATTTTTTACCAAAATAGGATGTGTCATAAATGACTCCTGGCTGTAGAGAAATCTGCTGATCAAGCAAGCTTTCGGGTGCTCGAGTGTCAGGTAAAGACTCATTTGTACATAATGCATGGGCTAACCTTTGATATTGCTGGATGTATGCTTGAAGCGTGTGCTGCCCATATATAGTAGAAGCACCTTCATATCGTTGAACCTGTACAATCACAGAAAGTATGGTAATACATTAATAATAGAACATAATAGTTCGCATAAATTGTTACAAAATTCCTCAAACAACATTATAAAGGAAAATCTAAACAATAGGAAGGAGTCAACAACAATTATGTTAAACAATGGATGGCTAATCTCATATACTGTGCCATTACTATTACATGGCTGACCTTGACAATTCATTTGGCTACTCTCTTGACGACCTTTTTGGTCGCCAAATACATATTTGGAAATTCGAAAAATGAGTGACCTAGGATAAAAGTTAAAGGAAATATGAAAAATGTTTTGAAATTTGGAAATACATCATCAGATAATGTTTAGTTGACGTCATCAAGAGAGATTGTATAAAATAAGACTGCTCTAGAGAGTTTAGTTTAGCTTAGCTTTTTGGTCTCAAGCTATTTCAGTTGGAGAGCAACATCGCAACATGTGACTATTGTTATTTGTACTTTGCTGAATTTATTATGCTATTTACTTAATGTTCGTGATATAATTGATATATTCATATTGTGTTTTTGAAATATCCGTCTAATAAGTTGCATTCATCAACGCAGAACCTGCTTTTTTCAAATATAAACATACTTTTATTACACTTAAAGCAATAGATTTAGTAACAATATACGTATATATATGCATGTGCTATTTGTAAGTACGTACATGAATTGATTGAGTTTGAACCAAATGGATACAAATGACATTTTCTTTCTCTTTTTTTTTATTCAAATAATTACTGCAATGGAAACTAGATAATATATCAAATGTTAATGGTGGCAATGGGATATAAAACTGAGCTGCGCCGCCGGGCACCACTCTGGCGCCCGTCAGGCACGTCAACCGTCGCATCCAAGTCCCTCAGGACTTGGATGCGATAAATAAACTAACTTGGTAACTAATAATAACTTGGATGCGTTTTCCTGTAATATTACAGTTTGTCCCGTTGTCTATTTAGACTGTATTAGACCGTAAATGGCAGTAATTTTCAAGAACATATCTGACCGACACGCATGACCAGGAGAGACCTCCCGTATGCCCTGCGACCGGTAGGAGCACCGCCACCTGCGCATCACTCTTATTGAACCCAAGTGAATGACGACATAGGTCGTTGCAATTTGTGGTGATTCTCACTCTCTTGAGAAACCACCACGTTACACTTGGAGATCAGCCGGAGTCCCCCAACAGCTTCTGAGCTTGACACCCAAGAGGGAGCCAGGTAATAGGCCTTAAGTCGGGTTTTCCCAACCCGCACTTGCTCTACCAAAACTCGAGGGACGTCAAAACATACAGAGGTAGTCACAGTTCCCTCTTGTAATGGATATGGCAATGGGATATAAGCGATGTCCTAGATACTGCAGCACTCTACTTTTTTTTTTTCCCTGTACTAACTAAAAATGGGTACAATGATAAAAATTTCACAGTAATTTACTCAAAACTGCGAATATGTCAATTGTATCTCTTTGTGTCTAACACAGTCATATATTAACTATCGCACCAATTTAATAGCTTGCTACTGCTCCAGTCATGTTTTCATGAGAAGGGCTAAACAGATCACAGTTTAACCACCTCACAATATCATTTTAGGGCTATTTTAGTAACTAAACAAGAACGAAAAACCATGCATCAAGCATAGATTATGTAACACTTTCCAACGCTTCCAAAATAATTTTACAAATCATTAGCGCTTAATAAGTTGAAAGATAACATCTTGTAATGCACCTTAGTGATATATATATAAATTTCGATGCGTTTAAAATAGTGAAACATTATTTAATTAAACCGCAAACGATTTTTCTTCATAGGCGTAATGTAACGGAATTCTTTTGACTGTCCCTGTAAAGTAACTATGAGTGCTATGCACACCCTATTCCATATTAAGCTTCTTGTAATGCACCTTAGTGGTATATATCAATTACAATGTATTTGAAACTGCGTGACATCATTAAAATAAACCGCAAATGATTTTTCCCCGTAGACCGTATTGTAACGGAATTCTTTTGAGTGTCCCTGTAAAAAAAACTATAAGTGCTACACACTTCAGTTGAAATAGGGAACATGCTATAGATAACGACAATAACATATAAAAATTGCAGGGTAATCCGAGCATATGTACGGGAGTTAGAGCGCGGACAGACGGCCATACGACAGACAAACCGAAGTCATAAACACTTTTCAACTAGGTTGGAAAGTGTTAAAAAGGCAATTTGGTACTTTTATGTTAGCTGGGTGCAAACTTTGCCAACAGCATTTCCCCCCCTTGCCAATAGCAAGGGGTGTGTTTTTTGGGTGTGTAAATTTGAAACAATGCTTTGATTTTAAAATAAAATGTTTTGGTTTATGGTATATAATTTCTTATTAATTTTGTTCATGTCTTTTTAAGTGAAATGAGTGAAAGGTTTATAATATTGTAAATGAAAAGAATGCAATAAGGATGACGGCGCGATGGGGACACTATTAGTCGACTTATCACGTGCGCCCAACTAACATAAAAGTACCATCAATTTTTTTATTATAAATTTTAATTTTATGATTCTTTCTGGAATTGTAAGTGTATATTTCATATAATTTACGAGATTTTACTAAAATCTTGTGCAAGCATTTAAAAAAGGGCGATGCGGATTTGGTTGCATACCAGATAGAGATTGATAAGCGGTTAAAGTGGATAAAATTATATATGTCTTATGCTACGGTAAATGTGATACATTATTGAATATTTATCTAATTTACCGGTTAGTTTATAAAATCCCCAACTCGTTATGGGGAATTTAATAAAAGTCCATAACTTTACCGAAATGCATTCTAGAGATTGCTGTACAGCGAGTTTCATGCGTCCAGTGATGTTTTTTTCAGTTAATGTACGCGAAGCGTACATACATAAATTACTGACCGCTGCTTGAATGAATTTCATTTATTCTAGAGATTGCTGTACAACGCGTTTGATGCGACCAGTGATACTTTTCTTTCGGTTAATGTGCGTGAAGCGCACATACATAAATTACTGACCGCTGCTTGAATTAATTTCATGCATTCTTGATATTGCTGTAGGGTGGAACGAAAATAATGGTTATTTTTTTTTCAGTTAGAAATTTGCTATAGTCGCCAAAAGTTGCCTTTTGGGATTAGAATGAAGAATATACAATTTTGTTGCTGTACTAAAATATTTTCAGGTGCCGCAAAGAGCTTTAAAAATGACTTTTCTATGAAAAAACGATAAAAATTGCCTTTTTAAAAAAAAAGTTATTTTCTTGAATATTAACATAATATACATATATTTTGTAAACAGAATATTCAAAATATGATACTTTTGCAGAAAACTGGCACATTCTATGTATTACGAATTTTTAGATGCCATTAGAGAAAGAATTATTTTGTAGAATTTAGCGATTTTTACCATATTAATTTTTATTAATTTTACAGTAACATATTCTTATAGTACTACATTGAAATGAAATAAATGCAATCTTTAATTATCGTATCTTTGTTAAACAAATCACACTTATTTAGAAAAACTTTATAAGAGTGAAACCTCTGATTAACGGACACCTATGTGACCAAATAAAAAATGTCTGAAAAAATGAGATGACTGCAGGAGATTGGTTGTTAGTTATAACGAGAGGTTAATGTTCGCTGAGAAATTTTAATTTGGCCGTAAGAGAGGGGTGACCGTATATATACTGGTGTACGTTAAAAGAAAAATGAATTATATTGTTTTTAAAGACAAAACGTTATTTTTAAGAAACATTAATTTTTCTCTAATATCCATAGTAATCACACATGGTCCTTAATAATCACACTGACACATTGGAATGTTTTTGTTCTGTTTTTTGTTTCAAATCTTGGCATGATCTTTTGAAAATTTATTTTGGTTTTTATCAATGAATCTCTTGCAGAAGTGCTGCAAACTGACAAGGATGACTCGTTAACTAATTTAACAATCCTTTTAATTGCTTGTGTGTGATATAGGAAAAAAATGAAGTTGACTCCCATGGTCCGGTTCTTCTGCTTGCTTTAGTTTACTGCTTTAGTTTGTAGTCAGCAATATACATCGTCATAGGAGGTTATGTTACTTTAACATCATGCCATTGAATCGCATCCATATAATCCATGACATCAATGTTTATACATACAGGAATTAAAAAATTTCTGATGCCAACTTCATTTCCAGCCCCTGCTTTTACAATTCGGCGTAATGTAAACTCCTTAATGACTTCTATCAGCTGATAGCATACAATGGAGTACATTTTCATGTGCAGCAAAGTATGCATTGCTTTTGCATTGATCAATTACATTTTTAGGAGTGTAATTGAGGTATCGTTAATAGCTGACACGTTTTCACAAGTGTTTCGCTCATAGATAGAAGATGGTTTCAACTTTATGTTAATCAAACAGTTTCATGCACTTTCAAAATGTACTCAGTCAGTATATGGATATTCTGTTCCCAGGTACAAGTGAATTATTCTGTTTGCTAAGGTAAACCGTGGTGAATGACAAATATTTTCTGGTTTCTTCATAGACAAATCAGAAGAGCAACTTCTAACGGAGTTTGTGTTACACATTTCTAAGAAATATATTTAGTCCATACTTAAATTATCCTTAAATTTTAGCAATGGAATGTTATTTTCAATAGGTGAAAACTCAGTCACTGGAAGTTCATAACACTTTTCCTGTTGTTTCCTTATTTTCATTCCAAGTTCATTTGGATTTTTAATTTTTCCATCTAGGAAAGAAAATAGATGACGAACGAGTAGTTCACTTGCAGACAAATCAAGCACTGCAGTGGCTTTCATAATTATTTTTCCAATAAAGCAATCGCACCATTATTCAATCCAGTGTTCGAGGCAGTTCCATCATATCAAATTGCAGTAATGTTTAAGTATTGGTTGTTGCCATTTAAAAATGTCATTATGTTGTCTTTTATACCTTTTCCAGTGCCAGAAATCTGTTTTACGTGTCTTGAAAATTTTGATCCAAGTCCTGGAACAAGTGATATATGTTCTTTGATAACAGTTATTTTGTAATACTTAGTTCCTTTCTTCTCTTGCACAATAGTCTTGTCTTTTCTTGCATAAAAAAAATTACTTTCTGTAACTAGTTTTACAGTTTCTTCTACATATCTTTTTCGGTTCTTCATTCGTTCTCGTCTAATTTTCCTTCTGTCAATACATTTCTGTCATACTTCTTTCTTCATCACTTATCAGACCAATATCCTGAAGAGCGGCGCTTGGAATTGTTGCAACAATTTTGTCTGATACTCAAGTTCGATCGCAAGTAGAAGCCACAAATCGCAATTTCATGCGCATTTGACTATGATTTTGATTACTTGAGGTTTCAGAGACACTGAACGTAGAGGCAATACAAAAATTGGAAAAGTATAGTGTTCTCTTCTGAATTTTGTTTTGTTTCTACCTCATTGTATACTATTTATGTTTCATTATTTTTGTAATTAAAATGTATTACGCAGTAAGTTTACAATGTTTTCTGATTAAAAAGATTTAAAACTGATTTAAACTGATTTAAAAGACAACTTATGAAAACTATAGCCTATTGAAAAAAATATTAAACATTATTGCGAAATTTGTCAAAATTTTAATAAAAACCCAAACTTTGCCCTTCTTGCGGCACCTCTAAACATAATCCAATTACGCTGATATTTAATTTCGGTCTTTATTTTGATCAAAAGAAACTTTTGAAAACTATAGCATATTGAAATTATTATTATTATTATTATTATTTTACATAACTGCGAAAATTGTCAAAATTTTAATAAAAACCTAAAGTTTACGCTTCTTGCGGCACCTGAAAACATAATCCAATTACGCTAACGTTTAATTTCCGTCTTTATTTTGATCAAAGGCAACTTTTAAAATCTATAGCATTTTGAAATTTAAAAAAAAAAGTTTTTTCGTTCCACCCTACTGTACAGTGAGTTTCAGGTGTCCAGTGATGCTTTTTTTTTTTCGGTTAATGTACGCGAAGAATATTGTGAATACTTTTTGAAAATATTCATTTTTTGTAATTAAGACCTCGTTACTCCACAAAATAGTCCGAATTTATTATATTTCCCATTACTAGTAGGGAATTTTATAAACTAACCGGTAATTTTGATCAATATTAAAAAAATTATCACATTTACCAAGTTTAGTGGTGATGATGTATAATCGCCGGTAATTATACATAATCACCGGTTTATTGTATTTACGATAACATATATATACAGTATGAATCATAAATATCGAAACAATAGGCTATCTCCTTAAATATTGTCCCTAGGCACATACTTCCAATAGCAAATTTTCATTAAAAAAAAGGTGCAAAATTTGATGAGATGAGTTGAAACTCCATGGGGGGGGAGGGGGGGGGTCTATTTGAGAAAATACAAAAAATTAAATTTTTATACGGCCCCCGTAGGATAAAATTTCCAATTAGGAAATTATTCCTTATCCAGTCCTGAATTAAACAAAAAAAAAATCCATCTTGATATCTGCAAAATTCACAGAGATATTAAAATCCAAAATTCGTGACTTACATCACTTAAGCATAACTCTGAGAGACGCGATATCAGTTCATTTGCAATGAAAGTTAGGGATCGACCATATATTTACACATTATTAAAAGTCGATCTAAGACAATGCCTTAACTTTTAGATATAAAATAATAGCGTATAGATTTTTACGTTAAACTTGCTTGCGAAATATGCTAGAGGTCTGCATGAGGCCGTGATTGGCCCCAGGGTCGTAATCGGCACGGCCCGTGTCTTTATTGTTCTTAGGACGTGTCGGGAAGGCAATAAGTTTTATAAAAATAGTAATAGCGATAATGAAACTTCTGTTAACGGAATCATTGGAAATATATTTTATAAATTACACAGATATATTTTCAAAAAACTTTTTTTTTTTGTTATACAGCTTCAAAAGTTATGATGTTTTTCAACCTATTTTTCATTTATTCCAAACGACATTGTTTTTTAAAATAAATCTTTATTCGAATTTAACTGTCTAATAGTATAAATAATCATTAATGTTGCTATTGCGTATTTTTTTTAACAGATGCCAAGCTCCCACTAGTCTTCCGTTATAAGTGTGTTTATTTGACCCAGGTTACCATCAATACGTTCGAACCAGAAACTCTTTTAAGAAATTCAATTGAATGAAGTAATGATTAGACTTAAAACATTTAAATTAAATAAGTCAAAGATTCATTAAACAATTTTCCAGTTTTAAAGTGGTTAACTGGTTCAAATTAATCTACTATTAAGGAGGATTAGTGGGAGGTTTGGCAGCTATGTTTTTGTCATGCGAAAACATAGTAATCTAAAATATACTGTAAAATTTTCTTATATGTATGTAGTATTCTGTAAAACAATCTTAATTGTATCTTAAGATAAATGGAAATTTTTTGTACAAATTTCGGCTTGTGCAGAAATCTAAAATATGCACATGCACAGACACCTGTCTAGATAATGAATTAAATAAAAATAAGTGCATCGCCCATAAAAATGGTTTTCTTTCGCATCATATCAATAATCCCGACCTGAAACATAAAGTGCATAAAAGAAATTTATATCTCTAATAAACTTAAATTTTGTAAATTTCGCTGTATACCAGATTTGTAAGAGAAACTTAGGGTATGCGTTAAACAAATTTAATATCTGTACCCGAGACCCAAACTATCGTAATCAGAAATTGAAGCTACAGGAAGGAATTACTTATTCACCTGGAAACATTTAAAAAGCATTTAAACGTTCTATTAGGACCCAATCTTTGTTTAAAACTTTAAATGCATTTTTCGGAATCATAAGTTTTTTGCAGCATTTCTCATCTTTAAATTTATATAAGTCAATAACCTCTATAAATGGTTCAAACTTGTAATATATATGTTTTTCAAATATTTTACTTACATTTTAATTTGGCAAATTTGAAAAAAATTATTCACTTTTGAAAATATGATTTGTTTAAAATAAGTTGCATCTTTTTTTTTCTTTTTTTTTTTAATTGCTATTTTAAATATTTTTTTTTTAATTAATATTTTTCAAAATGCTGAATGAAAATTAAAACTTACATATTTCTGTTTAATTAAAAGAAAAAAATTCAATTCGACAAATAATATTTCGAGTTATAACAATTTTAAATTACTAATAATTTTTTGAAAAAAGAATTATTTTTTATTTTGTAAGAAGTCTTATGATGTGATTCTGTTTACAAATTACATGGCTAATCATCACAAAAAATTCAAAATTCTAATTCTATAAATAAATAAATAAAATGTTTCCCGGACACCTTACAGTAACATTGTTTCTTGAATTACACGCATTTCAATTTGTGTCTGATCCCTTGAAACCTCACGAATTATTAAAACGGACATATCTCCCTGACTTTTGCAGATATCAAGATGGATTTTTTTTTTTTTTTTTTTTTTTGTTTAATTCAGGAATGGATAAAGAAAAATTTCCTAATTGGAAGTTTTATCCTACGGGGGCCGTATAAAAATTTAATTTTTGTATTTTCTCAAATAGACCCCCCCCCCCCCCATGGAGTTGCAACTTATCTCATCAAATTTTGCACCTTTTTTTATGAAACTTTGCGATTGGAAGTATGTGTCTAGGAGCAATATTTAAAGAGATTGCCTATTGTTTCGATATTTATGAATCACACTATATATATATATTTCTTTGTTGACCATTTATGTAGTTTTAATGTATTGATTCAATCGTAAACAATTACGGTTTAAAAAAGAATTTATTACAATCACATGGAGGCTTTGTTTCAGAAGGTAAAATGATGATAACATCACGGACAAAAATTGTAGAAGAATAACTTACAAATTGTACATTGAATTTCAACTAACAACTAATTAAAAACAGAAATAATCTCCTTTTTACACACATCGAAAAATAAAATATAGGATTCAGTATCAAATATCATGGAAATTTTATTTTTTATACAACAAAATTTTAAATACAAAATCTATTTTTTATTGAAAATTGTGAACATAAATATATGTTTTTTCATTACCTTACTGTTATGCAGTTTAAACCTAACAAAACCCAAACCAGAAAATATTCTTTCTAATGAGAATATAAATAACTGATTATCTAAATCAGACAGATTGTCTTTCAATGGAAATTCTAAGTTGATTTTGTTCCACATAATAATTTGTTCTGCATTTTAAAAATCCAACTTCAAACATAAAGTTTGGAAAAAGAGTTTTTTTTTTTTTTTCTTTTTACATGAAAAGTCACTACCCAAGACAAAATTTCTATTTATAGACCGACGCAGTTAATAAAAGTTGAAACATTTACACTTGTTTTGGTTGAAAATATCATACACAATGCTATTTTGAAAATAAATATAAAATATATGAAAATATCGAAACTATCAAACATCATGATATTTGGGTAATAAATATCGGATATACATCTTGATACACATCACGATATACAGGGTGTTCCAAAATTCGACCGACATATTAAGAAGGATGATAGAAAGAATGAAGAGGATAAAAACTTACTATATATAGAACATGGGATCGCAAACCACGTTTAGTGGGAGAAAATTGCAAAAATAGTTGTGTGAGACGTCGAGTGGAACAAAATATGCCAATAATAAGTAGAAAAACATTTATATGACATCAAGCCTGATTACAATGCATTGAAGTTCAAGTCAGAAAGGAGATGACGGCACATTTTTATAGATTGTTTGAAGTTGCGGTCACGAAGGTCATTGCACAGCCGACACCAACGGACGAAAGATTGCCGGATGCGTTAAAACATTCCTATAAAAAAATGTCTCGTCGTCTCCTTTCTGACGTTGAACTGTAATGCATTGCAATCATCCTTTACGTCTAATAAATGTTTTTTCTATTTCTTATTGGCCCTTTTTGTTCCACTCGACGTCACACCCGTAATAAATATTTTTGCAATTTCCCCCCCACTAAACGTGGTTTGCAACCCCATGTTCTATAGTAAGTTTTCATCCTCTTGATGTCTTCTATCACCCCGCTTAATTTGTTGGTTGAATTTTGGAACACCCTGTGTATCAGGGAACCCTGAACCTGAATATAACAATAATTTCAAATTCACAAAGTTATGACTAAAATTTTCACATATATAAAACGCTGTTGATAGTTTCACAAAAACAGGACCCAATAAGTAAAGTCTAGACAGACCCTCGGTACATGAATAAATATAATACAAGGACTTACTTGATATTCTTCATATGTTGCTACATAAGATGAGTAAGTATTACTCAAACCACCTATCACAACTTGGTTTTCTGTAGTGGAACAGCCGTCTAAAACCTTCAAAATGAATTGATCAAATTATACATTACACATATTAGATATACAGAAACATTAAGTTTTAACAATAAAATAAAGATTGAAGAGTAAAAAATATTTGGACGCCAGTAGAAATCGTAAAATATTATAATTGTTTTGATAAAATTTAGGATCGATATATACTGTTTTTATAATTGATTTTTGTCTGAAGACTATTTAAATATGTTATACGAGATCTAAAACATAGTTTATTAAGCGGATTTAAATGTATTATGATTTTCTTTTTATTTTAACTAATTTGGTTATTTCCGATAATAGTAGAAGAATCAACCTGATTTTTAGATATGTTTTTACTCTGTTATTCAAATGTGTAAAAAACTACGATGGTGTTATGAACGATTGATATCGAAAAATTAATAATGGAATTGATGAAAAAATATCGAAATTGAGTATGGGGTGTTTTTACCCCCCCCCCCCTCTTTTTTTTGGTGGGGGGCAGGGGAAGATCTTCTGTACTTTTAAAAAATTAAAGCTTCTTACTTATCTGTAGGAATTTACATTCTTTTAGGAATTTAACGCGGAACAATGAATGGCGTGGCAAACTCAAAAATATAAAAGAATTTTGTATATTATTTTAGTATACGTATATTATCGGGATTTTTGGCGTCACGCGCATTGGTTCCAAGGGTCTTGGAAAATTCGAAAATCAGGATCTCGGCACTCTTTTGCGAAATTGTCTTCAGCACCTTTACGAATGACATCTCCTAAAGTTGGGGTATTCAACCCGTGGCCATGGGTGGGCCACTGAGAGTATGTTAGTGACCCGCCTTGTCTTTTCGAATATTAGAAAAACAAAAGTTTTTCACAAAATCGAAAATGCCCTTCGAAGCGCGTTAGTACGGCCAATTCCTTCTTTAAGAATTAATTTAGATAATCTGAAAATCCCTGCTTTAGAGACAGCAGTAAAAAAGTAACTCTGTATTACACATAATTTATAGTCTATATTAAGATAAATGTGATCCTCTCATTCAATGGCGAAGTGTAATTGTACTAAAGCCCTGCACGAGTCTAGTTGTAACCGACCCAAATTCGAAATTTCTGTTTAAAATCAATCCGAAACCCGAACCAATCGCGGCCAAAAAATTTTGTTAACCCGAAACCCTAACCGAATCAGATACGCAAAAATTTGAACCCGAAATATTTAAACGCGAACCCGAAGTGAAAAAAAAAAAATCCATATTTGAATACAATTATGGAAAAATAGTCTACAATTATATCTAAAATTTTAATTTTATCTTTTTTTTAATATACAAATGAACACATATGCACTCGTTAATATTTAAATATGTAGTTTTTCTAATAAAAATATAAATAACTTTCTTTTGAAAAATTGGCCCAGTCGGAACCCGACCTGGAAGAGTCAGAACCTAACCCGAAACCTTTACAGTCAACCCCACAGAGTAAGGAGATTTAAACAGAGACCCAACTTCGCCTGAAAAGAGCGACTGCAACGGATGACTTAAAAACTAAATCATCGTTTTGGCGATTTTTTATCTTCGTGGTTTCCGTTTAGTTGTAACCCTATTCTGCTTGGCGTCTTTTGCTGTTGTCATTTGCACAAGTGCAAATTTTCGGCGTTCGCTATTTGATTTTTGAATCTTGATTAATATTTATTATTAAAATTACTCTTTGAAGATCAAATAGGTCATTATAATTCTTCAAAATGTAAGTTGTGATTTATTTTCATGTGTTATTTTTTATCTTGTTTTTTCAAGTTCCATAATATTAGAAATATTTTATATATATTCAGTGTTGACAGATTTTTGCCGAAAAGTCATGTTAAGGCTCACTGTGGAGACGCGAAATGTTTTTGGTTTCCGTCTGTCTGTTTGCCGTAAAAATGGTCCGATTAGGTTGATTTTTAGTAGGTATGTTGGCGAGGTATCCGGAATTAGCTGTATAGTTTTTGGTTAAATTTGGTTCATTCGTTCGGAAAATATAGAACATTTTTTTTTAGGTCATAATGCTTTCCTATGGGGATGCAGACGATTTTTCAAATTTCATTTTTATCTGAAATAAAAATGGAACATTTGTATAATGGATTTAGACGTAAAATTATGAATGCTAAATTTTCGATATGGAGTTCCAATAGTTTTAAAATTTTGCCGATAAATTTACTAGAATTTAGATATTAATTACTTAAAATATTTGAAAATGTTTTTGCATCTGTTCGTGAAATATAAACATCTTTTCATATTTTTTACAATTTTTAAAAGCGTTTATTTTTACTTTCCACTTTAATTTATACGTTGCTAATGAATACCTATTTATTTTTAAAAAATTAAAAGAACAAGCAATTCATCAGAATTTCATTGTATAACACGGTGTTTAATTTAATGATTCTAATTTCTGGAACATTCGAAGAATTTTATATGCTTATAAATATGCATACAATTTAAAAAGTAATAATTGCGGATTGTACGATGTTAAATGATATCAAATATAAGATTTAAAAAACAAGCAGTCGCCTTTTTTTTCCTTCCCTCATTTGTCGCCAAGAAAGCGATATATAGCCGTATTAGAAACCTCCCTTCTGTTATGGCCGTAGTTTCTGCGTCATCCGCAGCTATCGCCACTGTCTATGTGTAATCCCATGTTAAAGAAGTTACCATTGCAGTATATGAGAGTTGATTCTCTGTTTAAATCTCCTTACTCTGTGGTCAACCCGACACGCAGTGAAAAAAAATTAGCGTCGAATAACCGCAGGTCGGGTCAGACTTGGGCAAAATCAGGTTGCCCGACCCGATGCAGGACTCTAATTTATACTTCTCGTGCCGTAAATGGCTGGAACTTTGCTGTAGAAATCAAGACGAAAATGAGAGTTCTGCAATTTTGCGGCGCATACATACAATCCGCTCCCGGTAACCCAGGTATGCCTATATTTCTTGCTATTTAATAGACCGGGGTGGCAAACTGGATTTTTACCCATATTAGCTTAAAGCAACACTTGTAGCTAAATCCACTTTTGTCGTTTGCACACCAGTAATTCTGATGCCAAATCAAGCAGGGCGGTCGCTCTGCCAAGCCAAGCTTTAAAAAAAAACGCCACACAAACAACGCCAAGAACTGGAATAAAGACCGCTAATGCTTATATACAGAAAGCAACTTCGCAATGTTAAATCGACAAAACATGCCAGATTAAAATATCAGATATCAAACAAACCAAGCGTCGTAGAAAAAAAAAAACGAAAACTAGAAGAATCTAAGGAAGAATTTCTTCAATTTAAGACCAAACTCATCTTCATAAGTGATTTATAAACAGAGATATAGCTTTTTTTTTTAAAACGTCGAGTTACTTAAAATGATCACTATTTTCTTCGTCAAACTTTTTTTTTTCAAACAAGCTACAGGCCTTAATATTGGACAGAATAAAAAAAGGATTGCATTTTTGGACAAGTAATTACGTAATCTATGTGCTTTTATAAAATTCAGTGTAAAAAAAAATATATTTTCTATCCTTAATTAGCAAAAAACTGTTAATTAACTTGGCGATTAAAAAATTATGCCAAAACAGAGATAAAACCCGCTAACGACCATGTACCATCTGTATTAAAATAGCACAAATCAGTTACAGGTTATAATATAACCACATCAAATTTCATCTGCAAGTCAGCCATTTTCTTCTGAAGATATTTTTTTTAAAAATAAAACTTCACAATTATAAGAACACATATTTTATCAAATAATTAAATATGACTGCAAACTGTGGCAGATGATTGTTTCTAACATGAATAAGTATGAGAAATTGCGGTTATGGATATGGATCTGGGTAGCTCAGTCGCAGAGCGTCGGCATGGTACGCATAAGGTCCCAGGTTCGAGCCCAGGCCAATTTTTCACTCATGTTTGTTTAGTGTATTTAATTGTCTGATAAAATGCGTGTTCTTATAAATATTGTAAAATAAAGTAATCAGACGTAAGTGTTTATGCTTTAAAAATATTTTAAATATATAATTTACGTTCTTAGAAAGATCTTTAAAAATAAATTAGTTTTTGAGGGAAGATGTACCTTCTAAAATGTATACATTAAGAGTTATCGCCATTTAAAATTTCTTTCCAAACGTAAACAAAAATTTTGAAATGAATTAAATGTGATTCATTTATTTCTAAAAATAAAAAAACACGTTAAAGGACAGGCATTTCGTTCGCAGGAATACCTTTCACGTCATCTACTATATATACGAGGCTAGCGAAAAAGAAAGGCTACCGGGGTGCTTTACGGGTATCTTTTTGTACAGACCGCGGGAATCACGTGAGGCTCGAATCCACCAATGCAGGTGTACGAAAAGAGCATCACGTCACTCTAGCGGTCTGTAAAAAAAGATAAGTGGAACGCACCGCGGTAGCCTGTCTTTTTCGTTAGCCTCGCTATATATATAAAACACAAACGGAAATTTCGTTCCGTTCCTTTATAACTCGAGATCTGCTGAATGGAATTTGATGGAACTTGCACTGTTCGAGAGATAATTTTTCAGGGAAGGTTTTAGTATGTAACACAACGTTCTACGTATATTAGCTATCGAATTATGATAGAAAGTTCTGTTATTTTGGCCGAAAAGGTTACCATTGCTAATTTTTTGGTGATCATTACTGTTGCAGAAAGAAATGAAAAGGCTATACATCTCGAAAAATAAAAGAAAAACTGTTACTAATTTTATTTAAAAAAAAAAAAAAAGAAAGAAAGAAAGAAAGAAAAAAGAGTTTTGATGAGAGAATATTATAAAACGAAAATGTTTAATTTAAACATGATTAGAAATTTTCATAATGCTTAAAAAATTATTCAAGGGGCAAGATTTCTATTGAAACAAATTTGGCGATTTATCTTTTGTTTTTGTCGATTTTGATTTTACTTTTGACCGCAAACAATTTGATTTTAAGCCAAAAAGTGTCTTTTTTTGTTGCAGAAAGAATTGAAATGGCTATACATCTGGAAAAATAAAAGAAAAAACTGTTACTAATTTTATTTTTTTTTTAAAGAAAGAAAAGAAAAAAAAAAAAGAAAAACAGTTTTGATGAGAGATTTTAGGCCAAAAGGTGTTTTTTTTTTTTTTTTTTTCAAGTGTACGACTGCATTTTCGCAGTATTTTTTTTTTGGTACTTTTTGGTTAGCCGGGCGCCGGTGATATATATATATATGTACATGTATATATATATACACATATATCTACACAAATACATGTATATACATACATATATATATATATATACACGTATATGTATGAATATATATATATATATATGTGTGTGTGTGTGTGTGTGTGTGTGTGTGTGTGTGTGTTCATATATCACTGGCGCCCGGCTAACCGAAAAGTACCTTCTTTTATTCAAATGCAAACTATATTAATGGCAATATACTTCTATTTACTTCTACATATATGAAATTTCGTTCCGGCTGCTTATAACTCGAGTTCTGCTGAATGCATTTTCGTAGAACGTAAACTAAGATAATTTTTAAGGGAAGGTTTTATTGTATAACATATCGTTCTACGTAGCTTAGTTATATAATTATTCTGGGAAGTTCTATAATCAGATCAATCCGATTATGAAAGATTAGCCTTTTTAAAAGATTTTGCCGAATGTATTTCGATGGAACCTATACTGTTAAATAATTTTCTAATGAACGTTTTATTATATAACGTTGCTTAGTTCTAGAATTATAGGGGGAAATTCGAAAATCGGGTGACCATTTTTTTTATCAAATATTAGCCTTTTCAATATTTGATTCCGATTATGAAAGATTAGCCTTCTAAAAAAGTTCTACTGAACGGATTTTGATGAGAATTGTATTGTTAGTTAGATGCTATTTCAGAAATGGTTTTCATGTACTATATATTGTCCTACGTTGCTTAGTCCAACAGTTATGTGTGAAGGTTATATAGTCAAGTGAACCCGATTCCGAAATATTAGCTTTTTTGATAGTTTTTACTGGGCGTATTTTTTGCGACTTGCATTGTTAAGTAGATAATTTGTAAGGATTGTTTTAGTATATTTTATATCGTTTTGTTGTCTTAGAATTATGTGGAAAAGTTCAATAATCAGATTATCAAAGATTAGCCTTTATAAAAACTTCTTCTGAATGGATTTTGTTAGTTAATTTGTTTGCATTGTTATTTCGATAATTTTTAGTGATGGTTTTAGTATATTGCATATAGTTTTATCATTCTTTAGCAAACCCTAACTGTAAACGACCAAATAAAAGAGTTGGTCCTTAGCAGCTAAAATTTTGACTGCACATTAGAAAATATAATAGCGCAATCGCGTCATTTTTCAGTAATGTGGAAGGATATTCCACGTAAATATACAGATTGCTTTCAAATACAAGGTCAAATTAAACGATATATTTCGTTTGATTCAGGGTTCATTTGTAGAAACCGACCAGCGCAGCGGGCGTAGCTTGCTAGTTTTCCTATAAATTAATGAAATCCAGTTGTTAAATTATTTTTGTTTTAGAAGTGAAGTTTCCATTTAAATTTATTGTAACAGTACAATGTTTAATTGAATAAAATAAGGTAAATCTAAGAAATTGCTAAGAAATTCCAAACATGCACAGGGCAACGCAAAAAAATAAAATAATAATAAACAAAAAATAAAAAATAGATATATAAATAAATAAATAAAAATCAGCTTTCAGAAATTCTAAAAATTGTTCCGCTATTCATATTATGTATCTTCGGGGTCCATCCTCCCACTTTCAGCCCTTCCACCCAAAGGGGGCACTTTTCTAAATTTTGCCGACACCTCTCATGTGATATATCGTTGGAAAAGTCTGTGAACGCTTAATCATAATATGCAGGGGGGGGGGGGGGTATTTTCTAAATTTTGCACATACCCCTCATGTGATACATCGTTGGAAAGGTCTGTGACCGCTTAATCCTATTATGCATCTCCGGTGTTCATCACCCCTTTTGCCCCCCAAGCGCGATTAGCTTTCACCACCAGGGGACGCTTTCCTATATCTGTTCCTACGAGTCGGATCACGACGGGGTATGGCTCATTCGACTCGGCATCAATAGAGCTTTCCGATTTTAGTTCGTTTTTTCACCACCAGGGGGCACTTTTCTATCTCTGGTTCTATGGGCTAGATCACGACGGGGTATAGCTCATTCGACTCGACATCTATAGCCTTAACGATTTCAGTGCCCGAGGTTCATACAGAACAGATTGCGCTACCTGGTGGTGGAAGATGGAACTTGAGCGTGCGCAGCACGACTGCTATACGGTGCCGAAGGCAGCGGGGACCCGTGTCGGAAGTTAGTTTGGTTAGAGGTTTATACTATTCGATGTGCAAATTAAGGGATTATCCGTTGCCGAAGGCAGCGGAGAACCAGGTCGGAGGTTCGTTCGGTTCGAGGTTTATCTTATTCGAGGTTTTACAAGATTCGAGGCCCGATATAAATTAGGGGTCCGCTAGCGGGCGAAGCCAGCTAGTGTTAATAATAAAAGAGCGTGATATCATGTTTGATTTCAAATGCAGCGCTGACACACGCTATGTACGTATTGCATTTTTATTCATTTCATCGATAAGTCAGTGATATTTTTTAACGGGGGGATAACAAGTATTATAACAAGCCACATCTAGTATGTTGTTATTAGTTTAATTTAAAAATCTACTGGTATTTCTAGTTAACCTTTTAAACAATGACTGAAAGTAAAATGTAATTTTAAATTATTTCTCATGTTTAGATTATTTAAATTATGTTTATTCTGTTTAAAAAAAAAGAAATGATATCTACAAAAACAACTTTTCAAAAGTAAAAAAAAAGCCAAGCGTAAAAAAAAAAAAGTTGTGTCTAAAAAATGGTGTGATATCAAATTTCCAAGCTATTATATTACTTTTTTAACTTTTTTCCATTAAATAAGTTATCATATATATAAGTCGAGTGCCTACGTATATGTTAATAGAAATCGTTTTCTCCTGTACTAAATACATCCTAACGAGTTTCTGAAAATTCAATTTTTTTCAAATTATGCATGATGGGCTTGGCGGCCATCTTTTCATATTTCTAAGCACCCAAATTTCTAAAGTAAAAGCGTAATATGTTTGCAATGTAATATGTTTATAACAATTTCGAACTTCAGATTTTAACTACGGACAGATAAATTAGATAAGACTGATATTTTGAGAAATTGATTTTTACTAGTTTGAAATTATTAATTACTGTAAAAAATAAATCATAAGATGAATCTTTAAGATAAGTCATCATTATCTTAAGACACAATTTTCAGATCATACAAATCTATAAATGAAACGCTTAAAATATTTGCTTAAATAACAATTTTGAACTTCGGATTTTAACTACGGATTTGGATGCTTAGAATTTTGTGAATAATATGCAAAGATGGCCGCCAAGCCCATCATGCATAATTTGAAAAAAAATTGAATTTTCAGAAACTCGTTAGGATGTATTTAGTACAGGAGAAAACGATTTCTATTAACATATACGTAGGCACTCGACTTAAGGGTCGTTTACATACTACACTCTAATCCTGATTCAATCCACGCCGATACCATCATTGTATTTCCGACCCCGTATACAATGAAAAAGCCGGTATGAAGATGAAACTAGCCTAGGTCATTTTCACCCCTGCTAGCTCCTAAGGCATTAGTCCAGCATTTACCCATGATTCCTGTCGGGTAAACAAACAGCGCCAGTTCACCGGTTAGGGTGTTGGTGTCTCCATCTTTTGAAAGTTTTGTCAGTGCTTTTATTTTTGCGCCATTTATTGTTTTTTTTACAACTTTATTTTAAGTTCTTTTTTGTTTTCAAAAATGCAAAATTACGTCAATTCTTCGCGATGGACGGTCGAAAATTTTGCTTTCTGCAATTTTTCAATTTTTAGCTTTTTTCGCGTACCGCAGCGATTTTTCTGATCTTCATGAAAATAATTTGTT
Source organism: Maratus michaelseni (assembly GCA_963931845.1). NCBI lineage: Eukaryota > Metazoa > Arthropoda > Arachnida > Araneae > Salticidae > Maratus > Maratus michaelseni. Next base: position 386,188,935 of record OZ007587.1, on the reverse strand, counting down.
TTTAAACTTTTAGACTAATATAGTAAAGTTTGCCCCCCAAGTTTTTTGATTTTTTACCGATTTTTAATAAGATTTTCAATACGATTCTTGGCGGTGGTTTTTCCGTTCTGCTGCGATTTTTTGCAATCGTTAAGAAAAAAAATCTGTTTTAAACTTTTAGCCTAATATAGCAAATTTTGTCCGCCACGATTTTGGAAGTTTTTGCAATTTCCAATGCAATTTTTAGCCCCCCCCCTTTTTTTTCCGCGGTCATTTTTTGATAACCACAAAAAGAATTCTGTTTTAAACATTTAGCATAATAAATTAAATTTTGCCTCCCGCGATTTTTAATACGATTTTTTGCGTTGTTGCGCTTTTGCGCCAATTTTTTTTTATATATTGAAAAACGAATTCCTGTTAGAATGTTTTAGCTCTCACTGTAGTAAATTTCAAAGTAACTGTAGCAAATTTCACTAAAGTAAAATTAAAGATTTTTTTTTTTTTCGTTTTCTCGGCGATTTTTCAACATTAATAATAAGGAATCCGCTTTAATCTTTAAGTTTAATAACAAAAAAAAAAAAAAAAAAAAAAAAAAAAAAGTTCTCTTTTCAATAAAGTTTATTCGCAATTACGTACAGGGATTTTTGGAATTTTATCCCGCGTTTTGCGGCGATTATATTTTTATTTATTTATTTATTTATTTATTTTATGTTCGCAAGAGTAATTTGGTTTCAAGATTATTTTCTATATTGATTAGTGCGATATAAAAAACTCCTTTGACAAAGAAAATTCAAGGTGAATTTATTATCGAGTTAAATACTTCATTGTTGATAGTTGTGTTTTTGAAAATAGTAGTATTACTATTGTAAAATTAAATCTTCATATAGATAATTTGAAATAATAAGGTAATTTTCTCCGCATATCATAATTTTTCTATTTAATTTCAATAATATATTGTGAAGTTTGCTCCAGTAGGTTTATCTATTTATTTATTTTTAGCTTGATAATCTCTGATTGCTTTATAATATTGATTTCGATATCGTAATAAATGAGACTTCCCCAAGGCAAAATAAAGGAAAATTAGGTCTTAAAGATTTACCTTATTTTTAATAGCAATTTTCTTTTAAATATTACCAATAGACGATTTTTGATAGTTTATTAACAGAAAAATCTGCTTTTTGTAATGCACGTATTATAATTATATGTTAATTGATATACCATGCTATCAGGCATTATTGTTATTATGGAGAGCAACATCAGTACAGGCACTTCGTCTTTTTTTAAGTAACTAAATATTTTTTTAATGAGAGTCAAAAATGTAAATTATTACAGACTATATAGAAAAATCTTTTGAGAGAAATGGTGTGTTTTTGTAATTACCAAAAAATATAATATATAACGAAGGGTTTGTACTGATGTTGCTCTCCACAATAATAATAAAGCCCAGTAGCATGGCAGAGATCTGCACGGGCCGAACTCGGCGGTCATACTTTTTCTGAAAGCTCGGGCCGGGCCGGGATCAGGCCTTACTGTTTTCCTGAAGGATTGGGTCGGGCCGGTCTAACTTATTTTTTCCGTACCGAGCCGGCACTGGTTTCATTCTTCCTACTCTTCACGGGCCGAAATTTTTTAGTCCCGGTTTTGCCCCGGCAAACTTGGTAGGCAAATTTGTTTAAAACTTTAATAAAAACTATAATACACTTTCTATTTTTCATGGACTTGTCAAAAATTAGAAATAGAATTGTGAACATTATTAAGCTTTTTACAAATAAAAACTGTTTATATTTTCTAATTGTAGTAACGTGGCAAAATTATAAAACTAATTGGCAAACGTCAAGAACTATCTATTTTTGTTTGCCAATGGGTTGGCAGATACTGAAATTTCACTTGCTAATTTAAGGTCCCCTTCCCCTCCATTAAAATTTCGTAGCGATGGCCCTGAAAGGGCCGTAGCGACCCCATGGGGGGAGAGTCGGGCAGAGTCAGGTCCGAAACTAGAGAGGGTCAGTTGGGGCTTGTGCCCCAGGCGCCAGAATTTCCTTTTCACAGATAATGAAATTAGTCAAAAATGCTCCCACAGTTTTAACATTAGCTTGCCATTAATTGTCTTCGCTTAACATTATGTGTCCTCATTTAGATAAATAATGTTAAGCATGTCGTTAATGTTTTATAATTAAGATGAAAATGTTTTATTTGTAATAATTAAAATTCTAGTTTTGGTTTAAGAAATAAAATGGAATTTTAGTCTTTTCTGGGACCCCCTATAAAATGGATTTTGAAGTGTAAGTTTTACTCTTTGTATGAGGTTTTCTTGTAAATACTAGTAGAATATGATTTATTCATTTAATGCCAAGTTAGCAGTATTAGTAGTATTTTTTTTTTTTTTTTTTTTTAAAGCAAAATATCTTACATAGTTTGATTATTTTAAATTTCTTAAATGTAAACAAATTTTATACATCTGTTTTCTTTAAAAAAAAAAATTATAGTTATCGTATTATTTACTTATTTTTAAAAAAAGTTTGAGTAATGGTGAAAAAACGATTGCGTCATAAGGGCGGCAAAATGATGCTCGCCTCAAGCAGAAAATTGTCTAGCGGTGGTCTTGGCTCTGGTCTTACAAAGATGTCAATCGAAGTTTGCATTAACAAAAAGCGGTCAGACATTTTAATTCTCAATAAAGCAAAAGAAAGAAGATTATCACACGCGAAAAGGACTGTAGGCGGTTTCTGTTTATGTTTACACCGGAAGTTTGTACCGCAGTTCCCTAATCAGCCAATCATAATTCAGAAGGAAAAATTACGCAGCTTCCGGTTTTTTGCAGGGGAGGGGTTTTATGCTTGCGTTTGTAAATGGGTGCAAAATGAAAGCAGGAACGATAGTGGCATATTAACACGTCCTGTAAATCCGGTTTGATACCAAGTGATATTGTAAACGCTGCTTTATATATGATAACTTATTTAATGGAAAAAAGTTAAAAAAGTAATATAATAGCTTGGAAATTTGATATCACACCATTTTTTAGCCACAACTTTTTTTTTTTTTTTACGCTTGGCTTTTTTTTTTACTTTTGAAAAGTTGTTTTTGTAGATACTTTATTTCTTTGATGACAAAAACTCCTCGATAAAATTAGACACCAAATTTTTTTTTAAAAAAAGTGGTGTGAAATGCATTTTTTTTTTTTTCATTTTTAAGAGAAAAATAATTGCTTTCATAATGGGTTAATAATTTATTGATGTGGATCTCGAACGTAAAAGCTTGAAGAACCTTATTCTAAATAAACTATTAAGTTTTAACCGAGTTTTTCTATTCGTATTTTCCGTCCTATAGTTTTAAGCGGCCAGGGCGGACACCCGAAACCCGACCTTGCCTTCATCCAAAGTCGGCCCTGCCTAAATATAGACGATATTGTTACCCGAAATACTGAAAGAAATGTCGGACTATATCAATTAAATATTTCATTAAACACTAATTTGCTGTCTTTATCGAAAAGACAAAATGAGATGGTGAAATTTTAACTTAAATGTACACTTAAATGTAAAGATTTTCCTTAGTAAAACAATAAATATTTTTTCTTTATAAAAAATATTGACCTTTGGGAAAATTCATTTTTTTTTTGTATATTTGTATAAATAAATTACAAAATTTAAAAATGGTATTAACCTTACTTTTTTCACTGCGTTTCGTGTTCTTCTACCAGACATAGTTCTAGAAAAAAAAGGAGAGCAATGTCAATAATATGTAAAGACAGTCCCAAGAAAATAAAAGTTTTTTTTTCATAGTATTAAATGAAATCAGAATATCTATCTATATACGTTATAAAGCAGAAACATGTTCGGGAGTAACGATGGCATCATATTGACGGTAGCAACGACCTGATCAATAAATTTCAATTTTATTGTAATTTTTTTAAACTTCTAAACATCGCACAATTTCAATTTTTACACCTTCGTATAGGAAAAAAGAGGTACTTTCTATTACAATTTGTTTGAAAACTGCATTTAAATTTACCGGTTTTCAGAAATTTTTGAAATAATTTTCAAGTATATATATATTATCTGCTTGCTACCCAATTACGAAATATTTACCCGTTTATAAATAAAATAAAACAAACAGATATGTAATTGAACTATGGCGTCTAGATGAAGATATAATAGTGTTCAAACGGCAATTCTAAAAAGAATTTAAAAAATTGAAGCCGATAAATCTCGAACGGTGCTGAACGATAAATGCCGATCGCAGCGACATCTGGTCGCTGAAATCAACAGTTATTGTTGTATAAATATACAATGTTTACGTTTGAGCTACTAGATGTCAATACGATCGACATTTATTGGCTTAAATTTTTTAGCACTTTTTAAAGCATTACTGGAATAGCCGGTTGGCACACTCTATCTTCTAGATCTAGACGCTATAATCGAACTACGCGCTCAAACACTGAAATAATCAGCATCATATAAACATTGTTATAAATAATCAATTGGTAATCTCAACTATGATACTCCAACCATTGGGCATACTAAGGAATTTTATCGAAAAGATAACAGGTTAAGTTTAAAGTTGTGCATCGCTTTTAGCTCGTATTCATATTGGCCATTCACAGCCTTTAGAATATAATTAGGCAAGACAATCGTTAAAACTAGTGTGATTATGTATCATCGAAATGAATTGTTGATGAAAAAACTAGTGATGGGTGATAACGATATTTCTTATCGATAGTATGGCCAACGATTCATCGATAGTATAATTTTTTTTTATCGATAGTATAAATTTATTTATCGATAGTAACAATATTTATTTCGATAGTATCAATATTTTTATCGATGGCATCAATCTGTTATGGATGTTTCAAAGAACTAAGTCCATATTTTGACATTTCTCAATTTAAAATGGTTTCAAGGTTTCTTCACGTTTATTTACCGTTTCGTGAAGAAAGGAACTCGGTTCGTGTACTATACCTATGACTACATTTTACAATGGCCTACTTCAGACTAAAATCATGTATAAAATTTTTATTGACAACATCCCTTTTTCTCAACTAATATGTAGCGTACAATGATGAAATGAAGTATCATTAGATAGGATTCTTTGCCTACATCTGACATTGCATATTGAATTTTCGTCAAAAGACTTACTTTGCTTGAAATTTCACATAAATTAAAAATCATATATATTTTCTGTTGTCAACATCGCTTTTTCTATGCGTTTACAAAACGCAGAATGATGAATGAGGTATCGTTCGAAAGGTTTTTGAACGGGAACTTTTGAACGGGAACTGTCTTTGATCAATTTTTACAGTAACTTTGGTGGAATAAATGAGACGATATTCTGACATGCCAAATGATGTTTGCAGATATTTTTAGCTTTTTCTTTAAAAGTTTAAACTTGCATTAAAAAAATATTAGATATTGCTAAAAAATATTAGACTGAAGAGCGAAGCTCTCGCATAGGTCCAATGATATATCTTTTATTTCCAATGTCAACTTCTATGCACATACAAAACGCGCAACAATGAAAGTGGTATCATACAAAATTTTCAACAGTTTTTTGACATAGTACACTCAAATTTTGATAAAACAACGTAGCTTGACAAAAAATACTGTTAATTACAATTTATGTAAGGAAAAAAGTATCCGCAAAAAATTTGAAAGATTGCACTGCGAAAGCCTCGCATGGGTCCACTGATATTTTCGTAAAATACATTAAAATAAAATACTTAACATCTTTTCTTTAAGTTAATATTTTCTTTTATTAACCTTATTTTTTCCTTACATATCCTCATACATTTTACCTTAAAAATTAAATTATTATGTTTTCTTTGTACGTTAAAAATTCATTTATAGAAAAAAAAATCATGTCAATAAAAATGTTAATATTAATTATTATGAATATTTTCTTAAAATTATGTAAGTAATATTTTCTTTTATAAAAATTACAAGATTTTTTTTTTTTTTTTTTGGGTAGAAATTCTGTTTAATGTTGAAAAGAACTAAGTCCAAATTTTAAAAGCAACATATATATTGTAAACATGTCATCGAAACTTTTTTAATAAAAAAAATAACTGGACATCAACAGGAAAGTAATAAAAAAAGTTATAATCGTAAAATTTGTTATTTGATAGGCTAAGCCTAATTTTTTCTTTAACTCACTACAAAATTCAAAACTAGAACTTAGTTTCTTTTAACAATCACCAATTCAAATATAAAACATTTCTTACGTGAATTCACCTGGTACTGCTACTACGGCTACCTGTCCAATCTTCAGGATTTGAGTAGGCACTATGAACGGCTGCCACAAGTAAGGGAAGCTCATCTATAGAGGAGCAGAGATGAGATGAAAAATTATAATCTGAGTTAATCGTAGTTGATTTGCCATAATGTTATAAAAATTAAATATTATCATGGGTCCTATCAAATCTGCTTATTGAATTACAACCAAGGTACCGCTGAAAAAACTTCTCAGGACAGTAATTTTAGGAATTTTCCTATCCTACTAACTGTAAGATATTCTTAAAGGTTCAAACATAATAATAATAATAATAATATTACCATTATTCGTCATTTCACACCTTCTGGTCAATTCAATTAAAATCTTCTAAACAATGCGGACATTTTTCTTTTCTTTTTTTAATGGAAGCCAAATAATAAATTCGGAAAAAAAAAGATTGAAAAATTATGCGTTAAGCATAGATTTTGAAACACTTTCCAACACATTCAGAACACTGTAACAAAACTTCACCGTTTTAATAAGGTTAAAGATGATGTTTAAATAAATAATTTTGAAAACACATAATACATCTGAAAATCCAATTTCAGCAGTTACCCTCTATAGTCGTAAACAATGTCCCCCCGGAAGATTTGAGATTTTATGCTTTTAATGGTTAAAAAGTGCAATCCCCCCCCCCCACGGCACTCTACAATGTCCCCCCGGAGCTACGGAAATCCCTCCCGGAGAAAAATGTCTGAATTCAACACTGGTCAGAAAAATATCCGAATTCCTTTGTGCAACTCTGTATACGACCTATAGATTTGCATATACTATATATACATAGTATACACAAATTTAATTCAGTTAAGAATCGCATAACGGTTGAAAATCGCTTCGGCAATTTCCATCAATAAGCAGAAATTTACTCACATTCTTTTGTACAACCCTGCATAGGATCTATAGAATTTAGACGCACAAAGTAATACGCGAAAAATTAGTCACATTTAAAAACGCATACCACAACTGAAAACGCACTTCCAACAATTGTTGCTCGTAAACAGTACTGTAACCGAATTATTTTGTGTGTCCCTGTAAATGAACGATGAATGCTATGCACACTGTATTCTATAGTAAGCATCTTGTAGTGCACCCCTCAGTGATATATATCAATTTCCATATGTTTGAAATAGTGTAACACCACTAAAATTCACTGCAAAGGATTTTTCCACATAGACCATAATGTAAAGGTATTCTTTTGAGTTTCCCTGTATACAAACTATAAATGCTACACACTTCATTTTCAAACCGAACATACTATCTCAATAACATATATCAATTACATGGCAATTCTATTATATTTATGCGAGTTAGAGCGTAGATAGACGACTAGACAAATCGAATTCATAAACTCTCTTCAATTATGTTGGAAAATATTAAAAAATACATAAAATTTTCAAACACCCAATAACAAAACAAAATCGTATGTTATTTATTTACATGTACCGTAAATAATTTCTGCAATTCAAATTTTATTTTCACATAATTTTTTAAATATAAACCCAATGCTTCAATAGGTATTAAGAAAAAATTCTTGATCAGTTAAATTATGGATTATCCGGTATGTCATACAAATTTACTTACGAAATGTAACAACGATTTACTATATTCTAATTGTAATATTTTCTTAAAAATAGACAAATTATAAAATCTCTAATAATAAACTAATATAATTTAATAATAATGATATAAAAAAAGTCTTACCTCCCCGGTTGCTAATAAAATTGGTTTGGGGTGTTGACAGTGTTTTAGTTCCTTGCTTGGAGTTTTGATGAGGTTGCGAACAATATTCCAGAACCGGCTTGACATTTTGGTGCCTGTAAATAGATCAATAACAATACTACGGAATCAGAAACACGGTCAAACAGCAATCATTATTATCTGTATTATAAAGCACAGACATGTCCCGGAGTAACTCTGATGTCAAATTGTCGGTGGCAATAACTTGACTCACAAATTTCGCTGTTACTGTAATTTTTTATCTTCTAAACATCCCACAATATAAATTTTCACACCGTCAAATAGAAAAGAAAAAATTACTCTCAAATGCAATTTGTTTGAAAATTGTATCTCAATTTATTGAATTTTTTTTTTTTTTTAATGATTTTTTAAATAATTTCCAGGCATGAATATTTTTAAATCTGCGTGCAACCCAATTGCGGAAGATTAACCCGTTTGCACTTAATAAAACAATGTAAATAATTCAGTAGTTTTTTTTCCGTTTAATATTCCATAACCAAATTTGCGAACGAAATTAAAACTTCGTAAATAAATAAATAAATACAACACAAATTTAACACATATGTAATCGAATCATAAAGATTGTTACAAATAGTGTAATATTTCGTGAGCGGCCGCTGGCATGCGGCTCATACAAAACTACCAACAAGTTGGAAATTGTACGTCAAACGTGACAAATGAGGTGCGGTCGTACTATAACTAGTTTTATAAATATTCAGATCTTGGTGCAATAGCTGTTGCACTCCTATGCAAAAATGCATGTATACAAAATTTGTTTTATGTGCAGATTTTCATATTATAGATATTACTTTTATTTTATGAAATTAAGTTTCAATTACAAACAATTAATTACAATTCTGTTACATTAAAATTATACTATTCGCAAATATCAAGACAATGAAAAAAAAAAATCATCGTTTTTATTTCACTGAAAAAATGAATTATATCGTCTGTTATTATGAAATGATTAATTTCCGTAATAAATTAAATACATTTTAAATTGGCAACATTTTATCTTTTGTTAACATTTGCTGAAAATTTCAATGGGAAACTTAAGCCTTGCTTTGAAGATTTCAGAACTTGAAATCCATATTTAGACTCTTTTAGCCTCTAATATATATTTCTCCGGAAACATCTATCCAAAAAACTGTCGGTAGATTATAGGATTGCTGTAATTAAACAATTTTAGTATACAAATTCGGTTTTTAAATTCAGTAATACGGAAATAATAGGACTCCATCTTAAACAAAACATAATCACCATGGCAATTCTAGAATCATTACATATCATGGGATATCATTTAATTCATTTACGTATGATAGGATGTATTAGACTGAAGAAAACTTTTATTAATATCTTTTTAAGTTTTGATTCGATTTCATAAAATTTGAAATGGCTCGACAAAATTCTGCAACGATTCTATATATTAAATTTCAAACCATTCGGTTGGGTAACTTTTGCGCTGTTATATGCGGACGACAGACGGAACGACTAGCTGACAACTGTAGGTGCAACGTATTTATATAATTAGGAGCGCATCTAAAAATGCTTTTTGGTGCAGTTGGTGGACAATTTAAGAAAATAGAATAAACGTAAAGAATTTATTAGAGTTTTCAATTATACCTTTGAACTCCGGGTTATTTTAAATATATGCTAGAAAACACTATAAATGTGATTAAAGGATTGTCTGAAAGTGGACTGCTAGTTAAAAAATTTTTTAAATCGCTTCTTTAGGCTGGGGGTGGTGAAAAGAATTTTTACCCCATCAGCGCTCTAGGGCATTCATTTCAACATGCAAACACAAGAAATGACATTTCAAAGTTATTTTAAAATTACTATAATTGTAAAAAATTCAACACATTTTACACATTGTTTAGATGAATTCTAAATTTATTAAAATATTAAAAATTTCAGTATGTGAGAAAATTTAAATTTTAAAAATTACAGAAAACATATTATAAAAATACAAAGAATCAAAAATATATCAAATTTATAGATGAAACAGTTGCTAAAAATGTTTAACTATTTTTAGAAATATAAGAACCTCATCAATCTGCGTAATCCAACACAAATTCAGATTCCTTGAGATCAAATTATACGCATCCCTTCTTTCTGTCTGAAACACTGGTAAATGTGGTTTTCGATAGTGCTGCCAGCTAGCGACAAATCACATTATTCAAGCCGATGGTCGAAATTCATCTCACCACTTAATTTTGTCCCATGAAATTATCTAATTTATTTGTTTAGCCATTTGCATGCAGTTATTAATAATTGTTTGAAGCGTCCAAGAGAAAAATAAGTTACCTTTAATAGAAAAAAAAATCTTTATAATGCTCGAAAAATACAAAATTCCTAACTCATAAAAATTGGAAATTTTTTTAACTCGCACGGCAGAATATGGTGCTGCTATCTAGACTTGAAGGAGATGAGTAAAAGTACCAAATTGTATTATCAGATTTAATTTGAAACGGTTTGGATTGAAATTAAATTTTTATGATTTATGTGGGAAGAAATTCACCCAGCAGAACTCACAGGGTTAAAAACAACGTCCAAGAGAAAAATAAGTTACCTTTAATAGAAAAAAAATCTTTATAATGCTCGAAAAATACAAAATTCCTAACTCATAAAAATTGGAAATTTTTTTAACTTGCACGGCAGAATATGGTGCTGCCATCTAGACTTGAAGGAGATGAGTAAAAGTACCAAATTGTATTATCAGATTTAATTTGAAACGGTTTGGATTGAAATTAAATTTTTATGATTTATGTGGGAAGAAATTCACCCAGCAGAACTCACAGGGTTAAAAACAACGTCCAAGAGAAAAATAAGTTACCTTTAATAGAAAAAAAATCTTTATAATGCTCGAAAAATACAAAATTCCTAACTCATAAAAATTGGAAATTTTTTTAACTCGCACGGCAGAATATGGTGCTGCTATCTAGACTTGAAGGAGATGAGTAAAAGTACCAAATTGTATTATCAGATTTAATTTGAAACGGTTTGGATTGAAATTAAATTTTTATGATTTATGTGGGAAGAAATTCACCCAGCAGAACTCACAGGGTTAAAAACAACGTCCAAGAGAAAAATAAGTTACCTTTAATAGAAAAAAAATCTTTATAATGCTCGAAAAATACAAAATTCCTAACTCATAAAAATTGGAAAATTTTTTAACTTGCACGGCAGAATATGGTGCTGCCATCTAGACTTGAAGGAGATGAGTAAAAGTACCAAATTGTATTATCAGATTTAATTTGAAACGGTTTGGATTGAAATTAAATTTTTATGATTTATGTGGGAAGAAATTCACCCAGCAGAACTCACAGGGTTAAAAACAACGTCCAAGAGAAAAATAAGTTACCTTTAATAGAAAAAAAATCTTTATAATGCTCGAAAAATACAAAATTCCTAACTCATAAAAATTGGAAATTTTTTTAACTCGCACGGCAGAATATGGTGCTGCTATCTAGACTTGAAGGAGATGAGTAAAAGTACCAAATTGTATTATCAGATTTAATTTGAAACGGTTTGGATTGAAATTAAATTTTTATGATTTATGTGGGAAGAAATTCACCCAGCAGAACTCACAGGGTTAAAAACAACGTCCAAGAGAAAAATAAGTTACCTTTAATAGAAAAAAAATCTTTATAATGCTCGAAAAATACAAAATTCCTAACTCATAAAAATTGGAAAATTTTTTAACTTGCACGGCAGAATATGGTGCTGCCATCTAGACTTGAAGGAGATGAGTAAAAGTACCAAATTGTATTATCAGATTTAATTTGAAACGGTTTGGATTGAAATTAAATTTTTATGATTTATGTGGGAAGAAATTCACCCAGCAGAACTCACAGGGTTAAAAACAACGTCCAAGAGAAAAATAAGTTACCTTTAATAGAAAAAAAATCTTTATAATGCTCGAAAAATACAAAATTCCTAACTCATAAAAATTGGAAATTTTTTTAACTCGCACGGCAGAATATGGTGCTGCTATCTAGACTTGAAGGAGATGAGTAAAAGTACCAAATTGTATTATCAGATTTAATTTGAAACGGTTTGGATTGAAATTAAATTTTTATGATTTATGTGGGAAGAAATTCACCCAGCAGAACTCACAGGGTTAAAAACAACGTCCAAGAGAAAAATAAGTTACCTTTAATAGAAAAAAAATCTTTATAATGCTCGAAAAATACAAAATTCCTAACTCATAAAAATTGGAAATTTTTTTAATTCGCACGGCAGAATATGGTGCTGCTATCTAGACTTGAAGGAGATGAGTAAAAGTACCAAATTGTATTATCAGATTTAATTTGAAACGGTTTGGATTGAAATTAAATTTTTATGATTTATGTGGGAAGAAATTCACCCAGCAGAACTCACAGGGTTAAAAACAATTTTCATCTACACCGGGTTATATTTAACCAGGGTAGCCTGGGTTGGATTGTCTAGTTATTATAAAGGAACAATCTCTAATTTATTTTACCTTCCTACCCTGTTGAAATTTTACTCAACGTTGATAAAAACATTTCACATCAGAATTTTCATCTACACCGAGCATCTTTAACCAGAGTAGTCGGACTTGGATTGTCTTGTTATTATAAAGGAAGAACCTCTAATTTGTTTTACCTTCCTATTCTGTTGAAATTTTACTCAACCTTGATAAAACATTTCACATCAGAATTTTTATTTAAAACTAATTAACATATTTACTTTACTTAGTTTTCTGTGTGTTTTATTTAACTTACTATATGAAAAAATTTCTGGTTCGAATCGAATAAAATCAATTATAGAAACGGGTCGATTAAACCAATTCAGGGTAGGAAGGTAAAAACACGTTTGTTAACAACTAGTCAACAATTTCGATTTCTAGAACTCTCTCTATCTCAAAAAAAAAAAAAAAAAAAAAAAAAAAAAAAACGAAAGAAATCTAATCTCAATTACAGATTTTGACTTGTAAACATGGTAGTAGCTACATATTCAGCGCCCTGGAGCAAGTACAATTGGTGCGCCCTCTTCTCTACCGGAAAAGGTTTCCCAAAATTTATATTTGGGTTCAAAACACATGCGTGTATAATACAGAAAAACTGTAAAAACGGAATCGGCCTATAAAGGTACGGCCATAAACGTAAAATTTTTATGATGCAAATAGAAGGAATGCCATACAATTATATCTCTTAAGACTGAAGCCTGTCTAAAACGGAATTTCTCCTAGTCCCTTCCGATTCCGTATTAGCAGGCTTGATATTAACATATAACTTCTTTGCTGTAAAACACAAAATTGTAATGCACATGTGAGTGCCCTTATTTGTGCTTTTAAACATTATTTACATTTTTTACAAATTCAGAGGCATAAAATATTAGAGCTATAATGTATGCAATCTCAAATCAAAATTTTGATAAGTCAAGTTCAAAGAATACTGTTGTTCCATTTATCTAATTTTTTAAATACAATAAAATCGGCTAAAACAAAATCTCAAAGCATTAGACAAAAATTCCGTTTTAGACAGGTTTTCGTATTAGCAGTTATAATTACATGGAGACCAGGAACAATTTCTGTTAAAAACATGATTCTGCTTTTACAGGTTTCATTGAATATTTTTTCAAATATTTATTTCGTTCCTTTGTAATTTTGCGCCCTTGTGATTCTCGCGTCTGGAGCAATGTGCTCCAACTGCTCCACGGTAGCTACGCCTCTGGTGGTAATAACGATTTAATCATGTTCCAGTGTTTTAAAATCCGACGAAAAAAATTAAATGTTACTGTTGACCGGTCACGAGTAAACTCGTGTTTGCATAACTGCTCTAACTTTTACGCTTTTTTTACCACTAATTCTGGGTACAATCACTACAATTAATTTACTTTCCTTGAGTATTTTAATATAATAATGCTTAATCTTAACATATAATAATATTTAATATAATAAATACATAATCTTAGCATAATAAACATTTACTAACCAATAAAGACCGATCCCCGTTTTTGACGCAGGTATGGACAATTATTGGGTTGTTCGGAAAGTTCCTTCCGTTTGGGAAAATCAAATCGTACCGGAAAATTCCGCTCGTGAATTATTAAACACTAGATATCGAAATTAACATCTAATAATTAAATGATAGAATTTTCCGGTACGAACCAACTTTCCCAAACGGAAAGAGCTTTCCGAACAACCCAATACGATAAATTTACAACAATCGAACAAAAAAGTTTTGAAAAATACTTGGTACCTGGTCAAGGGCTGTTTCGTCAGATTAGATATCTTGTTCTCTTCATCAGGTTCTGAAGAATCCCTCTTCGCTGACGGCGAAAGGCGTTGTTGTTTAGCACAAATCATTTCTCAGTGCCAATTAAAGAAAGGGGATTGAATTCAGAGACCCGAATTGAAAGTTTTAAATTGGAGAGCATCTTTATATTGTTTTCATATGTATATTCCAAGATATTACATATAGAATATTTTGAGCTAGTCATCATGACGCATTAGAACTTTTAAGATGACCTTTTCAGATCAACTAAGCATGACCTAGCTCGTGATTTTTGAGCACAATGGGAATTTTGTATAGTTAAGACACCAATCGTCCAGGTCCTGTTGATGTTGGTTTTAATAATATGCCTGAGTCTAGACGAGGCATATATCACGATGCTTATATACATCTAAGCTAAATAATTGTTATGGCGTACGGTGTTAAAGTTTAGCCACAAGGACCCCGTAATCTACCCAGCTAAACAGATAGCGTGTGTGCCAGCGAAAGCAGATTCTTCAGAATCTGATGAAGAAAACCAGACCAAGATGTCCAATCTGACGAAACAGCCCTCGACCAGGTATTTTCCAACACTTTTTTTTGTTCAAGTGATTGTTGTAAATTTATTGTAATTGCCCATACCTACGTCAGAAAGGAGGGTCGGTTTCTATTGGTTATTAATTACTAAGACTAAATTATTAAAATACTCAAGGAGAGTAAATTAATTGTAGGTATTTTAAAGACATGCAAAGTTCTATTTGTTATTGTAAAAATAACCGAATTAATTTTTGAAACTAAAAATGTATTGTTCAACTGTGAAGATATTTAAATACTTAACTAACTGGATTAATGTGATCCATCCTCTAGAATGGATCTAAGGTTGTTGATTAATTTGAGATGGTGTTTTCTTTTGTATTTATTTAATTGCAAATAAATGTAAATTTTCAATTTTCATTTGTTCTCTCACTTTCTGCTGCATCATGTCTATTACTTGTTTTAAATTCAAGGTTTAATTTTACTGCATTATTGTAATGTTAATTCAAGTAGGAATTAATGTCATTAACCATTTCTCTCATAAATTGGGACTTCCACTAAAAAGTACACAACGCGATTTCTTATGTTAAATATAATTAAGTTAGGTTAATTTTAATGTTTGTTAACGTATAAACCCTGAACAGAGTGTATTAATATCACCTCGTATTTATTGCAGTATATTTAGCCGGTAAAAGAATAATGGATGGTACCCAGATGTCTGAGAGGAAATTTTAATTACGTAACCATTTTTTAAGTTAAATGCCCATTACTTTCTAGCAGTTGTCAGGAGGGTGTATTTACGATTGTTTTTTCTAGGTAAGAAGATATTTTTAAATGAAAAAAATTAATTTTGAAACAATTTTAAAATGTTATTAACAATTTTCTACTGCGTACTTTCGGTACCGGGCTCGCTCGGGCTCCAAAAGAGCCCGAACTCATATCTAATACACATAACATACTCCTTTCTGCCAAAATCTTTCATTGTAACCTCCCAATAGTACATGTCTTTTCATCCAGTATTATTTTGTTGTAAAAAAATATTTTCGTTGTTATCAGCATATAGTAATGATAGTATATGTCTATATATCTATTATTATGACTTCATTTAGGCTTCAGCATTTAATAACAATAAATTAAATAAAAAATTGCTTAGTTCTCTTTACACTGTTGATGATTCTTTTATTTCAAACATATGTTGTTGCACCCTTTAAATTTAAATTAGAGGCTACTTTTCCAAACGAATAATTTGTGATATAACAAAAAATATATACTAGAAAGTGTCTGCTTAATCATGTTGTAACACCAAATTTCCCAAATGTCATAAAAAAAAATTTCCTTAGCCTATTGTCATAAGAATAGCACGCAAAATAATTATATTCGTTAGATTTCTGTAAATGACATATTTGTTACATTTCAGTAAATCTTAACTGTTAAGATTTGGATAACTATTTTTTATATTTTTAACGTAAAAGTATTCCCTTACCCCCCAAAAAATAAATAAATCTGACAATAGCTTTTTTGCGGAATCTCTGTTGTAGTTAACAATTACATTTTATGCTATCCTCTTGTTATTGGGCGTACTTCTCTACCTGTAATTTTTTCCTCTATGAAAATTGACTTATAATACGTTCGAAGACTTCCTTTGTTTGTAAATATAGTGTGTGCAGCTAAATTTTCTCTGTGCAAAAAAAAAAAAATGCGTTATCTTGTAAAATTTTGGAACATTGAATGTACCTTAGTATTACCTTGTTTAAAATCGAATCCACCCGGTCCATCTACTGTCCCTGCGCCAAAGCTATAACCCATGGAAGGCTTGCAGGTTGTACCCTAATGTAAAAAAAAACAGTGAAATTAAGCTCACAGTAATTTAAATAGTCAAACAAGGTATATTCGTTTAATTATGTTTATAAACATTAAAATCATTAGTGAAAAGATAGATAAACTTATCATAAATCATGCACAATTTATTGTCGAATTGTCAGTGAAGGCCAACTGAAATGATTTTCATGTCTGTATATAGTGTATGTCTCCATATATGTATGTTACCCATAGACCATAATGTAACGGAAATCATTTGATTGTCCCTGTAAACGAACTATAAATGCTACACATTTCATTTTCAATACCAAACATTCTATAGTAAACCTCAATACACATAAAAATTACATGGCAATGCGAGTTTATGTACGAGCTACGATCCAGGGGTCGGAAGTAGCGAAACAACAGTAGTCGCTACTTTTTACAGTAGTTTGTAGGGTAGCGCGCTACATTTTGAACGAGTAGCGCGATACAAAAAATCAGTAGTTTGTAGCGAGAACCGACGCTATTTTTAACGCTACTTCAGGGGAGGAGGGGGGAGGGGATGGGCCAACCTGAAAATCAAGTGGTTCAAACATGCTTCTTTTGTGCAAATTTTGTTCTGCTCCACAATTTGCTAATCTCAGCTGCAGTTTATAGAAACGTATCGCATAAAGTGATAGATATTTTCCATTGACACTTGCTGCTAAAATCAAATACTGACCAACCAAAGAAAATAGTTTTCCTGCTGGCAACACTTGTCTATTTACTCGTTTTTAAGGCCGGGTTTCTTTTTATTCGGAATTGCTTTATTTACAGATTTATTTATTTTTTGCATTTAGAGTTGTTTTTCTGTAATTTGCCAGATTATAATGTCTCTCTTAATTTTTCTACGAAATGTGTAATGCGTGTATAAACTAACATTTTCTTGAATGTTATCTTTTTCATTTTTTTTAATGCCCTCAGTTGTGTCGCATTAATTTAATTATCCCGGCAGACGCGATATAATATAACGAGGGGTCGCTGTATTATTTAATTCAGGTCTTGAGTTTCGAATGTAAATTGGACCCTTTGACAAAATCTGAAAGTAGCGAAGTAGTTATTTTTCAAAAGTAGTTTGCAGTCGCTACTTTTTAAAACAAGTAGTTGTAGTTAACTACATTTTCGATAAAGTAGTTGCAGTTCGCTACAATAAAAAAGTAGTTTTTCCGACCCCTGGTACGAGCGTGACAGTCCTTACAGACAACCGAAATCATAAACACGTTTCAGTTTATGTTGGAAAGTGTTGAAATGAAAGATCTTTCAGTTTATTTCGCCATTGTAACAAGTTGTGTGAATAACTGTTTTGTTATTTTGCATTAGTGACAGAATTTAATAACTGGAAGATAAATAATTATATTTTGCTATCCACAATCTAATATTTAAAAAAAATAAAAGTATATGATGAAAAGTTTTATTCCTACTATTAATAATTAAGAGTTAACACTTCCAAAAGTAAAGATAAAGTACATAATTGTAACATAAATGCAGACGATATTACAAAATAACAAGAAAGAAAAATCATGCGTCAAGCATAAATTATGAAAACACTTTCCAACACATTCAGAACACTGTAACAACACTTTACTTTTTAATAAAGTGAAAGATTATATCTAAGTAAACAAAGTCAAAGTCAAACCGGGTGGGGAGGCCTACCTTTCGGCTAAAGCTCAATCTAAGTAAACAATTTGAAAAACGCATAACACATTTAAAAACCCAACTTCGGCAATTACCATCTGTAGTCAGAAAAATATCCAAATTCTTTAGTGTAGCCCTGTATATGATCTATATATTTGTATATATATGTATATACTACATAATATGCAAAAATTTAGTTCAGGTAAGAAATGCATCACACAGTTAAACATTCACCTTCAGTAATTTCAGTCAGTAAGTGGAAATGTACTCGAATTATTTTGTGCAGTCCTGTATATGATCTGTAGAATTTATACACACCACGGACTATTCAAAAATTTAGTTAAACTTTGAAACGCAAACCAAAGTTGAAAACGCACTTCTAGCAATTATCGTTCATAGACAATACTGTAACCAAATTATTTTGCCTGTCCCTATAAATGAATGAATGATAAATGCAATGGACACCATACTTTTCAATAAACAACTTACAGTACACTTCAGTAATTCATATTGATTTCATTATGTTTGAAATAGTGTAACATCATTAAAATGCATTGCAAACGATTTTCCTCCGTAGATCATTATGTAACGTTGTTTTAGTTTTCATTTTTCGTTATGTATTATGTAAGATTATTGTACTTGACCCTAGAATGGTGTTTTCTGATAATTATTTATAGATATTTGCCATGATATCACAAAATTACTGCGTGTTACATATCATTTAGAAATTCTGCGTGTTGTATTTTCATAGGCTAAGAAACATCTGTCTTTTTCACAGTGTATGCAAAGCGATATCAAAATAAAAAAACTCCCTGACGGCTCGGCCTACAGGCACAGGTAGATTTGGAAGACGCAGACCGTGGAGCGCCTGTTTATTGGGAATTGCAGAAGAAAGACCTATTTGTCATGATGCGGCACCTGGGACCGCCCACTTCGAAATATACCTCTGCTTGTAGGCGAAGCCAGCAGGGATTTTCTTTTCTTTTTTTTTTCTTTTTTTTTTTTTTTTTTTGCATAAGAGTTGGTTCTATAAAAAACTTGTCAGTAGTAAAAGTTGTAGATAATATTAAGAGGATTTATAATAAATTTAAGCGGATTTGATATCTTTCTTTTCTTTTCTTTTTTTTTTTTTTTTTTTTTTTTTTTTTGCATAGGAGTTGGTTCTATAAAAAACTTGTCAGTAGTAAAAGTTGTAGATAATATTAAGAGGATTTATAATAAATTTAAGTGGATTTGATATCTTGGGAATTGACGAAGTTGTGAATTTTTTTCTTCTTAAACCCCTATCCCCCCCCCCTTGAGGCCATTTTTAATGATATCAAAAATCTGTCATACATAAATTTTCGGCCCTTTTCCTAGAAGTAATAATAACTTTAAACGGATTAAATACCTATCATAATTAAGAAGTTATGGATTTTTTCTGTTTTCACAAAAAACATTTGCCCTCCATCCCCCCATTGTTTCGATTTTGCCCATTAACAAACTTGACCGAGATTTTATGCCCGTTGATATTATGTATGAGTTTGGAAGAGATTTATACAGAATTATTGAAGTTATCGTGTCATAAAAAAGTGATATAGATGGATAGATAGATAGATAAAGTTTTGAACTGGGGGTGGTTTTGGGTTCTGGGAGTCATGATCGGCGTAGATCTGCAAAAAATTTTTCAAAAAATCCCAACTTAGGGGAGAATGTAATAGGTTAGTATTTCTTACGAAATCTATCTAAAAAATGTGATTCGCACAGCTTGGACCACTTGATTTGTAGATTTTCTAATTTAATGCAAGACTTGATTTTCTATAAGCCGTACACTTTAACATAGAACTCTCAAGAACCAAATTTTAAACTTCATCTCATAGTTTCGTCAGGCAAGCTCATCTGCACTCATAAATTATTTAATATATCCATATGTTTGAATGATCAATAGGGCACTAGGAAATATTAACTTCACTGTGCCGTTAGTTTAGCATATTATTGATTAAAAACACAATGACTTACATTGGTAGTTTTGTTAAGTTGAACGGTTTGATTGGACATGTCGATGTACTGATGAGCAAAACCAACCCGTCCAGTTACAGGTCTATCAGCAGCGTCAAAAAGATCCTATGAAATATAGCACACCATTTCATTGTGTTTTTTTATTAAAATTAGCAAGTATACGTATAAATAAATAATTAAAAAAAATCTGTAATTAGTTTCTTAATTAAAGGATATTTCTTTTAACTAAAAACTTCTTTTAAATTAAAGTAATTACTGCTTGAAGTGACAAAAACATAACACAAAAAGGTTTAAAAATACATTTTACTATATAGATGGCATGTGTTTCATGCGGTCAAACGACGACTACTTCAAGATTAAAACGATAAATAAACTATTTTCTCAAAACTTTTGAAAATGATAAACACAAATCACGAGATCATATGTTTAATGTAAGCAGGTGCTTAAATTGGTCAAACTAGAAAGCGTGAAAATTATTATTTTATTGTGTTTTTTACTTTATAAATCATCGCATGCCAAATTTGAGGTAATTCAAAAGAAGCTGATTCGTTGCATATGTTCTCGTTTCGCATATATATTTCTATTGATACACGGATAATGGATGGGAAATAAACTCTTGATGGAAAAATTATTTTACTATTCCTGAAATCAATCTGCAAAGGCTCTATTCTATGTAGTTTAACCAAGGCTGTAGTTCTTCTGTCATATTTGATATCTGCCATATGTTCTTTTATTCTCGTTTTAAACTTTCTGTTTGTCATTCCAATATTAGTATTGTAATGTTCCATCTGCCCTGATGAATGGGATTTCATAAACACCGGAGAGTTGATCAGGTTCTATTGGATCTATTTTTCTACATTACATACTATGTTTTTAATTTTGTGGAAGTTTTTGCGATGAGGCAGATATGGAATTTGCTAAGCTTATATTTTAATCTTTCAAAGAACCCAGGAAAATATTCTAAAGTTGATAACTTTGAGTTTTGTTCATTGGAAATTTTCTTTTTGTTTTATTATTCATGCTCGTAATTAATTTATTAATAGTGATGTCTTTGTATCCGTTATTTATTGCGATGTCACGTTTTTTATTTATTTCATTGGTTAATTGATCAGGGGTACAGACAGTAAAGGCTATTCTAATGAAATGTCTATAGAAAATCAATAGCTAATCAATCCACTATTCCAAATAATGCTTAAGCACCTTTTTCCTATAAAGTTTCTGCCTTTAAACATTTCATTAGAAGAGTCTTTACTGTGTGTACCCTTGATCAATTAATCAACAAAATAAATAAAATACGTGACATCGCAAGAAATAACGGATACAAAGGCAGCATTATTAATAAATTAATTAAGAGCATGGATAATAATAAGAAAATTTCCAATGAACAAAACTCAAAGTTACCAACTTTACATTATTTTCCTGGGTTCTTTGAAAGATTAAAATATAAACTTAGCGAATTCAATATCTGCCTTATCACAAAACCTTCCACACACACAAAAAAAAAAAAAAAAAAAAAAAAAAAAAAACATAGTATGTAGAAAAATAGGTCCAATAGAACCTGATCAACTCTCCGGTGTTTATGAAATCCCATTCACCACGGCAGATGGAACATTACAATACTATATAGAAATGACAAATAGAAAGTTTAAAACGAGAATAAAAGAACATATGGCAAATATCAAATATGACAGAAAAAAACTATGGTCTTGGTTAGACTACATAGAATAGAACCTTTGCAGATTGATTTCAAGAATAGTAAAATAATTTTTCCATCAAGAGTTTGTTTTCCATCCATTATCCGTGAATCAATAGAAATATATTTGCGAAACGAGCACATATGCCACGAATCAGCTTCTTTTGAATTACCTAAAATTTGACATGCGATGATTTATAAATTAAAAAAGCAATAAAATAATAACTGTCCCGTTTCCCAGTTTGACCAATTTAAGCACCTTGCTTACATTAGACATGTGATCTCGTGATTTGTGTTTATCATTTTCAGAAGTTTTGAGAAAATAGTTTATTTATCATTTTGATCTTGAAGAAGTCTACGTTTGAACGCATGAAACATATGTCATCTATATATTAAAAGATATTTTTAAGCCTTTTGCGTTATGTTTTTATCACTTTAAGCAGTAATTACTCTTTAATTTAAAAACTTTGCTTTAAAATCAGTTACAAATTTAAGTTCATCTCTAAATATCACACATGCCGAAATTATTCGAATAGCATTAGGAAGTTATCAAAACTCCTAAATTTAATTCGGGTCACTTTCCCTTCAAAAGTCCTCCTTGAAGGCATTCTTTCCTATAGTAATATCTCTATTCTAAAAAAAAGGTAACCACTGCTGTCAATTAAGTTTTTGTGCCTGGAGGTCTTTCTTAGCTAATATTAAGTAAACTATTGCATATTAAAATATGAAAATTGGTAATTTTATAGAGAAATGTTCGATAAACTTCCTGAAATAGACAGTTTTTAAATAGAAGAATTATTTTAAGATATATTTAATGTTAAGTCGGCCAAAAAGATCAGTTAAAAAAGTTTTATAGGAACAAAAACTCTGCATAGGAATTTAATCATAGTTTGCAGGGTTATAGTTGATAAACTTGCGGTGCGCAGGTGTAAACTAACCTATATCGAAAAAACATACATGTGAGTTATCTGCTGTTAAAAATATAGCTAATATACTTACTGCTAAGCGTTTCAAAATTCACAAAGTCTGTCTAAACATACATGCATTAAGTACCGTTTTTACATTAGGCAGTTAATGAACCTGTAGATTTGCAATAGTGTAATTAAAAGTAGAGTGAAAAAAAATATATATTTAAAAATTAAAATTAATTGCGAATAAAGTAAGTTTACCGCATTTGGACTGCTGGCTTTTGGTTTATTTTAAGAATTATTAAAAAGAAGAACGGGGTGGGGCGAAAGGCTCAATATTACAGAAAATACGACTAAAACAACTGTAGAAATTTTAGCCCCATACTTTCCAAAATTAAAGTATCTTTCAAAAACGTTTAAAACAACATTTGTAAAATCCCCCCTTTTTTTTTTGTTAAAAAACAAAAACAACAACAACAAAAATCAGCTTTTTTTTCTTTTTTAGACAGTAAAAATCTTTCTTCTACATAAATAAGGAAAAAATTATTCTCGAAAATGTATAGACAAGAAAGGAAAAACAAACTTAGATTTACACTCACCGTATTTCTTTTCAACACACAATAAAATTCTTTTATTATAAACAATTCATATACTCACCACAGCTTTATTATGTTGCCTCTCTCCAATTATTTTCGTACTTTCGAACATGTCTTTTCCTGGACCAAAGGCAATACACTTTAGATTCTATTAAAAAAAATAAAATAAAATAAAAAAATAGTCTTAAAAAAAATAGATTATACTTTTTGCAAAAAGCATGATATGTTCAAATGTTCAGAAAATTTTCATAAAATAATCTTTGAGCAAATAAAATAAGGCAGGTTTGAGAATGTGAAAGTACAAAACGGGTTTCAAATTAACGAACTTTAAAAAGAACAAGGAAAAGAAATCATACGTCAAGCATAGATAATGAAACACTTTCCAACACATTCTGAATATTGTAACAAAACTTCACATTTTATGATTATGGATTATAGAATATTACGAGTGCGTAGGATTTATCGTTCATGTAGTTAGACGCACAAAAGAATTCAGAGAAAGGACTGACTACGATCGGTAATTGCTGGAAGTGCTTTATCCGATTATGGACTATAGATTATGGAGTGCGTAGGATTTATTGTTCATGTACAGAGACGCACAAAAGAATTCGGTGAAAGGACTGACTACGATCGGTAATTGCTGGAGATGCTTTTTCCGCTGTAGTATGCAATTTTATCTATTAATTTTAGTGTATTAGGTGGTGTGTACAAATTCTATATATCATATACAGGATGACAGATGATATCTAAGTAAACTGTTTGGAAAACGCATAATACATTTGAAAACCCAATTTCGGCAATTGCCATCTATAGTCGAGAAAATATATATATATATATATTTATGCAGCCCTGTGTATTATCTATAGAATTTATACACACCACGTAATAAACAAAAAATTAGTTGTCAAGAAACGCATAATAGAGATGAAAATTTCCTTTCAACAATTCCATCCATAAGCGAAAATGTACTAATATTCTTTTGTGAAACCATGTATATGATGTATAGAAATCATACACATAAACGAATATGGAAATAAATAGTTAAATTTAAAATCGCATACCACAATTGAAAACGCACTTCCAGCAATTATCGCTCGCAGACAGTACTGTAACCGAATTCTTTTGTGTGTCCCTGTAAATGAACGATAAATTTACACACTCTAGTCTACAGTAAGCTTCTGGTAAAGCACCTCAGTGATGTCTACCATTTTTATTATGTTGGAAATAGTGCAACATCATTAAAATACATCGCAAACGATTTTTTCATATAAGACCATAATGGAACGGCATTCTTTGAGCATTTTTTTTTTTTGTAAACGAACTATAAATGCTACACATTTTATTTTCTATACCGAATATACAATGGTAAACCTCAATAACTTATATCAATTACATAACCATCAGAGCATACGAGGGTGGGCTGATAAGTTCCAAGTCCTGACAGTGAAAGCACAAAATTTCATATTATTTTTCAATGTAGTCCCCTTGCAACTAAATTCATTTAAGACACAATCTTGTGTGCGAATTGTTTAGTGCATTCCTGTACGAGGGTGGTTCGAAAAGTTCTCGGACTGAAAAAGAAACTACAAGATTTCTGACACTATTTCATTTTCTTTTTCAATTTGGAACACAATACATTTCAGAAGACTCTTGAGAAATGTCCATTCATTGGCGTTTTTGGTCGATGTTCAAAAAACGCGGCACGCATCGAGCGGAAAGCTGTTTCATACCCAAAACATCGTGTAAAATGTGGTGGACAAGGTCTATCGAGGTGTTTGCAATGTCAGCAAGTTCACGTATCTCAATCGGCGATCATTCAATACGGCATTGTGAATTTTTGAGACGATTTCGTCGGTCGCAGCGGTTTTTGGACGTCCTGAGCGTTCATCGTGAATGGATTTCCTACCATGTTTAAATTCAGCAGTCCACTTTTTTATCGTCGAATATGAAAGACAAGAATCCTTTAAGATGGAATGTAACTCTTTTTGTATGTCCGTGGAGGTTAAACATTTTTTAACAAAGTATTTTATGAAAGCTGGAACTTCAATTTTTTCCATTTTTAGAAAATGTCAAAACTTGTTTACTTTACTTTATCGCCAAGCAACAACCAATAAACTCACGCGTCTGAAACTCGGCAGCATGTCAGCTAAAGGATCGTACTTTACAAATATCATTCTCATTTGGTCATACTTGCTCCATCTCTGTGTCAGGCTTCGTACTTATCAGCCCACCCTCGTATTTACGCGAGTTTGAGTGTGAACAGACAGACGGCCAGGCAAACCGAATTCATAAACACTTTTTAACTATGTTGTTGTTGTAAAGTGTTAAAATTTAAGGAATTATCGTTTTATATAGAGTAGTTCAAAATTCACTAAGTGATTTTAAATGCTAATAATTTTGACTTCGTTATTTTCCTCGCTCTTTTGTTACATTTAAAATCTGAACACTTTAGAGTAGGGTTCACAATCACGTGTGTAAGCTCATAGATTCCCTTTCATATGCCCGCTTTATAAGTTTGTGACGTAACATTTATATATATATTGCACATGGAGAAATATATGAAATATCAATTCTGATCTGGAAAAATATACTAAATATCGATTGACATGAATTTTTTATATATTATTGAATGTTTCGTATTGAAAATTAAGTGTGTATTAGCATTAATAGTTCATTTACAGGGACACACAAAAGAATTCCATTACAATCTGATCTACGAGGAAAAATGGTTTGTGGCGCATTTTATTGATGTTACGATATTTCAAACATATTGAAGTTTAAAAGGATCACTAAGGTTCACTACAACTTGTTTTCTATCTATAGATTATGGAGTGCGTAGGATTTATCGTTTATGTACAGAGACGCACAAAAGAATTCGGCGAAAGGACTGACTACGATCGGTAATTGCTGGAAGTGCTCTTTCCGCTGGCGGTGTGCAGTTTTATCTAATTTTTAGTGTACTATTACGTTTTGTGTACAAATTAGATCATATACAGGGCTGCACGAAAGACTTGGGATATGGACAGCAGTTGCTCAAAATGAATTTTTGCCGAGTTATGTGATTTCCAAATTACTTATTTACATATCTAATTTCATCGTATGAAAAATTTAAATTTCTTAATAATATTTTGTCAGTGTTGGAAAGTACTTATTAATCTATGACAGATGCCTAATTTTTAGTTCTTTTTTGTTAAATTGTTGTTGTTGTTTTCCTTCTAAAGGTGTTGGTAAGTGAGATTTCAAGTTCCACTCGCTAATGCTAAACCTACAGGGTGGAATGCATTCTTATTTTTAAGATAACTCCCCAGAAATTAATATTTTAACTTATTTTTTCTAAGTACTGTTTTAAAGGATATCTTTTATTTAGTTGTCAAAATATTTCTAAAATATGGGGGACAAATGGTCAACCTATATAATGACGTCACTATATCACTGGCATTGCGTGATTTGTGGTCAAACTATTTAGTTTGATGGCAGTGAGTAACCAGACAATCGTTGAACATGGTGGTTCCATGTTTCATGATTTTAGAGCGGGTTTTCCAGTTTTTTTAAGTTTCTGCTCTAAAGTAAGTGACTTATATTACACACTATTAACAATAACCTGTTGCACTTGCATTTATTTATTGAATGTGTAACGAAAGAGAATGTTTTCAGCTTCACATTGGTGGGTGAGTGGTCGCTGATTATTCACTAATTTCCACTATAGAACGTATTTTCTGTCATGGCTACCAAACGGGCAAAGTGGTCAGGGTAGTGACCGTTTGGTTGGATCAAGTGTAATGTTTGTCACCTTTGGGCTGATGATACCTAGACCTCCTATAGTACTTATAAGAGCCTAAATGATACCTGTTCACTTTGCGAAGATGAGGACGTGGCGTTCATTTGCGAAAAATGCAGTGTTTGATTTTGATTTATAATTTTTTATTTGGGTTTGTCACACTCAACATGTCACACTCAACACAACATGTGTCACACTCAACACATGTTTAGATTTTCATACCATTTTCAATCTTTCATTATGTTGCATACGATTTGTTATGACAATAAAAATGTTCTAATCATTTAAATAGTGTTTTCAATATATTTTTACACCTGTCGGGCAAAATGGCCATGGAGTGACCACTTTGCCCGTCTAGTTTGGGCAAAGGAGTCATTTTCACCTTTTTTTTTGGAAAGAAACAAATTCTCACTTCCACTTTATTATTTCGTAAAAATTATGAATGCACTTACATTTCTAAGCAGTCATTCTATTTCTATGCAAATTGTCAGTTATATGTTTTACAGGGTAACAAAAAAAAAAAAAAAAAAAAAATCACAAAACCTTAGGGTTACCACTTTGCCCTGCCTTTAACTATACTGAATTTTATGGTGAAGTGTTAAAATCTTACTTAGTTTCGCTAAGATTTTAACCCATAAAATTATAAATTAAGTATATACTTTAAAATTATTATGGACAAAGAGGCATCCTTTAAGAACAGTACACAGAGAAAAAGAAGTTAAAAATATTAATTTCCCGGGAAGATAATTTAAAACATACGGTCATAAGTTTAACATTGGCGAAGGGAATTTGAAAGCTCATTGACCAACACCTTTAAACTGATATCTACAGGGACCAAAACATTGAAAAAGTATACGTAACGCAGTATATGCTAGTAACAGCGTTCATACGTTCCTTTTCATTATTCATTTATTAACTTTTACTGAGGTAGAAAAACAAACGAAACTTAAGATGAGAAAACCTTTTAAATTTTTCAACCATAAATTTTATTTTCAGAGAAACGCATTTAAGAGTGAAAGAAGAGAAAATTTGAATCGGTCTCGAGTGATAATCTCATTACTCATGCCATAAACATCAGATGACAAGTTCGAAACAAAAATATGTTAAACGATGCCGGCATTATTAAGGTCAGTGGCATCTTCATTCTTATTTTATTAATGACGTCTCTGGCCTTGGTACTCCATTCAGAACTGAATGATATCGGAGACAGCCTGTTATCTCATTCATTCTACGAAAAAGAGAATTTTTTTTTTTTCATGAAATCGTCTAGAACAGCGGTTTATAAAACTGTGGTCCTCGGACTCCGCGAAAATCTTGCTTAAAATGTCAATTTAGTTACTCGTATATAGAGTTGGGGAGATGGGGGATGAATGGGACAAGGGATGGATGGGACGCTCTCAATATTTCAGGCAATAAACATTTTTTTTAGTTGCTTCCTATCCTCATAGATTTCACTACCATAGTGTGCTTCAGAACCAAAAGCCAGAGCACATGGCTGTTTTCAGTTTTCTTCAAATTTGCATTTACTGAAAACTCTGCTTAAAAGTAAATTTTTTTACATTTGAAGTTACTTAAATATCTTATGCAATATAAACAATTAAGATATGTTGTAGTTTTTTATTTAAAGGCTCAATATTGGTAATTAAAATCAGTGGCGTAGCTACGTTTTTTGGCGCCCGGGGCAAGGAACAAATTTTGCGCCCCCCGCCCCCCAATAAACAAAATAACCAAATTTTTCCTCAAGACGGAAGGAAAGTCCTTCTGGCTTGTACAGGAGGAAAAGGTAGCTTTTTACTCAAACACACGAAGTTAAATGCGTGGAACACGATAATAGAAGATTCATAATTTTCGTCAATATTTGGGAATTTTGAAAAATTTTCAGCTATCGCAAATTTATGACGACTTACGGGGAAAAAATCTGCTGCTTTGTTTCATTTACAAGGTACGTACACTCTTTAAAAATTACAAGGAGTTTCATATTATTCTAAGTGACAAAACTGCAACAAATATTTTTCAATTGACTCCTGTTTTTTTTTTCTTAAGGTGCATTTTGTAAATTTAAAAATATGATATAGATAGTTTTTTTCTAAAAACAAAAAGATTAAGTAAAATGTTTTTTGTATTTTATTTAAAAATCTGTCATGACATTTTAACTAATTAACATTTGTCAGGACGTTTTAACTAATTGAAAATGTGATCCTTACAGTTATAGAGTAGATTTGTAAGGAAAGTATGAAATAAAAATGTTGCGAAAAGTTTATAATTATACAAAAGTGTGGTTTTGAAATTTTCTTTAAAAAATTTTCAGTGAAATATTTTTAAACAAAATGAATTTTACTAAAGAATTACTTTTTGCTTGATCAAATCATAAAACTTTCACAAAACCATTTAATAATATCAATAAAAACTGCATCTGAAAACTTACATCGGTGCACCTTATTTGCAAACTTTTATTACCGTAAAATTTTTACTTTGGTTAGCCCAAAGAGAAAGAGATATATATTTGTCCATTCAGATTTAATTATGTTATTTTATGTCTATTTTGCTTCTTTTAATCATGATGGCTAATCCTTGTTTGAAAAGCAATCTAAAAAACTATTTACAAGCTTGTTGTTTAAAAGTAGCGGCGTAACTTCAGTTGCGTCCCCGAAACTTATCTGGAGGCACGGCAGTGCCTCCGCCAAGTCGAGAGAGGACAGCCGTAAGCATACTTTTCTGGAAGCAACTCAGGGCACTTTTGACCCCCCATATCTCCGCGCTGGAGTATCCCAAAAATTTTAAACTTCAATTATAGAGAGTATTTGGCCCACAGGACCAAAATTTAAAATTACAACTTTCTGTCTTTTCTAGTTCAGGCGATATATGAACTCAAACATTCGATTTTTTGTCACTTCTTACTCACTCGTTCACGCGTCATCAAAAAGATTGGGTAGATCCCGTAGCCCCAGAAACTTGAAATTTGGAAAAAAGGTAGTGTTTAGGATACAAAGAAAGGAAAAATTATAAAATCCAGAAAATTCGAAAAAAAAACATTCGAAAATTCAACAAATTCCATCAAAATTGAAAATTGAAAATAATACGATCTTTTAGTCTTGGAAACTTAAGATTTGGTGTGAAGGTAGTGTTTAACATCCAGAAAAAGAAAACATCAAAAACACCAAAAAAATCGAAAGCAAAATTGAAAAAATCGAAGAAATTGAAAAAAACCGAAAATTTGAAGACAATCCGATTTTGTTGCGCTAGAAAATTCAAATTAGGAATAAAGGTAGTATTTAGGAAACAGAAAAAGGAAAATTAAAAAAATCCAGAAAATTCGAAAAAAAAATAAAGAAATTCGAAAAAAATTGAAAAAATGAAAATAATTTGATACGATAACGCTCGTATTTATAAATTAATTTGGATGAAACTAATTGTGTGTATTAAGCTCACCAATGCCTCGACCGAGTTCGTTGGCCGGCTTGGTCCGCCATCTTGTTTCAAGATGGCGGCCACGGAAAATTTTAAAACTAAAATAAATATACAAAAAAGTTAAAAAATCAAGTTTATTTTTTAATTAGGTGTTAGGACTTGATACAAGGATTCCAGAGCATTTTTTGTTTTACCTCTATCTTAAAAATTGGCTGAGATAGAGCAGTTTGAAATTCTAGGGTGGCTGACATTTTGAAACAAAACAGCACATTACAAAAAACCAACGATAAATTTATGGTCAATAATGGTCAAGTAGGTGCAATCCCGAATGAATACTCCGTGTTATTATAACTGTAACTTTGACTTCGAAATTTTGATACGTTGCATTTTCTATTTGTTGATATTTTTTAACTATGATTTACCCTAAGTGAAATGTTGTTGTTGAAGAGGGATTTTCCATGTAAATCCGAAACGTCCAATTTTAATATGTTTTTAATGTTTTATGAAAGTGTATTGTAATGTCTGTAATTTTAATGATTTTAATATAAATTTATACATTTTAGTGAACGCGATTTCTCGCAAATTATTTTCTTTCATTGTTGTAATCATTTTCCCAATCATACGCATAAAACTATATATTCATATCCATTAGCGCCAATTTCTCGCCAAACTTGGCGACAATTGGCGTAATCTCGCCAAATTTGGCGACAAAAATAAGTCTTCATAAATGAAGCCAACTTGGCTATAGCTCAATAATTTGGCGAATTTCTTATTCAAATTCAGTGTAAACGAATCTTTTGTAAACGGTTTCTTTGCATTTTAACTTGCTGTTTTCGAGTAACATTAGCTAAAATTTTAAAACGAAGATATAGGAAAGCTACCTTTTCCTGCCGGTACAGGCCGGAGGACTTTTTTATGAGTTGTCGGATGCAATCTATGTTTTGCATTAAATAAAGTAAAACATTGAAAAACAAATCCCACAGGATGGGGATAGTTTGTTTTAGATAGATTTTAAGATAATTGTCCTATTAGCTAGTACACCTTCCGTTATTGAAAAATAAGAAAAAGAGAGAAAATGAAAATAATATGATCTCGTAGTCTTAGAAACTGAAAATTTTGTGTAAAGGTAGTGTTTAGGATTCAGAAAAAGAAAAAATTAAAAACACAACAAAAATTGAAAAAAAAAAAAAAAATTGAAAAAAAAATCGAAAATTTGAAAATAATTCGATTTTGTAAAGCTAGAAACTTAAAATTTGGAATAAAGGTAGTATTTAGGATACAAAAAAAGAAATAAATAAAAAATCTGTAAAATTCGAAAAAAAAATTCGAAAATCCGAAAAATTGAAAAAAATTTGATTTTGTAGCTTTAGAACTTAAAATTCGGCGCAAACTTATTGTTTAAGATACAGAAAAAGGAAAAATTAAAACACAATAAATTCGAAAATAGAATAAAAAAACTCGAAAAAGATCGGAAATTTCAAAATAATTCGATTTTGTAGCGCTAGAAACTTGAAATTTGTAATAAAGGATACAAAATAAGAAAAAAATAAAAAATCCAGAAAATTATAAAAAAAATTCGATAATATCAAAAATTGAAAATAATTTTATCTTGTAGTCTTAGAAACTTAAAACTTGGTGTAAAAGTAGTATTTACTATTCAATAAAAGGAACAATTAAAATATTCGTTAAATTCGAAAATAAAATCGCAAAATCGAAATATCTTTAAGAAATCGAAAATTCGAAAACAATTTGATTTTGTACTGTAGAAACATTAGTTTTAAGATAATTGTCCTATTAGCTAGTACAACACCCCTAATTGTTTTATGTTATTTCCCCCGGATTATGGTTTTCTTTTCTTTCATTTACGAATTTCGTTATAGAGAAGTTCCGCTATAGACTGGCTACGATATAGGCGATTTCTTTATAGACAGGTTTGTTTTCTTTCACAGGTTGTACTCTATGTACTTCACATATGAAATATGGATTGTTAAATGTTGTCATCCCCACAAAAATTTTCACAGCTCCCCCTACCCTCCCGACATTACTGGCTGGTTATGGCTTGATAGTCCTTTCTAAATAAAATCATGGTAACTCTAAGATTCACTTGATGTATCTCTAAATTGAACCTAAATGATCCTAAGAAGACGGATCAAATAATTACTATATTGGCATGACAATCAGGTAACTTAGAATTAAAATCGAAAAATCAATAAATTTATAAAAAGTCGAAAATTTGAAAATAATTCGATTTTGTAGTCCTAGAAGCTTGACATTTGGCAGAAAGGCAGGGTTTAGTACACAAAGTAAGGAAAAATTAAAAAATCTGTAAATAATAAAAAAAAAGACTAAAAAAACGAAAAAAAAACATCGAATAAAGGAATATAATTTGATTTATTGGAAATTTGCGGAAATTTTAATTTTGGCTTTCTTTTCACACTAAAAAGTTCTTTTTATAAATATCAAGTATCTAGGGCTGCGAGTAATATCTCAGATGGATAGCACCTATCCTGGAAGCAATTGAGAGTACTTTTGACACCCCCCCTCCCATAACTTAGTGCTTCCCTAGGAACCTGAAATCTCTTTTTATCTACAGTACTTTGCAAACGAAACTAAAGCTTCAAATTTTTGATACCTGTAAATAATAGGGACAGAGTGTGGGCTTAGCGAAAATCAGTGGATGATCTCAAGAAAAGGAGAAAATCAAGAAAAGGAGGATTACTTACAAAAAGAAGTGAAATCTCATCAAAAAGTCACCTGTAAAAAATGCAGCCAAGTCTCGTAACTCATTTACCGTAAAAAGTACTGAGATCGTATAAAGCCAAGTTTAACTATCTTATTAACTCTGAAATTTTCATTCGCAAATCACTCCTAGTCTCTACATCTTTAGTTAATTATTATTTTGTGACTTGGCAATTACGCATCACAGGGAAGTTATTACACCTTACTATGTTATGGAATAGGATGGGATAATTTAATTAAGGCAAATTATATACGCACAGGGAAGTTATTACACTTTAATATGTTATAGTATTATTTGATTAAGACTAACTATATACATCACATTCTCGTGCTACGTAATTGCCAAGTCACAAAATAATAATTAACTAAAGATGTAGAGACTAGGAGTGATTTGCGAATGAAAATTTCAGAGTTAATAAGATAGTTAAACTTGGCTTTATACGATCTCAGTACTTTTTACGGTAAATGAGTTACGAGACTTGGCTGCATTTTTTACAGGTGACTTTTTGATGAGATAATATTGTGGCTTAGCCATAAAAAGTATGCAAATGATCTCTGCAATAGCATATCTGACTGTTGTAGCGATATTTATCTTATCCATTGATTCACTTATATTGGAGTAATAAGAAATAGTATTAGTAGAAAATAACAATTGTGTGAAATGAGCAGAAGATTCATTTTCCTTTGAATATAATATTATAATTCTTGGCTAGATGTACATGTTTAAAATCGCGTTTTGGAGGCTGCGTATAAGTGCTCCAATTTTACATTATATTAAATATATTTACATCATATATATACAAGAGCGTCTTAACTGCTCGGATACATTTTGGAAACTGAAGGGAGATTGTTATTTGAGTTCTGTGCACAGGCGCGGGATAACAGCTGTAGTTTGAAGGAGGGAGATCTGCAGTATCTCTCCAGTTAGTTTCGACAGTCTCTGGTTTTATTCACTGTTTTGCATCTGCGGTTGTCACTTAAAGTACTTATAGTTAATTGGGGTCTGGTTTTTAACATGTTTTTCAATCGTTCGCTGCACGTGGAGATTAATTAACTGCATAAAAAAGGTTTCTCCGTCACTCCCCCGTAATCTCCTGTGTGGGGAATGGTTGAAGATTCAGTTTCTTACGGTGTTTTTCATACACAGGCTTGGGAGTGGGCTTCGTGAGAGTGTCGGCTATCATTTCTTCACTAGGGCAGTATTGTAGATCGATTTTTCCTTCTTCTTTCATAAGTTTGATGTTGTGGAAACGTATGTCGATATGCTTGAATCGCTTAGTATCTTTATCGTTTTCAGTCATTTTTATACAAGACATATTATCCTCAAATATCGTGATGGGTAGTTTTTGTGGAATGTTGAGGTCGCTTAGCAAGTTTGTTATCCAACTTAATTCTTGTGCTGCGTTGCTAGCTGAAACGTATTCAGCTTCGGCTGACGAAAGTGCAATGCAATTTTGCCTTTTTGTAATCCAGTAAATCGGCGATTTTCCTAGCATGAATAGATTTCCTGACGTTAATTTACGTGTTTTCAAGTCACCAGCCCAGTCTGCATCGGCGTATGCTGTATAGCGCTTGCTGTTTGCGCTAAGAGTTAAATTCAAATTTTCTGTAGTTTTGAGGTATGAAATGATTCTTTTTACTGCTGACCAGTCCTTTTGGCGTGGTGTTTCGTTTCTACGACATAATATGTTTACTGCTGCAGATATGTCAGGACGCGTGATTGTTGATATGTAAAGTAATGTGCCTGTCGCTTGTCGATATTTCGTGTTATTAGGTAAAAGATTATCGTCGTCTTCAAGTCTGTTGAATCCAGCAATCATGGGTGTGTAATGAGGTTTCATGTCGTTTAAATTCAGTTTTTTCACTAGTTCCTGTATTTTATTGTTTTGATTTAGGTAATATGTATCGTTGATTTTATTAATGTTTATGCCTAGGTAATTATTCACTTCTCCTAAGTTTTTTAGTTCATATTCTTTCTTAAGTTGGTTTATTGTTTCTTCGATATCACTGTCCTTTCCTGCTATCAGGATATCATCTACATAAATGATGATGTATATCGGATTTTCTTGATTTGATTTAAAGTACAGACATGGATCATTTTTGCTCTGTAAGAAATTATTGTTTGTGAGTGTTTCCGATATTTTGGTGTACCAGGCCTTTGCGGCTTGCTTAAGACCGTAGATGGCTTTTTGGAGTTTACAAACTTTTCTTTCATCGCCGGGTTTAATATACCCGTCTGGTTGACTCATATAAACAGTTTCAGTTAATTCACCATGCAAGAATGCTGTGGTTATGTCAACATGTTTCACGTTCAAATTTTTGTGCAATGCAGAGATGAGAAATGCACGTATTGTAGCGTGCGAAACTACAGGTGCGAAAGTTTGATCATAGTCAATCCCGAATCTTTGACTATATCCTTGTGCTACTAAACGCCCTTTATAGCTTTGAACATTTCCTAAATTGTCCTTTTTTAGTTTAAAAGTCCATTTTGAGCCGATAATTTTTGTTCCGGGTGGTGGATCTGTTAAAGTCCAAGTGTTACTTTTTCTTAGGCATTGTATTTCATTTTGTGTTGCTTTTATCCAATTTTGTTTATCATTAGTATTTTTCATTTTTTCGATATCTTCCCAATTTTTGGGAATGTTTTCAGATAAACTATTTGTGAGACAAACATATCTGTCAGGAGGAACGCCTCTATTTATCCTATTAGACCTTCTTGGTTCAATTGGTTGCTGTTTGGGCACGGATGGTGTCTCCTCACTGTCAAGTTTTATTTCTAAGTGATTTTCATGTCTATCCGGTAATTGTGTATTGTCATCTGATGTTTTTGTGGTGTTTTGTATCTCCTCAATGTTATCTGAGTGTACATTTTCATTTTCGAGAAATTTTACCGTTCTCGCTATTATAATTTGTTTTCCTTGTGTGTGAATTCTATAACCAGTCGATCGTGTGTCATAACCTACGAACGTTCCGGTTTGAGCCCTGTTATCGAGTTTTCTTCTATTTACTTTATCGACGTAAAATAGCGCTTTACAACCGAATGTTCTTAAGTGTTTTAAATTCGGTTTAACTCCTTTCCATAATTCGTAAGGTGTTCTGTTGTTGTTTGCTTTAGTTGGGAGTCGGTTTTGTAAATATGTTGCAGTGTTTATGGCTTCACCCCAAAAATATTTGCTTAATTTTGCTTGTGATAGCATGCTTCTAGTCATATCTAATAAACTTTTATTTTTTTCTCTCCGCAACTCCATTCTGGCTCGGATTATGCGGGACAGTCAATTGGTGTAAAATTCCGTTCTGTTTTAAGTATTCATCTATCTCTTGATTTACATATTCACGACCGTTATCCGATCTAATTTCCTTAGGTTTTTTACCGAACTGATTGTATATCATCGTTATATACTCTTTTATCTTTTCAGCAACTTCGCTCTTTTTAGATAATAAATATATCGTAGTATATCGGGAATAGTCATCAATAAGAGTCATAAAATAAATTTTTCCGCCTAAAGTCGGTGTATCTAAAGGACCACATACGTCACTATGGATCAAATCCACGATATTAGTAGCTCGGTTTGTTGCTGATTTAGGATACGGCATGTTAGTTAATTTAGTTTCGATACAAGTTACGCATGTTTTATTTTGATGTTTACATTTTCCTATCTTTGTTCCGTCCGCAAGTTGATTTGTTATTATAGATTTAATCGCGTCATAATCTCTGTGACCGAGTCTGTGATGCCAGAGATTTGCTTGTTTGCTGTCACAGTTATACGTTATGTTTACATAATTTTGTGGTTCTTCCACATCGTCCATTTCCTCAATAATGTATAAATTTTTCTCATTTTTCGCCCTAATATATATTTCTTCATCAAAGATCAAATCGCATTTATTATCGTCGAAGATTAGTTTACACCCGTTTTTAGCGGCTTTACTAACCGAAATTAGGTTTGACTCTAAGTCTGGGATATAAAGCACTTCGCGTAATTTCGTTAGTTTTTCTTTTCCTTCGGGGGTTAATGTTTTTATAAAAACTTCTCCTGAACCTAACGCTGTCAGTTTATTACTATTCGCGATCGTTACTGAAGTTTTATTATAATCAATAAATTTACTAAATAGGCTTTTATCATTACAAATGTGCGAGGTAGATCCTGAATCGAGAATCCAGTTATTTTTGCCTACTTTTTCGGTGATTAATGCTTTATTTTGCGTTTGATCATTTGCGTATTTTCTTTTGTTTGGAATTTTATTTTCTCTACGAGTTTCGGTCTTTTCATAACATAATGAAGATGAGAAATTCTTTTTATTTTTGAATTGATTGTTACGAGGATTTTCGGATTGTACCGTGTTTCTGTTCTTGTAGTGCCAGCATTCGTAAGTGGAATGATTTTTCATTTTACAGTTGTTACAATATTTTTGTTCTCTTCTATTTTCAGTGTGTGTATATCTCCTATTTGTTTTAAATGCTCTCTCGTTGTTGTTATATCCGTTATGTGATTGTTCTGACATTTCATGTCTACGATTATATTCATCCGTTAATTTGTTTTTATAAAATCAGGGGTGAGCTCATTTTCTGGTCTCGCCTCCAACGCAGTTATCAAAGTATTGTAACTGGGGGGAAGAGAACACAGAAATATTGCGGAAATATGTGAATCGCTAATATTTTCTCCAATGGCATTAAGTTTATCTATAATTTGCAAGATATTAGTGATATGCGTGATCATGTTTGCACCCTCAGCTAATTTAGTACTGTATAGTTTCCGTAACAGGTAAAGCTTACTAGATAAATTGCTTCTCTCATGTATATTTTTCAGAGCTTCCCATGTTAATTTGGCAGTATCTAAGTTTTTTACATTTACGATTTGAGAATCATCGATGCTTAGGTTTATTAGAGCTCTAGTCTTGCGATCTTTTTTGTGCCATGCGGGATCGGCTGGATTCGGTGGATCTTGTACTATAATATCGTCGAGTTCCTCTTTAATCAGGAACATCTGCATCTTGAACTTCCATGTACTATAATTCGTAGAATTGAGTTTCTCAATAAATTGAGTAATTGAGTATTTTATTTTATCGCATTCATTATTACTTTCTTAGTGTTCTTTTATTTATTATTATATTTTTAGAAATTTGTTAAATTATCGTTTTTTTTTTTTTTTTTTTTTTTTTTTTAATACTCGGATATTCTTTTTTTAGTCTCATAATCTTTGTTAGGGGAACCGTCGGTAGCGTAATAAATTTTCTTATTTTTATAAATAGTTAAATCAGTCTTCAAATTTAATATACATTTTCATCTTTTGATATGTTAAAGAAGTTTGTTCAGCTTACCTGAAATTTTCCTTTTTGCGCCAAGTGATATCCACAGTAATCCAAAGTGTTGTAGCGATATTTATCTTATCCATTGATTCACTTATATTGGAAGAATAATAAATAGTATTAGTAGAAAATAACAATTGTGTGAAATGAGCAGAAGATTCATTTTCCTTTGAATATAATATTATAATTCTTGGCTAGATGTACATGTTTAAAATCGCGTTTTGGAGGCTGCGTATAAGTGCTCCAATTTTACATTATATTAAATATATTTACATCATATATATACAAGAGCGTCTTAACTGCTCGGATACATTTTGGAAACTGAAGGGAGATTGTTATTTGAGTTCTGTGCACAGGCGCGGGATAACAGCTGTAGTTTGAAGGAGGGAGATCTGCAGTATCTCTCCAGTTAGTTTCGACAGTCTCTGGTTTTATTCACTGTTTTGCATCTGCAGTTGTCACTTAAAGTACTTATAGTTAATTAGGGTCTGGTTTTTAACATGTTTTTCAATCGTTCGCTGCACGTGGAGATTAATTAACTGCATAAAAAAGGTTTCTCCGTCACTGACTTATAATAAATACCGGATACAACGAGCGAGGAATTCCGATTTCCAATATACTAAATCTCTAAAAGTTTAGCATATGGATGGACTGCCCGTTTTTTGAAAGTTTTAATGCATTTTATTTTTGTTTATTTTATAAAATTTTGCTCTTTTAAAAAAATATATATCTGAAGATCTAATAAAACATTTTTGTTATAAAATTATCTATGATTAGCGTTATCTTTAACTTTGGAATTCATCTATTATACTTGTGTCTTTACT
Source organism: Maratus michaelseni (assembly GCA_963931845.1). Classification (NCBI taxonomy): domain Eukaryota; kingdom Metazoa; phylum Arthropoda; class Arachnida; order Araneae; family Salticidae; genus Maratus; species Maratus michaelseni. The sequence continues at coordinate 386,149,463 of OZ007587.1, read as the reverse complement.
CAATAAATAAAGATTTCATTAATAATACATGAATTAATTTTTATTTATTTCCTTTTCCTTTAACTTGTTTTTTGTAATGTAAAAATGGAATTTTCTAATTGATTTTTCACCCACTTTCTGATAGACTAGAATTATAAAAATTATGTATGCAGGTGTATTTCAGAAATACAGCATTTTAATATTTTAAGAACTTAATTATCTATACTAATAAAAGAAAGTTGTTTGTCTGTGTGCGACGAGTAGCGAAAGTTAATGCACTCAGAAGTCTGAAAATTTGGGTGTGGATAGTCCAAGGCAGGCCTTCTGGTCCCCTTTATGTTTTTGTGTTCTAAATTGTTAATAACTTGTCCCCCTTTCAATCCAATCTGCCACATTTTGGGGCGTCTTCTCCATTTAGTTATTTCCACATTTCAACATCACAGTTAAGACCCTGGAGCCCGATCCGGGACCCCTTAAACTTTTTTTCACTTTGCATTTTTCACCTCCCTAATTGTGTTACCCTCTCAAAGCATAACTTTAAAGTTTTGTATTAATTCCTCTCCTCGGGCCACAATCCTCATATTTTTGTTAGAGTCCTAAGGCTCTTTTTTAAACATTCCCCCCCCCCCTTTTTGGCGCATTTCTTTAAAATTTTATTATAATGATTAATTCATAACCTATGCTTAATTTCGACTAACTGACGATCTAAAGCGCTAAGTAATATAGGACCAAAGTTTTCATTTTAGGTCACTGCTCAAAACTATCGCTTGGACTTTTTTGGGCTCCCTACAAGTTTTGATTTAATGCGTCTCTCAATTGGGCGCCCCTCCCTCGTGCATTTAAACATTTTGGGCCAACTTTCAGGTACGTAATCATGCAAAGTACGAAGAGTGTTGAGCCATCCCTAGAAACATTTACAGAAGCTTTTTCTTTCATTATTTGAATATAATAAAATGTTTTACTATAGAAAACATTCACACACACAAAAAAGAGGTCAAAATTTTTTATTTATTGTCAAAATATGAGAGATAATTTCGGTTAAAAACCCCTCTCAATTTGGCGCCCCTTGGCAGCGGCGCCCGGGGCGGTTGTCCCCCTTGCCCCCCCTTAGCTACGCTACTGATTAAAATTAATGCATATTAACCATTGTGACAAAATAATTTCTGAGACAAAATAGCTGACAATTGAATATATGCATCATGATGATTGGGACATTTCAAATGGGGATGAATGGGACTGCTTCATTCGTCCCTTAGAGGATACTGAAATTTTTTTATTAACTAAATAATATTATATAGGTTGATAAATTAATACTTTATGGTAATTATTCTTTTAACATTTCATCCTCTTTGTAGCCATCGTCTTCAGTCCACCGTTTATGGGCCTTTTAAGGCAAAACTGAGATGAGTCCAAGATCATTGACTAACAAATAATCCTAGAGATCATATTACAATTTATAATCTCTGAGATTTTGCCAAGGCGGCATTTTTGTCAGCTTTTAGTCCTTAACATTGAATACGGGAAGGAAAATGTTTGTGTCCCATTCATCCCTGCTGTGGGGATGATTGGGACATAGAACTTTTTTTTTAATTTAATTTATATATATGTATAATAATAATCTTGAACAAATATTGTGCATAAGATGTAGTTAAACACTTCCAAGTTTTTGACATGTGATATATAATATTGATAATAACTTATATAAAATATTTAAAATAAATATTTTTGTGAAAATGTCCCATTCATCCCCCATCTCCCCTACATGTTGTCGTCTACCTCAGTGACACATATCAATTTTGTTACGATTGGAATAGTGAAACATTAATAAAATTAACTCAAAACGATTTTTACTCATTGACCGCAATGTATCGGAATATTTTTGATTGCTGCTGTAATCTAACCATAAATGCTACACACTTCATTTTCAATACCGAACAAGCTATGGTCAACTTCAATAACATATATAACTTACATGGCAATCCGACTGTACTTACGCCAGTTAATGCGCAGTCAGACAGATAGGCGGCCAGACAGACAAACGGACAGACAAACCGAATTCATAAACACTATTCAATATGTTGGAAAGTGTTAAAAAAGACAAATGTTTCTTAATATTTGAAAATATGTTATAACCACGAACGAAAATATACAACAACCTCTCCCAATAGTTACTAAGGATTTTGAAAAACGTTCTTTATCTTTAGAAACCCCAGAAACCAATATATTTTCGAGATTTGAAGCATTTATAAAATCAAAATTTTTTGCTGCCACTGATTTTTGTAAATGTTTCCGAATAGTTTTTTTATATTGTATTAATCCATTTTCTCAAACCACGGGTCTTTGGATGCCATCTATACATTCTTAAGTAAACATTTTCATATTCAACAAACATGTTTTAGTAACAAACCTGATAAATTAATAGCATTAACATGAACATAAAAGATAATATTATTTTGTTACTCTTGCAATTTAACTACGCAGTTGAAAATGTTCAATTGAGAATGGCAGTCATCCTAAAAATGTCTGGCGGGATCAGTTAGCGAATAATGTCAGAACACATGAGTTTGTTGGAAATTCAGTTAGGCTTTGATGTCTTACAGATTTTCAAAGTTCAAACAGGCTCCAGATTCCAAGCAGTACGTCAATGACGAATCGTATTGGAATGAGTAAACTAAATTAAAAATGTTGAATAGCCTGTAAATGTATCTTAAAGGTTTTTATCAGAAGGAAAATGTCTCATAATGAACATAAGGCCAGTTTGGATTCCATTTTTATTCAGAAATTCTGAATTCATGCCAGACATTCCGAATAGTAATTTTTGCTTTATTTAAGACAGACATATTAAAGCGATTTTGAATCGAAATGAGTTTTCCATTTTTTTAATAAATAAATTATTATCGCGATATTCGTGTCACGTGAAAACATGTTTTTTGCCTTTCTCCTGCTGCGGCATCAGAAATTCTGTTAAAAACGCCGACTCCGACAGTATTTTCTGAAAGATCTTCTGCCTCTACCAAAATATGGATAACGTCCTTCGATTATAAACTTTCTGAATAAGAACACCTTGCAATTTCATGCGTTTCCGAACAAAATGAATTAAAAAGTATGTCATAAGGTTAGCCAGATTGGATTTGAGAACAGACTTAAAGTAGAAATTTTTGTTTCCGGAATTCCGGTATGAATTTGGAAATTCTGTTTAAAAAAAGGAGGCTAAAGTGACAACTCTCATAACGAAAACGTATAACTACTGAGAAAGCTAATTGAAGATAAAACATAGTTACCTTTTTTTATTTCCTTTAAGCATTAAGTTGGTTCTCAAATTCCCTGTTCAACAAAGCGAAGTTTTCTGACATGTTTTTAAACATAAAGGCATAAGATTGACAGGTCTGACTATTGAAGCGATTTAGAATCAAATAGCATTTTCCATTTTTTGATAAATAAATTACTTATTGAGTTATAAGCGATACGGCAAGTTTTTCTTCTTTATTGCGCCGCCGCGTCAGGAATTCAGTTCCAAACGTATTGACAGTATTTTCTTAAAGATTTTCGGCCTTTATCAAAAAATGGGAAACGTCTTTCGATTACAAATTTTCTGAATAAGAACACCTACCAATTCTATGCGTTTTCGAACAAAAATGTGTCAAAAAGTAGCTCTTTTGTGTTTGAGAACAGCCTTATGGCGAAAAAGATGAATAACCGAGTAGAGATAAAATCAATCGAGTGAAACCTCATTATAGCTAATAAATGAAGGAATAAAATTCATATTAATTTTTATTGCTGAAATTATGCTAATTAAAGGTTTAAATTTAGCAGAAATTATATACGTATTTATTGATTAGGGAAAATTAAAATTTGTAATTTTATGTGATTTAACATCACAATGATAAACACTGATTAAAATACATATATCTTGAGATATTATTCAAAAAATTAGCTTTCACAATTTCTCATTTAAATTTCAGTTGCCGTTAAAATTCTAAAATTTCTAAAGATTTCTTTAGCATTTATTACAAAAAATTAAATATAGGCCGCATATATATTAATTTTAAAATATTTGATAGAGATTTCTTCTAAGTGATTTAGAAAATGCAAAAATAATAAATAATAATACTTAAAATTAACTAATTAACAATATTAAACAAATTAAATAATTATAATTATTGTTGTTATCATAATTTTAAATATAATTATAATGAAAACATATTGCAAAACACTAAATTGAAAATTAAAATGACATTTATTCTGTACGTGAAAATCATATTAATTTACAGTCCGTAATTTTTAATAATTGTTTTTCATTGGAAGTTTTCTGGGCATTTCTGAGTGCTAATTTATTAAATTTACAGTGATGGCCCAAAATGTTGAAACATTTTAAAATTATTTTTATGAGATCAAATTTAAAATAACAATTTTTCAGATTAATGATTATACGGTTAATGCTATGAATAATTTAGTGTATAAAGAGGAGTTGTTTTACAGTCTATACTGTCGGAGGCTCATTTAACAAACACGCAATGTTTGGTGTTTTATACAGGCTTTTATTAATGTTAAATATATTTACATTTTTCCTGCATGTTACATGTTTTTAAGATTTTCATAATGAGTTCAAATCTTTTCTAATTGTTTTTTATTTAAGAATGCTTTGGAATTTTGCATATTGTTTTTACACATTCTATAGAATGTATATATTTTTTGGAATTTATATGTTTTTAGTTAAAAGCAGAGGATATAATATTGTGATGAAGTATTAAGCCGTGAAAAAGCAATGTGATGAGAGTAGAAATAGCCTTTATTTTATGTACTTTAATCATTACTCTGATGATGGAGCTTTATAAGTTTCGTAACACCTGTCTGCCTTTTTAACATTCCTATTATATTTTGAGCTCTTATCACTTCACTTTTTCACTTCTTAATGTACATGTTTTACAAGATAATGTAGTATTCATTTATGCGTATTTTATATCATTTTTGACCTGACTATTGTATATGTTGCAAACATGACTATTCAATGATTTAGAATTGAATAGCATTTTCCGATTTTGCATACGTGTATAACATCTTCATAGTTATAATGATTCTTCTATAATAACATTTTCCTGACTGTCTTTGGCATAAATTTCTGTAAAATCCTTTGCCTTTATAGAGAAATGAAAAAACTAGTCGATTTCTTAGTATCTATATAAGTGTAATTTCAAATTAGATGATCTTACGAATAAAAAAGACTTCCAGAATATATCAGAAAATAACTACTTTAGATATGAGAACAGCTATAAATACACATATATATATATATATATATATATATATATATATATATATATATATATATATATATATATATATATATATATATACTTTACTAGAATATTAAAATGAGTTTCTAATGTTCTACACATTTTTTACGCTTAAATAAAAAAAACCAATTTTTTTCTATCCCTTCTATCAAGTGGACGTATTCTTTGCTGATCATGTGAGCCTTCATTAAAGTCACAGAAGTGTAAGTTACTAATTTTGAAAATTAGCGCTAAATGCATAGAGGGTGTCTAAGAGACACATCAAACTCTTAAGGATGTCCTCAAATCCAAAAGCGATTCTTTCTGACACATTTCTGAACTTCTTTTTGATCGGAAAAAACATGAAATTAGCAGGCGTTCTTATTCATAAACTATGTAATCGAATGGCGTTTTTCATATTTTGGTAAAGGCAGATCTTTCAGAAAATACTGTCAGAGTGGTCATTTTGAACGGAAATCCCGTCGCGGCAGCCGGAGAAAGTGAAAAAAATTGCAGTGGCAGGAATCAAATGGCAGGCATCGATTATAACTCGATAAGTAATTTATATATCAAAATATAGAAAACGCTGTTCGATTCCAAATCACTTCAATATTAATGCCTGCCGATTTTACGCCTTTACGTTTAAAAATGAGTCAAAAAATGTGTCAGAAAATTTCGCGTTGTTGAGCAAGCAATTTGAGAACCACCTTAATAGGACGAACAATATAAAACATAGTTTCAGAATACCTGTATTTAGCTCAAGAAATTATTTCATCGCAGTGAAAAAAGTAAATGCTTTATTTTTTAACATTTAGGAAAATATGGCTTAGACCATTATCACTTTAACCGCTTCATATATGAAAAATATTCCGTTTAATCTAAACTATTTTCATTTAATGCCTATAGTAAGACACCATCAATTAAAAGCTTTTTTTTTTCTAAAAATATGTTTCTATTCTAAATTGAAATGAAACCACTTTACTTAAAATTACAATTAAAACCAGAAACCTGTTCTTTCCCTGAGAACATATTCTTTATTTAAACCAGTTGCCAAAATACATCATTACTTGAGACGCGATGTCACAGCCAAAATTAGTTTCTTTAGAATGAAATGAGTTGTTTCATCTAAAAATACAACAATTTTGAAATAAAGTCTACGCCCCAGAGTCAAAAAATAGGAGGGACCATAATATATGCTATTTATCTTTTCTGGGTTATGGATTGATGGCATACTGTTGATTTCTAGTAGGATGCAAGATTTTCCTATTGTAAAGAATGGTTTTTAAATAAGACAGGAACTATTGAAAAAAGCATTTCTCATTTCCGTGATTTTCTTATTCTGCAAGTAGCAAACAGGCTTCTAATCCACGACATTTTCCTACGAAACCAGTTGCAGAACTCATTTGGTCTTGTCACAACTCTATCTGACAGCATTTCTCCTAATTCGGCAGCAATAGGTTCGGGCGATGTTTGCTCGTTGGCTTTTTTGACAGTTATCTCCACTTCAAAAGTTTTCTCCAAAGCAGCACAAACAGCGTGTGATTTTCTCTGCTCCAACAAATCATCAACAGTCAGCAAGGGATTCGGAGCTGATTGTCCAATCATATGCTCAAGGTCGTCTGGTTTGACTTTCTTTATCCAAATCTCGTCCTCTGGAAATTTCTTCAGTTTTCCTCCAAAAAGGGTGTACTTTGAAACATCAAACACCGTCGCTCTTTTTGATGGATCAAGACATACAAGTGATCTGATGAAATTCAACACATCGAGAATCGAAGAAGACGATATGTTGGACATCATGTGAGCGGTCCCGACCAAAACTTTGAAGCGATTAGGTTGCACAATATTAAACACAACTGGATACACATCTGAAGACCAATTGCATTTCAATGGATCTTTTTGTCCAACGGTTCGCAATAATGAATGATAAGTGAACATTTCCAGTGCTAATATGCCCAGAGTGTATTGGTCTAAGTGGAATCCATTTACGAGAGTTCGACCTTCAGTCATCTGCTTCGCTTCCGGAGGACAATAGGTCGCTGGCACACCATAATTATCGATCAGCAATAGGGGTTTTTGAGCAAAGCCAAAGTCGCATATAGAAGCCCTGTCTGCTTCATCAACTAAGACATTGTTTGTCTTTAGATCCGCATGACATATCCCGTGGCTATGCATGTACAAAATGCCATTTACCACATCCTTTAGGTACGATACAGCTCTTCTAAATCCCCTTACATCTTTGCGAAAAGTGTTATCTTCTATCTTTTTCAACAAAGTACATTCATATTTCTTCATCATAAATACATAAGTATCTGTGCTTTTTAGATAATATGACGTCAACAGACGAACTAAATGTTCATTCTCTAATGTTGGCCATATAACTTTATCGCCCTTAGACACTTTACTTGCGATGCTGATCTTTGCTGCTATTTTCTCATTCTTAGCTCGATTCTTTACTTCAAATACGGAACCGAATGCTCCTTTATCTATACCTTCGATGCATACGAAATTATATTCTTGTTCTAATATCTTAAGAGACTTCTTGAATTCACCCGATTCGTCTTTAACGTGGATGTTCATATCACCGTCACCAATATTTTCAAGTCTTTCCATTATCACGAAATTATATCTTAGAAATCACTTTTAGAGAAAAATATATAACACTTAGATGCTTTTTGTAATAATAATTGAAAAGTTCTCAAAAATTTATAAAACACAAAATCACTTTGAAAAATCGTGACTTCTGTTACATTAATTAATTCATTGTTTATTCATTTTTTTTTCGATGTATTTGTTTAAAATTACTTTGTTGTGTAATGTTGGTAACAATATTCAATTGTTTATGTTAATTTTATTATTTTATTATTCTGAATGTTCAACAATGCTAATTAAGAAAACATGTATCACCCAACAAAGTAATGTTGTTAATATTTTTACTTTCATCTATACTCAAGCTTTTGATTATGAAATGCGAAAGTGTAATTGATTTACCCTTCCCTCCACCGCCCCCCCCCCCCCCCCCCCACACACACACACTCTTTTTCTCATACTCACGCATTTGTTTTTCGAAGACCTATCTATTTAAAAAAAATTATATTCCTTACAATATTTTTGTAAATTACTCATTTGTTAGAGTAATTGTAAATAAACTGGGAAAGTTCCACAATCTGCGTATTTTAGAGGGTATGGCTTTGTGTAAAATTAAATTACATTGTGGTAACGTAACCCATCAATAGCATTCATTTTAATTCATTTTTTCCCCCTACATAGCTCATATTTGAACCCAACTTTGGTGCTAGTTACTCTATATTATATATAAATCATTATGTCAGCCACCTCAGTGACACATAAATTTCCGTATATTTGAAACAGTGTAAAAATCATTAAAATATTCTATAACGATTTTTCTCCATTGATCGTAATGTAACGGAATACGTTTGAGGTCCCCTGTAAACAAATTATAATTGCTACTTATTCTATACTCTATACTGGAGTTGAGAAAAATCAAAGAAAAAAAACTAACAAGAAAGAAAAATCAAGTAGTAGGAAAATCTAGCGTCAAGCGTAGATTATGAAACACTTTCCAACATATTCAGAATATGGATAACAAAATTTCACCGTTTTATAAGTTGAAAAATGATATCTTAAAACAAAACAAAAAACAAAAAAAATAATTTGGAAAACGCATAACTCGATTTCAGCAATTACTGTCCACTAGAGCATCCAACCCGACCTTCCCGGAATAGAGAATATATGTGAAAACCCCCCCTTTTTTATTTAATTGAAAACTAAAATACTTTTTACATTTTTTTTTTTTTTTTTTTTTTTTTTTTTTTTTTTTACATTGACCCCTAACAACACCAAAGATCATTTTTACATTAAATATGGCAATTATATACTCAAATAAAATTTTGAAATTTTTTAAAAGCAGTAATTTCGTATCGGTCTCGTGTCAGAAGTTAATTGCCGAAGAAATAACTAAAAACTTCGTTATATACAGCAGTTTTTCTTATTTTGATAATTTCAGCGGTTTTAAGCACTTATTTCGATTAGATGACTGTTAAATTTGTGTTTTATTTATACTATTTTATTGGTTGTTTAATGAAATTTTAATTCCGTTAGGGAGTATTAGCTGGAAACAAATGATGAACTTTTCATATTGTTTAAAGTACAAACGGATTAATACTTTGTAATCGTCTGCAACAGATAAAGATAGATTTTAAAAAAAATCATGTTTGAAATTTAATTTCAATGCTATAATATATGAGTAAATTGCGATACAGTTTTCAAACAAATTACATTTGAAAGTAGAATTTTTTCCCCTATATAACGGTGTAAAAATTTTAAATGGGCAATGTTTAGAAACTTTAAAACTGCAGTAGCAAAAATTGCAAAACCGAAATTTCAGCGTCAACTGTTGCCATTCGCAAAATGACGTCAGCGTTACGCACGAACACATTTGTTCTTTATAATATACATATATAGTCGGAAAATAATTAAAATTCTTTGTGAAACCCTGTATAGGGTCTATAGATTTGTATATATACACTATATTGCCAAAGGTGACCGGTCACTTGCGATTTTAGACGTTTTGTTAACTATCTAGAAAAATACATGAGTAATTATCCTGAAACTGCAGGTGTGTAAACAGTATAGTATAGGTTATATATTTCCACGAAGATTTTTTCACGAAACCCCATAGGGAACTGTCAACAAATTGAAAAAGAACGAATATCTTTTGGATAACCCTGTAAAAACTAATGTAACAAAGGCGTTCAAACTAGAGATTATTAATAAATGGCTTATTGTAATATACTGTGTTCATTTTTATGAGGATAGCATGTATACTCGTAGAGAAATTAAGGTTTTTATAAAAACAGTCCCAAATTTCGCTTAGTTTTTTGCTTATAATTGTTCTTAATATAAAAATAAGTTCTTTTCAGAAAATATGACAAACAACATTGTACATAATACTCTGTAATCGGAATTAAAAAATAATAAAAATTGGATGAAAAATGAGCAGGTTTACTAAAAAATGTTTCACTGCGCATCCGCGAGTGCAATCAAAATATAATATGCATAATGTATTAGCTAAGTATGTAGAGCAACTTTTGTGAAAGTCTCAAAAACATAGCTTGAAAATCCTGAAAGTTATCGTCGATAGAGTAAGCTCGAAATCCGTTGTTCCCAAAAAGAAGCAAAAAGATGAGAGGCTGTATCAAATATCTGTTGATTAGTGCCAAAATAGCGTACACAATATTGCACGTAGTATACTATATTTGGATACAACCCCTCATATTTTTGGTTCCTTTTGGGAATAACGGATTTCGAGCTTATTCTATCGACGATAATTTTCAGAATTTTCAAGCTATGTTTTTGAGACTTTTACAAAAGTTGCTCTATATACTTAGCTAATACATTATGCATATTATATTTTGATTGCATTCGCGCATGCGCAGTGAAACATTTTTTAGTAAACCTGCTCATTTTTCATCCAATTTTTATTATTTTTTAATTCTGATTGCAGAGTATTATGTATAATGTTGTTTGTCATATTTTCTGAAAAGAACATTTTTTTATATTAAGAACTCTGCAAATTAATAGCAGAAAACTTGGCAAAATTTGGGACTGTTTTTATAAAAACCTTAATTTTTCTACGAGTATACATGCTATCCTCATAAAAATGAACACAGCATATTACAATAAGCCACTTATTAATAATCTCGAGTTTGAACGCCTTTGCTACATTAGTTTTTACAGGGTTATCCAAAAGATATTCGTTCTTTTTCAATTTGTTGACAGTCCCCTATGGGGTTTCGTGAAAAAATCTTCGCAGAAATGTATAACCTATACTATACTGTTTACACACCTGCAGTTTCAGGTTAATTCCTCATGTATTTTTCTAGATAGTTAACAGAACGTCTAAAATCGCAAGTGACCGATCATCTTTGGCAATATAGTGTACTACATAGTATGCCAAAATTTTGTTCAGTTAGGAAACGTATAACACAGTTGAAAATTCCCCTTCAGTAGGTCCCTTCAATAAGCGAAAATGTGCTCCTCTGTATATGATCTATAGAATTTATGCACACAAAGTAATAGGCAAAATATTAGTTCAATTTAAAAACGCATACCATAATTGAAAACTCAATTCTAGCAATTATTGTTCATGTAGACAATACTGTACGGAATTCTTTTGTGTGTCCCTGTAAATGAATGATAAATGGTATGTACACCCTATTCTATACTATATGTCTTGTACTGCAATTCCAGTGATGTATATCAATTTAAATATGTTTGAAATACTGTAGCATAATTAAATTCCACTACAAACGATTTTACCCCATAATCCGTAATGTAACGAAATTATTTTGAGTGGTCCTGTAACGAACTAAACAAACACTTAATTTTCTATACCGAACATGCCACGATAAACCTCAATAACACTCGAACTATGGCAATCCGCGTGTTAAGAGCACGGACAAACAGACAAACAAACCGAATTCATAAACATTTTTCAACTATGCCGGAAAGTGTTAACAACTAATTGGAAAATATTAACAACTATGTTGTTGGAATGTGTTAAAAAAGTAAGAACATAATTCATACTTCTCCATTACAAGTACTTGTTTCAGCATCACATGGTAAACCTGTGTCTATGCATCTGGGTCCTCTAATATTTGGCGAGACATCGCCTTCGTTGGCTTGTGCAAAGGCAGCAACAAAAGGACCCTAAAATACAACACATAATTGTGTATGTAAAAGAGTATGAAATAATTTAGTAAAATTCACAAACATTGCACATAGCCAAAAAACAAAATCTTTCTACGAAATAGTATATTTTTATGTATATTACCTTACCAAGGGGCCTATTTCCATTCATTCTTTTTTCGAACAAGAGTGATGCATAACCTTTATTGTCGCTGCTAATTAATTCATTTGTATTATTCATACTTGTGCAGTGAACAGCAAACCAACTGAAAGTTAACGAAATACATAGTTATAAATTTGAATATTTTAAAAACATTTAAAAATATTCTTTTAAACAATATGTACAACAAACATTTACAATAGACTAAGTAAGGTATGTGATGGTAATATGGCCAACCCGTAATAATGTTATTAGTTTGAATGAAATCCAAAAAATGACAGTTGAATAAAATCGCGAGGAGTCGGTTTATTAGGCCCGCTTTGGCCGCATTCCCGAACCATGTGCCCGAGTGAGCACGAGCAGCGATTGTTGTTTTGACGTTAGTTGCGTTGGCATGTTATAAATTTGTCTCTGGTAAATTAGTTATTCATCTTATTTAAATAAAGTTTTTATGATTGTTTGTATACATGATACTTTAGATTGTTTAATGCTCTTTTTAACTGTATAAACGAATTTCAATATCAGAGTGTTCAGATAGAATTACGAACACATTTGTAAAACTGGGTTTTTGTTGTCAATATGGCCAGTCGGGTGGAAAAAGCTATAGATCTGAGATTGCATAAATTTAATTACACGCAGCTGAAAATGTTTACTTGAATTGATAGCAACCGGTATTCCAGTTTGAGAAAACTGATTAAAAACTACTAACTAGGAAAGGTTTAAAAAAATCAGCTCTCTCTCTCTCCTTGAAAATAAATTATATTCTGGGGTTTGAAAAGATAAGAAATACGTTTCAGAATCGTGGATGACTCGAATTACTGTATATTTTCGTAGATTGAGAAACTTTTTTTTTTTTTTTTTTTTTTTTTTTTTTTTTAAACAGTGTAAGTGAAATGTTACTAAATTTGCTTTAACTCTTAAATGCCTAGAGTATCAAATTTTCAACACTTTTTATTTAATTTTTAATAAATAAATCAAGTTCTTCGCAACCACTATATTTATATATAAATATTAATCCTGTAAAAATCACATAAATATGCTACTCAATAAAGTTAAAAATATATCTTAAAATTTCTGGTGTCTAATCTATAACCCTTCAATGCATGAATTTTTCTTTTAGAATTGTGGGTGTTTTACTTATGTTAAGGATTAGACACCAGAAATTTTAAGATAGATTTTTAACTTTATTTAGTAGCATATTTATTCTTTTACCAAAGTATTCCTTTAACAAAGCCTTTTCTTTCTCCATTAAAACATACATTTACGATTACCGCAAAGATTTTTTCATTACTTTACTACGATGTTTTAACGTCCAATTATTTTTCTGTTCTTCACTTTTACGTTTTAGTTCACTATAAACTTAAGGCTTACTAATAAATGAAAGGTTTTTTCTTTCTTTCCTTTTTTAAAGAGATATATACATAATAGAAAACACATGAAAGACAATCACATAATTAATCAGAAAAAAAAAATTACTTGATCATTCCGATTGGCTTCTCATTCATATCTGTAAATTTCAGGAGCACCATTTTTGTATCTACATTTGAAGGATACCTATAAAAAGTACGTTAACAATAATTAGTCAAAATTCTAAAAATAGCCCTATTTTTTTTCTTTTAAATGGAAAAAAAAATAATAACTTTGTTGATAGGATATAAATAGATAACTTATATTTTATAAGCATGTAATTATTATTATTATTAATATTATATAATAAAATCAATGTTTTCTGATTCTACTGTCAAAAAATCTTCCCTTTTTAAATAGAATATCTTCTTTATTCTTAATTTCTCCAGTGATCAACATTGAGAATACTTATAATTGAAACATGACATGGTCACAAATAGTCCTTTATTTAGCATAAACATAGCTGCAAGCGTCCGTTTTAAGTCAAATAAACACGAATTGAACCAACAATTTCACTTAATGAAATAAAATACATAGAAGGAAAACATTTTTCATTAAATAAATTTTCTGTTTCAAAATTCGTTTATTCACGTGAGAAAATTCAAAATTTGGAAGTCTTGCTTAAACTCACTTCTAAAAATGACTTTAGAGGAAACATTCTATTAAAATAAATTGCTGTTTTTATAGAACAGATAAATAGAAAACTCAATAATATTACTTTTACATTCGCCTATAAATCCTTCATTAAAAAAAAAAATAATAATAATAAAAAAATGCAGATATTTTTATTTTAGCGGGGCGCAAATTTCATCAATAGCATTTTTTTTTCTCGACAATATAGCAACTTTTATTTTCAGGTGTGTAAATTAGAAATATGCATTAGAGACATTAGTTTACAATGCTTTGACGTTGAAATAAAATATTTTGGTTTATGGTATTGTATCTTTTTCTTTCTTTCTTTTCCATACTTTTTTTTTTTTTTTTTAATATGAAATGAGTGAAAAGCATGTATTTTAAATGTATTTAATATGCGTATATTAAATGAAATTTATGTATTTTAAATTATATGAGTGAAGAGTCACATGTCTTCATTAGAAATTTTTATATCTTATATCAAAATTGGCTATTTTCAGACATATTACGGGAATTACTTTTCATTCTTAAATATATGAAATTTGCAGGTATATTCGTAAATGTATAAAATTTGCAGATTTTATTCACGTACCAAGAAATAAGAGTTTCCTATTTTCTTATTAAAGTACAGAATCTTACATAAAAATTTCCCATACTTCACAATTTAAGCCAATTTTCGGGCTCGACAGTCATGGAAATATATCGTCTTCAGGGGGAGGGGATACAATTAAAAAATGGACCGAATTTATACGAAAACGAAGAACGTTGTTAAATTCTTTGGTGCTTAAACAATAATGTATGCAACTTCGTTCATATCTGTAAAATAATAACTCCATGGATATATCAGCAAGATTAGAATTTTTAAGAGGAGGGGGGGGGGGATGAAAACACTTTTAATACATATTTATATTTAAAAAATGTATTGTTCTATTGAAATGTTTATATTAACCATTGGGAAAATGGTTGTTGTTTTCGGTCGAGAATGGATCTCTTGACGTCGTCACTATATATTTTTTAAGCGTTTTTAACGAAATTCTGTAACTTTAGAAGAATTTTTCTTTGAATAGGCAAATGAAATGCATAAAATCGTTACAAAAATGTTAAAATTACAAAAAGGATAAATGCAAATTACCAGATATGAATAAAAGCCGAATTCAAAAATTGACGTCAGATAAGAAATCGTCTTATATATATATATATATATATATATATATATATATATATATATATATATATATATATATATATTGTTTCTGTTTTCATTAACATATTTTTGTTTCTGTTTTCATTAATATATTGTAAATTTGGTACTTTCGTGTTATAGCAGCCCCCAAGGATGATTCGCCAAGCGACGAAGATTTATCGCCAAATTATAAAGCATGTATGACATTATAATAATACATGATATATATATTACACTTCTTGACGTATGTCGCCAAGTTATAATAAAATATGAAAAAATAATAATATGAAAAATATGACATGTGTATACGATGTATATATGACATATAAGACGTAAATAATAGATGTATATAATGACGTATATGGCACATATAGGAGTGTTTGGAATATATATATATGCGTATATAAGATGCATATATAAGCTTTGCGATGATCTTGGTGAAATCATAACTGCAACCTTGGCATAATCATAATTGTGGGGGCCACTATAACACAAAATTACTGTTTTTTTTTTTTGTTGTTTTTTTTTTTTTCTTTTAAAGCTTTCGGAACATTTTCCCAATTGTTATCGTAATTTGTTAAATTATTATTATTTTTTTTTTATTTATTCATTTTTTTTTTTTTTTTTTTTTTTTTTTTATGCACTTCTTTAGCGAAAGCCTAGAAGTAAACGACGGCGGCCATAGAGTTAAAGATTGCATTTGCAGTATATTTCTGTTTGAAGAGATTTTCAAGCATGAATGTTGCATCGGTACTTACACTTTATTGCATTTTAACATTTAAATATATTTCTTAATTTTAGTTCATGAGTGTTAATTTTTGTCATAAATTTCTAACTGAATCAAATATTTAAAAAACTGCTTAATGATATAAAATTACAAATTACATAAATATCCATACTCAAAATATTCACAATATGCATAAAAAATTAAAAATAATTTATTGGCTAAAACCATTGTATATAAAGCCTAATTTTAGCCTAATATAGTAAATGTTGTCTTCTTTTCAATAAAGTGTATTCTGAATTTAGACTTTGTTGTTGGGCAATGTAAGATTTTGTAGTAAATTTAAAAATGATAGTTACACATTCATGTTTGATGTTTATTGATAATTTCAAAGTGCTCTACTCATATTAACAATCCCATAGACTTTAATCCACAAAATCCACAATTCGCGATAAAATAAATATGAAAAAAATTAGTAGTACAGTACAAAGTCCAACATGCGGAATCTTCCGGACATCGGCGATCACGAATTTCGGACTTTTCCAAACATCGAATCATTTGAAGTTTATTTGTCAAAAAATCCAGTTTTTGGATTTTTTTCAACCGATATTTTGTATTTAATTTTTATGCGATTTTTAACGCCTTTTCGAATTTTACTGCGATTTTTCCACATTAGTAAAAGGAATCCGGTTTCAATCTTTTAGCCTAATATAGTAAATGTTGTCTTCTTTTCAATAAAGTTTATTCTGAATTCGTACAACATTTTTATTTATTTATTTATTTATTTATTTGAGTTTTGCTTCGATTTTTATACACACACACACACAAAGACGCCGGCTAGTAATTTGTCCGGATTTTGGAGAATTCCGAATTTCGGACGTCCGTATTTGAGACTTTGTTTATATATTTGAATACTAACATAAATACAGTACAAACTCAGGGTACCTACTGCGCTCTTTCTTCAGCTGGATTGTTCAGGTAAGAAGTCGGACTTCTGTTAATACTGGTATTAGGCAAATCACCAGCATTCCAAAATATATAGCCTTTCTGCATATTGCCGTGAGCCATCTTGACACTCTAAATTTGGAAATATTAAAAAGCATATATAACACCCAAATAATCTGATAGCAGGACAAAAAAAAATTGTTTCAAGAAGAAAAAAAAAAAAGGCAAATTCAGGTTTTTTTTTTTTTTTTTTTTTTTTTTTTTTGGGGGGGGGGGGGGGGGGACTTTTTGACTTCAAATATTCGATTTTAATTAAAACTTCTAAAAATTCCTTTAAAAAACGACCTATTGCACATTAGAAAACTCAGCTTAATTCAGACCAATACCAGAATGTATATTAAAAATCGAAATTTTATTTTTCTTATTTAAATTTAAAAAAAAAAATTTAAATTAAATTTTTAATTTAAATTTAATTTTTTTTATTTAAATCAAAAAATTTAAAACTATTCGTGCGATTTCAGAAATCTCTTTGACAAATTATGCTCGGCTTTAATTTTTTTTTCCCATTATGATAATTTTTTGTTCATATTTCTAAGTGTTCTGATAAATTATTTAATATGTATTACCTTGTAACAATTTCACTAAAATATGATGAAACATATACTTGTTGATCTAGTGTTCTGGGGCAATCATGCGAAAAATAAGTCAATTTCTTTTTTAATGCTAATTAATTAAAAAAATGAAAAAACGTTCTTTAAGAGCTTATTTTCTTCATTATTACGCATTTGAATATCAAATAATAATAATTATTATTTTTTGGTTACGGACAAACAATGATTAATTCATTCTGGCATCGTTGTTATTTCTATTAGGATGTAGGCGCCAAGTACGGAATTTTGAAAACAAGAATAAGCTGTAATTAAAGGTTAAAAAAAAAAACTGATGAAAATTGAACAATTGTAAATGATAGGGATATCTCCAATTACAGAACTGAAATTAATGCAAACAGATAAAAAAGTGACATAAAAGACGAAGTAAAAAAGAACAGAAAAGACGGAAAACTTAACAGAAAAACAGAAGAATAACAATAGCAGAATATTCAAAATAAGACAAATTCTAAGCAGAAAAAAATAGGGAAATAACTGAAAAAGGGTTAACAAGAAAGAAGTGGTGAAAATAAGGGTAATATTTGTGCTTTTTAAAAATATCAATATAGTAAAGTTTTTAAAAGTATATGGCGTAAATAACAATCACACAATTTTTAGATACAGATATTACATTACTGATATTAGATTACTGATTATCTGAAATAAATCGAATTGAATAAATAAATATTTCGGTCTATAATATCGATATTTTTGAAATATGGGAATTTTTTCAAGTGAATTAATGTTTGAAGCTGTGGATTTGGTTTATTTGTTCTTATGTGTCGTCAAAATAATTTATTATTTTTATGTTCTTTTACACACGTGTTTCTCAAAGATATACATTTATTTTTACTAAAATATGAAAAAAATGGATATATATTAATGAAGAGTACCTCAGAACTAATTATAATAACAGAATTATACGTAAAACAACTTTTTAGCGACTATGTCGTCAAGCAAATAACAAGTGTTTAATTATAATTATATAATTTAGAATACATTTTGAATAATAATTAAAAAAAAAAAAAAAAAAAAAAAAGAAAAAAAAAAAAAAAGCCTGTCTACAAGTAAACAGGAATATCCCATATTTTCCTGCGTGACACTGTTGTTGTTGTAAAACTAGTTTTACAGGCAATGTTTAATAATTTTTATAATGTAATATCCGTATAGTGGTCGACTTAGGCGACTATCTTCGAAACATTTGGTTCCAAACACTTATTCAATAATGGTCGGTTATTATTAATAATGACCGGATTAATCATATTGACCGTAACATAATCATATATTATAATACGTGCAAATCTTGTGTCTGTGTGTATGGTTATGCAAATTTTACTTTAAAAACGGCTCTGACGATTTTGTCTAAATTTTGTATCCTACCATTTTCAGGCACGAGAAGACCATTGGACTAGGTCACATGTTCGAGAAAATTTGATTAGTGGGCCATTTTGGGTCACCATGGGTCAGGGTCAAGCTAATTTTATCTAAAAAACGGCTCAAGCGATTTTGATTAAATTTTGTATCCTACCATTTTGAATTATGAGAAGAGAATTGGACTGAATCACATGTTCGAGAAAATTCGATTAGTGGGTCATTTTTGGGTCAAGCTAATTATATCTAAGAAACGGCTCTAACTATTTTGACTAAATTTTATCACCCACCATTTTGGAGTACGAGAAAACCATTGGGCTAAGTCACGTGTTCGAGAAAATTCGATTAGTGGGTCATTTTTGGATCATTACGGGTCAAGCTAATTATATCTAAAAAAAGGCTCCAACGATTTTGACTTATTTTGTATACTAGCGTTTTGGATTATGAGAAGACAAGGACCAAGTCACGTGTTCGAGAAAATTCGATTAGTGGGTCATTTGAGGTCACTGCGGGTCAGGATCAAACTAATTTTATTTAAAAAATGGCTAAAACTATTTAGACTAAATTTTGTGTTCTACCATTTTGTATTACGAGAATACCAACGGGCTGGGTGACATGTTCGAGAAAATTCGATTAGTGGGTCATTTTGGGTCACTATGATTAGGGTCAAACTAATTTTATATGAAAAACCGTTCGAACGATTTTGCCTAAATTTTGTATTCCACCATTTTGCGGTACGAAAAAACCATTGCGCTGGTTCACATGTTCGATAATTTTTTATTAGTGGGTCATTTTTGGTCACTACGGATCAGGGTCAAGCCTATTTTATTTAAAATACGGCTCAAACTATCAGGTAACCAAAAAAGTTCTGTCGTTTTTAGGAAATGACAAACGTTAAATAATGTTACACGCAACGGATAATAGATGGCGCTACAATCGCTGAAATATGTTAATCAAGATGTATTGCAGAGTCATCATATATAAAGAAAATTGGAAAGGTTATCTCGTAACAGTAGAAAAATGAACGTGTACAGGGGTACTCCAAACTGTATAATCCGTGCTTTTATGTTGTATGAGTTTAAACTTGGAACAAATGCTGTGCACACGGTCCAAAAAACATGCCAACCCAACGAACACAGAACTTGCGGGCCGCTGATGGCTACGTTAGCCTTGGCCCAAACTAGTAGATGAGGGGCCGCAATCGTTTGCCGTAACGGCAACTTAAAAAAACTGTCACGCCGGCCACAATGTGGCCGCAACAGAATTGGCCATAACTACATTAAGATGCCCATAATTGTGCCACAAGTGGTTAGTCATAACTGACAGATAGCCTAAAACTGGCCACAATAATACTTTAAGTGGCAATTATTAATGAAAACTAGCCACAGTTTAGCCATTAACGATCATCGTGAATAAAATCTAGCCAGAAGATCGCCACAGCCATGCCACCTGCGTTTGTTAAAAATAAAAGCTATCCCAAAGCTGGCCATAAATGTTAACTTATTGGTCATCATAAAAGTAAACTAGCCTTAAGCCAGCCATCCACATACCATCAATGCTATTCATTAATGAGTGCATGCCGAAAGCTAGCCACTTTGTTGCCATCAATGGGCATCATTAATGAATACATGCCGAAAGCTAGCCACTTTGTTGCCATCAATGGGATTCATTAATGAATGCATGCCGAAAGCTAGCCACTTTGTTGCCATCAATGGAAATCATTAATGAATGCATGCCGAAAGCTAGTCACTTAGTTGCCATCAATGGGAATCATTAATGAATGCATGCCGAAAGCTAGCCACTTCGTTGCCATCATTAATGAATGCAAACCGAAAGCTAGCCACTTTGTTGCCATCAATGGTAATCATTAATGAATGCATGCCGAAAGCTAGCCACTTTGTCGCCATCAATGGGCAACATTAATGAATGATAGCCCAAAGCTAGCCATATTCATGCCACTATTGGATATCATGAATGGAAGCTGGCCAGAATTATACTTTTTATGGTCCTCAAAAAAGTAAAGTTGAGCAAGAAAGGCCAATTTTTACTCCTTTGGCAGGGACATGTTTTTTCGTTTTTTTTTTTAAAGATATTTTGAACTTCAGAATCTAAATTTACTGGTCCCTAATTTTTGTCTGAAAACTCTAAATATTTTATTCAAAATTTGAAAAGAAAAAAAAAATCTATTTGATTATCTATATTTTTTTTTTAACAAGAGCTCATAACACCAGCCTGACTTTTATACATACATGTTTCACTTTATCATTATAATCTTTTTCAGTTAAAAACTACAATGGTGTTATAAGAAACCCATATTAAAATGGTCAAAATACAATAAAATCGAAAGTGTTTCAGATCTTGTATAGCATATTTTCAGTCTGCAAGCAAAAATAATAATAATAAAAAAAAAGGTGTCCCAATGGAGGCAAAAATTGGCCTTATCCACTCATCTCATTAGATCGGAATAAAAGGCCATACGGTTATGATTTAGTTTTTAATGTTATTCTGAAAAAGTTGCAAAAGCCATATTTGTAATTAATAAAAAGAAAGTTGATAACACAAGGTGTAAAATATATATTGAACGTTAAATTACCAATGATGGTGAGAATACGGAAAAAAACTAATTTTCTGCAATTTTTAATTAAAGTATATGTTTAATTATTCTATTCAAGAGAGTAAATTTTTAAGTAGTTTCAACTCATGTTTCTTCAAGCTAATTCACCAGGTGGATTGTCCAGCCCTTTTACGAAGCAAATAAAAAATGCAGAATGTTAAATGAGATACCATATTAAATGATTTTTAAGCGACTTCTGACATAATACACTTACATTTCTTTAAAACATGTATTTTGGTTAAAATTGCAAGTAATTAAAAATTAAATAGGCATTGGTTTCAGAAATTAATGAAAGTTTTTCCTCAAATTACTGTTACCACAAAAATTAAATTCCGCAACAATGATTATAAAAAAATGTTCAATAAAGATGAAGTGGACATAGTTGCTGCATGGGTTTATTTTATATTTATGATAAAAAAGCAAAATTTAAATTCAAATGCTCAATTTATTTTTCTTTATCCCATGTTTTTTTTTTTTTTTTAAACAGATGTAACCTTTTAATGCAGTTAAAATACAATTTATATATGTATATATATTGTTCTTGCTATTTTCGGTCAGTTTTTACTGTAACTTTGATGGAATAAATGAGATTATATTCTGGCTGGATTTTTTTTTTTAGAAGTTTAAACATGCATCTAAAAAATGTTATATTGCTAAAAAATATTAGACTGCAGTGTGAAATCTTTGCACAGCCCCACTGGTATATATTATTTCTGCTGTCAACATCTCCTTTTCTCAGAAAATATGAAATGTACAACAATGAATGAGATGCCACAAGAAAGGATTTTGAACCAGCTTCTGACATTTCGGTAAAACATATTTTTTGATTAAAAATTGCTGTTAATTAAAAATTAAATCAGCATTGTTTTCATTAATGAAATGAAAGGTTTTCCTGAAATTAGTGTTGCCGCAAAAATAAAATACCACATAATATATTGCTCAACATGGTTATAAAAATAAATAGTACAAAAAAAGATAAAGTGGGACATAGTTGCTGCACAGGTTTATTTTATACTTATAACTAAAAAGCAAAATTGAAATGCTCAATTTATTTTTCTTTGTCCTATGTTTTTTCCAAAACAGATTATGTCATCCTCTAAAGCAGTTAAAATACTAGATATATATATATATATATATATGTGTGTGTTTTGTCTTTGGTATGCTCGATCAGTTTTTACTGTACTTTGATGGAATAATACTTTGATGGAGATGATATTCTGGCTCGACTAATGTTGTTTGAAGATAGTTTCAGTCCTTAATTTTCCTTTAGAAGTTTAAACCTACATCTAAGTGTATTATATATTTCTAAAAAGTATTAGATTGCAGTGCAAAATCTTCGCAAGGGTCCACTGGTGCTTTTATAATACAATGTTTTACATACAATTTCTTACCTGGATGTTTCTTCCAATAATCCAGCTGGAAAATAAAACAAACATGCAGGAATTTTATTTAATAAAATTGGTAAAATGTTGACATTATTGATCATTGGAATTTAAGAATTTTTTTAGTGATATAACTATGCATATATGTAAATTAGGTCTGTTCCAAAAATGTCATTTCACTATCTTTATTTCTTCGGTATATAATTAATCAGAAAAATGTAGCAGTATTCCTTGTTTGTAATGTTGTTTTAGTCTGTTAAGGACTCTCCCCCCCCCCTCCTTTCAGAACAAAATTTCAATACATATATATTTACAAAATATCACTAATTGACAGAAAGCTAATTGCCACTATTTTCCTCCTTATTTAATCTCAGAATTTCTTTTATCTTTTTAAATATATTACCAATAAAGAAATCTTTAAAATATTTTTCCTTCCAGCAGGAGATGTGACCTTTTGACTAACAAAATTTCAAACTGATTTATACAATATTATGTGTATTAAAATTTTAATCTCAACTTTTAACCCTTTAACGGGCGGTGGTCACAAAAAAGGACACCTAATTTTAATTCCAAAACTGACAAACGGCACCAAGAATATTTAACAGTTCCGGAAAATAAGCAAGTTTTTATTTTCAAATAAATTCATTTGTAAATTCCGGTGTCAGTCCATTATTTCATCATTTTGCAAACAGACCGCGCCGGAAAGGGTTAATTAGATTATGGCGAAATTTTTATTTAAATTTTCAAAAGTTTTTATACAGCAAATTATTTTTAATACTTGATCTCCAAGCAATGCTAATTTATAATCAACCAACAGATTAGTATAAACAGTTTATCAGGCTGTCAGTTTTTAAAAATATAGTCTACATAAAACATTTTTATCGAATTATATCTTAACCTGTAAAAAGAAGGCGAAAATATATAGAACATCATTATATAATATAATAAATATATTGTACAAGACTTTAACATCATCACATGCACTAATAAATATATATATTAAAAAAAAAAAAAAACACTAGAACTGAAGGCTTTTTTTCAAAAAATTTATTTTTCACAACAAATGTAAAACAAACCAACCAAAAAGCATTTATTATTATTATTATTTACAAGATGCTCAAAATTTATCAGAAATATTTTACAAGAAAATTTAATCCTGTTACAATTAAATTTCTGATGTTGTTTGTTAAACTTGATCTGGAAGGAGAGCTGAAAATCCACAGTCATCTTCATAGAGAAATTTTTTCTTTCCAGATTTTTATTCTTCTTCTGAAAAACAAAAAAGAAATTTCACAAAACAAATTTTAAATGCCTTGCTTTAAAAACACCACTTATTAATTAGCCATTTATAAATATAATTGGAACAGAAATTATAATAAAAAAAACTATTTACAAAAAGCTTTGTAGTTCAAGTTATTTGTACACCATGAAATTATTTTATTGCAGTATACCTATATTTTCACTTAACAAAAATTCATGAGAGGTCAGGGTTGTTGAATGACACCTAAATTATTTTTTTTTTCTAGGTGCCAAAATAAAAACAGGCTTTCTACAAATTCTTTCGAATAACTTTGAATATTTAAATTCAAATTCTTTACATATGATGCACAGCATCAAATTATCATCTTGAATGAGCTAGGGGTGCTCTTTCTTTCATTTCATAAAAGTCGAATTGCTCACTTTGTGAATCGTTCTAGAATTTTGCATTGCTAGAATCCAGCAGTTCTTTATTTTCTTCACTTTATTTCTTCACACATAACTTTTACTTGAAAATGGCTTTGTAAAGTAAGAATATACATTGTGTAACCCCAAGCTATAAATCTGATATCATCGCTCATAAAACAATGGCATTTTACATACGGTTTTTGTTTCCTGGAAGGGTAACACGTCCGCCACCGAATACTTACATATTTTGAGTGATTATTATTGCTGACCCATGAAAAAAGCATTTTTAATATTGTTTCTGGTTGTTCACTCAACAACATTAAATGATTGGGATTTTTTTCCTTGAAAAAAATCACGAATGCTTCGTATACACTGCACTGGTAGATAAAGATAAAATTTAACTTTTAAAGACGTATAAGCCGCATCTTGAATCTAAGTGATATTACAGTATTTGTTACAAATATTTTCTTCAACTATACATTTTTTTAATCAATAATTACAATTATGTTTTGAATACTAAATACAAATACCATGGGAAAAGAAGTTCTTTTCAGCATGAAAAAAATATTATTATGCCACAGTTATTTTATTCTAGAAACTTGATATTTGAGTAATTTTAATTTTTCAATTAATTTTCAGCAGTGAAATTAACTTGAAATTATTGAATAATAAACATGTGAATTTTTACATTGCTAACTAAGCATAGCCAAGCTTCGAGGCTCAGGCATTTTTCACTGTCGGTTTTACGCTTAGTTAGCAATGTAAAAATCCACATTTTTATTACTGATATTGGATTTAAAGAAAAAAAAAACAAAAAAAAAACATGGATTTGAGCTTTCAACCCCTCTCCAGAATCTTACATTTGCAAAATATTTTGGGCAAAACATAAGAATATTTTCAAAATACCTTAAGTTTAAATTTTAAATATCATTTTTTAAAGTTAATTTAAATCAATGATTTTAAGAAAAAAGGGTCAAAGAAAGTATTAAAGAAGGTCCTTTTACTCCAAAGAACCTGCCTTATTTTTAATTTTTTTTAAATGATATATATAATCAAAATTCAAAATAATTTATATGACGGCATATTAAAAGAAAAAAAATCGTTAATTTAGAGGTCACAAGATCAAATAATTTTATCACCCTCTCTCCTCCTCTTCTAGATACATAGCATAAATTAAAAAAAAAATTATTTAGCATAAATCTGTGTAATCTTAAGTATTGTCAAAGTTCATGAAAGTTAAAAACCTTGTTAACAAAAATTATTTGACACATTTCTGCAAAACTTTAAAAAATATTTAATCTTTTTCTATTAAATTTTGCATTTTTAATTTTTATTAAATGTATGTCCAGATTAGATGCACTATATTTGAAGAGATATAATACAATAATCACAAAACTGAATCATCACTTTTGAAACAGATATTAAAACATTTAAAGCAAACATTTTCTAAGCGTATGAGTTGAAGAATAAAAATTTTGAGTAATTTGATGGTTCCACTGTACAAGATGTTTATAGAGTTTAATCTAGGAAAAAGATATTTGTAGCTTTTTGGCTAATTGCAGCCAATAACTGTTAGCCAAATAAAAATAGATTTAGCCAAGATTTCTTTTTTTATTTATACAAAATTTCTATATAAATGAGTATTATTTTTAATTATACAATATACAAACAGTGCACCACTCTGTAAGATTGACCCTCTCGAGATTTGTCCATACATCACACATCAAATGCTTTCTTAAATGGAAATTCTTTTCAAACTTCCCCTTCCAAATTAATCATAATTAAGTTACTTACATTTTTGATTGTCAGTCTATTTCTCAAGTCAGTTTTTGTTATATTCACGAGACTCAATCCTCTTTCACAATCTGCTGTAAGCAACATAATTGTTGCTATAAATTCATACAAAGAAGTCACATTGGGAAACATGTCAGGTATGCCATTTTTATGGGGAAAAAAGAATACAATCAGCTGGTTTCATTTCTTTACCCCTTGTAGCCAGAACCTGCCTAAACAACTTTCATTCATGAACCGTTTCGGTTTTATTTCCAAAGTTGGGATCATCAACAAAAATTAAACTCTTTTAATTTCCTCAATACACCTAACGCAAATAATATCACACTATTTGTAAGATGCTTGCACAGGGAGGACGAGACAAATTTTGTTGTAAGTAAGTTGCCAGGATAGAGGCGGTGAAGCTTTTTTTTTTTTTTACACGGCAGCAGCAGGTTTACAAAATGCAGAACAACAAAATGGAAATGATATATATTTTTTTGGCTGTCACTATTTGGCAAATCCACTAAATGCTTTGAGGGCAAAAGGTGCTTTCAGTTAGCTTTTTGGCTAGCACTAGATTAAACCCTAGTTTACATTTCATGAAACTCTGCTAAACTGTTTTAACAAACTGCAAAATAACACTTTTGAATAAAAGGACTTTAAAAATGAACAATTCCTATGCAATTGGTAACAGACGAAGACCTTTTTATGATAACTTTTTGAATACAGTTTTGTTAAAATATTACGATTTAACTAAATTTTATGAAAAAGTTTACAAAATGATTTTTTGGTCATCGCTTAAAAGATATCTTATCATTTAATAGCCTTTTAATTACAGGATGAATGATGTATTGAGTATCCTTTGATTCAATAAATTACATGAATGTTTGAAAAACTTACTTTCTAAAATTATGTAGGTATGAAAGTTGAAACTCACTAGAAAAATTAAACAGGGCTTGAATTTCAGGGCAGGATGGGGGGAGGGGGGAAATCCTGCCCAAAAAGATATTGTGTGCATGATAGATCGACAAATTTTGCATTCTAACCCTCCCCCCACCAACTGAAAATTTTCTCGATATTTTCCACAACAGATTCGCGAATTTCTTTGTACCTTCGTGGTACAAACTGATGAAATTCACGATTTTTCCCTGAATCCGGCTGAATAATTTCGCGATTCTTCACAGAGACTGACTGACGAAATTTGTCATATTTTTCTAAGACCGATTGACGAATTTCTCAATAATTTCCCGTGACCAATTGTCAAACTTCATGGGGTTTTTTCCGACGATAGATCGACGAAATTCACAATTTTTTTCCTCCGTGAATGATCGACGAATTTCACCTTTTTTTTTCTTTTTCGCAACTGAGAGAAAATTTTAAGATTTTTTTCACGATCGATTTTTCTAATTTCCCTGTTTCTTCTTGCGAGACATTGAAGAAATTCGATTTTTTTTTCTCGTGTCCAACTGAAAATTTTCACAATTTTTCTTCACAAGTGACTAATGAATTTTGCGGTATTTTACTGCAATCGTCTGACGAATTTCATAATATTTTCCCGTGACCATTTGATGAATTTCATAATATTTTCACAAACCAACTGACAAATTTTACATATTTCCCGCGTCCAATTGGCAAACTTTGCGGTGAGGTGGTTTGAGCGACAGAATGACAAATTTTGAAATTTTTTCCCACGGCAGAATGGTGAAATTCGTGATCCCCCCCTTCCCCCCTGCATCTGACTGAAATCTCTCGCAATTTTTCTCCACAACTGTTTGACAAATTTCACAGTATTTTCCCGTGACCAATTGGTTAACTTTTTTTTTCTTTTTCTTTTTTTTGGGGGGGGAGAAGAGGGGGGTCCTCATGACATATTGACAAAGTTCACGATTTTTTTCCGCAACCAATTTAAGCTGAAAGGTAGACCTCCCCATTGGTTTGACCTTGACAAATTTCATGATTTTTTTTATTTCAGTGTTTCTTCTTGCAAGAGATTGAAGACATTCACAATATTTTTCTCGTGTCTGACTGAAAAATGTTGCAATTTTTCTCCATGACCGACTAATGAACTTCACAATATTTTCTCACGATCGCTTAACAAATTTCGCAATATTTTCTTGTGATCGTTTGACGAATTTCACGATATTTTTCCCACAACTAACTGAAGAATTTTGTGATATTTTCCTGCAACCGATTGATGAATTTTGCGATATTTTCCCATGACCGAATGACAAATCTTGCGATTTTTTCCCGCGACAGAATGTTGAAAATCATTATTTTTTCTTCGTGTCCGACTGAAATATATATCAACTTTTCTGATATTTTCCTTAACTGTTAAACGAATTTTGTGATATTTTTCCTTGACAGTATGAAGAATTTCATGATATTTTCCTACAACTGATAGGCAAACTTCGCTTTTTTTTTTTCCAAGCAACCAAATGGAAAATTTTGAGATTTTTCTTTCCTGCGGAAGATTGATGAAATTCATGATTTTTTCCCCGCAAACGATTGGTGAATTTCATGATTTTTTTTTTTTCTAGCTTGATGGACGTATTTTACTATTATTATTCCCACAATCGTAAAAGGAAAGAACCAAAAGGGCCTTAAGGGACACTGGGCGTTGCACCCTGCCAAACTGGTTTAGAGTCAGCACTAAAGAAAAATGATATTAGAACTGCAAAAATCTTATGGTGTACATGAAGAAAAAAAATTTCCAAACTCTAAGGAAACATATTTAGAAACAACAAAACTAAGTGATCCTAGCAATTCACAGAAATTAGGATTGACATTTTAAAGTCAACCTACATTTTTCGTGTAATAGCAGAAATGAGTTGGTGTTTTTCCTTCAAACTTTGGAGATGTATTTAAAATTTCAACGACAATGTGCAAATAAACACATAAAACAAAATTTTATTAAAGAAAACTTAACCATTTTACAACCCTGCACATGTTAAAAGTTCTGCATTATAATATCAAAATAAGGCAAAAAGAAGCAAACACTACTGCAGATACACTCAGAGTGAAAAACAGAGCTAATAGTCAGGGCTTTACAAATCTGATAAAATCTGGTAACCAGCAAAAATTTCTAGTCGCCAGTAAAAAAATATTTATTGTCAAACCTCTTCCCCCCTCCCACCATTTTTTTAAAAAAAACACAAAAGTTTTCTATGAATTTAAAAAAAAGAATAACAAGCAGAGGTTAGAATTATTAGTCACATAGTTTTAGTTTAGAACAGTACATAATTATACTAACATATAAACTAGGAACACACTAACATTTAACACATATAAATCGAGTTTTCTAATGAAACTTAACAAAATTATATATCTCTGGTAAAAAAAAAAAAAAAAAAATACTGTAAAGGCTGAATTAACCGGCTGGTTCGGGAAATGCTGATTGCCGAATGCTTCAAATGTCTGGATAGTTGAGTACTCAAAAATCTATATCTGATGAGGGAGACATTGATGAAATAATGTAACAGGAAAAATTTTTTTTTGTTTATTTTCTGGTCGAAATCACTCAAATAATTATGATTTTTTTATTATTTTAAAATGTACATTTGATGAACTTGTTTTTGCCTAATTCGAAATAAAAGTTACAAATGTTTTTTGCTTGAATATAATTTCTAAGTTTATTTCTTAATATTTTGGAACTTAGCAACATCCACAATGAAATATCTTATTAGAATTTTAAGTTAAGATTGTGATTAAGATGAATAACAGATGCTGCTCTTGATAGAAATTGTAAACAACTATAATTGTAAAAAACTTTTTTATGTACATAAACCAGCTCGAATAATAAACTTTTTGCTTGTAAAATAAATCCATATATGAGAAATATCACAACTAATTAAGTTTGCAAAATAACTCAAAAGTTATGTAAAATATCCATTGCTAAAATAAACCATTCACGCTCGTATTACATAATCGATATTAGCCGGCTTGAGGGAAGGAGGAAGGTTTATTTGAATCCAGCAACTTATGATAAAAATTGGAGAACAAATAAAATAATAATATAAATAAAAACTTTCTGATTAATTGGGTTTTGATTGCTTGCCACCATTTTATTCCTTATTATCACTTTTATAAATTCCAGATGACTTTTTTGTAAAAAAAGAAAGAATGTTTTTTTGTTTTTGTTTTTTACTCTCCATAATAAAAAATACTTCTCCAGACAGCAGTATTATAACATAAAAATTTAAAAAAATGTAGATTCAAATGCAAAAAGATTCTAGGGCTCCATGGGGCGAGGCAGAGCCACAGAGTTCAGAACTCTGTGAGGCAGCACAACAGATTTCATTAGCGAAATAAATTGTTACCAAACAAAAAAAGGATACTTAATATTTGTTTAATTATTTTTTTCTTTTTTAAAAGCAGCCAGTTTCTGCAAACACATAGTACCTTCAATCTTTTACGTCATATAGACTATACAATTGTCTACAAACCAGAGTGCCTACGTAATTATGCAATGTGCAGATAATAAAAGTGCCATGCATTTTATACAAGGGCGAAATATTTAAAAAATACATATTTAATTTTACTAAAATTAGCTATTCTTCAAATTTTAATTAAATTTTATAGATTTACTTCAAATGAATTGCTTATAATCACTTAACTTAGAGATGTTATTATTCTTTAAAATGAATGTGATAGATTAATTAGTTTTAATTCTGAAATACAAAAATCTGATTTGAAACAAAAAAAGGACCTTGAACATTTTGTAGCATTGTATCCAATTTAAGGTGTCATGATTTCTTACTTTTTTATTGAAACCATCACACACACACACTCTTTGCAAATTGACAAGTACTTACCTTTTCTTGAATGACAAACATTCAGATTCAGGAGCACAAGTATATCTCGGAATTGATTCACTGCTCTCCTGAAAAATATGAAAATAAATTGTAATAGGTTGCAATAATAAGCAATCATCATATTCAACTAGAAATTTAAAAACAAAAAACATAACTGATTCTGTATATGATGCCAATGAATATTTTTTTTTTCTTCTTTCAAATCAAAACTTATTTCAGCATGCACACACACACACATAGCAATAATTTGCATTTAATCCCTTTATTTAAACATAAACTGATTTTCTGCAAGTTAGGTATTCTTTCCTTCTGATTTCATTTGCATTTTTAGGTAGATTTCGTAAGAAATATTACCTATTACACTCTCCCCTAAGTTGGAATTTTTGAAAAATTTTTGCAGATCTATGCCGATTATGACTCCCAGAACCCAAAACCACCTCCAGTTGAAAACTTTTTATATCTATCTATCTATTTATCTATCTGTGTCACTTTTTTTATGGACATGATAACTGCAATAATTCTGCACAAATCTCTTGCAAACTGATGCATAAAATCAAGGGACATAAAATCTCGGTCAAGTTCATTAATGGGCAAAATCGAACCAAGGGAGGACAGGGGGAAATGGGATGCTTTTTGTGAAAACAGAAAAAATGCCATAATTTCTTAATTATGCTACGTATCGAATCTGTTTAGTTATTATTACTTCTAGGAAAAGGGCCAAAAATTTATGCATGACAGATTTTTGATATCGTTAAAAATGACCCCAAGGGGGGAAAAAAAGGGGGGGGGGTTTAGAAGAAAAAAATTCATAACTTTGTCAATTCACAAGATATCAAATCCGCTTAAATTTATTATAAATCTTCTTAATATTATCTACAACTTTTATACTGACAAGTTTTTTATGGGACCGACTCTTACGGTAAAAAAAAAATTAAAAACAAAAAAATCCCTGCTGGCTCTGCCTACAGGCAGAGGTATATATTCGAAGTGGGTGGTCCCAACAGCCACACCATGGCAAATATAGGTCTTTCTTCTGCAATTCCCAATAAACAGGTGCCCCACGGTCACAGTCTTCGAAATCTACCTGTGCCTGTAGGGATTTTTTTTTACACCAGACTACATCTTGAACACTTACCTCCTCCATAGTTTATGAATGAATCTTTTGTATTTAGAAAATCTTCAGAAGTTTTATTGTTTATAATGATGATGTAACAATATTTGTCTGTAAGCTGCAACAATACAAAATTAACAATCACAATGATACGATCACTGGCATAAGAAAAAGTGAAGCGGGCACCCCGGAATTGTTGAGTGTCAAATGCTTTGTGCTTTTAAGTAGATTTCGTAAGAAATACTACCTATTACATTCTCCCCTAAGTAGGAATTTTTGCAGTTCTACACAGATCCTGACTCCCAGAACCACCCCAGTTCAAAACTTTATATATATATATATATATATATATATATATATGTCACTTTTTTATGAACATGATAACTGCAATAATTCTGCACAAATCTCTTCCAAACTGATACATAAAATTAAGGGGCATAAAATCTCGGTCCAGTTCGTTAACGGACAAAATCTGACCAGGAGGGTGGGGGGAAACGGGGGGCTTTTTGTGAAAACAGAAAAAACCCCATAATTTCTTAATTATGACACGTATCGAATCCGTTTAAAGTTATTATTACTTCTACGAAAAGGGCCGAAAATTTATGTATGACAGATTTTTGATATTAAGAAAAATGGCCCCAAGGGGGGAGGGGGTTAGAAGAAAAAAATTCATAATTTCGTCAATTCAAAATATATCAAATCCGCTTAAATTTATTATAACTCCTCTTAATATTATCTAAAACTTTTATATTGACAAATTTTTTATAGGACCAACCCTTATAGCAAAAAAAAATTCCTGCCGGCTCCGCCTGCAAACAAGTTAGGCTTCGAAGTGGACGGTTCCAACTGTTGCATCATGGCAGAAAGATAATTTCTTCTGCAATTCCCAACAAACAGGTGTTTCACAGTCTGTGTCTTCGAAATCTACCTGTGCCTATAGGCCGAGCCGTCAGGGATTTTTATTATATAGATTCTCACTCTTTTTTTGTAACCATTTTTAGTTGTTAAAATTTGAGTTTGGAAGGAAAATTTGGAAGGTAAAAATCACTAACAAACAGGTTGGAAACAAGTGGTTGATTTAATCAATAATAAGTACTGTAATTTCGAGAATATGTTCCGCACCTCTAAAATTACATTAAAAAAAAAAAAAAAAAAAAAAAAAAAAAAAAAAAAAATCTGCAGAGGTGCCCACACTTACCATAAAGCCGCATCACCGAAAAAAAAGTTAAAAAGCAAAATAAGTAAGCAGTGCAGCAAGAAATGATCAACAAAATTAAAACTATCAAAAATATTGAGAAAATCATAAAATAAGATATGTGGATTCATGTACAATGTACAGTGTCTAAATTTCCCACCAATTTTGTAATCTTTATTCTAAACTCCCCCACAACATTTTTTCAGTCACTTCCTTTTTTAAGCATGCAAACTGCCAATTTTGCATTTGTTTTGATTTGCTAGCTGATGGAACAGCATGAACATCATTTTGGAGCAGAAGAGATAACTTTAGTAGCAGCCAAAATGATTTTTTTTTGGAAACGAAAATCACTATTTTGGAGCAGCAAAGAAAAAAAGCCTTTTGGGAAAAAAAAAAAAAAAAAACAGGGAGAAAAAAAAAAACACCAACAGGAAGGGTAAAAAAATAAAAATAAAAGGCAGTGAATAGGGAGAGATAAATAAACAGTAAGAGGCTAAAGCTTTGGGATTAGCCTGCTGTCTGCCATCTTGTTTTTTAAATCAAACCATATTCAGACCTGCCAAGTCTCCGGCTTTTTGGATACCAGTAATTTATTACAGAAAATGTTGTTTTATTGAATCGGAGCATTTTGCGATTTAAAAGAACAACATTTTCTCAAAAAAATTACTGGTGTTCAAAAAGCCAGAGACTTGACAACTCTGCATATTTGTTTTGTTTCTCATTTCCAAAATAATTTGCATCCATATTTACTTATTATAAACACGTTATTTAATTTTATTGACTAATTTATTTATATTTAATAATAAAAGTTAAAATGTTTTGATTTAAAAAATGAGATGGCTGACCGCATGCAATAAATCAAAACATTTGTTTTATTTCTGACTTAATCAAGTTAAATAGAAAACACAATACTAATTTATTTATATTTAATAATAAAAGTTAAAATGTTTTGATTTAAAAAATGAGATGGCTGATCGCAGGCGATAAATCAAAACATTTGTTGTTTTGATTTGTTTCAGACATAATCAAGTTAAATCAGAACATTTTAACTTTTATTATTAAATATAAATAAATTAGTCAATAAAATTAAATAACAAGTTTATAATAAGTCAATAAGGATAAAAATTATTTTGGAAATGAGAAACAAAACAAATATGTTTTGATTTAAAAAACAAGAGGGCGGACAGCAGGCTAATCCCAAACCTGTTACGAGTAAAATATAGTACAAAATAAAGAGAAATTTTCAAACATGCCAACAGCACAAAGTCAATTTTTAAAACTTGCTGGGACGATTAAAAAAAAAAAACAGGCCTGTTGAACAGATAAAAGACTTAAAGGAATAAGAAATTTAAAAAGGCTGGACTAAACAAACAAAATATGAACAATTTTCAATGGATATGGCTCGATCAGATTCTATTTTGATACAGTAAAGGAATTTGCCAAATCCAGCATGGGGATCTGTATCTGATCAAGTCTGGCAAAGGTTGGTTAGTGTTTGGTGTCCAGGTCAGACCAGACTAAGCCTGGATATAGTTGTTCCCACGTTGTGTTGGACTGGTATTTTTTTTTTTTTTTTTTTTTTTTGTAAAAATAGTGATTTGCACATTTGTTAATGGAATCGTTGGATATACACTTTGGTTTAATAAATTACAGAGAAATGATATCCAATGGTTGGAGTATCATAGTTGAGATTTTTTTCCAACAGAGCGAAAATATGCTGGGATCAGGACTCGAACCTGAGTACTTTGGTTTTGTTCGAGTCCTGGTCCCAGCATATTTTCGCTCTGTTGTAAAAAATCTCAACTATGATACTCCAACCATTGGATATAATTTACCTAGTTTAATATACTTTCATCTGTTCATTATAC
Organism: Maratus michaelseni; assembly: GCA_963931845.1. Lineage (NCBI taxonomy): Eukaryota > Metazoa > Arthropoda > Arachnida > Araneae > Salticidae > Maratus > Maratus michaelseni. Next base: position 386,114,014 of record OZ007587.1, on the reverse strand, counting down.
AGAGAAATGATTTCCAAAATCTACTTCATTTTTACTAGATACAACTTTGAAATTATGACACTTTAACCATCTTTTTTTTTTCTTTGATTAAAAACTACTTTTTTTTTTAAATTTCTTTATTTTAATGTTAGTCTAACAGTCCAAGTCATCATTAATGGTACTGGGAGAAAGGGAATTTTCTTTGAGGGACAGAATTTGAAATAGCATGTGGAATTGTGCAAATCACATATAAAATAGGAAATCCCGCATAATAAAAAATTCTGTGCGAAATTTCCCACCTTTAACTTTTATCACAGGCATGTGATACACACTAAATAGGTTAAAAATTTATGTATTTTAGTTTAGTGCTTTTTAAAGCAATACTTTTTTTTAAAACTATTTCTTTTTTCTTATTTTAGTTCTCTCTCCCCCCCTCCCCCCTTTCATTTCGCAATTGAAAGAATATTTGGCAAAACTGGGAACAGTTGAAAAAAAAATGAGCATAGGGGAGACTGGTAGACAGTGGACCACTTTTCCAGTTTAAAATTTTTTTCTCTGTAATGGACAAACTGATCTGCATGAAAATATTTTTGAATATTCCTTAAACCCCTTCCTTAAATACATTCATCATAATTTTCTCATAACATAGTTTTCAATACATTAAAAAAAAAAAAAAAAAAAAAAAAAAATATGCACACTGGTCCACCCACCGGGGCACAGTGGACCGCTATTAAGTATATCTGAAATACAGTATAAATCTATTTTTCATTAATCTAATTCTTTTTTATTTTCCCTTTACCTGCAAAATAACATAGTAATATAAATTTACAAGTAACATTTCGAAAAAAAAAAAAATATATTTTGAAAATAACAACAGATTAATACAGGAGCAATTGCAATTTAGTTATAGTTATTACTTAAGTATAAAAAAATCAGCACACATTAACCCTTAACCGGAAACGTGAAAATTCAGAACACAAACAGAAACGTGCCGTCTGTGAGACTGCTAAATTTTAAAAATTGCTATAAAAATTTAAAAAGAAAACAACTCTTAATAATTTACCAAATAGTGAACTTAAACGTTTATTCTTTAATAGTAATGCAATAACAGGAACAAATTTTTAATATAACAGCATAAAAATAAGTTTTGAATGTCCGAGACAGGAAATATTTCAAAATTACACACTATTATTCAAATATTTACATTTTCGACAAAATAATGAAATAAATGCAAATATTTTTATATATATTAGTAGAATATGAATAAAAAAAAATATTATACAGTAAAATTAACAAAACATTTAATAGTAAATATTGCAGCATGTTCTAAATATCCGCGTTTTTTATGCAATCATTGCATTTAGGTTTGGAGCATTGCATGCATACAGGCTTCCGGCACTGTACACACAGATATTTTGTCATTCTATGGTTGGTTCTATGACACAAAAACATGCTTTGCGTTTGAAAAGTATTAAGTCATCATCTACCTGGGGCGCATTTTCAACAGGTTTTTGCAGAATTCGAGCTATTATAAAGCGCAATTCCTGGGGTAGCTGGGGATTTTCTAGTCGTCTCTCCATATTACTCTCTTTCATATTACTGACCAGAGTATCATATTTCATTCGCATTTGAATTATTTTATGGTTTGTCCATTGCACTATATGCAGTAACATATCATTTGTACATAACAACTGCCAGACAGAGAATAGATCTGCCTTTTATCTGAGATCACTAGCTTTCCCTCTTAAAACTGGCCCTTTTATAATATTGTGTTTTCTTGTTCTTGACGAGGAGCGAACTTCTGAAACAGACCATCGGTACCGATTTTTTTATGTATCTATTTCGTATCTGCGTTTGCTACTTTTTCATCATTTCTTATATCTTCATTTTCGCTTTCATTAGAATTTTCTGACGATGTTGAATCCCTTTCGTGTTCAGAATTTATATATTCATCATCTGAAATACTTTCAACATCGCTTATGTCACTTCGTACTTCATCAAACCATCGCAAAATAGTCTCTTCAAAGTCTTTATCATCATAGAGTACCCGCATTGACGGCCCCGCCATCTTGATATCAGAAAGAAAAAAATTACATAAACGGAAACATGCCGTCTGACAGACTGCGTCGTAAAGAAAATATTTTTTCTTTCAACAACTAAAAAAGTGCAGGTGTTGCAAATGGGTGGGGGTGGAGAGGACCAATAGTGTAAGGATTAGATGGTGTGATAAGGTTGAGGACACGTTCATTTTTGCATAAAGGGTAGATATGTAGACGCAACCGTCTCACAGACGGTACGTTTCCGGTTAAGGGTTAAATTTTGTAAATGAAATTCCAAAACACTTATGAGTAAGATTGAACCTGGAATTTTCCTGAAACACTTTTGGGTCTGGGAGCAATAGTATTATGAAATCATTCACAGTTTCTGGAAAAATAAACTGATTTCCATTTAATTTGCGTCTCACGAATCTTACTTAAATAGAATTATAACCAATTAGACAACAGTTATATTTATCAAAGGCAGTATAAAATATTTCTTACTATGTTAAATAAATTATTTTTCTTTGTTTACTTTATTTTACAGTTAAATAACTACTTTTAAACAATATTTCTCTATAGTAAATAAGCAATTATTAAATATTTTGAACATTCTGCATACAGAAGCAGAGTGGATTGTTGTGGACCACTGTGCCCCAGGAGTGGGTGGTCCACTGTGCCCCATGTTGAAGTTCAATAAATAATCATATTAATATTGTTTATAGCTTTCTTTGAAACATATTAACTTTAAAGTTAAATAAAAACAAGTATCTTAGCTTTTCAAATTAAGCTGTTTAATCAAATTTATCTACAACACTTTAATTACTAAAAAAATTAATATGATGAAAAATTTTACTTTCAGAAGCTCAAAACAACCCATCAGGATAACATAGTTCAATCTGAGCTAAACATATTTTCTGAAGGCTATAAATAATCAGTGCAGTTCTGTTGTCTATTAGGATAGAAGAGAAGCTTTAAAAAAATGTAAATAAATAAAATATTAGGGGTGGTCCACTGTGTCCATAGGTCCAGTGTATACCAGTCTCCCCTACATAGTTAATTTAATTATTTTGTTATGCATCTTAAAATAAGTTTTTAAGCTTATATTATTAGTTTTATATTTAAAGTGTTGTGCATATTATACGGCAAATTTAAAAGCACAGAATTTTATCTATTTATCCTTTTTCCTTCCCTTCAAATTTTCAGGTCATGATTTTTTCACATTTTTGCATCAGTCTTAGAAACAGCCAAAATGACATTTAAAAAAAGCTGATTTCAGTGAAAAGCTGAAAACTTCCATTTCCTATTGTTGCAGCACTTTTTATCTGCAGCATTTGGGAATTAACAGATGCAATCGTACTTGTGATCATTACAATTTATTTCATATTTAAATTAAATTTATTCCAAGTCAAATAACTTTTAAAACATCTTTTTAGACCATCTTTGGTATTTACATATGTTTGTTAAAGATTTTGTAAGATGTAAAAAACCACAATTTTTAGTAAAAAATGTACATACTTTCATTGGGAAAAAAATTCTGTTAAAAATTAATCTGGTTTGTTATTAAAAATATATATATTTACAACATGAAATTAATTAAAGCGACCCACCTTTTAAAAAATATTGGGTCCTTTTCCTTAGTAACACCATCGTCACTAAGGGTAATATTTGGTGCAAAATGAAATTTGCATGAAATGAATCATTTGAAAAAACACTGTTGGGACAAATCTGAGCATTTAAAAATTAACATTTGAAAATTACAGACTTTCACAAATTATTTTATTAAATGAATACAAATATATACTTAAAAGAGCAAATATTATGCAATAAAGTAATAAAATAAAACTCGATTTAAACTGAGGCTGGAAATTGTAAATGTCTCTTAGCATTGCAGTAAACATTTCAGTGATCTGGCGATGTGCTATGGTGCATCATTTAAGCAAAAAATTAAAGAACGGATGCATAAAAAACATTGTAATAGTCCCTTTAGGAAAGGAAGCATAATTTTTTTCTTGAAAGAATGTAAAAGAGGCATATTTTCAATACAATACATTGAATATGTCTTAATTCTAAAAAAAGGACCCACTTTTGTAAAAAAAAAAAAAAAGACTGGGTTTTTTGGATGAGAGAGTCATAGGGACCCGGGATTAATTCAAAAGCCTAGTGGCATCACAGATTTTATTTTTTGAATGAAGATGTTTATGAGGCTTTTTTTAATAAAAACTTATTTTATGGATCGAAAGTCGTAAAACAATTTTATTACCACCTCTTCATTATCAGATAACTGCCAAATGGTAAAATCTCTCTCAGTGTCAACAATAAATTAAGTTATAATTTAATAAATATTTTCTATTCAAAAAGTATCAAATTAAGAGATTTTGCAAAATTACGAGTACTAAATGATAAGAATAAAATTATTTATGTTGAATAAATAGCAAATTGCAATGTTTAGCACGGTTTGTAATAAAAATCCTTAACACAGTCAGGGTTGAAATAAATAGCAGATTAGCATACATTTTGGCATGGTGCTGGTATAACAGAAAAATTTGTTTTTATTACATTCTGATAAGTGAAATTAAAAAACTAAAATCTGATTACTTAGCTTTTCAATTAAACCAACACATTTTATGAACTATTACCATTACTGGAATTACACTTTTAGTAATGGTCACATAGGGTGTCTAGTATTGGAAATTGACTAATTAAGCATCCCAGTAATGAATTAAAATCAGATTAGCTACTTTATTAAAAGTTGAAAAATAAGTGAAATTTTATAAATGTGGTCCTTACAGGGTGTCAATACCAAATCAGCAACAAATTTCCTTGACTTTCTTCCAGGTTTTCTATACCAATTAAAAAAAACATTCCAGGCCTTGAGATTTTGTGATGTAACACACAAAAAATCTTGAAAGTTGTGAATCCAAGAGTGAAACTTTCACAAATGATTCTGAAGCACAAACTACTTATTTGTTAAACATTTTTTTTTTTTTAATTTAAAAAATGTTGAGCATCAAGATATTTATTTCATGGTTAATGATTGTGTAACGCTCCTTCAGAAAAATTTTCTTAATTTTTTCTTGGATGTTTCAAATTTCTTTAACTTTTTCTCACAATTTTTCAATTTCTCCCAGGAATAGTAAATTTCCCTGACATTTCTAGTCCAAATAAATTTCCTTGATTTTTCCAGGTTATCCAGGTGGCTAGACACCCAGTCATTAGTATATAAAATTTGAACTTTTCTATTCTATCAAAACAAAAACATCCAATTTTCGTCAGAAAATACAGAACATATAAATTAGTTTCTTAAAAACTAGATAAGGTAAAATTTTCACTGAAAGATATTGTAATCATGAAATATTATCTTTCGCTTCATGACTGGTTTAAAATTGTTAGCAATAAACCAGATTATAAAACATAGAACGGAGTTACAGAAAAAACAAAAGCTGAATCTTTATATAAATCAGAAATCTCCCATGGTGTTTGTTACTGGCACAATAACTCTATAATTATACTATACAAAGTTAACTTACTAATAGCATATTCAGGGACAGATTTGAGATCAGTCAGGTACTTTTTTTATATAGTTGTGTAGGAATAAGTAGCATAAACAAGGCAGCTTTTTATACAATTTCTGATGCTTTTTCAAAAACGAATCCCTCCTCAACTTGAACTTAAATCTGTCTCTGAGAATGACGAAAACTAATTTTTAACTAACTTAATTTTAAACTGACTGGAATAATCACTATAAAAAATAATCTTACCTTATTTGTAAAGATTGTAGGCTTCAGAAACACATAGGGATGGCTCGATGACTTGCTTCTTTCTTACTTGAATTGAAGAAATGTTGTAAACAACACTAAAAATCCCTACAGGTCCGCAGAAAATAAAAATTGTACATCTTTCTAAACAAAACTATCTTTTAATAGATTTACTTTATTAATGTTTCTTAATCTTCAAAATTTCTCATACAAAATTAAATTTTAAAAGTGGATGTTTCTAAATGCTAATTATTACACAGGTTAAAATAAAACATTTAAAAATATCTAGAAAAATCCCCACTGGGAAAAATAATGTGTCGAAAAAGGGAAATCTTCGTTCGCCATTCCCTCTCTCTGTTTGCCGGCCTGGCGGGAGGGGGGCGGGGGGAATCAAAGAAGTTTTCTTGTTCTGAATTGTGTGTGGAAGGAGGGGGGTGGGGGCAAATGTAGGCATTTGCTATTTAAAATAATTTTTCTTTTAAATCCAAATTTTGTTTATCTTGGAGTGTTTTAAAAAATGTAAAATAAGTTATTTTTTGCAACTGATTTATGGATAATATACAGAAAATATAAAATCATGCACAAAAAAAAAAAAAAAAAAAAAAAAAAAAAAAAAAAATTTTTTCACTTGTTTAACAACAGCAGCTTGTTTGAACAATCAAAGAACAATCGTTTTTTCCTTTTGTTTATAACAAATATTTTTTCATGGAAATTTTAAAAAAGTATAAATAAATTCGCATTGATTATTAAATTTTTAAATATGTTTACATAATATGTATGTCTGAAGATTGCAGCTTTATTGCTATTAATATATTTGTTCAAATCAGCATAGCATTTGGATGTATTTTATGTTAATATGTTATCTATTTATCTTAGCAATGAAAAATTATATAAAATAACTATTAAATATATTCTTTTTTATTCTAGTGTGCTCACAAAAATATATTTATTTAAAGATATTCATGCATATTTTAAAAGAACATTAAGAGTTTTTAAGGAATTTTTTTTTTCATTAAAACTCTTTAAACTTTTGTGTATTTTTTATTGCATACAATATTTAAATGCAACATAATTCATCTTTATATATAAATCTAGGTTTAAAATAACAAACATTATCTTATAAAACGTGAAGTAAAAATACTTTTTCTTTCTTATAATAAAAATGTCGAGAAGATTATACTGGGCCACTGACTTTTAAACGATGATAGATTTGTATATCGTGACCGGAAACGTATTTACGTTAGCTATTGGCCACTGAAAATGCATTAAGTTTTCTCCCCATTTGCCCGTTAACGATTTGACGATTGACAGCGGGTGTAGAGGAGCGTCAGTTAAAATACATTAATGGTTGGATACAAGTTGCCGCAAGCTTTTTTGGCCAGAACGTTCACAACATGTGGCCAAAAATCTCGTGTTTGCTGGGAAGCTTTCGGAGAAGGTTGTGTCAGCATTCGCACCACCCAAAGGTGGTTTAGAAAATTTGCTGCTGGCGATGAGGCGCTGAAAAATGTCTCAAGAGCAGGGCGGCCATATGGCATTAATCATGAGGAATTACAGGTTGCATCGGAAGAAGATTCAACTCAAACCTGTCAGATGTTATCAGAAAGGTTCGCGGTCAGTGATGAAACTATTCGTTTACATTTGCATCGTCTGGGGAAAGTGTACAAGCTAAGCAAATGGATACCTCATCAATTGACACCTGCCCAGGAGCTCGAGCGCCTGAGCTTTTGTTTGAGGTTGCTGCATCACCATCAAACGGAACCATTTCTTGCCCGTGTATTCACCTGTGATGAAAAGTGGCTGTTGTACAGCAATCCCAAAAGATATCATCATTGGTTGTTAGCCACTAATGCTGTGCCACAGACCATCAAATCCAAGATCCATCAGCAGACGGTGTTATTGTGCGTATGGTGGACAGCAAATGGAATTGTTCACTATGAACTGTTATCATCTGGTCAGACGGTTACTGCGAATGTCTATAGTAGCCAATTCAGTCGAATTCACCAATCACTTAAAAAAAAAAGCCAGCTTTGGTGAACCGTAAGGCGTTCTTTTCCTAATGCTAGGCAGAATGTCGCGCGTGTGACCTCTGACACAATTCAGACCTTTGGATGGGAACCGCTTTTGCACTCGCCTTATTCCCCTGACATTAGCCCTTCTGATTATCACTTATTTTTAAGCCTCGGTAATAATCTGCACAATCGACAGTTCAGAAGTCGAGAGGCTATGGCAACGGAGTTAGAGAACTTTTTCAACTCTAAAGATCGTCACTTTTATAAAAATGAAATTTATAAGCTTGTTTCCCGTTGGGAAAAGGTTATTGCATGTGAGGGTGGTTATTTTAATGAATAAATTATATTCTTTTCGATACATTTTGCTGTTTGTTTTCTTTCACCTAAAAACGACAGAACTTTTTTGGTTACCTGATATTTTGACTAAATTTTATATGCTACCGTTTTGGAATACAAGAAGACAATTGGGCTAGGTCACGTGTTCGAAAAATTCGAATAGTGGGTCATTTTGGGGTCACTACGGGTCAATGCATTTCAATGGGAATGAAGGTTCAAACAATTATTAAGTTGGTAAACAGTTGACACTAAACGAAGTCGTAAAGTTGGCAATATTTCGCCAAATTTGACGATATTTGGTGAAAAGTTGGCGACATTGGCGAGATTTCACGGGAAAATCGACTTTTAAGATTACCAATGCCAAAACACATGCTTGGTGCCAAATGAAAGAATGCGATTTTGGAATGTAAATTTGGGCGACATTTGGCAAAAAAATTGGCTTTCAGAATCTCAAGGAATGTTTTAAAAATTCTAAAAGAAAAGTAGCCCACTGCGCCAACACTGGATTCGATTTCACTCCTGACAGAATGATTTCTGTAATATTACTGGCGATAAGATAATTCATTCAATAATATCATTTTATTTCAAGAGGAGGTTATACGATTTGTATTTTTCATTCGTATGTTTTATAATTATTATTAAGTAAAATTTTAAACTCAACAACATACATATTTTTTAAATTACTATTTTTGTATTAAAAATATTTAAATTAAAAGATTTTGCATATTATTATCATTTTTGCATATTATAAATTGAACTGAAACTCTGCTGTATTTTGTATGATCATTATCAAGAAGATATAATATATATATATATATATATACACACTACGAAAAGTATGTGGATATTTTTCGTAAACAAAAAAGAAAAAGAAGAGAAGAGAAAACAGAAAGAAGGAAAAATATTTATATAAAAACTATAAAATAAATTACCCCGATATACATGGTTTAATAATTAAACAGTGCATGGAAATGTAAAATAAAATCTAAGTAATCAAAAATTATATATTACAAATCGTAGCTGCAAACAACCAATTTTAATTTCAAGATTTCAGAGTCAGACTGATAAAAATAAAATTAGTGAAAAATTTTAAAGATCGCGTAATTTAAAATTTTTTAGAAAATACTAAATATTGTCTAATTGAGATTGCTGTGTAAGTAAATATAAATTCTGTACATATTCAATTAATATATTTAGTTAAACTCCTGCTAAAAAGAAAACATAATATTTTTTTAATTACAAACTTAGATTTCTTTCACTTCATTAATTGAGTAGATTGGATTGACAGAACCAGCTATCGCTTTATGTGTGTATGAATCGCTTATAAGCAATACAATATAGTAATTCATCAAGTTTTCAATGTCTAATTTGATTAAAAGCAACTAATTAAAAATTCAAACATTATTTTAGTTAAACTTTGAAGTTGTTTACGTCAAATCTTGACGGACTATTTAGTTTTACATTAGCATGTAATGCAAACAATTCACAGTTTTGAATAAAATATTGAAACTTACTCTAAGTATACCTTGAATCATGCCATCATAAGCTTGACGCACAAAACCCTGAGACGTCACTATGTACAGGGCGTACTGTAGAAAACCACCAGGTCCAGAATGTGTATGCGTACTACTAATGCAGACATTTTTCTCTGTGTACACGCTTCCATATTTCTTCTTCAAAGCTTTCACAGCCTGTAAAAAAAAAGATATGAAATTGTTGTATTATCTATTCTATCAACATTGTAACTGGAAAATGTAAAAGTTCAAAATTATTGCTCTTAAATAGTTTTAGTTTTCCAAAACCGGATTATCGGATTTTAGGAAAATATTAATTCTTCATTAAACATTTTCAGCTGCGTAATTGAAATTATACATGCAAGTGTAACAAGATAATATTAATGTTAATATTTATGTTAATACTGTTAATTTAGCATGTTTGTCTGTAAAGCATGTTTGTTGAACATGGAAATGTTTACTTGGAGAATGGATATAGCATCTGAAAAATCAATATTCCGGGTTGAGAAAAGTGAATAATACACTATAAAAACTACTCGGAAACGTTTCCGAAAATCAGTGTCACTTTGTTTTTTTACAAATTCTTCTTTAAATCTCGAAAATATATTGATTCTGAGATTTCTAAAGATAAAAAATAGTTTTCGGAATCGTGGGTAACTAGGAAGATCTATATAAATATTTCTCTTACGTGGCGCAGAAATAAGGCTGAATTTCTAGCTTACCGTTTGGCACAACCGTAGTTTCCAGAGCTCAGACCAATGAATAGACTAGATTGGGTAAGATCAGCTCTGCTTCCAATATGGTGGCCAATGTGAGAGCAATGAAAATCAAACTAGCAATTATTTAAAATAAAATAACATGTACGTAATCCAAAGCGTTTGAGATGATTCCTCATTTTAATTATGAGTAATATCGTTAATTTCAAATGGATTCTCAACTCTTATTTAGAATTTATTTACGAATTTCATTCACACGAAAATCGGAGAGAATAAAAATATCAACTGTCTAGATTGCCTCTGCTGCCATCTGTTGCTATCTTGATGAAGTAAAAAATATTTTTTTTGCAAAAATCTATAATCAATTAGAACAGCAAAATGTCGAGCGAAATTTAAACAATGATTGATGATATTTATATATATATAAACTATCTTCTTATCACGTAGTGTTTTTTTTTTAATGAATTTAAGCCATGCTGTACAATATTAGAGTTTTAAACTAATTGCGTTTCCAAGATTAATTTTTCATAGTATTTAAATGATTTATGCCCATTGGTAGCACCAACTAAATGCATTTTACTTACCCATCATACGTAGTATAGGGTAAGTCTTGTAATCGTTTTGAAAATCGAAATTTTTTTTTTTGACGGATTGACACGTTTCAGACACTGGAGATTCCAAAAAACATATTTTTAGAAAAAAAATTTTGCCGTCCGTCTGTGTGTCTGTAAACGTTCTATCTCCCGAAAAAATTGAGATAGACACTTGCAATTTGGTATGTACTTAGTATGTAATAATGGGAAGAAGCCTATTTCATTTCAATAACCTCGATTAACCGGATCTATTTTTTTCGGACTCTCGAAATATTCGTTCTGATAAAAGGTATATAAAAATTTTCGAAATTGTTTATTTTAAGAAATGAATATAAAAGACAATAAAAAAACATAAATTTTGCATAAAGCATGAAGTCGATCGGATAATTAGTTGCTGAGATATTTGTAATCCTATTTTCCACACTCTTCGATTTTTCATGACCCTGTATTTCATCCAAATTTCACTTCAAAGATATATTTTAATTGGAAATTTGACGCTTAATCAGATGCAATAAACCGCTAGTTAATAGGATTATTATTTTTGGAGTTATAAGGAAAAACCTCTTTCAAGCAATTCAGTAATCGAGCCTATAAAGTTATGACGTCATCAAGCCACGATTTTATTTGAATTGCTATGTATTTTATAAGTAGTTTACACATTTTTGTTTTAATATTTTACATTATGCATATCCATGATGGGTAAGTATTACGGTGGCCCCCAACGACTAGTTTAATTGTGTTGTCAAATAAATTTTCAATTACTTTTTTACATTAAAAAATATTTCTTTTTTTTTTTTTAAATTTATGGTAGTATTTATCCCGGCTAGAGTTGCTGCAAAAACAAAAAAGGGGGAGCGAGCGAAGCGAACTGGGACCGCGTAGCGGTCTTAATGTAAACTGCTTCGCAATTCACGGGGGTTGGCGAGCATTAGCGAGTAGGGGGCTCAGCCCCCTAGTATTATAGATTTTTGTTCGTGGTTGTAATATATTTTTCCTAGATTAAGAAAATACGTTATATACAGGTTCCGTTTTGAGTGTTTCACTGTAGGGACTAAGGAAGAATATTCCATAATCAAGAATAAACTAAAACTTAATAAAACGATTAGATTGTAGCAGAAGTTGGTAGCGTTAAATTCATATTTGAAATTAACAGCATACAAAAATAAATCGGTAATAGTTTTGTCTCCAATACAAGAATGGTAACAAGAATGAATTCCTTTCCATGATCGAAGTGCTTTTATCATAAAATGCCATGCCGTTTAAAAACATTATCACCATGCGCAAAAGTGATGTAATATTTTCAAATATCTTTAATAAAAAATGTTACGATAACATTAAACGTTAATTAGAAAATACTTTACTGAAGAACATTTTTTTCGTCTTACTAATAACTTAATTAATAACTTTACTAATAACTTACTAATTAACTAAAATACTTACTAATTAACTAATTAACTAAAATTAACTTTACTAATAACTTACTAATACTTAAAATAAGCAGTAATACGCTTCCGGCATGCGCGGTAGCGTATTGCTGCTTATTTTACTGTTTATTATTGTTAATTTTACGGTATAATACTAACAGCTGTGATGCTAGTATTATACTGTAAAATCAACAAATTTTTTTGCAGTGTATAAATCGTGCTTTTTAATTACACTGTAAAAAAATCTGTTGACTTTATACATGACTGTCAGCTAGGACGCCAGTAAAAGTTTACGGAAATAATCTGTTAAAATAACAGAAAGTGTGTAATAAATACAGGTTATTTCTGTAAAATAAATAGTTTTTTACTGGCGACCTGACTGACAGTTTTTTTCCCTGTTAAATCAAAATTTTATTGTTCTTATTTTTTATTTATTTTATTTATTATTTTTTTTCTACAATGTACGAAGGATAGTTTCAAAAATATATGGGAAACGTTTAAAAGTATTTCGTGATAAAATAAGCTTTCTTTTTCTGCGGATTCTTCAAGTAAGGCATACACTACAAAAAAAGACATTTTTTACTGTAGCTCCTATTTTCCTTAAAGTTTAAGAAAATATATTTCGAGTTCCTACGATTCCGAAAAGCATTCCATTATCTTTAAAACCATTTGAAACAAATAGATTTCCTATAGATTTAAAGAAGCACACAACTTAGTTTTATACAACAAATTGGTAAGACAACCACGTTTTCTTACAACAAATGTTTATTTTGCTGCACGAAATTTTAAGAAACGTTTCCGAGTAGTTTTTACAATGAATTAATAGTTTTTTTTTACCTGGAATATCGGTTTTTTGTATGCAAGTAAATATTTTCAGATGCATAACACCATTTATACATGCAAAAATAACAAAATATAGTTCATTTTAATGTTAATGGTATTAATTTTACTATTAATATTAATGGTATTAATTTTAATATTAATATTAATGGTATTAATTTTAATATTAATATTAATGGTATTAATTATAACATTAATATTAATGCTATGAATTTGTTATGTTTGTTGAATATGAACATTTTTACTTAAAATTTGATATCTTCCGGAAAACCAATATTTCGGAATTAAAAACTACTCGGAAACGTTTCCGTGAATTACGGACGGCAAAAAAACTTCTGTTTCAAGAATACGTTTTTAAAACCCGGAAATCTATTGGTTTCTGAGGATTTTGAAGATAAATGAATGTTTTTCGGAATCGTTGGTAACACGGAAGATGTTATATTATATTTCCGTAAACCTTAACACGTTGACGGACACTTGCGGCTATAGCCGTCAAAGCGAAGTTCACAAAGTGGCATGACGGCTATAGCCGCCCAAAACGAAACGGTCGTTTTTAGACACTACGGCTATAGCAGCACAAATGTGGCTTTACCGGCGTACAAGTATCATGTTTTGGAAACATTTTTTTTGGTGGAAGTTCGTTTTCCACCTGTTGTACGAGTTGCAGCTTCAGTATGCACGTGCAGGGTGGCTAGTGGTCAGGAAAAAATACAGTAAAAAAAGAAAAGAAAAGATAATTACCAGTATATTCTTATAGAAAAATTATTATTTGATCGAATAATCAACATAAATTTTTCTATAAGAATATACTGGTGTTTATCACTTTTTTGACTGTATTTTTCCCTGGCCACTAGCCACCCTGACGTGGTTGTGAAGGGAGTAGTGCAACCTAATTAAAGGTGCCGAATTAATCAAAATTAATCAAAATTAAGTTTGTTTAAGCAGAAAGAGTAAAACTATACTTCTAATATTCTAAAAATTTCAAAAACATATAGTGTCAGTTTTCGAACTTCACTTGTTCCTACTGTCCATCAATGTGTTAAGTAAAATAAGAGCTAGATTAAGAAATATTTATTCATAATTATTAATCTCTTGGAAACTGAATACATCAAAGCAACTTTGCTCGTGAATATAATTTATTTTATTTACTTATTTTATTTTTACTCTATGTATTCTACTGACTAGAATTCTTATGGAATATTTATTTCTACTAAATAACCTGTTTCAGTTAATGTAAAATTTCTAATTTAGTGAAGCATTTAGCAGTATCTGTGCTTTCTTCAATAAAGATGCTTCGGTACTTTTTAATGGATTCTTTAGTAAAACTGTTAGTTTATGAAGAAATAAGAAGATTTGCAATAACATAGCATTTTATTTTAATTGAATGATGCCACAAAAATTCGAATTCGGAGTTTGGTGAAATCTATATCACTGTATAATAATTCATTCATTTTTTACAATTTTTAATATTTTCCAACTCAGTTGAAAAGTGTTTATGAATTCGATTTGTCTTTCTGTCTGCCATTTATCCGGCGCTCTAACTCTCGTAAATACATAAGGTATCTGATGATAATATGGCCAACCCTCAATAATGTTATTAATTTCAGTGGAATCCAAAGGATAGCGCTTGAATCTAGTCGCTAGAAGTCAGAAGAACATAGTTTAGTACCGGGTTACCTGCAATCCTTGATCACGTGAAAGTGAGGACAGTCATTGTTGCTTCGTTGTTAGTTGCTTTGGAATATTATAAATTTGTCTCTGGTAAGTTTGTTGCTTTCCTTATTTAAAGAAAGTATTTGTATTTACTGTTATACATAATATTTTAGCTGGTTTAATGCTCTTTTTAACTGTATAAACGAATTTCAATATCGGAGTGCGCAGACAGAATTACGAACACTTTTATGAAGTTGGTTTTTGTTGGCAATATGGCCAAATGGGCGAAAAAGCTGTATAGATATGAGATTAGATGTTGTTTGTCATAATTAAGTGCACGATAAATGTGTCGGCCTTACCAGTTAAGATACAAAAGTTTTCATTTGTCCTACGCGTTAAAAAACAAATTAAAAAAAACTTTTTTCCGTAAATTTATTTTATTTTTTTAAAATTTCTGTCTAAATTTACTTTATATTATTTTTATAAATTTTCAAAATATAATTTTTTTGGCTAATTGGTGTTTTTTGTGCGTTAAATATAGACCTTTCCATTTTGTGACACCTATGGGCATATTACCTTCATCAACTAGCATTTTTTTTAACAAACTGCATCAGGCGTAAGTTTTGACTAACTTACATTTTAAAATATTTTTCCAGTGCTAAAAAGGGCCCAGTTTCTTAATCAATTATTATTATTTATTTTAAATCATTTGTTACTAATGTTTAAAAATGTCTAACCTTAGGGTGGCCATATTACCTGCAGATGCCTTACTTGGATTGACATGTAATTTTTATAGGTTATTGAAGTTTATTATAGAATGTTCGGCACTGAAAATGAAGTGTGTAACATTTATAGCTTGTTTACAGGGACACACAAAAGAATTCCGCTACATTACGGTATATGGGGGAAAATCGTTTGTAATATATTTAAATGATGTTACACTATTTCAACTACACTGCTCAAAACAATTAAAGGATATTTGAAGTTTTATATAAAATAAAGATATAAACGAAATTTTTTTTGCCGAAAATAGAAGAAGAGAATCACAAATGCAAATTTTCTGGTTTTCAAACTGTGGAGTATGCAAATTTTAAGTTCGACGTCAAAAACGTCGCTTCAGCGGCAGCGAATGAAATTTGACTTTCAACTGGATAAAAGAGAATGAAGACAAGGATGATCGGCATTCAGTGATTGCTTTGTTTCGATGAGTATGATGTCTCATCGGACAGATTTGACAGATTCAGAAGCTTGGAGAATTGTTGGTATGTTAGAAGGGGGCCAAACTCAAGCCGAAGTAGCGCAAGCCATTGGAGTGTCACAAAGTGTCATTTCCAGGATCTGGAACCGTTTTTTGGAGAGTGGATGTGCAGGCCGAAGACCAGGGCAAGGTCGTAGACAGGCAACAACGCCCAATGAAGATCGGTATTTAGCGTTAACAGCTCGGAGACACCGAAACATGAACGCTACTCTTCTCCAACAACACCTTCGCTCGGCTACAGGCACCACGATTTCAACTCAGACTGTCCGAAACCGGCTCCATGCTGTAGGTCTGTATCCTCGCCGACCGATGGTATGTGTTAGATTAACATCAAGGCATCGTCGCGACCGTAGGGAGTGGGCAACCGAGCATGTCAACTGGAGGAGAAATGAATGGAGCAATATTCTGTTTTCTGACGAGTCCCGTTTTTCTGTGCATCCGGATAATAGGCGTATTTTCATCTGGAGGGACCGTGGCAGTAGGAATAATCCTGCGTTCGTGCACGAAAGTGTCAGATTTGGCGGTGGAGGAGTGTTGGTGTATAGTGGCATCTCCATTGACGGGCGCACTGACCTCTACATCATTCGAGATGGAGCTCTGACTGGTCGCCGATATAGGGATGAGATCCTCAGACCTATTGTAGTCCCTTACGCTGCAGCAATCGGAGATAACTTCATTTTAATGGACGATAACTGCAGGCCACATCGTGCAAATCTGGTGGAGGATTTCTTTTCGAGGAAGGAATCGTTCGAATGGAATGGCCAGCGTGTTCTCCAGACATGAATCCAATCGAGCACGTTTGGGACGCTCTAGGAAGACGAGTTTCTGGCCGCCAACAACCCCCACAAACTCTCCAAGAACTGGAAAGAGCTCTTCTGGAAGAGTGGGGCAGAATACCCCAACTCGTCATTAATAGCATCATTGAGTCCATGCCTCAAAGGTGTTCAACGTTGCTGGCCACCCGTGGAAACCATACCCCCTACTGAAAATAATTTTCTTTGAAGAAAACACCTTTTCTTATTCTTTTTTTCTCATATGCACAAATTGTGTTTTTTTCCTTTTGTACACAAATGCGCAATAAAATGCATTTTTTTCTGCCAAACATGTGTAATTTATTCTCATATAACCTACTATGTCTGTCGACCATGTATCAATCAGCTAAAAAGTTTCCCAGATACAAAATCCACCTAAAACTGCAATATCCTTTAATTGTTTTGAGCAGTGTATAATGAAATTAATATGCATCACTGAGTTGGACTACAACATACTTTCTCAGGAGTATAGAACAAGTAGCGTTTATAGTTCATTTACAGGGACACATAAAAGAATTCCATTCCATTACATTATGATCTATGGGAAAAATCGTTTGCTATGCATTTTAATGATGTTATGATACTTCAAACATAATGAAATTAGGATCACTGAGGACTACAACATGTTTTCAAAAGATTGATGAGTGCGCAGCATTTATCTTAATTTATAGAGACGCACAAAATAAATGGTGACAGGATGGACTATGATCGATTCCACTGTATGAAAAAAAAAATTACTTAATAATATTCTGTTAGTGTTAAAAAGTGTTTCATAATCTCATGCCTGATGCATGATTTTTCGTTCTTGTTTAAAAAACCTAGTAGCTTTACTTTACGTCTACCCTGTATTTAAAAGAAATGACACCATGGCAAGATGTAACAGGCCAATACCAAAATAATAAAAGAAAATTATGCAAGGCCTTTTGCACAATGGAAAGAATAAATTCTGTTAAAATTGATTTACTACCTCACTCGCAGACGACAATCAGACATAACGATATACGACAATTCTGTCTGCTTCGAGAATATAAATTTTGAGTCGAGCGAGCAGATGAGACAATTTTTGACACTATAAAGGAGAACTAAATGAATTGGCCAATAAACTGATGCCTGCTACTCAAAAAGGGAAAATAACGAAAGGTGGGGAAAAATACGAGGCAAAAATTCCAAATTATCTAAATTAGCTTACAAACCGCTCATTAATAATAATAAAAACCTATGTCGGTATATGAGGTCTTTAGCGACTGTAGCGTTTAAAGAATTCGAATGAACTTCCAGTTATTTAAAGAGCGCCAAAGATTGATAATAGTTTGAAATATCTACTTCTGAAATTCTATTCCGATTTGTTTGAATGCTCTGGTCGCCAGTGTTACATATAATAAGCAAACTTTTTTTTTTATAAGCAACGACACATTTCTGCAACCAATTTTAGCGTCGATGATTTTGGCATGTATAATAAATTAGATAGTGCAGATAACGAAATTGACAGACATCAGAGGGGTAGTGCATTGCTATGTTAAATGAATGACTGCCCGATTACTGATGATACCCTCTGAGTCGCGGTAAC
Organism: Maratus michaelseni; assembly: GCA_963931845.1. Taxonomy (NCBI): domain Eukaryota; kingdom Metazoa; phylum Arthropoda; class Arachnida; order Araneae; family Salticidae; genus Maratus; species Maratus michaelseni. The sequence goes on along the minus strand of OZ007587.1, from coordinate 386,095,516 downwards.
ATCAGTAATCGGATTGCCATTCATTTAACATTGCAGTGGGTTGTGTGATGTTGCTATGGCAACACCACACGTTGGTGTGCCAGATGACTTGTCAGTTTCATTATCTATGCTATCTATCATACATTCCAAAATAATCGACGCTAAAATTGGTTGCAGAAATGGGGCGCTGCTTCCGAGACTATTACGACCATTTTGTATAGCACAAATGATTATGTTATAGAGCGTTTGTAAAGTTTTTAAATGATGACCTGTTGGGTGAAATTATGTTAATTGAATAAAAAATATAATGTAAGAAACAGGATTAGCTTCCGAAGTTAAAAATAAGAATAAATAAAATTAAATATGTTAGGAAGATCCTTATCAATGTATTTCATTAGATTAATGATACATATCTGGTGTTTGATTGTTTTGATTATTGATCATATGGATGCAGATTACTACTCTATGCAGAAAAACGTCAATTAGAAAGGTGATTTGCAAGCATGAGTGTTGTTTTCCATGAATTTTGTGAAGGATCATCTTATAACAAAAATGTTATGACGGCATTAGAGTATCGTGATGTAGGAAAACTTCTTAACAGCAACTGTATTGTCATTGGGGGAAAATGGTTAAGCAACATTTTATGTCGTATAATGTCGCAACATCCATATGCAATATCAAAATATACAAAATAAAATCAACATCATGCTTTTTTTTTATCCAGAGGAGAATGACACTGGTGATTGGATTTCATAATTTATTAACTTTACTAGCTGCGTGGCAACCGAAAGTATTGCATTTAAATTGCGTGGATTTTTTTAATTCTTTAAGGGGGGGGGGGGGGACTAATTGTATTTAAATTAAAAACATTTAAGCCACCAGGACGACATCCAGTCTGGTATTTCTCAGTCTTATATGTTGTCACGACTGCACCTTCGCAGCACAAGATAGAAAGTCTCTGACTTTCCATCTTGTGTTGTCCTGGTGGCTTAAATGGTAAAGCACTTGGTACGCTATACCAAGATATCCGGGTTCGATCCCCGGCCAGGACATTTTCCGCTCTGTCGGTTGTGCGCTGTGTAGCAAAGTGAAAATTCATTCACATCTTTTGTTAGTGTCATTAATTTCCGCCGTAATTTCAGCCTTCTGAAAATTTAATTAGACATAAAATATAGATTTAATTATAAAAACATCAGAACTTCCAAATGATAAGTTATAAATTTTGTCATAAGGGCACAAGGCACTAATAGACATAATTCAGACAAATATTGGTTGATACATAGGAAAAACTGCAAACAGGGCATAGGACAAAAAGGAGGGGAGGGGGAATATTTTAATTCAAGAGGAAGGAAATATATTATAATGATATATTATTTTGCGCCAACTATGACAAATGTAATTAATAAAACATAAATAACAGTTTATTTTAAAGCTGTTTTTTTTTTTTACGCTGCTATATCTTTTGTGTTATTTTCCTGGATATTCAGTTTCAATTTGTCAAAAAACCTATCTGATACAGGAAAGCTCGGCATTTTTACACTATTTAATTTAAATCAACTTGGTTTTTGAATATAAAGATGGAATCGTGTAACTGATTTTTAACCCACTTCCTGATAGGCTAGAATTATAAGAATTGTGTACAAAGGTGTTTCCAATGACAATACAACAGTTTAACTTTTTTAGAACTTTCAAGTAAACAAAAATATTACGTCTGAACATATTTATATTTATATTAAAATCATTAAAATTACAGACATTATATTGCAATTACATAAAACATTAAAAACATATTAAAATTGGATGTTTCGGATTTACATGAAAATCCCTCATCAACAAACATTTTTCTTAACGTTAAGAAAAATGTTTGTTGATGAGGGATTTTCATGTAAATCCGAAACATCCAATTTTAATGTGTTTTTAATGTTTTATGTAATTGTAATATAATGTCTGTAATTTTAATGATTTTAATATAATTTTTTAGAACTTAATAATAAATTAATGTTAAGGCTTTTTCCGTTAGCCCACCACAGGCGATTTGTGCTTTGTGTTTGTATGCGGAGCCGGCAGGAATTTTTTTTTTTTTTTTTAATTTTTTTCCCTGTAAGGGTTGGTTCTATAAAAAACTTGTCAATGTAAAAGTTGTAGATAATATTAAGAGAACTTATAATAAATTTAAGCGGATTTGATATCTTGCGAATTGACAAAGTTATAAATTTTTTTCTTCGTAAACCCCTATCTCCCCCCCTCCCCTTGAGGCAATTTTTAATGATATAAAAAATCTGTCATACATAAACTCTCGGCCCTTTTCCTAGAAGTAATAATAACTTTAAACGGATTCGATACGTATCATAATTAAGAAGTTATGGGTTTTTTTCTGTTTTCACAAAACCCCCACCATTCCCTCCCCCCCCCCTTTGATTTGATTTCGCCCATTAACGAACTTGACCGAAATTTTATGCCCCTTGATTATGTATGAGTTTGGAAGAGATTTGCGCAGAATTATTGAAGTTATCGTGTCCATAAAAAAAGTGATATAGATAGATAGATAAAGTTTTGAAGTCATGATCGGCGTGGATATGCAAACATTTTTCAGAAATTCCAACATAGGGGAGAATGTAATGGGTAATATTTCTTACGAAATCTACCTAAAACGAAATGATATGTTGTACAATTTTCATTTTTTGAAATATTTTCAGCTATATTGATCCGATGGGTATACGTAAAAGTAGCGCTCCAGTTTATTAGCTCCAGTTAACGATATATTCTTTTTTAATTTTATATTATTATTGTATATATCTTCGAATATGCTTTTATAACGATATACTTAAAAAAGTTTTGTAGAGAAATCTCTTTTGATTCATATTTTGGTATAAAGAAGAAATACACTTTACTAGTTTCTGGATCTGGGTTGCCGCATTACTCTACAAATTGATTCGTATAAGTTGTGCATCTAAATAATAGCGATCAAATATATAGTAACTAATACCGCATCGTAACAGAAGTATTTATTACAGGTGGCATTTAATACGTCTATTAATAGCAGAAGCTATTACATTTCATGCAAAATACTTTGCTATTAAGTTGTGTTTAGAAAACACATATAACATCAACCATTTATGTAATGAATAACTTTTAAGCTGTTGAAAAAAGCTGCGGAAAATTTTACACTTAAAAAAACACAATTCGCTCAATTTTACTACTTTATAAACTAGTCGTTGGGGGCCACCGTAATGCTAATCCATCATGGATATGCATATATAATATAAAATATTAAAATAAAAAAATGTGTAAACTACTTATGAAATGCATTGCAATTCGAATAAAATCGTAGCTTGATGACGTCATAAACTTTGAAGGCTCGATTACTGAATTGCTTAAAAGAAAACTCCTTATAACTCCAAAAACAATAATCCTATTAACTAGCGGTTTATTGCATCGGATTAAGCGTCTCATTTCCAATTAAAATATATCTTTGAATTGAAATCTGGATGAAATACAGGGTCATGAAAAATCGAAGAGTGTGGGAAATAGGATTCCAAATATCTCGGTATCTCATTATCCGATCGACTTCATGCTTTATGCAAAATTTATGTTTTTTTATTGTCTTTTATAGTCACTCCTTAAAATAAACAATTTTGAAAATTTTTATATACCTTTTATCAGAACGAATATTTCGAGAGTCCGAAAAAAATAGTTCCGGATAATCGAGGTTACTGAAATCCAATAGGCTTCTTCCCATTATTACATACTAAGTACATACCAAATTTCAAGTCTCTATCGCAATTTGTTCGGGAGATAGAGCGTTTACAGACACAGACACACGGACGGCAAAATTTTTTTTTCTAAAAATATGTTTTTCGGAATCTCCAGTGTCTGAAACATGTAAATCCGTCAAAAAAAAAAAAAAAAAAAAAAAAAAAATCGATTTTTAAAACGATTACAAGACAAGACCCTATACTACGTATGATGGGTAAGTAAAATTATGAGATTTTAAAAAACAGTATTTATTGTTAATTATAGTCAAAGTATTGTTTTAAATATTTTACAGAAAAGCCTATAAGTACAGATTTACTAATCCATTTTACTGAATGAATTCTTTCTAAATTTCATATTGTTGTTAAATGAACTAGGGGAACCAACCCGGGTTTCCCGGGTTACTGAACATACTACCTAAGTATACAAAACATAATTGAAAACTCCAATAGATCTGTTACATTTAACATATTTTTTTAGATTACTAACAACACGAAAAAGCAATTTTATATGAAAAATATCAATTATTCTGTATTCAAATAAAGTTTCTAAATGTGTTTAAAAACGGCATTTTCGTATTAGCCGCATGCCAGGGGTTAATATACAAACATTTCACTAATTACAGCAGCTTTTTTAATTACAGAAGCTTCTTATTATTTCAGCATCAGTTCGATTATTTATCTGCTATACTTTTTTTCTTCCTTTTGTAAGGTTTCAATTTCGTTATGAAATATTAGCCGGAAAAAATGCTGAACTATTTACATTGTTTTAAATGCAAACAGATCCGGTAATTGTGCTGCACGTGATATTGATTTTTTAAAGAAATATATGCTTTAAAATTATTTTAAAAGCATAAAATCAGTAAGTTAAGATACAGTTTTCAAAGAAAATGTATTTGAAAGAACATTATTAAAAAAAAAAATCTTTTTGTCGGTGTAAAAATTGAAATTGTGCGATGTTTGTAAGTCAATAAATTTCGTAAAAAGCGAAAAACGTTATTCCTTTCGTTGTCATTGTCAAAATGACATCAGCGTTACTCACGGTCGGGTTTTTTAGAGATGAGACGAGCTCAACCCGAGCGCCCGGGACGCGTGATCGGGCTCGATTTTTGTACCAGTCTTCGGGTTCTGACGGGTTCGGGTTCATTATTTCTGAAACTGACAATTTTATTTATTCTGGTATAGCAAAAATAAAAATATGTAACTTTTATTATTTTCTTAAAAATTACTTATTCTATTTCAAGTCATTTTAAGACTATTTTGATCAGAATGAAACAGAAATAATGTTTTTATTTTCTATTATTAGAAGGCTGTTTTAAAAGAAAATTTGTGATATTTATGTCTAGCATTGACGACGACGACTTGTTGATATGGCGTCAGCCAAAAGAGGCGCGAATAATTTGTTGTTCGAGTTTCGTTTGTGACAGTATTGATTTTTGAATTAGAACGTTTATTTTATTTTATTTAGACATTAGGGATCTAATGCAAAATGAATATTTTCCATTGTTTTTATTCAACAAGCATCAGTTTAAGGTTTGCAAATTTTTAGTCTTCTATTGTGTGCGAGTCATAAGCGCTCTTCATATGAAAATAACGTTAATGATTCCTATATATATATATTTCAGCATGAACTCTGCTCATGCTGCGGCTCTGCTCTTGTACATTCACGAAATCACTTGCATTCGTAGCATCTATTATTATTCCGATAGAAAGCAATCGATCGGAGCTTCCTTGTTCCCTATAAAAGCATCTCATCTTTCAGATAACAGGGTCAAATTTTCAGGGACACGAGAATCACGAAATATTATTTTGAGAGAAAAATCGATTATAATTTGAGATGTACACCTTTTATAGGAAATAGAAAAACGTTGTTCGATTCTTCGGCATACAAATAGTAATTTCTAAAAATTTCATGCATTTATTCATAAAACACACTTCGTTAATGTGTCCATCAGATTGCTTCTTAGGGGACGGGGGGGGGGGATATGAGGATCCTTTTAAGGAAGTATATTTTTATTTGATACCAAACTTCTCTTTTGATAAGATTGCATGTAAATTTCTATAAAATTAATCATGCGATTAACAGTTATTTCCATGTAAGAATTTGTTTAAAAATCAAATATTACTTTTAAAACAATATTTAAATGTTGCGCCTTTTTTTTTTTTTCTATTGTATTTTCGGTATCGGGCTCGGGTTCTGATGACACAAAATGTTTCGGGCTCTGATTTAAAATCGTCGTGCTCGGACAGACCCGAACTCGTATCTAATTTATTTTTTGCTTTATAATTTAGATTGTCTAATCTACTTTTAAATATTAAAGAAGAAAATTATAAAGGAAGAATTTTTTGCGGTTTCATATTTTAAGACATACAGGGTTAAGCTTAGAAATAACTTTATGTCAAAATGATTGATAAGCAGAATAATTCTATCTCGGCTATTAAAAAAAACCCATCAAATAGCATTTGTAATGCGGGTGGTAGGTACCAGACGAACAGGTGGTGGAGACATCGATTTAAGACAAACGCAAGAATATCAAGGAATATATGTCATTGCAAACAAAAGTAAAATTTCTTCGAACAATGAATGACATGAATGCTTGTTTTTTATGATTAAGGTAGTGGAAGATGATAGTTAGATAGAGGTTCTCTGATAGAGAAGTAATTTTGATAATAAACAAACCAGAGAATCCAACCCGGATTATCCGAGCTACAGACAGAACATGGGTAAAAATAGTTTTTAATTGAAAACACTATAGATTCTTTTACATTTAAGGGAACTGGGTACCAAAAAAAAAAATTATTCTGTAATTAACACCTATATTAAAGTTTTTGGATCATCTATAATAAAAAATTTTCAACAAAGCAAAATTATTACACATAATGAAATTATTTACGGGGGGTTGTATCTTAAATTGGACCAAATTTCTTTCAGAGATGTTGAGGGTGAATCGGAACTCATGGGCAAAACTTATTTAAACAAGCTATTTTCACCATACAATGCATGGGCGTATCGCAAGCGGCGAGCCGCTAGATGGCGCTCTCTTTAAACACACAAAGCGCTGTTTTTTTTTCGCACACATCGTCATGCCGCTTCACCCATCGCCTTATTCCAAAAGTCACAATAGAACGCCTTCTACACCATAGAAATCTATATTTATTCGCCACCAACCATGGACCCTTCCCAGATTACCTTGCTAAAATCGACAAAACTGAATCTCCTCTCTGTACCTGTGGTCACAGAGGCAACTCCCTCCATTACACCTTACAATGCACCCTCACCTCCACTCTTCACATCCGCAAGCCATCAACAATATCTTTCTCACACTGGTTCGCCTACCTGTTGAAGCGACCAGACCTCCTAAACAAAATAATAAGTTGCATAAACATTCTAGAAAGGAACCAGCATCTATTCCAAATGCCTCTACCACACATAATTGGTGAAATTGAAAACTGAGAGCTAGTTCGGAACATTGTCAGTAACCACTAGCCATGTTACGAACAGCACCCACATACCTCAACCAACCATCTGTGCAAAAACTCAGCTTCCAGCCCAAAAGCTTGTGTGAAAAACTCATCTTTTGTCTCTTTAAAAACATTTTTACGTCCCAGACCACAAACTCTTAACAGAAAACTCCCATGAACTCTTAGGAGATAACAGAAATACACATTTTCGTGCTCGCGAAAAACATTTCTCGCTCCCAATCACGAACTGTAAATAATCCAAAAATTTTCTCCATCATTGTATATAACATTATAGACTATCTTCATCATTTTCATCATCACTTATAGTATTTTTTTATGTTTTGTAAATAATCAAAATTGCACTGTCAAATATGTTTTTTTTTTTTTTTTTTTTTTTTTTTTTAAATAAACTTGCCAAGCAGGGCTTGCAGGGGCTAAAGCCATATGGTAAGCCTCCCTGCTTGGTTGAATCTGAATCTGTGAATTGCAAAAAGGATGGATAGTTTTACTAATCAGGAAAAGGCGGACATTCAATCCATGCATGGTGTTGCGGTTGTGAGTGCTCTGGAAGTCCTAATTGTTTAGTAAACATGGTTATTTCCACAAACAGAAAGCGCCATGTAGCGCTTCACTGCTTGAATTACGACCATACATTGTATGGTGATTTGAACTTCTCTAGGCGTGTTCTATCCGCCCTTAAAGTTTTGCCCAGGAGTTCCAAATCACCTTGTATATTTATATTACTGAAAATGTTAGTTTACAATACTTTAGAAAAAAATTTGCTTTTTTATTTTTTAAAAATATTTTTCATTTTAATAAAATATGTAAGAACATTTTCTTACATCGTACCTATAATTTTAGATATCAAACATTTTCAAATAAAAGGATTTTTAATTTGGTTCACCTCCTCCAATTTTGTCTAGCATACTGGAATTTTTATAGAAAGTAGACAAAATGACAGCCCTGACACAGGAAACTCAGTTTCAATTGAATTATTTTGTAAGTAATTATCCGGCCATATACCAAGGAAAACTTTTATATACCTTATTGAACTTGCACATTTTGTGTCTAATTAAAAATCGAAGATTTACCAGCAAGATAATTCCGTTTTATAAGTATCAAAAAAGTCCACATGAATAAGTCCTTAGAGTTTAAATTTAGATACAAAGATGAAAGAGAATTCGTACACACCCACAAGCAATTGAAAAATCTTTAAATCGAAACTTTTATATTTACATACCAGGGGATACTAGATTACAGAACATACTCTCGGTATACAGAAAGATTGGTGAAAACTTTTTGTTTTTTTAATTTTAACTTCAATAGATTTTTTACATATAATTTTTCATATTTCCCCCTAACACCACCAAAGAGCATTTCTATATGGAAAATATCAATAGTGTATTAAAATAACGTTTTCAAATTTATTCAATGCGATACTTTCTTATTAGCTGCATGACAGGGGTTAATAGCCGACGAAATTATCAAAAATTTAGTTACTTACAGCAATCTTTTTGATTCTGAATATTTCGGTGCTTAATCGCGTAGGTAGATTACATTGTTAAACTTGTGTTTCAGATATATGTGTAAATTATTTATACACGAAGTTTTAATTTTGTTGTGGAATATTAGCCGGAAACAAGTATTGAAACTATGTAGATGAAAGTTGGATAAAACCGGGTACCTATACCTAAAGGTTTTCCTTTGTTGACAAAATTCTAGAAAGGCGAAAAAATCCGAACACCCCACAAAAGCGTTTTGGGACATCTGAGCTATAGAAAAATCACACCTGTTGCCTCGGGGAAATTCTCCTAACCTTGGGAAAAGGTGTTTTGTAGGACCATCTGAAATAGCTCCAAATTTTGGGGGTAGGTTAAAACCGGATACTAATCAGAAATTAATTTTTTACACTTCCAGTAACAAAAAAGCTTTATTGTAATATATTTTGAATCAAACTTTAAAACATATATACATTTTTTAAGGTCAGTAACTTTTTTTCAGGTTTCCAAGCTATTTTAATGTCATGCAATGGCTTTCTCAGCTTTTACTTCTCGTATCCGCTGCACTCCTCATGTGCCCACTTTTTGCAGACTGAACATTGTATCCATCCTTCCCCACCTGTTGAGTGAAGACACAATTCATTGCAGAATTCAATGCAAAACAAAGGATACCCTGTTTTGCCACAACAGACGAACAAAAATCGACAGTGTCGTTCTTCTGGATAGCTGGACGTACACACTTCTACTTGGCATCAAAATATCGTGTGAAAACTATAGAAAACAGTTGTTTACTTACCTAAATTGATTCGTCTAGGATAGATTTATTTGAAGAGCAGAAAAGACGGCGAAGAATTAAAACTTTTGAGGTGAATTTCTTTGCAATATTCCTGCCACGGACGCAGAGATTAACTCGCTTCAAAAGCTGATGGTATACTCTGCTTAGTGAACGCTAAGGGATGTAGTTAAGATGGATACTGTCCATAGGGCAGCACCTATCAGCAAGAAAACAGGGTACCCGGTTTGACCCATCTACTCGGTTTTAACCTACTCTCCCCTATACACTGTAAAAAAAAATTCCTGAAAAAAACGGAAATTGTACTGGCAATCGAGACACCAGTACTATTTCCGTATTTTAACGGAGAGAAAATTCGGTAAATTCCAGGAAATTTTCCGTGAATTCTGAAATATCCGTTTTTAAATTTCCGTTTTATAACAGATATCTTCCGTATTTTTTAGAAATTTTTATTTCGTTAAAATAAAATTTATAGGACCAAAAAAGAAAAAAAAAGAAGTACTTCGCGATGATAACCTTATAATGGACAGATACATTTCGGCTTATTTTTTTCATTTCTGAGTGAGTTTATAGAATTTTACCAACCCTTGCCGCGAGCGGACCCATAAAGTCCCGTGTACTAACCCGATGACCTAGACGACGGCGCTATGATCGGTCGCAGTTTTCGCTCAAATGCTGTGTACTTGTTTGGATCGTTTTTTATGACGCAAAAACTTGAGGTTTCATCTGCAGATGGATTTTTCCAATGTTTTTAATATTTTCTTTTCATAACTTTCAATAATTTGCTGTATTATTTGGTGCCTTATAACAGATAAATTTTAATTTATTAAGTATTATATGCATAAAACATTGTATTAAGAATAATAATTGCTTCTTTTTGCAACAGTACCAACCAGTGTTGAATTAAGACATTTTTCTCCGGGAGGGATTTCTGTGGCTCCGGGGGGGATGGGGGGGAATAGCACTTTTTGACCATTAAAAGTATAAAATCTCAAATCTTCCGGGGGGGGGATACAATTTTCAGGGGGATAATGTCCCCTCCGTACTACCTCCTGAATTCAACACTGATACCAACATTTTCTTTTTTCGAACATATACTTTTTTTTTTAAATTATTTGCCTGATTATCTATTTATCAATTCCAATAAAAACAATTATCTTAATCAGACTCGTTTATTACATGCTATTAAAATAATTTTTTTTTAAATCTCTTATTTAAAAAAACTTATGCAAATAAACAATTTGATAATAAATTAAATTGTTATATTATTTCAGCTATGCTGAGAGATTTTGCGTACGGTTCTGTTAAACATTATATTTTTAACATTACATTTAAAAAATATTTAAAAAAAAAGGAGAAACTTTTGAAATTAATGACTTTGGGATAGTTAAGTTTAAATATGGACTAACTGATTTAATTTAAATTAAATTAGTTTAATTTATAAAAATATGAACTAACGAAATAAATTAAAAACGTTATAAAATTAAAAACTTGATTTATATAAAAGTAAAGAAAAGATATTAACTAATTTTATAAATTTAAGGAACAAATTGTAAACTTTGTAAAATTATAATTTATAAAATAATAAATTTTAGCATAATTCATAAATTTGTAAGCCAAAACAATTTAGTTTAATACCAATTTTCATAGCTATAATTTGCAGAGATATTATGTTATGAAACCTTTAAAAACACAATATTGCCTCACATTAAAAAAAGATAAATTACAAAAAAATTAGTGAAAAAAAAATTATAATTTTAAAGTACTATAAAGAAAAAAATAAGTAGATTTTTAAAAAAAATATTTTTTTTCTGTAATTTATAAAAATAAAATAAATTTCTAAATGCTTCATTAAAAAATATAAATATTACTATTCTTTTCACAATAAATTGACATGGCCTCGGTTACAATGGGCCAGCGGGACGAGCCGAGCCAGGCCTGTATCCTAGAAGAACTCTAGTAAATATAACAATCTTAATTCGCATTTCAAAAAAGGCGATTTCTGTACTCATCCTTTAAACGTCATTTACGGAAATTGCACTGTTTTGGAAGAAATACGGAAAAAATCCATTAAACTTACGGAGAACTTTCTGCATAGTTACGGATTTGAAGTCTCTTTAACGGAACTAATGTCATTTACGGAAATTGTACTGAAATTTTGGAAAAATGAAACTTCTCCGTAAAATTTTACGGAAAATATCTTGTATTTTCACGGATTTTTTTTTAGAGTGTATTGTTTCATGTTCGAACATGTTAATAATTTCGTAATGAAACTGCACGCGATAATGATAATTCTTTAAAAAAAACATCCTTGAAAATTATTTTAAAAACCAGTAAATTGAGACGCAGTTTGAAAAAAAAAAATGCATTTGAAAGAACAATTTTTCGCTATTCGACTGTGTAAAAATTGAAATTGTGCGAAGTTTAGAAGTTAATTGCAGCAAAAGCAAAATTTATTGATCAGGTCGTTATCATCGTCAATATGACGTCAGCGTTACTTATGAAGATGTTTTTGATTTTTAGTATAGATTTCAGAACAAGGCATTTAATTTCTTTCTACACTGTAAAAAATGACCAATGTTTCTTATTTTATGAAAATATACTATATCCACGAACGAAAATATAATATAATCTTCTGAGTTATCCGAAATTCCGAAAAGCATATTCCTTTGTCTTTTGAATCCCCACAAACCAATACATTTCCAAAATTTAAAGAATTATTTATAAAAGCAAAGTATTTTTTTGCTGCCCGTATTTTTCAGAAACGTTTCCGAATAGTTTTTATAGTGTATTAATCAGTTACTTCAGCCTGGAATGCCTGTTTTTCGAATGTCATCCACATTCTCAATAAGTAAACGTTTTCAGCTGCATAAATTAATTTATACATGAAGGAGTAAAGAAATAATCTTAATTTTAATGTTAATGTTAACGCTGTTAATTTTGCATTTTTGTCTGTTAAACGTATTTGTTGAACATGAAAATGTTTACTTGAGAATGGATAGCATCGGAAAAAACTATATTCCGGGTTTAGAAAACTGATTAAGACACTTTAAAAGCTACTCGTAAACATTTCAAAAATTACGGGCAACAAGAAAAATTTTGTTTTTATAAATGATTCTTTAAATCTCGACATGCGCTTGATGTCTGAGGTTCTTAAAGATAAAGAAACACACTTTTCAGAATCATGGTTAACAAAGATGAGTTTATATTATAAATTTATTTGTGATATTATATTTTCGTAGATTAAGAAACATTTGTCATTTTTTACAGTGTAGGTAGAATGATACATTTAAAAATATTAATTACCCTACTAAGATTTCATAAATACTCACGAACACGAATACAAAATTTCGAAAAAATACTGGTGCCTCCATAAGACGGTTCTAAGAATATTCATTAGCCCCAACAAATGAAGGTAAACACGGCCATATTGGGAAAGCAATTAAGCTTCAATGAAAAGGCGAATCGGGCAATAAACGCATGCTTAATTAATTTATCTTTTCAATTCATCTAATAAGGGGATTAATTAAGAAGACTTAAGTTAAGTGGGCTTATTATCTTAATGAAACGACCCAAAAATCTGGGAATTAATGTACCTTAAATGAAGTCAAAGAAATCATTTCCGCGATTTAGTAACAGCACCTCATGCTGATAGCTATAGTGGTCTTTATTTTTTATACGGGAAAGAGACATCTATCACATCAAAAGTGATCGATTCCCGTCACCTCCATTCTCCTTGAGACATCAAGCAATAAGAAATATGACTTTCATTAGTGGATCATAATACAGGTGGAATTCAGCAACCTTATCTTTACTAGATCTCCAGTAGTAAGCCTTTCATCGAATACCTGCGAACCAATTTCGTGTTTAAGGGGTCATAGGACTTTTAAACCTTTTAAACATTCAATCTTCGAAAAAATATATACAGGGTGATTATAATTAAAGCTGTACTTTCAAACGGCTGTAAAAAAAGAACCACTGGTCAGAATGACCTGATATTTCATCTGGTAAGTATACGTGAAGGAATGGGAATTTGTTTTGCGAAAGAAAAAAAAAGAAGTTCAAAAGTGGACTGATAGATGGCCATGCAGTTTCTGTTAGTCTGCGTCTGAGAAGGTAGTCATGACTCATGACTCTATCATTGAAAGATTGGGCTTTTGCTTTTTCAAAGTTTTTTGGCCTAGGGACAGTTAAAAACCCAATTTTTTGTAATCCGCTGTGGCACCATCTTGTCTTGTTGGATAGACTTTGAACAATGAGTGCCACAACAGCATGTCACGTCTTTTAATTAGAGTCTTATGAAGAGTAAAGCGCCATCTATCGGTCAAGTTTTGAACTTTATTTTCTATCGCAAAACAAATTCTCATTGCTTCACGTATACTCAGATGAAATATCAGGTCATTTTGACCAGTGGTTCTTTTTTTTTTTTACAGCCTTTTGAAAGTGCAACTTTAATTATAATCACCCTGTATATCAAAAAGTAATGATTTCTGAACACTTTAAAACAAAATGAATGGCACGCTTAATAGTTGTTAAATCTGGAAATTTTTCAAAAGAAAGTCAAACTTTAATGTCACTTTTCTCAAAATGTGATTTTGGGGAATTATGCGTAAGGTAGTTAAAAAACTTTTCAATATTTTATCATGAAATTTTCAGGATATATATAGTGTATGGTAGGTATAATCTATAAAGTGAACCTAAATTTTTATCTTTGCTGTTGAAAACATTTTTTCTTGGTGTTATATTCTTAAAATTTTGAAAATTTTATATAAGCAAGATACAGTTTTGCTTTTAAAACATAAAAATGCTATAAATAAAACATCTTTTTTTAGGTTTAGTGTAAGCACAAGACTCTCAAGTATAATTATATACCTTTTTTTTTTTTTACGTGCAGAAATTATTTTGTAATCATGCGCTCAACCTGTGATTTCAATATTTTGCTCAACAAGTTTGAAAACCTCTATAAAAACTAATTTTTCCCATTATGATTTGAAAAAAAAGAAATGAAATGTAAAAAGAAACATATATCTATTACTTCCTTCAAAATTTGGGGTTTTGTAATGTATACTTTATAAGATATAAAATGACAAAAATGGTCATTTTGTTTTTCATTTTTCGAGATTTAAAAAAGTTTTAAGGCATCTCAATAGGGAAATAAAACGCTAAAACAACAATAAAAGTTACAAGTAAATGTTTCTTATAAAATATTCAAAAAGATAATTAAAAAAATGGATACAGATCATAACACACTGTAAAAACACAGAAATTTTTCTGCAACTAGCAAAACTTTACGAAAATGTAATATAACTACACTGCAAAATTTTTTTTTTTGATTTTATGCAGTATAATACTGCCACCCCAGCTGTCAGTATTATACCGGAAAATTAACAGTAATAAACAGTAAATAAGCAGTAAATAAGCAGTAATACACTGCCGCGCATGCGCGGTATTGTATTACTGCTTATTTTACTGTTTATTACTCTTAATTTTACGGTATAATACTGGCAGCTGGAGTGCCAGTATTATACTGTAAAATCAACATTTTTTTTTGCACTGTACTTTAGAGTTAGCCCCCACGATTAAGAACAGCGTTCTACTATCATCGGAAATCTCAGAAACCAAGAGATTTTTTTAGATTTAAAGAAACACGGTACGAAAATAATTTATTCTATAAATAACACCTTTGTTAAAGTTTTCGGATCATGTTTCAATAAAGCAAAATCATTACAGATAATAAAATGCCTTATATTGTTAATAATAATATATTTAAATATATATATATATATATATATATATATATATATATATATATATATATATATATATATATATATATATATATATATAATTTAATTTTTTCTTCTTTTCCAATTTTGGAATTTCAAACTAGATATTTTTTATCTTGTAACTCAGGGTACTTTGTTCTACATATCTTACACTTAGGGTACTTTCTTTTACAAATCTAGGTATCAGATTTTTTTTATACAAAGATTAGATCAGAAGAAAAAAAATAATATTTGGATGTATATGGAAAAAAACTATGAAAATCACATATATTTAAGCTCAGATTTAAAAAAAAAAAAAAAAAAAAAAAAAAAAAAAACGGTAGTTAGTTATCTCTTTTAGAATCTAAAAGATACGTATACATTAAAAGAAATTTCAGACAATTTGCTCATTCATTGTGCAAATTTCAATTGCAATTGTGCAATTTTTGATTACATAAAGAATATGAAAAAATACGAACTGAGAAAAGTGAGTTTAAACATTTCACTTACAAAACAAGAACGATCATTCATGCGCTAAGCATAGATTATGAAACACTTTCCAACACAATCAGAATACTGTAACAAAACTTTATAGATTAATAAGGTGATATCTAAGTAAACAATTTTGGAAAACACATAACATATTGGAAAACACAGTTTCAGTAATTATCATTAATAATCCGAAAAAAAATCCGATTTTTTTTCTGCAGCTCTGTATATGATCAATAGATTTGTATATATTCTACATAGTATGCTAAAATTTAGTTCAATTAGGAAACGTCCATCACAGTTGAACATTTCCATTCGGCAATTTCGGTCAATGAACGATAATGTAATCGACATATTTTCGGCAGCCCTGTGTATGATAAAATCAAAGCAATATGCAAAAAACTAGTTAAATTAAAAAATGCGAGCCGCAACTGAAATCGTGCTTACAGCAATTATTCTTCATAGACAGTACTATACCGAATTCTTTTGAGTGTCCTGTATAGGAACGGTGAATGCTATGCACTCCATAACATACAGTAAGCATCTTGTAATGCACCTAAGTGATATATATCAATTTCAACATGTTTGAAATATATTAACATCATTAAAATACACCGCAAACGATTTTTCTCCATCGGCCGTAATGTAACGGAATTCTTTTGAGTGTCCCTGTAAATGAACAATAAATGCTACACACTTCATTTTCAATACTGAACATGCCATAGTAAACCTTAAAAACATATGTCAATTGCATAGCAATGTGTGTATATTTACGCGAGTTACAGCACAGGCAGACAGACAGACAAATCGAATTCATAAACACTTTTCAACTTTGTTGGAAAGTGTTAAAAAGAGATATTAAAGTGATACGTAAAGTGTGTGATACGTAAAATTAATGATAACTCATTTACAATTTATCAGATAGTCAAGAAATTTCGACACAATGTTCTTGAGTAGTTAGTTCTAGAGAATATTCTTCATTTTAGGATAAAAATCTGAAATTTTAAATATTTGTCATTTTTTGTCACTGGTACTGAGTCCACTTAAAGAAGCAGTTCTAAAAAAAAACTTTTGAAGTCTGTTAAAAAAAATTAAAAACCGAAACGTTTCCAACTAATTTTTGTAGTATATTAATAACTTTTCTGAACACGAAATATCGGTTTTTTAGAGGCTATCCATTCTCAAGTAAACATTTTCATGTTCAACAAACGTTTTTAATAGACGAACATGGTAAATTAACAACATTAACATTAATATAAAAGTAACATTATTTTATTACTCTTGCCTGTAAAAATTCTGTTACGCAGCTGAAAATGTTTATAATTGAGAATGGATAGCATCCGACAAACTGCTATTTCGTGTTGAGAAAAGTTATTAATACACTGCAAAAACTACTCTGAAACGTTTCTTTTTTCTTTTCTGGCTCTCCATGTTTTAACACTTTCCAACACAGTTGAAAGGTGTTTCGGAATTCCGTTTGTCTGCCTGTCTTCCCGTGCTCTAACCCGCGTAAATATACTCGGATTGCCTTGAAATTGATTTGTGTTATTGGGGTTTACTAGGGCATGCTTGGTATTGAAATTCAAGTGTGTGGCATTTATGGTTCTTTTACAGGGACATTCAAAAGAATTATTTTATATTACAGCCTATGGGGAAAAATCGTTTGTGGCAAATTTTAATAATGTTACGCTATTTCAAACACATTCAAATTGAAAAATATCACTGAGGTGGACTATAAGGCGCTTACTGTAGAATATGGAATGCATAGAATGTATTATTCAATTACAGGGATACTCAAAATAATTTGTGAAAATTTATTGCTCATAACTCGTTTTCAGTTGTGGTGCGGTTTTTAATTTTTTAATTTTTTTTTTTACATATTAATTTATGCATATAAATTCTATAGATCATATACAGGGCTGCTCAAAAGATGTCGCGTACATTTTCGTTGTTTGACGGAAATCGCTGAAGGGGATTTTTTTAATAGTGCTATCTAAGTATTTCCTAATTGAAATAAATTTTAGCATACTGTGTAGTATACGTACAGATCTAAGTAAGTATCATTTACAGAGATGCACAACATAATTCGGATATTTTGTTTGACTATTGGTAGTAATTACTGAAATTGGGTTTTTCAATATGTTATGAGTTTTCTAAATTGATTATTTAGTAAATTGTAAAGTTTTGTTACGGTATTCTGAATGTGTTGGAATGTGTTTCATAATCTATGCTTGGCGCATGATTTTTTTTTTTCAGAAAGGTTTTTTTTTTTAAATCTCGGATATCTTTTGTTTTCTAATAGTTTCTAAAGATGAAAAAATGCTTTATGGAATTGTGTATAACTCGGAAGAGGTTATATTACAGTTTTGTAAAGTTCTGCTTGATCAAGGAATATTTCTGGGTTTTTTTTACAATGCAGATAAAGCGAATCAGTCCAAAAGGAAGTAGAGCAGTTTAATAGCATAATTGTTGCGATTTAGATTTCAAGCTGGTGATATGAATTATATCTTTAGTAAAAGAGGTTATGTCCAGGTATATATCAATAATAATTGGACTGTTATTCTCATTTCAGAAGTATATATATATAATAGATAAATTTAAATGTATAAAAAAATTCATTTTTTTTTAAACTGTTCTCATTTTTTACAACTGTCTTTTCTTAACCCTTTCTTCTGTTTTACGAAGTCATTATCTTCAAGTGAAAACACTTCAGTGATAACATGATATTTCGAATATATTATAAATTACTTTGTTTTTCATATTCCGTTATATATAGTCTAAAACTTTTAAAAGCGTACACATGCTAAATTATAATTTTTTCCATAAATCACTAGGGTGCTCCTCTTCCTCCCGCATGCTCTAAAAACACTTGTTTTAAAGAGACAAGGAGAAAAACAATCAGGACAAGTAGGTTTTGAGAGTAAAATTTATAGGGTAAAGTAGTCTAAGTATTTTGTACAGTCCTGTATACGATCTATAGATTTGAATACACACTAATAGCAGGCTAAAATTCAGTTGAGTTAGAAAATTCCCTTTCAGCAATTTTCGCCAATAGATGGAAACGCACTTAGAATTCTTCTGTACATCCCTGTATATTATCTAAAGACTTGTGTACACACCTCATATTAAGCTGAAATTTAATTCAATTAAAAAACGCATAACACAACTTAAAACGCACTTCCAGCAATTACCAACCATTAAACGTCAACATATCTTGTTTTTTACGTAGTCCGTAAATTTATTTATATTCCGCAAACTTCTATTAGTATACTAAATATAGTTCAGCAGGAAAAAGCATAACAAAATTAAAAACTAACCTTAAGCAATTCACTCCCATAATCAGGAATACTAGCGAATTCCTTGGTGTAGCACTGTACCCTGTATATGATCAACCGAATTTATACACACCACGTATACTATGCAAAAATTTAGTTAAACTTAAAAACGCAAACCAAAGTTGAAAACATACTTTCAGCAATTATCGCTCATATAGCTAGTTCTGTAACCGAATTGTTTTGTGTGTCCCTGTAAGTGTAAATGAACGATAAATACAATGCACACCATACATTTAAGTCAGAAACTTATAGTGCACCTCAGTAAAGCATATAAATTTCATTATTGTTGATATAGTGTAACATCAGTAAAATATACGTAGTGCAAACGATTTTCCCCGTAGACTATTATGTAACAGAATTATTTTGCGTGACCCTGTAAATGAGTAATAAATACTTTGCACCCCATATTCTACAGAAAACAGGTTTGGTGCGCATCACTAATATAGTCCATATTAATTGCAAATGGTCTAACGTCCTCAAAATTCACTCGAAACTATTTTCTCTCATTGACCTTAATGTAAACGGTATACTTTTGACTGTCCCTGTAAACGAAATATAAATGTTACACAGTTCATTTTCAATAGCGATCGCGCTATAATAATAAACGTCAATAACATACAAATTACAGGGCAGTCCGAGTATAGTTACGAGAGTTAGAGCAAGGACAGACGACCAGACAAACCGAAGTCATAAACACTTTTCAACTATGTTGGGAAGTGTTAAAAACGTATAAAAAGCATTTCAAGCAATAACGGCTCATAGATTCCAATGGATTCGAATATTTTTCGTGTGGCCCTGATTCTTTGATAAAATTTTATACCACTGATGTTTTACTCACAGTTTTGCTGTTTTAGTTACAGTTGAACAAATAATTATTTTGTTCCACTTTTTTTACTTGTCATGCTGAAATATGATTTTAAAGCCTAATATCTGAACATACATACATTTATGTATGTTCCATAAAAGACACCCGAACATAAAAATTCAACACTTCTTTAACTATAATAAATATTAAATAGGTAATGCCATCCATCGATTAAAATTCGAACTATTTTCAAAATTAGTGAATACAAAATTTATGAGCCACTTTATAAACATATATATTTATATTTATTGATGAATTATTCAATTTTAATGTTTGTGTGTCCGTTTTGGTGTACCATGTATATAGAATGATACGCATA
Organism: Maratus michaelseni; assembly: GCA_963931845.1. Taxonomy (NCBI): domain Eukaryota; kingdom Metazoa; phylum Arthropoda; class Arachnida; order Araneae; family Salticidae; genus Maratus; species Maratus michaelseni. The sequence goes on along the minus strand of OZ007587.1, from coordinate 386,075,258 downwards.
GAATACCCTTCTTAGCATGCCATATTTGGGTAAAAAGCAGTAGCGGCCCGTGGGTTATTTAAGTGGAGGTTAGCAATACATAAATTACGAAAATAAAATCTGCAAGTACGACTTAAAGTACAGATAAAATACATTTGTGTTTTCAAAAGTTAAAAGAAAATAATGCAACTATAATAAAGAACAAATACTAATTGGTAGAAAAAAATTTAATATTTCTACGAAAGAAGATACTACATCAAATAAACAAAGAAACAGAATATAGCAAACTAGGGTAGATTCGGACAAGCAAGAAAACCCCCCAACTAAATATGCATCACACCGCTCGGGTCACCCCCCACAATTGAATCCCATTCTCAATTTACCCCAATAATATATAATATAAATTTTCTCCCGACTTGACCTTTGGGTAGGAAAAAGCAATTAAAGCGAGCGTCGTGAAACGACCCCGTTGTGCAAGTGGAAAGATATGAGCTTTTCCCTTTATTCTCCTCTTGCCGCTTCCGTCCGCATAAGCTGGTTTCGAAAGGGATTTATTCGATCGCACGTACGATCCTGGAAGTACCGGGCGCTGATTTTTTTTCTTATCTACATAATTACAGTAACGCTTTGCCACGGGCGTATTTAAAAGAAGACAGAGTTGTGATTGAAGCTCATCCTAAAAATTGACGAAAATCTGGACATGTGTTAAATATTACTGTATTTAATTTGTTAATTTATTTTTTTCTGCGGGGGTTCACGCGCTCATGTACACTAATAGAGCCGCCGCTACTGGTAAAAATATATCTCAAACAGGAAGAAATCATTTTTATGTTTGTTTTAATATTTTATGGAGGAAAGGGCCATAAAATTATCATAGCATACTCCTCAGTCGGTGTAAACCACCGATAAAACAGCCTCTATCATTTTTCAATGACAGTCTATCAGCCCTTATCTTCGTCATGATGGGAATGGATCATCCGTTAGAGAAGATATCAAAGATAGAAACTAATTCGTACTTTTATATATCTTTCAGCATGCATATCTGTGATTTCAGCGAAATAACAACAGGTGCTCTGCTGGAATTTTGTAATGCATCTGAATGTTTAGTTATCTGTTACCACGGTGATAAGGATACATTTTGAATAATACATTTGACGCAACGGTATTTTAAAATTAAGTTTTTCAAGGACATATAATGCAAAATATGTATTTTATTTTCCTCTATTGAAGTAGATCAGTGGTGACGAAATTTTCAATGAGTGGGTGACAAAAATTGATAAATATAACTTATCGATTTTTTTTTCTGTGTACGTGTGGTGTGTATCAGCAATCTTTAATTAAACAAACAAAAAAAAAACCTAAAAGAAATTAAAAATATAATACATATGCTAAAAGTGATTGCAGTCAATATGAAGGCTTAAAAAACATTTTAATAAATAAACCGCCTAGTTTTGTACACAACATAACGGTGATATTCTCAAAATCCGATGATAAATAAATAATGATAAATAAATAATTTTGATAATGATAAATAACAAAATTTGAAATATGTACTTGATAAACAAACATTACGAGCTATCGGGTGTCACGAAAGCAAGTGCTTTAATAAAAATAATTATCTATAAACGTGATTTATTTTTTATCTTATCTTTAAACTTATGAAGCATCTCGCGCCAAATAAGTTTAAAAATAAGATAAATAAACCATGTTTGTAGATGATCAGTTGTTTTCGTGATACCCGATATCTCATGATATGTTTGTTTATCAAGTACATATTTCAAATTTTAAGCGAAAATAGCTTATTGACTATTATAGATTTTAAGAATGCCGCCGTTAATGAGTGAACGAAACTAGTCGGTTTGTTTATTAAAACAGAGTTCACACGGACTTGAGAAGAAAAAATTCAAAGAGTCTAGAAAAATTCTTAAGGAGTGCAAGAATTTCAAAGGACTTACCATATTTTTTAATGTATGCCGTGCCCTTTTTGTAACACGCACATCCACTCTAATTTTTAATACATCATTTAGCGATAAAACAGATTTCATTCTATTGAAATCAAATAGCCAGTGCTAAAATTTCAAGTATTCACAATGCATTGCTTACTGGTTTCGTAAATTTGAATACAAATTTGCCAGCGAACTATTTTATGCAGTGATCAAAGGCCATATATACAGAGGCCAGTCAAATCCTTAATACTCATGATGTATCATGCACCTAGATTTTAAAAGGAAATTTTGAAAGGAAAAGGCATGAGCCATATACAAACAAAATATAGTAACAACTTCATTTTTTTTTTTTTTTTTTTTCAGAATGGCAGAATTACTTGAACTTTGCCTTTGTAAACCTGAGAAGATTTTTATTTTACTCCCTTTCTTTAAAGGTTAAGGGGACAGTGGACATTCAAAATCACAAACTTTTTTTTTTTTTTTTTTTTTTTTTTTTTGAGAATTATGAAATTTATTCAAGTTTATCTGATGCAAAAAGAATTTTTCAATTCTGACACTTCTTGGCAGATATATAATTTTTTATATTTGTAACTCTATACATTTTTTTTACGTAAAATGCTGTTTTCTCAAAATTTAAAATTTTGCACATTTCTAACTTTTGAAACGTTTTATACGCACTCCTAATTATCAGATTATTTTGAAATTTATACTGTATATCTTCTATTGAAAAATAAATAAATGTTAGCATAAAAATTTGCATTTTAGGGGTATTTTAGTATCGAAATTTATGCTCATATAAAAATATATAGCTACTTTTTTAGAAAAAAACAAAACAAAATTATGAAAATATTGTTTTTAGCTTATACATTCAAATAATTTTTACAATTCATGCCAGCTTCCATTCTAATATTTAAAAAGTATCTTATAAATAAATATTGTCATATTTTACGCATAAAAGAAATGCGCATTAGTACATTTTAAGATATGAGAATTATTCGTTACTTTAAAAATTGAATAATTTAAAATTTTTCATTAAACACCGAATTTTGAACATATCTATTTCAGTTTGTCATTAACAAGTCTGCCAATTTTCAAATGAATCCATTGAAAATTGTAGGATTTGGTTTTTAATGTCCAACTGTCCCTTAATCTCTTCAAAGCAAGCGATACATATTTAAGCAGTATTATTCATAGTGTGATATACATAGACATCTAATATATTAGATGTCTATGGTAATATATGTTTCCATTTTCTACTCTTGTATAGTTCAATTAAATAATTGTTCAATGCTAAATTATACTTCGTGATAATTTAAGGTGTATTTTTGTTTATTTAAGGAGTTTTAAGTACGCCTGGGAGACTTTTTCATTTCTAAGGAGTTTCTAAGTAATCAAAGGAGTCTGTAAAAACTCTGTAAAAGGTCTTTTTAAACCTTTATGTTTACTGTAATCACTTTTAGCATGTGTATTTTATTTTAATGATAAGTGATTTTTTTCTTATACAATTCCAAAGAAAAAAATTTCCAAAATTTCGTTGAAATGGTTAAAAGAATGGTTTAATTCACCAAAACTTTTCGCACAATAAGTCCTTTAATGCATCGAATTTTTGCTGTTGTGCAGTCATAGATACCAAATATTCATTTCAAAACAGTGGAAGAATTGGAGGTGGAAAATAAACAGAAGATGATTCTATTTTTGATTCCATAAAATCTTGAAAATACAATTATAATTTCGTTAGCAATTAATTAGCAACTTAATTCGTCAAGTGGAATAGACAGTTTACTTACAGCGGTAAAGAGATAGAGGTTCGTTCGGAAAGAGGTTTAAAGCAAAATGAGCATCCTGGAGGCCAAAGGTGGAAAAAAAAGATATTTTAATCATTCGAGATTTGTTTGGAAAAAATTGACCAGCGAAGTGCCTGCTAGTTAAATTGAATTTTAACTGAACTCTACATTTGATAAAATTAGATGGAATACAAAATATGGGTGTATTAAATCCCAGTTAATGTGCATAGCAAAAAATCAAGCTCTTGTCATCACTAATGTGGGTTCAGAGAGGAATTCTTACTCTTTTTTTATGATTAAAACTGTAATATCCACACAAAGAGGTGGGTTCATTATGTAGCGCTACGGTCATTTTATAGACTCGATGGCTAACAAGGGGCCGCTTCGCTGAAACTCTCCGATCGCGAAATCCCATGTTAACCTATGGGAAAACTGAGAATCGCGATTACTCATTACTTAATATAATTAATTATAATACGGTTTTCACATTCAGAAAGTAGATGTCAGATGCCGACGTTGTGAATTTTTAAAAATTGTCTCCTTAAATTTGAACTATTTAAAAATTCCCTATAAACTTTGAAATTTTCACTTGATGAAATTTTATTATCTTCTTAGAAATACTTAAAATTTAAGGACACAATTTTTAAAACTTTTTAAAACCACAAAACGTCGGCATCTGATGTGTACTTTCTGATGGTGAAACCCGAATTTTGATGATTTTACTTAGGTAATGAGTAATCGCGCTTTTTAGTTTTCCCATAGGTTAACATATGATTTCGCGATCGGGAAGTTTCAGTGAAGCGACCCCTTAAAATAGATTCCAAATAATCCAACGCTGAATCTGGAATTAAAATTGATAGCTGCCAACTAGTATACAGCGCCATAACTACCTGACAGAACAATGAGTCAACCTGACTCTCGGATTTTTAAGTCTAACACAATATCTTAATTAATAAGGATATTTGAAACACCTCGGGAATCACTGTGATTTACACAAATACCAATAAATAAGAACAATCGAAATCATCTTTCAAAAGAAAATATTGAAGAGAGATTTTTTTTTTTTCGTGCTAAAGAGAGAAAGAGAACATTAAATTTAGAAAACCGTACCGCGCAGCGCACAGTGGGGCGTTTTGATGATATAGGTGGACAAAATTCATTTTTCCGACTATCACGAAAATTAACAAGACCGCGTATACTGGTAGCTGAATGTCTCTTATCGAAATTCATACGAGTTTTGTCGAAAAAATCCGACGTGTCGATTAACTACGACCGTAAAAAAGGCGGTTGGTTCGAGAGAGGTTCGACGGTTGCACTTGTTTCTTGTAGTTTGAAAGCAAGTCGTGGCTATTCTGTTTTATTTGAAAGCACGAGTTTACTGGACATATGTCACATCATATGTTTGTCACAAGATTTAACATATTGTTGTTTGAAAATAAACGCCATCTAGTTTACAAACTTTATCTTGACTTTTAACACAGTATTAAGCATTATTAAGCAATAAGCATTTTTAAAAATCAAAGTGCCATTCCTAAAGTATTTGAAACTTAAAGCTCCTGCAAAAATCTGCGAATCATTAAGTTATATTAACTTGCAGTGTATGTATGAATGTTTAGATCAAATCTTGAAAGTCAATTTTTAACCTCTTTTAATTATTCGATTGAGCTGAAACTTTGAATACATGTGTCGTTTTAATGATAATACAATGTTATAATATAAATAAACAATAATATAAATAATAATAATAATATAGATAATAATAATATAAATAACAATAATAATATAGATAATAATAATATAAATAATAATTTAAAAAAAAACGAAATATTTATCACTGTTTGAGTATTTTATTAGTGATACATTCGGAAAACCAGCAAAACCTAATTAAACTTCAACGCAATAATTTTGTCCACCTGAATCGTCAAAACGCCCCACTGTGCGGCGCAGGGGATTATTTTAGTGGATATGTTTCTTGTAGCCGACGCGTTAATTTTAATGCACTGTTCATGAATAAATATTTTCCCCTCTTACTATTTATAATAAAAGCATGCATTTCTTTTTTTCTCGTTAATTTAACGTTGCTTCGTTTTCCTGCAATGTAGTAGCATTATAACAAGTATGAGGCTAATTCAGCTGCGCAGCTGATTTTTAAAGTTTTCATCATAAATTTCGTGACTTAGCGATTTTATTTCGCTTGTAGCATGCGAACGACTTAGCGGCGAATTTAGAAGAAAATATCGTTCAATTGCTTATCTCTATTTTCTCAGTTTTTTGCTCTGTAAGTAGGCAGTTAAACAAGAAGAAAACTTTTAGATTAATCATTCTTCCTGGAAAATTAAGCGAACTGACAGAGAAATTTTCGCCCGACTTCGTTCTATATGGGAGCAAATATTCATTTTGAAAAAGAGTAAGATGTACCGGGTGCTCCAAAAATGCGTTATAACTTTAAAAATTCATTAAAAAGTAACAAATAATGCTAAAAAAAACTGCGATTTGCAAGAGTGGGATTGGAGGGAGATCGGATTTTGTTTTTAAAAACAAAAAAAATGGTTCAAAAATTACCAATAGATGGCGCTGCATGCAAAATACGAAGCAGATTTATGCAAATCAGGCTGATCAATAAAACCCTCAATGCACTCAGTATTTCGAACTTTTTCGGATTCCGAACTTAAAAACTAAAAACGGAACCATTTATAAGATCACTCGTGTGTCTGTCTGTCACAGTAGTTTTCTTGTAAACTATTAAACGTGAAAGGTTTAAACTTGGAAGAATTATTAAAGTGCATTGACCCACATACTTTCAGATTATTAGCCATTTACAAATATGTGTAGGAAAAATTTAGGGAGGGAAGGGGGGGGGTAATTAAGTTACTTAAAAAAATGTTTTGTTTTTGTATATCGTGTGAAGATCTCGTAAATACCGAACTCAAAAATATATTTGTTTTAATTTTAGGTATTATATTTTCAGAGATATCGTTGAAAATCACTGCAAAAATATGTTCTCTACTCCCTCTATCCAAATCTACTGAAACTAAAATTATGAAAAAATTGAGGTTTAGGAGTTTATTTAAACTTTGCAGAAAAACTATAGCGATTTTCCTCGGTCACACAGTTTTTGAGAAAAACGCATTTTTTCCTTATACACAAACTTTAATTTTCAGGTGGTCAGCGGGGGAGTTGAGTGGCTCTCAAGGCACGCAGAATCATCCAAGGATAGTTGATAACGATTTTCGAAAAAAAAAATCGGTAATTAGCCGAGATATTTAATTAAGTTACATGAAAAAAATGAAAACTTCGTGTTTTAATATTGTTCGAAAGATCTCGTAACTCCGAACTCAAAAAAAAAATTTTATTTTTATTTTAGGTATTATATTTTCAGAGATATCGTCGAAAATACACTGCCAAAAATGTGTTCCCCACCCCCTCTCTTTCCGAATCTACTGAAATTAAAATTATGAAAAAATTAGCGGCAGTGGGAGTTTGTTAATTAATAAATTTAATGTTCGGGACCCTTTGAGCGCAAGTTATACTCAAACTCGACCGATTTTTCTTGGTCTCTTGATTTTCTTGATATCTCTTGGTATTTGGGGAAAAAAGTATTTTCAAGATTAAAATCTATATATCGCTTAACTATCTCTAAATATATATATATATTTTTTTTTTTTTTACTTCTTTTTCTATCTCGAATTTCTGGTTTCGCTGTTCGAGCAATAAATGAATGTTTACGAGTTGTGATTCTTAATTTCGAAGAAAAAGCATAAAAAAATGCATTTTCTAAAGAATTTCTGAAGAAATTGGACATTTAGAAATTAAAGTATGGACTAAACTAGTGTGATACTATAAAAGCATAAAAAAAACTTATTAATAACATTATAAAATAAGGAATGCGCTAGAAGCTTCTTTGCGTCAGGCGCAAAGAAGACGAGCAACCACTTTGAAGGCAGGAGCAATACTGAAAGGAAATGGGGGTTTATTTTTTTCACTCTGTTTTTGTCCCAATTTTCTTCATAATTTTCCTTCTCTTTTGTGTTCTATGATATACTCTTCTGTGACTAGCTGATGCCTTTCTTCTTTCCCATTGGCTGTTCCCTTAACTTGTCCCTCTTTCCTTCCCATTTCTTTTCAGTCTTGCTCCTACCTTCAAAGTGGTTGCACTTGCACGTCTTCTTTGCGCCTGACGAAGAAAGACAAAGTTGTTTCGAAAGGCCTAGCGAATTCCCTATTTTATGGTGTTATTAAGAAGTTTTGTATGCTTTTATTTAGAAATTATTTATCCCTTGTTTTCCCAGAAACAATAATGCAATGCCCATCTACAGCTTGCCATTCGAAATCTCTGTTTCCAATACTTCTTGAATTTTACTAACTTTTCAGGTTTCTTTTTTTTGTAAGAAGGTAGATTTACAATTTATCTTTTTGTGCACGGAACCACTCATAAGAATCTAGCGCCAAGATGGATGGGTAATACGTTTCAGTTAAGCATTTTATGCCTATCACATCATTTGTCTGTCTATTGACTGTCCGTATTCTGACTAGGCGTAAATATACTGGATTGCCATGCAATTGATACATGTTATTGAGGTTTATTATGGCATTTTCGGTATTGAAAATGAAGTGTGTAACATTTATGATTCGTTTACAGGAACACTCAAAATAATTCCTTTACATTACAGTCTATGCAGAAAAATCGTTTGCGGTGTATTTTAATGATGTTACACTATTTTAAACATATGTTGAAATTGATATACTACTACGCTTAAAAAGTACCCGGAATGGCGATTGATAAAATTTATTTATTGGTACAAATTTATTGCATCGCCTTCAAAGTACTCTCCTCCGACTGCAATGCACTTCTACCATCGTTTTTTTTTTTCAATCATCGAAACATGCCTTAAAAAAGTGAAATCCTTTCAGAGTTCGTAGACAATTTTCTTTTATCGAATTAACGGTCTCAAAACGTTGACCACGCAAAGACAATTTCAACAGGGAAAATAAGAAAAAGTCACACGGCGCCATATCGGGTGAATACGGAGCTTGTGAAGCCGTATTTGTTGAATGCTTGGTTAAAAACTCACGAATAATAATTGCACTGTGAGAAGGCGCATTATCGTGGTGCAAAACCCACAAGTTTTCTCGCCACATTTCAGGCCGTTTTCGACGAATTGCTCACGCAAACGGCGCAAAACACCCAAATAATAATTTTCATTGACTGCCTGGCCAGTTGGTAAGAATTCATAATGGGACAATTCCATGCAAGTGTCAACTTTTATCAAAAAATTTTTTTTAATAATTTTTATAAATTAAGTTAAAAAATATATTGAAATATATTCCAAATTTTCAAATTAATGTTTTAGATTCAAAACGTTTAGGTTATAGCTGAAAAATAAAATATTTGTAGTTTTGTATAAGTAGTATCTTTGAAAAAATCTGTGAAAAAGAATGTAATTGTTTATTTTGTATTTTCTTAATAAATAAATGCATGTAGTAAAATATTTAATGGTTTACAATAGTCTTAAAGTCATATACTTGATAATAATGCATGCAAAATAAACTACGTAATAGTGTGCTGGATATGCTTTTGAAAAAGCTGTCGCATGTGAATAGTTATATTATAATGTAATTTCTTATGATCATTCTAGATAAGAAAAAATATATAAAATTTATTAGTTTAGTAGATTTTCTTTTAATAAATGTTTAAGAAACTTTCCGCCATTCTGTCACAGTCATTACGTCACGTCAAATGATAGTTAATAACTACAACCCTAGGACAAGTAGGTTGCTCTAAATTATATATTGCTTATACATCATATTTAAGATATGTATTAGTTTAAAAACTGAATGGCTTCTTAATTCCCAAAAGTTTCCAGTTTTAAATACCAGGTTAGAATCATGATAGTAAAAATGTCATTCCGTCACACTATAAGAAATTGCTAAAAAATGAAGGAATAAAATAGCTAAAAAAATTGTTTCATATATTTTTTTTTATCTTATAATCAGTAACAGTCATGTGCAAACTGAAAAGTCAATTTTCATTTGAAAATATCTTCAAGGTAATTGCTTTAACTTAATTCTATAACTCAAAATGTCATTCCGTCACATATGGAATTGCCCAATGCACAACACCAGGACAGTCAGCATTACCTTTATTTTTGAGCGACGGAATCTCTACCCTCTTTAAACTTTTTATACCAATCAAATACTGTTGTTTTTGATAAACAGGTTCTTTACAAGCTTTTGCAACATTTCAAATGCTTTTGTAGCAGAGATTTCATTACGAAAACAAAATTTAATGCATGTTCTTTGCTCAATAACGTTCGCCATTTCGGAAAATCAACAGAGTGAAAATTCTTATCTCATTAAAAACAGAGGTATTTTCAGACGATAATTTTTTTTTTTTTTTGTACTATGTTTTTACAATCTATGTTCAGTGTGTTGGGGGGAACTGTATTGTTGTCAATTAGTTATTTTAATTTTATTCATAATTTAACAGTTTTTGTTAGTGTGCGGCAATGTTTATTTAATGGTTATATATATATATATATATATATAACTATTAATGAAACATTACCGAATAATGGACAACAATAGTGTTCCCCAACACTATATATATGTGTGTGTGTGTGTGTGTTATAAAAATTTTATTTCGAAATATTCCTTTAAATTATTCTAAATTCTGACCTATTCATTATTTCCTTATTTCTTAATAATATTTATTTATATTTAATGTCCTTTTAAAGTTAATGATACGTATATTAATAATTATCTTATTCCAAATCTTAATCTAAAACTTTAAGTCCATTCGTAACTTTTATCAACTATCCAATCTATAATATTCAGCGAGACGCTAGTTTGTCATTTCGAATGTTTTTTAAAAGCCTTTTTTTCTTCTATTCCAAGGCTCGCTTCGCGCGCTGCGTTTTTTACTTCAAAATCAATGCGCCGCTGGGTTCAGGATTATTTCTTGTTAAAACTTCTCCTTCGCACGCCATTCACTTAGCTTAATTTCGCCTCTCACCGATTGGACCGGGCATGCGTTACGTCGCTTCTGTAACTTTCAGCGTACTTAACAAAAACCGATTGCAAGCGTTCGGAGAGCAGATTTTTGTCGTGTTTTGAAGTGCTGACCAAATTGTTATCTGGTGTTCTGCGACTTAGAATTTCTAAACAGCCACTTAAGATCAACTTAACGATGTCGTGATTCATAGTTAAGCCCGAGGGCTTTAGAACACATCTGTGTCCTGAGGAAATTGTGCCGTCATATCTCCTGTTACTGAATAAACTATTTATCTGGAAAACTGGCTGAGTATTATTGGAGAAATTGTCATTGGGTTCCTTTATTGCCTTACTTCCTCGCCATGATTCTTAATCGAGCGACTGAAATAATTCATCATCTTTAAACAGCTGCAAGTTTCTCGTGAAAAAATTAAATCCTCCTAAAAATCTAACACACACACATGATAATTCTGTATAAATTCCATCAATTTCATTCATTCAATTTTTAATTTTTAATTTATTTTCTTCTTTTTTTAAATAAGCATTTGATATCTATATTCAGTGTGTTGGGGTTACAATTTCGCTGTCAATAAATTATTACTTACTAAATCATAATATCACAGTTTCTGATGGTGTTTCGGTAATGTTTCATTCATGGTTATATATATATATATTGGCATGTATGAGAGTATGCTAATAAAATATGTGCATATCAATAATAAATGAAAACAAAGAAAGACAGATCACGCATTCATTAACGATGACACTAAGTAGTACCTTACTAAGCTAATTAATGAAAGCAATTAAAAAGCTTAAATTCAAAGTTCCTATGTTCGACTAAAGCCCAAGTGAAGAACCTGGATGGCATATTCCGTGTTTTCTGTCAAGCACAAAAGTGATAATTTGTTTCTCTTTCAAAACGATTCATTTAAAGCTGCTTAATTTTATATTTGATTTTTTTTTAACTGTTCTTAATTAGCGCCGAATTTTTTATCAATTTCAATAATGTCTTAGTATTTAATAAACATATTTTATTTTTTAAAGTGATGTAAAATCGAAAAGTGTAGTAAAATAAAGTATTAGTTTCGACATAAAACAAGTAAAACTTATCTGTAAAATGCTGTAAAAATTTTACAATTCTTTAAATTTTCAGACTCCAGATTCCACGCTGTACGTTCCAATTGGTTATCTTTGGTATCGACAATTTTTTTTGTGCTAAAATGTAAAATTGAGTTATAACTGCCTGCCTTCATGACTGTTGCAAGATGGGCGGTTTTTTTTTTTAAGAGAAATATTTTGAAGAGAAATATTTCCCTTATTTAATGACAGAATAAATAACACAAATATTATTATTCAAAAATAGTGGTAGCATTCTGAATTAACTGACAACTGAAACAACTTTGATAATTCCACTAAACAGAAGTAAAATTCCAAAGGCTTCGCGGGTCACAGATAAGTTGTCGTGTATAACACGTGGCCCGCCAGTTGTAGATTGCGGGCCACGTGTTTGTCATGCTTGCTATAAATGATGCATTTCATTTTCAAAAATAAAATATCTCTTTTCAAAAGCGCACGAGAAAAAACATGAAATTTGATTCAATATTCAACTTGTTAAATTAATTATCTTAAAAAGTAATACTGGCATTTATTCATCAGTCACTTAATCTCATCTAACACTTACTAGGGAACTGCAAGAAGTGTTAGTCGCCGATTTTTACGAGAATGGTATCGTTGAAAAGATCTCGTCGTGGGGAGTGAAAAACCCAATGGTACTACCCGCGTCGGAAATGAGCCGTTTTCGAGATATCCGACAATTTGTCACACAATTTGTTTGTATTTATTTATGACAATGTATTTATACTAAAATTTGTTATGTCGTTAAATTTGTAATTTTTGCTGTTAAACAGCTTCCTGATAATTTAATTATGTTACTTATGTTGTAAATTAAGTTTGCACATCAAGTGGGTGGCTGCAGGTACTTTGTTGTATTGGGAGGAAAGAACATTTGATCTACATTACTCTTTGTCCTGACCACTGATCCAAAACAAGGAGAGTTTTTTCGTTGCCTATGGACTCTTTTCATCCCAAAGGACCAAGAAAAGAGTTATAGTTCCTGACATTACAAACATTCTACCAATTATTCTACATAACCAACGACTTTTAACATGCTTCTCTTTCATTGTTTCTCATAAATACCAGCAAAAATAAACAAATTGTGTGACATAAATTGTCGGATACCTCGAAAACGACTCATTTCCGACGGGTAGTTCCATTGAGTTTTTTACTCCTCACGACGAGATCTTTCCAACGATACCACACCCGTCAAAATCGGCGATTAACACTTCTTGCAGATCCTAGTTAGTAACTACGCAATACTTTATCAAAAAATAAAATCACGAAATTACTTTTTTTTCCCCTTCTTTCCAACTTTTGCTTTATTGGGCGTTTACATTCAAGGCAACTATGTAAATGACTCTACTAACAGGAAGTTCTTGTAATTCTGTTATTGCGGTTAATGAAATTATAGTACATAAGAGCTTGAATCGCAGAATCAGTCATCGAAAATTCAATTCAATTTTATTAAGAAACACTTTTCTGGGAGAAATATTAGCAATTTTATAACCTTTATAAATAAAAGAAAAGAAATTTTAGTGTCCCAGATGAATCCAAAACTCTAAATAATTCATTTTTCAAAAACAAAATATCTATTTTCAAAAGCCCATGAGAAGAAACATCCAATTTGATTCAACATTCAACCTGTTAAATTAATTTTCTTAAAAAGCAACTTCGCATTTATTCATCAGGCACTTACACTCACTTAACAACACTTAGTAACTACGCAATACTTTATCAAAAAATAAAATCACGAAATGACTTAGTTTTTTTTTCTTTTTTTTCCTTTTCAAGTTTCGCTTTATTTGGCGTTTACATTCAAGGCAACTATTTAATTGACTCTACTAACAGGAAGTTCTTGCAATTCTGTTATTGTGGTTGAATGAAATTATAAATAAGAGGTTGAATCGCAGAATCAGTGCTTGAAAATGTAAATAAATTTTATTAAGCAAAAATTATCTGAAAGAAATATTAGCAATTTCATATGGCATATTGAGTACATTGAAGTTTTTTCACATTACAATCGCTCTAATGACTAAATGCTATTGTTAAGTAACAAAAGTTAACCCGGGGACTTCCCCCTTTTTGTATATACGGGAACCCAACTCTGAGGTTCCAATATTTTTAATCAATGCTTTTTGGATAATTCTAATCATTTTTGAATTTATTTTTATTTATTTTTTTTTTTTAATCACCTATAATAACACTGACAAAAATGATTAAACACGTTTATTAAATTAAATATTAGTTTTTCCTAGTTAAAAAAAAAAAAAAAAAAAAAAAAAAAAAAGATTTAAAAAAGGCAAAGTTGTGTAAATTATCTGGGGTGTGGATAAGAAATAGGGTTACCAGATTTATCTATTAAAACAAGTGGGTAAATGTGATCGAAGATCGCACAAAGGGTTTCGTTTAATATTCCTTTCAAAACACTTTATCCTTTCTTTAATAAATTCAAATAAATTTCATTTTCAGAAAAAAAAAGTCATGTTTTTTATAAAGTAAAAAATTACCGGTCTATTTTTCTCGATTTTTCGAAAATCTGAACTGGTCTGATAGCGGGCGAAGCCCGCTATTATACTCTGTCATAATAATATCTGTCATGTGGACTAAATGCGATATTTAAAAAAAAATCAATTTCAAAATTAAACATGTTGTATAGAGACCTTCAAAATGTTAAAATATGCCTATATTTCCATAATCGGGTTTTTATCATGATTCAATACGTTCCTCAAACTCGTATGACGTTATAATCACTTGCTGACGTCATATCTACTTGCTTTCTCTATTACTCATATATTGATACTCTCTTTGTACATTTTTCTCAAACATTTGAAGAAGTCCGTTAAACTTCCAATATGACGTCAGATTAATTTTTTTTTTAATTCTCTAATGACGTCATATTAACCTGCTTTCTATACTTACTCATACTAATTGTATTATTGAGAAATGTTTGAAAATTTCCGTTTTATTACCAATATGACGTCATATTAATCTTTTTTTTTTCTATTGGTGAAACTTTATTTCATTTTCATTTTCAAGTGGAAATCTTTCAATAGAAAATTAACTATTGTAGAAATATTTTTATTGTGGATTTTTAATTGTTGGCAACTGCTCTAACGAAAAATGTTTAAATTTAATGGGAAAAGGCTGTTAGATTTTTAGTTTTTATCTCTATATATTAAAATACAATAATTGTATAAGCAAGAGAAACAAATCAAAATATCCTATAAATCATTAATGGTCATAAACATTTCATTAACTAAATCCCTACAAAAATAAATGTTTTTATTTTAATTTAAAGCAAGGTAATAAAATAAATAAAACATCAAAATTTAAGATAGAAATATGCTAAATTAGAAATTTTAGAACGGGAATACTTTTAGCTTATCTAATGATATTAGCATTTAGCTGTATATAATAGCTTTTAGATAATAATACCAAATTTAGGTAACAGACAATAATATGGAAGTCCGTTTTATTACATATCATTATTTCAATAAAGTATTGTACAATTATATCACAAAAGGTCTTCAGCATAAGGTTTTTAAATTAATTAAAATAAGCTTATATAATGAATTATTTAAGTAAATGATATGATAAATAAAAAGTGCCCAGTTAAACTGATGGCATTAAGCTCACAGGCTATTCACACTAATTGTACATTATACTCTTATTTCAAGGAATAATGCTCCTCGAAAAATAAAGAAATTTTCAATAAATTAAGGGGGGGAATTATCCCCCCATTCTCCTCTTTATACTTAACCAATGAACCCTTAAAACTAAATCAGGGAAGCGCCTTATCACAATGAACCTATATACAAAATTTGTAGCAAATCGGATAATTCTGCATGAAAATCCTATTTATTTAAATTAAGTGTGGGGGGGGTGTAGCCCCCGTTTTCCCCCTTTCAACCAATGAACCCCCAAAACGAATCAGGAAAGCGCCTTATCAGAATGAACCTACACACAAAATTTGAAGCAAATCGGATATTTCTATCCAGAGTTATAGCGTTACGTATATACATACGTACGTACATACAGAAACCGCGGACACATTAACTCTCAGGCTTTCATAGCCTGTGAGCTAAAAACGGAAGAAATCGTCGTATGGCAATAGTTTAAACGTACAACAAGCTTGAAAAACGTACAAATTACAAGAAAAATGTACGATTTGGCAACCCTAATTAGAGATGAGTGAGGGCTTTTTTTTTTCGGAACCCGAGTCAACGATTTGAAATCCGAGATGGAGCCTGAAAAATTTTGTGTCATCAGAGCCCGTGCCCGATACCGAAAGCACGCAGTAGAAAATGGTTAATAACATTTTAAAATTGTTCAAGATTAATTTTCTCTTTTAAACATCTCTTATCATATAGAAATAAACATTTATCCTAAATACTCCCTCATGATAAAGTTTCATAATTTTCATATCCCTGAAAAATCTGTTAAAAATATGTATTTTGTTATATATACCTAACCACTGGCAGTAATTTACACGATTCAAAATTATTAATATTATTATTATTTTAATATCATTGTACAACAAGACAGAAAATCATGAGTTCTGTTTGACTGTAATTCTGAAATACCTCAAACTGACTGTAATACTTCAAACAGAAATCTGTGATAAACAAAGGATATCCCACGTTTTCTTTATATTACTAACACTTGGCCGTGCAAACACTTCAGAATCAGACAGAATATTTCTCCTTATATCCCATCGATAACAATTCAGTTCCCCCTGTCAAACTAATTTTGAAAGGATTTTAAAACACTTTAAAAAAAACTTAGAATACAGTCTTGTTACTCAAATTGCAAGTTTGTTTTTTTCTCCTTTTTTCAATTGTGAATAAATACAATTTTCACTTTGAACCCGACTCCGAAGATTGGTATAAAAATACGGTCCGAGAAGTGTCCCGCCTGAGCTGACATCGTCTCGTCTCTAAATGGGGTGGGTCGTATGGTTAAATTGTCATTAAACATTTTATCATGCCATTGCTTTTATTATCCGATTAAATAAAAAAAAATTGTAATAATCGTTAAATAATATTCAAAAATATTTTTAAAACGCTTTATTTAATCATTTTTTCACAGATACTGAGCTTTTCAAGAAAATGAATCTGTTATTCTAGACAGTACATGTATGTAAACTTATTCTATTGTCAGACTTACTCCCCGACTTACATTTATTCACTGTAAAAATCTGTTAATGTTATAGACAAAAACTGTTCGCAAGGACGCCACTAAAAAACTGTTTTTTTATGGAAATTATCTTACGAACTTTGTTATTTTAACAGATTTTGCCCTTAAGTCCGTCTTAAATATAGGTTATTTCCGTAATATAAGTTTTTTTTTTTTTTTTTTTTTTTTTTGTGGTCCTGGCGTACTGGCTGACAGTATCTTTCTGTAAAATCAACAACTTTTTTTTTTAAACACTGTGTTACATTTTACAAATTTATCAATTTGTAGGACATACCTCTAAGTAGAGAACTTGTGACGTCATTCCGGCGTCTAATGAAATAAAAACAACCCTATTTTTGCCATCGTCTACAATAAATGCCCTACTGTACTGCCTAAGATGTACTCCGCCGGTGCGCTGCCTTAGCTGAGCATAGCCCATCTGTAAAAAAAGACAAAAAAAAATCAATTACGTATCAATACAATTAAGAATTAATATTAATAAGAATTATAAAAAAAATATATATATAATAATTTTTTGATACATTCTTCATTTTATTAAGGAAAACAGAAATGCCAAATCTTTAACTCGAATTGAACCAGAATATCATTAGAGAATGTATCAGTTTTACCATTAATTAGTCGTATACTTTACTTTTTAACACTTTCCAACATAGTTGAAAAATGTTTGTGGATTCAGTTTCTCTGTCCGTGATCTAACTCTTTATAAATATACTCGGATTGCCTTGTAATTATTATATGTTATTGCGGTTTAGTATAAAGTGTTCGATATTGAAAATGAAGTCTGTAGCATTTACAGTTCATTTACAGGGACACACAAAAGAATTCCGTTACATTACAGTTTATTTAGAGAAAGAACGTTTACGCATCTTATTCGTGTTACGATATTTCAAACCAGGGACGTAGCTACTGTGGAGCAGTTGGAGCACACTACTCCAGGTGCGAGAATCATAAGAGCGCAAAATTACAAAAGGAAAGAAATTATTTGTAAAAATATTTTTTTTTTTTACATTTGCCAGGTTTTTTTAATAAAATGTACAGTAAAACCTGTGAAAGCGAAATCTTGTCTTCAACAGAAAATTTTTCATGGTCCCCGAATGATTATACCTGATAATACGAAAACCTGTCTAAAATGGAATATTTTTCCAGTACTTTCCGATTTGGTTTTAGAAAAAAAAAATAGATAAATGAAACTACAGTATTCCTTGAACTTGACTTATCAAAATTTTTACTTAAGATAATATACATTATAAATCTATTGTTTTATGTCTCTGAATTTGTGAAAATTGTAAAGAATGATTAAACAGCACTTATATGTTGTACATTACAGCATTGTCGTTGCACAGCATTACAAGTTGTGTTTTATAGCAAAAAGATGATATTAATTTGAAATAAGTACAATGTAGCCTGTTAACACGGAATCGCATGGGACTGGGAGAAATTCCGTTTTAGACATGTTTCTGTCTTAGCAGATATAATTGTATGGTATTACTTCTATCAGCATCATGAAAATTTTCCATTTATGGCAGGATGCATTTCTAGGCAGATGCCGTTTTTACAGTTTTTCTGCATTATATACGTGTATGTTTTAAATCTGAAAACAAATTTTGGGAAACCTTGTATGGTAGAGAAGGGGGAGATCCGATTGCATTTACTGCAGGGCGCTGACAAACGTAATGAGATTGATATGTATCATTGAGGTGATCTACAACATGCTTTCTGCAGAGTATTAGAATAAGTAGTAATTATAGTGCGTTTACAGAAACTCTCACTCTATCACCCCTATTGTTGAACTTAAAATGTTATTTAAGAGAATACATGTCCCTGTATATTCTATAATCATACAGGCTTCTTTCTTTCACTTTTACTTTACGTAAAGAGTGATACAAATGTTGAGATTTTATCCATCTTAAGGCATGATTTTAAACTGGGCCTTAAAACCAATGAAGCTGTCCTCAAAACTCGTGAAGGTGGAGGCCAGGACAAGAGTAGTGTCCGGGCAAGTTAAAAATAATAATAATGTTTTCTGGAAGGGAATCTCAGCCTTGAAATCAAAACCAGAAATGACAGGTGAATTTTGACCAGTTTAAAATAAAAAAAGAGGAGAATCCATTCTTCGTAATAAATTTTGATGCTAAAAATTAACAAAACAACACATTCAAGAATTACTAATGTATGAATGAGTAATTTTGTTAATTTTAGCATCAAAATTGATTGTGAAGAATGGATTCTCCTTTTTTTTTTCTCTTAAACTGGTCAAAATTCACCTGCCACTTCTGGGTTTGATTTCAAGGCTGAGGTGTACTGGGCTTTTTTCCTTACGACTACAGAGTTCAGAACTGCTCATATATAAGCACAAAATGTAAAATCCTTTGTTTTATATGTATTTTTAAAAGTTTTCTGTGGAATATACTTAATTCCCTCGAAGCGTTTTCTCTTTTCTTTATGGTGACTTTTACATGTGGCTTTCCATTGTACTACTACATCAGTTTTATTATTATTATTATTATTATTAATCTTTTTATTTTTCCTTTCTAGTTTTAATTCTTAACTGTTGTGACAAAAAATGTCACATAGATACTGTGAGCTGTCTCCGAGACCGCTTGATAGAAAAGGATGAATAAAAACGGATTAACCCACAAAAACGATTAACTCATTAGGATACTGTTTCTGTACTAAACTTTGTGCACAGGAATAATTAAAATTCACCAATTCAGAATTATCTTAGCGGTATACAGTACTAGGGCTCCAAACGAAACAAAATTTCACTAATATCAGTAGTTAAACTGATAATTACAAGTCAACCCTCAACTGTTGTTAGCGGTCTCACAGGTCCCTGTTTTTTTTTTTTTTTTTCAATGTTTACAATATAACTTGTTATTTTCAGTTTAACTACTAGATATTAGTGAAATTTCGTTTCATTTGTACCCCTACTACTATCGCTAGAGACATCTGAATAGGTGACTTTTAATTATAACAGCCCTGTACATAAAGTTTAGTGCAAAAACACTATCCTATCAGTTAATCGAGCCTTCTTTCTATTCATCTTTCGATCAAGTGGTCTCAAAGACTGCTCACAGTACCTATGCGACAATTTTTGTCACAGCAGTTAAGGATTAAACTGTGGAAACTGAAGGAAGCAGCGGTCTGTGAGACCGCTAACATCAGTTAGTTACATCACTTTGCCTTCCGTTGAACCAATATTTAATGATACCTATAAATTATATAAGGGCATTAAACAAAAAAGTGACCGAATATGATGATATCAAACGAAAGCAATATATATCCCCCCCCCCCCCCCCGGAGAGTGATAATTACTTATTTCACAATACGTAATCTATGCAAAAGCATTTGAAATTCACGGCTTTCGGTGAAATAACAACAACAGTTTGTTGAGGTACATCGGGAAAACGAAACATTTCGGTAAAATCTAAGTAAACAACTGCACATTCAATTTCTCTCTCTTTGATTGTTTACTTTTATTTTAGTATCTCAGTTTTCCTTCACCTGTTTCATATGCCGACAGGATAATACTTTAGCAGTCAAAAGTGCTACATTTGATAAAATATTGCGTGATGCTACATGATGAAACGTGGCCTTCGATTTTCATTTTGATATCTGTTTTTTAATAAAATGGGGATGGTATATTTGTTGCGCATTAATAATGACACATTTTTATTGCATTTATCTGCTTAATATTGTTAGATTAAAATATTGAACTAACTGGTGTGATACAATAAGAGGCAAAAAAAAACTTCTTTATAATACCATAAAATTAAGAAATGCGCTAAGCCTTTCGGTAGAACTTTGTATTTCTTCTTTCAGGCGCAAAGAAAGACGTGCTACCACTTTGAAAGCAGGAGCAAGACTGAAAGGAAATGGAATGACTTTGCAGGAGCATTTGACAGACCCCTCCATTACCTTTCAGTCTTGTTCTCGCCTTGAAAGTGATACCATGTCTTTATTTGCGCCTGAACGAAGAAAGACAAAGTTCTTCAAAGTGGAATTTCATAACATTAACCCCTTAAGCACCACGACGTACCTGCGTACGTCATGAACTCGTCTATCTGTAATACCAGGACGTATGTGCGTACGTCTTCGTCTTAAGTCTAGACTGCAATGTTTTAAGCATCTGTATATATATATACTTATATTATTATGAAAGAAATATTGGTCTGAACAATGATTATGTATTTTATCGCTAGATTGATGACATTATCATATTTTATTTCAATGATAAAAATTGCACATCACCACTCAATTTTTATCCTAATCAGCTTACATTAAGCGAAAATGATTTGATTAATAATAATATAAATTTTCTAGACTTAAAAATTAAAATTAATGATAATTATAAATTAATTTTTGATATTTATGATAAAAGAATTGATCCATTTAAAGTAAATATTTTTACCAATTTTGCTTCATGTTTACATAAATCAGTTTATAAATATATAATTATCAATTATCTTCATCGTATAAAATATCTATGCTCAGATATAAATAAAAACAAAAATATTAGATTTATTCGAGATCATGCAAAACTATATGGTTATCCTATTTTTTGATAAATTCAATTATCAACTCTTTTAAATAACATTCATTACATCATATAAATATAAACATGTTATGTAATAAATTATTGTTTTAGTGTGCGATAAAAACATAGCAAATTACAATTAAAACATACATCAATACAATTAAAACATATAAGGACAATAATTAAGTTGTTTGAACATTATTTACACTTTATATTGTTAATGTGATTGTGCGTTTGCCGATCACCTTTATTTTAAGTGATACTCATGATCAGATTTAAAACATATATAAATACAATTAAAACATATACCATTAATATATATAAGGACAATACTTAAGATGGTTGAACATTATTTACACTTTATATAGCTACTGTGATTGCGCGTTTAGTCGATCACTTTTATATTAAGTGATTCTAATGATCAGTTATAAAAGTCTATAAAATAGGCATTGTATTAAAATAACTGTAAAATAACTTATACAAAACACATACAATTATACATGGATAACATTGTTCATAACATTGTTGATTATAAATCACAAACATAACCATATGCAATATATATATATATATATATATGTGTGTGTGTGTGTGTGTGTGTGTGTGTGTGTGTGTGTGTGTGTGTGTGTGTGTGTGTGTGTGTGTGTGTGTGTGTATGTGTGTGTGTGTGTGTGTGTGTGTGTGTGTGTGTGTGTGTGTGTATGTGTACTGCATTGAATTAAAATTATTATTAATTAAATTTTTTGCATGATATTTACTCAATGTAAGAATATTTGAAATACTATGTAAGATAGATTTAATTCTGGTTAAATTTAATTCATATCATAGGATTTTGTACGATGTTAATGTAAAACTACAATGATATTATTATTTTTTACTATTTATATATATTATTAAATCTAATATAATAAATTTGTAAATCAAACTTAATTTTGAATAAATATTATTCCAATAGAGGGTAGCACATTACTTGTCAAATAAATGTTAATAATATTTTTAATTTACCTATAGAGGGCGCTTATCGCTTGTGTATTTAAATTTTACTTTTAAAGATTAAAATTAAATGGAAAATTTGTATATTCACAAATATAAATTTGTTTTTGAGTGTATTTATCACATAAATAAATTTGTCTGTTTTAAATCAATTTGTGTTATGGTGTAATAATTAAGGTGATATTTCAAAATATGTTCTCTCAACTTAACCTTCAAATAATTTCTCTCAACTTGACTATATCATCAAGTATTTGATATCTGATGATGTGCGCCATGTGGTCATATTGATATAAATTAGACCTTGTGTTGTTTCAGTATTTTGGATAATTGTTGTGGGTAAAATATTTTATCTATTCTTTACGGGGGTTTTATTTCCAATTTTGCTGATTCCAGTTGTTGTCTGGTAAAAATATTTTATCTATTCTTTACAAGTTTTTTATTTCCATTTTTATTATTTCCAATTATCTTCTGGTAATAATTCAGTATACCTGGATGATTATACTGATCTTAGCATATATGCCAGTATAATTATGAAATACTGAATTATTATTTAAAACACGTGTGGGTACATCCAGGCTGAAGATTATACCAACACGTGTTTTTTCATATCCAATTATAATTTAAATCTATTGTTATCCAATTTTCCATTATATTTAGTTCATATTTCATTTCTTAATCCATTTGTATTCACTTGATATCAACTCCAAATTATTAACATATTATGGTTTATTATAATTTTTTTTTCTCTCTCTCTCTCTTTTTAAATAATCTTCATATTTTCAGTATTTTTGGCCAATTACCATTGAAGCACAAGCTATGGTAAAATTATGATTGCACTTGTTAATTTATTAACTATGTGGTATTCTGTCTACACATTATTATTAATTATCTCTTTGGAGGTTTAATTAGAATGCTACAAGAACTTGATATGTTTTTTGAAATTCAAAGATATTATAATTATATATATATATATATATATATATATATATATATATATATATATATATATATATATATTATTTATTTATTTTTATTTATTATTATTTTTTTTTTTTTTTGCCTCGCTAATTTTTGTTTTGATTGATTTTGTACGGGCTTTACAGCAATGATTGTTTTCGCACCCAATAGATGGCGTTACGTATAGAAAAAACTCATCAATTTTCCCGCTTCTTTGCTTCTTTCTTCATAGTTCATTTTTTTTTTATGTTTTTGTCATTCTGTTCAGTTGCGTTTAGCATTCGGTTTTATGTTTTTCGGATCTCTGATAGATGAAAATAATGATATAAACTACTTTTGACAAAATTTAATATATCTGGTATTCAACATACTACCACTAAATTGAATATGGTGCTTAAGGGGGTTAATTCTTTGTATCACCATGTTGCATATCTGCAACATATCCAAAAGTCACTGCTATTTCCAAAGTGAGCTTTAAAAAACGATTTTATTGCTTGCTGCTATCTCCCAACGCAGCAATTAATATAAATTGCTCGTAGAATCTTCAATAATTTTTTTTAATACCAAAGTTTAATTTGTCATTTGAGCTGTTTCAAACGGTTGTTGTTAAAATAAACTTCATGAATTTAGTGAAATTATAAAAAGGCTGGTTGACGTCCAGAAATATATTTTTCATAAAGGTAAGCTTACTTTACAATTTTGAATTAGAAAATTTACAATATTTATGAGAAATATGTAATTTTCTTCTGGCTCTCTGGCTGCAAAAACAACCTTTTTGTAAATAAATTTTATTTTTATGTTCTATTTTTTATATACTTTTTACACGCTTGAAATAATGTATTCTAACATCTGAATAAATATTTTTCAAATTAGTGCTGTTTAGCTACAAAAGGTTAAATATCTAGTTCTACTAAAACTTGAAATTTCATAGAATTGAGAGAAATAATTTTACTGTGCACATATCATAAATTTGCAAGTGAAAATATAAATTTTAATAAACACATTTCCTTTATTTTTCTGTAAAATATTTAAATTTGCACACTTACGAGTTATTCGTAATTAATTTAGATTGTTTTGGATGAATTTAAAATTTTCCATGAGATGTCCACGTTTTTGCGGATTTGGCGGAATATATAACATCACAAGTATTATCTTAATACATTAACTCTGTTAGCTTTTGTGTTTGAAAGAAATCAATGTTAGAAAAAAATTTCAAAATAATTATTGTAAACAAAAACAGAAATACGAAGTGATTAAAACTGAAAAGATAAGTTGGAAATTGTACGTTAAACGTGACAAATGACGTGCGTTCGTTTCGTGATATAACTAGTTTTACAATGTAAAAAATCCTCGTTACTATTTCAGTAAAATAAATTTTATCGTCTGCTACGAACGAAATGAGGATACCTTTTTTTTTTTTTTTTTTTTTTTTTTTTTTTTTTTGTGGTCCTATTACGTATGCCATGTTTACAGATGATATTCGTTTTTTTTTCGACACCAGACAGCGCTGCAAAATTCACCATGGAGATCTTGCTCTGCGAATGATTACCTCCATGGTTTAATATTTGTATGACTTATGATGAGTGAATCTCTTGCGTTTATTTACTTTAATGGATTGATATATTCGGTTTACAACCTAATTTCAACTGAAGTTTTCTCATAATCTATACATTTTTTAATGTAACTCATCTCTTAAACAAAAATTTTTTTTTAATTATCTTTCTAAAAATGTAACTTTTATGCAATTTTATTCTAAAAAATAATTTTGGATAAAAATGGCCGCCTGGCATATGGAAAAAGATGTGGTTATTAGTCCGTATTTGTTTTCCTCAGTCACATGACTTGCGCTTTTATCACATAGATTACGTACGACAGGATTTAATAGAATAAAAAAAAACTTTTATTAATATCTTTTTAAGTTTTGATTCGATTTTCATAAAATTTGAAATGACTCGACCAAATTCTGCAACGATTCTATATATTAAATTTCAAACCATTCGGTTGGGTAGTTTTTGAGCTGCTATATGCGGACGGACAGACGGGCGGACAGACGGACGGACGGACGGACGGACCAGACGACGGCTATAGGTGCTACGTATTTATATAATTTAGAACGCACCTAAAATAGGACAGAAAACTTAAACAGTCAAGAAAAATAACTGACAGAATTCTCCTAGCTAAGAAAAATCACTACATAACACGCACCATGTTTTTATAAGGGATGACGGATAAACTATAAAAATAGATTACAAAAGGAATACAGGAGTAGGGATAGCTCTATTATAAATCACTTTCTATTCTTCTCACGGCTCTGTAAAGGCTCTCAAGAGGAAATATGGCTATATTTTTCACAACATTATTCCCCTACGGGACCACTAGTGGCCCACATTTAAGCGAATAAAAAAATCTTATCACGAACTCTATATACACAGCGATTAAGCCAAAAATGAAGCGTGGTCAAATATGTGCCCGAAGCTACCATATTTTTTTAGATGATCTGGAATAAACAAAGTTCCGAAACGCGGAAAATAATACTTGTACTTCACTTTTTTCAGTGCTTCACTTAATGACTGCGAGTCCCACTTAACGACTAAGAAAAATTACAACACCCAAAATTTATGTTACCTTCTACGTAGTTTCTTTATAACGGCAAATAATTTTACTTTTACGGCCACCGGTAATGGTGTAGATTTAACGGTTTTTTGTGGAAAAGATAATAAACTTGATTAAAATTTGACTATCTTAAAAAAAATAATAATAGTAATAATAATAATAATAATAATAATAATAATAATTTTATTTTCAAAACCAACTTGTTATTACTTACCCATCATACGTAGTATAGGGTAAGTCTTGTAATCATTTTGAAAATCGAAATTTTTTTTTGGATGATTTACACGTTTCAGACACAGGAGATTCCGAACATATTTTTAGAAAAAAAATTTTGCCGTCCGTCTGTGTGTGTGTCTGTGTGTCTGTAAACGCTCTATCTCCCGAAAAAATTGAGATAGAGACTTGCAATTTGGTATGTAATTAGTATGTAATAATGGGAAGAAGCCTATTTCATTTCAATAACCTCGATTAACCGGAACTATTTTTTTCGGACTCTCGAAATATTCGTTCTGATAAAAGGTATATAAAAATTTTCGAAATTAGTTATTTTAAGACATGAATATAAAAAAAAAAAAAAAAAAAAAAAAAAAAAAATGCATACAGCATGAAGTCGATCGGATAATGAGTTGCCAAGATATTTGGAATTCTATTTTTCACACTCTTCGATTTTTCATGACCCTATATTTCATCCAAATTTCACTTCAAAGGTATATTTTAATTGGAAATTTGACGCTTAATCAGATGCAATAAACCGCTAGTTAATAGGATTATTATTTTTGGAGTTATAAGGATGTTTCTTTCAAGCAATTCAGTAATCGAGCCTTTAAAGTTTGTGACGTCATCAAGCCACGATTTTATTTGAATTGCGATGCATTTTATAAGTAGTTTACACATTTTTATTTTAATATTTTACATTATGCATATCCATGATGGGTAAGTATTACGGTGGTCCCCAACGACTAGTTTATTTATTTATTAGGCTGTAAAATGCTCAGTTCCTTTCGCACTAAAATAATACAGTTTTATACTGTAACTTTTCACTTGCCTCTGCATTATACGTATGTATCTGTTATACGTACATGCGTATAATCCAGGATTGTATTTTGTTTTAGTTGATTGGTTGATTTATGACGGCCGATTATCTACTCGAGGGATATAGGCCCTAGGGGGGGAGTGCCCTCCGTGAGGGTCTTTCTAAGGAATCCTAACCCATATTTACGGCAAGGTTCGAAGAAAACCACGAAAAATTCCGAACGGTTAGGTCGACGAGCGCGACAGGGGTTTGAAGCCAGCACCTCACGTCTAACAACTTTGAGAGCAAAACCTCTCATCCACTGGTGGGGCTGTATTCAGTTGTAACCGGGGGTGGTTTTAACAATGGAAAAAGATGTTTTAAACATCCTGGTCAAAATATATTTTGACCATTAGTGGTCAAAACTCAATTTGACAAGGGAAAGCAAGATAAATTTAGTACAACATTTGGAAGGATTTGTCAAAATAATATTTAACAATATTTAATACAACGTTTGGAAGTACTATTTGCAAATACTTTACTCAGTACTGTAATTTAATTTTCATTACTTTAAAATTTAACAGCACAAACTTTTTTCAAAGATTTATTTAGAACACAAAAAATGATTACAAGTTACAAGTGCTGCTATTTTAAGCTAAGATAATTTCGTAGATTATTCTGGATAAGATAAATATGGAAAATAAATTTTCTACTCATGATGTTTGCACAACAGTTCATAACGTGCATTATTGAAATCTACAAATTCCAAATCAATATTTTCATTTATTCATCACTGTCCACCAAATGTCATAATGTATTTAATTACAATTTAAGAAAAAAAAATCCCTGACGGCTCGGCCTACAGGCACAGGTAGATTTCGAAGCAGGCGGAGCCAGCAAGGATTTTTTTTTTTTTTTTTTTTTTTTTTTTGCTATAAGAGTTGGTCCTATTAAAAAATGTCAATATAAAAGTTTTAGATAATATTAAGAGGATTTATAATAAATATAAGCGGATTTGAAATCTTGGGAATTGACGAAGTGATGAATTTTTTTCTTCTAAAACCCCCCTCCCCCCCCCCTTAAGGTAATTTTTAATTATATCAAAAATCTGTCATACATAAGTTTTTGGCCCTGTTCCTAGAAGTAATAATAACTTTAAACGGATTCGATACGTATCATAATTAAGAAATTATGGTTTTTTTTCTGTTTTCACAAAAAGCCCCCCCCCATCCCCCCCCCTTTGGTTCGATTTTTCCCATTAACGAACTTGACCGAGATTTTATGCCCCTTGATTTTATGTATCAGTTTCGAAAAGATGCGGGAGTTGGAACCACCTACTTCGAAAAATAACTTGTTTGCAAGCGGAGCCGGCAGGGATTTTTTTGTCTTTAATTTTTTTTTTTTTGCTATAACGGTTGGTCCTATAAAAAACTTGTCAATATAAAAGTTTTAGAAAATACTAAGGGAATTAATAATAAATTTACGCGGATTTGATATCTTATGAATTGACGAAGCTATGATTTTTTTCTTCTAAAACCCCCCTTTTTCCCACCCCTTGGGGCCATTTTTAATTATATCAAAAATATGTCATACATAAATTTTCGGCCCTTTTCCTAGAAGTAATAATAACTTTAAACGGATTCCATACGCATAATAATAAATTATGAGTGTTTTTCTGTTTCACAAAAAGCCCCCTCCCCCAATTCCCCCCCCCCCCCTTGGTTCGATTTTGCCCATTAACGAACTTGACCGAGATTTTATGACCCTTGATTTTATGTATCAGTTTGGAAGAGATTTATGCAGAATTTTTCCAGTTATCGTGGTCAGAAAAAAGTGACATAGATAGATAGATAGATAGATAGATAGATAAAGTTTTGAACTGGGGGTGGTTTTGGGTTCTGGGAGTCATGATCGGCGTAGATCTGCAAAAATTTTTCAAAATTTCCAACTTAGATGAGAATGTAATAGGTAGTATTTCTTACGAAATCTACCTAAAAAGCGGAGATTTAAGAAATATATACTTCTGTTTGAAATACTATTTACGTAAGGCAAAAAAAATAAAAACCACATTTATATTTAATAATTATTAAATTATTAGGAAAAAACCACCGCGGAACGCGAAAATACGCTAAAAATCGAATTGAAAATCACATTAAAAATTCCGAATAAACTTTACCGGAGAAAAAACAAACTTTACTACATTGGGCTAAAGATTTGAAACCGAATTCATTTTACTAATGTTGAAAAATCGCAGCAAATCGCGGAAAAACATTAAAAATCGCATAAATATCGGAAAAATTTCAAATGACAAAATTTACTATATTGGTCTAAAATATTAAAACTGATTCTATTTTATGAATGTCGAAAAATATCTGCTAAAGTCGAAAAAACGCTAAAAATCGAATAAAGAAATTGCGAAAAATTCAAAAATTGCTGTACGAAATCCGAATAAACTCAGAATTTAATATATTGACCTCAAAGATAAAGATCGGATTCCTTTTACTAATATCGAAAAATCACCGCAAATTGCAAAAAATAAAATAAAATAAAATAAAAAAATTGCTAAATATCCAAAAATCGCAGGGAAAAAATTTACTACAGTGGGCATTGTAACCTAATTCTTTCACGAATGTCAGAAAATCGGCACGAAACGCGAAAAGTCCTGAATTGCAAAATGAACTATAACACTAGGCTAAAAATTTGAAACCGACTTCTTTATACGAATGTCAAAAATCGTAGCGAAACGCCGAGTAACGCTATAAATCGCTAAAAAATCAAAAGTCACAGAGGACAAAATTTACAATATTAGACAAAGTTTGAAACCGAATTATTTACGAATATCAAAAAATCGCCACGGAACGAGAAAAAAAAGCTAAAAATCGCATTGAAAATCTCATAAAAAATGGTAAAAACACAAAAATCGTGAACGACAAAATTTATTAGATTACGACAAAAATTTCAAATCGAATTCCTTTTATGAACGTAAAAAAATCGCCGCAGAACACGAAAAAATGCTATAAATTAAAAAATTGCGGTAACCAAAATTTACTTTATTAGGCTAAAAGTTTGAAACAGAATTCTTTTAACCAATGTCAAAAAATCAACAAAAACCGTTAAAAGTAGTACAAACTTAAAAAAAAATCGTGGAAGGCCAAATTTATTTATTAGGTTAAAAGTTTGATACCAAATTCTTTTTAAAAAGGTAGAATAATAGCAGCAGAACGCGAAATGTCGCGATAAAGATAGCTAAAGAATCAAAAATCGCACAGAACAAAATTTAAGCTTATTTAAGCTAAAAGTTTGAAAAATAATTGATTTATACGAATATCAAAAATAGCCGCGAAACTCTGAAAACCGCAGCAAATAGCATTGAAAATCGTAGTAAATTTTCCGAATACGAAAAAAAAAAAATACTATATTGGGATAGAAGATTGAAACTGGATTCCTTTTTCTAATGTTGAAAAATCGCAGGGAAGAGAGACTTGGTTTCCTAACCATTTCCTAGAAAATCCAAATTTTCCATTCTGAAACATTTAATCAAAATTCCAAAAAAGTAGATTCCCGTACTGTTATACAGTACGGGAATCTAAACTTCTTAGTAAACTTTCTAATATTTCCAAGAAATATTTCTTGAAAGTTTTGGACAACTATGTGCCCATTATTTTCCAAGAAAGCTCCTGGAATTTGTTTACGGTTCAGTAAGACGCTGGAATATATTTTTTTTCCTTCTTTCGGTAACTTTCAATGTGTTAAAGGCCTTTTTCTTCTTTTTTAGTCAAAGATTTACCCCTCCAGTCGGATTTTCAAAATTATTTAATCATACTTTTTTTTCTCATATTCTTCAAATGCACTTCTTAAAATATGGAAAATCTTTATTTGAGCTATATGAAAGATGAATTTTTTCACACATCTCAAATTGTGATACCTTTTATTAAAAAAATAAAAAAAAATTACCGTATTTACTCGTGTATGTCGCACTCCAGTGTAACACGCGCACCCCGAGTTATAACACCTTATTTGGAAAAACAAAATATTTCATAAAAATTATGAAAAATATTTCAAACAAATTTACGTATTCTATTACAATTTAATAATAATAATTAATATTGCACAATGTTTACAAAATATTATTTCATGGTTTCGTATATTGAAATAGAAAATAATTATTCGGCAATCATATACAGTGAACTCCCGTTAATGCGGACTTCCAAAGGAGGCCATTTTTTGTCCGTACTAACCGAAGTCCACATTAAACGATTAAAATACCGGCATCTACCGACTTACGTATGTAATGCGTTCCGTAGACTTTTACAAAAACTTAAATTTTACGTAAATCGAATTTGTAAATTGCTTCAGTATACTTTTGTAAGAAGCTACAATATTTATTGACATTATATATGTTAATTACACAGTATTATTTTATAAATAAAGCATCATGCAGCGGTATTTACTCGGATAAAAGCTATAAAAGTATGAAAAAAATATAAAAACAAACTGAAATAGCATACTTTTGAGATTAAAAATATCTTGTGGGTTACTGTATTTATAAATTTAACATTGGTGATATGGTTTGTTCCTTCCGAATTTCGAATCTGCGAGGGAAAGTCATTAAGTAAGTCACAAAAGATAATTAAATAATAACCTACAATGGTATTCACTTCAAAACTATTTTTATTTCTCAACATATTATCCACCAATATTTATACATCACCGTTTTATCAGGGCCTCAACACCAGCTGCATAACTTCTTTGGGTTGCTGTCTCAGCCACATTAGGACTTCAAGATGAACACAGGAGACAATTCAAAAGTTTGTTTGGCAACTTCTTCAACATCCACCATACAGCTTTGACTTATGCCCAAGCGATTTTCATCTGTTTGGTCCACTAAAAAAACATCTTGGAAGCAAGATGCTGTTCACAGATGATGAAAAGGTTTAACTTGAAGTCCTAATGTGGCTCAGACAGCAACCCAAAGAATGTTATGCAGCTGGTGTTGGGGCACTGATGAAACGGTGATATATAAATATCGGTGATATATAAATATGTTGAGAAATAAAAATAGTTTTGAAATGAATATCATTGTAGGTTATTATTTAATTATCTTTTGTGACTTACTTAATGACTTTACCTCGTACATCAAATGACTATAAAAATATGAAACAATTAAAGAGAACTGACTTACTTCTTTTCCATGAATTTCCGGTGGCAAGGCAAATAAATAGCATTCAGCAAACATAATTATAACGATTGAAACAGAGTTTTTTTTTTTTTTGCCTCATTTTAATTAGTAGTTTTAAAATATAACTCTCTCTATATATAAAACTGTATTACGTATATGATTTTTATCTGCATATTTTATTTATAAACTAATTTTCAAAATATGCAAACGCGCTAGTATGTTCATTAATGAAATTTTCGAGATTTATTAAATGAAATTTTCGAGATTAATTACGTAACTGCGTATTTTACTTAAGTCGCGTAAAACGTAAGCCGGGGGATGCCTGTAATCCCTTTCGTTGAATAAATTGAATTCAGTTTATGTCGGAATTTAAATTATGTTACCAACTTAAAAATAAACAAATTTTTTCTCTAATTTAGTAATTTTTGTTTAAAATCAAGTTCGTGACAATGTATTAATACAAAAAAGAATAAATTACGATTTAGATAATTTATTAAAAGTATTTAGATAATTTAGCTTAAATTAAGTACTCTCATTTTGAATTATTTGAACAAATATATTTACTAAATCATTTTCCAGTTTTGTCGACACACACGAAAATTTGGTCTGTTATATCACATTTTGATGGATAATATCGGCGAACAGCTGTTAGCAATGTTTGAACCTCTCACGTTTTTGGTGGTGAAATGTTATATTTCTCTTCATTATTGTCACTGACAATTTCTTAATCTCTCAATAACAAAATTTACATGACAGTTGCTTTTGAAAAAAATAATGTACAAAAGCCGTTTTGATTCTGCTCGGTCAGTTTATGAAAAAATCGTTCTCTTCAAATATCGAATCTTCGTAAATAACGCGCATTCTCGATTTTTAAATAATTTTTTAGTATAAAATCGGCACGGCATACTCAAGTAAATACGTTATAATTTTTAGAGTACGAAAAACTATAATACGAAAAGACGGTGATAACATAGAGTAGCACCATACATAATAATAGAATACTTTAAAATGTAGACAATGGAAAACAATTAACTTTTCAACATTATTTTAAAGCAGACACGATATGGCATACATCATCGCTTAAACACTGGCGACTCAAATTGAAGATCGTGATCAGTGTATCAAAGCTATGAATACTATATTCTCATAATACAATGAATCGTGCTCATTTATTTATATTGTCTCTGCATAACACCACGTACATTTTGGTTTTCATAAGGAATACTGCTAAATATTTTTTATATCAGTCACTATATAGAAAATCAATTCAAAAGATTTTTCGTGTTGCATTTAATGATACAACAACACGTTAGAAAATTTAAAAAGAAAAATTCTCGTTAGTAAATTTACATTTACAAGCGCGACCAATAAAATAACGTGCTGACCGCTGATTTCCTTACACTGGTAAATCTGATCATGGGACAGTTGTTTTGTAAAAGAAGTATTATAAAACATACTACACAAAACAATTACCTTATTGGCAGTTACCTTCTTATTTATATTTACATACATCCCTACAAACATCTTACACACATGAATCTTACATGAATACAGTTGGTTGGTTGATTGGTTGAATGGGTTTTAATGTAGGGACATGCTGTGCCAAAAGAGAGATAAAATACAACCAAATTATTTTTAAAAAGTCATCTTAAAACCTTGTGATAAGAAAAGAACAAAAAAGCATAACGAGAAATGAAATGTGATGATAAATGTAATTAAGACCATTTAATGAATTCATACTATCATGTTAAAAAAAGACAAATTCATAGTTAAAATCTATACAATGATGATTGGTCGAAAAATGAACTATAAAAAATCCAAATTAGGTAGCGGAAACATGTTTATACTAAACCACACATTAATAAAAGAAAACTATAATAAATGATAATACCTTGTAATAATATATTTATTTTAAATGCTAAAAGGTGTAAATTAACAACATAATACAAATTAAAATAACTTTTATTAGGTTGTTTGACCATGTTTCGACCCACTCCGAGTCATTTTCAAAAATGGAATATTCTCATTTGTTTTTGAAAATGACTCGGAGTTGAAACATGTCAAACAACCTAATAAAAGTTATTTTAATTTGTTTTATGTTGTTAATGTACACCTTTTAGCATTTAAAAGAAATAAAAGAAAACTAGTTAAAATCCCGTAAGCTTAAACTCCTCAAAAATAGTATATAACTGATTTGTATTTGAGTCTAATAAGACTCTGATTCCATAGTTTCTTCCGCATAGCGGAGGAGCTGATTCGAATTCTTAACATTATCAAATGATGATCCAAGACATGATTTCTTAGGGGGGTTTCTTCCCAGTTTTCTACTGTGAATAGAGATTTGAGATGAAATTTTCTTTTTCTGGGCAAATGACTTTTCCTTTCCTTTCTGTATTAAAGAAACATCGAGTTTTTCCAATTTGCTCGACGACGGAACAGAAAATTGTTTTGGATAAATCTGTTGATGATGGTAATCTGGATTGCCCACATCTATAGAAATAGAAGGATCAAAATACTACACCTTGCGATGATTCCAGCTTATACGTGCATCCTTTTTACGTATATAAATCTTAAAATACATAGTCATATAATGCTTACAACAATGCTTTACTAATAAATGAATTGAATAAGGACCATATTGTCGCTAATAATGAATATTTCATTATCCCGACTCAACTAAAGATTAAAAAACGTATGAACTTAATTTGAGGAATGTGTGATTGTCAAAATGTTATACTTTAATTTTTGGTAACAATATTTTTCAGCAAACGAAAATAGCTAATCTGCATCTAATAAATAAAAGTTTCCTATGCTATACATGAACAGGGTTCAGTGATATGTATCAATGGATGTATGCCGTGATATCAGATATTTATTTTCAAAATATCATTGTGCATAATATTTTTGATATTTTCAGTCAAAACAAGTGTAAATGAATTTTGGAACTATTATTGACTGTGTCGTTCTGTAGACAAAGAACTTTTGCCCCTGACCAGCCTTATTTTTTTTTATTCAGCCAGAAAAGGAAAAAAACCCTTTCCAAGCTTTACATTTGAAGCTAAATTTTTAAATTTATAGAACCAAAAGCTATGTGTGACAATATTAACTGAGAACAGCCATTGGAAGATAAACTGTCTAATTTAGATAAATTATTTACAGCTTCATTAGAAAAGAATCTTTTATGGTTTTGAGCTCAGTTTAAACTGCACACCAGGTTAAGGAACTAAAAATTTAGACAAACTTACATTTATGTTAAAAAAATTCAGTAAAAAAAAGAAAAAAAGAAAAAAAAATTGCATTTAAAAATCTGTTTTGTAAAACATAAATTTTCTTAATACTTGCTACTAAATCCTATTTGCTTTATATTATATATATATATATATATATATATATATATATAATATTTATATATATATGAGTGAAAAATGCAAATTGTTTCTTTTTTCAATTAGTTGATCTTCAGTTTTGTTGGTAGTAATTTTTTTTCTTTTTTTCTTTAAGAAAGAAAGAAAAAGACATTTAGAATGTTGTTTTATTAAGTTTTGATGTTAAGTGCAATATGTTTTAGTTTGTGATTTATATTACGCCTGAAAAAAATTATAATCAGCAGTAAGTCAACTATTTTGAAAATATCAAATATATATCAAAGTATCGGATATTTTCAAAAACATCATGATATTAACAAGCACTGTACATAAAACAAATTAATGAATTCACTATTATCTTCAAATTAATTGTCTGATTGCAGGGGAAAAAAAGTAAGGAGGATTTAGGGATCTTTAAATATCCTTAGCGTTTTAGTAAGGAATATATTTTTCCCAAATTAAGTAATTACTTTTGTAAAAACACAACTATTCCGCCAGTATATCCAGCTTAGAAAAAAAAAACTGTCTTAGACTTCATGCCTAAACAATAGGGTATTGAGATTCACAGCGTTTTAATTGGACCAAATTGTATACTTATGCTTAAACAGTAAAAATAGAAAACATTTATTGTCATTCTTTATCAACAAAACACGTGACGGATACTTTGCTGTTACAGAAAAGAAAAAAAAATAGTGTTTGTATCTGAATATATAGTTTTATACAGTTTTTTTTATATCTTCCGAAAATAAGATAAAAGGGGGAGGGGTTTAATAATTTTCTGCGTTTTTTTTTCAGTAACGGTATAATATGAAGATAACAACAAATGAATGTAATACTTATTAATTTTATTTATAAAACGATAATCCGCGTTGAAATTAACACTTGGAGACAAATATAAAACAATTACTTGTAGTTTATCACCTGTCCGCGGTTATATCGCTCTTTTGGATATATCGCGCTTTTTTTCGACATGCGTGATATAGCAAGGGGAAATACTATTATTGTACTATAAAACACGGGCTTACTAAATATTTCGCTTTACACCTAGAAAAATAAAGGAAGAAAGAAGCCATGGAAGTAGCAAATTTAGCTTTGTTAGATTTCTTTCTTTTCTTTTCTTTTCTTTCCCCAGTAATCAAACCTTTGAAAGGATTTTTCCAATTCCTTTTATGGTTTCATTTACGATTACGGTAACATCAAGCAATTGTTGAAATTCCTGTATCATCAAGCTTCAGTTATTCAGATTTTTACACTCTTTTTATTTAACTTAACTTTCTGTATGTAAAAATCTAATTTTGTAATCGGTTTTTTACTCACTTACTGATAAGCTAGAATTTTAAACATTATGTACGTTAGTATGTTTCCGATGATAATACAAAATTTTAATATTTTTTTAACTTAATTATAAATTAATTAATCAATTTTTAAGGCATTTTTCAATTGGCTGTCCCGCAGGTCATAAATAACCAAATATTCTGTATGGTTACAATTGTTTACGAGTTTACAAAAACAATATGGGGTTAATTATGTGCCAAACCACGTTCGCCAAAATAGGCGAACTGGTTGTGAAACTGCAACAACAAAATATTTTTAATTTAGAAAGTAGAAATGCAAAGTGTAAAAAATAAAGAAATAATTTTTAAAATACTCTTTTATCTTTTAATGGTTTGATATTAATTAAATTATGACAGTACACCGAGATAAACCAGTTTAGAAATCCTGAATAGGCAGAGTTTAAATAATGCTTTTTTTTCTTTCTTGTTGCCACATCTTTAAAAAGAAACCGAGCAAAAATTATAATTTTTTAAAAATAAAATCAGTAGTTCTCTCTTTCTATCAAGTGTAAATCAAAACTGTGAATTTTTAATATTCGGGGCCCAACATAAATTGTAGTCATGAAATATGACGCGATTTTTAAGATAAACATTGAATGCCTATAAAAGAGTTTTTATTAAAACTATTATAACTTTTTTTAAAAATATAAAACATTTCCAGTTAATTTAATAACACAAACGAACGAATTAAGCATAATTCAGCACACTTTTTTTTTTAAAGTGGTACCTCATATTTATTACTTTCTTCTATCTTACTTGAAAATTTTCGACTTCCTGTTTTAGACGGATTTATATGTTTTAGAAGGTCTTGAACACGATTTGACGATTTAAAAAAACTATCTGTCCGTGAGTCTGTCTGCCTGTATGTGACAAAAATTTTGTAGGCGCTCTATCTGAAAAACTAATGCACGGGATTTAATAAAACTTTAAGTTAGTCCTTGATATAAATTGGCGCTAATTAGTTTTTGGTGTAAATTGTGACACAGGTGGCACTGCTATGCTACATTATTTACGATTTTTACAATAGCTATATATCAAGAACTAATGCAGAGAATTTCATCCAACTTCCGATTCTGTTAGACTATGACATAAATGCTGATTACGTTTTGGTGTAAATAGCCCAACAGGTGGCGCTGCTATATTAACTTTTTCCTTGATTTTCACGCTAGCTATATTTCAAGAACTAACGCACAGAATTTCATCAAACTTCAGATTCAGTTAGACGTTGACATAAGTTGTTGTTGATTAGTGTTTTGGTGTGGATCTCCCAATAGGTGGCAAATATGCTGCATTTTTCAGAATTTTCACGATTTTAGCGATAGTCATATCGCAAGAAGTATTGCATGGAATTTAATAAAACTTTAGATTCAGTTAGAACTTGAAATAAATTGGTGTTGATACGTTTTATGTGTATGTAAAACCTGTATGAGATAGAAGAAAGTTTTGGGATTGACACATTCGACTAGTTTATTAATAACGGCAAAGAAATAAAAAAAATTTCCTTCCTGCAAAACAAATGATGTGAACAATAAAAGATATGACATTCCTACATCTAAATGCGGCATCCAAATTGTTCCAAAACGTACCATTTTTCCGAAAAGAAGTTTTCTAATAATAACAAATAATTAAGGTTTGTTATTATTGATTTAGAATACTAAATAAAAATGAAAACATGAAAAAGGTATTTCCATCTATAAAACATATCATGTAAATATATTTTGTAGATAGTTATTTCGTGCATTATTCTTTTGCTGTCTGCCCCCCTTTTTCGTGTCCACCAGTATCCCCTAACATATTTTAATCCGTTTTGCCACTGATTTTCGCTAATGTTTATAGACATTTATTTATAGGTTAACTACATATTAACATTTGCATATTTTCGTTTACGTAATTTCCACTTTTATTTTAGTAATACATAAATTACTTTAAAAAGCTACCCCACCTAAAAAAAATCCCCAACGGCTCAGCCTATAGGCACAAGTAGATTTCAAAGACACAGACCGTGGGGCGCCTGTTTATTGGAAATTACAGAAGGACCTTTTTTACATGATGCGGCAGTTAGGACTGCCCACTTCGAAACCTACCTGTACCTGTTGGCGGAGCCGGCAAGGATTCTTTAGTTTTTATTTATTTATTATTATTATTATTGCTGTAAGAGTTGGTCTTATAAAAAACTTGTCAATATAAAAGTTATAGATAATATAAAGAAGATTTATAATAAGTTTAAGCGGATTTGATACCTTGGGAATTTACGAAATTATGAATTTTTTCTTCTTAAACTCCCATCTCCTCACCCCCCTTGAAGCCATTTTTAATGATATCAAAAATCTATCATACATACATTTTTGGCCCTTTTTCTAGAAGTAATAAACACTTCAAACGGATTCGATATGTATCATAATTAAGAAGATATGGTTGTTTTTTTTCTCAAAAAAATTACCTATCCCCCCCCCCCCCTCCCCCTCCTTCCCTTGGTTCGATTTTGCCCATTAGCGAACTTGACTGAGATTTTATGCCTCTTGATTTTATGCATCAGTTTGGAAGAGATATGTGAAGAATTATGGAAGTTATCGTGTCCATAAAAAAGGGATATAGATAGATAGATAAAGTTTTAAACTGGGGAGGGGGGAGGATAAAAAAAATTTCAAAAAAATTTCAGAAATTCCAACATAGGTGAGAATGTAATAAGGTAGTGTTTCTTACGAAATCTACTTAAAATGGTACGTGATAGAGTAATTTCACTACCACATTTTGATTTAGTGAGCTGAAATCTAATAAGAATCAACCATTATTTTTACAGAGAGGATTTTGGGGCTCACCAGTGTAATTTTTAGAAAGATTAATTATATTTTAACTTTTGAAAGTAACGGATATTACGTATTTACATATGGTACAAACTTTAAGGGTTGGTACAGGACACTGTAACAAAACAAACAATTTCTCTATAGGAAACCATTGTCGGAAATCCATTTATATAGTCAAAATTACAGGGCGTCTCACTCCAATCCAAAGTCACGTTTTGTTAATTTTGAAGATACTTTAATGAAATCCATAGAATATCCTTACAATTCATACAAAGATGAGTCTGTTGCGAATTTTGTTGAAATATCTTCACAACTGTTAAAATTAGGAACGAAACGCTACTTCCTATTGGAGTGGGTAATTGACTAAATAAATGTATTTCTGACTCTGGTTTCCTATAGAATAAATGATCTTGATAATATATAAATGATCAATAAATGTGTCCTGTCTACCAACCCACTGTAAAAATCCTTTATTGTATAGGAAACCAGGGTTTAAAATCCATACAAAATTACAGGGCGTTTCTCTCCACTCCGAAGTCGCATTTTCGTTCATAACTTGAAGATTGTTACGAAATCCTTGATCACATGTTCTGTGGGCGGGGTTATGCTCACGGCGCGCGTTACGTAATGTGACGTAACCTCGAACCGATTAGAAAACAGTTTTTTTTTTCAGTTGGAATAATTTGTATCGTGAAAAATGGAGCTTCTTGGCAGCTCTCCTGAAATTTATAAGGATTTTTCAGTCTAATAATTATTTTTTATTTACTTTTGTGTTTAATGTGTTGTCGAATAAAATATGAAAAGACATCAAGACTATTATTATGAATCTATCATCCTCACACCTCTCCCAGAATGTGTATTTATTGCGTTTCTTCTTCAAAATAACGTTCTTTCTGACATCTGCTGCTGCTGATTATCATTATTTATCATGGCGCCGACTATCCGCGAATACAAGAATATGTTTATACGCTTTAGAAATTGTTCTGAATGGTTCATCAATGTGAATATATAGGAAAAAATATTAATTGGAAGTTTCTTTTTTTCTCTTCTTGTGGACTATGCTCGGATAAAAGGTACTGTAAAAACTTTTTTTATTATTATTATTGTTATTCTAAAATGGAAAAAGTCGATAAGTTAAAATCAAAACGTAAGCTTGCTCGAACTTCATGCACTAAATTAATTACTTCTATCGATAGATTTATGGAAAGTATTGATACTCAAAGTGACAATGATAAATTTAAACTGTCTGAATATTTAATAAATTTGCAAGAAAAACAAGATGAGCTTAAAAATTTAAATGAAAAAATTGAAGAATTAATAGATGATTCAACGGAATTTGAAAACGAAACTCAAAAGTCACTTGAGTATAAGGAAGCTAAATCTGATTCGAAAACCAATATAAGAAGTAAATTAAAGCAATTCAAGGTCGAGCAAGCTGAATCCGTGAAAAGTAATAATAGTACTTCTAATTTAAATAATGCATCACAGAAT
Organism: Maratus michaelseni; assembly: GCA_963931845.1. Taxonomy (NCBI): domain Eukaryota; kingdom Metazoa; phylum Arthropoda; class Arachnida; order Araneae; family Salticidae; genus Maratus; species Maratus michaelseni. Next base: position 386,033,962 of record OZ007587.1, on the reverse strand, counting down.
CCTGTCAATTTGCCAAAACTAAACATAACCACCTTTAGTGGTGATTCAAGTAAATTCTTGGAATTTTATAACAGTTTTGAAAGCGCTATAGATTCAAATGAATCATTAACAACTGTTGATAAATTTTTATATTTGAAATCTTTCTTAACCGGTGAAGCTTACAAATCAGTAGCTGGTTTTGCCTTAAAAGAAGATAATTATAAATCTTGTTTAACCTTATTAAAAGAAAGATACGGAAAACAAGACCAGTTAATTAGTTGTTTTGTTAATAAATTATTAGAAATCGAACCTGTTAAATCTTCATCAAATATTAAGGGTCTCAGACATATTTATGATGAAAGTGAAGTCAGTATTAGGAATTTGCAATCTATGGGTATTGCTTCAGATAAATTTGGATATATATTAATACCTATTTTGTTAAAACAATTGCCACATAATTTAGTGGTAGAATTTCACAGAAAAAGGGATCCTAAGAAAATGGGTGATGTAGGGGAATTAATGAAATTCATCAAGTTTGAAATCGAATCTAGGGAGGCTGCAGATCTGGTGTCAGGAATTTCGTTGAAAGGTCAGGAAACGTTTCGTTCGAAAGCTGAATATTCTAAAGAGAAATTTAAAGTAAAAAATAATTTCCCGACATCAGTTGCATTAAATACTGTTACTAAAGGTGTTTGCATTTTTTGCAATTCTAATACACATACTGGATTAGGATGTAAAATCTTATCCAATGAACAAAAAAGATTTAAGTTAAAGAAAGACGGACGTTGTTATAAATGCTTTTTTAAACACTTACAGTCAGCTTGTAAAGTAAAAATTCAGCCATGTCAAACATGTCAAAGCACACAACATAATCACTTATTTTGCCCACAAACAAAATGTAAAAAATTAGTTGAAAATCAAGATTCAAAATTAAAACAAGTTAGCCAAATTCCTGAAAATGAAGCAGTCATGCAATCTATTCATAAGTCGAAAATTTTGAGAAATAATTATGTCACTCTACTGCAAACGGCTTGTGTTCAGGTGGAAAGTGGATCTAAAAAATTATTTGCCAGAATACTATATGATTCTGCTTCCACAAAAACCTTCATTCGGAGTGATTTGGCAAAGGCATTAAATGCCAAAATCCTAAGAAAAGAAAAACTTTTCATTTACACATTTTCTAACAGAAATCCTACAGAAAAAGAATTTGAATGTGTATTAATAACCTTGAGAAGCAGATATCATCCGTATAATTCGGTTAATGTTGAGGCATTAATTACGGATGAAATCTGTGGTACCCAATTATGTCAAAATATTAATCCTCAGGTTCAAAACCTTATTTCAAAGGAATATGAATTAGCTGATTTATTCGAGGTAAATTTACCAGTTCAAATTTTGTTAGGAGCTAATTATATTTATGAAACATTATGTGGATCGCTTACCAAAATAAACAAGTAATTATACTTTCAAACGTCTATTTTCGGAACAACATTAGTTGGACAAATGCCAGATAATTATTCGATGAATTCTATTTCTTGTTTAAATGTAATTTGCTATTCGAAAGAAAGGGATTTGACATCTTTAAATGTTTCGGGTGAAAATTTAAATACTCAATTAAAAGCATTTTGGGAACTTGAAGCAATTGGTATTATTGAAAGTAATGAAAAGAAAATTTCTAATTATGAAGTAATAAATAAGTTTCAAGAAAACTTAAAATTCGTGAATGGTCACTATGAAACACGTCTTTTATGGAAAAATTCTCGTGATTTGCTTAAAAATAATCTTGAAGTAGCAAAAAAGCGGTTTTCTAGTTTGGAAAATAAATTCCTGAAAGATGAGTCTTTATTCAAAGAATACAATTCTATTTTGCTTGACCAAGTTAATGAACGTATAGTGGAATTGTGCCCTAAAAAGTTTTCCGAGAATAACTGTTACTACATGCCCCATAGACCTGTCATCCGAGAGGATAAAATTACAACAAAAACTCGGATTGTTTTCGATGCTTCCTCTAAACAAGCGGATTCCTTATCTTTAAACGAATGCCTGAATCCGGGTCCTAACTTGAACCCAAATGTTCTGGATATTATTTTAAAATTCCGATTACACAAAATTGCCCTTTCAGCTGACATTGAAAAAGCCTTTCTCCAGATATCTATAGCGGAAGAAGATTATTTAAGATTTTTATACTATGAAGATTTTGACAAAAATAAAGAAATTGTCCCCTATAGAATGACTAGGGCTACTTTTGGTGTCACCTGCAGTCCGTTTATCCTTGCCTGTACTATCAAAAAACATATTAAAAAATATAAAGACTCTCACAGGAAAACATTTGAAATCCTTAATTCGTCCCTTTACGTAGATGACTTGTTTACCGGAGAAAATGATGTTGTACAGGCTTTTAATTTATCTAACGAAGCTGTTAATATTTTTAAAGAAGGGGGAATGAATTTAAGAAAATTTGAAACTAATTCCGAGGAGCTTAGAAAAAGATGGATTGATAAGAGCATACCTATTTCCAATTCCGATCCACCAAATAACTCTCTAAAAGTATTAGGCTTAACTTGGAACAATAATGAAGATAATTTGGGACTAGAATTACGTCCATTGTTATCAAAATTAAATAATGATTCTTGTACAAAACGGAATGTCTTGAAAATTGCAGCTATGTTGTTTGACCCGGCTGGGTTAATCACTCCTTTTATTATTTGAATTAAATATTTATTGCAACAATTATGGGTAATGGGCATATCATGGGATGAAAAATTTTCTGGTGTGTTAGAAAATGATTGGAAAACTTGGATTTCAGAAATACAGGATCTCTCACAACTGAAAATTCCCAGATATTATTTTAGCACCCTGATCATGGAAAAGGAGGGTCTCCAGTTACATATTTTTACAGATGCTAATCCCAAAGCCTATGGCGCAGTAGTATACTTACGATATCAAACATCTAAAGAAAAATTTAAAACTAGTTTTGTCATGTCTAAATCTAGAGTTGCCCCCTTGAAGAAATTAACTCTCCCACGTCTTGAATTGATGGGAGCAGTTATTGGTGCAAGACTTGCAAATTATCTTAAAAATATTCTCCAGGTATTCCAGTTTGTTTTCTGGACAGATTCTGAAATTGTCCTTTATTGGATAAAAGGATCAAAAGAAAAGTGGAAACCATTTGTCGCGAATAGAATTTCAGAAATTCATGACTTGTCTGATCCTAGTTTATGGAGACATTGCGAAGGCAAACTTAATCCTGCCGACCTACTCACTAGAGGTTGTTCAGGAAAACAATTGGTCAATTCTCAAAAATGGTGGTACGGTCCCGAATTTCTTTCCTTGCCTGAAGATCAGTGGCCCAGAGTTAAAATATCCGCAGCTCAAGTGTCTAATGTTTCTGAAGAGCGGTCTCGAAAAGCAGAAATTATTTCTTGTGTAGTTAACACAAATAACGCTGATAAAATTCAAATTTTAAATTTGTCAAGGTATAGCTCACTGAAGAAATTGTATCGAGTAACTGCAAGGGTATTTAGATTTATTTTCAATATAAAACTAAAAGCAGAAAAACGAAATCTTGCGGAATTATCAGCTGATGAAATAAAAAATGCCGAAAATTTTTGGGTAAAACTTGTTCAAGAAGAAAGTTTTCCTGAGGTTATAAAATGCTTGAAGCTTAAAAAAAATATCCCTAAAGAATCCAACCTTTTGCAACTAAATCCTGTGTTGTCAGAAGAAGGATTACTCTTGGTACGAGGGCGGTTACAAAAGGCTAACTTGCCATTTTATGATAAACATCCTATCGTGCTTCCTCCCAAACATAAATTTACTGAATTGATTATTAAAGACTCCCATGAAAGGGTTTTGCATGCAGGAGTATCAGACACACTGGTACAAACTCGTGAAAAGTTTTGGATTTTGAGAGGTAGACAGTGCATAAAATCAGTCCTCAACAACTGCACAATCTGCAAGAAATTTAACATACGTCCTGGTCAACAAGTAATAGCACCTCTTCCAGGTGACCGCATTAACGAAGCACCCCCATTTTCCGTTACAGGCCTCGATTTTGCGGGGCCCCTATATGTGAAGGGGAGTGAGAATAAAAATTACATCTTATTGTTTACTTGCGCTATCACAAGAGCAATTCATTTGGAGCTTGTGAAAGACATGTCAACTGCAGAATTTTTATTAGGATTTCGTAGATTTATTTCAAGAAGAGGACTGTGTGCTATAATCTACTCGGACAATGCGAAGACTTTCAAAAGAGCCGAACTTGAATTAAAAGAAATGTGGAAAGCTATCCGCCATCCGGAAGTAAAAAAGTTTTATGCCGATCGGGGAATTTCTTGGAAATTCATTGTCGAACGTGCTGCCTGGTGGGGTGGCTTTTATGAGCGAATGGTGCGCTCAGTGAAGTTTACTTTACGTAAAGTCATCGGCAAATCTTCGTTGACTCTAAGTGAACTGGAAACTCTTCTAGTTGAAGTAGAAGCTATCATAAACTCTCGTCCATTGACTTATATTTATTCTGAACTAGATGAACCATTTCCTCTAACACCTGCTCATTTTATTATAGGAAAACGAGTTTTGTGTTTACCAACTATAAAAGTAAACGATTTAAGCTTACCAGCAACCAAAGAAACTTTAGTGAAACGTTTTCGTTTACGTGAGACAATTTTAAACCATTTTTGGAAGCGCTGGAAGAATGAATATCTCCTCAACTTAAAATCTGCTCACTGCACGGATCAAAATAAAACTTCTGATTTCAAGATAGATGATGTTGTGCTTGTGCATGATGAACATTTACCTAGAGCTTTCTGGAAGTTGGGAAAAATTACAAAAACATTTGTTGGAAGAGACGGAAAAATAAGGTCTTGTGAAGTGAAAACAAACAATCAACTATTAAAAGACCAATAAATCTCTTGTATAATCTTGAAATCAGAAACTTGAAAAACTGAAAAACTCTTTTTTTTATTTTCAAAAGACTCTAAATTTTTTCTTGATGATATTTGAATTGGACTTTAATTTCTTTTACTTATCCTTTTTGAATTTTTATAAAATAATTCTTTGCCTGATAATAGAATGTACATGAATAATATTTTTAACTGTTTCTTTTTATATTTTTAGTAGAAGATATTGTAATTTGTTTTTGTGCTTATTGAAGAAGGTATGAAAGTATCAATATATATTTGCATTGTTTGTTGAATTTAATATTTGAAATTTTCTTGTGTTCATGATTTAATCTAGATAGCATATCAAACTTTGATTTCCAGGACTATGGTTGTATCTTGGACAGTTTTATCTTGACCTGAATTATTTTAAATTTAAATAATTTATTTTATATTTGACTGTCTTCTTGAAAACTCTTGGGCAAAACTTTAAAAATGTTTTGTTTTACTTACTTGGTTTCATTCTTGAATCTTATCTTGGATATATTATTATTATTTTACTTTTTATAATTTAATTTAAAACTTGTACTTGGAACAGATATTGATCTTGAATAATATTATGTTAAATTGTTTACTTGAATACCTTAATATTATTTTTTATTTGAAAATTGTGTACAATTTAGTTAATTGAGGTATTTGTTAATTGAAAACTAGGTTACTTGTATTGATGTTATATATATGTATGATGTAATATTTTTGAAAATTTTTGATGAACCCCCATGTGTTCATGGTGGGGCAGGATGTTACGAAATCCTTGATCACATGTTCTGTGGGCGGGGTTATGCTCACGGCGCGCGTTACGTAATGTGACGTAACCTCGAACCGATTAGAAAACAGTTTTTTTTTTCAGTTGGAATAATTTGTATCGTGAAAAATGGAGCTTCTTGGCAGCTCTCCTGAAATTTATAAGGATTTTTCAGTCTAATAATTATTTTTTATTTACTTTTGTGTTTAATGTGTTGTCGAATAAAATATGAAAAGACATCAAGACTATTATTATGAATCTATCATCCTCACACCTCTCCCAGAATGTGTATTTATTGCGTTTCTTCTTCAAAATAACGTTCTTTCTGACATCTGCTGCTGCTGATTATCATTATTTATCAAAGATATTTTAACAAAATTCGCAACAGACTCATCTTTGTATGAATTGTAAGGATATTGTATGGATTTCATTAAAGTATCTTCACTATGAACGAAAATGTGACTTTGGATTGGAGTGAGACGCCCTGTAATTTTGACTAAATAAATGGATTTTTTATCCTGGTTTCCAATACAATAAATGATTTTTACAGAGGGTTGGTAGACAGGACACATTTATTGATCATTTATTTATTATCAAAACCATTTATTGTATAGGAAACCAGGGTCAAAAATCCATTTATTTAGTCAAAATTACAGGGTTACTCAATTAACTGTAATTAATTAATACGTCTATATTTACAAACTCACTCCAATCCAAAGTCGAATTTTCGTTCATAATTTTAACAGTAGAGAAGATATTTTAACAAAATTCGCAATAAACTTTGTATAAATTGTAAGGATATTGTAAAGATTTCGTTTCCTATACAAAAATTGTTTGTTTACAATGTCCTGTACCAACCCTTAAAGTTTGTACCATGAATTTGAGATCACCCTGTATATAAAACGACCGTAAGTTGCAATAATAATATTGCAACATTTGTAAATTTTCTTGATTTGGGTTTATTATTTTTTTAAAACATTTTTTATGCAAGCATAAAGGAAAATTTTAAAAAGTAATAGTTATTCCAAATTTATAACCAGGCAGTACTGATGTCTTTTTTATCCTCAAGAAAAGTACTTCTTTTTTAAACACAACATATTAGTTGAAAATGTTTTTTTAATTTGATTCACCTGTCTGTCCGCGCTCTAACTTTCATAAGTATTACCATACGAAATTGATGTATGTTATGGAAGTTTACTATAGATCGAGCTCGAACTGAGAACACGGAATATGTAGCCATTTATATTTTGTTTACAGGAATCTAAAATAATAATAATAAGAAGAAGAAGAATATATTATGGTCTATAAGCAATAATTGTTAGAAGTACATTTTAATGATGTTAAACTATTTACTTCTTTCAAAGGCAAAGTAATTCTGTCGCTAAAATGTTGAAATTATTGACTGCTGTAAGAAGCTTCTTAATTAATTTTTTTACAACAAAGTCAGATTTTTTTCATTTAAATTTACAGCGTATTTTTGAAAGAGCCTCTTTCAATCGTATAATACGATCTTCGGTACTTGATTGGAAATCATCATCTTCACTTTCCCTCTCGTCTGCTTTTCTTTCATTGATTAAATTTCAGATAATGTCATGTTATAACTTTTTAAAAAAATTACCTAGTAGTAATGAAAGTAGAATGCAGTAGAAATAATGGTGTTTCTTGCAAATTAAAGAGCATATCTTGAAGTTTTAAAAACAATTTTTTATTTCGAAATTGGTTGAATAATGGTTTTCTGGTGGCCTTTAATACAGGGGTGTACACAAATTGAAGAGTTCCGCGGTAACAGATGAATTGTGGAATCTACTTATCTGTAACAAAAAAAAAAAAAAAAAAAAAAAAAAAAAAAACCTGAAAAATTACGATATTTTGTAGTCTTTCTCGGATGGATTTATCAATTTTTCGATCCTGAAGAAAATGGCGGCCGTTCAAATTTCAAGTTGTCGATTTTAGACAAACATTTCGGATTTAAATCGCGCAAAAAAATATTTACAATTTGAATATTGAAAAACGCGTCCGCGAGGGACTACAAAATAGTATATTACTAGAAAAGCATGAAAATTTCAACCAAATCGGTCGATCCAATCTCGAGTTCTACCTGGTACCGATTTGTGAAACAGAGTTTCGAGAAAAATAGGTTTAAAGTTTTACAACATTTTTAGATAACAGTGACAATTTTCAACTTACATAAAATCATCTATACCAGGCCCATATAATGAACCCTCCTGGAATTCCTCTTTCTCAATTCTTTTGTTTCTACACAATACGCTAAAAATGAACCTATTCACTGCAACACCAAAAGGCGGTAACTTTTGAACCAATACGAATTTCGAAAAAACTGCTTTACCACAAAATTTTTGTGGGTTTAAAGAGTGAAAATATGTAAACAATTTTTTTTCTTTCAAAAAAAAAAAAAAGAAAGAAAAAAAAAAAGAGAAGTTATAACATGCTTTAAGTGATAATTGTTTTATCACATCAAAAGTAATCATAATCATGCCAAATGCTACAAGTTGGAAACATTCTGTTGCTCTGGTTTAGAGATCAGCAATAAAATTGATTTTTCTGAAGCCTTTATTGCATCATTTGGGGGCTCATGCTTTTTTAAATCTTTCCACCGTCAGTAAAATGTGATACGCATTCGAGTGCTCATACATTTTAGTTATTGAAATTACACAAACCTCTGTAATATATTTAAGCCATATTTCAGGATTTATAAATGTAAAAATAAACATTTATAATATAATATAATATAACATACAGCTCAGTTGATATTGCTAAATGTTTTCACATGGTATGTCACAATCCCCACGATAACTTAACTTGGATATATGAAGATAAAACTTGTGTTATAATGTCCTTTATATTATATTTTATAGAATGAATTAAATATATATATATTAATGAAACTATTTAAAAAATTCAATTGCATTTAAAAAATGTTTAAAAAAATAATAATCATTAAAAAGTATTTAAAATATTTATTTAAATAATATTAATTCATTCTATAAAATATAGTTTAGAGATAATTTTAACATAAGTTTTATGTTCATATATCCATTCTAAATAAAGTTATCGTGCGGATTGTGACATACATACCATGTGAAAAAAATTTGCAATATTAACTGAACTGTATTTCTTATTATATTATAAGTGTTTATTCTATTTAATTTATTAGAGTCTTCAATTAAAAACTATTTTCACACATTTTCTATATACCTATTGCTATAAAAAAAGTAAAATTTTGTGTCCGGGACAACCTTAAGAATTTCATAATGCGATATCTTAAATATGCTACCAAAATATGAATTTGAACTGCCTAAGAGAAGGGAAAATGGGAGCATTGATAACATTCTATCATTCAAAATGTTTTTTGATGGAGATAACGTCGCCATGACAAAAAATATGTTTCAGGACAGATGACAATATAACCTTGACATCTGTGACCGGTAAAAAAATTTTGTCGCTTTGAAAACGACAAAGGAAAACTGTTTAAAATTACTGGTATTATTCGAGGTAACACACTTTAAGAGAAATAAAATTAACTGCTTTATTCCTTGATGGTATCCAGTAATAGAATGACGTCACAATAAAAAAAAATAATTATCGATGTTCATATATTTTCTGTTATTTTGCGTGCTTATTTAGTTAATTTAAGTCACTAAATTATTTAGATATTTTATGACACAATAAAAGGCTATAGTTAATTGCTTTTCTGTGTCCATGAAAACGACAAAGGAAAACAGCTCAGAAATACTGGTATTATAGAACGATATAGCTATTGTGAAAATCATGAAAAAAGTAGCATAGCAGCACCACCTATTGGGCTAATTACACCAAAACGTAATGGCCGTCTATTTATGTCAAGGTCTAACAGAATCTGCAGTTTGATGAAAATCCGCGTATTAGTTCTTGAGAAAAAGCTATTGCGAAAATCGTGGAAAATGAAACATAGCAGCGCCATCTGTTGGGAGATTTACACCCAAAAATAATTAGCAACCATTTATATATAGGTCTAACTGAATCTAAAGTTTTTTTTAAATTATGTGCATTACTTTTTGAGATAGAGCGCCCACAAATTTTTTGTCACATACAGACAGACTCACAGACAGACGTTTTCTAAAAACAGTCAAATCGTATTCAGAACCTTCTAAAATGTATAAATCCGTCGAAAACCGGAAGTTTTCACGAATCCTATACTTTCTTCTTTTAAAGATAAGACAGAAAAAAGTAAAAAGGGGAAGGGATAATGGAATAATAGATCCTAACATTCAAAAAGTCTTCGAATGTTAAAAACGTCATCCTTTTGCCACGATGAAAAATATATTTCAGGACAGATGGAAATATAACCTTGGCATTTATGAATGATAAAATTTTTTTGTTAGCTCTGAAAATGACAAAGGAAAAAACAGTTAAAAAATACTGGTATTATTCGAGGTAGCACATTTTAAGAAAACTAAAATTAACTGCTTTATACTTTAATGAAATACCTATCCATATCCAATAACAGAAAGACGCCACAATTAAAAAATTATTAATTTTAGTTACGGATGTTCAAATATTTTCTGTTATTTTGCGTGCTCATTTTCTTCATCTTAGGTCACTAAAAGTTAAATACTTTCAATATTTTGTGACAGTATAAAAAGCTGCAATTAATTACTTATGTATATTTTATATATAGAATTTGCTGCTATTAATTCTTTTCAAACGTCCTGGAAGCAATCAAGTCCCGGCTTGGACCGAAAATTTAGAAAAAAATGTAAATTTCTCCGTTTTATCCGACCCTTTTTAATTTGTTATATTGTGCCAGTCTACTGCTTTCTTTTTTTTTTTCTCGGCCCGGCCCGGCTCGTTGATAAAGTTGTCTTAATTCTGCCGGCCCGGCACCGTTTGAAAGTTTGCCTTGATTTTGCCGGGCCGGGCCTGTTCAAACCTATTACCGTTAACAGCAGTTAAGGATTAAAGTAGAAAACTGTATGTTTTTTACTTGATACATTTAAAAATAGCGGCTTGGCAGCTAATAGGCAATAGTGCTTTGAAAAAAAGAGGTTAAAGCGCTGGACACGATAATTCATCGTAAGACTAAACCTAGAACAATGAAAATTATTCAATTTCCGTAAAACGTCATCAATTCAAAGTAAAATGTAAAGATAAAAGTGATTAATCGAAAATTGGTGGAGCTAGTGCAGTGGTTTCCCAACCTTTTTGTCTCCATGGCCCACCTAAGAATCTTTAAAATCAAGACACCCCCCCCCCCCCCATCCATCTGTAACATATAATTATTATTATTTCCAAAAGTGGATATCTCATTTACATGGAAGAAACTATAAGAGCATTAACAATGAACTTTATAGCTTGTAAAACATGCAAAAGAACTCTAATAAGTTGCAAATTGTACGTTAAACATGACAAACGAGGTGCGTTCGTACTATAACTAGTTTTACAATGTAAAAAAAAAATCATCGTTATTATTTCAGCGAAAGGAATTATATCGTCTGTTATGAGTGAAATGAGAATGCCTTTTCTCTTATTACGTATGCCACGTTTACAGATGCGAAATTTTTTTTTTTCGACACCAAACAACGCTGCAAAATTCACCATGAAGATCTTGCTTTGCGAGTGATTACCTCTATGGTTTAATATTTTTATGATTCACGATGAACGAATCTCTTGTGTTTATTTACTTTAATGGATTGAGGTATTGGGCTGTTAACCTAATTTCCACTGAAGTTATCTCAGAATCTGTACATATCTGAATGTAACTCATCCCTCAAGCAAACAATTTTTTGAACGATCTTTCTAAAAATGTAAGTTTTATGCAATTTTATTCGAAAAAATAATTTTGAATAAAAATGTCTGCCTGGCATATGAAAAAAAAAGAAGTGGTCAGTCCGTGTTTGTTTTCCTCGGTCACATGCCTTGCGTTTTTATTAGATGGATTACGTAACGATAGGATTTAATAGAATGAAGAAAACTTTTATTAATATCTTTATAAGTTTTGATTTGATTTTCATAAAATTTGAAATGACTCGACAAAATCCTTCAACGATTATCTACATTAAATTTCAAATCATTCGGTTGGGTAGTTTTTGTGCTGTTATATGCGGACAGACGGACCAGACGACGACTAATATGTGCTGAGTAGAGACCTGTACGAGACTCATAAGAAAATTATTGTTTACCCGTTTTCTTCTGTGATGCCCATTTGGGAATTTATTAATTTTAAAAAGGTTGAAAATACCCCGTTTGCATATTTGAATTTTTTTTTTTTTTTAATTAAATGTGTCAAAGTTCAGTCCGTTTTAAATATAGCTTGAAGTCGTTTCACGTCTAATTTCTTCGTATGACATATTGTAGAGCGAATAGGTGTCTCATCCAATAAATATAAATCGAAAAAGTTGCACAAAAATTCTAAAATACAATTATAAACAGAAAAAATACAAAAGTTGTCTTTATAATAAAAGACGTCTAAATATTATTTAAACTTTTTCACACAATTTTTCTGGTTACGGCTTTTATTTTCGACTTGTGTATTAAAGTTTTTAAAATTAAATAAAAGATGATTACCTCTATGGTTTAATATTGTTATGATTCACGATGAACGAATCTTTTGTGTTTATTTACTTTAATGGATTGAGGTATTGGGCTGTTAACCTAATTTCCACTGAAGTTATCTCAGAATCTATACATATTTGAATGTATTTTTTTTAATTAAAAAAATCTGTACTTTTATTTTTTAGTCTACAACATTACTTTAAAAACAAGTTGAATATTGTACGTTAAACGTGACATTGGAAGTGCTTTCGTATTATAACTAGTTTTACAATGTAAAAAAATCATCCTTATTAGGTGCGTTCGTAATTATATAAATACGTAGCACCTATAGTCGTCGTTTGGTCCGTCCGTCTGTCCGTCCGTCTGTCTGTCTGTCCGCATATAACAACGCAAAAACTACCCAACCAAATGGTTTGCAATTTAAAATATATTATCTTTGCAGAATTTTGTCGAGACATTTCAAATTTTATTAAAATCGAATCAAAACTTTAGGAGATATTAATAAAAATATTTATTAAGAAATTTGAATTTTTTTTTTTTTAATCGGTGCTTTTTTGTTATAGGAGCTTCCGAAGTTTAATCGTCAAGCGACCGAGATACTTATTTTATGACAGAAATGAATCTGCAGACGATATAATTCATTTCACAGAATTAAAAATCATCAAGATCTGAATATTTATATAACTAGCTGATACATACAGTGTCTCACAAAAGTGATGGGACACTTGTGCTTTATAAAAAGAAACTGCAATAAAATAAATAAACAAACATGTGCAAAAATTTTTTGGGTGTGTTTCATATTTAAAGTTAGTAACAATTATTACATAACATACATTTTGTCAAAATATTAAAATATTAATTTAGTAAAAATACAATTGTTCAGAACGGAGCAAAAAATGGCTCACATAAGTGATGGGACACTTACTTTTCCATCAAATATTTATCCAAAAATTTTACTTTTTAAAAGGTTTTAATATTTTGTTGGATTTCCTTTTACTTTTAAAACATGATTTAATATTTTTGGGATGGATTCGACTAATTTTTTTGTGATTTCTGGAGTGATTTTACCCCATTCTTCTTGAAGCACCGATTTTAGTTGTTGTTTTGAAGAAATGGTGTGTTTGCGAATTCTTGATTCCAATTCTTGCCAAATATTCTCTATGGGATTTAAGTCTGGAGATTGTGGTGGTGTTTTTATTATTTCAGGACAGTTATATAGCAGCCAGAGTCTAACGTTCAGAGCAGTGTGCTTGGGGTCATTGTCCTGGTAGAATTTAAAATCGTTATGAAGGTTCAATTTTCGTGCTGAAGATTTCAAATTTTGCTTTAAAATATCAATATACTTGTACTGATCCATTATACTGTCAATAAAAACAAGATTACCAACTCCAGCGGACGACATACACCCCCATACCATAACTCCTTCTCCACCATGTTTTACTGTTGGTACCAAGTTCTGTTTGCGAAATTCTTCCCTGGGTTTTCTCCACACCAAGATTCTACCGTCAGAACCAAATATATTAAATTTACTCTCATCAGCAAATATAACTTTATTCCAGTAATCAGAATTCTTATTTATGTTGGATTTTGCGAAAGCTAGTCTGAGTTTTCTATTCTTTTCACTTAAGAATTTTTTCCTGGCTACTCTACCGTGATATCCAGCAGATCGAATTACCCTTCTAATAGTCTCAGGATTAACAATTATTCCATATAATGCTTGTAAATCAGCAGCAACTTTTGAAGCACTAATTCTTGGATTTTTTTTAATATTTCGAACGATAATTCGCTTTATTCCACTGGATAGCTTTGATGGTCGTCCAGGTCTTCTTTTATCCTGAATCATATGATTCTTTTTATATCGTTTAATGATATTGAAAACTGTTGAACGACTCAAGTTAACTGTTTCAGCAGTTTTTCTAATAGATTTTCCACGTTCAATATGCAAATTAATAACTAATTTTCGAATTTCAGGCGAAGTTTCTTTTCGTTTAGCATTCATGGCTACACAGAGCTAAAAAACACAAAAATTCCAAAACAAACTGGAGAGAAATACTGCAGACGATTTTATAAATTATTGCCAATTGCTTTTAAGTAAAAATAAAACCCCAAAAAATATTTTTATTGCTTATTTCAGACGATTTTTGTTGCATATATAATGGTGTCCCATCACTTATGTGAGCTATTTTTTGCTCCGTTCTAAACATTTGTATTTTTATTAAATTAATATTTTAATATTTTGACAAAATGTATGTTATGTAATAATCTTTACTAAATTTAAGTATGAAACACACCCACAAAAAAATGTGTGCATGTTTTTTTAATTTATTTGATTAGTTTCCTTTTGTAAAGCACAAGTGTCCCATCACTTATGTGAGACACTGTATATATCTGAATATTTATATAACTAATTAAGATATTTGTATGAACAGTGTCATAAAATATATACTTAACTAGCTGTTTAACCCGTTCTACGCACGGGATATCATGAATTTAATTCTAAAACGTGCGTACGAACGCACCTCGTTTGTAACGTTTGACGTACAATTTCCAACTTGTTATTTCAGTGAAATGAATTACATCGTCGTCTGTTATGAGCGAAATGAGCACGCCTTTTTTCGTATTACGTATTATATGCCTTGTTACTTACCCATCATACGTAGTATAGGGTAAGTCTTGTAATCGTTGTGAAAATCGAAATTTTTTTTTTGACGGATTTACACGTTTCAGACACTGGAGATTCCGAAAAACATATTTTTAGAAAAAAATTTTTGCCGTCCGTCTGTGTGTCTGTGTGTCTCTGTGTGTGTGTGTGTCTGTAAACGCTCTATCTCCCGAAAAAATTGAGATAGAGACTTGCAATTTGGTATGTACTTAGTATGTAATAATGGGAAGAAGCCTATTTCATTTCAATAACCTCGAGTAACCGGAACAATTTTTTTCGGACTCTCGAAATATTCGTTCTGATGAAAGGTATATAAAAATTTTCGAAATTGTATATTTTAAGAAATGAATATAAAAGACAATAAAAAAACATAAATTTTGAATAAAGCATGAAGTCGATCGGATAATTAGTTGCCGAGATATTTGGAATCCTGTTTTCCACACTCTTCGATTTTTCATGACCCTGTATTTCATCCAAATTTCACTTCAAAGATATATTTTAATTAGAAATGAAATTTGACGCCTAATCAGATGCAATAAACCGCTAGTTAATAGGATTATTATTTTTGGAGTTATAAGGAAAAACATCTTTCAAGCAATTCAGTAATCGAGCCTTTAAAGTTTGTGACGTCATCAAGCCACGATTTTATTTGAATTGCAATGCATTTTATAAGTAGTTTACACATTTTTATTTTAATATTTTACATTATGCATATCCATGATGGGTAAGTATTACGGTGGCCCCCAACGACTAGTTTATAGATGCGATTATTTATTTTTTTTCGACACCAGACAACGCTGCAAAATTCACCATGGAGATCTTGCTTTGCGGATGATTACCTTCATGGGTTAATATTTCTATGACTCATAATGAACGAATCTCTTGTATTTATTTTCTTTAATGGATTGAGATATTCGGCTTTCAACCTAATTTCAACTGAAGTTATCTCAGAATCTAACATATTTGAGTGTATAACTCATCTCTCAAACAAACAACTTTTTTGAATGATGTTTCTAAAAATGTAACTTTCATGGAATTTTATTCGAAAAAATTATATTTAATAAAAGGGCCTCCTGGCATGTAGAAAAATAAATGGTCAGCCCGTATTTGCTTTCCTCAATCACATGATTTGCGTTTTTATTATTGTATAGTTTACGTATAGTATAGGATTTAATAATGTGAAGTAAACTTTTATTAATATCTTTTTAATTTTGATTCAATTTTCATAAAACTTGAAAGGACTTGAAAAATTTTTGCAAAGATAATATATATTAAATTTCAAACCATTCGGTTGGGTAGTTTTTGCGCTGTTACATGCGGACAAACGGACGGACCAAACGACGACCATAGGTGCTAATACGTATTTATATAATTACGAACGCACCTAAAAATGACAAAAAGAAACTGAATTATTGACAAATCTGGAATTTGTTCCTTAAAAAATCAAATTGCTTCCCCCTCCCTCCCCCTGTGGAGTGTACACCCCAAGTGAGAACCCCTGAGCTAGAGTGTCGACCGATTTTAAATATGCTGCTCTGAAAAAAAAAAAAAAAAGGCTTTTTTTTTTGGTTTACTTACTCACTGTGGCGCGGTCTACTTCTATATTACAGCTCCAAATATTGTTTTCCATTTTCGATTTCTAACCAATAAAAAACGATTTTCGTGCATATAAAGTGCACTTTAAGCGCAAAAAAATAAATAAATAAAATATAAATTAAATGAAATTTTAAACTATCTAAAAGTTCCTACCCCCTTAATCAATAAGTGTGGCAGTGTAAAAGTTATCAATCGTAGCATATCAGAAAAAAAATCAGTAGCGGGAAAAAATCGTCATTATCACACACCTGTCACATTTTAAACACACCTGTGCTTTCACATTTTTCAAAAATTTCCACCCAGGCAGTTTTTCATATGCAGTCGGACATCATTATCTAGAATGTCACAGGAAGATATATTAAAAAAAAAAAAAAATCGAGATAGCGTTATCAATATATGAAGGTTTAATTTAAATCTCTGAGCAGCTTTTCTCTGCTCTGTATTTTCTGTTTTCAGAAAGCATACTTAAACTCAATATAGATAAAAAGAAATTTAATTTTTTTTTTTCAGAAGTATGTTTTGTTTTAAGAAATATATAGTAAGAGGAATGTATATGAACAGTATATTTTAGCACGAAAGCATGAAGAAAAATTTAAGCTGGGTTTTATAAAGTATTTTAACCCTCTTAGTACCAGGTTTTAAATTTTGACGAGCGTTCTTAGTTTTTCATGATTTGAACCACAAATTTAATTCTATTGAGTGCAAACTTCTTTCTACAAAATGCATACCTGCTAACTTTCAACTAAACTTAATTTGATCCAGATTAAAGATATTTCTAACCAGAAACTATATCTGAAAAAAAATAATACATATTTAGTTTCATGTTTAAAAAAAAATAAAAATTATATATATATATATATATATATATATATATATATATATATATATATATATTGTATGGCCACCGAAAAGTGTTTTTTTTTTAGAGTTAAGCTTTGACCGCCTTTTCCACCTGGCATTTTTATGCTGTTTGTATGGAACATGTTCCGAACCCTATCTTTAATCCTTAAACTTTTTATCAGTAATATACTTACTACAGCTATACCATTTTACTTTCCTAATATTGACTTTACCCTTAATATCTATTGCTTTTCTATATATTCCAAACTTATTTCCTCCATTTTTTAAATTTTCTTTTCTTTCTTTTTTATTTGCTCTTTAAAGCAATCTTATCTATTCCCAACGGCTCACTATTACAAGACATCTTACTCACAACAGACTGGGCGTAAAGTTGCTGCAACTAGAAAGCCCCTTAAAGCTGCTCGTCAGTAAAACTTCCGATTCCCCTCGCTAATGTTATTCCTATGGGCGTAGGATGCATTCGTATTTTTAAAATATCTCCCCAGGAAATTAATATTTTTAACTTCTGTTTTCTGTGTACTGTTCTTAAAGAATGTCTCTTTTTTTCTTAGTTATCAAAATATTTCTAAACTATATGCTTAATTTATATTTTTATGCGTTAAAATCTTAGCAAAACTGAATAAGTATTTAATATTTCATATAAAATTCAGTATATATTTTAGAAAAAAATTGACAACTAAGAAATAAAGAGACATTCTTTAAGAACAATACAAAGAAAACAGAAGTTAAAAATATTAATTTTCCGAGGAGATATTTTAAAAATACGAATGCATCCTATACGCCCATAGGAATAACATTAGCGAGGGGAATCGAGAAGTTTACTGACGAGCAGCCTTAACCGGCATCAACTGTTCCGGACTGTTCCGTGGAACCTATTTGAATGCATTTCTTTAAAAAAAAAAAAAAAAAAAAAAAAAAAAAATCTGGTTTGAAACATGTTTAACCTCAGTTAAATTAACCCACACTGTACGAAAGTTTAGTGCGATGTTGGCAGGTATGGGAATGTCTATATTATTATATCATATATATATATATATAATTTCTCTTGTTCGAAATAAAAAAAAAAACCTTCGAAACTAAAAATAATGGGGTCAAATAAGACCCCAGTGGTACTAGGAGAGTTAAGTTGACCAGAAAGGCTTAAAATGACCGCAACTGACCGAAGTTGGGTTGTAGTATGGGAAGCCTGTAATTACTCCAATATATTATTTCTGTTAAAATACTTATCAAAAATATACTTAAAAAGGTGCATGAAATGAGACAGACATATGTATAAGATATTATAACATGTTTTAATCCCCAAATCTTTTGAACACACACGCGTGTGTGTTCGAAATATCTTATACATATATGTCTGTCTCATTTCATGCACCTTTTAAGTACATTTTTAATAAGTACTTTTTCTGCTTCAACTATACAAGATAAATTTATCATTCCACTTAAAATTCTTTTTGATTTTTTTCTGTTATTATTTCTGTTATCAACATCCCTTTTTCTAAGCAAATAAAAAACGTAGAACGATAGATGAGATACTATGTGAAAGGATTTTGAAGCGGCTTCTGACATAGTATACTCCCATTTCGTTATAACATGTACTTTGATTAAAAATTGAAATTAATTAAAAATTAAATCAGCATTGTTTTCATGAAAAGTTTTCCTCAAATGAATGTTGCCACAAAAATAAAATACCTAATCAATGATTATAAACGAAAAATGTTCAATAAAGATAAAGTGGGACATAGTTGCTGCACGGGTTTATTTTATATTTATGATTAAAAAAGCAAAATTTAAATTCAAATGCTCAATTTATTGTTCTTTGCCCCATGTTTCTTTTTCCAAAACAAATGATGTCACCTCCTTTTTTTTTTTTTTTTTTTTTGACAGTTTTTACTGTAACTTTGATGGAAAAAATGAGATGATATTCTTGCTTGACTAATGGTGTTTGCAGATATTTTTATCCTTAATTTTTCTTTTGAAGTTTAAACCTGCATCTAAAAAATATTAGATATTGCTAAAAAATATTAGACTGCAGTGCGAAATCTTCACACAGGTCCACTGGTTTAGATTTACTTCTTTTGCATTTATTTATTTATGTTTTATAGAAAAAATATATTTGTTAAATTGTAAAAAGTTTTAATATTTTACGACAAAATTTATCTTGCAATACGAGTTTGGCTACAATTTTGATCCTATAAGATTGGAATACGGACGATTTCGCTTCCAGATTGTATATTTTTCAATCATTTCTTCTTTATACTCCCTATTACGTTTTCTCTCAAATATACATGCAGAGAAGAAAACAAAACTGTAAAAAAAAAGTTAAAAAAATACAGGGTGGACAAAAATTGAGCGCATTTTATGTTTGAAACAAGAACGAAAAATCATGCATCAAGCATAGATTATGTAACACTTTCCAACGCTTCTAAAATAATTTTACTAATCATTACCGTTTAATAAGCTGAAAGATAACATCTATGTAAACAATTTGGAAAACGCATAACATATTTAAAAACGGAATTTCAGGAATTTACAACATATACAATATTCGGAAAAATATCCGAATACTTTTATTCAGCCCTGTATATGATCTATAGATTTGTATATATACTACAAAGGAATGCTAAATTTTAGTTTAGTTAGGAAATGCGCAGCACAGTTTAAAATTCTTCTTCTGGAGTTTCTGTCAATAATGTATTCGCGAACTTTTGTGCTGCCCTGTATAGGATCTACAGCGTTTATACACACCAAGTAATAGACAAAAAGTGAGTTAAATTTAAAATTGCGTTCAGCAACTTAAAACGCACTTCCAAGAATTATTGTTAACAGACAGTAGAGAATTCTTTTGTGTGTCCCTGTAAATGAACGATGACTGCTATACACACAATATTCTGTAGTAAGCCTCTTGTAATGCACCTTAGTGGTATATATAAATTTCAATGTGTTTAAAATAATGAAACATTAATTAAATCGCAAACTATTTTCTCCATACACGTAATGTAGCGGAATTATTTTGACTGTCCCTGTAAAGTAACTATAAGTGTTATACACACCCTATTCCATATTAAGCTTCTTGTAATGCACCTTAGTGATATATATCAATTACAATGTGTTTGAAATTGTGTAACATCATTAAAATAAACTGCAAATGATTTTTCCCCATAGATCGTAATGTAACGGAATTCTTTTGAGAGTCCCTGTAAAAAAAAAACTATAAGTGCTACACACTTCAGTTGAAATAGGAAACATGCTATAGATAACGACAATAACATATAAAAATTGCCGGGCAAAAAAAAACCTATTACCCGTAAATCCGAGCATATTTACGGGAGTTAGAGCACGGCCAGACAAACCGAAGTCATAAACACTTTTCAACTAGGTTGGAAAGTGTTAATAAAAAAGAACAAAATGAGGTACGTACATGTTTATTTTTTTTCTTGGAAAGACAATTTAAAACAGTTTTACACAACAACATTTTGAACATTATAACCATGAACAAAAATGTACAGTAACTTCTTTCCAGTTCCGTTACTCCGAAAATCATTTTTTATATATTTTGAAACCTGAGACCAATATCTTTTCGAGATTTAATGAAGCAGTTATGAAATCAAAGTTTCTTTGACTGCCACAGATTTTCAGAAATCTTTTTGAATAGTTTTTTATAGTGCTATAATAATAACTTTGCCATAGTTCTATATTATAATCGTCATCTACTGGCTTATGTGAAACTTATTTAATGTTTAAAATGTTGTTGTGTAAAACTGTTTTAAAATATCTTTCCAAGAAGACCAATAAACATGTACGTACCTCTTTTTCTTTCAAACATGAATTGAGCTTAATAATTTTGGACCACCCTGAATTATAAAAAAGTTTAAATCCATAAAAATTGATTATATTTTTTGTTATAACTTGAAAAAAAGTTTATTGTTGTTGTTGTTTCTATACTTTTTAGGATAGTTTGTAAAGAATTTAATTTCTTATCTTAAAAAAAGATGTAAATGCATCAACTTGTTCAAAAGTTATCATGTTAAAACTATAATTTATCTATAGTTAAACTATAAGTTAAGCTATAAGTTATCTATAGTATCTATAGTTAAATGAAAAAAGCAACGGTCTGTTAGACCGCTAACAGCAGTTGTTAAATTGTGTAAGTACGGCAGTTTATTTTCATATTTTGTTTGTTCTCAATAATTCATTATTTTGTGTTAATAAATTGTCACTAATGTGCTTTTTAACTAAAATTACAAAATTAAAGAAAAGGTTGTTTATTTTCAGCATTAAGTTCGTGATCAAAAACTGAATTCAATTTATTCAACGAAGGGGATTATTTTACAAAGCACAAATGTTTACATCGTTCAATGCGGACTTCGATCAATGCAGATATAAAATGACCTCCCATGGAAAACCGCACAAACGCGAGTTCACTGTAATTAAAAAATCACGTAAAGACAAAGGCAAAATATTAAAAAAAATTTCATTGCTTTGAAATTTAACTGCTGGACAAAATAAGATAAGTTGAGAGTAATAGAATCTTGAAATAATTTTATACGCAGTCACGCGAATTCTGATTGAAGCTTGTTTGGTAAATGTTTTACAAAATCTATAAATAACAAATAAATCGAAAGCCAAAATAAGATTACAACAAAAATAAAACACGAGGCAGCTGCTTTTTTCCAAAAGAACAATCAATAATTAATGTACCGAAGTAATTTTTCTCCGCATTAAGTGTTATCGATCACTTTAGTATATATATATATATATATATATATGTACAGTGGGTCAAAAAACATTCCATTCATATTAAGTACTAAATTGTCAAAGGAAAAAATGAAAATAGCCATTCTATTGGGGTTTTTTTTCCATTTATGTTTAAGGAAAAAAAATAATAATAAAAGAAAAAAAGCTTAGTGGGACATCTTCATACTGAAATTGTATCAAACTCTGAAACTTTCAATACGAACATATAATTTTGGCATCATATTTAGATTTTTGGGGAAATTTTAGTTTTGGATATGTAAAACCGGAAACCATTCAGTCAAGTACTTTAAAAATTACGGATTTTTAATTTTGGAACTCTTACTGTTAAATTCATTTTTATTCGTTACAAAACCGATTGCAATATTGGAAGTTTTTAAAACAAAACTCAAAACTACTTTTCTGTAATTCTGGACAAGCGCATTTGAAGCTTCAAAAATCGATTTCTATTATTAAAAAATTCATATTTATTTTTCCGAAGATAAATTTCAAATTATATATTTTTCGAAATCAATATTAATATGAGTATCGAATTAAATATTATCATAGTAGAAAATTATTGCATTTTCATCAAATCTTTTAATCATTTGGCAGCTTACACCGCGATTTTCGCGGGAAAGACATTTGTAGAAAAATTTATATAATACACAATTTTTGAAACAATTTCGTTTTAAAAATTTCTCAGACAAAGAATGAAAATGCAATTTACTACATATTTAAAATATGATTCGAAATATGTAATAATAGAGAAGATACAGGTCGATATTACATATTAGTCTAATAATCGAAAGGATTTTTTTAAGTGGTCAAAGGGTTAAATTCCTTTCATTCATAGCAACATCTAAAACATTCTCTGAAATTTTTAAAACCTCTGAACGCCTGAGGGCTTTTCTGAATTTTTATCTAAATGCTTATAAAACTCAGGTTTATTTACCTTTTTTTTTTCATGAATTGGTGCTAAAGTACCTTCAATATATCTTCATTTTAGCTTGTTCTTAAAACAGAAGTCTGATTAAAATATTTCTGTTTGCAGCCAATTTAATTTGTTTACTGCAAACGGAATTTTGCATGAGAGGGTTTTAAATTATCTTGAATATCTTAAAATATGATACGATGTAGATTTTTATTTCAAAAAACAAAAATTTAAATTAAAAAAGGCATTTAAAGTGTAAAATTATTATAAAAACCATAGCAATATATATTTTTTTCCTTAAAAAGAAATACCCCCAATTCTGTTTGAAGTAAAACTAAATGAAAACGGTTTTAGAAAAAAAAAATCTTAAATAACAAGATTTTCACAAAAATAAACAAGGACGAAATATCATGCTTCAAGCGTAGATTATAAAAAACTTTCCAACACAGAATACTACACTCTCAGAAACAACAGTAATGTTTATGAGCGTTTGCCCTTCAATTTTCACGGGCAACAGCCTTATTTAATGAAAAACGGTCTTATCCACTAAATAAGCGGCCTTATCCCTTAGATACTTAGAAAATTAACAGCAATCCACATATTCTTACAGCTCTAGCGCATATGTTAGCAAAAATACGGTACGACCCTATACATTGTCCTCCGCTAAGGTGTCACCCTTCATTTTACTCGTGTTTCGAAACTTTTAACCCACCAGAACAGCGATTCTGTGATGATTATCTAACGTGCTACAGAACAGTAAGCAAAGTGTTATAGTGTTTTAAAGTGCATTATATCCTGTGCATTTAATGCTACATTACTTTGCCCCGTAAAATTACGGGCTGCACAAAATGATGTGCATGGTTTTTTTTTTTTTACGGGGTATGACTGGAATCTCTGCTGCCGGCCTCTGCCCGTCATTTTACTGCAATTTTTTTTTACAGTGTATAACAAAACTTCACCGTTTAATAAAGTGAAAAATTATATCTAAGTAAACAATTTGGAAAACGTATAACACATTTGAGAACCAAATTTTTTGTGCAGTCCTGTATATGATCTATAGATTTGTATATATACTTACATAGTATGCTAAACTTATATAGTTTAGTTAGGAAACGCATAGTACAGTTGAAAATTCCCCTTCAGCAATTTCCGTCAATAAACGGAAATGTACTCGAGATCTTTTGTGCAGCCGTGTATATGATTTGTAGAATTTATACACGCTAAGTAATTTGGAAAAACTTAGTTAAATTTAAAAACGCGTACCACAACAGAAAACGCACTTCCATCAATTATTGTTCATGTACAGTAAGTACTGTAACCGATTTTTTTGTGTCCCCCTGTAAATGAACGATAAAACCTATGCACACCGTAATGTATAGTAAGCTTCTTGCAGTGCACCTCAGTGATATATATGAATTTAATTACGTTTGAAATAGTGTAACATCATTAAAATTCGCCGCAAACGATTTTTTCCCATAGATCGTAATGTAACGGAATTATTTTATTCCTGTAAAAACAGTACATTACTTCAATTTCAATATAGAACATTCCATAGTAAACCTCAATAACATGTATCAATTGCATGGTAGTAATCCGAGTATATTTACGCGAGCTAGAGCACGGACTGACGACCAGACAAACCGAATTCATAAAAACTTTTCAACTATGTTGGAAAGTTTTTAAAATACATTAAAGTGTAAAATTATTCTAAAAAACACAGCAGTGGTTTCTGTTTCTTTTTCCCTTTAAAAAAAGGATTTCCATTTCTATTTGAAGTCCAATAAATTGTAAACGGTTTTGGAAAGAGAAAATTTTGAACAACAAAGATTTTCTCCAAAAAATCAAATCAAATCAAATCTGGAGTGACCAATGATGGAATAGGACGAATTCGAACACTGGACCTCCCGTTTTGAAATTGTAGACGTTGTCTCAAAGCCCATGCTTGGTGACATCGCCGCAATATTTTACTACTTACTCTGTAACATTTCCTTGATGGTTTTCCCAAAGAAAGAATTGGTTGCAAAATGGTTTGAAAAGGGTTTAAAAATGTGTGTTGAATTCAGACACTTTTCTCCGGGAGGGATTTCTGTGGCTCCGGGAGGGACATTATAGTGTTCCGGGAGGGACATTATAGTGTTCCGAGGGGGGGATTCCTCTTTTTGATCTATTGAAAGCATAAAATTTCAAATATTCCGGGAGGTATATTTCGAAGCTCCGGGGGGGGGGGGGATATCCCCCGGGCTATCCCCTGAATTCAACACTGTTTAAAAATGAACTAAATACCTCATCCGTCGACCTATTTTTAACGTAAAATCTATACAGCTCTTATGTGACAGTGGTTTATGATAACATATTCGCTAAATGGGAGCTCAATCTCAAGTACCGTTTGGGATTTATCGTGTTCACTCACACATACGCATACAAATCATGATTACAATGCTTTTCGTTACACTACGTGTTCGGAAAGTAGAGAGAAAAAAAATGTCTCAGATAGTCGGAAATCGATTTTTCGATCCTAAGTCACCTTATTTTTCGGGAAACGTGAAAAACGTATACAAATGTGAAAGCAGACTATTTCGTTTTTTAAGTGAGATAGGTCAGACGCGTGTCTTTTTAACACTTTCTAACATAGTTAAAAAGTGTTTATGAATTGGGTTTCTGTCTGTCTGTCTATCCGTGCTCTAGCTCTCGTAAATATACTCGGATTGCAATTAAATTTTTATATGTTATTGAGGTTTACTATAAATTGTTCGGTATAGAACCTGAAGTGTGTAGTATTTATAGTTCGTTTACAGGTACACACAAAAGAATTCCGTTACATTATAGTATATAGGGAAAGATTGTTTTCGTTGCATTTTATGGATGTTACGATATTTCAAACATAATGAGATTGATATGCATCATTGAGATGAACTACAGCATGCTTTTTCAGAAGTATAGATTATAAATACACTAGAACCTTGATTATCCGACCCTCGTTTAACCGGAACTCTCCGTAAACGGACGTCGGCTTCCTGACCTTTTTTTCAGCGTTTTTTTTTTTTTTTTTTTTTCACATTTTTGTGTATGCAAGCGGTTCTTTCAGAACTACGAGTACAGATAAACATTTTGGCTTCCCTTTCTTAGAATTCCTTTGAAATTAGCTTGAGCTCCCGCAAGCTCTAATCCTGGTATTTGTGTATCCCACCCCCACCCCCTGTATACACGTCTTTCTTCTAAACAAAAACACTTCCCATTTCGAAATTTGGAAGGCCGTAACTGCCGAGTGTCACAACATTCGAATGTTATTACACCCTCTGATTGTAAGCAAGCTCAGGGAACAAAACCTCTTTTGTCATCTTTTCCATTTAAATCACCGTAAGTTTTTTGTTTCAAAATAAATTTATTTTCATGCATAATTTGAATTTAGATATTTATTTGGCAGTTTAAAAAGTCATAATAGCAGTTCGAAGACGATGTTACATATTAAGTTAGATGATTATTGATAAATTCTCTATTATCCAGAAATTTCGATTATCCGATGTAGGTTCGGTCCCAATGGTTCGGATAATCGAGGTTCTACTGTAGTACTTATAGTTTGTTTACAGGGGTGCACAAATGGATCCCATTACATTATGATTCTATGGTGGAAAATTGTTTGCGATGCATTTTAATGATGTTAAAATTATTCAAACACAACGAAATCAATGAACTGTACTGCATGTATTTTTTCTTTTTTTCATCGATTATAGAGTGCATTTATCGTTCATTTACAGAGACACACAAAAGAACTCGGTTAAAAGACTGACTAAGATCGATAATTGTTGGAAGTGCGTTTTCCTCTGCGATATGCATTTTTAAACTGATCTAATTTTGAGTGTATTAGGTGGTGTGTATAAATTATATCGATCGTATACAGGGCTATACGAAAGACCTTGCACATATTACCGGTTATGGACAACAATTGTTGAAAATATATTTTTACTTTTTTTTTTTTTTAAGTTGCTGATTTAGATATTTCATTTCATTCTGGGAAAAAATGAAATTTCTTAGTAATATCCTGTTAATGTGGGAAAGTATTTCATAATCTATGGCTAATGTATCATTTTTCGTTCTTGTTTTTTCAGAAGGCGACCATTTCTCTTCACGGATCTATTTATTTTCATAAGTTTGTAATTCTAAGAATTTTTCCTCTCTACCTTTTCTAATGAATGTAATAATTTTTTGTCAAAACCATGAACAATAATAGAAAAACGGAATAGGGAGAAGGGCGTGTTGGAGTTATTTGCATGGAGTGTTTTGAATCACTGTCTATACCATGAAGACAGTGATTCAAAACACTAAATCAGGTGAACGAATGCTGCTCTAATGTTTGCACGTTCCTACCATTTATTCTGAATAATAAACTTAACTGTCATAACTTGTATTTTTTATTTTATTTTTAAACAAATTTATTTGACATGAAAAGTTAGCAGCCTAATGAATGTATAATTTTTTTGACAAAACCATGAACAATAATAGAAAAACGGAATAGGGAGAAGGGCGTGTTGGAGTTATTTGCATGGAGTGTTTTGAATCACTGTCTATACCATGAAGACAGTGATTCAAAACACTAAATCAGGTGAACGAATGCTGCTCCAATGTTTGCACGTTCCTACCACTTATTCTGAATAATAAACTTAACTGTCATAACTTGTGTATTTTTTTTTTTTTTAACAAATTTATTTGACATGAAAAGTTAGCAGCTATGGATTTACCCTAGTGTAAGAGGAGCTTCGAAAATATTTTAATGTCGCTGAAAACGTTTCGTTCTTAATATTCAAAATAATACGGCGGGCCACTGAAATATCCTCGGCTACGGCTGTCCCGTGAGGCACGGGTTGAAGATTTCCAGCCTAAAATATCCATGGGAAAGGCTGGTATACATCTATCTCAATCAGTCATATTCAACCTGCGTCCCGTCCCGCAAGTGGCCCGGTGAACATTTGTGTGCGGCCCGTGACACAATCATTAATGCATATTTATAAAATTAACCGAGATCTGTATAAAAACTATTTAAGACCTTCGCTGTCATTTTATAAATTTTCAAGGGAAGACAAAATCTGCCCTCTTATTTATAATTAATTTAAAATTATGTTAACTCTTTTTTCTTACCATTTTATAAGTCTGTTATCCTAACATCGCAAACATATATTTGTGGCCCGCGAGAAAAAAAAGTTTGAGTATCACTGATTTAAATCAATCTCGAATTCAGGCTCTTTCCTCAGAGAGAAATTTCCGCAGATCCAGAGAGGGTATTATAGAGTTCCAGGTCCACGGAGGGGGGTGCACTTCTAGACCATTAATAAGCAAAAAATCCGAAATCTTCCAGGGAATTTATTTTGATGCTTCGGGGAGAAGAAAGACTCCTAAGGGCCACCCCCTAAATTCATCACTAATCTATTCAAAAGAGATTGTATATACAATACTTTTGAACATATCATAATTTTTTTTTCAGTTAACATAAAATGTTTCTCTTAATTCGTATCTTACAATAGCCAGTTTTCTTCGGCGTCAAATAAAACTCATCAAGGCCACAATTTAAAAACATAAACAAAGCAACGAAATCAAGAAATTACGTCTTACCATGTTTATTTCAGCTGCCGGGCCGGTAATGTCCGCAATACCCACTCCAATTTTATAAACATCACCCCTTTCTCCACGGGTCAAAACAGCTAGGAATGTTAAAAAACTCAGTAGCAAAATCGAGTATCCTAACATCATATTTCTTTGTTATTTCTCGCGTTTCTTTTTTTAATAAAATCACTGGGTTCGGCTGCACTCGGCGGAAAGACCAGGTTCTGTTTATTATTTCTTCTGTTATGATGATAGCTTTCGCTTTCTTCTAGCCATCAGCTGGTTGATTGCAACGCCTACTAGCGGGAGAAAACGTAATCAGTGATAATAACAGCTCCAATCAATCTCACGGGCTGCATAATCAACTGGTGGTCAACTCTGCTCATGGTCATTGTCATTGGCATCATTGTCAGATGCGTAGTTGCTCCGAATATTATGGTTGTGTTGCAGTGAAGCCAGAATGTGTTTTTTAAAGTTCGCTTCCGCGCAATTTTCACTGGACCGTTCGACGAGAATGTATATTTATTGATGCGATGAGTTAATTCCATCGCGTTTTATGAATGACTTATTGTGTAAAAACTTACTTTCTGCGTTGTCAATAACATAATAAACTGAAAAATAAATATGCGATAATATTTTTAAAGGGATAATCTACTTTAAAGTTAAAAAATAAAAAGCATATTTTTACGAATTTCTTTCCTGCGGAAATGATAGACACTAATGTAATTTAATAGAATAGCATTTATTATCCATATTTTATAGTATAGAGATGTAAGAACATTTTTTTTCAATGATTCTTTTAAATTAAAAAGAAAAATAATTTTGAGCATAAGTGAGGTGAGGATTTTATCGACACACGGGCAAATGGAACATCTCAATGGCTAAACTCAAGCGATTTTAACACAGAATTTAAGAATATGTATTCCACCAATATATATATATATATATATACATATATCTGTTTTTTTTTTTTCCTTTCGAAATGAAACAAATAATGAAATGAATCCTCTTTATTTCTCTCTCTCTCTCTCTTTTTTTCTTGGTTAGAATTATATCGAGAGAAGGGGAAAAAACAATTTATTTCATCATATATGATCATTGTCTTTTGGTTTTAAAGTACGTATTATTTATTTACCAGAAATGATCATAAAAAAAAAATCTGATTTTAATTAATAACATATTGTTATTTTCATGTTCAGTTAAACATTTTTTTTTTTTTTTATTGTGTGATTTTCTTTTTCAAACACACACACACATGTACAGTGTCTCACAAAAGTGATGGGACACTTGTGCTTTATAAAAAGAAACTGCAATAAAATAAATAAACAAACATGTGCAAAAATTTTTTGGGTGTGTTTCATATTTAAAGTTAGTAACAATTATTACATAACATACATTTTGTCAAAATATTAAAATATTAATTTAGTAAAAATACAATTGTTCAGAACGGAGCAAAAAATGGCTCACATAAGTGATGGGACACTTACTTTTCCATCAAATATTTATCCAAAAATTTTACTTTTTAAAAGGTTTTAATATTTTGTTGGATTTCCTTTTACTTTTAAAACATGATTTAATCTTTTTGGGATGGATTCGACTAATTTTTTTGTGATTTCTGGAGTGATTTTACCCCATTCTTCTTGAAGCACCGATTTTAGTTGTTGTTTTGAAGAAATGGTGTGTTTGCGAATTCTTGATTCCAATTCT
Source organism: Maratus michaelseni (assembly GCA_963931845.1). Taxonomy (NCBI): domain Eukaryota; kingdom Metazoa; phylum Arthropoda; class Arachnida; order Araneae; family Salticidae; genus Maratus; species Maratus michaelseni. Next base: position 386,003,663 of record OZ007587.1, on the reverse strand, counting down.
TGCCAAATATTCTCTATGGGATTTAAGTCTGGAGATTGTGGTGGTGTTTTTATTATTTCAGGACAGTTATATAGCAGCCAGAGTCTAACGTTCAGAGCAGTGTGCTTGGGGTCATTGTCCTGGTAGAATTTAAAATCGTTATGAAGGTTCAATTTTCGTGCTGAAGATTTCAAATTTTGCTTTAAAATATCAATATACTTGTACTGATCCATTATACTGTCAATAAAAACAAGATTACCAACTCCAGCGGACGACATACACCCCCATACCATAACTCCTTCTCCACCATGTTTTACTGTTGGTACCAAGTTCTGTTTGCGAAATTCTTCCCTGGGTTTTCTCCACACCAAGATTCTACCGTCAGAACCAAATATATTAAATTTACTCTCATCAGCAAATATAACTTTATTCCAGTAATCAGAATTCTTATTTATGTTGGATTTTGCGAAAGCTAGTCTGAGTTTTCTATTCTGTTCACTTACGAAGAATTTTTTCCTGGCTACTCTACCGTGATATCCAGCAGATCGAATTACCCTTCTAATAGTTTCAGGATAAACAATTATTCCATATAATGCTTGTAAATCAGCAGCAACTTTTGAAGCACTAATTCTTGGATTTTTTTTAATATTTCGAACGATAATTCGCTTTATTCCATTGGATAGCTTTGATGGTCAGCCAGGTCTTCTTTTATCCTGAATCATATGATTCTTTTTATATCGTTTAATGATATTGAAAACTGTTGAACGACTCAAGTTAACTGTTTCAGCAGTTTTTCTAATAGATTTTCCACGTTCAATATGCAAATTAATAACTAATTTTCGAATTTCAGGCGAAGTTTCTTTTCGTTTAGCATTCATGACTACACAGAGCTAAAAAACACAAAAATTCCAAAACAAACTGGAGAGAAATACTGCAGACGATTTTATAAATTATTGCCAATTGCTTTTAAGTAAAAATAAAACCCCAAAAAATATTTTTATTGCTTATTTCAGACGATTTTTGTTGCATATATAATGGTGTCCCATCACTTATGTGAGCTATTTTTTGCTCCGTTCTAAACATTTGTATTTTTATTAAATTAATATTTTAATATTTTGACAAAATGTATGTTATGTAATAATCTTTACTAAATTTAAGTATGAAACACACCCACAAAAAAAATGTGTACATGTTTTTTTAATTTATTTGATTAGTTTCCTTTTGTAAAGCACAAGTGTCCCATCACTTATGTGAGACACTGTATATATATATATATACAGTTTAACACGGAAAAAAATCTGTAACATTAAAACAGAAAACTCTTCCTGATTTTCATAAATATTAAATCAAAATTTGAAAATAATATATAAAGAGGATAATTGCAAGTACATATTATGTATTTACCAGCAACGATCATAATAACATGTACGATTACATAAAAATACTACGATTGTCATGTTAATTAAATATTTTTCATTTTCTTTTTTAAAAACGATTTCACTAGTTTTATAATAAATTTGGCAGATTAAATTTAACAACAAGAAAATTTTTTTTATAAATAAAAACTTTTCCTGCGTTTCTTAAATATTAAATTGAGTTTTGGAATATATACACCCAGAAAAAAGTTTTGTTGAATCAACAAAAATTTGGTTGACCCAACAAAACTTAACTAAGTCAATGGAAATTTTGTTTGAATCAACAAAAAAAAAAAAAAATTTTTTTTTGCAATTCCAAAAAAAAAAAAAAAAAAAAAAAAATTGTATCGTCAGCAAAAAATGTTTTGTTATTCAAGTAAAATGGTTCAATTTTACTTGAATTTTGCTAAAACAACCAAAATGTACTCAACAAAACATGTTTTATAGTTTTAATCAATTCCTTTTTCTGGGTGTAAACAAGATAATTACATACTTATAATGTATTTACAGTCAATGATCATAAAAAATCATTTAATTGAAAACATGTTTCGATTTTCATAATAGTTAAAAAAATTATCTTTATTTTTTACTTTTTCAAAAACTAATTTACTTGTTATATGATAAAGTTGACAAATTCAAATTAACACCGAAAAAAATTTCTGAATCATTTATAAAGATAAACTCTTCTTATGTTTCTTAAATATTAAATCGAGTTTTGAAATACATAAACAAGATAATTACATACACATAATGTATTTACAAGTAATGATAATAAAAATCTTTTAATTGAAAACATATTTCGATTTTCATGGTAGTTAAAAAAAAAAAAAAAAAAAAAAAAAAAAATTAAATTATTTTACTTGTTATATGATAAAGTTGACAGATTCAAATTAACACAAAAAAATTTCTTAACTGTTTATAAAAAAAAAAAAAAAAAAAAAAAAACTCTTCCCATGTTTCTTAAACATGAAACCGAGATTTGAAATATATAAACAGGATAAGTGCATGCATAATATGTATTTACCAGAAATAATTATTAAAAAGAGGAAAACAAAAAACAAACAGATTTTAAATGAAAACATATTACTATTTTCATGTTAGTTAAATATTATCACTTTTTTTTTTTTTTTTCAAAAACTATTTTACTTGTTTTAAGGTAAATTTGGCCTATTCCATTTAACACCGAAAAAGTTTCTGAACTATTTATAAAGAAAAAAGCTTCCTACGTTTCTTAAATATTAAATCGAGATTTGAAAAAATATAAACAGGATAAGTGCATGCAGAAAATACCAGAAAAAAAAATTTAATTTATCAGATTTTAAGTTTTAATTTACCAGAAAAAAAAAAAAGATTTTAATTGAAAAGACATGTTAAATTTTTCCTGTTAGTTAAATATTTTCACTATTTTTTTTTCTTTTTCAAAAACTATTTTACTCGTTTTATGATAATTTTTACTGATTAAATTTAACACACACAAAAAAAATAAGAATAGGAATATGAAAACTATAAAGAAAAACCCTCCCTACGTTTCTTAAATATTAAATCGAATTTTGATATACGTATATATAAACAGGATAAATACATATTACGTATTTACCAACAATGAGCATAAAAAATCAGATTTTAATTGAAAACATATTACGATTTTCATGTTTTATATATATTTAATTTTGCGATTTTCTTTTCAAAAACGATTTTATTCGTTATATAACAAATTTCGAAAAATATACAAACTCAATTTAACAGTTTAGAAAAAAAAAAAAAAAGAACCATTTGTACAGAAAAACTTTTTTTATGTTTCTTAAATATTAAATCGAGATCTGAAAACATAACCAAGATAATTCAAGTGAATATTATTAAACATGTATTTGCTAGAAATGGTTGTGAGAAAATAAATTTTAATTTAAAACATATTGCGGTTTTCATATTACTTTTTTTTTTTAATAATTTTATGTCATTCGAATGTTAATAATAGATTTAAATTCATTTATCATGTTAAAGTTACTTAAAAATGCTTTGTATTAATTAAGTGTATTGAAATTTAATTATGTTTTGTCTTTTGCCTATTCTAATATATAATTTTAGTAGTTTTTTTTTTCTTTTATCCAGGGTCATTGAACAAAAAAAGATAAACAATTAAGTAATTTCTCTGTTTTTCATACTTATAAATCTTGTCATTTATAAGTACTAAACATCCAATTGAAGTGGCATTTTCTTTTCCTACATACTCGTACATATTATAACTTTTCCTATAACAAATGTTTTTTAACAAATTAATTGGAAAAGCTCCTCATTGCAAGTATCTTGTTTTGTAGTATAAAAGGGACTGTGAACTTTTCAAGAAAGGGGTACAATTCACTGCATGATCAGTATTATTTTACCACAGCTGGTCTTCCATCCATAGTCGACAAACGATTCAATAAAATAATGTTTCCTTTAGAATTGTTGAAAACACAAAAAAGAACAAGTTGGAAATTGTACGTTAAACGTGACATAGGAGGTGCGCGCTCGTTTTATAATTAGTTTCACAATGTAAAAAAATCATCTTTCTTCTTTCAGTGAAATGAATTATATCGTCTGCTATGAGCGAAACGAGCATGCCTTTTTTTTTATTATTATTACGTATGCCACGTTTACAAATGCGAATTTTTTTCTACAACAGACAGCACTGTAATATTCACCATGGAGATTTTGCTTTGCGAATAATTACGTCCATGGTTTAAATATTTTTATGACCCATAAAGAACGAATCTCCTGTGTTTATTTACTCTAATGGATTGAGATATTCGTCTGTTAACGTAATTTCCACTAAAGTTATCTCAGAATGTATACATTTTTTAATGTAACTCCTCTCTCAAACAAACAATTTTTTTCAACGATCTTTCTAAAGATGTAACTCTTATGCAATTTTATTCGAAAAAATAATTTTTAATAAAAATGGCCGCCTGGCATATGAAAAGAGAAGTGGTTTGCCCGTATTTGTTTTCTTCAGTCGCATGACTCGGGCTTTTATTATATATATTACGTACGATAGGATTTAATAAAATAAAGAAAACTTTTATTAATATCTTTTTTTAAATTTCTACTATTAGCTCACACTCTCTCTATATATATGTTGTTGGAATTTTCAATCGTTAATAAAATATTTTCTATTCATCTATTCAAGTTCAAATAAATTTTTTAAAACTTGTACTGGATGACAATTGATGTTAATACAGTTTTTTCAAATATTAATTCATTAATTAAATTAAATTAATTAATTTTAATTTTTATATGGGAGAAAAAAATTTCTCCCATTGTTTTCATAAATGAAATGAAAGATTTATCTCAAATTAGTGATGCCGACAAAAAATAAAATACTGCAACGATGATTATAAAATAATGTTCAATAAAGATAATGTGGGACATTAATGCTGCACGGGTTTATTTTATATATTTATGATTAAAAAGTAGGAATTGACTTAAAAAATGTTTTTTTATGTTACTTGTTAAGTTTTGATTAGATTTTCATAAAATTTGAAATGACTCGTCAAAATTCTGCAACGATAATATATATTAAATTTCAAACATTCGGTTGGGTAGTTTTTGCGCTGTTATATGAGGACAGACGACGACTATAGGTGCTACGTATTTATATAATTACGAACGCACCTAAAAAGAGACCACCAGAGGGGTGACTGCTAATTCTCAGAAGCAGGAAATATTTGGGATAAAAATCGTCAGAGATTACAGCCTGAAAAGGCTGGGTGCCTAATGTTCCTAATCATAACTTGCCTTTTAAAAAAAAAATAATTATAAATAATTAGTTGTCATATTTTAAATATTGTATTTTCATTTATATATAAATCCTATAATTTCATTTTTGCGAAAATATATGAGCATTTCATAGAAGAAGGAATATAAATTATTTTATATTCCTTCTTCTATGGAGCATTTCTTTTCGTTAGCATTGTTTTAATGGATAATGTTGTTAAGAAACAAATTAATTTCACAATAACTTTTCCTGGTAATGTTAAAAATATGATTTTTAAAAAATGAGTCACTATTCGGCAACCGCATACTGAAGTATTCGGCCGGACCAAATATTCAGTTTAGGAGCCGAATAAGCAGGATATCCGACAGGAGCCTGATATTCGGTGCACCCCTATTTTTGACGTTGGAAAAAATTCTGAACCATTTGTACAAAAAAAAAAAAAAAAAAAGAAAGAAAGAAAGAAAGAAAGAAAGAAAAGAAAAGAAAAACACTTTGTATTTCTTAAACTGGAAATGAAAATTTGAAAAATATAAAATGGATAATTCAAGTACACATCATTAAATATTTATTTGCCAGCAATGATCATAAAAATATAATAGCATTTTAATTTATTGTGATTTTTATATTAGTTTAATATATGTATATATATATAATTTTATGATTTCATTTTTCAAAAACTATTTTAATCGTTCGATGATAAATTTTTGAAAATATATATAAATACATCTTTAACATTGGAAATAATTCTGAACCATTTATACAGAAAACTCTTCATACTTAAATATTATAAAAGCTTATCAATATAAACAGGATAATGGCAAGTGCAGTAAAAATTATTGCGTGCATTACTTTTAGACTTCTTAATAAATAAATTCAATCAGAAGCAATGAGTGTAAACGAATATCAAAAACCATGACTTTGATTATAATATAATTAAAATTAGATAGTGTAATACACTCACACACACACACACACACACACACACACACACACACACACACATATATATATATATATATATATATATATATATATATATATATATATATATATATATATATATATATATATAATTATAATATCTATGAATTTAAAAAAACATATCAAGTTCTATTATCATTCTACTTAAATCTCCAAAGAGATAATTAATGATATTGTGTATACAGAATACCACATAGCTAATAATTAACATGTGCAAACATTATATATATATATATATATATATATATATATATATATATATATATATATATATATATATATATATATATATTTGCCTTTCTGTTAAACTTAGATTTGAGATATGAACGGTCTTGTCAAAAAAGAAACAAGAATACTATATACACATTCAGAATAGTGTAACAAAACTTCACCTTTTAATAACGGTGAAATATGATGTCTAAGTAAACAATTTGTAAAACGCATAACACATTTGAAAACCTAAATTCAGCTATTAACATCAATAGTTAGTTTGAAATAGAATAGCCGGAAAATATCCGAATTCTTTGTTGCAACCCTGTACATGATTTACAGATTTATATACACTTACTATGTAGAAAGCTAAAATTTATTTAGGAAAAACATATCCACGGTCACTATAATACATACTGATATACATTACTGAGGTTCACTACAAAATGTTTTCTATAGATTACTGAGTACGTAGAATTATCGTTTATTTACAGAGACAATCAAAATAATTCGGTTACAAGTCTGATTGTGAGCCATAACTGCTGGATGTGTGTTTTCAGCTGTGATATACATTTTAAAAGTTAACTAATTTTTAGTGTATTATGAGGTATGTGGATCATATACAGGGCTGCACGAAAGAATTCGCACACATTACTGGCTATGGGCAGCAACTGCTAAAAAATAGTTGTTACTGCGTTTTTTTAGGTAAATTTCGTAAGAAATACTACCTATTACATTCTCCTCTACGTTGGAATTTCTGGAAAATTTTTGCAGATCTACGCCTATCATGACTCCCAGAACCCAAAACCACCTCCAGTTCAAAACTTTATCTATCTATCTATATCCCTTTTTTATGGACACGATAACTTCAATAATTCTGCACACATTTCTTCCAAACTCATACATAAAATCTCGGTCAAGTTCGTTAATGAACAAAATCGAACCAAGGGGGGGGGGGGGGCTTTTTATGAAAACAGAAAAAAACCAATAACTTATTACTTCTAGGAAAAGGGCCGAAAATTTATGTGTGACAGATTTTTGATATCATTAAAAATGACCTCAACGGGGGGGGGAGGGGGGGGATAGAGGTGTAAGAAGAAAACAATTCATAACTTCGTCAATTCACAAGCTATCAAATTTGCTTAAATTTACTATAAATCTTCTTAATATTATCTACAGCTTTTATATTGACAGGTTTTTTATAGGACCAACCCTTACAGCAAAAAATTAAATTAAATTAAAAAAAATCCCTGCCGTCTCCGCCTACAGACACAGGTAGATTTTGAAATGGGCGGTCCCAACTGACGCATCATTGCAAAAAGGTCATTTCTTCTTCAATTCCCAATAAACAGGCGCCCCACGGTCTGCGTCTTCCAAAGCTATCTGTGTCTGTAGGCCGAGCCATCAGGGATTTTTTTTTTTAATGTTTATTTAGATATCTCATTCAATGTATGAGCAAAAATGAAATTTCCTAAGAATTTTCGATAGTGTTTCATAATCTATGCCGTGATGCACAATTTTTAATTCCGGTGCATTAATTCATATGTTTATAATTCATATGTTTATATGTTACTTCTCAATTTTTAATTAACTAATTTCAATTGATATTTTAGTTAATTTCAGTTTAAAATCAAATTAGTGTTTAATAAATTATTATGTACTGTTTATGATTTCCATTCAAAATGCTATTTAGATAATAATGTGCATATGTAACCGTATGTTTGTTTTATGAGCTTAACGTCTGGTTTTCTTAGGATGTAAGAAGCAAATTGGATCTATATGTTTCCTCACAAGCTTACACAGAGATACTGCATATGGCGCGTTACTTTTTACTCTCTTCTATCTATAATAGAAGAAAATATTGTAATCGAAATTTTTTTTCGACGAGTTTACACGTTTTAGGGGTCAGAGATTAGGAAAAATATGTTTTTACAAAATGTCCGTCTGTGTGTCCTCATTGTATCATCGAAAAGTGTATGAAGTTATGCCTCAAATTGAATCAATTTTTTTTTTTCTGTTTTTGGCTGTGACAAGCAGGTCCTACTTGAATTTGGGGATATTTCGACGAAAGGGAACGCTGTGATCGCGATTTTTGTTCCATTTTCACGATTGTATCATCGAAAAGTGTATAAAGTTAAGCAGATAATTGAATCAAAAATTTTTTTCTACATGTTTTTTACTATAGCCTGCAGGTCCTAGTTGAACTTGGGGATATTTCGACGAAAGGGGGAGCTGTGATAGCCATTTAAAGATTTCAAATTCAAAAAAATTAGAAATCCTAAAAGCTTTTTCCGTTAAATGTTCGGCCTTGATCCGGGGATTCAGGAGCAATTTTTGTTTTGCCTCTATCTTAAAAAATGGCTGAGATATAGCAGTTTGAATTTTGGGGTGGCTGACATTTTCAAACAAGACACCAGAATTCATCCATAAACGGGTTAATTTATGAGTTTTAGTCATAAATTAAAGTAAGTAAATATAGTTAGTCAAATTGTCGCTAGACTTAGCGAAATATCGCCAAATTTGGAGACAAAGATAGGTTGCCACCAGGGCTCGGAAGTAGTGCGCTACAAGTAGCGAAACTACAGTAGCCACTACTTTTTCTAGTAGTTTGTAGTGTAGCGCGATATAAAATATTAGTAGTTTGTAGCGAGCATTGACGCTACTTTAGGAAGGAGGGAAAAAGTGCCAATCTTCAAATCACGTGATCATAACGCGTTTCTTTTGTGCGACATAAGTTCTCTGCAAAAATTTGCGAATGTCAGCGACAAATCTCAGTTGCAGTGTCATAGGTTTCTTCATAGACGACGGGCACGGTCACAAATTAACTGTCATTTTCACAGTTTGGGTGTCAGAAACTTCGTGTATTGTCATTTAAATCCATAGAAAACTTCGCAATATAATATATTTTTATACGACTACGATTGTTTTTATTAAAATATAGTCGTTTGGCTATGTTAAGTCTTTATCTGACTAATTTCTTCTCCCTTTTGCCTCCCAACCCTAGCAAGCAAAGAAATGTAAAATCTTTATTTAAAAAAAAGAAAAAAAAAAGAAAAAGAACGGATTTATCAAAACATAAATCATCTAAATTATCCCTAATCTCTCAAATTCACGCTTCCCCTTAGTAGCAAACAAAGGAGTTTCAAATATTTTTAAATCTTTATTTGTATACAAAAATAAATCTTTCACTCTATTTATTGCTCTCTAATGATAATAAATAAAAATTATTTCCTTGTCCCCAAAATTTACGCTTCCCTTTTTGCACCACCTCCAGCATACAGTTTCAAACATTTAAAACTCTTTATTTTTTTTAAAAAAATAGCCACATTCTTTTCTACCTAATAATAATATGTAAGTAATCATCCCCTATCTTCCCATAATTTACTCCCCCCCCCCCCAGCATACAAATAAATCTAAAATCTTTAATATAAAAAAAATCTTCTGCCCTAAATAGTGATCTGTAGTGACGATAAATAATCAGTAATATAAATTATCCCCCTTCCCCTAAAATCTCCCCCACCTCTCCATATACAAAATTTAAAACTCTTCTTTTTTTTTTTTTAAGTTCCATATTCTTTGCTGTCCAGTAACATTAAATAATCAATCATCTAAAATATTCCCTTCGAACAAAATTTCTGCTCGCTTCCTGCCAGTTTAAAATCATTAGAACTCTAATTAAAAAATATATATATATATTCGAAAAAGCAGAGAAAAAGAACAAGTACGCCATTTTATTATTAGAGAAAAGTGCACTAGGAAGGAATGATTTCTGTATTCAAACAAACTAACAGCTGAAACGTAAAGCGTCAGAATGCCCGTGATCTATTATTTGCTGATAAAACCGCAAAGTACTCACCCATAAAAAAATTAATTTTCTTGCTGGCAACCGTTTGTTTTCTTACTCATTATTAGATCTTGTGTTTTAATGTGGGGATTCTTCTTTTGAGATTGATGTAATAGGATGACAGACAAAAATAGTATAGAACTGCCCTGGTCAGCATATAATGAATATTTTGAAGTTATACAACAACAAGAAAGTGGTAATTATTCTGTAACATGTAACCTTTGTCCAGTTAATAAGAAGTTATCAGTATCAAAATCATCTGCTTACAACCTGAAATTACACATAGAGGTGAGTTAGCATTTTCTTTATTAATAATAATTACTGGATCGCATCTCACACCTTAATATCTAAATCGCTATTCACTAAAATTCATAAATAATTAAAAAGAGTGTTTTCGAATTAAGATCCCTGGTTCAGAAAATATTCTTATCGAACTGTTTATTATCGGAAAAAAAATATTTTATTAATACGTCTTTTGATTGTTGGGAAATATTTGTCCAATGTATGCATACAAATTAATTTACTGCATATTTCCTTTTGAAGATTCCAATAGATAAAACAAAGGTGGTTGGAAATAAAAAAATATTTTTAAAAATGTTGTTTTATTTTTATGGCTATTTATTTTTACTTTAGCTGCACAGGTTTTTTTATCGCTAAAATATTTGATTTGTAATGCTTGATATTGGTTAGTTTGTTGTTTTAATGAAATATCTTTGTCTCCAGAATGAATCTAAAGCCCAGTACGTTGGAATTCGGTTTTTCAAAGGGAAACAAACAAAAAGAAATAAAAAGGAAAAGAAAAGCTAGGATTTAACTTATGCAAGTCTATATGATCTTGTTCTACGAGTACATCCGTATTTTTAAATTGCTTTCAGGAATTATATTTAAATTGTAAATAAATAAGACTGTTTAGCTCTATTTTTAAAAAATAATGTATATTCAAATTTAAGTTCATGTTAAATAATGTAATCAAATTTTAAGTGTTCTCAAATCCAAACTGGCTACTTTATGACATATCCTTTAATTCATTTTTGTTCAGAAACACATGAAAATGCAGGTATTCTTATTCAGAAACTTTGTAACCGAAAGACGTTTTCAATTTTCTTTATTTTATTTTATTTTTTGGTAAAGACAGAAGATTTTTCAGAAAGCACTGTCAAAGTCGGCAGTTTCCAGCAAATTTCCGACGCCGCAGCAGGGGAAATGGGGAAAAAAGTGACACGAATCGCTTACAACCCGATAAGTAATTTATTTATCAAAAAATGGAAAACTCATTTCGATTCCAAATCGCCAGCCAATTTTATGCCATTGTGTTTAAAAATGTGTCAGAGTTTCGCGTTGTTGAGCAAAGAATTTGAGAACCACCTTAAGCGCTACTGTGCTATATCACTCTCATAAATTTGTAAGATAATTACAATTTTTGTTTTCAAATTTCCTCTTTTTAACACTTTTCACCATAATTAAAAAGTGTCTATGGATTTGCTTTGTCTGTCTGTCCGTGCTTTAACTCTCGCAAATATACTCGGATTGCGAAAAAAGTTTTATATGTTATTGAAGTTTACCATAGAATGTTCAGTATTGAAAATGAAGTGTGTAGCATTTATAGCTCGCTTACAGGAATATTAAAAAAATTCTGTTACATTATGGTCCATGGGGAAAAATAGTTTGCAGTGCATTTAATTAGCGATGATAACTAAAGTAGCGAAGTAGTGACTACTTTTGAAAAGGAGTTTGTAGTTGCTACTTTTTAAGTAGTTGTAGTTAACTACATTTTTCATAATGTAGTTGTAGTTTAGTTGTAGTTCGCTACAAACAAAAAGTAGTTTTTCTGACCCCTGGTTGCAAGGGCGCCCATATGATTAATTTTAAGGGGGGGCTGAAAAAAATCTCAACTTCCACCAAAGCTATCATACATGTTAGTAAATATTTAAGGTACTTAGCGTTTTTTTCACTATCTTTTTGACAAAATTTGAGTTCCCCCCCCCGCAATCTTTTGACGAAATTTGCATTTTTTTGCGATCCTTTGGCGAAATTTGCGTTTTTTCACGAATCTTTGACTAAATTTGCGTTTTTTTTTTCGCGATTCTTTGACGAAATTTGAGTTTATCCCACGATTCTTTGACGAAATTTCGTTTTTTCGCGATTCTCAAACGAAATTTGAGGGTTTTTTTCCCCGTGATCTTTTGAAGAAATTTGCGTTTTTTCGCGATCCTTTGACGAAATTTGCGTTTTTCTCTACGAATCATTAACGAAATTTGCGTTTTTCTGCGGTTCTTTGACGAAATTTGTGTTTTTTTTAGCTATTTGACGATATTCGCATTTTTCTCGCGATCCTTGAACAAAATTTGCGTTTTTCTGCGATTATTTTACAAATTTTGCGTTTTCCCAAGGATTCTTTGACGAAATTTCGTTTTTTTTTCGCGATTCTTTGACGAAATTTGAGTTTTTCCCGCGATTCTTTGACGAAAATTGCCTTTTTTCGCGATCCTTTGGGGAAATTTGTGTTTTTAGCGATTCTTTGACAAAATATTCATTTTTTCCACGATTTGTAGACGAAATTTGCGTTTTCTCCACGATTCCTTTAACGAAATTTACGTTTTTATCGCGATCTTTTGACGAAATTCGTCTTTTTCCCGCGATCCTTTGACGAAATTGGCGATTTTTTTCTGCAAACGATTCACGAAATTGGTGTTTTTTGTGTCCATGTGTCAAAATTTGTGATATTCTTCCGTGATATATTTTATGTTCGTATTTTCGGAACCGAATGCCTTAAATTTTCAGACAGTTCGGAACATAATCACCTTCACCACTGGCCTGAGGGTACTGAATAAGGGGCTCACAACCATAGTTGACAAAATCCATTTTGAAAAAAAAAATGAGATAGTCCATTAAGAAGGTGCATAAAATCTGTTTTATACACTCTCACAGTAAACATAGTCTGTAAACAGATGACATATACAGGGCTGCCACGGCTGAATATTTTTCTATTCTATTCGCACCACTATTAAAAAAAAACAGATTTTGTAGTATATTTCTCTTGAAAATTTTCTCGAATTTTATTTCAACAATTTTTTTTGAGAAAGTGGTGTGAGGTAGAATTAAAAAATTGTCGCCTGTGTCAGCCCTGCATATATGAGAAAGTGAAAACAGATTTGGCTCAGTGTGGGAATGGATAAAACAGATTTTATGCACCTTCTAAATGGGCTATCTCATTTTTTTTTCAAAGTGGACTTGGTATATACAGGGAGTTTCTAAATAAATATCGGGGTTTTAACGCTTGGTAGTATTTATTACATACAACTTAAAATTATAATTAATACTTAAAATGAAAAAGCAACTCAAACAGTTTTACCTACAAGCTTACAAGTGTTCAATGTGAACACCTTTCGTCACACACCACACAGCACACATGACGTCAATAGCTCAGTTCTTCCCAAACGTTAATTAGTGTTTGTGGGGTAATTATTGCAACAGCTGCCTCAATCCTGTTTCTTAGGTTGGGTAGGTCAGCTGATAGTGGAGGCATATACACTCGATCCTTTATGAACCTCAACAGGTAGAAATCACATGGCGTCAGATCGGGTGAGCGTAGAGTGGTGTTTGGGAAGAGCTATCGACTTTATGTGTGCCGTGTGACGAAAGGTGTTCACATTGAACACTTGTAAGCTTGTAGGTAAAACTGTTTGAGTTGCTCTTTCATTTTATATATTAAGTATAATTTTAAGTTTTTTATAATAGATACTACAAAGCGTTAAAACCCCGATATTCATTTAGAAACACACTGTACTATGGTTGTGAACCCCTCAAAATGACATTCCTACAGTGCAAATTTTTGGCAGAATTGTCTATAATTTAATATGGCTGTCTTAACCCCTTGAGGGGTACCGGTATATAATATATACCACTTTTTAATGTATAACTTTGCCACCAGTATTACTAAGTAAAAATATTTATTATTCTTTTTTGCAGATTGAAAAGGTAAAAATTTATTATTTAAATTTACTGGTGTCAAAACATCGCAAAAAGTAGCATTTTTAGGCCACGTGCTTGCCCTCCAAGGGGTTAAATAAATGGGGAAATGTAGTTTCTGCAAGGAGATCATTTATCGTGACATTCTCACCAGTCTTTGCTTTTCCACAAATCAAACCATGTTCTTGCTTCTGACTCCAAATTCTCAATATTATAAAAATGAGATAGCTCCTTGATTTCTTTGACAAAAAAATTTTTGCCATATTTTTCATCATATTGGGATGAAGTAAAATTGCTTTGAATGACGTTTCATTTCGATTCAAAAACCTTGACTCAAGGGATATAATTAAAGAGTCTAAATATGGATTTAGAAATGCTGCTCTGTAATATTCAAGAGGAGTGGCCATAGGAAGGTAAGATTATCTAGTAGACGTTCTATACATTTTAATATCGATTTCTTACAATTACAATTCTCCATTAGCTCCATGAAAATTTCTGAAAATTCGTCTTCTGATTCCATTCTGTGTATAAGAAAAATCTCAAGAAGTTCATCTTTATGTTCTGATAAACCGAATGCAAATCTTAATCTACAGATTGTAATTTGTTTACAACTGGCTCCAGATAGAAAAAATATCGAGAAATTATTTTGAGGTATACAATAAACTTTATAGATGACGTTGCAGCATCTAAATGAATGACTTGTGAGCGTGTTTCTTGGTTTGTACTATTGTCTAGAGAAAGATTACAGAGATTTTCTTTAACAGTGGCAAAATGATTAGAAAAATATCTTGTGGACTTATACTTTTCTGACCACATTGTTTCACGTAGACCAGGAAAGTGTGAGTTACAAGAATTATAAGGTTTCAGGTCGACGAAAATTATTTTGTCTTGTTCTGTAGGCTTAAGATAGAATTTTCGAGTTCGGGCTGCGTACAATCAGGATTCTAATCTTTATTAGATTCGGGAAAAAGAATTTTTCAATTAAAAATTTGCACTGTACCGTTCACAACTTATTATTAAATCTCTCTCTAATTTCTCAGAGTTTTGTTCATGCAAAATCAGTTATACGTGAAAATGGATCCTGTCTATAACAAAATCCTTCCTTATGCAGAAAAAGTGTTATCGTCTTGTAGGAAAAAAAAAAAACACACAGTAACACCGGCTAAGATAAAAATCGTCTGAAACGGAATTTGTTTCCTATCTTGTGCTTTTCCTCTTTGTAAGAAGCAGACTATTCGAAAGGACTAATTAAAAACTTATAAAAATAGAACCTGTCTAAAACAGAATCCATCTTTAAAAGAAAAAAAAAATTATGGTTATGACAAAATGAATTCCTAACAATTATACCTGCTAAGACGGAAACCCGTCTAAAACGGAAATTCCTTCCGGTGACTTCTGATGTTGTCGAGGCATATTTTATTTATGCTTTGTTTTTAGAAGGTAAAGTTAAAATTTTCATATCTTGCAACTGATCTATATTAAAAAAAATTTGACAAAACCAAAATCTAGGGGGGGGCTCAAGCCCCCCCATATGGGCGCCCTTGCCTGGTTGCCATAAATGAAGCCAACTTGGCTGTAGAGGACTAATTTGGCGATACTCTCATTCAAATTCAATATTAACAAGAACTGGGTATGAATCTTCTTTAATCGGGATTCACATATTTTAGCTTCGTGTTTTCCAGTAATTGGTGATGCGATAGCGAATTTTGAAGTGTTAACATGATTGAAATAGAAGAAAGTTTTGGGACTGGCACATCAGACTAGTTATATTTTTACATGGAATGCTTCTCTGAGGGATTTATATCAACCATAAACAGGGCTTTACAAATTTGATAAAATCTGGTAGCCAATAAAAAGTATTACCCGTTCCCCTCCCAAGTCACTAATTTTCAAAAGCACAAAAGTTTTTTATCAATTAATTGAGAAAAAAATAATAAGCATATTGTAGGATTTTTAGTCACATAGTTTAGAATAGTTACATCATTTAGAAAGATAATATAAACAAAGTTTTCTAAGGAAATTTATCAAAATCATTTATCTGCGAAAAAAAAAATGACTGGCATAGATGAAATAGTGAAGCAGGAAAACAATTTTTGTGTATCTTTCGTGTCAAAGTCAGTCAAATAATTCTGTTTTTACTACTTTAAAATTTGCATTTAATAAACTTATTTTTACCAAGATTAACTAGTCGGATGTGCCAATCCCAAAACTTTCTTCTATCTCACACTGGTTTCGCATACACTAAAACGAATCAGCACCAATTTGTATCAAGGTCCAACTAAGTTTTATTAAATTCCGTGCATTAGGTCTCCAGATATGACTATTGGTAAACTCGAGTAAATCTTGAAAAATGTAGCATAGCAGCGCCACCTGTTGGGAGATTTAGACTAAAATTTAATCAACTTATGTCAACGTCTAACTGAATCTGAAGTTTGGTGGAAATCTGTGCATTAGTTCTTGAGATATAGTTATCATGAAAAAGGTGGTATTGCAGCGCCACCTGTTGGGATATTTACACCAAAACATAATCAGCGTCTATTTATGTCAGGTCTAACTGAATCTGAAGTTTGATGAAAATAAGTACATTAGTTCTTGAGATAGAGCTACAGCAGAAATCATGAAAAATGCAGCATAGCAGCGCCACCTATTGGGCAATTTTTATAAAAAAACTAATTAGCACCAATTTATATCAGGGACTAACTGAATATAAAGTTTTATTAAATTTCGTGCATTAGTTCTTGAGATAGAGCCCACAAAATATTTGTCACATACAGACAGACAAACATTTTCTAAAAACAGTCAAATCGTGTTTGACTTTCTAAAAGGTATAAATCCGTCGAAAATTTTCATGAATCCAATACTTTCTTCTTGTAAAGATGAAGAAAGTAAAAATGCTGAAAAAGAGAAAAAATGCCGTTTGTGCTCATTTCTTAGATAAATTTTTGTACAAAAAATTATAATATTAATAAAAACATCAAATTAAATAACTTGATCGCCAGTGGCGACCGCATTTGTCAAGCCTTTACTATGAGTCTCGAAGCAGACTGTTTTTAAATCAGAATAAACTTTGTAGTTTTAATCAGTGTTTTCTTTTATTGTTATCATCATTCCTTCCTATTCTACACAAAATTGAGATTTAAACTTTTAAAAAGTAGGGTGGGTGGTTGAAATCGAGAACTGCCAGATTTTTATATGGTTAAATGCAGCAATAATTTATGCACAAAGTTAATAATATATAAGGTTTCTGCTATTTCCTCCACTAAAGATACACTGAATGACATATCTTTGTCACAGAAATTTATTTAAATTTTACAAAACTGAAATCGAATAATATTCTGTTAAATTATCTATTTATAAAGTAAATAAAATTCAGGAGTATATACTGGTCGTTCATGTTCGAGTCAGCTGAAGGAAAGAAAACCAGACAAATGTTAAGTTTTATTTAAACTAGCTAACACGCTTGACGTTGCCCAGTCCCGTGATAACTTTATATACTTAAAATCCGTGTTGAAGGATTTCATAATTTAAAGCGAAAATCTTTCCAATCGAACATACAGTTAGGGGCCTCCACTGCCTTCGATAACGTATATCGAGCCTTTTAAGACCGCAATATATTACAGAGGTGATGATCGAGCATGCTACTTACACTCTGTTTTTTTTTATTTTACTTCCTATAGCAATGTGAACGATGATGCTGAAAATTTTAATTTAATCTATGTCGAAATAAAAAATCCCAGTAATTCAAGTTTTGTTAGGTTCGAGACTGGAGCGTGCACTCGATTTTTTAAACAAACATAAAAAAATCGGCATTAAACAAGAAAAAACACTAAAAATCACATAAAAATTAATTTAAAATTTCGTCAAAAATTGCTGTACGAATTTCGAATAAATTTCATTAAAAAGAAGACAAAAATTTACTGCAGTGGGCTAAAAGATTGAAACCAGATTCATTTTACTAATGTGTAAATTAAATTGCTGCAAAAGAGGAGAAAAAAATGCTGAAAATTGCATAACCAATCATGAAAAATTCAAAATTTACTATATTGGGCTAAAAGTTTAAAGCCGATTTCCTTTAGGGATGGGAAAATATCGTCACGGAGCCCCAAACAAAGCCCTAACAGCTGCAAAATGTGGAAAAAAAAAAAACCTGCTAAAAATCGAAAAACTAGAGTGTACAAAATTTACTATATTCAGCTAAAAGATTGAAACCAAATTCAGTTTGCAAATTTCAAAAAAAAAAAAAAAAAAAAAATCACATGAAAAATTTAAAAATCGCTGTACGAATTCCGAATAAACTTTATTACAAAAAGACGACAAAATATACTTTACTGGGCTAAAATATTAGAACCAGATCCTTTTTACTAATATGGAAAATTTGCTGCAAAATGAGATAAAAAGGCTAAAAATCTCAAAAAATTAATTAAAAAAAAAAGCTAATAAAAAAATTAAAAAAACACTTGCTGCTTAACTTCAGACATATAAAGTACCTTCCTGCTCTGCTTCCAGTGATCTCTGCAGTACACAGCACACATATATATGATACTCATCTTTTTAATTTATATAAACTAATCAAGCTGTGAATGTCACATTCTTGTAACTTTTATGTTTCTTATTAATATTTATCTTCATTTTTTCTTTTGATATTACTAGTTATTGCAGGAAAAAAAAAACTGATCTTTGAGACAACTATTATCATCAGGTAAGCAACAGATTAAAATCAACAATCTACCATGCTTACAGGATATAAACATGAAAATGTGTTTATGAATTTATGTTATTGAGTGAGAAAAGCTGAGAAAACTGAAAATGTGTTTATGAATTTGTATTATTGAGTGAGAAAACACATAAAATAGTCATCCACTTAAAATGACAAAAAAGGCATCAAAGTTACCAGAAAACACACATCTTATCAGGTTGAGTAAAAAGTTTTCTGCCAAGGGGAAGATACTGTCATTTGTGTGGTTGTTAGCCTTTCCACAAACCAGTTTTTGCATTCGAAAGCTGAACATTGGAACTACACGACTGTGTAATTTGTCTTTTAAAAAATTTATTATCTTGTGCTTCCAAAAGGAGCTATCACGTCAACAGATCAGAACGATTATGTACTATGAGTTCCATAACAAACTCAGCACGACTGAATGCCACAAAAAAATGAAAGTTTCGATATCAATACTGTTTCTTATGATACAGTCAAAGTTGGGTTTCCGAAGTTTAAAGCTGTAAATTTCGACATTGTAGATGAACCATGTTGTGGGCACCCTATTTAAGTTGATTGTGAGCAGTTAAAGCAAATCACTGATCAAGACAGAAATGTTTTAAGACTAACTATTGCGTTAAAGCTTTATGTTTGCCAAAAAGCAATAGTTAACACTCTGAAATGCATAAATCCAATGTTTAAGTTCAACTACTAGGTGCATCACGAATTGACTGCTGAAGACAAGCGCAAGAGAAAAGTCTTGTTTGGCTCTGCTTAGAGATCAAAGGAGACAACATTCTGGACAGAATTGTGATCTGTGATGAAAAATGGGTGTACTACAAGAATACAAGCTGTAAAGGAGGGTGTTCAGCACCTGGAGAATCAGCAGGCTTGGTTGAAAGACGTGCCATAACAAGGTGCTTCTGGTGGGATTGTCGTGGAATTCTGTACAAAGAGGACTTGAAAAGCAGACAGACAATCAACAGTGCAATATACAGCGACATGCTAATTAAAGTTGGTGATGCCATTAACAAAAAACGAATTCAGAAGGAAGGTGGTTCTTTCATAAAGATAACGCCCAGCCACATGTTAGACTGGCTGGATGTCTACAAGATGCAGTGGGATTTGATGTAACATCCACCATACAGCCCTTTGGATTTCTATCTCTTTTCAAATCTGCATCTTGATGGCACAATCTTCAACATTTTATATATAATCTGCACAAATTCATTACTGTTTTTACATCTAATTATTATGTAAATTATTATGGAACAAAATTGTTAAAAGTAAATCCATTCTAGTTTTCATGACATTTGAGTTTAGTTTGCTGCTACTTTTGGATCAACACTTGATATAGCTCTTGTTAGTTGCAGATGTAATAATAGTGATATTTCCAGCATTTCATTTTGGCTTTTGTAATAAACTTTAAAAAAATCTTTCTTGGAACTTTTCCTAGACTGCAGATTTAAGGGATTTTAAAGAGTTTGAAACTGGAGTATAAGAGAAGTTTTTATTTTACATGCATATTTGCTTACTTTGAAATGACATTTTATGTAGAATACTACAACATAGTTGGTGTACTGATTTTATGAAAATCTATTTGAAAAATGATTTACAAATGAAAATTTTCAGTGGGGAGGGAATTTACCTCATTGATATTTATCATTACTACAAAGTATCAAATGCAGCAATTTTTTTCAAATGAGGTTGATCTCTTTCTGCACTTGCACACACCACAATTCTTCACAGAAGGGATTGAAAAGTTGCCAAAACGTTGGCAGACGATTGTAGATTTGAACAGAGATTACTATCCTCATTAGCTTTGCTGTTTTCCTATGTATTTATCATTTTACAATGAACATTTTTTTGGCAGAAAACTTTTTACTCAATGTAATATTTTATATATCTGTGCTCAAGTTAGAAATCTATCCAATTTTATTTTTCATCATGTTATGAACTACATTTACTAAAATATTACACTGATTGCCTTTCGTGGAAAATAGAACTATTATCCAATTACAGGTGAGAACAACATAATTTCTTATATTAATCACATAAATGCTGAAGTAACATATGCAAGATTGGTGTGATGTTTAGCAAATTAATTCACTTAGCAGAGCATTTCAAATAAGTCAACTGGATATATGAAAATCACAAGGTGCTTCACCAATTCTAACAGAAAAACAAGTCAATTCAATGAAATCATTTATCGCCTTTTAACACATTTATAAACCCAAAACACTAACTCATTCTCCAACAACACAAAAGAGGTTACTAGGGAAAACTTTAGTGACTATCAGCAATTTATTTTAACAAATAAAGTTGCGTTGAGTCTGTGTCAGAGTGGTACCACATACTCTGGTGATATTGTATATGCTTTATTTAGGGAAGATTTTAGCAATCTTGTAAACCAATCAAAAAATTCTACTTTAATTTTGAATGTGAACACGTACAAACAACAGCTTTGGTTTTAGATTGATATTTGTACTGATAAGCAGCTCGTAATGAGCTTGAAACGTCAACTGTAACTGATTTTATTATCTAATATTAATGTGTTTTTAGTTTTATTAAATGCCTTATTTTTTAATGTCTTTTTAATATTAAATTTTGTATAGTTTAAGAGATACGACAACTTTGCTAATAACTTGCACATGCAAAAAATAATTTTTTTTTTTTTTTCAATACCTAAAAAGAAGAAATTAAAAGCTTATAAGATTTTGACAAAATCTGACGTCACATCCAGCTTCATATAATTAAAGATGTTATATTATCACATCTTTTACTTTAAAGAAAAGAGTTTCAGTTGTAGTAGGTGAAAATTAAGTCATTTTACTGAAAATAGATTTCTTTAACTACAATAAAATAACATAAAAATACACATATAATGCGATCAATTACCTAAAAGATGACTTTTAGGCAATTGATCACATTATTTGTGTAATTTTATATTGTTTTACAAAAATAAATTTTAGCATTCTGAGCTAGTTTATTCAAGAAAATAATTATACATATTTTGGGCCACTTTTATGAAATAAAAACATTTGCTTTTAACTTTATATCCAGCAGCAACATAATGCAATACACATAAAAACAGATTAATTTTTTGTATAATAATAGTTTTATTTAAGATTTACATAAAAGTTAAAAGCAACAGATGCACAAAAGCATGGAAACGTGCACACATGATATTAACACTGGAGTTATGGACAGTTTTTTTTTTATTCATCAGCATCTTCAATCTTGGGAGCTAGGTAGTAACGGATGTATCCTATCTCTTCAATTTTGTACTCAACCACTGAAAAAAAAAAAACAATAGATATGATTATACAAAATATAGCTGCTTTAGTACAAATAAATGTAATTTAAAAATTGTGTCGTCCATTTTTTTTTTTTTTTACCAGAACAA
Source organism: Maratus michaelseni (assembly GCA_963931845.1). Classification (NCBI taxonomy): domain Eukaryota; kingdom Metazoa; phylum Arthropoda; class Arachnida; order Araneae; family Salticidae; genus Maratus; species Maratus michaelseni. The sequence goes on along the minus strand of OZ007587.1, from coordinate 385,981,409 downwards.
AAAAGTTTTTTTAAAGTTATTTTTGTGATATTTATTACTTTTCTGTACAAAATATAAAGTTTCATAATAAAGATCAAATTTAATGACTCAAATCCAAACTAAAAATTTATTAATACTGATTTTTTCAAGTCCCCCTGCTAAAATTTTTCTTTTTGGCGAGCTTGTTTTGTTTGCACATCACACAATTAAGATAAGTGTAAAATAAATAAATAATAAAAAATTGAAACCAGAATCACAATCCACTCATTAAATATTACAGTGTATCTCACTCCAAGTCGAACTTGCATTTTCATTTAATTTAAAGAAGATATTGTAACAATATATTCAAAGATCAGATTTACTTTTGCTTTCTGTGAAATATGACAAGAATTGCTAGAAATAGCCACCATTGTAATGCAAACAACACTAAGTTAGGCATTTCATTATTCAGAATGCAGTTGACAGTACATATACTGTGTCACTGACTAAAATTCAGTCACTTGCAATGATTTCATCACATTTCATTCGAAGCAAAGTTAATATGATAAAAATCTCGCTAAAATATCTTCATTATTGTTAAAGTTGTGAACGAAAATTCAGGTTCATCTTGAAGTGAAATGCTGTATTTTTGATTGAATAAATAGATAGTGATATAGGTTCCTTGCACAGAAAATGCTTGTGTTAACTGTAGTATCTCCCTTGAAAGTTTCTAAAATTTTAGGAACATCCTGTACATTTCGAATCTCTGAAAATAATCGTTCACTTTAGCCCTTCTGGTACATTCAAAAACTTTCTTGCTAAGTTGCCACCATTTGAATATTCTTTTTATTTTTTTACTCATTTCCTGACAAAAAAACATTATATGATTGTAAAATATTCTTTCAAAAATAATTTTTGATTTTAAAACACTTGTTTTAGAATACAAGAACATTTTATCCATTTATTTCAGTTCACAGAAGAAGACGTGGAGTTTTATGAAAAGGTTTTGTTCATCAAAACTGTTTTTTTGTTAAATATGATGTAAAATTATTTTTAAATTTAACTTTTTAAGACTTTTAAACTCTGAAATATATGAGTATTCGGCCAAAATCACTATTTGGTGCATCACTAATTAAAAACCCTGAATATCTTTATCAAGAATCTTTTGATAACCAGCAAAATAAAAGTAAACAAATATTCAATGTACTTTTATGAATAATTCATTTTCCCACAGCTACTAAAAACATTTTCCTCGAAACCCGTGCCATCAATGTCTGATTTTTCTGTCAGAGCACTAAATGAGCAACTATGATCTTTTCCAATTAAATTCAAATATTCAAAAGAAAGCATTACATAAGGAAATCCTGGAATGATTTAATATCCAGAGTTGTATAATATAGACGCACGCGCGCACGGAAAATTTTCTGAAAAATTCGGAACTTTGCCGATTTTTTTTTTTTAATACCAAAAAATAATTGAAATTTTATGTATGATTTAGTCACTGTTTGCGCACAATTCAAAATTTAAAGATGCAAAACATTGTTGTGATATTACAGACGCTTGCGAAGAGGTCAAAATATTAAGGACTGTGTTGTTTCTAAATGCATTGACAAAATAATTGATAAGAATTCAGCTCTTCCTATCATGAATTTTTAGCTTTATTAATATTTTTAACCAAAATAATTATTCTTTAATTAATATTAATTAATTTCAAATGGTAATTATTTTAAACTACTGTTTTTAATTTATATCGTCAAAATAATACAACACGTAATTTTATTAAACATTAAATTATTTTGCAGAAAGTTTTTGACTCAATATTTATGTGCGCAGAAAGTTTTTGGTTTTATACATGTCTGTTAATATCTATCAGCTGAATCTTAACATTACTTTCAAGAAGTACTGTGTATTGTCACTTAACACTTCTCTGAAACTGCCAAGTTTCTAAAAACAGTGCTAGTAAAACAAGCAGCACAAAACTACTTACCAGCTTTTAGATCCTATAAAAAATATTAATCTCAAAATACACGGTAGCTTTACAAAAAGTTGTCACACATTAAACTATTTAAACAGACTTAATTAAAGGGCAATTTTTGTGTACATTTCTTTAAAACGAGTAAATTAAACACTGATAGAAAATCAGATTAGTGGGTCATTTTTGGGTCAAGTTAATTTTATCTAAAAAATGACTCAGACTATTTTGCCTAAATTTTCTATCATACGGGTTTCGAGCATGAGAAGACAACATGGCTTGGTCACATGTTCAAAACAATTTCATTAGTGGGTCATTTTGGTCATGGGTCACGATATTTGAACTCATTTGAATGAGCATAGCTCTGTCTTTCCTGCTTGTGTATATAAACAGATTTAAAAAAAAAAAAAAAAATGACTGAGCCAATTACATTCAAATGAAAGAAAAAAGATGGTAAAAGAAAATAATTTAAAAGCTCAACAAAGAAAAAAAAAGCTAGATTTAAAAAATATATATCTTTTAATTTATTAAGTGTCTAAAATTTTTGCTAAACACCACTACAATTTTTACAAAAATAAATAAAATGTCAGCCTCACATGGGCTTGGGAAGAAGAATTTAGAAATCCACACAGGCCTAGCCGGATCAAAAATTGTCTTCATTTTGGACCTGGGCTAAACTTTTAGATTTTTAAAGCAGGTCGGGGACGGAAATTTCAGCTCGTGCAGACATATAGGAAAAATGAAGTTTAGGCCTGTCTTGGCCAGGGAGAGTCTGCTGAAAAAAAAAAAAGTAGTAAGGCACAGCATGGAAAGAGTATAAACCAGATTCGGGCCAGGCCTCGGGAATGCAAATTAACTAACACCTGTGCAAACCTCTAGCCTACTATTAAAGAAAAAACAATTTAAAGCCCTGTAATTGATATAAAAAACCAAACAAAAGGAAATTTATGAATTGATTTTGTAACTTTGTGTTTTAACAAATAAATAAAGATACATCATTATGCAATGAATTATTACCTAATGGCACATCAGGTGAGAGAGATAGTTGGACTTGCGCAGCAAGTGGTGTAGCTTTTGTAAAAGAGTTCAAATAATGAAGAGCAAAATTCAAGGCGACTGGTTCTTGCATTTCAATGATAACTGCTTCTTCCTCTTTATCAATGTTGGCAGTTTGAGAGAGTTTTATGTTTCCTGAAAAGAATAAAAATCAATATTAAGTACAAATATCAAGTACTATACAATAACTTTTGAACAAACACAACATTGCTTTAAATCACTATTACAGAAATATTTGTAGGTCTTGGTCGGATTCTTGAACTATTTAATTTGATAAATTAATAAAAATTTACACTATTACAATCAAACATAAGAATGCTCTCCTTAAGATAGTCAGAATGTTTAACACAATTAGCAAGCTGTGAATATCTTGTTAACTGCCAAAAATATATCCAGTCAAAAATTTCAGATGATTAATTCTTTGGACATTTCCTTATGGCACTTACCTAAACAAACAACAGCACCTAAAATTATTGCAAAGTTCTTTGAGTTTGTCACACTTTAGCAAATACTAAAAGCAATAGCATAGCATCAAAAGCGTTTTCCTACCCAAGAGATTTCTGCTTGACAAATTACTGCCACATGAACTGTGAATGATTTTATGTTGAGCTATGCCTCTTTGATTTTTTATTTCATCACTTAACAGCCCCAATCTTTTTTACATTTTGTCTATAAGCACCAATGGATAGATCTACCATAGGTGCCAACCTCTCATTAATATTCCGTAATATGCGGGTTAATTTGACCCAGGTTTAACACGCATTGCACCAGAATTTTTTTTTAAGAAATGAAATTAAATAAATTCCACGTAGAAACCTCAAATTGAATAAATAAAGATTCATCCAATATTTTTTCTGGTTTGAAGCGTTGTTAAACTGGGTCAAATTAACCCGTAAATTACGGAATATTAATGAGAGGTTGGCACCTATGATCTACAAAATTAAAATTATTGTTGACAGTAAGGTGACTAACTACATTTTTCCAAGCTCCGCAAGTCTTACAAAACTGATGATCCTTATACTTCAAGTGCTTGCTTACCTATTTGGAACTCAAATAATAAAGGTAAAAATAAGGAATTTTGTTTAGCAGTCACTGGCCAGTAGATTGATAATAATTTCGTTAGTAGCCAGTAAGTACAATTTTGTCACTGAATATTTAATTTTAAAATTCAATACAATCCGGTAAAGAAATAAATAATTAAAAGCCCATAATGATAGTTATGACTAAAGAGAATGAAAAAATAAGTTGAACATAACTTTTTTTCTTGCTGTATTTACAAAAAATTGAAAAAATGAAATATACTAAAATAAGGTAAAAGTATTGTAAAAGAAAACAGAATTTCATAAAAAACAAAAGAAACTCGTCACAACCCCTTTTCAGCTTAGATTTTGTGCTAGCATTTATTATTGGCATCAAGTGGTGCCACTTTAAATAAAAAACTTTTATTACTCTTATTAAGCATAAAATTGTGCATTTTTTAACGAATTTAAGATAAACTTTTTAAAATAGAAGCTACTTTCAGCAAAATTGTGACAGCAGTAGTGAAAAGTAGTGATTTAATTTTTAAAATTGATAAGAGACTTGTTGAGGGTGGAGGAACAATCAGGCACCAAAACAGTGTTGCTGCAGTTCTGATTATATGACAACCTTTGTGCTGATTTCAAAACAAAATTATCAAACTGCAACAACACATTTTATTAAGAACAATAAAATAAATTAAACAGATATAATATATATATATTAATTGACCAGTGAAAAATTAACAATTATTAGCTTTACCTGATTTTATTTTTAAAATGACATGAAAATGGATTAATATTGTATATTACACATTTACATTTAAAATTTTACTAGACTAGAAATATCAAATAAAGATAATTTTATATAGCTACTGAAAAATAAAGGCAGAAAAGCAAATGCAATGTTGAATTCTATTCTGTAGAGCAATAATATTCTCCCTTTTGTATATTCCCTTACTGACTTTTGTATTAAGTCTGAAATCGACATTTGTTCCTATTCAGAAATTATCTAATCAAAAGAAGTTTGCCATTTTTTTTGGTAAAGGCAGAAGACCTTTCAGAAAATACTGGCAAAGTCAGCATTTTGAACTGAATTCCTGATGAATCAGAATGAGAAGAAATTTGTCATGTGACAAGAATTGCTTATAACTCGGAAAATAATTTCTTTATCAAAAAATGAAAAATACAATTTAATTCCAAATCACTTCACTAGCCAGGCCTGCCAATTTAATGCCTCTGCGTTTAAAAATGAGTACGAAAATTTCACATGGTTGAGCAGGGAATATGAGAACTGCCTTAAAACATTTGTCTGCATAGTAAAAACCGACTCAATGCCATGTCTTGAAGAGAGTGCCCAACTTATAAATATTGTATGTGCATTTAAAAATATAACAAGAATGAAAAATCATGCATCAAGCATAGATTATGTAACACTTTTCAACTGTTCCAAAATAATTTTACAAATCATTACCGTTTAATAAGGCGAAAGATAATATCTAAGTAAACAATTTGGAAAACGCATAACATATTTAAAAACCCAATTTCAGGAATTATTAACATTATTCGGAAAAATATCCGAATTCTTTTGTGCAGCGCTGTATATGATCTATAGATTTGTACATATGTTACATAGAACGCTAAATTTTAGTTCAGATAGGAAACACGTAGCACAGTTTAAAATTTCCCTTTTGAAATTTCCTTCAATAAATGTAAATGTACTCCAGAACTTTTGTGCTGCCCTGTACATGATTTATAGAATTTATATACACCAAGTAATATAAAAAAACAGAGTTAAATTTAAAAACACATTAAGCAACTGAAAAAAGCACTTCCAGCAATTATTAACATACAGTACCAAATTCTTTAGTGTGTCCCTATAAATGAACGATAAATGCTATACTTTAAATATTCCATAGTAAGCCTCTTGTAATGTACCTTAGTCACATATATAAATTTCAATTTGTTTGAAATATTTAAACATTTTTTAAATAAACCGCAAACGATTTTTCTCCACAGGCCGTAATGCAACGGAATTCTTTTGAGTGTCCCTGTAAAACAAATTTAAGTGATGTACAAACCCTATTCTATAATAAGCCTCTTGTAGTGCACCTCAGTGACATATATCAATTTAAATACCGTATTTATCCGTGTATAGGTCGAGAAATTTTGGACAAAAAGAGACTTTAAAGGTGGGGGGGTCGACTTATGCGAGGGTCCTTAATTTTTTTTTTTTTTTCAGAGTGGATTTCATCCGGTTGTCCAACATTAACAAAGGGGGGTAATATTAGAAAGTCCGACATTGAATTAATTGCCCAGTGGTTTAAAGATGCGTGGAATCAAATTTCTTCCGAAATGATTATAAAATCGTTCAAGAATTGCTGCATAAGCAACGAACTAGACGGCACAGAAGATGATGCCATTTGAGAAAGTAATAACGACGAGGAAGAATGTTGTGATACAGAGATTGAAAACGTGTATCATGATGAGCCGATGACGACGAAGGACTTATGTGAAGGGTTTGGCGAGTCCGATATTGAATCGGACCTCGAATCAGTTTAACTTTGTATATTATTATCTTCAATATTGTATATATTTAGTACTTTTTCTTTCAGATGATTTCGAATAAATGTACAAAAAAAAAAAAAAAAAAAAAAAAAGTTCCTTTATTATTGTATATTTAGTATACTTTCTTTTTTTTCCAGGTGATTTTGAATAATGTATTTTGAAAAAAAAATCAAATTTATTGATCGGAAAAGTGGGGGGTCGACTTATACGCGGGATTTATAAAAATTCAAATTTCTTGATCGGGAAAGTGGGGGTCGACTTATATGCGGGATCGACGTATACGCGGGTAAATACGGTATGTTTGAAATTGTATAATATCATTAAAATAAACAGCAAATGATTTTCCTCCACAGACCGTAATGTAACGGAATTCTTTTGAGTGTCCCTGTAAAAAAACTAAAAAGGCTACTCACTTCATATTCAATACCGAACATGCCATAGTAAACCTCAATAACATATATCAATTGCATGACTATACATATATATTTATGCAAGTTAGAGCACAGACAAACAAACCAAATTCATAAACACTTTTCAACAATGTTGGAAAGCGTTAAAAAGTGCCTTTTTCCCACCAAAAGTACTAATTCTTATTTTCTCAAATTCCTAAATTGTTTCAATCATAAAATAATTTTCACCAATTCATGCATAGAAATTTAAGATATACCGGGTCTCCTAAAACAGACTGACTGATTTTAAAATTTAATAACTTCCGAACACCAAACAGTGGCAGATATTTAAAAATTTCTTGCAGGAGAGTAATGTAAGATGTCATGATTTTTTTTTTTAACTGCGATTCCTGATTTTAGTTTGAATTAAATGGCACTGTGAATGATAGGAGTGCAATCCAGGTCCAAACAAAAATCCCCCAGCATGGATGCAAAGTCAATGACGGAAGGAGGTCCAATACATGGAGTGAGTCTCATTCGTTAATACAATCTTGTTCTTGGGCCCAATTCTGAAGAAGATTTTATTGCTGAATGAGACCCACTCCATGTACTGAATCTTCTTCCTTCACACCAATGCTGCCTGATTTCTGATTTTGTCACAGTTTGAGGTCTATGACTCGGCAGAGCCATCTATCGCTGATAATTCAGGGTTCCCAGCAAAACATGACTGGCAAATTTCCTGACCAAATCTCAAAAAATTCCCTGACCAAATCTAAAAAAATTTTTTGACCAAATGGGCATACAACGAAATTTGTTACTCATTTTTGCAATCCTTTGTCAAAAATTAGAGGTTTTTTTTCTGTAATCGCTCTTCAAAATTCCCCCCCCCCAAGACTATATGATGAATTTCGTATCATTTTTCATTTTTTCTTTAAAACTTTTCCATGACTTTTTAGAAAATATTTTTAATTTCCCTGACTTTTTATATGTATTTTAAAATTTCCCTGACTACTTTGAAATTCCATGAATTTCCATGATGCTGGGAACCCTGCAATTCAAACTAAAATCAGGAATCTCAGTAAGAAAACTCTTGACATCATACATAACTCTCCTGCAAGATTTTTTTTTTTTTTTAAAATATTTGTCACCGTTTGGAAGTTATTGAATTTTAAAATCAGTCACATTTTAAGACACCTGGTATATTAAATATATCAACATAATCATTTACAAAAGTATTTATGAAGTGCATCTTTAATTTTTAAGACAAACTTTTGAACCTAAATTACAAGAAAAACCAGATAAAAACAAACAATAAACATAGTAATAATAACCTTCAAAATAGCAAAATAGGGATGCACAACCTGTGGCCCGCGGACACTATAAATGCCAACATCTCCAGAAATTGCAAATTTTGTCCATAGGTCGCAGAAAAACATCATTCATTTTGCTGATCAGGCACAAAAAAAAAAAAAATTTGCCGATTGAGCGCATAAAAAAACAACAACAACAAAAAAAAAACACTAATTTCGCCAATTAGGGGTGTAAAATATTGAATTTCGCTGATCGGCTGCGTAAAAATTGTGAATTTCGTCGAATGGATTGAATGAGGGCCTGCAACAAGCCAGTCATTTTGTGAACCCTCCTATAATAAAGGTTGTGCATCCCTACTTTAAGAAATATCTTTTTGGACATATGCAACCTAATACATTTCTAAACACTCATTTTCTTTTTCTTTTCTTTTTTTTAAATACGAAGTAAAGGGCAAAAAGAATATTGGCCACCATGCCTGCAAGGAGAGAATAAACTATTCCACTTTTGTTGGTTGAAATATGTTAATATTAACACACTTATTCGGTCTATTTATTTTTAAAATAATAATAGAAATTTTCACAAGTTTTTTTTTTTTTTTTGGTACTTTTAAATAAAAAAGTGGCACTGCTGGCCACCAATGATGTTTTGTCCTTTATTGCGAAGTACTGTATTAAAATATAATAAAGCTGCATAAACACTCACCTGTTCCTAAATCACCACTTGCAGAGAATCTCACACCATCCTTAGTGCATGCAATTGTTACTGAATCTCCAATCTGACTAAGATCTCTACAAATTCGTTGAAATTCAGGTGCAGGCATTTTTACAACTACACTGTAATCTGTTTCCTATAAAGGATTAAAAAAAAGATAAATCAAATTTTAGGAAATAAACATATAAAAGTTAAATGGAAAACTGCATATATTATCTGTTAAACAAGTTCCAGTTTTTAAAGTGCTTGTGTATTTTTTTTTTTTTTTTTAAGTTTTGCAGATAAAAATGAATAAAGTTTGAACAGCTTGTTCATTAGCCTGGAGTCTGCCATCTTGTTTTTTTAAATAAAAAACACATTTGTTTTGTTTATCATTTCCAAAATTCTTATTCATATTTACTTATTTTTATTCACAATAAAAGTTTAATAAAAAAAAAAAAAAAAAAAAAAAAAGGTGGAATCCAGGCTAATACGCAAGTTAAAGTAAAAGTTAAAAGCAAAAAAATACAAAATTTGTATGCTTGTTTATAAAATCGCTTCACCATTTCTGAAAAAGTAATTTACATTGATGACACAAGCTACAAGCACCTAAAAAGGACCTACGATGGAACATTTGAATTCATAAATAAATAGCACAAAGTACAAAAATTCTGAAAGATGCTATTTAAATTTTAATAAAAATGAATTTTTTTTAAAAAACACATTTAACAATGACTTACTCTTGTTATTTATTAAATTATTGAAAACACCTTTTCCAAACCTGAAATGTGAAAATTGTCAAAGATAACAGTATCTCTCAAGCAAGTTTAATAGGAAATGGTATTGTTAAGAAAGAAGATTATGAAATACCAGTGAAAAAATTATTTTCTGAAATTAATATTCTCACTAAAAGAATAGACAAAAAATTATGCAGTATACAGGGATGAGTCTGAGAAAAGAGCAAAAAAGAGGAAATGATGCGTGAGGTGAAAATTGAACAAAAAAGTTAAACCTGTGCGCGGGGTAAAAATCGAGCTAAAAAAGTTAAATGATACGCAAAATAAAATTTGTCATTATTTGAATTCAAATTGAAACATATATACATGTAATACAAAAATAAGAACACTAATAACTATAACAAATATGGCTAATTCAAAATTTTATTCAATAATTATCTGATGTAAATGACAAATATTAATATGAGAATTCCTCAAAATTGTAAAACTATTCTTTAAAATTTTTATAAGCAAATACATTTAAAAACCTACATGCTTTCACTCAAACCATCAGTTAATACATATGGCTAATGTTTAACCTGCCACAGCTACAAAAGCATTTGGTGAGAAGATCAATGTTGTAGCAAATTATTTATATGAAGGTCTAGCTATATTTTCCTACATAAAATTAGTTTTTAGGCAATGAAACTGAAAATACTACAAAAAAAAAGATTTTAAAAACATAATTTTTACCTTTTTCATTTTTTAAATCGTGCTCTCTAACAACACTAGCAGTCACTAAAAATTTATTTTTAACATAATAGGTAATACAAGAGTAAATAGTCGCTGGATATATCTTCAATGCAGAACTCTATCATGTGCAGATATTTACAATTTATCGGCCATTTCTTTCACAATTGTGGTTCTTTTTGTCCTTGTGCATAACTATTTTTACTACAGCACCATTCAGGAACATCTTTTTAAAGAGGAATACTGCATGTTATAAAGCATTTAATGGTAAACTATGATCCACTAAAACTAAAAAAGACGAAAATAAATATTCCGATTTAATGATTCTTTTGATCCATTCCATCAACAATTAATTTGATGGGTTGTAGATTATCTATATGATTTCGGGCGTTAGTATATCTGGCAAAATTGGAAATCAAAACAACGTGCCGTGCATTCAGTATACGGACTTTTTTTCACCCATAATACTTATTACTATCAAAATCTGTCTTTTGCGGCGCAATAATTAAATATAAATCAAAAAACAAATGACGAGATTAAACACTTAATCCATCATGAGATTTCAAATCTTACTATTTATTTCCGCGCAGCGTCAGGAAAAGTTAACAAACACGGCACGGCTCATCTACACTACTTATCGAAAGCCACGACACTTCGTGCTCATTGGTCAGTTGAATCATGACTACTCCCACTGACGATGTGACGTCAAACGTACTCACCAATCACAGAGGAGAAAGTGTTCAGGAGTTCTTCCGACAAATGGGTTGGTTGGTTGGTTCCGCTTGATGCATTAAAGAGAAATGCGTCCAAGAAATAAGAAAAAAAAAAAAGCGGAAATCCGCGAATTTTGAAAATAAGCAAAAAAGCGGAAATCCGCGTTTCCGCGGAAAAGTGGCATCCCTGAGTATAATACAGTAGATTTTTATAACGCAAACCTAAAAACACAAGGTTTTGCGTCATATAGAATTTTGCCTTAAATAGATCATTTCACACATCATTAGAACTTACCTTATAAACATACAGTATATTTCATTCCTTAGGAGCAAAAATTGTGCAGATTATAAATTTTAGCATAATATAGATCATTTCGGGAGATTCCACCGTTACATGTGTGACTTTTAGAGAGTGTTTTTTTTGCAAATTGAGAAATTTGGAAGATTATTTAGATAACGTTTTACCTTTTTTTATTGCTATTACAGGACACATACATAATCATTTTTGTAGTGACACCTTTAGTCAAAAGTAGTATATATATATACAGTAGAGTCTCGATAATTCGAGTCTCGATTGTTCGAGTTTCCCATAAATCCGAGTTAGTGAAAAAAAAATCAGTTTAGCTTCCAAATAATGACCAACATATACGCAACACGTGAAAGAATTATTTTGCACCATAAAATTCAAGTACTGGTTTTTATTGTTGTTCGACGGGTCATATATCAACTGCGCACCCTGAAGCCACCTAAAGTATTCTTCCTATACAAGTGGGGGATAATGCCGGGTGAAATTGGAAAGAATCAGAGAATAGATGTTCAAAGAGCTCCCGCTCCACTCACTCCTTTTGTCTACTACGAACGTATCGGAACAGAAGTAAACTAGAAGCGTTTTCTACTAACAACTTCTCTGATTTATCCTTAGACAGAAAATCCTTAAAAAAGTCTGAGCATGAAAAAACTGGTGAACCACTTTATATGTGGTTTACACAGCAAAGTGAAAAATGATGTCCTCTTTCAGGTCTGATTCTTTAAGAAAAAGCTTTACTGTTTCGAAAAGAATTTGAAGAAAGTAATGAACACTGCTAGTGTAGGCTGGTTTGACAAGTTGAAAAAAATATATCGTAACCTGCAACTAGAGATCTGTCGAGGAAAGCTATCTGAAGATTATGAAGCCGCCGCCATGCAATTTTGCAAGAAATTGCAGGAAGTAGTGACAAATGAAAACCTTACGAACGACCAGCTTTATAATTGAAATGAATCTGGCCTTAATTTTAAAATGGTACCATCTAAAACAATCGCATCAAGCTAAGAAAAAAGTACTCCAGGTCACATAAAAGCAAAGAGAGGTTAACACTTCTTGCTGCATCAAATGCTTCAGGAAATCACAAGATTAAACTTGTTATCAGAAAAATTGAAAGCCAAGAACATTTAAGCATGTCTCGATATCGTCACTGCCAGTTACGTATAGGAACCAAAAAAACTGCTTGGATGACTCAAGAAATATTTAAAAACTGTTTTTTACGATTTTGTGCCAGAAGTTATAGAGGAATGGATAAATAGTCACACGAACAACCAGAATTTATGGATTCTGACAGAATCCGGCAGATTCCACACTGCTAATGAGTCACAGCGAGGGGCTGCCTACTGCGCTAGAGTCCACCATGCGATACGTGGAGCAATATCCTGAGTTGACACCAGCCGACAATATGCTGATTTGACGATGTTGCTGCATGGAAACGGAGCAATGTGTCAAAACAAAAAAAAAAACAATTGACAATTATTTTAAGATATAATTAACCTGTTGCTATCAGCAGTAATGTAATAACTTGTAAGTGCATTTTTCATTTAAATATACACTGAAATTTAAAAATTGCTTTATCTTCATTCATTTATTAATTAAATTTTATGATTTCGATAATTCGAGTTTTCGATAGTTCGAGGTAAGCCCGGTCCCTTCCACCTCGAATTATCGAGACTCTACTGTATATATATTTTTTAAATAGTAAAGTTGTTGTTACGTGCATGAGTTTTCTCTTCCTGAGTCACACACATAGTAACGACTTTACTATTTAAAAAAAAAAAAAAAAAAAAAAAAAATTTACTTTAGACTAAAGGTGTTACTACAAAAATTATTCTGTATGCGTCCTGTAATAGCAATAAAAAAAAGTAAAACGTTATCTAAATAATTTCACTTCCAAATTTGTCTCAATTTGCAAAAAACACTTTCCAGGGTTCATACCCTTTTTAACAAAGTTAATTCCAGGAGTTTTTAAGGAGTTTTCAAGGAGATTTACTTTGAGTTTTTAATACAACCTCGTTACCTTTTTTCAAGATGGTATATACAGGGATGGGGTTGCTCCTCCTGAAATGTGAATCTTCAAAAATCTTACTAATTTTGAATTTTAAAATAGTAAAAAAACCTTAGAAATTTGAAACTTGACAGAATGTTGATTTCTCACTATGGATCACTAAGCTCCAGTTGATATGTATCAGAAGCACAAATTAATTTAAAACTTTTGCTTAAATTCCCTTAATAGTTTAATGTCAAATTCACTGCTAAGAATTAGAAGTTATCACCTTAATTTGATTTCGTATTTCCCCACGAGCTCAATCGTTCTTAGCTGCCAATTGCACATGTTTACTGCACAATACATTTTTTGCACCGGTTGCGTAAACCATGCCACTTGCAGTTAACACTGCTCTGTGGCGGAATAATAAGATTTTCGGCAATTTTTCTTCAAAATCAATAAATTTTTAATGTTTAATATTCTCAAAATTATACAGAGTAAAAAAATAATTAAAATATTGTAGTTTTAATATTTTCCCGGAGTTTTTTTCCCAGGAGTCACAGGTAAATTCCAGGAGTTAAGGGCCCTTGAAGAAAAAAATGGAATTCCAGGAGGCGTATGGAACCATGACTCTCTAAAAGTCACACACGTAACCGTGGAATCGCCCTTTCACACATTGTTAAATTACCTTATAAACACGATTCAACTATGCTTGGGGACAAAATCATTATATTATTTATTTCCAAAAGTTTTAAATTTAATTATAGCAATATTTTCATTTAAAAACTCTGAATTGAGGAGGTAAAGATGAAATAATGACTGAAATTTAGTCCTCCAGAGGGCAACAATATTTCTAGAATGTGGATTGCAGGTACTTTAACCGCAAAATTCATTATTTACATCTGAGAAGTTGTGTTTTATATAGAGAATTGCATTATATAGATTTGTGTTATAAAGATCTTCCACTGTAAATTTAAATGTCAGATAAAATATAGTCTCTCTAATATGAGAGGTGTTACAAGAGAAGGCAGGCACTAAAGAAAGAACAGATATGATTTTACAGGTGGTTTTTTAAATCACGCACTGCTTTGGAAGCTTTCCTCAGAACAATAACTGCATCAAATAAAGCCTTTCCTAAAGTGCATCACAGAGGAGATTTCGCTGGGATGAAAATACGCTTCATTTTCATGCATGCTGAATCAGTTTTGCAGTTTTCAGCTTTTTGATTGGTTGAGAGAGGAGTTTTAAGATTTAGATTTCACTGTTAGATTAGATCATTCTCAGTTCGTTACTTGTATCTTGCATCATAGTGGATTTAATCTTAAGATTTCTTTTCTTTTTTGCATATATTCTTTTAGATAACTAAAATGGCCTCTGTGAATGATCCCAGCAGCAGAATTTTTTTCTACAGTCTGCAACACAAGTAGAAACTTTAAAAACAGTCTGCAGAACTTAAGGACAAACGTCCCTCGCATTACGTTATATGCACTCAACCCCCCCCCCCCCCCCAATTATTTGTGATTAACATAAAAGGAAAGTACTTTTAAAAATAATTTACCTTTGTCCTCAGAATTTTTAACACCCATACATTATCTGAAAAATCTTTCATAAAATTTGTCAAAATTTCTGAAGTTAGAAAATACAATAACAGTAAAAATAACACCTGAACACCAACTTCTAAAATTTTTTAAAAGATTGATATAATGTGATATCAAAATTTATATATAGATGGGATAATATTAAATGTTACTTGCAGCAATTTTGTCATGCCCAAATCGGGTGGCAGCACTTGCACTGCAGAAGATGTCAATGGAGCAGGAAGAAAAGTGGTTTTCGATTGAGTTGGAGCAGCCACATCACCGGAATTCAGTGGTGGTGATGTTCGAATGAGCATGTCAGTTGAATTCGGTTTCGGGTATCGGAGCTCGTCAATCGCATGTGGCAAGGATCGTATTACTATGGCACAAGGCAAATAATTTCTAGCAGAGTTTTATTTTTCTAAACTCTAACATAGGGGTACACAACATTTTAAGCGAAGGGCCACTTACTAAAATGACTGGGCTGTCGAAGGCCACCATTAATAGCACAGAGAGAATTTTGTTTTGAGGTGCTGGGGAGCTGGGGGTCCGTTAGGCAAAATTTTCAATTTATACGCAATTGATCGGCAAAATTTACGATTATGCGCTCGATTGACGAAATTCGTGATTTTTTACCTGTTCGGATCAATGAAATTCGTGATTTTTACCCGCCTAACCGGCAAAAATTGCGATTTTAATGCACCTGATCGGCGAAATTCGTGTTTTTTCGCACCCGATCGGCAGAATTTGCGATATTTTCACACCCGATTGGCGAAATTTACAATTTATATGCACCCGATCGGCAAAATTCGCGATTTATATGCACCCAATCGGCAAAATTCATGATTTTTACGCGTCCGATTGCAGGGCTGCCATTCCAAAAATTATTCAAAATAGTTGCTTTAGTAGCCTTCAAAGCCAAAAATAGTCCCAAAAATAGTCGCATAAGGGCGGATTTAGTAGCAAAATAGTTGCATATAAAGTATTATCCAAAATGGTCACCGTGTTGAGATCAGGATAGATAATGATTTCCCTTTTACAAATTTTCTGACTTTTCTCCGACCTTTCCTTAAAAATGATTAAGTTTTCTGATTGCAACAATGCTATACAACATTTTATATACAATCTGCAAAAGTTCAGTAACGTTTTTACATATTATCTAATTATTATGTAACAAAATTTTTAAAACTAACTCCATTCCAGTTTTCCTTTTGGATCAACACATGATATAGCTCTTGTTAGTTACAGATGTAACAGTGATATTTCCAACATTTCGTTTTTACTTTTGGGATGAACTTCAAGAAATCTTTCTTGGAACTTTTCCTAAGCTACAGATTTAAGGAATTTTAAATATTTTAAAGAGTTTGAAACTGCAGCATATGGGAAGTTTTTATTTCCCCTGCGTTTTTGCTTTCTTTTGAAATGACATTTTTGTAAAATACTACAACGAAGTTGGTGCCCTGATTTAGGGTGATGCACCACACATTATGAAAATTTATCTGAAAAATTATTTACAAACAAAAAGGATCAGGGTCCATAATCCGTGTTTTTGGAGCATTTGGTCCCTGCACCCCCCTTGCATGGGGAAAAAGGGAGGGGAGGAAAAAAATGGGAAGGGAGTGCACTTCAAAACTTTCTTCTTGTATTCATCTATATGCTGATATTAACCATTCTGCAAAATTTATCGTCTTTATAGATGCTAAGATAGGGCATGAAATTTCAGTTGAAAAGGTACTAGCCAGACTAAAATTTTTGCTCGCCATTATTTTACATTCATTCAGACAGTAACGTCAGCCACCATACCTGCCCAGAAAATGAAATATTTATGACAAACTGAATTAAAATTGACCATTGTTAGAAGGAGCTATCTGTTAAGTCCAGAATATTTTACATTCATGAAAAATATGAACAATTTTTAAATGTTAAAAATTCGGGAGAAAGCAAAATTTTTTTACTGTGTTTCAAGCAGCTGAGCTTAGGTGGCGAAACCTGATTAACTTTGTGCAGGATTGAAGAGCGATCAGATTCAGCCTCGGAAACGAAAAAAGCAGCCTAGTCGCTTGTGCGGTGCGAAAGCGGGGAGACGAATGCAGACGGGAGAAGTTTGTTCCTCCTTAGGAGAGAAATGGAAGTAGGTGACGCCGCATTTTTTCTTTTTTTGAAAGATAAATGCCCTTCGCTTTATTTTGAAACACTTCCGCGTGTCGCTAGATTGAGGCACAATATTCTGAGCGTATGCAGTTTGATTTGAAGCACAAAATTTCAAAAGACGAAACTTACTCGCCAACCTTAAATATTTGCTTGCCAATGGCGAGCTGGCGAGCAGAAATTTCGTGCCCTGCGCGAAGAGGAAATCTGGTCCACCCCATTCTTCTGGGAACTGATTTTTCTTTTAAATAAATCTTAAATGCCTTAGACTTTTGCCAACACCTAATATTTTATAAAATTTCTAGTCTATAGTTTTTGTAAATTTTTAGGTCAGGTAGTCAGTCATTAAGTAACATGATAAAAAAAGCAAATACATAAAAAACTAATAAATCAGAAAATTTGGCTTTAGAATTTTATAAGTTACCTTTGTTGCTACAATACACAATTACAGTTATTAAAAAGCACATTTTCTCAGATTATGTACTTTACACAGACACAATATCAGAAATTATTCCTTATACTCATGTTTTTCCATAGGAAACAAATTGGTTAAAAGAAAAATGAGTTAAGTTGATTCTTAGTTAAGAAACATGCTGTTTGGTGGTGGTATAGAATATCTGGAAAAATTGTATTGGAATGGTAAATTTTTTTTTTATTGTTGTTTCATATTTCTTGCAACATATATTTGAAAAAGCTAGAATAAAATTTTCAAAAAGTCTCCTTTTTCATAAAATAGTTGCCTAATTGTCAAAAATAGTTGCTTTTTAAGCCTTTTTTGCCTAAAAAAGTTGCCTTAGTCTCCTGAAGCTGAAAATAGTAGCAAAAAGTAGCATTTTAGTAGCAAATGGCAGCCCTGGATTGGCGAAATTCATGATTTTTGCATGCTATGCTTAATGGGCAAAAATTAAGATTTTTACACACCGGATTGATGAAATTCGCGATTTATATGCACCCGATCGGCAAATTTTGCGTATCTTATGCGTCCAATCGGCGAAATTTGGCAAAATCGCGACTTTTATACGCAGCCGATCGGAGAAATTCACAATTTTTTCGTGTCCGATTCTAACAGTTAAAAATTAGGCTGCAGACCTTCTCAAGAGTCTGCGACGTGCGTCGCAGCGTTGCGCCGATTCTGTGCCCGGGTGAATGATGAATGTCTTAAATATAGGAATAGTATAAAACTGAGTGCAAGGACTGGGGAAAAAGGCAGTAAATGATGGGTGTAGGAATGGCATTGCAGAAAGATTGTAGATATGAATGGACATGATGTCAGTAGGAGCATAAGGAAAGGTTCATGGTTTGATAAATAAATTGGGGAGGCGGATATGTTAAGAAAAAAAAAAAATCAAAAAATTAAGCCTCAGGGTACATGAAAAAATATTGCCTTTCCTTTTGTTTAAAAACAATCTGTTTTTAAAATTCTTATTTTTGCATCATTTTTACCACTGTCTTGAATAGAAAAAAAAAATTATATATACAGTAAAACCTCTGAATAACGGACACCTCGGGAGCACAGAATTTGTCCGCTATTTGGAGGTGTCCGCAATTGAGAGTTAAAAATGTACAGATATACAGGTTTTGGGGATCGCAAAAGCGTCCGCTAAATAGAGGTGTCCGCTATTCGGGAGTGTCCGTTATGGAGGTTTTACTGTATACACATACATATATATTTAACTTTTTGACAGGAGCTTTTTCAAGAATACATATGCAAAGTATAGCTTGACAGATGCTGTCACAGGCCTCATGTAAAGGTTAAGACCCCAAGTGGAAATTTTTCTGTGTTTTTTCCACATAGTGTCTTTTGGAGGGTTGCAACTCTAAGAGATAAGGCATAAAAATGCCCCAATTTGGCAATTTTTTGAAAATTGCACTAATAAGTGAGGATTCTAAATTTTACAAATGAAATTAAAATTAAATTTTTAATGCAATTTTTACTGTTTTTTCACGTTTTACTGCGATTTTTCAGATTAGTAATGGGAATCAGATTACAATCTTTTAGCCTAATATAGTAAATTTTGTCCTCTTTTCAATAAAGTTTATGTGAAATTCATACAGCAATTTTTTCAATTTTTGGCGATTTTTTTCTTTTGACATTAAGAAATTTTGCCAGAATGCTTGATTGGTTCGGTGTTTGCTTCCATTTCAGCCTCAGATACGCTCAGAATCGTCATCTCCCCCCCCCCCCCCCCCCCCTGTTTATAGCTTGGAGAAAGTTGATAATTCTTTACAGATAAAAAATCATGATTTTAAAAATGCGATTGTTAGTGTTTTTTGACGTTTCGTTCTAATTTACCTACATTAGTAACCAGAATCCGGTTCCAATCTTTTAGCCCAATATAAGGGGTGATTGTGGGTTCATGAAAAAATACCTGAAATTTTAGCGAGAAAACGTTTCCGTATGAAGAGAGAGGGAGGGAGCATATAATTTATTACAGGGAGGTTAAATTATGGAAAATATGAATTCTAATTATGTTTGACAATCATATGAAATTGATATTTTAGTCTTATTTTATGAATTTAACTATCAGAAAAACCAGAATTTCGGTACTGAAAATGAAAAAAAAATACCTGAATTCAGGAATATAACCTGAACACAATCACGCCTGCAATATAGTAATTTTTTATTCTCTTTTCAATAGTTTATGGTCAAAAACACAAAAAAAGAATTTCTAAGCTCAGTGATATATATATATCACTCTTACACATGCAGTGATGCTGTGGATGTGCTATAATGCATAAGAAAAATAAAGAAAAAGAGGAACTACCAATACAATTAATCTAACAGTTAAAACTTAAAACTGTGATGTATTTCTTAGAAATTTTAAAAGAAATATAAACAATTTTACAGAATACATAAAATTAATCCTTACTGGAATACCAAGATGTTCTGTATCTAAATTCATAAGTTTCATTTCATAATCTGATACTTTTTCTTGATCTGTAAAAACACATTTAAGATCATTTAAAACAAGATCTAAATCTAATTAAAAAAATAATATATAAATAAAATTAATTAATAATTACTTGGAGTCTCAAACACGAAAGTAACAGTGTCAGCATCATCCTGGGCTTTGATTGTTATGATGTCACTATTAGAAGCACATTTTAAGATCTTGGCCATACTATAAAAACATAGGAAAAACATTAATATCATTGTAAAATTAAAAATATAGGGTCGTTTCATGTCAAATCAACCAGTGACTCAACCTGACCATTTCAGATTTTGATGAAACTTACAGGAATCATTCTTCCTGACGATATAAATGAGAATATACTTTTATTATTTTTTTTTATCTCAGTAAATTTTCATACAATTAATTTTTTTAATTTCGAAAAAAATCCCCATTTTTTGGCTTGTATTAATGTTTTCAATTTTGAATTTCTCAAGTCCTATCAGATGTAGAGAGTTATTTGACCTCTCGTTTTAAAGAGAATTTCATAAGGTTTAATTTGATATGCAAGTTGACTATGTTTGGTTAAAAAAAATTAATTTAATTTAAAAATTTTAAAAGTGTTTTTTATAAATTTCGAAAGTTTTAGAGTTTGATCTCAATGGGATCAGCAGTTATGGTAAAAAAACAATATTAAACACCAGTTGGGGCTGGTATTTAAAGTTGGCACCTCACCAACTTTATGATTGTGCTAAAGATAGTATTGTCTTACTAATTTTAAACATTATTATTATTTTTTTTTAATAACTGCTGATCCTTTTGTGATCCCACTCTAAAACTTTCAGAATTTAAAGTTTATAATATTACAAAAAAACAATTTTTTTTTTTCAAAAAATTTTAAAAACACCATTTTTTAAAATTAAATTAATTTTTTTAACCAAGCATAGTCAATTTGCATATCAAATTAAACTTTATGAAATTCTCTTTAAAATGAGGGGTCAAACAACTCTGTATGCCTGATAGAACTTGAGAAATTCAAAATTGAAAACATTTATGCAAGCCAAAACTAGTCGTTGGGGGCCACCGTAATACTTACCCATCATGGATATGCATAATGTAAAATATTAAAATAAACATGTGTAAACTACTTATAAAATGCATTGCATTTCAAATAAAATCGTGGCTTGGTGACGTCATAAACATTAAAGGCTCGATTACTGAATTGCTTGAAAGAAACATCCTTATAACTCCAAAAATAATAATCCTATTAACTAGCGGTTTATTGCATCTGATTAAGCGTCAAATTTCCAATTAAAATATATCTTTGAAGTGAAATTTGGATGAAATACAGGGTCATGAAAAATCGAAGAGTGTGGAAAATAGGATTCCAAATATCTCGGCAACTAATTATCCGATCGACTTCATGCTTTATGCAAAATTTATGTTTTTTTATTGTCTTTTATATTCATTTCTTAAAATAAACAATTTCGAAAACTTTTATATACCTTTCATCAGAACGAATATTTCGAGAGTCCGAAAAAAATTGTTCCGGTTAATCGAGGTTATTGAAATGAAATAGGCTTCTTCCCATTATTACATACTACGTGCATACCAAATTGTAAGTCTCTATCTCAATTTTTTCGGGAGATAGAGCGTTTACAGACACACAGACGGACGGCAAAAATTTTTTTCTAAAAATATGTTTTTCGGAATATCCAGTGTCTGAAACGTGTAAATCCGTCAAAAAAAATTTTTCGATTTTCAAAACGATTACAAGACTTACCCTATACTACGTATGATGGGTAAGTAAAAGGATGATTTTTCGAAATTAAAAAAATTAGTTGTATGCAAATTTACTGAGACAAAAAAATTCTAAAAGTATATTTTCATTTTTATCATCAGGGAGAATGATTCCTGTAGGTTTCATTAAAATCTGAAATGGTCAGATTGAACATTGAAAATTTTTGGTTGATTTGACATGGAATGACCCTAATATACAATTAATTTACATTAAACCAAATTACAAAGGTAGACATATTATGCAATGCTGAATATTTGGCTATATTACAAAAGAATAGGGAAAATATTATATAGTATAAAATTTTAAAATATACAATTAATGCACATTAAACCAAATAAACATTATGTAATGCAATACTACAAATGCTTCTTCGATAACCAAAATAGGGATGCGCCAAATATTTAGTATTTGGCTATTCTATGGACTACTCAGGTTGAATATCGAAATATTCAGTAAACCAAACATTTGTATGTCTTGCATTATGGCTAAAAATTGATCTCTTACAATAAAAGAAAAAAGTAATTAAAAGTTCTTGATAGTAAAATTCAGGGTTCATTGATTTATATCTGATATTTATTTTCAAAATATCAAGATTTTTGAAATTTTTATATTATTTGATATTTATTTTCAAAATATCACTGTGCAAGATATTTTTGATATTTAAAGTCAAAACAAGTGTAAATGAAATTTTCAACTGATATTGACTGTTCCATTCTGTAGATACAGAACATTTGTCTCTAGCAGCGACTTTTCTAGCTAAAGAAAAAAACAAAAATCTTATCCAAGCTTTGTTTGAAGTTTTTATTTTTAAATGTAGATTATATGGAACTAATAATTATGTAGGACATAACCAATTCAGAACAGATATAGAAAGATAAAATATTAAAATGTCTAATTTAGATAATCAGTTCTATACAGCTTCATTAGAAAAGAATCAATTTCTGGTTTTGGTGTGCTTAAATTGTGCAATATGTTAGGGAATGGAAAACTAAGCTGACATTTATGTTTAAATTTTTCAATTAAAAAAATAATAATAAATATTTTGTATTTAATTTTTTGTTTTATAAATTTCTGACTTCTTGATAGTTGCTACTAAATCTTATAATTGTTTTTTGTTTTTTTTAATAAGTGCATAAAGCAAATTGTTTCTGTTCTGTTGATTTTCAATTTTGTTCAAAGTGAAAAGTAAAAGGGAAAAAAAAAAAAAAAAGGGGGGGGGGGAATAGCAGTTTTAGCATACAGTAGGGAAATATTTGACTGTGTAAAAATTAATGCATTCTTTTAGATTTGGAATAAACTAAAAGATCGTTTTCGTATTATTGAGAGCGAAAATTAATACCTATAGTTTACTTACCATAATTATTGAGATCGTTATTAGGATTAAGATTTTAATTATTCAGAAAAATATTTGGAAATTTGGAGTTGAAACACAAAAACAAAGAAAAAGATTACGTTTCGTAAAATTTACCATTAACGTAACTACCATTAACAGTAAAATTTACTATTAACCTTGAACTTGTTCAGGTCAGTTTTCCTTGATTTCTACCCACCGTCCTAGGATGGGCATTTACACTAATAATAAAATAATGAAGATATTGTAACAATATTTTATGACATGTCAAGAAGTGCTAAATATTGTCACCCCTCAAATCCAACACTAGTGTTCCCGCTAGGCTTTTTTTGAAGGGCGCAGCGCCCTGCCCTTTTTAAAATCGGCAAAATGCGCCCTGCCCTTTTTTAAATCAGCAAAATGCGGCCTTCCTTTTTTTAAAAATAGTCAAAAGTGGCCGAAAAAACGGCAAACTTTGTCAAAAACATTGCGAAAAGCAGCAAATTTCGTCAAAAGATTGCGAAAAAACGGCAAATTTAGTCAAAAACATTGTGAAAGACGGCAAATTTCGTCAAAATATCGCGAGTAAATGGCAAATTTCGTCAAAATATCGCGAAAAACGGCAAATTTCATCGAAATATCGTGAAAAAGGGCAAATTTCGTCAAAATATCGCGAAAAATCGGCACATTTCGTCAAAAACATTGTGAAAAACGACAAATTTCGTCAAAAGATCCCAAAAACGGTAAATTTTGTCAACAAATCGCAGGACAAACATGACTTTTGTCAGAGAATCGCGATAAAACGACAAATTTCGTCAAAAACATTGCGAAAAACGACAAATTTCGTCAAAACATTGCGAAAAACGGCAAATTTCGTCACAAACATTGCGAAAAACAGGAAATTTCGTCAAAAGATCGCAAAAAAAGACAAATTAAAAATGTGACTTTTGTCAGAGAATCGCGATAAAATGGCAAACTTCGTCAAAAATATTGCGAAAAGCGGCAAATTTCGTCAAAAACATTGCGAAAAGTGGCAAATTTCATCAAAAGATCGCGAAAAACGACAAATTTCGACAAAAAATGGCAAATTTTATCAACAGATCTCGAAAAAACGGCAAATTTTGTCAAAAGATCACGAAAAAACGGCAAATTTTGTCAACTAATCGCAGGAAAAACGTACCTTTCATCAGAGCATCGTGATAAAACGGCAAATTTTGTCAAAAGATTGCAGAAAAACAGCAAATTTTGTCAACAGATCGCAGGAAAACGTGATTTTTGTCAGAGCATCGCGATAAAATGGCAAATTTTGTCAAAAACATTGCAAAAAACGACAAATTTTGTCAACAAATCGCGGGAAAAAAATGCGACTTTCGTCAGATAATTGCGAAAAGACAAATTTCGTCAAAAACAATGCGAAAAAAACGACAAATTTCGTCAACAGATCGAAAAAAAAACCCCGACAAATTTCGTAAAAAAATAGCAAAAAAAACCCACAAATTTTATCAACAGATCTCGAAAAAACTGCAAATTTCGTCAAAAACATTGCAAAAAGCGGCAAATTTCGCCAAAAGATCGCAAAAAGGCAAATTTTGTCAACAAATCGCGGGAAAAACAAGACTTTCTTCAGATAATCGCGAAAAACGGCAAATTTCGTCAAAAACATTACGAAAAACGGCAAATTCCATCAAAAGATCACAAAAAAAGACAAATTTAGTCAACAGATCGCGGGAAAAACATGACTTTTGTAAGAGCATTGCGATAAAACGACAAATTTCGTCAAAAACATTGCGAAAAAACGCAAATTTCGTCAAAGGGACGCAACCCCCCTCCTCCCTAACACCCTGTGGAAAAAAACTCATCTTTTGCTCTCCCAGCTCACCAAGCTTAAAAGCCTTATCTTTTTTTTTTTTTTTACTTTTTCTGCTGTCATTTTATTATAGCAAATAATCAATCAAGTAATTTTCCACACCTTCATCCAAAATTGATGCCTCCCCCCCCCTCCTTCTTTCCAAGCACACGAAATTTAAAGTTAAAACTCTTTTATTTAAATTTTTTTGTCCTATTTTTAAATCTTTAGTAAAGTAACTAAATCAGTCATCTTAAGTTCAAAATTTCTGCTTCCCCCTTAAAATGCATAGTTTAGAGGCGGCTAATAATTTTATAGCCACATATGTTAACCTAATTACTTATTAGAACCTTAAAATATCAATTTAATAATAATGTATTTCCAGAGTTGTATAATATAGACGCACGCGCGCACGGAAAATTTTCTGCAAAATTCGGAACTTTGCAGAAAATATTTTTAGAGGAAATTTTTTTTAATTTTTTTTTTTTTAAATACCAAAAAACCTTGTGGCAGAATGTACGCGACGCTGCGACGGGCGTCGCAGACTTTTTAGGGCACCTGCAGACAGAAAACATTCAGCGCTATAGTGCGTAAATTACACGAAAAAACGGCAAACTTCGTCGAAGAATCGCAAAAAAAAAAAAAAAAAAAAAAACGGCGAATTTCGTCGAAGAATCACGGAATTTATTTAAAAATCATGAAAAATGGCTAATTTCGTTGACAGATCGCGAAAAAAAACGCAAATTTAGTCAAAAGGCCGTGAAAAAACGTGAATTTCGTCAAAAAAGTTTAGTTTCGTTGAAAGATCGCTGAAAAATGCTTATTTTACCGAAGGGCTACGGAGAAAACGCCAACTTTGTCAAAGGATCGTGGAAAAGACTTAATTTAGTCGAAGGATCACGAAAAAACGATCATTTTCGTCGAAGAAATGGCAAATTTCGTCGTCGGATTGCGGAAAAACGGAGAATTCTGCTGACAGATTGCGAAAAACGGCAAATTTCGTCGAAGGATTGCCAAAAAACGGTAAATTTCATCGAAAGATCTCGAAAAAACGGTAAATTTCGTTGAAGGAACTCGAAAAAATGGTAAATTTCGTAGAATGATCCTGGAAAAAAAAAAACGGCAAATTTCGTCGAAGTATCTCGATAAGACTTAATTTCGTCGAAGGATCACGAAAAAAAAAAAAAAAACGGTCAATTTCGTCGAAAAACGGCAAATTTTGTCGTCGGATCGCGGAAAAACGGAGAATTCTGCCAACAGATCGCGGAAAAATGGCAAATTTAGTCGAAGGATCTCGAAAAAACGGCAAATTTCGTCGAAGTATCTCGAAAAAACGACAAATTTCATCAAAGGATCTCGAAAAAATGGTAAATTTCGTCAAATGACTCGAAAAAACGGCAAATTTTGTCGGAGAATCGCGGAAAAATGCGAATTTTGTATGATATATTGCATATTGCAGACTATTTTTGAAAACATTATTAGCGTTGCAGACACTTGAAGATAGTTCTGTCACTGGGCCAAAAAATTAAAAATATTCCCCAATTTATGTACGATTTATTTACTGTTTGCGCACAATTCAAAATTTTAAAGATGCAAAACATTGTTGTGACATTACAGACGCTTGCGAAGAGGTCAAAATATTAAAGATTGGGTTGTTTCTAAATGCATTGAAAAAATTTTATTGATAAGAATTCAGCTCTTCCTATCATGGATTTTTAGTTTTATTATTATTTTTAACCAAAATAATAATTCTTTAATTAATATTAATTAATTTTAAATGGTAATTATTTTAAACTACTGTTTTTAGTTTATATCGTCCAAATAATATAACACGTAATTTTATTAAACATTAAATTAATTTGCAGAAAGTTTTTGACTCAATATTTATGTGCGCAGAAAGTTTTTGGTTTTATACAAGTCTGTGTATTTCTATAATTTATGTTACTAAATGTTATATTGGTTCCGAAAATGTATATACTTTTTTTTATGAAACAATGCCTTTTTTTGCTGAAACTAGTGCCTTTTTTATGCTTCAATAGTGTCCTTTTTGTGACTAGCACCCTGCCCTTTTTTTTTCTACAGTGAACACTACCAACACCAAGCTAGATATTTTATTACCCAGAATGCAGAAGTTACTGCAGATAATAATCCAAACAATGTAATTATAAAATATTCTTGAGTAACAACCCAGTACCAAACACTTGTCTCCAAGACAGAGTGATGCCGAACTACTGTCCAACGTGCGTGGTGCACAAAGGCCCCAAACATTTTAAATGGGGAAGAAATATTTAAAAAATACATATTTTTATTAAAATAACTTATTCTTGAAATTTTAATTAAGTTTTATAGATTTACTTCGAATAAATTACTTATAATCACTTATATGTTATTATTCTTTAAAATGAATGTGATAGATTAATCTATTTTAATTCTGTACACAAAAATCTGATATGTAAGCCTTTTTTATCACTGCATCCAATTTTTAGATGCCACATAGGTTGGATTGATAATATTTCTTATTGAAACTCCCCTGCCCTCTCCCCACATTCTATTCACGTGACATGCTAAGCCGACTAGAACGGAAACTAATGGTGTTTTATGTGCATGCAATGAAAAATGCCTTTTAAACTTGGCTTTTCCATTAAAAGTACGAGAAAAGAGGGAGATCAGTGCACTTGCTGCCAGTGCAAGTAGGGGTGTAAGTAAGGGGGAGAGACAAAATGTCGTTTGTGCTATTTTTTAGTTCAGTTTTTGTAAAAAAAAAAAAAAAAAGATTAAAAAACTTAGTTGCCAGATAACAAAAGTTGATCACCAGTGGCAACCTGGCGACCGCATTTGTCGAGCCCTGGTCTGAAATGTAGACTTTTCATAAAACTCATCTCCAAACTGAACTTTTCACAAATTTAATCATATTTAAATAAAATCTGATCTTTACAAAACAACTGAAGTTGCCAAATAACCCTTTATCTAACTCCTTAACACACAAAGAATCTTGTTAAAAATAGATTAACAGGAACATGCATGTAACAATAACTTCAAATTCACAAAATTATAAATTAGTTTTTACACAAATAGTATTAAAAAATGTTTCACAAAAACAGCAACCTGTGAGAAAAATCTGGACAGAACATTGATCACAGCAGAATCATTAACCCCCCCCCCCCCAGGAGGATTAGAAGTAATAGACATCGAATTGAAATCACTAAGCCTTTAAACGTGAATCGAAATGGTTATGCATTGAAGTTGTGGAATTAAAAAAGAATTGGTTCCTCACACTGTTTACAGGACATTGGGTTGATTTAAATTGTTTTGGAAACAATATTGCAGAGCTGAAGGAGCTAAGTTTATTACACAATTGACTCAATCGCCTATTTTGAGAGTGGGGGAATTTTGAAAACTTAGATCGCAGTAAGAGTCTATTTTTAAGGTCAGTTTAAGACATAGAATATTACATTAATATATATATTTAAATACTTATCATGAACATTTTTGAGTAATTCAGCAGTTTTTCGAACACTAAAAAATTACTTCAATAAAAGCTTTAAGAATCAAGTTATACTAGATATGATTTAAACAACAAATTTATGATGATCAACAAATACTCTTACCTTCCAAGATTCATGCCCATAGATAAATTCCTATCACATCGGAATTTATCGAAGCCATCGCTCCTCAATATTAAAGAAACTAAACTGACGTGAGAAGTGTCCATAGCTTGCAAACTGATCCCAGTTGCT
The DNA here is from genome assembly GCA_963931845.1 of Maratus michaelseni. Lineage (NCBI taxonomy): Eukaryota > Metazoa > Arthropoda > Arachnida > Araneae > Salticidae > Maratus > Maratus michaelseni. Next base: position 385,952,652 of record OZ007587.1, on the reverse strand, counting down.
GCACAATCCCATGTCGCTTCATTAATTAAATCTTTAATAGCTTCTAAAACTTTCTTGAGAAGAGATCCTTGAACTAAACGTGCCTCAAACATTATGAAATATAAAATATTAATTAAATCAAAACTTTAAAAGGTGAATTATTTATAATTATACAAAAACTGTACAACAAAGACCCGTCAGTTCCGCAAAAGCACGAAAATGAAGTAGCATTCCCGCCAATCGTTTCGCGGGTTGCGGGAAGTTGCCGTAATGTAATTTTTTTAACTGTCATATTAATGTTGAAATAACACAATTTTTTTAAAGCAAACGTCAAAAGTTTGTCATACATATTTAAAAAAAATATTTTGAGAATTTACAACATATTTTTGTTTATAGTTGGAAGATTTACCAAAATTCTTGACTACAAGTGTAAAAATAACCCATAAAAGTTTTCACTAAACATGCCAAATTTACTTCTTTTGAGTGAAAATTCTGATAAATGTTTTAAACATTGAATTTATTCAATTCATTTCTCTTTAGTAAAAAAAAACTCATCTCTCATCATCCCCGTTGTCGTGTTTGCATTTGCACATCTGGTTTTGAGTTCTTCGCCTCTCAACTCCATAATCATCTGGCTGTCTGGTTAAAAAATATATACATTGAATTTAATTTTTATTTGTTGACTATTAGACGCCTACCCTTTGTCCCAGGTAATTTTTTTTTAAATATTATATCTCATTTAGAATTAATTAACGTAAATACTTTAAAGCAAAATGACCAGATTATATATTTACTTTATTATTTTGTTAGGTTATTCTTAGTATTTTTCATCAAGGATTTTGATCTTATTTTTATCCTCTTCCTCTATAAATGCTTGCACTGCAATTAGTATGGTCCGATCAGGAAATAAAAGATATTATCTTATGTATTTGTTTAGTTTAAAAATAATTTTGTATTCATTCACTTTTGTTGTTCTCGCAATGTATTTTTACATTTCAAATGATTGTATATAAAATTATTTGCGAAAATGTTCTTAAAACAAATACGCAGTTTTAGTAATAGTTTTTATCTAACTAGTCACGTTACTTATATCTAACATTTTTGTAATTTTTCATTAATGATTTAGAGCTAAAGAAGTATGTTTATACTGGACTGGTTTGCTGGTGTCCTAAGTTTCTTAGGTATGTTAAATGTCTTTTGAAATTCATATCTTAGTGCTTTATTTCAGGTTTGCATTGATACGAATGCAATATATGAGGTTAATTATATTTATTTTTTAAACTATGTGCCATATGCTTTATCCTTTGTTTCAGTGCTGAAAATACCACTTGCCCTTTGATTTATTAAATTATGTTCATAACACTTTTATGGCTGTTATTTTATTTTGAATAAATAAATGTACCAATTTGCCAGCATTTTCAGTGTGCATTTATGTTAGGTTTTAAATAGTACTGTAAACCTTTATTTTTATATTCTCAAAATTTATATTTCCATACAATGTGCTTTCGTACTGTTTACAATTTTTTTTTTTTTTTTTTACCGGGGGGGGGGGGGGGGGGGAGTGGGGGGAATTCTATAAGTGAGTATGTCGCCAGTTAGCATTGTTGTGTTACTAAATTGACAGTTATTTTAAGCCACAATATCAATTGTTAATTATGCATTTTTAATTATAGTTTAATAATTTAATTACAGGAAAGTTGGTTTTGTAAAATGGGAAAAAGGGGGAAGAGATAGAGAAAAGAGAAATTTCACCACATGCTAGAAAGTAAATGAATAACCATTTATATTTAATTGAGCCAGCAGCATCCATAACAAACCTTATAAAATACTAACAACTCCTTTCAGTAGCATATCCAGGGGGTGGGCTGATGGGACTACAGCCCCCCCCCCCCCCCCCCCCCCCCGAAATTGTCAAGAGTAAAATAAAAAAAGTGCTTTTTTCTTTTTTAGATAAATTTCTAATTTTTTTTCTGTTATACAGCAGATTAGCCATTCTCGTTAGTCCATATTAGTCCGCATTGACATCACAGCATAAACATGGTAAGGGGGCTGATGGGGTTATAGCCCCTCGCCCGAAAAAGTCGAAAATCTCATGAAAAAAGTGCTGTTTCTTCTTTTTTTCAGATAAATTTGTAATTTTTTTTTTTTTTTTGGTTATACAACAGACTACCCACTCTCTTCTTTTTAACCCCATATTAGTTCACATTGACATCAGAGCATATCTAAAAAGAGGAAGGGGCTGATGGGTTTACAGCTCTCCCCCTTCCCGAAATAGTCGAATATCTCATGAAAAAAGTGCTGTATTTTTCTTCTTTGAGATAAATTTGTGTATGGCCATACAATAGACTACCCACTCTCATCTTTTTAACCACATATCAGTTCGCATTGACATCAGAGCATACCTAAAAAGGAGAAGGGGGCTGATGGGGTTACAGCCCCCCTCTTCCCGAAATAGTTGAACATCTCATGAAAATAGTGCTGTTTTTTTCTTCTTTGAGATAATTTTTTTGTCAGAGAACAGACTGTCCACTCTCTTCTTTTTAGTCCACATTGACATCAGAGCATACCTAAAAAGGGGAAGGGGGCTGTTTGTGTTACAGCCCCCTTTCCCCAAATAGTCAAACATCTCACGAAAATATTGCTGTTTTTTCCTTCTTTGAGATAAATTTTTTTTTTTTTTTTGTCAGAGAACAGACTATCCACTCTCTTCTTTTTAGTCCTATATTAGTCCACATTGCCATTAGAGCATACCTAAAAAGGAAAAGGGGCGGATGGGGTTACAGCCCCCCCCCCCCCCTCCTCAAATAGTTAAACATCTCATGAAAATATTGCTGTTTTTTTTCTTCTTTGAGATAAATTTGTATTTTTTTTGTCATACAATAGACTACCCACTCTCTTCTTTTTAACCCCATATTAGTCCATAATGACATCAGAGCATACCTAAAAAGGAGAAGGGGGCTGATGGGTTACAGCCCCCCCCTTCCCGAAATAGTTGAAAATCTCATGAAAAAAGTGTTGTTTTCTTCTTCTTTGAGATGAATTTGTAATTTTTTTGGTTATACAACAAGACTACCCACTCTCTTCTTTTTAGCCCCATATTAGTTCACATTGACATCAGAGCGTATCTAAAAAGGGGGAGGGGCTGATGGGGTTACAGAAGGCCCCCTTTCACCCGAAATAGTCGAACATCTCATGAAAATAATGCTGTTCTATTCTTCTTTGAGATAAATTTGTATTTTTTTTTGTTATACAACAGACTACCCACTTTCTTCTCTTTACTTCCATATTAGTACAGAGTAACACCACAGTATATCCAAAGAGGGAGAAGGGGCTGATGGGGCACAGACCCTCCACCTCCCAAAATGGTCGAAAATGGAATGAAAAAAGTGCCGATTTTTCTCTTTATGTTTGAGATAAAATTAGAATTATTTTTTCAGTCAGGCAATGGACAACCCAATCTATTTTCTTTAGTCCCATATTAGTATGCAAGGGGTGAGGGGGGGGTTCTGGGGTAACAGTTCCATTCGCCTTCCGAAGTGGTTGCAGTGAAATTAAAAAACTGACTTTGTTTCTTTTTGAGATAAATTTGTTTTATTTTCTGGCACGCAACGAATTTGTTTTCTGTTAGCCCCATATGCCTCTCATCCTGCAATCAAAATTACTTGAAACCACAAAATCTATTTTCAAATGACTGAAAAACAGTTCCACACACGTTTTAGTGGATAATTGAATATGTATAATATGCTCAATTGGCAAGATCTAGAAGTAGTTTAATTAATTTAAAGAATATTTAACTCTTCCACAAATGATGCCAAGACTAAATAGGTATATTAGTGCGCAGTGACATTAAACATTATCGCCAAATCAGCAAATGTACGAACTGATTTTTTTTTTTTGTGAATGATAATGTCAAGCAAGATTATTGATTTTCGGTTTTGGAAGGGTTTTTAAAGATGCCCAGTAGTAATACTAAAAAAATAATCTTGATTTGTTTGTTCCTAGTATTTTTACTAGTGAACTAGTTTTATTTAGGTTACGTGCTTTCCCAGATTTAAGGCTGTTCTCAAATACAAACTGGCTACTTTATGACATATTTTTAAATTAATTTTTGCTCGGAAATGCATGAAATTCATAGGTCTTTTTATTCAGAAACTTTGCAATCGAAACACGTTTTCCCTTTTTTTTGTAAATGTAGAAAATCTTTCAGAAAGCACTGTCCAAGTTGGCCTTTTGAATCAGATTCCCGACGGGGCAGCCTGAGAAACGTGAAAAAAGAGTCGTTAATATGTTACCAGAATCACTTATAACTCGATAAGTAATTTATTTGCCAAAAAATGAAAAACTCATCTGGATTCCAAATCTCTTCCATAGTCAGGCCTGTCAGTCTAATGCCTTTGCATTTAAAAATGTGTCAGAAAGTTTCCCGTTTATGAGCAGGGACGAAGATGCCTTTTTCAATATTTCAGTGTATGAGTGATCCAGCAAAAGATAAGTCTTAATTACTCTTCTATGAAACTACAATATTACGAATAGTGTTCTTTTCTAATCGCTCTTATTTTGACACGACACACTTTAGTATCGGCATTTTTACCATTTGGAATATTTAACAAAAGAAGCATAGTATTAAATAAATTCACAGGTTAAAAATAAATTTTCTTACAATTTTACTTACCGTTTTTTTTTTTAAGTCCAGTAATATTGTGAGCCATAATTCAATAACTTTATCTCTTTTTTAAAAAAAGGATATCTGATGTTTAGTTTCCAATTAATTCTTAACTTGTCCCTTCCTTCACAAATTTGATGAGTTTTTTTTTTTTTTTACATATATTTCTTGAAGTTTAATAGCCATACGTTTGATCAAAATCCCAGGGGCATGTATACGAAGGGAAGGGGGAGATCAAGAAAGAATGCTTGCTACCCGTAACATTTTGAATTAAATTTTTGTTGGTATGAAAAAAAGAGATTTTGCAAAGAAAGTTTGTTTATCCTGAACAGACCCTGACCATCAAAATTTTGGGCCATGGCAACAGAAAAATTTTTTGGCCCTAACCGTAGATTATCACATTTTTACAAATACTGTGAATGAGAAGTGTATGAATATAACTATGTAATGCACCCATTTAAATGAAAGACTAAGAATAATGTGAACTGAAGTTGGATTATTATTATTGAAATTTCTTCGTAAAAATTAACTTGACAGACTCAAATATCATGTTAAATAAACATGAACTAATGTTACAAGAACTTTAAAAACATATGCAACCCAAAGAAAATGATATTTTATAAACAAGATAGTCATAAAATTAAAATATTTTTAAACAAGTTTAAAACACATATGAAGAAGCTGAAATAAAGTGGGTGCACTATGAGAAACTTAAATCTTCAAATGAGAAGAAAAATTATAAATATACTTATGATACCACTGACAATTTTAGCTTACATAAGTTATGAAGTAATGAATCTAGAAATTTTAATTTCTTTATCTATTAAGATTGTTTACAATAAAATTGATTTGAAACTCCATAAGTTTTTAGGCCCCTTAAATATGTGGGTTCTGGGAAAGTGCCCCACGTGCCTTGGCAGTAATAGGGAATTGATCCTAAAATAGAAAAAAAAATGTGTTTGAGATTGTCCCAAGCAAAATTAATTTATTGTCAAGCAAGAATCGTAGCCAGAATTTTGGGGAGAAGGAGACAAATTTATAGATTATAAGCTACAATGACTTTCTTTTAAATGAAAGTATATGAAACAATCCATTATCACTTTTCAACTTATTTTCGGCGAGGGGGGGGGGGGGGGTGCTCGAGTTCGGCCCTGTACCCCCCCCCACACACACACACACACACGTTTTTCTCTGCCTACGGCATTATTGTCAAACATGATTTCTGTTTATAACGCAGTTCACCATATTTCGTAAGACTCGGAACATTACCGAAATTTAAATCAGCCCCCCCCCCCCCCCCAAATTAAATCCTGGATATGCCACCGACTCCTTTCAATTAATATTAATAATAAAACCAAATATTTAAAAATATATCTGTGAATAATGGTGCAGTATGATCGTTTCAAAATTAACGTTAAACAGGCTGAAGTGCGCTTTAATCAACTGATTAAAGGCCAATTCCAAAAACGTTATGTTAATAAACAAACATTCAGCCCAATTAATACAAATACAGAATTAAACCATTATTTATTTTGAAACTATTGAACCTAGTGGACAGTGTGAATACTTTTGTTTTGGTAAAATTCTGTGCCAATTTGTTTTACTCAAACAAACTTTCCCTTAATTAAATTATTAAACTATAATTAAAAATGCATAATTAACAAATTAATTGATATTGTGGCTTAAAATAACTGTCAATTTAGCAACACAACAGCATATTTTATTGAACGTGGCTTGTTGTAAATTTAGTTTCATTTTTTAAATCTGGTTTGTTTTTGCTTATTTTTCAGATGATTATATAATAAATTGCAAAATAAAATATCCATTCTTTTAAATTCGCAGCATATTTTAATGCTTATTTTTTAAATATATTTATGTTCTGATATGTGTTATTTGAAAGTTTATGGGGTTATATGAAACATTGAAAACCGGAGTAGACTTCCACATTTTTGTGAAAAATGAGTTTGAAATGTCAAAACGTTGTATGTCGTGCCATCTATTGGCTGTATATAATGAATTTTATTAATTTCGAAACTCTTCAAGTCAGGGATAGATCCAGACAAAACTTGTGGCTCATTTAGGAATTAGGAACCCTTCACAAAATTCCTGTTAATAAAACAGGACCTTTAACAAAATAGGCCCTTCTACAAAATTCATTTAATAAAATAGGCCTTTTCACAAAATCCCATTCCATAAAAACATACTCTTCATTAATTAATTTTATTTTGTTAGGTTTTAAAATGTATAATTTGCAAACAAAACAAGTTCATCCAGAAAGAAAACTTTAGCAGAAGGACTTAAAGAAGTTATTACTAATAATTAATTGGTTCGAATTTAAGTAACTGGATTTCATGTTTTGTTACAAAATGTAATTTTTCATAAAATTAACTTTTCACAAAATAAGCCTTCAATCTCCCAATATCTCTAAATCACAGTTCTGCGAGCAAATGATGCTCCGAGGTCATTGTAATGAATTGGCTATCCCAGATTTATAATATCACAGCAACAGCTGCAGCCTTACTCTCTGATGCTCATTTTTATGTTCCTTACAGATGACGCAATGTGATTGCAGCGCCACTAATTTGCATTTAGTTTATTTATTCAGCATCTTTTATTTAACAATATATGCAAATTTCATACGGATGGCTTTATTTTTGAATGAGTTATCGCTATTTTTGTGATTTTTCCTTAATTTTTGGAAATCAGTGTATTATATAAAGAGAGAACGAATTGACTGACTGACTCAGCAACGCCCAGCTGAAACGACTAAATTCAGGATCATGAAATTTGGACAGTAGATTGCTGTTATGACCTAAGCAAGCAATAAGAAAGGATTTTTGAAAATCTCCCCCCCCCCCCCCCCCCTCAAAGGGGATTAAAGGAGGGTCAAAGTTTTAGGTCATTTCACCATATCTCAGCAACAACTTTAGGTAGGAGTTCGAAATTCAGGAAAACAAATCTACTAAAAAATTGTTAAACCCATAATTTCAGCGATTTTAGAAATTAAACCCCTAAGAGGGTTAAATGGGAGGTTGAAAGTTTTCCGTCATATCTCAGCAGCAGTTTTGTGTAAAAAAAGAATGAATCTTGCAACAATATAGTTGCAACAATAAAATTGCAACAATAATCACAACAATGAAATGCATAAAACAAAGCTAAATCAATCTACTAAAAAATAGTTAAATATGTATTTCAGCTATTTTAGCGATTTCTTCGGCGACATCGACAATGAACCCGATTGTGGAAGATTAGACAAATAAGACAAATATTGCTGATTTTTGATTAGATAATTTGCATGAGTCATTTTTCTAAGGAGGTTGACACATTGTCCATCCGAGCGAAGCTGGGACAGGCCGCTAGTTTTAACATAAATTGAAAGAAGACATATTTTCCTGTCGAATGGCTATTTCTGTTTTTTTATGAGGCAATTTGATGATTGTTCTCTTTTTATTTATTTATTTATTTGGTACTTCTCCATTATTCCGTCGACTTCTTTTCATCACAAAAAACTATGGCCAAACTATTGGATTTAAGGCCAAAAATGAATTATCGTGTGTCACATTTCACTTGACATCAGAAGCGTTACATGTATTTGTTATGTCATCAAGTGGTTTTTAATTCGACATTTACTTGTATTTTTCATTATGTTTTACTGATTTATTAGTTATTTCATTAATTAGAATAACAATTGCGTCCTTAAACGGCGGTGCCATGATATTAAAATAGAAAAAGCTTTGGGAAAATGTTACATACAATAGATCAGTTTCAATTCACGTCACAAACATTTATTCACCTGCCAAGAAGTATAATTAAGAAAAATAATGTAAATAAACAAATTTCTGAAATTTTTTTTTTCTGTTTCCATTAATATATTCTAAATTTTATTGTTTAAGCTTACTAAGTTGACAAATTGGTGAGTGTTTTTTTTTTTTTTTTGTATTTATTTATTTGAAATTCCAATGGCAACATTCTTCCATTTGTTTATTTGGCGTTACTCTTTGTCTATAGTTTTTTTGTTAGAAAAAGTGGTTGACAGGATAATGGAGAAGTACCATTTATTTTTATTTATTTATTTTATTTTTATTTTTTTGGTGGGGAGGGGGGGGGGGTCGGGGTCAACTGTTATAATCAATTGAAACATCTAACTTTAATGACCTTAATGTTAACATATTCAATTTTAATAAATTCAAACAATAAAATTATGCATTTGTATTGAAGAAAAGTTTCACTAGTAATTTGTAAATATAATTGAAACTGACTATTCTGCATACATATAAGAAGTCAACATTCAGTGTTTCATTTTCAGGAGAAAAGAAAAAAAATGTAAGACATAACAAGTACTATGCAGTTTTCCCCTTTATAACAAAAGTATTTAAAATACTTTGAATATTTTATAATAGCAATAAAAAAATTTGTTTTAGGACTTTATAAGAAGAGTGCAAAGTTGATATTTTTAGGCTTGGATAATGCTGGTAAAACTACATTGTTGGGTATGCTTAAAGATGACCGTATGACACAACCTATCCCAACTCTACACCCCAGTAAGTTATGGGACATTTGCTTGAAGCCTGCATGGAAATTTTCATAAAAAGTTTGGAGATAGTTTTGATTTGTATGCATTACAGATTTGGAGTTTTAAAATGAAATATTGACAATGCAAACATTATGTATTGTCCAAGCATGTTGTTTGAATTATTTTTCTAATGTTATTGTATGATGCATTTAAAATACTCCCTTTTTCCCCCCTTTAATCTTTAAAACATTATTATGATCTTGATAATAAAAACAACAACAAAACAATCATTCAGATATTTATAGAAATTCTGTTCTATAAATGTATGTAATATTTATTCATACTAAGAAAAAAATATATTACCCTGTTTATAAATTATCATTTGACATTGTTTTTCTAACTTTTAAAGTTTTATGGGAAATGAGCTTGATAAATGATGCGACCCACATATATAGTTTTTTGATTATTTTTAGAAAAGTAAAGAACTAAGGTCAAAAACTATACTCATTGTATTTCTCATGCTTCACCAAATATGATTTAAGTATTTGTCCTGAATACCAGTTGACAAAGCTAATGATCTTAAACCCTTGTTGTAGTCTATAATAAAATAGACAAATGTTTGAGTGTTTGTATGTGTGCAATCTTCTGAAGTGTTGTGTGCATAGCTACATGATTTGCCAGGAAGGTACCCTACCCATGTGTCTGAAATTATGAACCTCAAAGGCAGTTTTTTGATTTTTCTATACTTTTTTAATTTATTTTTTATGAATTTTTTTAATAATTTTGTGGCAATTTTTCCACATTAGTAAAAATTATCTAGCTTCAATCTTTTAGCCCAATGCAATTAATTTTGTCCTTTTTTCATATAAAATTTTTATTGGGTGCAGCAATTTTGAACTTTTTGTGATTTCCCCCCCCCCCCCCTTTTTCTTTTTCTCGGAAAATGAGGTGAAAAAACATTTTTAAAATGTGAAATAATTTTTTTAATTAATTATTAAAGAAAGTAAGGCAATGGAATTTTTTTTCTTAAATGGAAAGAACTCTCCAGTAAATTTTGCTACTCTTGTGATTAAATCAAAGTTGACCATGTCTGTTTCTATAGCAATATGAACAACAGTACGGAAAATTTGAATCTAATCTAGGTCAACTGTTGCCTGCCTTTTTAGATAAGATAAGGTGAAAAAATTAAAAATAATGGTTTGTGCACACTGTCGAAGGCAGCGGAGCCCACAATCCTAGCTTTGTTTGGAAAGATTTTCATATTAAAAAAAAAATCACAATAATTCAAGGTTAATTTTATTTGAGACCGGAGTGGGCATAGTCCATTCGGGTATACGCTACTAAAGGCAGTGAACCCCCAACCACAGGTTTGTTTGTACCAGGCCAGCAAATCACTGCATTTTTTCTTTCCCTATATTAAGAAATAAACAAACTATATTCAAACAAAAAATATTTTTTACTTTTATTTTTAATTTTTTCAAGAATAAGTTTTTCAACTGCAATTTTTAAAATAATAAAATCAGAATAATTGGATTAAATTCAGTAAGAAAAAATACAATTTTTTTTTTCTGCTTCACGATTTTATCGATTCCCTCCCTCATCAAATAGGGATTTTTTAGCACTCAACTATCTGGACGTTCGAGGTATTCAGCAATCAGCATTTTTCAAGCATGTCTGTTAATTCAATGTTTACAGTATTGGTTTTTCTTTTTTCAGATATGTAAGTTGGATAAGTTTCATTAGAAAACTTAGATATTATCTTTCTATATTATGTACCATTCTAAAGTATGTAACTAATAATTCTAAACTTGTAACTAGTAATTCTAAAGCTTATTAATTTTTCTGAAATAATTCATAAAAAAACTTTTTTTTTCTAAATCAATGTCAGCGGAGCAGGATAATATTATTGTGTTAATATTATTTATTGGCGACTAGAATTTTTGGCTGGCTTCCATAATTTATCAAATTTTGTAAAGAGCTGGGCAATATGTTTTCTAAAGATTGTTAAGTCATGTAAGTTATTATTATAATTTAACTTTTCTTACTGTTTGATTTTGCCACGTATGAAATCTTGTATAAGTATAATTTAATTATTAAAAATTATTTTTCCCCCTTAAGTAAATAAACATGTGTATAATTTATATATTCAGTCAAATTTTGACATTTTTGAACACCAAGTGAAAAAATACTTTGATTGACTTCAGACAATTAAAATATTCCTCCAAGCAGGGCTTAATTTGCACCAGAGCTCAGCTCCTGTACTTCTCTGTTTTTAGCAAATATTTAAATATTGGCCAGAATTCCCTGAAGCTCATAAACACTGCGATCATTCGGAGCCCAGTGCAATAGCGCTTCCGAAAAAAGGATCCTAAATTACCCTTTCCTTTCCCTCCCATATCTCCAATATTATAACCTCTTTTGTATCAAAACACTTATTAGTGACGTAATGTGTCGCTCATGTAAGAGATGGAGATGAAACAGGCTCGATTTTTATATCAATCTTTGGGTTTGGGCAGGCTTGAGCGCAATTTGTCTTAAATGCAAAATTTTATTTATTTCCATTTCAAATCATTTTAACACTATTTTGATCAGAATAAATAGTAAACAGAAATAGTCATTTTCTATTCTGCATAGTTGCGAACTATTCGTTTTTTGTGTTAACACTATTTCTGAATCATAATCCTGAGCTTATTGAATCGCAGAATTCTACGATTCATCAACATTAAGATTAGGCAAAGGTTTCTATTTGGAAGTAGTAAAAAGTGGAATAGTTGGTAGATTGGAGTAACCGCAGGGGGGAGGGGGGGAGTACGCTACGGGTGTTAGTACTGAAGAATATTAGGGCTCCAGTACTTTTTTCTTAGAAATTAAGCCCTGCCCCCAAGAGAATATAAAATTGATTTAAAGGTGCCAAAAATTAAAGTTTAGACATTCTACTTTACAGAACTTTAGTTAAACTCAATAGTTTTACATTAAGATTTAAAAAGTAATTTAATATTACCCTTCATTTTAAATATGAAAACAGACTTCCTGATTAAATGACACATTTTGAGATTTAAAAATATTGATTAAAAAAAAAAAAAATGTGAAGGTAAGTGCACCTTATATATGCATGATATGACTGTGATTGATTATATTGCAATTCATTTCAGTTTTTTTCGTTCTGACTAATAAATCTATTAAAGAAATTTGTCATTTTATTAATAACTTCCTTACTGATACATTGGATTCTTATTGTTTGCATGGTTTTTGCATGATTTGTTAGGATTGTGGAAAAAAAGTGGAAAACTTCTTTTCTTGGGTTTGGATAATGCTGGTAAAACAACATTATTGCATATGCTCAAAGATGACAGAATGGCGCAGCATGTTCCTACATTGCATCCTAGTGAGTATATTTATTGTGAAGTTAGTAATTTTATATTCTAATGCTGCTAACATTATTTTCATATATAGTTATTACAGTAGAGTATTGCTAATTCACAAATACATGTATTCCGTACTTTATATCTTAATGCAAACAAAAAAATTTAATTCTTAAAAAATAATTTACCAATGCTTTTTTTTTTTCATTTCTTCCTCCAAATTAAATTTTATTTCTGATATGTAATTTTATACAGTAGACTTTTGTGTACTGAAGTAGAAAATAGTTGTCCAAGATCATATATACAGAGGTCATTACTGATGTAATAGGATCGGAAGCTTCACAGATAAACTTGAAGTTCAGTGTTACCAACTATTAGAAAATTACAAAAAAAATAATAAGAATTACAAATAATATCTCAAAAAACTCCTTATAAACTTTTTTTGCACATATGCATCGCAGTCTTCATTCAGGGTCAAGGACGTTGAAACTTTGCTTCGAATGTAAAGGCAGTCTTCAAATATCAAATTCTCATGTATCATTCAGCATATATGAGTAAATACGATATCTAAAATGTGATGTATGTCTCTTGTTTCACATTTTTACTACAATGGGCATCAGTATTCTCACTTTTGTAAATAGCCATTGCATCTTATATGGGTTATTCTCCTTCTTTTAGAAACATACATTTCCAGAACATGTAAACAGTTAGCAGTTTTCATTGCACAACTTTTATTTATTATATTTTCATTATCTTTGTGAATACTGGTTGGCATGGATTTGGATATAAGTTTAAAGCACTTTAAAAACATTTTCTTATTCATGTTTAATTTGACTGTAAACTGACGTGCCTTGCATGTCCATAAAATGACACAGAAACTATTCATTTTTGAGAGAATGCCCTAGATAAGCTTTTTATAGACATGTCAAATGTTCTAGTTTGTTATAGTATAAGGAGGTTTTTTAAATAATCCATATATGCATTGTTAAGAGTAAGGAGTAAATTTTATGCTTCTACAAATCTATGATTCTATCGCCTCAAGAAATGCACTCAGAGATGTGAGTAATGTGAAAATGTTAGGAGAAATCCAGAGGTGTTATATTGTACATGTAAATTTCAAAATTCTGATTAGTTTAAAATAAAATTGGATTGTAACAATTACCATTAATTTGCCTTAGGTAATATGAATCTGGATTGATGATTCTTTTTTCTTGGCATTATTTTATTCATTGTCAAGAAATTCCTTCAAGGATGATGTTCATTCAATGCAAAAAAATTTTTAGGGCTCTTAATTTTTTTTGCCCAAAGATTTTTAAAAAATGTCGTTAGGGTCTCTCCCAAGCACAGGAGCTAGGTGGTAGCCCACATACAAAACTTTTGAGATCAATTATTTTTACAAGCATGTTTATAAAAAATCTGATTTTTATTTGGGCTCTTATTAATACACAGAGTCTGGGGTGCATAGCATCCACTACAACCTCATTATGGCTGTCCTTGAATTCCTTAAGCAGGCTGCCATGTAAGTCTTTATTATGAAAATATTTATGAAATGATACAACAATGGTGTGCATACATTTGACGGGTACTATCGTTCGTAGCCTTGTATCAAGGCAAAAATAAAGATAATCCTTTAAACACAGTTAACATAGTTATAAAGTTAGATGACGATGAAAGTCCCTTAAAAGGAACATAGTTAAAGATTGGTACAAAGGGAAAGAATGGTAAACAACTTTCATTTAACTACTATATATGACTGTCATTGTCGCCTCATCTCTCCCTTCCTGATCCTTCAATAGGTTCTGCTTCTTTCAAGTACTCATTCAGTATTCGAAATAGAAGTTTAGAAATTATGTGCCAAGTGCTTCTGTAGTGAATTCTTCTGAAAACTTGCTATTTTATTACTTTTAATCTTTTGTAATCACTAGAGTTTCATGATATATTTTAAGAATATTTTATGTTTCTGCCTCGGCAAATGAAGAATTTGTAGTAATTAGATTTAAAATATTTATTTTCTTTAAAAATATTTTAGAATAATTAGAAAATATTTTTCATTAAAAACAACCTTCAAATTTTTATATTTTAGCATCTGAAGAGTTAGCAATTGGAAATATGCGTTTCACAACATTTGATTTAGGAGGCCATCACCAAGGTGAGTTAAACTTATATTATCAGTAACAATTCTTAAAAAAATGTCTTGATATTTCATAATAAAAATTGTTTTCTGTAGAAAAAAATCAAATTCTTTTTTTTTCAGAGATTTTATCAACATAAGGTTTTTTATGTTTCTTTAAGTCTTTTATTTTTACCTGCATTATTGTTCCCATTAAATCAACGGACATAGACCCACAATTATTTTCAAAAATTTCTTAAAATGCCTTTGAAAATTTTCAGCTAGTGATAATACAAACTACTAATTAAGTACTTATTCTATGAAAAGAAAGAGATTTTCAAATTTATTTGTAAACACTATAATTTTAGATAAGAAATTGCTGAAATTATTCCTGAATATTTTATTAGAAAAAGCTGAAATATTTAGTGTAAAAAAAGTTAAATTCACATAAGTTAACATAACTGAAATTAAGAACTTTAATTATAGCATTCAATTTCAACTTTTCCTAGAATCGAAAAAAAAATTTAAATTTCATTTTAATGTTAGAGATTTTGTATTGTTTTTCTATGTTCAACATTTAATGCAAAAGTTAAGGAAATATGCGAATAAGTAATGCATTTTGAGTAATCAACAGTATTTTTTTCTTAAACATTGGTATTGATTTGTGAAATAGATATAAACTGTCTCTTTATCAAATGTAGTCAAACTCAATAGATGCACAGCTAAAATGGGAGCAAGGTTAAAATGAGCAATTGGTACATTAAGAATGGTTCATCTTTTAAAGTCTATTAAGATTTTCTGAGAAAAAAATTATAAAAAAATATTCAATGGCTGTATTCCTGTACAATAAGTACTACAGATGTAATGAACAGTGATTTTGGCCAAATGCTAAATTTTCTGCACACAGGTAAATTGAATACCAAATATTCCGCCAGTCAAATAGTAAGTATTAGGCTGAATACCAAATGTTCGTCTAGACAAATACCATTATTTCAGACTTTAAACTTTTTCTTGTATTTTATCTATATTTCCGACTTTAAATATTAAAAAGTTAAATTTTTAAAAAATTACATAATTTTTAACATAGATACTTTCGTTTTGATAAATAAGATCTTTTTTACAAGTGAACTGCATGCACACACACACGCATACACATTGAAAAATAAAAAAATCTATGCTTTGAGTTATTATTTAAGAAGAGGATAGCATTAAAACTTTTCAAATTAATAAAACATTAGAATTTCAAGGCTTCTTCTGCGAATTAAAATTAAAATAAATGAATATTTTCTTATATTCTAAAAGAAAAACTTTTAGATCTAAAGAGAAATTTTGAAGGAGTAGGAAGGAAAACTTTACAGTCATATACTGTTCTCAGGAACGGACTAGGATAAAAAATATATAAATAATACAATCTATTCAAATGGTTTTAACTCGGCAAGAATATTTTTCCTCTTCATTTGCTTTAGCAAGGAAGTTTTTAAATACAGCAGAGAGCAATGTCTGGTGTATGCGGTCATTTTCAGAAGTTGTAAACATACAGATTATTCCTAAAATCTTGGAACAGACTGTCAGGGGAGATAATGTGGTCAAGATAAACATTTTTATGTACTGGAAACCAGCATCTCAACTCACTTATTCCATCAAAAATACAGTAAATTCCATAAAAAATAGAGTAAATTCCATAAAAAACACAGTGTGTCTCGCTATAAACTGAACCAGAATTTTTGTTTACAACTTTAACATTAATGATAATATTTTAGCGAAATTTTCATCATACAGTCGAACCTCGTTAACACGAAATAATCTTCAGGTCCCATCAGATGAGTCTGAAAATCAATGTTAATTAATTCGTTTAACACGAAATAGAATTTTGGAAAATCCCGCTTAAGGCGAAATTTTTTTTTTCCGCTTCAAAGTCAAAACATGATTTTTTATGCAATGTTTTCGATATTTCAAACTTAAATGTCACATACTTTTATTAAAAGTGGAATTTTCTCATGGTTTGAAAACGATTTAAAGTGAAAAAGGATTTCAGAAAATACTGAATTCCTGAATAATCCCTGCTTTTATTTGATCTCTGATATGCGCAAGTGTTCCCACATTAACCATATGAACAATAGATTAGTCACAATGAAAGTTTGTGGAAGGAATTTCTTTTTTTGAAAGTGATTGTTCCATTACTCGGTTGACTGTATTGAAAGTAACATAAACTATAAACCGGGTGTCTGAATTCTCCTATCTGTGAGTGAAAGAAGTGACTATCTCTACTTCACTACCTAACTAACATAATGGAAACTCTGTTCACAGTTGCTCTGTAGAATTCTGTGAAAGATGAGTCGAAAACAGCAAGCAGTATCTTAAGAAACCAAGCAGAAACATTAAACAAAGTTAGCGATAAAGTGCTGAAAAAAATCACAAAATGCGGCGAAGTATGGGATACCTACAATTCTTCTACAATTTTAAAGAATCGTGAAAAGATTGAAGCGGTTTATGCTGTGAGTTAATTCAAACCAGTAAGAAAACGAATGTGTAGCAGAAAGAATGAATAAATTGAAATTGCTCTCTTGCGGTGGATAAAAGAGGCAATAAGCCAGAACATTGTTTTAACTTTTGCAGTTTTGCAAAATGAAGCAGAGGCTTTTGATGATGCTCTCGGTGAGAGCGATTTCATATTTTCTAACGGATGACTGACAAGATTTAAATAGCGTCATAGACTTGTCTGCAAAATGATATGTAGCCAAAATCGGTAAATTCTTTCTTAGACATTGTTTTTTCCAAGTACATTTGCATAGATGAAGATGTGCTGACTTCGGATGTGAGGACAGACGAAGAAATAATTGCTGAAAAATAAAGATGACAAAATTGAAGTGCCAGACGAGGAAGAAGAAATTCACACAGAACGGAAAAGTTTAGTGTCAATAAATGAATCTACCGCAGCATTGAAAACTGTATAAAGTTTCCTTATGGATCAAGAGGATACTTCAAAAGCTTTGGACATATTAGATTAGGTCCATACATTCCTATAAAAAAGTACACTACAAAAATTGAAGCTAAAGTCAATAACGGACTATTTACAAATATGATTAGCATGTAAATAAAATTATTATTGCCTAAAAAAACGATAATTTGCTAATGAAATTTACTATTTTTTATTAATTTATGATTTTTTGAGCAGGGATATATTTGTAGGT
Source organism: Maratus michaelseni (assembly GCA_963931845.1). Taxonomy (NCBI): domain Eukaryota; kingdom Metazoa; phylum Arthropoda; class Arachnida; order Araneae; family Salticidae; genus Maratus; species Maratus michaelseni. The sequence goes on along the minus strand of OZ007587.1, from coordinate 385,934,834 downwards.
TAATTTATTTAGTTTTTATGTCTAACATAGATGGCGCCACTATTATGACGGTTATTATGAAATTTCAGAAAATTCGAAAAAAATTCCCAGTCCCTTCAATTTCGTGTTAACTTTGCTTGTATGCACAAAAATTCACAAGTTTTCCTAGAGTGAAATACATGGTATTTTTGAATGAATAAGTGGATTGCGACCCTGGTTTCCTGGACAAAAATTGTCTGTCTTGATGCCTATTACCACACGTGAAAGTTTGTTCCATTTTGTTTAGAAACACCCTGTTTTAGAAAAAGCAAGGAACAGATTATTTACCAGATAATATTAAGGAACGTGCATTTGTACATTATTATTTCCTATGAAGTTATTAATGGTTAATTTTCTTAAATGTCATTTTTCAAACTGCAAATAAATAATCTAAAAGCATTCTCTTTTATTTAAATATGATTGAATCTATTTCTTAATTATTTTGAATATCTTTATTAATTGACAGTTAAAAGTAGAAGTTGTGTAATGTTTGTAAAAATATTTTTAAAGGGTTATTTTAAGTATTCGGCAGACTGAATATTTTGATATTCGACCTAATGAATATTTGGTAGTATAGCTGAATATTGAATAGATACCGGATATTCAATGCATCTCTAATAAGTACATTCATATATTGGTGCAAATCAGTGACTATGCTGAATTCGTCAACTGTTTTGTGTCAACATATTTATACTTTTATAAGTTGAAACATTCATTTTAAAATAATTTTATTCTTATTACTATTAAAGTGTTTTTTTAATTATGCAGCTAGAAGAGTTTGGAAGGATTATTTTCCTGCTGTAGATGCCATCGTCTTTTTAATTGATGCATTTGATAGAGAAAGATTCCCAGAAGCTAAAGTAGAACTTGATGTAAGTGGAAGGTTTCGTATTTTCATTTCTGTGTATATTTATCTAATAAAGTACAGTAAATGTATTAAATTTCTGTGTTATACAGCTGCATCAAGCATGCAGTCATCATCCAAATTCTGTTTACCTATCAGTTTATTTTTTACATATTTAGCAAAAACATCCCATATAGTTTTAAATTGTAAGATTAAGGAAGTATTTTTTATACTATTTTGCCATATTTTTCACTATTTGTGTGTATGTTGAAAGTATGCAAAAAATATATAAGTTTTTTAAATATTTCATTCATAACTTCTTTTCTTAGAGGAAAACTTGAAGTAACAAATTAAATGATTATCCTTAGATGAATATAATATTTTAATAAATCTACAGAGTAGATCAAAAGTCTTCTACACACTTTAAAATTCAATATAAAATCAAATAATTGGCATGTAAGAGACAATATTTGAATATATATGCATACTAGGGGGCTCTGCCCCTTACGATCTATGCTCGTCAACCCCCATTCTGACACTGCAAACTCTAAAAACATGCCAATTTGATTGGCTCGAAAACGATTACGGAAGATAGTCACTGGTCGTTTAATTATAATTCAATCTTCTGTAATCGGGTGTCCATTCATTGGAATTTTAAGGCCGAATCAACTTCTGTTGAAACAGCTAACTGTTTTTGTGATTGACCAAATGAGATCAATTAAACATTTGAAAATCAACTTGTGTAAAATGGCTAAATAAACAATGTCGCTGCATTAGGGAATTTTATAACGATGGTACAAGAAAATTGTTTTCAGTAAGACGTTTTAAATGTATCGTTTCCACTATGACGTAATTTTCACCAAAGTTTTCTTCCTATTATTAAATGTAAAAATAAAATTTTCAATTGAAGCGAAATATTATTTACACTGTTTAATTTTTATTTCTCTTTAATATTCATGCTTAAATACATTTTTTATAACTCAATTTTCTCCATTTATTGCTTTTAGCACGTGATCATTTAATTATTATTTTAAAGTTTTATTTCTGTTTTTAATAGTCACGTGTAAATACATTTTTTAATTGAAAGGGAATGTTATTATGTGTGCTATTCTACAAATTGGCAACAATTTAAATAGATGACTTTTTAAAAATATGAAAAAAATCTCAATTAAAATTATGAAATTTTGAATGGAAAATTGAAAAAAAAGAACCCTCAAAAACTTAGTTAAATTAAGAAAATAGTTACATACTGCACACTGCATGCTTATCAACTATATTCTTTTAAAATATTAAATTCCTATGCATTGTTTTTGTGCCTATAAAACTTTTTGTAACAGAACTATTTTGAACGACTTTAATATTAAATATCTCTTTAAATAATTTTTTGATTTAATAAATGTCTGCTGCAGTATGTTTATTGAACATTTCTCTATAAAACTACAAATTTTTATAGTTTTATATGCAATAGTTTTCTTAATAGTAGCTTAGAAAGACCTCCTTACACAAAATATTCATTGACAATGGTAGCAGCGTTGGTTACTTTTTTAAACTAGAGAGACAAGTGTTTTTAATGAAATTAGTGCAGAAGCATATTTTCTTACATGGGCGGCTTTCATTCAATCAACACCGCTAACTGCCAAAGTTGTAAATGAATACAGGTATTCCCAACGTTTCTCACTTCTCAAATTGAAAATTTGTAATTTAAAGGAAATGCAAACACACATTCACTTTGTTTGCTCTGAAAACTTACTTCAATTAAATAAATATGCTATCTTGGCTTGTTTGGTTTTATCAAGGGTAACAATTTTATATATACGGTAGAACTTTGTTTTTACGTTTTTCTTTGGACCAACGGCAAAATAAGTAAATAAAACTGAGTTAGTAAAAAAAATTGAAATTTAGAAAAGAAAAATAGCCGTAAGTATTTAAAATTATTATTTTAAATATTACAGGCACAAGTATGAGATTGATACAGATGAATAAAATTTAAGAGATTGCTTATTTGAGTTTTAAAAAGTCTGTGATTTCAGTTCGCTTGTTGTTTTTGTCTCTAAGTTTAATAAATTCTTCTAAATCAGTCTTTTTTGCCTGAAAATGGTTAGCCAGAAATATTTCTAAATAAAAATCTTTGCCTTATTAAATAGCAAAATTTCTGTCATTGAATACGGCAAATTTTTCTGTATAAAAAATGAAAATAGTGGTAGATCTGCATTTTTTCCACACGTCAGACATCCTGTTTTAAGTTCTCTGTTTCCATGGCCTCTAAAAATTCTTTGGCTTTTCCTTGTAATATAGTTCTTGTAATGAGCAGCTTTTTTAAATGTTGCATATTTAAACTAAGTGAATACTGCTTCATCAGTCATTTGGTAGTCTTAAAAGGCACAGTCATTTTCTATGCACATATTAGTATTAGACCACCTCACAGAAAGCTTCAAAAAATTTGTTTTGTTCTTTTAAAATGGTAGCTAATGTAGAAGTAGCAGCATCAAATTACAGTGTCTAAGATGTAATCAATTAGGATCGAAAACATCTTCCATTGGAGACAGTATTCTGCATTATATAGAGTTTACTGTGTTGACAATTAATTGTTCTGCAGAACTTTTTCCATAGTAGACAGATTTCAGTTTTCCTCAGAGTCTATCTTAGTCTATTGTATTTCGCTACACAGAGTTGTGTCCAGACTTTTCTCCTAGGATCCTGTTTTTGTGAAATTGTGAAAAATAAATTTTTATTAGTGAAAATACTAGTCCTAATTTTATGAATTTGAAATTATTGTTGTTTAGGCTCTTCTTAAGTACCTATCCTTTATGTATATTAAAAAAACAAAACTAAGTAATGTGTTCTTTCATGAATATAGCTGTTTTGTTACAGATCAGATAGTCAAATGATTAATATTTGTGAAAAGTTTGTTTGAAAGTGGAAATGATTTGTGAAAGGTCTATTTTTAAGACAAATAATTTTGTGAGGGGTCCTGTTTTTGGATGAATAATTTTGTGAAGGGTCCTGTTTTAAGCTGACAATTCTTGTGAAAGGTCCTTTTAAGGACCCAAATTTTTCATAAACAGATCCCTGCTACATCTACCCACCTTCTTCAACCACTTATTGCTTCTATAATGATTTTTTTGTTGTTGTTAAATATATATTTTTTTATTTTCTCTACCATTTAAAAAAAATGAATCGACTTCCAATTGTTGCAGACTAGAAATTTACTAATAAGGACAGCTATTAATCACAAAATGTAAAAGAAGAACAAAATCAAAAATAAATTCTTTGGTTGCCCTACATTTTTTTAAGCGGGAATGTAAGGGAAATTGATGAAAGTAAAAAGAAACAAAACCCAATTGGTTGTAATATTTTAATGTTCCGAAATCGTTTTTTATTTTTCTATGTCCATGTGAGGAAGCAATTTCACCATCTCTCTGTAATAACAGCTTCAAGATATGCTGAAATTTCGATGGTCATGGAGTAGTGAAAAAAGTTTTCTACCAGAATTCCATTTTTTTCTCCCTTAGAAGTTTCTTACCAGCTGAGCATTCATAAAACTGAAATGATTATTCTTTATAAGTCTTCAATAAATTCATTAATCTGAAAATCATTAAAGGGGATATTTTTATAATGACAAAGCATAGTTTAACTATCAGAAAAATATTTATTTGTTAAATTGAAAAATTCATGACATTTGTTGTAACAAGAATCTACTGCATATTTTTTTTTTTTTTTTTTTTTTTTTTAAGCAGGTAATAGAAAAAACTTCTGTAAGATTATTTTACTTATTTTATTTTGACCCCACCAGTGGCTGAGATGTTCTGCTCTCAAATCTGGTAGACGAGAGGTGCTGGGTTCAAACCCCTCTCATGCTCATCGACCTAACCGTTTGGAGTTTTCCATGGTTTTCTTCAAACCTTGCTGTAAAAACGGGTTAGGATCCCTTAGAAAGATCCCCACAGAGTGCACTCTCCCTTAGGGCCTATATCCCTTGTGTAGATAATCGGCCGTCATAAAATCAACCAACCAACTTATTTTATTTTATTTATTTTTTGTTCTGGAGAAAAAGGATAGAAATCCTGTACAGGATATAAGGGGGAAAAAATGTTTTTCTTAAACCTATTTTTTTTCCTTTTGGATAAACATATATGGCTTTATATTTAAAAAATAAAAATTAGATATTGCTGACAATAAGCAATACTAAGCTTATTATGAAAGTCTAATAAATGGTCTAACACATATATTATAAATAACTTCAATAAAAATTAGTAATCTTATTTGTAAAAGAAAGATCCCCTTCAGGTCACCCTCTGAATTCATCACTGGGTGAACATTAAAGAAAAGAAAATAATACAGACACTAAATAAATAAATTTATTTAATTTTCCAGCTTTCAAAGCATGCAAACTTATTATGGCTATTCAACATTTTAAACAAAAATACAAGCTTAGAAACTTTTGCAGATGATGATAGCCTTCTCATTCAAGAATTTTTTTTCTTCAACACCCTATCCTAAGTTTTTAACTTTATGTTCTTATATTATTGATTACTGTAAATGATCTGTATTTTTTATGTGAAAATATTTTATACTAAATTCTGGATATCTTTTTTGTTTTAGATTTATTAGTTTCACATAATTTATAAAATGATTTAAATTATCTTTTTAGGGCATTGAGTACTCATTAATATGCGATCTAGATCAGCCATACTCAACCTTTTTTTCTCTTGGGCCGCAAACATATGTTTGCGACGTTCGGCGGGCCGCAACACACTTTGTATATTAGTGTAAAAAAGGGTATAATTAAAATAATAAGATAAAAAAGCAGTATAACAAATCAAAATAAAAAGTTAATATAATTAGTAGTATTGAACATTTGTCGTGGGAGGAATGTTACCAAAAAATTTTAACACCACTTTTTTCCAAAAAATTTACTTCGGGGTAGATTTCTATTGAAAATGATGTAGAAATATGTTTCAACGATTGTTGTTTAGAAATAGCGATGTAAAACTTTTTCCACGACAACTCAAATAAGTATTATTAGCGATATGATAAGTATAAAACATATCGGTATAACAATGCGGCATCACCAAATTCTAAAGAAAAAAAACCAAGAGATTTTCTTTAATAAATCATTCATTTTTCAATGCAAAAACTTTTTATTTATTTTGTAATGAAGAAACATATAGTGCAAATTTAATTAATTTGGAATAATATTTCATTAGTGTACACCACTATAGCACGAATAGAACTATGAAAAAAAGGAATTTTTGACTAAGGAAATCTCATTTAAGATGTTTTAACATGATTTTAAATTAGTAATTACAAATAACTGGTGGATTTTGTCTTCCCATGAAAATACATAAAGGACAGCGAAGGTGTTAAAAACTTTTAAAGAACATCTTAATTTTATAATTAGGGATTAATGATTATGTGTCTCGGGCCGCACATAAAAGGTCGTCGGGCCGCAGGTTGAGTATGGCTGATCTAGATTCTATTATGACTCATGCAAACTGATTGCTAAGATAAAGGGTTCACTTAAAAGCATAGGAATTTTATATCCAATAATTTGAAACGCGTAGCTGGCCAAAAAGAGAGAACATGACATTTAAATTATTATTTTTTAAAAACTGATTAAACTAATCCTGTATGAATAGAAAATGTCATTTTAATTTATTTTTAACCAGTTCTAAAAGTGAATTTAGTTAAATGTATTTTTCATATTTTTATAGAGTTTGCTATCAGATGAGCAATTAGCAAGCTGTCCTGTCTTAATTCTTGGCAATAAAATTGATAGAGCTGGAGCAGCTAGTGAAGATGAAATTCGAGCCTATTTCTGTTTGCATGGTCAAACAACTGGAAAAGTAATTATAAAATTTGTTTGAAAAATAATCCTTACTACTTTTGATGGACTAATTTACATTAAAATATGTTTCACTAGGTAGCTCAAAATTTCTGCATACATTCATATATAATAAAACATAAGTATGTTTGTAATCAATGCTAAATTCAGAAGTAACACAAACAGGTATGTAATGGAGGGTATACGGTGGTATATGCTGTATACCTTCTGGATAACTCAGTATACTCTCCATAGCTATAGCGTATACTCTCTATTGTATAACTGCTGCTTATTGTGATTTTTTTTTTTTTTTACGGCTACATTGCTGAACACTAAGTGTCACAGCATGTGCTATTGCTAATTCTATATGTGCTATAATTATGTGCTATTCCTTTCTAAATATCATATAAGTCCAATCTTCAAAACATCGAATAAAACAAAAATTGTACTTTCAAATAAAGTTTGTTTGAAAACAGTAACTTAATTTGCTGATTTTTTGTAATTTTTTGTAATTTTGTGAAAGTATATAATTTTTCAATCGCTCAACACATCTTGCAACGATAAACATTTGCTTGTTACAGCAATCTAAAGTAGTATAAATAAATATACAAAACTCTAAAAAAAAAATAAGTTATTTTAACTTATGGTTTTTCAATTTTCACAAAATAGTTTGTGATTTTAATTTTATTAATAATAATTAGATTTACTAGTGTTAAAGAAAAAAATTATTATATTAGAAAATTCTAAGTTATTGGTTGCTTTCTTTAGAATTATTAATTCTCTTTGCATGCATGTATATGGAGAAAAGAGAATTGCACAACTCTGCAGTAGTAAGCTCTAAATAAATCAAAGAGTAGTTAGTAACAGAATGCAAGAGTTTTGAAACTCAAATTTCTGTATTGTTGCAGTACCATTTTTGTGTATCAGTTTCAAGAATACATAATTTTATCATATGTGTTGGTCTCCCAACACCCTCTTCATATTTATGGAATTAAATCCAAAGTTTAGTTAGCAGAGTTGGTAGTGAAAATCATTTTGTATTTTTCAGTATCTCTAGCTTTTACTACGCTGCATGCATGGTAAGATATGAATTGATTTTGGAACTGGGATTGCCAAACATTACATAGAAAAATTAAAGGGAAAAAAACTGATTGGCTGAACATTGATCGCATAGTGATGTCAAACTGTAATGAAAAGTCAGTCTGGTTTGATAGTTTTGTTGTCATTTCCACTATGATGTCATATCGTTGTTTACAGCAATAGAGTTACTATTAGGGGTACAACAGATATCCGGCAAACATACTGTATCCTTCTGATCCGGACACTATACCGGATAATTGGCAGTAGCCGGATATTATAATTATCCGGCAGTATACATCCGGCTTGAAATTATTTCATTTAACTCGTTATTAAAACTTCCAAATTATAAGGCCTCCAGATTAATCTTGAAAAATACAAAGCATTAATTTATTAAACTAAAAATAATTTACTTATATTTATAGCAAATTGTGTTTCTAAACCTATAAAAGAGCAAACATGCAGACAACTATAACTATTCATACACATGGTGCCTGCATATATAAGCAACAGACACAGCTAAAATAAAAGTGGCAGAATGACTCATCAAATAAGAACCTGTTTTTTTGCTGTGTTAGTAGCAAAGCAAGCAAGAGTTTTCTGTTCCCATGACACAAAACTTGTTTTCATAAGGTAAAGTGATGCACAGATTAGAATGAAGTTCAAGAAAAAAAAAGAAACAATATTAAATAAAACATTTTGCTACAAAAATATTCAGTTTTTAAGTTTTTTTCAAGAAAATAATTTACTATTAAATTACTAATTTTGTTGTTATGCAATTCAGTTGCTATGTTAGTAGCAACAAGCAAGAACAAGTTTTTGTTATCACAACAGAATAGAATACTTTAAGTATTAAAAGCAATAATGGATAACGAGGAGAGTTTACAGCTGGAACATCACACTGTTAAAGAAAAAGAGGGAAGATAACAGTAATATTGTCTTTCCAAAGTATTCAGTAATAAGTTTTTCTCATAAAATTAATTTATTACTACTACACTATTTAACTGATACTATTATAACTAAAAATTTAAAATAGTGTAATTATAATATTGGTACTAATACTGAAATTATCATACAAATAATTGTTAATTTAAAAATTAGATAAAAAAGAAAATAACATAGTGATAGTTAAAAGCTAGTTAATCTAAACCCACATTTAATTTCTTTAAAAATAAAAAATAAATTTTTAAAAAAAGGACAGATCGAAACATACTTCAGCCAGTTATCCTGTGTCCAGTATCCGGCCAAATTGACATTTGTTGCATCTCTAGGTACTATGGTTTCTTGGGTTTAGGTACTAATGCAATTTTTTATCAATTCAACCTAACACTTTGTTTATATGTAAGTGAAATGAAACAAAGAATTAACATTAAAGATAACTTAGTAAGCTGTTTTAAAATCTGATGATGACTGATTTTTTTTTTTTAATTTATGTAAAGTTTATTGTTTTTAAATGCAACAATATGATTTTATGAAAAAATATGATAATAATATCCTTGTCTTGGAAGAATTTAATTACAAGTATTGTTGAATTGAACAAGCTTTATTAAATCTTTAAAAATAATAATAAACTTATAGAAAAATACAAAGCTTGAACAAAAGAATTATTTCTGCATGAGTTTTAATAATCTGGTTACTACATTTGTCAACGTGAAATAAATAAAAGTTAAAATTTCAGTGCAAATTCACCTTGTTTAATAACTAAAATTCATTAAGATACAACTAAATGTAAATATATTGATCAATAGTTTAATTCGTATTTTGCTAAGAGTCTGCTTTTGTAATAAATCTTTGTATGCGAATGGCACACTCATAATGAAATTGATAGATTTATAATTTTTACTTTCTTGTGTGTACATAAGATGAGAATTCATGAAATTTTTTTACTTCCAGTCATTGATGGATTTACTTATTTTGGGATGTCCTGAGTACAATTTGACTATTTTAGGAAAAATGTCTGTCATTGCATTGTACAAATTTTATCGCTGCTCTAACTTAAGAACTGAAGCAAGGAATTTCATCAAACTTTGTATTCAGTTAGACATAAATTAGTACTTATTAGATTTTTGTGTGTAACATAACAGTGCCCAACAAGTTTGTTTCCAACTTTTATGCTGCTGAAATTGAACCAAATTTTATATACAAGATGCTTATTAGGGTTATTTTTTATGTGTAATATACTAATTTTGGCTTGATCACTCAATAATGGGTGCTGCTATCCTATTCTTGGGAAAAGTGTCACAATTAACCTAAAACCAATTGCTATATTTTAGCAAGTGTGTTTTGCTGTATGATTAACACCATTGTTCTAATCATCATTATTGTAACTGTCATACACTTGCAACCACATTGTTACTAGAATCTCCCATTTTTTATGCCAACATTACCTATGAATCTAACTATTGAATAATAGCCTTATGCTTTTTTTCAGATGAACATCATAGCTGTATCTCATTTTTTACTGAGTAAAAATGCACAATGTTTCATAGTTAAGGTTATTAATTTAAATAAATATGTTGATCCAATTTTAGGTTTGATTATCCAATAGGGGACACTGTTGAGCAGTGCTTTTTTTTATTCACTGACCACTGTGACTCCATGTTAAATTAAAAGAAATGCATTATACTTCCTATTCATAATTGTTGGTGTGTAGCTGCGCTATTTGAATTGATATGGTCGAATGATTTAGAAGAAAGTTTTGTTTATTGTATACCTTCATTGCATACTAGTTTAGATATGCCATGGATTTTTGAACCATCCTGTATTCATAAAAGAAACTGTAACAGCATTGACATTTGAATTTATTTAAAACTAGCTAACCCGCCTGGCGTTGCCCGGGTCCGAGATAATTACAATCTCAGAGAAAGACATTAGATTACATACCACAGTTATACGAAAGATTAAGATATACATTAAAGAAATTTGATATCAATTTGGTTGCAAAACCCCCGCAAAAATTGAAAGTTTTAGTTCATAATAAAATTGATCCCATACCCAATAACGAAATCGCAGGAATATACTCTATCCCATTTAGCACAGAAACACTAACTGGTTTATCCTATATAGGGATGACCACCCGGAAATTTAAAGAAAGATTAAAAGAACACATTTCTGACATTAAATTTAACCGTCCATCCACAGCTTTATCAAGATTGTATCAGCGACAGATTATAAATATTGATTTTCAAAACGCAAAAATTATAGTTCCTGCAAATAACGAGTTTACAGCTAAAATCAGAGAGTCTTTGGAGATTTTATGTAAAGGAAATAGTCTGTAATGATTGCTTATCTTATAATATACCTAAAATCTGGTTTAATATTTTGAAATTATCAAGAACACCAGCGCCGGAGCTAATGGACTTTTCCTGATACACCCCTACAAAATAATAGACTGGCCCCGTTAAAACCCCGTTACATATTTGCACAGTGAAAGCGACATTCATCTCAACTCAGTCAACAATTCCCCACTGAAGATGATCACGTTAGTGTTCGAAAGTCTCGGGATGTAAATAAATAAATATTTATATTTGTATTTTGTCACCTTTTAAGCATATTTTAATGTATATTTTATAAACTTTAAATACAAGGTGAATATTTTCATTCCACTTCAATTTCGTTTTTATTTCGAAACTTTCTGTCAGAGAAAGACGTTAAACCCCTCCCTTCCCATACCCGCAAATATAATGGATAATTTGTTCAAGAAAACTACTGTCACCTACATTAACACGATCATTAAAAAAAGAATTACATTTTTCTGATAATTAGAACGTAACGACGACACTACGCTAAAATAGCCAGTAGATGATACCCCTTCCTGACCTCAATTTCAAATCTATATCTTAATTAGTTACCTAAATTTTTGTTCATTAATAAAAATTGGCAATTATTTCCTTTCATTTTCGTAAACTAAATGGAGGGATCGGCCAGAGAAACAATCTCTTTGTAGTTCAGTTTTTAATGAAAGCAGATCCCTGTCTGAAACTTTATCGGATTGTTTTCCCTGGCGCTGGCAGATTTTTGGCATAAATTTTAAAAAATTACCGACGAAATTTTTCAAAAATCACATAGTCAGATGAAGAATTTTTTTTTACATATGCTCAGAAATTTTCAAATTAATATCTCAATTAGTTTTCTTAAAATTCACTAATTAGTAAAATAATTTCAAATTTGTTCATTTCCGCTTGCAAATCCAATGCGCCTGTTCATTTCTTTAGCCATTTTGATTTAAAAGATGTCATTTTAGAAGTGATGGTTAATGAGAATCTAATATCTTGGGTAATTATCAAAATATTAAAATTCTAAAACTCAGGTGCACATGGCCAGAACTTGGACTATCCACACCTAAATTTTCAGACTTCTAAATGGGCTAGATTTTGCTAGCCATCGCAGACAAACACACACACACACAGAGAGAGAGAGAAACTTTCTTTTATTAATATAGACAAGTAATGTAATAAAAGAAAAAATGTAAGTCAATTCCTACTTAGGTCAAAAATAAAAAAATTTCCAGCGATCTACACGCTTCACCACTGATGGTATTTATTCCTAAATTTATATCCTGCTAAATATCTTATATAAGAGAAATTTTTGAATTGTATTAAAAATTAAATAAAAAATAAATAGCTAAAATACCAAAAATTAATAGCTCGAAAAGTATTTCTCACAAAATTGTTAGACAAACTGCATTAGAAAGGTAAAAAATTGTATTTTTCTTGATATAATTTTCAAATCTAATGATTATGCCGTTTTTCAAATATTGAATTTCAAAAATTACCAAACTTCACATTGAAGTACCATAGCGAAACCGTCACGCATAAAAAGATAATGAGGCTGTTCACGGACGAAGATCAGGCGGCGCGCGGGCGAAGGAGACTAAAATATGGAGTGTGTCTATACTTTTGAACAGAAATGAAATGGAGTGAGTCTTTGCTTTTGAACAGAAATGAAATATAAAACTAAAATTAATTTAATTTATTTAATGAATTAATATTTGAAAAAGTATTTTATTAACAACTGAAAATTTGAACAAGATATATAAATATATAGAGGGTGTGAGCTATAATAGTAGGAATTGAAAAAGGAAGTTAGTTCTTTCTTCTTAAAAAAAGTTAGAGAGATTAAAAAGATGGGTGTTTGTTTATTTTTAATAATGGCTCTTTTTCAAGACACAGTTTAAATTTCAAAGAGCTGACCTTCTACTTGTCTTCTAGAACAGTGGTCCTCAAACTTTTACACTGGTGTACCATTAAATTAAAATTTTCACTTTTGCTGTACTACCAGAAAGAAGATAATATTCACAGGATAGCAGAATGAGGTCTTTATTTCTCTCTCGGCAGTGACAATGATAGAATATCTTCAATGAAAAAGAGATTTGTCACAAAACGTTTTTTTTTTTTAAATAGTAATTGAAATCTGCTATATGGTACTCATACTAATCATTTATATTTACATCAACCAGTTCAGAATGTACATTTACTATTTCATTCTCACCAATAAAATTACACAACAGTAGGATTTGTTTTACCGTGGGCTGAGAAAAGGTGTGTGGAGAGCCTGAAATCTCTTTTTTGATACCACCTAATTCAGAATAGAAATTTCGCATTCCAGTATCGGAAGGCTCATGTATCAGAACTGGTATGTGTACTGTTGTAGTTTGGGAAAAGCCCTTTCTAGTAAGAGTGATGGAACAGTGGCACAAATTTTAATAGTATTCTTTGGCTTAAAAAATCTCAGAAGTTCTGACTTTAAATAAGACGAAGAATACTATTTAAATTTAGTGGTGTGAATTGGTAACTCTTCTGCGGCACTGTTCTATCACTGTAGAAAGAATGCTGCTGTAGTTTTCAAAAATGCTTACATTTTTAAAATAATTTCTTATGCTAAGTTATTGATGTTTTAAATCTTTTTATACAGTTCTAATATTTATTCAGATGTGTATCAAAAACTTCTTTTTTTTCTTTATTCTTAGGGGAAAATTCCTAGATCAGAAATACCTGGTCGTCCAATTGAACTCTTTATGTGCAGTGTCTTAAAACGTCAAGGCTATGGAGAAGGATTTCGCTGGCTTGCTCAGTACATCTAGTTTTCAATTAGTTTTCTTTAAGAAGTTATTTAATAAATTTCTCATCAAAACATCTGAACTGAAAGTTGAGAATATTGTTTGTTGGTTTTGCTGTTGGGTCAAGAAAAAAATTGGGAAGTGCTATGTTGTAGTAAACCACAGTGGGAAAAAAAACATATTTGACCTTGTATTTCAAATAATTTCTGACAAAACAAATGTCTTCAATAGTTTTTATACTTTTTTCTATAATTGTTACACGTCATTGTTATATTTTTCTGGTATTATTTAAAATGTGATTATCTTTTATTTAACATTTAGATATTAAGCAAATTCAAAATAAACCAAGCAAAATTGACTCTATTTAAATTGTGATGTTATTTTAAAGATTAGTTGAGATCATTAAAATGTATTCCAATTTAATAAATTGTAACTGATTATTATTATTTTGGTTAATATTATCTAAAAAAATATATACAATTGTTTGTGATGTCCTGTTTATCGGAGATGTATATAAACATAGATTATTTTCTATTTTTAAATTAATTTGTTTCAAAATGTAAACTCTGAATATGTATTATAAATATCCATATAATTTTTATTTTTTCATTGTTGTGCAGAAATATTATTCACTTTATGATCTTAACTGACATTTTCCACTACTCAAAAACTGTTTATTTTCACAAAAATTTAAAAAAGAGTATCTTATATAATTTATATTTTTATGATGATTTTTTTTTTTTTTTTTTTTCACTGGGAACATGATAGTTTTACTTATATTTGAGCACTCAAAAACATGAATTATCACTTATTTTACTTTTCTGTTAATATGTTATTGAAATATTCTAATTTTCTATCTCTTATTGAGTTTTATTGAATGAAATTTATAAATTGTATCAAAAATAATTTTTTAAAAAATTCAATCCATTTTCTTCTTTATTTTGAAAAAAAAAAAAAAAAAAAAAAAATACTGAAAAGTATGCAATTTGTCTCTGGTAGTTTCTATATTGTTCTTTTCCTCAGTTTTAATTATTTTTTTTATTTGCTGATATACCATTTTTTTTTTTTTTTTTTATAATTCATGGAAGTTTTTTTAAATGTTTATCGCACTGCACAAGAAGTTAAAATAGTTGTAGTCCATTTTGATTCTTATTCTTTTGAACTAAAGAGAGTACAAAGTTTTTGTTTTTGCTGTGTATAGCTAAAGTTCTGATACATATAAATTCAGTTGTAAGTTGATTTGATTGTCATATGCATGCATAAACACATTTGAAATTGAAGTTTGCTGGCAGCTAATAGTGTTTGTTTGAACTTCATTTTATTTTTAATGTGGACCAAAAAAAATATTTGTTAAAAAAAATGGGATATGTATTTTTAAACAAAATTAACACGAATCACTATATTCCTCAAACAGATTTCAATGTCTTATTATCTCTAAACTACTGTTTAAGGCAGTTCTTAAAAAAAAAAAAAAAAAAAAAAAAAAAAAAAAATTTTAATAATGCAAAACTTTGACTCATTTTTTAATATAAAAGCATGGTACTTGCAGGCATGATGAAAAGATTTGTAATGGAACAGTTTTTTTCATTTTCCGATAAATTAATTTCATTTTTAGTTATAAGTGATTCTTGACTCATGAAGACAGGGTTTTTTTTTTTTTTTTTTTTTTTTTTTTCCTGTTCCGTTGTAACAGGAAATTCAGTTCAAACTGCTAAATTAGACAGCATTTTTTTAAACATCTTTTGCTTTTACTGAAAACTAGAAAAACAGCTTGATTACACAATTTCTTAATAAAAGCACCTGACAGTTTGATTTGCTGTGAACAAAACGCAATTAAAAAATATGTCAGGAGGTAGCCAGTCTGGATTTGAGAACAACTTTAAATCATCTGCAAAAAAAAAAAATGTTTAAACTAAATTGTCAGAAGGCTGTGATGGAAACCAATTTATAATGATAATTGTATCAGCAATATGAAATTTAATACTCAATTGAATTATGAGCATGATAAATCTTTATATTTCTGGGGTTTATATAATATTTTTTTTTTGCTTATTTTAATGTGCAGTATGTTTAACTATCCAGCTAAATTTGAAAAATACTGAAAGTATAATAATGTAATTCAAATTCAAGTAATATTTCTGAAAGCAAACTTCTGAATCAGAATTTAGATAATCTTACACCATGTATTACATGCTTAACTATTAGCTGCATGCATAAGATAAAGCTTGACTACAATTGTATCTTTTCTTGGATGTGTTTATAAAATATAGATTTGGATTTTTTTTTATTATTATTTGTTATAATCAAAGTCATATGAAAATTTTATTTAACTTTTCTTATTTAACTTCAAATACATTCTTAAATTGGGTTTATTTTAGTATTTGTTTGAATGATATACTTTTTGTATTTGTTATATTAACACTCTGAATGTGAGAAAATGTTTTACAATTTATAAAGCTTATGCAGAGTTTCAGCATATTATTTGAGAATTTTTGTATATATGCATATATAATTTGATGAAAATGGTGAACTTATATATGTATATATTATATATAGTCTCTCTTTCTTTATTTTATCTTATTTTCCAGTAAATTGGAGACTTAAAAAAATACTTAGACATTTAGAAGGTTAAACATTGAGCTGATTGTTTTTCTGTTAAATTTAACATTTTTGGGAATGAACACTGTTATTTTTATGTAAAAACTGATTTTGATTTGTCTTCATTCTGAATATTAATTTTTATGCATAGGTGAAAGTTTTTCATCGTCTGATGAAATTCCAACTTTTTCATATTTGGGAAGGCTAAATGTGATGGGAAAAATATCCATCTCTAGCTGAACATACTTCTTTTTTTATTTATTTATTTTAAATATTACATTTTTCATTACATATTAATGCAACTCTTAGAAATTTATGTTTTGAATATGTGAGTGTTGAGTTACATATGAGTTATTAAATGTTTTATTTGAATATTATGAAAACATATTACTATACAGGGTGTCCAAAAGATTGAAGCATGCATTAATTTTTTACCTTTTGGAGATTCATAGGCAATGTAAATCACAAAAGTGTTCAAATTAAGTTTGCGATTAAGATTACGTTGATGAAATAGTCCTGATATTAGTTTTCAAAATGTTAAACATTTAAAATTTTTGTATAGTCTCTGAGTCCTGTAAGTTATATTAGGGAAGATTTTTCTCCTTCCTCTGACAAGTACAGCGGTAAAAATCTCATTCTTCTACTACAAAAATTCTCTGATTTATGACACTTTGAATTTTATGAAGTTTCAGAGCTTTTTGGCACTAAAAATAGATTTTTTTTTTTTTTTAGTGACTGTAAGCTCTGAAATTTCATTAATTGAAACTTAAAAGTATCATAACTCGGCAAATTTTGGTTTTATAAGAATGGAATATTTACTGTTGTACTTGTCAGATTAAGCAATTTTCTTTATTTTTTTCTAGAAAAGAATTTTTTTCTAAACATAACTTATAGGACCTGAGGACTGTATACAAATTTTAAAGAATGTAATCTAACAAAAATTATTGGGACTATTTCATTGATATAATCTTAATTCCTGTCTTATTTTGAACATTTTTGCAATCCACATTGTCCTCATATCTCCAGCAGGTAAAAAAAATTAAAGCCTGTTTCAATCTTTTTGGGACACCCAGTATCTCAATCCTGTGAAAAATTCTGACTTTCAGCCATGGTTTTGTGATATGTTACCAAAGAATTATACTAGATCTTCTTGACAATATTTGTCACTTCCTTGTGCTGTATATTTAAAAGGAAACATCTATGCAATTATATGTCATTTGTGAAACCTTCAGCTTTTTTCCCTTGTCGAAGTAAACAAGAAGTTTATACAACATGAAAATCAAACTGTATTATAAATTCAATTCAATGTATTTTTTAAAGACCTCTTATATGCCCCCTCATTATTGAGCTTGAGATATTTTTACTTGCATGAACTGTCCTATTAGGTAATTTAATTTTTTTAAATTTTTGTTTGTTCTGTGAAAATAATTAGTTTTTGCTTCTGGTATGTATTTTTTAAAGTTTTAGAAAATTAGATATTAAACAGCATAGCAAAAATACTGTTATTATCAATTTTTTATCATATTCTAAATTTAAAACAATGTAGGATTTGCTGATTTATTATTATTATTATTATTATTATTATTTTTAAACAGATTATGAATTGAAATGATAATTTTATTAAGATAAATTGAAAATCTAGTTGACATCGAAATCCCTCTTTGAAAGTTTTTTGTAGAATTTTTATACTTAGCTTCACACTTGATTTTTTTTTTCTTTGTTGAATCTTTAAAGTTTTTAAAATATGTCTTGCAAATTGCTTTATGCTTTTAATGTTTTATTCTGTAAAGATCCTGCAAGGAATAGGGTTGCAATGTTTGATTTCTAAAACAGGTGTTTTCAGCTTTATTGTGGCCAGAATAAATTGTTAATTTTTATTGAAGAAATTTTTTCTGCTAAATTTTATTACTATTGCTTTGATTTGAAGTTTAATTTTTCTAATTAAAGGTGATAAAGTATCTTGGACTTTATATTAAATATCTATTTATATATTTAATTGAAAGCAACATTTAATACCTAAGTATGTTATGTAAATTTATACTACATTTTAAATGAGAATACAGCATTTCATATCTGTGTATAGATAATTAATGGCATAAAAAGAAATCGCAATCTACAGAAAATGCACCTTTCTTGACTTTTTTTTTTTTTTTCAGAAAAATGTTGATGTTTTTCTACTCAAAAAATCAAAGGTGGGGGGGGGGGGGATGCTATGTTTAATTTTATAAACAAATAAATCCGTTATAAATTTGATATATGTATATAAGTTGTTTTACACTGCTATTTTAAATTGTCAGTTTTACTGTTAATCTTGCAACAAAAAATAAATGTTTGCTCTAAGCTGTGACAATATTAGTTTTTGCTTGTAGATATAAGCCACATAGAAAACAAATACTCAACAGATACTCAGAAAACAATAATTTTAAATAAAAAAGACACTTTTCACCAATGTTTGTTCTTGTAATTTTTAAACCATTGTTATCACAATTATTCTGAGCATTTGAAAGTAATATTTTTATAAATGTTTAGTTAAGACTAAAGTAATTTTTTTAAGACTGTTAGGTTATTTATCGAGATATATTGAGCAAAAATTCCAATACTAAATTATGATACTTTTCCTTTATGTAAGATCAAATGGTGCAAACAACTTTTTAACAACAGCACACCATGCCATCCTTAGATGCTATTAGCTCTGATTTTGAAAAAAAAAAAAAAAAAAGGTGATAACATTGTATTTAATAAATTTTTATAAAACTAAATTGTAACACAAGTTTTAGTAAATCAGGAAATCAACATAAAAACAATAAGTATGAAGCATAAAAAGCAGAGTGGAATGCAATTTCTGTCACCAAATGCCTTTTGAAATGGAAAGCTTCCGATATATTGCCGCAAGATAGTTTGAAAAAAAAAAAAGTATATGTTTACTTGTCGATAGTTTGTGTATATTATTATTTGTTATGTTTGAGGCTACTTATCCAAAAATAAATATATGGATACGTAGAAATATTTTGTTCGTTCAAATAAATGAAAAGAAATTATTTGGTAACAAATTATAATTTTTTACCAGTAGTTGAAACAGTGCAGTACTGCCAAGGATGTAGTGGAAGGTATACAGTGGTATATGCTGTATACCTTCTGTATTTTTAAAGGAGCTCCGTATACCTTCTGTTTCTTAAATAAAGCTTATGGCATATATGCTCTGTAACACCATAAGCTTGTTCCCTCCGTCGATAGCATATGCTGACTTTATTATGACTACACCACTGAGCACTGCAAATTATTTTAGACTTAATCTAATAGTTTGAAAAGAAATGCTTGGCTTACACTTGCTAAAATTTGCTTTGTAGATTTTATTGTATGTTATATTTTCTTAGTAAATGCAAATAATTCATTCATTGGTTTTCCTAAACAAATAAGGGGAAAATATCGAATTTATGTAATAAAAACTTAAGTGCTGAATTCCTTCCGATGGAATTCCTCCAGTTCCATCCTTATATTTTTCTTCTTTTTAACGAACTGGTGTCAATTTTATTCATGTGCAATTAAAAAAAAAATCTTATAAATTATTTGTAATACCAGAAAAAAAATTCAAAAAGAATTTAAGGTAGAATGACAAATTCACCTTGTAGTTAAAACAGATAAAATACTTATCAAAATATATAAAATACTTATTTAAATACATATGCTTAAAAGGTGCTGAAATGAGATAGACATATGTATAAGATATTATAACATACTTTAATCCCGAGATCTTTTGAACACACACATGTTCATTTTCAAGGGGAAAACGTTGACTCAACATTTTCCCCTTGAAAATGAATGCATGTGTGTTTGAAAGATCTCGGTATTAAAGTACGTTATAATATCCTGTATGTTATAATACTGTCTCTCTCATTTCAGCACCTTTTAAGTATATATTTTTAATAAGTATTTTATCTATTCGTTATAAACAATTAAAAACGTCTTCATTAGAATTGGTAAACATTTTTATTTATTTATTTTAAGCAACCAACTGTGTAAACAATAAATAAAATAGTCTTCCATCTGACATTTTCCTGATCCAATCAATTTCAATAAAGATATTTAAATTTTAATATAAGTATTGTTGATTTTTCCTTTTGATTGATATTTGTATGGAAAGATTTTTTTGCATACAGTTGCTGTAAAATAATTCATATAAGTGTATAATAATTTATTTTTATAATTTATTGGATATTTGCTTGTCTTGTCTTTGAATATTAATCATTTCACAGTGAGTTGATTTTCATAACATAAGTATTAAGTCAGTCTTTCAAGTTTTAAAATCAGAAAATTTTATGTTGTGGAAAGCTGAAATAGTTAGAAATATTGCCTAAAAAAATGCTCATTTGAAAAAAGCATTTAGAAATTAACTAATCATTTGCATTTAGAGAAGCACTAAAGATACTGGCAGCACTTAATAAATAAGTAAAAATTTGTGTAAGTTCATATAATAATGAAATAAATCATAAATGGTGTTCCAAAATTATGCCAGTTTTTTAGAGGAAGGTGCACAGAATATACACTCTGCAAGTATATTTTAATCTGAAGAAGAACTAGGGAAAATTTCAGTTTTTGTTGGTCTATTTTCATACTTTATGGTGTTTTTCAAATGTTGTTATTATTTTCTAATTGTTTCATTTACTTAGATTTGTAATGAATATTAATAGCAGGTGAATCATAATGCTTTGTCAGTTTGTATGTTTTTGAAATCACATTTTTATCCATCTTATTCTGTATATATTAAGCTATCGGCAAATATCTATAAACACCAATTTATATACATTTAAAAAATTAGCTATCAAAATTTTCAATAACCTTGAAATTTATGCATCAAAGTCAAGATTACTGGAAGTTATAATTATTTTGATTCACATAATTATCTCTTATTTCCATGAAATTTAGAATTATAAATATACAGTGATGGAAAAAAAACCCTTGCTGTAATTTGTAGTATGATACATTTTAATTAAAGGTGGGAAGAAATGTACAACACTTTTATTTTTTAATTGATTTATTGTAAATTTGGTTAGGTGTTAAATTATTTTTCCATGAATATGATAGCAGAATTGTGGCAGCTGATTCTATGTATGATGGAAGTATGGCTCACCTCTAGAGTGACATAGCAATGCATATCGTATGATGATTTTGACTGAAAAGTATTTATTATGTGTTATTGCATTTTGTATATTAATACTTCTCTTTTGATTTAACTTTCTTTATTTTAAATTTAAATTATTATAGGATTTTGCTTGTTCGGGAAAGTTAATTTATAGTTTTTATGTTTATTTATAGTTTCATTAATTTTTTTCATTATAATTTCATTATGCAATTGGAAGTGGGTGGTATATAATGAATTTTGTTGGTATTGCTTTAATTTTAAAAAATGAATAGCTGTTATTATATGCAGATTAAGCCCTTGATTCATCAAGCAATGTTGTTGATAATGTTATTTATAATGTAGCTTTCTTTATTCCTGCTGTAAAATTAATTGTTATTCACTTTTATTGAGAAATATTTTAAAACTTTCATCGAAAAAATATAAAGTAAATACAGAATAAAACTATTTGTTTTTTGCTTTTATACTTATTGTCACATTGAATAAGTAGCAAGAGTCATAGAAAAACACTCAATTATACTTCTAAGAACTGGCAAGAAATATCAAAAATTTGTTTGTAAAGCAATCATACTTCAAAGAGCAGTGAAAATCTGTTTTATAATAAGCTGTATTGTGTTTTAAATTGGGAAAATTTTGAAGATCAAATATCAACATTTTTTTTTTTTGATATCCCAAATAAAATTACAACTGTCAACATGCTAAAAAAATCAAGATAAAATTATAGCCATTTGCTATGAAAGGGTGCACTAAGTGTTAACTTTGGTATACAAAGAATTGTCTTAAATTCTATACATAAATTGTATTGGAAATCGCAAATTCATTTATATCTTAGTTTCTGATAATTATAAAATACGAAATAGAATGAAATTAAAAGTTGCATTTGCCACTTATTTTAATCAACTTTTTAAAAGAAGTCGCAAATAATAGTTTGGATGTTCAGTATAATTTTTTATTCAATCATTTTATACAAGCTGATCTACAAATATGTAATGGATCTTAATCAATCATGAAAATGGACATAATCTATCACAGCAGCAACGAATACAGCTTCGAAGACATCTTCCAATCAGAGAAAAATTAATAATCTGATTATGGAAGATTGCCATTGGTTGTCAGCTGGTAATATCTTTCAATCATCTGTAATCAGGTTGCCATTTATTTATTTTTGTCTGGGAGATGTTGAGACCCCCGAGAACACATCCACAACTGCTGCGACAAATGAAGGCTGTTTTCATGATTAATTACAATCAATTAATTACATATGCAACATGGATGAATAAAAAAATATTGCTGCTTTCTACACTGTAATAGCACACCGGCTTGACTAGTGGTTAGGGCATTAGCTACCAGAAAAAATGTACTGGGTTGAAATCCTGACTCAGGTTTGGATGTTAGTAATGGACCGGATTCCACTTTAAAATGGAGATCTCGCTCTGTTTAGTGTGTGCAAAAGATGACCGTAGTGCCCACAACCAACCCAGTCTGTTATGAATTTTAACTAGGTTTATAATTAGTCTTATTTTCTAACATAATTATTGTTAGAATTAAATTTTAACCTTAAATTTGTGTATTCGAAATAAAGGTAAAATTGATAACATTATATTTCTATCCATTGTTCATTCAATGTACTCTTACAAAATAATTAAAAATGACTATGACTGAAAATTCTCATGTCAAGTTAAATATTACAAAATCATTTTAAAGAAGTTTTTCTTTAAGAAACCATTTTCTTAAAAATGTACTAGAAATTGTTGCAATATTAATTATAGTGCCAATTAACCACTTCAAGGATGGTGGTATATTTATTTAATTTTAACCCCCATCCCTGTATTTTGTATTAAATAAAATATTTTATTTATAATGTACATAAAGAAAAGTTTTTACTTATTTTCAAATAAATTTATTTGTAAATTTGGTGTCATTCAATCATTCTGACATTTTAGCAACAGAAGAACTTTGCCCCTGAAAGGGTTCTTCATTTGAAATTCTTACTTATGTCTTCTGTAATCAAATTCCAACAGTTTTAAGCAAAGTTAACATATTTTAAAATGTTCTTATGACATATTTTAACTTGTGCATAGATTAAAAAAATAAAATTCTGTATATGCAACTATATAAATATACAGGATATTGTACTACTTTGTGGTAATTGATTTTCTATTTTATAAAGTGTAAAATGGCAAAAAAATAAATTTAACATTTTAGCTTCTGGGTTTAAAAAAAAAAAATTACTAAAGCTGCTATCAGATTCCACAATTTTTCGAGCAGCTAACTTTTCAGCCAATTTTAACTTCAACTTTTTCGCATACAAAATGAAAGAAGGGTTGCAATTGTTATTGGAAAAGTTGGAGGAAAAAACAGTTATTAATACCAGTGGTTACTGTTTATCACTCTTTCATTGACGTTCCAAAACACCTATCTCTGATTGGGTTATCAGGAGAGAAATTGGATGAAAAGTCACTGCTAGAAGCAAGTTTTTATAACTGTGGCTAAAAAATTGTTGATATTGCTAATCGCTATCACACTTGGTGTTGAGGCAATTTCTCGTGGGAAATCAGCTCAAATCAGGAGTTGGCTCCAAAAGTTGTTGAATCTGATAGCAGTTTAGCACATTCTTGTAGCTAAAATATAAAGTTTTGTTTGAAAAATGCGTCATTGCTTCTTCAATCAAGGGTTTAATTTGTAATTGATCAGTTCTGGCACATGTATACGCACATTCAGTTGCTTACATTTTATTGATCTGTGTCAGGTTATATTCTTTATAGTGCCAAGGTATTTGCTGTAAATGATTGTTTTTTCTTGTATAATAAACCTTTGATAATGCTTTGGAAAACTGTCTTTGAGTGAATAAGGGGCAATTTAATTATATGAAGAACTTATAAAAGTGTTAATGTACAAAAACTTATTTAAACTTCATATTTCAATATCAGCCACTAGACCTTGTATTGCGGGACAGTACTTGCAATAAAAAACATTTCTATTTAAAAATAGTTTTATTTATTTATGATGTTTCATTATTATTTATTTATATGAAAACCAATAACTATGGCATAAGTGACTGGTGATTTGAAATTTTTTACATTTTAAAAATGTTTTCTTATTTCTATTTGATGTTTTAAGTTTATTTTTATTATTGTGTTTTTATCATTAATATTGCATGTTCATAAGTAGTAGGGAAATTTCTGTGTTGTCGCTAAATTTTTAAGCGACAACTTTTTCTTTAGAGTGTGCGTGTCAGTCATGTGAAAATACACGCAAGCTACTGTTAAGTCTATGGAAAGGTTCTTGACAGATTTCTCGCTCGCATTTTAATATTTTTAAATGATGTTTTTTTGCATAGGATAGCTGAGGCTGATCCCTAACGTTGTTAGTTTTTACTTTTTTTATTTTGGTTAGTCTCTATCTCTATAAAACAGTAGGTGTCTGTCTGCCTGCCCGCGGTTTTCACCATAATTATAACACCTAGGACTCAGAAATTTTTATCATGTGTAGATGTTGTCACCGGACAGTATACCTCGCGGCCGGATTTTTAAATTTTAATTTAGATTTTTTAAAAAAAATTAAAACGTGTATATGGAATTTTGGGTTTGAGGCTATTTCAAGCTCCTCCCATGAAATAGCCTCGACAACGCCATCCGTGGCAGCGAAGCAGCCAGCTAATGAGAGCAGGTGCAGGATCCAGGATTTTGGGTTCGAGGCTTTTTACAGCTCTCCGCCAAGTTCACGGTAACAAAGCAGCCAGCCAATGAGAGCAGCGGTTATTACGGGATATAGCGAGCGATAGCATTTCCTTCCTTTACGGAAGTGGCTAGTCACAGATTTCATTGTTTTGTTTATGTTTGAGTTTTATTTTAAAGAAAATGAATATATTTTTGACTGATTGAGATTAAAGTAGGTTAGTTTTGATTGTATTCATTCTTTGTATGTTTAGTTGCCCCCTATATTATGTTTTAGGTAAGAATATAACTTGCATTTTACTGATTGCATTTTTCATGTTCTGAAATGAAACAAACTGTTTTCAATAACAAATCTTAATGAATTAAATTAATCTTACATCTTACACTTTACTATAAAATGTGCAGTTCTACAATTTATCGCATGTTACAACGTTCTCGGGAACTAAAATTGTAGTAAAAAACTCTTAACAGAAAGATTGTAAATTAACAAACTCATATATATAAGATATAACTTTAAACTGATATGCCTCTTCAACTGTTGTCGAAATCAATGTAATGTAAATATTTCTTAAATATTATGATTTTGTTTAAGAATTGGAAACATTCAGTGAAGTGTAGATTGTATTTTTTCATCAAAACAATTTGATTTGTAAGTATGAGGTAAAAAAAAAAATCCCCATTTTCTCACATGATGAGTTTCATCAGAAAGTAAAACAATAAATACATATGAATGATTTGCAGAGCTGTTTCAAAATAATTATAAAGAATAAGTCTTTAAAAATGTAAAATCAATGTTATTTCTGGCCGAGTTTTTTTAAAAATAATTATAAACCATTTTAATTTGTAAGCATGTTGTAAAAAAATCACCATTTAGTGACAAATTTTGTGTTTTATAAGAATCGCCCAAGAACGGACATGCAATGTGATATAAAATTTATGTTGTCATCGCACTAATTATTTTTGTTGAGGGTTTTTGGGTGATGTTATTGAATTAGTGATAGAAACAGCTCCGCAAATCATTCATATTTACTTATTGTTTAACTTGCTGATAAAACTCATAATATGTGAGAAAACGGTGATTTTTTTTTTTTTTTTAACTTCATATTTACAAATAAAATTGTTTTGCGGATTGTAAGTATGAGGTAAAAAAAAATAACCATTTTCTCACATAATGAGTTTCATCAGAAAGTAAAACAATAAATAAATATGAATGATTTGTGGAGCTGTTTCAAAATAATTATAAAAATTTATGTTGTCGTTGTCATCACACTCTATATAATTCTTTTTGTTGAGGGTTTTTGGGTGATGTTATTGAATTTTTGATAGAAACAGCTCCGCAAATCATTCATATTAACTTAATGTTTTAACTTGCTGATAAAACTCATAATATGTGAGAAAACGGTGTTTTTTTTTTTTTTTTTACTTCATATTTACAAATTAAATTGTTTTGAGGAAAAAATACATCCTACACTGACTGCACTGAATGTTTTAATTTCTTAGCAAACTCATAATGTTTAAGAATTATTTACATTATATTGATTTCGACAACAGTTGATGAGGCATATCAGTTTAAAGTTGTATCTTATATATGAGTTTGTTAAGTCAATGATGTGAAATTTATGATTATTTATTTATTGTTATTTACAATTTTTCTTTCTGTTACTGTTATTGGACTACATTTTTAGTTCCCAAGAACGTTGTAATATGCGATAAATTGTAGAACTGTACATTTTATAGTAAAGTGTAAGATTAATTTGATTCATTAAGATTTGTTATTGAAAACAGTTTGTTTCATTTAAGAACATGAGCTGATATGTCTAGTGCTATGAAAACATTCAGTAAAGTGCAAAATATATTCTTACCAAACACATAATATATGGGGGCAACTATGCATACAAAGAATGAATACAATTGAAACTAACTTATGTGAACCTCAATTAGCCAAAAATATATACCTTTTCTTTAAAATAAAACTCAAACATAAACAAAACAATGAAATCTGTGGCTAGCCGCTTTCAGCTGTGAACATGAACTGCCGTTGCTGGATCCTGGATCATCCCATATTCAGACCTTGATAGGGAAAAGCAGATTAGGATAGGTAGATAGGGAAACCCCGTTATCGGATCGGGACATTAGATGTAATTAAGAAACATTTGTATATTTGTAATAATTAGCAGGAATGGGATGTTTGTGTGTGTGCTGTTTTTAATAAAGACAGTTGCATTTTTTCTGCAACCCTTTCACGAAAGTTTTATCTTCGAACCTTTCATAAAATCAGTATTTTTTCCACAATCCTTTGACGAATTTCTGCGATCCTTTGACTAAATTCAAGTTTTTCCTGCAATCATTTGACAAAATTTGTTTTTTTTTGTGATCCTTTAACGAAATTAGTGTTTTTTCCACATATTTTTGTCGAGATTCATGTTTTTTCAGTGATCCTACGACATAATTCGTGTTTTTTTCAGCGATCCTTTGAAGAAATTCAAATTTTTTCTGTGATCCTTTGGCGAAATTTGCGTTTTCCCCGCGTTCCTTTGATGAAATTCGCATTTTTCCATGATCCTTTGATGAAATTTGCTTTTTTTAATGATCCTTTGACAAAATTAGTCTTTTTTCAGCGATTATTTGATGAAATTCATGTTTTTCTCGCGAACCTTTGACAAAATTCACATTTGCCAGCGATTCTTTGATAAAATATGCTTTTTTCTATTATGATAGGGAAAAGCGGATTAGGATAGGTAGATAGGGAAACCCCATTATCGGATCGGGACATTAGATGTAATTAAGAAACATTTGTATATTTGTAATAATTAGCGAAAATGGCGAGATAAAGGGGGTGGGGGGGAACAACTTTTTATTAAATATCGCATTTGTTCTACATAAATTTCCTCTCACCACCAGGGGGTGCTTTGCTATCTCTGTTTCTATGGGCTGGATCACGACGGGGTATGGCTCTTTCCACTCGACATCAATAGAGCTTACTGATTTTAGTTCGGATTTTCACCACAGGGGGCGCTTTCGTATATCTGGTTCTATGTGCTGGATCATGATGGGGTATGCCTCATTCGACTCGACATCGATAACCTTAATGATTTCAGTTATGTTCGTATAGAACATATCATGCCTCCTGGCGGTGGAAGGTGTAACTAAAGGATTTTGCAGCTAACTCGGGTTCTATGGGTCACATCACGACATGCTTTGGCTCATTCGATTCGACATCAATAGAGCTTACCGATTTTAGTTCCGAGTTTCACCACCAAGGGGCGCTTTCGTATCTCTGGTTCTATGGGCTGGATCATGACGGGGTATGCCTCATTCGACTCGACATCGATAACCTTAATGATTTCAGTTATGTTCGTATAGAGCATATTGTGCCCCCTGGTGGTGGAAGGTGTAACTAAAGGATTTTGCAGCTAACTCGGGTTCTATGGGTCACATCACAACACAGTTTGGCTCATTCGACACAACATCGATAGAGCTGACTGATTTTAGTTCGGATTTTCACCACCAGGGGTGCTTTCCTATATCTGGTTCTATGGGCTGGATCACGACGGGGTATGGCTTATTCGACTCTACATAGATAGAGCTTATCGATTTTCACCACCAGGGGTGCTTTTCTATCTCTGGTTCTATGGGCTGGATCATGAAGGGGTATGGCTCTTTCGACTCGACTTACGGTAATATATGGGAGTGTGTATGGCACGCCCAGTGTTTGCTGTCTAAGGTGGTGGGGCCCCAACATTAGATTTGTTTAAAAATAAAAAAATGTTCCAACACTGATTTCAGGTACATTTAAGGTTGTTGGCACGGGCAACGCCGGGCGGGTAAGCTAGATTTTTTATATAAGGGTTCTTTCACTTTCAGAACCAGTTCTGAAATTGAAAATGTCCGCTTTTAAAAATACTGCATAACAAAAATCAAAAAAGTCCTTCCGGCCTGTACTGGGAGGAAAAGGTAGCTTTCATGTATCTTCGTTTTAAAATTTTAGCTAATGTTTACTCGAATACAGTAAGCGAAAATGCAAAGAAACCGATTACAGAAGAATTCCTAATACTGAATTTGAATAAGAAGTTCGCCAAATTATTGAGCTATAGCCAAGTTGGCTTCATTTATAAAAACTTATTTTGGTCGCCAAGTTTGGCGAGAAAATGGCACTAACGGATATGAATATATAGTAAATATGTACAACAATGGAATATAATAATTTGCGAGAAATCGCGTCACTAAAACTCATAAATTAATCATTGGTTTTTTGTAATGTGCTGTCTTGTTTCAAAATGTCAGCCGCCCTAGAATTTAAAACTTCTCTATCTCAGCCATTTTTTAAGATAGAGGTAAAACAAAACATGCTCCGGAATCCTTGTAATAAGGCCTAACACGTAATCAAAAAATAAATTTGAATTTTTAACTTTTTTGCTTATTTATTTTAGTTTTAAATCTTTCAGTGGCCACCATTTTGAAACAAGATGGCGGACAAAGCTGGCCAACGAACTCGGTCGAGGCATTGGTGAGCTTAATACACGCAATTAGTTTCATCCAAATTGATTTATAAATACGAGTGTTATTGTATGACATGGATCATATATATATACTAGCCGGTCTTCACCCATCTAGCCGATCGCTTCCGAGTGGGGCCCACATACAAAGTACTACTTGGACCCCACCCCTAGATAATCACGGGTAGGGCCCAGTATTACTTTGTCAAGGGTTCATGAAAAAAAATATATTTATGTCGTGAAGTCTTTATTTAAGTGCTTTTTTATATTCTTATTAGTTATTTTCGTATACTTTTAATTTAAAGTATTTTATTTATATTTTTCTGGTTGCATGTAAAATGCACTTTCTGAGCCCCAAGCGAAGTCAGGGCGGTACACTGCACTATGTATCTGGGGCCCCACTCGGAAGCAACCGGCTAGTAATACATAAAACTGCTGCTGAGATTGGACCAAAAGACAAAATGACCTAAACCTTTTTAGAGATTTAACCTCTTTAGAGGGTGAATTTCTAAAATCGCCTGAAATACGTATTTAACTATCTTCTAGTAGATTTGTTATCCTGAATTTCACGCTTTTAACTAAAACTGCTGTTGAGATATGGCAAAAAAGTCAAATGTCCTAAAACATTCGACCCTCCCATTTAACCCCATTGGAGGTCGAATTTCTAAAATCGCTTGTAAAACATGTTTAACTATTCTTCAGTAGATGTGTTATCCCGAATTTCATGCTCCTACCTAAAATTGCTGCTGATATATGACGAAATTACATAAAACTTTCGACCCCCCCCCCCATTTAAGCCCCTTTAGGGTGTGAATTTTTAAAATCTGTGAAATAAATGTTTAACTATCTTCTAGTAGATTTGTTTTTCTGAATTTCACACTTTTAACTAAAACTACTGATGAGATGGTGAAATCATCGAAAATTATCGACCCCCATTTAACCCCCTTAGTAGTCGAATTCCTAAAATCACATAAAATACATGTTTAACTATTCTTTAGTAGATTTGTTATAACGAAATTCACGCTTCTATTGAGAAATGGCAAAATGACATGACTCACTATTTAACCCCCCTTAGAGGCCGAATTTCTAAAATCTCTGAAATACTTTTTAAACTATTTTTTTTAAGGAGATTTGTTATCCTGAATTTCATGCTTTTTTCTAAAACTGCTGATAAAATATGGTGATAAGGTGAAATCGCCGAAAATTTTCGACCCTTCATTTAATCCACTTTGTAGTTGAATTTCTAAAATCGCCTGAACTGCATGCTTAACTATCCTTTAGTAGATTTGTTATCCTGAATTTCACGCTTTTAACTATAACTTCTACTGAGATATGGCAAAATGGCGTAAAACATTCGACCCCTATTTAACCCCCCTTAGTGTCTGAATTTCTAAAATCGCTGAAATACGTGTTTAACTATTTTTTTAGTAGATTTGTTATCCTGAGTTTCATGATTCTACCTATAATTTCTACTGAGATATGGTAAAATGACCTAAAATATTTGACCTCCTATTTAACCCACCTTAGTTGCTGAATTTCTAAAATTGCTGAAATACATGTTTGTATTGTATTTTTTGTAGATTTGTTATTCCGAGCTCCTAACTAAAAATGCTGCTGAGATATGGCGAACAGGCAAAATGACCTAAAACTTTCGACCCCCCCCCCATTTAACCCCTTTAATGAATGAATTTCTAAAATCGCTGAAATATGTGTTTAATGATTTTTTTAGTAGATTTGTTATCCCGAATCTCACGTTCCTACCTAAAACTGCTGCTGAGATATGGCGAAAACGTGAAATGACTAAAAACTTTCGACCCCCCACCCATTTAACCCCCTTAGCAGTTGAATTTTTAAAATCGCTGAAATTTGTGTTTAATTAACTTTTAGTACATTTGTTATAATGAATTTCGCGCTTTTAACTAAAACTTGTTGAGATATGGCAAAATGACCTGAAACTTTAGACCCCCATTTAACCCCTTTAGTGGTTGAATTTCTAAAATCGCTTAAATATGTGTTTAATTATTTTTTTGTTTGTTATCTTGAATTTCACGCTCTTACCTAATACTGCTGATGAAATATGGAGAAAATGTGAAATCACCGAAAATTTTTGAACCCCCATTTAACCCACTTAATGGTTGAATTTCTAAAATCACCTGAAATACATGTTTAACTATTCTTTAGTAGAATTGTTACCCCGAATTTCATGCTCCTGCTTAAAACTCCTGCTGAGATATGGCGAAAAGACAAAATTATCTAAAACTTTTGATCCCCCCATTTGACCCCCTTATGCTGTGAATTTTCTAAAATCCTTTCTTAGTACGCACCTACATTGTGTAAAGAACATGTCTTCCAAATTTCATTGTTCTAGGATAAACGGTTGAAGCTCGGCGTTGATTGTGAGAAAATCAAGCTACTCCTTTATAAGTATATATATATAGGGGTCATGATCGGTGAAATTATATGGAAATTTTCCAGAATTGCTTTCCTCCGAGCTGCAATAGGTAGCTTTATACTTTTTCTATTGAAAGCTACCTAAAGTAAAAACTTACAACATTAGAGATCGACCTCAGCTATCCTATGCAAAAAAAAAAAACATTTTTAAATAATAAAATGCGAGCGAGAAATCTGCCAAGAACCTTCCCATAGACTTAACATTAACTTGCCCGTTTTCTCGCATGACTGATGTACGCTCTTAACGTAGAAAAAAATTAAATATGTCGCTGAAAATTTTAATCATTTTGTTGTAATTGCTGTTATTAAAACTTAGCCACCTACCGAGTTCTTTGCTACAGTTTAGCTGTTTAAATGCTTGGTATGTCATATATGCAACACGCCAATAAATGCTACATATTTAATCATATGCCATAGATTTACATAAGTTAAACCGGGTTCCACATTAGAAATAACTAGCCATGTTAGGGAACTGCATGGGTCTGAGGCCCATATCCGGCCCAACCAGCAAAATTAAAATATACTTTCGAATGGTCCAAGCTGGGCTGGCAGTATAAAGACAATTTGTTTAACAAGCTGGGCCGATAAAAAATTTAATAGGGTGATCAGCTCTATATAGCAAATTTAAGAGGGTCGGACTAAACTGGCAAAATTACAAACAATTTTCAGTGTACCTGGGCCGAGAATAAGTTATAAATGTGCTGCATGAGCCTAAGTGTCCTGCCTGGGTTTGATTGTGCAGGATGGATCAAACCCATGCTGCAATTCCGTCAAATGGGTCACACCCATCCTGAAGTTCAGGTCGGGTCATCTGAAAATTCCATTTGAAGTCAACCTGACATATTTCAACCCACATCCAACCCGAAATGAAAGGAAAGTAAATCCTGTTTTAATACAATTATGAAAAGTAATGTACAATTATATGTCCAATACCTATTTTATTGTTTACTTGCTAACCCGCCCGGCGTTGCACGGGCCAAAAATATTAATAATCTGTTCTATACGAAACTTAAACCAAACCCCGTCGTAATCGGGTCCATAGTTCCACCGTCAGGGGGCGCAGTCTGTTCTGGAAGAGGCCTTTTCAGAACACTCGATCCAACCAAATTTCCTAGTAGAATTGAAATTTAACCACGGGTAAACACTGCCAAAATAGCGGAAATCGCGAAAGTTGGTTACGTAATCGATCGGTTTCTAAAGGGTTAATGTAGATATTTTTTAAAACCCAATCATGCGTTTTGAAGAAAATGAACGCGTCTATGATCTGGAGTCGATGCTGATTTTTAAACCTGGACCGAAAAACGAAAATCGCGTGAGTGAGTTTTGGAAAGGATTTTTTTTTTTTTTTTTTTTTTTTTTTTTTTTTTTTTTTTGGAGGGTTAAAATTAAAAATTTTCAAAACTGATACCAGATTTTAAAAAACAAAGGGATGTAGATTAGTTGAGGTATTTTAGTTTTTCGTATCTTGTTTATAAACGCCAATTCGGATTTTTAAAGATAGGGGAAATAGTTAAAAAAGCGAAATTGACTTACGGTAAAAAACGTTTTCGAAAGGGTTAACGTGATTTTATTTTTAAACTAAAGGTTTCTGCCTAAATCCGACAGAACGTAGATGTCTTTAGGTGTGTTTGATTTTTGTTTGGTTGTTTTAGAAAGCCGATGCCAGATTTTATATATCATAGAAAATCGGAATTCGCAAAAGAGAGTCCTGCGCACGAATTTTTTTTGAAGGGTTAATATTTGTATTTTTCAAAAACAAATACAGATGTCGAAAAAGGAATAAATGTAGATATTGTCTGGTATTTTTAGTTTTTCGTACCTTTCTCTGAATCGCCTATGCGAATTTTTAAAAATTGCCAAAATCGCAAAAATCACAAAACGGCATACAGAAAATATACTTTTTAGAAGGGTTAATTTTTGTATTTTTTAAAACCAAAGGGGGCTTTGGAAATTCCAAAGTCAGTTCTTTAATTTGGTGACCTTCGTTTTTCCGTATTTTTTGTATTTCGGTAGATGCAACATGCAAGGCTCGGAAAACGGGAGAAAATAAAAAACATGAATTCGATGCTTTTTGATTATTTTTTTTTGAAAGGGTTAAATGTAAATTTTTTTCAAACCAACCAGATCGTTTGAGACGTAAAAGTATTTTCTTTCAGAATATGTAGACGGTTTTTCCGTATTTCTAACAGTTTGCCCATGGCGAATTTAGAAAAACTTAAAACAAAAACGGGATGTGTTGTGCTTTCTTTCTTCTATTCCGGAAGATACGGATATTGGTTTCTGCACATGCGCCAGCTAGCTTTTGAATAATGACGTTTTTATTTGTGATCTTTGATCAGTTTTTAATTAATAACTATTTTAATTTTCAAAATATTAAAATTCTGACGTAATGGTGCACCAGGAGAGGGTTTGGACTACCTATATCTAAATTTGCAGCCTTCTAGGTGGGCTGGATTTTCCTAGCCATCGCCCACAGACACACACACAGAGCGAAACTTTCTTTTATTAGTATAGATATAGAAAAATGGACATACAGTAGAACCTCCATAAGTTGACCACCCAAGGGACTGTAACTAAGTGGTCAACATACGGAGGTGGTCAACTTAGGGAATTTTCAGAAAATATTTAGTACAATATTAGAAAAAAATTAGTAAACGTTTTTAGTAGTTTTAAGGAAAAATTTAGAAAAAAATTAGCGCTTACTAATTTTTATTTTTACTGAAAGTACAGCACATTTTTACAATTTTTGAAAGAATAATTCAATTTTTGTTTGAGATCTCTTTTTGTTCATTAGGTAACTAACTACAAAAAACACTTTCACAGTTTACAAGTCAATTAAGCATGCTTGGGCATTTTTATGCAGCGAAATCTTTAAGTTGTTCAATCATGCGCTTTACGTCGTCTTCCTTCAGAGTTGGGTATTTTTCAGTTTCGTCGTCACTTGGATCATCATCCTCTTCGCCATCCATTTCTTGTACCTTAGAGTCCTCGCTGTGCTTAGTTGCAGAGAATATCTCATTGAAGATTGCCTCTGGGTCTGGTTCAACACATGTTACTAACTCGTCGTCCATGGTAACATAATCTTCAAAATCAACTTCATCAAAAACTGGCAAGGGAGATAGAGGAAGCCCATCCTCTTGCACCGATGTCGTAGCTGTAACAAATCGAGCTTTCTTGAAGCAGTTTGTAATTGTGGTTTCCGTACCTTTATTCCAAGCAGAATTAATCCAATGAACAGCATTCAAAGCATTTACTGACGTAGCTGTTGACGATGCCAATGCAGAAGGACCACAGGTTTGTGCTTTCATGATCACCCATTCCAGAAGTTGAGCTCTGTAGTGCACTTTGAAGGACTGAATAATGCCTTGATCTAAAGGTTGGGTTGTTGAAGTTGTGTGTGGAGGTAAAGATTTTAGCTTCACATTTGTGAGATTACTCACTTTCGGGGGGGCTGGGGCAGTTGTCCACGGTAAGTAGAATAGACCGCTTCTTTTTACTCATTTCTGCGTCAATTCCTCAAACCCACTCTTCGAACAAAGCACTGGTCATCCAAGCGGATCTATTCGCTCTCCAAAAAATAGGAAGGTCTTCAGGTTTTACATTTTTAAATGCACGAGGTTTTGCGGATGTGACGATCACCGTAGGCTTCAATTTTTCTCCAGTCATTCTAGCACATTAGAAGAACAGTAAAACGCTGTTTTAAAAGTTTTCCTCTTTTGCAAGTGTCACCCTTCATTACTAGACTTCTATCAGGCATTGCTTTAAAGACGAGACCGCACTCCTCAGCATTAAAGATGTCCTCGTCTTTAAAACCTTTATCAAACTCTGGGAATTTTCAATAAACTTCTCCACTACTTCAACTGAAACCTCATTTGATTCCCCACACAATACCTTTTTGAGAAATCTCGTATCATAGTTTGAATTTTTCAAGCCAACCTACTGACGCTTGCAAGTCCTCTATTTCAAATTCTTTTGCTACTTCCTGAAGCATAGGGAAAGGGCACCTGACGTCACTGTTGGTTAGTAAGAAAAACCTGTTTGCTCGTTACGACCCCTACTGTGTACATGAGATGGGGAGATTTGATTGGTCTACGTTAAACTGGTCTATAATATGATTGGCCTACTTCGCCATGATGATTCCTGCAAATGATAGCTACGACAAAAATGTAGTGGTAGATTGGTTGATGGAACTGTTTGTAAACATGCCATTTCCTCATAGGTTCCGATATTCTTGCATTGATTGATCTCATCTCTTTAAACAACGAAATGTTGCTTCGTTCTCAGCGTCGAGACACGTTTTACTGCGTTTTCTTTGGAGTCCCCCGTTTTTGGAGGAATATCTTTCCAGATATTCTTCCTTGCATTTTAAAATGTTGCTCACAGTTGGCCACACCAAATTTTTCTGACGTCTTTTTTTTGGCTCCTACTTTCTAGAAAATTAAGAAGATCCACTTTCTCCTTTAATTTAAGTTCTTTAAGAGCTTTTCTTTGTGTCATTTTTAAGGAAAATTCGCAAATAAACAACCGGTCCCGTCATGACGCGACATCCAGAGAAAAAGAACGGAATGTGTTTCACATGTGAGCGATACACGTTGTTTTCCAATTCTGCGTATAACTACACCACTACTCACATCACCCACTCCCCTGACATTTTTCAACAGATTCCAGGAATTCTGACATTTCCCTCCCATTGTATCATCTGGAAGTGAACAATGAATGGAGCACCACAAGGGGGGCAAGTGTTGCTCAGATAAGCCAAATGACTGATAAAGAAATTCCTGGAAACCAGATGGAGAACAAACGGAGGAAAAATCAAATTCGAGAAAACATCAGTGGTCAAGTTACAGAGAGTAAAACCTACTAAAAAGTGGCCAACATACAACTTACGGAGGTGGTCAACATAGAGAGGTAAATCTTCATTGAAAATGTGTTGTGACCATTCAAACTAATAAATTTCGGTCAACATAGAGAGGTGGTCAACGTAGAGAGGTGGTCAACTTTGGAGGTTTTACTGTATTTATATTATTTAATATTCGAATATAGTAAAATCTCTGAATAGTGGACACCTCAGGATTGTAGTCTCGGGGTTGGGTTGTCACTAATTTTCTTTTTACGTGACGGGGTGACTAATTTTATTTCGGCAGGCCAGATTCACTTTAGAATTCTTGTGGGTCAGATTTAAGTATTTTTGTGAGCCGAGTTATTGGGATTTTCACAAAAAGTTTGAACAAAACTATGTTTCAGATGAAAATAAATACATATTTGAATATGAATGAGTATATATACAATTTACTACATGATAAATAAAATGTATATAAGAAATGTGATCATAGATTATTCTTTCTTTGTGATGCAGTTAAGAACAATTTTTTTCCCTCTCAGAAAAGAGATATATTACCAACATTTCATTTTTGATGCACACAAAAAGCGCTTGTATAGTATTTGTGGTAGTTTATGCACACATACCACATGTTGCGTGTGTGTAGATTGAGAGGTGTTCACTATTCATAGATAAAAGCGTACAAATACATGTGTGTTAGGAATTGAAAAAAAAAATGTTTGCTAAATAGAGGTGACCATTTTTGGGAGAGTGTCCGTTTTGGAGGTTTTATTGTGTATAGAATTTGAACCTGAAAAAATATTTTGTTCAATCTTTCGAAAAATTGGGTCAACCAGAACCCGACCCATCAAGATATAACCCGAACATGAAACAATGAAAGTGAACCCGACCTGATGCTGAACTCTACATGAGCTGATGCTAGTTTGACAATATTAATACAGAAATTTAACATGTCTAGCGTAGAGAATTGCATCAGACAGTTATATCATGTCTGAGTCCAAGCTTAGTTTTTTCAACAGACTCGGGCTGGGCTCAGGCTTAAATTCTTTTCTACATACTCGGACTGGGCCCGACCTGGACTTAATTGTTTTTGTGTCAGGCAGTCTTACAGAATCTTTGAGTTTAATAAATTATAGAAATATTTTCAAAAATCTACTTTTGTTTATTATATAGCTTCAAAAATTATGATGGTTTTAACCATCTTTTTTGTTTTAATCTAAACTACATTAATTTTTTAAAGAATCTTCATTTTTTAATTTAGCTAATAAAATTTCTGATATTTGATTTGAGAGAGAAAAAAAAAAACCTCAGAAGGTTAGCATCACATTTATGATTCTTGTATGAAAATGAGTAATTTTATGGCTCACAAATAGTGCCCAGGGCCAAAAATAAATAAATATTTTGGTTGGTGTTTGTCAGCGTTCTTGTTCACCAAATAATTAGCCTTTATCAAGAACAAAGATATATTTTATTCACAAAATACAAAATAAGAATGTTTACAAAATACAATGCATAGAATTTAAAAAAAAGGGGGATCAGTGAATGAATCTGCATTTCTTATCAATATCGTGATTTAAATACAATGTATCAAAATTGCTCAGACTATGTACAGTTGCAAATAGGTTCAAAGACAATTGGTATTTTAATTCAGAACATCTTTTACTTCCTTTTTAAAAACTTGTAAAAATAAGTTTATTTTCTTAGCTTTATTTATTTTATTCAGTTGCTATTATTAACACATTGCAGACCAATAGCTTTACCTAATGATCTGGTCAAATGAACACTTTTTCAACCAGAAAATTTTTTTAATAAAAGAAGTCAAATGTTTGCTTCTCAGAAATGAGCTGCATGCTATTAAATAAAATTTCTGGCTGGAAATATCTTAAATTATACAAGCATTTGCATACACAAGAATTTTCGTGATCCGTCATCAATGTGTTAATGAAAGTCATTCAACATTTAAACACAAATTAAAACAAAAAATCATATTATTCATTTTGTGCTTTTTAAGTATAATCGCCACTCAGTATAAAACTGTACATTAAATTTATACAAATGGTGTACAGTACTTGAGAATGGGTGGCAGTTTTAATGTACGCTTTGGATTCAAACATAAAGGACGCAAACATATGACTTTAAAAAAAGAGAGAGGCAGTGCTATCACAATTTTTCACCCGATAAGTCTGTGATGTTGTAGTATGAATGGTCCGGGAACCTTTCAAGCTCAATGTAAGTGTGTTCACTTTCTAACAGCCTGTCTAGAAGTGACACCAGCTCGCCGAAATTGGGACGGAGTTTGGGGTCTTTGTCCCAGCAGTAAAACATGATGTTGTACATTTCACGGCGACAGTGATCAGGCTTTTCTAGTCTGTAGCCATCACGGATGCGCCGAATCACCTCGTTGGCACTTAGACCTGGATAAGGTGTCGAACCTGGAAAAGAGTTATACAGTTAGATTTGTTATTGTAAGGTTTGTTCGTACACTCCTGTAAAACTCCCGACTTTAAAGTATTTTTTTCCACGGCCCTTTAAATTCTTGAATTACGATTCCATCTCTTATAAAACTCTGTATTTCTGTTTTCAGATAGTAACTCCTTTAAATACCAGGTGCGTCATAAGTTCATTAAAACTTTAAAAATTTCTTACAAAGGAACAAATGATGCTAAAAGATTAAGGTTTACAGGAATGGGATTAGAGGAGATTGGATTTTTTTAAATAACAAAGAAAAAAAAATTGGTTCATAAATTACCGAGAGATGGTGCTGTATGCATAATATGAAGCAGATATATGCAAATAAGGCTGACAATAAAACTCCTTGATGCACACGGATTCTTCTTTCGATGCCAGCAGTATGCTATCGTTACCAAATCAAGCGCTGTTGGTTAAACTCTTTTACAAGAATTGGGAATCGGCAACTGGCGTACTGCGAAAATTCTGCGCGGCAAAATGACTGAAGTCGAGAAAAGAGCCCGCCTGTTTCATGTTCTGGGATACTGAAGCTTGTCACACACTTCGCAGAAATGGGTCTTTTACCATAAGTCTAATTTGCATACACCTGCTTCATATTATGGATGCCAGCGCCATCTATCGGTAATTTTTTTAACCACAACTTTTTTTGTTATTAAAAAAATCCTATCTCCGTCTAATCCCATTCCTACAAACCTCAAATTTTTAGCATCATTTGTTTCTTTTTTATGAATTGTTAAAGTTGTAACGAACTTATGGCGCTCCCGGTATTTGCAAAGATACAGGGATCAAAATATTCCACATTCTACAAAATTTCCGTTTTATACAAATATCATAAACTCCACCTCCCCTCCCGCAAAATTTCTGCTTTTTCCCCAACACACGAAGTTTAATGTGTTTAAAACGTCTTTTTTAATCTTCTGCCCTATAGTTTAAAATAATTAAAATTCCAAATAAAAGAAAAACAAATCTGTCCTATTTGTTACTTTGTAGTAAAGATAAATATCGGCTATCCAAATCTGCACCCCCCCCCCTCCCCTCCGAAATTTCTGATCTCTCCCTTAGCCCCCCTAGAAAAGATCATAATATCTAAATATGATGGGGAAAGGGGAAGCAAAATTTTTCCTCTTTTTGCAGTTTGGCTGTTCTCACCTTTGTTCTGAATTGATTGTTTTTTTGTTTACAGTTTCGAAAGTATTCCTGAAAAATAGCGTTCTCACCTTTGGCTGTTCATTGGCTCCTGAAAAACTTCTATGTTTTTATTTCCAAAATTGAATATGAACTCTGTATTGTATGTTTTCTACTATAAAAAAGTCCTTCCGGCCTGTACCGGGAGGAAAAGGTAGCTTTCCTATATCTTCGTTTTAAAATTTTAGCTAATGTTACACGAAAACAGCAAGCTAAAATGCAAAGAAACGTTTACAAAAGATTCGTTAATACTGAATTTGAATAAGAAATTCGCCAAATTATTGAGCAATAGCCAAATTGGCTTCATTTATGAAGACTTATTTTGATCGCCAAATTTGGCGATATTTCGCCAAATGTCACCCAATTTTGTCGCCAATTTTGGCGTTAACGGATATGAATATATAGTTTTATGCGTGTGATTGGGAAAATTATTACAACAATGAAAGAAAATAATTTGCGAGTAATCGCGTTAATGTGCTGTTTTGTTTCAAAATGTCAGCCACCCTAGAATTTCAAACTGCTCTATCTCAGCCATTTTTTAAGATAGAGGTAAACCAAAAAAGCTCTGGAATCCTTGTATCAAGGCCTAACACGTAATTAAAAAATAAATTTGAATTTTTAAATTTTTTGTATATTTATTTTAGATTTTAAGTTATTTTACATCTTTAAATGGCCGCCATCTTGAAACAAGATGGCGGACCAAGCTGGCCAACGAACTCGGTCGAGACATTAGTGACCTTAATACACACAATTAGTTTCATCAAAATCGATTCATAATTACGGGCGTTATCGTATGACATAGGTCAGATATATATATATATATATTACAAATACAATGTTACACTTGGACGTAGAATTTTCAATTACAATAATTTTGCAAAATTTCTTACATCAAATGATAAACCTCCGTGCTTATGTAATAATCCTAGTTTTAGTAATTATGTAGATAAGGTACATGGTCACATTATTACAGGGGATATTAATATTGTCGAGAATGATTATCTGCGCAGTTTTATGACTAATGGGACTAAATTTCGAACACCATCATGTTATAATATTTTTTCTATATTAAAACAATTTAATCTGGATCTTGACCTTTTTATATATAAAATTTCAATAGATTATAATAAACCCATTGAATTTTTTAAAGAATGGAAATTAAATGTATTAAGTAATTTAAATGTTGAACTTTTCAGAAATATGGAAAATTTTAATTTTAATGTTAAACAACTAAATAGTGAAATAAAGAATTTACAAAACAAATTTATTATTACTTATGTTGATAAATCACCAAACAACTATGCTTTCATCTGCAAAAAATATTATTCACAGCTAATATCTAATGCAATAAATACAAGTTTAAATTTTAAAAAAACTAATCTTAATACAATTATTAATAATCGACATATATTTCAATATTATAAATTGCTAAAAATTAAAAATTACAACTTTAATTATCCATACATTGTTGTTATACCTAAATTTCATAAAACTCCTATAAAATTTAGAACTGTAACTATAGGCTGTAATACGTATAATAATAATGCAAGTAAATTTCTATTAACTATTCTCACTAAATTGTTTGAACTTACAAAACTAAAAGATAATTTGTTTAGCATAAAAAATAGTTTTCAACTTGTCAATAATATAAAAAATTTAAATAACATAACTTACATGAAGACGTTTGACTTTAATGACTTATTTAATAATATTGATATCAAGGATATGTTCAGGATTGTCAATTTATTATACAAAGAATACAAGGATTCCATAAAATTAAAAAATAACATTTCTTTAAATTACTTTAAAACTTTAACTAGATTTATTCTACATCATAATTATATTGTTTTTAAAGAGAATATATATATTCAATGCTGTGGATTACCACAGGGTGGTATTGTTTCTTCAATTCTTGCAGAATTATATTTATATTATTATGAACGTAATTCACATATTGCTAATTGTAAAATGTACCGTTATATAGATGATATAATTGTCTTCTATTTTAATAATAATTCAAATTATTTACTACCAATAAAATATCATAAAAATTTAAATTATAGTTTCAACCTTATGGTAAATAATGAAATTAATTTTCTTGATCTTAAGATAATTCTTAAAGATAATAAAATTTTGTTTGACATTTATGACAAAAGAAATGATTTTACATTTAAAGTTAACTTATTTACTAATTATAAGTCTTGTATACATAAATCAGTATTTGTAAATATTTTACTAAATTTTGCACATAGAATAAACAATCTTTGTTCTAATAATTTTAAAACTCAAAATTTAAAACTTATTCTTCAACATGCAGTAGAATATGGCTATCCCTTTTATTTAGTTAAGTCAATTTTACGAATATAAATTTTGCTTTCATTGGGGTTTATATGTTTGCACATTCTATCTGTTAAAACACTTACATTTTGATTACTGATATATTTGGCTAAAGAATGAATTCCTTTATGTGAGAGCTGAGTGGGAATATTTTGGTTAAATATCTTTTATTAATTAAAAAATTTAAATAGTAAATTCAAATTTTTTTTTCTTTTCTAGGGAGAGAACTTTAAATATAATATTGTTCCAATAAGTGCGTTGCCATATTGGAGATTTAATGTTTTTTTTTTCCCTTGCCAGGTAGAGAACATTTAACAATTTAGTTAAATGCTTTTTTATTTTTTATTTTTTGCAAGATATTAGATTCAATACGTGAGGTTAACATATTGGAAATGTTTGGTTATTTTTAGCTATCAGTGTGTGAAATCTAATTTTATTTTTCAGAATAAATAATATTTAGCAAGATGTTAGTTCCATTAAGTGTGTGTAGCCATTTTGGTATTTCTTTTAAACTTGCATTGTTATTTATAAAATGAAAATCTAATTTTATTTTTCAGGGTTAATAAAATTTTGCAAGATGTTAGTTCCAATAAGTGCATGTAGTCATATTGGTAAATCTTTTAAGCTTGCATATAATTATTTATAAAATGAAAATTTAATTTGACTTCTACAATAATATTTTAGATTTTATGGGTTTATTTATATTTTGAAATTATTTAAATGTTGACATATGTAAAAATAAATAGATAAAATAATTTTATACTGAAAATTTACTTAATCAAAATAATTAATAGTTATTTAGATATTGTTTTAATCTTTAACTAGATGGCAGCACCATATAATGATTTTAAAAAAACTATTACTATTATTCTTTAGTATTATTTTTTAGTTATTGTTTATTATAAAACCAGATGGCAGCACCATATAAATTTTCACAATTTTTTTTTTCTCTTTTAACTGAAAACTTGGAATACAAGTGAAATTTTTAAATATTCCAATAATATAATATATATATTAAAATTATTTAAGTTAAAAAATATTTTTAGTAAATGAATTTATAGTTTTTATATTATTTATTTGTATTTTTATATTTTAAATTAGAAATAGTTAAAATCACAATGGTTAAATTAATAACCTGCTACTTTTAGAAAATTAACTGTAATTTTAACTTGTACGTTTGAATTCACTTATTCACTTTACCATGTGCTTAGCACAAAACATTTTTGGCTTCGGATTCTGGACAAATTTATGTTGTAATGTATAGATTTTCTTTGTCTTCCTTTGTATTTATTTGTTTATAAATGGATTTATTTTCTTCCGTTTGATTTGTAGTGTTCTATTTTCAAAGGTATCCTTTTTTTTTTTTTTCCAATTTCTTACCAATGATTGTTAGGGCTTGGAATTGTCACAAAATTTTGGCTTTAAGCTTGTGACAGTTACAGAAAACAATCATTCTTTGCTTATAATGTGGTTTCCCAGCCCTTGAAAAAGTAAATTACATTATAAGCCTACATTTGTGTTTTTTACTTATGTTTCACTTTTTGAATAAATACTTCATTTGTTAGGACTATGTTTTATAATGTGTAATT
Source organism: Maratus michaelseni (assembly GCA_963931845.1). Classification (NCBI taxonomy): domain Eukaryota; kingdom Metazoa; phylum Arthropoda; class Arachnida; order Araneae; family Salticidae; genus Maratus; species Maratus michaelseni. Next base: position 385,890,234 of record OZ007587.1, on the reverse strand, counting down.
TGACATAGCTATTTGGGATAATAATTTCATTGCATTTGGTCAGTTATTTCTGTTTCAATGGTTAATTTTTGCAATAAGTTTTTATATATATATATATATATATATATATATATATATATGGATATATCTATATATATAAATCAACATTTGGACGGAGGGTGGTTTTGGTGTCTGGGGGTCATGATCGGTGAAAATATATCGAAATTTTCCGGAACTGCTTTCCTCCGAACGGCTGCAATGGGTAGCTTTATACTTTTAGGTAGCTTTCAATACAAAAAAGTATAAAGCTACCTATTGCAGCCGTTCGGAGGAAAGCAGTTCCGGAAAATTTCGATATATTTTCACCGATCATGACCCCCAGACCCCAAAACCACCCTCCGTCCAAATGTTGATTTATATATATAGATATATCCATATATATATATATATATATATATATATATATATATATATATATATATATATATATATATATATATATATATATCTGACCTATGTCATACGATAACGCTCTTATTTATGAATCAATTTTGATGAAACTAATTGTGTGTATTAAGCTCACCAATGTCTCGACCGAGTTCGCTGGACAGCTTGGTCCGCCATTTTGTTTCAAGATGGCGGCCAATTAAAAATTTAAAACTAAAATAAATATACAAAAAAGTTAAAAATTCAAATTTATTTTTTAATTCAGTGTTAGGCATTGAAACGAGGATTCCAGAGCATTTTTTGTTTTACCTCTATCTTAAAAAACGGCTGAGATAGAGCAGTTTGAAATTCTAGGGTGGCTGACATTTTGAAACAAGACAGCACATTACAAAAATTTTCATTGTTGTAATAATTTTCCCAATCAAATGCATAAAACTATATATTCATATCCGTTAGCGCCAAACTTGACGACATTTGGCGAAATATCGCCAAATTTGGCGACCAAAATAAGTCTTCATAAATGAAGCCAATTTGGCTATTGCTCAATAATTTGGCGAATTTCTTATTCAAATTCAGTATTAACGAATCTTTTGTAAACGTTTTATTTGCATTTTAAGTTGCTGTTTTCGTGTAACATTAGCTAACATTTTAAAACGAATATATAGGAAAGCTACCTTTTCCTCCCGGTACAGGCCGGAAGGACTTTTTTGTATTGAAAGCTACCTAATAGTAACAGTGAGTCGGGTTACCGTTTTTACCAAGAACTGTTCTGATTTACTGATTTTGCGATGTATTTCCCTATTCCAGAACAGATTATACTTGAATCGGACCTGAAAATATCATTTGAAGCTGATCTGAACATGACAAAATAATTTTCGTCCACCCGCGAACTTAAACGAAAGAAAATTAATAGCACTTTTAATACCAGGGTTCATACGGGTACCATTATTTTGTCAGGTGAAATACCAGCATATTTTTCTAAAAAAATACAGCACGTTCAAACGTGCGAAGTTTCACCTTATTTAAGAAGAGATTATCTATAAGAAAATACTGGTACCGAAGAATTTCCTGGTCTTAAAATTCCAGGACCCGTACGAACCCTGAATACAATTATGGGAGAATAGTCTATAATCGTATCTATAACATTATTTTGCAGTTTTTAAATAATTTTAATGTATATTTACTCATTCCATATTATGCATAAGTTATTCTCATATGAAGAAACATTCTGGGCTTTTTAATAACAAATGTGTAGTATACTAAATCCGCCCCCCCCCTCTCCCCGAAAAAAAAAAGTTACCACTGTCACCCGATCCCGGAGCATATAGATTCTGGCACATAAAAGTTAAAATACTCTCAAAATGATGTTTTACCTTCACCTTTTTAGTAAATATTTAATTAACTCTTTATTTCAATATTGCCAAATTTCGGAATTATTTGATTCAAAATATCTACCACTGTTTCAGAACAGTGATCTTCATTTTATTTAATAAGAAACATTCTGTGGTTAAAAGAAGCGAAGATTACTAGTCTGAAAAAGTGGTCGATATTTTGAATTAAATATTTCCCACTCTGGCAACACTGATATATTTGGTGGTATTAAGGGGTCTCAGGACTCTTAATCCTTCAAAATTTTCGAATTTTTATTTTTTTTATATATTAAACTCTTATTTTTTCTGAACATTTTAGTGTAAATGTTTTCTTGAAATTCCCATTAGAACAGATGTTATGGCTTTTAGAAATATACCCACTCAAAGCTGAAGCATACTCAAAGCTGAAGCAAAACATCATTTTACTCAAAATGATGTTTTTGGGCACAACGCGCATGATATCTCAAAAACTTATCAATATTTTTTCATGAAATTTTCAAAAAATATGTGTTATGTTAATCTACATAAATTGAACCTAAAATTTCATTTTTATTATTAAAAAAAAAAAAAAAAAATTAAGTGGTTATAATGTTGAAAATTTAAAAAAATTGTATTAGCTCAATACAACTTTGCATTAAAAATATAAAAATTCTTTAAATACAAATTTATTGAGGTTCAGTGTAATTATTACAATATGAAGTATAATTAGACTCCAAAATTTTTATTCTAGATCCAAAAATTATTTTGTAATCGTGCGCGTAAGCTGTCATGCCATTTTTCTGCTCGACAAATGTCTGACAATTTGAATCCCCCTGTAAATATTAATTCTGCATCTTGTAACTTTTTTAATATGTGAACTTAAAGAACACGCTTATATCTTTTCATCACAATAAAAATTGTGTTTTTAAATCATATACATTTGAAGATATTAAATGTTAAAAATGGTCATTTTTTTCATTTTTTCCAATTTTAAGAGTCCTGAGACCCCTTAATCGGCTACAATAAGAGAGACTCATGGGAAAAATTGCCTCTGCGGCAAGCTTCTTGTGTTGCTTCTTTGCCAAATAAAGCGTTAAATTGTTGTGTAAACCAGTCATGAGACATTTTAGAGATTATTGGATTTCCAGACGATGTCCCTCAATTTTCTTTATTATTATTATTATTATTATTTAACATTCGAAACTAATTCAGGGGTAGTACTTGTCCTGAAATTCCTGATATTCCTGAAAAAAATAAAAACGTCCTGAAATATGGTAGTCTGTCCTAAAATTCCTGAAAATTTGTGAGTTTTGTGCTATATCGGCATTTGATATCATCAAATAGATAGGGGGTAGGTGTACCTTTTTACTGATGCAAATTCATCCCGAAAGTCGCAATTTTCTTCAATTTATCGTTAAAAATACCTATTTTCGTTGATTTGCACCAAAAAAAAAAAATCAATTTTTGGTGATCAGTGACCAAAAATCGCAATTTTTATCAATTAGTCATTTTTAAAAAGTTTGCAATTTTCGTCAGTCAGTCACAAAAAATTACAATTTTTACCAATCAGTTATAAAAAAGAAAATATTTTGCGATTTTCGTTGATCAGCGAAGAAAAAATAGATTTTTGTCCTTCAGTATTGCAAAAATTGCAATTTTTTAACAGCTTGGTCAAAGGGTTCTGGTAAAATTACTTTTCTTTTAAATATACCTTACTAATAAAAACATAAAAAATGTGTATGTAGTGTACTCTTTATAATAATAAAATGTATTGCAGAGGGAGTTAAGGGTTTTTTCCGTTAGTATGCCGATCAAATGTGTCCTGAAATATCGAAAAAAGTATGTCCTGAAATATCTCCTGGGCTAGTACTACCCCTGCTAATTATATACCATATGGATTATTCAGACTTTAATCCACACGTAGCAAACGACTTATCACAGCAAACAGCACAATATTAACAACTCCAAAATAAATATTGCTTCTAAGTCACCAATCTGGAATGTCTTTAAAAAAATAATAACAGAAAATCGGTGTGTAATCGGGTACATACTGTAGAAGTGGAACTCCTATGTGTATCTGTGTGTAAGTACGCATGTGCATGTACGTATATCAATGCATATGTGTCTGTGGATAAGTATATGAAGGTAACGATATAGTATATTTGTATGTGTAAATATATGACTACACACATTTAAATCTGTGCCCTACATAAATATTTACCGCTGTGAAATGTGTTTCATCGTGTTTTACCGATTCTTATGTGTGACTCTCTCTCCATCCACCCACAAACCAACGAAAGACAGGCCGCGATACCCCAGCGATCTTATTTTCTTTCAGCCTATCTTGATCACATGGCAATTCGACAATTGGCAGAAATTAGTCTATCTTGATCACGTGACAGTCAAGGGAAGGGGGGGTGGATGGAAGTATCGCACCCTGTCTCTTTCATTAGCTGCGTCTGATTACTAACAACAGTTGCATGTCACATAAATTTCATCGTAACGTCGTTGCTACTAAATCGTCTTTTCTTTTATCAATTTTACATTTTTTATCCCATTTGACATCAATACAGAATTTATCGTGCAAAAATATTTAGTAGCATGATGTATTAATTTAATATAGATCAGTTTCAACCACGTGATAACTAGCCTACCAATTTTTATCCAATCAATCATAAATATCGATTTGTAGCCTGTATTATGAGCCAACCAATCACAATCCACCATCTTTGAGGGGGCAAACATAAACACCCATCCGGTTACTAGAGTGTGACGTCAGTTGAAACTGACCCGAGGCTAACGAAAAAGAAAGGCTACACCACGGTGCTTTACGCGTATCTTTTTTTACAGACCACGGGAGTCACGTGATGCTATGCTCGAATCCACCAATGCAGGTGTACGAAAAGAGCATTACGTCACTCTAGCGGTCTGTAAAAAAAGATAAGTGGAATGCACCACGGTAGCCTTTCTTTTTCGTTAGCCTCGAAACTGACCTATGCAGCTCTTTCAAACTTGTACAAAATTCGAAAATATGACAATAGCCAGAAAAGTTGTATATAAAATCTATATTTCTTTACAATTTTGCTAGTATTGCCATATCTAATTTGTATATTTAAAAAAAAAATACACAATTATTTGGTTTATTTGTCATACTTTGAACTTTTTTAAGGGGACTTTTTAAAAATTTAATAAAAAACGGCTTTTTATTCATAAATATTTTTGAAATTTGTGTGTAACTTACTTTTATTTTTAAAGTACTTAGGGAGCTCTGCCCCCTGCCCCTTCACGCTCACCAATCCCCGTTCTGATTTCACAGCCTCTTAAAACCTGGTAATGTATCCTGTTTTAAAAAGATGATGATGATGATATCACGAACGGCGACTATCTTCTGTAATCAGGTTATAATGCTTTTTCATTTAACTGGTTATAATTCTTTTTCATTTAATTCCTCTTTTTTATTTTTAATATTCATGTGTAAACACAATTTTTATGACGTAATTTTCTTTATTTCCTGCTTTTAACACGTGATCATTTAATTATTATTTTAAACTTTCATTATTGTTTTTAACAGTCTCACGCAAATACATTTTTTATTTGAGATAAAACATAATCCTTTGCGCTTATTTAGAAATTGGCAACAATATAAAAAAAATGACTTTCAATAAAAGATTTTTTACTCGATTTTTAAGGATTTTTTTAGTTTTTATTGTCCGACCGTGATAATTTTTTGAATTTCTGAAAGCTTGTTATATTTCGCGTCTGGTGGTATGATTTTTGAATCCGTAGGATGGCTAGAAAAAAAGTAATAGCTCCTCAAAAAAGTCCCTAGTAAAAAAGCGATGAGAATAACCCGGAATATCTACGCAGAATTTGATTGGTCCATTTCTAAATAGTTTTTGGCTCAGGTCCAGATTACTTTTTTTTTAATATAGAAGGACAACATTACTTTGTTCATCAGAAAAGACAAAAATAAAATAAGATAAATAATAATAATAATAATGCAAGTAATGGGTTAAAAATAATAAATTTATTTTCTCACCTAATGTCACTATTTCCCATAGCAGAACTCCAAATGACCACACGTCTGTTTTGGTTGTGTACAAGTTATCGAAAAGGGATTCTGGTGCCATCCATCTGATAGGCAAACGACCCTGCAACACAGAAAAGAGATTAAAAAAATGCACATGGAGATTAATTTTAAATATGGAGATTATTGAGAACTAGCCGCCACTGGCGACCAGTTTGGTCTCCCTTAAATGTATGTTAAACATTGCAACACGTTACATTTATTCCTAATTTAATTTTCCCTTAATCCTTCGCCAAATCAGAAGATTCTAATAGACAAATCATGAACTTTTGCGATCATGGTAGTATTTCGCATATTTTTGGGGCATAGGTGTTGGCGCGATTATTCCCCCGCCAATTTGGCGAAAATTTTGTTATGGAAATTGTTGTTTATTTACTTTTATTTTTTTTAATTCTATAAATTATTTTTGATATGTATATCAGTATTTATTTACATCAAACTATCATTTATTTATTTTTATTTCCTTTTTTAATTATGAGTATTTTTGTTAGCCGGGAGCAGATGATAAATCGCCAAATATCGTTCCCATCATCATCGTTCATACTACAATTTATTTAATTTTAAATTATAAACCTGTCACTCATTTCATTTAAAATACTTAACTTTAATCTAAAATGCTTATATTACATAAATTTAAAATACTTCACACTTTTCATTTAAAATAGAAAATAAATAAATAAATAAGAAATAATATCATAAATTAAAACATTTGATTTCAAAATCAAACTATCGTTTCTAATTTGTACACGCGATAAATAAAAGCTGTATTAGCGATTTTAAAAATGCTAAAAATCTGATTCATTAAATATTATTACATGAGTTCAATTTACGTCAAGAAAAGGTTTGAAAGGAAGTTGAGTTGTATAGCACATAATTATGGTAAACTTTGATTGTCTCACTGGTGCGAATTATTTTTTTGACGCGAGGCGGCGGTCCAAAAATTCATTCGCGGAGAACTTGCTTTGCGAATGATTACCCCCATGATTTAATATTTTAAATGTTCACGACGAATCAATCTTTTTTTTGTTTACTTTCATGAATAGAAAATTTGAACTGCGAATCTAATTTCGACTGAAGTTATTGCAGAATATATACATAATTGAACGTAAGTCATCTCTCAAATATTAATTTATTTTGAACGATATTTCTTAAAATGTAACTTTTATGCCGTTTTATTCGAAAAAATAATTTTGAATAAAAATGGTCGCCTGGCATATGAAAAAGTGAAGCGGTCATCCCGGAACTGTTGATGACAGTCACATGACTTACGCTTTTATTTTAGAAGATGATTAAGATCACAACTTAAAAATATTAAACTGAAACAAGCTGGTATACAAGATCCAGGACTTCAGGAGTTACTGGAGAGTTTGAATTGCTACTGTATAAAAAAATACCAAAGATTCACAAAACTATTAAAAAAAAAAAAAAAAAAAACGAAAATATGTACACTAACCTTTTCCGAGTTTACCCATGATTCCGAAAAGCGTTCTTTGTCATTAAAACTCAAAAACCAACATATTTTCGACATTTAAAGAAGACTTTATAAAAGCAAAGTTTCTTTAGCTGCCACTGATTTTCGGAAACGTTTCCGAATAGTTTTTATAGTGTATTAATCAGTTTTCTCAAACCGGAATATCGGTTTTTCAATATTCTACCCATTTTTAATTAAACGCTTTCAGCAGCGTAACTAAATTTATACATGCGAGAATAACAAAATAACATTGATTCTAATGTTAATGCTGTTATCATATTTGTCTGTAAGATATTAGATATGTTTGAAAAACAGGAAAATACTTGAGTATTAACATGCTGTTAATTCTCAAGTATTTTCCTAAAAATCAATGTTCTGATTAACACACGATAAAAACTACCTGGAAATGTTTCCAAAAATCAGTGGCAGCAAAACAAAACTCTGTTTTTATAAACTATTCTTTAAATCTTGAAAATATATTGGTTTTTGAGGTTACTAATGACAAAGAATGCTTTTCGGAATCGGGGGTAATTCGGAAGACGTTATTGTACATTTTTGTTCATGGTTATAGTATATTTTCCTTAGATTAAGAAACTTTTGTGTTTTTTTACAATGCACAGCTCGAACTTTAGGAAAGGAAGCCCCGTGTTCGAAAAATGTTAAGGGCCAAAGAGAGGAGGGTTAGAGCCGGTACAAATTACCGTGTCCCGGCTCACTTAAAATGCCGGTGGGGCATTCAAATCTTAAATAAAATAGGAAAAAGAAGATTCGAGCAACTTTTTTTTTTTTAGCGTAAAATTTTTTTATTAAAATTACTTACAAGAAATGACTTCCGAATTAAAAAGTCAAAAGTTGAGTTGTATAAGATGTAATTTTCAGTGTTATTTACACAGCGCTAAGCGAAAAAGTTTCATAGTAATTTTTAGCTGCTGCGGGGCCCCACACTGCGACAAAGTGGCTTTCTTTTTTCTTTTTTTTTTCTTTTCTTTTTATCAGGCAGTGGCGGTTTTCACTATTTATCGAGTAGGTTCAAAATTCTCAATCACGGCAATTTTTTGTTAATTTTATACAGAGTGTTAATTTTGTACATTTTTAATTCAAAAATATCAAATTTTAGTTATTTTAAAACAAACTAGGGGGCTCTGATTTTACGAGCTACGTTTGTCAACCCCAGTTCTGATATCGCAAACTCTAAAAAACACGCAAATTTGATCGGTTCTAAAACGATTACAGAAGATTGAATTATATAATTAAACGACCAGTGGACGTCTGCTGTAATCGGGTTTCCATTCATTTCTCTTTGAGTGAGGGATTTTAAGGCCGAATCAACTGCTGTCGAAGCAGCTAATAACTGCTTTCGTGATTGATTAAAGGAGATCAATTAAACAGTTGAAAATTAGCTTTTATAAAATGGCTAAGTAAACAATGTCGCTGCCTCACGGGATTTTATAACGAGGCTATAAGAAAAGTGTTTTAATTTAAGTAAGACATTTTAAATACATAGCTTAAAAACGTAAAAATACAGTTTTTAATTGGAGGGAAATATTATTATTTGCGCGGTTTTAAAATTTGCAACAATAGGTAAAAGATTTGTCTAAATAAATGAATCTCTCGTGTAAATATTTTTAGGTAGATTTCGTAAGAAATACTACCTATTACATTCTCACCTAAGTTGGAAATTTTGAAAAATTTTTGCAGATCTACGCCGATCATGACTCCCAGAACCCAAAACCACCCCCAGTTCAAAAGTTTATCTATCTATCTATCTATCTATCTATCTATCTATCTATCTATCTATCTATCTATCTATGTCACTTTTTTCTGACCACGATAACTGGAAAAATTCTGCATAAATCTCTTCCAAACTGATACATAAAATCAAGGGTCATAAAATCTCGGTCAAGTTCGTTAATGGGCAAAATCGAACCAAAGGGGGGGGGGTAATGGGGGGGCTTTTTGTGAAAACAGAAAAATCCTCATAATTTCTTTATTATTATTCGTATCGAATCCGTTTAAAGTTATTATTACTTCTAGGAAAAGGGCCAAAAATGTATGTATGACAGATTTTTGATATAATTAAAAATGGCCCCAAGGGGGGGGAAAAGGGGGGATTTTAGAAGAAAAAAAATCATAGCTTCGTCAATTCACAAGATATCAAATCCGCGTAAATTTATTATTAATCCTCTTAGTATTATCTAAAACTTTTATATTGACAAGTTTTTTATAGGACCAACCGTTATAGCAAAAACAAATTAAAAACAAAAAAAATCCCTGCCGGCTCCGCCTGCAAACAAGTTATTTTTCAAAGTAGGCGGTTCCAACTCCCGCATCTTTTCGAAACTGATACATAAAATCAAGGGACATAAAATCTCGGTCAAGTTCGTTAATGGGCAAAATCAAACCAGGGGGGGGGGGGGCTTTTTGTGAAAACAGAAAAAAAAACCACAATTTCTTAATTATGATACGTATCGAATCCGTTTAAAGCTATTATTACTTCTAGGAACAGGGCCAAAAACTTATGTATGACAGATTTTTGATATAATTAAAAATTGCCTTAAGGGGGGGGGGAGGGAAGGGGGGTTTTAGAAGAAAAAAATTCATAACTTCGTCAATTCTCAAGATTTCAAATCCGCTTAAATTTATTATAAATCTTCTTAATATTATCTAAAACTTTTATATTGACAAGTTTTTTATAGGACTAACCGTTATAGCAAAAACAAATTAAAAACAAAAAAATCCCTGCCGGCTCCGCCTGCAAACAAGCTATTTTTCGAAGTAGGCGGTTCCAACTCCCGCATCTTTTCGAAACTGATACATAAAATCAAGTGGCGTAAAATCTTGGTCAAGTTCGTTAATGGGCAAAATCGAACCAAGGGGGGGGTAATGGGGGGGGCTTTTTGTGAAAACAGAAAAATCCTCCTAATTTCTTTATTATTATACGTATCGAATCCGTTTAAAGTTATTATTACTTCTAGGAAAAGGGCCGAAAATTTATGTATGACAGATTTTTGATATAATTAAAAATTGCCTTAAGAGGAGGGGGGGGAAGGGGGGTTTTAGAAGAAAAAAATTCATAACTTCGTCAATTCCCAAGATTTCAAATCCGCTTAAATTTATTATAAATCCTCTTAATATTATCTAAAACTTTTATATTGACATGTTTTTTATAGGACCAACTCTTATAGCAAAAAAAAAAAAAAAAAAAAATCCTTGCTGGCTCCGCCTGCAAACAAGTTTCGTTTCGAAGTAGGCGGTTCCAACTGCAGCATCATCGCAAAAAGGTAATTTCTTCCGCAATTTCCGACAAACAGGCACCCCACGTTCTGCGTCTTCGAAATCTACCTGTGCCTGTAGGCCGAGCCGTCAGGGATTTTTTTTTAATTGAAACTGTCTGGGAATATTGTTCGAGCATTTTAAGTATGGCGTAATTTTTTTCTATTTACTGCTTTTAACGCGTAATAATTTAATTATTTTAAAGATTTATTTATCTTTTTATATTCGCGTGCAAGTATATTTTGTATGACGCAATTTCCCCCCATTTGCTGCTTTTAACACGTGATCATTTAATTATTATTTTAAAGGTTTATTTCTGCTTTTAGTAGTCACGTGTAAATACATTTTTTAATTGAAAGAGAAATATTATTATGTGCACTATTTTACAAATTGGCAACAGTATAAACAATGGCCTTTTCGAAATATGAAATAAATCTCCATCGAAATAATGAAAATTTGCATAAAATTAAAAAAAAAACCTCAAAAAATTAATCAAATTAAAAAATAATTGCACGCTGCACACCGCAAGCTTGTCAACTATATCCCTTCAAATTATGGTTAAATTGCAACGTATAATTTTTGCTCCTATAAAACTTTAACAGAACTATTTTGACCGACTTTAATATTAAATATCTCTTAAAATAATTGTTCGATATAAAAACTGTCCGCTTCAGCGTTTTTATCGAACATTTCTCTATAAAACTACAAATTTTTATAGTTTTATAGGCAATAGTTTTCTTAATAGTAGCCTTAGAAAGACCTCCTGACACAAAATATTCATTGACAACGGTGGCAGCGTTGGTTACTTTTTTTTTAAAACTAGAAAGACAAATATTATATATATATATATATATATTATATATTATTATTATTTTTTTTTTTTTTAATGAAATTAGTGCAGAAGCAAATTTTCTCACGTGGGCTTTCCTTCAATCAACATTACTAGCTCGCTAGCTGCTAACATTGTAAATGAATACATATAATCCCAACGTTTCTTACTCCTCAAAAATGCCTTTAAACAGAAGCGGAATGTAACCAACGATTTTGCGGGACAGAGCGGGATCTTGACTTGTACAAAACCAAAATGTTGAAAGTTATAAAAAGATTCAAAAAACAATACATAGGTATCAAAATCCAATTAATTTAAAGAAAAAATAGGCTCAAAATATTGTTCACAAGACGAAAAAAAACCCCAATTTACAACACTATAATAAAAAAAAAATCCCTGACGGCTCGGCCTACAGGCACAGGTAGATTTCGAAGACGCAGAACGTGGGGTGCCTGTTTGTCGGAAATTGCGAAAGAAATTACCTTTTTGCGATGATGCTGCAGTTGGAACCGCCTACTTCGAAACGAAACTTGTTTGCAGGCGGAGCCAGCAAGGATTTTTTTTTTTTTTTTTTTTTTTTTGGCTATAAGAGTTGGTCCTATAAAAAACATGTCAATATAAAAGTTTTAGATAATATTAAGAGGATTTATAATAAATTTAAGCGGATTTGAAATCTTGGGAATTGACGAAGTTATGAATTTTTTTCTTCTAAAACCCCCCTTCCCACCCCCTCCTCTTAAGGCAATTTTTAATTATATCAAAAATCTGTCATACATAAATTTTCGGCCCTTTTCCTAGAAGTAATAATAACTTTAAACGGATTCGATACGTATAATAATAAAGAAATTATGAGGATTTTTCTGTTTTCACAAAAAGCCCCCCCATTACCCCCCCCCCCCCCTTGGTTCGATTTTGCCCATTAACGAACTTGACCAAGATTTTACGCCACTTGATTTTATGTATCAGTTTCGAAAAGATGCGGGAGTTGGAACCGCCTACTTCGAAAAATAACTTGTTTGCAGGCGGAGCCGGCAGGGATTTTTTTGTTTTTAATTTGTTTTTGCTATAACGGTTAGTCCTATAAAAAACTTGTCAATATAAAAGTTTTAGATAATATTAAGAAGATTTATAATAAATTTAAGCGGATTTGAAATCTTGAGAATTGACGAAGTTATGAATTTTTTTCTTCTAAAACCCCCCTTCCCTCCCCCCCCCCCCCCCTTAAGGCAATTTTTAATTATATCAAAAATCTGTCATACATAAGTTTTTGGCCCTGTTCCTAGAAGTAATAATAGCTTTAAACGGATTCGATACGTATCATAATTAAGAAATTATGGGTTTTTTTTCTGTTTTCACAAAAAGCCCCCCCCCCCCCCCCCTGGTTTGATTTTGCCCATTAACGAACTTGACCGAGATTTTATGTCCCTTGATTTTATGTATCAGTTTCGAAAAGATGCGGGAGTTGGAACCGCCTACTTTGAAAAATAACTTGTTTGCAGGCGGAGCCGGCAGGGATTTTTTTTGTTTTTAATTTGTTTTTGCTATAACGGTTGGTCCTATAAAAAACTTGTCAATATAAAAGTTTTAGATAATACTAAGAGGATTAATAATAAATTTACGCGGATTTGATATCTTGTGAATTGACGAAGCTATGATTTTTTTTCTTCTAAAATCCCCCCTTTCCCCCCCCCCTTGGGGCCATTTTTAATTATATCAAAAATCTGTCATACATACATTTTTGGCCCTTTTCCTAGAAGTAATAATAACTTTAAACGGATTCGATACGAATAATAATAAAGAAATTATGAGGATTTTTCTGTTTTCACAAAAAGCCCCCCCATTACCCCCCCTTTGGTTCGATTTTGCCCATTAATGAACTTGACCGAGATTTTATGACCCTTGATTTTATGTATCAGTTTGGAAGAGATTTATGCAGAATTTTTCCAGTTATCGTGGTCAGAAAAAAGTGACATAGATAGATAGATAGATAGATAGATAAACTTTTGAACTGGGGGTGGTTTTGGGTTCTGGGAGTCATGATCGGCGTAGATCTGCAAAATTTTTTCAAAATTTCCAACTTAGGTGAGAATGTAATAGGTAGTATTTCTTACGAAATCTACCTAAAATTAGACTTGCATAACAATTTTTTTTTTCGTCAGTTAGCTAGTTTTGGTTTTCAACCGTTTTTCTACTTTTTCGATACATTTCCTTCTAAAAATGTGACAAAAAGAAAAAAAGAAAAATATACATATATGAATAATTTCTCATGCAGTTGGTTTTTGGTAATTTCGCAACTTTTAAGATGCAAACTGTTTGAAAAATGCATATCTGAATTTACTGAGTTTTTATGATTTTTAAAATTATTTTCAAGCATAGTTTATTTAAAAAATCTCTATTGCGCGCAGCTCGATTACGGAAGATTAACCCGTTTGCATTTAAAACAATATAAATAGTTCAGTGTTTGTTTCCGGCTAATATTCCCATAGCTAAACTAACACTTCAAATAAATGAAATAATGTAAATAAAACACAAATTTAACAGACATCTAATTAAACTACGTGCTTAAAACCGCTGAAATTATCAGAATAAAAAATGCTGCTGTAGATAACGAAATCTTGGGCGATTTCTTCGTCTATGAACTTCTGGCATGCAAGAATAGGACAGTATCGCTTTAACTAACTTTGAAAATCTTATATGAATATACATAATCAGGGCTTCACAAATGCGGTCACCAGGTCGCCGCTGGCGACCAAGGTCTGGCGATTTTTTTCTTTGTACAAAATTTTTCCTAAGAAATGAGCGCAAGCAGCATTTAAGTTGCTTACAGCAGATATCTTTTCGTTTAAGAAATAAATTGTCCATAAATCGCCGCAAAACGCTAAAAATCACATTAAAAAATCCTGGAAATATTTAAAAATCGCCGAGAACAAAATTTACTTTATTGAGCTAAAAGATAGAATCTTGATTCCTTTTATGAATGTCAAAAAATCGTTGCAAAACGCGAAAAACGCTAAAAATCACATTAAAAAATCCTGGAAATATTTAAAAATCGCCGAGAACAAAATTTACTTTATTGAACTAAAAGATAGAATCTTGATTCCTTTTATGAATGTCAAAAAATCGTTGCAAAACGTGAAAAAACGCAAAAAATCGAAAAAATTAAAAAAAAAATCACAATGAATAAAATGTACTATGTTGAGACTCGGATCCTTTTACGAACGTCAAAAAAACTGCCGTGGATGGCGAAAAAAAAAAAACTACAAATCACATAGAAAATCGCCAAAAACTCAAAAATCTCAGAAGAAAAAATTTAATATATTGGGCTAAAAGACTGAAACCGGATTCCTTTTACCTCTGTTGAAAAATCGCAGCGAAACGCAAAAAATAAATTAAATTAAACCGCTAAAAATCGCAAGGACAAAATTTACTACACTGGGTTAAAAGATTGAAACAGGATTCCTTTCAAGAATGTCAAAAAATCGCCGTAAAACACGAAAAAACGCTAAAAATTGCATAAAAAATTAATTTAAAAAGTCTATTTAAAAATATCCGGTACTATTCTAAGCTATATCACTAATCATTCGAAACTATGCTTGTTATTATTTTTTCTCAATGAATACATAAAAAACTTCTGCGCTCTTTCAAAATCAATGATGGGAGGGAGGGAGGGGGGGGATATTTTTTACTGGCGACTAGAATTTTTTGCTGGCTACGAGATTTTATCGAATTTGTAAAACCCTGTACATAATTGATATTTTTCATATAAAAATGTTTTTATTGTGTGTATTTGTGTTCTTAGGGGGCAATCTAAGAAAAATATTAAATGTAAACTATCTACTAGAATTTTCTCTGAAAAAAAATGGTTTTCACAATTTTTGTGCACCGGGCAGTAACCTGGGAAGCCCGGGTTGGATCCTATGGTTTCATTAAAAAAATTTCTTACCTCTGACTTCCTTTCATAAACGTGGCTTGCTATGACATCTCTTGCAAACCCAAAATCTGCAACTTTGCAGATTTTGTTTTCATCTACTAAAATATTACGGGCAGCCAAATCTCTATGAATGATCTAGAAAAACAAAATTACAAAAATTTTATGAGATTCATTTATATATATTTTAAATCATGCAAACTTTAACATGCATACAAACTTTTCAACTTATTATTATTACAGTTTATCAAAATAAAGGGAATTGCCGCTGTGATTATATTTTTTCATTTAGATTTACATACCTGTCAACTTTTTCAATTTAAATAAAACCAAAAATTTTATTAAATAAAATCAGTTAACTATTAACTACACAGAAACAAGAAATGTTTCCTTCAATATATTTTTTTTTATTTGATTTGAAATTGAATAATTTATTGGGAAGTTGAATGAGTTCTCGCTGTTTCTTCGTGAAAATTAATGCTTTATTTAAAATAAAAAACATGCCACTGAAAATATTGTCCATCGCTAGCCATTACTTTTTTCCATCTCTCTGACAGCATGTTAATTTCACTTTGGAAAAACGACACGTCTTTTGAGACTATCCAAGAGTCGACCATTTTTTTGGCATCTTCATAAGAATGGAAGTGCTGCTCAGCCAGGCCATGTGCCATCGATCAGAACAAGTGATAATAGGAAGGGGCAATATATGGTGAATACGGAGGGTAGGGTAGGATGACTTCTCATTTAAGCGTTTTCAATTAGGTTTTCTCCGGTTTTGCAACATGTGGCCGAGCGTTGTCATATTGCAAAATCACTTTGTCGTGTCTCTGCTTGTATAACGGCCGTTTTTCCTTCAATGCTCTGCTCAAACGCATCACTTCTAGACGGTAGCGATCTCCCGTTAAGGTTTCTTTTAGTTTGAGCAGCAAATAATAAACTACACCCAGCTGATCCCACCAAAATCAGAGCAGAAGCTTGGAACAATGTCTTTGCCGCCGATGTTGAGGCATGGTCGGGCTTTCTCCACGAATTTTTATGATTAGGGTATCGTAGTGCATCCATTTTTCATCGCCAGTCACGATACGATGCAAAAAAACTTTCCTTTTCTGTCGTTGAAGCAGCTGTTCACACTTGAAAAGACGCCATTCGACGTCTCTCGGCTTTAACTCGTACGGCACCCAATGTCCTTGCTTTACAATCATTCCTAATGTTTTCAAACATTCAGCTAGCGTCTTCATGATGTAACGCCTCCAATTCTTCATCTTCAAACTTTTTCGGTGCGCCAGAGCGATCTTTATCTTTAACATCAAACAAAATCATTATGTTTGAAGCTTCTAAACCGATCTCTGCATGTTTCTGAGAGAGCATGGTCGCCGTAAGTCTCAACAAGAATTCTGTGGGCTTCAGCAGCAGATTTTCTTTAAATAAAGCAGTGCATTAAATTCCCCGCAAATACTCTTTTTTTGGCACAAAATTCGATATGTTTAACACTATGAACAACAATGTTATTTACATTTCGGCGAAATGATATATACTGAATTTCAAGCTTGCTTATAGTACTTCTGTGACAATACAAATTTTTAGCAATTAATTGGAACGCAAAAATCAGTTCAAAGTGAAGATTCGTGGAAAATATTAACATGCGTTACCATCTTAAACTATATTCGTGCAGTTCTGGTAATGCCATCTGTTGCCAAACAACGAGAACATATTCAACCTTCCAATATTTAATTTGAAAAAAAAAAAAAAAGGTTGGCAGCTATGTATTTAGCATTTGGCTTTAGGCTATTATATTACCCGAATCTTCCATAAGTTGCAAAAACACATCACACCATTATTGGCCAAAGTGTCTTTTCTTAATAGAACCTTAACCCTTTAGTGTTCAAAGAGACAAATATGTCTCAAGATTACAAAATGGCTTACTATCAGAAGTTCTTTCAACGCAATAGAGCTTCTTTACTAGACTGTATTTTTATTCTCTACAATGAGAACAAGAGCAGTCCTATTTAAGTTTAAAGCATTATTGAAAAGTATTCTTTCTAGTTTCGGGCCAGTCCAACAACAGTGCTAATTGCGAACTAACTTGAGTATACACTCTAAAAAACGACATTTTCAAAACTGAGCAAAAAATATTCAAATCTGAGTATGTCGCATAGTCAAAGTGGCTGCGAATCAAAACTACTCAAGTTTGAAACATGTATATATACACTATAATGCCATAATTGATGGGAACTTTCAGTTTTAGACATTTTTTCGAATATTTTAAAATATACATGTCAGATTCTTTTGGGGTATTAGGATTAAAAAGAACAGGTTTGACTTCATATTTATTAATGTTGATTTGATAAGTAGGACAATTAGGGCACCAACAAAAAATTAAAGAAGAAAAATAATACTTGGGATCACCCTGTAAAATAAAATGCACGAAATGATTTACCGCTACAGAATATACATAGGCAGACATTGTATAATATGTGTACTCATTTGTGTAAGAATAGCATGCATATTAATAGAGATATAGCGATTTTTTTAAAAAATTAAAAAAATTCTTGCATGTTTTTTGCTTATAAAATACAGGGTTTTTAACCAAATGTAACGTCAGTTTCAGAAAAATTGACAAAATGTAGTAGAAATCATATAGTGTGATTGAAATACAAATATATTAAATATTTAAGGAAATATGGGCAGTTGTATGAAATAATTTTTATCTGCGCATGCGCGAACGATAACAAAAAACTTTTTGCCTAATTTAATACTCAACACTATGGAGCAACTTATAAAAAAAAAGCAGTCAAATATCGTAAAAATTCAGAGAGATATTGGCGTTAGAGTGAGCTGTTTTTTAGTTTCTGACTAAAACTCGTTGAATGATAGGGGATTGTCCACAAATTGATATTTTTAAGTTATCTGGCAGCGTTCGGAGAAAATTTTTAGAAAAAACAATTTAATTATAACTTACGCTTATGTTTAGGAAGATTTTGACTCTAAACTACGAAGAAAAGGAAAACGGTTATTGAAGCAAAACGGTTATTTCTATCAAGAGTTATCGCGTTACGTACATACAGAACGGGCGGGCACATTAGCTCTCAGGCTTTGATAGCCTGTGAGCTAAAAATAACAATTTGTGGACAATCCCCTATCATTCAACGAGTTTTAGTCAGAAACTAAAAAACAGCTCACTCTAACGCCGATATCTCTCTGAATTTTTACGATATTTGACTGATTTTTTTTTATAAGTTGCTCCATAGTGTTGAGTATTAAATTAGGCAAAAAGTTTTTTTTTATCGTTCGCGCATGCGCAGATAAAAATTATTTCATACAACTGCCCATATTTCCTTAAATATTTAATATATTTATATTTCAATCACACTGTATGATTTCTACTACATTTTGTCAATTTTTCTGAAACTGACGTTACATTTGGTTATAAACCCTGTATTTTATAAGCAAAAAACATGCAAGAATTTTTTTAATTTTTTAAAAAAATCGCTATATCTCTATTAATATGCATGCTATTCTTACACAAATGAGTACACATATTATACAATGTCTGCCTATGTATATTCTGTAGCGGTAAATCATTTCGTGCATTTTATTTTACAGGGTGATCCCAAGTATTATTTTTCTTCTTTAATTTTTTGTTGGTCCCCTAATTGTCCTACTTATCAAATCAACATTGATAAATATGAAGTCAAACCTGTTCTTTTTAATCCTAATACCCCAAAAGAATCTGACATGTATATTTTAAAATATTCGAAAAAATGTCTAAAACTGAAAGTTCCCATCAATTATGGCATTATAGTGTATATATACATTTCTGAAAACATGCACACACTTAAGAATAACATCTCATGTGCTTATATTTGAGTATGTCCATGTTTCAAAAATGAGTATGAACTGACTTCTAGGTGCTCATTTTTGAGTATGTCCATGTTTCAAAAATGAGTATGCACTGACCCTAATCATTTTTAGTATGTCCTGTCCATGTTTCGAAAATGAGTTATGAACTGATCTCTATGCGCTCAGTTTTGTGTATGTCCATGTTTGATTATCCTGAGTATTTCTGGTATTTCCGAATTGAAAGCATTGGTTCGTCCTTTTTGAAACAAAAAGTTGCATAACAAAATTAAAACATCGATTTACTCAGATTTGAAAGTGTCATTTTTCTCTGTGTATGTACAGATCTAATACCGAATAAGCTACTAAAATTCTGTACAATGCTAACAGTTCAATATAAAAAGATTGCGAAGACATAAATATGATATCGATTTCTTACCCCCTTGTTCGCCAGGTAGTCCATACCCTTGGCAATGTGATACGAGAAAGTGGTAAGATCTCTCGAAGTGAGATGCTTGCTGCTGCCGTGCAAGTTGCCGTACAGCCTTTCTGCCCGGCTCTCCCTCAGGTAAGTCTGTAATTTACCCCGGCTGACATATTCCATGATTACAAGGATGGGATCTGAAAAGGTGAAAACAAAACAATGTTACATATTTTAAGAAATACATCAGTTCGAGAATTACAGAAATAGCTAAAAAAAAATGATCAATGAACTAACTTTTTAGTATATTTTCACACATTATTTGTATGTATAAACACTTCGCACTTTTTCCATGTCTTCCGAAAAAAAGTTGAAAAAAAAAACAAAACAACTGTAGTAATTTTTTGTAACTTTTCCAGAATAAAAATAAATAAGTGTCATTCTCTAATTATTATTAATTTTATTCACAAAATCCCATTGTGCGTGTAAAATAGCGTACACATAAGATTTGGACACAAATATAAAACTTTTATTTGTAAGTTATTTCCTTTTCTTAACTTTCTCAATGTCCTTGATTATCGCACTTTTAGATGTTGGTTAGTTATATCTCGCTTCCCATGTTTTACCATCACGTGCACGATATAATGAGGGTTTATTTTAATAAATTTTTATTCGTGTGTGTATTGTCGCTCATTTTGGTTTGAAATGGCTGTCATATTCTTAAATGAAGAAAAAGTACTATGAATACGTACACTTAAAAAAAAAAAAAAAAAAAAAAAAGAGAAATCATGCGTCAAGCATAAAGCATGAAACACTTTCCAAAGCATTCCGAATATTGTAACAAAACTTCACAGTTTAATAAGGTGAAAGATGATAAGTAACAATTAACAAAAGTAAACAATTTGTAAAACACATATCAAATTTCAAAACATAATTTCCGCAATTACCATCTACAGTCAGAAAAATATCCGTATTATTTTGTGCAGTTCTCTATTATAATGTACAGATTTGTATATAAACTACAGGGAACTGTGACTACCTCTGTAGGTTTTCACACCCCTCGAGTTCTGGTAAAGCAAGTACGGGTTGGAACAACCCGACTTAAGGCCTAAGACCTGGTTCCTTTCTGGGTGTCCAGCTCCGAAGCTGTTGGGGGGCGCCGGCCCGTCTCCAAGTATATCGTGGTGACTCCCCTACTGGGTTTCACCGCGTATCGCAACGACTTACGTCGTCGACACGTGTGTCTAAGGTTGGAGGGTCCGCAGGTGGCGGTCCTCTGGCCGGCCGAAGCGCCGCAGGGAGCCAAACCTGCTGGTGCGCTAAAAGTCCCTCAGGACTTGGGTTCGGTGGTCGTCTACGCGCCGGGCGCTTCTCAGGGCGCCAGGCGGCGCAGCTCACTTTTATACCATGTAAATATTGAGTTCAGTTTAGAAACGTATAACAGGGCTCAAAATCCCCCTTCAGCAATTTCCGCCAGCAGAAATGTACTCTAATTCTTTTGTGCAACCCTGTATATGATCCATAGGATTTATACGTACCAAGTAATATGCAATTTTTTTTTTCTTTTACATTTAAAAACGCATACCACAATTGAAAACACATTTCCAGCCGTTATTGCTCATAGACATCAGTACTGTAACCGAATTCTTTTGTGTGTCCCTGTAAATACTATGCACACCCAATTCTATAGTAAGCATCTTGAGGATTCTAAATTTGAGGATTCTTATCATGAGGATTCTAATTTGATGTTTTGTTGAATTCAGCGCACATAAACTGGGAGATATAAGTATCACATAAATCGCACAAATCACTGAATTGCGGCAACCCCTCACGGTGGATTTTGCCTAAAAACTAATCAAAACCAGTTCTCATAAAAATAGAACGCCATATGAAATTTCATCCTATTCTATGCAATAATGTGTGAGTTAGAGCGCGCACAAAATTTGTGCCACATAGAGATGGGAATGCTTGGAAAAAAACCGGAAACTTTGGGAAAAAAATTGGTTTTTTTCCGTTTTTTTCCGAAGGGCTATTTTTCAATTTTTCCGAATTGGAAAAATTGAAATTTAATTTATAAAATAATATATTCAAAATGTTATTATGGCTGCATTCTGATATTTTTCTTTATGTTTTTTAATGTTCAGTGTCTCCTATGAAAATGTTAACATAGAAAATATGATCTGTAAGCAGTTTAGGAAGAACTTGAGTCCTTCAAAGGATCCTTTACAATTTCTTCACCTTAAAACATAGAACCTTTCAAAAAATTCGAAATATTTTTCAATCTCCATTCTGAATCCCCCAGAAATGTGATGATTTTAGAATAACAAAACATGTTACATAACAGTTGAAATTGCCAATGAATCTCTTATCTAGCTGTATATACAGTAGTGGCCAAAATTGTGGAAACCTTTTGGGGAAGAATGTTTTTTTTTTTAAGTTTGATGGCTCTAACATCCATTATTTCTTAGTTATACCATAAAAGCTATATACCGCTGGAAAGATAATTTAATCAAAAATATCATGCAATACAGTTTATTCAATTCTAATTAATTTATCAAACGTTATAGCAAAATAATCAGAAAAAGGCAGTAAAATCTTAGTTATGAGCCACCAAATTTCCAAAAAGCATTTTTTTCCAAAAGGTTTCTACAATTTTGGCCACTACTGTATTTATGAAGGACCTTATTAAAAATATCTAAATAAGAACCTAAATATAATAATAATTTCTAATTCACAAAATTTTTATTACATATTTTATGACAATTTTATATGATTTTTTTAACAAGGCAATATTTTTTTACACAAAATGTTCACAAAAACAGGATCGCGTTTAAAAAAAAGTAAGTAGACCCATGCAACTTCTCTTGTTAAAAACGAAAATTCATGTGCAAAATTTAATTCAATAATGTACCGAAATTCAATATAAAATTTGAAACATGCATTTATTTTTATTGGGTGTTAGTCATATATCGGCATAGCTGCGATTTTTCATGTAATCAGATAATAATTGCCAAAAATATTTAACTATTTTTAGAAACAAGTTATTTTCTAATAACATGCAATTGAAATTATTTAGTCTTTTCAAGCTTTTTTTCGCTTTTCTTCCCTTCCCTTAAATATAGATTTTAAGACTTTCTCTAACTTTTTTTTTTTTTTAATATAAATGCATACAAATAAACTTTGCAAAGAAAATGTAAATTTTCTGATAAAAATTGTTTTCAACTAAATATTTCGAAGTATTAAGAAATCCACCTGTTTTATAAATTTCATTAAAGAAATATACATACATATATATATATATATATTACTTTCATATTAAGAATCTAAAACTTAAACTAAAACCAAAACATAGAGTTTGTTTAGGTTTAGACTGGAAAGCTATATCAAAACTAAATACACAATAAATGAAAATTCTAGTCGTACAACAATAAAATTGTAATATTGTAAATTATTATCAATTTTTAAGGAATAGAAGATATAAAAATGATATTTATAGTGTCACAACTACAATAATTTGTTTCTTTAAAATGGCGTCATTTCTATACAAAGCAATACTATGTGTAGAGGGGATTTAAATTTGCTTTCAAACTGCAGTGATACTGGTTGAAACTCACAAGATTTATTTTGTTGTTATTTTTTTGATTATCTCTACTGGTAATTGAACAAATGCAACTGAAAAATCATTTCAACAGAGACATGATATATTACAAACAATGGTTTTAAATTAAGCAAGAAAAGCTACTGTCAAAATTCTGAGACTAAAAAACTGACTTTTAAAAGATGACTTTTTTTTTTTTTTTTTTTTTTGTAGTATATTCATATAAAGTGAAAAAAAAATTCTTTAGTGTGCAGAAATTTAAAAAATGTTTATTATTTTGTATTTTTTGAGAAAATGTAACTTATTTTTTTGAGAAACATTTGTAAAAAATCAATTTTTCCAATTTTTCCAGAAAAAACACCGGAAAAAAACTGGTTTTTTTCCCATTCTTCAAAATTTCTGGAAATTTTACATATCTAGTGCCACATATAGACATTTTCTAAAAATAGTCAAATCGTGTTCAGAATCTTTTAAAACGGAATAAATCCGTTGAAATTTTTCACGACAACAACACTTTCTTCTAAGTATAGATAAGAGAAAGTAAATATTGTTTGAAACACGCGAAGATTCATGAACTATCATCAGATTACACATATTTTCGATTGTGATTTTTTTAGCTAAAGCTCCTCACGCGAAATCACCCGCTCGCTAATGTTAATCCTATGGGACAGTTATTTTACAATATCTCGTTTGCATTTCAATATTTTTAAATGATTTCTTTTTTGCATTGAATAGCTGAGATCGATCTCTACAGTGCCTTCTTTTTACTTTTTCGATTTTTTTTTTTTTTTTTTTTTACGAAGATACTTTTTCTTTCGGTACCGGTTTCAAAAGTGAAAGTACCTTCGTAAAAAAAAAAAATCCGCAAACAAGATCGAAAAAGTAAAAAGGAGGCTATGTAGAAATCCACCGCAGAAAAAAAAAAAAAAAATAAAATAAAATAAAGTCGGTTAAAAATATTGAAATGCAAACTAGATATTGTAAAATAACTGTCCCATAGGATTAATATTAGCAAGCGCGTGATGTTTTCGTGTGAGGGGAGAGGACCCTCAGTATACCGATACTCATACAATAAGTTCCTTTTCCATTGGCATATTTTAAATTTAGTAAACGAGGAAATCAGATTTAGGAAATAAATAACAGAATTATTAATTACCTTTGTCGGAACAACAGCCTAGAAGTGTAACGACATTAGGATGAGGCTCCAGAATTTTCATCACTTCTAATTCCGAAAGCAAGTCTTTCTTTTCTTTTTCTGTTGCGTTTTCTGAAACAGCAATACAAAAATTAAGTTTTTTTATGAAATAACTATTAAACCAAATATTTTCAGTAAAAAAGAAAAGAGCACATTTTCATATGCTTATAAAGATAATGTTATTATTACTCAAACTAGACCATTCAATCCGGGATAAAGATACTCCATACTTCGAATGTAGATGAAAATTGTTTTTAATTTAAAACTCTAATAAATATTTTTTTATATAATTTAAGAATAGTATATTAATTCAGACAATTAAATGCAGTAACCCAACACGAATAAAAAATTGACCGGGGCCAGGACTCGAACCTGGGATCTTCAGCGTAACATGCTTCTGCTCTGCCACTGAGCCACCTCTGGTCGATATATAAAGTCCGGCAATTTCTCACAGTTATACATGTTGGAAAGAGTCACCGGCCATCGATTTCTGCAGCTTCAGATGACATATAGCAACGATGAATTAATAATTATTCATAATTATTCGATGAATTAGTAATTATTACTATTATGTAGGTGAACTTTGGGTATTATGGAATACCATTTACGTTTGAGGCACTATCACAGCTCGATATTGTTTAAAACCCGAAAACCGAATACAATCACAAACTTCAACTTTCTGTGATTAGGTATTTGTAGAAAAAAATCATTTTACGAAATTCCATCGCATCCAAACAAATAATAATACTGAAAAACTTTTTTGGAGGGTGTTATGAAATAGTCGGGAAATATGGAATAAGGGGTTAAAAATGAAAAAAAATTGGTAAAAAAACAGATGTAATGGTATCAAGAGAGCATGATCGAAATAGAGTGTCTTGGGTAGTCAGCCAATGTACTTCAGATTTGCACAATTCTCAGGTATAAGGATCTGTCTTTGTGCCATCATAATTATGGAGTATTAGGAGATATTGGTATTCCATATAACCTAACACCGCCGGTTTGGAAAAAAAAATCACTCTATGTTTATTGGTGTGAATCGTGAGCTAAAAAACGAGTATTACATCATAAACTGTTTAGTATTTTGCTGTATATTATGCTCAATTCCAATGTAAAAATATTACTTCTAATAATCAATTAAAAATGATCTCCTGAAACTTTCTAAAGACGAAAAACAAATATTTATTCACACAGCGCGCCCTGACGCCGACCGACGAACTGCCCGTTCTGGGGGGCATTCTGGAAACGTTCTTAATTAGTTTATGATATTGCTGCTTGGTGGCAGCACTTTACCAAACAGAAACATTGCTATTCCATAATACTCGAAGTTACTCTATATGTACGTTAATATGTATTTACTGACCGTTGAATATATAGAAATCCGGATAATTGGATGAATAAATAAACTTTCTAACAACAACAACAACAAACCGACTTCAAAAACTACTACAAAGTAAAAAGTTCTTTTTGGTTTTCTCTACAACAATCCTAGAAACAAAACCGTATAAAGAGGAAGGAAAATCGCCGGATTGCGACTTTCTCGTCAGATAGCGCTACGTCACTTGATGAAAATCGTTGAAAATGAAGTTTTTAAACATATTTATTTATTTATTTATTTTAAATTTAATTTCTAAAAAAGTACTGAACTAATTTTGATGAAATTTAAATGGAACCCATTCGAAAGTTATCCTATATATATATACATACTCGTCAAATTGAGAATCTCCTCCTTTTTTTTTTTTTTTTAAGTCGGTTAACCCCCTTCGCGACTAGCGTCCTTTACAGAATTTTTAATCTTTTACCACCGGTTTCTCAAAACAGAAATTTTTGCCTAATTGAATCGCAGAAATGCTGTCATTAAATAAGGCAAAGCTTACAATAAAAAGTTACTGGTGGGAATAATCGAGGATTCTGAGCGTCTTTTGCGTCACGTATACGTGTCGCTCGTCCCCAAGGGGTTAAAAAAAAAAAGTTATATTGTGAAATAAAATTTGCACGAAAATCGCTTTCGCTGAATAAAATTGACAAAGGTAGACAAACAATTAAAAAAAATACAGTGAAGTACTGAGATACACTAAGAGTGCGTACAGTTATATACCAAAAATATTTTATAGAATTTTTCGTTTTATATAATTGCAGAATAATATTACAAATTCTACGATTAAGCAAAGTGATTACAAATTTTGCAATTTAAATATTGAATAGAGAATTTCCAATCTGAAATAGAGGTTCCACGCTTGACCGCTGGCATGCGGCTAATGCGAAATTACCAAAAATGCTTTTCGTGTAGTTGGTGGCCAATCTTATTAAATACACTAAATGTAAAAATCTCTGACAGTTTTCAATTAAAAACGATTTTCATCTACATTCTGTACACCTGGTAATATACCGGGCATCTGTAACCCGGGTAGCCTCGAATGGATTGCCTATTTTTATAATATAGGTGAAACCCCCAGTATAACTGACACTTTTGAGGATTCTTGCTTGTTCAAATCACTATTACAAAAATTTAAATCTATTTTATACTTACTTACCTTTGCTTTTGAAAGGATAGTAGAGATATATTAAAAAAAATATTGTTGGCAAAATTAAAAAAATATATACATTTTATTATTAAAAATTAATTTTATTCACAAATATGGTCAAAAACTCCAGTAACTGACACCGTCCCTATTTTGAAACACCAATAACTGACACAAAGTGAACCAGTGACTGACACTTCATTTTAAAAGATTAAAATGCTTTAAAAAAAAAAACACTTTATTCCTTATTATAAAAAATTATACAATAATATTTATTATAAAAAGTAAGATTTAGTAAGCTGTACTACATTATTAGTAATGCAGAGTATATAGTAAGAGTAATATAGCAGTAATATTTAGTACTGCATTATTAGTAATGCAGATATCCAATAATTGACATTTATGAACCAGTAACTGTCATCTGGTGTCAGACACTGGTAAAACAACTTAAATTTTAACTAGTTAGAACCCGTCAAAACGTGACGGAAAAAATACTATAATAATATCAGTAAAATAAGCTTCTTTATTATTTAAGTAGGGCTTCGTATGAAATAGTCTTTCAAATATTTTATTTTAAAAAATCCCCCCCCCCCTCCATTGAAATGCTATTTCCGATGCAAACTCCAAATGAACACTCCGTAAACAAATGTGTAATGGAAATCAGTTTGACATTACCACCATATTCTCCACGACAAAAAAAAAATAAATTAAATAAATTAAAAAAAAGGTCATGGACCTATAAAGTATCCTACAAATAGTCCTATCATAAAGTATCATACAAATTTCCTACTTTCATCTCATATTCAGTAAATAAAAGAACATAGTATAAGTACCCCCCCCCCCCTGTGATATTGCAATCGAATGAGCTCCTATGCGCATATGTATTGCATCCCCCCCCAAAGGCACCGTTGAAATTCGACGTTAAAAAAGTTTTAAAATGTTTAAATTAAAAGTTTTAAAATGTCCTCTTTAATCATTGTTCGTTTCAAATCCATATCTTCTAAAACAAATCCATTGTTTTAAGCTAATCAATTTTTATGTAAAAGTGAAGAAGTTTTGTTAAAAATAATAAATTAATATGCAGATGAGGGAGAATTTTAATGTTTTCAATTGTAATTTATTTGTATGGTTTCTTCTATCCCTTTACATAATCAGGATGATTATTCCTTTTCCATCACAGTCGGTCTCTTATACAGTTAAATATCCAATGGATTTTTAAAACAATAATAAATAACAGTTCCTAGCATATTCTGATTCAACATATACATCAACGAATTCAACATATCAATTTTATGTTAATCATAAACTAAAAATAGTTTTTTTTTCTTTTGACAGATTTTATATTAGCGCCAAAATACTCTTATCTTATGGATAATCTGATTTTATGATTTATCAGGTTTTTATTATTATTAATTTTTTTTCACTTTTCATGAAGGTTAGGGATACCTATTTTCAATTGTTGCAACTTTCCAAGGGGCTATTTTACATTATTAAAACAAACGGATGGTCATTGTTGAGCTAGAATTGAAAAATATTTAATGCTTGAAAATTATTTAAAAAGTCGTTAAATTAAGCGGCAGATTTCAAATAAATTTCAATCGAAAGCTAATTTTTTTTTCTAATTGAGGATGTAAGAATTGAAATTGTAAAATGTAGTAAAAAAATTAAATTTTTAGTATTTAGAAGTGATGTAAGCGCGATGAAAGCTACAGTGATAGTGCCGTTTGTTGTCACAACCGTTATACATTTCTAAATATTGCCACTGTGTTTTGGTTGGCATTCAAAAGTAGACTACCATTTTTTGACATCGAAAGAAAAATTCACAGTGAAAGAAATAAGACTTTGCCGCTAATAAGGAACTATTAAATGAACTTATAACAAACCTACCAAAATAATTCCTATAAAATATTAGCCTTACATGGTTTATTCTAGCTAAAAATACAATCATTATTTCAATTTTTTTATTTTCCTGAAATTCTTTACTTTTGTGAATTTTTTTATTAAAAAATGAAATCTTAATAATTTAAATCCTATAATTCCTATAACTTAATCCTATAATTTAAAAAAAGTAATTGGTAACATGTAATCAAGGTATGCAATCAAGATGAAGCAACCAATAAAGGCTCCAGTTCTAATCTTTAAAATTAAAAATTGAAATATCAGTTAATATTACGCCATGTTGACACAATCATATAAATTTTTCTTTTTACTTTTATCAATGTTAAAATGCATTTCAAGCTAAGCATAACGTCATTTTCACCGGTACAAACTTTTCACACGTACATTTATGCTTAAGCACCATGCATACAAATAAAAATATATTTTGCATTTAATTGTAATGAAAAAAAATGGCATCAACAAAGTTATAATGCTTAGTGATAAAATGAACCCAATGGACAATATTTCCGTGACGTCACAGTAAATATGAATTTTTATTTGCTTATAAAACACACGGATAAATATTTTTACCGAAATACTTAAACATTTTAACTATATTTTAACTTACAAATTAAAAAATTCGGCCTAAAAGTCACGTGCTTTTAAAATTTAATATTTATTTTTTATGCTCGCAATCATAGAGTTCAGAAAATAAACTCTGTACGTCGCAACAGTGGGCGTTAATTCGATTGCCGACTTTATGACGTCATAAGCAGAAGTAAAATTTTAATTTAAGATTACGGCTAATTAATTACATTTTCGAACAAACGAATGTACGATAACAAATCTGTGACCAAATATCTTTCATTTAAAAAAAGAATGATGTAATTTGATGTAGTAGTTTGTTCTCACGGATTGTCGAAACAAAACGCTTAGCGTTTTAAATATATAGATGGTATTTACTACAAGATAAATTTAATTTATTGTTATAACAGTTTTAATTTATTTTAAACAGTTCAAATAATAGATTTCAACTTTCTTTAATATATATAACCAATAACTAACACCTCTGTCAGAGACTGGTGAAATGAAATTCTAGTAACCAATAACTGGCACCCCCCCCCCCCCATTAAGCTAAATTAAATAACTCTAAACAATAAATCATGGCTCTAATACATCATATGCATCTTTAAACTAATTTCTACAAGTATAACTTTCAGAAAAATGTTTAGGATGGTTGCATCACAAATAGATTAGAAAAACGCTTCGTTTATTTAAAAAATAAGATGGTTGCTTCCAAATGGCACTTTTTGTATTCTCAAAAGTTTATTCTTCATTGAATATGTTCTCGACCCTCTAGTGGTGAATAAATTGACTCCAAAATAAAAATAAGTGTCTCATTTTCCACTAGATGACATTAGTTTTCAGAATTTTACAGCCAAATGCTTGTTTGAGTTAGATTTTTGCTCAAGTGTCAGTTACTGGTTAGGTGTCCATAACTGGTGGTTTCACCCTTACAGTGTGTATCTGAATTGATGGTCAGAACTGTAAAGGAGGATAATACATGTCAAGCCAAGTACATTTCGTATAGGAAAACAGGGTCGAAATCCACTCATTAAATAAAAAATACAGGCTGCTTCACACCTAACCAAATCCACATTTTCGCTCATAACTATACCAATAATGCAAATATTTTAGGGAAATCTTTTACACAATAACTTTGTTTTATGTGAAATGTCGTGACATCAAAGGAATTCTTGTAATTTCACTGTAATTTGATCTGTGATATCGTATGCATTGTCAGCTACCTTCCGAGTTTGAAGCGTCTAGCTCAGTATTATTTGGAAATTTGAACATGGAGGGTTGCCGTTTCTACCACTTTTTGTGTTTTCATCACGTTTCATAGAAAGCAAAGTAACTTGAACTAAGTATGTTGAAGATATCGCTAAAATATATTTTTTATTAAATGTGGATTATTATTAAAATGTGGATTTGACTTGGTGTGAGACGCCCTGTATTTTTTATTTAATAAGTGGTTGCGATCCCGGTTTCCTATACAAAATTTGCTTGTCTTGACATATATTATCACCCCTTACAGTTCTGACCATGAATTCAGATACACACTGTATATATTTCATTTTGATTTATTCTACTTTTCTACTTCTATCGATTTCTTTGATTTTGTGACGAAGAAAATGAGTATATTTCTACCCGAATTCAGAGAAATACAGTTAGTAAATGTTTTCTGAGAACTGAGAGATTTTTTTTACGTCATTATAGATATAATAATAATAATGCGTCGTTTATTATAAAAAAAACTTTTTTATTTGGATTAACGTGTAAATTGGTGAGTAGAAAAGTAAAACATAACAGGAGACACGCGGTCTCAGAGATTGCATTTAATTATCGATCCAATAAAACTTCTTCACTTAAATATCTGTATGAAATAATAAGAATGATTCAACTTACGAGAGAAGCAAAAATCCAGTTTTCAAATAAATTTTTGCACAAAAGAAAAAAAGTCTAAATCATGGTGTATTTCATAATATTCCAAATTTTAATTGCTTAAAAGGCGTATAGCCAACAGAGTGAAAAGTATCCAAGCCGGGACTCGAACCCGGGTCATCAGTATAGCGCACTGACGTTCTACCAACTGAACCACTTGGAACGATATTCAGCCTGACACTTTCTCACTATAACATGTTGGCAAGGCTACAAACTTAGCACAAGATGGAATATTTTCCGTGAGCCACCAACCCTGGGGCAAACACGAAACCAAACAAAATCCAGCATCGACAATTGAATAAATCTATTTTTAATACTTGGAAATTTCTTCATAGAAAATTTCTCACGCCATGCATTCATAATATTTCAAATTTTAATTGCTTAAAAGGCGTGCTGCGTTTGTAGCCTTGCCAACATGCTACAGTGAGAAAGTGCCAGAATGAGTATCGTTCCAAATGGTTCAGTTGGTAGAACGTCAGTGCGCTATATACTGATGACCCGGGTTCGAGTCCCGGCTTGGATACTTTTTCACTCTGTTGGCTATACGCCTTTTAAGCAATTAAAATTTGAAATATTATGAATGCAAGGCGTGAGAAAATTTCTATGGAAAAATTTCCAAGTATTAAAAATAGATTCATGATCTATTTTTTCATCAAAAGTCTCAGTCTTAGTCGGCACAGTGCGAGCATCAACACCTCCCCAGTTACGAATTAAAATTTATAGTTTTATTTTTAACTAACATGCCCTTTCAGCGTTGCCCGTGCCCGGGATAATAACTTTATAAATACACTTAAAATTACCTGGCCGTTTTCCGGGATTACATTAAATATCCCTGTGCTGGTCGGTTTTTCCAAACGAACCTCGTTCCACGGGCTCAATGATTAAAAAAAGCTGCCGAACGAGAGGTCAAATGAGTCATCATAACAACGCTTTTTGGCGATAAAGAGTTACTTAGAAAATCAACGCTAGAACCTTTTTTTCATAGGAATTTCACTGCGTTTCAGAAAAAATTAATCGATTTCTTTAATAAATATTTTTAAAATATGAAATATTTTTTAATCAATTCTTGAAAGTCTGTTCCATATAGGGGTATAAAATATAAGATTGGAGGAATATAGTATCAAATAGATGCTGCTTGATAAAAAAACAAACTTCTCATTTTCGGCGAAATGGGGACTTAGAAAGTTGCACAAAATTCAAAAATCGCTGTACAAATTCCGAATGAACTTTATTGAAAAGAGGACAAAATTTCCTATTTTGGGTAAAAAGGTTGACTTTGGATTGCATCTATGAGTGGATCAAAAGCATCGGCGGAATTAAAACAGAAAATCATACGGAATTGTTCCGTTCAATATAAAATAACAAAAAATCTAATTTAAAAAAAAATCAAAATATAAGTCTCGTGTACATTCAGGCTTGTCTTCTTCTACCTTGAACTAAATTTGGCAAACCTCTACGTGCGACAGATTTACCTGGCCATCGTTAATAAACAAACAAATACGCACACACACACAGAGAGATGCCTTTTTTTAATTAATATAAATAATCAATATGACTTCGATAGTACTTAATATATACATCAATACTGCACATTTTTTTTTATAACATCATAAAATTGCATGATTTTTTTTTTTTTACCTTTGAGCGTCTTGACAGCGACAGGCTTCGAATCTTCTTCACCTAGAACGTGCGCTTTCCACACCTGACCAAAGCATCCTTCGCCTAAGATGCAAACAAACTGCAAACGATGTCGGGGAAATTCCCATTTATCACGATCACCAGTCACCTGTTAATTTACAAAAAAGAAAAAAAAAAACCCTTCAATTATACCGTATTTTCTAAATATGATTTCATTTTAATGAAATACGCAAAGTATTTTCTACATATAAATTTGTGTGGAAAATGTGTGATTAATATTATGTAAAAGGGCCCGAAAATTTTGAAATTAAAAAAAAAATGTTGATTTTTAAAGATTTACATTAAAACATTCATTTTCGTAAAAATGACTCTAAATTCTGTAAATGCACGGATAAAAGCTATTCAATTACTGCTTTTAAATCAAGCACACCCTTACTGTGTTACCATAGGAAAAAATTCCTTAGCTTTATAAACAAAGCAAATCACGAGCTCTTTTTGAATCTATGTGTAATGAAGGGGGGAAATGAGGAGACTGGGGATGTTTGACCCACTTTTTACAAAAATTGACGGGGAAACCTTTTTTATGCAGTTAATTAATCTCCACGTGCAGTGAACGATTGAAAGAACATGTTAAAAACCAGACCCCAATTAACTATAAGTACTTTAAGTGACAACCGCAGATGCAAAACAGTGAATAAAACCAGAGACTGTCGAAACTAACTAACTGGAGAAATACTGCAGATCTCCCTCCTTCAATCTACAGCTGTTATCCCGCGCGTGTGCACAGAACTCAAATAACAATCTCCCTTCAGTTTCCAAAATGCATCCGAGCAGTTAAGACGCTCTTGTATATATATGATGTAAATATATTTAATATAATGTAAAATTGGAGCACTTATACGCAGCCTCCAAAACGCGATTTTAAACATGTACATCTAGCCAAGAATTATAATATTATATTCAAAGGAAAATGAATCTACTGCTTATTTCACACAATTGTTATTTTCTACTAATACTATTTCTTATTACTCCAATATATGTGAATCAATGGATAAGATAAATATCGGTACAACACTTTGGATTACTGTGGATATCACTTGGCGCAAAAAGGAAAATTTCAGGTAAGCTGAACAAACTTCTTTAACATATCAAAAGATGAAAATGTATATGAAATTTGAAGACTGATTTAACTATTTATAAAAATAAGAAAATTTATTACGCTACCGACGGTTCCCGTAACAAAAATATTCGTTATTTGTGTTAGATATATAATAGCAACTGAGCTTGCCTCATATCAAAATTCATTATGTATTTTAAGTGTTTACAGCTTCCGAATTCTGAAAATGCAATAAATAATAATAATAATAATAATAATAATAATAAAATCATAACTCTAATAAATTGGTTCAAACCTCCCCACTTCAGTGATATTTTCAACAGAAATTTTTTATTATGAAATGCAACGTATCTGTACGGTATTTAATTCCTTTTACTAAATAAAATTTTTCGTGCGAAGCATATTTATTTTGATCTGGCAATTAGGTAAAGTTAACGATTCTCTTGCTCGGGAAGGAGGAGGGGGGGGGGGGGGGACTCAACTTTTTTTTAAGTGATTCAAGTGGGGTATCGTTTATTATGTATTTTTTAAAATTCTGAATCGAATGACACCATCCGCACGTCGATACGATCATTTGTTACAAAGTTAGGCAGGTTTTATGTATGAAAAGTCGAAAATTATACTTTAGTGTCAGGTAAAATATTGTTTTACAGCAACACCTGGTGGCCATTCCCCCAAAATTTGGGAAGAACTTCGTTTTGTCACTAGAAATGAAGATCCGATGAGTCAGTCCCCCCAAAATAAAATTGTTAGCTCACAGACTATCAAAGCTTGAGAGCTTATGTGCCCGCCCGTTCTGTATGTATGTACGTAACGCGATAACTCTTGATAGAAACATCCGATTTGTTTAAAATTTTGTTTATAGGTTCATTGTGATAAGGCGCTTCCCTGATTAGTTTTGGGGTTTCATTGGTTAAGTATAAAGGGGCGAACGGGGGGCTAATTCCCCCTCTTAATTTAGGCAAATGGATTTTTCATGAAGAATCATCCAATTTGCTTCAAATTTTGTATATAAGTTCATTGTGATAAGGCGCTTCCGTGGCTAGTTTGGGGGTTCATTAGTTAACTATAAAGGGGGGAACGGGGGGGCTGATTCCCTCCCAAGTTAGATAAATTGGTTTTTCATGCAGAATTATCTGATTTGCTTCAAATTTTGTATATAGGTTCATTGTGATAAGGCGCTTCCCTGGTAAGTTTTGGGGGCTCACTGGTTAAGTATAAAGAGGAAAAACAGGGGAGGGTTCACACCCCTCCCCCTTAATTTATTATCGATTTCTTTCTTTTTCGAGGGCATTATTCTTTGAAATAAGAGTATAATGTACAATTAATGTGAATAGCCTGTGAGCTCAATGCCATCAGTTTAACTGGGCACTTTTCTTTTTTTTATTTAAATTCTGAATCGAATGACACCTTTCGCAACTTGATACAATCAACTGTGACAAAGTTACGGCAGGTTTTATGAATAAAAAGTCCTTCCGGCCTGTACCGGGAGGAAAAGGTAGCTTTCCTATATCTTCGTTTTAAAATTTTAGCTAATGTTACACGAAAACAGCAACTTAAAATGCAAATAAAACGTTTACAAAAGATTCGTTAATACTGAATTTGAATAAGAAATTCGCCAAATTATTGAGCAATAGCCAAATTGGCTTCATTTATGAAGACTTATTTTGGTCGCCAAATTTGGCGATATTTCGCCAAATGTCGCCAAGTTTGGCGAGAATTTGGCGCTAACGGATATGAATATATAGTTTTATGCGTTTGATTGGGAAAATTATTACAACAATGAAAATTTTTGTAATGTGCTGTCTTGTTTCAAAATGTCAGCCACCCTAGAATTTCAAACTGCTCTAGCTCAGCCGTTTTTTAAGATAGAGGTAAAACAAAAAATGCTCTGGAATCCTCGTTTCAAGGCCTAACACTGAATTAAAAAATAAATTTGAATTTTTAACTTTTTTGTATATTTATTTTAGTTTTAAATTTTTAATTGGCCGCCATCTTGAAACAAAATGGCGGACCAAGCTGTCCAACGAACTCGGTCGAGACATTGGTGAGCTTAATACACACAATTAGTTTCATCAAAATTGATTTATAAATACGAGCGTTATCGTATGACATAGGTCAGATATATATATATATATATATATGGAGATATATATATATATATATATATATATAAATCAACATTTGAACGGAGGGTGGTTTTGGGGTCTGGGGGTCATGATCGGTGAAAATATATCGAAATTTTCCGGAACTGCTTTCCTCCGAACGGCTGCAATAGGTAGCTTTATACTTTTAGGTAGCTTTCAATACAAAAAAGTATAAAGCTACCTATTGCAGCCGTTCGGAGGAAAGCAGTTCCGGAAAATTTCGATATATTTTCACCGATCATGACCCCCAGACCCCAAAACCACCCTCCGTCCAAATGTTGATTTATATATATAGATATATCCATATATATATATATATATATATATATATATCTGACCTATGTCATACGATAACGCCCGTAATTATGAATCGATTTTGATGAAACTAATTGTGTGTATTAAGGTCACTAATGTCTCGACCGAGATCGTTGGCCAGCTTGGTCCGCCATCTTGTTTCAAGATGGCGGCCATTTAAAGAAGTAAAATAACTTAAAATCTAAAATAAATATACAAAAAATTTAAAAATTCAAATTTATTTTTTAATTACGTGTTAGGCCTTGATACAAGGATTCCAGAGCTTTTTTTGGTTTACCTCTATCTTAAAAAATGGCTGAGATAGAGCAGTTTGAAATTCTAGGGTGGCTGACATTTTGAAACAAAACAGCACATTAACGCGATTACTCGCAAATTATTTTCTTTCATTGTTGTAATAATTTTCCCAATCATACGCATAAAACTATATATTCATATCCGTTAACGCCAAAATTGGCGACATTGGCGACAAAATTGGCAAAATTGGGCGACATTTGGCGAAATATCGCCAAATTTGGCGATCAAAATAAGTCTTCATAAATGAAGCCAATTTGGCTATTGCTCAATAATTTGGCGAATTTCTTATTCAAATTCAGTATTAACGAATCTTTTGTAAACGTTTCTTTGCATTTTAGCTTGCTGTTTTCGTGTAACATTAGCTAAAATTTTAAAACGAAGATATAGGAAAGCTACCTTTTCCTCCCGGTACAGGCCGGAAGGACTTTTTTGTATTGAAAGCTACCTAAAAGTCCAAAATTATATTTTATGAAAGAGTATAGCTTTATTACGCTTATTTTTACGTTCAAAACATATTCTTTATAACATATTGAATCATCTTAAGCTTATTAAATGTCTTCAAAATAGCAACAATCAAAATCAGGGTCATCTAAGTCTTTTTCAAGGTCATCGAAGTTGTGGATGTAAAATAGGTGTAATAAAGTTGTGCTCTCTCATAAAGTAACATTTTGGAAGCTATATTCATAAAACCTGCCGTAACTTTGTAACAAGTGATTGTATATTACTTGCGAATGGTGTCATTCGATTTATAATTTAAAAAAAATACATGGTAAACAATGCCCCACTCGACCAGTTTAAAAAAAGTTGACCTCCCGAGTTAGAATGCCCCCAAAACCATAGTAAAACAACTTTATTTGTTGGGCAATTATTGAATCTTTATTTCTAATGCCAAAAAGAAGTTCTTCCCAAATTTCCGAGAATGGCCACCAGTTGTTGCTGCAAAATCCTATTTTACCTGCACAACAGTATATTATAATTTTCGAGTTTTTATTCATAAAACCTGTAGTAACTGTGTAACAAATGATCGTATTAACTTGTGGATGGTGTCATTTGATTCAGAATTAAGAAACACATTATAAACTTCCAATTGACCTACTTAGAAAAAAAAAAAAAAAGTTGACTTTCTCCCTGGAGTTAAAATTCCCCTACTTTAGCCCCTTCCCCTAAAAGACGGTTAAATAACTTTATTTTGCGGGAACTCGTCGGAATTTCCTTTCTTAGTGCCAAAACCAAGTTCTTCTGAAATTTTGCTGAATGCCATCTGTTGTCTCTGAAAAATCCTATTTTACCTGTACTACAATTGTACTATCTGTACTCTTATTGACATCCAAAGCGAACAGCGGGTATTAATAACTTGGATGTAAAATTTCTTTCTAAGAATACGTATCTTACACTGTAAAAAATATTATTTTTTCGTAATCTACTAAAATATAATATAACCACGAACAAAAATAGAACAATAACTTCTCTACCGAGTTACCCAAGATTCCAAAAAATGTCTTTATCTTTAGACACCCCAACACTAATACATTTTCGAGATTTAAAGAAGCGTTTTTTTTTTTTTTTTTTTTTTTTTTTTTTTTTTTTTTTTCAAGTTTCTTTTGCTCCCAGTGATTTTCGGAAACGGATTTTCCGAGTAGTTTTTTGTAGTGTGTAAATCAGTTTTCTCAAACCGGGATATCGTTTTTCAGGAGCTATCCATTCTCAAGTAAACATTTTTATGTTCAATAAACCCTGTTTTACAGACGAACATGATAAATTAACAGTTTTAACATTAACATTAAAATTAATATTATTTGGTTACTCTTGCATGTATAAATTCAGTTACGCAGCTGAAAATGTTTAATTTAGAATGGATAGCATCCGAAAAATCAATATTCCAAATTGAGAAAACAGATTAATACACTATAAAAAAACGACTCGGAAACGTTTCCGAAAATCAGAGGCGGCAAAAGGAACTTTGTTTTTAAAATAAGTCTTTAAATCTCGAAAATATATTGGTGCCTAAAGATTAGGAACGCTTTTCGGAATCGGGGATAACTCAGAAGAGGTTATTGTATATTTTTGTTCGTGGTTATATTATATTTTCGTAGATTAAGATACATTTGGCTTTTTTTTTTTTTACAGTATACATTGTATCATGTTGAATATTTTTTTCTTTTATTCAATAAATAATTTATAAATATATCAGTCTTTAAAACTTTTTTTTTCAAAATGTAGATACGTACTCTTGCCGTAGGCGTGGCCGGCCGAAGAAGTGCAGCGGGGGAGTAGCTGAAGGCCACAGTCTCGGAGAGACTGCCTTCCCGTCGGGCTAGGCCAGAGGAAGACGCCTTTTTCAGCTATAAAATAAGAAGCAAGAAACTCACCATTAAACTTTTTCACATAAAATACATGAACTGAGAATGAAAATGGCAGAATGAGAACAAATAGGGCGTAGCTTCCACTCAACAAGTATTAGTGTTTCAAATGATATTTTCCCCTCACTTGCAGATGATATCTCGGCGGTTGTTTTTCTTCTACTCAGAATTATGGAGATTTAGAGTTTTGAATTATGGAAAGCTCGTAGTCTTTGAATGAAAGATTAGTAAATAAGTCTGCACTATGTTTACGCAATCTTCGAAGGAATCAAACCAATGTCTTTGTTGAGCCAAATTCCAAAATTCTTAGTTTGTATATAAAGAATACAAACACAGATGTAATGTGATTCAGTAATTTTACGAGCTTCTATTTTCCTAATGTTGCTACATTTTTCTTTCAGTAACAAAATTATGCATAATATTGTAGAAATGGTGAATTTAATAAAGAACAAAATCCCTGACGGCTCGGCCTACAGGCACAGGTAGATTTCGAAGACGCAGACCGTGGGGCGCCTGTTTGTCGGGAATTGAGGAAGAAATGACCTTTTTACGATGATGCGGCAGTTGGAACCGCCTACTTCGAAACCTAACTTGTTTGCAGGCGGAATCGGCAGGGATTTTTTTTTTTTAATTTTTTTTTTTTTTTTTTTTTTTTTTTTTTTTTTTTTTTTGCTATAACGGTTGGTCCTATAAAAAACTTGTCAATATAAAAGTTTTAAATAATATTAAGAGGATTAATAATAAATTTAAGCGGATTTGAAATCTTGAGAATTGGCGAAGTTATGAATTTTTTTCTTCTAAACCCCCCTTCACCCCCCCTTAAGGCAATTTTTAATTATATCAAAAATCAGTCATACATAAATTTTCGGCCCTTTTCCTAGAAGTAATAATAACTTCAAACGGATTCGATACGTATCATAAGTAAGAAATTATGAGTTTTTTTCTGTTTTCACAAAAAGCCCCCCCCCCCCCCCTTGGTTCGATTTTGTCCATTAACGAACTTGACCGAGATTTTATGCCCCTTGATTTTATGTATCAGTTTCGAAAATATGCGGGAGTTGGAACCGCCTACTTCAAAAAATAACTTGTTTGCAGGCGGAGCCGGCAGGGATTTTTTTTGTTTTTAATTTTTTTTTTTTTTTGCTATAACGGTTGGTCCTATAAAAAACTTGTCAATATAAAAGTTTTAGATAATATTAAGAGGATTAATAATAAATTTACGCGAATTTGATATCTTGTGAATTGACGAAGCTATGATTTTTTTTTCTTCTAAAACCCCCCTTTTTTTCCCCCTTGGGGCCATTTTTAATTATATCAAAAATCTGTCATACATACATTTTCGGCCCTTCTCCTAGAAGTAATAATAACTTTAAACGGATTCGATATGTATCATAATTAAGAAATTATGGGGGGTTTTCTGTTTTCACAAAAAGCCCCCCCACCCTCCCCCCCTTGGTTCGATTTTGCCCATTAACGAACTTGACCGAGATTTTATGCCCCTTGATTTTATGTATCAGTTTGTAAAAGATTAATGCAGAATTTTTCCAGTTATCGTGGTCAGAAAAAAGTGACATATATATATATATATATAAAGTTTTGAACTGGGGTGGTTTTGGGTTCTGGGAGTCATGATCGGCGTAGATCTGCAAAAAATTTTCAAAATTTCCAACTTAGGTGAGAATGTAATAGGTAGTATTTCTTACGAAATCTACCTAAAAGATGTAATTTAAATTGCTGAAAGATAATTTTATTATTATTATTATTATTTTAATGTTATGTAGAATAAATGTTAATTTTATTTGTGCACGAAAACTTATAGGATGAGTTGAAACTGTTTTAAAAGTTAATCAACTATGTAGCTGAATTTTTGGAAACATGATGGTACAAACACAACATCCATGATTCAATCCTACACTGTAAAAAAAAATCCGGAGGTTACTAAAATTTTTTTAGAATATTTGTATATCCCACAAATTTTTTTAGTAACTGATACTGAAAACCGGAATATTTGCTAGCTGTTTTCTAGCAATTCTTACAAATTTTCTTGTAACTGAGTAAGAATACAAAAAAATTTTTAGTAATTGCAAAGATCAGTGAGAAAAACTAAAATTATTTTAGTAGATCGACCCATTTTTTTTTTTTACAGTGTAGTCAACTCTTAATTTCATTTTCAAGAAAAGCAAATTGTCGAGACTCTCTCTATTTCTACATTTACTGGAGAATATTATCAATATTGTTTACTTCAATTTTGAATGACGGCCCTAGATTCATACATTTTTTTTAAAATACACATCTTAG
The DNA here is from genome assembly GCA_963931845.1 of Maratus michaelseni. Classification (NCBI taxonomy): domain Eukaryota; kingdom Metazoa; phylum Arthropoda; class Arachnida; order Araneae; family Salticidae; genus Maratus; species Maratus michaelseni. The sequence goes on along the minus strand of OZ007587.1, from coordinate 385,848,749 downwards.
TTAATATTGTTTTTGCTTCTTATAAAACAGTTTTATTGAAATTTAAAAAAAAAAAAAAAAAAAAACAGCCTTGCCAGCAGATGCCAATATGTTGACTCTACGCAACTACTCTTTTGTTTGAGACAATGGAAATAAATAATTTTAAACACTGCATACAGTTATCTACATCACCTCCTGTGATACGGAGCCAACAAAAGAAACAGGCCGCGGAACTTCCACTCATCTCCGCTGTCATGCGATCAAAATAGGCTGAAAAGCAGCTCGGCAATTGGTGGAAACCAACCTGTGTTGATCACGTGATAGTTAAGATGTTGTGGAACTTTCACGGACTCTCCGCGTACAAACCGTAAAAAAGGTTGTAATTGAGGTTTCAAAAAATCGGCTATTAGTTACTATTTATCGCTCTTTCGTTGACGCAAATAAAACGATAGATTAATGTTCTCTGTTCTGTTCCCTGCAAAGTTCAGGCGTTCTTATGTTAACTTTTTCTCTATTGAGATATGCATTTTGTTTTACATGCCATAGATGCTTTTATTTTCTTACAGATTCAAATAATATGAGTTCTTCTCGTGGTTCTAATTTCAACATTTTCCTACTATATTTCGTCGTGTCGGTCATCTTTGGAAATGACGTTGCAAAACGCCCTTCTCTGACTAGTTTTATTAGAGGAAAAATTGATCGCACGAACAACTTTTTGTGAACTGCGAGTAAAAAGTTGAGCATATTTTTGATCGCGATCACACTCGGTGTTGAGACAGTATCTTCCAAAAAATCCGACCAAAATCAAGGATTGGATTAAAAATTGCCCAAAAAGTTCTTGATTGTGATAATAACCACGATATCTTATTCTTTCTTATACTTGTTATGCAGTAGCTGCGCCCTGATGTCACAAAAATAGGAGAAAATATTTACCGCAACAAGCTTCTCGTTGTGCTTGCATTTTCTGTGCACTAGCCACAATACCAGCATCAGGATAGGTGCCAGACCTGTCACTGCAAGTATGGGCAAAAGTGTTGATGTCACAGCCGATGTTGTGGTCTGCGCGCCCTCTGGCGGATGAATCGCGCGAATTGGGGGCTGGGTGGTGGAAGGAGGGGTGGGGGCGGGGGCGATGGATGAAGTGTTGGAAGTGGCGGGGGAGGGGTCGGGGGGTCTAGGGGGAAAAGCGAAGGGGGGAAAGGGCCGATGGAAAGATGGGTGAGATGTGCTGAAGGGGACATCAAAGGAGGATGGAGGGGAAGGAGCTGAATTGGAAGGTAGGACCCGTAGATACACTTCAATTTTAGCCTGAAATAAAAGAAATATCGCATGGATTAATTATTTGAATAGTATAATAATTTGAAATAATTTGGAAAACTTTAAATGGAACTGACGAATTGTGACGTAAAAAACTTACCGTCTGATGACCATCATTGGCAGTGATGTAGAGGTAGAAGTCATTGCCACCCTGCAATAAAATAACAAAAATATTGAAGTACAAAGATGTCATTCAAATACAAATATACTGCCATAAATTTATGAATAGAACTAGCTACACTATGTACTCAAAATAGTCCTTAAAAACTAAAATTCTTCTTTGTCTTTAGACTTCTTTGTTTCTGCACGAGGGCAGACATAGGGGGGAGGGGGGGTAGCGAGCGGACATATGCCCGGGTGCCAGAGTAGAAGAGGGCAGCAAAGAAAATTTGGTTGTTCATCGTTTGGTACAAAAACAAACAATGAAATAAATGATTAGAAAATTCATCCAAGATACTTCCAAGATCTATACACTGTCCGGAATAAGTTTGAATTGGTTCAATGTTTCGGACGTTATCGTGATGACATGTTTTGCTTTTGTGTGCCCCTGTAAATTAAATCTAAGATCTACGTACTTGATTAACGAACTCATCTAAGATACTAGCAAGATCAACTCACTGTCTCAATTTCGTTTGAATTGGTTCAGTATTTCGGAAGTTATTGTGATGACAAGATTTGCATTATTATTTACAGAAGATAGCTACATATAAATGAAGTGATTGTAATAGGTCGATGTCTAAAGAAAGCAACCTAAAAATCTTCCCTCGTGTATTCACCTTTGTCTCTAGAATGTTAATTTTTAATGACTATTTTGAGTGCACAGTGGTCAGAAGATAGATACATATAAATGAAGTGATTGTAATAGGTCGATGTCTAAAGAAAGCAACCTAAAAATCTTCCCTCGTGTATTCACCTTTGTCTCTAGAATGATAATTTTTAATGACTATTTTGAGTGCACAGTGGTCAGAAGATAGATACATATAAATGAAGTGATTGTAATAGGTTGATGTCTAAAGAAAGCAACCTAAAAATCTTCCCTCGTGTATTCACCTTTGTCTCTAGAATGTTAATTTTTAATGACTATTTTGAGTGCACAGTGGTCAGAAGATAGATACATATAAATGAAGTGATTGTAATAGGTCGATTTATGAAGAAAGCAACCTAAAAATCTTAAGAGTAATATGCTTTCTAACAAGTATTTCACATTTAAAATGAAATGTAAAAGCAATGGATCGAAAATTTTTCGTTGTAAATTTATTTTGGAAAGAAGAGGGTAGGGGCGCCAAAATTCATGCTTGTTTCGGTTGAAAAAAATATATATTGTTTCGGCCCTGCACGAGGAAGATATTTTTTAAATGCCTCAAAAAGGAAATGCCACTACACATTTCCTCAAAAATTGAAAAGTGGATCTTCCGCTGATTATAGAATAATACCAAGGTAATTTTGTAGATTGACTTTATCTGGGTTATTTCATCTAATGTTATCAAGTACAATACAATGGTGTGTCAAGAACAATGTTTATTACCCACGCGTGGCATTATTAATTGTTATTACTAGGGTGTATCGATAGGAGAGTCGCGACATACGTATACGGTGCTTGTTCAAGTTCAAATTTTCCTCCAAAGTATGTGAAATACAATCCACAGCTTGGCAATACTCTTGAGACTAATCAACAAACATTAGTTTGGCAATACTAGCAGTTTGGCCAAGATGCTTAGCGATTCGGTGTTGTCCAAATAGTCTCGACCAATCAAATTTTATTTCCCATATGTAGTTCACACACTTATAGAGGCTCCCTAATAGATACGCTCCGAAAAAAAAGGCGCATTCGACGACGGTAAAGCAATGTTGCTAAAATTTTCTCATATATTGCTGACTAGCTGTTACCCGTGACTTCGTTCACGTAACATTAAAAAAAAGAATAAATGCATTAATTTAGTAAAACATTTCACTTGATAATTAACAACATATATAATTAACCAAAGCTTTATCACATTTTATAGGAGACCATACGGTATTTCTTTGCTATAGGGGCCTTGACATAACCCAGTCTTAAAAAAGTGAAATTTCATGCCAAATAATATATAAAATCGCGAAAATGAAACTGCAACTAATGAAAAAAGGAGGACCAAGTAAAATCGTGAAAATCGAGGAATTCCTCTTCGTAAAACGAAAAACAACACTGGCAGAATTCTTCTATACAACAGTGCATTTTAGGTGGTATTTGGTGTACAATTTGCATATGTGTGCATTGTTAAATGGAAATTATTATATTGTTTATTTGCATAGACATATGTTATATATTTCTTACTACATTATCTTGTTCATGTATACAGGGTGATTCATAAAAGATGGGCAGAACTTTAAGGGGTTATAGTACACTTAAAGACAAATAATATTAAATAGGAGACTAAGGGTTCCAGACGTATTCCCAAGGAGATAGGGGGCATTAAAGTTTAGGATCCGAAATTTCAAATGATTATAAAACATGGAAAAATTGGTCGATTCGTTTGCGGTTTTTGCAAAAAATTTTCTTTATGCCAGTATTTTCTTGAAATAAAATTTTAAAGTTCAATTTCAAAAAATGCCGATAGGGGGCGCTTTAGACTTTGGAGTAACAAACAACTATTTTTTAACGTTATTTTTTGTATTTCTTTAAATGATTTCGAAAGCTTAGACTTAAACTTAAATTTTGATCTAAAAATCTGAGTCCTAACGAGTAGTTAAGTAGCGTAAACTGAAATTTGAAATTTGAAACCCTTCTCCCCCCAGAACAAAAATCAGTTATTCCCGATCTTTGTGTCGTAGATTAGGCTCTAACTACTGCCGCGTTTTGCTAAAATTATTCTTTATGTCAGTATTTTCTTGAAAATAAATTTTAAAGAAAATTTTCAAAAAATTCCGATAGAGGGCGCTTTAGACTTTGGAGTAACAAACAACTATTTTATACCGTTATTTTTTGTGTCTCATTAAATGCTTTCTAAAGCTTAGACTTAAATTTTCAGCCCAAAATCTGAATCGTTAGACGTGGTTAAGTTTCTGGGGAGAGGGGTTTGAAATTTCTACTCCTGAGCACAGTTCAGTTTACCATGTCCACACATTGTGTGCTGTGATACGAGGTAAAAAGATACAAATTAGGATTATGTTACCAAAGCATATTTATTAACATGTAATCACAATAAATGTTCAAAATTGTGACCACCAGAGGTTATGCACGCAGAACAACGGCGACGAATGGAACGGCGAACATTCGCGAAAACATCAGGCTTTTCGAGCACTTCCCCTACAGCGGCGGAAAGTCTGGCGACCAGTTCCTCGGGGGATTCAATGGGTGTCTCATACATAAGAGCCTTCAATCGTCCCCAAAAAAAGAAATCGAGGGGTGAAAGATCTGGCGAGCGAGCAGACCAAGCAACAGGACCACCTCGACCAATCCATCTGTTCGGAAATGTGATGTCCAGATAGTTGCGGACGTCTCGTACGTAATGGGCTGGCGCTCCATCGTGCTGGAACCACATGACCCGCCGGATGCGTGGAGGAACAACGTTTAACAGGTCTGGCAGCACATGTTGCAGAAATGTGAGGTATGTTTTACCGTTGAGGCGTTCAGGAAGAAGGTACGGTCCGATTAGGTGGTCTCCGAGGATTCCTGCCCAAACATTGATGGAAAAGCGTCTCTGATGAGCATGTGGATACGTAGCATGTGGATTGACATCCGCCCATACATGTGCATTGTGTGTGTTAAATGTACCTTCACGTGTGAAGGTACATTCATCGGTGAAAAGCACAGTTCGTCCAAAATGTGGATTTAGCGCGTTCTGCTGCAGAAACCAGCGGGCGAATTCAATACGATTTGGATAATCCCCTGGAGACAGTTTCTGGACTCGTTGCACATGAAACGGGAGCAAATGTTCATCCTTCAGTACCCTCCAAGTCGTGGACTGTGAGGTATCCACCTGGCTAGCCACTGTTCGTGTACTTGTACTTGGCTGCGCCGCTACTACATCCAGAATGGCTTCTGCAACAACTACTGATTCGTCCTTTTTTGCACGACCTGCATTCGACCGGGAAGCGAGAAATGATCCCGTCTCACACAACTGTCTGTGCAAGCGCTCGAAAGTTTTGCGGTTAGGCAACCGCCTGTTAGGAAATCGCTCTCCGTACATTCGTTGTGCCTCTGCACCATTTCCATCTGCCGCTCCGTAAATTAAATGCATCTCAGCCTTTTCCTTATTCGTGAAGGGCACCATCTTCCGATTCATTACTACAGCGACTTACACTTGACTCACCGTTCAGTGGTTTTTATGCCTGAATCGTGTCGAAATTTTGCATACGTGTTCTTCTTCTTCCCCATTTGACATTTGCATACTTTCTGTTTCCTTCTTCACCCGGTGACTAGCGTCAGGAATGGAGCTTTAACGTTTGCATGAGCGACGTTTCCAACTGTGCCAGTGCCTTTATGAGTGAATTCCGACTATGCAGTCCTTGACGAAAGTTGTATTTTTGCCTCGTATCACAGCACAGAATCGTTGGGCATGGTTAAGTAGTGCAAACTGAACTATGTTCAGAAGTTGAAATTTGAACCCCCTCCCCTCGCTACTGAACCACGCTCAGCGATTCAGATTTTGAGCTGAAAATTTAAGTTTAAGTCTAAGCTTTAGAAAGCATTTAATGAGACACAAAAAATAACGGTATAAAATAGTTGTTCGTTACTCCAAAGTCTAAAGCGCCCTCTATCGGAATTTTTTGAAAATTTTCTTTAAAATTTATTTTCAAGAAAATACTGACATAAAGAATAATTTTAGCAAAACGCGGCAGTAGTTAGAGCCTAATCTACGACACAAAGATCGGGAATAACTGATTTTTGTTCTGAGGGGAGAAGGGTTTCAAATTTCAAATTTCAGTTTACGCTACTTAACTACTCGTTAGGACTCAGATTTTTAGATCAAAATTTAAGTTTAAGTCTAAGCTTTCGAAATCATTTAAAGAAATACAAAAAATAACGTTAAAAAATAGTTGTTTGTTACTCCAAAGTCTAAAGCGCCCCCTATCGGCATTTTTTGAAATTGAACTTTAAAATTTTATTTCAAGAAAATACTGGCATAAAGAAAATTTTTTGCAAAAACCGCAAACGAATCGACCAATTTTTCCATGTTTTATAATCATTTGAAATTTCGGACCCTAAACTTTAATGCCCCCTATCTCCTTGGGAATACGTCTGGGACCCTTAGTCTCCTATTTAATATTATTTGTCTTTAAGTGTACTATAACCCCTTAAAGTTCTGCCCATCTTTTATGAATCACCCTGTATATTAAATTAAGTGCTTCACGCTAAGTGGTGTAAATAGTGAACAAACTGCTTGTGGATTTTATACATTGATAGATATTTCACAAAGATATAACAATCTGATGCGATTCTAAAATGCAAATAAAGGTTGCTAGAAAGTACTTTAAATTCTGCCCAATTTAACCTCGATATTTTCTCTATCGCGTCAAGAACACTATAAGAAAATAAATACCGACGACACAAATATGATGATCTAAATTTACATATTTTTGTTAGTATATATAGGATTTTTTTTATTTATTTCATGCGCTTGAAATTTTTTACGCTTTCTCTAGGGTTAGGTGTCGAATAAATGTACTTTCTTGTTATTTTATTTTGCCATTTCTATTTATTCTATTTTCCATTCATTCCATTTATGGATATTGATTTAATTTACATATTCGTGTCAAAGAATATTCTTTAAAGTTATTATCAGGATTAGGATAGGATACGATTAGGGTTAGGATTAGGAATAAAAATTGAACGACAATGGCATGACCGATTCAGGTTTAAAGTATGAACCAGGAAGTCTATTTACATCATGAACAATAAGAAAATTAGAAAATTATCGGCTGATATTTTTTAATATGTTTTACAGTTATAGTTGGCATCAAAGGTGAGCGGGGAAATGATATCTAAAATACCATTAAGTGTTTACCACGCAAAAACAAATCTGGTCACAACAATGTATTTAATTTTGCGCCAAATTTCACTTGATAAAAAAAAAAGAAAAAAGCAAATTGACTATGGACCTAATTACAGATCCCTAACCTTCCTATTCTCGTAAATGTTCTACCTATATGTAAAAAAAATGCTACTATATAGAACGCGCTTTCAAGTTTATAATGTTATGAATTGGCACGATCGGCTTGTTCAAGTTTACACAAAGAAAAGATTCATTACTTTTTGATTTCTTCTTTGCTTTTGCATTACGCGAATTTGTTGGTAAAATCGATTTTCTTTTCAATAACATTGTTGTTTTTTAAGTTTAAAAAATATTGTAATTTTACTTAAACATTGCTTTAAAATCCATGCAATTTTTCTTATCCTACAAGACTTTACAAAAATCTATTATGAAACAACTTTAAAAAAAGCTATATTTAAAAAAGACAACAAAGTTTTTCCTATTTTAAAACTAAAAGAAATGTAAAATTAAATTCCGGTTCGAAACTACGATTTACAAATGTGTTTCGATTGTGGAAAAATGATAGAGGAAAAATTCTGTTACTTCGACACAATCATATTAAATCTTTAGCTTTTATGAGAAAAGCAAGTTTCTTTTAAAAAATATAGTTATTTTTATTAAGATTTTCTGATTTTCGATACGGATAATTTTGCGATGCATATCATTGACATTTGCCATCCAATATTTTTTTTTTTTTTTTTTTTTTTTTTTACTTTTTAAAATTTAAATTAAAAATATGGTATCTTTATGTTAGCCGTGTGCAGACGATAAATCGCCAACCTATCCCATCATTCGTATTGAATTCATTAAAAATATAAATCTTTCACTCATTTCATTTAAAACACAGAACTTTAATTTACAACACATACATTTAAAATACATATATTACATACATTTAAAATAATTCCTTTCATGTGAAAAAGAAAAAGAAAAAAAAAGAGAAATTAATCACGAATAATTTGATATCCCAAGATCATTTTATTTCAACATCAAAACAAATCTGTTTTATTTTTCTATATATGACATCATATTCGGTTGCTTTCCATACTTACTCGTATTTATGCACTTTGTATTATTATCAAATATTTGAAAACGCACGTTTTATTTCTAATATGACATCATTTCATATTCTGTTTAATTCTTAAATAATTCATTTCCTTTTCATTTTTCACGTGGAAAATTTTCACTTGAAAATAAATTGTTGATTAAAAATTATTACTCAGGGGTATTATTTTATATTGGCAACGATAAAGCATTAGCAACGGAGCAACGGTAAAATAAATTTAACCATTTTAAAAAAAGCTGCAAAACCGGCCCTTTGGGCCAAACCAATCAAACATTTTAAAATATACGAAAAAATGTCCATTTATTCTGTATGAAAATAATGAAATTTTTAATTTTTAAGAAAAATATTGAAATAAAATTTAAAAAAAACCAGTCTATATTCATTTGAGAGTTATAATCAACTTATATGCAAAGATACAGGATCATTAAATGCTTCATTTTGACGCTGGCTTCAGCCTAACATTTGCACACAATCAGATTTATAATATTATTAGGATTACACTTTTATGTACCTGCAACTGACGTCATGTGGGTAAAATCCATTAACAATTACTTATCTTGCATTCTGACTTTATTAAGTTATATAGCAAATACAACTATTGAATTTTAAATTTGAATCTGATACATTAATTGAAATCATACTTTGAGTCTGTGTGCAGTGTAGTATATATTGCATGTTTGGATATTATCTGATTCTAAAGGCAGTCAGTAAGGCTATAGCACATAGCAGATATAGTGTGGCAATCGTCTACTCCAAAAATGCTAAAAAGGTTAATCCAATAAATATCCAACGATGCTGAACAAAATATGTCGATCGCAGCGACATCTGGTAGCTCAAACGTAAAAATGCTCTTGAAAAGGATTAATCGCACTCATTAAGAACTTCACAAGATATAGAACATAATCAATATGGTTTCCAAGAGGGTAAATCTACGGAAAGGGCCATACAGGAAGACCTATCAAAAATTGATATAAGTGTACAAAATAACCTTTACACCTTTCTGATTTCACTAGATTTCCAAAATGCGTTTGATTATTTGCCATGGGAAACAACGTTGATAGAACTGAAACACCTAAAATTAGATATCCCATATTATAATAGAACTAAATCATTTCTACAAAGCAGAGGAGCCTTCCCGCATCATTGGATTACAGATGAAATCCATTGGTTTCAACGGGGTTACCACATGATTTCTGTATGGGCCCTTTCCTGTGGCGCATATTTATGAATAGTTTACTTCGTCAAATTCGTTTAAGAGGTTTCAAAGTGGTCGCATAAACGGACGATATTCTGATAATTCTTTCGGGAAAAACAAGAAGAGAACTGGAATCACTGGGTAAACAAGTACTAAATCTTATCAACAACTGGATCAAAGAACATAAAATGAAAATACCTTATAATACATGCAAGGTACTTAATCTACGTAGACCACGCTTTCTAAAATTACCACCAATATTTAAAATAGATAATCAAATAGTAAAAAAGGATACCACATTACAATATCTTGGCATCACATTGGATAACACGCTCTCATTTCTTCCCCATCTCAAGAATAAACGTTCAGAAATAAACTAGGTAACTCAAAATCTAATGAAATTTGTCACAGCCTATAGAGGAATTAACAAAACAATTTTAAAGGTATGGTACAAAACAATACTGAAAAAAAAAATAGTATATGCTGCAGCTACCTGGTTACATTGGTTACAAAAAGCACATGGACTACGCCTTTTATCATCTATACAAGCACAATGTCTCTTACAAATTTCAAAAGCATATCGCAAAACGGCAACTGCAGCCCTCTGTACACTCACAGGTGTTCCGCCTCCATTTTTACAATTAGAAAAATAAACAATACTTGGAAAAGTCCTAAGACTTAATATTCCAACTAATAACCATGACCCAACTATGTACCATCAAAAGTATTAACAACACAGATATACCTCATAAAGAATATCAATTTAAACTGGAGGACCAACAGGACATGAGTGAGATCCAGATCTATACAAATGGCTCCAAAATTGATTCAAAGACAGCATTTGCATTTTGCACCCTAAAAGAAAACATAGTTCAACATACAAACACAATAAGGATCAACAACGAAAACTCGGTTTATCAAGCGGAGTTATTAGCATTACAAGGCTCAAGAAACTGGGCAAATTCAACAACCTACAGTTTTACAATTTATACAGATAGTCTTTCTAGTCTAATTGCGCTTGAAGACATAAATTCAAAGAACCAGATCATGATTGAAATTATTCAGCAGCAACTACACCAAACCCCAAAAATTATTTACTTCCAATGGGTGAAAAGTCATGCAGGAATAAGAGGCAAGGAATTAGCCGATAGTTTAGCGAAAGAAGCAACAGCTTTAAGCGACATAAAATTCCATTAATTTCCTCATTCCCACATTAATGAAACAAGAAATCCTCACAAAATGGCAAAATGAATAGGATAATGCAGAGACTGGTCAGTATACGTATCAACTATTTCCAAAAATAAGAGAAGACACAATTCTGCATCTTAGAAATTCATACCAATTCGCAACAAATCACGGTCCTTTGCATAAGTTTGGAAAATCGCCTTCAAGTCTCTGCGTATGTGACCTCAGGGGACATCTCTTCAGTATATATTAAAGTGCACTCTCACATCAATATACCATATAAAGAAACCTGTCTCCATGCCTCTATCCAATTGGTTTAGCTATGTTCTAAAAAGAGCAAATTTAACGTACAATAATAGAGACATTAAGATTTTGGAAAAAAAAAACACTTATTTTTCCAAACGTGGCAGTTGCAGACCAATTAGAAGATTAGTAGAACTTTGGATTGCTGAAGAATATGATTTTTTTCTGTAATTATGATGTTTTGCTATGATTATGTGAAAGCATAATGGCTAAATGGCCTCATTTGTAATTTTTTTCCTTTAAATAAACATGCCAAGCAGGGCTTGTGGAGCTTAAGCCATATAGTAGGCCTACCTGCTTGGTTGAATTTGAATTTGAATTTTAGTAGTTCAAACGTAAACATTGTATAAGGATTGAATTTAAAAAACGTTTTCGCCGATGAAGAGCTAGCAAATGTTGCTGCAATCGACATTTATCGTTCAGTATCGTTAGATATTTCTCGGATTTAATTTTTTAGCACTTTTTAAAGCATTATCGGAATAGCCGGTTGCCACAATATGTCTTCTAGACGCTTTTGGAAAATCAAAGAAACATTAGTGTCGTTAAAACAACAAGAATAACTATTCTTTTCATCGACATTAATGGCTTTTGTTAACAACGAACCTGTGTCTAGATGTCTGGAAGATTCAGAATAGTCCTGAAATTTGGAAAAGAAACTGGTTTAATAATAAACACAAGCTCACAAATTCCGCGATTCTATTCGTTGGCGTTAATATATTATAATCTGTATAGACGTCTGATATAAATTGTTCTGTAAAGCAGTTAATAGATTGAAACATTTACACTAATAAAAATCGCATAAAGAAGAAGAGAAAAAATGCTAGGGAGAAAATGTGTATTGTAAAATACAATGAAGAGAAAAGTGCTTTTTTATTCATAAATAAAAGAAGACCATGATTGCATCAAAATAATAAAATTTTAGCTTAATTTTTTATTCTACAGATACCGAGTGCTAAAATTACGGTTTTCATCTCAGAAAATAAGCTAATTTTGATCTACTAAATTCATATTCGATTTCAAAAACATTTAATTTTCCTGAATTACCTGTAATCTATTATCTCTTATCTAGTGCTCCGGCTAGACATTGAATTGAAGGTTTTGCCTCAAGGTCATTAAAGTCATTAAAAGAAGAGATGCTGTAGTCACAAAAATTTGAAAATCTTACTTAATATTTGCAACGACTTTTTGATTGCATCTTTAAAGTAAATCGGGCAATTCATCAAATTGCATGATTATTTATCCTAATGGCGGTTCTTTATACTTTTTCCAACGCAGTTGAAAGTAAACTTTTAACATATCACTTTAAAGACTATATGAGAAGTATTTATTGTGCTCATTTATTTAAAGAAAAAATAATTTAAAAAATGGAACTCTTGGAAAAAGTGGAGAGATAAAGTGGTCTTTATCTTAATAAAGAATTTATTTTGATACACAAAATTCATACCCGATTTTGATTTTCCGAAATTGCCTTGTCTTTCTTCTCTTGTTTTCTATTTTGTGTTCTGACTGGACATTGGATTGATAATGCAGCCTCAAGGTCGTTAGGCTTATTAGAAGGAGAGATGCTGTAATCACAATAACTCTCGAATTTTATTGTTGATTTGAGTGACTTTTTGATTACTTCTTTGAAGTAAACCGCTCAATTCATCAAAATGCATGATTATTGATTATGATGGCGTCTCTCTCTCTCTCTTTTTTTCAATGCAGCTAAAAATAAATTTCTGATATGCCTCTGCCATCTTGGTGGTTATACGCGAAGCTTTTATTCAGCAATAAACTCTATCGCAAAGTGATCTACTCAGTGAATAAACACAAATGTAGTTGAAACAGTACCTGTATCACTAAAAATGGCGATTTAAAACAAATGGAAAGAGCAATGGAAAGAACAGATCAGAACGGACAGAGCGACAAAATATTTCATTTGGATTACAAAATGTTCAAGTGGACACATTTACAGATGATGGCGCATTACATGCGAGATATTCAACAAGGAGAGAATAATTGACAGTTGAATAAACAGATGAGAACGGACAGAGCGACAAAATATTTCATTTGGATTACAAAATGTTCAAGTGGACACATTTACAGATGATGGCGCATTACATGCGAGATATTCTTACAAGGAGAGAATAATTTAGAAAATAAAAAGGTGAAAATTATGAATGTTTCAAAAAATTTCTCACTGAAAGAAGTGCATGTATAAATGTGATAAAGTTTTTCTTTACAACATTGGCATTAGTGATTCTTAGAGATGATTTTTTGGTTTTTTGATTACCTCTTTTAAGTACTGCTCATTTCATCAAAATGTATGATAACTGATTAAGATGGCGACTTTCTATGTTTCTATATATTTTTTCGATGCAGCTAAAAATAAATTTTTGATATATCTACCATATTGGTGATTATACGCGAAACTTTTATTCAGCATTAAGCTCAATTACACAAAGAGAGAACAATTTAAAAAATAAAAAGGTGAAAATGATGAATGTTTCCGAAAAATTTCCTACTGAAAGAAGTGAATGTAAAGGTAATAAAGCTTTCTGTCCACAACATTGGCAACAGCGATTCCTAGAGATGATATTTGGTTTTTTGATTACCTCTTTTAAGTACTGCTCATTTCATCAAAATGTATGATTACTGATTAAGATGGCGACTTTCTATGTTTCTATATATTTTTTCGATGCAGCTAAAAATAAATTTTTGATATATCTACCATATTGGTGATTATACGCGAAACTTTTATTCAGCATTAAGCTCAATTACACAAAGAGAGAACAATTTAAAAAATAAAAAGGTGAAAATGATGAATGTTTCCGAAAAATTTCCTACTGGAAGAAGTGAATGTAAAGGTAATAAAGCTTTCTGTCCACAACATTGGCAACAGCGATTCCTAGAGATGATATTTGGTTTTTTGATTACCTCTTTTAAGTACTGCTCATTTCATCAAAATGTATGATAACTGATTAAGATGGCGACTTTCTATGTTTCTATATATTTTTTCGATGCAGCTAAAAATAAATTTTTGATATATCTACCATATTGGTGATTATACGCGAAACTTTTATTCAGCATTAAGCTCAATTACACAAAGAGAGAACAATTTAAAAAATAAAAAGGTGAAAATGATGAATGTTTCCGAAAAATTTCCTACTGAAAGAAGTGAATGTAAAGGTAATAAAGCTTTCTGTCCACAACATTGGCAACAGCGATTCCTAGAGATGATATTTGGTTTTTTGATTACCTCTTTTAAGTACTGCTCATTTCATCAAAATGTATGATAACTGATTAAGATGGCGACTTTCTATGTTTCTATATATTTTTTCGATGCAGCTAAAAATAAATTTTTGATATATCTACCATATTGGTGATTATACGCGAAACTTTTATTCAGCATTAAGCTCAATTACACAAAGAGAGAACAATTTAAAAAATAAAAAGGTGAAAATGATGAATGTTTCCGAAAAATTTCCTACTGAAAGAAGTGAATGTAAAGGTAATAAAGCTTTCTGTCCACAACATTGGCAACAGCGATTCCTAGAGATGATATTTGGTTTTTTGATTACTTCTTTGAAGTAAACTGCTCATTTCATCAAAATGCATGATTATTGATTAAGATGGCGACTTTCTATGTTTCTATATATTTTTTCGATGCAGCTAAAAATAAATTTTTGATATATCTACCATATTGGTGATTATACGCGAAACTTTTATTCAGCATTAAGCTCAATTACACAAAGAGAGAACAATTTAAAAAATAAAAAGGTGAAAATGATGAAAGTTTCCGAAAAATTTCCTACTGAAAGAAGTGAATGTAAAGGTAATAAAGCTTTCTGTCCACAACATTGGCAACAGCGATTCCTAGAGATGATATTTGGTTTTTTGATTACTTCTTTGAAGTAAACTGCTCATTTCATCAAAATGCATGATTATTGATTAAGATGGCGACTTTCTATGTTTCTATATATTTTTTCGATGCAGCTAAAAATAAATGTTTGATATATCTACCATATTGGTGATTATACGCGAAACTTTTATTCAGCATTAAGCTCAATTACACAAAGAGAGAACAATTTAAAAAATAAAAAGGTGAAAATGATGAATGTTTCCGAAAAATTTCCTACTGAAAGAAGTGAATGTAAAGGTAATAAAGCTTTCTGTCCACAACATTGGCAACAGCGATTCCTAGAGATGATATTTGGTTTTTTGATTACCTCTTTTAAGTACTGCTCATTTCATCAAAATGTATGATAACTGATTAAGATGGCGACTTTCTATGTTTCTATATATTTTTTCGATGCAGCTAAAAATAAATTTTTGATATATCTACCATATTGGTGATTATACGCGAAACTTTTATTCAGCATTAAGCTCAATTACACAAAGAGAGAACAATTTAAAAAATAAAAAGGTGAAAATGATGAATGTTTCCGAAAAATTTCCTACTGAAAGAAGTGAATGTAAAGGTAATAAAGCTTTCTGTCCACAACATTGGCAACAGCGATTCCTAGAGATGATATTTGGTTTTTTGATTACTTTTTTGAAGTAAACTGCTCATTTCATCAAAATGCATGATTATTGATTAAGATGGCGACTTTCTATGTTTCTATATATTTTTTCGATGCAGCTAAAAATAAATTTTTGATATATCTACCATATTGGTGATTATACGCGAAACTTTTATTCAGCATTAAGCTCAATTACACAAAGAGAGAACAATTTAAAAAATAAAAAGGTGAAAATGATGAATGTTTCCGAAAAATTTCCTACTGAAAGAAGTGAATGTAAAGGTAATAAAGCTTTCTGTCCACAACATTGGCAACAGCGATTCCTAGAGATGATATTTGGTTTTTTGATTACCTCTTTTAAGTACTGCTCATTTCATCAAAATGTATGATAACTGATTAAGATGGCGACTTTCTATGTTTCTATATATTTTTTCGATGCAGCTAAAAATAAATTTTTGATATATCTACCATATTGGTGATTATACGCGAAACTTTTATTCAGCATTAAGCTCAATTACACAAAGAGAGAACAATTTAAAAAATAAAAAGGTGAAAATGATGAATGTTTCCGAAAAATTTCCTACTGAAAGAAGTGAATGTAAAGGTAATAAAGCTTTCTGTCCACAACATTGGCAACAGCGATTCCTAGAGATGATATTTGGTTTTTTGATTACCTCTTTTAAGTACTGCTCATTTCATCAAAATGTATGATAACTGATTAAGATGGCGACTTTCTATGTTTCTATATATTTTTTCGATGCAGCTAAAAATAAATTTTTGATATATCTACCATATTGGTGATTATACGCGAAACTTTTATTCAGCATTAAGCTCAATTACACAAAGAGAGAACAATTTAAAAAATAAAAAGGTGAAAATGATGAATGTTTCCGAAAAATTTCCTACTGAAAGAAGTGAATGTAAAGGTAATAAAGCTTTCTGTCCACAACATTGGCAACAGCGATTCCTAGAGATGATATTTGGTTTTTTGATTACTTCTTTGAAGTAAACTGCTCATTTCATCAAAATGCATGATTATTGATTAAGATGGCGACTTTCTATGTTTCTATATATTTTTTCGATGCAGCTAAAAATAAATTTTTGATATATCTACCATATTGGTGATTATACGCGAAACTTTTATTCAGCATTAAGCTCAATTACACAAAGAGAGAACAATTTAAAAAATAAAAAGGTGAAAATGATGAAAGTTTCCGAAAAATTTCCTACTGAAAGAAGTGAATGTAAAGGTAATAAAGCTTTCTGTCCACAACATTGGCAACAGCGATTCCTAGAGATGATATTTGGTTTTTTGATTACTTCTTTGAAGTAAACTGCTCATTTCATCAAAATGCATGATTATTGATTAAGATGGCGACTTTCTATGTTTCTATATATTTTTTCGATGCAGCTAAAAATAAATGTTTGATATATCTACCATATTGGTGATTATACGCGAAACTTTTATTCAGCATTAAGCTCAATTACACAAAGAGAGAACAATTTAAAAAATAAAAAGGTGAAAATGATGAATGTTTCCGAAAAATTTCCTACTGAAAGAAGTGAATGTAAAGGTAATAAAGCTTTCTGTCCACAACATTGGCAACAGCGATTCCTAGAGATGATATTTGGTTTTTTGATTACCTCTTTTAAGTACTGCTCATTTCATCAAAATGTATGATAACTGATTAAGATGGCGACTTTCTATGTTTCTATATATTTTTTCGATGCAGCTAAAAATAAATTTTTGATATATCTACCATATTGGTGATTATACGCGAAACTTTTATTCAGCATTAAGCTCAATTACACAAAGAGAGAACAATTTAAAAAATAAAAAGGTGAAAATGATGAATGTTTCCGAAAAATTTCCTACTGAAAGAAGTGAATGTAAAGGTAATAAAGCTTTCTGTCCACAACATTGGCAACAGCGATTCCTAGAGATGATATTTGGTTTTTTGATTACTTCTTTGAAGTAAACTGCTCATTTCATCAAAATGCATGATTATTGATTAAGATGGCGACTTTCTATGTTTCTATATATTTTTTCGATGCAGCTAAAAATAAATTTTTGATATATCTACCATATTGGTGATTATACGCGAAACTTTTATTCAGCATTAAGCTCAATTACACAAAGAGAGAACAATTTAAAAAATAAAAAGGTGAAAATGATGAATGTTTCCGAAAAATTTCCTACTGAAAGAAGTGAATGTAAAGGTAATAAAGCTTTCTGTCCACAACATTGGCAACAGCGATTCCTAGAGATGATATTTGGTTTTTTGATTACCTCTTTTAAGTACTGCTCATTTCATCAAAATGTATGATAACTGATTAAGATGGCGACTTTCTATGTTTCTATATATTTTTTCGATGCAGCTAAAAATAAATTTTTGATATATCTACCATATTGGTGATTATACGCGAAACTTTTATTCAGCATTAAGCTCAATTACACAAAGAGAGAACAATTTAAAAAATAAAAAGGTGAAAATGATGAATGTTTCCGAAAAATTTCCTACTGAAAGAAGTGAATGTAAAGGTAATAAAGCTTTCTGTCCACAACATTGGCAACAGCGATTCCTAGAGATGATATTTGGTTTTTTGATTACCTCTTTTAAGTACTGCTCATTTCATCAAAATGTATGATAACTGATTAAGATGGCGACTTTCTATGTTTCTATATATTTTTTCGATGCAGCTAAAAATAAATTTTTGATATATCTACCATATTGGTGATTATACGCGAAACTTTTATTCAGCATTAAGCTCAATTACACAAAGAGAGAACAATTTAAAAAATAAAAAGGTGAAAATGATGAATGTTTCCGAAAAATTTCCTACTGAAAGAAGTGAATGTAAAGGTAATAAAGCTTTCTGTCCACAACATTGGCAACAGCGATTCCTAGAGATGATATTTGGTTTTTTGATTACTTCTTTGAAGTAAACTGCTCATTTCATCAAAATGCATGATTATTGATTAAGATGGCGACTTTCTATGTTTCTATATATTTTTTCGATGCAGCTAAAAATAAATTTTTGATATATCTACCATATTGGTGATTATACGCGAAACTTTTATTCAGCATTAAGCTCAATTACACAAAGAGAGAACAATTTAAAAAATAAAAAGGTGAAAATGATGAAAGTTTCCGAAAAATTTCCTACTGAAAGAAGTGAATGTAAAGGTAATAAAGCTTTCTGTCCACAACATTGGCAACAGCGATTCCTAGAGATGATATTTGGTTTTTTGATTACTTCTTTGAAGTAAACTGCTCATTTCATCAAAATGCATGATTATTGATTAAGATGGCGACTTTCTATGTTTCTATATATTTTTTCGATGCAGTTAAAAATAAATGTTTGATATATCTACCATATTGGTGATTATACGCGAAACTTTTATTCAGCATTAAGCTCAATTACACAAAGAGAGAACAATTTAAAAAATAAAAAGGTGAAAATGATGAATGTTTCCGAAAAATTTCCTACTGAAAGAAGTGAATGTAAAGGTAATAAAGCTTTCTGTCCACAACATTGGCAACAGCGATTCCTAGAGATGATATTTGGTTTTTTGATTACCTCTTTTAAGTACTGCTCATTTCATCAAAATGTATGATAACTGATTAAGATGGCGACTTTCTATGTTTCTATATATTTTTTCGATGCAGCTAAAAATAAATTTTTGATATATCTACCATATTGGTGATTATACGCGAAACTTTTATTCAGCATTAAGCTCAATTACACAAAGAGAGAACAATTTAAAAAATAAAAAGGTGAAAATGATGAATGTTTCCGAAAAATTTCCTACTGAAAGAAGTGAATGTAAAGGTAATAAAGCTTTCTGTCCACAACATTGGCAACAGCGATTCCTAGAGATGATATTTGGTTTTTTGATTACTTCTTTGAAGTAAACTGCTCATTTCATCAAAATGCATGATTATTGATTAAGATGGCGACTTTCTATGTTTCTATATATTTTTTTCGATGCAGCTAAAAATAAATTTCTTATATACCTCTACCATATTGGTGTTTATAAGCGAAGTTTTTATTCAGCTTTAAGCTCAATTACACAAAGAGAGAACAATTTAGAAAATAAAAAGATGAAAATGATGAATGTTTCTGAAAATTTTCCCACTGAAAGAAGTGCATGCAAAGGTGATAACGCTTTCTGTTCACAACATTGGCAACAGTGATTCTTAGAGATGATTTTTTTTTGGTTTATCCTACGACTCGACACTTAACTAATGAGAATCCTGTCGACCTTGGACGACAAATTCCGTCCGTTTGTCTCTGTGAAGAAGTTATTTGGAAAGGGGTGGGAATGAAAGAAATTAATGGCAGAATGAGAGGAGACGAGCTCGACAACAAGAAGACACCAATGAAGCAACGATCTATATCAAGGACACGCATCTCGATCAATCATTATCCCTCCCGTTTGCAGATAGATAATTGGAAGGGGACATTGAAATGTCATAAATTGTGCCTATAATTTCAATGGCAAGATAAGACAGCAGTCTAGGGCCAATATTTCAAAAAAAGTAATTACACAATGAACTCTGCGAGTGTCAAGGACGCATGGAAACACCTATAGGGGAAGATTTTGTAGACGTCACCTTAGGGTACTTATAAAATTCAATTTTTAATCCTTGTGTAATTAGTGTTAATCTTCCTTAAATAGCCTAAACAATTACATGGTGAAAAAAATGGACATCATAAATACTTAAGCGCAGACTAATAATGATACGTAATCCATGTTTGAAGCTCATAAATTATAAATACTTCAAAAAACATCAAAGTGTATATTAATTCAAAAATCACGATAAATAAAACAAATCAGCAAATATCAATCGACAAATCGCAATTAATATGAAAAGAAGAAGAAAAATATTAGTGAAGGATTATACACATATTGGTCATAAACAAACTTTTCCAATATATAAGCCTTAACAACCGTGCCATGCAAGGAATCTGAATAAAATTTGAGATGTAGTAAGTATTTTAGGCTATGCGCGCGAGATTGTGGTAAAGAAGAACAATCAACTTCGCAGAATTGCAGTTACAAGGCAAAAACTTCGAAAATTTCAAATTGCAACACCTGTATTTCGCATCGCAAAGTGACCAACGCAATGAAAAAATATACGTGGCGTTGGGACCGTTTCTACTCCATTTGTGTCTTTGGCATTAAAACGGTGACATAGAGCACAAGCAAACAAGAGCTGTCAGTGCTCGACACGTGCTGCAAAAACACTTTGGTGACATTTTTCATCCACCACCACTTTTCTTTTCCATGGCTGCCATGATCACCAAAACACACTCGAATGGATTTTCAGTCTCGGAAATATTTAAAATCCAGGATATACATGTCGAATCCACTAAGTATGTCTACCATTGGTAAGTACGTATGTACTTACCATAAGTATGTATACCATTAAGCGGGAGATTTTACAGATTCTCCCCGTGATGCTTGCTTCACTGTTGTCCAGGATATCTCGCATGTAATGCGCCATCATCTGTAAATGTGTCCACTTGAACATTTTGTAATCCAAATGAAATATTTTGTAACGCTCTGTTCGTTCTCATCTGTTCTTCCCATTGCTCTTTTCATTTTTTTTAAATCGCCATTTTTAGTAATACAGGTACCGTTTCTACTCCATTTGTGTTTATTCACTGAGTAGATAGATCCCTTTGCGATAGGAAAAAGGTGGATGTTCCTGTTTGAAAGTTTTGAAAATTTGTCACTGGTATTGGTAATTGTGAAAGATCGATTGTTGTTATTCACCACATTCTCGAACATATATTGGGTGTTTCAAAAGTCTCTTGACATTTTCCTGAAAAGTGCTTTTAATTAAGAACTTGTTAGTACAAATAAGAAGTACAAGGTATAATCAATCCATTTCAATGTCGTTGCCCTGTAAGTCTAAACATAGGCTCCACCTTTCTTGTGTGGCGCGAAAGATATCTGCAAGCATATGTGGTATTATTTGTGCTGCTGCATGCTTATTCATTGTTTTGTTTTAGTTGTTCAATTGTGTGGATCTTCACTGCATATACCTTCAACTTCATGAACCCCCCACACAAAAAAGTCTAGGGTGTTAAGTCAGGAGAGCGAGGTTATGGTTCACGCAGACTGTGGGCACCGTGCTCTCCTGACTTAACATCCCTAAACTTTTTTTGTGTGGTCGTTCACGAAGTCGAAGGTGTACGCAGTGAAGATCCACACAATTGAACAACTAAAACAAAACAACGAATAAGTGATGCAGCAGCACAAATAACGCCACAATATATGCTTGCAGATGTTTTTCGCGCCACCCTAGAAAGGTGGAGCCTATGCTTAGACTTAGAGGGTTAGGGTAACCACATTGATTGTACTTCTTATTTGTACTAACAAGTTCTTTATTAGAAGCACTTTTCAGGAAAATGTCAAGAGACTTTTGAAACACCCTGTACTTTGGAATACCTACATATCAAATTTCATTCCGACAGCTAGGGTCTCATATATCGGCAAGGTTTTTTATGACCACACGCCATCAGTCACATATTATATGATCAATTTCCAACCAAAGATTTAAAAAGTCTTCCGGCCTGTACCGGGAGGAAAAGGTAGCTTTCCTATATCTTCGTTTTAAATTTTAGTTAATGTTACTCGAAAACAGCAAGCTAAAATGAAAAGAAACCGTTTACAAAAGATTCGTTAATACTGAATTTGACTAAGAAATTCGCTAAATTAATGAGCTATAGCCAAGTTGGCTTCATTTATGAAGACTTATTTTGGTCGCCAAATTTGGCGTTATTTCGCCAATTGTCGCCAAGTTTGGCAAGAATTTGGCGCTAACGGATATGAACATATAGTTTTATGCCTATGATTGGGAAAATGATTAAAACAATGAAAGAAAACAATTTGCGAGAAATCGCGTTCACTAAAACTCATAAATTAATCGTTGTTTTTTTGTAATGTGCTGTCTTGTTTCAAAATGTCAGCCACCCTAGAATTTCAAACTGCTCTAGCTCAGCCATTTTTTAAGATAGAGGTAAAACAAAAAATGCTCTGGAATCCTTGTATCAAGGCCTAACACTTAATTAAAAAAATTGGAATTTTTAACTTTTTTGTATATTTATTTTTGTTTTAAAATTTTCAGTGGCCGCCATCTTGAAACAAAATGGCGGACCAAGCTGGCCAACGAACTCGGTCGAGACATTGGTTAGCTTAATACACACAATTAGTTTCATCAAAATTGATTTATAAATACGAGCGTTATCGTATGACATAGGTCAGATATATATATATATATATATATATATATGGATATATCTATATATATAAATCAACATTTGAACGGAGGGTGGTTTTGGGGTCTAGAGATCATGATCGGTGAAAATATATCGAAACTTTCCGGAACTGCTTTCCTCCGAACGGCTGCAATAGGTAGCTTTATACTTTTTTGTATTGAAAGCTACCTAAAAAGCATGTACGTGTATATATACAACGCAATTTGAACGACTTTTATATGTTTATTTTTTCTGTGTTTGCTAGATTCTACTCTAAAGCATTTTAAACGACTTTTAATTAATAAAGGTAAACGTTATCAGTCATTAGTACCGAAGTTGCAACTAAGTGAAATAGTTTGTCATTAAAAACACTCCGTAGGCCGCTACTTTGGTAGCGATTGGCATACGTATGCCAATTTTCTTTTCTCAGTTCCCACAGTAATTTGAGATCGTAATATTCGTAATAAACATGATTAAATGTATAGTGAAACTTCATGGTATTAAACAATGAAGTTACAATGTTTATAAACACAATATACACATAAATGTTTTAAGCACCTCTGGAATTAAGAAATATATATTACAACATATTTCTTTTATTTGTGTTTTGTTTTTACATATTTTTTTTTCTTGCAGATCAAGCTATAAAAATGAGATTACGTAGGATAGGATTTAATATAATAAAGAAAAATTTTATTAATATCTTTTTTAAGTTTTGATTTGATTTTCATAAAATTTGAAATGACAAAACTCTGCAACGATAATATATATTAAATTTCAAACCATTCGGTTGGGTAGTTTTTGCGCTGTTATATGCGGACAGGCGACGACTATAGGTGTTACGTTTTTATATTTTTACGAAAGCACCTAAAAAGATAAAGACGTATTATTTCAAAATTGTAAAAATGATAAAGAAAAGGTTTTCTATTTTTTGAACATATGCACAAAATTCCACAAGAAATTATACAGAGAATTGCGAATGGACGAGAAAATTGTTGACAAAATTTCAAACCGATTTGATTAACTTAAAACACTGCATAGCGAAAATTTAGTGTCCATAATGTTACATTTAAATGAACTATTCAAATGGGCCATTTCCATTTCAGTGAGTGATAAAATCGTCTGAATTCCCATAGAAAATCATTATGATCTTTAAAGAAAATGTGTCATATTTTTCGAACGAATGAACCAAATTTCACCCAAATCTATACAGCTAATTCATTTTACCTCGACAACATGCCTACCTAATGACAAACGAATCGGATGCATTTTGAGGCAGTTATTGCGAGACAGACAGACACCAAAAACTTTTCGAGTCTTCACAGTGCTCAACTGGCGTTTAGGTAAATATATTGAAAAAAATACTGTATTTAAAGATAGCTGCGGTCAAACACGGCCAGCGTATCATGTGAGGATTGATCATATCGCAGTTCTCCTTGGAACCAGCTGCATTAAGTAGAGATTGCAGACTAGCTGACCAATATGGAGATGAAATAATGTGTGATTTGTGTGTCTGTGTGTTCAGTGAAAGATGCAACAACAATTAGTGTCGCTGAGGCTTAAAATAAAAATGAAAGCAAAATTATGAATTTCATTTGCATCCAATAAGACGGTGAAAGACATTTTGACATTCCAAACGAGTATTTTGCTTTCCATCTGTTCAAATGTTAAAAGACCGAAAAGGCTTTCTTATTATATATATATATATATATATATATATTAAATACAGCTTTGTGAGTACAGATGTTTCGTTGCACGTGACCGAAAGCAAATATTGATTGCAAACAAAAAGAAAAAAAAAAAAGACACGTTAAAAAAACTGATTTCATAGGTTATTGTTAAAATAAAATAGAATAAAATATTTTTCCCCTTGATTTTGATTGGTTGTGGCATCAGTCACAAAGTGTTCCGCTCGACCCATCAGCATTTTTTTTTGCCTCCTTTTTTTTTTCTACAATTTCTTGGGTGACCTAAATCAGGGTTGTGGAACGAGAGGATGCTACTAAAATCCTTCGACCGCTCATTCTGGTCTTCATTCTTTTGTTGGGATTAAAGAAGAAAAAAAATGGAATAAAACAAGCAATTCCACGTCTTTTCGATAGCTATACATAAAAAGCGGATTAGGAACAAAAATTTACTTTTTATAGCAGATAAATTTATAAGATAAAATAAAATAGCAATGAAGAGGGATTTCAGAATTGTTGTTGTAAAAAGCATGTTCACAGCTCCAAAGACGTCAAGATAAAAATAGAAATAATGTAATTTTAAGAATCATCAAGAAGTATTTTGTAACAACTAGCTGATTTCAGCTAGTTGTTCTGCCTTGGTTGTTACAGATCTGACCGGCGTTGCCCGGGCAAAGTGGCATTGAAAAATATAACAGTGGAGTAGACTTCATAAAAAAAGGACTGAATAATATTTATTTATACTAAAAACTTGTAAAAAAAATAAATAAGAGCTAAAATTTCAAATGTATAACAGTTGCGTTTAAAAAATGAAACGGTCAGGGAAAATTATTACACTTACTTTTCCCTTTTTACTTAAAATCTCTTAAAAAATCATTGCTTTGTTTACATTTTAAATTTTATATTGCTAATCGTATTTTTTAAATTATAAATATTAAATGCTTACAAAAATCAATATTTCAAACGAAAATGAATAAAAATATATCTATTTAATGGTTAGTGTTGACAAATTATGATTACAATTTGAAATCATTGTTTGTTTCGCTTTTATTCCTGTAGATGGCAGCACCTAACCAATGAGATGCGTTTCATCCGGGTGTTGCCATTAAACAATTAACAAATAATCTCGATTTCTGTGCCACGTACGATAGCGTAATATATATATAGATGTTAAAAATATAAATAATCTATATTAATATTATAAAGAAGTAACGTTTGTGTGTTTGTTTGTACGAGTATGTAGAGGGTAATCTGAAACTAAACAGCTGATTTAAAAAATAACGGTGGCAAAATGCTGGTAACCATCTCTGTTCCAACATAGATTATACTTTATGTCGGTACAAGTACAACAACCCACAAGGGGATGCAAGAGAAAAAAAAAAGTTCCAAAATTGCGATTTCTGTGATATTGTTGGGGCAAGAAACTTGAAATTTGGTGTGGTGGGATACTTTTACGATAATACTCGCTATGGACGGTTTCAAACAGTTCGAAATTTAAAAGAG
Source organism: Maratus michaelseni (assembly GCA_963931845.1). NCBI lineage: Eukaryota > Metazoa > Arthropoda > Arachnida > Araneae > Salticidae > Maratus > Maratus michaelseni. Next base: position 385,822,728 of record OZ007587.1, on the reverse strand, counting down.
CAAAATGAGGGGGAAAACGTTCTAAAAAAGTTCAAAAGTACGGTTTATTTGGAACTGTTAGGGTTAGAAACTTGAAACTTGACATGGTTATTACTTTTAAGACGTAAATGCTCGCACAGGCGAGTTAAAAAAAATCAAAGTTAAGAGTGCACGAAAAAAAAAACGTTCTAAAATTGTGATTTCTGTGTTACTGTTGGGACTAGAAACTTTGATATTTGGCACGGTCGTTCCTTATAAGATGTAATTGTTCCCTAAGAAGGCTTTTGAAAAAAAATCGAAAATTTAAAGGGTGACATGAATGGAAAACGTTCAAATTATGATTTATTTGAAACTGCTAGGGATAGAAGCTTGCAATATATAATAAAACTAGATTTTTTTATCCGAAAAAATCGAAAGACTTCATTCAATTTAAATGCAATACAACGAGTTACTACGCAGCAAAGTAATAAAATAAACATATAGGTATATTTTGCTATAATAGTTTGCAAACTTCGTCGCACCAGATCGCTCAACCATGTTGTGACAGAATAAGTAAACGAAGAACGTTTTGAGCAGAAAAAAATAATGTACCAAATATTGCACATCCGTTTCGGTAGCATGAAGCATAACATCATCAGTAAAGGAAAAAAAAGAGGGGGGGGGAGGGTGAAGGAATCCTGCTCATATATAGATAGTGGAGCAGGTTACGGGAGTCTGACGTCAAATAAGAGTGAACCAATGGGCACGAGATGAGACATTATTTATACCGGGTATAAAAATATAATTTATATATTAAATATAAACAGGGTTTGATTATCCAAAAGGCACGTGAAGCTCATGCTTCTCCTCAGAAATTTAAAAGAGGACCCTCTAATTCCCAATTTCATTTTTTGACATTGTACTTTTAATTTTTTTGGAGAAGAAAGTTTGGTTAATCCAAGAGCATATCCACGCACTCCTTCACGAAACTTTTTTTTTAACAGGGAAATATGAATGTCATCATAGTAGGATGTTAATTAATCATATAGCACACTAATTAATCATAACAGACACACTCTGATGTGTCTGTTAGAAACCAGCCGGGAAATTGAGCCTACAGCTATATGTACTGAATATATCTGAAGTATACAGGGAACATAAAAAAGCTGTTTGATGAGATACATGTGACCTCGCCTAAGGTACTCCCGGGAATAATATTAGTATCATTAGTGAGTTTTCATGAATGAAGAATTAAAAAAACTTTTTCCAAATGAAAGGGATCCCCAAAATGATACCGTGCATCCCCTAGATTCAGAGGTTATTCCGGCACTCTCTATAAGTAGATAAACAATGACAATGTAATGTGAAAAACTGTAACTAACGAATATTTATTATAAAAAGGAATCTCGTTCGATGGGTTGAAGAATTACATTTGTAACTGCATTAATTTTTTTTCACAGCTGATAAAATTAATTAACATTGATTAAGCGGGGAAGAGGACAGTATAATTTTATAATCAAATGCTATAGTATTTGAACACTAGGTGATCTCATATGCACATTTATATGAAACTTTTGCGAAATGGCTTATCGAAAATTAATAGGAGTTATATGAAACGATGGAAAGATAAATGAATGTGTTCTTATGTCATACTTATTCATTATTGGCGATGAGTAACACTGATTGGCGACATGTGTATTGATAACAGAAAAAGGTCGGCGGGAAAGGAAAAAAGTACCGAAAAATAGTAAAGTACAGATTGAAAACCTTTTCTTTCTTTCCAACAAAACGATTATCTTACTATACTTTCCCAGGAATCCAAAAAAATATTTTTTTTTAGATACTTTTCCTTGATTGTTGACCTTGGCGTTTTTTTTTAAAGTTTGGTGCAATTCGGACGCCATAAAGTGAGATTTGTTGCCAAATGATATAAACAGCTATGTAAACAAACCTGATGAACTTTTTATGTTTGTTTGTATATATATAATTTTATTTATATACGTTTATTTTTATGTTAAATAAATTGTCTAAATATTGAAATAATTGCTTGTGTATATGGAACAGTGAAGGTTACCAGAAAATATGCACGAAAAATTTTCTTCTCCCGCCAACGCAATTTTCTCTATCGCTCCCTTTACTGGAGAAGTGCCTTTTTTTATGTATAAATATATAAAATCTTTTCTGATACAAGTGCGCCCACGGGCGAATAGTTGACGATCCTTAGTGTATTTGATGAGGTCGATGTCTTTTGTTTTTAAGTAAGAATGCCCGAAATGTCTTGTTTAATTGAATTTTAAATATATTTTTCATTCGTCATGCTTGACGGGTTTTAATGTAGAAATAAAATGAAAACTTACCAGTCCAGCGAGTGACTTTTTAAGGAAAACTTCTCCGGTATCTTTGTTGATCCGGAAGTAGTCCGAACCATCTACATAGCTGGCGGGCTCGATACCGTACTCGATAGGGTCCTCGTCCTCGTCCCGCGTCCGTACTGTTGTGATCCGACTGCCTGTAAACAAACGGTGAGAGAAAATTGATTTTGGTTTTTAAAAAGTACACTGAAATACGGATAAAACTGATGTTATACAGTGTAAAAAATTGTAGGAACGTTTCCTGATATCGGAGAAAAGTTTGCGAAATTTACTGTAATCTCGTAATTGACCATTTTTTAAGAACTCTTTCGGTTATATTCAAAATACTTTGGGAGAGGAACCAATTAAAATCAATTTATTTCCGAAGTTAATAGAAATATCTTTTCCGAAATTTGCTAGCAGCAACTGGACTCTTATTTCAGAAACCTTTCAGTAAACTTCGGTATACTCTTCTTTATTGGGGTTTCTGATTGGCTCTTTTTCCAAACACTGTAAAAAAATGACAAATGTTTCTTAATTTTCGAAAATGTAGTATAAACACGAACGATATACAATAACCTCTTCTTGGTTACCCATGATTCCGAAAAGCCTTTAGAAACCTCCAAAACCAATATATTTTAGCGATTTAAAGAATCATTTGTAAAAACAAAGTTTCTTTTGCTTCCACGGATTTTCGGAAATGTTTCCTTGTAGTTTTTATAGTGCATTAATTAGTTTTTTCAAACCGGCTTTTAAGATGCTATCAATTCTCAATTAAACATTTTCAGCAGCGTAATTGAATTTATGCATGCAAGAGTAGCAAAATAATATTAATTTTATTGCTAATGTTAATGCTATTAATTAATCACGTTTGTCTGTAAAACATGTCTGTTGAACATGAAAATGTTTACTTGAGAATGAACAGAATTCGAAAACCCCACATTTGAGGTTGAGAAAACTGATTAATACGCCATAAATCTACTCGGAAACGTTTCCAAAAACCAATGATTTTGCAGCAAAAGAAACTTTGTTTTTATGATTGCATCTTTAAATTTTGAAAATATATTGGTTTCTGGGGTTTCTAAAAATAAAAAACAGTGTTTGTAATCGTGGGTACCTAGGAAGAGGTTATTGTATATTTTTGTTCATGGTTATATTATATTTTCGTAGATACAGAAACATCTGTCTTTTTATACAGTGAATCGTTTCTGAAGGTTAGAAGGTTGAAACGTTTGCTGAATAGTGGTTAACTGCGAGATTACAGTAAATTTCCGTCTTGCTGTATTTGGACCATTTTCAGCATTTTGTACAGAGTGTGTTATAATGAGAATTGAGATGAATGAACAACTATAATTGCTAATTTAATCCTTTACGGTTGGGCATGAAATTTTTAAAATCTTTATCTTTGTCGACGCGAAATTTTATAACACATTTACAAATTCATTTTCATTCCTCTTAGTGTGAAAATTTTACTTATTCGGATTCAAGAATCGAGCAGCATTTTTTACTTTCTTATAAATGTGATATATCTTTGATTAAAATCAGTTACTACTTTGCAGTACTGCCAATCTTTTTAGTAATAAAATGCAATTCCAGCTTAGAAAATCAGTTACTACTTTGCAGTACTGCCAATCTTTTTAGTAATAAAATGCAATTCCAGCTTAGAAAATCAGTTACTACTTTGCAGTACTGCCAATATTTTTAGTAATAAAATGCAATTCAAGTTTAGAAAAGGTGTGATTTTAAAGTGTCTCACGTGTAGTCACTAAATTTATGTACAAACTATAAGCAGAAAAATCTAAAACATGATCAACTATTGCATGGAAACTTAACAGTTGCACTTGCAAAGCTTTTTGCAACCCAAAATTATATGTAAACAATACTGTTGCATGTAATTTTCAGTGCAAATTAACATTTATTAGGGTTCAAATTAAAATTAATTTGGGTGCAAATTGCATGTAAATGTTACGTTTGCATATAATTTTGGGTTGCAAAAAGCTGTTACATGCAAGTGTTTACGTTTGCATGAACAGAATATTAAAATGAACTTTTATTTATGACGCGCATTAAAATATCCAACATTAAAATCTCACACAGTGCAAAAAAAGAATTCACTAATAAAAATACAAAAGCTTTATACAAATGTGCATATCTTCATTATTATTATTTTCTTTCTAATTTAAAATCATCTTTAGATTGAATAAAATGTGCATTTTTTTTTTTTTAATTTAGCATCACAATATAAAAATTTTAGCCAAAATATCAATTGAATATTTTTACTTAAAATTATTTCACACTCGATACAAAGCTCTGCATAATACACATTGTAAATCATAATAAAATTCATAATGGGAAATTTAGACATGTTGGAATATTAAAAAAAAATCAGGAACATGGCAAGATAGGAATATCTCTCGTTCAAAAAGAACTTAAAGAAAAGTGTAGTTTTCAGTAAACAATGTGTAGTGTGTAGTAGAAGAAGACTAATGTGTAGTTTCCGCACCTAATGTATAATAGTTAGCACCCCTGACTTTGTAACCACCATTTCACGATTTTCATGTCCCAAAAATTATATTAAAACATCGACTTTGACTGCGTTTTTTGAAAAATACTAATTCCTAAATGACCGCCCTAACTTTAAAATTCAATAATTCATTGATTTGAATAAATATAAAGATAAAATAGGTGAAATGTTTATCAGGCAGTACCTCAAAAGTTTTGAATATAATAATTTAAAAAAAAATAGTTCAAATTTCATTAGTGGATAGCGTAGCGATGTATCAAAATATAAGAATGTCAAAATTATCATGTAAAATCGCATCAGAAATATTTTAGTGTATCAATTGAGTTTTATTTAACTATTGAGAAGCGAAAAAAAAATGTATTTTGCAATTTTTATGTTAATGTGAGCATTTTTACCGTTTAAGACAGCACAGCGCCATCTATTGAAAAAAATTCGAACTATTTTAAAAATTACTGTATACAAAACTAATGAAAGCTACCTCATAAAAAAAATATTTATTCCATTTTTATGTTTATTATAGTTAATGCATTATTGAATTTTAAAATTAGGACGTCTTCTATGATTCACTCTGTAAATAAATAAATAAATAAATAAATAAATAAAACGCAATTAGATTCATTGGAATCTGAATATGAATATCTAGGTTTTATACATTTTTCAATGAAAACGATTTGATAAATGTGGTAAAAAGTAGCGAATTTCGATTTAAAAACATATTTTATGCTCGTTTACAGTGGTGAATTCAGTGCATTGGTTCGAGGGCTATCCAATGACTTCCGCAATGATTTCACCTCTGAAAACATTTAGAGTTTCAACTTATTAGTTTGAGATAGTAATTTGTTTAGATATTCATATTTATGCATACAAGTCAAAAAATATCTCAGTTATACAGAAGCGGCCTTAGATGTTGAGAGATCTTTATAAACTTACATTTGCGAGTGTTTTTTTCTTAAAAAAAGTTAAGTTAAACGTTAAAGAAAAAGGTAAGTTAAAAGTTAAAGAAAGTTAAGATTTTCTCATTTGTTTTGAATCATAAAATACATCGTTCATCCTCCCCCACCATTTGACACGAGGCCCCAGATGTTTGCCCTCTACTTTTGCCCCTAAGGCAAGGCTGGTCAACTTCAAAACTTCCGTCCACCGGATATGTCGGTATTTTATTTTAAAAGTACCATGAAATGTTGTACCCAATCAGTGTAATTATTCTGACAAGAAAATGTTTAATATACAAAATATCAATTTGAACGAAGCCCACAATTTTCTTTTAGTGGCTAGAACGTTTGCTATAAATAATGTGCATCGGACGTCACGAAGCAGCAGCACCCAAGTAAACACTTGCCTCTCAACTCGGCGTAGGCAAAAAGTAACTATTCTTACAAAGCTAGTAATTCATAATGTATTATTTCCTACACATAATATGATGTATTATAACTACATGAAAATTACGAGCATTCATGGAGCAATTACCTCAAAGTTTTCTGTATGTTGAGTTGAATATTAGAAACAACAAGCCAGTTTGTTGACAAACATGCATATTATCTATTAGTCAAGAGGAGAAAGTTTGAATACATCGTGTGTAAAAAATGACCGCCGCACCTCCAAAACAAATAAACAGCGAATTTACTAGGCACAAAAATCTCTTAGGTCGTGTACAGAATAAGCAATAAAATTTATCAGTATCAGTTTTTTAAGGGTACAAGCTTGCGCAAAATTTGATATCATTTATTCCAAAGAACACAAGTCTGCTGCCATTTACAATAGTTATTGTTCCATTGTTTTAAAATGAATATTTATGATTCGTACTGGGGAATACGCATTTTTCTCTTAAAAGAAGCAATAAATGCATATAAAAAGAACTAACGTTGCGTGAAAATAAGGTTGGAAAGTGAAATACTTAAAGTTAGCGAAAAGAACATGAAGACAATAATTTGGTAATAAGGAAGATATCGATCCTGATAAAAAATAATAGCTCGGAACTAAAACCTATTCATTCCTTTTTTTAGGCAGCAAAAAAGATCTCTTGACACGATTTCATGGAACAATACAGTCAAATACTCCTTTCCATAAATCATTGCTGTAATTCCAAAAACTGCCTCTAGTCGTCATAACAATTTCTTTCACTAATGTCCCTGTATGTTAACACGCAAACGATATATCTAATTCCAAATCCTTCCGTGCTTGAAAGATTTAACTCCGATCGTTTTACAGCATCACACAATATCAGCCAACAAGATTACTCCACTTCCCACCATCGATGTGAACCCGTTTTCCAGAATATCGTCTGCTTTTTCTTTCTTTCTTGTGATGAACTAACCTCGATTCTGGAGAATCGTAAAGCATCCGGGTTGATCCCGTTTTTTTCTTTCGATAGTCGTAGCTCGAAGGTGTCCCCAAAAATGATCGATAGGAAATAAACAGGGCAATAATTCAGGGTAATAATGTCATTCTTTGTAGTGTTTATGCAAAGTATTATAATTAAACTATTATAGGCATTGTGTGTCAGTGTTTTTTGAAACGATTTCAAAACAATATAAAGGAACTAAAGTGTAATTTATTTTGTAATTAAAGGCAAGTACGAAGATTCATGGTTAAAATATGAATGACGATATACACATTTGCATTAATTGTGCCGGTTTTGATTTGTTTCAGCTGATCATTTTGTGTCATCAAGTTGTCAAAATTAAAATGAACGTATATATTTGCCATTAACTAAATGCATTGAATAGTAAGCACTCACCCATAGTAATAGTTAAAAAATGTCATTTTTTTTTGTAGTGTTTATGCAAAGTATCATAATTAAATATATTATAATACCTATTGTGTTATTGAAGCGATTTTCAAAACAATATCAAAGAGGTGAATAGTATTTTCTTTTGTAATGGTTAATCAGAATAAATAAAAAACAAATACGAAGAGTCATGCATAAAATATGAATTGCAACGTGAAAATTACTTATTTACATGCTTATTTACATTAATTTACGCTGCTTTGATTTGTTTCAGGTGAATATTTTGTGCCATTAACCCTTAAAATATTACTTCTACTTTGTTCTACATCAGCTATGTCCTTACACCCTTTGGTGAAAGGATTGCACCAGACGACTGTTTTTTTTTTTTTACTATTTTGCCTAAACCTATTTAGATATAATAATTTTCGTGATACATTTTTAGTAGAAATTTACCATGAAGGTAATAAGTTGGAAATAATGGTATAAAAAATAATAAAAATAAGAATAAAAGTAAAAAATAGTTTTCTTAAGAAATACTCTTCTATAAGCATTTAAAGTATATTTTATTTCATGACTGTAATTCATGTTGTTACTAAAAACTTTCGCTATAATATGTTAATTTGGTGTGGAACCTAATTATAGAAAATTTACCGCTTTGATTTACGCTTGGTAGAAAGCGCGAAACAGTGCATTTAATAAAAAATATATATACTGAATTTATTATTATTTTTTAAATATATATATATATATATAATGAATTTATTATTATTATTATTAAAAATATATAATAATATATATTTGTTCTGTTTCTTTACAAAGATATGGCAACAGGAAAAAATATAAGTATTATTTAAACTATCTATTCATGGATTCTAAATTATCTTTTGAACTTATAATCATAATTTAATTAATATTAAACCATTAATTCATAAAGCCATTTTTAAAACTAAATATTACACTCTCTTTTTTATAGTTTATTTTCTGCTCTATTTCATTGTCGTAGCCTTGCCTACAATTGGCTTATTTCAGCGAGCGGAGTTTGACGCATCATTAACTCATTGTTGTAAATCGTATACAGTTGTAACCATAAAGATTAAAGAATATTTGGCGCTACTAATATTGAAAGATTTATCACATGTAGCGGACTAACGAAAAAAATGGCTTTTAATAATTTATAATTAATTTCTAAAAATATCAAAATGCTGTATTGCCATCTGAAACACACCTGTGAGCATAAATTTTATCATTCTAGCACATCAGGAAGTGAGTTAACAATCGATTACAAAATTCTATATTTACATACAATAAAACAAATTGAGTTAAAGAATATAAAATATTGTAAATAGTCAGCTATGGCTATACCATAAGCGATACACACGTGTACCGTTTGTAGTGACCGGATTGAGTTATCAAACTTTCATAGCTCTGGCTATACCATATAAGCAATACACACGTGTACCGTTTGTAGTGACCGGATAGAGCTATCAAAATTTCATCACACTGTAATATTTCCAAAATGTCATTTTTTTTTGTACTGTTTATACAAAATATCATAATTAAACACATCTATAACTGACATTGTATGCCAGAGTTATTGAAGCGATATCTGAAACAGTACAAAGAAAAACTCAAGTGTAATTTATTTTGTAATGGCAAATCATAATAAAAGTAACAAGAACGAAAAATCATGCGTCAAGCATAGATTATGAAACACTTTCCAACACATTCAGAATACTGTAAAAAGATTTCACCGTTTAATAAGGGGAAAGCTGATGTCTAACGTAAGTAAACAATTTGGAAAACTCATAACACATTTGAAAACACATTTTCAGCAATTACCATCTATAGTCGGAAAAGTATACGGATTCTTTTGTGCAGTCTTGAATATCATTGACAAAATTTACACACATAAAATAATAGGCACAACATTACTATAATTTTAAAAAAACGTACCACAACTTCCAGCAATTATTCTTAATAGAGAGTACTGTAACCGAATTATTTTGTGTATCCCGGTAAATGAGAATCTGACTTGATTATTCGCGATTTTTTTATTTATTATTTATTTTTTTTTTTTCAGAATTTATAGTGGTTAAAGATTATTTCCCCTGGGTTCTCTTAGTATCTATTTACAAATCAATTTTCAATTGTTAAACTGAAACTAGTCGTTGGGGTCCACCGTAATACTTACCCATCATGGGTATGCATAGTGTAAAATATTAAAATAAAAAATGTGTAAACTACTTATAAAATGCATTGCAATTCGAACAAAATCCTGGCTTGATGACGTCCTAAACTTTACAGGCTCTATTACTGAATTGCGTAAAAGAAACATCCTTATAACTCCAAAATTGATAATCCAATTATCTAACGGTTTACTGCGTCGGATTAAGCGTCTCATTTCCAATTAAAATGTATCTTTGAACTGAAATTTGAATGAAATACAGGGTCATGAAAAATCGGAGCGTGTGGAAAATAGGATTACAAATATCTCGGCAACTCATTATCCGATCGACTTCATTCTTTATGCAAAATTTATTTTTTTTATTGTCTTTTATATTCACTCCTTAAAATAAACAATTTTGAAAAATTTTATATACCTTTTATCAGAACGAATATTTCCAGAGTCCGAAAAAAAATAGCTCAGGATAATCGAGGTTACTGAAATTCAATAAGCTTCTTCCCATTATTACATACTAAGTACATACCAAATTTCAAGTCTCTATCTCAATTTGTTCGGGAGATAGAGCGTTTACAGACACACAGACGGACGGCAATTTGTTTTTTTCTAAAAATATGTTTTCCAGAAACTCCAGCGTCTGAAACGTGTAAATCCGTCAAAAAAATTTTTCGATTTTCAAAACGATTACAAAATTTAACCTATACTATACGTATGATGGGTAGGTAAAAGGAGCGAGTGCTATTATAGGAAAGCAAAGTAATAACAGAAGAATACTCATTGCAATAGGGATATTGGAAGTAGTGGGGAAATGGCATCTATTAATTTAAAATGTGCAGGTTCTCGTAGAGATGGAGTTGAAGCTGCACGTAGATAGAAAATAAAAGCATTTCTGAAGCATTTAGCTGTAATTAAATGTCGTATTTTAATATTGTATTGCATAACTGTATTGACCCACTAGCACATTTATCATCTCTTTGCGAATAGAGAGAGTCGAAATTACTTTATACAAAAATATATGTTTTTTTTTAACCGTAATTATTGCTCCAGTCAGTTCATTTGAACTGTCTTCAATAAATAAATTTCATATTTATGAATATGTGTGTACATTCACCTTCTACATATATGTTATGCATAACGTATCGTTAATACATCATATATCCTTTCGTTCTTTGAATTGCTGTGCCACTCCAATTAAAATTTTATAGAACGTAACTCCTTTTTGAGTGCAAAGGGATAGACTCAACATTCGCGATTTGACATTCGCAAAGTTTTCCTCAAACGTAACCCTCGTGAATGTTAAAAGCTTACTGCATGTAGTTAGTTGATCTACATGCAACAATCATCGCTAAAATCAAGAACATCATGGTCATTCCGTGTTTAATTATCTCAAGTTTTTCTATGCCCAAGAAAATTAGTGCAAGTAATAGTAACCTTGATAAAGAACTTGTTTAGATTAGAACGTAGAATACGAAATTTCCCTTAGGTTATTGCAATAATTATTATCATAAATATAATTTATTATCAATATTATATCATTTTGCAATAATAATTATACCAGTTTATAATTATTATCAAGTATGATACATGCAATTTTCCCTTAAAAACAAAATATTGGCTTTTGAGACAAATTTAAACTTATAAAAAGCCGTTTGAAAAGTACCGCTTTTTTTTATTTTTTTAAAAAATAGGGAAAAGGAAATGTTGTAAAAATGTTATTCTATGTATTTTTAAAAATTTGCAACATAGTTGTAAAGTGTTTATGAATTCGATTTTTCTGGCCGTCTGTCCTCGCTCTAACATAAATATAGTCGGGTTGCCTTGTAATATCTTATATGTTATTGAAGTTTACCGTAGCATGTTCGGTATTGAAAATGAAGTGTGTTATTTATCGTTACATTACAGGGTCACTCAAAAATATTCCGATACATCACGGTCAATGGGTAAAAATCGTTTTCAGTGCATTTTAATAGACTAAACAGTATTTCAATCTTAAAGAAATTGATATGCGTCACTGAGGTAGACGACAACATAATTTTTATAGAGTATAGAATAAGTAGCAATTATAATTCGTTTACAGGGATACTGAAAATTATTCTATTACATTATGGTCACTGGAGAAAAATAATTTTCAGTAAATTTTAATGATATTAAACTGTTTCAAACATAAAGAAATCCATACGTATTACTGAGGTGTATGGGAACATACTTTATATGAAATATAGAGTAAGTGGTAATTATAGTTCGTTTACAGGGATGCACAAAAGTATTCCATTGCATTATTATTACCTATGGGGAAGATCGTTTGCAGTGTATTTTAATGAAAAATATATACTTTACTGAGGTGCACTACAACAAGTTTTCTATCAATTATTGTGTATGTAGAATTTATCGTTTATTTACAGAGATATTCAAAAGATTTCGGTTACAGGACTTATATGGGGATTTATATGGGATTTCCTCCTTAATTTATCAATTATTGCTGTAACTCCTTGAGTTTTCCCGATATTTCGCTGGCCTTTTTATATGAGTTGCCCTATAGTATTGACTATCAAATCATGACAAAAAATCTTTGCTGTAGTTCGCGCATGCGCAGTTAAAATTTATTTCATACAAATACCCATACCTCATCAAATATTCAATATATTAATATTTTAAATACATTATACTATTTCTACGATTTTTTGTCCCGTTTTTGGAAAGCGGTGTTAAATTCGGCTAAAATTTCCGAATGCTATAAAAAAAACTTTTGAATTTTTCACAGAAACATTAACATCTTCACGAATATACGTGCTATGCTTACACAAATGCACACAAATGTTGAACAGGACCTATATAGTCATTTTGTACAGTGACAGACCATTTTGAGCATTTTCTGTTACTTGGGTGATCGAAAATATTATTTTATTATTAAAATTATTATTGCCCTCCTCTAATTGTCCTTAGAGATCTGCAAGGGCCCGGGCTTGGCCCGAGGCCCGTACGCCGCCAGGAACGGACCTCTGGCCCGTACAGAACTCTAGATTTTTACTTGTTGAAACTTTTTCATTGCTTCGTCAGAATCAGAGTATTTGGAAATTTAACATATTTTTTTCCGTCTTTGAAACAAATTCAATTCATCACTATCACATACTGTATTACCGAGACAAGAAAAACCCTGGGTAGGGTTGCTGCTTTCGAAGGTTCCAAAACTTGTAGGGAGAGAACTTCGTCAGTAGGAGCGGACTGCGATAATTCTCGGGCTGACCAGCTGAACGGGGGTAAATTGGCGTGAAAAGAAAATACCGAACTTCCCTCAAATCGACTGACCAGTTACCAGTCGACTGACCAGTTACCTTGGCAACTGGACCGAGCGGAGACCGGTTTCGGAGTTTTTCTAACCAGAGCTAAACAGTACCAACTTCAAAATTAATTTTACATTTAAGTGAACCGATATAAAAATTTAAACGAAGCCGATAAAATACGAACCATTTTCAACTAATGTGTCTTTCGCGAGAATAAGTATTAATGTGCTTCACGAGCCTGACGGTGACATCAATTCAGTAACATAACATGTCAAGCGTAAGAGATCGGCATCGGACATTTTACATCGGTGTCTGATTCCGAATTTAACTGCTTTAGCAGACTCGAGTTGAGCCGAGATCAGGCTTACATTTTTTTACTACATAGTGGAGCCAGGCTGTAACTGACTTAATTGTTCCCAGATAATTTGTTTTATAAAAATAATAGGCATAATATACGAGTGTAATGCGCCTAAGCGATTATTATATTTATTATTCTGTATGATTTGGCTTCTGAACTTATAACAATCTAAAATATACTGTTAAATATTTCCATAATTATGTATTAAGTATTCTAGAAAATAATCTTACTTGTATGTTAAAAAAAAATCGGAATTTTATGTGGAAATTGAGTTGGACCTGAATTTCATTGATTTTTACACAGGTCGGACCGGGCCGGGCTTGTTTTTACTGATTTTGCACGGACCGGGCCTGGATATTCCGGCCCGTGCAGACCTCTAATTGTCCTCGCGACAAAATCTTCACTGAAAAACATGTTCTTTATATCCTCAAAGTTCAAGGGCATTTCGGGCATTTCCTCGCGAGTTTCAGTAGATATTCGACGAAACGTCTGAAATTGGTCATTGCCCCTTAATTTTTGGACACCAGTATATAATATATATATGCAATTTCCTTATTGATTTTTGAATCAACAAGAAACTGTTGAATTTTCTCTCTCTCATATATATAGAGAGAGAGAAAGAGGGAGAGGGGGGAAGGAGAAAGGGAAGACAGAGAGAAAGAGGGAGAGGGGGGAGGGAGAAAGGGGAGAGAGAGAGGGAGAGACAGAGAGACTGTTACACGCTTGTAAAAATTGTTCACACTTTAACAAGGAATGCAGAATTATATAAGAAAATCACTTATTATCATTAAAGTGAAAATGTATATATTCTTAAAATGATAACTGTTCACATAAAGGCTTATATAAATACCTTTTAATAAACTGATCAACAAGTTTCGTGGCAACATTTTCAATGATAATAATAAATAAACTGAAACTAATTTCGCAAAATTTTTGTGAAAATGAATCAGTGAAGGGAAATTGAATTGGAAAATTTTGAAGCTTTTTATGACCAAATGAAGAAAAATTTTCTGGAAACATTCGTTATATGGAGATAGGTTTTTCGCTCTATGGAGATTATTTTTAATGTAATCATTGGAAAAAGTGACCGTTCCTGCTAAAAATTCATTATACAGAAAAAATTGTTATATGGAAGTTCGTTATAGAGAGACTGGACTTTATTTAATATCCTGGATTATGTTTTAGATTTAAGAAACTCGTTCAGTTGTAAATATAGAACGAAAGTGATCATTCCCCGAAATGAGGCTCAAATGAAAATTTACAAAACCAGTTTCCCTAACGCAAATATTACGTTGCCTCCTTCTACTTTCTTAATAACTTTATTATTTCTTTCGTTTTGGCTTCTCGACAAAAGAGCTCAAGGATAATAATAAAAGAACACACGACTCTGGAAGTCGTGCGAAATCGGGCTTAATATTCAACGACCCTGTTCTTCCGGTGATTGTATATAGTTTTTATGAGCATTTCATTGTCATTTGTATGTGCGTCAGAAAAGGAATTGAATTAATATATTTTTTTTATTTTCTCATCAATGGCGTTTGATAGATATAGCTCGTAGTTAATTTGGATTCCATCTGTCGACTGAAAGCCATCTTGAGATAACAATTGTCACTTAACCATTACTGGTTTGAATTGAATCTACAAAACAAAGGAGTTAAAAAGTTTCTATTTGGAATGTGAATGGTGAATGTCCTTGTCTTGATTACGCATTGTTCAAAAAAGGCAAATCACAAATACAATGTTTGAATAAATATTAAAAAATGTATATTGAAAATATGCATATATTAATTAAAATTTACATAAGAAATGTGTTTTATATTGAAGAAGCAGGAAATTTTGAGAGTGAGATAATATACGAATTGACATTTTTCCAGCTGTGTGAAGAAGCGTCAGTCCGGGAGTCGAGCCCAAGACATTTGTTAGGTAGATTTCGTAAGAAATACTACCTATTACATTCTCCCCTATGTTGGAATTTCCGAAAAAAAGTTTGCAGATCTACGTCGATCACGACTCCCAGAACCCAAAACCATCCACAGTTCAAAACTTTATACATATATATATATATATATATATATAGATCTATCTATCTATCTACTTATCTATCTATCTATATCACTTTTTTATGGACACGATAACTTCAATAATACTGCACAAATCTCTGCCAAACTTATTCAAGAGGCATAAAATCTTGGTCAAGTTCGGTAATGGGCAAAATCGAAACAACGGGGGGGGGGGGGGGTGCGTTTTGTGAAAACAGAAAAAAAAACTTCTTAGTTATGATACGTACCGAATCCGTTTAAAGTTATTATTACTTCTAGGAAAAGGGCCGAAAATTTATGTATGACAGATATTTGGTGTCATTAAAAATGAGCTCAAGGGGGGGGGGGGGGATAGGGATAGGGGTTTAACAAGAAAAAAATTCATAACTTCGTCAATTGACAAGATATCAAATCCGCTTAAATTTATCATAAATCTTCTTAATATTAAATACAACTTTTATATTGACAAGTTTTTTATAGGACCAAACCTTACAGCAAGAGAAATAAATAAATAAACAAAATAAAACCAAAAAAAAATGCCTGCCGGCTCCGCCTACAGATACAGAGAGATTTCGAAGTGGGCGGTCCCAACTGCCGCATCATGGCAAAAAGGTCATTTCTTCTGCAATTCCCAATAAACAGGCGCCACACGCTCTGCGTCTTTGAAATCTACATGTGCCTGTAGGCCAGGGTTTTTTTTAATTGCCAACGCTCTCCCTATTGATCTACCTGGTATATACCCTGGTATATACCCTGACCGATACAATTCACTAAGACAACCATTTTGGCAATAGCACCTGGTCTGCTAGGTAGACAGTTCAATAGAACTACAGTTAATGGAATTCCATTAAATCTACGGATACGTAAATGCACTTTATTATTTTTTAAAACCTAATTAAACTGATTGATAAAGACATTTTTTTTCAACTGTGTGAAGAAGTGCCCAAGCCCCAGGAAGTTCAACAGGATAACGTTGTCAATTTAATCTAGAGTCTTGGGTTCGACTCCCGGACCGGATACTTTTTCACCGAGTTAGAAAAATGTCAATCTGTATGAAATCTTTACCAATCAGTTTGATTGAGTTAAAACATAGAAATTGAGCTAGTAATTTGAGTATTTTAGAATGATTTGCAGCTACTATCCTCACACCACTTTACCCTCATGACGTACGCCCTGGTGGTGTGGTAGATCAAAAATATGGAAATGAAGAGATGGATTTTCGTAAGACATCTCCATTTCAGAGATTTTTCAGAAATTTTAAAAGTGTTCGACATTCTAAATTTTTCATCGAGCACTAATCCTTTTACATTTCTGTGCGCATCATGCTATTATTGTATGTCAAACTGAAATCTGATACAAATTATACACTAAAGGAAAATAATCCATAATCATACGAAAAACCTTTCTGAAAATTTAATAAAAAACACAATATGATAGTAAAAAAAGTATCATAGCTATATGTAAAAAGAGTTGTATTTTTACGATTGATGTCTGTCCAAATGTATATGTTGCCGTAACAGACGAAAGTTTGACATTCGATTAAATAAACTGGTAACTACACAGACTATACGCTCATGTTAAATATTCGTATAAGGTTGTACATTCTCATCTTTTATAACAATACATTTTTATCAACGCGGCGTTTGATGTAACTCGTAGTTATATTTGATTCTGTCAAGTGTCTGAAAGACATCTTCAGACAACAATTGCCACTTAACCATGGTAGATTTGAAACAGCTAAACAAAGGAGTAAAAAAGTTTCAATTTAGGATGCCATGTCCTTGTGCTGATTACGCATTGTTCACAAATCAAGTCATCAATGCATATTTTAAATGTATAAATACACATATTAATTAATACCAGTAAATGCCATAGTAATTCTTACAATTCGGTTTGGAGGTGTTTCAGGCTTTTGTGCTGGGTGAATTTGATGATGAATTATGTATTCTCTGTCGAAAATATGGAGAGACATGTTTCACCATTTTTTGATTGAAACCCACCTTGGCCTCTAAAACGCATCCTAATCCTTAATTTTTGTTATTCTATGGTACGTCAGCCGCTTGAGAATCGTCAGGTTACCTGGATGCGAATCGCCCTTCGCTGCACGAGCACCCTATGTACATTTTGTACAACTCAACAACCCAAAACTGGTCTCTTTTCTAGGAATTTAGAATAAAAG
Organism: Maratus michaelseni; assembly: GCA_963931845.1. Lineage (NCBI taxonomy): Eukaryota > Metazoa > Arthropoda > Arachnida > Araneae > Salticidae > Maratus > Maratus michaelseni. Next base: position 385,805,128 of record OZ007587.1, on the reverse strand, counting down.
CCAATAACTTTTATCCTTTACAGAAAAGGTCACCATTACAAATGCAGAACTTTTTCTGCGACAGCTACTTGAACATTTTAAAATGATCTACAATCAGTATTACCAATGTGTTTTGATTTTCATGGACTCGAGTGTCCTAAGATCCGTCCGCCAAACTACAGCGCAGGACGCGAAATATACCTAACTTTGATGATACACAAAATAATAAAATAAGTAAAAAAAAAAAAAATTCTGAAATCAAAGAGTACTAAATATTTATGGGAATGAGCACGAACATGTTAGTGTTCACAGAGTAAATTCACACTTATAACCTAATATCTAAAAGTAAATAATATTATATGATGTTTGTGATATGAAAACACAAATACTTTTAAGTTAGCTCCTTTTACTTTATTAAACATCCCTTTCTATCTCTAGTTGAAAACCCTCCCACACAAATTCCAATTTTTGATGCACATGAAACTTCTTCTTGCATGAAGATTCTTCTTGCACATGAAACGAAAGGCATTTTCATCAATTAAAAAATGTTATGACTTTATAATTTTTATTTATATAATGCGCCTTTCCGAATCATATTATGGCCAAGAAGTAACTTCTCGATGAACTTGATGATCTATTGCCATCTCACAGGGTTGTAAAAATTCTTGTGTAACGTATTGTTTGGCTGGCTTTCAGCCTGACTAACTTTCAAATGTATCTATAAATTAAAAATTATCCATAAGTTTACTATCTAATGGATATCTAATATTTCACGTTCTCTCGCAAAATTTTTATACATCTAAGTTAAAACGAAAAATTTGCGGTGAATGAGTTTGTTAATCCCGTCTATAACCATCTTGCTGTCAACATGTAATGTAATTAACCAGGGTACATCTGCCACCGGCAGCCGTAACCATGGAAGTTATAAGACCCTGTATGATCTGAACCTGGACAATTAAACTGTTTTCTCGCTTATTCATGATCTATACTCTTCTTTCCAAGTGTGTCCCTGTTTGCTTACCTGGATCTTTGAAGTATATTAAGAATGTATTCTCACCGAAATATTTCGAAATATGTAAGCGACAACGATCACACACGAAAACATTGATATAGTGCTCTTGAGTCTTGACCTATTGACTGAAATGTTGTGTCCTGTCTCAGTATCAGGACGATTAGATGATTTCTTATACTTAAGGGTTAAATAGTATCATATGACATTACATAAAAAGGTCTGACAGTCGTTGTACTTTTCAAATTTTTACTCTGTTACTTAGTAATAAATTTGAACCGATTAATATATTTTTTTTGGTGGGGGCTAATTTGGACGTATTCAATAAATAAATCATTGACCACTGATATAGTTATATAAATGTATATTTTGTAAAAAGGAAATAATGCGCTTCAGCTTCATCTTGGTCTTGCCAACGGTTTAAGACTTGATTTTATTAGAAAGGATCGGGAGTTACAACGTTCGAATCCCGTTTTTGGCTTGTACATTCCGAATAGTCCAGAATCCGCGTTAACACGTTGACATATTGTGACGAAGTAGCTTTTCTGTCAGACATTGACAAAGCGGTTTTCAGTGTTTGACGAGACGGTTCACAATTTCCAATCGCGGCAATGTTTGGCAATTTTATACAAAGTGTTAATTTTATACAAAGTGTTAATTTTATACAGCTTTAAAATAAAAAAATTCAATTTTTTTTTTTTTTTTTTTTTTTTTTTTTTTTTTTTTTTTACACGTTGAACTCCAAACTAAAATCACTAAACATGCTTACTTTGGGTCACGGGGTTCTTTAAAAAAAAAAAAAATCATGGTAATAAATTATCGATTACGTTTCATAGCAATGGTCTTCGATGAAAATATTGATGACACACGTATCCGTGTGGTATGGCACCCCATAAATTTTGCTAGCATGCGTATTCGTATGCCATCGCAGTCAATGTGTTAAGCAGAAAGTCCTAATTTATTTTAGCATTTCGGGAGCAGAAAGTTATCACAATTTTCACAAAACCATGCCGTTCTGAAGAAGGTAAACGTTGGTAAGTTTACAATTTACGTAGGATTTCAAGTTTAAAATAACCATGCATTAGTTTATGGCGCTCGTACAGCACCAATAATACATTTTTAATCAGAATTTAGTTTTAAATTTATTTATATAAACAAAATACGTATTTCTTTCATTTTTTGCCCACTCATCCACGAAAAACATAAAAAAATACTGGTTAATAACGCTTTCATACTTCCGAATAAAACATTTCCTCAACCCAACTAAACTTCCAGCAACATCATACACATAAAAAGATTTAATTGGATCAACAAAGCTTCCCTGTCAATGAATACACAACAAAAACTGACTCATCATCCGTACAATTGTATTGAATTCTTCAACTGGACTTCATCTGAAACTGGCTCGTGACAAATGGGCGAGTACAATGACCCTGACGGATACTGGATATATTTTTATCAAATTACCAATGCGAAGAATACACTTTCTTTTGGATGATCCAAGAATTTCCGAGACCGAAGAAGGTGTTGTCCACAGTTATACGACCCGTCCGCTTGCATGTGTGTTTGTATAGTGTACCCGTACGCCGTCCTTGATGTGCAGCGTTGTGTGCCGGAAAAGAGCATTGTTCTTCAAGACACTGGCCTTTTCGGAATCATTCTTGAGGGAAGACGAGCTGCCGCGCTCAAGGACCCCGATGCAATATTCTCGGCACACGCGACTGGCCAAACAAAAGGGTTGGTCAAAGATAAATGAATGCTCTGTGAAGAATGACTAACGAAATAACAGAATGTTGAATAAAATTCCTAAGATTTACACACCACGGAATTTTTTTTCTAATGAAACGGTGAAATGATTATTAAAAGATAATAAAATGCTCTCTAGTTTATATGGCTAATTAATGGTAGATTTGTGATGCTAATTCAGTATTTCCGTATCTGGATTTTTGTTATGAGTCAAGTCTATATGTATCACTTTCATAAGAGAATAGTGTCTGTTGCGAGCAATGTTTCATATAGAACTTTACCTGGGGGATTCTACAGTGAGTAGAGAGGGGTACTCACGTATCACGTAATCTAAGAATAACGTTGTTCAAGGGTTTTTAAAGTGAAAGCAATGGTACTAATAGATGGTACTAATGGCACAAACAAATTTTCGTTTAATTTGTTATTTAAGTATCAATATTTAGAAAAAAGGGTAAAAGTTTTCAAAATATGTAAGTGTGGCTGTTTGAAGGCTTCATAAAGAAGATCCGTATTCAATGCAAAATGAGAAGAAAAAAAAAGTGGGGAACAGTAGCAACATACACACAGCAGTAGTAGCAAGTTTCTTACTGAAAAAGCCATTCGAGTCTTTGACTAACAGATCAATAATATTTCATATCTTCAAAGTTTTTCCTGGAGTCAAGAATTTGTGCTACACGGGTACTAACTGCTCTGAAATATGAACTTCTCCCATAAACAAGTAGGATCAGAGATGAATTCAGGAGGCGGTTGGGGAGGATATCCTCCCCCGAAGAGTTGAAATTTTGTATTTTGTAATAGTTCAAAAATACAAATCCCCCCGGAACTCCATAATGTCTCCCCAGAGTTGCAAAATTCCCAACCGGGGAAAACTATCTGAATTCAACACTGAGCAGAATGCCAGAATCTCCAAAAAATAAATGTAGATTTATGTATGTGTGTGAGAGAGGGTGTGTAATTTATTTTTCCGTCAATTCATTACAGATTGACTCGAAGTTGGGACATTTAAAACAAATTATTGGCGTATAATATATGGTACTAATAGCACTAACAAATTTTTGTTTAATTTGTTATTTAAGAATCAATATTAAAAAAGCATAATTTGTCGAAATATTTACGTACACCTGTTTCAAGTCTTCATAAAGAAGATCCATATTCAATGCAAAATGGGAAGAAAAAGAAAGTGAGGTACGGCAGCAACATACAATACACTCAGCAGTAGCAGCAAGTTTCTTACTGAAAAAGGCTATTGCAGTCTTTGACTAACAGATCAATGATATTTCATATCTCTGACCTTACGTAACATCTCAAACAATACTTCAATCAGTAATATCTCAACGATCTCTTGAATATTTACGAATGTCAGTATATTTACGTTTGTCTAAACGCATGTCATGCAAACTATCCATGCATTTAAATAATAGCCACCTTTTGCGCTTGCACCTTTTGCGAACATATAAAAGCATTTTAAGTCAATATAAAAATAGCAAATTAGTTGCAAATTAAAACAAATCAGACACGGAATGACCAAAAGAAAGACTTTGTTCTAAGATACTAGCTTCAGAAATAAAAATCTAAAATTATACCAGGAAAAACTATAATACAAAAAAAGATGCGAAGTATATCACAGCCTATGTTTTATTGGGGCAGTGCGTGGTAGGCCACATAGGGCACAATCTTGCTTGCCTGAATATAAATTAAATTAAGTTACGCCGTTGTATAGAGTGGGTGTTGGCACTCCTGATATCGTTTATAAGCTGTAGTTTATCTTACCAACACTAAGTGGGTTTATGATGTTTGAAAAGCTTCGTGTAGGAGAGGTCAGAACTTATTTAATTGGAACAGAATTAAAACTAAAATCGTTAAACGTTATGCCTTAGGGAGAATTATGAAAAATTATTGTTCTCTTCCTGCTTTGGTTTTTAAAGAAGCATAAGATCTGAATATCAAGCGTTTTGATATTTATGAAGTAGCAACGTGTTAATACAGATTGCAGTAATTTATATTTTAGAACTCCTGCGTTTAATAAAATTCTGATCTGGATACCTTATTACGTAAGTTTGCTTTAAACTGAAAATATTGTTTTTAAATACGAAGAACAAAATCAAAATAGAAAATACGGGTAATTTTAGTTTTTATTCCTTGTAGTTATTAATGTTTTAATCCTCGACACTATCTGAAAGATTTGAAGTAGAAACTGTTGTGGAATCCCAAATTTCTGGAAATCGTGGATTCTTGTGAGCTTCGGAAAATTCCGATTCCGCAGTTGAGGCAGGCCGCGATACTTCCCCCTCTGGACTATCACGTGATCGAGATAGGCTAGTTTCCACTAATTGCCAAACTGTCATATGATCAAGTTAGGCTGAAAAGTAGCCGATATTGGTGGAGTACCGTGGCCTGTCTCTTTGGTTGCGCTAAAGTCACTACTTAAATACTCCCTCACTGATCGATCTACTTACGTTTTAATATTTGTATTTAGAAGAGCAAATACGCATATCCACTGGCATCTGATATTTCATTTATAATAATGCAAGAGGCTTATTAAAAAGAAAACTCTTCTAAGAAATGGTATTAAGACATATGAAAGGAAAACGTAACTGCAGCTCTCTAAAAACAATTTTTGCCATTTCTGAATATTATATCCTTATATTATCTGGATAGGATTTGTTGCTATAAATTGTAAAGGGGATCCTAAAATATAGATCAACTGAAAATTGCAACCGAATAAATGAATTGCCAAAATTTTATTATGCATCTCATACGTAATTATCGCCGTTTTTAACAATTACTTATTAACCGAACCAACTTCGTTTATGCTATCATTTAAATGAATTAAGAGAAAAAACTTCCCCCATCACCTGTACGAAGCGCTTTCTTTACTTGAAGAACTTAATTAAGGATCAGGAGCATAATTGCTTCTCAAGAAATTTGAAATTTGAGATTGAACCGGTCCTCACAGGTCAGATTAAAAAATATATATACATATCAAAAATTGCACAAAAGCTAAAAAAAAATCTTATCAGATTTGATTACAGCATAAACATTAGCACTAAACAAATATTTTAATATAAACATTTTAAGCGCAGACATTAACCAATAACATTTATTAAAGTCTTGTTACAGCAACATTATCAAAGTGAGACACTTTTATCATTAAAGAGTGCTTTGAATAATTTAAAAAATATATGCGAGAATGAAACTGTATCAATTGCATCTCAGCTGTGCAAAACATGACTAAAAGAAATTTTACCCCGCCGCCCCTTTCCAAAGAAAGTTTTGAAATGGCGTCCCTGTTAAAGATTAACTATTTTGGGTTTTTATAAAAACAGAAAATTAGGTAAAACAAACAAGCAATTATCTTCTGCGTTATTGTTTACTACGCCGATTTTCTAATTCTAGACGTGCTAATTGTATGCATAAGTATGGAACGGGCGTTTCACCATATCCGTGTCTTTGTCCGCCTTTCCTGTCCGAGGTCGCTCAGCAACATCAGTTTGTCCCCAAAAAAGTGAAGCAGAAAAGGGTTCACCCCAAAGAAGATAGCGGAACAACTGAAGAGATTTACTTCTTTCTGCTTTTAGATGCGGGTTTCACTTCAGGGAAACATCGAATCTAAAGCACCGAAGAGAGAAATCTGGATTTTCCCCCAGTGGCACAGATTTTTCGACAGAATAGAAAAGAAATGTTATTATGTGCAAATGTAAAATGCATGTACATGGTCGTCCGGAAAGGATTGTCCCTTCCTGGATTTTCAACTTTAATTTACTAATTTATTTTTCCTCGTGATTTAAAAAAAAAATAACAATAATACAATTTATTTTTCTCAATTTTTTTAAAAGTAATTAAACACTAGGAGAAAAAAAGATCTGAGGATTTTTCGTCAGGGAGGCACTGTCTCCCTAAATTTTTCAATAGAATTGGAAAATAAATGCTATAAGATAATAATGAATGCTAAATATATACAGTAGAATCTCGTTACAACGAACCTCGATTTAACGAATTTTTCAATTTAACGAATATAATTTGGATTGCAAAAAAAGTCATTATTCTATTTCAGTATAAAAATATTTTCACTTTAACGAATATTTCATTATAGCGAATTTAATCAGTGGTCTCCAGAGATGAGTTGTAACGAGATTTTACTGTATATGTGTGTATTCTATATTAATTAACTATATGCCATCTTTAAATTAAAGATTTGGTCAGATTTAGTAAAATAACTTGTTCGTTGTCTTTCGTTTTCAAAAGGTATTATATATATATATATATATATATATATATATATATATATTCACTCATTTATATTCAAATACACGTTTTTTCATATGAAAAAATATTCTTTGAAATATTGATTAATTTAAAACCAATTCCCAACAGTCAAATTCAACCTGAAACTAACCCGAATTCGAAACAATTAGAGCCAATCCGACATGACAACGACCGTCTATAATAAAACCAAAAATGTTCACCCCCAAAAAAACAGCAAAACCGAGATTTTTTTTTTTTTTTTTTTTTTTTTTTTTTAAGCTGTGGTATGCGAAATATTTTTTGTAAAATGTATGTATACATGCGTCCTCATCAAGAGGGGAGGGCAAAGGAGTTTTTAAGTTTAACAAAATTTTTGCATGGTACGCGGTGTGTATTAATTCTGCTGATCATTTACAGGGTACACAAAGGAATTCAAAAGTATTACTGACCATGGGAGTGAATTTTTTTAAACGTAGTTTTTAATTGTGTTATGCATTTTCCTTCTGAACTTTATTTAGTATTGTAATAGAAATTTGTGAAATATACAAAAAATTCACATACATAGCTACACAAAGAACAAGGTACCGTTTATGGTTTGTCTTTGCTGGAAGTGCGTCTAAGTTATGTTATGCGTTTTTTACCTGAATGAAATTTTAGCTTAATATGTGGTGTGTACAAAAATCTTTAGATAATATACAGGGATGTACAAAAGAATTCGAGTGATTTTTTATCTATTGGCGAATTTTACTAAAAGTGACATTTCTAACTCAATTAAATTTTACCCAGCTATGTAGTATATATACAAATCTATAGATCATATACAGGGCTTGACAAAAAAATTGCAGTTTTTTTTTTTTTTTTTGCTAAGTAAGGTAATTGCTAAAACTGGATTTTTAAATGTGTTATATGTTGTCTTATCTACTTACTTGTTATATGTTGTCTTATCTGCTTTAAGGTTAAATAAAGTGAAAGAAATAATATCTTTCACTTTATTTAACGGTGAAGTTTCGTTACGGTTTTCTCAGTGTGTTCAAAAGTGTTTTATAATTTATGCTTGATGAATGATTTTTCGTTCTTGTTTTTTTTTTTTTTTTTTTTTTTTGAAAGTTGCGGATTTCACTTTATGGAAACATAGAATCTACTGCATCGAAAAGATAAATCTGGATTTTTTCCATTGGCACAGATTTTTTGACAGATTGTAAAAGAAGTGGCTATTATGTGCAAATATATATTGTAAAATGCATGTATGTAAATGTGGGAATGCATGAATGAAAGATATATTGCGTGTAGTGTGAATATTATAAATAAATTTTCATATTAATGTGTTTATTCTACCATAGTGTGAGGTGCATGCAGAATAAAGAGCTTCTGAATTAGCTATTGTTAGCGAAAAATTGAAAAATTTAGTGTATTTTCTTAATTTATTTTATTTATAATGCAACCCTATGTAAAACCCTATGTAAATATAGTTTTCAGAGTAAATAATTGAAACTGTTTAAAATTTGTGTTAAAAATGTTTAATTATTATTTTTTTTCAGCATGATATTACATTAATTTTATCACAGAAATCCAATAAGTTGAACTTTTTGAATCTCTAAAATTCAGGAAATATTCTAACAACATTACCTTTTGTAGTTGTTGTTGTTGAATCATTTGAATTTCAACACATTTTTTATAAACTTGTATTTCAAATTCTTTCAGTTGTTTAAAATTTATGTAGAAATGTTTTTTTTTTCTTTCTTTAAATTAGCATCAGATTATATCAATTTTGTCACCAAAATCCGATAAGTAAACTTATTGAATCTCTAAAATTCTGGACAAAATTCTAAATTTCACAACATTACTTTTTTTTAAACTCTTGATTACGGCTAAGGCTGGTGACTATTTTTATATTCACTCGTATCACAATTTACAAAAAAAAAAAAATTATTCGTGGTAAATTTCTTTTGAAAGTATCCTAGTATTCAGATACATTGATGAAAGTATCCTAGTAGGGCAGAGATTATTTTTTTTAAAGTAGTGCGAATAAAATAAAGAAATAGTGTCTGGGACGACATATGTCCCACCCCCGTAATCAAAGGGTTAATCATTTGAATTTCAAAACATACATTTATATTTAAAATCATTACAGCTGTTTATTTTATACTGACTTGTACAGTGATAATATTTTTTATTAAAAAAATAAAAATAAATAAATAAGTCAATTAAACACATCAGCATAGGTATTTGCATAACATACTTATTATTAAGCGAGTAGTTTTTAAAAAATAGAATGCCTTGTAAATATTTTTATTAACTTACTATCTGTTTGGAGGAAAATACTTACCAATCTAGTTTTTCAATTAAAATGTATATGCCATAATTTAAAAAAAGAAAATATTATCATTTATAAATCTTAATTACACTTTTCAACCGCCGAGATCCCTTAAATTTGATTTATGAGTTCTCGAATATTTGAGTATTGAAATTTTGACTAATTGATTGATTTTCTCCCTGTTTTTTCCTGTTTTCTCAAAAACTATTTTAGATATCGAAATGCAACCAAACTGCCAGTTTGTAATAACTGAATTGTAAAATTATAAATCTTAAGAAGACCTATCAATCGCCGTAAAATTGATGGATGAGTTCTCAAGTTTTTGAATTTTGAAATATTAGTCGATTGATTGATTCTCCCAGTTCTTCCATGTCTTCTCAAAAACTCTTTTAGATATCGGAATGCAACCAAGCTTCAGATTGTAACCAAAATTATCATCTACAAATCTTAATTAGACCTTTCGTTTGCCGCAAGATTTCTTAAAACTGATCAATTAGTTCCTAAGTTTTTGAGCATTGAAAGATTGACCTGATTTTTCCATGTTGTCTCAAAGACTATTTTAGTTATCGGAATGCGACCAAACTGCAGATTTTAACCTGAATTGTAAATTTAGAAATCTTAAGAAGACCTACCAATCGCCGTTAAATAGATCTATGAGTTCTCAAGTTTTTGAGCTTTGAAATATTAGCGGATTGATTGAGTCTCCTAATTCTTCCCTGTCTTCTCAAAAATTCTTTTAGATATCGGAATGCAACCAAGCTGCAGATTGTAGCCAAAATTATCATTTATAAATCTTACTTAGACCTTTCAATTGCCGCAAGATTTCTTAAAACTGATCAATTAGTTCCCAAGTTTTTGAGCATTGAAAGATTGTTTGATTGACCAGATTTTTCCATGTTGTCTCAAAAACTATTTTAGTTATCGGAATGCGATCAAACTGCAGACTTTAACCTGAATTGTAATTTATATATCTTAAGAAGACCTATCAATCGCCGTAAAACTGATCTATGAGTTCTCGAGCTTTAGAGCTTTGAAATATTAGTCGATTGATTGATTGATTTTCCCGGTTTTTCCCTGTCTTCTCAAAAACTATTTTAGATATATCGGAATGCAAACCAAACTGCAGATTGTAGCCAAAATTATCATTTATAAATCTCAATTAGACATTTCAATCGCCGTAAGATTTCTTAAAACTGATTAATTAGTTCCCAAGTTTTTGAACATTGAAAGATTGGTTGATTGACTGATTGACCTGATTTTTCCATGTTGCCTCAAATACTATTTTAGTTATCGGAATGCGACTAAACTGCAGATTTTAACCTGAATTGTAATTTGTAAATGTTAAGACGACCTATCAATCGCCGTAAAACTGATCTATTGAGTTCTCGAGCTTTAGAGCTTTGAAATATTAGTCGATTGATTGATTCTCCAACTTTTTCCCTGTCTTCTGAAAAACTATTTTATATATCGGAATGTGGAAAACTGCAGATTGTAGCCAGAAACATTCTCTATCTGCCCCTGCTAAGTTTAGTGTTTCTTATGCAGCCATTTCTGAACCTATCCCAGACAGACAGACAAGCAATTTTTTAAAATTTTTACATTGTCTTAATAATCGAATGAACTTAGAAACAGGTGTTTTCTGAAAATAACAGACAGATACTCTAATTAGTATAGATTAAAATGTTAACCTTTTTCACCGGAATTGTCAATATAACAGCAATCTCTCAGGAATCACTATACAAATACAATAGAACCTCTAGTTAGCGAAGTCGCTAAATCCCGACCAAAATTTCGTAAAATAGAGGTTAGTTACTAAAAATAGATATTTGCTCAAATAATTTGTAACTTGATTTATTGCATTAAAATCAACACACGCATCTAATGTATACTACTATTTGCCGATTAATCTTCCAAGATGTATTAAACAATATTTAAATTGTTAAAATAAACAAATAAACTTACATAATGATAAGGATTAAGAAAGCATCAGAAATAGTGTTCGTGTACAATTAGAGAATTAAATGTTTTTTGTACTGAAAAATAGCCTGTTTATTCTCCGCTGGACTTTCGGCTTTTTGAAAAAATAATTCACATCTTTGCATGGAATTGAATACATCATCTGGTGCATTTTCTTAGTATTGAAATCCGCATCTAATTATTTCAAATTCTTTGATCATGTCATCGTGTGAATGTTCAAAATACACATTCAGAAGAACTGAAAGAAGACATTCAGACTATTCTACTGAATGAAGACATTCAGAAGAATAGTCGTCGTGCGGCTTCGTTAATTACAGGTTTAGCGTCAATATGGAAGTTATTTTATACGTAATTTTTTTCAAAGTTCCAGAAATAAATTTATTAAATAGAGAAATTCGCTAAATAGAAGTTCGTTAAATAGAGGTTACTGTAGTTGCTGTAGCTTTTGTTTTAAACGAACCCCCTTCTTTTCAAATAAACTTTTATGAGATATCTAAGCATGAACGTATAATAAAGACCATTAAATTATAATAACTATTACGAACACAAATTAAAAAATGAGCAAATGCGAAGCGAGAACATACGATATCGCATGTCCATCTGTATGTAATTAAATCTTCTCGAAGCCTTTGGGATCGTTCACTGGTTATTCCAGCTGGATGAATACATCATTAGTCCAGTCTTGAGTAGTTTTTGCTCCATTCAAAGATATTTTAAGACAGCAGTGAAATAATTGGACTTTAGAAGGAAAAAGAAACGTTTCCTAACGGAGTACAAATGCTTCAAAAGCCTATGTAAAAAAAATCTACGAAAGTGTAATGTAACTAACCACGAACGAGATTATACAATAATACCCTCTTCCGAGTTATCCACGCTTCCGAAAAAAGCGTTCTTTATCTTTAGGAACTTTAGAAACGAATATACTTTCGAGGTTTAAAGAAACATTTATGAAAAGCAAAGTTTTTTGGAGTTTTTTTTTTTTTGCTGCCACTGATTTTCGGGCACGTTTCCGAGTAGTTTTTAAAGAGTATAAATCTGTTCTCTCAACCGGATTATCGGTTTTTAGAACACTATCTAATGCTATTTCGCTATCTAAATCCATTAAACGTTTTCAGCTGCGTAACAGAATTTATACATGCAAGAGTAACAATTAATTTTAATGTTAATGTTAATGCTGTTAATTTATCATGTTTTTCGGTAAAACATGGTTTTTGAGCTTGAATGTGTTGACTTTTGATAGCATCCAAAAAACCTGCATTCCGAAAACTGATTAATACACTATAACTACGAGGAAATGTTTCAAAAAATCAATGGAAGCAATTTTTTTTTTTTTTTTTTTTACATAAATGAATGTTTTTTTTAAATCTCGAATATATATTCGTTTCTGAGGTTTCTAAAGATAAAGAACGCTATTCGGAATAGTGGGTAACTCGGAAGAGGTGATTGTATATTTTCGTTTGTGGTTATACTATAGTTTCCTAAATCAAGAAGGATTTTTTTTTTTTTTGCAGTGCAGCATTTTGTTTTTCCTTGCAAAAAGAGCTTTGTAACGAAGACAGGATTGCACCTGAAAAACTATAATGAAAATAAGTCGAATGTTTAATTTGTCGTTTCATGCAGTGTCCACTGTTGTAGATGGTATATAAATCCAGACGAACGGCTCTCTGTTCGTTCAACCAGAATGAATGGGTCCCGTAATTCTGCATCCCATGAGGGGTGAATTGAAACGTTTCACATCTCTGATGGAACGAATTCGCACGAAAATCTTTGATCTGAAACTATCGCTTTAGCTATTAGATGCGCCTGCTGTGAATATATATTCGGATCATTGATATCAACTTACTTATAATGATACTACATTTATTTTATATTTATTAATTTATTGTTTCATTTTATTAATTTGATTCCTATACTGCGTTTACATGTCATACAAAGGCAGTTCGTACATTTTTTAGACGAGTTTGTTTCGGTGTAAAAAAAAAAAAAAAAAAAAAATCCCTGACGGCTCGGCCTACAGGCACAGGTAGATTTCGAATACGCAGACCGTGGGGTGCCTGTTTCTTGGGAATTGCAGAAGAAAGACCTATTTGCCATGATGCAGCACCTGGGACCGCCCACTTCAAAATATACCTCTGCCTGTAGGCGGAGCCAGAAGGGATCTTTTTGTTTTTATTTTTTATTTCATTTTATTTTATTTTATTTTATTTTATTTTTTTGCCGTAAGAGTTGGTTCTATAAAAAACTTGTCAATATAAAAGTTGTAGGTAATATTAAGAGGATTTATAATAAATCTAAGCGGATTTGATATCTTCAGAATTGACGAAGTTATGAATTTTTTTCTTCTGAAACCCCTATTTTTCCCCCCTTGGGACCATTTTTAATGAAATCAAAAATCTGTCATACATAAATTTTTGGCCCTTTTCCTAGAAGTAATAATAACTTTAAACGGATTCGATATGTATAAATATTAAGAAGTTATGGGAGTTTTCTGTTTTCACAAAAAGCCTCCCCATCCCCCCCCCCTTCCTTGGTTCGATTTTGCCCATTAACGAACTTGGCCGAGATTTTATGTCCCTAGATTTTATGTATCAGTTTGGAAGAGATTTATGCAAAATTATTAAAGTTATTGTGTCCATAAAAAAGTGGTATAGATTGATAAAGTTTTGAACGGAGGATGGTTTTGGGTTGTGGGAGTCATGATCGGCGTAGATCTGCAAATTTTTTTCAGAAATTCCAACTTAGGGTAGAATATAATAGGTAGTATTTCTCACGAAATCTACCTAATAAATCAGTCAAGTGCGAGTATAACTCGCGCTCAAAGGGTTTCGTACATCGAATTTATTAATTACTATTTATTAATTAATAAACTCCTACTACCCCTAATTTTTTCATAATTTAGTTTCAGTAGATTCGGAAATAGGAAGGGGGGGGGGGGTAAATTTTTCGAGTACTTTCGACGATATCTCTGAAAATATAATAACTAAAATTAAAACAAATATATTTTTGAGTTCAATGTTGCGAGATCTTTCACACGATACCCCAAACGATATGCAGAAAGAAAACCTTTTTTTTTTCAAGTAACATAATTCGCCCCCGTAACTTTTTCCTAAACATATTTGTGAATGGCTAATAATCTTAAAATATGTGGGTAAAAAAGCTTTATAACTTTCCCAAGTTGTGAACTTTCCACGTCCCATAGTTTACGAGAAAAAGGGCTGTGACGAACGGACGGACAGAAACAGGAGTGATTTTTATAATGGTTCCGTTTTTACTTTTTAAGTATGGAAACCAAAAAAATAATAATCGTCTGGATAGAGAAATTTTTTTCATAGCTAATATGTTTTTGAAAGTAATAAATTCTCGTCTGGCAACTGAAATGTTTGTTTACATGCAAAATGGCGCTTTTAAAGTACCGATGGATGGAAGGCTATATTTCTGGACGTTCCAAAGAGAATTATTCGTATTCGGTTATTAAAAAACGCTATAAAAGTCTTGATTTTCTTATATCTAAATCCACAGTAGGCAATATATTGTCAATAAGACAGGAAGGAAACGTGAATGTCCAGTTTCAAGTAGAAAAATTGTTCCCCTATGTATCCAAGAACAAAAAAGAATCCTTCAAATATTGCAAAGGTAAGATATTTTATAATAAAAGAAAAATCCTCCCAATCTAAGGACTGACTCTAATTCGTTAAAATGCTCAGTGTCAACTGTTAACAAAATCATTAACACTGATTTGAATTTGAAAAACGAATAAAAAAAAAAAAAAAAAAAAAACAATGTTCATCGTCTTTCTCTAGGACATATCACCGAACGTAGAACACGATGCAAAATTCTTTATAAGAAGCATTTATCTGGAGAAAAATCGAAAAATGTTTTTACAATAGATGAAACTTGGGTCCATTAAAATTATTGTAACGGAAAAATGTTGTTAGAATAAATGAAGCTTGGGACTATTTCAATGATTGTAATAAAAAGAGATTCATTTATTATCCTCAAAGAGGATAAAAAAATTTTAAAACATGGTTCAATGTAACTGAAGCAAAGGATTTATGATTGTTGCTGGCTTTGCATATAACGGCAAACTAAAAATAAAGAGAGTGGAGAAAAATGTTAAGACCAACTCCACATACTATCAGAAATATATTTTGCTCCCAATCTTCAAACGTGAAATACCCCCTCTTTACACCTAGTGCCACCCAAAATCATAACACTGTGCATTTCTATTTTTCAATTTGCAAATCTATTTTTCTAAAGTTCTCAAAACAATTTCAACTGCCAGTGCAGAATGTCTTCGTTTTGTTAAAAGCGTGCTTAAAGCCAAATGTGCACGCCCCTTCTTGTCGCGAATTTTGAACATAAAATGAAAACATTCTAACGGTTATATTAACCTAGTCTAAAATTCATGCCAACACATTCGAAAAGAAAAATCTTTGGTGAGTAAAATAACTGTGGCTTTTCATCATTTCTCAGCCAAAAAACACCTAATTAAGCTCCAAAAATGCATTGCCCGGTGCCACCCGAAAGAAACTGTACTTTTTCAAAAATCCTGCACCAAGTTGCTTCTACATTCATACTTCTAAAAATGTCACCCTGGAAAAACTGTGTTTCTTATTTGGTTTCTATAATTCACTATCATGCATATGTCAGAAGATAGCTTCTGTAAGCTGTGGATAATTACAGAATTTCTTCACAATAAATCGTGGAAGTCTCCATAGTAGACCGGGAGCCGGCAGCACAGAGAATCACCTCATCGAGTTCACGGATGAAATTCTAGGATTAATTAAATCTTGATTCGCATATTAAAACGCAATCGGTCTGCCAAGTCATATCTTGGTGGAAAACACCTGAAAACCCGACTTTAGCGGCTGACTCGTAGGTTTACGATTGTGTTTTCCTGCACCAAAAGGTATGAAAACATGGAGGACTGGGAGCAGGAAAACACAATGGTAAACCTACGAGTCAGCCGCTAAAGTCGGGTTTTCAGGTGTTTTCCACCAAGATATGACTTGGCAGACCGATTGCGTTTTAATATGCGAATCAAGATTTAATTAATCCTAGAATTTCATCCGTGAACTCGATGAGGTGATTGTCTGTGCTGCCGGCTCCCGGTCTATAGTGCTTGCCTTATTCCTTATGTTGTGCAGAGTCTACTACTTCACACCCCCTTTCAGGATTCCGGACTATTGATTATTGCGAATCACAGCGTGCTAATATTGTGCCTTATACCTGATCACGCCTAAAGTACGTTTTTCCTGTCGATATTTACATAAAGATAGTTTCCAAAAGAGTTCCATGCTATCAACTTCGTTATACCTGATGTATCATCCATGGATTTTTGCGCTTTTGAACTTTTAAAAAGCGCGTTACCCAAACGTCGACCTGCAATCCATCATGGACTTTGGAAAGCTGTTCAAGAGAATTGGTCCAAAATACCTCTTCCAAAACTGCAAAAGGCATTATTGTCATAGAATTCACGGAGTAGAAAGGTAGTTAAGAATAAGGCTTACCAAACTGAACATTTAAAACACAAACATTTTATATAAAATAGTACCATGAAAATAATCTAAAAAATGTGTGAACACCCACTGTTACACTGCAAATTTTTTTTTTTTTTTCATTTTACAGTATAATACTGGCAGCTGGGATGCCAGTATTATACTGTAAATCAACAATTTTTTTTTTTTTTTTTTTTTTTTTGCAGTGTACAGTGTATATATTTAATTCCGTTCCGCCTCAAATAACTGAACTGTTTAGAACACTTTTGGACTTTTTGGAACTACAGCTCTCTTGAAGAAGAGTGACGTTATTAGTGGATAACTGCAAGACTTTGGAAGGAGAAATTCTACTAAAATTAGCTTCATTAGTTCAAGATATTACAACCTAAATCAAACTCATTTTAATTAAAGTAAATAATAATTTTAAAAAAACCCCTCCAATTTCAGCATATTTATCAAACTCTATAATACATACCTACAGACTCGTTCTCCTGTATGAGCCATTCTCTTTTGAAATCAAATACTGGCGGAGTGTTGTGTCCCGTGAAAGATAAAACTGAAAAAGAAAAGATAAAATTACTCATTTAATAAAGTTTAAAGCTTTCAAACACAAAGCTAAAATTAATATCGAGTGTGAAAATCAGGTTGAAATGAGAACAATTGCTAAATTTTCTTTTTCTTTTTCTTTTTCTGAATCTATAATTTACTAATCCTAATTTCCCAAAAGAAAAACAGAGCAAATTTAAAAAATATATATCATTGTAACTCATTTTTTTCTGTAATTTACTCATCTTAAGTTTCCTACCCCCTAAAAAATAGGACAAACAAATATATATATGTTACGGTCAATATGATTAATCCGGTCATTATTAATAGTAACCGGTTATTATTAATAATGACCCGATTAATCATATTGACCGTAACATATACATATATATATATATATATATATATATATATACATATATATATATTAATGTAACTCATTCTTTTCAGTAATTTACCCATCCTAAGTTCCCCACCCTCCAAAAAACAGAGCAAACTAAAAAAAAAAGAAAAAAAATCATTGTAACTATTTTTTTTCCTATAATTCTAAATTTCAAAAAAGGCGTTTATTAAACTAAACGAGATTTTCTGTACTTCAATAAATTTACAGCAATTATCTGGAAAACAAAACTTAATGTCTAATAACAGTTTTCTTTTCACTATAAGTGAACAGAAGCAATTTTTACATAAATTCAATGCAACCATTAATAGTTACATATAAATACAATGTAACTATTAACCCATGATTCTGGAAACTTTTTATGGGAAATACGGAAAAAATTACGGTCTATTTCAGAAACATTTCCTTGAATATCGGAAACGTTTTTGAGTGAGTTTTATATTTTTTCTGAGTTTTCTTATTGGTCTTCGGCGGAATAGTTTTTAAAGATAAAGAAAGGGATTCTTGAATCGAGGGTAACTACGGGTTTACATTACACTTTTGTAAATGTTTCTGATACAAGAAGAAAATATTTTGTGATTTTGTATTTTGTTAAAAAAAAAAAATCAGCTATGCGTACATCAGTGCGGGCTATACGCCTGCTCCGATCTCAAATCAAGCGAACTTTCAATTTTTGGGATTTTTTTTTTTTACTTTCACACAGATTAAATTAAAATTTTACGCATCTTCGTTCACGTTTCTATAGAAACCGAGTTGGCATTCTTTCAACTCGAATTTAATCACAGAAATAGCAAATTTTACCGGAGATTTATTTTCCATTCCAGAAAAAAAAAAGTCAAAAATTCAATGCAAACCGCGAAAAAACACTAAAAATCGCATAAAAAATTCGAAAAAAATAGCTGATAACAAAATTTATTATTTGGGCTAAAAGATTGAAACCGTATTCCTTTTACGAATGTCAAAAAATGTCCGCAAAACACGAAAAATTGCTAAAAATCCCATAAAAATGCGCGAAAAATTAAAAAATCACAGAGAAAAAAAAATCACTATATATTGAGCTAAAAGATTTAAAAGATCTAACTGAATCTAAAGTTTTATTAATTTCCGTGCATTAGTTCTTGATATACAGCACCGCAAAATTTTTGACACATACAGACACACTCAGAGAGAGAGACAGACAGACATTTTCTAAAATCAGTCAAATCGTGTTCAGGATCTTCTAAAACGTAGAAATCCGTCAACCGGTATTCGAATTCTTTTACGAATTCAATACTTTCTTCTTGTAAAGATAGAAGAAAGTAAAACGCTAAAAATTGTATAAAAAATTAAAGTCAAAAAATTCAAAAAATGGCTTCGAGGTGTATAACTTCAGAGATACAGGTACCTTCCTGTCAAATCTTGTAGCTCTGGTGTGTATGTGTAACGGTCTCCACAAAACACAGCGCACAGACTCACAGATAGACAGACAGACATACTCACACAAACATCTATCTTCATTATTTTAGATAGAGAATAGATTATATTTTATTTATAACAGAATTCTTCTTTGACAGGAAAAATAGGTTGTTAACGGGAAACGAAATAAAATGCGTTTTTAAATTTTTTTTTTCCTGTCAAAATCCTACTACGCTTTCGTCGAAGCTCTCAATAAATAGCGATGGAAATTTAAATTAAATTAATTTGTGTAAAAAATTTGTTCTGTTATTAATTTTTTTAATTAATTAATTAATTAATTAATTTTTGTGTGCGTGTGCGCTTAAAGAGCGAGATATCGTATTTTACTACTTTCTTATACTTAAATGTCCTTTTGTTTCATGTAATAAATTAGTCTTCAAAAAGATTTTTTTATAATAATATAATCTTAAATTAGAAAAAAAATTAAATAGACTGTTCGGCAAAAAAAATTTTCTAAACTAATTGTACAATCATAAATTACAGTAAAATAATAATAATAATAATAATAATAACAACAACCACAACAACAAATGTTTCATGGGAAAATGGTGCTTGAATTTTTTTAATTAGACTTTGTTACATTCTATGCCAATCAAGCTAATATGAAAGTTAAAAAAAAAAACACCTTAAGTATTCACTGTTCTTTTTAAATCGTTCTTCATGAAAAACTTAATGAAAGATTAAGAATGATTTACTGGTTATATATGATTAACGAAACGTTAAATAATGGTTAGTTTTAAAAGCAATGGAACATCAAATTTAGAAATAAGGAAGAAGTAGATGATTTATTTTTACAATTTATGGTCTATTTACAACCCAGAAAAAAAAACCTCTCACACACGCTATGACTATCAGCCGTTTCTTTTGTCTTACTTACCCTTTCTCATATGTATTTCTTCCTCCATTATGAATCAGATAAATTTTGGTGTAAATAATATAACAATAAAGGTATATTTTTGAAAGTCTGAAATATTGATTATAAAGCAGATATGAATTTTGTATGGCTTATAAATTTCTTTTTTATGTTATAAAAAGACAGAGATGAATTGAACTGAAAATTTCCTTATAAACTTTTTTCTAGCAATAACAATAGTGCATCGCCAGCACGGTTATACGTAGTGATCACGTATATTTTGTAGAGAATAGATTTCCCGAGTCAGCTATTCACATACTGAAATATATACTATATATAATATATATATATATTGGTTCGATGTTTAAATACAGTATTTTCTTTTGTGTTAGGAGTTTGTTTATCGTTTGTTATCTGTCATTCGTGTTATTTGTAGTACTATTTGACTTGTAAATACACTTTCATTTTCATATATCTGAAGAAAGTATGTGCTAGTTTTATGCTAAAGAAAATGTAGTGTCAAGAAGGGAACAAGAAAAAAAATATATATAATACAATTTAACAAATTACAATAACCATTGGGAAAATGTTCCGAAAGCTTAAAAAAAAAAAAAAATTACCGTGTTTTTGTGTTATAGCGGCCCCCACAATTATGATTATGCTAAGGTTGCAGTTATGATTTCGCCAAGATCATAGCAAAGCTTATATATGTATCCTATATACGTATATATATATATTCCAAACACTCCTATATGTGCCATATACGTCATTATACGCATATTATTTACGTCGTATATGCATCATATATATACATTATATATGTATCTTATATGCATCCTATATGACTATAACTTGGCCACATACATCAAGAAATGCTATATATATATATATATATATATATCATATATTATTATAAGGTCATGCATGCTTTATAATTTGGCGATAAATCTTGGTCGCTTGGCGATTCATCTTTGGGGGCCGCTATAACACGAAAGTACCAAATTTACAATATACTAATGAAAACAGAAACAAAAATATTTGATCCTCGGGGGCCGCTATAACACGCGAAAGTACCAAATTTCTACTTTATTTTTCATATGTGATAATTTGCATCTATCCTTTTTGTAACTTTAACACTTTTGTAACGATTTTATGCATTTCTATTGCCTATTCAAAGAAAAATCCTTCTAAAGTTACATAATTTCATTAAAAACGCTTAAAAAATTCTTCTAAATATTCAATGGTTGGAGTATCATAGTTGAGATTTTTTCCAACAGAGCGAAAATATGCCGGGAACAGGACTCGAACCTGGGTACTTTGGTTTGCCGTATACCAACGCTCTCCCTACTGGAGCTATCCCGACAATATCCTGATCTGGCATATTTCACTCTTATTTGTTGGACAAGGCTGCGAACTGCAGCGCTAATTTCATTCATCCGAGCTATAACTAGCATTTACATGATGAATCTTGAAACAGCACGGAAACTCCTGTGTACCATTACCATGTAACTGAAAAAGTACCCAGGTTCTAGTCCTGGTCCCGGCATATTTTCGCTCTGTTGGAAAAAATCTCAACTATGATACTCCAACCATTGAATATAATTTACCTAGTTGAATATACTTTCCTCTGTTTATTAATTCTTCTAAAGTTACAGAATTTCGTTAAAAAACGGTCAAAATAGTAAAATGCGAACATCGTTTGGTCCATTCTCGACAGAAAACAACAACCATTTTCCCAATAGTTTAAAAAAAAAAAAAAAAACCTCTTTCCTTTTCGATATATTTTATTTTTTTAGTTGATTCTCAATTATTCGATATAAACTGGAACTATAGCAGTCACATATTTAAAAATTTCGATTACGAAAATAGAATAAAATACATACACTTATTACTAGAAGTGTGTAATAAAACAATATAAACACGATTTATTGACTCCCTAACTCTCGAGTTATGTAAGGAACATAGCTATGCTGCATGTACTGTGCAACAAATAGAAAAGAGCGCCGCCGCATAGATTATGAAAAGATTTCCACAAGGAAAATAAACATGCCATTTGGATTATGAAAAGCTTTCCGAAGAAAAAGGAAGACGGCATTGCCAGGTGTATCATGTAAAACAGAAAACAGTGCGGCAACATTGATTATAAAAGACTTTCCAAACAAGTAAGGAAAACCGCGTAGCCGCATCGATTATGAAAGAATTTTGTATCAAATAAGAGAAACAGCAATGCCACATGGACTATGAAAAAATTTCCAGTCAAGGAAGGAAAAAGGCGTTGCTGCATGGAAAAAATATTGTGAAAAATATTAATGCGATATATGAATTCTACGTATTTGCGATATTTTCATCATACTTAAATGATACTTTCCAAGTGTCTTTAGCAAATATAATGCAAAAAAACTTAAATAACTTACTTTTAAACATTTTTCACGCGTTATACTTAACGAGCTTTCGCGTAATTTTGCCTTATGAGAATAAGAATTGAAATTTAAAAATATATACGAATATCAAATGCATTACACGCAGTATTGTATACAAACATTGATTAACCCTTAGTATAAATATCCCGGGAAAAATATTACCCAGTAATATTTTAGAAAATAACTTGGATTATAAAATTTAAGCTATCCATGCGTAATCTTAAATCTGAATAAATAAGTAACTTGGATTAAAAAATAAAAGTTAGTCACAATTTAAAATTCTAATTAAAATAGAATTAATCTGGCTAAAGCTAAATAATAGAATAATTTTTTTTTTTTTTTTTTCAGCCACAATAGAAAAGAAATATCAAAAGCATTACACGCAATATTTTTGTCCAAACATTGCTTTACTCTTAATATAAATAGACTCGGAGAAAAAATTACAGTGTAGTATTTTAGAAAATAATTAAAATCAAATAACATGGATTACAAAATTAAAGCTATCCATGAGCTGCAGTTCAAACTAAAATACATTTTGTAAAAAGTGAACGACATAATATAACCCCGTGATCTGAATAAATAAGTAATTAATAAAACAATGTAACTTGTATTAAAAAATAAAAGTTAGTCACAACTTAAAATTCTAATTAAAATAATGTCAATATGGCTAAAGCTAAGTAATAGAACAGAATATTTTTTTCACCATAAAATTAGATTAGAAAATAATTTACAGTTACTTAAATTGGAAAATAATAAAAGTTAATTTTGATTTAAAGCTCTTGTTAAAATTTAGTGAAAATCAAATAAAAAATGCAATCATTTTCTCTACCTTACGCTTGAAAATTAAATAAAGTAATGTTGGCGAGAAAAACAAAACAAAAACAAAAACCACCACAAAACAGAGAGATTTCCCAATTTCCCATTTTAATCTCCTGTTGCAGACAAAAATAGAAATAGCCATTCGACTGGAAATTATGTCTTCTTTCAATATATGATGAAAAAATAAGCTTGGGGCTTCGTCTTCGTATGAAATTGTACCAAACTCTGAAATTTTTTGATACGAACACTTAATTTCGATATGATATTTGGCTTTTTTTTAGTAAATTTTATCTGGGGATAACAAATGGAAGTCTTTCGGACAAGTAGTTTAGGAATTATAAAATGTTTAAAGTTTTAAAATCTTCATGTTAAATTCATTTGCAATCGTTTTACAACAGATTGCATTGAGGGTGAGTTCTTAAAAAATTATTTCTGTTAAATATATATACGTATAGGTTATAATTAATATTTTTTTCGAAAATTAATTAAAAAAATAATTTTAGAAATAAATTCTACGTAAAATAAAATGAATTCGGCAAAAATCGAGTCCTAATCAAGTAAATAAAATAATATTTTCAACTTTAAACTTAAATAAATAATTAAATTAAAATAATTTGAATTTCGACATTACAAAAATTAATTACAACTTACTTAATTCTGTAAATAAACAATAATTGAACTTAAGCATTTACATAACAATAAACTTAAGTAATAATTATATATTAAAATGATTTGATTTTCAAAATGAAAGTTTGTTGCCACTTAATTCTGTGAATATTAAGTAATAGAATATAATTTAAATTATATTCTCAATCTACTTAATATGCAACTTTAAACTTGAATACGAACAAGACGAAAGTAGAATAACTTGAAATTCAAGATTAAATATATCTACGACTTAAATAAAATTAATCTCGTATAAACTAATTAAGAAAAAGCATTAATTTTCCCAATTTAAACTTAAATACGTAAAGGAACTTCGAATAACAAAATAAAATTTAGCTATGATTCTAACAAATGAAATTTATTCTATCAAAATCAAATGTGAGAATATATTTTCACACCCTGGGGCTTACCGCACTTAAAATATATATATATATATATATATATATATACTATGAAATTATGAATTAGAATGTAATAATAAATTGACAACAATAGTGTTCCCCCAACACTCTGAATATAAATTCTATATACATAGTTAAAAGAAAAAAAAAGAAGAAGAAAAATAAGAAAATAAATTAAAAATTGAAAAAATGAAATTTGTGGAATTTGGTCCCAAATGCCTAAATTACCACAAATAAAATGTGTGGTTTCATCATCATATTAGCCATAACATTGCTAAAGAATATGATTTTGGGACTACCACACCAAAATAGAGAAATATACTGTGAAAAAATCATAAAGTACAAAAAATAAAAACAATATTAAAAAGGAAAGAAACCTTACCCATAAAAAACAGAAAAAAAACTGTGAAATATAATCATAAAGTTCAAAATACAACAAGTTGAAAAGGATATCGGGAAAAGAAAACAACAGTTACCAGATAGAATATATGATCCAAACAGTAGTTAACACATAACACAGGCAATGAATTGGGGAAAATCATCACATGTTGCCAAAATAATATATATATATAAATATATTATTATTATTATTATTATTATTATTATTTTGAAGAATTTTACACCTTTTGGTATAAAATTTAACGATTTTATGAAAGAAAATCATTTTTATCAAGAAAATAGACAATCCTTTTGGTACATTTTGAAAAATTAATTTAAAAAAATAATTAAAAATTAAAAATCTTTCTTCTTTTCCAGATATCAATATTTTGCAGGAGTTTATACATATTGTTTTTAGAGACATAGTCTATAACTTTACAACTCAGATTTCCAAAAAAATTAACCAGTTTGAGAGAAAAATAGAATTATCTTCAATACAGGGGCATTTTTTCAACATTTTAATCCCCTTTTTAAAAGAGTTCAACTTGAGAATGCTTCTAGATTTCTCTCCTAAAAGTCCTACAATACAAAGAAGTACTATATTTAGCTTATTATTTAAGAAGTTGTTTACCCTTGTAAATAAAGCTTGAATAGATTTTTCAAAGAATTTTTTATTTTTAACTATCATTAAATTGATGTGAATAAAGTAAAAAATAGTTTAAGATCCTTCAGTTTTACATAATTATACAGTTTTAAAACGTTGAATAATAATATTAAAAAAATCGGATTAAAAACATTAAAAAAAAGCTAATTTAATGAAATTTTTTTTTTATCCTCGATTACAAATCATTTTTCAACATACTACCAGAAATGTGGTCCGACTTATACACGAAAATTCAATTTTTTTAAAAATTTTGCGTAAGAATTGGGAGGTTGACTTATACACGAGTATATACGGTAATTCATTAATTTCCAGCGTAATTTCAGCTCTGTTGAACATACTATGGTAGACCTCAATGACATGGCAATCCAACTATATTTACGCAAGTTAGAGCAGACAGACGACCAGACAAACAGAGTTTATAAATATTTTCCAATTATGTTGGAAAGTTTTAAAAAGAAAACTTATAACTAGTCTACTTATTGTGCCTTAGACTGTCTCTCTCTTTCTTTTTGTCCCAGAAACTAGCGTATCGACAGTAAAGGATTATTTACATCGAGGAAAGAAGGAAAAATGACACATTTGATCTCATTTCCAACTTCTGTGCAATCAGTTAAAAGAAGAAATTAGGCTAATGAAAAACCCCTTTTGTGGTTTACGTTTATTTATTGCGTATTTTGTCTCGTTTTCTCTCTCTGAACTATCGGAATTTTATTCTTTATAAGGAAAAATGCAATTTTCTACATTAAATCGAAAAGAAAAGTTTATCTAAAAATAAAATTTATTGCATACGTTTTACTATTTATCATTGGCTTCTTTATGTTAGTTTCATGTATGTGGATAACTTACGTAGTGACTTCACACTTACGCGTGTTTGAAGGAAATCTGTTTAAAGCGCACATAACTGAGTATAACGTATAAATGACGGCGCTCTGCTATTTTGAAAATGTAATTTTGGTACTCTATATTTTTTTTAGGTACGTTCGTAATTACATAAATACGTAGCACCTATAGTCGTCGTCTGGTCTACATATAACAGCGCAAAAACTACCCAACCGAATGGTTTGAAATTTAATATATATATAATCGTTGTAGAATTTTGTCATTTCAAATTTTAAGAAAATCGAATCAAAACTTAAAAAAGATATTAATAAATGTTTTCTTCATTCTATTAAATCCTATCATACGTAATTAATTCAATGATATCCCAGGATAGGTAATGATTGTAGGTCGCCATGGTGATTACATTCTATTTAAGATGGAGTCCTATTATTTCCGTATTACTGAATTTAAAAACCGAAATAAAAACTAAACTTTTATTTTTCACATTTTTACTTTACTTCTATATATAGTAGCTGAATGATTTTTGCTTTGGAGCAAAATTAATAAATGGCAACACTGATGCTTATTTCTTCATGGAATAAATGTTATTTTCAGCTGAGTTTCCGGAATGCCTTCAGGACAGTATGGCCGAGAAAGTAAGAAATGTTAATAATTATTTAATTTAAACGCTTTACAATAAAAAAAATTCTGGATTTGTTGATCATTCGCTTGTTTAAGGCCCTCAAATTTGTCATTGCGTGGATTTAGGTTATTCATAAATTAAATTCACATTTTAAGGGGGCTAATAATTTTAGATCCATATTTGTGAATCTAAATTTTACCAGTCCCATAAAGTATCAATTCCATAAAAAGTGCGTTATTACGTCATCTATGGTGTCATTTTTTTTTTGAAAAGTAATGAATGTATATTTGTAGTGCTATTTTAAATTCAAGTCTGAAGAGGTTAATGTCACATTTATAATCACCTTAACAGGAATTTCGGAGGAAGGATCATACCCTGGTGATCTTCTACGGCCTTGATTGAAAATATGAGGACTTTCATGTACAAAAAGATGTGTTTTCTAGAATTTTTTATCAATAAAATTTGTTTAGAAATGTTTACAAGTGTTGTTGCAATAAGCTAAGACGATTTCATAGTTTATCCCGAATGAGATTAAACTTGGAAAATAATCTTTCCGCTGATGAAGAATTAGCACAACCATTTATCAGGTTCATTATGAATTTTAGAAATTTAAAATCAATATTTTCCAATTTTTTTTTATTATTTCCCACCAAATATCGTAATGTATTAGTTACATTTTAAGAAAAATAAGATTTATGAACGGTATGTTTCTGCATGAAATTTTATTACATTATACGCAAACAAAATTCCATCTATAATTAATAATTATTAAAATATTAATAATATTAATTATTATACACTATACATATATAACATACATACATAATATGATATAAGTATTCACATAAATATGAAGTTTGAACAATTTATGTAAGCCAAATTTAATAACGTTTCGACTACTTTTGAGTGGTTTAAGCAAATTTTGACCAGTTTTAGACGCGGTTAAAACCAGTTTTGACCACTGTCCTGGTTAAAATATGTTTTGACCGCTCAAAATTATAACCCTGCTTTGATTACATCGGGCGCTGACTAGTGTCTAATCCAGAGCTTCATTTTGAGGAAAGAAGGTCATACTCCTTAATAAGTTTTATTATTATTATTATTATTATTATTCAATGTATGAGGGCTTGCATACATAAAGATGTGTTTTCTAGAATTTTTTTATCAATAAAATTTGTACGGTGAAATCTTTTCCCATTAAATCCATCCTTGACTACAGCCGAAAATTCGTCGGATCACCAAAGACATATAATTCAGAAAAACTACTTTTTTTCTGTAAAATGTTGCGTATTTTGAATTGGAGAGAAAAAAGAACTAGGCGTATGAATAAACAATAGGGAGGGTATCGGGAGCTGAAACCGGCTCCTCAGAATAATGAAGCACTCGACGGTGTTCAGTCAACAGAAGCTGGCGGAACCAGTTTATTACACTCTGCAGAAAAATACTGGCAGGCATGCATGTGTGTGTGTGTGTTCGCCCTCAGTCGCCATTTTAATTGCCAATCACGATTTGACTCTATAAATAGTGAAGTTGTGACGAAATACGATTTCGTATGGTGGTATGGTAATGGTTGAGTGTAGATTTCGTGCAATAGAACGAACTTTAGTCACTGAAAATTTTGTTAAACCACAATAACATTTAATGCTACTCTCAAAATTACATTGAAAATTTACCAAATTACAGATTGAATCAAAGGGGTTGCTTTGATGGCAAATGACAATGACTTCGTCCTAAATAATGATAGGAAGAAAAATATTTGAACACGATATAGAAGGAAATTCAAAGTTTTGTTTGCAAAATCCCTTTTTTTAGATGTCAAAATATAGGGTTATCAGGAAAGAATCATCCAATTACAAAATTTAATATTTTCCATAGTTACAAACAGAAAATTATAATTAATATCTCATTGTAAAAAATGTTAAATTTTTAGTTTGTAACATTGTTTTTTCTCAAACATTCAAGGCAACCAGGTGCTTCAGCAGAGAATATTGAAAGAGTGCGAGAGACTATTTTACACAATTCGACGAAATCCGCACGGTTCGTGCTAGCCGTGAACTCGAGATGCCCCAATCTACCGTTTGGACTGTGTTGAGAAAAAAAAATTGCATTATTTCAAGCCTTACAAATTGCAAACCATGCAAGCACTTAAGCGAGGCTAACGAAAAAGAAAGGCTACCGCGGTGCTTTATTCATATCTTTCTTTACAGACCGCGGGAGTCACGTGATGTTCGAATGCACCAATGAAGGTGCACGAAAAGAGCATCACGTCACTCTAGCGGTCTGTAAAAAAAGATAAGTTGAATGTACCGCGGTAGCCTGTCTTTTTCGTTAGCCTCGCACTTAAGGCTAATGACGAGATGCAATGTCTAAACTACTGCCTTTTCATGGATAAAGCTAGAATCGATAGTGATGTCATTGCAAGACGAACATTTTTGCAATCAACTCGTACGTGAAAAAAAAAAATAATAATAATAACATTTTTTTCTTTACAATGACATATTAATTATAATTTTATGTTTGTAATTATGGAAAATATTTAATTGCATAATCGGATGACAATCCTGTATTTCTAAAATATATACTTAATTTTATTTGAAGTGTTAAAATCTTGAGGAGCAGTAAAATTTTAACAATTCAAATAAAATTAAGTATATATTTTTTAAATATTTTGACGATTAAAAAAAAGGACGTCTCGTCCTTTGAGTAGAGTTCACAGAAAAAAGAAAGGAGAAACGCCCTTTAAGAACAGTTCACAGAAAAAAAAAAAAAAAGAGAAACGTCCTTTAAGAACAGTTTACAGAAAAAAAAGAGAGAAACGTCCTTTAAGAACAGTTTACAGAAAAAAAAGAGAGAAATGTCCTTTAAGAACAGTTTACAGAAAAAAAAGAGAGAAACGTCCTTTAAGAACAGTTCACAGAAAAGAAAATGTTAAAAATATTAATTTCTTGAGTAAATATTTTAAAAATTCGTATGAATTACACACCCATAGGTTTAACATTAGCAAGGGGACTTTGAGACACTGACCAACACATTTAAATCATAAGACACAATCAATCAGTGGAAGCGTAAACAACTAACGAAGCACGCCGCTTTTTTGGGGTCTTATGATTTAAATCCAGAAACGATAACGCCTAGGACGCAAACGTTATAATGTACAGGGTGCCCAGCAAAGGACACAGTTATTTTTAAAAATAAATAACTCGCAAGAGGAGAACGATAGAAGAATGAAATAAAGTGGTGTGTTTATTTTGAAAGCCTTAAAAATCTGATACAGAAGTTTCAAAATTAGTTACAAATTTTGTCGATATGTGGCGCTGTATGCTGTAGTTAAGAGTACAGAACCCCCTTAGGGT
The DNA here is from genome assembly GCA_963931845.1 of Maratus michaelseni. Lineage (NCBI taxonomy): Eukaryota > Metazoa > Arthropoda > Arachnida > Araneae > Salticidae > Maratus > Maratus michaelseni. The sequence goes on along the minus strand of OZ007587.1, from coordinate 385,774,943 downwards.
GTGAATTTTAAAAAATCCTTTCTTAGTGGGTGCCTACATTGTGTAAGGAACACGTCTTCCAAATTTCATTGCCCTAGGACCAATGGTTGAGGCTCGTACGTTGATTATGAGTCAGTCAGGACATGTTCTTTTATAAGTATAGATTACTTGTATATTACTTGTATTGTTAAAAATTTTGAGATTTTGGCGCCAAAGACATCGCCAAATTAGAAAAATGTACAATATCTCACGAACTATTTGACTATTGGCTCCTTCCATGCGAATGGAATTCTCTTTTTAAATAATGAGAAATATATGTTATATAGTGGAGGGGAGCCGGGGAATCGTGATTTTACAAATGTTCCAGTGGGGCGTGACCAATAAAATGTTAAGAACCACTATTTTACTGTATGTGTATCGCTTCCGAAGTGTTCGCTATTCAAAGGTTTGCTGTATTTTATTTTAGAAAGTATGTGAATTTGTTTTATATATATATAAATAAGACCTTTAATATTCTTTAGAAATGTAAAAGAATGGAAGAAAATAAGTCATTTAGAGTGTTTCTAAGTAACTGCTTGCAAATGAAATTTTAAGCTCACAAAAATCTAGATTAGAATTTGATTGGTTTCAGACAAACTTAGGCGAATGGAATGTTAAATTATCAAATGAAAATTTAAACCAAACATTTTTTCCCCCGCAAACTTTGTTTATTTTGTTCATTTTTTTTCTCGAATTCATAAGCTGGCAGTTCAAACATTTAGCCGTTCACTGTCACCGCATACACGGAATAAATATTCTGTAGGATCTTAAGTCGATAAAAATAACATGTGCAGTGATAGAACAGTGGCGCATCATTTGGGCGATTGGCACCAATAAAAGTTAATAGTACTCTTTTACATAAAAAACTCTGTCCTTAAATAAAACAAATAACATTATTTAAATTTAGCGGTGTCAATTGGTTCTTTGGTGCGCCACTGTTCCATCACCGCGTGTGGAAAAACAAATATTAAATCCTATAGAAAACTTTTAAAAAATGTAGGATTCCCCATATCATTAGTTGCGCATTTATTAAACTCATAAATTGATGAAGATTTTTAGTACAACTGGCAAGTGTAGGCACACATCTTTGGATGCACTAAACGCCATCAATAGCTTTATAATATTATAGCAGTGGTTCTCAACCGGTGGTCTCTGGTGGCACACTAATGCGCCGCGAGAGAAACCTCAGGTGTACCGCGAAACTATCATAAGTAAAAGAATCATTGTTTTAAAATACAGCATTCTAAAACTCTGCAATGTACTATGTAATGAGGTTTATTGTCGTAAAACTGCATTTCTTGCAAATTTATTTTAGCATTTGTATAGTCTTAAAAAAAGATCGTAAAGAAATGATAAAAATGGTCTTATGTATTCAGTTAATTCTTTCAGAGAAAACTTAATCGTTTTGGAAAGAAAAGGGTTATCATCCATACTAATACTTATTATAAAGAAATAACGTTTTGGTTTTTTGTTTGTTTGTTTGTTTGTTTGTTTGTAGGGGGTAATATCTGGAACTACCGACCCGATTTCAAAAGTGATGGTAGCAAATTGATGGTGACAATTCCTGCTTCAACATAGGCTATATTTTATGTCGATGCCACTAACCCCAGGGGGGTGCAGGTGGAGAAAACGTTCTAAAATTGCAATTTCTGTGATACTGAAGAGGTTAGAAAATTGAAATTTGGCATCGTGGTTACTTATAAGATGTAAATGCTTTCTAAGTACAGTTTCTAAAAAATTCGAAATTCAAAAGGGTAAAATGAGAGCAAAAAGCGTTCTAAAAATATTCTAAATTACAATTTCTATAGAATCTCTGGAACTACAGAACCTATTTCATAAATAATGGTTGCAAATTTATGGTGACAATCCCTGCTCCAACATAGGCTATATTTTATAAGAGTGTCAAAATCCCAAGGGGGGAGGGGGTGCAGGCGCGAAAACATTCTAAAATTGCAATTTTTGTGATACTGAAGGGGCGAGAAATTTTAAATTTGGCATGGTAGTTACTTATAAGATGTAAATGCTCTCTACGAACAGTTTCTAAAAAAAAATCGAAATTTAAAAGGGTGAAATGTGCAAAAAGCGTTCTAAAAATATTCTAAATTACCATTTCTATGGAATCTCTGGAACTACACAGCCGTTTTCAAAAGTGATGGTGGCAAATTGATGGTGACAATCCTTGATCTAACATAGGCTATATTGTATGTCTTTGCCACTATCCACAGGAGGGTGCAGGTGAAAAAAACGTTCTAAAATTGGGATATTTGCAATACTGAAGGAGTTAGAAACTTGAAATTTGATATGCTGGTTACTTATAAGATATACATGTTCTCTAAGAACAGTTTCTAGAAAAATCTAAATTTAAGAGTGATATAAGGGCCAAGGTGTTCTAAAAACGTTCTAAATTACGATTTCAGTGGAATTGTTAAGAACAGAAACTTGAAATTTTAAATGACTGCTACTTTTAAAGACGCAAATGCACACATAACAGTCTTTTTAAAAAATTGAAATATAAAAGTGTGAAAGAGAGAAAAACGTTTTAAATTGCGTTTCTTTTTATACTGAAAGGACTAGAAACTTCAAATTTACCATGGCGGTTACTTTTACGATAAAAATGCTCGCTAACATAGGTTTGTAAAGAAATTCGAAATTTCAAAGGGTAAAATGGGCAGAAAGCGTTCTAAAAACGTTCTAAATTACGATTTCTATAGAATTGTTAGGGATAGAAACTTGAAATTTGACATGGCTGTTACTTTTAACCTTCTGAGCGTCTGAGGGCTTTCCTACATTTTCATAAAGATATTTGTAAAACTTAAAATAATTTAAATTTTCTTTCCTCGTTTGTTTCTAAAATACACTTCATATCTCTTTATTTTACATATATCTTAAAATACAATTTTGTTAAAAAAAATTTTGTCTAGAGCCGATTTAGGTAGTTTTGGGGAAACGGAAAAATACGGGCAAAACGCTTAGAGGGTTTTAAGACATAAATGGTCGCACAGAACAATTTAAAAAAAATCTAAATTTAAAAGAGTAAAATGCGCGAAAAGCGTTTTAAAAGTGTTCTAAATTGCGATTTCTAAGGAATTGTTAGGGATAGAAACTTGAGTTTGACATGGCTGTTGCTTTTAAGTTCTAAATGGTCGCACAGAATAGTTAAAAAAATTGTAATTTAAAAGTGTGAAAGCGCGAAACGAATTCTAAAAGCGTTCTAAATTACGATTTATTTGGAACTGTTAAGGCTAGAAACTTGAAATTTTGCTTGACTACTGTTACTCACGTAAATTCTCGCCCATAACAGTTTTCTAACAATGCGAAATTTAAAAGGGCAGGGACAAAAAAAACTAGTCGGATGTGTCAATCCCAAAACTTTCTTCTATCTCACAAAGGTTTCGCATACACTAAAAAGAATCAGCACCAATTTATCGAAAAGGTCTAACTGAAACTCAAACTTTATTAAATTCCCTGCAATATTTCTTGAGATATGACTGTCGCTAAAATTGTGTAAATCCTGCAAAATGCAGCATAGCAGCGCCACCTGCCGGGCGATTTTTACCAAAAACTAATCAGCACCAATTTATATCAGGGAATAACTGAATCTAAAGTTTTATTAAATTCCGAGCATTAGTTCTTGAGATAGAGCGCTCACAAAATTTTTGTCACATACAGACAGACAGAGTCACAGACAGACATTTTCTAAAAATAATCAAATCATGTTCAGGACCTTCTAAAACGTATAAATCCGTCGAAAACTGGAAGTCGAAAATTTTCATGAATCCAATACTTTCTTCTTGTATTGATAGAAGAAAGTAAAAAGTTCTAAAATTGCGATTTATGTGGTACAGTTGGTATAGAAGCTTGGTATTTGGCATGGCTTTAGAATGCAAATGCTCGCTAAGAACGGTTTCTAAAAATGTTTTAATTTAAAAGTCTGAAATGAGCGGGAAACGTTCTAAAAAAGTTCTACATTATGATTTAATTGAATTTATTTGGGTTAGAAACTGTGATGCTGTTGGTCTAAAAAGCTGAAATTTGGCATGGTGGCAATTTTTAAGATTTCAAAGTTCGCTAAGAACGGTTTCTAAAAAAATTCGAAATTTAACAGCACGAAAAAGGCGGGAAAAGTCCTAAAAACCTTCTAAACTATGACTTATCTTAAATTGTTGGGGATATAAACTTCAAATTTTACATGGCTGTTTGCTACGTTAGAGACATAAATTAATCCATACAACAATTAAAGAAAAATTATAAATTTTAATGTGCGCAGTAACAAAAAAGTTCTAAAATTACGATTTCTGTGATATAATTGTTACGGAAATTTGCTCAAGTAAAAGATTGGAATTTGGCATGGTGCTTACTTTTAAGATGTAAATGCTAGCTTAGCAGTTTCTAAAAATTTCTAAATTTCAAATGAAAAATGAAATGAGCGGAAAACATTCAAAATATATTATAAATTACCATTAATTTGGAATTAATTTTAACTCTTCTCATTCATTTAAATCTCATATGCAATATAAGAAGGAAATTTACTCAAAATGTGTCTTAATTAGGGATTTTTGAATTATCTTTGGCAGTAAATTTTCTTCTAATGAAAATAGGCCTACGACTTTGCACATTTCAACAATTACGCGAGCAAAGCCGCGGGTTTTGCTAGTAGAAAATAAAGTAGATGTTTTGAATGAAAAATTTATTATAAAATTCGAAAATTTCTTTACATACATGTATCATTTTAAGTTAAACAAGAACGAAAAATCATGCGTCAAGCATATATTATGTAACACTTTCCAACGCTTCCAAAATAATTTTACAAATCATTACCGTTTAATAAGCTGAAAGATAACATCTAAGTAAACAATTTCGAAAACGCATAACATATTTAAAAACGTAATTTCAGGAATTCCCAACATATACAATATTCGGAAAAATATCCGAATACTTTTATTCAGCCCTGTATAGGATCTATAGATTTGTATATATACTACATAGGATGATAAATTTTAGTTTAGTTAGGAAACGCGTAGCACAGTTTAAAATTCTCCTTCTGGAGTTTCTGTCAATAAACGGAAATGTGTTCGCGAACTTTTGTGCTGCCCTGTATATGAAATACAGAATTTATACACACCCAGTAATAGACAAAATGTGAGTTCAATTTAAAATCGCGTTCAGCAACTTAAAACGCACGTCCAGGAATTATTGTAGAGAATTCTTTTGTGTGTCCCTGTAAATGAACGATGACTGCTATACACACAATATTCTGTAGTAAGCCTCTTGTAATGCACCTTAGTGATATACATAAATTTCAATGCGTTTAAAATAGTGAAACATTATTTTTAATAAACCGCAGACGATTTTTCTCCATAGACGTCATGTAACGGAATTCTTTTGACTGTCCCTGTAAAGTAACTATAAGTGCTATGCACACCCTATTCCATATTAAGCTTCTTCAAATGCACCTTAGTGATATATATAAATTTCAATGCGTTTCAAATAGTGAAACATTATTTAAATAAACCGCAAATGATTTTTCCCCATAGACCGCAATGTAACGGAATTCTTTTGAGTGTCCCTGTAAGAAAACTATAAGTGCTACACACTTCCGTTGAAATAGGGAACATGCGACGACAATAACATAATATAACATACATACCGACATGATAACGTCATTAATACATGATTACACATGATACACATGATTAATACATAACCGAAATGATAACGACAATAACATATAAAAATTGCAGAGCAGTCCGAGCATATTTACGGGAGTTAGAGCACGGACAGACGGCAGACCGCCATACGGCAGACAAACCGAAGTCATAAACACTTTTCAACTAGGTTGGAAAGTGTTAATAAAAAGGTATAAAAAAGGGGGAAATTGTTTGAAAAGTTAATTTTTTTATTTTTTATAAGATATTGTGATTTCTTTTGAACAATCCTACATAGATATAGGCAAAAGATTTTAGTAATCTGTTTACATCTTGTCAGTCTTACGTAAGCCAATTAACAGACTTACACACCCACAACGATGCGATAATCTTAAAACATAATTAAACAATTTGATGGTAAATTATGTATGTTTTTGTTACCGTGTAATGAAACATAGAACTTCAATAGAATTAATCAACAGTTTTGGGAGAGGTATGATTGTAAATATGTTTCTAACATTTTAATTACTTTTTTGCAGTTATTTTATTAACGAAAAGTAATTACTTAATGATAATGATGCTCTATTTTTTGTTAATTTGCTAAATTTAATAGCCCACGCAATGTCCTGACCCGCCCAGAACAAAACTTTGAATAAACATGCACAGATAAACTCGTGACCTACAGGTTAAGAAACCTCGATTAAATATAGGAAACAACGAAGTGGTTTTGAAAACAATCATGAATCGTTAGAACTGGATTGACCACTGAACTGATTTTATAACAAGATTGGGTAGTTTATGCATCCCGATTAAATCACCTTCGAATTCAAGCTAGCAAGAACTATGGGAAATTCACGAAGCTGATGTGAACAAAGCCTGTTGTGAAATCAGACATGTTCTGAATAAATGAAAGGTTATTTTACTCAGACGCAAGTAAATATCGCAAGTTAGAGATAGGTTGTTGATCGTGGTTACTTCTAATTTAACACTGTACATCCCTGCAAATATACAGGGTAACAAAAAAATTAATAGGGGATTTTAAAAGCTAATAACTTTTAACTTTGTTCATGTTTTTTACTTACCCTCATACCTAGTATAGGGTAAATCTTGTAATGGTTTTGAAAATCGAAAAAAAAAATTGACGGATTTACACGTTTCAGACACTAAAGATTCCGAAAAACATATTTTTAGAAAAAATTTTTGCCGTCCGTCTGTCTGTCTGTGTGTGTGTCTGTAAACGCTCTATCCCCCGAACAAATTGAGATAGAGACTTGAAATTTGGAATATACTTAGTATGTAATAATGTGAATAATTTTATTGAATTTCAGCAACCTTGATTATCCGGAACTATTTTTTTCGGACTCTCGAAATATTCATTCTGATAAAAGGTATATAAAAATTTTCGAAATTGTTTATTTTAAGGAGTGAACATAAAAGACAATAAAAAAACATTAATATTGCATAAAGAATGAAGTCAATCGGATAATGAGTTGCCGAGATATTTGTAATCCTATTTTCCACACTCTTCGATTTTTCATGACCCCGTATTTCATTCAATTTTCAATTCAAAGATATATTTTAATTGGAAATGAGGCGCTTAATCCGATGCAGTAAACCGTTAGTTAACAGGATTATCAATTTTGGAGTTATAAGGATGTTTCTTTTACGCAATTCAGTAATAGAGCATTTAAAGTTTATGACGTCATCAAGCCACGATTTTATTCGAATTGCAATGCATTTTATAAATAGTTTACACATGTTTTAGTTTCATATTTTATGTTATGCATATCCATGATGGGTAAGTGGTATGGTGGCCCCCAACGACTAGTTCTTTTTCTTTTAGATTGAAAATCTGAATAATTTCGAGTTCTACCATGACTTAAGATGGTTTTAGAAAATAATTTAACATTTTAATGGTAAATTATGTATTATTTTGGTACTGAGCCATATTAAACATAGAAATTCAATGGACAAAATGCAGCAGTGATAGAATTTTATTTTCAAAATCAACGCTCGGCTCGGCTTTAGGAGTGAAAGATCGAGCAATGCACATGCACATAGGAGCTCATTCGGTTGCATTATCACAGGAGGGGGGGGGGGCTTTATTTACTATGTTCTTTTATTTACTGAATATGAGATGGACGTAGGAAAATACTATATTTGTATGATACTTCATAGGTCCATGAAATGTTCTTTCTTGCCATGGGGAATATGGCGGTAATGTCGAACTGATTTACATTACACAGTAGTTTACGGATTATTTGTTTGCAGTTTGCATCGGAAGTAGCACTGTATTTCACTTGGGGGAGAAAACTTTTAAAATAAAATATTTGAAAGACGGTTTCGTACGCACCCCTTTTAAAATAATAAAAAAGCTTATTTTACTGATATTGTTATAGTCATTTTTTTCCCGTTCTTAAAATGTAATAAATAAGAAATGCACTTGCTTCCGCAATTGAGAACATCATATATATATATATATATATATATATATATTGATTTTAATATCTAATGTGATTAAACTTACGATCTTAAAGGCGAAATGTGCAAAAAAGTATTTAAAACCATACCCAGATCTCAATTCAGTCTAGAAAAGATTAATTTGACTTTGAGTCTTTACTCTTTTTAAAATCACTTACAAAAAACGTTTATTAACGACCGTTTTTATCGATTACTATCTTTATAACACTTTATTTGTCTTTAACTGTCTATATTTCAATAATCATTCTCGGGTTGCCATGTAATTGATATATGCGATTTAGGTTTACTATGACACGCTCGCTATTGAAAATGAGTGTAGCATTTATAGTTCGTTTACAGGGGCACTCAAAAGAATTCCGCCACATTTTATAATCTATAGAGAAAAATAGTTTGAGGTCAATTTTAATGATGTTACACTATTGCAATATGTAATCATAATGGAACTGATATACATTACTGAGGAGCATTGCAAGGTGCTTACTGTAGAATTATGCGGTACTTCTCTATTATCTCGTCGACCACTTTTCATAACAAAAAACTATCGCCAAACTGTAACGCCAAATAAACGGGAGAACGTTGCCATTGGAATATCAAAATAAATAAATAAATAAAATATAAGAATTTAAGGACACAATTGTTATTTTAATTAATGAAATAACTAATAAATCAGTAAAACATAATGAAAAATACACGCAAATGTCGAATTAAAAACCACTTGATGACATAACAAACACGTAGAATACTTCTGACATCAAGTAAATGGGACTGCATTTTTGGCGTTTAATCTTACAGTTTGGCGATAGTTTTTTGTTATGAAAAGTGGTCGACGGGATAATAGAGAAGTACCGAGTATGCATAGTATCTATCCTTCATTTACAGGGACACACAAAATAATTCGATTATAGTAATGTTTATAAGCAATAATTGCTGGGCGTACGTTTTCGATTGTGGTATGGGTTTTCAAATTTAACAAAATTTCTGCATATTACTTGTTGTGCATAAATTCTATAGATCATATAGAGTACTGCACAAAATAATTCGGATATTTTTCCGCTTATTGACGGAAATGGCTGGAATTGGGTTTTTATGTGTGTTACGCGTTTTCCAAATTGTTAATTACCCATCATACGTAGTACAGGGTAAATCTTGTAATCGTTTTGAAAATCGAAAAAACATTTTTGACGGATTAACACTTTTCAGACACTGAAGATTCTGAAAAACATTTTTAGAAAAAAAAAAATTGCCGTCCGTCTGTATGTGTGACTGTAAACGTTCTATCTCCCGAACAAATTGAGATAGAGATTTGAAATTTGGTATGTACATAGCATGTAATAATGGGAAGAAGCTTATTGAATTTCGGCAACCTCGATTATCCGGAACTATTTTTTTTCGAACTCTCGAAATATTCGTTCTGATAAAAGGTATATAAAACTTTTCGAAATGGTTTATTTTAAGGAGTGAATATAAAAGACAATAAAAAAGACATAAATTTTGCATCAAGAATGAAGTCGATCGGATAATGAGATGCCGAGATATTTATAATCCTATTTTCCACACTCTTTGATTTTTCATGACCCTGTATTTCATTTAATTTTCAATTCAAAGATATATTTTAATTGGAAATGAGACGCTTAATCCGACGCAGTAAACCGTTAGTTAATAAGGATTAACATTTGTGGAGTTATGAGGGTATTTCTTTTACGCAATTCAGCAATAGAGCAATTAAAGTTTATGACGTCATCAAGCCAGGATTTTATTCGAATTGCAATGCATTTGATAAATAGTTTACACGTGTTTTATTTTCATATTTTATATTATGCATATCCATGATGGGTAAGTATTACGGTAGCCCCTAACGACTAGTTCTGCATGGTTTTGTATAACAACAGTAAGTAATTAAAGAAACGTCGCGTCGTACGGACAGATATTCACAGAAAAAAAACTTGGCATTAAATCGATTTCCTGACGTTTATGTCGTAATAGAAAATGCAATTGTATATCGTGCCGCTGAAGTAACAAACAATAAGCAAACAAATGCATCAAATGCTTTAATAAGCAAAATCGTCAGTTTTTTCATTTATTGCCCGTTTTCGGAAGTATTTCTTTTAGCATTCTTACGTAGCAGTACATCGCTGGTTGATGGCCATATGAAAAGTAAATACAATAAATATTAAGCATTGATTAGAGGTCAATAATTCAGTTTTAGTGCTTTCATACATTGCTAAAAATAATTAATACTGTTTTTTTTCCGCTAAAAATAACCTTCGAATTTATTTCTCTTTAATGTCTAATTAAAGAAAGTTATCAAAATTTATTTAACTCTTAATTTCGTAGTGATGTAAATTTCCATCACTATTTATTTAACTTTTAATAAATAAATCAACTTCTTCGCCACCACTATATTTATATAGAAATATTAATGGAGTAAATTTCCCGTGAACTATGTTGCTGAACAAAGTTAAAAATCTATCTTAAAATTTCTGGTGTCTAATATTTAATATATGTATAAAAAAACACAATTGTAAAAGAAAATCTCATGCAAAGAAGGGTTAATGCGTCTATTAACAACAGTAGATTTTTTTTATTTTTGGCGAAATATTTTGATTTACGATGTTTAGACAACACTGGCAATTTTACGGAGAAAAATATTTTTGAATGGATATTTTCTTAAAAATTTATTTATAAATAGTAACCTTTATGCTGTAGAAAGATGCGTAATGTACAATTTTACACAGAAATAACCATAACATATTTACTCTTATTACTTTATGAGGATTGCGAAATTTTTAAGACATTGTCATTTGTTAGTTAATCTAAGTACTGTAGTAAATATCTTGCGAAAAAGCCTAAAACTATTAGCTTAATCAATTTTAATGGATGAATTCTTTCTAAATTTCATATTATTATTATATACATTTTCTAATATATTTTCAGATATTAAAGGGAGAAATTACTGAAATTGAAATTTCATTAACTCAATATTGGTTCTTTTTAAAATTTGGCAGTTAAAAAATAGTTTATTAGTCTAAAATTTTTATTAATAGACATATAAATACATATTATATTATAATTAAATTTGCTTTTACTATCACTAATTTCTTTAAATAATTTTCTTAATGTACGTTTTTCAACAATAATAAAAAAAATTAATAATAATAATAAGAGGGATAAGATACAATAAAAAATATTTTCTTTTAGACGAGTTTAATTAATTTAAGAAGGGGTGTAGTACAGGGTGGGGGAGATTTTTTTTCAGTTAAATATAGATAAATTAATTACATATGATTAAATAAACGTGAATTACTTACATATATGAGTCTTTGACATAAAATCTTACTTTTTAGTAAAGCATGGTTGAAGAAACAAGTTGGAAATTGTACGTCAAACGTTACAAACGAGGTGCGTTCGTACGCACGTTTTAGAATTAAATTCATGATATGCCGTGCGTAGAACGGGTTAAACAGCTAGTTAAGTATATATTTTATGACACTGTTCATACAAATATCTTAACAAGTTATATAAATATTCAGATATATATGTATCAGCTAGTTATATAAATATTCAGATCTTGATGATTTCTAATTCTGTGAAATGAATTATATCGTCTGCAGATTCATTTCTGTAATAAAATAAGTATCTCGGTCGCTTGACGATTTAACATCCATCGGAAGCTCCTATAACAAAAAAGCACCGATTTAAAAAAAAAAATCAAATTTCTTAATAAATATTTTTATTAATATCTCCTAAAGTTTTGATTCGATTTTAATAAAATTTGAAATGTCTCGACAAAATTCTGCAAAGATAATATATTTTAAATTGCAAACCATTTGGTTGGGTAGTTTTTGCGTTGTTATATGCGGACAGACAGACAGACGGACGGACAGACAGACGGACAGACAGACAGACGGACGGACGGACAGACGGACGGACCAAGCGACGACTATAGGTGCTACGTATTTATATAATTACGAACGCACCTAAAAACTCAGCGCGAATGTTTCAGTAAATAAATGATTCTTTTTTTAACACTTTCCAACGTAGTTGAAAAGTGTTTATGGTGCTTAAAAGTGCATTTAAATTGAGCTATGTATGTTCGAGCTTGTTTATATTTATACTAAAAGATGTTTGTAGGATATAAATAAAATCATATAACAGGGCTATGCAAAGAACTGGATACATGTCCGGCTGTGAATAGGGATTCCTGGAAGTGTGGTTTCAGTAATTTCCTGTGTGTTTTTTCCAGAATTAAAGGATCAGGGTCCATAAGACATGTTTTTGGCCCGTGAAGTAAGACGAAAATTCGATTTCGTTATACTGACTTAATTATTTCACTTTTAGGTAGCTTTCAATACAAAAAAGTATAAAGCTACCTATTGCAGCCGTTCGGAGGAAAGCAGTTCCGGAAAATTTTGATATATTTTCACCGATCATGACCCCCAGACCCACCCACCGTTCAAATGTTGATTTATATATATATATATATCCATATATATATATATATATATATATATATATATATATATATATATATATATATATATATATATATATCTGACCTATGTCATACGATAACGCTCGTATTTATAAATCAATTTTGATGAAACTAATTGTGTGTATTAAGCTCACCAATGTCTCGACCGAGTTCGTTGGCCAGCTTGGTCCACCATTTTGTTTCAAGATGGCGGCCATTTAAAAATTTAAAACTAAAATAAATATACATAATTTTTTTTAATTAAGTGTTAGGCCTTGATACGAGGATTCCAGAGCATTTTTTGGTTTACCTCTATCTTAAAAAATGGCTGAGATAGAGCAGTTTGAAATTCTAGGGTGGCTGACATTTTGAAACAAGACAGCACATTACAAAAAATTTCATTGTTGTAATAATTTTCCCAATCATACGCATAAAATTATATATTCATATCCGTTAGCGCCAAATTCTCGCTAAACTTGGTGACATTTGGCGAAATATCGCCAAATTTGGCGACCAAAATAAGTCTTCATAAATGAAGCCAACTTGGCTATAGCTCAATAATTTGGCGAATTTCTTATTCAAATTCAGTATTAACGAATCTTTTGTAAACATTTTCTTTGCATTTTAACATGCTGTGTTCGTGTAACATTAGTTCAAATTTTAAAACGAAGATATAGGAAAGCTACCTTTTCTTCCCGGTACAGGCCGGAAGGACTTTTTAATATTAGAAGGTTTATCCTGTACGATTTCAACAATATTTTTAGCATTTTGTTCGGATTTATATAACTTACACAAGCTCAAAGTTTGTATTATTCGTAGTTTTGGATGAAAAATACGCAATTTCTCCTAATTTTACCTCAATTTTTAATATATATTTTTTAAATTTTACTATGAGCGCAGCTTTGCAACACTTTTGTTTTTACATATATTGTACATTTTGATGTATTTCACAATATATGTAAAGAAGAAAGTGTTGCACTATTGCGCTCACATAAATAATTGAGGCAAAATTAGGATAAATTGCGCATTTTTCATCAAAATCTACGAATAATACGAACTTTGAGCTTGTGTAAGTCATATAAATCCGAACAAAATGCAAAAACTATTGTTGGAATCGTACAATGTAAACCTTCTAATATTAAAAAATGAAATAATTAAGTCAGTATAACAAAATCGAATTTTAGACTTATTTCATGGGCCAAAAACACGGCTTATGGATCCTTATCCTCTTATCTTAATATGTGGCTTGTATAAAAATCTGTAGGTTATATACTGGGCTGTACAAAGTGTTTCATAGTCTACGCCTAACGCATGATTTTTCTTTCTTGTTTATTTTGTATACAGAGACAACCATACAAAATCTCAGCAAATGATGATCTATAGATTCTAGAAATGTATCTGACAAATTGTATTGTTAATATCATATATTGAAGTACTTTAATTCAAGTACACGCGCTTACATCAATAAATCTTAACTGAATGTTTAGTTTTATTGTTGATAGTTTATAAATTGTTTATTTACAGTATTCTCAATGTGTTGGAAAGTGTTACATAATCTATGCTTGACACATGATTTTTCGTTCTTGTTTTAAAACTATTCTTACTTTTATATTTATATCCAAATGAGTTTTAAAAATGATTCATGCATGATTCAAAGTTCAGGCTTGTTAGATTAGCAGTTAGTTTGGAAATGCATTGACCGATCATTTATTTCTACTGTATAGTGATTAATAGTGCATTGTTAAGACATTATTTTCCTGCTTTATCATCATAATAATAACTATCGTTAATTTGATGGAGATAATGATGTAATAGAGAAAAAATGACGAAATTATAAATTAATAAAGCACGTTTTCAAGTTTATTATTATATTATTTTTATTTTGAAGGCAGGTGTGGAAAAAATTGAGGCAAACAACTGTGTGTTGTTAAAACAAATCTTAGAACACTACACAACCTCAGTACAACAACAATATCAGTGACTAAATTTCATAGTATTTTTCAGATAAGATTAGAATAATTTTATTTTCAAAAGCTCACTATTTTAAAGACTTAAATCATTGTAAATTAAATCTTAATTTAAAGTTATAAACATTATACCAATTTTACTTATTATTCTAAAAATAAAAAATCAACAAATATATTAGATTTTTATGTAAACTAGTTCAGGTGTGACTTCTAATAAAGAAACATGTCTTTACATTGACTATTAAATTGTCTCTAAACGATTATTATTATTATTATTATTATTATTTTATCATCTGCATGTAGTGCGGATAGTACATGTCTACATAAATTTATTATTATCACTTCATTTCAGCATTTAGTAATATAAATAATTAAACAAGAACGAAAAATCGTGAGTCCGGCATAGATTATGAACCACTTTCCAGCACTATTCCTAAACACAATATTAAGATTTTTTTTTTCATATGATGAAATGAGATATCTAATTCAACAATTTTAAAAAAAAATTACATAACAGTAGAAATCCATTTTCAGCAACTGCTGCCCATATTCGATGTCTTTCGTGCAGCCCTGTATATGATATACAGAATTTGTCAACAACACCTATTACATTAAAAATATATACAGGGTGTCCGAAAAGTCTGGAAACGGTCAAATAACTCAAGAAATATACATCGGATTGAAAAACGGCAAAATGCATGTTCAATATTTTTGAAAAATCTATTTAGGGTTATGAAAGTTGCCCCCTCCACAACTTTGCCCCCCGGGGGAAAAAAGGGGCAACTTTGAAATCTTAATTAATGACCCCCATTTTTTATTGCAGATTCGGATTCCACGGGAAAAAATACGTAACTTTTGTATTGAACATTTTCTTCGAAACATTGTAGATGGCGCTGTAGTCGAGTGCAATGCTGTGAGAATCGTTACCATTGCAATGTCTGGAAACGCTCCAATAACTCGAGAAATATGCATACGATTGAAAAACGGAAAAATACGTGTTTAATATTTTAGAAAAATGGCAACTTTGATATCCCTAAATAGATTTTTCAAAACTATTGAACATGCATTTTTCCGCTTTTCAATACGATGTATATTTCTCGAGTTATTCGAGCGTTTCCAGGCTTTTCGGACTTTTCGGACACCCTGTATATACAATTGCATACCACAGTGGAAAGAGTACTTATAGCAATTTCCGATCATAGTTCAGTCCTTTAACAGAATTATATTGTGCGTCTCTGTACAAATAATCAAAACAGATAAATCCTACGCACTCCATAATCTATAGAAAATAAGTCGTGTTGAATCTGAGTGATCCTTTTAAAGGATCAGAGTCCATAGGCCGTGTTTTTGGCCCACGGAATAAGACTAAAACTCGATTTTGTTATACTGTCCTATAATTATTTCACTTTTTAATATTAGAAGGTTTATCCTGTACGATTTCAACAATAGTTTTTGCATTTTGTTCGGATTTATATGACTTGCACAATTGCGTATTATTCGTAGTTTTTGATGAAAAATACGCAATTTCTCCTCATTTTACCTCAATAATTTATAGGAGCGCAATCGTGCAACACTTTCTTCTTTACATATATTATAGAATATATCACACCCAGAAAAAAGTTTTGTTCAACAAAAATTTGGTTGACACAACAAAACTTTTTGTTTAAATATAGGTCAATGGAAATTTTGTTTAGATCATTTTTTTTTTTTTCCCGATTCCAAAAAAAAATTTTGTATCGTCAGCAAAAAATGTTTTGTTAATTCAAGTAAAATGGTTCAATTTTACTTGAATTTTGCAAAAACAACCAAAATGTACTCAACAAAACATGTTTTGTAGTTTTAATCAATTCCTTTTTCTGAGTGCAAAATGTATAAATATAAAAAAATAAAAGTGTTGCAAAGCTGCGCTCATAGTAAAATATTAAAAAAATATATTAAAAATTGAGGTAAAATTGGGAGAAATGGCGTATTTTTTACCAAAAACTACGAACAATACGAACTTTGAGCTTGTGCAAGTTATATAAATCCGAACAAAATGTAAAAACTATTGTTGAAATCGTACAGGATAAACCTTCTAATATTAAAAAGTGAAATAATTAAGTCAGTTTAACAAAATCGAGTTTTAGTCTTATTTCATGGGCTAAAAACACGGCTTATGGACCCCTGATCGTTTCATTAGTTTCAAATATCATGTTCAAGATGCACCGCAAACGATTTTTCTCCAGAGATCATAATGTAAAGCAATTATTTTGTACGTCCTTGTAATTGAACTGTAAATGCTACTCATTGTATACTCCGATGAAAGCATTCTGTAGTCCACCTCAGTAATGCAAATTAATTTCATTATGTTTGAAACATCGGAACATCCATAAAATGCGTTGCAAACGATTTTTCGCCATCATAGACCAAAATGTAATGTAATTCTTTTGTGTGTCCCTGTAACTGAACTATTAATGCTACACACTTCATTTTCAATACCGAACATTCAATAGTAAAATTCAATAATGTATAAAAATTGCATGACATTCCGAGTATATTTTTCGAGAGTTAGAGAACGGACAGACGGACAGACAGACAGACCGAATTCATAAACCTTTTGAACTATGTTGGAAAGTGTTAAAAAAGTATGCTTAAAATCATTCAACAAATTCACCAGCTTGCAAGCAATTTCTATCAATCGTAAAAAAAAAAAAAAAAAAAAAAAAAAAGCGGAGAAATTGTTTATAATTGGTTTAGGTGCCCAAAACCAAATTAGAGTATTGTAACGGAAAATTTTCGGAAAGATCATGAAATGCAGTCATGAAATTAGGCGTGATTTCCAAGATAAATATTTGGAGAACTATATATTGATGAACTATATGTTGAATTGGAATGCTTATAAAAGAGTGTATTTTAAAAAAGAAATAACTATTTGTACCTATATAACATGTTACGGTTGGTTTCAACAATTTTTTTTTTTTAATCTACATTAATTATTTAAATCACTTTCTCAACATTTATTTAAAAGCACTCTTTTTTTCTGTTTCTAATAAAAATTTAAATAAATAAAAGTAATTGTAATAATTATAATAAAATCAGTTTTTATTTTTTCTTCTTTCTTTTTCTTTTTGCAAAGTAATTTCAACGTTTATAGTCTAACGTAGCTTCCTGTTTTTCAAATACGAAAAGCAGACAGCAAGGGAGGGATGTTTTGTCAGTAGACTGCACAGGTGGAAAATTTGGAGTCATCTAGTCTGACTTTGATATAAGAATGACCGACCGCCCTGTATAAGAATTACGTTATCTTATGAGTGTACTATACACGCAATTAGGCTTTGTAAGTTTACGTCAGGCCTCAATTGGCTCTGCTATCAGGCGGATAGCTGGCGCCCATGTAAACAGAGGCTAACAGGACCCCCCTTCAGCACACGCCATGGGGGTGATGCATGGTTTCCTTCCCCCATGAAGCGGCCGGCAGAGTGGAGCGGCAAGCTGTAATCTTCACGATGAGTCCATTTTTCCTTTTGTTTCCATTCCCGTACCCCTGGCAGAGTGGATCGGTCCCGTTTTTCAAGCAGCGCGGGAGAATGAATGTTTACGACACTTGTTGCTTTGGCCAAGAGACCTGTCGTTTGACTCGTAAAAAAAATTCGACTTATTACGGGGCTCGAAGATTGGCCTGTGGGCTGGATCGCGAAGTTGTTGAAGGCGGACAGATTTCTGGAAGATTTTTTTTTTTTTGAGAGTGGGCCATTGATGGCCCTACATTAACCATCCTAAATCATGATGTTATGATGAAAAGAGGCTATAAGGGCATTTTCGAATTGCGGATCTATAACTGTTAACGAGAAATTAAGAAGAAGATATGTGTAGCCTATTTTTTTTTTGGCGTAGTGGCGCTCCAAGATTATGACTTCTTAACCATCAGAAGTGATCATAGATATTGAACTAAACCGTTCGTTAGAAGTCGTAGTGTTCTGAGTTACGGTGATGGCTATCTTCGAATAAAACACATGCTTCAGGAAGGTGAAATTACTGACTCCGACGGTGAAGTTCTGGACCGTAGAACGATTTTCCCCTCCGGACTAGATGATGGACCTAGTAGTTGATGGCAAGTGATGCAGTGAGATGAGAGGATTGATGAATGTTAGCTTGAAACCACGTCTGAATTTTTTCCCAGCCTGAATACTCCAGCTTAAGTGCTTCATCAGATTTTGAAAAAGGAGGAAATGCTCCTAAGTGCCCATTGACTAAAATTGTAGAACTCTCTACCTGTTGTAAGTACTATTTGCATAGTTTTTCTTTTTATTTATTTGTACCTCTTTAAAAAAAAAAAAAAAAAAAAAAATATGTTTGCTATACCAGAGTTTAAAAGTGAAATGAATATCTTTGGATAATTTCAATAAGAATAAACATTATGAACAGAAATAGTCTGTAGGTTAATATATAATGTTTGTATGTTTGAACGACCATTAAATGGTAATATGATGGTAATTTTAAAAATATGATGTGTAATTTAAAAGTAACCAGTGAGTGGTTTCAACTTAAAAGATCAGCTGTTATATTGTTTTATTAAGATTATTTTTGATAACTTAGTTGCTTCATTATTTTAAATGTTCAAATAAATTGTGTTTTTTTTTTTTTGTTGTTTATTATCAAAGTTGGTATGTTTTTCTTTGTATAAATCTCTAAATAATTAATTTTTTATATTCACAGTAGACCTATAAGAATGGCCTAACCTTTCTGTGATTAATTAAAAAAAAAAAAAAAAAAGGGAGAGAAAATTCAACTTTATTAAATTAGGACTTTAAAATTTCTTAAGTTTAAATTCATAACTGACTGTTTTAATGAACATAAATTGAAGTTCACTCAATGTTATACAATCGTATTTTTGATCTTGATTTAAGGATGGATAGATTAATAAGTGAAACAGTAATATTAAATTTAATTTCATAAAATGTTAAATTAAGCTTTAACTCTCCTCTTTCAGAAACATTGTTTTTCTAAAATATACACCAAAATTGTTTTATTTTAAAAAGTAAAAAAAAAAAATATCCAGTCATTATACACCACTATACGATTCTTGGTTAACCGATCGGATCTTGTTCAGAATCTCTATGGTTGTTCTAAAATTTTAGTACATCATCATATCCCTATTCTATTAACGGATTTAACTCTTTCCCCTTTTGGTCCTCATATTGGAGGAATTTCAGGTTGTCTGCATTTTTCCAAATTATATGATGATTACACTTTTGTTAATTTAATGTGTATGGAGATTTGAGCTTGATCGGGTTGGAGTGGAGTTGGGTGTTCTTTATGCAATCCAGTATGCTACTTGATTTAGAAATCTGTTGCCCCTTACTACATTTAATATTGTCTTAAAATGATGAGTTCAAAATTATCATTGTTGTATTAACCTATTCGGATTCTTAAGTTTTGATATTTTGATTAGTTTAATATAATTTGCTACCTTTTCCATGGCAACAGATTTCAGTGGAGCTAATCAGGGTATAAATATTTTTTTCTAAATATTTAATTGTCAAGTGAAGATTGAGTAATAAATGAGCTTTTTAAGTTTAAGTAAGTTGTGTTTTAGAAAGAACCCCAAAACACCACAACAAATGGAGCCGTAACAATTCGGTCTCTGGGTTATTGATTTTTTTTTACTTGTATGTATTTATGTATCAAAGAGCAACTGGGTGTTTTTGCAATTAAAATTTTATTTATATGTTCAAGTGTAAAAAGAGGTCTAGGCTCTCTCTCTGTGCTAGTAAGCTACAATTCCCAGTCAAAATTATGCCTTGTGAGCATAACCTTTTCTTATTTACAAAAAGCATAGTCCTGTACTTAAGTTTTATGTATTTATAAGGTTTTCCTTTCCCCTCTCTTTTTCTCATTTTTAAGTTGTCCCCCCCCTTTTTTTCATTCTCTTTTTGGTTTGTTTGTCATTTTCTAACTCTAACTATGGCTGATAAGCACTCGGAAGCAATTGCCACTATTCAGCGAAAAAATGCTTTAGTGGATAATTTGTCAAACATTCCCCCATTCAATGGAGAGGCCAGCTCAGTCTGCTTCTCAGATTTTTCTGAGAAATTTGAGAGTTTTGCCAAATTATTCGACTGGAATGAGGAGGAGAAAAAATTCGTTTTGTTAGCTAGATTATCAGGAGCTGCTTCTAGGCGAATAAAAATTCACAAAGCAAAAACATCTGATGAGCTATTAAAAATCTTAAAAGAGAGTTATACTTCACAGGCCACACCAGATGTTGCCCTCAGTCATTTTTTAAATTTTAAACAGCCACCCAATATGAGTGTTCAGGAGTTTTATGACAAGGCATATGATATGTCATTAAGAGCCCTTGTAATTGAAGGTATCCAGGGTGAAGTAGTCGATAAAAGCCGAACGGCTCTACTACACTCCATGCTGTTGAGCAATCTTACACCAGAAGTGCGAAAGTGGGTAATTGCGAGAAATCCACAATCCCCAGAAGAGGTCCTCAAAATTGCGCTTCTTGAGGAAAAGGCTTATAGGAGCATTAACCCTTTCTACAACCACCGCGAGGAAATTCTCAACCCTAATTTGACCCAAAACCTACCCTGTGCTGCAGTTTTTCAGCAAGATAGCTCACAAAAGAAGGAGATAGACCAACTAAAATCTCAAATTGATGTTTTAGCAGCTAAGATAGACAGTTTAGTTGATCTTAGGGCTAGGGATGTACAGGAGAAAAACCAAGAGGTAAGACCCGTAACCTGCTATAGGTGCTCCGTACAAGGCCACTATGCCAGAGATTGTCCACTAAATTTTGTCGACTATAATTTTAGAAGGGGAGGTGGTCAAAATTTCAGGAGCCGTGGGCAAAATTATAGAAACAGAGGTGAAAATCCTAGAGGGAACCACAATCAGCGAGGCGGATATAGGGGAAGAAGAGGTGGTTATTACCAAAACAATAGGAGCACAGCTGCGAACAGAAATGAAGAGCAGGCGGTAAATAACACCCCAGTAGCTAACAATGAAAGTGAGGCTTTAAACTATTAGTGGCCGGATCAGATGTGGTCAACTCGATCCCCCACAGGCCCCTGGACCCCCCAACTGTGTATAGTATGTTTCAGCCCCAATCATATACATTACCAACTACAAGAATTTACATAAATAAAGTTTGCCTGAATGCATTATGTGACACTGGTTCGGCAATTAATCTCCTGAGTGGTACTGATTGTAACTGTTTAGAGAATTTTGAAATGGAGAATTGCAATATCCCCATTATGACTGTCACCGGTGAGAAAGTTCACCTAAATAAGAAAGTATTTTTAAAATTTGTTTTTGATAATGTTCAATGTCAAGCTGAATTCTATGTAGTGGAAGGTAAATTAGCAGAGGAATTTAATATGATTTTGGGAATGCCATTTTTGAAAGAGTACCGGGCAAGTATAAATTGTGATACAAATGCTGTCGCTCTTAAAGTGCCAGTTTCAGGCCAATGTAAACAAAGCGTAGAAACCCCAAGTAATACTTCAGGGTGTAATACTTGTCTTGCTACTAATTCTGTAAATATTTCTAACTCTGTATATAGTGTAAATTCTAATAATAATTGTATAAATAATGATTGTGTTAAAAATAATTCTGTAAATATAAAATGTGTCAACAAAGTAGGGGAGAATTCAAAAAGTAGTAATGCCAATAGCCCTCCTGAAAATTGTGCATGTGAGAAAGTTCATGACTCAGTTAATATTGAAAATGGGAATCATAGTAGTGAAAATATGGTAGTTCAGGACCCGCAGTTGAGTAATATGGGAAAAGATGTTGAGATAGTCATTCAAACTGAGTCAGATAAGGAAGTTGAAAGTGTTGCGCAGAACTTTTGCATGCAAACAACATCAGGCGGTAGCTCTGAGGGTAATAACACTGAAAATTTTTCAAGTATTCAAAGTGTCGACAACATTCTTTCAGCAGCGAGTCAGGTAACTCAGGGTAATTTAGCTGAAGAGACTACTGAAATTTGTAATATTGATGAAAGTGAAGATTTGGTAAGTATAGAGGATAAGGTACCTGAAGTCGAGGAGGAGAGAAATGAAGATAGCAGTAGTGATAAAACCAATAAAAATAAAAATATAAGTTTCGCTGTGTTATGTAGCAAAATTTCAATTCCCCCGCAGTCAAAAATGTTAGCCCAGGTTAAAAGTTATAAGGAAAATTTTATTAAGGAAAATGATATTGTTATGTTAGAACCTTTGGCGAAAAATTTAAATCAAGGTCTCCTTACCTCCAGAGCCATTTGCACTAAAGAACATGGCCTATATATCTCATTTGCAAATTTTTCAGACAATAGTATTCATTTAAATAAAGGAACCTTTGTTGCCAAAATTCAAAAATGTGTAGACCAGTCAAATATACCCGTAACTGATAATAAATTAACCTATAATATAAATTTGGCCCCTCCAATTGGTGACTTTGATCACGCTGATCTCACTTGGAGCTCTGAAATTAATTTAGATCATTTAGAACCCCCATTAAAACTTAAAATGCAAAATTTTCTAGACAAAAACAAAGATGTATTTGCAGCATCGGTCTTAGATTTACTCGGCTGTGATACAATCCCGCATGAAATTAACTTAACTTCAAATAAACCAGTTAAAGGCAAAGCTTATAGAGTCCCCTACAAATTACGTCAAGAAATGGAAGACCAACTTAATACTTTGTTACAGGCGGACATAATTTCCCCTTCCATGTCTGAATTTGCTTCTCCGGTTATTCTGGTTCGGAAATCAGACGGTTCCTATCGACTTGCTGTTGACTACAGAAGATTAAATAAAATCTTGTTAAAGATGCTTACCCAATACCTAACATTACCGACTCTGTTGATGCTTTAAGTGGGGCTAAATTTTTTTCAACGCTAGATTTAACTAGTGGGTTTTTTCAACAGGTTATTCGCCCAGAGGATAGGCATAAAACTGCTATAATCACCCACAAAGGACTTTTTGAGTGGACCCGTAACTGTTTTGGGCTCTCAAATTCAGGTAACAGTTTCCAAAGACTTATGAATGCTATTTTCGGTGATTTAGGCAATCTTGGAATTCTTGTTTATATCGACGACATTGTAATTGCCTCCAGTGATGTTAATTCTCATTTTGAGAAGCTTAGCATGGTCTTTGAAAGGTTAAGACTGCATAAACTTAAACTTAAGCCCAGTAAATGCACTTTCCTTTCGAATAAAATACAATATCTAGGTTTTGAGATTTGTAGTGGCCAAGTATCACCTATCAATAAAAATATTGCCGTAATAGAAAATTTTAAACCTCCAACTACCCGAAAGGCTGTTAGGTCATTTATTGGAACTCTATCTTTCTATAGGAGATTTATACCAGATTTTACTAAGAGAGCTAAAAATCTAATCAACTTAACGAAAGAGACAGGAAAATTTTCGTGGAATGAAGATGCACAGAAAGAATTTGAAGACCTTAAAATGGCTCTTATTTCAAAACCATGTCTTGCACTCCCTGATTTTGAGAAAGAATTCCATTTATATACTGATGCCAGTGGCGAAGCATTAGGGGCAGTGTTATCACAATTAGATGAAAATAACATGCTCCATCCTGTTGCCTTTGCCAGCAGAAAATTGAAAGATGCTGAGACCCGCTACTCCACCACTGAAAGGGAATTACTAGCTTTAGTTTGGGCTACTGCCCACTTCAAATGTTACATTGCTAATACCCATTTTTTCATCTATACAGACCATGCGCCTCTAACATTTATGTTAAAAATTCACGACCCTACATCTCGCATGGCTAAATGGATCTGCACTCTCTCAGACTTTAATTTTACAATCAAGTTTGTTAAAGGTAAGTGTAACAGTGTCGCAGATTTCCTTTCGAGGTATGTCAACAATGATAACTCCAATGATACTGTTAATTGTAATTTTTGTATACAAGTCGAAAAGGAAGTTACTTTTATGCCTCATTCTAATCTACTTGAAAAAATTGGTGAATTACAAAAATCAGACAAGAAATGCTGCGAGATTGCAAGAAAACTAGACCAAGGTGTAGAAATTGCTCCTAAATACATGAAATTTTTTTTTAGAGATGACATTTTAGTTTGTGAGGATACAAGGGAGTCAGCTATTTTGAATAAATCTGTAAAGTTAGTCGTGCCAAAAGAATTGGTTACTCAAGTTTTTGCACTAACACATGAGTCCCTAGCGGCTTGTCATCAAGCCTTTCAAAAGACCATTGATCGCATTCGTGAGCACTTCTATTGGCCAGGAATGTCGTCAGATGTCAAGCATCTAGTGGAGTCATGTATTAGTTGCCAGCAGAAGAGAGCTTATAGAGCGAACCAGCTCGCCCCTCTGCAACGTATGCCGACCCCCCAGTTTCCCATGAACAAGGTTCATTTGGATCTCATTGGACCCTTACCGCAAACTTTTTCGGGAAATAAGTATATTGTCGCATATATAGATTCATTTACTAAGTGGCCAGAAGCATATGCGGTTAGTTCAACCACTTCAGATGTCATTGCGGACACTTTAGCTGATTTCATATCACGCTACGGTGCGCCCTGTTTTATTACGACGGACAACGCGAAGAATCTAATTTCAGATGCGATAGAGCACGTATATAAAATGTTTGGTATTAATCATATTAAGACCTCATCTTATCACCCGGCTGGCAACTCGCAAGTGGAGAGACAGAATCGTACTCTTAAAAATGCACTTTGTCACATAGTCAACCAAAATCAATCTGACTGGGACACTAAACTCAAATTTGCACTACTAGCTATGCGTTCAGCTGTCCACTCTTCAACTAAACTTAGCCCAGCTGCAGTTATGTATGGCAGAAATATGAATCTACCATATAATCTCTTTTCTCAACCACCTTCTTTTAATTATAATGATGCACCCTCTTTTTGCGAACTCTTAATCCCAGCTCTTCAAAAAGTATACACTGAAGTACATAGTAATTTAATTAAAGTTTCTGAGCAGCAGGAAAAATACCGTGAAAAGACAGCTGTTGATAAAAATTTTAAAATAGGAGATCTTGTGTGGTTATTTACACCCACAGTCGCCCCTGGTAATACAAAAAAATTAAGCAAGCAAAATAATGGTCCTTTTACTATAATTGAGAAGCTAAATGAGGTTAATTTTAAAATAGCGCTAGTTGCTAATCCCAAAAATTGTCAGGTTGTCCATGTTGACAGGTTGTCTTCTTTCAAAGACAGACTCCCCATCTGGTCCAGTAAACCAAAACAAACAATTGGCCTGGGATCGACTGAAAACGTGACCATCGATTCACCACACCAACCGCGCGATTCTCCTCCTGTACGCAGGTATAAGCGTAACCGATTCATTCCCTGGGCACCATATGATAGTAACCGCGCACCAGCAGTAGTGAACGTCAACAATAACGAAACTCCGGTAGCGCCGGAAGTGGAGGAAACAGACAGCGACGCGACTGAAATCATAAATCCCTCTCCCCCACCTCCCATTTCTCCGGAGATTGCAGCGGCAGAGAATAACGAGATGTGCGTAAATAAAAATTTAGCAACGGCAGAAGGCAGTGAAATGCGCGTAGGTAAAAATTCAGCCACGGCAGAAAGCAGTTCAACTGCTGAGCACAGCAATTCGCGCAGGTCTCGTTCATCGATTCGTCCAGCTGCTAAATCGAATAGAAGTAGTCGTTCAATATCGATTTCTGGAACCGACTATTCGCTACGGGATAGAAGAGACCGTCCGAGTTATAAATACTAACTACCTTTTTTCGTTATTCAAGCATTTTTATTCAATTTTACCTTGTTTATTTGTATTTATTTATAGTTTAGTTAATGTGTATGTATATTTAATTTTTTTTTTTTGACATTTTTAAACGGAACTTAGTTTTTCTAGCGTATTAAAGGTTTGTTTTGGTTGTGTGTTGATACTCTCATGTAGGCATTTTTAACCCTTTTTATGCCTATACTTAAGGTTTTTGTCTGTTTTATGGTAGATTATGTGGTATATACCCGTCCGCACCCCGTTTTCGTAGATTTTGGGTATATTTTTGCAAAAAAAAAAAAAAAAAAAAAAGAAACGAATGTAATTTTTGTTACTTTAAAATTTTTTTAGGATGTTGTGTTTTGTATGCCCTTTTGCCGAGGTAGATCTGTTTAGTTCAGTTTTTTTTAATGCATCAGTGTTTTGTATATAACTTTTTAAGTATGTGTTTACTTTAATTTCTACATTTTAACTAGATAGATTTATTATTTACTATACAGTTTGTGGTTTTATTTGAGCTTAAACTTTAAGGAGTGTGGGCCCTTTTTCTTTTTCTAGTACATACTGTCTCATGTACATGCCTGTATGTTGTTGTGTGTGGCTAAAAGTGCTAAAATTAACTATTTTATTTATTCTACTACCTATTTTTGTGGAATGTGTGTTTTCCTTCCTGGTGATATATGTCACCACCCCTGTTTTTTATTTTATTTTGTGGAATGTTTTCCCTGTAGTGCCCAAAAGGCCCGAAACTGCTTTTTGCTATAAGTAGCACAGAGGCAGAGATACTCTTTCCCATGCACATTACTTGTACGTGCATTTGTAAAATCTACATAATATCCCGAATCATTAGACTGTGTTCGAAAACAAACATGTGTTCTCATATAAAATTGTTACAATTGTGTGCGTAATTCTCTAACATGGTCTGTGATACCATAATTTGTGTCTTACAGATGTATACGTATATATTTTTTTTGTGTGTCACCAGTTGCTCTTGTGTATTTTTGTATAATAGAATTAATATGTGTTTTACAAATTTCATTGACATTTACAGTGTTGTAACTATGATATTACTAGTACTTATTTACATTAATAGATTGTGTTGTAATATACTGTGATGCCAATTATTGAAGTTATGTATATAAGCAGTATAGTGACAATTAATCAGTGGGCACTTTTCTTTTTCGGCTATTTTTTTTTTTTCAAAATTCAATTTATGTATTATTTACAGTTCTGTTGCCAGAAGTCTCAGGAAGGATGCAGTTATGCGTAGGAATGACAGTAGTAGGGAAGTGAGGTTTCACAATCAGGTGGAACATGTGTTCTTTTACAGGTGCAGAAAATATCTTGGTCATTTTAGTGGTAAAATCAGCCTTGTGGTCCCTCCTCTGGTAGTACTCTTTTATGGTCATGTTTCAGGTAATATTTTAGGTAATGGTTTCTACGGATGTGCGAGCTCTGGTTGTATATATCCGGAATATATTGTCAGGGTGGTATTTCAGCGGTGAACTCTCTGGATCCCGTCCCGGATCGATGTATGATCTGTGTTTGTGGGTCAGTTTTTTCAGTGTTGAGGTCCCAGCATGCCATGTGGTACCAAGTTACCTTTCAAAAAAATAATTTGTTTTCTCAAAAAATTTTTTTTTTAATTAGCCGGAGGGAGCAATCTTGTTACGGTTGGTTTCAACAATTTTTTTTTTTTAATCTACATTAATTATTTAAATCACTTTCTCAACATTTATTTAAAAGCACTCTTTTTTTCTGTTTCTAATAAAAATTTAAATAAATAAAAGTAATTGTAATAATTATAATAAAATCAGTTTTTATTTTTTCTTCTTTCTTTTTCTTTTTGCAAAGTAATTTCAACGTTTATAGTCTAACGTAGCTTCCTGTTTTTCAAATACGAAAAGCAGACAGCAAGGGAGGGATGTTTTGTCAGTAGACTGCACAGGTGGAAAATTTGGAGTCATCTAGTCTGACTTTGATATAAGAATGACCGACCGCCCTGTATAAGAATTACGTTATCTTATGAGTGTACTATACACGCAATTAGGCTTTGTAAGTTTACGTCAGGCCTCAATTGGCTCTGCTATCAGGCGGATAGCTGGCGCCCATGTAAACAGAGGCTAACAGGACCCCCCTTCAGCACACGCCATGGGGGTGATGCATGGTTTCCTTCCCCCATGAAGCGGCCGGCAGAGTGGAGCGGCAAGCTGTAATCTTCACGATGAGTCCATTTTTCCTTTTGTTTCCATTCCCGTACCCCTGGCAGAGTGGATCGGTCCCGTTTTTCAAGCAGCGCGGGAGAATGAATGTTTACGACACTTGTTGCTTTGGCCAAGAGACCTGTCGTTTGACTCGTAAAAAAAATTCGACTTATTACGGGGCTCGAAGATTGGCCTGTGGGCTGGATCGCGAAGTTGTTGAAGGCGGACAGATTTCTGGAAGATTTTTTTTTTGAGAGTGGGGCATTGATGGCCCTACATTAACCATCCTAAATCATGATGTTATGATGAAAAGAGGCTATAAGGGCATTTTCGAATTGCGGATCTATAACTGTTAACGAGAAATTAAGAAGAAGATATGTGTAGCCTATTTTTTTTTTTGGCGTAGTGGCGCTCCAAGATTATGACTTCTTAACCATCAGAAGTGATCATAGATATTGAACTAAACCGTTCGTTAGAAGTCGTAGTGTTCTGAGTTACGGTGATGGCTATCTTCGAATAAAACACATGCTTCAGGAAGGTGAAATTACTGACTCCGACGGTGAAGTTCTGGACCGTAGAACGATTTTCCCCTCCGGACTAGATGATGGACCTAGTAGTTGATGGCAAGTGATGCAGTGAGATGAGAGGATTGATGAATGTTAGCTTGAAACCACGTCTGAATTTTTTCCCAGCCTGAATACTCCAGCTTAAGTGCTTCATCAGATTTTGAAAAAGGAGGAAATGCTCCTAAGTGCCCATTGACTAAAATTGTAGAACTCTCTACCTGTTGTAAGTACTATTTGCATAGTTTTTCTTTTTATTTATTTGTACCTCTTTAAAAAAAAAAAAAAAAAAAAAAAAAAATGTTTGCTATACCAGAGTTTAAAAGTGAAATGAATATCTTTGGATAATTTCAATAAGAATAAACATTATGAACAGAAATAGTCTGTAGGTTAATATATAATGTTTGTATGTTTGAACGACCATTAAATGGTAATATGATGGTAATTTTAAAAATATGATGTGTAATTTAAAAGTAACCAGTGAGTGGTTTCAACTTAAAAGATCAGCTGTTATATTGTTTTATTAAGATTATTTTTGATAACTTAGTTGCTTCATTATTTTAAATGTTCAAATAAATTGTGTTTTTTTTTTTTTTGTTTATTATCAAAGTTGGTATGTTTTTCTTTGTATAAATCTCTAAATAATTAATTTTTTATATTCACAGTAGACCTATAAGAATGGCCTAACCTTTCTGTGATTAATTAAAAAAAAAAAAAAAAAGGGAGAGAAAATTCAACTTTATTAAATTAGGACTTTAAAATTTCTTAAGTTTAAATTCATAACTGACTGTTTTAATGAACATAAATTGAAGTTCACTCAATGTTATACAATCGTATTTTTGATCTTGATTTAAGGATGGATAGATTAATAAGTGAAACAGTAATATTAAATTTAATTTCATAAAATGTTAAATTAAGCTTTAACTCTCCTCTTTCAGAAACATTGTTTTTCTAAAATATACACCAAAATTGTTTTATTTTAAAAAGTAAAAAAAAAAAAAAAAATATCCAGTCATTATACACCACTATACGATTCTTGGTTAACCGATCGGATCTTGTTCAGAATCTCTATGGTTGTTCTAAAATTTTAGTACATCATCATATCCCTATTCTATTAACGGATTTAACTCTTTCCCCTTTTGGTCCTCATATTGGAGGAATTTCAGGTTGTCTGCATTTTTCCAAATTATATGATGATTACACTTTTGTTAATTTAATGTGTATGGAGATTTGAGCTTGATCGGGTTGGAGTGGAGTTGGGTGTTCTTTATGCAATCCAGTATGCTACTTGATTTAGAAATCTGTTGCCCCTTACTACATTTAATATTGTCTTAAAATGATGAGTTCAAAATTATCATTGTTGTATTAACCTATTCGGATTCTTAAGTTTTGATATTTTGATTAGTTTAATATAATTTGCTACCTTTTCCATGGCAACAGATTTCAGTGGAGCTAATCAGGGTATATATAACACATAATATATATATATATATATATATATATATATATATATATATATATATATATATATATATATATATATATATATAATGCATTATTATATTGCATATCTAAGTGCATCTGTTTTTTATTAAAGTTGTTAATTATAGTGGTATTAATATTTACTTCGATTAATGCGGTTTCGATTAGCGCGGTAATGCCGATAGATTAACAGCACTAAATGAGGGATACATGTTCTTGCTTTCAGAAGACAAATTGAAAATATTCTGTAGAGTACCGAAAGCAGATTTATAAATCAGAGAGTAAAGCAGCACGCTAAAATGCATAAAAATTGGCATTTATGCATATTTTTCAGCAATAAGAGACATTGTGCTATCACCTAAGGTATATAATTCATAAATATGAAACAGTTACGTTCTCTACGTTTAAATTCTCAAAGTATAAACTGCCAGCTGAAATTAGAAACGTCGCGTCGCATAGATCGAGAATACTTGCATGAATAAAATTAATTTTTCCTATTAATCGCATTGTAAGAGTCACGATCAAGTAGCTAGCGTGACCATGGGTTTAAACATCACGAGATCCCATTTTAAGGAGGATCGGTGAGTTTTTGTTTTAAAAAAGCACGTTACGTATATTATTTTATTTTTACGGAACCATCGTGAAGATTTTACTTCGATGCACATAAATTGTCGTTAATATTCAGTATCAGAATTGTGCTTACTTTTGTATGTTGAGAAAACATTGTTATCATAAATTAAAGGACACGCTCTAATTATGTAAGATTCCTCAACTGAAAAATTCAGCGTTACCGATATCGCTGTTGTAAGCATTGCAAGTTGTATGTAGCATGTCTGTATATCAGGGTTACAAAAAATCCGGCTAAAATTAATAAAAGCCACGCCAGCGGATTTTATTGGTTTTAACCGGCTTTTTTGGGCCAAAATTGGTCTTTTTTGGCAAAAATTGGCTTTTTACAGTGAAGCATTTTATTTATAAACTGTAGATTTTAAATTGTTTTTTAACTAATTTGAAATACATTTTATTTGATTGGAATTTAATAAATAACCTAATTTCATTACCATTCATACCATCCATTACCAATTTCATTAACCTAAACTGTAGATTTTTAAGTGTTTTTTAACTCATTTGAAAGACATTTTATTTAATTGGAATTTAATAAATAAACTAATTTCATTATCATTCATACCATTCATTACCAATTTCATTAACCTAAACTGTAGATTTTTAAGTGTTTTTTAACTAATTTGTAAAACATTTTATTTAATTGGAATTTAATAAATAACCTAATCTCATTACCATTCATACCATTCATTACCAATTTCATTAACCTAAACTGTAGATTTTTAAGTGTTTTTTAACTAATTTGAAAACCATTTTATTTAATTGGAATTTAATAAATAACCTAATCTCATTACCATTCATACCATTCATTACCAATTTCATTAACCTAAACTGTAGATTTTTAAGTGTTTTTTAACTAATTTGACAAACATTTTACTTAATTGGAATTTAATAAATAACCTAATTCCATTACCATTCATACCATTCATTACCAATTTCATTAACCTAAACTGTAGATTTTTAAGTGCTTTTTAACTAATTTGAAAAACATTTTATTTAATTGGAATTTAAAAAATAACCTAATTTCATTACCATTCATTACCAATTTCATTAACCTAAACTGTAGATTTTTAAGTGTTTTTTAACTCATTTGAAAGACATTTTATTTAATTGGAATTTAATAAATAACCTAATTTTATTACCATTCATACCATTCATTACCAATTTCATTAACCTAAACTGTAGATTTTTAAGTGTTTTTTAACTAATTTGAAAGACATTTTATTTAATTGGAATTTTATAAATAACCTAATTCCATTACCATTCATACCATTCATTACCAATTTCATTAACCTAAACTGTAGATTTTTAAGTGTTTTTTAACTCATTTGAAAGACATTTTATTTAATTGGAATTTTATAAATAACCTAATTCCATTACCATTCATACCATTCATTACCAATTTCATTAACCTAAACTGTAGATTTTTAAGTATTTAACTAATTTGAAAGACATTTTATTTAATTGGAATTTTATAAATAACCTAATTTCTCAATAATGAAGACATTGATGTTGGAATAACAGATAGCTGACTGGTGATTTGAGTTTGAATTGTAAATATGTTAGCTAAATTTTAAAAACTGCTTAACTATTGCTATATTTTTTTAAATAAAAGCTTTAAAAAAATTAATTTACACTTTTTTAAAAGTTTTACTGCTTTAAATAATTAAATAGGACAACAGTTGTTTAATTACATATTTTATTAATCAACTATTTCTAAGGGCTATTGACCCACTAGTAGAAATTATGCAACATGACAGTGAGCACTACAGATTTTAGAAGATTAGAAATTTTAGAAGATTTATAGCTTAAAAAATGTTGTACTTAAAAAAAAAAAAAAAAAAACTAAATTTTACTTTGTCTCTGGATTACTGTAATTTCTTTGTAATTGAAAATTTTGCATTTTTAATGTGTTACTATTACTTCTTATGGTAGTAGACATTGTTGTGTCATAGATAAATTTTGTTTTGCTGCAGATTGACACACACAAAAAAATCAGTTACTGGGGCTATTGATACGCAAGTTTCCTTTTTTCTCATAAATATTTAAAATCATACATGAAGCCATTTAATAAAATCACAATTTTTCACTGTTAAAAACAGTAATATGAATAACTTAACATATGCTTTTCAAACTTTTATTTTCAGATTTTTTTTTTAATTGTTCTCTATTTTTTATACATTTACATCTACTAAAATCTCCTCAAATATTATATATTCTTCCTAATTCCTCTTTCAGCGTTGATCATTCTATAATTTAATATCATCATATGGACGTATCAGGAATGAGTTATGTAATTGCTTAGTAGAAAAAAAAAACTTATCAAAATATATTTTTATGAGACATTAGAATGCTGATTACTAACTAAATATGGATACTCGCACGTATTATATATGCTAATTTAATTTATTAAATTTATAAATTATTAAGTTTCAATCAATTTTAAAAGTAAAAAGCAATATGTAAGAATATTTCATTTTTGATGGTGATGTTTTGTTATTGTTTAATTAAATATAATCTTTAAAATATATAGTATATGTCGAGCTATGTAATACAGAATTTAAAAACACCACCTTGCAGTCTAATTTAATATATTCTTTTCAATGTGTATATAATTTTCTTTTAGACATACAACCTCATAGTTGCCTTTTAGCAGTTATAAAGACTGGTTTATTCGATAAAGTTTAATAGAAGTTTATAAATTTTTTAGAAGGAAATATTTATTAGTGCATTAAAAATAAATTAATGCAAATTTAATGTGAATTAGCTGTAAACCACATTTCTTTAAATAAAAGCCGGCCTTTTTCAATTAAAGCCGGCTTTTTTTTAAGTGGTTAAAACCAAAAAAAGCCAGCCGGTTTTTTTTAGCCTGGCTAAAAGACGACAACCCTGCTGTATGTTGTAAGATATATGTAAGAACGCAAGTTGAATGTATGTATTGTAAGATGTATATACAGGGTGTCCGGTGTCCCCAACAAACGCTGATGGGAACAAATAAATACTTTTTTTTTCTTTGAAATTTTTAAAGAAATTTCACAAATTTTAATTTCTTTTTAGGGGCAGGGGTAGAGGGAACACTGTATATAACTATTTAAATAAGGATATATGTAATTATGGAGATAATGTAATAAATATGGAGCATTAACCTAATCGGATCGGATTCGAGGGGAGGAGATGTTCTTCATGTAAATAGTTAAAGACAGCTGTCCAAAAGGCAAAAATCAAACTTAACTATGAAAATTCATGAACAGATTGTAATTTTCCAAATGCATTGTTGTGGGGAATTAGCTTTAACCTATTCGCATTAAGTTTAAATCCAAATTCAGTTATACTTTGTCTTTCTGCATCACATGACGAGCTCTTCTCGTCAAATAAACGCAAATGGATTAAATATGGAGATAAAAAGTATTAAATTATGGCAGTCATTTAAAAATTAAAAATTATTTATCAATCTTAGTGACTCCTGTGCAATTCGAGCTTCAGAAAGTGGGATTTGTTGCCATATGATATAAACAGCTGTGAATAGAAACCTGATGAAGTTTTATGCTTGTTTATATAGGTACATATATGTGATTTCATTATATATATAAAAACCTTTCATATATATATTATTGTTTTTTTGTATACAATTTATTTATGTTTGTATATAAACATAGATAAATGGCTTCTTTATAATTAAATAAATTATATAAATATTGAAAAAAGCGCCTGCCAGAAAATATGCATGAAAAATTTCCTCCTTTTGCCAAGGACATTTTCTTTATCTCGCCAAGACACGTATACTGTAAAAGTACCAAAAAATCTGCCTTTAAATCTGATTTATTTTGTGTGTGTCATTTTACTTACCCATCATACGTAGTATAGGGTAAATCTTGCAATCATTTTAAAAATCGAAAAAAAATTTTTTACGGATTTACACGTTTCAGACACTGGAGATTCCGAAAAACATATTTTTAGAAAAAAAAAATTGCCGTCCGTCTGCGTCTGTGTGTGTGTCTGTAAACGCTCTATCTCCCAAAAAAATTGAGATAGAGACTTGAAATTTGGTATGTACTTAGTATGTAATAATGAGAAGAAGCTTATTAAATTTCAGTAACCTCGATTATCCGGAACGATTTTTTTCAGACTCTCGAACTATTCGTTCTGATAAAAGATGCGTAAAAATTTTCGAAATTGTTTATTCTAAGGGGTGAATATGAAAGACAATAAAAACAAACATAAATTTTGCATAAAGAATGAAGTCTATCGAATAATGAGTTGCCGAGATATTTGGAATCCTATTTTTCACACCCTTCGATTTTCCGTGACCCTGTATTTCATTCAAATTGCAATTCAAAAATATAGTTTAATTGGAAATGAGACGCTTCATCCGACGCAGTAAACTGTTAATTAATATGATTAAAATTTTTGGAGTTATAAGGATGTTTCTTTTACGCAATTCAGTAATAGAGCATTTAAAGTTAAACTTTATGACGTCATCAAGCCACGATTTTATTCGAATTGCAACGCATTTTATAAATAGTTTACACATGTTTTATTTTCATATTTTATATTATGAATATCCATGATGGGTAAGTAGTACGGTAGCTCCCAACGACTAGTTTTTAATTAATTAATTAATTTTTAGCAGATTAAGTAAGTGATTCTTTCAACTGGATCGAAAACTGTTGTCACAGTCAATCAAATAAACATTTTTTAAAAAAAACCTAACATTCCTTTCGAAAATTTGCATTGCCGCTGTTGTGTATTCGCTTGCCGATCTTACGACATGACTATACTATACTGGCAAGATCTTGCAAACGGTTACGTAGCGCAAATTTATCGCATTTTGTAATGAGTCTCAATTCATTAAAGTTTGAAAACCCCTGCTGTCGGTTGATCAACTCCTCAACGGATAATAAAAATGCAATAATAACATTTCACTCTCGGTTCAAGGTAACTTTGTAACAGCTTTTATAAGTAAGAATAATTACCGTAAGATGAAGAAAAAGAAGAAAATCCTCTTTTTAATTCTTATAAATTGCAGCCTTATCGCAACATCACAATTAAATTAAATGGCGGCGTGAAAGAACGTAATCTACGCCATTAGCCCAAAGAAAATGGAAATTTCTTTTTCCTTTTTATGCCGATGTTTCCTTTCAAGGTTGACAATTATTTGACGATATTCAATCTCTTAGAATTCCGAGAAGATAAATAGAAATTTTAATTCAGTTGCCGCCTAAATTATTTATTCTCTCATGAGAAGAAAATGCTTCAATCAAAAAGAAGTTTCTCACGCAACAACCAGATTATGCGAATTTATAACATCATGATTGTTCTCGGTTGCCTTTGAAAAAAAAAAAAGAAAAAGACGGGATAAAAAAAAGTAATTGATAAAACATAATTTATTGCAAAAGACTATCAAGTAGGTCTTATGAACAAGACAGCTTTTTATATTCATAATTGAGTATTTTGATAGCTTTTTATACAGCATTTGATAGATTCTTTAAAAGTATTCGTGTGAGAATTTAGAGCCTCTTTCTTTTTTTTTTCTTTCTTTCTTTTTTCTTTCTTTGTATCTGCAGATAGTGTTGTAGTGGAGGGTATACGATGATATACGCCGTATACCTTCTGCACTGTAAAAAAAAAAATTAAAAAAATCCTTAGGTTACTTTGGTAACTTACTTAGGTAAATTTGTACTTAGGTAAATTTGTATTCAACAGAATTTTTTAGTAACCGGTATTATAAACCGGAATCGTTGCATAGCTGTTTTCTAGTAATTCTTACATATTTTCTTGCAACTGAGTAATACAAAATTTTTTTTTAGTAATTGCAAGGATCAATGAGAAAAACTAAATTTTTTTTTTTTAGTAGATCGACCCATTTATTTTTACAGTGTGGAATGTTTTAAGAAGCCTCCGTTTCGGCCTATTTTGAGGCCAAGAAATGATGAATGTATTTATTTCTGATCTTTAATACGCAATTTGTTTTAGCACAAAAAGTTATACGAGATCATATATTTTCAATATGTAAGGTTTCTTGTATATCAGGAGCAATAAGATGACAAACTTTGTGATTTGGTCGTTTTTCTGTGACTGCGAAATAAATAGTGAATTTTACAGAAGGTGACTCAATGTTGAGCCAACTATACTACTTCTGACTCTGAGAGTTTGCAGGTGTCCATCTTAGACCTATATGTATGTTCTTTTGTGATTGCATCCAAATAAAAGGGGGGTCGAGCAGGCACCGTATCCGAATTTAGGACACTTGATATGGAATGACCCATCTAGAAAAATACTTGACGAATTCATCTGGAACTTCAGTAATATAATGCCCATGTTTGACATCATATTTTTCAGCGAATGTTTAATCCCGTAAGCAGTTAGGAGACAAACAACAAATTAAAAATAATAATAATACAGTAAACTTTGTCCAAGGCGGGCAATGTGTAAGATTCAAAACTGTCTCGTCTAAAGCGGAAAATTTTTAAAATCCCGCATAGCGCTTAGTTACGCTTATAATTATTAATTCAAATCTGGATTTGGTAGATACTTGAAGGATTACATAAAGTAGGCATCAGGTATTTCTTTTAAATGACATCTTATTCAAGCACCTTTTATAATGAATTTTTATCCCTGTGAACGTATGCGAATTTTTTTATAATGATTTTTTTTTTAATCTTCTGCAATAGGAAGGATTAGCTAGTAGATATGAGTTCGGGATTTTCTTTCGGAGCCTTAGCCCGAAAAAAATTGTGTCATCAGAGCCCGAGTTCGCCCGAGCCCGTTACCGAAAGTACGAAGTAGAAAATGATTAAAATTGCTTCATTTTAAAATTGCTTTAAGATTTGTTTTCTCATTTAAAAATTCCTTCTTACATAGAAATAGTTATTAATCCTAAATACATCCCCATGACGATATATCGTGATTTTGATGCCCCTGAAAATCTGTTTAAAATATCAAATTTGTTATTTATACCTAACCTCTTGTTGAAATCTTACAAAAAACACTATTCTTATTGTTTTAAGATGTCATTGTAGAAATGTGGCAGAAAGATACGAGTCCTGTATACCAGTAATTCTGAAAAGGATTGCAAACAGAAAAAGAAGGTTAACAACGGATATCCCACGGTTTCTTTATGTGATTAACACCGACCGTGAAAAGGCTTCAGAATCAGGTAGAATATTTCTCCTTATATCCCATCAATTGCAATTCAATTCTCTTTCAAACTGATTTTTCAAAAAAAAAAAAAAAAAAAAAAAAAAAAAAAAAAAATAGATGACATACTTGTTTTTCAAATAGCAAGTTTTTTACCCTTTTCACAATTTGTGAATAAATAAAAAGTTTTAACCAATTTAAAGCCCTAGACCAAAGACTGGTATAAAAATCGAGCCCGAAACTCGAAACGGACTTGAGCTGAGCCCCTATCATCTTTAGTAGTTAGTATTTTTCAATACCTGGGTGCAGAATGAAAATTACAGAGCATGTTTCACCAGAAGGTAGCCTTGGAAAATGTTCGGCTTAGAAAAAAGCACAGGTGGAAATAAAAAAAAAAAAAAAATAGAAATTATATGTTACCCTGTATGTTTAAGAAATCAGGTTGTCACAGAAGATCCTAAAAATGTGCTCCTTCAGTTTCTAAACAGAGTTAAAATACATACTCCTGTACTTTTTTCTAAAACCAATATTTTGCGGGTCTACTTTTTAGTAAAACACCCTGTATATATATACAGTCGAGCCCGGTTAAAACGCGTTTCAAGCGAGTGGACAAAAGTCGCGTATTAAGCGTGATTTGTATAATGTTGCAGAAACTATAAGTTTATTTACATATATAAACATGTAAATGAACTTTAGAGCTTTCGTTTATATGTTTACAGCTAAAAATTTTGTATTTTATGCAGATTAAGATTAAAATTTAACTGTATTCAAGTTTAACTCACTGTTTGTTTTTATACGACTATATGACTGGAAAATAAATATGACTTTATTGTCGATTAATACGTTACGAGAAAACAATAACAACAACAAAAAGTAAATAATAATTTTCTTGCTAGTCTATTTTTTGTTTGTTTTACAAACCAAAAATTTTAAACCTTTGCGGAACAACCCAGTTATTAAAATCATATTTATTACTTTTGAAAGTGAGTAACCTTCTAATCAATTCTTAATTTTTGATATAATAAGAAAAACTATATGATAGAAAAATCTGTCATTAGATAAGACGAATATCACTATTCAGAAATAGCGGTACATATCTGAATAAAAAATTCCCGCTACATTGACAACATTTGACAAGACAGGAGAAATTCGGATCTTGGTCCTTGAATTCGCGTATTAAGCGAGATTTTGACTTCTTAATGGACAAGAAAACTTCTGTTTTATTTCAGGCCTTTTCGGTATAAGGTAACTAAAGCAAGGTTCAAAACATCTACTTTGTGTGAGATTCGCAACTATATCCGCCGTAGAAATTGATTCTAAAAATGGTCTCTAAACGGTAATCAAATCAGAAGTGTCCCTTTTGAGATATGAACTTCTGGAAATGGGGTTAAATTTCAGATTTTTTTTTTTTTTCAAAGGATTTCAAAGATGAATAAATTAATGAACATTTAAGCATGGGAGAAACAACTTCAGCAGCTCTATTATTACATCTTAATAGGTAATTAATTGGTCAAGTGACAAACTTTTAAAATAATTTGTTCAGTAGTTACAGCTTGTTGAAGTCAGGATAAAATTCATCGCG
Source organism: Maratus michaelseni (assembly GCA_963931845.1). NCBI lineage: Eukaryota > Metazoa > Arthropoda > Arachnida > Araneae > Salticidae > Maratus > Maratus michaelseni. The sequence continues at coordinate 385,735,047 of OZ007587.1, read as the reverse complement.
ACAGACCGATGATGAATGTATTGATTTCTGACCTTTAATACAGCAATTATTTTTTTAGCACAAATAGTTGTACTAGATCACCTATTTTCAATAAGCAAGGTTTCTTGTATCATGAGCAATAGAATGACAGACTTTGTGATGACTGTGAACCAGTGAAATGTACAGTAGAATCCTACACGGCTTGGGTTGTACCCGACCCGAACCCGACAAAAAACTAGTCGGAGGTGTCAATCCCAAAACTTTCTTCTATCTCACACAGGTTTCGCATACACTAAAAAGAATCAGCACCAATTTATATCAAGGTCTAACTGAATCTAAAGTTCTATTAAATTACGTGCAATATTTCTTGAGATATGACTATAGCTAAAATCGTGTAAATCCTGCAAAATGCTGCATAGCAGCGCCACCTGCTGGGTGATTTTTACCAAAAACTAATCAGCACCAATTTATATCAAGGACTAACTGAATCTAAAGTTTTATGAAATTCCGAGCATTAGTTCTTGAGATAGAGCTATTGCGGAAACCGCAAAAAATGCTGCATAGCAGCTCCACCTGCCGGGCGATTTTTACCAAAAACTAATCAGCACCAATTTATATCAGGGACTAACTGAATCTAAAGTTTTATTAAATTCCGAGCATTAGTTCTTGAGATAGAGCGCCCACAAAATTTGTGTCACATACAGACAGACAGACAGACAGACAGACTCACAGACAGACATTTTCTAAAAACAGTCAAATCGTGTTCAGGACCTTCTAAAACGTATAAAACCGTCGAAAACCGGAAATCGAAAATTTTCATGAATTCAATACTTTCTTCTTGTAAAGATAGAAGAAAGTAAAAATTCATCGGTCCGCAACCCGACCCGAACCCGAAAGGAAAGGAAAGCAAATCATGTTGTAATGCAATTATGAAAAGTAATCTACAATTATATCTCTAAAATCAATTTTATCGTTTATACTGAAAAATCGACATATGTATATCCTTTAATATTCCAACATATTAAACTCTGAATAGCGGACACCTCAGGATCGTTAAATAATAGAGTCCTGCATCAGGTCGTGTTGTCTCTAATTTTCTTATTTTGGGTCGGGGTGACTTTAATTTTCTTTCGACGGGTTGGGTACACTTTAGAATAATTCTTGCGGATCAGATATAAGATTTTTGTAAATCGGGTTGTTGAGATTTTCGCAAAAAGTTTGAACAGAACTATGTTTCAGATGAAAATAAATACATATTTGAATATGAATGAGTATATATTCGATTTACTGCGTGAGAAATAAAATGTACATAAGAAATATGATATGATCATAGATTATTCTTTCTTTATAGTACAGTTAGGACACTTTTTCTTCTTTCGAAATATGAAAAATATTAACAACATTTCGTTTTTGATACACACAAAAATACGTACATGTATCGTATTTGTCATTAGGCACACATACACGTGTGTGTGTAGCTTAAGAGGTGTCCACTATTCAGAAGTAAAAGCGTACAAATATACACGTGTGTTACGAATTGAAAATATGTTCGTTAAATAGAGATGTCCTCTTTTCGGGAGTGTCCGCGATAAAGGTCTTATTGTATATAGATTTTTAATCTAAAAAAAATATTTTGGACATTCTTTTGAAAAATCGAGTCAACCCGAACCCGACTCGCAAAAGTCATATCCCCCGCAGCAAAAAAAAGTAGAAGTCAACCCGAACCTCAACGAAAAACTACAGCGTCAACCCGACCCGATGCAGGACTCTACTTTACAGTATATATGTCATTATATACATATTATTTACATCTTATATGTCATATTACATCATATACGACTTATGCACATGTATATACCACATATGTGTTATATATGACTAATACACTGCTCAAAACAATTAAAGGATATTTGAAGTTTTATATAAAATAAAGATATAAATGAAATTTTTTTTTTTGCCGAAAATAGAAGAAGAGAATCACAAATGCAAATTTTTCTGTTTTTCAAACTGTGGAGTATGCAAATTTTGAGTTCGACGTCAAAAACGTCGCTTCAGCGGCAGCGAATGAAATTTGACTTTCAACTGGATAAAAGAGAATGAAGACAAGGATGATCGGCATTCAGTGATTGCTTTGTTTCGATGAGTACGATGTCTCAGCGAAGTCATTTGACAGATTCAGAAGCTTGGAGAATTGTTGGTAGGTTAGAAGGGGGCCAAACTCAAGCCGAAGTAGCGCAAGCCATTGGAGTGTCACAAAGTGTCATTTCCAGGATCTGGAACCGTTTTTTGGAGAGTGGATGTGCAGGCCGAAGACCAGGGCAAGGTCGTAGACGGGCAACAACGCCCAATGAAGATCGGTATTTAGCGTTAACAGCTCGGAGACACCGAAACATGAACGCTACTCTTCTCCAACAACACCTTCGCTTGGCTACAGGCACCACGATTTCAACTCAGACTGTCCGAAACCGGCTCCATGCTGTAGGTCTGTATGCTCGCCGACCGATGGTATGTGTTAGATTAACATCAAGGCATCGTCGCGACCGCAGGGAGTGGGCAACCGAGCATGTCAACTGGAGGAGAAATGAATGGAGCAATATTCTGTTTCCTGACGAGTCCCGTTTTTCTGTGCATCCGGATAATAGGCGTATTTTCATCTGGAGGGACCGTGGCAGTAGGAATAATCCTGCGTTCGTGCACGAAAGTGTCAGATTTGGCGGTGGAGGAGTGTTGGTGTATGGTGGCATCTCCATTGACGGGCGCACTGACCTCTACATCATTCGAGATGGAGCTCTGACTGGTCGCCGATATAGGGATGAGATCCTCAGACCTATTGTAGTCCCTTACGCTGCAGCAATCGGAGATAACTTCATTTTAATGGACGATAACTGCAGGCCACATCGTGCAAACCTGGTGGAGGATTTCCTTTTCGAGGAAGGAATCGTTCGAATGGAATGGCCAGCGTGTTCTCCAGACATGAATCCAATCGAGCACGTTTGGGACGCTCTAGGAAGACGAGTTTCTGGCCGCCAACAACCCCCACAAACTCTCCAAGAACTGGAAAGAGCTCTTCTGGAAGAGTGGGGCAGAATACCCCAACTCGTCATTAATAGCCTCATTGAGTCCATGCCTCAAAGGTGTTCAACGTTGCTGGCCGCCCGTGGAAACCATACCCCCTACTGAAAATGATTTTCTTTGAAGAAAACACCTTTTCTTATTCTTTTTTTCTCATATGCACAAATTGTGTTTTTTTCCTTTTGTACACAAATGCGCAATAAAATGCATTTTTTTCTGCCAAACATGTGTAATTTATTTTCATATAACCTACTATATCTGTCGACCATGTATCAATCAGCTAAAAAGTTTCCTAGATACAAAATCCACCTAAAACTGCAATATCCTTTAATTGTTTTGAGCAGTGTACTTGGCCATATACATCGCGAAAGTAATGATTTAAAGTAATAATATATCACATTATAATGTCATACATGCTTTATAATTTGACGATAAATCTTGGGCACTTGGCAATTCATCCTCAGGGGCTGCTATTGCACGAAAGTACTCAAGTTTTTTAATCAAAAGAAAATAAGGTACTTTTAAAAAATATGAAACATTTTGCATTATTCAAGGAATTGTTACAGCAAGCAATAACCATTTTTGATAGACAGATTTCAGGTATCAAAATGACAAATGGGTAATGATGTGTTAAATAATCAGTTTTAATTTCATATTGGTTAATTTAACTTTTTATATATCAATTCTTTTTTTATGTATATATTTTAAATAATGCTACTGTTTTAAAATTTTTGAATTTACAAAAATTGTCTTTAAAAGGTGCACAGTAAATGAAATTTCAAAAATTGAAGTTAATTAAAAAATATATGATTAGATTATATGTTCAAGATGCATGTTTATAAATAGGTATATATATAAACACACGCACACACACACACACATAGAAGTATTACCACTAAGCACACTTCATGTTCGCAGCAGTGATTCTTTCTTACACACAATTACTCGGTACTCGGCCGAGTACTCGGTACTCGGCTACTCGGCCAATGCACTACTCGGTACACCACTAGTTCGAATGCTTTTTATGGTTTTTCACTATGAAGATCACATTCCAAGGAGGAAAAAATGTAGGTTTTGCCATTTAAAATTTTCGAAATTTTGTCACTGTAACTGTAACTGTTAGAGTTTAACTGTTGTTTTTCATATGATTCTTGAGCGCATACCTCAAAATACTTTAAACCAAAATTTCATTCAGTTTCTGTGAACGGTATGATAGTTGAGGGCTCATATGTCGGGATAGTTTTTTTTTTTAATAATCACCTTGTATATTGTACATGAAAAGTGCATTAGAGTATTAAATGTTTACTATTTACTCAATTCCTTCTACGAAGCTTTTTTGATATTTATTAATTTTGTAAGATTGATAGCACATCTTTTAGAGATTTTAAATATTTCTTTGGGTTATATGTGTTCAAGAGAGTCAGTTTTAGAAATGCTTTTAAGTAGTTTCATGTGTATAAACATTTCTTTATGTGATATACTGCATAGGTAATAGAAATACAAGGGTATCATTGAACAAATAGTTAAAACTTCATTATAAAAGTTTTTTAAACGCAACTACAACCAGAAAATTTTAAATATTTTAGATATAAAATAAATATCTAAATACCTTGAAAAGTATTTGATACAATTATTCTTAACACTCATGTATTTTGATATTATTATTATTATTTTTTTTTTTTTTTTTTTTTTTTTTTGAAAATGGAAATATATATATATATATATATATGTGTATTATTTATTACGTATTAATTTTATTTTCAGCCTATAGCATTACTTCTCCCAAAAAGAAAAAAAAAAGAAAAAAACTGACAGGGAACCGGTTGATAACAAATCTGTGATTGTCCCCCTTAAAAGTCAAATTGGACCCCTGTTGTACACCTCACGTACCTGGGGGTTTTCTCTGTGCCCACTATGATAATGGCATTCAAAATTTCAAATAATTATTCGTTTTTAAATAGTAAAGACAATCCCTATTTTTGGAAAAGGCAATCTGACTTATATGAACACATTTCAGCAATGCAAGTATTTTTCAATTTCCGAAATGTCTAAGACAATTTCTAATTTTTTGGATGATATTTCATTTGCTGAAATTAAATTACTTAACAAACGACAATATTTTGAACGTCGAGAAAAATATTTACTTCAGAATCTTTTTTGGAAACAACGTAAACTGTTGCGAGTTTTTGCAAAACATTTAGTCATGTTTGGAGAGTGTTTTTCATATTCAAAAATATTATGCTTCGTCTTTGGCATGCGATAATTTCCTGAACATGCAGAATCAACTGGCAGCTTCCACGGAGAATTCACTGAAACATCAAAATAAATTAATAACTTAATGCAATTAATCTTTAGTGTATTAGCGGCGGCGTAGCGTAGGGTTTTCCTAAAAAATATTTGTGAAAATGGAAGTATTTTTAAAAGAATTCAACTTGGCCATATAAAATGGCCTTAAAAAAATCGTATGAAGCGTCATCGAGAATTCACTGCTGAACGATTTTTGCTGTATTTAAATTTAAAGGAAATCAATGGATTGGTTCTCGAGCAATCCAAGCGGCTAGGTAAAAATATGTCGTTTGTAACTTTTGTAATAATTCGAATTTCAAAAAATTGTTTTGGGACTATATTCTAGACACCATAAGTTATCAGAAAATGCATCCCCCCCCCCCTGAAAGTTTTGAATTGATGTCCCCCTTCTTAAATTCAATTTTGAAACATCCATATCTAAAATATTGATTCATAGAGGTGATTTTCTATGAGAGCGGCAGTGTTTGTTTACTTATCTATTCATTTTCGCTTCCTGCAATTAATTACTAATTATCTCTCTACTGACCTCTATTTACTATGAGGGTATGCGTCATTTGCTCTTCAATTATGAACTCAGAAAATCAGATACGCCTCAGTTTAGTTAACATGTTGTTGGTAATTCTCTGGCGATAATTTAATTTATTTTATTTAGTTATATGCAGGGTTTTACAAATTTGATAAAATCTGGTAGCCAGCAAAAATTTCTAGCCGCCAATAAAAATATTTACCTGTCCCCTCTCATTGATTTTCAAAAAGTGCAAAAATTTTCTAATTGAGAAAAACTAACAACAAGCATAGTTTAGAGATATTAGTTACATAGTTTAGAATAGTACATGTTTTAGAAAGATAATATAAACTATATTAAGTTTTCTAATGAAACTTCTCAAAAATATATATTTCTCAAAAAAGAGAAATGCTGCAAAGGCTGAATTAACCGGCATGTTCGGGAAATGCTGATTTCCGAATGCTTCAAATGTCCAGATAGTTGAGTGTTACAAAATCTATATATGATAGGGGGGGGGGGGGCAATAGTGAAGCAGGAAAACAATTTTTTGCCTTTTTTCCTGTCGAAGTCAGTCAAATTATTCTGATTTTGTTATTTTAAAATTTGGATTTCATTAACTTATTTTTGCCAAATTAAAAATAAAAGTTAAAAATATTTTTTTTTCACTATAATATCTATATTTTTTTATTTTAATGTAATTTCTAAGTTTATTTCTTAATATTTTGCAACTTTACAATTTCTATAATGAGACATCTTATGAGAATTTTAAATTAAAATGTCGTTTCTGTTTATTTTTTAGGTTAATATTTGTACCAATATTAAAAAAAACCGCCAGATTAAATAACTTGGTCGCCAAATCAAAACACTTGGTCGCCGCATCTGTCTAACCATGGTTACACGTTTAAATAAAGTTATACTGAAAGAAAATGACATTTATTTTTATCATAAAAAATCGAATGCTATTTCATTATAGGATTGCCTTTCAAAAAAAGTATTTTTTATTATTATTAGTGTTTTTTTTTTTTAATTATTTTATTAATATTTAATGATGCAGTAGTTTAAGCATATAATAGTTTTAAACCAGGGATTTCCAACCATTTATATAGCGGCTTGCAGATCGACATCTAAGCTTCAAAGGCAGTGTTATAGTTATTAAAAATCCATAAACATAGGGTATACGCTATAGGCAAAATGTACAAGCTACATAATATATGCTATAGTTTTACTTGAGAAACACACTGTAAAAAAAGACTACAAAAATATAGTATAACCACGCACGAAAATATACAATAACTTCTTCCGAAGTTACTCACGGTTCCGAAAAGCGTCTTTATCTTTAGAAACCTCAGAAATCAATATATTTTCGCGATTTGGAAAAGCATTTATAAAAACAAAATTTCTTTAGCTATCACTCATTTTCGGAAACGTTTCCGACTAGTTTTTATATTGTATTAATCGGTTTTCTCAAACTGGAATCTCGGCTTTTAGGATGCTATTAATTCTCAATTAACCATTTTCAGCTGCGTAACTGAATTTATACATACAAGAATAACAAAATAATGTTAATTTTAATGTTAATGTTAATGTTAATGCTGTTAATTTATCATGTTTGAATGTAAAACATGTTTGTTGAACATGAAAATGTTTACTTGAAAATAGATAGGCATTCAAAAAATCTATATTCCAGGTTAAGTAAACTGATTAATTCACCCTACAAAACTACTCGGACACGTTTCCGAAAACAGCTGGCAACAAAAGAAACTTGGTTTTTATAAATTCTCCTTTGAATCACTAAAATATATTAGTTTATGTAGTTCTAAAGGTAAAGAACGCTTTTCGGAATCGTGAGTAATTCGGAAGAGGTTATTGTATATTTTCGGTTGTGGATTTATTATATTTTCCTAGATTAAGAAACATTTGTCTTTTTTTACAGTGCAGAGGGTATACGGAGTTTCTTAAGAAAGTTTAGAAGATATTACCTACCACCGTATCCCCTCCATTAAAAACCTACTCTGAGGCCTTTGCAACAACTGATCTTATTTATTCTATATTAATCTCTTTCTCTGAGCAATAAAAAGTGAGTTTAATTGTATTTAATTATTAAAATTTAAATTTTGTTCACTTATTAATACATTTAACTCTCTCGCGCTCACCTGAGCTTCATAAGAAGCTCTTAATTTAAATAATAAAACACAGTGTTTTAAAAATGACTTTCGACTAATTTTGAGTTAAGGTTTTAAAGGCTCTTAAAAGGCTCTTTTATATATAAAAAACAGAAAAACAAGCAGTAATACGCTACCGCGCGCGCGGTAGCGTATTACTGCTTGTTTTACTGTTTATTACTGTTAATTTTACGGTATAATACTGGCAGCTGGGATGTCAGTATTATACTGTAAAGTCAACAATTTTTTTCTTTTTCCTTTTTTTAGTGCACCCTAGTTATGCAATTCAAAGAAAGATTTGTGACAAAAAATCGTTAGCGAAAGGCTTAAATAACGTATTTTTTCTTTCATATGAACCCCATATTCATAAAACTTTTGCTACGCTACTGACGGTACGCCACGCGATGTAATTTGTAAAGATCACCAACAACCCGTGTATAAACTATATATATATATATATATATAAGTAGGAAACCTCAAGTCTTAAACCATCTCTGAGCTGTAATCTATACTGATATGACGTTAGTAGTCATGATGTCATATAGTTGAGTCTTCTTCTTTTTATTATATATGAAGGTTTTAAGTTTTAATTTGGTGTTTTGAATATCTATTCCTCCTCTGTTTTTGATGTCCCGCCATCCTTGTCCCTCTAAAGTAAAAATTAATATTCACTAAAATTCACAAAAATTTGAAATTTTCCTAAAAGTGATCTCGGATATTATTGACATAATATTCGAATTTATTTATTTACTTTATTACATACATAAATTATGCATTTTTTTCTTTTTTGGAAGATTTAAAATAGCGAGGGGAGGGGAGTGGTAAAATTAAGCACAGCTTCTTGAATATTTAGATTTGATAAGGTTCTGTGCGCTTGATCAGGGGCTGATTTATTAACATGGGGTCCCAAAGCACTCAAGTTTCAGGGGTCCCCAAAAAATAGTTTATGTGCATTTTCTATTCTCTTATTTAGGCAGGGGCGCCATTTCGGGGGGGCTGGGGGGGGCAACCGCCCCCCCCCCCCCCAAGGAATTTGAAATTTCAGAAAATTTATCAGTTATCACAGGTTAGACCAAAAAAAAAAAAAATCAAAATATGATCAAAAGCTAAAATAACATCAGATTTCACAGATTGGATTACAATATAAAAAAAAACTATTCTGATGTGCCAATCTCAAAACTTTCTTCTATCTCATACAGGTTTCACATACACCAAAAACAAATCAGCACCAATTTATATTAAGGTCTAACTGAATCTGAAGTTTTATTAAATTATGTGCGTTAGTTCTGAAGATATAGCTATCGTAAAAATTGTACAAAATGTAGCATAGCAGTACCACCTATTGGGCTATTTATACCAAATCGTAATCAACTTCTATTTTTGTCAAGGTCTAACCGAATCTGAAGTTTAGTGAAATTCTGTGCATTAGTCCTTGAGATATAGCTATCGCAAAAATCATGAAATATGTAGCATAGCATCGCTATCTGTTGTGCGATTTACACCAAAAACTAAACACCACCTATTTATATCAATGTCTAATTGAATATAAAGTTTTATCAAATTCCCTGCATTAGTTCTTGAGATACAGCGCCCACAAAATTTTTGTCACATACAGACTCGCAGACAGACATTTTCTAAAAATAGTCCAATTGTGTTCATGAATTTCTAAAACGTATAAATTCGTCGAAAACCGGAAGAGGCAAATTTTCATAAATCCAATACCTTTGTCTTGTAAAGATACAAGAAAATAATAAACATTTAATAAACACTTTAAACATTGAAATGTTTCTAAAGCCTTGCTATTGCAACATTCTATAAGTGACACATTTATCATTAATGAGTAGGTTGGCTAGTTTTAGAAATATATGCGAGAAAAAATACTACGAATTGCTTCTGAGCTGTGTACAGCATGATTAAAAGAAAACTCGTCACCCCCAAGGCTAGAATTTTAGTGATAAATTCTATCTTTACCCAAAAATTTAAGGGGAATTTTTTAATTTTTTTTTCGGGGGTGGGGGGATGGCAGATGTGTATTCAATTTCCTAATTATATGGTTTGTTAATTTAGTTTTATTAGTGTCACATTATATTTACTCCAATCGTTATAATGCTGTTAAATCATATGCTTTATTAATTGATATTGTATATACAGTATGCTCTTAAAAATCTCCACAGCCTGATACTAGAGTCCTGTCCAGATTTGGTTGTAACCGACCCGAATCATGACTTTAACCAGACAGACTCCCCCACCCAATGCAGGAGCAAGGGACCTGAGACCAAAGGTTTTGCAAATTTCTGAATTGTATGAAATTTAGATCATAGTCGAAGAGGAAGGCAGAAAATGATTGCGGAAAATTTTTACTGAAAGAAAATCATTAATGAAAATTTTCTTATACCTATAGATTACAATATTTGCAAATTTCGTAACTTATTGATGGTGTTCGTGTGCTGATTATCTCGTGACCGATTGAATTTCACGACTTTTTTTCGCGATTGTTTCATTTTTTTTTTTTTTTTGATAAGTTTCCAAAATTCGCTATTTTCTGTGAATCATTAAAGGAATTGATTTTTTCGACCATTTGTCTAAATTCGCGATATTTTTTTCAACCGATCGACGAAATTCGCTATTTGTTTTCGCCATCTTTTGACGAAATTCGCGACTCTTTTCTGCGATCGTTTGTTGAAATTTCGGGAGTCTGTTTCCGCAACCGACGAACAAAAATTGCTTATTTTTTTGCACAACCTTTGACGAAATTCCGATTGCTGACGAATTTTTTTCCACCATTTGTCAAAATTTCCGACATTTTTTTTTTGGCAACTGATCGACGAAATTCGCTATTTGTTTTTGCAATCTTTGGCGCTATTCGCGACTCTTTTCTACGATCGTTTGTTGAAATTCGGAAGTCATTTTCTGCAACCAACTGACAAAAGTAGATATCTTTTTGCGCGATCTTTGACGAAATTCCTCTCTTTTGCGCGATTGTTTGACTAAATTCGTGATTTTTTTGTTCAATCTTTTGATGAATTTCGCGATATTTTCCCGCAATAGTTATACTAAATTCGCGATTCTTTTCCGCAACGGATTTACGAAAATCTCTATTTGTTTCAGTGATCTTTGGCGAAATTCGCAATATTTTTTCACGGTCGTTTGAAAAAATGAACGATTTTTTAATCGACTAATTTTGCCAATTTAACTATTCTTTTCTAATTCCAATTCGTAAAATTCGAGATGTTTACCGCGATCGGTTGACGAATTGCTTTTGCGTAAAAAAGAAGAAGAAAAATTCGCGGACTACCACTAAAATTAAATATATATTCGCTGAAGAATCACATGTTTGTGAAAGAAGTTAAGATAAGAAGACAAAATCTCACACTACATTTTTATTGTGGGGGCCTATTTCTATTTTGTGCACGATATTTCAGCCCCTGTCTCAAAAAGAAACTTTGCCTTCCCCCTCCCCAAGAAACTCATGAAATGTCGCCCTGCAGTAAAACCTGCAAAGATGAGTTGAAAAGGACTGTAAAAAAGTTTCATTTTAGACAGGTCTCCATCTTAGCAAGTATAATTGTATGACGTTTCTTTCGTCGAAACATGATTTTTTTTTTTCCCGTTTGAGAAAGAATTATGTTATAAACAGGTTTCGCTTTGACACGTTTCACTGTAATTTACCTATACTCTTCAGAAGTGCTTTATATAAAGGAGGTTTTAACAGTCTTAAACAATACCTGAAAAAAAAAACGGCACCTGTCTATAACTGAAAACTTTCTTAATATTTTAAAATTCTACTTGCTAAGACGAAAACCTGTCTAAAACGGAATATTTCAGAGGTAACTTAAGATTCCGTATTAGAAGTATTGCTGTCTCTGTATATATGATTCAGTAAACGTTTTTCGTTCGGAGAGGTTACGGGGGTGGGGGGGGCGGGGTGCACCCCCCCCCCGAACTCCACCTTCGGCTATGCCACTATCTTAAAAAAAACTTTGCCCCCCCCAAGAAAGTTCCGAAATGGCGCCCCTGTATTTAGGCCTGTTTTTTACTGCCGCTTTTTTTTTTCAGCCTTTAGGACCTGATTAACCGTACGTGGGGCCATGAGAAAAAAATTCAGCTGGGTGCCCCTCCCCCCGCCTCCCCGTGACATTTTTGCAGCCGCAATTTTTACTCGTTTTAGAGAAAACACCTGATATTTCCTTTGGAGGGCTCCTTAGAGTTTGGGATGAGGGGCAGTTACCCTGTCTGCGCTTGCGATAAACAAGCCCTGCTGCCTTTTTTACAAATCTTTTTTTTTTTTTTTTTTTTACAAAATTACGGCGTGATGCAAGTTGGTAGAGCTGCTATTCCTCATCAGGGAAAAAAAAGAAAGAAAAAACGAGAATTTTTACATTAGCACTTGGGGTTCAAATAAAAATAAAGCAAAAAATGTTATCTTACCTTGGGCTACACCGAAGCTCAAATAGCAGATCACTTGAAAAGAATTACATCGTTTCCCGCTCATAATTCCACACGGGGCGAAGACGGGGCACTAGGTGATCCAGGCAGATCACTCTTTGGTTTCACGTATCACACAAATATAAATTCCACATCGCACATTTGTGAATCCACGAATGGCCGCACGCTCATCGCAAACGATTTAAAACGCAAGTAAACAAGATTTATTTTCCTTTGGATGCATGGTAGGCAGGCGAGTTTTTATTTTAATTATGCAACAGGCGAACGGTCCACAGGTAAGACCGCTTCTGATGCCGAGGAAGTTTAGGATTTTTCGCAGGTAAGAGTTCAGGGTTGCTGCATTGATGGCAGCGCCAAAATTGGCGAAGAAAAGTTAGAAATTATTTCATTAATTTAATATAACTGGAGAGAATTGTAAAAGTTTCCCACAGAAACTTTCATTCACATTATTGTAGGTTTGTTTAAATGGAGGAAATTACATTTGTTCTTGAACAAAAATTTTAAATAAATTTATTTTCTAATACTATTCTTTTTTCATTAGATTTCTTTTCGTTATTTATTATTTATTTATTAGATTTTTTTTCATTATTATATTATATTTTCCTTATTTATTAGATTCATTATTTATTCGTTAGATTTCTTTTGAATGTTGTAGCACATTTCCTTTCTTTAACAATTTCCACTCATAAAAAAAAAAAAAAAAAAAAAAAAAAATTAAGTTACACCAAGTTTTTAGTAGCGTAATATCCAATGAAAAATTATTGATAACATTTAAAAAATTGTTACATAATAATAATAATAATAATAGTGCATTTGCTACATTACAGTTAAAATGTTTCACAAAAATTAGTATAGATATCGAAAACTGTAGCAATATGTTACAAAATAAAAGACCGTTTAGAACAGACAAGTTGAATTTCGGTCTATTTTTAATTTAGCAATTCTTAACACTGTTAAAAAATAATCAATGCACTTTACTTAATTGCATTTTAATTAGCCAATTATTTTAATACAATTTTCTAAAGACATTCTGTTCTCTGTTGTATAAACTAAATTATAAACAAAATGAAATGAAACAATTTACTGAATAATTGAATACTTGCAATTTAATTTTATCTCATGATTTGCGTTTGTTTAACCCTTAATTGCATAGTGATGTAAATTTCCATCACTGTTTATTTAACTTTTAATAAATAAATCAACTTCTTCGCCACCACTATATTTATATAGAAATATTAATCCAGTAAATTTCCCGTGAACTATGTTGCTGAACAAAGTTAAAAATCTATCTTAAAATTTCTGGTGTCTAATATTTAATATATGTATAAAAAAAACACAATTGTAAAAGAAAAACTCATGCAAAGAAGGGTTAAATAAATGGATTCACATAAAAAACAGCAACAACAACAACAATAATAATAATAATAATAATAATAATAATAATAATAATAATAATAATAAACGCAATGGGAAAAATTCTTTAAATTTCTTATTTCTGGCAACTGTTAAAGATTACTATCGAGTTGAGAAAGCTATTACTCACTCTGGCGTTTAGTAAAATCTGGGGGGAGGAAATATTAAATTTAAGTTTTTATAGTTAAAAATATATGATTTGTGAAACAAATGATCGTGTTGCGTTAAAAAGATTTTTTTTTTTTTTTTTTTTTAAAGAAATAAAGAGAAATAACAGACAGAAATAAAGAGAAAAGAAATTAAAGAAATTAAAAAGAAAAGAAAGAAATTTGAAATAAAATAAAGTAAAATATGTGCATTGAAACTTTTTAAGTGTGCATTCTACTTCGTTTTATGAAAACAATAAAGTTTGTCTTTATATAAGTCCATTTCATCAAAAAAAAAAGTTGTAGATTTTAATGATTCATGATAGCTTTATGAGTAATCTCATTTCATAAAGAATGTTATTATTGTACATTTTTTAACAAATACGGATGAATTGAGTTTTTTTTTTTTTTTTTTTTTTTTTTAAAGGATGGAAAAGTGCCAAAAAACAAAAAGGTCGTTTTTATTACTACTTCATTAATAAATGAAAGTTTTGTAAATGAAATATCTTTTTTTTTTTTTTTTAAGAATAATACTGGTTGCGTAGCAACAGTAATCCGCTGTGTTAGATTTGTATTTTATAGGATCTTTAGAGTTTTTTTAGGAAAAAATACTTACCAATCCAGTTTTTAAATTAAAGTGTATAAGCCATAAGCTAAAATTGTAATTAGTATCGTGAAACCTTTCAAATGCCGTAAGATTCCGTAAGTATTCGAGTTTTTGAGCATTGGAGGATTGGTTGATTTTCCCGGTTTGTCCCTGTTCTCTCAAAAACTATTTTAGATATTGGAATGCAACAAAATGCAGATTGTAGCCAGGAACATTCTCTATCTGCCCCTGAGAAGTTTAGTGTTTGTTATGTTTCGGAACCTATTCCGGACAGACAAGCAAACAGACAAAATAAAATTCAAAAAAAAAAAGTAAAATAAATGTTTTGTTTTACTATAAATCATTGAAATAGTCGAATGAATTTAGAAATATGTGTTTTTGTTTTGTTTTTTTTATCTCATACAGACAGCACTCCAATTTTATATATTAGTATAGATGTTATTTTAATTGATTTCGTAAGAAATACTACCTATTATATTCTCCCCTAAGTTGGAATTTTTGAAAATTTTTTGTACATCTACGCCGATTATGACTCTCAAAACCCAAAACCACCCCTAGTTCAAAACTTTATCTGTGTATGTCACTTCTTTATGGACAAAATAACTGCAATAATTCTGCACAAATTTCTTCCCAACTGATACGTAAAATCAAGGGGCATAAAATCTCGGTCAAGTTCGTTAAGGGGTGGGTCTCAGGACTCTTAAAATTGGAAAAAAAGAAAAAAAATGACCATTTTTTGACCATGTATGATTTAAAAACACAATTTTTATTGGGATGAAAAGATATAAGCGTGTTCTTTCATTTCACATATTTAAAAAGTTACAAGGTGCAGAATTAATATTTATAGGGGCTTCAAACTGGCAGACATTTGTCGAGCTGAAAATTGACATGACAGCTTACGCGCACGATTACAAAATAATTTTTGCATCTAGAATAAAAATTTTGGAGTCTAATTATACTTCATATTGTAATAATTGCACTGAACCTCAATAAATTTATATTTAAAGCATTTTTATATTTTTAATGCAAAGTTGTATTGAGCTAATACAATTTTTTTTTAATTTCAACATCCTAACCACTTAAAAAAATATATTTTTTTAATAATAAAAATGAAATTTTAGGTTCAATTTATGTAGACTAACATGACACATATTTTTGGAAAAATTCATGAAAAAATATTGATTAGTTTTTGAGATATCATGCGCGTTGTGCCCCAAAACATCATTTTGAGAAAAATGATGTTTTGCTTCAGCTTTGAGTGGGTATAATTCTAAAAGCCACAACGTCTGTTCTAATGGGAATTTCAAGAAAACATTTACACTAAAATGTTCAGGACAGATAGGAGTTTAATATATAAAAAAATTAAAAATTCAAAAATTTTGGAGGATTAAGAGTCCTGAGACCGCTTAATGGGCAAAAGGGAACCGGGGGGGGGGGGGAGACTTTTTGTGAAAACAGACAAAAAACATAATTTCTTAATTATGATACGTATCGAATCCTAAAGTTATTATTACTTCTAGGAAAAGGCCCGAAAATTTATGTATGACAGATTTTTGATATCATTAAAAATGGCCCCAAGAGGGAAGGGGGGGGGAGGGGGTTAGAAGAAAAAAATTCATAACTTCGTCAATTCACAAGATATCCAATCCGCTTAAATTAATTATAAATCCTCTTAATATTATCCTTTTATATTGACAAGTTTTTTATAGGACCAACCCTTATAGTAAAAAAATAAATTAAAAACAAACAAAAATCCCTGCCGGCTCCGCCTGCAAACAAGTTAGGTTTCGAAGTGGGTGGTTCCAACTACCGCATCATGGCAAAAGGTAATTTCTTCCGCAATTCCCAACAAACAGGCGCCCCACGGTCTGCGTCTTCGAAATCTACCTGTTCCTGTAGGCCGAGCCGTCAGGGATTTTTTGAATATACGTCGTCCAAAAAATCAAATGAACTTAGAAATAAGTTTTTTTTTTTTTTTTTTTTTTTTTTTTTCTAATCACAGATAAACACTCAAATTTTATACATTAGTCATAGATGTTGTTTTTGATTATACGTCGTCATCTAAATAGCTGAATAAACTTTAGAAATAAGTGTTTTTCTGAAAATCACAGACAGACGCTTCAATTTTATGTATTAGTAATACAGGTTATTTTTGACCATACGTCGCGTCGTCTAAATACTCGAATGAACTTAATAAGTGTTTTTTTTTTTTTTTCCCTCAAAATCACGGGCAGACATTCAACTTTTTCAAATATTATATATTAGTATGAAATGTTTCATACATTAGTATGTACAGATATTGAAAAGTTCAGTATTATATAAGTAAAAAATTAATTATATATTTCTTAAACTGTTTCCTTTTATCTTTTCATTTCCGCTATTTAATTCATATTGTAATTTATGGTGTAAAGAAATGTGTTATTTCCTTTAGATTACGAAAAAACTTGCATACAATTTTTTTTAAATTCAATTACTAAGGAACTTTTTAAAAGTAAAATGATTTTGGAAACGAAAAGAAGTTTGTGTCATTTACGCAGATGTTTTTGAAAGTCGATAGCATGAAATTAAATATTTTGTGAATAGTTTTGCGGAAGAAAAATATTAATAATGTATTCAAGTAAAGTTTTGAAATTTATTAGAAGCGATATTTTCGTATTTTTCGCATGTCATTATGGTTAATAGCCGAAGAAATCGCCAAAGATTTCGGTACTGTACAACATCCTGATTCTGACAATTTCACTGATTTATGCGCGTAGTTCGATTACATGTCTGTTAAAGTTGTGTTTTATCTATATTATATCATTTAGAAGTTTCAATTTCGTTATAGAATATTAACCGGAAACAAAAGCTGAAAAATTTATATTGTTTTAAGTGCAAACGATTAATCTTTCGTAATCGTCTGCACGCCATACAGATGAGGGATTCTTTTTTTAAATCATGCTTGAAAATTATTTTTAAAATCATAAAAAAATATATATACAGTAAATTATGATACGGTCTTCAGACCAATTACATCTGAAGGACAAAAATTTTGTTTTCTATGCGTCGGTGTAAAAACTAAAAATTTGCGAAGTTCAGAAGTTTAAAAAATTGCACAAAAGCGAACTTAATCGTTAGGTGTTGTCAACATCAAAATGACGTCAACGTTACTCACTGGCACGTTTGTTCATTATAATATTAATTTTATATAAACCAATCCAACCCGTGGTATCCTGGTTAAAGATGCCCGATGTACTATTTTATAATTATTTTTCTAATTTATTTATTTTATCTATTATATATATATATTAATAAATTCCCCCGCTAAGATGCTCCCAGTTTTCTATACTGTCAGAAAAAGACAAATGTTTCGTAATCTAGGAACATATAATATAACCACGAATGAAAATATACTATAACCTCTTCCGAGTTACCCACGATTCCGAAAAGCGTTCCTTTATCTTTAGAAACCTCAGAAATCAATATATTTTCGAGATTTAAAAAAGGATTTATGAAAACAAAGTTCCTTTTGTAGCCACTGATTTTCGGAAACGTTTCTGAGTAGTTTGTACAGCGTATTAATCAGTTTTCTTAGTTTCAATTTAGATTTTTTTCGGATGCTATCCATTCTCAACTACACATTTTTATGTTCAACAAACATGTTTTACAGACAAACATGATAACAACATTAACATTAACATTATTATTATTTTGTTACTCTTGCATTTATTAACCACTTACCTTGCATTAACAACCTGCATTAACCACTTTTCATATTATATTTACGATAGCTATATCTCAAGAACTAATACACGGAATTTCATCAAACTTCAGATTCTGTTAGACCTTGACATACATAGATGCAGCTTACGTTTTGGTGTTACAGGTGGCGCTGCTATGCTACTTTTTTCATTATTATCACAATAACTATATCTCAAGAACCAATGCACAGATTTTTATGAAACTTCAGATTCAGTTAGACGTTGTCAATAGACGTTAGACGTTGTTAGACGTTGTTGGCGCCCAATATCTCGATATCAAAACGCGAGGAGTTTCTAATATTAAAGAGCAAACTCTATAATTAGATATCAAATTAGAGCTAATTTTGGCATATTTGAAATTTCGACATTCGAAATGGGGGAGCAAATTCTAATATTAGAGAGCAAATTAGAGCTAATTTTGGCATATTTGAAATAACAATAACGCAGCTCAAAATGTTTAATTGAGAATTAATAGCATCTTAAAAACCGATAATCCGGCTTGAGAAAACTGACTAATACACTCTAAAAGCTACTCGGAAACGTTTTTGAAAATCAGTGGCAGCAACAAAAACTTTGTTTTTAATAAATACTTCTTTAAATCCCGAAAATATATTGATTTCTGATTGTTTCTAAAGATAAAGAACGCTTTTCGGAATCATGGACAACTCCGAAGACGTTATTGTATATTTTCGTTCGTGATTATATTATATTTTCGTACACTAAGAAACATATTTGTTTTCTTTTTTGCAGTGTATATTGGACCCTGTTTTGGAAATATAAAATCTTTTTGAAAACCTCTAAATATTTGGTTATGGCTATATACTCTTTAGAAGATCTATATACATTTTTTTAAGTCAATTACTGCCTCTATAAGAATTTTTTTTTTCAGATTGATGCTTTTGATACACACACTGAAGCTCTATAGTATCTGAACGAAAACAACTGATCTACGAAAATCGCCAAGCATCTTTTTGAAGGATAAATCGAATATTCTGGAAACTCACAAACCACAGTATTTTTTTTTTTTACTTCCAAGACAGGTTTCTTGTTGAGAAGGTAGTTGGGGAGGAGAGAGATAAAAAAACAGAAACAATAAAAGAAAAAAATGAGACAGGAGCCGTCGAGGGATGCGGAGAGAAAAAAACAAAATAAAATAACCCGAAACGGGTCATTTGCCTCGAGCGAACTTACTATACACACACGCACGCCTTTCGAAGTCCACAAACCTAGTAGTGGGAAAATAGATAATGTGACCGTAACTAGCAAACGAACATAAAAAAACTAATTGCTCTCTCTTTTTTTTTATACTACAGTCATAGGCGCCGGGTTGAAATTTAATTTGAATTTTCTTTTTCTCTATCGATTTTGAAAAATTTAGGGAAATGTATACCCTAAAAGGAAAAGGAACTGGAGCGCCCAATATCTCGATATCAAAACGCGAGGAGATTCTAATATTAAAGAGCAAACTCTATAATTAGATATCAAATTAGAGTTTATTTTGGCATATTTGAAATTTCGACATTCGAAAGGGGGGGAGCAAATTCTAATATTAGAGAGCAAATTAGAGCTAATTTTGGCATATTTGAAATTTCGACATTCGAAAGGGGGCAACAAATTCTAATATTAGAGAGCAAATTAGAGTTAATTTTGGCTTATTTGAAATTTTGACATTCGAAAGGGTTGGGGGGGGGGGGGGGGTAAGTTAACGCTCGCCCCCTACTTGTAATTGAAATATCTCGATACGAAAATTGGAGCAAATTCTAATATCAGAGAGCAAATTAGAGCTAATTGAGAGCTAAATTTTGCATATTTGAAATTTTGATATTCGAAAGTGGGAGGTCTATGTTTACGCTTCCCCCCTCCACCTACTTGTAATTGAAATATCTCGATACGAAAATCAGAGCATATTCTAATATTAGAGAGCAAATTAGAGATAATTGAGGGCTAAATTTTGGATATTTGAAATTTCAATGTTCGAAAATGGGAGAGCTAAGTTAACGCTAGCCTCCCCTACTTGTAACTAAAATATCTCGATACGAAAACCCGAGGAAATTAGAGCTACCTGAGAGCTAAATATTGTCAATTTCGATATTCGAAAGTGTGTGTGTGGGGGGGGGGAGGGGGGGAGTAGTGTTAACTTGGCCCTTCCCACCACCACCACCACCATCATTCTATTTGAAATATCTCGATACCATAACCAGAGCAAATTCAAATATTACAGAGCAAATTAGAGCTAATTGAAAGCTAATCCTAATCCTAATCCTAATAATATTATAAATCTGATTGTGTGCAAATGTTAGGCTGAAGCCAGCGTCAAAATGGAACATTTAAAGATCCTGTGTTTTTGCATATAGGTGGATTATAACCCTCTTATGAACATAGGCTGGTTTTTGTTAATTTTAATCAAATATTTTTGTTAATAATTCCAAATTTCGTTATTTTCATAGAGAATAAATGGACATTTTTTCGTATAATATTTTAAAATGGTTAAATTTATTTTACCGTTGCTAATACTTTATCGTTGCCAAAACTAATTAAAAACCCGAAATAATAATTTTTACTCTATAATTTAGATTCAATTGAAAAATTTTCACGTGAGAAATGAAAATGAAATAAAAAAATTAAATAATTAAAAAGATTAAATAATATTATTAGAAATAAAACGTACTTTTTTTAGTTTTTGATAATAATACAAGGTTTCAAAATGCGTAACCATAGGAAACAGGCTAATATGACGTCATACAGGGAAAATAAAGCGGATATGCTTTGATTAGTGAAATAAAATTATCTTAGGTTTTTTTCTTCAATTTTTTTCAATTTTTTTCTTTTGTATGGTAACAATACGTGGTGTTTTACCGTCTGCGCACGGCTAATATAATTATACCGTATTTTTTATTTAAATTTTAAAAAAGTAAAAAGAAATTTCAAAAGAAAATGGTTAGCAAATGTCAATAATATGCTCCGCAATATTATCCATGTCGAAAATGATGTCATAGATAGCGAGAAAAAAATATTTTCATTCTTAAAACTAAAAGAAATACCTCGATTACCTAAAAAAAATGACGAATGTTAATAGTTCCACTTTTGTTGATAAAACCTAAAGATTTAATATTATTTCGTTAAAATAACATAATTTCCCCTATGCCAGTATTGAAATTAATTGTCTGGAAAAGAAAATTAACAAGTATTATGTCATTTAAAAGGGATTTCTCTGGGGAAATATATATTTGAAATAAAACGGCAATTTTCCGATATGTTTTAAAATGAATGTGAATCAATTCCTTACATTAATAATACAAGGATCAATCAGTAAGCATATGAAGTAGATGAGTTTCACGCAATATTTATAACGATTTTTTTTTTTTTTTTTATCTATACTGGTTATTAAGCATGAGTATCCATTATATACAGATGAAAGTTTTCTGCTAAAAATCACATCATAATTTTAAGAAAAGGAAAATGTACACGAATCTATTATATTAAAATCTGACCGCGTGTTTGTATTTCGAAACTACTCCTAGACTATCGAACGCAACGCAATTTACTTAATACCGGTTATCATTGATCCGAAGACTTAACTCTCAGAATTAAAAAAAATAATAATAAATTAGATACCAAGATCTTTTTTTTTTTTTTTTGTAAATTTTAATGAAGTTTCTCTAAAAACGGAAAGTAACATACTCCATATTTGTGTATGAAACAGGAGAAATAAAACAGATCAGTATATTTTTTACACCATTTTCTGATTAAAACTGAAAAACAAAATTAAATTTCACTTTGAATATATAGATGGTGAGAAAAAAATCTTGATTTCAGTAAATTATCCGAAAAATAAAAACATATTTTCACATATTCAAACTTCATGAATCAATTTATTCGGGAGAACAAAAATTGCCTGTCAACATACTGTCATTTAGAAAACAAGATTTGTTTCAGCTATACATTAAACCACGGAGGCAGAATTGAATTTAAAGAAAAAGCATATACTAATTCCAATTAATGTTTTTTTTTTGAAGGATGGCTGTTAAAACGTTTCACAAAGGCGTTAAAAAGTAAAATTGTTTATCAGCTAAAATTCACAGTTGTTTTTATCCAATTCGTCTATTTCCACGATTTTATTTGGCCCTCCTTTTTGCATTGGTTGAAATTTCATTTTCGCGATTATTTGGCACAAAATTTCACTTTTTTAAGACTGAGTTATGTCAAGGTCCCTATAACAAAAAATATCGTAAAAAATACCGCAAGTAACTGTAAAAAACTAATCCATTCATTTCAATCACTTAATATTTTCCACTCAAAGTAAAATAAATAAATAAAGAAAATGATGAAGCACGCAGATAAAAACCCAACGATAATTTTTCTCTCATCTCTTAAAACAAGTGACCTAATTTATGACTCTTAAGTTTCAAGTTTATCAAGCAATAGAGATTTATTACCTCGTTATAATCGTTCTCTTCTAATAATGTGAAATATGTTTATAATTTGTTATTTGTGATTATGCCATTATAAACTTATTACAGAACTAAAACATTTAAAAGGACAATTATTCAACGTCAATTTGTTTCAAAGAAATGATGCAACTTTACTCGTAACTTTCCAAACTTTGTGAAAATGAGTCAGTGTATTACTATCCTTCATTCTGTAAAGTCACAGGAAAAAATGTTTCCTGATGCTATAATTAATATAATTCTAAATGTAAACCTTTTAAAATTTTAAGTAATGTAAAATATAATTTTTAAAATCAATCCAAACGTGAACTTATTTATTCAATGTGAATTGTGCATTAATATAATTTTTTTTTACAAGTCTTATTTCAGCGGTGGTGCAAAACAGGATTATTCAAGAAGTGTTTATAATAAATTCTCAAATAGTTGAAATATATAAACCAGTGGATATTTCATAAATTGGATAGACCTTAGAAAAGGTAAGCAATTCCTTTTCTTTCTGCATGTTGAAGACCAGAGTTAATTTTAATTTGAAGAATTTAATATTCTGATGTTACGCGCTTACCTCGTTGGCCTCGCCCCTTCAACAGTGATCATGAGCCTGATGAATATATGAACTCAGAATTTATTCTTAAGGATTAATAATTGACTCTAATTAATA
Organism: Maratus michaelseni; assembly: GCA_963931845.1. Classification (NCBI taxonomy): domain Eukaryota; kingdom Metazoa; phylum Arthropoda; class Arachnida; order Araneae; family Salticidae; genus Maratus; species Maratus michaelseni. The sequence continues at coordinate 385,711,564 of OZ007587.1, read as the reverse complement.
AAAATAATACTCAGCTCTTATGCTAGATTAAAAATTCAAGAAAACATAATTGAATTTAATAAACTATTTAAACTAATAAAACTTTAAAAACTGTATAAACAAGTTCTCCGAGATGGCGACAATAAAGGAAATGCAAATAGTAGATAAATTAAACAATAATAATTATTCTATATGGAAGTTTAAAATTAATATGTTGTTAATTAAGGAAGATTTGTACGAACTCGTAACTCAGGAACCCCCTACACCAATTAACGAAGATTGGAGAAAAAAGGATGCAAAAGCTCGCGCTTTAATAAACCTGAGTATAGACGATACGCAAATAGTTCATGTAAAACATTTAGAAACAGCAAAACAGACATGGGATAGTTTAAAAAACATTCACGAGAGAGCCAATTTGTCCAGTAAATTGTATTTGTTACGAAAATTGTATAGTGCAAAACTTCCCGAAAATGGGAACATGCACAAACACATTACTAATATACTGGAAATAAAAGATAAGCTCTCCGCAATAGGAGAGAACATAACCGACTCGCATTTATCTGCACTTCTATTGTGCTCGTTACCTGCGAGTTATAATACTCTAATAACAGCTCTCGAAGCCCGAAATGAAATTGAATTAACTCCCGAATTCATCAAGAGCAAACTTACTGATGAATTTAATAAACGGGTAGAAAATAGTGAGCAAGTTGAAAACTCACAAAAGGTGTTTAAAACACAAAAGAAATACACTCAAGATTATAAAGGGCAAAACAAATATTGTACCTACTGTAAACAATCAAATCACACTTACAAACAATGCTGGCATCTCAAGAACAGAAACACACAGACCACTACACCTAAAACACAATACAAATACAAAAAGTACACATCGTTGTGTTTTGAAAATACAAAAGGTGATAGTAAAAATAAAATGAATGAATCAAAAACAAATGAACAGGTACAAATAAATAAAAGTGAATATAAAGATGCAGCATTCATAATTGTCAATCCCGCTAATAAAACCTGGTTAATTGACTCAGGAGCGTCTTCGCATATAGCGAACGATAGGGATATATTTACAAAATTCAACGATACTGAAAAAACTACAGTAACAATTGCTAATGGGAATACATTAAATTCTTACGGAACCGGCGAAACACAAATAATGACAAAAACATCTGATGGATGTATAAATAGAATTACACTTAAAAATGTGTTATTTGTTCCACAATTGGAATCAAATTTAATTTCCGTAAGTAAAGCCACAGAACATGGATATAAAGTATTTTTCGAAAATGAAAAATGCATACTATCGTGCAATGGAAATATATACTTAGAAGCATTTAAGAAACATAACTTATATCAAGTTGAAACACTAAAAGAAAGTTCTCAAAATAAAATAAACATTGCACATGATTGCAGAAATAAAGATTGCCTCGAAATTTGGCATAAACGCCTTGGCCACAGAAATAATGAAAGTATAAAAGAATTAGTCAAAAATGACTTGGCCAGTGGGATAAAAATAAATAACTGTAATCATAAAACAAACTGTGAAACCTGTATAAAAACAAAGTCAACAAATGCACCATACTCTAAATCTATCGAAAATAAAACAACAAAAGTATTAGATTTAGTACATACTGATTTATGTGGGCCTTTTAAAACACCCACAATAGGAGGAAAAAATTACTTCCTTACATTCATAGATGACAATTCTAGATTCACAGTTATTTACTTATTAAAAAGTAAAGATGAAGTTTATGAAAAAATAAAAGACTATGTACAAATGGTCAAAACCAGACAAGGAAAATATCCGACGGCGATTAGATCGGATAACGGTGGGGAATACATAGGAAATAAAACAGAAGCCTTTCTAAGGGAACATGGTATAAAACATGAATACACAGTTCCATTTTGTCCCAGCCAGAATGGCATTGCTGAGAGAAAAAACAGAAGTTTAATTGAAATGACACGAAGCCTATTATCCGAAGCAAATTTACCTCATAGGTTCTGGGGTGAAGCGATAAATACTGCTAATCACCTCCAAAATAGGCTCCCCACTAAATTGACAAATAAAACGCCATATGAAATTTGGTTCAAAAGAAAACCAAATCTCTATTATTTACGTGTATTTGGCTGTAAAGTATACACTTACATAAACAAACACAAAAGATCTAAACTAGATGACACAGCAGAAGAGGGTATCTTCATGGGCTATGATAATAATACAAAGGGATACCGCGTTTTCACTAAAAATGGTGAAATAATAATTTCCAGATCTGTAAAATTTCTGGAAGAAAAACTGAACAATTTAAACGAGAAAATTAATGATCACGAACAATTAATTGAAGATAAAAAATACATTGAAATAGAAATAGGTGACACACCCTGTACACCTGACGCGCCCAAACAATCAGAAACACATCAACCTCGTAGATCTGAAAGACAAAACAGAGGAGTACCACCTCAAAGATATACTTCCGACAATTTTATTGCTTTAGCAAATGATTGCGATACAACAGAACCTGAAAACTGGAAACAGCTTATCAAAATAAACAATCCACTAGAAAAGAAAAACTGGCTTAAAGCCACTGAAAACGAAATACAATCGTTAATGAAAAATAATACATGGGATCTAGTCGATCCTCCTCTTAATAAAAGAATCATAGGAAGTAGATGGATTTTCAAACGAAAAATTGATAGTTCAGGAAATACACAAAAATATAAAGCACGTTTTGTTGCCAAAGGTTTCAGTCAAAAATATGGGGAAGATTATCAAGAAACATTTTCACCAGTAGCACAACATTGTACCATCAAAACATTTTAAGCAGAAGAAATGAGAATCCTCGCGAAAAAGACTGGCAAGCCGTAAAAAGAATAATAAGATATCTATATCATACTAAAGAACTAAAATTAATAATTAACACTAATGAAGAACCAATATTAAAAGTATTCGCTGATGCCGATTGGGCAGGTGATACCAAAACCCGCAGATCAACATCGGGAATATTATATATGTTGGGCAACAACCCAATTCAGTGGACGACGAAAAGGCAAAGTTGCATTGCCTTATCTTCAGCAGAGGCTGAATATGTGTCCGCAGCACATGCTAGCCAAGAAATAATTTGGTTATTGAAGTTACTTGACGATCTAGGCTTTCCACAGCAAAAACCAATCACTTTATATGAAGACAATCAAAGTACCATAAAAATGGTTGAATCAGAAAAATTCACGAAAAGATCAAAGCACATCGACGTCAAATTTAATGCCATTAAACAATATAGCGAAGAAGGCATAATTGAGTTAAGATATCTTCCAACAGAAAAAATGATAGCTGATGCACTTACCAAACCTTTACCCAAGCCTCGATTCATCGAACACAGAAATTCAATGAAAATATTAGTTAATCCCCATGAACGGATTAAGGGGGAAATTGTAAAAAACTAATCCATTCATTTCAATCACTTAATATTTTCCACTCAAAGTAAAATAAATAAATAAAGAAAATGATGAAGCACGCAGATAAAAACCCAACGATAATTTTTCTCTCATCTCTTAAAACAAGTGACCTAATTTATGACTCTTAAGTTTCAAGTTTATCAAGCAATAGAGATTTATTACCTCGTTATAATCGTTCTCTTCTAATAATGTGAAATATGTTTATAATTTGTTATTTGTGATTATGCCATTATAAACTTATTACAGAACTAAAACATTTAAAAGGACAATTATTCAACGTCAATTTGTTTCAAAGAAATGATGCAACTTTACTCGTAACTTTCCAAACTTTGTGAAAATGAGTCAGTGTATTACTATCCTTCATTCTGTAAAGTCACAGGAAAAAATGTTTCCTGATGCTATAATTAATATAATTCTAAATGTAAACCTTTTAAAATTTTAAGTAATGTAAAATATAATTTTTAAAATCAATCCAAACGTGAACTTATTTATTCAATGTGAATTGTGCATTAATATAATTTTTTTTTACAAGTCTTATTTCAGCGGTGGTGCAAAACAGGATTATTCAAGAAGTGTTTATAATAAATTCTCAAATAGTTGAAATATATAAACCAGTGGATATTTCATAAATTGGATAGACCTTAGAAAAGGTAAGCAATTCCTTTTCTTTCTGCATGTTGAAGACCAGAGTTAATTTTAATTTGAAGAATTTAATATTCTGATGTTACGCGCTTACCTCGTTGGCCTCGCCCCTTCAACAGTGATCATGAGCCTGATGAATATATGAACTCAGAATTTATTCTTAAGGATTAATAATTGACTCTAATTAATAAAAATAATACTCAGCTCTTATGCTAGATTAAAAATTCAAGAAAACATAATTGAATTTAATAAACTATTTAAACTAATAAAACTTTAAAAACTGTATAAACAAGTTCTCCGAGATGGCGACAATAAAGGAAATGCAAATAGTAGATAAATTAAACAATAATAATTATTCTATATGGAAGTTTAAAATTAATATGTTGTTAATTAAGGAAGATTTGTACGAACTCGTAACTCAGGAACCCCCTACACCAATTAACGAAGATTGGAGAAAAAAGGATGCAAAAGCTCGCGCTTTAATAAACCTGAGTATAGACGATACGCAAATAGTTCATGTAAAACATTTAGAAACAGCAAAACAGACATGGGATAGTTTAAAAAACATTCACGAGAGAGCCAATTTGTCCAGTAAATTGTATTTGTTACGAAAATTGTATAGTGCAAAACTTCCCGAAAATGGGAACATGCACAAACACATTACTAATATACTGGAAATAAAAGATAAGCTCTCCGCAATAGGAGAGAACATAACCGACTCGCATTTATCTGCACTTCTATTGTGCTCGTTACCTGCGAGTTATAATACTCTAATAACAGCTCTCGAAGCCCGAAATGAAATTGAATTAACTCCCGAATTCATCAAGAGCAAACTTACTGATGAATTTAATAAACGGGTAGAAAATAGTGAGCAAGTTGAAAACTCACAAAAGGTGTTTAAAACACAAAAGAAATACACTCAAGATTATAAAGGGCAAAACAAATATTGTACCTACTGTAAACAATCAAATCACACTTACAAACAATGCTGGCATCTCAAGAACAGAAACACACAGACCACTACACCTAAAACACAATACAAATACAAAAAGTACACATCGTTGTGTTTTGAAAATACAAAAGGTGATAGTAAAAATAAAATGAATGAATCAAAAACAAATGAACAGGTACAAATAAATAAAAGTGAATATAAAGATGCAGCATTCATAATTGTCAATCCCGCTAATAAAACCTGGTTAATTGACTCAGGAGCGTCTTCGCATATAGCGAACGATAGGGATATATTTACAAAATTCAACGATACTGAAAAAACTACAGTAACAATTGCTAATGGGAATACATTAAATTCTTACGGAACCGGCGAAACACAAATAATGACAAAAACATCTGATGGATGTATAAATAGAATTACACTTAAAAATGTGTTATTTGTTCCACAATTGGAATCAAATTTAATTTCCGTAAGTAAAGCCACAGAACATGGATATAAAGTATTTTTCGAAAATGAAAAATGCATACTATCGTGCAATGGAAATATATACTTAGAAGCATTTAAGAAACATAACTTATATCAAGTTGAAACACTAAAAGAAAGTTCTCAAAATAAAATAAACATTGCACATGATTGCAGAAATAAAGATTGCCTCGAAATTTGGCATAAACGCCTTGGCCACAGAAATAATGAAAGTATAAAAGAATTAGTCAAAAATGACTTGGCCAGTGGGATAAAAATAAATAACTGTAATCATAAAACAAACTGTGAAACCTGTATAAAAACAAAGTCAACAAATGCACCATACTCTAAATCTATCGAAAATAAAACAACAAAAGTATTAGATTTAGTACATACTGATTTATGTGGGCCTTTTAAAACACCCACAATAGGAGGAAAAAATTACTTCCTTACATTCATAGATGACAATTCTAGATTCACAGTTATTTACTTATTAAAAAGTAAAGATGAAGTTTATGAAAAAATAAAAGACTATGTACAAATGGTCAAAACCAGACAAGGAAAATATCCGACGGCGATTAGATCGGATAACGGTGGGGAATACATAGGAAATAAAACAGAAGCCTTTCTAAGGGAACATGGTATAAAACATGAATACACAGTTCCATTTTGTCCCAGCCAGAATGGCATTGCTGAGAGAAAAAACAGAAGTTTAATTGAAATGACACGAAGCCTATTATCCGAAGCAAATTTACCTCATAGGTTCTGGGGTGAAGCGATAAATACTGCTAATCACCTCCAAAATAGGCTCCCCACTAAATTGACAAATAAAACGCCATATGAAATTTGGTTCAAAAGAAAACCAAATCTCTATTATTTACGTGTATTTGGCTGTAAAGTATACACTTACATAAACAAACACAAAAGATCTAAACTAGATGACACAGCAGAAGAGGGTATCTTCATGGGCTATGATAATAATACAAAGGGATACCGCGTTTTCACTAAAAATGGTGAAATAATAATTTCCAGATCTGTAAAATTTCTGGAAGAAAAACTGAACAATTTAAACGAGAAAATTAATGATCACGAACAATTAATTGAAGATAAAAAATACATTGAAATAGAAATAGGTGACACACCCTGTACACCTGACGCGCCCAAACAATCAGAAACACATCAACCTCGTAGATCTGAAAGACAAAACAGAGGAGTACCACCTCAAAGATATACTTCCGACAATTTTATTGCTTTAGCAAATGATTGCGATACAACAGAACCTGAAAACTGGAAACAGCTTATCAAAATAAACAATCCACTAGAAAAGAAAAACTGGCTTAAAGCCACTGAAAACGAAATACAATCGTTAATGAAAAATAATACATGGGATCTAGTCGATCCTCCTCTTAATAAAAGAATCATAGGAATCATAGGTAAGAATCATAGGTTTTTTTTTTTTTTTTTATCTATACTGGTTATTAAGCATGAGTATCCATTATATACAGATGAAAGTTTTCTGCTAAAAATCACATCATAATTTTAAGAAAAGGAAAATGTACACGAATCTATTATATTAAAATCTGACCGCGTGTTTGTATTTCGAAACTACTCCTAGACTATCGAACGCAACGCAATTTACTTAATACCGGTTATCATTGATCCGAAGACTTAACTCTCAGAATTAAAAAAAATAATAATAAATTAGATACCAAGATCTTTTTTTTTTTTTTTTGTAAATTTTAATGAAGTTTCTCTAAAAACGGAAAGTAACATACTCCATATTTGTGTATGAAACAGGAGAAATAAAACAGATCAGTATATTTTTTACACCATTTTCTGATTAAAACTGAAAAACAAAATTAAATTTCACTTTGAATATATAGATGGTGAGAAAAAAATCTTGATTTCAGTAAATTATCCGAAAAATAAAAACATATTTTCACATATTCAAACTTCATGAATCAATTTATTCGGGAGAACAAAAATTGCCTGTCAACATACTGTCATTTAGAAAACAAGATTTGTTTCAGCTATACATTAAACCACGGAGGCAGAATTGAATTTAAAGAAAAAGCATATACTAATTCCAATTAATGTTTTTTTTTTGAAGGATGGCTGTTAAAACGTTTCACAAAGGCGTTAAAAAGTAAAATTGTTTATCAGCTAAAATTCACAGTTGTTTTTATCCAATTCGTCTATTTCCACGATTTTATTTGGCCCTCCTTTTTGCATTGGTTGAAATTTCATTTTCGCGATTATTTGGCACAAAATTTCACTTTTTTAAGACTGAGTTATGTCAAGGTCCCTATAACAAAAAATATCGTAAAAAATACCGCAAGTAACTGTAAAAAACTAATCCATTCATTTCAATCACTTAATATTTTCCACTCAAAGTAAAATAAATAAATAAAGAAAATGATGAAGCACGCAGATAAAAACCCAACGATAATTTTTCTCTCATCTCTTAAAACAAGTGACCTAATTTATGACTCTTAAGTTTCAAGTTTATCAAGCAATAGAGATTTATTACCTCGTTATAATCGTTCTCTTCTAATAATGTGAAATATGTTTATAATTTGTTATTTGTGATTATGCCATTATAAACTTATTACAGAACTAAAACATTTAAAAGGACAATTATTCAACGTCAATTTGTTTCAAAGAAATGATGCAACTTTACTCGTAACTTTCCAAACTTTGTGAAAATGAGTCAGTGTATTACTATCCTTCATTCTGTAAAGTCACAGGAAAAAATGTTTCCTGATGCTATAATTAATATAATTCTAAATGTAAACCTTTTAAAATTTTAAGTAATGTAAAATATAATTTTTAAAATCAATCCAAACGTGAACTTATTTATTCAATGTGAATTGTGCATTAATATAATTTTTTTTTACAAGTCTTATTTCAGCGGTGGTGCAAAACAGGATTATTCAAGAAGTGTTTATAATAAATTCTCAAATAGTTGAAATATATAAACCAGTGGATATTTCATAAATTGGATAGACCTTAGAAAAGGTAAGCAATTCCTTTTCTTTCTGCATGTTGAAGACCAGAGTTAATTTTAATTTGAAGAATTTAATATTCTGATGTTACGCGCTTACCTCGTTGGCCTCGCCCCTTCAACAGTAACTCCTATATGAAATGTGATAAAGAGTTAGTTAATTATTAACCTTTTTTAATTATCGGAAGTGAAATATTTTGCTTAATTAATGTATTTATTATTATTTTAATGTTGCGTGAACGAAGTCGCGGGTAAGAGCGGGGCCTCCGAGATGTCGCTGTGTGTCCTACACCGGGCCTGCTACAAGTATTAGTGACGTCACAGTAGTGATCCACTTTGGTCAAAGTATCGCAGCAGAAAGATGTAATAAAAAGAGCATTTTCGCTCTTATAATTTGTGATTACATAAATAATATTAAATTTCATAATCGTGAAATAAAAGGGAATTAATATACTTGTTTTATTAAAGGAAATTAAAAGTTTTAAATTAAAAAAATGCTAAGATCCGATTGAACCCATTGACTTACCTTTTCCTAAACACATTATTTTACAATAAATATACGTACAAAAAATATAATAAATCTACCAAAAACTTTACAAAATCAATCCCATTCCTCCCTTTTACAACTACATACCATAATTTAACCATCAAAACACAATAAATGTAAATTTAAATACAGAAATCGACATTTTTTAACTATAGAGACCTTGGCACTTTTTTTAACGCTTTGGCGTAATCCGGGCTTCAGAAAGTTAGATATGTTTTAAAATTATATACACAATTATGAAAACAAACCTAATGTACTTTTATGTTTATTTATATATGTATAAAATTATTTATATATACAATTCTGTTCTACCTGCATATAAAAAGAGATAAATGGCTTCTTTATATTAAATAAATTATATAAATATTGAAAAAAAAATACTTATTTATATGAAACTACGAATAGGTTGCCAGAAAATATTTTGCAACTTTCCTTCTCTCGCCATAAACCTTTTTCGGTACTTTTCGGTTAGCCGGGCGCCAGTGATACATGTACATATATAAATATATATATTAATTCATACATATATGTGTGTGTAGATATGTGTATATATATATATATGTGTGTGTGTGTAGATATATGTGTGTGTATATATGTATATATATCACTGGCGCCCGGCTAACCGAAAAGTACCCAATTTTCTATCTTGACTTTGTAACTGATTTGTAATATTTTAAAAATTGTCTATTTATTGTACTTGGGTCGAGGACATAATAACCACTCAAAATAACTTATCAAAAGATTTATTTTCATAACATATTTGTACACTTAAGTTAGCTAAAATGTTAAATTGAACTACGTAGAATTACTAAGTTGTGTAAATCAGTTACTTTTAATTTTATAAACAAAGCACATCACTCACTTCTAACTAAATGTATCCAGATTTCATTCAATTTATTACAGTATTCCTTTCAAAATCATTTTTTAAACTGTTTATCGTCTGCTTCTTTTATTTATTTATTTATTTTCTAAAGATCATTTGACTCTTTTCGATTTGGAAGTACAAATTCAATCAAATATGCCAGAATATTTCCATTACAGTAGGCTAGACATTTGTTGTTAGGTTTTTTTTCTCTGCGCAAGTTCAATACCATCATATTAATTCTAGCTTCACGAATTATGAAAAGTATATCGAAACATTTAATGCAAACCACTTCTGTTGAAATGTAAAAATAATTATCACAAGGTAATTTTCGTAGCTAAAATTTCTTCTTTTCATTATCAGTAGCGAATTTGAAGACTTAGATTAGAAACTAGGAGCACAGCATTTTCTTCTCTTTATTTTATAGATATAATCTACACTTTCTTTAATAATTATAATCAATAATAATTGATAGCATTATAATCTAAATACACTGAAAAATATTATTAATTACTATATAAAACAATAAATAAAATCAAAATACTGTCGTAAACAATCCGTACAAGCGAACAAAGTACATGAAAATTTTTAAGTTATTATGGATCACTGTTTTGACGTCAGCAGGTTGTGACGTCACCTGTAGCAGGCCCGGTGTAGGACACACAGCGACATCTCGGAGGCCCCGGTAAGAGCTAGTTCCTAATCTCTATAATAAAACTGTAAGTCATGTGACTGTCCTCAACAGTTCCGGGATGCCGCATCGCTTTTTTATATGCCAAGCGGCCATTTTTATTCAAAATTATTTTTTCGAATAAACTGCATAAAAGTTACATTTTAAGAAAGATCGTTCAAAATAAATTAATATTTGAGAGATGACTTGCGTTCAATTATGTATATATTCTGCAATAACTTCAGTCGAAAGATTCGCAGTTCAAATTCTCTATTCATAAAAGTAAACAAAAAAAAGATTGATTCGTCGTGAACATTTAAAATATTAAATCATGGAGGTAATCATTCGCAAAGCAAGTTCTCCGCGAATGAATTTTTGGACCGCTGCCTCGCGTCAAAAAAATAATTCGCACCAGTGAGACAATCAAAGTTTACCATAATTATGTACTATACAACTCAACTTTCGGACCTTTTCTTGACGTAAATTGAACTCATGTAATAATATTTAATGAATCAGATTTTTAGCATTTTTAAAATCGCTAATACAGCTTTTATTTATCGCGTGTACAAATTAGAAATGATACTTTGATTTTGAAATCAAATGTTTTGATTTATGATATTATTTCTTATTTATTTATTTATTTTCTCTTTTAAATGAAAAGTGTGAAGTATTTTAAATTTATGTAATATAAGCATTTTAGATTAAAGTTAAGTATTTTAAATGAAATGAGTCACAGGTTTATAATTTAAAATTAAATTAATTGTAGTATGAATGACGGTGATGGGAACGATATTTGGCGAATTATCATCTGCTCCCGGCTAACAAAAATACTCATAATTAAAAAAAAGAATAAAAATAGATAAATGATAGTTTGTTGTAAATAAATATTGATATACATATCAAAAATAATTTATAGAATTAAAATAAAAAATAAAAGTAAATAAACAACAATTTCCATAACAAAGTTTTCGCCAAATTGGCGGGGGAGGGGGGGGGGGGGGAATCGCGCCAACGTGCGTATGTGACATTTGTGCCCAAAAAATATGCGAAATGCTACCATGATCGCAAAAGTTCATGATTTGTCTATTAGAATCTTCCGATTTGGCGAAGGATTAAGGGAAAATTAAATTATGAATAAATGTAACGTGTTGCAATGTTTAACATACATTTAAGGGAGACCAAACTGGTCGCCAGTGGCGGCTAGTATATTTGAAATTGAAATATTCGAAGGTGAAGACAAGTTAACATACCTCTGTGGAAGTCAATTTTTATTTTTATTTCTTTCTTTTTACATTCATGTGTTAAAAACTTTTAAACGAAGGATTTACAGGGAGACCCCCCCCCCCCCCCCACCCCCGACAAAAAAAGAAAATACTGTTTGTTTTTATTTACCTTTTTGAAAAATTTTGGTAGAAACTTATTTTCAAATATTTAATATTTTTTAATTGATAAATTTCTGTATTGTTTTTACTTTCTTCTATCTTTACAAAAAGAAAGTATTGGATTGATGAAAATTTTCGACTTCCGGTTTTCAGCGGATTTATACGGTTTAGAAGGTCCTGAACACGATTTGACTGTTTTTAGAAAATGTCTGTCTGTAACTCTGTCTGTGACTCTGTCTGTCTGTCTGTATGTGACAAAACTTTTGTGGGCGCTCTATCTCAAGAACTAATGCACGAAATTTAATAAAACTTTATAGTTAGTTAGTCCCTGATATAAATTGGCGCTGATTAGTTTTTGGTGAAAATCACCCGGCAGGTGGCGCTGCTATGCTGCATTTTTTGCGATTTTCGCAATAGCTCTCTCAAGAACTAATATACTTATTTTCATCAAACTTCAGATTCAGTTAGACCTTGACATAAATAGACGCTGATTATGTTTTGGTGTAGATATCCGAACAGGTGGCACTGGTGCACCACTTTTCTTATTATTTTTACGATAGCTATATCTCAAGAACGAATACACGGAATTTCATCAACCTTCAGATTCTGTTAGACCTTGACATACATAGATGCAGCTTACGTTTTGGTGTAAATAGCCCAAAAGGTGGCGCTGCTATGCTACTTTTTTCATTATTATCACGATAACTATATCTCAAGAACCAATGCACAGATTTTGATGAAAATTCAGATTCAGTTACATGTTGACATAAGTTGTTGTTGATTAGGTTTTGATCTAAATCTCCCAACAGGTGGCGCTGCTATATGCTTGCAGGATTTACACGATTTTAGCAATAGTTCTATCTCAAGAACTAATGCACGGAATTTAATAAAACTTTAGATTCAGTTTGAACTTGATATAAATTGGTTGCTGATTCTTTTTAGTGTATGCGAAACCTGTATGAGATAGAAGAAAGTTTTGGGATTGACACATCCGACTAGTTTATGTTGATAGATTTAAACTGCGCGAGGTGGTCCGACAAAAAATTATTTGTTTAGTTTATTTAATCTTTATATTCTCTATTTAAAATAAAAAAAAAGGTGGCTACGGATGCGAACCACAGACACATTTCTTCCAAAATCGTGTCCGGCACTGGATTTCGTTCGGAAGCTACCCATCATTACAGTCGAACTCGGTTATACCGAGGATGAATGGATCACAAAGCATTTCTTCGTTGTAACAGAGCTCTCACAATAATGAAGGCTAAGACTTCGTATTATAAAAAAAGACATAGGATGATTACTGTGGACAGGAACTATTTTACGCTTCTAAATTAGCTAGATGAAATTAGGTTACTAATGATAATTTCATTTTTGTATTCCGAGTTTAAAAACCGTAAAAAAAATGTATATAAGCAATTGAAAACATAATGCTTACTTACTTATTAACTTAAATAAGTTTTAACAAGAAAGAAAAATCATGCGTCAAGTATACATTATGAAAACACTTTCCAACACATTCAGAATACTGTAACAAAACTTCACCGTTTGAAAAGGTGAAAGATGATGTCTAAGTAAACAAAGTCAAAGTCAATCCCGGCAGGGAGGCCTACCTTTCGGCTTAAGTTCAACTAGCCCTTCCTAGAAGGTTTGTTTACTATGCGGCAAAGCCTTACAAGATAATTATAAAAGTTGAGAGAAAACAATAAATACAAAACAATACTAATAGCTCGCTTATTGGACGATAAACAATTAATAAATACAATAATGTCAAAGAAAATAGAAAACGCATAGCACATTTCAAATCACAATGCCAGCAAGTGCCACCTATACTCGGAAAAATATCTCGATTCTTTTGTGCAGCCCTGTATATTATCTGTAGATTAGTATATATACTACGTGGTATGCAAAAATTAGTTCAGTTAGAAAACGCATAACGCAGTTGAAAATTCCCCTTCAACAATTTTCGGCAATAAGCGGAAATGTACTCGAATTCTTTTGTGCAGCACTGTATATGATATACAGGATGATTCAATGCCAGTGTGACGAATATTAACCCTTTGTATCACCGCGTTGCAACATATCCAATAAGTTGGAAATTGTACGTCAAACGTGACAAATGAGGTGCGTTCGAACTATAGCTAGTTCTATAAATATTCAGATCTTGATGATTTTTAATTATGTGGAATGAATTATATCGTCTGCAGATTAACTTCTGTCATAAAATAAGTATCTCGGTCGCTTGACGGTTAAACCTCAGAAGCTCCTATAGCAAGAAAGCATCGATTTTTTTTTTTTAATCAAATTTCTTAATAAATGTTTTTATAACTATCTTCTACATCTTCTATATCTTCTATCTTCAATACTTATATCAAAGTTTTGATTCGATTTTTATAAAATTTGAAACGACTCGACAAAATTCTGCAAAGATAATATATCTTAAATTTCAAACCATTCGCTTGGGTAGTTTTTGCGTTGTTATATAGGGACGGACGGACCAGTCGACGACAATAGGTGCTACGTATTTATATAATTACGAACGCACCTAAAAACAAATGTTACTTTACAGAGTGCTTTAAAAGACGATTGTATTTATTTTTAATAATAATAATAATAATATTGCTGCTATCTCCCAACACAGCATAGTTAATATAAATTGTTCGTAGAACTCTTAACAAACGGCAATACTGAGTTCATATTTTATACCAAAGTTTTATTTATCAATTGAGCAGTTTTGTATCGTTATTGTTAAAACTAGCCGCCACTGGCGACCAGTTTGGTCGCCCTTAAATGTATGTTAAGCATTGTAACAAATTATTTTTATTCATAATTTATTTTTTTCCTTAATCCTTCGCCAAACCGGAAAAATCTAATAGACAAATCAAGAACTTTTGCGATCGTGGTAGCATTTCGCATATTTTTTGTTGTTATGTATTTCATCTTTCTTGACAAAAACCGCTTAACCCACTTTATAATAAATTAATCATTGTGTGTGTGTTTTTAATATAAAATAAACTATTTCATAATAAAATAAAAGTATATGCTGTTTTAGTAATCTCTAATAGGTACCTGAAAATGGGATTTTCTCGCCAAAATGGCGCAAAACAAAAATTCCGCCAACCCTGGTGCGTCCGTGACAGCTGTTCCAATTTAAAATACATGACGTTGACATTTTTCTTTAAAATAGAAAATAGATAAATAAGAAATATTATCATAAATCAAAACATTTGATTTCAAAATTAAAATATCGTTTCTAATTAATACACACGAAAAATAAAAGCTGACAATTTGTTTCGAAATTTGATGCATTAAATATTATTACATGAGTTCAACCACGGAGTTCAACTTACATCAAGAAAAGATCCGAAGGAAGTTGAGTTGTATGGAACAGAATTATGGTAAACTTTGACTGTCTCACTGGTGCTGATTATTTTTTTTACACCCAGGCAGCGGTCCAAAAATTCATGGTTTAATATTTTAAACGTTCACAACGAATGAATCTTTTTTTTTTTTTTTTTTTTGTTTACTTTCATGGATAGAGAATTTGAACAGCGAACCTAATTGAAACTGAAGTTATTGCAGAATGTATACATAATTGAACGTAAGTCATCTTTCAAATATTAATTTATTTTGAACGATCTTTCTAAAAATGTAACTTTTATGCAGTTTTATTAGAAAAAATAATTTTGAATAAAAATGGCTGCCTGGCATATGAAAAAGTGAAGCAGCATCCCGGAACTGTTGAGGACAGTCACATGACATACGGTTTTATTATATAGATGAACTTCTTAAATTTTGTAAAATTTAAAATGCTGGAGACGTCCAAAAATATTTTTTTCTTACATAGGTACTTACGTATACTTTACAATTTTGTATTAGAAAATTGACAGTACTGATGAGAAGTATGCAGTTTTCTGTTTATTGCAGCTGTGATAAAAGTATCCTTTAGTTTTAGTCAACAATTTTGTATTTTTATGTTCTACATTTTTTAGGTGCGTTCGTAATTATATAAATACGTAGCACCTATTGTCGTCGCTTGGTCCGTCCGTCCCTATATAACAACGCAAAAACTACCCAAACGAATGGTTTGAAATTTAAGATCTATTATCTTTGCATAATTTTGTCGAGACATTTCAAATTTTATTAAAATCGAATCAAAACTTTAAAAGATATTAATAAAAATATTTATTAAGAAATTTGAATTTTTTTTTTTTTAAATCTGTGCTTTTTTGTTATAGGAACATTCCGAGGTTTAATCGTCAAGCGACCGAGATACTTATTTTATGGCAGAAATTAATCTGCAGATGATATAATTCATTTCACAGAATTTAAAATCATCAATATCTGAATATTTATATAACTAGCTATTGTACGAACGCACCTCATTTGTCACGTTTGACGTACAATTTCCAACTTGTTTAAATTATTTTTTACGTGTTTCAAATGGTGTATTCTAACATCTCAGTAAATATTTTTCAAATCAGAGTTGTTGGGGGCACAAAGGGTTAGGAGGTGATAGAACAACAAACTTTTTAACGCTTTTCAACATAAAGTTGAAAAAAAGTGTTTCTGTATTCGGTTTGTCTGTCTGTCCGTGCTCTAACTCGCTTAAATATATTCGGATTTATTGTCATGCAATTAATGTATGTTATTGAGGATTACTAGGGCATGTTCGGTATTGAAAATGAAGTATAGTTTTTTTTTTTTTTTTTTTTTTTTTTTTTTTACAGGTACACTCAAAATAATTCCGTTAAATTACGGTCTATGGTTAAAAATCATTTACGGTTCATTTTGATTATGTTACACAATTTCAAATATATTGGAATTGATATATATCACTGAGGTGCACGACAAGAGGCTTACTGTAGAATAGGGTGTGCATAAGCACTTATAGTTCCTTTACAGGAACACTCAAAAGAATTCCTTTACATTAAGGTCTATGAGGAAAAATCGTTTGGGGTTTATTTTAATAATGTTTCACTATTTAAAACATATTGAAAATGATATATATTACAGGTTCATTACAAGAGGCTTACTATAGAATATTGTGTGTTTAGCACCCATCGTTCGTTTACAGGGACATACAAAAGTATTCGATTACCGTATGTTAAATGTTAACAATGATTTCTGGAAGTGCGTTTTCACTTGTTGAACGTGTTTTTAAATTTAACTCATTGTTTGTCTATACACTGTTAAAAATTTGCATATGACCGTTTTTATAGAAAATGGTTACATAACCGTAATTTAACTCTATTCTGACTATAATATGGGCAATAATATGGTCTGAATAGAGTTAAATTATGGTCAAGTAACCGCTTCCTATAAAAACGGTCAAATGACTGGACAGTTTTCTGCAAATTTTTAACAGTGTATAACTTGGTTTCCGTTACGTGTTAGATCTTGATACAAGGATTGAGAAGCATATTTTGTTTTGGATTTATCTTAAAAAACGATTGAGATATGGCAGTTTGAAATTCTAGGATAGCTGCTGCTGACAGTTTGAAACAATCTAATTTTTGTTATGCTGTAACTCTGGTATTTATGAACCGATATGGATGTGACTGATCATGATCATGTGTACAGGACATACCAAGGTCTCGACTGAGTTGGTTCCCCAGCTTCATGCGCCATTTTGTTTCAAAATGGCAGCCAGTTAAAATTTTTAAAAAATCAAAAAGATGTACAAAGTATTATAAATTTAAAAAATAGTTTCCGTGAAGTGCTAGATCGTGATACAAGGATTCAGGAGGGTATTTCTACTATTATCTCAAAAATCACTTATTTGAGTTGCGCCATCACTTTTACGAATAAGTGTGCAATATGATGTTTAGAGCGTTGAAGGTTGCAATCAGATTATTTTAATTAAATAGTATAATTAAAGTATAGCTACTAAATATTTCTAAGCACGCTGATAAATCAATTTAAAATATGGAATTAAAAACGATAAAATTCACCGAGTTTATCAACGATAAATTTCATTGATTATTAACAACATATTCAAAATGTAGTTTAATATCACTATAAAGTTATCTGTAATAAATCCACATATTTAATGATTTACGTCTAATTTTTTACAAATATATGTATATAACTATAGAAAGAAATACATAATTTCGTATGAAAGAATAATAAGAAGAAAAATACCTTCAAAATTTCTATTAGATTTATTGTTAGCAATCAAAAATAAGAGTAATTTACATTAATCAATTTACGTTATTAAAAGTATTTTACATTATTTTGTGAATTTTTTTCTGTTTGAAAACGTCATAATAAACAGTGAACGTTATCTTAATTTACTATATTTATTACAATCAAGTTTTTTTTTTTTTTTTTTTTTTTTTTTTTTTTTTTTTTTTGCCGCATTACTCTTATATACGATCAAAGCTCGTTACAAGGAGTCTTTATCGGGCTGAGTTTTCAGAGGGCGGCGAAGGCTGCATTAGAAATGCTTCCACCCATCGGGCTCGGCCACCACGGATCAGCCACATGCCGGGGCGTAGATTGGCATCACATGGAACACGTTCTACAAAAAAAAAAAAAAAAAAAAAAAAAATATTACAATATATATATATACATATGCAATGCACATAAAAAGCATGTAATGTATATATATATATATATGTATCTTAATTGTGATGTTCAAGATATATATGTAATGTATATATGTGTAATATAATATGCATATATGCAATATATATAGTATATTGAAAATTTAATTTGATATCACTACAGAGTTATCTGTAATAAATCCACTTATTTCGTGATTTACGTCTAAATTTTTACAATATATATACAGTATGCCCACTAAAGTCCCTTGCCACCCTCTTAGCTTCGGAACGGCTTCTGCTATATCCATAAAAGTGGTGTCTAGGAATAGTAAAGTAGCCATGCGCTACACAATGAAACCACCTACAGCGCCACCTGGTGGAATGCTGTGGAATTAGCATTCCTATCTCGAAAACGGAAAGAGATAGAGAAAAAAAGTGATTTACAAAGTTGTAGAGTATCATCGATTTAGTACGAAAAGACACCTTGTGGATATTAATGCGAATAATAGAACGGTTAAAACGCGCATTTGTTTTTTTGTGATTTCCTACACTGTGACGTGACAAAACGATCTTAGACAGAAAGAAACAACCAGTTATGAAACAGCAGGTGTGTGCGACCCCTCCACAAACATTGCAGGACATTAAACGACGCTATTACGGACGCTTGTGCCAACGTGTTACCATCTATGCTCCAACGTGTGCAAGGTGAAATTCAAACAAGCATCCAAATATGCATTGCAGCTGACGGTGAGAAGTTTGAACATCTAAATAAAGGTATATTTTTATAACTAGTTGTTTTTTTCTTTCTAAGATTGTTTTGTCACATCACAGTGTACAGTGTTGAATTCAGACACTTTTCTCCGGGAGGGATTTCTGTGGCTCCGGGGGGGGGACATTATAGAGTTCCGGGGGGGAAATTGCACTTTTTTACCATTAAAAGCATACAATCTCAAATCTTCCGGGGGGGACATTTCAATACTCCGGGGGGGAATGTCCAGCCCCGGGCCACCCCCTGAATTCAACACTGACAGTGTAGGAAATCACGAAAAGACAAATGCGTGTTTTAACCGTTCTATTCTTGGTAAACTATCGCCAAACTATTCGCCAAACTCTAAGCCCAAAAAACAAATGGAAGAATGTTGCCATTGAAATCTAAAAAAATATATAAAAAATTAGAAAAAGTCCTACTCACTAAAATGTCAAGTGTTAGTAATTTTAAACAATAAAATTTATAATACATTAATGAAAAGAAAGAAAAACTAATCTTAAATATTCATTTATTTACAATATTTTTCTTAATTATCCTCCTCGGCTGGTGAAGTGTTTATGATGTCAGTTGAAATGGATCTGTTGTGCGTAACTATGCATAGCAACATTTTTTCAACGCTTTTTTCTCGTTTAATAGCATGGCGGTGCCGTTTACGGTCGTAATTATTATTTAAATCAACGAAATAACTATTAAATTGGTAAAATATCGTTAAAAATACAGATAAATGTCGAATTAAAAATCACTCGATGACACAACTAACACGTGTAACGGATGTCAATTGAATGTGACGCCACGGCCATGCACTTTCGGTGTTAAATGCTATGTTTTGGCGACAGTTTTTTTTCTTTTATGGAAAGTGGTGGACGGGATAATGGAGAAGTACCCAATTTTCGTATAGCATTATTATAAATTTCCCTGATGCATCGACATTGTTTACTTAGCCATTTTACACAAGTTGATTTTCAAATGTTTAATTGATCTCATTTAATCAATCACAAAAACAGTTGTTAGCTGTTTTGACATCAGTTGATTCGGCCTTAAAATATCCCAGTCAATGGAAAACGAATGGAAACCCGATTACAGCAGATCACCACTTGTCGTTTAATTATTATTCAATCTTCCGTAATCGTTTTGGAGTTGATCAAATTAGCGTGTTTTTAGAGTTTGCGATGACAGAAGACTAAAGATGGTTGGCGAGCGTAGCTGGTAGGGTACAGAACTCGCTTGCAATAATGATAATAATAATAGTACCTACAAAATTTCTATTAGATTTATTGTTAGCAATCAATAAGGAGCGAACCCGAGTCCCTGGCTCAGTGACGGATTGAGGTAGAAAGGTTGTTAGTGAAACTAAAAAAAAAGACTGTGTCAAAAGAACACTCATTCCATTTTGGAATCTGTTTGATTGTGCAGTAGTGAATAAATCCAGTAGATGTCGCCACCACACGGAAACATCAATCTGAACACACTTTGAACTCTGAAAACAGAATGTGCATACCTAGACATTTTGACTATTGTTCCTACAGAGACTTAAAAAACTCTCTACATGTACATTTTCTTACTGTTATACTGTTTGCTGCACTTTGGCAGAAGTAATTTTATTCGGAAGCCTATATAGCGCTCCGATAACTTAAGATGTAAATATTTTAAACTTGTCAAATATCTAATCTTTTATTTTCATTTGTAGAAGTATAAGTGACAGATTAAAATCTGTTTTATTCAAGTTTTTAGTTCCATCTCTAAAGATCAATCATGCCATCGAATCTCGTAACAACAAAAATAAATATACAATACACATACACATGTAGGATTTCCTAAGATGACTGTGCATGGATTTACAGGTAAGAAGATCTATTCTACCTATAAAGTTTCAATTGAATATATGTAATATTTCTGTAAAATATATTATTAAATTACTGGGCGTGCAACCTTCAATATATTTATAATAAAGGTCACATAGAAAGAAAGTTAAAGATGTTTTAAAGCTTTGAGAGCAAAGCCGGATGCGACAAAATATTAGCCAGCCAACCATCTGGAAGAACAGGAGGACGTCGAACATGCCAGCGGGCTGTTAAATGACAATTATAGAAGTAATGAGAGGCAAGAGCGACACCACCGCACTCACAAAGAGGAGAAATGTTTAAGTTTGAACTTAAAAAATAAGGAAAGGGCAACTGACGTCACTGTTGGTTAAATTACTGTTGGTTTGGGAGAAAAACCTGTTCGTTCTTTACGACTCCTACAGTACACATGAGATGGAGCGATTTGATTGGTCTACGTTAAACTGGTCTGTGATATGATTGGCCTACATCGCTATGACGATTCCTGCAATGATAGCTGCGACAAAAATGCAGTGGTAGATTGGTTGATGGAACTGTTTGTTTGTAAACATGCCCTTTCCTTATAACCGGTAAGGAAAGCTGTAGTTGAGGGAGTGAGTAGGAGAAGATCCAAGGATACTACTGGAAGCAGTTCATAGGTATATCTACCCTTATCCGAGTAGTCCCAGTGATCCTGCCACTGCTTCATAAAATGAACGCAAAGATGTCTTTTGATGTGTGAGTGTGGCACTGGAAGTGAAAAATCAACTGATGATCTAGAAGTTGCTTCCTTTGCCAACATATCCACCATTTCATTGCCTAGGATACCCTTATGGGCTGAAACGTGGCCTAAATAGGTTTTACAGAGAAGATTTTTGAGAAATGATTTAATCTCAATAACTTGAGGATTTGTTGATCTAAATGCATAGATTGCCTGCAAGCAAGGCCGTAACCAGAAAAATATTTCGGAGGGGGATTTGTAGTTTCAAAATTTTATTCTTATTATCGTATTTTATATTTGTTTTGTAATACTTTAATAAAGGTGAAATTATTTAAAAGTTATCTATTGTGACTTCGAGTAACCGATACTTATCACAAAAGAAAATTAAATATTTGAGTCTTCTTCATTGCAAAGAAATTTATAATTTCATTTCTGGTGATGGTGATTCTACTTCGCCAATTTATCAACAATAGTGTCAACCAAATTACAGATTTTTGAAGCTTTTTACATATATTTTAATATGTCTTTTGTCAGAAATGTATTCCCAGGAGCATATGTCAAAACAGTTACTTTTGCCAATTTGTGGATATTGGAGAATCCGTTTGAGTATTCCACAAATTTGTTTGATAGCATGGAAATCTCGCTTTTACACAGTTTCATTACAAAAAAAAAGGAATTTTAAAACTTTCTATTGTTTATTACCTATTTTCTATTTTCTTAAATTGTATTTATTTTTTCAACATGCTGAGGTAATCAAAGACAAAAAGAGATGATAGCTTATAGAATTTTTATTTAATATTTTTAAATGTAGTTGATTTTTTAATTTTGACTTTCTTGATGGATACTTAATGGCTTATTTATAATCATCCTGAAAAATTTTCGGAGGGGGATTAAACCCTGGTGATCCCCCCATTGGCTACGGCCTTGCCTGCAAGGCTGGAAAGACAATCGCTAAAAATTGGAATTAAAATATTTACGTATTGTTGAGAGATCCACTCTAAGGCCTTAAAGATGACAAAGAGTTCTGCTTTGGGAAATAGAATTATTGTCATCTAGCCTAAAGGCCTACGGATGAATCACTACACTCCCCTCCCGTAGCGCAGAAAGCTGCACCTACGCCGGCATTGGTGCGTGTGAGCTATCGGTGAAAACCATAACATTTTGAGTGGAGGAGTAAGAATTTAAAGTCAGATTTACTTGGAGGTGGGAAATCTCCTCTGCCGGATGAATATGCCAGCAAGGAATCTTACACTGAATTGTCATTTGTGGAAAGTATTGTTGTGAGATAGTTTCATTCTCCAAATGGAGTATGTTACTTTTAGTGAACTTATATTTAATGGTAATTAATGAAAAAGGGTGAATACCTGCGTTAAGATATTGAGAGCATCACTGGAAATGGTTCTATAACCCCTTGAAATTTGCAAAAGTAAAATCCTTTGTAAAGAAAATAATTTATTAAGTGCTGCTTTTGTAAGAGTATCCCCCAACCCTTTCCAAATAGCTGTCCCATACGTGATAATTTTTTCTACAATAGTTGAGTACCAAGTTTTTTAGCATATGGTTTTTTATACCACAAGATTTAGTGGATAATTTTGTTGAATTATTATAAAATTTTATCAGCTTGAGTTTAAGGTAATTATTCTTATATTTGTGGATCATCAATACTCACTTGGTTTTATGAAATCTAGGCCCCAGGTTCCAACAAAAGAAGGCTCTCCAGCTTTCTTGACGCCTGCCGGAAGAGTTGGACCAACACGTCTTTCGGGATGCTAAAAAACAAACAAAAAGCGACATAAACAATTTGTTCAAAAATGAACGTATTATCCGTGTCAGATAAATGCACCGCGTCAACAATGGCGCCTATAATAGTAATTAGAGTATCCCTTTTTCTTTTCTTTTTATATTGTAACTCTATAGTTAACATTATGCAGTAGAAATATTAAAGGCAATTGCAGAAAAATTCATGTATAACTATATAATATAATATAATTTAGCTATAGATAGATATCTATATTATATTAATATATATAGTATGTAATTAGAATATATACATATGTACTATTCATTCCGGCGAGTATAACATACAGATCCAGTGGTATAGTCGTAAAAAAACCCAGACAGTATACGCTATAGGTAGATAGTATTCGCTGTAGCTTTATTTGGAAATAGGGGGTATACGGAATTCCTTTAGAAAATCAAGAGAATATACGGCGTATACCACCGTATACCCTCCAATACATCCCTGATACAGACAAAATTAAAACTAGCATCATAAATATCTTTCATAGTTAAAAGACCTCTATCTGATGTTATGTGTTTAATAAATGTATACTACACTGTTAAAAATAAATCCTCAAATTCACGGTAAAACTACTGGCAGCAAAATTGGCGGACTTTTTCTGTTCCGTTAGTAGATTTTCCGTTTTGAAAGATAAAAGAAGGACAAACTCCGTTTGCAGAAGCGGTAACTTTCCGTTAACGCTATCAGAAATCACGAAAATATTCCTGGCAGCACTGACAGGAAAGGAAATTTTCCGTTGTGAATAAACTCGGTTTTTAAAAAATTGCATCTCTATTTGTGCTGCTATCTGTCGACTGTTGCTGGAGTATTTACTATCTGATATGCTTCAAGAACATTTTCTGGCCGACATTGGGTTTGAACCAGGGATGACAATGACTCAAATCAAGTGTCTTGCCGGTTAGATCAGTGGACGTTTGTTAGAGTAGCAGTTTGAAATGATGATACGGGATTTCTCAAAATGACGGCTTAGAACTTGAACAATTTGGGGTTTAGAAGTTTGGTAATTTTGAAGTTAATTGCGGGGAGATTTCGTTATGAGATAATGTTGATGTTTTAATATTGTAATATTAATAGAGGATAAAAACATGAATTATATATATTCTTAATTTGATTGTTAGATGTAAAATATGAATATTATATTTTGAAATAAACTCGATAAAAAATGTTTGCTTTTTTGCGAAAATCAATGTTTTATTCAACTATTATATATTCTAAGCGAACACATTTAAAATATATATATATATTTTTTTTTAATGTGTTCGCTTAGAATATATTTTCAGCGCGAGTGCTTTTTATTACTTTTTAAAATCATTCGAAATATATTTTTTAAGGAATGAGAAAATTGTTATTATTATTATTTTTTAATTCAAAAGTATTATTTTGTTTGTTGCTTTTTTGAGTAAAATCGAATTTTTTTCACCTAATTTAACCATTATATATGTTTTTAAATCTGTTTGTGTAGAATATATTTAAGTGCGAATATTTTCTTATAACTTTAAAAAATAACTGCAAATAATTTTAAAAGAATGGAAAAATTGTTATTTTTTTAATTCGAAAGCACTGTTTTGTTATTGTTGTTGTTGTTTTAAATAAACTCGAAATTTTAATGTATTGAATTTTTAGTTTTTCTGTGCATCAACATGTTAGTTTTTTAAATATTTAAAATAAATATGCAGCAGATAAAGGAATATCTCCGTTGGCAACTTTCGTCTCCGTCCGTTCTGTTGTTTTCAGGAAATATGAGGAAATTTTCTGTTTTTTAACGGAAAATACTCTTTTGTAAGAAAAAGGGACTTTTTCTGTGAAATTCAGGAAAAAATTACCATGAATTTCAGATTATTTTTAACAGTGTAAATTACTGTTTTGTTTTATTTTAGTTTGCTTTTATTTTTTTTCACCATTTTTAACGAAGGTTTGTATTTTATAAATGTATATTAAATTACTGTTTTGAAAGATATTGACCAATAACAATGATAAACATAATTGGCGATTAACAACCATTTTTGGCGATCTATTTTCCTGGCAAGTTAACTTGTCTTATTCGTATAATCAAACTCGTACAGGCAATAGTATCGCCTTCTGGAATGTAGGTTTGTCATAGTTTGAACAAAAACGTCTGTCTAAGCCAAGCCACGGCCAAGCACAGTCTGAGAATGAGCCCTGTGCGTATATTGCCACTTCCAAATAGATGCGCCCTAAAGTTAACCAATCAGGACAAAGCTATTAAAGATATACGTACGTATCTGGTAATCCTACTCAGTCAACACACCATAGATAAACCTACAAAACCTGTTCGCTCGCTACCGCAACTTTCAGAAAAAGCTGAGTGAACTTACTTTGCAAAATGTTTGTTGTTTATTCTTCGTCCCTCTGATACGACTTTAAGACAATGAAATTACGATATAGCGGGCAATAGCATACAGTGTGATTTCGTTAACGGTGAGGATAGAATGTATTACAGATGGAGAAATTTACTTATTTGATAAAAAGGTTGAAATCAGTGGCGTAGCCATGGTGGGGGTCCAAATGCTCTGGATACCACTAATTTTGTAAAGTTTTCTTTGACTTATGTAACTGGAGAACTTTCTGCGATAATCAATGCAAAGAAAACTTTACATTATTACTGGTATTCAGAGCATTTGGACCTCCTCCCTGGCTACGCCGCTGGTTGAAATACTTAATAAACGATTTTTCTATTGGGATACCGCTCATTTAAATTGTTTATGCTTAGCAACAGGCCATGCGATGTTGCTAAATATACTTTTAAACAACTGCCAATATGCCAGGTCAACCGTGCCTATTTCAGGTAAGCAAGAAATATTGTTTCTTAAATATTTCAACCTTCATCAAGTACTTGAGTAAATGTCTTTACCAGCTCTCGGTCTATTACACATCTACACGAGGTTAACAGAATTTGAACCATACAGGGTGTCGAAAAGTTTTTCCCTGATTAAAAAATTTGTTCATATCCGCTATATATGAGGAGGTTAGAATGACAGTGATGGAGTAAGTCAATATTTTTTAATTTGAGAAAGGGAGGGTTTTGTGAAAATTGTCGTATTCTCATTGCATTAAGTCGTCCAACTTGTTTTGCCCTCTAGCGACTCCCTATGACTTATTTGACTGTCACACTGAACAGAAATTAATATACTTTCAATAAAAATATGGTTAACTATATTTTTCAAATTTTTGACTTTCTTCACTCTTATTCTAACCCCCTCATATAGAAGATAGACACGTGAAACTGGTGCCAAAATGTTGGAAAACTAACCATGTGATTTTGTTGCTGGTTTCCTCTTCGTGACTGTAGTGCAGCAGTGTCCAGGAAACCGGAAATTTTCACAAATCAGGAAAAAATTCAGTGTGAAACTCTGGTATCACGAGACCGGGTCACCAAAAACAGTGCAGAGGAATTTGCCTGTCGCCCGATGTCAAGAACATCAAGTTTTGGTATGACAAGCTCAAGACCACAGGCACTGTTGCTGACGTACCGAGAACTGGCCGACCATCAGCCACCAGCCTCGACTAGATGTGCTACGTGTACTACTAACAAGGAAGGTCTCCATAAGCGCAAACTCAGAAAAAATTAAAAACATTGCATAATATTCTTCCCATGAGGATATATATGTTGATAAAAAAAAATATATCTTGCGTAACCTCAATATAGCGTCCGTAAAAAAAAATAATGAAAATTTCATTTTTTTGGCGATATATCGTCCGTTGGCGACACAGAGAAATTTAAAAAAATAGTATTTTATAATAAATACTCTTTGAGGGAAAACTTTTTTTATTCTGCATATTGAACAAGTTTAAGTAAGTTTCACTTAACTCTTTAAGCATTAGACCGTGTTTTTCCGTTTCTAGAAATCATCTTAAAATGACTGTAGACAGAATTCTTTTTCGAACCTTATATAGAATGGGGGAATATAAAAGATATATCATCAAACTGTAATTTAAAATATATATGAGGGCCCTTGAAGACGAGAGATATAAGGGACAAAATTTCAATTTGGAGTAAAATGAATTCAAAGTTTTGAGTCAATAGTAATTGACAGAAATAATTATGGAACTGTTGCTTATTTCATAGTGGGTTTTCAACTCTTATTTCAATAACTATGTACAGAAGATGGAATACATTTTTTTTTTTTATTATTAATCAGTATTGATAACAAGGGGTATAAGTTTCGAATGCTTAAGTAGTTAACCTCCAAAACGCAGCACATAATTAAAAGATCACCTGTATTTTTTGAGTACAAACAAATAGCTTTATTTCCAGATCGCCTGTGCATTTAGCTGTTTTTTTTTTTAGGGTTTCGTTCATCACACGAAACCCTATTACTCCCGCTGCGTTGTCTGTCTGTCACAGAGCCATTCTCAAAAACTATGTAACTTACAGAGTTGAAACTTAGTGTATAAATCTGAATAGCAGCTGTGAAGAGCTCAAAATATTAAAATTTGAAAAATTCGTATTATTTTAATAAATAGAGATAAAAAACCAAACTTCTAACAGCCTTTTCCTATTAAATTGAAACATTTTTCGTTATAGCCGATGCCAAAAATTAAAAATTCACGATGAAATTCTTTCTACAATAATTAATTTTCCATCAGACGATTTCCACGTGAAAAATGAAATAAAAAGTTTCACCAATTGAAAAAAAGATTAATATGAAATAAAATTGATTGACGTCATAGTAGTAAACGGAAAGATTTCTCAATAATACAAGGAGTATGAGTATGTGTATGTGCACAAAGCAGATTAATATCACGTCATGAGAGAATTAAAAAGAAAATCTGACGTCATATCGGAAGTTTAACGGATTTTTCAAATGTTTCAGAATAATACAAAGCGAGTATCAATATGATTAATAGAGACTAGTAAATATATGATATAAATGCTGGACGATTACACCATGAAACATTACTACATTAAAGACGTGAGTATAAAACATCACAAATTTACTGAATGGTGTATACAAAACGTTTGTATACACCATTCAGTAAATTTGTGATGTTTTATACTCACGGCTTTAATGTAGTAAATATATGAGTTTGAGGAATGTATTGAATCATAATAAAAACCCGATTACGAAAATATTCGCATATTTTAACATTTTGAAGATGTACAACATGTTAATTTTGAAAAAAAATTTAATATCGCATTTAGTCCACATGACAGATATTATTATGACATAATATAATAGCGGGCTTCGCCCGCTATCGAGCTGGTTTAGATATTCGAAAAGACAAGAAAAATAGACCGGTAAATTTTTACTTTATAAAAAACAGGACTTTTTTTTTTTTTTTTTTTTTTTTTGGTTGCTAAATGAAATTTATTTGGATTTATTAAAGAAAGGATAAAGTGTTTTGACAGGATTATTAAACGAAACCCTTAGAGCGATCTTTGATCACACTTACCACACTTGTTTAATTTTATCATTTATACCCCTTGGCTTCTGGGGTCCTCATATATTCTGGGATTTACAAGCACACATATACATATGAAAATACAGAAAAACACTCGAACGGTGAAAGGGTTTTAAATAAATACACTTTTATAACTACAGTTTTTTCATATACAATTATATGTATATATCGTAAAATTTAACGATCTGTTATATGTTTAGAACAATATTTAAATTGATTAAAATTGTTCGAAGCTCAAAACTAAGGCACTGTATTGTCGCCAGGGAAACAATGACTTATTCAATATTGAATTGAAATTTATAATGGCAGCGTTCTTAATCAAATAGAAAGCAATACTTTTAAAATTCACTTAAACTTATCCAGCCGGTGAAACTGTTTAAAATTAAATAACTGCAGCAACACGCGACTTATATCTGCTATATAAGCTTACAGAGATAATAATAAAATATTTCGTCGTTTAAGTTTAAATTCCTCAAGAACTGAGCATTTTATCACACGTTAAACAAGCAATTTGCCCTTTTTACCATTTTCAACCACCGCAGAATTCGCGGAGCACGGCTTTTCGCGTGACGGTCTTTGCTACGTCCCTTATGACGAGACTTTTGCGGAAGCCAGGAAGAAAGAACAAAAAGCTCTGAAAATTGAAACCGGACAAATTTAAAAGGAAAATTCATTAAATTAAAGACACCAAAATGCGGAAAGGGTTGGAGGCTATCGGACGACCCCAGCGGCTTCGAGCTTAATGTTCGTCTCGGTAGAGAAAAAAAAAATCGGTAAAAAAAGCAAACAGCGCCATCTCGGAGGCCCCGCTTTACACGTAAATAAAGCTTGCCAATAAAATGGTTTTCTTATTTTTTTTTTTTAAATTGAGTTTTACTTATTTATTTTATTTTACTTTAAACCTTGGATGAATCAAATAATATTATTTCGCCAAGAGAACTAATTTCAATTCCTTTACCTTTGAAACTTTGTCCGTTGCTTCCCACTGGCCTAGACGTTCCGGTTTATAACAACTTTCGAACTGAAAAAGAAACAATGATAATAAATAATATAGGAAAAAGGATAAGATAAAAGGACCAAATGAAGCATAGATGTTTAGAAAAGATGTAGTTACTTGTTATGTTTCAAATAAGTGTTCATTAAATTGAGAGTGAAATGCTAAAAATTGAAATTGATTATTGTATTTCATATTCTTGGAATGTTATTCCATATGAAGACAGGAATAAGAAATTTCTCAATAAATAATAAAAAAAAAGTTAAAAGTTTTACCTTTATGTCTTGCGAGTTATTTATTTGAAATAGATTCTACTTAAGATGAACAAAACACATTTATTAGATGAAAAAAATACAGAATACGGTACTGGATAAATTACTTGCAGGATAAATTCACGATAACAAAACAAATGAATTCTTGGAATTATTTACAAATACAAATATGAAGGAATACAAAATTTAACACTAGTTTGTTGTAGTTTTAAATGTATCAGGGCCATTCCATTGTGACGGGTGTGACATCCAGACCAAATTTTAAGAGTTTATATCTATATTTTGGGTAATAAATTAGCTAAGAAATCCCTGAAAAGTATTTTAATTATGTTTTTCCATGCATATGCTTGGACAATTGAGCAAATATATAACTTTAATAGCTTTCAATTAAAAAAAAAAAACATTTTTAAACTTGTGACGGGTGTGACCGGGGCCTCCGAGATGTCGCTGTGTGTCCTACACCGGGCTTGCTACAAGTGACGTCACAACCTGCTGACGTCAAAACAGTGATCCATAATAACTTAAAAATTTTCATGTACTTCGTTCGTTTGTACGTATTGTTTACGATAGTATTTTGATTTTATTTATTGTTTTATATAGTAATTAATAATATTTTTCAGTGTATTTAGATTATAATGCTATCAATAATTATTGATTATAATTATTAAAGAAAGTGTAGATTATATCTATAAAATAATGAGAAGAAAATGTTGTGCTCCTAGTTTCTAATCTAAGTCTTCAAATTCGCTACTGATAATGAAAAGAAGAAATTTTAGCTACGAAAATTACCTTGTGATAATTATTTTTACATTTCAACAGAAGTAGTCTGCATTAAATGTTTCGATAAACGTTTCAATTCGTGAAGCTAGAATTAATATGATTGTATTGAGCTTGTTGTGCAGAAAAAAAAACGTAACAACAAATGTCTAACCTACTGTAATGGAAATATTCTGGCATATTTGAATGAATTTGTACTTCCAAATCGAAAAGAGTCAAATGATCTTTAGAGAAAAAATAAATAAATAAAAGAAGCAGACGATAACCAGTTTAAAAATATGATTTTGAAAGAAATACTGTAATAAATTGACTAATATCTGGATACATTTAGTTAGAAGTGATTAATATGATTGATGCTTTGTTTGCAGTGATGCAGTGATGTGCTTTGCAGTGATGTGCTTTGTTTATAAATATAAAGGTAACTGATTTACACAACTTAGTAATTCTACGTAGTTCCATTTAACATTTTAGCTAACTTAAGTGTACAAATATATTATGAAAATAAAACTTTTGATAAGTTAATTTGAGTGGTTATTAGGTCCTAGACCCAAGTACAATAAATAGACAATTATTAAAATATTACAAGTCAGTTACAAAGTTAAGATAGAAAATTGGGTACTTTTCGGTTAGCCGGGCGCCAGTGATATATACACACACACACACACACACACATATATATATATACACATATCTACACACACATATATGTATGAATTAATATATATATATATTTATATATGTACATGTATCACTGGCGCCCGGCTAACCGAAAAGTACCGAAAAAGGCTTATGGCGAGAGAAGGAAAGTTGGCAACATATTTTCTGGCAACCTATTCGTAGTTTCATATAAATAAGTATTTTTTTTTTCAATATTTATATAATTTATTTAATATAAAGAAGCCATATATCTCTTTTTATATGCAGGTAGAACAGAATTGTATATATAAGTAATTTTATATATATAAATAAACATAAAAGTTCATTAGGTTTGTTTTCATAATTGTGTATATAATTTAAAAACATATCTAACTTTCTGAAGCCCGGATTACGCCAAAGCGTTAAAAAAAAGTGCCAATGTCTCTATAGTTAAAAAATGTCGATTTCTCTATTTAAATTGACATTTATTGTGTTTTGGTGGTTAAATTATGGTATGTAGTTGTAAAAGGGAGGAATGGGATTGATTTTGTAAAGTTTTTGGTAGATTTATTATATTTTTTGTACGTATATTTATTGTAAAATAATGTGTTTAGGAAAAGGTAAGTGAATGAAAGAATGAAAGTTTTATTTTCATAATATATTTGTACACTTAAGTTAGCTAAAATGTTAAATGGAACTACGTAGAATTACTAAGTTGTGTAAATCAGTTACCTTTATATTTATAAACAAAGCAATGGGTTCAATCTGATTTATTAATCTTAGCATTTTTTTAAATTTAAAACTTTGAATTTCCTTTAATAAAACAAGTGTATTGATTCCCTTTTATTTCACGATTATGAAATTTAATATTATTTATGTAATCACAAATTATAAGAGCGGAAATGCTCTTTTTATTACATCTTTCTGCTGCGATACATTGACCAAAGTGGATCACTACTGTGACGTCACTAATACTTGTAGCAGGCCCGGTGAAGGACACACAGCGACATCTCGGAGGCCCCGGTGTGACTCTCTCGGGACAAGAGTTTTCACTTGCATACACATTTGTTAAAATTCCTGTGAATATTTAAATGTGCCATTATTAAAACAATTTTTTTCTAATGAAAGAGATTCAAATTAAACTTAATACGTAATTTTCATAATAAATTTTAGTTATTTTAATGAATAAGAATTTTTTTCCTGCTGTGACGGATGTGACATTGTGCAAAGTATACAATTTGAAAGTTGTTTACCAAAAAAATACAGTGATCAGTATAGAGAGTAAACTCAACAATAGTAAATATACAAAAGAAATTTAATAAAACTAACATATTTATGCAGTTAGTTTAAAATTTGTAGTGCCCCCTACTCATTATAAGTGATGGGGGAGCTACTTTTTTTACAATAGCAGAAAAATTTTCAATTGAGATGTCATCTTCCTCTGGCCAAATCCAGTGTGGCCCACTGGCTTGCATGCATTTTAAGCTTAATTCTTCCTTACGGAAGTTGATATTCAAGACATAGCATAGTCAGGGGGGTCTTCCCAGACTTTTCTCCCAGGGTCCTGTTTTTGTGAAATTGTGAACAGCTTTTTATATTCGTGAAAAATATAGTCATAATTTTGTGAATTGAAATGATCGTTATATTCAGGCTCTTGTTTATACATTTTTAAGAAGATATATGGATGTAAAATACATATATTTTCTTTATATGTGTAAAAGTGACAGGTCGTACTTTTAAATGATTAATTTGTGAAATGTGTTAAAAGTTTATGTGTTTAAAGATGGAATAATTTTGGGAAAAACCTATTTGTAAGACAAAGAATTTTGTGAGGGGTCCTGTTTTAGGGAAAATAGTTTTGTGAAGGGTCCTGTTTTGAAATAGAAATTTTTGTGGAGGGTTCTTTAAAGGACCTAATTTTTTCCTAAACAGATCCCTGATAGTACACGCTATTATGCTTTTTGCTACTGGCCAGAGAAACCAAAAGATAATCACCAATATTTAAATCTGATATTTTCAAAATCTTTCTGGGGGGAGATTCACAATTAGCAGTGACTGCCACTTTCCTCAGTGTTGATTTAGCAGTCTTTCCCATCAAAAGGATAGTATTATCACTACTTACTTTATAGTAGTGATAAGACTTGATGCCTTCCCATCCTTCTGTCAGCATTTGTTTAGTTTCTAGTATTTTCACTGCTGAGACATACAATGCCTTTATTGCACCAATTTTCTGAGCACATTTAAAAAAATCCAAAGCAGAATTAACTTAAAAGTAAGTAAGTTAAAAGTAAATTGCTACCAACTCGCAATTTGCTAAAATAATTCGAATATATATTTCATGATTTATCTTCTCTTTTTTGACAAATTAGCCTTAATATGTTCAGAAACAATAATGATTCAACCTTACACTTCATTTAAAAATATTTAAATATATTTCAAAGCAATTTAAAATGTTGTCATACCTGTCACTAGAATTTTGTCACACCCGTCACAAGGATTTTGTCGCATCCGTCACACTAAAATTTCACACAAAATAAAAGTTTATTGAATTTTTAACGTTTCGTAGTTATTCAGACTTGCAATAGTTAGACTTTCCGAAAGTTTCATGTATTTTCATCGAAAAATGCATTTTGTATAATAACTTAAGTATCTTTTTGTGACGGTAGAGACAGTGTAAATATATTTGTATTAAAAATCGGGTCTTTTAAATTTTTTTTAAAAATTAAGTGTTTTAAAAGATACACAAAGGTCACAAATAGTAATATATGCACATATATTGAAAATACTGCTGTTTTAAATATTGCTTCTGGCAGAATGAAAATATCCTATTTTACATGCCGAAAGTTTTTCAAATTTTTCCAACTTTGAGCCTAGATAAATTATAAAAAAAAAAAATTATATTTTTAGAGCTTAGTTCTCTGTAATTTCATATGCGCCATATTTTTACCTTTAATTTGATATATTATTTGTAGTAATAAAAGACATTTGAAATTTCAACCCTCATGTCCACTTTTTCATGGAAATGCCCATCATTCCTTTGGAATACTAGTGTGATATTATACAGGATTTTTAATACTAGCAGCATTTTGCTTGCTACATGTTTACACCATTTCACCATCTAAACTTAGAAAAGAAATTTTCCGAGTTTTAGTTTGCATTAAAAAAAAAACATTGCTTGATGCTGCCATCTGGTGGCACTTTCTTGAAACGAAAAGACATTTTCTAACATCTGGGTTGGGTTAGGTACTTAGTTTGTGATTGAAGATTCATCTCGTAGCGAAGTTGCGGTGGAGCTGAGCTTGTAGCCTGAGCTGTCTACGCAGGGCTTTGATGTATGCAAACAAGGTGACAATTCGCTTGAGAAATGGTCAGGTCCTGCCCATTTCGGATTAGTTGAAGGAAGCTCCGCCCAACCAAAACGTGCAGGATGAAACAGGTCGGACATGCCAGAAGAAAATGAGGAAGCCCTCAGCCAGATAGCACAAACCCTTTTCAAAACCTTGTTATATCATTGTTTCAACCTTAAAACCCCTTGAAACAACGTTATTCTAAGCTTGCGTGCTGTGTGGTATGTATATAATGCAATATTGCATTATATAAAAAAGGGGAATCTTTTTAGGTACCATACAGTTACAATACATTAAATAAAAATTTCCTAACACTAGACTAAATAAAAAAAACACAGTTCCTAACAGTACAGAAGATTAAGTGGAATTGCAAAAAGTAAAATACAATAATTATTTACAATTTTCCTGATTATCTGGGTTGATAATGTTTGTGATTTTTGCAACACCGTCCATAAAAACTAAGTGCTTATTAGCAATATCATTATGGGTCATAATTTGCGCGTACAAATTTTCAAAATTGTTATAATTCTTTGTTATGGGGGTGTTGGCGTGACATAGAAAATTGCGAGTAAGACCCACTTATACTTCCTTAATATTATAAGGGGGGTCTGCACTTTTGAAGTTGAATTTGGCGAGAACATCAAAACTCTTGAAATCACTTTCTGGAAACCTTTAATTACATTTTAAAATATCATCAGATTGTTATACATCTTTGTATGAAATAGCGAGTTTTGCGTATTATCCGGGCCAGGTCATATTCACTGTGCCAACAATGGCGCCGAAAATATTAATTACAGTAACGCTTATTTTTTTTCTTGATTTTAACAGCATAGTTAATATTATATAGTTGCCATATTAAAAGCAATGGCGAAAGTATTTATATACGTATAACTATATAATATGATATAAACACATATATATAGATATAATATATTATATTCGTTGATACAGTATATTTACATTACATTATATTTATATTATATTTATTATGGTGAGAATAACTAACCACTGGAATTAAAACTACCATCGTTAATATCGTTTATTGCTAAAAACCGTCAATTTTATTTTATGTGTTTAATAAATATATACTAAATTACTGTTTTGTACTATTTTAGCTTGCTTTTATCTTATTCATCATTTTTAACAATGTTACATATATATATTTATTAAATGTACATTAAATTACCATTTTGAATACGATTTGCAGTTGAGAACGATTAACAAAATGGGTGATTGACAACCATTTTTAGCAATCTACCTGGTCCGGATAATGTTCAGTTTTTATGAACTTCAGAATCAGAAGTTTTTAGATGTAGGGTAAAAACATTCCATAACTTTATCACAAAGTAAAGTTTATTTACAGTTCTAATTTGTACACTCGTACACTCGTTTGTTTTAACTCACAAAACTATACACAGCAATACTTATGGCGTAATAATATATATTAAATTTCTCAAAATAAAAGAAATAGAATCTCAAAGCCATTTTAACTGCGTATTAACAAAAAAAGGAAAACATGAACACAAGACTGTTGCCATCGGCAACGTAACTTACAAAATATCAAAAACAAAGATAATAATCATGTAGAGTTTTAACCCAACATCCTCCCACCTAAGTTAAATTTTAACATAAAAGTTAACTTACAATTAATAATAGTCACAATTACAATAGCAAAATTATATAAATAGTTCACAAGTCTAGTCTATGAGGCATTTTAATGATACGGCCACTTCTAGTTTTCCTTGCCTCCTCAGAAGATTCAATATTGCAGTCAATTGATTGACTGGCTGTTGGTTTCTCACTTAATTTTGTACCTGCCAATTTTTCTCCAACTAGAAACGACTCTGATGCTGACACTTCTAAAGGATAGAGACGTTGTAGCGGTCTAAGCAACTCACCCCTCGCAGTTTTTAGTCTCACAAGTCTTGTAACACCATCTTTCCCGGGGATTACCTCGATTATTTTCCCAAGTGGCCAACTGATACGTTTTGTATTGTCGCTTCCAATTAAGACAACGTCACCAACCGCTACTTTGGCAGCTCTTTTATGTTCTGGTCTCTAAAGTAGAGCTCCCAAGTATTCCGATCGAAATCTATTTCTTAAGGCCTCTTGTAAATTTTGACGATACTTAACACGTTGGTTAAGACTCCGGTGATCAATTCTATCACAGTCAGGAACACCACTCACTTTGATATCTTGTAGGAACATTGAAGGAGTCAATGGAACAAGCTCTGCGTCGTTATCTGCGACATACGTCAACGGTCTTGAATTGATTATGGATTCGCAATCACACAGCACCGTCGTCATTTGTTCGTAAGTTAAAGAAGATCGGCCCAGTACTCTTCTCAACAATTTTTTAAGAATACCGACCAGTCTCTCCCACCAACCACCCCACCAAGAGGCAGTCGGTGGGTTGAATTTCCACTTAATAGGATGAAGAGCAGTGTCACTTACAATAAGGTTCCAATCCAGTGCACTTAGCAGATTTGAAGCACCCACAAAATTGGAGCCATTGTCATAATAGATAGTGCTGCATCGTCCTCTACGGGCTACGAACCTGCGCAAAGCTAGTAAAAAGGAAGGTGTAGATAAATAATCCACTAATTCAATGTGTACTGCCCGGTAGACGGCACATGTGAATAGACAAACCCAGGATTTCTTATTATCTCTGAGAAACAGTGGCCCCGCCAAGTCAACTCCACAGATATCAAATACAGCAGCGTCTCGTATACGGTCCTCTGGAAGAGATGGAGTGAGAGTATCGAGCTTTTTTACAGAATGTCTCCTACAAACAATACATTTGGATAAGATGGATCTCACTGTCTTCCTACCATGCAGAATCCAGAATCTCTCTCTTAAAATGTTAAGCAGCATTTGAGTCCCAGCATGAGCATATTTTTCATGATAGTATATCACTATACGCTTTACAACTTCATGTTGAGATGGTAAAATTGCAGGCATTATAAAATCTTCACTATCTTGTCGATACAAAAGTTTTGTTTTCAATCGGATAATATCGTTTTTATCCTTGAAAGCTCCCAGAGTTTTTAACTTTTCATCCTTTTCATTAACGAAGCTTTCTTTCTGTATTATTCTGATAACTCTATACTCAGCTACAGAAATTTCTTCGGAATCAAGGCTACCATATTTTCTACTACTTCTCGGAATACGACTATTATTGATGAATCGAAGTAGCCAGGCAATAATTCTTAGTTTTGTTGTAGTTCGAAAACTTATGGATAAAGGAACTGTCTATATTTTGAAGGTTCACCATAGATGATACTATTTCCTTTCTCTTTTCCTTTAACACTTCTTCTTCATTTACTGAGAATTCTGATCTAGGCCATTCATCAGATGGGTAATACAGCCAAGGAGGACCTTTCCACCACTCTGTCTCCAATAATTGTCGAGCGGAACAACCTCTGGAGGGTAAATCCGCTGGATTGATCGACCCAGGTACATAATACCAATTTTCTGGTTTACTCACTAATCTAATTTCTCGCACTCTGTTATACACAAATGGTGTCCAGTTTTCGCTACCCTTTATCCAATATAATGCGTTACTGGAGTCAGTCCAAAAGAAGGTGGGAATATCTCCTAATTTTAAATCTGCTATAACTCTTTGCCACAGTCGGGTACCAATAGTGCACGCTAACAACTCTAACCGAGGAATTGTAATAGACTTCAGCGGAGCTACTTTAGATCGTGCTTGAACTAGTTGACATGAAGTTAAGTTCTTACTTTCACTCCTTAAATATATGCAGGTAGCATAAGCTACTTTGCTCGCATCACAAAAGACGTGTAAACTTAAATTGCAGGTATCATCAGGGTCTTTTATTAAGCATCTAGGTATAGTAACTTCTTTTAGTAGATCCAGCTGTTTTCTCCACTTTTTGAATTTTTTAGAAATTGCTGATGGCAGCTCTGCATCCCAAGTTGTTTTCATTTCCCACAGTTCTTGTAACATTAATTTCGGATATAAGGTCACTGGACAAGTATAACCAATAGGGTCAAAAATTTTGTGGACTTCTGACAATATTTTTCTTTTAGTAACAGGTCCATTATCTTCACAAACTTCTTTTAAATTTACAGAAAGAGTATTTGAGTTCAAGAACCACTGCAGGCCTAATACTGGGACAACTTTATTTTTTGTACAAGAAGCCTCTTTTGTTGAGGAATGGGGATAATTGTGCTCCCACCCTCTAAGGTCAAACTTCCTTTCTGACATAATATCTGTAGCTACTTTAATGAATTCATGCAATTCTGTCTCCGTTTTTACACTAGTTAGACAATTGTCTACATAAAAGCTGTTCTTAAGTTTCTGGACAATATCCACAGGGTATTTTGAGTTTCCAAGTTGTGCTTCCTCCAAAATCATTTCCAGATGATACTGAATCACAGAATTAAGTAAGAAAGGACTACTTGAAATTCCGAAGACGACACGACAATGTCTATAATATTTCAGTTCATTATTTTCGTCATACCAAAGAAATCTTAAATAATCTTTATCGCTTTCTTGTAGGCGAATTTGTAAAAATGCTTTACGGATGTCCGCCGTAACTCCAAACTTGTTCATCCGAAAACGTGTTAATATTGTAGGAATTAACTCAACAAGGTTTATCCCTTTCTCCAGGCAGTCATTTAAGCTTGGGAAAGCTCTCAGCTTTGCTGAAGCATCAAACACAGGTCTGATTCTAGTTGTGCTATTTTCTTTCACGATATGTCTGTGTGGTAAATAATGAGACGGTAATTGAATCTCGTGCTTAGGAATTTTTTCAATTATTCCTTCTTTTTCCCATTCTTCAAATATTTTATTATAATCATCATATAAATTTTCTTCTTTCAACTTCCGTGCAGTACCTTCCAGTCTCTTTAAAGCCAAGTTATAATTATCAGGTAGTGGAGGGTGATCGGCAAGCCAAGGTAAATGTACCACAAAACGATTGTCTTTGTCGATTTGAACTGTGTTAAGAAAATGCTCTCTGGCGGATTCATGAAGGTCTTCTTTAGTTTTCTTCTCAGAAGGATCTGTAATACCGAGAGTGTCAAGAGTCCACAATTCTGTTATTGTTCGAGTAGTAGAAAGCATAGAATTAGCTACTGAGATTTCATTTACCTCTGAAGAAATCTGGGGTATACGTCCCATTGTGGTCCACCCTAAACGTGTTTCCATTGCTGTTAAACCACATGATAAGGATTTGTAACCACCGGTAATGATTTTTCCGGCTACATCGGCTCCTATTAAGATTTCAATAGGACCTATATAATCATCGTTGACACAAATATTATAGTCAGTAAGCTCTTTTAAATGAATCGCAGGTATTGTCGGTGGAACGCTCCCACAGATAACAGGTTGACTCAGTACTTTAAAATGACAGTTATAAGATCCATCGCAACTTGTCAAATATAAAGTAAACACATCATGCTTGCACACTCCTGTATTTTCTCCTCCGAACAGAGAATGCTGAAGATATTCATAGTCTTCCCTTTTATATTTCATCTCTTTGGCAGTGTTTTTTAAAATGTAAGAGCGCTGCGAAGCAGAATCTATGATGGCTCTTGCCTTCCGTTTTCTCCCATTACCTCTGATTAAAACCGTTAATGTTAATAACATAACACTAGGGCTTTTGGATATATTCGCAAGTGTTTGATCCTCTTTTGAAACATTATCTAACTCTGTAGTTTCTTTTCCGGTTGGTGAGAATGCTGGTTGCTTTATGTTACGACAGAGTAATATATGATGTCTTTTTCCACAACCCAAACAAGTTATCTTTGAATAACACTTACGAACTTGATGACCCGGTTTTAAGCACAGAAAACAGCACCCTGATTTCTCTACGAGATTTTCTCTATCTTTCATCGTCATTTTCCGTACCTTCAAACAGTCAGTGGAATTATGGAAATTGCGGCAAAATATGCACTGCTTTTGTTCATTCGAAGAGGTCAAAAGCTCAGCTGCACTAGCTATTTGACGAGTGTCCCCGTATTTGTGTCTATCATTTCCAGCCCTCTTGTCTTTGAACAATTTAAAATTACTCTTGGTCTCAATCCCAAAGTTTTGAGAGGCTAGGATTATGCGCTCCTCTGCCTGCACTTCATCTTGAAGAAAATCAAGAATTGAATCGAGATCAGTCTTTTCAGTAATTTTAGATGTATTTTGATCCTCCTCCTCATGTGATCTATGACTTACAGATCTATATCGTTCCCAAGCTAGAAGCGTTTCCTCAGGTAAAGCAGATTCGACAAGTGGTAAAAGCATCGACGCATACTTATCTCTCGTTACCCCTAGTATTTCAAGCGCACGAAGCTTTGTTTCTAATAAATCATAAAGATTTCTCAAAGATTTTTTCGACATATTCTGCTTTTCGATAACCAATGACAGAAGATCCCTAACATACACCTGTATAAGTAGCTCTTCTCTCCCAAAACGTAATTTCAATTGTTCTATTGCTTTCTCATAACTATTTCCCCCGGGTGGAAAACTTTTAATTAACTCTTCGGCAGCACTTCCCTTCTCCATACATTGGGATAGATATGCAAACTTATCATGCAGATCTAAATTAGGGTCTTTATTAATTTTCTCAAACTGCCCCCAAAAACTAACCCAGTTCCTTAGATTTCCATTAAATATAGGCAATTTTATTTTTGGGTAACGTAATAACGTATTTTTCTGAGAATCACTACAATTCGAAGAAACGTCTTCTCTTTCTGAAAGCAAAAGCTGACTCAACTTAATCTGTAATAACCGCCAACGGTCTATATAACATTCGGATTCATCGATCTCTTTTTCAATTAAATCATCTGTAATGTTTTCAGAATAAAGAAACTGTTTAACATTTTCTTCAGAATTTAGCATTAGCGTAGCCTTCTCCTCAATAAGTTTCAGTTTAATTATTTTGTCAGAATTTGTTAAGTTTGTTTCTTCAGTATCGAACTCGTTACAAGCTTTGCTAAACAATCTCCTATGCTGAGTTCTAATTTTCTTTGCTGCTTCCATATCAACTCAAAAATAAGACAAACAAAACAAAACTTACTCGATAATCAGCAGCCGAGTCCTGTCGGCGGACGCCAGATGTTCAGTTTTTATGAACTTCAGAATCAGAAGTTTTTAGATGTAGGGTAAAAACATTCCATAACTTTATCACAAAGTAAAGTTTATTTACAGTTCTAATTTGTACACTCGTACACTCGTTTGTTTTAACTTACAAAACTATACACAGCAATACTTATGGCGTAATAATATATATTAAATTTCTCAAAATAAAAGAAATAGAATCTCAAAGCCATTTTAACTGCGTATTAACAAAAAAAGGAAAACATGAACACAAGACTGTTGCCATCGGCAACGTAACTTACAAAATATCAAAAACAAAGATAATAATCATGTAGAGTTTTAACCCAACAGATAATGCGCAAGGGTACTTCTCCATTATCCTGTCGACCACTTTTCATAACAAAAAACTATTGCCAAATTTCAATGCCAAATAAAGAAATGGAAAAAATTGTTGCCATTGGAATATCAAAATAAATAAATAAATAAAATACAAGAAATTCGGAAAAGCCACACTCACTAAAGTGTCAACTATCAGTAAGTTTGAACAAAAAACAAGTACAATATAGTTGAAACAGAAAAAAAAATCTTGTATATTTATTTATTTATTTACATTATTTTTCTTAATTATCCTTCTCCGCTGGTGAATAAAATGTTTGTGACTTCAGTTGAAACTGATCTATTGTATGTAACTATGCATCGCAACATTTTCCCACTGCTTTTTATCTTTTAATATCATGGCACTACCGTTTAAGGACGCAATTGTTATTCTAACCCAGATAGCAAGCAGGGTTTCGAAAATGGTCCTTTTTCATTTTCTTTCGATTTTTCTGCAAAGGTATATTATCTTTACCGTATATCACGGTCACAGTAATGTTTTCAATATTAGATTTTTGGAATAACCGTCAGAA
The DNA here is from genome assembly GCA_963931845.1 of Maratus michaelseni. Classification (NCBI taxonomy): domain Eukaryota; kingdom Metazoa; phylum Arthropoda; class Arachnida; order Araneae; family Salticidae; genus Maratus; species Maratus michaelseni. Next base: position 385,668,537 of record OZ007587.1, on the reverse strand, counting down.
AACCTACGTTCTAAAATCATCTTTACTCATTCATTTTCCGCGCATGCGCAACTTATTGCGAGCTACAAATTGCCCTTGTGCTTGCGTTCACTCACTCATGACTCATTGAAGGTGATATTGACGTGCTAGCAGGTCACATAGCGATAGCGTCGTTCTGCGAGTGGCGGCTTTGCATTTGCAATCATGTTCCAACTAAAGTATGTTAAACTATTTTGTATTAATTTAATTTCATAAAGATATACCTTATTGTAAGAACTACATACATACGCATATTTCTGTTGTATTTCTTGAAATTTCCATTTATAATATGTTTTTTATTCTTAACGAATTAATGCGAGTTCTTTAAACATATTTTCATTGCAAAATACAATAGATAGAGAATAGCATTTGTTTATCTTTACAATATATTATTATCGTTTATGTTATTTATTGATGCTCCCCAATTTTAAAATATTAATCTTATAGTTCATGTGCTTAAAAATTACCGTTAAAAGTTTGAAAAATTGCGTAATAATAATAATAATAGATTTTGTACTAGTATTTAAACTGTAATTTAGTCAAAGTTAATTATTTTTACGCATACGTTTTATTTTCTTATATTTTAGTAATTTATGTTGTATAAAATTTCATTTTAAAATATCATTCAATGACAATTGTTTTTATATTATGTACGTTTAAGATATAAAATTTTTATTGTATGCGTTGCTACAATATTTTAAAGTATTGTTATTTTTATTACTTTGCTTAATACATTTTATTTTCATGAAGTTTAAAAAAATGAGTTTTAATGAAATCAAACTATTTAAATTTTTGACGTTATTCAATATACATACTAATAATTATAAAAGATCTTGAAAATGAATTTTTATATTTTAAAGAAAAAAGGGAAAATAAAAAAAAAGTCTAATTAATCTTAACAGATTATTATTATTTATTTTTAATTACGGAGCATCAATATATTTAATTCAGAGATAAATAATTCTGAAAAATTATTGTTCTTCTGTATTAAGTAAAATGAAAACATGCTTATAGTAGACTAAAAATAAACAAATAGGTAATATGCATATGATATAAAAATTTATTTATAAATGGAAATTGCATATTTGTTTCTATTTTTTTCTCAGTAATTATATAAACACCAAAATTTGGTTTTATATAGTTCTTAAATCTTTATGAAATTAAATTATGCAGTAATGTTTAACTTACTTCAGTTTGTCAATCAACTAATAAATGAGAGTAATTGCATGATAGTGGGCTGACCATTATCACTTTCCAAATATAAAAACCAAGACATAAACAATTCCAAACTCAGAAATTTTAACTATTGTGAAACTTTCCGGATAATGTAGTAGGGCTTAAGCAAAAATATAATGTACAAATTTTCTTGTTGCCCGAATTCACTTTAAAAGGAAAATATTATCCCCGGTATATTTTAGACTTTATTTTTAAAACTGATTAATGGTAACAGATACAAAAAAAAATTAAGTTATCTATTTTAGTTACTTCTGTCAAATTCAAACAAAAGTTAGAAAACTTCTGTCAAATTAATCCTCACAGTTCATTCTAACAAAATGCATATTAGATTTAAAATTTTTTAATGTTATCAACAATTAATATTTTTTTTAGAAGCAATATATTAATTAAATATAAAAAATAAAATGTATTCAAATTTTAGCAATTACATAGGAAAGGAATTTTAGCAAATAAAAAAAGAAATATATTAATTAAAATATGTAACTTACTATGATTTCTTAAATATAATGTGGACTAATAAAAATCCTTATTTTCCATTTTTTTTTCTTCAGTATATAAAAACTAAGCTAAAATTTAGTTTCCAACAGAAACAAAGTAAATTTCTAAGTCAGGTTATTTTGATGAAAACCTAATGCCTCTGTCAATTAAGATTTAAAACTAACAGATTAATCAAAACCTTTCTCATTTCCTTTATGCTTATAATAAAAGCATTATTATCTACTTTTGATTGTAATTCTTGTTACAATGGTTAATAAGAAATACTGTAACTAGCCTTACATTTCTACCTTTTGGTATGCTTGTCCTAAAACACTTACAAAGTACCTCAGATTGTGTCAACTAGCAACCTTTTATAATCCTTTTTACAATGTTTGCAAACCTTTCAGACAAAGCCTTTAAAAAGCATACAGTCATTTACATGTTAAGGTCAGAAAAATGTTTTAAAAATCAAAAATTGTTATCTGGGAATTAACCTAATAACTAATAAATCAGTAAAACATAATGAAAAATACACGCAGATGACAAATTAAAAATGACATAGCAAACACGTGTAATGTTTCTGACGTTAAGTGAATGGGACTGCATTTTTGGTATTAAATCCTATAGTTTGGTGATAGTTTTTTTGTTATGAAAAGTGGTCGATGGGATAAGGGAGAAGTACCTGCGTAAGTACCAAAACAGCTGGCAATATACCAAGCGCACACGTAATTTGTTCAATATTTACACCATTTAATCGGGGCCTCCGAGATCACGCTGTGTGTTTTCTCAATGGTTGAGAAAACACACAGCGTGATCTCGGAGGCCCCGATTTAATACACGCACATTGAAGAGCAGTTTATTTGGCACCTTTCCGGGGATAGAGAAACTGACTTTGTGAAGAGAAAGAAACTTTTAATGCATATTTTCTGGCAATCTATTCACTGCTTCATATACACAAACCATTTCTTCAATATTTATACAATTTATTTAAGAAGCCATTTATCTATAACAAGTCCCTATAACTATAACAAAGAAGTAACGGTATTATCCCGTTGACCACTTTTCATAACAAAAAACTATCGCCAAATTGTAAGATTAAACGCCAAAAATGCAGTCCCATTTACTTGATGTCAGAAGCATTATACGTGTTTGTTATGTCATCAAGTGGTTTTTAATTCGACATTTGCCTGTATTTTTCATTATGTTTTACTGATTTATTAGTTATTTCATTAATTAAAATAACAATTGTGTCCTTAAACGGCCGAATTTCTTATATTTTATTTATTTAATTAATTTGATATTCCAATGGCAACGTTCTCCCGTTTATTTGGCGTTACAGTTTGGCGATAGTTTTTTGTTATGCAAACTGGTCGACGGGATAATAGAGTAACCTTTTACATTTCTCCTTTAACCAGGAAAGGAGCAATTAGAATTAAGAAATTCAAGCAACCATTTCGATACTTTTATGTTAGCCGGGCGCAGGTGATAAATCGTCAAATATTGTTCCCATTACGACCATTACACTGCACTCATTGCATGCACTGCAGTCAGTGTATGCACTGCACTCATTTCATGTAAAATATAAACCTTTCACTCATTCAATTTAATAAACATAACTTTCATTTAAAATACATAGAACAGCTGTCGCAGATTTTTGTTTTGCGCCATTTTGGCAAGAAAACCTGTGGGTACCTGTTAGGCCTAGATTGCTAAAACAGCATGTTAGTTTTATTTTATTATGAAACAGTTTATTTTATTATAAAACACACATTTTTTATTATAAACGCACACAAATTATTTTATTATAAAACACACACAATGATTAATTTATTATAAAACACACAATATTTTTATTTATTATAAAACACACTATATTTTTATTTATTATAAAACACACGTAATCTGCTCTACCGAGTTGCCATGCGAAACAAAATTTTGCCGAATTCGCCGTGTTTCCCAGGTATAAAATCACCATTTTGGCACCAAAAAGATACCCTGATGCGTCTGCGACAGCCGTACACATAAGGGTGCCGATTTTTCATTATTCAAAGTATGGTAATTAATAACTGTTAAGTTTTAAGTTCATATTTTTTTATGCATGATCGGTTTCTAATAAAATTTCCATCGGGCCACTTGAAGCAAGGCCCTTTTTCAAAATAAATAAAATCAAAATAAATAAATTGAAATTTGATGAAAATATACTGTAAACAAAACTGACAAATATACGAATCTTTCTCTTTTACAGAAGTCTGTCAAAAATAGTGTTTAGAAAAACATACCTATAACACAATTACAATTAAAAGTTTAATTAAATTTTCGTCGTACATAATGCCTTAGTGCAAGCCTCCAGATACTGAATATAACTACCAGAAGAATAAACAAAAGAAATGGTTTACAAAAAATGGAACTAACAAATTAAAAAAAAATTTTTTTTTTTTTTTTTACCTGTTCTGCGCTGAAATTTAGAGCCATCTCACTTTCAATTAAAATTTTTTTATGCTACGGTGTAAAAAACTGGTATTCAAAACTGATCCCGTTTTAATGGGTCGAATGTAACCACACAAACTTTAGTTTTAAAAGTCAGTTTTAATAAAATTAAAGAAAAACGAAGTATGATAAGGGGGTCTTGATCAAAAGATTGAAATATCACATGAATGGACCCCATCAGTGAGACATTACAGACAACTCAACTCCGCATATCAACCGGAAATTAGTTCCATACAAACCATTTAAATAACATTGTCACACTACTTCGCCAGTGGTTTGTTTTCTTCATATTATTATTTTATTTTTTTATATTTTTTTTATAATCAGGATAATAATAATAAGAAGAATTAATAAGAAGTATAACATGGGACTGCTGTATTCCATGTCAGATGGTTTAGCGATGGGTAATTCTCTCAGTCCTTTTCTGGCTGATTCGTAGGCTAATTGCGAAATCCGGCTCTTTGCAACGAGCCTAGGCTGTTTTTGAAGAGCCGGTTTAATTGGAGAATCATCTCCCTCTTCCCAACCAGCCTGATGTTTTTCAAGCTTATTTCAAAGAGCCTAGGGCTAGGCTAGCGTCAGGTTAATTGAAAAATGACCATGCCTACTTAGAAATTGACCAGCTGTTTGTCCAAATATCGTGGTGTATCCGACTCGAACCTAAAAATTCCATTCGAAGTCACCCGACAAAAAATTCCATCGAACTGCAATCCGATCCGAAGACGACAAAATTATTTCTTTCGACATGCAACCCGACCCGAACCTGAAAATTGATGTTAACCCGAAACCTGACCTAACCCAAACACGACGAAAATTTCCATCGAACCGCAATCCGATCCACAGATGACAAAATTGTTTCCGTCGAAATGCATCCCGACCGAAACCTGAAAATTTAAGTAAACCCGAAACCCGAAAGAAAAGAATCCATCGAACCATATCCCGATCGGAACCCGACAAAATAAATTCCTTCGTCTCGCAATTCGACCCGAAACTGAAAATTTAAGTTAACCCAAAACCCGACAAAAAATCCATCGAACCGTAACCCAATCTGAAACCGACAAAATAAATTTCTTCGTCTCGCATCTTCACTCGAACCTGAAAGTCGAAGTTAACCCGAAACCGACAAAATAAATCCATCGAACCCCAATCCGATCCGAAGACGACAATATTGTTTCGGTTGACATGCAACCCGAACCAAATCTGAAAATTGAAGTTAACCCGAAACTCGACAAAACAAATCTATCGAACTGCAATCAGATTCGAACACAAAATTGTTTCCGTCGACATGCAAACCAACCATAACCTGAAAATTGAAGTTAACCTGAAACCCGACCCAAACTCAACAAAAAAAATCCATCGAACCTGATCCTAATCATCATGCAACCCTACCCGAACCTGAAATTTAAGTTAACCCAAAACCCGACTCAAACCAGACAAGGAGGCAAAGGAATTTATGTTGTTGGGTTATGGTTCGATGGATTTTAGGTAACTTTCATTACAAAAAGCTACCTATTGCAGCCGTTCAGAGAAAAGCAATTCCAAAAAATTTTGGTACATTTTCTCCGATCATGACCCCTAGACCGCCAAACCACCTCCGTTCAAATGTTATATATATATATATATATATATATATATATATATATATATATATATATATATATATATCTGACATATGTCATGCTCTAACTCTCTTATTTATAAACCGATTTGGATGCGACTGAATATGTGTGTAGGACATACCAAGGTCTCGACCAAGTTCGTTGGCCAGCTTCATTCGTCATCTTCTTTCAAAATGGCGACCAGTTAAAATTTTTTAATTTTTTTAAAAATTCAAAAAGATGTACAAAAAATTATAAATTGAAAAAATTGTTTCTGTTATGTGTTAGAACGTGATACGAAGATTCTGGAAGAATTTTTATTTTGGCTTTGTCTTAAAAAATGGCTGCGATATGGCAGTTTGAAATTCTAGGGTGGCTCACATTTTGAAACAATCTGATTTTTGTTATGCTGTAACTCTCATGCTGAAATTCGCATTCAAATTCAGTATTAACGAAAGCCGAGATTGAATCTTCTATAATCGGGTTCCAAGCATTTTAGCTTCGGGTGTTTGAGTAAAATGAGTTGAATATTTAAAATCATGGACTATGAAAGCTACCTTTTCCTCCCGTGGTACAGACCGGAAGGATTTTTTTTCTGTCGGGTCCGGGTCGGTTTTCCGGTTAACTTAAATTTCGTGTTCGACTCGGGTTGCGTGACGACGAGACTTATTTTGTCGTGTTCGGTTTGGGTTGCGGTTCAATGGGTGTTTTTTGACTGGTTCGGGTCGGGTTTCATGTTAACTTCAATTTTCAGATTCGAGTTTGGTTGCGTGACGACGGAAATTATTTTGTCGTGTCTCGATCTGATTACTGTTTGATGGATTCCTTTTTTATCAGGTTCAGGTCGGGTGCGTGACGAAGGAATTTATTTTGTCGGGCTCGTATCGGGTTACGGTGCGATGGCTTTTTTGTCGAGTTCCGGAAACTTTTCATAATTGCATTAAAAGATTAAATAATTTCATTTCATTTAGTGTTCGGATTGAAGAATTTTGGGTTCAGGTTAAAACGTGTCGGGTTCAGGTCAGTTTGCATGACGACGGAAATTGTTTCGCTGGGTTCGCATCGGGTTACGGTGCAATGGCTTTTTTGTCAAGTTCGGGTCGGGTTTCAGGTTAACTTAAATTTTCAGTTTCGAGTTGGGTTGCGTGTCGACTAAAATTATTTTCTCATGTCTCATCTGCGGTTTGGGTTGCGATTCGATGAAATTTTTTTGTCTGGTACGGGTCGGTTTTCGGGTTAAACTTAAATGTTCAGGTTCGGATCGGGTTACGTGACGACGGAAATTATGTTTTCGGGTTCAGATCGGGTTATGGATCGATAGATTTTTTGGTCTGGTTCCGATCGAGTTTCGGTTTAGCTGAAATTTTAGGTTCTGGTCGGGTCGGGTTACAGGACGATGGAAATTATTTTGTCATGTTCAGATCGGGTTACGGTTAGATGTCTTTATTTGTCAAGTTCGGGTTGAGTTTCAGGTTAACTTAAATTTTTAGGTTCGGGTCGGGTTGCGAGGTGAAGGAATTCATTTTGTCGGGTTCGTATCAGGTTAATATAAATTTCAGGTTCGGGTCGGGTTGCATGGCGATGGAATTTATTTTGTCGGGTTACGGTTCGATGGATTTTTTTCTGTCGAGTTCAGATCGGGCTTTAGGTTAATTTAAATTTTCAGGTTCGGGTCGGGTTGCGAGACGAAGGAATTTATTTTGCCGTGTTCGGATCGAGTTACGGTTCAATTGATTTTTTGTTCAGGTTCTGGTTGAATTTCGGGTTAACTTCAATTTTCAGATTCGAGTCGGGTTGCATGTTGGCGGAAATAACTTCGGATTGGATTGCGGTTCGATGGAATTTTTTTGGGGTTCAGGTCGGGGTTCGGGTTAACATCAATTTTCAGTTTCGAATCGGGTTGCGAGACGAAGGAATTTATTTTGTCGGGTTCGGATCGGGTTACGGTTCCATAGATTTTTTTTATTGTGTTCAACTCACATTTCGGGTTGACTTAAATTTTCGGATTCGGGTCGGGTTACGTGTCGACGGAAATTATTTTGTACTTTTTGGATCGAATTACTGTTCGACGGAATTTTTCTGTCGGTTCGGGTCGGATTTCGGGTTGACTTCGAATGGAATTTTCAAGTTCGGATCGGGTACAACACAATATTTGGATATACAGCGTCATTTTCTAAATAACCTAAAATTTCATAGGCTCATTTTAAAGAAGACTGAAAAAACTCAAGTTGATTGAGAAATAAGTGGTCATCTTTCAATTAGTCTAATGCTATCTAGGCTCTTCGCTCTTTACAATAAGCCTAAAAAATAGGTTGATTGAGAAATAAATGACCATATTCCAATTAGCCTCACTGTCTCTACTCTAGGCTCTTTGCAAGAAGCCTGAAAAACATCAGGCTCATTGGAGAGAGCTGCATCTAGACACATCTATTTCCTCCTTCGATAATGTGTTAACTATTTTAAACTCAATAGATCCTGTTATCCAATTACCTATGAAGTTGAAGTTGATAATAAGCTACATTTTCTTGATGTGTTTTAGTTACATGAACCTAGAAGAGATCTAGGTTCATGGTTAGTTACTCGTCAGCTTAATAAGGAAAGGGCATGTTTACAAACAAACAGTTCCATTAACCAATCTACTACTGCATTTTTGTCGCAGCTATCATTGCAGGAATCGTCATGGCGACGTAGAGTTCCAAAAAGTAGAGTTGCAAAGAACCGGTTTTTTCCCAGGTTTATTACCAAAAGACCTGGTTTGTTCCTGTAGCGAGAAGTTATATCTCTTCTCCACCAGATGGCGAATTCGAGTGCTTGAATTTTCAATATCTTACATTCACTGTAATTTTTCGATATCCATGTTTTTTATCTCTCCTTCATCAATCTGTAACCACATCTGTAACTCTCTTAAAATAAAAAATAAACAAAATTTTCTGTAATAAGTTGAGGTTGGACGTACTTGTAAACTTGGCGGCCTTATTTTATTTGTAAATAATCATCTTTATAAAAAAAATACCATTTTAGCAATCTAATGCTACTCAGTCATACCCATAATTTATTATTGATTGTTTTGTAATGTTATAGAATATACATGTTTGCGATCATATAAATGGTCGGCTTCATTTACATAAACAAAATGTTTAGATTATAAATTCGATTAAAAATTATGAGTGTTGAAACGATTGACAGTTTAAAAGAAGAGCGTGATCTACTAAAACAAGAATTAGAGAGACTAAGTTGTGAGTTAGAGCAAACAACTCATGACAAAAATCTATCTGCTGAATATGGTCTTGCTTTACTAGATGAGAAAAAGTCATTACAATTAAAATGTGAAGAATTAGAAGCGTGTTATGATGCAGTTAAGCTAGAACTAGATATATTAAGAGAAGTAAATACCTTTTCTTATTTATGTTAAGCCATATAAACATTATCTTTGTTTTATTCTTTACATTAGTTCTTATTTCTGTTTTATTTCGGTATGATTGAGCAAAACATCATTGTTTAAAGAGATCATGTTTCAGAATAAAAATTTTGTGTCTATTTTTTACTGATAATTTCATTTCCGTGATACTAGAATAATTTTTATTGAATGAACATTTAAAATTTTTCTAATAATTTTAATATTTTAGTCATTTATATATGCCAATAATTTTGTAATAAGTAGTTTGCACAGTTTTTTTTTTTTTTTTTTTTTTAAATTTAACTCAAATGCTTTAATGGCTGGATATTTTCTTTATTAATATTTTAACAATCATCTGTAATTTTTGGGATAATTTTTCTAAATCACTGATCATTAATCAGGTATTTTATTATTTTATAGATTTTAATGATGATGCGCCATTCTTATTGTGATAGTCACTTGCCACAATATGAATGTAACATTTTTTAAATCTCAGATGCTAGTTTGATCTCAGCATATTAATCAATTGTAAACAAAATCACATAAGCCCCAGTAGCAAAAACAGTACAGCATGGTAACAGGTGCTCCAGATTTTTTTTTTTTTTTTAATATCTTGCAGATCAATTTAACAGCTTTTAATAAATTCTGGGATAAGAAAAATTGCTAAAATGTAAATTTTTAAGTTTAAATTTTTGTAAAACATAAAAACTTACTATTTATTAATTATTTATTATTTTGTGACTTTTAAAATGTGTAATTTGTAAACAAACAAGTTCACCAGAGAGGAAAACTTCAGCAAAAGGATTTGAAAAAGTTTTTGGTTCGAAAGCTTAGTTCGAACTTGAGTAACTGGATTTCAACTTTCATTACAAAATGTTATTTTTCACAAAAATATAATAAATTTCACAAAAATAACCTTTACATTTCACAAAATGGATCCCAAGAAAATATAAATCAGAATCGATCCCTGCGAGAAAATATAGCAAAATTCGTCTATCGGTTTAAAAAAAAAATTTTTTTTTGAGTAAAAAAAGCAAAAAGAAATAAATATCAGAACCTGTACATTACTAAAATAAAAGGCAATTAATCCATATTTGTAATGTCTCGCATTTCATTTGAAATAAAAAATTACTTTTGTTTAATAGGCACACTTAACTGATGATGCACTTTTGATATTAAAAAGGAATATAATGACATTTCTCTCTATTCTAAAAAGAGTAACCGGTGCTCTTTCTCAACTTATATTAAATAAAGTATTACATATAAAAACACAAAATTGGTAGCTTTATACAGATATGTATGTCACACTGAAACAGACAGTTTTTAAATCTAAGAATTATTTTAAGCACTATTTAGTGTTGAAATTGGTCAATTTATTTTAGTTATATAAGCTTTATAGGATCAAAAACTGTGCATAGCAATTTAACCATTTTTTGCAGGCACATACTTGACTAGATTGAAGTGTACAAAATCCAATAATTTTTTTAATTCGACTAATTTTGTAGCATTTGTAGGACCTTTTATTCAAAATTTCATTTGCTGAATAAAGATTTAATTCATAGTTTGAAATAGCAGATTTTTTTACCTACTGTTGCCAGATTTTAAAAAGCCTACATGTAATAAAATTTACAAATACTTTTCAGTAGAAAAATATGTTTATGTGTGAATATTAAAATAGAAAGAAAACTTTAAAATAATTAAGCTATTACTTACAAAAAGCACTTTTCATAAAAAAAGTGCTCATTTTGTTCAACTGAAGTGCCTCTTTTTTGGAGGAGCACCCTAGCCTTTTTTATTCTGGGGGAAACACTAGATACAATTTCTTGAATCACTGATAATAGAAAGATGCTTTCAATTATAAAAAGAATAGAAATTAAGTACATCTTTCAGCTATGGCATTTGTTTAAGAAGGGACTGCATGCTCATTAAAATACAAAATCTAAGTTTTGTATGGCCTCATTTTAGTATAACTGAATTTTTAGTGTGCTTTGGCACTAAAAATGCATCTTTCCTAATAAAAAGTACTTAACAGTTTTTTTTTAAATAAAATGAGCCCAGTTATTGACATTGAGTAGTACGGCATGTTGCAAATATGATCTCCAAACTGCACATCTTCCAATAAATGCATCACAAGCATCGCCTAAAATGAATTTTTCCTCCGCGTCCTTATTCACATTTGAAATAGTAATTTGATTAAGCCGTTTCTTCAACATAGTGGAATGCAAAAAAATGTTTTCAGTGTTTTTTCTGTGTGTAGACGATTGCAACATTGATACACTTTGCTACTACTTTATTAAACTATTAAAAGCAGACACAAACAAATATTTCTATTCTGATGCACCATGAGATTCCTGAGCAAGTTCATTGAAGTAACAGAGTTCTTCATACTAAAGGTTAAAATTCAATATTACTTACCCATCATACGTAGTATAGGGTAAGTCTTGTAATCGTTTTGAAAATCGAAAAAAAAATTTTGACGGATTTACACGTTTCAGATACTAGAGATTCCGAAAAACATATTTTTAGAAAAAAAAATTTTGCCGTCCGTCTGTGTGTCTGTAAACGCTCTATCTCCCAAAAAAATTGAGATAGAGACTTCAAATTTGGTATGTACTTAGTATGTAATAATGGGAAGAAGCTTATTGAATTTCAGTAACCTCGATTATCCGGAACTATTTTTTTCGAACTCTCGAAATATTCGTTCTGAAAAAAGGTATATAAAAATTTTCGAAATTGTTTATTTTAAGGAGTGAATATAAAAGACAATAAAAAAACAAATTTTGTATAAAGCATGAAGTCGATCAGATAATGAGTTGCCGAGATATTTGTAATCCTATTTCCCACACTCTTCGATTTTTCATGACCCTGTATTTCATCCAAATTTCAATTCAAAGATATATTTCAATTGGAAATGAGATGCTTAATCAGATGCAATAAACCGCTAGTTAATAGGATTATTGTTTTTGGAGTTATAAGGATGTTTCTTTTAAGCAATTCAGTAATCGAGCCTTTAAAGTTTATGATGTCATCAAGCCATGATTTTATCGAGTTGCAATGCATTTTATAAGTAGTTTACACATTTTTTATTTTAATATTTTACATTATGTATATCCATATGGGTAAGTATTACGGTAGCCCCCAATGACTAGTTTGCATTAGTAGTCAGTGGCCGGTAGAAGCAGGGGTGCAGAATATGTCCGATCCAGCGATCTAGGATTGGGGGAAATTTTAGTCATCTGGGGAAATTTTTTGGAAAAATATACAATTGATTTCAATTTAACAATGAATTATATAATTCCCCGAGACAGAAAAATGTTTCCCTACAAATAAAAAGATCCGTGTGGCGACTTTCACAAAATAGATCTGAGAATAATATGTACCGTATTTACTCACGTATAAGTCGAGAAATTTTGGAAAAATAATCTACTTCAAAGTGAGGGAGGGAGGCCAACTTTATACATGGGACAAAAAAGTCTAAATTTATTTTTGGAGTAGAAAAAGGCCGATGTTTTGGAGTAATTATGCAATTGCAATAATCGAAATTTCTAAGTTCTTTTCTAAAAAAAACCTTAGAAAGAAAATTTAAAAGATAATAATTTTCTGGCAAAAAAAAATCAGGAAAGATAAAACTTTAGAAAGAGAATCAAATCAAGAAGATCTCTCACCCATCACTGGTGGGAAAACTCACTACCAGCTCTCACTGAATGGGTGAGCCAAAATAGAAAATAATTTAAATTTAATAATCAGAAAAATATTTTTAATCTATGGACAACTTTGAAGAAAATTATTCTAAAAACTTAATTTAATAAAATAATCCTAAATTCTGAAAAGAAACCATCACTTCTAGATCAAGACAGCGGTACCAGAAATACTTTAGCTCCTTGAAAACTGCTTGAAAATTTACAGTGACTGTGTTTGTGGATCTGTTGGCTCTATTATTGGAAAACACATTTATAACAGAACCCTAAAATCTGATAATCTCTTTCATGAAGTGTTTATATCGTGGAATGACCACCAGTGCATAAAGCTACGGAACTATTAAAAGCATCCTTAAACAGACATTTTCATGGTGGAAATTATCATTTTACTAGATTTTCTTAAGAAACAGACTCAAGATCTACAAAACATCAAAAATTATTGACAACATCCACAAAGAGAGTGGAAGATTTCAGTTTCTCAATAATTGACAATTTATCAGAAAAGGTAATTAAAAACATTGTTTTTGTTGGTTAAAACTGTGTATTTATTAATAAATATTAGGCATAAGAATTAGATTAAAACTTACATTGCATTAACTTAATTTACCTTTCCAATAACTAGGCATGTTACAAGTTCAGTCTATAGGTTTTTAAAGATGCGACTTGTATGTTGCAAAATTTACTATACCTACGCTAATACAGAAGCCTATGTAAGCCTATAACATATCGTAACATTTTGGGGAAATTTTCATATGGATTGGGGGAAATGTTGGGAGTAAAAACATTTTCTGCACCCCTGGGTAGAAGCTGTATGTTTAGTAGCCACTACTGTCACGTTAGTGGTCACTTATGACCGTGGTTTGTAGATTTAAATAGTTTTACAAGTAATATTTTAAAAAATATGAATATTACGGAGACATATTAATATAAATGCTGGACGATTACACCATGAAACAGTACTACATTAAAGACGTGAGTATAAAAACATCACAAATTTACTAAATGGTGTATACAAATGTCAAATTTAAAATTTATACATACATTAAAATAAAATTTAAAATATCGATGTTTCAACCAACTTCTATGGTCATCCTCAGGAAATATTTGTTACATTGCTTCTAAAATTTCAAAGGCGAAAAACAATCCGTCCGTTGCCACATTATTTGTAGACTGCAATAATAATCTTTTCAAGTACATAAAAATAAAATTATCATAGTGGCAGTTTACTCACCTCAACAAAAACAAATTGCAGTTTTATTTCGCAATTGTCTCATGAAAATCTCAGTTTACTTTGTGATCATCATTTGACGAAAATCCCAGTTTAATTTTATAGTCTCTTGCCAAAAATAGTGTTTTTATTTCGCGATCATTTGATGAAAATCGCAGTTTTATTTCACAATCGTTTGCTGAAAATAACAGTTTTATTTCATGGTCACTTGCTGAAAATAGCAGTTTTACTTGGTGATCACTTTCCGAAAATTGCAGTTTTATTTTGCAATCATTTGATGAAAATCAATTTTTTTTCGTAATCACTTGTCGAAAATTGCGATTGTTTTCTGCAGATATCGCCGATTCGATTAGAAAAAATTGATTAGAAAAGCAGAAAACTACCATTCGGCAGAAAAGTGATTTGAAAACAAAATGGCGTTAAGAAATCGGATGTAGTGCTACATGAAAAATAGAAATCGCCACTTTGGCGATCAGATGCATAGCATAAAGTCAACAATTTTTTACATTTAGTCGCCATGTGGCCAGTGGCGAGTGGGAATTTTAACCTTTACTTCATACATATGCTTGCATTAACCCTACCTCTATGCGTCAAACTGTTCACTTAAAGCTATCCTAAAAAGAAATATTTTCTCCACTCCACAACTGAACTTTCTGACACATCGACAGAGTCACTTGTACACTTAAAAAGCATGAAATTTGTAGGCCCGCCTTCTGAAGTGATTTAAAATGGAATAGTACGTTTCATTAAAAAAAAAAAAAAAAAAAAAAAAACTGGTACATCATTTGTTATAAATAATTGTTTTCACATCACAACCATTTCTGAGGTGACGTATTTTGAAAATTGTCTTAATACGCTTTGGCAGCATTTTTTTAAGGATCCTTTAACAAAAATTAATTTGTGAATATGCTGGAAATTTCTCTTTTCAGAAAAATTTGATTGTACGTCATTTAGGATGAAGGAAAAAAAAGGAGGGGGAGGTTATATTTTAGGCTCGAGTGTGTCTGTTACTGTTATTCTTCAAACAAATTTTACAAACACAGTTATATTCAAACAAAATGACTGTGTGTTATCTTATTGGCATCAAAGTACTTAAAATATTACAAAAAATACATTCAGCTGTTATCATAGGCGTAGCCTCGGGGGGCACGTGCCCCCCCAACTTTCTGAACATCAATTTCTAAAATATGATACAGTCAATTAAAACTGGTCTTGTATTGACCCAAAATGGAAATGAAATAACTACTTTAATTTTCATTTTATATTTCTTCATTTTTTTTTACTTAATCAGATGTCAGATCAGTATAGATAGCTCAGCTCTTTTTCTTTGAAGTGATGAATTTGATAGTGCGATACAAACCCTGATACGAACATTCATTAAACGAAAATTTGAACTATCACTCTCTTACAGCTGCGGACAATTTCAATGTGTCAGCTATTTTTCCCGCTGTCTGCGGTTAGTATCTACAAGTACTTTTTCCCCTTCTCATTCCGTCTGTAGACTTTAGAAAATGTAGTTGTGTTTATCATAGCGGGAGTTCTGTTTCCCGGCAATATATATTTCATTTAATTTGTTGTAACTTTAATTATAATTTAATCAAGTCATAAATATCCTGCTTTTCCAAGCTGTGTCGCTGGAATTATTTACCAATGGAATGCAACCACACATCACTAAGATTATAAAAAATAATTAATATTTTCTTCATTTAGTTATTAAATATGTTCCCCTCTCTTACTTATTATTATTTTTTATTGAAAGCACTTAATCTTCTACCTTCGCATTTTTGAGATGCAATGGTTATGATTTTTTTTTTCAAAATTTAAGTCTTCTTGAATGAGCTGTTTTTAATATACAGTTGTACCTTGGTAAACGATGGTAATCCGTTCCAGAAGTACCGTTGTTAAGCAAAACCGTTGCTATCGAAGGTGCAATTTTCCATACAATTTTGCAGGCGCACATACATTAAATGATTAGTTACTTCTTAAAAGTGCCGTTTAAACTTATTTCAAATTTCTTAAAAGTTTGATAAATGTCTTTTATTTATTATCAGGGCCGTACCATGGGTGGTACGGGCGGTGCTCCGCCCACACACACACACCAGGTGCCAGATACAGTTGTTGTGGTGCTGTTTATGATATTTGTTACAAAAATATTAATTTCAATAAAATGATCTAGCGGAGCTTTCCTCATTTACTTGGTCGTTTTTTTTCTTCCAAGTGAACCTCGAATTAAATGAACCTGGTAGTGGGGTCCAACTGCTTTCAACAGCGTACACCCGTGCAGGCTACGCCTGATTTGGTCTCGAATCAAACTAACCTTGATTTTTTTTTTTTTTTTCCGACCAAAATCAGTTTAATATTTTGAGCATCGTAGTTCACGTTACAACGATTTTGCATCCTTTCAACTTTAATTTAATCGCAGGAAAGCAAAATTTAACAAAGTTAGTTATTTCCGTTTCGAAAAAAAAGGTAAAAAATTTGCCGAAAAAGCGAAAAAACGCTAAAAAATTCGCGAGCAATTCAAAACCTGCAGAGGACAAAATATACTTATATTGGTCTAAAAACTTAAAAACTAATTCGTTTTACAAGTGTTAAAAAATTGCCGCTAACAGCGAAAAAACGCAGAAAATCGGGTAAATTTTTTTATGTACGTGATTTTAATACAATATATTTAAACCGGATTCCTTTTACGATCCCTCCCGGATTCCTTTCGCCGCAGAATGCAAAGAAATGCTAAATCTCTCTCTCTCTCTTTTTTTTTTTTTTTTAAATTGCAGAGGACAAAATTTACTATATTGGGCTAAAAGATTGAAACTCGATTCCTGTAACAAATGTTAAAAAATTGCTGCAAAACGCAAAAAAAGTTTAAATCGCATGATAAATTAAAATCTTGTACGAATGATGCTAAAAAAACTTTATTGAAAAGAGAAAAATTTTTACTGTATTGGGCTAAAAGATTGAAAGCGAATTCTTTTTATGAATGTAAAAATATCTCCACAAAACGTTAAAAAAAAAAAAAAAAAAAAAAAAAAAAAAAAAATTTTTTACGAAAAATTCAAAAACCACTGAAGACAAAATTTACTGTATTGTGTTCAAAGATTGAAACCAGATTTCCTTTGCGAATGTAGAAAAATCGCTGCAAAACGCACAAAAACGTAAAGTTTGCGAATAATTGCGAAAAACTTAAAAATCTCAGAGAACAAAATTTATTACATTAGGTTAAAAAATTGTAGCTGGATTCCTTTTACGAATGTCAAAAAATCGCCACGGAACGCGAAAAAGCATTAAAATCGCATGAAAAATTAAAATCATAGTACGGATTCCGAATAAACTTTATTGAAAAGAGAAAAAAAAAAAAATTACTCTATTGGGCTAAAAGTTTAAAATCGGATTATTTTTACGAATGTGAAAATATCTCCACGGAACGCAAAAAAAAATCACACAAAAAAATTCACGAAAAATTAAAAAATCGCAGAGGACAAAATTAACGGTATTGTATTTAAAAACTGAAGCCGGATTTATTTTACAATTGTTAGAAAAATCGCTTCAAAATGCATAAAACTTAAAAATTGCATAGAACCAAATTTATTATATTGGGTTAAAAGATTGTAGCTGGATTCATTTTACGAATGTCGAAAAAATCGTCGCAAAACGCGAAAGAACGCTAAACCCCGCATAACAAATTCGCGAACGAATTCAAATTCACTATAACGAGTTCCGAATAAACATTATTGAAAGAAACCAACATTTACTATTTTGGGCTAAAATAATTTGGGGTAAAAGGTTGTAATTGGATTCCTGTTACAGATGTTAAGAACTTCCACGAAACGCGAAAAAAAACCCCAGCAAAAAGTCACCTTAAAAATTCGCAATTAAAATCAGTGAGTACAAAATGTAATCGCAGAGTTCAAAATTTAGTACAATGGACTGAAAGATTAAAACTGGACTCCTTTTACGAATGTTTAAAAATCGCAGCAGAACGCGAAAAAACAGCAAAATATCTCATACGAAATTCATGAAAAATTTAAAAATCGCAAAGGACAAATTTTACAATAATGGGTTAAAAGCTTGAAACCAGATTCGTATGACAAATGTTAAAAAATTGCCACAAAACGCGGAAAAACACTAAAAATCACATAAAATATTTAAGAAAAATTTAGAAATCACTGAGGACAAAATTTACTATATCGGGCTAAAAATTTAAACCAGATGTATTTTACGAATGTTTAAGAAAATTGCCGCAATACGCTTAAAATTGAATAAAAAATTCATGAAAAATCAAATATCGCAAATCACAAAATTTGCTATATTGGACTAAAAGATTGAAGTTGGATTCCGTTTACGGATGTAAAAAAAATCACCGCGGAGCGCGAAAAATCGCATAGTAAATTTTCAAAAATTTTAAAATTTGCAGAGTAGAAAATGTACTTTATCTATCGGCTGAAAAAATAAAATAAAATATCCTGTACGAATGTTTAAAAAATTGCCTCAGAAAGATAAAAAATGCTAAAAATCACAAAAAAAAATTCGCGAAAAATTAAAAAAAAAGGCAGAGGACAAATTTTACTATATTGTGTTAAAAAATTGAAACTTAATTCCTAACAAAAATGTTAAGAAATTGTCCCAAAACGCTAAAAATCACATAAACATTTCGCAAAAAATTCAAAAATGGATGTACGACGAATGTTTAAGAAAAATAAACTTTTAGGTCTAGGGGGCTAGAAGATCGAAACTAAATTCCTTTTACCCAATGTGAAAAATTTCTGCGAGGACGTTTTTAACCAAGATACCACTGTATATGTATATATATGGGAATGTGTGCGTGCGCGCGTAATAAACATTTGTGCCCCCCCCCCAAAATTTTTGGTCACGCTACACCTATGGCTGTTATGTTTTTTGAACACTCAAACAAAAAAATTATTTCAATTAGTCCTTAATTTAATTTTTGATTTTAAAATAGAAAAAAATAAATAAATAAACAATTAAAATAATTATTTTTTAAAGTCAGTATTTGGCCGCCGAATATTCGGTATTCGGCCTAAAACTTGACCGAATATTCGGTATTCGACTATTCGGCCAAATCACTATTCGTTACATCCCTATTTTCAAGTCCTTGAAAATTTTAAAAATGTAATAATAGTCATGGTATTTCGGCACATTTTGTTACTAACAAAGGAACTACTTTTGGTGCAGCTTACACCTAGCATCAAGACCTGGTTGGTACATTTTGTAGCCCTATACATAAAAGTTGGAGAACCGATAAAATTTCACTGTTAAAATCATATTTTATGTATTTTTTTATACTTATCCATATACTTAAAGCTAACCTGCTTTTTAGTTTTTCGTGCAAAAATGCTATTTATACGCATGCGCGAGCATTCAGCTAATCAGCTAGAGGCTTTTACTATCTTCAGACGCGATGTTCCAGCCAATGAGGTGAAGGCTTTTTCCTCTCTCTAGAAGCGTATGTGTTCCATTTGGTTGTTCGGTTGTTGAAACTTTATAGATTTCTTTTATTAAGGTATTTTTTCATTTTACCGTATTTATTTTCTTTTTAAGTCGTATGTATTTTAGTACTTTGAATTTTTTATAACTAACCCTTTTTTTTGAGAGAGAGAGAGATTTCGTGGCACGAAATTTCGCGAATCGTTTCCGATGTAAACAAACTAATTTTAAACTTTTAATATGTAATTCTGTGTGATATGATTAAATTCAGGTTTTCTCAGCGACGATCACAGTATTTTTACCAAATAATTTTTGTATTAATCAAGCTTTTTTGGTTATTAAGCATAGCTAAACACGAAAGAAAACTTTGTTATTTTAAGATTTTGATGTGAATTATTTGCGTACATTTATAAGACGAGTTTCACTGAATAATTCAAGAAAAAAAAAAATCTCATCATTATACATATTTAGTTTTGCATTATTAATTATTTACTTGGCCTTTACTTTTAATATTTCAAACTTACAGCTGAATGTAACTATTAAAACATTTGAAATACTGTATTCGTAAAATGAAATTTCAGCTTAAACACTCGACAATTACTTTTAGTTATGCATTATTAATTATTTACTTGGCCTTTACTTTTAATATTTCAAACTTACAGTTGAATGTAACTATTAAAACATTTGAAATACTGTATTCGTAAAATGAAATTTCAGCTTAAACACTCGACAATTACTTTTACTTATGCATTATTAATTATTTACTTGGCCTTTACTTTTAATATTTCAAACTTACAGCTGAATGTAACTATTAAAACATTTGAAATACTGTATTCGTAAAATGAAATTAGTTTAAACACTCGACAATTACTTTTAGTTATGCATTATTAATTATTTACTTGGCCTTTACTTTTAATATTTCAAATTTACAGCTGAATGTAACTATTAAAACATTTGAAATACTGTATTCGTAAAATGAAATTTCAGCTTAAACACTCGACAATTACTTTTAGTTATGCATTATTAATTATTTACTTGGCCTTTACTTTTAATATTTCAAACTTACAGCTAAATGTAATTATTAAAACATTTGAAATACTGTATTCGTAAAATGAAATTTCAGCTTAAACACTCGACAATTACTTTTAGGTTAAATTCAGGTTTTCTCAGTGACGATCACAGTATTTTTACCAAATAATTAAAAGTAATACATGCATGCATCTATCTATCTATATTAGAAATTGTGCAGGTTTCTGGTCACTGTTTTGTTTACATATTTTAAACAAAAATTTCAATTTAATAATGCACTGAAAATTATAATGAATGCTTACAATTAAACACAACAACACAAAACAAAAAATTTCACAAAAACACATTATTTCCCCGATATTTTCCCACAACTAATCAATAAATTTCATGATATTTTATTGCGATTTTAAACCATGAACTTTAGTACTTTTCTGTTATACGGACACTATGCCAAAATGTATGTATGTATGTAAATGTATGTATGTATGTTTGGCGACAATGGTGTACGTATAACGGAAAAGTGCCTGAATTATTATTTATATATATATATATATATAAAATATAAACATAATTGGCGACACAGCAAGTTTTCTGGATTTCTCCCTGTCTCTCTAACTACATTGTTAACAAAACAAAAAATTCACGAAAAACACATTATTTTCCCACAACTAATCAATAAATTTCATGATATTTTATTGTGATTTTAAACCATGAACTTTAGTACTTTTCTGTTATACGGATACTATGCCAAAATGTATGTATGTATGTATGTTTGGCGACAATGGTGTCCGTATAACGGAAAAGTGCCTGAATTATTATTTTTTTATATATATATAAAATATAAACATAATTGGCGACACAGCAAGTTTTCTGGATGTGAAAGGCGGAGATGAATTTCATTCATTCAATGACCGTTTTAAAAGTTTCAAGTTTGGATTGAGTGCACCTGAACATAAAAACCGATACCTATTTCTATGTTCATGATTGAGTTATTTGGATATCTTTTCGTATAGCACAGAAAATCATTTCTCCCGCTTTCGTAATACAGATAAATTCTGGTGTATTTTTTTTTCTTCTTTTTATATCATAAGTACTTTTCTACTTTAAATTTTTTAATTGTCGAGTTTCTAAGCTGAAATTTCATTTTTCGAATGCAGTATTTCAAATGTTTTAATAATTACATTCAGCTGTAAGTTTGAAATATTTAAAATATTAAAAGTAAAGGTCAAGTAAATAATTAATAATGCATAACTAAATATGTATAATGATCAGAATGACATATTAAAATGTGTACAGAATGACATGAAAATTTTAAAAAACTGAAATTTTGCACTTGCAACTTAATTGTAAATTTCATTGTTTACATTGGAAACGATTTGTGGATTTTAAGAATTTGCTGAACTTTGTGTCACCAAATTACTAAATCTCTCTCTCTCACTCTCCAAAAAAAAAAAAGGGTTAGTTTAAAAAAATTCAAAGTAGCAAAATACATACAACACAAAAAGAAAATAAATACGGTAAAATGAAAAAATTACTTTAATAATAGAAATCCATAAATTTTCAACAACGACATCAAACGAA
This sequence comes from Maratus michaelseni, assembly GCA_963931845.1. Lineage (NCBI taxonomy): Eukaryota > Metazoa > Arthropoda > Arachnida > Araneae > Salticidae > Maratus > Maratus michaelseni. Next base: position 385,646,343 of record OZ007587.1, on the reverse strand, counting down.
CGTATCTCATCTTTCGTTTGTGATAAGGAACGCTCCTTTGGCCCCCTCCACTCATTGGCTGAATTGTAAAGGGCAAAATTGGGGGACAAAATGACTACAGCATTTCTGAGAAAAGAAAAAATCAGAAAATTCACAGAAAATAATTATTTTTGTTGCAAGTTGGGTTAGCTGTCTTTATGGTTCGAGTCGATTTCAGACTGAGTGTAGATTTCTGCAAGTTGGATTTGGGTTAACCCGATTTTTCAAAAGTTAATTCAAGTTCAGTATATTATTTCAGATTAAAACTATACCTATCAGGGCTTGAATTTCAGGGCGGGATTCGCACGGAAAATTTTGAAATCCCGCCCAAAAAAGATCATGAGCGGGAGCCTCCCGCCCAAAAAATTTCAGCATTTTTGGAGAAATTTGCATTATTTAATTTACCTGCAACCGAACGATAAATTTCGTGATTTTTTTTCCCCGCAACCGATTGACGGACTTTGTGTTTTTTCCGCGACTGATCGACGAACTTTGTGGTTTTTTCTGTGACAGATCAACGAACTTTGATTTTTTTTCTGCGACAGATCGACGAACATTGCGTTTTTTAAGCGACTGATCGACGAACCTTGCGTTTTTTGGGGACATATCGACGAACTTTGTGTTTATTCTGCAATCGATCGACGAAATTTGCTTTTTTCCCACGACTGATCAACGAACTTTGCGTTTTTTGGTGACAGATCGACGAATTTAGCATTTTTTCCGCGACAGATTAATGAACTTTGCGTCTTTTCCACGATCGATCGGTGAATCTCAATCAAGTAAAATCTAAAGTCAGAAATTTATTTAACAACCTAATTGTTAAGGGTCCCTAACACATTTAATGGAACTTGAAAAATACACTGCATATATAAAACTTAACTTTCTTCCCTTTTTTATAATAAAAATAAACATTTTACATAATCATTCTCAGTTGACTTAATTTTTTTCAATGGTATTTTGTCATGTCTGCATTAATGTAATTCTTTAAATAGCACGTAAAAGAATAGTGGGGTTTAAAGATTTTTTTTCTCCCTCCCAAACATTACAACTCCCCTCCATTTAAAAATGTTGGTAGGGAGACTCCCGTCTTTGGAAAAATTGAATTTCAAGCCCTGCCTATAATATGTTTGTGTGTATTGAGGTTTGTATAGATGTTTGTGTGTGTGCTGTTTTTAATACAGACAGTTTCATTTTTCACACGAACCTTTAAAAAAATTCACATTCTTTGCGCAATTCTTTAACAAAATTCGCATTTTTTTTCGTGATTCTTTAATGAAATTCGCATTTTTTTCTGTATCTTTTTTTTGTCGAGATTCATAATTTTTTCAGCTATCCTATGACGTAATTCGTGGTTTTTTTTCAGTGATAATTTGACGAAATTTGTGTTTTTTCTGCGATTTTTTTTTTCACGAAATTTGCGTTATTTTCCACGATTCTTTTATGAAATTCGCATTTTTCTCGCGATACTTTAACGAAATGTGCGTTTTCCAGCGATTTTTTGATAAAATACATTTTATTCCGCAATTTTTAGAGAAAGTTTGGCAAGAAAGGGCTATCTTTGGGTGAAATTTCCTGTTTTGCGATTCTTTGACAAAATTTGCTCATCTTTTGTGTAAATCGCGTTTTTCTGTGGCCTTTTAACGAAATTCACGTTTTACATGATCCTTTGATGAAATTAGTGTTTTTCCCGTGATCATTTGACGAAATCTAGGATTTTTTTCCCGCGAAGATTGATTATATGTTTTTAGTCTGCAGGTGCCCTAAAAAGTTTGTGACGCCTGTCGCTGCATTGCACGCATTCTGCCACGGTGTATCAAACAAACAAAATTCATCCTAAAGAATTATTGTTTCGTTTCTGGAAATGAACAACCGTCAACTCATTGGCTGAATTATAAAGGGTGAAATGTGTAGGCACTGAGTATCATCTATACTATTAATGTCGGTAAACGTCTGTCTGTGTGAGTGTTGTTGTGTCTGGCGTCTGTAAGCACAAAACTCTGCATGCAGACGACAGACATAAGTGCTTTTGGTATAAAAAAATTTGTAAGTGGAGTTTTTAAAATTCACAACATTTTGCGGGAGAAGAGGGGTGCGAACGAATTTAAAAAATGAGTCCGCATCAATAATTATGGCGGCGGGGGGGGGAGTATGTTTTGCCTACACGGGGCGGAGACTTTTCTTTGTTGACACCACTCATATGATATATCGTTCGAAAGGCCTGTGACTGCCTTTTCATGTTATGCATCTGTGTGGTCCATCCCCCTCCCCCCCCCGCCAATTGGGACACTTTTCTAAATTTTGCACATACCACTCATGTTATATATCGTTAAAAAGGTCTGTGACCGCTTAATCATATTATGCATCTCCGGTGTCCATTCCCCCACTTTGCCCCCCCCCCCCCAAGGGGGTACTTTTTGTAAATTTTGCACAATCCCTTCATGTTACGTATTGTTGGAAAGGTCTTTGACTGCTTATTCATGTTATGCATCTCCGGGGTCCATCCCGCCACTTCCCCCCCCCCCTTAAGGGGGGCAATTTTCTAAATTTTGTTGACACCCCTCATGTCATATATCGTTGGAAAGGTCTGTGACTGCTTAATCATATGCATATCTCCAATGTCCATTTCCCCACTTTGCCCCCCCCTCCCCCAAGGGGGTACTTTTCTAAATTTTGCAGACAACCCTCATGTCATATATCGTTGGAAAGGTCTGTGACTGCTTAATCATATGCATATCTCTGATGTCCATCTCCCCGCTTTGCCCCACCCCCCCACACCCAAAGAGGTACTTTTCTAAATTTTGCACACAACCCTCATGTTATATATCGTTGGAAAGGTCTGTGACCACCACTTAATCATATTATGCATGTTCCGTGTCCATCCCCTACTTTACCCCCCCCCCCCCCCCAAGGGGGTACTTTTTAAAATTTTGCACACACCCCTCATGTTACATATTGTTTGAAAGGTCTTTGACTGCTTATTCATGTTATGCATCTCCTTGGTCCATCCCGCCATTTCCCCCTCCCCAAGGGGGCACTTACCATTTACTTGCACAACAGCGCTAAATGTGTCAGATGAAAGAAATTCCGCGAGTACATGTGCCAGTGAAACTTAGCCAATTGCTGTTCTTCAACCTAGCTTTAATTCAAAGTGGGTTTTTTATTTATTTGAATTATTCTGCAAAAGTTTCAAACATTTTAAAGCAGCTATGAATTTTATTTTTATGGTACTATCAAGTTTTTTGCCGTCAAATTTTGACGGGTTCCATCTAGTAATTTTTTATTATTTAATTTTGAATTGTTAATTTCACACCAAAAACGAGTTAACTTGCCAAATAGTGTGCTACGAATCCAAACCACTTCTCACTCACACACAGCAGAAGATTATGACATTCAGTTCAGCCAGGGTTGCAAGGAAAAATTCTATGGTAGTAATAAAGCCAATGTTGCGCCGCCCCGCCAACAATGCAATTATAATGTTGTATTTTTCGAAATGAAATTCTTAGGTTCTTGAAGGAATTTTTAAACTTTTTTCAATATTTTATTCTTACTATTAACTAATTAATATTTTAAAGTACTTAAAAAAAAAAAAAACTTCGATGTGTATAGTGCGATAAGTGATCTTGAAAATTGCATTTTCAGAAAGTTATACTGCTGAAAAATAAAAAAATATGATTTTAACAGAAAAATTTCAACGACTCTCAAATTTTGTAATATGGGGCTTTAAGATGCACAAGGTCTCAATGCTAGGTGCGAGCTGCACCAAAAGTGGTTCCCTTGTAAGTGAAAGAAAAAAATCTGTTGATAGAAATTATTAGATTTTCATTTTCTTTTTCTTAAACTGTTTGTAGTTAAAAAACAAAATATATTATGATAAATGGTAAGTAACTGTGTTGTTTAATAAGGAGAAATATCTAGCTTACTTTTAATTTTGAAGTAAATTTCTTTGGAAGCAAATTTTTAAATAATGGTAAAAGTGCAATATCATGAAAAGTAACTTCTATTGAGACTTTACTTTTGCTCTTAAGGAAAATAGATCAAGCTATGTTTTCTTAACTATTTATGATACATAAGTTGTTATGCTAAAATACTTTCTTTAAAAATTTCCTAATAATATGTTGTTTTGAAAATATCTATTATAATTTTTTTTAAAGATCTGATAAGAATTCTTTGAAATAGACAGGTAATTTGAAATTTCCCCCCCCCCCCCTTATAGTTTACTTATTCTAGAGCCATTTTAGCTTATTAACAGTGTAGCAAGATCCAGGGTTGGGTTTTTGACGTCAAAAATTGGTTTTTCATATGACAAGCATCCAAAACTGGTTTAAACTGTCAAAAACATGTCACACACTTTAAGAGCAAGATTATGAGAGATTGAACGACTTTGTATTAGGGATAGGGGTACTTCACACCATCACCAATTTGGCCCAAAAAATTACCAGTTGTTACTACTCTTATTAGATGATAAAATCTAAATTTTTTTGTTTCTAGGTTTCATGTTTTCATTTTATGGTTTGTTAAAGGTCATCTTTAAAAGTATGAAAAACGTTGTTTTTGTAATACACGGAAAACATTTTTGGCCATATTAGACTGTTTTTTCTATTATGAAATTGATAAATATGGATTTTTATAAAACATGCAAAATGTTCATAGTAAGTTGCTCGCACAAAGTCATGTAAAGTCACATTTGTAGTGTCTTTCGGCATTTTCAAGCTAGAATTACTCTTAGTAAATTTTATTTGCCACTGCAAATGAGGTATCGCTAGATAGAGCTACATCAGTACTATTAAAAAATATGTAAAACATTGCGGTAAGTTGGCAGAATTTTTTATATTAAAATCTCAAAATTTGAAAATATTGAGCACATTTAAAACATTTTAACAACATTAAGTATACATTAAATAAGTCAATGATTTGTGTAATCTTTTATTTAAAATTATAGTAATTTAATAATAACTTTTTAAAAATTATTAAGAAATTCATTGTACGTACATTAATAATAACTCAAATCAATTTTACCCTGCAGCATCCTGTGTCGCATTCTGTGTATTTACACATAGCCTATCCTGAGAAATGCACTGACCACTATTTTCTTATCTTTTATCCCCCAATTTCTTATCTCATCACTATTCAAAATCCAAAACAGATGGAGTAGTATAAAAGGAATCTGGGGTCAATTGGCAATATGATTACTTAGGGGTTTTCTTTTATTACATCTTCCTTACTTAGAGAAACTTTACAACAATAAAACTTTTAGCTAATCTCTGATCATTTGCAACTTTTTCTTTCTTTACGAATTCTAACACTTTTTTTTTTTTCAAAGATATGAGAAATATCCCAATATTGATATGCATTATTACATGGCATTCAAATATTGTTTAGTATTATTATTGTTTTAAATTGCTCGGACATTTAAGATATTCTAAGTTAAAAAAAAAAAAAAAAAAAAAAAAAAATGCAGCTCATGTGAGCACTTTCAAATCTTATATATTTACTTTTTATAAAAAGCACAAATTTAAACAAAAATTTTTTGGTACTTCTCTATTATCCCGTCAACCACTTTTCATAACAAAAAACTATCGCCAAACTGTAAGATTAAACGCCAAAAATGCAGTCCCATTTACTTGATGTCAGAAGCATTATACCATTATACGTGTTTGTTATGTCATCAAGTGGTTTTTAATTCGACATTTGCGTGTATTTTTCATTATGTTTTACTGATTTATTAGTTATTTCATTAATTAAAATAACAATTGTGTCCTTAAATTCTTACATTTTATTTATTTATTTATTTTGACATACCAATGGCAACGTTCTCCCGTTTATTTGGCGTTACAGTTTGGGATAGTTTTTTGTTATGAAAAGTGGTTGACAGGATAATAGAGGAGTACCAAATTTTTATATATAAATCTTTTAATGAAAATTTTGTCAAGTTAAAAAATTGCGCTTAACAATACATTACTAGATTATTAATTATTGATATGCACTAATAGTGAAATTTTAAACATTACATTACATGTAATGTTGTATGTGTGTGACATTTAATATGTAATTTTACATTATCAATGTAGTTTGAGGTTTTTGACGTGATGATTTAAACAATGATTTAAAACTGTCAAAAACCTGCCAACGCTGGCAAGATCGCCCCCCCCCTCCTAAGTATAATAAGAATTAATAATAACATGAAAATAGTGAATCAAATATTTAAATATCCACTCGAGTGTTAAATGGATCTCGGCCTTCACATAAAATAATTAAATAATGCACAAATCAAAATACAGCTCAGTAATTGATTGAGAAATATACTATTATCCAAACTGGGTTTGGACAGTACTGGTAAGAGCATGTAAAGTTGCATATATCTAAACAGTCTTTGACAGTATCTAAACATATATAACAGTAATATAAAAAGAATTTTTTAAAGTCAATTCCTACTTGGTCAACAAAGAAAAATTTTATTTTAGTTACTTTTGAGAAATTTTTTTCTCCCATATAATACTAAAATTAATTAATGAATTAATATTTGAAAAAACTGTATGAACATCAAGTGTCATCCACTACAAGTTTAAAAAAATGTATTTGAACTTGAGTGGATGAATAAAAAGTATTTTATTAACAATTGAAAATTTGAACAAGATATATAAATGATATATGGGAGAGTGTGAACTAATAGTAGGAATTGAAAAAGTGCTGGAATAATTTTATTTGCCCTCAGGTGTATGAACCATGTTATCCCAGGTAAGTACATATGAAGAAATTAAATCCCAGAATGATCAATGTTGAAATATTTGAGGAGATTTTAGTACATGTGACGGAAAAAAAAAGCGAACAATAATTAAAAAAACAATTCTTTCAACAAAATTAAATTTGTTAAAATATGTATTATCATAGTAAAATTGTTTAATTAATATTTGTTTCATGTATATAACATACTTGTTTCCCCTATTTCTTACTTTTACAATCTTCTTAACTGGTGTTATTTTTTTAATCTAGGCTCTTGAAAAATATCAGACAAATCAAAAAGTGACAGCTAGTAGCGGTATAGAGCAAGAAGAAAGTTTGCTGCAGGAAACTGCTAACAAAGAAGCTTCCTTTGCATCAACTGTTTTCGAGTTAGAGAAGGAGCTTAAACAGGTAAGAATAAGAAAGAAAAAAAAACATTAATAGACCCACAACTGAAAACCTGAATGTTAGGAATGTGCTATGTAATAAAAATTAAGCTTTAAGAAATTGAAGTCAAAGTTTTTTTGTCGTAAATTTTTATGTTTAATTTTCTACTTGATAGTCTGTGTTTGAAATGTTAATGGGTGGTACTTAAATCTCTTAGGAAAGTTTAGTAACATTTAATTATTAAAAAAAAAATGTTACCAGTTAAATAAAAATAGGGCTTCAGAAAGGGAGATTTGTTAATATATGATATATATATATTTATTAGGGTGGTCCTTATTTTTGAAGTTTTAAAATTCATTGCTCTCACCCTCTAAATTTGTTCCATTATATCTAAAAATAATTCTTGTAAAATTGAATCACTAAAAACTAATATTTATAGGTAGCTCAAGGAAGCATAAGTTTCATAATTTGGAGTCATTTTGTTGTTTTCTTCTCCTTTTACTTGAAAAAATATATCTAATCCCAGTAGTAATAAAATTATTTCAATGTATTAAAAAGTCACTTATGTACAGTATCAAATCCATAAAAGCATTTGTAAATGTAATTATTAAGCTAATTATCTAAAAATAATTCATTGATATAAAGTTAATGAATGTCTGGAATTATTTGAAGAATGAAGACTGTTAAAGAAGAACAAATGAAACTAAAAAGTATGCATTTTCTTCAAAATTAGATAACTTATTTCATATTGCTCAAGCCAATGCATTAAACATAATGAAAATAGCTGAAGATAGAAATTTCTTGCTAGCACAGTGAGAGGGGGCATCAATGATTGGTATTGACATAAATAAATCTCTTGCGGAAGGAATTGATTCCTTATAAAAAGGAGAATCTTCTGTAGAAAAGATTAGAAAAAATGAAATGTTCACAGGAGAAAGAAACAAAAATAGCAGTACTTGAATCTTCGACAGATAGCTCGAATGAAGAAGATAGAAATAAATGAAAATGAACAACACAATTGGGAAATAAAACTGCTAGAGGATGCAGCATCAGATCCTGGTCCATCTAAAGCTAAGAGAGGGGAGGGTGTATGGATATTATAACTCCAGATTTAGCAACAGCTCTAGACAGGACAAAAGTATCAAACAGCATTTGTAGTTGCCGAAACTGCAGATTATAAGATATGTATTAAAGAAGTCAGTCTGGTTGGAAATGAATATAAATGGTTCATAGAATTATACAATCACAAAAATTAAAAGAACGGCTACAAATAAATGTTCCTCTCATTGTCCGTAGAAATGGGCAACTTTTACCAGAATTAATTAGTAAAGAGAAAATAGATAAACTACCAATTATAATTTCCAGAAAAGTAGTTTCTCTAATGCTCTCAGTTGCTAAACTTCTTTCTGCAACAGGCAAAGCACAAGACTAGCAATTTATAAAGTTCTGAATAAATGGGATATTGCAGATAAGTAATTTGAATGAGCATTGGTACCCCATAAGCAAATACTGGAAATTATAAAGGTGCTTGTGTCCTTTTATAAGAAAAGCTTGGGAAGAAACTTTTTTTTTTTGCTTGCCGTCATCATATTATGGAAATTATTGGAAAATTATATCATAATTCTTTGTGAACTTTGTCATCAAGTCTCAAAAGTACCTTTATTCAAACGTTTCCAAGGGTACTGGGGATTTATAGATGGAGACAAGTTTGAAAGATTTTATTCGAGTTCTTGTACAAAATGTAAAAGATGAAATTTTGGAATTTGCTACTAGAAAAGAATCATGATCAACACCATCAGCACCTGGATCAAGAGATGATTATCAATAATTTGCAGAACTTGTTATTATTTTTCTTGGAAGAATACCTGTTCGGGAAATTCATTTTATACTTCCCTGGACAATGCATCATGCTCCTTGGATGTCTAAGATGATATATTATTTGAAGATATTCATCTTTAAGTCCAAAAAGGAAGAAAGAGATCTTCGTGATGTTTGTGTTTTTATAATGACTGTATTTTAATGTTTGGATTACTGCTTCAATAACAGAAACCTCACCAAACAATGAGTTCCAGTTAATGAAGTTTATTAGAGTATTCAAGAATACATGAAGAAATTGCAAAAACTGCATATGAGAAAATTTTCAAATCATCTGTAATATTTGTTAGATCTTTCTCGACTGTCCCTTTTCGATAGCCATGTACTTGTATTAAAATCCCGAGAAGAAGATAACTGTTTCGCTTAAACATTTTCATGAAAAGAGGTTTGAAGATTTTGTTACCAAAGAATCTTTCAAGCTGTTCAAGGAAATGCATTTACCTCAAGGATTCTTTCAAGTAGACATTGAACATTGGAACACTAATTCTGATTATACGATTGCATTAGAAATGATGCAATCTGTTAAAATGGTAAATGATCATGCTGAGAGAGGTATTGCTTTGATCAAAGAATACACTAGAGTACTTGCACAAAATGAACCTCAGTTTTAGCATTGGTGAATGTTGTGGAGGAACACTGGAAAGCTTATCCTTACTGCAGAAAAATGGACCTAACAAATTAACCTAATTACTAATACTTTCACACTTTAAACTTTTTATATGCGTAATATTGTGCTTTTTTGTTATATAAAATATTAAAATAATTTACTATCGTAATAAAAATTGTCATTTTGGCTTAGTTTTCTTTTGCCAATAACACAACGTTTTTATGTGTAATCGCCAAACTTCAGTAATCTTGAGCTACCTCTAAATGTATTTCTTTTTCATTCAAACTTTTCCTACTTTGTTTTTTACTGTATTGGAACAAATTTTGAGGGTGAGACAGAAGAAAATTTTTAAAAAGTTAAAATCGATCATATATTTATTTATATGCAATTTACTTCTTTTGCATATAAAAATAGATAAACAGCTTCTTTATATTAAATAAATTGTATAAATATTGAAAAAATTGCTGGTGTATGTATATGAAACATTGAATAGGTTGCCAGAAAATATGTTGCCAAATTTCCTTCTCTTGCCAAGCCCCCCCCCCTCCTCCTATACCGGAAAAATGTCATTTTATTTTTATATTTTATTTTCTACTTTTTAGTGTTTAAAATATTTCCTTGTTGCAGCTTCATAGCCAGTTGGCATATTTTAGCTAGTGTGATTTGGTGCATAATTAACACCATTTTTGTTGTAACTTGTATAAAGTTGCAACCATGAAGAAAATTTTGTGATTTATTACCAGTAACTGGCTAACAGAAAAATGTCGTAAAACTAATTCATTAACTAATAATTAAATTCTAAAAATATTAAAATGTTATATTGCCATTGGAAACACCTGTGAACATAGTTTTTATAATTTTAGCTTATGGACGATTCCACCGTTACGTGTGTGACTTTTTGAGTGTGTTGTTCTGCAAATTGAGACAAATTCGGAAGTGAAATTATTTAGATAATGTTTTACTTTTTTTTATTGCTGTTACAGGACACATACAGAATCATTTTTGTAGTGACACCTTTAATCTAAAATAATAACAATTTAAAAAAATAAATAGCAAAGTCATTGTTATGTGTGTGACTCTTCTGAGTCACACACGTACGCGAACAACCTCTATATCCATTTTGACTTTTTTTATATAATGATCATTGTGTTGTATCAGTTTTCTAGTAAATTTAAAATTAAAATATGTTATTTTTCAAACATGCATCATTTTTTTTTCTTCTTCCCAGTATGATTAATTTATTTCAGAATAAACATTATTTATAAATTCATCTTATTTTCTTCTTTTATAAGATTATCTTAGAATCATCCAGTGGATTTGCATGAAATAATATGTTTATCCTTATGTTATAATTTTTCAGAAATTAGTATTTTTCATGATTTTAACGAAGTGCTATTACTTTTTGTTTAAGTTATAGTTGTGGATTGAAAATCATTGTAGTTTACTGTTACTCATATAACTTATTTTTTACTTTTCTAACAGGCTCGTCTCGAAGTATCTCGTGTTGGTGTCGAAAAGGAGCGTGTTTTACAAGAGAATCTTGATCTCCATAAAAGTTGTGATTTAAATGAGTGGGAGAAAAAGAATTATAAGGCTGAACTGAAAGAACTAAAACTTCGAGAAGCTCGTTTATTAGCCGATAACAATGAGCTAGAGGAGGAAAATATATCTTTGCAGAAACAGATCTCAACCCTTCGTTCCTCACAGGTAAATGAAGGAAAAAATACAGTATAATAATTATTTTTATAAAATTTTTACTTCTTTGAAACTTTTTGAATGATTGTTGAATATTTTTTTTAATTAAAACATTAGAATGATGATAAGGAAATTTAAATAAATAACTGTTTGTTGTTATTTAATTATGCAATTTTAGATGTGTTCATAATTATATAAATACATAGCACCTATCGTCATCGTCTGGTCCATCCGTCTGTCCATATATAACAGCACAAAAACTACTCAACTGAATGGTTTTAAATGTAATAAATATAATTGTTGCAGAATTTTGTCGAGTCATTTCAAATTTTATGAAAATCGAATCAAAACTTAAAGATAGTGATAAAAGTTTTCTTCATTCTAATAAATCCTATCATACATTTCAGTGATATCCCATGATAGGTAATGATTCTAGATTGCCATGGTGATTATGTTGTAGTTAAGATGGTGTCATTTTATTTCCGTATTACTGAATTAAAAAACCGAATTTGTATACTAAAATTGTTTAATTATAGCAATCCTATAATTTACCAACAGTTTTTTGTATAGATGTTTCCAGAGAAATAGATATTAAATGGAAAAAGACTCTAAATATGGATTTCAAGTTCTGAAATTGTCAAAGCTAGGCTTAAGTTTCCTATTAGAATTTTCAGTAAATGCCAACAAAAGATAAAATTTTACCAACTTAAAATGTACTTATTTTAGTATGGAAATTAATCGTATCATAATAACTATAATTCATTTCACTGAAATAATAGCAATGATTTTTTAACATTGTCTTGTATTGGATGCATATAGTATAATTTTAATGTAACAGAATTGTAATTAATTGTTTGTAAAAGTGTATTGAAGCTTAATTTCATAAAATAAAATTAATATCTATAATATGAAAATTTGAGCATGAAATAAATTTTGTATTCATGTATTTTTGCACAAGAGTGCAACAGCTATTGCACCAGGATCTGAATATTTACAAAACTAGTTGTAGTACAAACGCACCTCATTTGTCACGTTTGACATACAATTTCCAACTTGTATGTTCTCTTTTTCATATATTTAGCTTATTTGTTATGTGATTACGTAGACAAATTTTAATCCAAAAGACTTATATATTAATTCTTTTAAAAATGGTCTCTGACACTATTATATTTTATTATGGTTTGATATTTAAAAAATGTAAAAGATCTTAATTTATATAATTTTGTATACATTAAGTTATCGTAGTAGATGTCAACTAAAATCACATAAAGATTATCAGGGATCTGTTTAGGAAGAAATTGGGTCCTTTAAAGGACCTTTTCAATTTTTTTTTTACATTTTAAAACAGGACCCTTCACAAAATTTTCCATCTCAAAACAGGACCCTTCAAAAAATTTTCCATCTCAAAACAGGACCCTTCAAAAAATTTTCCATCTCAAAACAGGACCCTTCTCAAAATTCTGTGTCTTAAAAACTGACCTTTCATAAAAAAAAAATGTCTCTCTTCAACTTCAAAGTAAACCTTTCACAAATTTGGTCATTTAAAAGTAAAATCTGACTGTCACTTTTGCATATATAAAGAAAATATGTGTATTTTACACACTGCATATATCTTCTTAAAAATGTATAAACAAGAACCTGAATATAATGATCATTTCAAATTCACAAAATTATGATTAAATTTTTTACAAATGTAAAAAGCTGTTCACAATTTCACTAAAACAGGACCCTGGGAGAAAAGTCTAGACAGACTCCTGATTATTAACTATTAGTATTGCTCTTTAGTACTAATTATATCATTAATATTGTTAACTAATACTATTTGTTATTATCTTGAAACAGTTTGAATCACTGTAGAACAGTTTTTTAATTTAAAGTAAGTAGGTTAACGAAAAAGTAAATGAACTTTAGAATTTTATTATACATTTTATTTCTTTTTTTTATTATATTTAGTTTATTTCTCATGCTAGTATTTGGACATATTTTAATATAAGAAATAATTATATATATATATCTATCTAATACTATCAGAAATTTTCATTGACTCTACCATAGATTTCTATAAAAATATGAAGTAGATCTTAATTTAGTTTGTGTAAGTTAATTTCATCACAATAAATATGATACAGTAAAGCCTGCTAAGATGGAATCACCAGGTGCTGAAAAAAAAAAAATTATATATATATATATATTATGCAGGTTTCTGTCTTAGCAGGTATGCCGTCCTTTGTAATTGTATTATATTTTTTCTGCCTGAACCATAAAATTTTTTGGTATTTTTATATTAGCCGGGTGCCAGTGATATATATATACATACACACACACACACACACAGATATATATATATATATATATATATATATACACACACATACATATATATATATATATATATATATATATATATATATATATATCGCTGGCACCCAGTTAACGTAAAAACACCAATTTTTCCTTTGGAATCATCCATTAATTACAACACGCTAATTTTGTGTGTTTTGGACCCTTCCGTCCCCTGTGATAAGGTTGTTAGGTTGTCTATACCCTTCCCCTGTTGTGATATCACATTAAAAAAAATTTTGATTTTGAGATAATTTTGATTAAAAGAACATTGCAATCACTATTAGGGTAGTAGGGTACATGCCCTAAATTTTGAAATCCCATCAAAGATAATTTTGTAGGAACACCTTTTTTTTCCCCTTTGAACAAGATTATAGTAGAAGAAACAGCGCAATATCCATTAGGAAATTAAAAACTGAAACCTAATTATTAAGAGTGCATAACATTAAGTAGTTAAAACTTTCCGAATTGTTGCTATAAATTCTTTCAATATTACTTTGACATGTACAGTTAATTTAAATAGCATATTAAAATAAATGCAGTGTTCAAGATAATTTTCTCTCTACCAAAACAATTTTATCCCCCAGCATTTACAATTGTTGGTACACTTCCAAGAAAAAAAAAAACTGAATTTCAAGCCCTGATTAAGTAGATATTTTTTGTCAAAATAGTACCTGAGTAAAAATACACATTTTTTTTTTTTTTTTGTGAATTTTATTATGCTGATTGAAAATTATGCCTGCTTAATTGTTTTCATATTTTAGATGTGATTTCATAGCATGCTCTTCCGATCACCACTGAGAGCAATTAATAAACTTGAACACTCCTTGGTCATTGGCGTATTAAATGTTCTGACTCTCTCTCCCAAGCCCATTCTTTGATCTTTAATGTGTTTTACTTAAGGAAAATTGCTTTACATTATTTCTGGTTTACTCTTCCATAGTCAGGTTACCTTCCCAACAGTCTTCGGCAGCCAGGCTAAGCATTGCTGCAGTGTATATAAATATGTGCATTGGTCATTATTCACAAAGAGATGAATAATTTAGCAATGTAATTGAAATGTAGTATTTATGTTTCTACATTTTTTTTCTTGAGCATTTTCTTTTGAATTTGGTATTCAAGAGCTACTTTCAGATGTGGTATGATAAGTTCCCTGTATTTCATACACAGAAGCTAACCCGTTATGTTTCAGTTACGTATACTTGATTCAGCCTAGTCATATTTTAGATGAATATACGTGTGAACATACCTCTCTCCCATTGTCGTATTTTGTGGACGCTTACCCCCGCCCATCTTGAAGAGTTATACAATTAATGGATGAGCCCTTTAAAGGCAAGATTCCTTTGGAATACAGATTCTGTTTTGACAGGTTTTACTGTACTACAGTCACATACTATTAATTGTATCTAATTTATTTAATAATCTATTATTTAGGGAGGTAGAAAATATCGAGTATGTAATTGTTATAGAGCTGTAAGTTATGTACGTATCTTCTGTTATTTAAATAATTTAGCTCTAAGTTTATTCTATATTTATTTCATTTTTCCCCAAAGAAGCTAATGTATATTTTATATAGAGCATTTTTGCGTGAAAAGGTTTATTCAGCATATATTAACATTTCTTTTTATTAGAAAATTGGTTGTATAATGATTTCGTTTTAGGTTTGAAATCAAATGCTAAATTTCTCTTATAAATGCTATTAAAGTAGTTAAGTTATTGGAGTTATTTAGCTATGGAGAGTTTTTGAAATTATAATTTTCAATGAATATTAGGATTTTAAGTTTACTCCTATGTAATGATAACTCAGTGTTTAGAGTTCTCTATATATTATACATGGTAAAATTAACTTATTTTATTATTGTTATTTTCACCACAGTTTTGTTTAAATTCTTCTGTGAAATTCCATACTTGTCATGTCTTCTGGTTTTGCCAGAAGACTTTTTTATTTACCTTCTCCCTTCTGACCAGAAAATAATCTTCTGGCTTTTCAGTTTTTTCTTATGCCATTCTCTGAGAGGAATCATTCGATTAAAAAAAAAAAAAAATAAATAAATAAAAATTAAATTAAAATCATTTCATTTAACAATAATAAAAGTTTGCAAAATTCTCAGTGTCAAGTCATACATTTCCTTTGTTCCCATATCAAGTGCTTGCATCACAAGATACATTTGATGCTTGTTTTCCTCTTCCACCATTCTTGCACAGATCTATCTTTCATTTTTATTTGCTACTAGCAGGTTTTAGCTGCTATGCTGGTCAGTTTGACCAAACAAACCTTGAATCAAAGAAAATATATTGGTGAATTTCACCTTGTGCTTTAAAGCAATATGGTCCTTTTTGCTGGAATGTTCTTCCACATTGTTGGAAACGATATGAACACCATTGCACTATTATATTTTCTAATGTGCCAGACAAAATTTGGACTGTTAAGGACCAAATCTTTTAGCTGATCATTTACAGTAGGATTTGGTAAAGAATGATATGCTATATACTAAATCCATCCCTGAAAAATTATCTGACTAACATTGCAAGTCTGTTCAAAATCCATTCATTAGAACCTCATTCTAGAACTTTTCCCC
This sequence comes from Maratus michaelseni, assembly GCA_963931845.1. Classification (NCBI taxonomy): domain Eukaryota; kingdom Metazoa; phylum Arthropoda; class Arachnida; order Araneae; family Salticidae; genus Maratus; species Maratus michaelseni. The sequence continues at coordinate 385,630,122 of OZ007587.1, read as the reverse complement.
ATAATTCTATAATGAAGTAATATAGAATGACATGTTATATACTATAGAACCTTCCCTGAAAAATTACCTAATAGTGCAAGTCCCATCAAAATCCATTTAGCAGAATCTTTTAAAAAGACTAATCTTTCATAATCGACTTTACCTGATTATAGAATTTTGCTCCATAATTCTATAACTAAGTAATGTAGAAAAATATGTTATAGACTAAAATCTTCCTTAAAAATTATCTAATTTTCAATGCAAGTTCCATTAAAATCCATTCACATATATAGCAGATAGATAGAAGATGAGACATACAAGAAAAAATATTCACAATTTCATAAAAACAGGATCCTTTTAGGAAAATCTGGACAGACCCCTGACATGTTTCTACCTTCTTTTTATGTAATCAAAATATTTTCTTAGTCACCGTGTTAATGGTACTATTGATAAAACTGCTTAAATTCTATTTGATTTCTAATTATGTTGAAAATTATGTACAAAATTAACTTAAACTAAATATCATTATAATTAACACATTATTTTAATACATTAAATTATACAATTTAATGTACTATATATTCTAATAAACACTATCCTATTTTTCAACAATTCTTCTGGTTTTTCAGTATAAATTTTCTTCTTTCCATCTGCAGCAGGATTTGAACTAACTTCATATATTGTGTTGAATGAAAATAGTCCTTTAAAACATTACTATTTTAAAATTGAATCTTCTTAACTTCCTATCTTCCTGGAGATGATGGGACTGTAAATCCTTTTGCAAAATTTTCAGATCTATGTTGAAGATAATTTTTGGCATTCCTCTCTTGTTGAATATTGATATTTTGGCCATGCTTGAAAGATTCCCCTTTCCTTTTGATTCATCCCCAAAAGCATGATCAGCCATCCACATCTTTAAGTGAATGTTATGAGAAGTAATATCTTTTTGTCTCCAAACCAGCTATTTCACAGCCATTGGTGTATTGCACTTTCAAGTTGAGGTATTGTTTTGCTGCTATTCATAAATAAAGGATGACTTCTCTAATAGCACCTTATGAATAAACAAAATGACTTATTTTAATCAGGCTGTTCTTTAGGGCTTTTTCTGTTCTTTATATAAATATACTTATCAGAATGCTAGATCTTTTGTCAGGATATTTATCATATCCTTGAGAAATCTTTAACTATGTATGTTTCTTTTTTTTACTTAAAAACTTTTAAAACTGTTTCTGATAATCTTCTTTATTTAATTTTAAAGCTCTTTAATTTTGTTAAATATTTTTTATTTATTAAAAAAAACATAAGGCAAAATATTTTTGAAAAGAAAGACTCATTGTGTAAAAAGTTTTTATTATTTAGTGCCATCATTTTAAAAGCCTTTTCTTGTTTAATATAAAAATATGTAGTATTAAGATTCTAATATTTTGTGTGCTGATTTTTACCATTTTATTGTAAAATTTGTAGTTACGCTTTCTCTCTCTTTTTCATTCTCCTTTCCCACTTTTATTTTCTTCTCCCCCCCCCCCCCCATTAAAATACATTTTCAAATTATCTCCTATATATAACTTTTCAATACTATTTCCTTGTTCATTTAAAATTTTTGACTTGCATTAAAAAAATAAAATAAAAAAAATACAGTAGCTCTAGAGCAGGATTTGATGATATATATCATGATATATATTTGATATTTATTTTCAAAATATTATGATTCAATATTCATTTTAAAAATATCATTGTGCATGATATACATTTCTTTTCAGTCAAAACAAGTGTAAATGAATTTTGAACTGTTATTGGCTGTGTCGTTCTGTAGACAAAGAACTTTTGCTCCTGGCAGTGAGTTTTTTAGCCAAAGAAGTAGAAAAACTTTATCAAGCTTTGCATTTGAAGCTGAATTTTTAAATTTAGAACCAATAGTTATGGAATACAAGAACAGTCATTGAAAGATAAATTGTCTAATTTAGATAAACAGTTATCTGAAGCTTCATTTCAAAAGAATCTTTCCTGATTTCAGATTAATTTTGTTTAAACTAACAACAAGTTAGTGGATAAAAAAAAAAAAACCTGACAAGCTTACATTTATATTTAAATTAAATATATATATATATATATATATATATATATATATAACCATTATAAATGAACGTTACAACCACCAACAAAAACTATGAAATTATAAATACTTGAACATAGATACCAAAAACATAGTATTTAAAAAAAAAGGGCAGAAATTGAATAATGGAAATTTGTGGAATTTAGACAGAATAGTCAGGTCCCAAATGCATATATATATATTGTATTTAAAATTTTGTTTTATAAAACATTAAATTTTCTTGATACTTGATACTGAATCTTACAGTTTATTTTTTTATGAGTATGAAAAGCAAATTGTTTAACTTTTCAGAAAATTGTTTCTGTTTTCAAGTAGTTGATCTCCAATTTTGTTGTAAGTGAAAAAAAAAAAAAAAAAAAAAAAAAAAAAGAAAAAAAAGAAAGAAAGAAATTAAAAGAAATTTTGAATATTGTTTTATTAAGTTTTCATTTTAAATGCAATGTTTTAGTTTGTTATTTATATGAAATTGGAAAATATTTAAAATCAGCAGTAACTTGGCCATTTTGAAAATATGAGAAGTATATAAAAATGTCAGTTATGTATCAAAATACCAGATATTTTTGAAAATATCATGATATTTACAAACCCTGCTCTAGAGACAAAGTAAATTTTAGTTTATCTTTTCTTTTTAAAGCCCAAAATTTATTTATAAGTTGTTGAATTAATCTGCAAGATCTGAAATAACCTGCAATGCCGCTGCCTTGCTGCATTGTTACTGGGTTAATGCGTATAAATTAATTTGCTTTCCCTTGTATGCATAGTCAAATTATTAAGTGCATCCTATAGACAGCAGTATTGTCGTCAGATCAGTTTTAAATTAGGGCTCTTTGCGATCTTTGAAGATACTGAAAATAGGAATGAATTAAGCAGATTATTTTTGAATATATTATTGAATTATGTCTGTGTACCTATAAGGCTTCTTAAAGATTAAAATATTAATACAAAACTCCCACATGAAAGAAGAGTCGCAGAGAAATCAGTACATCTTTTGTGAGTTATTTCATTTTATTTAAGTATGCTTTTTTTTCCCCCCAAAGCTTATTCAAAACATAGATGATAGATAAAAGTAACATGTCTCTTTTTTTCTTGTTTGAATTCTGATAAAAATACTATGTTTTTTTTTTTTATTATTTAAATGCAATCTAGTCATATTAAAGTAAAGATAAGAAAGATATTGAAATAAATTAGAATTTTGTGTGTTGTTTTGAGAATATCATTATTATTATCTAATAAAGATGTTTGGATATTTAACAAAGACTTCAGAAAAATCCTTAAGATGAGAGCTGTTAGAAAATGGTAGGGGTGGGGGAGGGAGCATTTAAACAACGTATCTCAAGTAACACACACACACATATATATATATATATATAATGATACTGTAATAAATATAAAATATATTTGTTTTTTAGACATTATCTCTTTTACATTTATGTATGTAATTAATTCAAATGTATTTGATGTATTTTATTTTGTATTAAAACGTATCTTATGTCTTTCTAATTTTGATGTAAACTAGTCTTCTCACTTAAAACAATAAATATAACCAGCCAATTTCTTATTCATTGAAAACTTTAATGAATTATTTCTCTCTGTTGATAACTTTTCCCCCCCATTAATAAAATTGTACTGTATTAACTACATCTATATATGCATTGATTATTTTTGTTATATTTGTTTGTTTGTTTATTTATTATTATAATTTTTTTCAAAATGGATTACGCATTACTTTTCTTTCATATTTGTTATTTTAAACATTTTATGATTACATTATAGATGATATTAGTATGAGTGCATTTAAATAATATGTTAACAAATTAATATTTTCTAGTTATTTAGTGTGAGCACAGATTTATCATGTATCGATTGATTTTATTCATTTAATTTTGTAAGATACCATTAACAGTCTCTCTTTTTTAAATTATTAGTTTCTCTTCAGATTTTTAAACTGTCTCCATTTATTAAATTATTTGTTGAAATAAATTTCAATTGATATATTTTACACAAAAATGTATCTGCAGCTTAGCATTTATTGTTCTTATAATGATTAGGTAGAATGATGTATTTATTTTTATTATTATTTGTGATATTTTAAAAAATTTACTTATTTAGTTTTTACTTTATATCTATATCAGTGGTTTTTAACTTATAACTCGAACTTACTTAATATGAAAAGCAAAGGAATTATGAAAGTCCTTGTATTAACCTCGCAATACCAGTAAAGGTAATAGAAATCTTAAAAACATACACATAAACTAATTACAACTATTAATTGTTCTAATTATCTTTATTCTAAAAGTAACATAATATCATAAATTTTTACGGAAAAATTCGACTAAAATTGTGATAGTCATTGCAATTTCTGAGCTATTGATTTCACATATCCTTTTTGTTTTAACTGTGCTATAAATGCTAGTTACTATGACTCAGAGTCCAGATTTACAGAAAGATAAAAAAAATAAAGGTTTTCTTCTATGATTCTGCCTTTTCCATGGCACTGTTGTAAATCTTACACAGGAGATGTATTTGAAACATTCATATCTCTCCCTTCTTTCATTTTTTAAAGATGTTTGGACATTCTTTTGCATTTTCTTGGGTGGAGGAATTTCCTTGAAAGTTGAAATTTTGTCTGGTAAAACAGATAAATTACTATATTTTTGACAGATAGTTTTAATGTGGAAATATTATCGCTGGAAAACAGTGTTCAATAAGAAAGAATTTCTTTCCTAATTCTAGTCTGCTTTTCATCTAAAATCTTATTAAAATTTAAAATGAACAGATATTTTGCTTGTATTAGCAGTAATCAGGGGTGGGGAAAACACATAATTTTACTCGCCACTGGTAAGTGTATTATCTGACAGGGTGAGTGTATTTTTAGACAATCTTTGAAAAACTGCATGCCCAAAACTTTATTTTATTTTACTGGTTAGCTTTATTTTGCAAATTACCACAATGTAAACATGGTACTAAGTTCTATCCTACACCCAACATTTCTATGTTGAATATATTTCTTAATTTTATAGAAGAAAAAAAAAAATAAAATGCATTGTAGTAATAGTAATTAGCTGTTTTTGCAGTCATATACATTTTGCCATAACAATTTTCAACTGGCTGGTGAAATAAATCCTTGGCTGGTAAAATTTTCTGAAAATTCCCCACTCTTGGTGGTAATCCCACTTTTTTAGCTTGTAAAAAGGCATGAAAATTTGAATATAGTTTAACTGATGAACAAGCCTTACTATGCAAACTGCTCGTTTAAACTCATTTTAGTCATGCTCATATTAAGTGAGTTCAACTGTACTTATTCGCATGTCACAAATGACCATATGAATTAAATGATGGACTTGATCATCCGCAGCATAGCCAAAATTTTGGTGTATATGGTGCTTGTGTGAATGAAAAAAATACATTGTTTAAATGAACATTATTGAATTTGTGAAAATTTTCTTTTCTTGCAATTCATTTCAACCCTTCATTTCCAAAGAAAAGTTTAGTTTAAATTAGTTGTTGCAAAGACTTGATTAGGCCACAGAAATGGGCATTGTGAACTGCCAATTTGAAACCCTTGATCTATATATTTCCATTTGCTCAATATTGTTGATTATAAAAAACTTCTGCAACATGTAAAAAAAAAAAAAGTTTAATTTGTTAACTTTTATTTTATTTAAATTATTTGTATCACTCTTTGGTCTTTGGGCTGTTAGTCACAGTTGCACAAATGCCCTAAGCATGCTAAACTATTTTTTGCACTTTACCAGAGCTTGGAATTAATTATTTTTTCTAGGTAGGTAGTCTCTCTACCAATCAGGGCCAGAACTAGAAGGGAGCAAGTGAGATATATGCCCTGCGTCACCAGTGTAGAAAGCGGTACCAAAAGAAGATTTGATTTGTCTTTTGGTACAAAAAGCGAATAACAAAATTTGGGCAAAAAAGTCATGATGTAATGTAATACAACCCAAAGTAAAAATGTATTAATTGATTTTATACTCACAGGGCTGGTTTTTCCATTAGGTGACCACATAGAGGAGCCAAAATAATACTTGATTAATGAATTGCATTCATCCAAGATGCTTACAAGATCAATACACTCCCCAATTAGGTTTGAATTGTTTCAGTATTTCGAACATTATCCTGTCCTGATGACAAGTTTTGCAAGTTATTTAATTTTGTGTGTCCCTGTAAAAAACTATAACAGCTACATAGTTGATTAACAAACTCATCAAATATACTGACAGATCGATGTATTCTCCCAATTGGATTTGAATTGGTTCAGTATTTCAGATGTTATCATGATGAAAAGATTTGCTTTATATATATATATATATATATATATATGTGTGTGTGTGATCGACATAAAATATTCAGATTAATATACTTTGTAACAGTTATTTCATATTTAAAATAAAAAAATAATTTTTTCAAAAATAAGTGAAATTTCTTGGTCAGAAGGCTGTGAAGTTCTTTTGGGAGAAATTTCAAGATTTTGGATGTCTATCCTGCCATTCCGCCCTGAATTTCAAGCCTTGCTTTGCCAAATGTGACAGCTTATTTATTTAACTTTATAAATTACTATGCAATGATATAATTTGTACATAATTTTTTATAATAACATATTATATGTATTATTATTACCGTAAAATACCGTTAATCCGCCCTTCCCGATTAAGCGCCCCCCTCCAACTTTGTAAACAAATTGGAAAATTCAAAAAATCCCGAGAAAGCGCCCTCCCCCAAAAGAAATTTCGCCGTGCACGTCAAGATCAACACCAAAAATTTTATCTCTCAAGTGTTTTTTTCCCCCGACAGATCAGAAAGACGTGACGATTTTTTGATATATCGCAAACATGTACAAACACATTGTCGATCTGAGAAAGCAATGTAACCAAACATTAGTTTTGCTGTAAATTTATCTCCATGGCGATATGAAGGTAATGAAAATATCGATAGTGAAAGTTTCTCATGAAATAAGTTAAAAAAATGTGTATTTGATGCTGTGTGGAAAATATATTGATTATAAGAGAATTTATTTATTTTATTAAAGAATTTATAGTCGTATTTAACATTATTATGAAAACCGATCACAAAAAAAAAATATCGATTAATCGATCAGAAAAATCGAATTGTCGATACACAGTCGAATTTGTAGTGTAATTTATGCTTTCTTTGTGGTAGTAATGTTTTTTGTTTTAATAATCAGACAACACTACCAATTCATTCTATATGTTCTTAATTTTTGTGACTTGTATTATTTATTTAGCATTTATAGATACGAAATCATGATTTTAAAAAAAATGGTTATTTAATCTTCCTAACTTACAACAGATGGCAGCACCACATAAAATGTTACTAGTTCTCGAAATTACTTCAGGACATTTTCAACTGCAATTTCTCAGTGTTTTTTACTTATTTTAAATTATTAAGTTCTTTTATTTTTCTGTTACCATATTAATGACAGATATTAGTGTTATTATTTATCTAAATGCATTCCAGTTTCAAAGCTTCTGAATTCCAGAATTTTCTATAATCTGAAATCGCCATTAATCGTGAAGTTATGCTGTTTTTTTATTTTGTCTACCATTTTTTTTTCAAAATGATTTTCTTTTGTTACTTTATTAAAATAATGCATCTTTTGCGATGATTAGACATTAGCATCTCCCCCCCCCCTCCACCACCCATAAATATCATATACTACAGTTTTAATACCATGTAAGCGCCCCCCTGCTTATTTTACGATTTTCCGTCGTGTTTAGGGGGGGCGGATTAACGGGATTTTACGGTATGCATTTAATTATGCATTAATAGTAAAACAATGCGAATATATATGTGAATATAAATATATATTTAAATATACTTATATTTATTAAATAAGGCGTGTATTTTTTTAAAAGTAGATGTGGAAAAAACTAACAACATTTTCCCCTTTTTAGAAGTATAATAAAACATTCATTACCATTAATGAAAGAAAGTCAGCATGCATTAATGTATTTTTTTGTTTGCAAGTTTTTTAACATATTTTGTATTTAATGAAACACTTATTCTCTCATGAAGCTGTATACAGGATTATGCAAAACATACCTATTTCTTGTTATATTTTTCAGAAAAAAAAAGAAACTTTAGTTTCTGCACTTGTCAGATTGTGTAGAACAAAAGGATTGATATTTATTTAACATAGTTAGTCCAAAATCAAGAAATCGAAATATAATATAAATTAAAGCTTAGTTGTTTTGCATATTTCTGAATTTTGTACAAGTTTTAAATGTTGATTTTTGGATTATCATTTTTCATTCTTTCTAAATTTTAAGTTTTATTGTAATCCATTTCCACTCCTTGGCAATAATGAAATTAAAAAAAATTGTAATTATTTTTTAAGGGCTGCTACTGTGTATACTTGTGTTCGTTAGCAAGATTAATTAACTATAAACTTAGTGGATTAAATCATGTTATTATGCTTAGAAAAGATTTTTGTGTTCTAAGCATATCAATATTACTCACAGGGATGGTTTTAACTATGAAAAAAAAATCTGTTTTAACCACTCTGGTTTAAATCTGTTTTGACCATCAATGGTGAAAACTCATCTTGACTGGAAAAAGAAATTTAGTTAAATGGTAAATTTAGTACAACATTTGGAAAAGTTTGTCAAAACAAGATTTAATAAAACATTTGGAAGTGTTTGCAAATATTTTATTCAGCACTAAATAATACAGCACTAACGAATATAGTACTTAAATTTTAATAATTATTATTATTTCTTAATTTAACAGCACAAACATTTCTAAAGATAAGCGATTGTTGTAAGTATTTTGATTACATATTTAATTTTATATAAAAAGTAAAGGAATACTAAATTACATTAAACAAACAAACAAACAAACAAAATATTTTGAAAATTTTATTTAGAACTCAAAAGGATTACCAGTGAGTAACAAGTGTTGCTGTATTAAGCTAACATGATTCCATAGTTTATTCTGGATCTGATCAAATTTGTAAAATTGTCTTTTTGTTCATGAAGAGTTTGCACAACTATTCGTCTAGTGCTTTATTAAACCAAAAAATTCTAAATCAGTATTTTCTTAATTTTCCGTGCTTTACAAAATCTACAAATTGTAAATCAGTATTTTCCCACTAAATGTGTAATGCATTAGTTACACTTTAAGAAAAATAAGATTCATGAATATATGTTTCCGTTTGAAGTAATATTATGTGAGATTAAAAAAAGAAAAAGAAAAAAAGAATCCATCTATATTTAATAATTAAAAATATTAGTAATAATTATTATTATATATAATATGATATTAACATTCACATAGACATACAGTTTGAGCAATTTATATAAATTAAAGTTATTTAATAGAGTTTTGACCACTTTTGAATGGTTAAACCAATTTTTACCAGATAATTATTAAGATAGTATACAGTGCAATATAATAGAAATGGAAAAAAGTGCAACGTTAATAGCACCAGAAATTTGCAATTTCAATGCATACTGGTTTTGGTAGCATTTAGCATACCATCCTCAGTGCAAAGAATGGTGGATATTTGCTCATATATATAGGAGTGGTGCAGATTCAAGCAAAAAGTTTATTGACCAATAGGAAAACAGGAGGCTCCAGGCAACAGAGTAAAAAATGTCCGCCTTTTATACCTTTATAAATCGTGCCATACATGTTTGCTCTGATCTTCACTCATTTAATAGTAAAATTCAATTTATTAAAGCCATTGCAGTTGACAAAGGTTATAACCCTTCTATTATTGATACTGCTTTATTTAAATTTTAGCACTCTCCTTCCTCAAACTCACCTCATGCAGTCTCTCCTATATCGGTCAAACTAAATGTGGCTTAAAATTTTGTATATAAAAATCACATCAACAATATATTAAAAAAAAAAAAAAAACAATAAATCCTCAGTTGTTAAACATTGCTGGGAGATGAATCATACTTTTGACTTTAATTCAGCCAAAATAATTTCTAAACCTACTTCTATACATGAACTTAACTTTCTTGAGGCTTTTCATATTTATAAAAAAATTAGAAATATTGTTAATTGTAAATTCGCTATTCCCCCATTATCTGATTGTTGGAAACATTACATAAAAACTTTTTCTTAGTTTTTCCAGCATTTTCCATTTTTTCAGTTCCATTCCCTATGCTGTTTTCCTATTGTCTGAAGCTCCGATATTCCTATTGATCAGTAAACCTTTCACTTAAATCCGTTTCCTTTGCTGTTTTCCTGTTTATCTGAGTCTTCTGTTTTCCTATTGACCAATAAACCTTTCGCTTGAAACCGTTCCATTCCCTTTGCTGTTTTCCTGTTGCCTTATTGCCCAGAGTCTTCAGTTTTTCTCCTATTGGTCAATAAACCTTTTGCTTGAATCTGCATCTCTCCTATATATCTGAACAAATTTCCACCATTCTTTGCACTGAGGACGGCATACTAAATGCTACTGAAACTAGTATGCATTGAAATTATAAATTTCAGGTGCTATTAACATTGCACTTTTTCCATTTCCAATTTTGACCAGTTTTAGATGTTTAAAATCAATTTTGACTGATCATAATTACAACCCTGATATCACTGTTCTTAACAAGAATTTTAAAGAAGTGTTTAATGGAAGGTTTTCTTTTACAGGTGGAATTTGAAGGTGCTAAGCATGAAGTTCGGCGTTTGCAAGAAGAGGTTGAAGCAACTCAGGGACAAATAGAAGAGTTGATGTCTCTGAAACGAATTGCTGAAAAACAACTTGAAGAAGCTTTGGAAGCTCTGCAGTCAGAAAGAGAACAAAAATATGCTTTGAAGAAAGAGCTTGACCAACGTGTAAATTCTGAATCAATATTTACCTTGAACAACCTGGGCTTCTCTGGATTTGGTCTTGGAAGTAAGAACCCTCTTTATGGCAGTATTGACAGTTGCTTGGTTCCTTCAACATTAACTGTGCATGGAAGCCTTAACAGCATTCTGTTTAACCATAAAAATTCTGATTCCTCTTCTGATAATGCATCTAATAATCCTTGTATTTGTTTGTCTCTGGCTTTTGAAATGCTTGTGTCAAGTATTATTTCTCTTTTTGCACCTTGAACTAGTGCACCATTGATTATTTCCTTGGTAAGGGAAATAAATGGTTGGTAGATATATCTATGTATATTTAAATATGAACTTGCTTTTATGTAGCTGAAAGTTGCAGCTTAAACAACATGGGCATTATATTATGCTGTTGAGGGCATTGCATTGTATGCATTCACATTCTTAGGGAGTACTTTATGCTCAGTTGCAATAGTGCTAAGAATTTGATGATAGCAGTTAGACATCTTTGTAACTTATGAAGGTATCAAATTCTTTAAATGCTAGATAATGAAATTTGAAAGCAGGTTTCTGATTTTCTGGTAGCTTTTAGATTATATATACACACAGTTAAATTTTTATAGGTTGAATATCCATAGCTCAAATTTTCTGCATCTTGAGTTGGTTTTAAATTTCTTGTAGGAGAAGACACATTTTAATTATTCCTATGACTCAGAACATTTATCCCTCATAGAACTTCAAGATATTGAAATTTGACTGTATTAACATGTATATTAAAAAAGTGTGTGCATGTATACAAAACATACAAGGACACAAACTTGATAGTTTGTTGCCTGAGTTTATCATACTTTTTCTGCCCCTCAAAAATTGTATTTTAACACTATGTAACAATCCAGGAGTCAAACTTCACTCCTTTAAAGATGGTATTTTGAGGCAGCTGTCCTATCTAATACCTGATGACAGCCCTGTAAACATGGCGTGTTACATCATGCATTCCATAGATTCTGTATTTTCTTTTACAGAATGGAATGAAAATTTAAAATCAATGATTTTTTTTTTTTTGTTATATATATGTATGTTGAAAAATAACTCCTTAAGTTGCAGGTCAATATATAATGTGTTATATGGTGCATCCACTAAGATTGTCTAGAAGAGTAGACATGATATAGCGGTTTTAAAAATTTGTGTTTTGTAACACAGTTAAATCGTTTTTTACGTTTATGAAAGAAATTGTCTAGTCGAATTCAATTTCCCTTAAAAAAATATTTTCTTAATCAACACATTACATTGGAACTATCCGTTTAAGAGGTTACATAACCTTTCTTTCTCACTCGTTCGGAAAGGAATAAAGAAAAAAGCATACTGCAAAATACAATTAGTACTTATATATGAATTTATGTACTTAGCTACTGAATACCTAAATGCATAGATAACAATTAGAATTTGTTAAATCTGTTATAGAATTGCTTATGTATGCCTACAATCAGGGATTGCCAAAGTAGTCAGCATCAACCCTCAGTGTTTATTGCACTTCTTCCACTCTGACATCATGATATCAAGCTATATTGGATATAAATTATATTAGAAGCCACATTGGATCTATGTTAAAAAATAACATAAATCGGTGTACAAATCCCAAATTGAACTGTTACACTAACATTTTCTATAGAAGTTGAAAATATCAAATGTAACTTACTGGATGAACTTAATTAGGTGTCATTTCATCTTGAAGCTAAGATGCTGCTTAAAAATGCCATTTTACGTTACTTTTGGTTAAACATAAATACTGTATGAAAATATCCAAAGCTATCTGAAATGGTATTCCCATTTTCCATTACATTTCCAACCTGCTGTTTGAATCTGGTTTCAACTTAACAGAACAAAGAAGTCATTTAAATATTATATTTCTTGCAATTTAAGGATGAAGCTTACTAATTTTGAACTCATGAAATTACTGATCTTGTCAAGAATTTCATCCTATTGGTAATCAATTTTAGAAAAAAAAATGCATCTGATTACATATAAATATATTAAATATATGTAATAAAAATAATATACAATCTAAAATTTGCATAAGCATATTTTTTTTTTTACATTTGTTTTACAAATAGGAAGCAGCAAGGGAGTAGGGGATTGATAAACAGTTGAGAAATTCTTGAAGGGGTTGATGGTAACAGTTTGGCGCAAACCCTGCCTTAAGAGGCTACTTTATCCACGCGAAGATACTTGCAAGCTAATGCTGAACCTATGGGAGCATTCTTTTAATATATCTTGTTTGCATCTCAATATTATATATATATATATTTTGCATTGGATAACTGAGGTTGATTGTCAATCTCCATAAAGTTCATTTTTTACTTTTTCAATTTTTGTTATTTCAAAACTGGTTCCGAAAGTGAAACTGTCCTTATAAAAAATAAAAAATAAAAAAAAAACTCCAACAAAAATCAAAAAAGTAAAAAACGGCCTTTATAGTGATTAACCCCAACTATCCAATGCAAAAAGAAAATTATTTAAAAATATCGAAATGTAAACGAGATATAAAAGAATCTCCCATAAGGGTTTAACATTAGCTTGTGAGTGTCTTCGTATGGCTGACGTAGACTCTTAAATTTATTGTAGTCATTGCCGAAGCCTGATTTATGACAAAACATTTGAGGCTTCTGCCCTGCAACTAAACTCTCAAAAGGTATCCTCAAAATCTGGAATAAGCTTAATAACTGCACTAAAATATGAAAAATGTTTAATTAGCCCCCCTAAAAGGATGTGTGTCCAGAGTCCTCCAGTTATTTTCAATCCCTTGCCACTCTCTGTAATCTTTAAAGTAAACTTATGGCTAATTTTCTGAAATATTAGCTAGTATTTTCAGGGCCCGACTTAGACTATCTAGGGCCCTGGGGCAAGCATCATTTGGGGGGGGGGGGGAGAGCTTCTATCTATTCATAAAAACTCTTTACGACTTATGGTGAAGTGACTAATACTTAACTTTATACTTATTGTATATATACATAAATTTTGTACCAGGTACCATTCACATCTGTATACAGGGTATCAGAACAAATATACTCACAACTTTAACAAAAAGTACTAGAAAAACCATGGATTGGTTGACGGGAGTATTTGTTTGCAAACTTTCCGTTTGCGTATCTACGTATGTCATAAGATATCTAACAGAAAAATGTCCCCAATTTGTCGTCATTAATGGTTTTAACTTGTCTCATTGCGAGGAAAATGTCAATAATGAATTTCTCTTGAAAACAATTGAATACTAAGTTGTTATAATAAAATTTTAATCATTGCTTTTCTAATGATCTAGTTCGTTTCTTCTTTTTGCTGGGAGGGGGTACGGGCAGCAGAAAGGGGAAAAAGAGGACCGCACACCCTTCCTAAATCTTTGAAAATGCAAGAACTTTGGTCATTTTTGGCCAATTTTAACCATTTGGCATCCTCTGAACAAAAATCCTGATTATTTCCATGGGGCTCCCCTCAAATGGGGGGGGGGGGGGGCAGCTGCTCTGCATACCCCTGCATTAGTCAGGCCCTGAGTATTTTGTTAAAATTTATTTTGACCTGGCTGTACATCTGAGAAGTATTAATACAGCTTCATTCTCACATATATATTTTTTTAATTAGCCTAAGTACTCAGAATAAGTATCAGTACTATTTGAGAATATTGCAATAGTAAGGCTTTACCAAATATTATTGATAATTATTAATTTCTCTGCTTAAATTATTTATTTAATGATAATGTTTCTATTTCAGTCAAATCTGACAAGTTTTTTAGCTTTTGTGCAATTTCTGAATTTTTTTTTTTTTTTTTTTTTTTTGGAGTTTTACATGTGATGACTGATACATTCTGAAATTTCAAATTCCTAGGAAGTGGGAGTATCCCTAGCCTCCCCCAAATGGCACCTCCGGTTCCCAAACCAGTAGGAGTCTGGATTCAAACTTTTGTACCTTTCTTTATATAAGTAGCAGCTAGCAACATCTAGCACCCATTCAAACATTACGTACATCCATTCAAAAATGTATGGAAATAGGATAGATGTGCATGGGATAATTTCAACTTCAATAATCTATACGATGAAGTCTGTAATTACAACATCTAATGCTAGGAAAAAAAGATATATTTTCTGGTCATATTATGATTTAGGTTACAGAAAGACTAAAGAAAGATGGCTGCTAAATTGGAACCAGTCAAAGAAACCTTTTAATGCCCCCCCCCCTCCTTTTTAATTTAAACTTGTAATTGTTATAGGATGGAGAACCATTGATTTTTGCCTTTATATTAAAAGTAAACTTTTCTACATTAAAATGGCTGTACTAAAAGGTGCAAAAATCTTGCATGACATAATGTATTTTTGTAATCTGTATTTATTGATTTTCAGATGTGTTTACTAATTGCACTAATCTATTTTGAGTTGTGAATAATTTTGAGCTGTTATATTTTTCTTTTCTGTAAAAATTGTTATTTTAAAACAACATAAATTTTGTTAATTTTTTTTTGTTTTGGGGAGGGATGGAGAAAAGGGATATTTATGTATTTTTTTATATACTTGAAATTTATTCTGTTTTGTTTTTGTTTAAATTATTTTCTTACTTTTGTATTTTAAAACTTTATTTCTATCATCAACTTTTACTAATAGAATGTTTTCCTTCTATTTGTGAACCATTGAAAGTATATTCTTTTTTTCTAGTCTATTGTTGTTTTTGATATATTTAATGTTTTATTTATTATTATTTATTTACTAAGGTAGTGATTTATTTACTATTCAATGTCAAGTCCAATGAGGTAAATATTGTCAGCAGTTAATCAAAAGAAAAGATTATATATATATATATATATATATATATATTAAATATTTATTTAAGTAGAAATTTTTAATTAATATAATAATGATTTTTTTTTTTTTTTTTTTTTTTTTTTTTTTTTTTTGTAAGTATTAGTACATTTAAATTCTTTATTTAGTTCTCTTAGGGCAAGTAATACTCCAAAAGGAAATGAAAGATTAACTTAACTGGTTAATTTTTTTAAAGTTTCATTCTCTGTTGATTACTGCACAGTCAAAAAAAAAAAAAAAAAAAAAAAAAAAAAAAAAAAAAAATCCTGTCTTTATTAAGAAACTACAAATCTTGTCATGTTTCTCTTTGTCGATTTATTTTGACTGAAGATAACCATTCAGGGGTCAATCCAGGTTTTATTTTTGGTGGCCCATTTTTGCGAATTTTTTTTTTAAATCATGTAAAACCACTAGTTTTAACAGTTACTGTATTCTACATCCAATAATGATAATGTTTCCTTAAACTAAATAAATCGAGTAACTTGATATAATACTGAAAAATAACTCCTATATACTTATTGTATGATTGGATGTTTCTTTCAGAAACTTTGAAAAAGAATTCAGATTAAAAAAAGTAGTGGTTTAGTATTAAAAGTATGTTGACATATTGGTACATTTTGTTAACAAACTGCTTAATTATGCATTATGCACAAATGCATCTTCAAATATGTTTACACTTCTAAATAAGTCGATTTGATATAGAAAAGAATACCAAAACCTCAGAATCAGCAATATTATAGTTGCACACTTTTAACTCTAAACCTCAAAGTGATACATTGTAGAGAACAAAAATCATGCAGCAGATTAAAATTTGACTTACCTTTGACTACTACACATTCTTGAAACTGAACAAATTAAAAATAAAACAACCTCAATCAAAATTTTAAAGGCAAAACACTTTTGCTATTTACAATATTTCCTTTCAAATGACTTATCTATTTACATGAAAAAACACACTATAATTTAAAATTCAAGCTTGCAAAAAGTATTGTTGAAGGTTGCGATGTAATATTTTTTTGAAAGTGCAATACTGAAGCATTTTCATTGGTTATAGCTGATGAACGTTATTCTATCAGATCGATAGCATCTCCTATATCTGTAGTCGAGCAAATCTCCATATTACTGCTAATTGAAGATTGAAGTGTAATACTTTCATTAAAGCGCAATTTTATTGATCTGTTTATGGATTACAGTGGATGAAAAATCTTCTATTGGATGATCAATTTTATCAGAGTTGCTGTTTGCAGATTTAAAATAATTTATTATTCTGGTACCTCCACTTTTTGAAGGGCATAATTTTTTTTAATGTAATAATCCGAATTTCTGGATTCTTCACGATCCAAACTTCTCCACTAGGTGGGTGTCCATGATTCATTTTTCAATAATAGTTAAAATTAATCCCAATTACTTAACAATTAATAATAAAATTTTAAATTAAGAAAACAATCAAACGGAAATCACATCAAAGCCAAAGTGACACTCGATTAGCACATTGTGTACAAAATACAAAAACATCTGATCTTGCCATTCTTACGGAGCAAAACTAACGATCAGATTATTCCACATCCAAGGAGTTAAACATCATAGGGCTTTTCTATGGAGAACAAGCCGCTGAGATATCCTACGTGCATCTGTAGGTTCTGTTCCATCATTTGAAAAAATAGAGGATTGGAGGAGAGTTTCTTGGTAATGTTTTATTTTCTTGCAAGTTAGTTAATGGCTGAAGTTGTTCTAAATTCAAGAATTGAGTTCAGCCATGGAAAAGTTTTGTAATGGGATCATTTTAAATAGAAAATTGAAATGGAATTTTGTGAAAGGACCAATTTTATAAATTTGAATTTTGTGAAGGGTCCCTTTTTATGGTTAGAATTTTATGAAGGGGCCACAAAGTGGTCTCAATTTTTTGCCTAGATTGACTCCTGAATTACTTAATTATTTTTTATTTAACACTTGTCTTCTTATATATTAATACCATTTTTTACAATGTATTTTTCTTTTTACTAATTTTCTTTTTCTTTTTCTTTCATGCTGATCCTTCTTATTTTGTAAGTAAATAATTTTTTTAATCAATTATCTTTAAAGCAATGCACAAAACATTTTAATAAAAGTACAGGTAGCTCCCATGTAAGTTGTTAGATTTATGAAATGTACTATGTTAATCACTATTTACCAATAATTATTGATTATATTTTCATAGTAGCAAATTATCCAAATTTTATGAAATATTTTCAACAGCATCTTAAATTTAGAAAATTTTTGCATAAAATTAAGCAATTTTTTTAAAGAAAATTTGCTTTATTTATTTACTTATTATTTAATTAAAAAGCTTTAAAAAAATTTCTGAATACAAGTTGAAAGTTTTCTTTAAAATTTTGTATGTCATTCAATTAAAAGATTTTTATTTTGTCAGTATAGATACCTAGACTTTATTTTTTTTAGATTAAATTATATAACTCTCTTGTTTCTGTTTTTGTTGTTACATTCTGATTGGTTATATGCTGTATATATCAGATGCTGTTTTTAACCAGGTGTCTCTACCTATAAGATTAGTACAAAATTACTTAAATAACTTATATTTCATTTATTCATTTGTTTTATTTTCAGAAAAGCTTTGATCGAATAGTATTATTAAATCTTTTGTTTTTTGTTAATTGATTTGCATTTTCTTTTCATATCTATTTTTTCCATTTTTCTTGACATAATTGTCAGGAATATTATAATATTATATTAATATTACATAAACAATTTTCTCAAACATTTAAAGGAATCTATGTTATCTATATGTGGGTTACCTGTATTTTCTAAATGCACATTGGTAAATTTCTTGTTTATTTCATTAAATATATGCATTGTTTTTATCATTTTAATATTTTTTGAAGTAATTAATACTTTTAACATTTTTTAAGTGTTTTGAAAATATGTAAGATCCTATAAAAAATTCAGTAAATTCAGATAGGACTTATTGCTTCTTCAGTGTTTAATTTATAGTATATTTTATGATTTCAGGTTTAACTGCTTAATACAATTACATGTAGTTATGCTTAACTACAGCAATTTTTGTAAGCTACTGCATTTATTTTTTGTTAAGCTTTGACACTTTTTTTTCTTTTTAACCACAGTAGATTGAATATCTATTTTATTTTTTATTTATTTATTTTTACTGTGGAACAGATTTAAAATCGTGACATGATTATTTTTGTGTATCAATTAAATAAGATAACATTGTTTTGCCTGTTATACCTTTAATAAATGGTCAATATATATTGGTATATGAAATATTGAAGGCAGTAGCTACACATAAAGAAAGGAAATAATATAATGTTTCTTGAAATTGGGATTAAGACAAAAAAAAAGTATTTTGTAACAGAAAATGACAATTTAGAAATTTGATGACTTTGAGCTAAATTAAATAGAAAACTTCTTATCTGCCACCTAAACATTTATTATAAAAATCACACTGCTTTTAAAAATTGCCAACTTTAAACATCAAAGAAAATTATTTTAATGTCACTGAGAAGTTTGCAAATCATGTAATACCAGATTATATACTATCATTTAACGGGATGTGTGTGTATTTGAGAAGACTTATATTTTCAGCATTTAACCACTTCATGAAATGGCAATTAAAACAGACAGACAGACAAAATAAGAAATTAAACTTTGTTTTATGCAGTAAATCATAAATATAAGAAATTATGCAGAGTTAAATACAAAGAGAGTCAGACAATTTCAAGACTTTAAAAGACGTGATAGTTTATATATATATGTTTTACCCACGTGTTGTTTCATACTTCTTTTTACATATGAACTTGATAGAATCCCGCTCCCTTTTTCTTGCAGCACACAATTTGTTATTATAATATTTATGAACGATCTCAAGAAAATAGTTTTATTGTGCCTATTATTCCAAGAAACATTAACGAATGTTTTCAGTGAGTGCAAAATTTTTAGAACAATTTATCATAAATAAGATATTAAAATTATATAAAAAGAAGAGGGAATTATTCTTGCTTCTATGGCATTGATTGCAGTAAAGAGCAAGTAAGGCACATTCCAAAATAAAAAGTTCTATAACTTTTTCCATAACTTCCAGTAAAGGTTTCCGTACATATGTTATTTACTGAAAGTTGAACAAGCAAACTGTACAGTAATATGTTTTTTCTTTCTTCTTCTTTCGACAGATTTGTTTACCTGTTAGTTAATATATCGCTCACTTATCTCTATGAATCCCCCCCCCCCCCTCTCTCTCTCTTTCAGTTTGAAAAATTATTTCAGGCATTAAGATATAATCAGTTAATCACATTTTATTTTTAAAAACACTACTTGTGATTAAAACATAAGCAAAATTATTTTTTTCTTCCTTTGTATTATTTTTTAAATTATTGTAAGATACTACATTAATTATTTATACAAAAAAGGATTTTTATTTCCTTTTATGTAGTACATTTTAAGAGAAATATTTAAAGTACAATTAATTTGATTGAAGATTTTGTAAAACTCACTGACATGTTTTTTCTTTTATTTCATTGTTTTCAATTACATATTTTGTTTATTATATTTTTAAATCATTATCCATTGACACCCGGTCTTTCAAAATTTTCTTTGTTATTTGTATTACAATTTTATTTAGAATTTTATGAGTTTATTTCAGTTAAAAAAAAATTATATATTGAGTTTGGAATGTAACTTAGTTTTTGTGCTGAATTTTTAATAAATTATTATTTAAAATCAAAAAATAATTTGTTGTATGTTTTATTTATTTATTTTTCATTAAAAAAAAATCTTTCTAAGATATTTTAATGTAACACATTGACATTTTTGATTCTCCAGTACATGATTATCTGTACTTCTGTGTTAGTTTAGTCCATTTTTATATTCTCTTCTCTGCATAATAATAAATCAATTTTTGATGATGACACCCTTTTGAAGATGTGCACTTATTTTTCCATTGACCATAAATTTGCATTTTATTTTTTTTCTGTCTATTTACATTTATAAGTTGCATTGTAGGCTTGCAGTTGGTAGTTTAACATTGACTTTTTTTTTTTTTTTTTTTTTTTTTAGAGATATCAGAATCTTTCATGTCTTACCTGAGGTTTTCTGATTAAGAACATAAAAGTTGGTTTCCTAAGTGAATGTTTGTTTTATATAAGTGTCTGAGCTTACACATCTTTCTGAAATTGGATATGTACATAGTAGGTTATACCTTTTTAAGACAGAACACTCATGATCGTATGGGTTTGAATTTATTGAACTTTGCGACTTTCTGGTGAGTCATACAGTCATAAAAGTTTGTGACAGTGAGAAATACAAAATATGAAAAAGGTAGTTCTGAAGAAATAGTTGAACTCAAATTAACTTATCGTGCTTTAAAAAAAGGATATATTTCCTGCACCAAAAATTTTCCCCATTGGTCTTAAAGAGATACAATATGGAGCGAAGAACCGGATATCCAGAATCCTATCTCCTATCAACAGACTTCAGAATCTTTCCCAAAAAAGTGCCAGTGTTACATGTGCATTGCTTGATACAGTTGCACATATGTGGCTTAATTTAATGCCAAAATCTAGGATTTGAAATGAAAGTATTTAGATATAGGGGGTTTTGAATTTTATGCAGAATTATTGTTTCCAATGGACTCCCATAATCTTCCTTCATTCAAACTGTTATTAATGTTTGATCTTAATTTGATCTGATTAATCTGATGATCTTGATTTGATCTGATTAATCTAATAGTTAATTTGAAATCAGAAATGATGGCACAACCACATATAGTGTACAAATCTGATCAAATGAGTGCTTTGATGCCCAACCAGCTATCCAGAATACACTTGGTTCCGACCATTCTGGATAATTTGTTCTTTATTGTATTTTTTGTAAAGTTTCTAAGCCAATGTTTCAGTAAATATAAATCAATGGGAAATTCATTAAAACTTTTTAAAATGAGTAAACACTATTTTGTCATACATGATAAGCAAATTCAGTTGGAAATGTATACTACAGTTTTTATAGAAACCCGTTTTTGTTATGCACTGTTTGATAAGAATTGATGTAAGATTTTCTAGTCAGTCTTTTGCCCATGAAATAATGTGTCCCTGATTGTGAAGGGACATATTAGCCTCACAATGACTCTTCTTCAAAAATAATGTATGGCATATAGTCTACAAATATATATTCTACAATCCACATAT
Organism: Maratus michaelseni; assembly: GCA_963931845.1. Taxonomy (NCBI): domain Eukaryota; kingdom Metazoa; phylum Arthropoda; class Arachnida; order Araneae; family Salticidae; genus Maratus; species Maratus michaelseni. Next base: position 385,608,202 of record OZ007587.1, on the reverse strand, counting down.
AGTCTACATCTACAAATCTGATCAAATGGTGTTGCTTTGATGCCCAACCAGCTATCCAGAATACATCTGGTTCCGACCATTCTGGATAATATGTTCTTTATTGTATTTTTTGTAAAGTTTCTAAGTCAATGTTTCAGTAAATATAAATCAATGGGAAATTCATTAATTTTTTTTAAAATGAGTAAACACGATTTTGTCATACATGATAAGCAAATTCAGTTGAAAATGTATACTACAGTTTTTATAGAAATCAATTTTTGTTATGTGCTGTTTTGTTAAGCTTTGATGTGAGATTTTCTAGTTAGTCCTTTACCCATGAAATAATATGTCCCTGATTGTGAAAGGACATATTAGCCTCACAATGACCCCCCTTCTTTAAAAATATCTAGAGAAACTAACTTGGGCTTCTTGGGTTACAGAACTACTGAACATAAGTAACCCCCCCCCCCCCCCTTTTTTTTTTTTTTTTTTTTTTTTTTTTTTTTTTTTTTTAAAGATTACCCACTAACAACATCAAAAAACATTTTTATATGAATAGTATCAATTAGGTATTAACATAAAGTTTTGAAATTTATTAAAAGGGATACTTTCGCATTAGCTGCATGCCAGGAGTTAATAGCTAGAGAAATTGTCAATGATTTCGCTATTTACAGCAGCCTTTTTGATTCTGATAATTTCAGTGGTTTAAGTGCATAGTTCAGTTACATTTGTTACTTCATTTATATTACTTTGTTTACTGATAAAGTTTTAGTTTTGCTATGGAATATTAGCCAGAAACAAATACTGAACTATTTATATTATTTTAAGGGCAAACAGGTTTATCTTTCATAATCGAAGCATGTAATAGAAAAAGAAAAAAAAAAGCTTAAAAATTATTTTAGAAACCATAAAAAATGAGTAAATTGAAATACAGTTTTCAAAACAAATTGCATTTGAAAGAACATTTTTTCTAATTTGATAGTGTAAAAATTAAAATTGTACAATGTTTAGAAGTTAAAATTGCAGGAAAAGGGAAATTTATAGATCAGCTGTTGTCACTGTCAATATGATGCCAGCATTACTCATGGACATGATTTTGTTTTATAATATAGGTGTATGCAATTATGTGTCATTACTTTTAACACAAATTAGATTTTTTTTTTCTTTAAGTTTTGTGATTGAACATATTTGAATACTTTCATTTATATTTAGAACCCAAACAGTTTATTCTAAATTTCAGTAAGCAAGTAAATTTAATTTTGTATATTTTTTCTCCCATTGTATTTAAAGTTGAATAATAATTAACATTGTTTTAAATAAATCTTATTAAAATAAAATAAAAAAATCCTTAAAAGTTGGTTTATTTATCTATGATTTTGTTTGGGAGATTTACTGTTCCATAAATTAATTATATTTGACTACTTTAATCTTAACCATTATAAGGGAGAAAAAAAAAGTTATTTCTGTTTTTGATGTGTTTCAGACTGACAACAAAGTTATATACTGCACATAGTTACATATGTGGATACAGTCACATGTATAAGCATTACAGTGCATACATACAGTTTTCAAAACATTAAAAACTGTAGGTAAAATAGCATTTCAGAAACAGCATAGAAAAACATAATAACTTTTCAATATCATTGTTAGCTTTTGTTTATTTAGTGAATATCCATTATTTAGCAAATAAATAAAAAGCTAATTTTTTCCAGAATTTGATTTTCAAAGGTTTTATAGTTTTATACACATTCATATTTAAATATTAATTATGTGTTTTAATGAGCATAATAATAATAATAAAACAACAACAAATAAAAAGAAAAAAATGCAATCTATATTTATTAATAAACATTTGCATGCTTTTGTTTTCATTATCAAGAAATTTGTACATTTATTTTTTATTTTTTCCTGATTATCTTCATGTTCTAGTCTTCAGATAATTTTACAATTTTCTTTTACCAACATAGACTACGGTTTAGATTTTATTTTTCTGCAATGACTGTAAAAGAACAAATGTATATATATATATATATATATATATATTTTGTGAGGGGGGAGGATTTAATACAAATTTGGTTAATACAAGAAGTGGGGAAATTATAAAAATTAACCATTATAAAACTCGTAAAGATAATAAAAATTTTAAATACACACACATAATTAAACTAATTACTACTCTTAAATGCTCTAATTATTTCAATGCTAAAATTACTATAATACCATAAAGTTAACATAAAATATTCAGTTTTATCTTTGTGAGTGTCATTTTCTTTAGTGAAAATCACAATACTGAAGTCAAAGCTTTTAAATAACTAGCAATTCCAAAAGAAATAAACAGTGTACAGTTATGTAACTTAACACTTCCTTTTTTTTTTAAAAAAAATTTGCTAACATTGCAATACCCACTGTGTTTTTCGAGCTATTGATTTCACATATCCTTTTCATTTTAACCGTGCAATAAGAGGGATGGTTTATTTTCCGTATTAACCAGCATGGAAAAGCTGGTTAATATGGCCCAGAGTCTGGATTTAAATAAATAAAGGTTTTCATCCATGTTTCAGTTATAAACCTTAAAAAGGGGTTGTATTTAAAACACTCTTATCTCCCCTTCTTTCTTCCATTTTTTCAAGAGCTGAGGACATTCCTTTGCATTTACTTGGGTGTGGGGTCTGCTTGAAGGTTGAAATTCTGATAAGTTAAAACTGATAAAGTATTACTTTTTTTGACAGACACTTGTAATGTAGAAATATTATCGCTAAAAAAGAACTGCATTCAATGAAGAAAGGATTTGTTTCCTCTGAAAATTAAATTGAAATGAACAGATGCTTTGCTCATATTAGCTCTGGTCCTGGGTGATTTGTAGCTCGTAAAAAAGTGTGAAAGTCTTAATATAATATAAATGATGAACCATTTTTAACTCGTTTTAGCCTTGCTCCTATTAAACAAGTTCGACTGTAATTATAAAATGAATTAAAAAGGTCTTATGATGTTTAAAAATGTCTATAATGTTATAACTTACATTTTTGTTTTCAGAAAAGTACCCTATTTGATTAAAATTTCAGAAGCTTTTGTTTTAACAAAAATTATTAATGTAAAAGCCTATGGTCGATAAACATATAAAAGTGACTTGTGCAACATTCATGTAAATTTATATATATATCGCTGGACAGTGGTTAACTAACAACGCGCTATTAAAGTTATTTAAAAAATGTAAATTATACAAAACACATAATGGGTATTAAACATGACTTAAAATAAATATATACTGCAGCAAAATAATTTATATATTGATACTGCAGAAATACAATTTATTTATTGATATTTCATAAATATGTAAAAATATACATAAAATATAATACAATAAACTTTATTAATCTTGTAAACAAAAAAGGGTTTTTTTTTTCTTGCAAGTATGAACAAATTAAAGTACCAATTTTATTTTAATGTTTTATAAATCCTTATACCTCAAACATAAACATATATCAAAACCAAAATGGTACCTTCATCTGCTTTGTGTAAAAGAAATAGATAAAATAAAATAAAATAAATAAAAATGATAATATAAGTGTAAAAATTGAAAAGTTTTTTTTTTTGCCATTTGAACAAATTGAGGTACCAATTTTAATTTAATGTTTCATAATTCCTTATGCTCCCAACATAAACCGATATTAAAATCAAAATTTTAGCTTAGAAATATACAAAATTACCCTGTGAGAACAAATAGGTAAAATGTGCAAAAAATGACAAAAAAAAAAAAAAAAAAAAAAAAAAAAAAAAGTCTAATTTGGCCATAAAACACCTGTTTAACAACTGAAGTGAACACGAATATTATATAATGTTAAATATACATAATAAATAAGTTAAAAAATTGTGATAATTTTTAGGAGAATTTTTTTTGTTCACCAATGGAAAAGGGTCACTTTCTTAATTGATGAATTAAAAAAAAAAAAAAAAAAAAAAAAAGAATGTGTCTAAAATCTTTGAAAATAAAATTATGAAAATGTTAATATTTCATTTATTTTGTTTTATATATTTTTTGACAAATAATGAGTATTCATTAAATAAACAAAAGCTAACAATGATATTAAAAAAGTATTATAATTTTTTTCTAGGGTTACTACTTAACCCTCTCGTTACCGTTTTTTTTTTCCCTTCACAAATCAGTTTTTGAATTAGCAGAATTAAAATGTTATTAAAGTGAATATAAATTTAAATGCGATACAAATTTAATTTATGCCATAAATGAAGTCTGGATGTTTAAAAGACACTAGTCAAAATAAAATTTTGTCGAAAGCCTTTTCTAAAACATTGCATTTTATCATTTAAGTTAAAGCCTCACATGAGGATCAGGGGAATGAGAGTGTTAAATAATTAAATAATTGTATCCCTCTTGTTGGTTTGTTTGGATAGATTTAATTTTAATACTCTCAAATGAGTATTTTATAATCCATTGTATGGATTTTAGAATGTAAGCACCCTCACACAATAAAAATAAGCTGTCAAGAAAGACTAAGAAATAACAGCTGCATTTGCTTATTGCAGTAAGCAAATTACCATTTCCTTTACTGCCATATTAATGTATATATTAAAGTACTTCCTTAGAATCAAATTTTTAGGATGGTTTTTGTTTTGCTACAGAATTTTAATACTTTGAACATTGTAATGGGAAAATAAACAGTAGGGGGGGGGGACAAGTAGAAAATATTATTTTTTCATTTTCCGTAAAATGTCATTAAGAAAAACAAAACGAAACAATGAATGAGCAAATTATTCCATGAAGTTTCATACCTTGAAGATTTGAATGTATAAGTCTATATGGTACAGCACAGAGGTTGGCAATCTTTCAATAGTACAATGCTGAACGTTCGTCATATTATTGCTATTCTGTTTGAAGTATACAATATCAAAATAAGCCCGTTTGCAGTTTGTTTAAAAATTGTATATTCTATAATATTTTAGCTCATTATGATCAGATCTTCTAAAATTAGCTGTTCAGTATTTTACAAGACACAGATTCATGTTCATGTGCATAAAATATTTTTTGTCAAATTATAATTTCTAACATATTACAAGTTATACCAGATTTACTTGCGTATAATGCTCTGAAAAAAATGAAGTTTAAAAATAAGGATGCACATTATAGATGGAATAATTTTTACATATGAAACTGCACACATGCTTTCACAAAGTCAAAGAATTTGCGATAAAATTATGTGAATACAAAAGTTGTAAGTAAAATAAGTGGAGTAATTTGCACTCTTACAAGCCATAATTTGTGTATTGTGAACAAAATAACTAATATGAAGTTTTAGAAATGGTTTTAAATTTCTAAAAGCCGTTTGTATAAATTCATTTTCTTCAGTTTTGTAGCTGAGGTCTATGATATTTATAAATGTATATCAGAGTATTAAATTTTAAATTTTAATTTAGATTTTAATCAAGATGATGATAAATCTGACGATGAAGGTGATAATGATACAACAATAACTTCTGGTCCAGAAAGTAAGTTTACATCAAATTAAGAATTTTTGTTGAAATTATTTTTTAATCCGTAAAATGTAATAAAAATTTTAATAAACTTCTATGGAAGCTTTTATAATTTTTCTTCATATATGAATACAGAATTTATTTTTAGTTTATCACATACAAATAGACTGGGGATATCACATGTTAGATTGATATTTATTTGGTAAAATTTTTCATATTTTTATTTTCATAAAACAAAACTTGTCTTCAATTATAGTTATTTTTATTTTGTGTGATATGTTTCACATTATTCAGTAAAATTTGGATATATATATATATATATATTTTGTAAATTAGTTGTTAATTATAATATCTGTAAATTGTATTATGTTTTATATTTTTGTCAATTATTTATTCTGTGTTTTATTGTGAAAATAAATTTGCATCTTTACCAATCACTGTTATGAATGCTATAAAGTTTGTTACTTATTTGCAGAAATTTAACTTCACATTGAAATGTTTCTTTATCATAATTCTTTACTTTCAGCTTTTATGAGAAACTTATATTTTTAAGAAGGGATTTTATTGCACATTTTTATAATTTTTGCACTTTTTAATTTATTTTCTTTTGACTATGTATTTAAAGAAGTTTTATTTATTGTTAGTTATTAATCATTTAAATTTTTTTTCTTTTGGTATGACTTGTGCGTATATGATTTTTATAAATTAAAATATGAGAAATAAACTTTATTGGAAGAGTTTGATAGCTTTATTACATATGAGTTTCTATTGCTTTTTGCTTTTTACATGTATAGTGAAAACTAAATGCTGCAGAATGGCAGTAGTATGAAAATAGTCTGTATTATGCTATTTTGCTTAATTATTTATGTTGCATGACAGCATGTTGCATTGCACATTTTATGTGCATATACATTATCACTGGTGCATGTTTTGCTTTTTATGGCATCATGCTTTGATATTTAAAAATGAAACTGCATGTTTGTTTTTTTGTTTTCAAATTTTTGTTTTTGAAGTTTTACATGATCTACTGATAGTTGAATTATCTTAATAAATTTAGAAAGGTATTATTGTAATAATTTTTCATGATTTTAAAAACAATCACACTAACAATATGTAATTTTTTTTACTTTTGTAGAAGAAAATACAGCAAAACCACCACAGTCTTCCACCGTTAATGATCTGTTTAGCGAGTTACATTTATCAGAGATACATAAATTAGAAAAACAGTTAGAAAATGTAAGATGATATTTTTTTAATATTTTATGATATTTATCAAAATGTTTTTACTGATTTTCATTTTTGTTTATTAATAGAGCAATAACCCTGACACTTTCAAAAAACAAATTCTTTCTTTTTATTTTTGAAAACAGTTAGAAAATGTAATATTTTATGATAAATACTTCATGATATTTATCAAAATGTTTATACTGTTTTTTTTTTTTCTTTGTCTTTTTAAAAGGAAGATTGAACCTTGACACTTTCAAAAAATCAATTTCATTCTTTTTATTTTCAAATCCTTAAGATGTTTAAAATCGTGTATGAAAACATATTTTTGACTTTCAAACTTCTTATGAAGTTAAATTTATTTATGAAGAAATATTTTTGTAAGAGCACAATTAATGAAACTTAAACATTCAAACACATTTTACTGAAAATTATGTTTGTGAAATGACAAGTACTGAATTTCAAAAACTGTTCCACTGATACATTTTTTTTTCCTTGAATTGATCGAAAATTAAGATTTCTTACAATATAATATGTATATATATGTATTCTTTTTAGCAATAAAGTCCTTTTTTTAATTAGTATTTTCTAAGCCAGAAATATATAAGCGACTTTTGGATGGCTGTCAAAAACCAAAAATGTATTCGCTCAAATGCATCATTTGGCTATGGACATGACCAGGGCTTTACAAATTTGATAAAATCTGGTAACCAGCAAAAAATTCCGGTTGCCAGTAAAAAAAATCCCCCCCCCCCCCCTCTTTTCCTGTCATCGATTTTCAAAAAGCACAAAAAAAAAATTATGTATTAATTGAGAAAAAATAATAAGCATAGTTTAGAAGTATTAATTACATAATTTAGAAAAATAATATAGACTAAATTTTCTAATGAAACTGAAGAGACTGAATTTTAATTAAGTTTTACAGATTTACTTCAAATGAATTACTTATTATCATTTATATGTTATTATTTTTTAAATAAATGTGATCGATTAATCGGTTTCAATTCTGAGCACAAAAATCTGATTGGAAACTTACAGAAAAATTTGAGCATTTTTTATCATTGTACCCAATTTTAGATGTCACAGAGGCTGGATTGAAACTATTTCTTATTTTTATTGAAATTCCCCCCCCCCCCCTCCCCCCACATTCCAATTGCATGACATTCTAGCCCAGCCATACACATCTTTTTTCTTTCATGGGCCACAAACATGTTTGCTACGCTATTATACTTATATAATATCAATATATATATATATATATAATAACACAGGTAATTAAAATAATAACATACCATAAGTAGCATAACAAAGCTATGTACAAAAATTAATGTAAACAGTATTAGTTGTATAATAAGTATAAAAGGTAATATATTGCAGTACTTCCAAGCAGAATTCCAAAGAGAAAAAGCCGAGAGATTCATTAATAAATCGAATTTTTTCTCAATTCAAAAAATATTTTATCTTTTAAATATAAATATTTATAATGCATTTTGAAATAACTTCCAATTATGTTTGATTAGTATTGAAGATTAGAAATATATATACACTGCTGGATAATTGCTAAGGACGGATAACACTATCACCCATAGCAACCACAAAATGAAAGGAAGCAAAATGTGGAAAATTAGAATAAGTGCGGTATATAGTAAGAAGAAGTGTGTGTATGCAATTTTTTTTTCCACATCTGTTCATCACGTGATAGCACTGATAAGAGCTTTAATCCTCTAAGCGTTTTGCCTGTATTTTTCCGTTTCCCAGAAATAACTTAAATTGGCTGTAGACAAAAATATTTTTAACGGAATTGTATGTTAAGATATATGTATGATAAAGAGATATGAAGTGTATTTTAGAAACAAACCGTGAATGAAAATCTCAATTAATATTAGTTTTATGAGTGTTTATGTGAAAATGCAGGAAAGCCCTCAGACGCTCAGAGGGTAGGATTTGATGCGTGTGGACAGTTGTTGTTCCAAGTCAAAGTTTTACAGGAAAGACTTAATTGACGAACTTGAAATTTTCGGCATGTCTTCCCGATATCACTTTGATGATTTTATGCTTGTCCGAATTATTGGAAAGATCGAAGAAGGGCGAAAAATAACAGATGTTACCAGGGAGTTCAACATCGCCCACAACGTTGTTTCACGGCTGTGGAAATCATTTAAAACTATTGGAATATGTAGCAGTCACGAGGGAGGTCATGTTAGAAGTACGACTCCTGCAGGAGATAGATACATTGTCCTATCGGCAAAAAGGAACCTACGCACCACAGCTCAGCAGGTGGCAAATCAGTTTCTTCCTGCCACAGGACGGCAGATCTCCCGAAAAACTGTAGCCAGACGTTTGAGGGATGGAGGATTGATTATACGCCCGCAGACCTGTTGTGTGTGTCCCATTAACAAGACAGCAGCGTACTGCCCGTTTGCAATGGTGTCCTGAGCATCACAACTGGACTGAACAGGACTGGGCATGCGTACTATTCTCAGGTGAGAGTAGGTTCAGTCTGTCATCGGATTGTAGACGCCAACTAATATGGCGTGAGAGTGGTACTGCATATCGTCCAGAAAATATCCAGGAAAGGGACCGATATCCGACATGCAGTGTCATGGTATGGGCCGGCATCATTATCAATGGCTGCACGCGCCTACATGTGGTTGTGACTAGGACTATGACGGGCCAATGATACATTGTTGAAGTTCTACTTCCTCATGTTCGCCTTTTTCGTGGTGCTGTCGGTGAGAAATTTGTTTTCATGGACGACAACGCACCATGTCATCGAACACTTGCTGTTCAGGATTGTCTAGACAGCAAGGGTATTCAACGCCTCGTATGGCCAGCGCGTTATCCAGATCTAAACCCCATTGAAAATGTTTGGGATGCTTTGGGGAGGCAACTTGCTAGTCGAAGCTATCCTCCAACAAATGTCCATGCACTGACAGAGGAATGGGATAAGTTGCCTCAACAGCTGCTGGATAATGTTGTGCAAAGTATGGTACGACGTGTAGAATGTTGCATCACACTCCACGGTGGACATGTCCCGCACTGACACCTTTCTCCAAAGTGCCTGCTGACTTTCATATGCATTGTTCCATTTCTCCGTATGCAGCATCAAATGAGCAATTTGTATTTTCCAGAACAATAAATGTCCTTTATTCTAATGTCTGAACAGTGTGGCAACAATATTTTATCCTTCTAGGCCTCATATCTCGCTTAATGTTATTCTACATTGCAATTTGTGATCTGTTCTTAGCAATTGTCCAGCAGTGTATATACCTACTATATATATATATATATATATATATATATATATATATATATATATATATCTAACTCAAATAAGAATACATATAGGAGAACTTTTGGCTATGCAGAGGACATTTAGGAAGTTTTAAATTAATCATAAATAATATGGCATATTCTGACCTTTTCATATAAATATAAAAAAAATAGTGAATGTCTTAAATAATTTCTAACTAATAGAGATAAATTATTAATAATGAATGCACAATGACTAGATTCAAAAGAAATGTCAGAAATTTTAAAGCTTTTATTATAAGGTTGGAAATTGCAGCCCGAGTGCACTTAATCAATTTTCATGCACATATGAACATTTTATAAATATGATTAATGATTGTTTCGGCAACACCCCCTAGATAAGAAAGCCGTGACACGCATCACGGAAACGTCATACCAAGCACAAGCAGGCAAAACAAAGAAAAAAATTCGAACAACTTGCACGTTTCGATTTAGATGGCTCACCAAATTATTAACTATTAACCATAAACAATAATTATTAATTCTATGAGCCAATGAAATCGAAGCATGCAAGTTGTTAAAATTTTTTTCTTTGTTTTGCGTGCTTGGTATGACATTTTCGAGATGCGTGTCACAGCTTTCTTATCTAGGGGGTGTTGGTTTCGGGCCACTCATAAAAGTTTGGTTGGTCGCATGTGGCCTGCAAGCTGAAGGTTGAGTATGGCAGTTCTAAGTAGTTGGAACGGAAAAGAATGACATTTTCTATGCTTAATATGAAAAATGACTTTTAAGCTTGGTTCTTCCATTAGAAGTACAAGAGAAGAGAAAGATCACTACTTGCCGAACACGTGTAGTGAAAGGGGAGAGAAAAAATGCTGTTTGTGCTCATTTCTTAGGTACTAAGAAAACCCTGCCAGATTAAATAATTTGATTTCCAGGTAAAAAACTTGGCCGCTAGTGGCGTCCTAGCAACTGCATTTGTCTAGCCCTGGACAGGATTATAGAAGATAACATACTGCACTTTGGCTGTAAACTAAAATCTACTATAAAGAAAGACACATTTTCATTTGATGTTGAACATAAAATTAAATTAATTGATAAATAATCAAGAATTGATTAAAAATTCAGAATATTGTTGGAATTGCCTTTTTATTTGTTTATTTTTTGATAAAAATGTTTTTATTGTTGTTTTAAAAATATGTTCCTTTCTTAAGTTCTTTTTTTACAAGCATTTATATACAGCATTTTATTGGTAAAAGAGAACCCAATTTTTTTCCAATATTGTCATTTTCACATTTAAAAAAAAAATTCAAAACTGACTGTACTATATTGTAGCTATTTTTATGTATTTATTTGAATTAATTCTTTGATGGATTCAGGATTGCTCCGTGCATGAGTGATAAATAAAATATTTCAGCAATGTCATCAAGCATTAGTAGTGCAGAGATAAGGTCCCATTTTTAAAATGGCACGTCCAGCGATCAAAGCAGACTGATTCTATTAGGTCATAAATTAACCATATATTGGTCACGTACACCACTGTTTAGAAAATGTGGTGTCAATTCAGATTTTTTTTTTTGTGAGAGTTATGGAAGGAAAATAGAACACAACAAATGCATGCAAAAAACATAGTTTTATTTTATATTTAATGTAAGCTTTGTAGGTAGCAAGTTTTGTAATATGAAGTGAAGAAGGCATTTGATATCCTTGCACATTTGTTGAAGTTTTGGTATGTTTGCTGAGGTATAATCATAAATCATCTTGAACATCTAGTGTGCTGTTATATTTTGCTTTAAAAAAGATGAAAAAACTTTTTCCCATAAGATGAAAATTTTCACATTTTTCAATGCAACAAAAAAACTTTTAAACTTACTTATTTTGCTGCACCATGTTGTATGTTGGTTTTTTATTCTGACTTGCCGCGTACACACAATGAGGTACACATATCCCATGTTAAGAAATCCTGCTTTATGCAATAAATTTTATCAAAGAAGTGATTGGTATTTTGTGGGTACTTTTGAAATTGTTAGTATATGCAGGGGGATTTCACATTAGTGTAGCCTTATCTTGATTTGTAAGTGTCATATTTTTTATCTAGAAACCTCAATTATAGCTAATAAAGTTTGCTAGTCTACAGAGGTTTAAAACATACATGTAAGATAAAATTGTATTGTAAAATATACTCATTCTTTTGTTGCTGTTTTTTTTTTCCATACCAGGCTGAAAATGAAAAAAGTAAAATATCCAATTGTCTTCAAGAAACTCAGCAACAGTTAGAGCAGACTAAAGGTGAACTAAATGATCAAAATAGCAAAGTACAGCGTATGGTTGAACACATCAGTGCATTGATTGCATTGTATGGAAAACATGGCGAAATTGAAGATGGAAATTCTGTAGAGGATCCTGAAAGAGTAAGATTGATGTTTTTTTTTTTATTTACTTAGTGCAGCGTTTCCTATCTACGCTTTCTCTGAACTTTATTAATCTGCCTGACATCACTGGGGACTTTGCTAAAAGTTAATTTCGTTTTTATCATTAAATTTCTAAATCATAACTTATAAATATTAATTTATAACTAATATTAATAACTAACTGCACATCAAAATTGTTATAAAGAGTTCTGTTGAACATACAGGGTTTGGACAAAATAATATGAACACCTGTGTAATGAGACAACATTTTTATTAATAGGCTGATAGTCCTCCTTTTGCATTAATTACAGCTTGTATCCAATGTGATTTGGACAAATACAAGTCATGCACAACAGTCCCAGGGATATGTAACCATTCTTCTGCAAAAAGGTCACTAATTCAGAAAGTAACTTTTGAGGTGGAGACCTACTTTGCAGCCTGGCTTTCAAAAAACCTCACAAAGATTCAATTATATTGAGAATGGGAAACTGAGAGAGCCACATGAGGTGTTGTAGTTCCTCTCCGTATGCATTATACCAGTCTCAGATGATTCCAGCACTGTGAATGGGTGCATTATCATCTTGTTATCAGGGTTCATTGATATATATCACTGGATATTCCTCCGAGACGTGGGGTTACTGCCGCGACGACCTATGTCATCGACCTTGGTAAAATGACCTGGGGGTCCGCAGTGGGGAGCGGCCGCAGGCCGATCGCAGCGCCGGGTCGAGACAAAGCCCCTGGTGCGTTATAAGCCCTTCAGAGGCTTGGGCGCGATGGTCGTTATTGTGACGCCGACTACCCCCGTGGGCGCCTGGCGGCGCAGGCTAGTTTTATATCCAATATTTATTTTGAAAATATCAAGGTGTTTGATATTTTTGATATTTTTATATATTTGATATTTTTGATATTTTCAGTCAAAACAAGTGTAAAAATTTTCTTTACAAGTTTTTTCCTGTAGCAGTTAATCCAGTATCTTTTAACATAGTCATATTTCCCCCCCCCCCCCCCTAGGTACTTTGTTCATTTACTTTGCATCAACTATAAAATTGATCATTAAAAGAATTAAAATAGTAAAAATCAATCCAATATGTTCATAGTATTGTAATAAGATATTAATTTGTGTTATGTTTATTTTTTAGTTAAGATTATAAATATTTTTGAGTAATTGCTGGAATTGTCTCTGAAAAAATATGCTAATTAAGAAGTAAACTATAAGTAATCAAATACATAAATATGGCTCTGTCCAGAGGGAAAATTGTGTACATTTTAATAGATCATTCACAAAATCCAATATTAGAAAAATGAACCCATCACAAAATTCAATCTCAGAGAAACTGATCCTTCACAAAATTCAGTTTCAGAACCACCCTTGTGACAAGTATAATTTCACAGAAATAAAAACACATTTTCCCTAAAAGTAACAAATATATTCACAAAAAATAATAATAATAATAATAATAATAGTAATAAAAAGTAAAAAAAATCACAAAATAGGTAAAAAACCACATGCGTACACATAAAAAAAACATACCCTAGAAAAAAGCCTGGACCTGACCCCTGATATACCTCAGTATTCTTTGCCCAATTTGTAAGAAAACACTTTTAACACATTTCCATAAAATATGTATTAAACTAAAGAGGTACTAAAAGTTAATACTATGGATTAGAAAACTATCTGTCTGAAGTAAATTTGTTCCATTTTTATAAATAAAATAGCCCACTAATGCCATAAAATAATTGCAACATGTGAAATTAAATATAATCAAAGTTTGTAGTAGCCTCTCATTTCCATATGATGTGTTATTGTTTGATGAGATGCATTTATGCACAGTAAGTGGGCAACTGAAAAAAAGAACAATAGCTATAAGTTCAGTTCGATTTAATCAAAAAAAGAAGAAAATAAAGTGCCATTTTAATTTTGAAATTTTTTTTTATAATTGTATGCAGTGTAATTTGTCATAAGAGATTTTCTACATTATAATTGAATCTAACTTTTGAAAATTCATTTGCCGCACCATGATTTTATTTCACATTCAGTTCGGTATACCAAAGAACATGAAAATTCAAATTTTCATCACTTTTGAATGATTAGTTAATGAGATATAAGTTATTGAAAAATGAACCAATCGATGACAAATAGAATTGTCTGTTATTTTTGTATATCTCGAACAATAATTTATGCAAATTTTTTCTTTCTTTTTTAGGGTTTCGTTCATCTAGCGAAACCCTATACATTTCGTTTCTCTGTCTGTCAATCACAGAGTCTGTTCTCGGAAACTGTATAAATTAGAGACTTGAAATTTTGTGTACTTACAGCTGAATACCTACTATCACACTGGAAATCATAAAATTGTGAAAATGTCTTCATTAACGTAAGATGTTAATTAAAACTAGAGATCAACCAAAACAGGTTTTTAAGACCGAAACCTAAACCGAATTTCGGTGATCTTCCCACTTTCGGCCGAAACCAAAACCGAAAGTGTAAAAAAAATAAAAAACTGATTAATACACACATAACTGCATATAATCCTTAATTAATTAATTAATTAATAGCAAATAATTAATAATTACTTAATAATAACTAATTATGTTACTAATTAATTTATTAATTATACGTGTATTGAACCACATTTCTAACAAACAAACATACATATATATGTGTGTATAAGTTTCAAACAAAAATGAAACATGAATAATACAACTTTTATATTTTATTATTTTATAACAACCAATAATTATAGGCATTTATCAATAATTAATTAACAATGTAGTTAAATAATGTAAAACAAATTCAATAATGAATATTTAATTTTTAAATATATTTATATTTTCATTTCGTTAATATTTTGCATTTAAATTTTTTAAGTAAAGGGTTAAATATTGGTTAAGTAAAAGTAATTGTTTAAGTAAAAGTTTAAGTAAAGGGTACAAAAGCTAAAATAATTTGTTCAATTTGACTAAAAAAGGAAAATTAGCATTAAGACAATATTTTAAGCCTAGAAATTATTAATTATAAACTTTATTTTCCACTTCAATATTTTCAAAGTGAGGCATGTTTAACATTATTTTGTACTTTAGCTAATTTTAAATGTATATATAAGGATAAAAATGTAATAGTTGTAATTTTCTTTTAGGATGTGCGCAATAAGATCAACATAAATCTTTGCTCACTCACCGCCCCCCCCCCCCCCCCCCCCCCAAAAAAAAAAAAAGCTTTGCCACTCTCTGATTCCCTAAGAATGTAATAAAATGGCACCATTGTTTGAAAATGTTATATCCGGTGCCAAGTTGATTCTCTGTGCCTCTATCTAAAGCTATTTATTTTCATATAAAATAAAACATAATTAATTTATCAATAAAGCAGAAATAGTTTCCAATTATATGAATTTCATCTAATAAAAAAATATTTTAAGTATACATATCTTGATATATCTTCATTCGAAACAATTTGGAGTTTCAAAGTAAAAATTTTCTATTACTGTTACGTTTGCAGCTTTTAAAGATCATATGATAAGCGTCTTTTAAGTTTAATCATATATGCATTACTTGCTTTATAATTTACACTCGCATCATGAATCAGTCATGACGGATAATGATAAACAGTTTGAGTTCACAGCAATAAACAGTGTCTCATTTGAGCCGATACAACTGATATCAATGAGTAAAGTTGAAAATTTCGGAAAGAAGGAACAAGAATTTGAGATACAGATAGTTTTGGTCAGGCCGAAATTTTGGCAGCAGTTTCACCGAAAACGAATATTCGGCAAAACTCCAATTTTGCGCTGTAACCGAAATTTTGGTCTATCTCTAATTGAAACCCTAAAAAGCCAATCATTAATGGAAAAAAATATTCAACTAAAGCGTAGAATTTAATCAAACTGCAAAGGAAATTCATTCTCAAACTCCAGAAGAGGAGGAAGGGTTGCCATAGTCACAGCATTGCAATGGCGATAACAGACTGGACATTTTCAAAGACACCCCTATCTCATGAACTATTCCACCTAGGAACATAAAATTTTGAACACACTCGCAAAAAAAAATTGGCTTTCAGAATTTCTAAAAAAAATTTTATTTCTCCCACTGGAAGAGCAAATATCAATTAAAAATCGATTTATATAAATTTGTTTAGTTTCCTTTCATTGGAAAACAACCTGGACGGACAATCTGACACCTGTTCACACAGATCAAATATGGCGGAGGGAAGGGGGGTAGCAAGCAATAAGCATAATACTACTCTCCCCCTCAGAGAAGTAACAAGTGCAAAGGTGTGTGGCCAAAGAATGCAGCTTCTAATACTGTCCAAAAAACAAAAGCAAAAGACAACCAATAGACTTCCCCTTCACAAGGTTTTGGAAAGGACATGTGTAGAATAGGAAGAAATGTCAAGGGACACTTGAAATTTCTCCGATGCATAAGTGATGCATAAACGTAAAAAATATCATTGCATCGCTATATCTGGGACTACCGAAAATCGTCATATAACTGAGATAGACACATAAAAGAGTCAATGTATAAGTGAGAGATTACTATATGTGAAATCAATAGCTGGAAAATTGCAGTAACTATTGCACTGTTAGCAGAGTTTTTGTGGGAAAAAGGGATAAGATAAATTGTATTACTGTACGTTGTTCATGTCTTTTGAAATTACTAGTGAAATTATATTTGCGTGTATGTGTTTTATGCTCTGCGCATCTAAAGAATATAACACCCACAAAGATAAGACTGAATATTTCATATTAATTTTATGATATTAAGTTAGCATTGAGATAATTAGATCAATTAATAATAGTAATTAGATTAATTATGTGTGTTTTTAAGATTTTTATTATCTTCACGTGTATTATGAATTTAAAATTCCCTTCCTTCTCGTATTAACAGAGTTTGACTTATTTTTGATATTTTGTGATGCAAAAAGAATGAAAGTTGTCCACTTGCCATTCTTCAATAAATAAAAGACCATGAAATTGATTTCATTTTGTATATTTTAATGTCACACATTATTGTTTGAACATCATGTGATTTAAAATATTATCTTATTTATTTCTGAAATAGCGACCAATTGTTGTTATGGTATATATTTTTTGCAAGCCATCATGATAACGATGTTTGTTATCAACACATTTTATTTTGAGATGCTATCTAAAAAATTTTAAATCAAAACAATAGTCATGGTTGCATATAATGTTTAAAAAAAAAAAAACCCTAGTATTCTTCTATATAGGCAGTGGTTGACATGCCACATAATGATGTCTTGTGAAGTAACATTTATAAAATTCTGCCAGATACAAGTATTATATTATTATTAATTACTACAGTTACTAGCCATGCTTTGTCAGTCTAGATGATTGCTTGGGAGGCTCCCAAAATGCATTTTACATGCAAACAGAAGAGCAAATTAAAGTCACACTGAAAACATCTCATACAAACCAATGTCGCATTTAGTAAATTATTTTAGTCTGTTCATATATATACATTTATGTATTCATTATGTATAAAATAATTTAATACATCAAAATTAAACATATTTATTAAAATATAAAAATATTTTTTTCAAAAGGATATACCTCAGTTATTCCACTTGAAATCATTGCTCACAAAACATGAACAACGCTACCAACTTGCTGTCCAACAAGTTGAACAATTACAAAAGGATGTAAATGGTTTACAACAGAAAGGAGATTCTATTGGAGATGATGAGGCATTGAATAGCAAGTTGAAAGAAGAAGTAGCTCAATTAAAGATCAAAGTAATTAAATTTTCAATTTTCAATATCTTATTTATTTTTTATTGCATTGAAAGTAGCTGAATGTTTCTAATCTGTAACTAATTTTGTTATTATATTGCTTATGAAACATTAAAATTTTTATTGTGTTCTTGCAAAAATATAATTGTAGTATTGTAAATGAAACATCAAACTTGCCAAGTCTTCCATTTTAGCTGGAGAATCTTGATTTTCTCCAAATTTCTCCCAATTTTCTCAAAAAAATTTATTCCTGAAAATTCTGTCATTTTCACTTCCTGTTGCATAAAATGGAACTAGCCAACCAACCCTTATTTAGGAAGAACTCGCAAAACACGTTTTTCCTCTGTGATTGGTGAGTAAGTTTAACGTCACATTGTAAGTGGGTTTAGTCATGATCCAACTATCCAATCAGCATGAAGTGCCAAAAAATTTATTCCTGAAAATTCTGTCATTTTCACTTCCTGTTGCATAAAATGGAACTAGCCAACCAACCCTTATTTAGGAAGAACTCACAAAACACGTTTTTCCTCTGTGATTGGTGAGTAAGTTTAACGTCACATTGTAAGTGGGTTTAGTCATGATCCAACTATCCAATCAGCATGAAGTGCCATGGGCAGGTAAAGGAGATGAGCTATGTTTACTTCAGCTTACTGAATGGAAGTTGGTCGTTATTTTTGGTATCTTACGATGGATTAAGTGTTTGATTTTGTCGTTTGTTTTCCGATTTATATTTAATTATGGTGCTAAAACAGAAATAATTTGTTCTCGTATTAGTAATATCATGTTCAAACTATAATAGTTAAGTCACTTGGCTTAAATTTTTTGAACCGAACAACCCAAAATTAGGCTTCATCTGTTCATGTTACCTAAAATTTAAAGAGACTTAACATATCCAAACAGATGTCTGGGCATTTGCATAAGTCCTTAAGTTTGTAACTGCAACTTCTGACTGTACCTAAGTTTATTACTGTTTTCATTCTTTGCGACATGTTAAATAAATAAATGATTCAAAGGATCATTCGAAAAAGCTGATTAATTACTTGTTTTACTCAACTAAAAATTTAAGACAAATTTCAAGTAAGAAAATTAGTTAAGACAGAGTTTCATTCAACTCATAGTTAGAACTTTTCAGAAACTTGCTGAAGTCGAAAATTTTGATTCAGGGTCGTCCTCTTTAAAAAAATTCAGTTAAGTAACTTAACTGTCATAGTGTAAACAGGATATAAGGAAAATATTGCTTTTATGTTAGTGATGGGCAAACAATTATTTTGATTATTCGAATGAATCATTCAGGTATGCGCAGAAGCATATCTGTCAAACTCATTTTTTTTTTTTTTTATTATTCAATTACTACTAGAAATTTTGAAAAAAAAAAAGAAGTTTCTGATTTTAATTAGAATTAGTTTAGATGCCAGATAAAAATGAAAATTGTGTTTCGTTTACAAAGTCTTTTTATTAAAAAAAAAAAAAAAAGAAAAGAAAATAACAACAACAAAAAAAAAAATCACCCTAATAATCTTATTTTTAAAAATGCAGTTATTTACTGATGATTTTTGAAATGAAGTTATGTTATGTGTATTATAAAAGTTATTAATTTTCCAGGCTGAAACCTATGCCAACAAAGTTAAAGATTTAGAAAATGATTTGCATATTATGGGAGAAATTGCAAAAGAAACTAAACTTGCCTTGAATTTTACTCAAGTAAGTTTTTAACATTTTACCTTCCATTCTCTTTCTATCTCTGCAGTATTTATAATTGTTCATGCTTAAAAATGGAAAATTTTGATTTAAACTCAGTTATAGCATATGAGGGTCACTCTGAAATTTTTGAAATATGGCTAAATGGTATAAGCTAAACTTACCAACTCTTATGAGTGTTCAAAGTAGTTCCCTCCAAGATCAAAGCACTTCTCCAAAGTTTAATTTCCTGAAGCCATCCATTTCTGAGAATAGATGAAAAATATGCTTTTATAGCCATATCAATCTCATCTTTAGAATGAACACAATGCCCACATAAAATTTTTTAAGACTAAAAAATAGACAAAAGTCACACAGAGCAAGATCAGAAGAATAGGGTTGATGCTCTATCACTTTGATGTTCTTTTGTTGAAGAAATTCAACTGTAATCCTTGCTAAATGAGAAACATGCATTGTTATTGCGAAGCATAAGTTCCCTAACATTCACCTCTTGCAGAGTTTCTGGAAGACACTTAGTGGTGTACCAGTTAGCTGTAACTGTCTTTTGTCTCTCTAGCTTTATGACTTTGACCATCCCTGTCTGTATTTCTGAAAAACGCAGCATGCGTTACTTCTTTCATTGCATGTCTTTTCACCATTGTTGGTTTGGGGTCATCTTCAAAGACCCATACTTTACTTTCTTGACATGTTAAAACATCAAAAAACGGTATGTATGTCTCATCTTTAGTTTTGATTTTACAAATAATGCAGTGCCCATCATCATAAAGTCTGCCCCTGTCTCAAAAATTTCAGTCTTACCCTTGTATAATATCACATGCTTGTTACTTTGTTTCCTCATAAATACATATATATACACTTAAATTAACTATGATAATTACCTAATCCATTATTGCTAGCTTTCCCATATTTTTCAGAAGACTCATATTCAACATTGAGAAGTTTTTGAAAAGTATCATCAAAGTTGACAACTATTCCTAGCTGCTTCATTCATATGCATGAGTTTTTTTTTTTTTAAAGTCATTGCTTGCTGTAATACACATACTTTTTGAAGAACATACCCATACTGACATAATGGTAAAAATTAATGAAGAAAAAAAAAAGAATTTTGGAGTCATAATAGATATTTTTTGTAATTTTTTTTTTCAATTAAAAAAAAAATGATTGGTAGTTTATAATCTATTCTTTAGGCATTTTATTATTCATATAAATTATTCATTCAAGTAAAAGCTGTACTTTTGATAAATTACAGTTATTCTGAAATTATAAGTTAGGTTTTTAAATTAAAACTAACGTAATATTAAAAGTTTGATTCTTTCACATTTGTCTATTTGGCAGCACTTATAGCAGTACAATATTTCTTATAAAAATATACTTCATTAAATATATTTTTATTAACTTTGATATTTAAATCCATTTTCTAAATTCAAAACACTTATAATGTTTGTGATTGTTATCCATGGCTTTTTAAATCCATCACATCATACAGTGTTGAATTCAGATTTTTTCCCCTCTAATCAATATTTTCCCTCCTGGGCCCTAAACACAATGGTTTAGCAATTAATTTAATAGAAAATTTCCTAACTCTGCTATTGAATACTGAAAAGACTATTACTCTAGTAAAACTTGTATTCAATGGTAAATAATTTTAGAAATTAATAATACATATAATACTTGCATCATAAGCTCATTTAGCAAATTATATCTCTTGGTCATATTATACTGATAAATGTTGTATTGGGAAACATATTGTAAATTGAAATTGCATCACTGATACTGTATTGGCAAATTCTGCACTGTAAATTTATTTGTAAACTTATACTTATTGGTAAAATGTGCATACAGACTCCTTAGAAATGAAAAAAAGTTTACAAGGATACTCTTCAAATTATGTTAGGCAAAATTTAATAATTTCAATGATTTAATTGGAGTATACAAGAGTAGAAAATGGAAATGTGTGTCTTACGTGATGAATATACTGCCTGTATAATCATCTTTCTTAAGTATGTATGGCATAAAATATATTTACCTTTAAGAGAAATAAAATAAAAATCTTCTCATGCTTACAAAAGATATAAATCAAGTGATTACTGACATTATTAAATTAAAAAAAAAAGATGTTAAGTTACCATGTTTTTTGTATCACACATGTTTTTTTTACCTTTAAAAATCAAGGTGCACATGATTTGGAATTTGACTGCCCTCTGTATATATGACCACTGGTCACTACATAAAATTGTTGGCTGGCAATTTTGTATTCAAATTTATAAAACAAATAAGAAATACATTTTGAATATTGTGCACTTTTAGCTAAATAAATAAATTGGGCATTTGAATTTAAATTTTGCTTTTTAATCATAAATATAAAATAAACCCGTGCAGCAACTATGCCCAACTTTATCTTTATTCAACATATTTTTTCTTTATAATCACTAGGGCATCCAACCTGGGCTTCCCGGAATAAAAAAAATAGGTGAAAACTATTTATTATTTTATTGAAACCTCTAATACATTCTTTTATATTTAAAAAAAATATATATTTTTTTTTAGATTGCCCCTTAACAACACCAAAGAGCATTTTTATACGAAATATGTCAGTTATATATTCAAATAAAATTTCAAATTTATTAAAAGCGTAGGCCTTGTGCCAAAAGTTAATAGCCGAAGAAATCACTAAAAATTTCATTATCTACAGCAGTTTTTCTTATCCTGATAATTTCAGCCGTTTTAAGCGTTTATTTCGATTACATGTCTGTTAAATTTGTGTTTTATTTATACTAAATTATTTATTGCTTAATGAAGTTTTAATTTCATTATGGGATATTAGCTGGAAACAAATGTTTGAACTTTTTATATTTTTTAAAGTGCAAACGGATTATTATTTTGTAATTGTCCGCAAGTGATAGAGATAGATTTTTTAGAAAATTCATGGTTGAAATTTAATTTAAATGCTATAATAAATGAGTAAATTGTGATAGTTTTCAAACAAATTGCATTTGAAAGTAGATTTTTTCCCCTTTATAACGGTGTAAAAATAGAAAATGTGTGATGTTTAGAAATTTAAAAAATTGAAGCAAAAATCGCAAAACCGAAATTTCATCGTCAATAGTTGCCATTTGCAAAATGACGTCAGCGTTATGCACATCTGTCCTTTATAACACACGTTTGTCCTTTATAATATAGATTATAACACACGTTTGTCCTTTATAATATAGATTGTTGCAGTATTTTATTTTTGTGACAACACTAATTTGAGGAAAACCTTTCATTTTATTTATGAAAACAATGCTATTTAATTTTAAATTAAAAAACATGTTTTAAAGACATGTGAGTGTGCTAAGCCGCTTCAAAATCCTTTCATATGGTATCTCATTTATTGTTCTGCATTTTTTATTTGCTTAGAAAAAGGGATGTTGACAACAGAAATAATATATAGGATTATTATTTTTTTAATAATCTTTCCCATACTGGTTCTATTTGGTTTTGAAACATTTTTTTATATAAATATTTTTATTTCAGGATGAGCTTATTGCTGTATCTGAAGAACTTGCTCAGCTGTATCACCATGTTTGCATGGTCAATGGAGAAACTCCCAGCAGAATCATGTTAGATCATGTTAAAGGATCCCATGCTAAAGGTTTGAATTTTAGTTATTCGAAAAGTTTTATTGCATATTCTGAATACCAATTGCTGATCTTGTTATGCAAATCATAATTAGTACACTTTTACAAGCATTGAAAATTTACCCACATATTGGAAATAATTGTTTATAATACAGTCAACTCCCTCAAATCTGCTCAGTTTGGGACCAGAGGTTGTGTGGATTTCTAATTACTGTTTTGTTTACATTTTTTAAACAATAATTTGAATGTAATAACACACTCAAAATTATAAGAAAGCTTACAATAAAGTAAAATTTTAAAATAATTAAGGAAAATAATAAAAGTTAAGAAAATTTAAAAAATGATTAAAACAAAGTAAAGGTTACATAAATAATTAATAATGTATGACTAAATATGCATAATAATGAGATAAGTTTTTTTGAATTATTCATTGAAACTCTCCTCATAAAGGTACACTAGTAATTTAGTAATTTACATCAAAACCATAAAATAACGAAATTTTATTTGATGTTTGGTCAGATTTAATAACAAAAAACGCTTGATTATTACATAAATGTATTTGATAAGAAGATCACGATCACCACTAATATCAATGCTATTTTGAATTTTTTCAGAAATAAATTTGTACTTCCTTCATGAGAAAGCATCAGTTCAATGATATTAACCAGAATTGCATATTAAAATGTGTACAGAATGATAGAAAAAAATAATTTTACAACTACATCTTAACTATAAGCTTCGCTGTTTACATCTGAAACAATGTGTGGATTTTAGGGTGGCAGATTTGCGGGAGTCTATTGTAGTATTAGAACTGAGCCATTAACTTTTAAAGTGGGACAAGTCCATTTTTGAAAAAAATTAGCTAAAGCTAAATCTTACAACAAATTAACATAAAATTTATGTTTAATCAATTCCCAATAAATATCTTTTAATATCAGTATAAATTTGTTATTAGTCATTTATTGGGTCTACGCTATTTCAAATGTGTTGATTTTGAAAGTTTGAATGGAGTTATATTTTGTGTTGCGTAATATCAACAAACACAGTCATAATTTAGCAGTTCCACTACAACTGTGGTGATTTGATAAAACATTGTTTTAATTTATAATTATAAGCATACAATTTATTACTGAATATTTTTCCTTATTTTTCCCATTTTATTTGTATAAAATTAAATTTATTTTTTGTTTTATTGTAACTTTTCTAAAGGAGACAAAAATATTGAAATAAAATAAACAAGTAAATAAAGTAAAATGAAATGTTAAATTGTTTGTTATATTTATATTCCAATAAACGTTTTCAACAAATCATTGCTTTTGAAAGGGAAGCAAGTCCGTGGACACATACCAAAACCATAAATTTTTTTTCAACTAACATGGATAACTAATATTACTTATTAAATATACATGAAATAAGACTATATAAGTCTAATGGGTTTAAAACAACTCTAAACCCATTTAAACCTTTTTGGTTACTTTCAAAATCAACCACTCAATTGTAGATTGTTTATCCAGATGCTGAAACAAAATTTTATTTTTTTACATTGCAGATTCTGATTCTGGTGTGGCCTCTGAATCAACAGACGGAAGTGGTGATCAGCCTTATAGCACAATTTTCAACTTAAGTAACATGGATGCCCTAAAGGAACAACTCAAAACCGATATTGCAATAAAAGTTTTACTTGAAGGGGACAGTAAGAGTGAGAGCCGAATGGACTCTATTAGTGCTAGCAGTAGAATTCTTGATACCATCCGCGATCAACTAAGCCACTTGACCAAAGCTGTCGAAAGCACCATCGAAATAAACAGGCAGAAAGCCTTACATTCCGGAAGTCAAGACCATTCTTCACTGGCAGAAGTAGAAGATCTGCAGGAGCAAGTGATTAAATTGAAATCACTGTTGTCAACGAAACGAGAACAAATAGCTACACTCCGTACAGTGCTCAAAGCGAACAAGCAAACTGCCGAGGTGGCTCTTGCAACTCTGAAGAGCAAATATGAAAATGAAAAAGCTATTGTGAGTGAGACGATGATGAAACTGCGTAATGAGTTGAAAGCTTTGAAAGAGGATGCTGCAACATTTGCCTCACTAAGGGCTATGTTTGCTGCCCGCTGTGAAGAATATGTTACGCAGCTGGACGAATTACAGAGGCAGCTGACAGCTAATGACGAAGAGAAGAAGACTCTTAACGCCTTACTACGTCTAGCAGTAAGACAAAAATTAGCTTTAAATCAAAAGCTAGAAGAACTCGAAATGGACAAAGACAAAAGCCACGGTCGCCGCCATACTTCTCGTGGAAGAAATGTATATTCACGTGGCAGTTCTAGCAGTGGTCACCAAGCCTCGGGTGGGGCCAGTGCCTTTAGCAGTAGCCGACACAGCCAAGAAGGCAGCCATTACCATTCAAGACGGGACTATTAACTTATTCATCATTATACATAGTAAATTAGCTTTTATACGTGGAATTAAACATTTATATCTGTTTTTAAGTTTGGTCTGTTTATTTCTTTTATGAATATTAATTCTCATCAACATTACTTAAAGTAACTTTTTAAGATTAGTATTTTGTTTCTTCTAAACCCAAGTTTTATCGAAAGATGGAATGGACAGTGAGATGGTTACAAGAAAACAAAATAATAAGTTGCTATCCAACGTATTCAAAATTTTATTATGAGATTTTAAACTGAGATGTAAAAATCAGAATAACAAAAATAAAAATTAAACTCTAAGCAAAATTCAAATGTAATAAAATATGCGTTAGTTAGCAACTTATTATTTTGTTTTCATATTTGAGTACAACGTAAAGTCCTTACTCATTATAAAAAATAAATGGACTAATTCTATCAAATAATTAGAAAAAATTCACTTGTTCTTAATATCTTTTTCTATTCTTCCATTAATAATCTACCTGTGCTTAAAAAAAAAAAAAACTTATTGAGCTATAGTTGACATTTAAAATCTTTAATTCATAAACTTAGCTTGTTTTTTAGTGGCATTTTATTTTTAAAAATACAAAAGTGAGTACATCATTGATAATCTGAAGAAGGCTTCAAACTGCAATCCTAAACACAAGAAGCTATCATTGATTTTATCCCACACACTTGGTATATTTTGAAAACATTCAATACAAAGTGCTATCATCAGTCAAAACAATGTTCATGTTTTAGATTCTTTCACAGATTCACCAAGACTGAAAATTTTCACATTATAATTGTAAATTGAGTACATTTTTCATAAGCTATGAAAGAAGATTGACTACTACTACTTCTTTTCTCATTCATTTAATTTTTTTTCTTTATTAAAATATTTTTAATAAAATACTAAATAGTACCCGTCAAGATTTGACATTAAATAACTTGAAAGTTCCTTTAGAAATATGCTTTTATTTTTAATTGTCTGCTTTTAAATTAATTATGTATTGAAAATTTTATGAATTGTTATATTGTGTAAGCGATTCCTATAGATATAAGACGATAGATTGTGTTGTCAGTCCAGCCTACTCAACTAATGTAATGAAATAATTTTAAAATTGTAATTTACATCCATTTATACTTGAATTAATTTAGCAAGAATTTAATTAAAAATATTAATTGAATGATTTATTTTTACTTACTGCAGTCTCAAAAAAAATAAAAATATATATAATTTTTTTAAATTATGTGATCTTTAAAATTTTTCATTAATTTTATTTTTATCAGCCTGACTCTAAAACCCAGATAAACCATGGATATCAAGGTGATTTTTTTTTTTTTTTTGTAATTCAATCATATACTTTTCTTAGTTATACAAATATATCTTCTTGTTATAGATAAAAGTTTAGATCAATTTATTTAATTGTTAACTACATACGAAATCTTTTAATTTAAATATTTATAATATAAAATAAATAATTAAAAAAAATATTGTTGGTTGTTAAATTTTATTTACCACAGTCCCAATATTTTGAAAAAATAACAATATTTAGTATTTCTGATTTTTTTTTTTTTTTTTTTTTTTTTTAACTACATGACCTTTAAAATATTTCATTAAATTAATTTTTATCAGTCTGATTCTAAAACCCTGAATTTATACTTTGCTGTTTGCAGCTAACAAATTTATAATACATATTTTTTAATTACTTGAATTTTTATTTTACATTTTCACACATTGTTTAATTGTTAAATCATGGATATCAAGATAATTTAGAGTTCCTGTATGAATATTTTTCCTTCTTTTGTTTTCTTTCCTTTTATTTTTCCGTTTTTACGAAAAATAATCACATACTAATTATATATATGACATCTTGATAGTGGTCATACCAAATATAATAAAAATTGTAGATCAGTACAATTTATTTAATCGATAATTACATGCATGATTTTTTAATTTAAATACTTTTATTATAAATTTAGTAATTAAAACAAAATATTCTTGGGTGTTAAATTTTACTGAATTATAAAGCATTCAAAAAAAAAAAAAAAAAAATACAAATTATGTAACTTTTCCTCCTGAATTAAATATGGCATTATTAAAATTAATTATTGCCAATAAAATAAGAAAAATCATTCTGTCTGGAGTGGGTATCGAATCGACACGATGCTCAGAACAGAGAAGCACCTTTCCTTATACTACTCGGCCACCCTTTTCTCATTCGATTATACTCTACAACTGGTTAGGTTCTAGATTTAATTTAATGTTTGTGCAAATGGGTCATTTTCGTGTGAAAAGTGGATTTGACGAAAATCCCTTTTCATTTTAATATATAGGATTAGTTGTTTATTTTAAACTTTCTTTACTTTTTCAGTTATGATGGTGATGATATGTATACCATATACAATATGGTATAGGTCAGTTACCTTGGAATTCAGAAGAAAATGGTCAGTTGTCCTATAAATTCATAAACAGAGATTGAACAGTTGCCCTGCCTACCCATTATGAATGTTATCTGAAAGTGGGACATGAAAACCAGTTTTTTTTTTTCATTACTAAAAGTTTAAAATTCGTGATAGTTAACTTTGCATTATCAAATTTCATGTACTTTTGAGATTCTTGTACAATGACATTACTGCATCCAGTGTTTTTTTTTTTTTTTTTTTTTTTTTTCATGGGTGCAAAGAGCACAAAGATGCATTATAGTAATCACAGCATTACCAAATTTCACATGCTATTGAGATTCCTATACAACAAGGTTACTGCATACAATGAATTTTTTATTTTTATTATTTTTTTTTTTTTCATTGGCACGAATCACATATGCTACATAAGATCACTGCATTACCGAATTTCATGTGTTTTTAGAATTCAAATACAAAGCTGCAGCATTGAGAGATTTCTTTTTATTATTGTTATTATTATTATTATTATTTATTTTGTGGAAGTGAAGTGCACATGCTTACGTTTTAGTGATCGCGGCTTTACCAAATTTCAAATACTTTTGAGCTTTCTATACAATATAGTTCCTTCATCCAGTGATTTTTTCTTTTGTTTGTTTCCATGGTTGCAAAATGCACATACATGAGTTATAGTTATTACGATATTTAAATAACATTTTTCCTTTTTCACCAAGTATAAATTCAATTTGGCTGGTATATATCTATCTATCTACTGGTATATAACTATATCTATCTATATCAATTTGATTGGTATATAACTATATGTATCTATGACTACTTTGTTCATGATAAAAAAGGAAGATTTTTATTCTTTCTTCACTAAAATCTCAACCTCATTGCTAAGGTAATAATTTCTTTAAATTTTTTTTTTTCTGCCAGCGCAATTAGTGCACACTAATAAATCAAATTAAATGCTTTCAACAATGTTAAAAAATATATAAGTATATTATTTGGAAAATTTTTAAATGCTTGGTAACAGAATTACATTAAATCCATTTTTAAGGTTCTGTACTTAAAAAGGAAAAACGGAACTATTATAAGATCACTCCTGTATCTGTCTGCCCATCTGTCAGAGCTCTTTTTATTACAAACTATGGGACATGGAAAGTTATTGAGCCCTTTTACCCAAATACTTTCAGATTATTAGTCATTCACAAATATATTTAGAAAAATTTGGGGGTAATTAAAATACTTGAAATTTTTATATTTTTGTATATCGTGTGAAAGATCTCGTAATACTGAATTCAAAAATATATTTGTTTTAATGTTAGGTATTATATTTTTAGAGATATCATTGAAAGTGCACTGCAAAAATATGTCTCTCCCCATCCCCCTCTCCATGTCCAAATCCATTGAAACTAAAATTATGAAAAAATTAGGAGTATTAGGGGCTAGTTACCTTGCAGGAAAACTATAGCGATTTTCCTAGGCATCATAGTTTTTGAGAAAAACGCATTATTTCGTTACCACAAACTTTACTTTTCGGGCCGTCAGCAATAGAGTTGACGGGCGTTCGAGGTATCTATCGACGCAGAATCATCCAAGGATATTTGATAATGATTTTCGGAAAAAAGAATTGTCAGTAATTAGTCGATATATTAATTAAGTTACTTGAAAAAAAAATTATGTTGAGTAGGGTATCGTTCGAAAGACCGTGTAACATCGAACTCAAGAATATATTTGTTTTAATTTTAGATATTATATTGTCAGAGACAGGGGTCGGAAAAACTACTTTTTGTTTGTAGCGAACTACAACTACAACTACTTTATTAAATATGTAGTTAACTACAACTACTTATTTTAAAAAGTAGCGACTACAAACTACTTTTCAAAAGTAGTCATTACTACGCTACTTTTCGCTACTTTAGTTATCATCGCTAATTAAATGCATCGGAAACGATTTTTCCCCATAGACCCTAACGTAACAGAATTCCTTTGAATGTCCCTGTAAGCGAGATACAAATGCTACACACTTCATTTGCAATACTAAACATTCTATGGTAAATTTCAATAACATATAAAACTTTCATGACAATCTGAGTATATTTACGAAAGTTAGAGCACAGACAGACAGACAAAGCGAATTCATAGACACTTTTTAATTATGTTGGAAAGCGTTAAAAAGAGGAAATTTAAAACAACAAGTTGGAAATTGTACGTCAAACGTTACAAACAAGGTGCGTTCGTACTATAGCTAATTATACAAATATTCAGATCTTGATGATTTTTAATTCTGTGAAATGAATTATATCGTCTGCGGATTAATTTCTGTCATGAAATAAGTATCTCGGTTGCTTGACGATTAAACTTCAAAAGCTCCTATAAAAAAAAATCACCGATTAAAAAAAAAAATCAAATTTTTTAATAAATGTTTTTATTAATATTTTCTAAAGTTTTGATTCGATTTAAAAAAAAAATTGAAATGTCTCGACAAAATTCTGAAAAGGTAACATATCTTAAATTCCAAACCATTCGGTTGGGTAGTTTTTGCGTTGTTATATGCGGACAGACAGACAGACAGACAGACGGACGGACCAGACGACGACAATAGGTGCTACGTATTTATATAATTACGAACGCACCTAAAAATTGTAATAATCTTACAAATTTAAGAGAGCGATATAGCACAGTAGCGCTTAAGGTAGTTCTCAAAATCCTTGCTCAACAACGCAAAACTGACTCATTTTTAAATACAAGGCATAAAATTGGCAGGCCTGGTTATGAGAGCGATTTGGAATCTAAATAAGTTTTCCATTTTTTTGATAAATAAATTACTTATTAGGTTATAAGCGATTCGTGTCACGTTCTTTCCCTTTTCCCTGCTGCGGCGTCAGAAATTCGGTTGAAAACGCCAACTTTGACAGTGTTTTCTGAAGAATCTTCTGTCTTTACCCCCCTCCCCA
This sequence comes from Maratus michaelseni, assembly GCA_963931845.1. Classification (NCBI taxonomy): domain Eukaryota; kingdom Metazoa; phylum Arthropoda; class Arachnida; order Araneae; family Salticidae; genus Maratus; species Maratus michaelseni. Next base: position 385,577,011 of record OZ007587.1, on the reverse strand, counting down.
AAAAAAAACCAAAAAAAAAACAAAAGAATAATGGAAAACGTCTTTCGGTTACAAAGTTTCTGAATGAAATGAATTAAAGAATATGTCATAAAGTAGCCAGTTTGGATTTGAGAACAACCTTAAGAGCGGATAGCCCTTGGTAAATTTGAATATACATTATTTTTTAAAAATAGAGCTATATAGTCCTATTTTCTTACAATTTAAATATAGTTCCTGAAAGCAATTTAAAAATTGAACAAGATCATATAGACTTGCATAAGTTAAATCATAGTTTTTCTTTTCCTTTCTATCTCTATTTGTTTGTTTCCCTTTGAAAACCCGAATTTCAACATAGTGGGCTTTAGATTCATTCTGGAGACAAAGATAAAGATATTTCATTAAAACACCAAGCTGTCTTGTATCAAATCAAATATAATACATTACAAATCAATTATTTTAGCGATAAAAAACCTGTGCAGCTAAAGTAAAAATAAATAGCCATAAAAATAAAATTAAGCATTCCTAGACATTTTTTAAAATGATACATTTTAAAATCCAACCACCTTTGTTTTATCTATTGGAATCTTCAAAAGGAAATATGCAGTAAATTAATTTGTATGCATACATTGGACAAATATTTCACAACGATCAAAAGACATATTAATAAAATAATTTTTGGCGATAATAAACAGTTGGATAAGAATATTTTCTGAACCAGAGATCTTAATTCGAAAATACTCTTTTCAATGATTTATGAATTTTAATGAATAATGATTTAGATATTCGGTGCGAGATGCGATCCAGTAATTATTATTAATAAAGAAAATGCTAACTCACCTGTATGTGCAACTTCAGGTTGTAAGCAGATGATTTTGATACTGATAACTTCTTATTAATTGGACAAAGTTTACATGTTACAGAATGACTACCACTTTCTTGTTTTTCTATCACTTCCAACTATTCATTATATGCCGACCAGGGCAGTTCTATTCTATTTTTGTCTGTCATTCTATTACATCAATCTCAAAAGAAGAATCCCCACATTAAAACACAAGATCTAATAATGAGTAAGAAGACAAAGGGTTTCTAGGAAGAAAAATAATTTTTTTGATGAGTGTGTACTTTGCGGTTTTATAAGCAAATCCAGCAAATAATAGATCACGGGCATGCTGATGCTTTACGTTTCAGCTGCTAGTTTGTTTGAAGGACAGAAATCATTCCTTCCTAGTGCACTTTTCTGTAATAATAAAATGGTGTACTTGTTCTTTTTTCTGTGCTTTTTCGAATATATATATATATTTAATTAGAGTTCTAACGATTTTAAACTGGCAGGAAGTGAGCAGAAATTTTGTTCGAAGGGATTTTAGATGATTGATTATTTATTTAATGTTACTAGACAGCAAAGAATACGGAACTTTAAAAAAAAAAAAGAAGAGTTTAAAATTTTGTATATGGTGAGGTGAGGGAGATTTTAGGGGAAGGGGAATAATTTGTATTACTGATTATTTATCGTCACTACAGAGCACTATTTAGGGCAGAAGATTTTTTTTTATATAAAAATAAAAATAACTTGAAGATTTTAGATTTATTTGTATGCTGGCGGGGGGGGGGGGGGGGGGGAGAGTAATTATGGGAGGTTTGGGGACAATTTAGATGATTACTTATATATTATTGTTAAGTAGAAACGAATGTGGCCATTTAAAAATAATAATAATAAAGAGTTTTAAATATTTGAAACTGTATGCTGGAAAGGGGCAAAAAAGGAAGCGTAAATTTTGGGGACAAGGAAATAATTTTTATTTGTTGTCATAAGAGAGCAATAAATGTGGTGAAAGATTTTATTTTTGTATAAAAATAAAGATTTAAAAATATTTTAAAATCATTTGTATGCTACTAGGGAGAAGCGTGAATTTGAGAGGTTAGGGATAATTTAGATGATTTACGTTCAGATGAATCCGTTCTTTTTTCTTTTTTTAAAATAAAGATTTTACATTTCTTTGCCTGCTGGGAGTGGGAGGCTAAAGAGAGAAGAAATTAGTCAGATAAAGACTTAACATAGCCAGACGACTATATTTTGGTAAAAACAATCGTAGTCGTATAAAAATACATTATATTGAAAAGATTTCTAGGGATTTAAATGACAATACACGAAATTTCTGACACCCAAACTGTGAAAATGACAGTTAATTTGTGACCGTGCCCGTCGTCTATGGAGAAATCTATGACACTGCAACTGAGATTTGTTGCTGACATTCGCAAATTGTTGCAGAGAACATATTTAGCACAAAAGAAACGAGTTATGATCACGTGATTTGAAGACTCACTTTTTTCCCTCCCTCCTAAAGTAGCGTTGATGCTCGCTACAAACTACTGATATTTTGTATCGCGCTACACTACACTTTTTTATAATGTAGTGCACTACACTACAAACTACTAGAAAAAGTAAGCAGCTACTGTAGTTTCGCTACTTCCGAGCCCTGGTCAGAGATATCGTCAAAAGTATACTGGAAAATTGTGTCCCCCCTCCCCCCTCCTATTTCTGAATTTACTGAAACTAAAATCATGAAAAAATTAGGGGTGGTAGGAGTTTATTAATTAATAAATTGTAATTAATAAATTTAATGTACGGAACCCCGTGAGCGTGAGTTATAGTCGCACTTGACCAATTTCTTTTTAATTCCGTTACCAAGCATTTAAAATTTTCTAAATAATATATGTATATTTTTTAACTGTTGTAAGTGTTTATTTTGATTTTTTAGTGTGCACTAATTGTGCATGCAGAAAACAAAACTTGTAAAAAATAATTAACTTTATGTTATTCCAATAAAATTTTACAAATTTGCTCTGAACCGTAATTCTGTTACCAAATAATTGCACTTTTCCATTAGAACCAGCGGGGAAGACCGAGCTACGCTCGGTTTAAATTAACTTGACCAGTAGTGGCCCCAAAATGACTCACTAACCAAATTTTCTCGAACATGTAACCTATTGTAATGGTCTTCTGTTATCCCAAAACAATAGGATAAAAATTTATTCAAACTCATTAGAGCCGTTTTTTAGATAAAGTTAGCTTGACCCAGAATGACCCACTAATAGAATTTTCTCGACCATGTATGTGACGCAGACAAATGGTCTCGTACCCCAAAATGGTAGTATGCAAAATTTAGTCAAAATCGTTAGAGCCGTTTTTTAGATAAAATTAGCTTGACCCTGGCCCGTAGTGACCCAAAATCGATTTTTCTCGAACATGTGACCTAGCCCAATGGTCTTCTCGTGCCCGAAAACGATAAGATATAAAATTTCGTCAAAATCGTTACAGACGTTTTTAAGATAATCTTTGTATACACACACGCAAGATTTGTCTTATTATAATGTAATGATATGCAGCTCTTGCCATTGTTTCGCGGGGCTTTAATCAAGACTTGAGGCAAGCAAGTGAATAATGTGCACACGATTGGACAGAAAATACTCAAACGTAAAATATGTTGAATGAATCGGAGCATTATCTTTTTTAAACATAAAACCTTGCCCTCCAATTTCTTAGTTAGAAAACTAGCAACAAGCGATTATTAAAACCTCTACACGGGGGCTGGGATAGCATCTGTCACGCCTTAACATGTATTCATGAAAGAACCCATACAAAAGGTAGATCCTCTAGCATTCATAATGATTATTTAAAAATGCGATATGTGTTTTAAAATATCCATCCAAGGCATTGTCATCCAAAGCTTACCCAAACATTTATGGAATTTCTGTTTTCAAATAATTCTGGAAAAGGACTTCATAAAGAAAGTGAAGATAGACAAGGGATATCCAACAGTTTCTTTATGTTATTAACACTGATCAAGCCAAGGCTTCCTAATTAGAATATTTCTCTTTATATGCCATCAATAGCAATTCAATTCCGTTTCAAACTAATCTTTAGAGACTGTAAAACACTTTAAGAAACTTGGACTATCAATTTTTTCTCCCTTTTATCAATTTCTGAATAAATAAAATTTTCACTTTGAGCCCAAGCCCGCAGACTGTGCACAAATCGAGCTCGAGCCTGATCCCGCCTCATCTCAACTGTCTATCCTGTTGTTTGCCCCCCTCCCTTTCTCAGCTATTCCTTAAAACTCATAGGTAGGTACGGCTCTGTTCATTGACATTATTGACTGAAATTCCTTTTAGCTATGTCGCATGCGTTTAAGTTAAGCCATGAAACTAGAAAGGATTAGTTCGTAGTTCCATGGTTTAAACTGGACAAAATCTGATCTAGGTACAAGATGTAAAAAATGGTTTTTCCGCATACATACTACTGTTGTTGCAAATTTAGTTTTACAGGCATCTGTGATCTATGAATAACATGTATAAAGTGTTATGGAGGAAATTTCATAACATATTTTTTGTAATGTGAAATGATTTGACACCTATACTTGACACATGTTTTTATTATTATTACTGCTATTGGGCGGGAGGGTATATATATATATATATATATATATTATTTAATTTTGCATTTTGTTACATATATATGAATTAAAATCAAATTGTTATTAATAGACAAATTTGACATTATTTAAAAAAAAAAAAAGTTTAAAATTGTGTGAAGTCTAACCTACTCGGAAGACGGAAAACAGCGTCAGAGCAAAAAGTTTTCCCCCCTCCCCTGTTATTCCTTCTTAAACAGCTTTTAGTGTATTAAAAAACTCACCGTACCCTGCGGACTTTAACATACGAGGTAGAGTCAATAAATTCCCGGAAGGGTCGCCTACATTCACACAAGTGTTCGTTGGAGGGAAAATATCTTTTTTGGAGGCTGGCAGCACTGATAAGGAAAACACACAGGCATCTGGAATTCATTTCCGGTAATCTCGGCGTTAGCTGTGGATCATTTCTGACAAAGCGAATTTTTCATTCGTCGCATTTTGAAATGTCGTCTTTAGAGCAGCGTGCAAACATCAAATTCTGCATTTTGCTCGAGAAATCCCCTTATGAGACGCTTGAGATGCTGAAGAAAGCATACGGAAACGATATCATAAAAATAACGGCTGTGTACGAGTGGCATAAGCGTTTTCGTGAAGGTCGCACAAACATCGAAGATGACCCTCGGACTGGGCGCCCTTCCTCTTTCACCGCAGATTATTCCTGAAGGCCAAACTGCCAATAAAGAACGTTACCTGGAAATCCTTAAACGACTATGAGATGCAATCAGACGAAAACGACCAGAAAAATGGGCAACAAAAGATTGATTTCTTTTACACGACAATGTTCCACCACATCGCGCTCTGATTGTGAAAAATTACCTTTCCAAACACAGTCTTACCACTCTGGAACACCCTCCTTATTCTCCTGACCTAGCACTAGTAATTTTTACCTGTTTCCACGGCTGAAAATGAAATTGAAGGGACACCGTTTTATGGATTCAGATGAGGTGATCTAAAATGCGACGAAGTTACTGAAGGACGTCTCAAAAAATGGATTCAAGGAGTGTTTTGAACAGTTATACAAACGCTGGAAGAAGTGTGTGGACGCAAGTGGAAAGTACTTTGGAGGCCAATAAGGTAAAATTGTTCTATTTTTTAATAATTTGTAATTAACCTATTCCGGGAACTTTTTGACCCTACCTCGTAGTTGCTACTTAATCTAATATATAAAAAATGAAAATTTGTCTGTCTGCCCTTCTATACAAATTAACAGTTTGAAAGGCAGAATTGTGAAATGTGACGTGTAGGTGTATTAAAACACGGCCGAGGCATCTAAAGTAATCCGGAATCGAAATAATAAGAAAATAAAAAATCTAACAGCCTTTTCCTATTAAATTTAAGCGTTTTTCGTTATAGCAGTTGCCAACAATAAAAAATCCACAATAAAATTATTTCTATTCCACACGAAAATGAAGTAAAAAGTTTTAACAATTGAAAAAAAATATTAATATGACGTCATATTTGTAATATAACGGAAATTTTCAAACATTTCTCAATAACACAAGGAGTATGTGTAAGTACAGAAAGCAGGTTAATATGACGTCATTAGAGAATTAAAAATAAAACTAATCTGACGTCATATTGGATGTTTAACGGACTTTTTCAAATGTTTGAGAATCATACAAAAATAGTATCAATATGAGTAATAGAGAAAGCAAGTAGATATGACGTCAGCAGGTAAATATAACGTCATATGAGTATTTGAGGAACGTATTGAATCAGGATAAAAAGCCGATTATGAAAATATTGGCATATTTTAACATTTTGAATTTCTCTATACAACTTGTTTAATTTTGAAATTGATTTTTCTATATAAACATTCTTAAAATCCCGGACAATGCCGGGTACTTCAACTAGTACTTATTAAAATTGTATGAAAGGTAATTTCATGAAGGTTATTAAAACTTAATATTGAGATACAATAATTGAAATTATATTGACTGTCGATTTTTTTGTAATTGATATTAAAGTGCGTCCCAAAAATTTATAGACAACCATTTTTTTTTTTTTTTTTTTTTTTGATTTAAAAGCTAACTAAACGAGTAAGAAAGACGAAATAATTTATGCAAATATATAATGATGGAATAAAAATAATAAAATACTCAAATAACTTTTAACAGTCATAAATTTAATATAAAAAAATAACAAAAAGATGCTTTCCCAAAAATATATAGACAACTGGTGTTAAAAGCTGATTTACAGTGCAGTAGAAGCTCTTTAATTCGGCACGTTCAGGACCACAGCTGTGCCGAATTAGCGATTTTACCGAATTATCGAACGTCAATGCATTTTTTGTGTTGACTTACAATATGAACCTGTGCAAATTGTATAAATATCTGACAATTACTGTTCTGTATTTCGTCATTCTAACAACTGTGAGAATTTAAGAAAAACATAGAATACAAAATTAAATTCCAATTATTCATTATTATATACTGTATATGTACATTGCATTGAATGCATTAAAAAATTAATATGAAAATTACATTTTAAAAAAGTCTCTGATATCACTTTGCTTCCACGATTCTGATTTCTTCTTCAAAAAATCGTTACGGTTTATACACAGATTTATGAGTTCTGCAGATTTGTAGCTTTGTTCGATTCGGTAAATTTTATGATTGTATCTAATGCATCAGAAGTCTGTTTCAACGAGACTTTAGATTCATCTGCCACGGCTTCTTTTTCGTCCGATTCCACCTCCTGAATCTGGGCTTTTTGTGGGTTCAAAACACTTTGTATAATCAGTGCGTCACTGATTTCTTCGACCACTGGCACGCTGTCGTCGATTTCAATCCAGTCTATAACTTTCTCACAGGATAATCTCTGAAAGTGTTGTTTAGCACGGCTTCTACCAAATCTAGCACTAAATTTTATTCATCACTTCGAGCATTTGAATCTTGATCATCATCTTCGTCATGAGGCCACAATTTGAGCCAGCACCGCTGTAGGGTTGCTTTTTTCACCTGATTCTACACTAAGGCTATTCCAAAAATTGAATCTTTGACATTAAACTGTTTTTTGAATTTTTTTACTTCATAGTCAGAGTTCAAAAGGTCTTGCACAAATCACGAGAAGTGTCAGTTGATGATCACCAGAAGCATTTGAACACAACAGAACAGTCAATATGTCTTTATTTTTCTTGAATCCCTTAGCACATTTTTCATCTCCACGCTACTGTTAACAAAATCATTAACACTGATTTGAATTTTAAAAAGGTCTAAAAACACACAATGATCATCTTATCTAAGACATATTGCCGAACGTAAAACACGATGCAGAATTCTTTATGAGAAGCTCTTTTCCGGAGAAGAATGTCCGGTTACATTACAATAGATTGGATCTACGTAAATGATTGTAATGAAAATATATCCATTTATTATCATGAAAGAGAAGAAAAAAAAATTAAAACATGGTTCAGTTTATCTAAAGAAAGTTTTAGCAAAGCATTTATGGTTGTTGCTGGCTTTGCATGTAAAGGCAAATTAAAAATAGAGAGTAGAGAAAAATCTCAAGATCGACTCCAGATACTATCAGAAACATATTTTACTCCCAACCTTCAAACATGGAATACCATTTCTCTACCCCCCCAGTGCCATCAGTCTATTGAACTGCATCAAGATAAAGCAAGCAGCCAAACATCACAATCCACTGTTAATTTCCTGAAAAAAATGGGACGAGAAACGTGTATTAGGGTTATACCCTTCAATGATTATACCTGCTAAATTTCCTAATTTATCACCCATGGATTTTTGCAATTTTGGACTTTTAAAAAGCGCGTTGTGCAAACGTCGACCTAGCCCTTCATGGACTTTAGTGATATCTGTTCAAGAAGAATGTGGCAAGATACCTCTTCCAAAACTACAAAAGGCATTATTGTCATAGAAATTACGGTGTAGAAAGATAGTTCAGAACAAGGGTTACCAAATTGAACTTTTAAAACACAAATATTTTAAGTAAAATAGTTCTGTAAGTACCAGTCTAAAATACCAGTAATCGTCTAAAAAAAAAAAAAAATGTGACCACTCTCTGTATTACAAGATGTTAATTTGTTAGGAAAATCTGGATAGCTGCATTTCTGAGAAATTGTGCGAACAAGCTAAAAAATAACTGATTTGAACACAATGGGATTTTTAGGTTCGTTCCTAATCCTACTCTCTATATAAAAAAAAGTAATGGTTTGGAAATGGACCAATGAAAATCTACGTAGATATTCCGGGTTATTCTCCTCGCTTTTTTACTAGGGACTTTTTTGAGGAGCGATTACTTTTTTTCTAGCCATCCTACGGATTCGAAAATCATACCACCAGACGCGAAATATAACAAGCTTTCAGAAATTCAAAAAATTATCACGCTCGGACAGTAAAAACTCAAAAAATCCTTAAAAATCGAGTAAAAATCTATAATTGAAAAAGTCATTTTTTTTATGTTGTTGCTAATTTCTAAATAAGCGCAAAGGATTATGTTTTATCTCAAATAAAAAATGTATTTGCGCGAGACTATTAAAAACAATAATGAGAGTTTAAAATAATAATTAAATGATCACGTGTTGAAAGCAGGAAATAAAGAAAATTACGTCATAAAAATTGTGTTTACACATGAATATTAAAAATAAAAAAGATGCATTAAATGAAAAAGCATTATAACCTGATTACAGAAGATAGTCGCCGTTTGTGATATCATCATCATCATCATCTTTTTAAAACAGGATACATTACCAGGTTTTAAGAGGCTGTGAAATCAGAACGGGGGTTGGTGAGCGTAGCGAGCAGGGGGCAGAGCCCCCTAGTTATATAAATATGTAGCACCTATACTCATCGTCTGGTCCGTCCGCATATAACAGCGAAAAAACTACCAAACCTAATTATTTGAAATTTAATATGTATATAATCGTTGCAGAATTTTGTCGAGTCATTTCAAATTTTATGAAAATCGAATCAAAACTTAAAAAGGTATTAATAAAAATATTTATTAAGAAATTTGAATATTTTTTAAATCAGTACTTCTTTGCTATAGCAGCTTCCGAGGACTAATCGTCAAGCCACCGAGATGTATCGCCAAGTTATTTGACGTGTATGACGTTATAATCATATATGACGTACATGACATTTTATAACCTCTAATGACCAAGTTATAGTCACATTCTTCATTCTATTAAATCCTATACGTAATTAATTCAATGATATCCCACGACAGGTAATGATTCTAAGTTGCCTTGGTTTTTACGTCCTATTTAAGATAGAGTCCTATTATTTCCGTATTACTGAATTTAAAAACCGAATTTTTATACTAAAATTGTTTAATTATAGGAATTCTATAATCTGTCGACAGTTTTTTGGATCGATGTTTCCGGAGAAATAGATATTAAATGGAAAAAAAAGAGTCTAAATATGGATTTCAAGTTCTGAAATTTTCAAAGCCCAATGGAATTTTCAGTAAATGTCAACAAAAGATAAAATGTTGCCACCTTAAAATGTACTTATTTTATTACGGAAATTAATCACGTCATAATAACAGACGATATAATTCATTTCACTGAAATAATAACAATTACGACCATTACATTTGTCACATTTGACGTACAATTTCCAACTTGTTAAAATTAATATTCCATATGATGTATTATGACGATGAATGAAGTTCATTTTACCACCTTTTGTTTTAAAGCAAATTTTTGAACGCAGTTTTGCTTAAAATATTATATATCAACTAAATTTTAATATGAGTGCATTACAATTTCCCGTGTGTTAGTCGGTTTAAAAGTATCTGATCACTTAAACAATTTTATTTAAATGCAAATTTAATAATGATATTACACGCAAGATTGGCTTCAGATATCAATCAGGCTAATTACTAAAAATTTTCTGATAAATGGCTACTAAACAATTTCAGTTCTTCTTAATAATATAAAATCTGCACTAATTATTTATAACATTTATTTCTTTTAATTATTTTCTAATAATCAATTAAAGTTTTAAGTTCTTAATTAGAGAATTCTACATAAGAAAACGTGTTTAAAGTTTTGCACTTGGGCTCATTATCAAATTTGATTCCATTACAGAACAGTAATAGAATTCCCATGTGTAAAGGAAAACCACGGGAATCCAAGAAAATGCACATTAAATTCGACTCCACAATAAATTCGTCTGAAAATTTAAAGGGGGAAAAAAAGTCAAAGAAAACGGAAAACTACAACATCACCAAAATATCATATTCAAACTTTTACCATTTGATTGGAGAATTTTGTATCAAAATTTGCTTATATTGAAAAATTTTCCACGATTGGAGGAAAAATTAACGAATCAGAAATTTTGCTCAAAAAACGGAAAATGACTAGCAGCACAGTTTGCTGGAAAAATCTGTGATTTTATGGAAGCGCAGATCTTAGATTGGAGAAGGTCAGATTAGACGCAGCCATATTTAACCTACAACCCGGCGACATTTTATGTGAGGTCCAAGACAAAAATTTAATCCAGATTTATAAAAAAAAATGCGATAAGGATTATAATATTATTTATAAATATTTCAGCTTTTAATAGGTATTTAAGACCTTAAAGATTACACCTAAACGTAACACTTGCAACTGCAAAGCTTTTTGCAACCCAAAATTACATGCAAACGTAACATTTACATGTAATTTGCACCCAAATTAATTTTAATTTATACCCTAATAAATGTTAATTTGCACTGAAAGTTACATGCAAAAGTAATGTTTACATATAATTTTGGGTTGTAAAAAGTTTTGCAATTGCAAGTGTTACGTTTGCATGTAACCCTTAATATTGTTGCATATATTTTTATGGGAAGCCGAAACGTGTCCATTTTTTTTTTAATTTAAAAAAAAAAAATTTAATTGAAACATCCTAAATATCATTTTCTTAGTTAAAAAATTATTTTTTTACGTGTAGTTATTTTTGCATTAAAGTGGTGTACATATTTTTTAATCTTTAACAATAATCAAACTAATCAGCACTATTCAAATCACTAATTAATTTTATAATTAATTATAAAATTAAATTTGCACTATACATTTTTACATTTAAAAAAGATAAATTTGCATTTTTACATTGAGCAAGAGAGTGTGATTTATTATAATATGGATCGCCCAAATGAAAGTAGCACTACAGTCGGTTTGAGAAATGGTTTAATGGTATTAATATAAATGAGTAGACAAAAGGAAGAAGTAATACAGAAGTAACAGAGAGGCTAAGACAAAGTCACCTTGTAGGTTGAAACAAGTGTCCTAGCGGTCAACGAGACGAAGGATACCCTGGGCATGGGCTAGACCAACATATGATCCTAAATAGGATCGTATGTTGGTCTAGTCCTGGGTGAAGAAGCTCCGGGGTTGGTTGTGGAACCAATTTTCGACGGCAGCTTGGAACTTGGAACTCATTATTGTCGGTAAATCGCCGTCCCTTCAGAGCTTTCTTGAGTGGACTGAATATGTGGTAGTCACACGGCGAGAGGTCTAGGCTGTAAGGAGGTTGTACTGCTTCTTCCACTACAAAAATCCCTACACCATCTGCGTGACATACACTCGGTGCCATATACATTTTGTATTCCACGATAGATTTTACTAGCACTCACATGTTCCGCTGTAAAAATTGCATGGCCGCGCGTGGACACCGTTTGGAAGCATCCATGATGCAAACGGTGCCTTTTAACGTGCTCCCACGCTATCACACACGCATCTGGCGAGATCTGACGATATCGCATGCATTCCCAGCACTCTACGCCGTCTATAGGAGCATGCGCAGTCATCTTTCTCTTCAAATGGCGGAGTTATTACAGCAATGCCACTTTCATTTGGGCGACATATAAAAAATCTCATGATTTTGAACCTTTAGAACTTGGAAATTCTGCATTGATGCGTTTTACTTTGTATTTTATAGCTGATATTGATCATAATAGCTATATTACATTATTTTGTTATACTTTTTTTGTTATCGTATAATTACTTCTTTTTTACATTATTATATAAGTACCAGTAGACTCGTGCGATGATTTCGCACTGCATTTTTTTTTAAAGTATTATTTTTTAGATGTAGGTTTAAACTTCTAAAGAAAAATTAAAGATAAAATATTTGCAAACAACATTAGTCAAGCCAGAATATCATCTCATTTATTCTATCAAAGTTATCGAATATAGCAAAAGGCACGCGCGGGAATAAAAAATAACAATCGTATTTTAGCTGCACAAGAGGATGACATCATCCATTTCGGGAAAAACATGAGAAAAATAAAAATAAATTAAATATATATTAAATACAATTTATTTTAATATAACAAAGGATACATTTTAGGCAACACGTGAAATACCACTGCTTCGATCGATCGAGAGTGTCTCTTTCTTCTAAACATTTCAATTTCAATTTTGTTTTTTAATCATAACTATAAAATAAACCTGTGCGGAAATGTTCCACTTTATCTTTTTTGTACTATTTGTTTTTTTATATAATCATTGTTTAGCACGATATAATGCGGTATTTCATTTTTGTGGCGACATTGATTTAAGAGAAACCTTTCATTTCATTTATAAAAGCAATGCTGATTTAAATTTTAACTAACTGCCATTTTTAATAAAGAAACATGTTTTAACGATATGTGAGTATACTATGTCAGAAGTCAAAAGCCGGTTCAAGAGACTTGTCGAATGACACCTCATTCTGTGCTGTGCGTTCTGTAAATGCATTGAAAAGGGAGATGTTAACAACAAAAATAATATATATTTTGATAGTGTTTGCGGCCCACCTAACGTAGCAAACATACACTAGTGTGCAAAACTTAAGCAACAAACACAAAATGCTAGTTCCTGAACATGTGAGTACTCAAAAAGATATTCTTTAAAATGAAAGTGCAGAAAATAAGTACTACCCTAACAGCAAAGTCAGTCGACGTGAAGACTTCTTGACATCACAAATGGTCACAGTTGTCACAGTCACTACAATGAACAGACATGTGATATCTTTCATTCGTCTCATTTTTACTCTCATTTGGCCACTCCACTGAACAGGCACCATGACTGCTGCTTTTTGAAGAGTCACCAAGTGACTTTACAATGAAGTCATCTTGTGACTCTCTTGTGACTGTCATTTTAACACTCCATTGTAAAGTCATCATGATAGCTGTTCCGTGACGAGTTCCCAAGTGACAGAAAATGAAATCATCTTGTGACTTTTCACAAAGGAGTGCAATGATGGCTTTACAATAGAGTGTCGGTCACCGGAAAGTCACCATGCGACTTCATTGTGACATTATTTGGCGACTCATCACAATGTAATGCTCACAATGACTTCAAAGTTCAGTCTTCAACTAACAGTGACTTGAGAATCACATGGTGACTTCATTGTAATGTCATCTGGTGACCCATTACAAAGCAACAGTCACAGTGACTTTTCAGTGATAACGGTCATTTGAGAGTAATAATGAGACGACTGAAAGATACCATATTTTGATTCACCGTAGCGATTGTGATACTTGTAACCATATGTGACGTCAAGGGGACTTCACATCGACTGGCCGTGCTGTTAGGGTAGTACCTCTTTATTACACTTGCTCTTCATAGAATTTCCTTTTGAGTACTCACGTGTTCAGAAATTAGCATTTTGTGTTTGTTGCTTAAGTTTTGCACACTAGTGTATGATGTTTGCAGCCCGACAGTGAAAAAAGTTTGAGTATGGCTGTATTAGAGAAATTTCGGTAATTGGAAGGAGAATGCATTAACGGGAAAATATGTCTATTGACTTATTTTAGAGTGTCCATGGGGTCCATAAGTCCCATATGGGCCTTATTTTTCATTTTATCAATTATTGCTGTAACTTTTTGAGTTTTCACGATATTTCGCTGGTCTTTTTATATGAGTTGCCCTATAGTATTGAATATCAAATCATGGCAAAAAAATCTTTGCTGTAGTTTGCGCATGCGCAGTTAAAATTTATTTCATAAAAATACCTCAAATATTAAATATATTAATATTTTAATCACAAGTATACTATTTTTACGATTTGTTGTCAAGTTTTTCGAAAGTGGTGTTAAATTCGGTTGAAAAAATTTCATGAAAATTTCATTTTTTGAAGTTTTCACAGAAACGTTAACATCTTTACGAATGTACGTGCTATGCTTACACAAATGCACACAAATGTTGAACAGGACCTACATAATAGTCATTTGCTACAGTGACAGACCATTTTTACCATTTTCTGTTACTTGGATGATCGAAAATATTATTTCATTATTAAAATTATTATTTCCCCTCCTAATTGTCCTCGCGACAAAATCTTCACTGAAAAACATGAAGTCAGACATGTTCTTTACATCCTCAAAGTTCAAGGGCATTCCGGGTATTTCTTCACGAGTATCAGTAAGATATTCGACGAAACGTCTGAAATTGGCCCCTTAATTTCTGGACAGCAGTGTATATATATATATATATATATATATAAAATTGGCAAATTGAAAATATTTGAAATCGTCAGCTGTAGGGTATATTGGCGCACCTGAAGGGAATGGAGCAAAATATGTATTTTAAAATAAAAGTAAAATACAGTAAAACCTTTGAAAAGCGAACATGTCTTGAGCGCGGAATTCGTCCGCTATTCGGGGGTATCCACTTTTCAGAGTTAAAAATATATAAATATATATGAGTTAGGGACTGAAACAGAGTTTCCGTTATGGAGGTGTTACTGTAGTATTTATAAGTTTCTGTCATTTCATCGCATAAATAAAGTCTGCCATTAAAAGTTTTTTTACTCTTTTTTATTTTATTTTATTTTATTTTATTTTCAGTGATTCTATAACAATGGCATAAGAAAGTGTGATGTTTTCACTTTCATAAACACATTTATCTTCAAAGTTCAGGAGCAGTAAATCTTTTGTTGGGTCATTCGATTGACATTCACGAATCGCTGAATACATTATTTCCTTATTGTGAGCATAATCGAAGAAATTCAGACCGTGCCTTCTGCATGTCCAGATTTTTAGTATCATTTTATTTTCTGTTGTTTTTACCCCTTAATTTTCTATTTTGATTTTTTTTTTAATTCATGAAATTCGGCAAAAGTTAAACTGTTTGCTTAAAGCAGTGATTCTCGCGGCAATTACACTTCTTTTATTTTTTCGCACCACTTTTTCTGAAAATAATCTTTTGTTTGTACTATTTAATCTCTGAATGGCTGCGATTAGTAAAGGCAAAGTTTTCTGTGCAAATATACTGGTGTCAAAATTCAACGATTCTACACACGTTATAGGCAAGTATACGTGTTGCTCGTCGCGAACCTGTTTGATGATGAAAATACACTGTTAAAATAATATATGTAATTTCTAGTGTATTTACTAATACAAACAAAATAATCTACTAGAGTAAAAAGAAAGGCCAGAATAATTAATTAAAATTCGTTATAAAGAGATTGTTAAAATTCTTATAAACCCATTTTATATTAACTTTTACGTTTACTTATTTTACGTTTCTAAGAATATTAAAATTCATGTGTTAAACATATATGTCGATATCCAGTCAAGATTTGGGGATCCTAGCAAGTAGCAGGTAATTAAAAGAATATAATTCACTAATCTTTCATATCTTTATTGGAAGATCTGCTCGGTTTTTACCTTACTAAATACCTTTTAAGGGCAGAAAATGTCACTATTTCTGGCTGTTTGACATTTAAAATATTTTTATCATCAATAATAATAAAACACTATACTTAATATATATATATATTAATCAGTTTCGTCATTTTTTATCTATTTATAAATGTTGACAATTTTAAAGTGTTTCCAATATTTTAAAATCTTTGAAGTGATGAATATACTATTATATTAAACGATGTTGAGATCTAGAGGGGGCTCAAGAGAATGCTTGGGGAGGGGGGGGGGTTCTTAGCCCATTCTGACCCCCATCTGGTTACGATACGACCCTGTATAAAAACACAGTAAAACTTGTTAAAACAGGATCTGCTTGTAATGGAATCCTGCTTTAAGCGGAAGAAATTCATGCTTCCAAAGAAAAGAATACAGCAGAATTATAAGGGGTGATGTAGCCGCTAAGATGAAAACATTCCTAAAATTGAGATTTTCTCTGATATCCTTTGCGATTCCGTCTTAGCACGTTTTACTGTATATACTTTTCGGGATCTGGTTATAACGGAATCCTGCTTTCAACGAGAGAATTTCGTGGCTTCAAAAAAAAGAATGCAATGAGGGCGGTGTACCTGCTAAGATGAAAACCCGCCTAAAAGGGAGATTTTCTCTGGTACCGTTTGCGATTTCATCTTAACAAGTTTTACTGTATGTACTTTTCAGGACCGATTATAACTGAATCCTACTTTAAACGAGATAATTTCATGGTTCCAAAGAACAGGATATGGATTTGAATTTTATGAGAGTTGTACCTGCTAAGATGAAAAGCGGGCAAAGATGGAGATTTTTCTGGTACCCTTTGCGATTCCGTCTTAGCACGTTTTGCTGTTATATAATTTTCAGGATCCGGTTTTAATGGAATCCAATTTTAAACGAGAGAATTTCATGGTTCATGAAAAGAATGTAATAGAATTTATGAGGGACAGTGTATCTGCTAAGATGAAAACTGGCCTAAAATAGAGATTTTCTCTGGTGCCCTTTGCGATTCCGTCCTAGCAAGTTTTACTGTATTTACTTTTCAGGATCTGCTTCTAACGGAGTCTTGTTTCAAGCGAGAGAATTTGATAGCTCTGATGAAAACATTGCAATAGAATGATAAGGAGCAGTGTACTTGCTAAGATGAAAACCGGACGAAAATGGAGATTTTCTCTGGTACTTTTTACGATTCCGTTTTAGCAAGTTTTACTGTATATACTTTTCAGGATCGGCTTACAACGGAATCCTACTGTAAAGGGAAGAATTTCGTGTATCCAATGAAAAGAACGCAATACAGACGGCGTACAAGCTAAGATGAAAACCGGCCTAAAATATGGAGATTTTCTCTGGTCCCCATTACGATTCCGTCTTAGTAACTTTTACTTTTCAAGATCTGGTTATAACGGAATCCTGCTTTAAACGGAAGAATTTCGTGATTCTAAAGCCAAAAAAGAATGTATTAGAATTATAAGGGGCGGTGTACAAGCTAAGATGAAAACAGGCAAAAAATGGTGATTTTCTCCGGTTCCCTTTGCGATTCCTTTTTAGCAAGTTTAAAAGTGCATATATACTTTTAATAACTCGCACAGGCTGAAAATTAAGTTTTAATTGAAGTACTGTTTTCCCCATTAATCACCTTCGGCTCGATAAGTATCACAGGAACTTGTGACACGCGCTGCTGCTTCTCATTCTTTATCTGGGTGATAACTTACAATTCCCATTTGTACAATGGAAAATTCACATCATCCAATAGGTTCAAAGTTCATTCCGGAGCGATTACATGGTCGATCTGAAATTCAAAAAAACTCTCTTAACACACTGGGAACTGCTATCCTTACAAGTACCTAAGGGTGAGTAAAGAGTTTTATTTATTTTTATTATTTTTTTAACTAAGCATTGTAGCTGCACTGTTGAACAAAGGATAAAGTTCAAAAGATAAAGTCATTTATTTATTATTATTATTTGAATAATAGCCTTAAAAATAAAGGATTTATATTTAAATAACAGCCTAAAAATAAAGGATTTATATTTAAATTCTTACTTTTATTGTTTATACTTAAGCTTTTATGTATATTTGAAAAATACCAGTTAAAGACGTATTAATCGATCTTATCTTTAAAAAAGTATGTTTTCCGGCTATTATTATTATTATGCTATATGATCATATATCGAACTGTCATATACCATTTTTCTAAAAAAGTCATCATAAGCCATTACAGATATTGTTGCTGTTATTTATTTGCTTGATTGTAATGTAATGGATGTTTGTAATAGATGTTTATTGTCTATAATTTAGTGCTAGCAATTTATTCATCACTTTATTTTGACTTACAGAAATATTTAACTTTAAGCTACTATTTCAGTATTATAACATCATCATTATTAATCCATTATTAGGCGCTATTCTTTATTAGCATAAAAAGTTGATATTTAGACTTATAAAATATTTAGGTGTATGGAGTACGTCGCAAATGTCTTTACGTTACTACAAATTACCCGTGTTATATTAATTCTAGTTAAATTAGTCTTTTAGTTTAAGAATTTGATGCTTATTACTTTTATACTACCACTGGACATTGCATTATAGAAGGAAAACATTAAAAGTTGTTATTTGGGCTTTAAATGTGCCTTGACACATACACCATCCATGTTTTTATGTTAACTAGAGCATCCAACCCGGGCTTCCCGGGATAAAATATATCTGAAAATCATTTATTTTAAAAACTTTAATCGATTTTTTTTACATTTAATATAGTATATATATATATATATTAGATTGCCCCTAACAACACCACAGAGCATTTTTATATGAAATATGTCATTTATCTATTCAAATAAAATTTTGAAATTTATTAAAAACGGCAATTTCGCATTGGCTTCGTGCCAGAAGTTAATTTTCGAAGAAATTTCTAAAAATTTCGTTATCTACAGACAGTAGGTTTTTTTTATATATATATATATAATTTCAACGGTTTTAAGCGCTTATTTTAATTACATATCTGGTAAAATTGTGTTTTATTTATACTAATTTATTGATTGCTTAATTAAGTTTTATTTTCGTTATGGAATATTAGCTGGAAACAAATGCTGAACTTTCCCTATTGTTTATAAAGTGCAAACGGATTAATATTTTGTAATTGTCTGCAAGTAATACAGATAGATTTAAAAAAAATCATGTTTGAAATTTAATTTAAATGCTATAATAAATGAGTCAATTGCGATACAAAGAACTGGATACATGGCCGCCTATTATAATTTCTGGAACTGCCCAGTGATTTCAGTAATTTTAAGTGTTTTTTAGCCTGAATTTAATTTTAGCTTAATATGTGGCGTGTATAAAAACTTGCAAGTAATATACAGGGCTGTATAAAAGAATTCAAGTATATTTCCGTCTATTGGTAGAAATTGCTGAAGGTGAATTTTTAACCTATTGTGCGTTTTCTTTACTAAACTAAATTTTAACATACTACGTGGAATATATACAAATCTTTAGACTAAATACAGGGCTGCGCAAAATAATTGGAGTACTTTTCCGGCTATGGGCGGTAATTGCTGAAATCTGACTTTGAAATGTGTTATCCGTTTTCTAGAATGTTTACTTAGGTATATTTACCTTATTAAACAACGAAGTTTTGCTGAAGCATTTTGGAAGTGTTGGAAAATGTTTCATAATCTATGCTTGACGAATGATTTTTAGCGTTTCGTTCATTTCACAAAACCCTATTACTCCCGCTTCATTGTCTGTCCGTCACAGAGCCGGTTCTCAGGAACTATTTAACTTACAGGCATGGAATTTTATGTACTTATAGCTGAATAACTGCTATGAAGCTCAAAATCCTAAAATTTGAAAAACTCGTATTATTTTAATATATAGAGGTAAAGAACCAAAAATATAACAGCCTTTTCCCATTAAATTTAAACATTTTTCGTTATAGCAGTTGCCAACAATTAAAAATTCACAATAAAATTCTTTCCGCAATAATTAATTTTCTATTGAAAGATTTCCACGTGAAAAATGAAAATGAAATAAAAAGCTGCACCAATTGAAAAAAAAAAAGATTAATAGGACATCATATTGGTAATAAAACGGAAATTTTCAAACATTTCTCAATAATACAAGGAGTATGAGTATGTGTAAATACAGAAAGCAGCTTAATATGACGTCATTAGAGAAAAAAAAATAATCTGACGGATTTTTCAAATGTTTGAGAATAATACAAAGAGAGTATCAATATGAGTAATAGAGAATAGTAAATATATAAGTTTGAGGAACGTATATTGAATCATGATAAAAACCCGTTTATGGAAATATTGGCATATTTTAACATTTTGAAGGTGTCTATACAACATGTTTAATTTTGAAATTGACTTTTTTTTAAAAAAAATATCGCATTTAGTTCACATGACAGATATTATTATGACAGAGTATAATAGCGGAATTTTGAAAATGGAATTTATTTGGATTTATTAAAGAAAGGATAAAGTGTTTTGAAAGGAATATTAAACGAAACCCTTTGTGCGATCTTCGATCACACTTACCCACTTGTTCTTTATTGTTTATATCAATTTTCGACCGTCCTGGAAAATCAAGTATATCAGTAACAGGTTTCGTTTTTTCAGCCTTCGTGGTAATATGGCAATAAAATAAATAAATAAATAAACTAACATTGCGTCTATAATTTTCTTTTTGTATAATAATTTTTTCTTTGTTCCTTCATTGAAAATATTATTTCAGTATCATATTGCAAAGCTAAAATTTTTTTATTAAATGATACCAAGTTTGTCGCGACCGAGCTGTGTTTGTGAATCGCGGTCTTGGTAGACTCTTTTTTTTTTTAATGCTGCCTTTGTTTTCATCCAATGTGAAAAAGTTTGTTGACGTTTTCAAAATTGTTTTTGTTGCTTCTCTTATTTATCAGAGAGAATGGATACAGTCTGGTAAAGGTAACAATAAAACATAAACGTTCAGACAATCCTATTTATTCGAATAGCCATTTTGCCAAGAAAAAAAAAATTCTTGCTTATATCAAATTATCTGGAATGATATTGTCTAATTTCTTTTATAATAATTTAAACTATCAAAATAATCCTTTTTTTTTTCAGTGTTGAAAATAAATTTGACTAATAAATTTACAGCAAGTATTTGGTTAATGAGAAGATAATGTTGTATATAAATCAAAATAGTCAGTATATTAGACTTTTGAAAAAGCAATTTTTGCTTTAAGAGATTCGACAGAAAAGAAAAGTTGGATGACTAAAATTAAAATCAACATATTTCTTAGCAGATTAAAAAAAAAAAACTAACAATCACTAAGTATTGGAATTCAAACACTGATGCTTTTATTGACAGATATTAGTTGTGCTTTCTCAATATTTCCGTGGAGTCAAAAACTAAAAACTAGTCGTTGGGGGCCAACGTTATACTTACCCATCATGGATATGCCTAATATAAAATATGAAAATAAAACATGTGTAAGCTATTTATAAAATGAATTGCATTTCGAATAAAATCTTGGCTTGATGACGTCCTAAACTTTAAATGCTCTATTACTGAATTGCGTAAAAGAAACATTCTCATAACTCAAGAAAATGATAATCATATTAACTAACAGTTTACTGCGTCGGATGAAGCATCTCATTTCCAATTGAAATATATCCTTAAATTGAAATTTGTATGAAATACAGGGTCATGAAAAATCGAAGAGTGTGGCAAATAGCATTACAAATATCTCGGCAACTCATTATCCGATCGACTTCATTCTTTATGCAAAATTTATGTTTTTTAATTGTCTTTTATATTCACTCCTTAAAATAAACAATTTCGAAAATTTTTATGTATCTTTTATCAGAACGAATATTTCGAGAGTCCGAAAAAAACAGTTCCGGATAATCGAGGTTACTGAAATTCAATAAGCTTCTTCCCATTATTACATACTAAGTACATACCAAATTTCAAGTCTCAATTTGTCCGGGAGATAGAGCGTTTACAGACACACAGACATACAGACACACAGACGGACGGTAATTTTTTTTTCTAAAAATATGTTTTTCGGAATCTCCAATGTCTGAAACCTGTAAATCCGTCAATTTTTTTTTTTCGATTTTTAAAACGATTACAAGATTCACCCTATACTACGTATGATGGGTAAGTAATAAAAGCCGTGTGAGATTCGATATTGAAAAAAAAAAAATCGTACTGAATTGTATCTAACGAGAAATCACCCCCTCTCCCCTCTCTACCTTTATTGTATTTTTTATTTAAAATATCAGCATTCAATGTAATTTTCTTTCTTGCCACATTGAAAACTGAACAAAAAATAAAAGGGTTTTCAAGAGTTAAAAAAAATATCTTCAGGCGTTTCTCAAAAAATATTTTTTTTTTTCACCCGCTCAACAGCGCGGAACTTTCTGAATCATTTTTTAACATCAAAAGTTGTTACTTGTAGGCAAGAATCTTGGAGTGATTTGTAATCGAACTTTTTTTTTTCCTATAAAGGAATTACATCTTGAGCTATTGTCTCCGGAAGGCAGTTTTATTCCTTTCCTGTGCTGTCACGTCCCGAAATTCGGTTCAAATTGCCAGCTTTGGCAGCATTTTCTGAAAATAATTCTGCGTTCCCTGAAAAATTGAAAAAAAAAGTTTGATTACATAGTTTCTTAATAAGAGAACCTGCCAATTTGATACTTTTACAAATAAAAACAGAATTAAAAAATGTGTCAGAAAGTAACCAGTTTGGAGTTGAAAACAGTTTTAATTCTTTGATGTTTGCATTGAATTTATATCAATTAGAAAAATATTTTGTAAATGATCTTCTTTGTAAAATTGCGTGCGATTCGAATTGCTTTAGCACAATTGGCGATAACTTAAACTAGTATAATCCATAAAAAAATAATTTAATTAAAAACATGAGACTTATGCTCGTAAAATATATGTTAAAATATTATACTTCTGAAAATATCCATATTTGCATAATTTCCCCTAAAATTTTTGGAAGGAGATCTGCCCCTTCAAAGCTATAAATCCACGGATAAAACTATATTGGTTGTCAAGTGTACAAGTGACTGTCACATTGTGCGATCAACACATTTGATTTGGGCTTTAAAATACAAAGTAGAAATAAATAAATAAATAAATAAATAAATAATAAACCGTAAAAATATAGAAAACGCAACTTGTTTGAAAATAATTTATAGTTTTTACACTCTTTTAATTAATTTAACTTCGTTCATATATACGAGGGTGGTTCGAAAAGTTCTCGGACTGACAATGAAAACACAAGATTTTTGACATAATTTTATTTTATTTTTCAATGTCAAAACTTTTCAATTCCCTTGTAACTCAATACAAAGACACACTCTTGTGTGCGAATTCTTTAATGCAGCCCTAGATGGAATTTTGTGATCCCCCCACTCCTCCTATTTCCGAATCTATTGTGACTAAAATTATAAAAAAAAAAAAAAAATTAGGGGTTGTAGGAATTTATCTAAACCTTGCAGGAAAACTATAGCGATTATCCTAGGTAACATAGTTTTTTGAGAAAATAGCATTTTACCGCTAGAGACCGATTGAGGGGTTCGGGACAAGAAAGGGCCAAGCCACATTTTTGGTGAAATAAATCTAACACTGTAATCTGTTGCTTAATATTGTAAATTATAATATCCAACTTATAATTTGTTTCTAATGTCACTTGGTGGCAGCCTATATGACAGGTTTCTTTTTTGCCCCAGATGTTTATGCCCCCAATGAAGATAGCTAATGTAAAAAAAAAAAAAAAACCGTAATATTAACATCATTAAAGTAATGCCATATTGTTACTCACAATATCTCAAATGTTACTAAGACTTTGGCGAAAAAACTTTAGGTTATATATCTTGATTTGAGTGTTGGATCAAATTTTCAAACTGAAATATCCCAGAAGTTCAAAAATGTGGCTTAGCACTCTCTTGCCCCGACTCCCTCAATTTAACTTTGCGGGCGCACAGCGGGGGAGTTGGGGGGCGCTCGAGATACCTATCGACGCGGAATCATTTAAGGATTGTTGATAATGACGTTTGAAAAAAAAAAAAAAGTCGGTAATTAGCCGAGATATTAATTAAAAACCTATCTAGAAAAATGCGGCACGGACCAAGGCGGCGGGCGTTTCAAGTTTGCGAGCTCCTTTCGAAGCGCGCTTGGCACAAGGCCAAGTTTAAACTGTGTATAAGGTCTTTGTTTTAGGCGAGTCATAGTGATAAATAGTAAACGTTTTTCGTTCCAATTGAATTCAATTATTGAAGACATTTATTGAAAAATAATTCATAGAATAATTCCAAGACGTTAAAAGTCAGTAATTTTTTAGACAACAATCGGTTATAACTTTGTACGAAACCCTTTGTACGCGAATAAAACTCGCACTTGACCGATTATTATTATTATTTTTTTCAGTAAACAAGGATTCTATTACATAATAAGAAATTTAAACTAACAAACTTCAGCTCTTATCTAATGCAACTCTTTTTTCCTCCCTTTAATTCAGCGATAAAAAGTCATCGCATAATTTACGAAATAAACTGAGAATGGAGCTTAATCTTTCTGCAAAATCAACCTTTGAAATATTTCTCCATTTTGCTACGCGTATTTGTATCTGCAGGTAAAAGAATGGAGATTGTTTGTGTTGTTTTATTTTAGCGATAACGTTGCCAACTTAGATAGATGATTCCAAAGTTTAAGTCCAGTATTTTAGCTTATCAATAGTTGCGCTTCAAAAGTAGTTTCTATATTTAGAATTTTAATTCTATTCAAGAATTGGGAACAAAAAAAATCTCAGGTAAATACCAGATCAGTTACAATCAATTGAAAGAGTAAAGTTTTAAGAAGATATTGGTAAAGATAAAAAATACAAACAAAAAATCATTTATTTATCGGTATATGGTTCACTATCTCAATAGCTGCTCTTCAAAAATAGTTCTATATTTAGAACTCCACTTTCAGTGAAGAATTAGGAGCAGGAATTTCAGGTAAATATCACAAATTTGCTATCAACTGCTTAAAATTAGTTGCAAGTAAATATTTAAAAAAAAAAAGTACTTTTAGTGATTGATGTTGTACTTATCGATATATTATTCTCTCTCCCTTTTCTGTAAACTTTTATACTACATTATATTTTATCATTCATGTTACGCAAATTTCCTTCTAAAAATCAAGTTTTATATTGCGTGTTTGTAAGTGAAACACATTTTACCTTGATTTTTCTAGGCTAAATAAATGTAATATCAATTTTAATATTATAAATATTTCCAAGTAAGATATTATAAATATTTTACTATTTTTGTATTATAAATATTTATAGTAGAAATATCTATAATATCAAAATAGATAGAAAGTGTGTGTGTGTGGGGGGGGGGGAGGGGTGTATTTACAAAATTCTTTTAAATTAGATTATATTTCTAGTGGAAACTTGGAAAAAAAATCTCAGTTAAATACCAGATCAGTTACTATCAATTGCAAGAGTAAAGTTTTAAGAAGATATTAATTAAAAAAGAAAAAAATGGTAAAGGTTAAAAAACGAAATTTTTAAAAAAAAAAAATTATTTATCGGTATATGACTTTCTATCGCAATAGCTGATCTTCAAAAGTAGTTCTAAATTTAGAACTCCTTCATCCTTAGCAAAAAATTAGGAGCAGGAATTTCAGGTAAATATAAAAGATTTGTTATCAACTGCAAAAAAATATTGCTGCAAGTAAATATATATTTTTAAAAAAATGGTACGTTTAATGATTAATGTTGTAATACTTATCGATATAGTATTCTATCAACTGCAAGTGTAAAGTTTTAAGAAGATATTAATTAAAAAGAAAATTGGTAAAGATAAAGAAAAAAAATTCTTCATTTATTTATCGGTATATAAAACTCTATCTAAAAACGGCTCTATTTCAATAGCTGCTCTTCAAAAATAGTTCTAAATTTAGAACTCTACTTTTAGTGAAGAATTAGGAGCAGGAATTTCCGGTAAATGTCAAAGCTTTGCTATCAACTACAAAAAATTAGTTACAAGTAAATATTTTAAAAATAAATTATTACGTTTAATGATTAATGTTGTACTTATCGATACATTATTCTATCAATTGCAATTGTAAAGTTTTAAGAAGATATTAGTTAAAAAGAAAATTGGTAAAGAAAGATAAAGAAAAAAAAAATCTTCATTTATTTATCGGTGTATGATTCTCTATCTCAATAGCTGCTCTTCAAAAATAGTTCTAAATTTAGAACTCCACTTTTAGTGAAGAATTGGGAGCAGGAATTTCCAGTAAATGTCAAAGCTCTGCTATCAACTGCAAAAAATTAGTTACAAGTAAATATTTTAAAAATAAATTATTACGTTTAATGATTAATGTTGTACTTATCGATACATTATTCTATCAATTGCAAGAGTAAAGTTTTAAGAAGATATTAATTAAAAAGAAAATTCTTCATTTATTTATCAGTATATGATTCTCTATCTCAATAGCTGCTCTTCAAAAATAGTTCTAAATTTAGAACTCCACTTTCAGTGAAGAATTAGGAGCAGGAATTTCCGGTAAATGTCAAAGATTTACTAACAACTGCAAAAAATTATTTGCAAGTAAATACTTTAAAAAAAAAAAAAAAATAGTACTTTTAATGATTGATGTCGTACTTATCGATATATTATTCTTTTCCTCTTTCCTCTAAAATTTTACACCACATTGCATGTATTTTATCACCGCTATTACACAAATTTCCTTCTTAAAACTAAGGTATGTATTGCGTGTCTCTAAGCTAAACATATTTTATTTTATTTATTTTTTTTTTTTTTTTGGCAGAAATAATATAATATCAATTTCGATATTATAATTATAAATATTTCTAGTAGATATAAATATTTTAGTATTTTGATATTATAAATGTTTTAGTATTTTGATATTATAAGTATTTCTTGTAGAAATATCTATAATATCAAACTAGATAAAAAGTGTGCGTCTTTGCGTATTTGGGGGATGCATTTACAAAATTGTTTTAAATTAGGTTATATTTCTAATGAAAACCTGGAAACTAAAATTTTAGGTAAATATTAGAGTATTTTCTATCAGTTCCAACTATTTTGTTGTAGGTAGATATACAATTTTTAAAAACAATGATAAATATTTAAAAAGTTGCATATGTGTGTGTGTGAGGGGGCGTACAAAATTGACTTAAATGATATTATATTTCAAATGAAAAATTGGCAACTAAAATTTCATGTAAATACTAGAGTATTTCATATGAGTGAAAGAATTTAATTCTAAGTAGATATACATTTTTAAAAATAATGGTAAATATTAAAAAGATGTGTGTGTGTGTGGAAGGAGGGAGAGGGGGACATTTACAAAATTGTTTTAAATTAGATTATATTTCTAGTAAAAAACTGGCAGCTAAAATTTTACTAGTAAAT
Source organism: Maratus michaelseni (assembly GCA_963931845.1). Classification (NCBI taxonomy): domain Eukaryota; kingdom Metazoa; phylum Arthropoda; class Arachnida; order Araneae; family Salticidae; genus Maratus; species Maratus michaelseni. Next base: position 385,549,520 of record OZ007587.1, on the reverse strand, counting down.
ACTACTTCTAAATACTAGAGTATTTCGTATCAGTTGAAAGTATTTAGTTGTAGGTAGATATACATTTTAAAAAACAATGGTAAATATGGTAAACATTTAAAGAGGTGTGTGTGGGGAGCGTTTACAAAACTGTTTTAAATTAGATTATAATTCAGTGAAAAACTGACAACAAAAATTTTATGTAAATACTAGAGTATTTCCTTTCAGTTGCAAGTATTTAGTTGTAAGTAGATATAAACTTTTAAAAACAATGGCAAATAAATAAATATATATATTTGACAGATAAATTCAGTCTTTATATATATATATATATATATATATATATATATATATATATATATATATAGACTGAATTTATCGGTCAATAATTATCTCTTTCAATTTAGGACTAAATTTTAATTTATGTATCTGTTATATTAAATGTATTATATCATAGCATTTTGCTATTAATTGAAAAAAAAATAGTTGTAAGTAAATATTATTATTATTTTTAAATGATATTAATTAAATAAATTGCTGCATTTATCGTTATATGATTTTCATTTTCTTTTTATGAATAAATTAAATCTAAAAATTCTTATCTTTCTCTCTATATATATATACGTATTTAGATTATCAGTCATTGTGCTTCTAAATTAGTTTTAGATTTTAAATGTTGTCTAAATACAGGAATCGTCAGAAATTTGAGGTAAATACCAGAACATTTGTATTTAATAAAAGGAGTTAAAGATAATCAGATATTCATTTAAAAAATAGCCTTAAAATGATTAAAAAGTCCTGTGCATTTATCGGGTTATGGTTTTTCTTTTCTTTGCGACATAAAGGATCAGGATTCATAAGCCGTGTTTTTGGCCCATAAAATTAGACTAAAACTCGAATTTTTTATACTGACTTAATTATTTCACTTTTTAATATTAGAAGATTTATCCTGTACGATTTCAACAATAGTTTTTATATTTTGTTCAGATTTATATGACTTACAAAAACTCAAAGTTCGTATTATTCGTAGTTTTTGATGAAAAATACGCAATTTTTCCTACTTTTACCTCAATTATTTATATGAGCGCAATCGTGCAACACTTTCTTCTTTACATATATTATAAAATACATCAAAATGTACAATATATGTAAAAATAAAAGTGTTGCACAGCTGCGTTCATAGTAAAATATTAAAAAATATATTAAAAATTGAGGTGAAATGAGGAGAAATTGCGTATTTTTCATCTAAAACTACGAATAGTACGAACTTTGAGCTTGTGTAAGTTATATAAATCCGAACAAAATGCAAAAACTATTGTTGAAATCGTATAGGATCAACCTTCTAACATTAAAAAGGGAAATAATTAAGTCAGTATAACAAAATCGAATTTTAGTCTTATTTCATGGGCGAAAAATACGGCTTATGGACCCCTGATTCTTTAAAACTAAAATTTTTATCTCGGTAACTGCCCCGTTACATGCATTTCTACCAGTGTATTTACACAAAATTTCACCTTAAAATTAAAGGTGCGGTGTTGTATTCTGATAAGAGAGACATATTGTATTTTGATTTCTCCAGAAGTCCTTATATCTGTTATAGTTTCATAAAATTATGTAAGAAGTGTTATTTAATTCTTCATTGTGTTACTTGATAAATCTAAAGAGAAACTATTTTGTTTATCAAGGTCGCAGAACTTACAGTCTTTTGTTTCCCACTCTGAAAGAAACAAATAATGGAATAAATAATTCCTCCTCCGAGAATAATAATAATAAAAAAAAAAAAGATTTGCCTTTATATGGTTTATTTATAAAGCTTCTAGATGAACGAACTGTTGACTAGAAAAAGCAAACTAGAGGAGGACCTTAAGGAATTTCAAGGTCTTCTTCTTCCATATCCAGGAAACCTTTTCTCATGCGAGTTTATTTTTTTTGCTTTATCCTCATCTTCTCAAATTATTGCGGCTTTTTACAGTGAATTGTGAGCTATTTTTCTGGTCAAATTTGACCCAGTTTTATAATAGTTAAAGAATGTTTTAAAATAATGTCTGGATTTTAGTTATTGTCTGGTTTTTAGGCGGAAAAAAAATATATATTTAGGGGAAGGTGGCCTAAAATGATCTCCTTAAGAAAAAAACTCGTGTAAAATAACATAACTGTTTAAATAAAACTTTGGCCCTTTGCTAGTATGTTTTACATTATATAAACATATTTTAATAATATTTTAAACCCAAATTGAGTAATGAAAAAATTAGATTTTTTAAAAAGAGTCCAGCGGATCATTTTACCCTCACCAAAGGCCAAAATGATCCTTCATTTAAAAATAATTGTAAATTTTGTTTTTAGCAGCAAAATAAAGAATATAAAAGTAATTATGACAACACATAAGTGTAATTCACATCTAAAAACATACTCCTTTAAGTAAACCTAATCATATTTCTGTACATGAAAGACTATAATATAAATAAATATGAAAGTTATTGCCTACCTTATGAAAGATGTCATAAAAACCAATTTTTCAAAGAATTCTATTCAGACACGTAATACTGCAATCACCTGAATTGCTACTTCTTTACTTATCATAACTAGTTTATGTGTTACTCTGTAGATAGCCCGACCTGTCTAGAAGAAAACGTATGTGGATCGTTTTGCCCGTTAGGATCATTTTAAGCCACCTTCCCCTACCACTCAACAATGCGAAAGTTTCTGACATAATTTCGGACTTATTTTTAAATATGAAAGTATGATACTTTCAGGCATGATTATTGAAATGATTTATAAACGAACAGTTATTATTATTTTTTTTTCATTTTCTGGTATATGAATTACATTTTGAATTATAAGCGATTATTAAACAGGAATGCAGTTTGTTTCCTTTCCTGCATTGTCGCGTCCGGAAATTCGGTTCAAAACACCAACTTTGACAGAATTTTCTGAAAAATCTTTCGCCTTTACCGAAAAACGTAAAAGACAGTTTCGATTCAAAACACCAACTTTGACAACATTTTCTGAAAAAAAATCTTTTGCCTTTACTGTAAAACGAAAAAGACAATTCGATTATAAAGTAACATTTGCTATAAATTTAAGGATAAAAAAAAATAACCATTAATAACCATTTAATTTATGTGTAACTTATATTGTATTAAATTGAATAAGTATTATCTCATATAAAAAAGGAAAAAAAAAGAATTAATGAAATATTTGTGGCATTGTAGAAGAATCTTCAGCCGCCGAATTACTACAGATACCACAAAAATGTACGATTTCATCCATGTATAAGCTTTAATTAGCTACAATAATTCGTTATTCGGGCGCTATCGTTCATTATTAAACAAGGAAATAAATACAAATAACATAATATAATTTTGAATTGATAGAATATATATTAACAAGTCAAGTTAAATAAATGCTTGTAAAAAGTAACTAACGGTGTCGCTGCTATAATTAAATTTATTGTGACCAGGACTCTTTCTCGGCTTATATTGAGAAAACTGTTGCATTTAAAAATATAAAAACTGGTAGTTTTACAGTCAAATGTATGATAAGCACGCTGAAACAGACAGTTTTTAAATCGAAAAATTATTTAAACGCTATTTAATGGTAAATGTTTCAAAATAGGTCAGTTAAAATAGTTTTGTAGGATCAAAAACTATGCATAGCAATTTAACCATATTTTGCAGGCACAACTAGATGTTAATGCTGTTAATTTACCATGTTTTTCTGCAAAACATGTTTGTTAAACATGAAAATGTTTACTTGAGAATGGGTAGCATCCTATAAAGCTATATTCCGGTTTGCGAAAACGGATTAATACAATATAAAAACTACTCAGAAACATTTTTGAAAATCAGTGGCAGCAAAAGAAACGTTGTTTTAATAAATGTTTCATTAAATCTCGAAAATATATTGATTTCTATGGCTTCTATAAAGAGAAATAATGATTTAATGATTTCCGGAATCGCTAGCGTCTGGGAAAGGGTTATTGTATTTTTTCGTTCATGAGTATATTTTCATAGATTAAAAAATATCTTTTTTTTTTTTTTTTTTTTTTCTTTTTACAGTGCAGTTTTTGTATTTTTGGATATTATCTGAAGTGAAAATATAAAATAATGTATTTTAACCGATTCACAAGTCTTTTATTCACATTATTATCATTGTATTTCAGTGCCATTTCAATGTAATTTAGATTTTAATGGCAGAGGGAAAAAAGATTGTACTCCATTAAAAATCATTTCTATGGAAATAATCCTAATTTATCATAGATGTTAAGGGGAAGAAAAAAAAGAGGGGGATTTTTTTATCAAAACATTTAAGAAAAACAGAAGCCAATTATTATCTGCTGTGAAGTTTTTTTCATGCTTTCAGCTATTTAAGTTGTAATTTTTTTTTCTATAAAAGAAATATATTTAAAGCTATTTCTGTTATAAATTTTTTGAAAAAAAAAAAAACAGTAAATATTCCAAACAAAATAATACAAAAACGTTTATTTTATGACAGTGAGTATTTTGTACAGAAAAATGAGACAAATGCATATTAAAGAGAAACTGAATTGAAAATGACAGATGGAAAAAAGATTGTACTCCATTTAAAATCATTTCTAAGGAAATACTCCTAATTTATCATAGATGGTAAGAAAAAAAAAAAAAGGTGATTTTTTCATCATAAAATCCAAGAAAAACAGAAGCCAACTATTATCTGCTGTGAAGTTTTTTCGTGCTTTCAGCTATTTAAGTTTCAGCTATTATTTTAAGTTCCAGCTATTTAAGTTTTCTAAAAATAAACATATTTAAGGCTATTTTTTTTTTATTATAATTTTTTGGAAAAAGCAGTAAATATTCCAAGCAAAATAACATAAAAACGTTTATTGTATGACACTGAGTATTTTGTAGAGAAAATTGAAACAAAAGCATATTAAAGAGAAACTAAATTGAAAATGACGGATGGAAAAAATGTCGTACTCCATTAAAAATCATTTCTATGGAAATAATCCTAATTTATCATACATGGTAAGGAAAAAAAAAAGTGAATTTTTCAGTAAAACATTCAAGAAAAACAGCAGCCAATTATTATTTGCCGTGAAGTTTTTTCATGCTTTCAGCTATTTAAGTTGTTATTTTTTTTTTCTAAAAAAAACCTATTTAAGGCTATTTTTGTTATCAATTTTTGGGAAAAAAAGCAGTAAATATTCCAAGCAAAATAATATAAAAACGTTTATTGTATGACACTGAGTATTTTGTATAGAAAATTGAAACAAAGGCATATTAAAGAGAAACTAAATTGAAAATGACAGATGGAAAAAAGATTGTACTCCATTAAAACTCATTTCTATGGAAATAATCCTAATTTATCATACATGATAAGAAAAAAAAATGAATTTTTCAGTAAAACATGCAAGAAAAACAGAAGCCAATTATTATCTGCTGTGAAGTTTTTTCATGCTTTCAGCTATTTAAGTTGTAATTTTTTTCTAATATATATATATATATATATATATTTAAGGCTATTTTTGTTATAAATTTTTTGAAAAAAGCATTAAATATTCCAAGCAAAATAATATAAAAACATTTATTTTATGACGGAGAGTATTTTTTAGAGAAAATTGAAACAAAGGCGCATATTATAGAAAAACAAAATTGAAAATGACAGGTGGAAAAAAGATAGTACTCCATTAAAAATAATTTCTATGGAAATAATCCTAATTTATCATAGATGGGAAGAAAAAAAAGGGGGAATTTTTCATCAAAACATTCAAGAAAAACAGAAGCCAATTATTATCTGCTGTGAATTTTTTTTCTTCATGCTTTCAGCTATTTAAGAGTTGTACATTTTTTTCTAAAAATAAATATATTTAAGGCTATTTTTGTTATGAATTTTTGGAAAAAAACAGTAAATATTCCAAGCAAAATAACGTAAAAACTTTTATTTTATGACAGTGAGTATTTATTAGAGAAAATTGAAACAAAGGTATATTATAGACAAACTAAATTGAAAATGACAGATGGAAAAAAAAGAGAGTACTCCATTAAAAATAATTTCTATGGAAATTATCCTATTTTATCATAGATGGTAAGGAAAGAAAGGGGGAATTTTTCATCAAAACATTCAAGAAAAACAGAAGCCAATTATTATCTGCTGTGAAGTTTTTTTTTTTTTTTTTTTTTTTTTCATGCTTTCAGCTATTTAAGTTGTAATTTTTCTTTCTAAAAAGAAATATATTTAAGGCTATTTTTGTTATGATTTTTTGGGAAAAATGCAGTAAATATTCCAAGCAAAATACTATAAAAACGTTTATTTTATGACACTGAGTATTTTGTAGAGAAAATTGAAACAAAGGCATACTAAAGGCATACTAAAGGCATTTTTTCATGCTTTCAGCTATTTAAGTTGTAAATTTTTCTAAAAAGAAATATATTTAAGGCTATTTTTGTTATGAATTTTTGGAAAAAGCAGTAAATATTCCAAACAAAATAATATAAAAACGTTTATTGTATGACACTGAGTATTTCGTAGAGAAAATTGAAACAAAGGCATATTAAAGAGAAACTAAATTGAAAATGACAGATGAAAAAAAGATTGTACTTCATTAAAACTCATTTCTATGGAAATAATCCTAATTTATCATAGATGGTAAAGGAAAAAAAAGGTGATTTTTTTTATCAAAACATTAAAAAAAAAAAAAAAAAAAAAAAACAAAAAACAAAAAAAAACAGAAGGCAATTATTATATACTGTGAAGTTTTTTTCATGCTTTCAACTATTTAAATTGTAATTTTTTTTTTCAAAAAATAAATATATTTAAGGCCATCTTTGTTATGAATTTTGGAAAAAGTAGTAAATATTCCAAAGAAAATAATATAAAAACGTTTATTTTATGACAGTGAGTATTTTGTAGAGAAAATCGAAACAAAGGCATATTAAAGAGAAACTAAATTGAAAATGACAGACGTATTTTTATTCTCGTTTTATTTTCAATGTACTGTCAGTGTAATTTCATATTCATATTCTTCAGTATTTTCAGGGAAAAAGAATAGCAATTTTGTGTGTTTGTTTACTGTCTATCTAAATTTAATAATGAAACTCTCTGTATTAAGCACTAAAGAGATCATATTTTGGATGCTATCTTACTATCTTACTAAGTGGTTTTCAAAGGGAAGTAATATGGCTTCACTTATTCCAACTATTCTTTAAATCTGAGATGTGAGATTTACTGTCTTACCAAAAGTCAGTGCCCTCTCTTAAAAGAATTGTCAACGACCAAATCGAATGTATTTTACTTATTAAATGTTTTTTAAAAAAAACTGAAAAATAGGTCTACTTTGGGTATATTTTATTTTATTTATTTATTTTTATTTTTATTTAATTTTTTTTGAGACAATAGACAAGATTTATAAACATTCCTTTTTCTTTCCAGAAATGTTTACCGATCTTTTAAGAATCGAATCATATTTTTCTTATGTAAAAAGATGGCGTCCAATATGGTGGTCTGAATAATCTTGGGACTGGAAAACATAACCAATCTGAGCAGTTTCCATGTGATTTAAACCATGGCCTGAAATTAGATACATTTCTTTAACATAATTTCTTATGGAATAAATCTAAATAACTTTGTAATTTTTTTTTAATGACAAAAAGACGCGCATTTGAAATTAATATTGTTTTTTGTCCCCTTTTAGGTAGATTTTGTAAGAAATACTTGACTCAACAAAACATTTGTCTTTGTAAGCTTCTTTCATTAACGTAATTGTTTCTGGAGCTGTTTTGCTGAAACGATAGCAAAATTTTATGACACAACGCATTTTGTTTTTTAACTCTGAATCACTCACCTCACTGCAAATCTGTATGCACTTTTCAGAACACTTTTTAGAACACTTATTTTGTCACCTTTTTTAGAACACTTTGAAGCGCACTTTTTGGAACTGTTTTTAGAATACTTCTGAGAACACTTCTTTTGTTCAGCATACTTTCTTGCGCACTGTTTGAAAGTGAGGCTTTCACCAGTGTGCCCGAATGTATTCCCAATTCGTTCTGAAATGTGTTCCCAAGTTTAGATTTAACAAATATCCTGAGCAGAACATTTTCAGTACACTTTCGGAACACTTTCTTTATAGCGGAGCATATTTGGAACACATTAAGGGAACACATTCAGTACACATTATGGTAACTGGAACACTTTTGAATCAAAGTGTTCCAAATGTGTTCCTATTGTGTGCTGAGAATTTGCAGTGCTCCATTTCTGTAGGGCAAATAAAAACTGTTCTTTAAACAAGCACGAAACTAGGAAAATAAAATCGTCTGCTTCTTTTAAGATATTTATAAACGTACAGTTAACAGCTTGAAAAAATCACCTGCAGTTTTATTTTTTAGTTTCGCGGTGTTGCCACTATGCAAAAAAAAATAACTCTGAGTTTTTATGGAATGCCCTTTGTAGTATACTACTGACTGAGATGTACTACAATACAAGGGGCAATTTATAGAAAATGGTGTGCATAGCATTTGTCGTTCACTTACAGGGACACATAAAAGTAATCGGTTAGAGTACTGTCTGAGAAAAATAATTGTTGGAAGTGCGTTTTAAGTTGTGGTACGTTTTTAAATTAAGATAATTTTTTGCCTATTACTTGGTGCTTATAAATTCTAGAGATGATATACAGAGCAGCACAAAAGATCTCGAGTACATTTCCATTTACTGACAGAAGTTTTGCTGAAGGGGAATTTACAACAGTGGTATACGTTTCCTAACTGAACTAAATTTTAGTAAACATATATGTAGTATAGATACAAATCTATAGATCATATACAGGGCTGCACAAAATAATTCTGATATTTTTTTTTTTATTATTCATGGAAATTCCTGAAATTGTGTTTTCAAGTGTGTTATGCGTTTTCTAAATTTTTACCTAGACAGTTGAGTTTAAGCCGAAAGGTAGGCCTCCCGCCAGGTCTGACATTGACCTTGTTTACTTAGACATCCTCTTTCACCTTATTAAACGGTGAAGTTTTTTTACTATATTCTGAACATGTTGGAAAGTGTTTCATAATCTATGCTTGACGCACGATTTTTCTTTCTTTCTTTTTCTTTTCTTTTTTTTTCAGAAATATTTATTGATCTTTTAAGAATTAAATCATATTCTTTTTATAAAAAAAAAAAAAAAAAAAAAAAAAAAAATCAAGATGGCGTCCAATATGTGATCGTAAGAAACTCGGGTTTGAAAAACACGGCCAATATGCATAGGTTCCAGCTTATTCAAAACATGTTCTGTAATCAGATGCTTTTCTTTATATTAGCTAACAAACACTGGCCTCCAAAAGTTAAGGTACAACCAGTCTTTTGTGTCTAATTTGAAAACAAATGAAGATAAAAACATGAAATTTAGAAGAATTGTGCTTTAAACAGTTATTTATCGAATTGTACTTAATTTTAACATCAAGCATGATTTACAAATAAAAAATTGCATTTTTTGCAAAAGTCCACTGTTTGATAAAAAAATAAATAGCAGTTTTTTTGTGAAAAAAAAATTAAATATACGGATTTTAATAAGGCATGTGTTTGGCCCTACTTGTAATGAATTTGTGGCATCGACTTTCTATAAACTGTCAATTAAGTTGTCAGACAATAGAAAGGGAAACAACTCCCATACACGGAGCAACGCTTATTCCAGCTCATATAACGACTTAGGAAGAGCATTTACGGCAGCCACCTGTCTGCTGAGATAGTCCCAAAGATGCTCTATCGGATTAAGGCCCGAAGATTGTGCTGGCCATTCCATTCGCTCCAAACCTTGATCCTCTAGATATTCATCAACGACTCCAGTTCAATTCGATCGGGCATTATCAACCATTCAGATTAATTCATCAACAATAGCACCACCATGCGGTGTGATAAACGGAGCAAGGATCTTGTCTCGATATTTCACAGCAGTCAGAATTCTTCCATGGCACACATGGAAGTTACTGTTACCAAAAGAGAGACTCCAGCCCAAACCATGATTCCACCTCCTCTATAACTGTGTCTTTCAACAATGTTACATAGGTAGAATCTGATGCCTTGTTCTCTCCAGATCAGCACACTCTTCCAAAGCAAACCGGGATTCATCTGTGGACAGTACGGAAGCCCATTGTTGTTAGTTTCAGAGAACGTTTTCTCTTGGCCCACATAAACGGGCACTTCTGTGTTGTCGATTAAGAGGGCCACACACAACGGGTCGTCTTGCATAGAGTCCTTAATTGTGAAAACACCTATGAATCGTAATCGCAGGTATTGTGTTGCTTTACGATGATCCGAAATAAGCTGAGCCACAGTAGTGATGCTCCTCTTCGGGCCAAAAGAACTAGAAAGTGATCTTGTACAGGAGTTGTAACAAATGAGCGGTCTAAAACAAGTCTTCTTGATACTGAATTTTTGGATTCAAATTGATCTCAGAGCCTTTGGACCACACTACGAGACACATTAAGACGTCTAGCAGCACCAACTTGTGATAACCTCATTTCCATCCATCATATTGCCCGCCATCTTAACGAATCAAGTAAACAACATCTCCTAGACATGGACAACACTATTTTAGTACCAGCAATTCAAGATGATCAACTAAAAAAAAAAAAAAAATTCACACAAATTTCTAAAGAGGGATGTTCGCAATTCCTCCTGACAAACATATAACTATCCAATACATTAAAATAATTCAGATGGGTATAATTTATTCATAAGATTTTATTGAAGGTAATTATGATTATTCATATAAACCGTATTTTTTACCTTTATTTTCATTCTTTTAATAGTGAGCGTCAAAAAACTGGTTGTACCTTAACTTTTGGAGGCTAGTGTAATTTCTTGTGGAATAAATTAAAAAAAAAACTTAGACAAAATGGCGGACATTTGAAATTAATGTTGATATTTTTTGTCCTTTTTTTTGTGGACTTTGACCTGATATAATAAAATATTTAATATAGACAATTTTAATCATTCCCAGGGTTCGTAAATATCATGATATTTTCGAAAATATCAAAAATATCCGATATTTTGATATATATCCGATATTTTCGATATATATCCGATATTTTCAAAATAGTCAACTTACTGCTGATAATAAATATTTTCAAGCATAATATAAATTAGTAACTAAAATATATTGCACTTAGCGTGAAAACTTAAACAATATACTAAAAATGCTTTTTTTTCTTTTTTTCTTCTTTTATTTTTCACCCAGAACAAAATTGAAGATCAACTAATCAACAAAACAGAAACAATTTGCTTCATACACTTATAAAAAAACAACTATAAGATTCAGTATCAACTATCAAGAAATCAAAAATGTATAAAACAAAAAAATAAATACAAAATATTTTTTTCTTTTTAATTGAAGAAATTAAATCTAAATGTAATCTTATTTATTTTTTATTCCCTAACATGTACAATTTAAGCTCAACAACACCAAAACCAGAAATTGATTCTTTTCTAATGAACCTATTATCTAAATTAGACAGTTTATCTTTCTATATCTGTCCTGAATTAGTTATGTCCCAGATAATTATTAGTCCCATATAATCTACATTTAAAAATAAAAAATTCAAACAAAGCTTGGATAAGATTTTTGTTTTTTTCTTTAGCTAGAAAAGTCACTGCCAGAAACAAATGTTCTTTATCCACAGAATTACAGTGAATATCAGTTGAAACTTTCATTTACACTTGTTTTGATTTAAATTGCAAAAATATCTTGCACAGTGATATTTTGAAAATAAATATCAAATATTGAAAATGACATACATCTTGATATTTTGAAAATAAATATCAAATAATATAAAAATATCGAAAATATCAAAAATCTTGATATTTTGAAAATAAATATCAAATAATATAAAAATATCGAAAATATCAAAAATCTTGATATTTTGAAAATAAATATCGCATATAAATCAACGAACCCTGAACATTCCATGGTCAAAAGTGTTTACTTTGGCGGGGGAATTTTTTTTAAATCAGTTAGTTGAAAGGTTGATTCGCTTGAACCTATTTGAAAAATCCTGTTTCGACTAAAACGTGTTTTAAGTTTTCGTAAACTCTTTGATCCATAGCATTTTTTGCCATTCGTCTGTTTTGCACAAAAAATAATTTTAGAGAGTTGTTTGGGTTGCCGAAAATGAATATGAGGTCAGATTTTCAAAATTCAAAAGCGGGAAAATGATTAAAAAAAAGTTTTTAACACTTTATAGCATAGTTGAAAAGTGTATATGAATTCGGTTTTCCTGCTGCCTGTCTGTCAGTCTGTCTGTTCGTCCATGCTCTAACTCACGTAAATATAGTCGGATTGTCATGTAATTGATACATGTTATTGAGATTTACCATGACATGTTCGGTATTGAAAATGAAGTGTGCAGCATTTACAGTTCATTTACAGTGGTACTCAAAAGAAGGCCGTTACATTATGGTATATGGGGACAAATCGCTTGCAGTGTATTTTAATGATGTTTCGCTATTTCAAACATAATGAAATTGATGTAAATCAGTGCGGTACACTACAAGATTCTTACTACAGAATATTGTGTGTATAGCATTTATCGTTCATTTACAGGGACACACAAAAGAATTCGGTTACAGTACTGTCTATGAACAATAATTGCTGTAAGTGCGTTTACAATTATGATATGCGTTTTTAAATTTAACTAATTTTTTACATATTAATTTGTGTGTATAAATTATATAGATCATATACAGGGCTGCACAAAAGAATTATAGTACATTCTAGCCTACGGACGGAAATTGCTGAGTTGGAATGTTCAACTGTGTTATGAATTTCCGAACTGAATTAAATATTGGCATACTATGTAGTATCTATACAAATCTATAGATCATGTACAGAGGTGCGCAAAAGATCTCGGATTTTTTTCCGAGTATAGGTGGCAATTGCTGGCATTGGGTTTTCAAATATGTTATACGTTTTCCAAATTGTTTACTTCGACACTAGTGGAGGTTGAGGATGAAGTGGACTTCTAATATGCATAAGGACCTTTCACACTACATAAACTCTAACCTTAACAATTTAGTTATTCTTAATAGCATCATACAGTGTTATTTATTATTTTTAACATAATTTATCATTGTTTACTCTAGTATTATTATTCATTCATTATTGTTCAATTAGTACTTACTTCTATCCATTTTGTTATCTACTTTAGCATCTTACTGTATTATTACACGGTAGTATTATTGCTCAGTATCAAATATATTTAGTACTGCTTAGTAGGATTGGTAAATTTTATATTCAGAATCTGTATTTTTGGAATTTTGTATTTTCAGAATTTGTATTTCAGCATTACATAGTATAATTATCGCTCAATATCACAAAGTATAATTGAGTAATGCTCAGTATAATTAGGTAAAGAAACCTGCTGGGCGGGGCTAGTTGAGCTTAAGCCAAAAAGTAGGCCTCCCTGCCCGGTTTGACCTTGATCTTGTTTACTTCGACAGTATAAATATGTAAAATTTCAATTTGTCATTATTTTACTGTTAACAAAGAATTATGGATTGCAGGAGCAGGAAAAACATGAACAGTCAATGGTTCATTTTTGTCATTATTTTACTGTTACTACGAATTATGTATTGCATGCGCAAATAAAATATGTTCAGTCATATGTCATTTGACTATAAACTTGTAAAACGCAAAGTCATCCCTGTAATGTATAATTCATTTTATGTATGTTAAAGTAAACAGTGGGTTTGTGTCTTTTACACGAGATTACATTTATACTCTTCTAAAGCGAAAGCTGAGTTCCCTGGCCGGTCATTCCTTCTCATCTCTTGTTTACTTAGACATCATCTTTCACCCTATTAAACGGTGAAGTTTTGTTATATAGTAATCTGTAAGTGTTGGAAAGTGTTTCATAATCTATGCTTGACACATGATTTTTCTTTGTTGTTTAGAAAGTAAGTTAACTCGCATTTAGTGGGCTATTCATAGACCATACAAGCGTCTTTCCTCTGCCTCATATTTTTGCATACCAGCGACACTTGTTCTCATCTAGCTATGAGAGCACTTCTCGCAATACTACACTGCAAAAAAAAAAAGATTTTACGGTATAATACTGGCATCCCAGCTGTCAGTATTATACCGTAAAATTAACAGTAATAAACAGTAAAATAATCGCGCATGCACAGCAGTGTATTACTGTTTATTCTTGTTAATTTTACGGTATAATACTAGCCGCTGAGATGCCACTATTATACCGTAAAATCAACAATTTTTCTTTTTTGCAGTGTACAGCTGGAATTAAAAACTGCTAAAAATTGCAAATCAACGTTTTTGAAATGTTATCAGATAAAATAAATAAGGTGATTACTCATTACGCGTCTAATTTAATATAAGATTATATGAGATAATACTTATTCTGCATTCTGTCACGGAATTCACCTGCATTGACGGCGTAACTCTTGGCTTCCAAAACAACAGTAATTTCCAAAACGTCCATCGTTCTTAATTTAAAAAAAATCTTCCTTCATTAAATAAAGCTGTAAGCTGTATGTGTTGCGATTTGAACAGTTTTATAGCCTGGCCTTTTTTTCCCGGCAGGAATGCCATAGTACGTTCGACAGGCTGTACACTGAGAAAAAATACACTTTCAAATCTGAGTAAATCGATGTTTTCATTTTGTTATGAAACTTTTTGTTTCAAAAAGGACGAACCAATGCTTTCAATTCTGAAATACCAGAAATGCTCAGAATATTGAAACATGGACCTACTCAAAACTGAGCACATAGAGGTGAGTTCATACTCATTTTTGAAAGTTGGACATACTCAAAAATGATTAGAATCAGTTCAAACTCATTTTTGAAACATGGAAATACTCAAAAATGAGCACATAGAAGACAGTTCATACTCATTTTTGAAACATGGACATACTCAAATGCACATGATGTTTTATTCTCTAGCGTGTGCATGTTTTCAGAAATGAGTACATACATGTTTCAAACTTGAGTCATTTTGATTCGGAGCCATTTTGTCTATGCGACACACTCAGATTTGAGTATTTTTTGCTCCGTTTTTAGAGTGTAGCAACGTAAATAATGAATGGATTGATAAACCCTTTTAGAAGCACATTCTACGCCCTTATATGGGTGAGGAATTTTCAGAAAATCTTATGAGCCAAGGATTTATTTTGCCAGCCAACAAGATACAACGTACAGTTGAATTTTTTTAATGGTAAAATTTCCGCGACTGCATAAATAATTCGTCACTTATACATTTTCGTGCTATCATTTTCTTGATTTTTTAAAAAATATATATAAACTTAAGAACTATATACAACTGAAGCAAATTTAATGGAGAATAGAACTTGGTACCATGTTTACATCGTGTCATTTAGGAGAGTTGCAAAATAGGGCTAACAAATAAAAATATAAAGTTTTTGGCATATTTTCTACAGTATGCAGTTTTTAAGACTGAGTAAAAATTCACTCACTCTGTCAGAAAATCCACTCGCCAGTTGTGAATAGAATGATGTAATAACCCACAACTTCTTATAACTTTCAAAAAACACACGCACAAAAAAAATAAAAAAAATTATAAGTAAACGTGGCTTTATCCTAAACTTCCCAAACTTCATTCATATTAAAATTTAGCGATTTATCAGTTTAAGAAAATCGAGTGGAAATAAAATGGATTCTCATGATTGGAAACTATGGAATGGATAATCATTATCGTGGATTTACGGGACAAATATGTATGGATCTGTTTTCATTGGTGCTAAAAGAAGATTTCAGGAATGTGTTTTCCAAGTGCTGTTTTTTTTTTCTTTTTTTTTAAATTATTATATGTTTTTTAAATTAGATTTTCTTGAACCAAATATCTTAAACTATGTTATAATGAACGTTTTCGGAATGTAGTTATGTTTATTTATATATGTTTGCCATTTTTTCTGCTCTTAACTATATAGCACTATGAGAGATCTAGACAAACTATTTAAAGGTCGGTTAGTTATTGCTAATCTGCTTAATATTTACCTAAACCAAGCATTTTACAGGTGATACATTTATTTAACTCAATAATTAAATTAGTTCGCGATCGTTTATCTATAAATTAATGCCCTGGTAACGGGTAAACGCGAGCTTAAGATAAACATAAGCGCTCACGTTATGAGAGAAAAGTACCTAATTAAAGATAATTAAAAAGTTTGCGTTGTGAATTTTTGGAATCCCTATACTTCTGAGCCTTCCACGATAAGTTTTAATTAATCTCACAACAATAACCATAAAAATATATTTTAACTAATATTTGCTGGAAATAGTTAACATAAACATAAACATACCTATAAAAGAAATAAAAATTAACCTAAAAGAATTGCACACAATTTAGACATGATAATTAAAAAAATACCAAGAGAAATTAAAATTTAAAATGTTTAGTTACAGATTAACATTATATTGAATTAAACAAAAAGAAAAACAGAAAGCACAATTGCTTTCCTAATTTGGCTCAGCTCCTATGGTGATGCTTTTAATTTGTTATGCAAAGTTAATTTACTACCATTTAAAAATAACTTATTAAAATTAATTAAATAATTGTGATTTACCATCATGACTTACAAAATATATAATTAATGGGATGGATTTTCTGAAAAAAGTCACACCCTATTTTAATTTACATAAAAAAAATGTTAGGGACACAAAAATAATCAAGATATAAATATATCTTTACATATGATTATGGAAGATGTGTTGTTCCTGATAATTCGTGGTCTCTGGATCATTTCTCGAAATCACATATTATAAAAACTGTTATTATATTCGAGATCTTTTAAGATCAAACTTAATACGATTATCATCAATTGATTTAAAATTTTAAAAAAACAGGTGAGAATATGATGCATATTAAAATTAACTCTCCATCTTGAGAGAATCAGTCTTCTGAGATTGACTGTAAATTGTAGTTTTTATTTAAGAGCAAGTTGTTAACTGCATGCTGCTCTGCACGAGAAAAAGAATGATACTTCTACTAGTATGAAAATGAAAGTCAGAATGAAACAAAAATCACACACAGAAATAATAGTTAACATCCTATGCAAATTTCATGGACGTGCATAATTAAAATGTAAAGATTTCATTGGTTTGAAATCAGTCCCTAACATTATATAGCAAGGACTTTTCATTGGATCTATAAAAATCACACTACTGGTCCTGTTACATCCTTACTTGGTGATAATTAGGTTCAGCATCGTAAAACACCTAATCTCTTTTATGAGTTTAAAGGTCGAAAGTTTAAAGACCATCTCCAGACATAACCCGCGGCTTGTTTCTTGTGGCATTGCGCTCTCTTTGAAGTTGCATGACTTTCTTAGCATGTCTAATAAATTTAGCAATTAGGATATCAATAATTAATAAAATATTTGTTAGAATTATCAGGCCCCGACTAGCAAGTTTCTGTGTCCAAGGCACTTTCAATGTTTTGTGACCACTTAGATTGGTTTATTTACTGATACTACCTAAAAATTCCTAAAATAACCCCCTACCCAAATATAAGCCCCCCCCCCCCCAATTTTCAACAAATTTCAACCCGGTATTTTCTTCTCCTCTTTTTTTTTTTCTGGGGATGAGGATCCTAGGTATAATATAATCGTCTCCTTTTCGCTGTCTGATGTTGACGACATGATTTTGTGCACTGTGTCTACAGAAAGTTAAAAAAAAAATCATAAAAAGAAGAAGGAACTACCATCCTTACATTGGCGATTGGACGCCAAAGATAGCAACCCGTCTTTCCAATACTCATAAGATAAATGATTGCTGTGTACGGATGTCCGGCAACGGACACTCACTATACGCACCTTAAAATTCAGAGGTCAAGCAGGAGACCTCGCTGACAGCTCGGACGAGTCCTTTTCTTTTGTTGAGAGTCCCTTTTCTTTTATTAATAACCACAGACCCTTTATAAAAGAATGGGAAGTCATATTATTTATGGCTTTCCAGGCAGACTTGCTTAGATTGCAAAATAAATGCACCTTTAATGCACCTAGTTTTATTGCAGGCCATAAATTGACCTATTTAGCCATTGTATTCCTAACGTCACCCGCGTCGCCATCGAGTAGAGGCCATCTTCTCTGGTTGGTCTGCATCTTGAGTGAACTGTTAATGCTTGATGACGAGAAATCCTTATATTGTTATACAAAACATTAATTTGCATATCAGTCCTACAATTTTAAATATATACAATAATTTTGCCATCATAAACTAGACACTTGTAGAAATATAAATATGTAAACAATATATATCTAGTGCAGAGAAAATAATTTATACAAATGTTTATAAAGTTTATTTCCTTCAATTTATGCTGAAAATGTTCTACTTTGTGTAAAAAGGTGTGACAGTGTATCACTGTTGTACAGCATCCCCATCCCGATCTTAGGAAAAAAAAAAGAAAATGAACAGAGAGAAATACATATTTTTCTTCTGCATAGATTAAAAATGTATGAATTATTCAATGTTCAAGAAAGGATACTGCACACTTTAGAACAATCAAGCTTAGGTAAAACAAAACAGGGATAAATGATAAACACATAAAACACACTCAATATGTATGAAAGTATGACACTCATGAAAAGTAATGCTGTTTTTTTCCTTTACAGTTAGCTTAAATTTCCTATCGAAGTCTTATTGTTTGTACGACATGACACATTATCTGTCTTTTGTTTGGCATTGTTGTAATAGATTTTGAATAGGCATGTTTCACCACCTCCCAAGTTTCATTTGCGATTCCGCATTTGCATCTCATAATCTTTCTACTACTCGCTTCATAACAATGTGATAAAACCTCTCTTGCTCAAATGGTTTTTGAAAGACAATGAAGCTTTTTCCTTTTTCTTCATAGAAACTATGTCTTCACAGCTTTTTTCGATTTCTATTATATTTAAGTGCTTTCATTTAGCGTAGTTTCTCTGTCGTATTCACATCTTGCAACTGATTTTTTTTTTTTTTTAAACCATTTTGTATGAACTAATTTATTTAAATTTTTGCATGTGTATTTAATTTTGATGATCAGCCAACAATTTATTGATTTTTATCGGAAATTTGAGTTTAATTTGGGATGACATTTCTCTATTTGTCTGTTATTTGTTTCATCTGTTATTTTATATATATTTTTAATATTAGACATAAATGAAATTTAGTATATTGTGGCGATAAAATGATTTCTAATTTAGTAAAGTTTTTATTAGACGGCACATAATAAAAGAAAATTATTCTATATTTTTGTTTTAAAACTGTTTTTAATAACGTTGCAATTTTTTTAATAAGAAGAAAGTATAATTTCATCACGGATGTCATTGAACCAAAATAATGTTCATTTGGATTAATAATAATAATAATAATAAAATGCCTAAAGAAACTCGTATTACAAGTAGGGTTCGTAAATATCCTGATATTTTCGATAATATAAAAAATATGCTTAAATTTATTTAAGTTAAAATTATAGTAACTGAATTAATAGATTTTATATTATTTATTTGTATTTTTTTTAATTTTAACTTAGAAATAGTTGAAATCTCTGTGGTTAAATTAATAACTGTAACTGTTACTAATAGTTTATGATATTGAGGTTGCTACTTAACTGTAAATTTCACCTGTACTATTGAATTCACTTTTACCATGTGCTTTTCAAAATTTGGCTTCGGAATATGGATAAATAAATGATGTAGTAATGTATGGATTTTCTTTATCTTCCTTTGTATTTATTTGTTTATACATTTATTTATTTTCTCCCCTCTTTATCACATTGTTGGTTTGATCTGTAGTGTTCCATTTTATAAGGTATCCTTGTATTTCAATCTTGTCCAATGATTGTTTGGGCTAGGAGTTGACACAATTTTTGGCATTAAGCTGGTGTCAATTACAGAAAACAATCATTCTTTGCTTATAATGTGGTTTTTTTCCTGCCCTTGAAAAAGTGAATTACATTATAAGCCTACATTTGTGTTTTTACTTTTGTTTCACTTTTTGAATGAATAATACTTCATTTATTAGGACTATGTTTTATAATTTGTAATTTGACAGTGCTATATGGTGTAATAATCTCATTGCATATGGTCAGTTGCTTCTGTTTCAATGGTTAATTTTTGCAATAAGTTTATATATATATGACGATTTCGACTCTCCGAATCGATCACTGCTTTGACAGTCGTAATTAGTTGTTGATAAACATTCACCAAACTGAACAGGGTTTCCCATTTTAAACCGCACCAGGTTTACTGTGCGGTAATAATTCTCAATCCACGCAAAATTGACTTGAAAGTCAAAACTTTATTTACATTTTGAAAAAAACACTTCAGAAGGAATTCTCGGTGAATCAAAATTATACCGAAGAATTAATACACTCCATTGCTACAATCGACATTCTCCATAAATCTCCTCTTTGAGAACTCGCGATTTTATTTAGATGATTTGGCTGTAAAAATTTGGTACTAAGCACCAATCAAAATATTGTAGAACTTTACACCACTGAATTATAAAGGACATATCAGGATATTAGACGCTAATAAAAGTTTCACTCCTTCCTTCAGCTACCGCCGATCGTCAAATTATTTGCTGGAATAAGGGCGTGCATGTGTTTTTAACCGATCTTGCGTAAGGTTACAAAACGTAAAGTTGCGTAAGATTGTTATGAAATTTGATATAGATAATAAGCACATATGTGTGTTTAAAATGATCTACTTTTAAGTATTTACAGTGATAAGATTTTTAGTTATGACTATTTTTATTCATTAAAAAATGTAAAATTAATTTTTGTTATCGAAAAAATATATTTTTTACATGGTTAATGAAATAACTTTGATCAAAGAGTAGATCATTTTAAAAATACATATGTGCTTATTATCTATATCAAATTTCATAACAATCCCACACATATATTCTCAAGATATCGTGCGCGCAATGACTTGACGGATTAAAAAAAAATGCGCTATTTTAATTTCAACAATACACAAATTCGGTAAAAGACTAATCAGTTTCTAATGGTAGTACTATATTAAAAAGTACAATCAGTTTAATCAACAGTCAGAATTTTATATTTATACGTAAAAGTTTTTGAAGGTACACTAATTCAAACTTTGAATATTTTTGTTGATTTTCGGAGAGTTTAAAAAGTACAAGGCCTCTTAATTGATTAAAAAATAATGGAATAATGGCTGGTATGTATTTAATTTTATTCAGTTCATAAAATGTTTTATCACACTGTTCGGATTATTTTCAACTTTTTAGACCACAATGTAAAAAAAAGACAAATGCACAAAAATATAATATAACCACGAAATATACTATAACTTCTTCCGAGTTACCCAAAATTCCGTAGCGTATTCTTTATTTTTAGAAACCTCAGAGACCAATATATTTTTAAGATTTAAAGAATCATTTATAAAAACAAAGATTCTTTTCAGATGTAATCTTCCCAACTGAGCGAAAAAGTCCGGGCCAGGATTTGAACCGGGATCCCTTGACTCATTGTTCGAATACTGGCCAGGACTTTTTCGCTCAGTTCAGAAGATTACATCTCATATGATTTTTTTACCAATTTGAATAATTGTGTCAAAATTAATCTAGTGTAATCGTTTCCAGCGTTTACTAGAGGTCCCATTACCTGTGATTTATTCTGTTGTGCTAATTCAGATATCAGACCAGATGCTAAAGACTAGTAAATCTGGAGATCAGGAGCCTCAACGTCAGCTCTAAAAGTCATTGTTTTTTAATCTCACTTTTCATATTATTTAACATCTTACAATCCGCAATTTAATTTTTTTATATTACATACATATTTATAGGCATATAAAATACTTCGGAGATTTCAGAAATTAAAAGCGTAAAATTGAACACGGTTTATGCAATGATATTCTGAATTTCTTATGAACTTTTATTCATATTAAAAAAAAAAAAAAAAAAAAAACTTGTATTAAAATAAATTCTTTATTTATGTCAATATAATACAAAAACTAGTCGTTGGGGGCCACCGTAATACTTACCCATCATGGATATGCATAATGTAAAATATTAAAATAAAAATGTGTAAACTACTTATAAAGTGCATTGCAATTCAAATAAAATCGTGGCTTGATGACGTCACAAACTTTAAAGTCTCGATTACTGAATTGCTTGAAAGAAACATCCTTATAACTCCAAAAATAATAATCCTATTAACTAGCAGTTTATTGCATCTGATTAAGCGTCAAATTTCCAATTAAAATATATCTTTGAAGTGAAATTTGGATGAAATACAGGGTCATGAAAAATCGAAGAGTGTGGAAAATAGGATTCCAAATATCTCGGCAACTAATTATCTGATCAACTTCATGCTTTATGCAAAATTTATGTTTTTTTTATTGTCTTTTATATTCATTTCTTAAAATAAACAATTTCGAAAATTTTTATATACCTTTCATCAGAACGAATATTTCGAGAGTCCGAAAAAAATTGTTCCGGTTAATCGAGGTTATTGAAATGAAATAGGCTTCTTCCCATTATTACATACTAAGTACATAACAAATTGCAAGTCTCTATCTCAATTTTTTCGGGAGATAGAGCGTTTACAGACACACAGACACACAGACGGACGGCAAATTTTTTTTTCTAAAAATATGTTTTTCGGAATCTCCAGTGTCTGAAACGTGTAAATCCGTCAAAAAAAATTTTTCGATTTTCAAAACGATTACAAGACTTACCCTATACTACGTATGATGGGTAAGTAATAAGTTATTTTGCTAATAAAATATTGCAGCAAAATAGTACGAGTTACTTGAATTTTATTATTTTGATAGTGTTTGAAATAGGGTTGCTAAGCACCTAATAAATTAAAGAGCAAAGTGAAAAGAAATGCATTTTAAAATTTGTAAAAAATATGAAAATAAAATGTTTTATATTTCTCGAACAGATGCAAAATTTTTTCCGCTAATTTAAACAATTAATTTCCAAATTCTAATGAATGTATCAGCAAATTTTCAAAGCTTGGATATATTTAAAACCTCTATATCGAAAATTTAGCATTAGTAACTTTACGCGTAAATCCATTATTCAAATATGCGATTTTTATTTCAGTTTAAAAAGAAATTTGAAAATCGTCTGCGTTCCCATAGGAAAGCATTATGACCTAAAAATAAATGTTCTATATTTTTCGAACGAATGAACCAAATATAACCAAAAACTATACAGCTAATTCCGGGTACTTCACCAACATACACACCAAAAATCATCCTAAATGGACGATTTTTACCGCAGTCATCGCTGAACAGACAGACAGACTGAAACCAAAAGCTTTTCGCGTCTCCACAGTGAGCCTCAACTGACCTTTCGGCAATTATCCGATCATTAAGGTTAACTGAGTGAATTAGTTCAGCCATATTCGTCCGGGATTGATCAGTTGGTAGAGCTTTGGCAGCTTCAGCCAAGGGATCCTGGGTTTGAATCCTGGCCCGGAAATCTTTCGGTCAGTTGGGAAGATTACATCTCATATGATTTCTTTACCAATTTGAATAATTGTGCCAAAATTAATCTAAAGTTTATTTTGCTACCACTGATTTTCGGGAACGTTTCCGAGAAGTTTTTGTTTTTGTATTAATCAGTTTTCTCAGACCGGAATATAGGTATTTAAGATGCTCTTAGTTCTCAATTAAACATTTTCAGCTGCGTAATTGAATTTATACATCCAAGACTAACAAAATAATATTAATTTTAATGTTAATGTTAAAGCTATTAAAATTATCATGTTTGTCTGTAAAAATGTTTGTTGAACATGAAATTGTTTACCTGAGAATTGATAGCATCCGTAAAACAGATATTCTTGTTATTTTCAGAAACGTTTCCAAGTAGTTTTTACAGCTATTAATCAGTTTCTCTTACCCGAAATATTGTTTTTTTCGGATGCGATCAATTCTCAAGTAAACGTTTTCAGCTGCGCAATAGAATCGATACATGCAAGAGTAACAAAATAATATTAATTTTAATGTTGATGTTAATGCTGTTAATTTATCATGTTAGTCTGTAAAACATGTTTGTTGAACATGAAAATGTTTACTTGTGAATGGATAACATCCGAAAAACCTAAACTCGTATTAGGGGTTGAGAAAACTGATTAATGCACCTTAAAATCTACACGGAAATGTTCCCGAAAATTACGGGCAGAAAAAGAAACTTTTGTTTCAGAAATACTTCAATAAATCTCGAAAATCTATTTGTTCCTGAGATTTCTGAAGATAATGGAACGCTTTTAGGAATCGTTGGCAACTCTGACGAGTTTATATTATATTTTCACAAACGTAAGAGCTAGACAATAAAAAAGACTTGCCCTTTTTTAACAATGTATGACGGTAAACAGATATTGCTAAACATTTTAAGTAAACAAATAAACATTTTGAATAGTTTATATTAATTTTCTTTTCTTTTTCAGCCCTTCAATAAAAGCAGAGGAAAATATACAAAATACTTATTTAATTAAAAAAAATAATCATGGAGGACTATCTTCAGTACATCGGAAGTGTGATGGGTACGGTGGCGTTATCAGGGGCAGCAGCAGTGGCCACTTCCCTTTACATGTCTACTCTTCCTGCACCTGTAACCCCTGCAATAGACCTCAACATGCAATCAAGGGAAGTGCCTGTAAGTCGCAGTTTATCATTTCAAAAGATATCGAAAATAAATGAGAAATTATGTAACAATACTAATATTTTGTTTTAAATAAAATAATATTAACGCAATACAAAACGCAGAACGATAAATGAGATACCATACGAAAGGATTTTGAAGCGGCTTTCTGACATAATACGCTCGCATTTCGTTAAAACATGTTTTTTGATTAAAAATTGCAATTAATTAAAAATTAAATCAGCACTGTTTTCATAAATTAAATGAAAGGTTTACCTGAAATTAGTGTTGCCACAAAAATAAAATACCATAACAGTGATTATAAAAAAAAATGTTCAATAAAGATAAAGTGGGACATAGTTGCTGCACGGGTTTATTTTATATTTATGATCAAAAAGCAAAATTAAAGTTGAAATGCTCAATTTATTTTCCTTTGTCCCATGTTTTTTTTTTTTTAAACATATGATGTCGCCTTTTAATGCAGTTAAAATACGATTGATTTTATTTTCCTTGTGTTTGCTATCTTCGGTCAGTTTTTACTGTAACTTTGATGGAATAAATGAGATGATATTCTGACTTGACTGATGTTGTTTGCAGATATTTTTAGTCCTGAATTTTTCTGTAGAAGTTTAAACCTGCATCTAAGAAATGTCAGATATTGCTAAAAAACATTAGACATTATAAGTGGACACGTACGAAGCTTCCGCAGTGCAATCTTTGAAATTTTTTGCTGATACTTTTTTCATTATTCTTTAATTAACAGCAGTTTTAAAAAAAAATCAAATAACGCGTGTTAACGACATTTGAGTGTACTATGTCAAAAAAAAAAAAAACTGTTCAAAAACTTGTTGTATGATATCCCATTCATCGTTGTGCGTTTTGTATGTGCATAGAAAAATTGGAAGTTGATATCGAAAAAAAAAAAAAATATATATATATATATATATCAGTGGACCCGTAGGACAGCTTCGCACTTCAGTCTAATATTTTTTACCAATATCTAATGTTTTTTGGATGCAGGTTTAAACTTAAAATAATAATAATAATAAATATACCTGCAAACATCATTAGTCAAGCGAGAATATCATCTCATTTATTCTATTAAGTTACAGTAAAAAATGATCGAAGTTAGCCAGAAGTCGGTTAAAAAAACCCTTTCAAATGATACCTTATTCATCGTTCTGCGTTTTGTAAATGCATAGAAAAAGGATTTTGACAACATAAATAACATGTATGATTTTTAATTTAAGTAAAATTTCAAACAAAGTCTTTTAACAAGAATTCCGTATGCAATGTCAGATGTGGGCACAAAATCTACCCAAAATGTACTTCATTCACCGTTTTACGCTCAATAGTAGTTAAATACATTATGCAGTGTCAGATGTGGGCAAAAATTTCTATACAATGATACCTCATTCATCGTTGTATGCAGGTGTCGGAGAAACTACTTTCTCACTGTAGCGAACTACAACTATAACTACTTTATCGAAAATGTAGTTAACTACAACTACAACTACTTGTTTTAAAAAGTAGCGACTACAAACTACACTGCAAATACGTGAAACACTTTTGCAACACTAAATGAACATAATAATAAACACTTCTAACCAAAAGTGTTTAGATTGTGTTGCGAATGTGTTACGATTGTGTTGTACTAAGAAATAAAGTGTGCTGTAAAGTGTTGTTGAAAACTACATGGGCAGATAATGTGTTCAGATAGTGTTTCAATCAAAATTTAACAACATATTCAGATTCTAAACGCTTTTTAGAACATTTTGAAAACACCTGAACCTTTGATGTCACAACAGTTTCGAAACACTTTCTAAACACTATAGTGTTTAAAATGCGATGAGATATATCTCATCGCATGAAAGTAAAATGTTGCAGAAGAGAGTTCTGCATCGGGTCGGGTTACCCGCTTTTAACCGAACCTGACCGACCCACGGTTTGAGTCGGGTCGGGTCGGCGCTATATTTTCCCGCTGTGGGTCGGGTTGACTGTAACTTTTTTTGTTGCGGGTTGGGTTAACAAAAAAGTTGAAGTCAACCCGAACCCGACCGACCCGTGGTTTGGGTCGTGTTGGGTGGCATTATACTTTTCCGTTGCGGGTCGGGTTGGCCTTCATTGTTTCGGGTTCGGGTCCATTTCGGACTGGCTTTTTCGGACCCGCGGTTTGGGTCGTGTTGGGTTGGTACTATATTTTCCAGTTGCGGGTCGGGTTGACTTCAACTTTTTTGTTGCGGGTCGGGTTAACAAAAAAGTTGAAGTCAACCCGAACCCCACCGACCCGTGGTTTGGGTCGGGTTGGGTTGGCGTTATATTTTCCCGTTGCGGTTCGGGTTGACTTCAACTTTATTGGTGCGGGTCGGGTTGGCCTTCATTGTTTCGGGTTCGGGTCCATTTCGGACCCGCCTTTTTGGGTCGGGTTGGGTTGGCGCTATATTTTCCAGTTGCGGATCAGGTTGACTTCAACTTTTTTGTTGCGGGTCGGGTTAACAAAAAAGTTGAAGTCATCCCGAACACGACCGACCCGTGGTTTGGGTCGGGTTGGGTTGGCGTTATATTTTCCCGTTGCGGTTCTTGTTGACTTCAATTTTTTGTTGCGGGTCGGGTTGGCCTTCATTGTTTCGGGTTCGGGTCCGTTTCGGACCCGCGGTTGGTCGGGTTGGGTTGGTGCTATATTTTCCAGTTACGGATCGGGTTGACTTCAACTTTTTTTTTGCGGGTCGGGTTAACAAAAAAGTTGAAGTCAACCCGAACCCGACCGACCCTCGGTTTGGGTCGGGGTTATATTTTCCCGTTGTGGGTCTAGTTGGCTTTCATTGTTTCAGGTTCGTTTCGGACTGGCTTTTTCGGACCCGCGGTTTGGGTTGGGTTGGCGTTATATTTTCCCGTTGCGGGTCGGGTTGACTTCAACTTTTTTGTTGCGGGTCGGGTTAACAAAAAAGCTGAAGTCAACCCGAACACGACCGATCCGCGGTTTGGGTCGGGTTGTGTTGGAGTTATATTTTCCCGTTGCTGGTTGCGTTGACTTCAACTTTTTTGTTGCGGGTGGGGTTGGCTTTCATTGTTTCGGGTTCGGGTCAGATTCGGACTGGCTTTTTGACTCTTGTGGGTCGGGTTCGGGTTGACCCGATTCTTTAAAAGAATGTCCAAAAGTTTTTTTTGCGTTAAAGTCTATATAAACCGCAGATCAAATTTAACAAACGCAAAATGCGTGCCTGTCTGTTTTATCTAGATTCTTATGCACTGCTGAAGCTTTTTTGCTAAATAGTTACAATTTTAATGTTCTAGTGTTGATGCCTCTAACTTTTTTGTGATGTTTCTTTTTGCAAAAATTAAAAATTTCTTAAATAATTTGATTATTTTAAAATTTAAAATAGTAATTTAAATTGATATTATAAATATTATAATAGTTCTGTTAATTTACTATCCCCCGTTTAAAGGCATTACTATATTTCAATATTAAATAATATAGATTTGTTCAATCTGCTATGTAAATATAAAAATGGAATTAGAGGTGCAATTGAAGATTATTTTTCATAAGTGCTTTCCTTTCATTTCGGGTTCGGGTCGGGTGCGGAACGGAATTCGTCGGGTTCAGGCCGATATGCGGGTCGCTCAAAATTATGCTTGCGGGTTCGTGTCGGTTTAAGGATTTTTTTTCTTTTGTCGGATTCGGGTGGGATTACGGGTTGACTTAAAATGGAATTTGTGGATTCGAGGACTCTAGTGCAGACTTAGTTAATGTGCAAAACAGTGGTGCATCTAGGTCGTAGATTGAGAGGGCTGCACAAGAAGTATGCATAAGCCAGAAACTCCACGATCTATATAAAAGATTTTATGGCCCGACCCATCCTGGTATGAAAGCTTAAAGTTTGGCTCTAATCCAGCCCGATTAAAACAAGTTATTGCTCCAACTCGGCCTGATATAAAAACTAATAGCCCGACCTGGCAAAATTTCCCAGATCCGCTACCGTCCCGATTCATACAAAAGTTTAATAGCCCGACCTGGCAAAATTTCCCAGATCCGCTACCGTCCCGATCCATACAAAAGTTTAATAGCTCGACCCAGCCCAGTACGAAAGATTGAAGTTCTGACCGAGCCTGGTCCATATTTCTCAGAATTTTGCAGAATCTAAAATATAAACTTTCCTGAAGCAAAACAGGTGTTTTCCAAAAAATATAAACCGTAAATATTAAGATTACAATTTTTATGAATAAACCAAAAATTTAAGCCCTCATTAAATAAACTTTATAAAGATTTAACGCAGTCCAAACTAAATGTTCTCATGTTCACACTCTTATCTACTTTCTCCTTGATTTATCAAGGACATTCAGAAAAAGGATCCTCGATACAACTCAACACAGCGCATACGTTACTCGCCGAAGTTTGTTTTCATCGCGGAGGATTTGGTTTTCATTTTTGACAGAATAAAATCTCAGTTTAAGGGTAAAACGAGTTTGAAATAAGATTAATCTTGATTTATTTAGTTTATATTTTGCTGAAGTCTGTATCCTTGTTTAAGTGGTTAATTTTTTACCGAAAATATTTATTTTATTTCTATCATTATTATATTTCTGAAAATTATTGACGTAGCACGTTTATGTAAAGCCATGTAATATATATTTTTTAAAATTTTTACGTTTGAAATTGATGTTTCTGAAATGAATAGTAATAACTATTCTGTTCATAACTGTTTTATGTGTCATTATGTGACGGACTCTGAAAGCAAATTAACAAAGCATATAAATCGCTACCATAGACACGATCCAAGTTTCAGAGCTTCTTGTAAAGGGTGTCACTATCAATCTATTAGTTGGATAGCTTGGAGAAAGCATCGTACGAGATGTGATTGGAAAGAAGTTGATAATATTAATGACGATTTTGCTTATTCCGATGACGATTTTGCTTCTTATTCCGGTAACGATTTTCAGTCTGATCCTACTGAATCAGCTGAAAACAATTCATTTGATTTCGTCCTTGCATCATTCTTTTTAAAGTTAGAAGCAAAGCACGGGCTGTCACAAAATTGTGTAAACATTATTGTAGAAGAATTGGAGTCCTTATTCACTGATGTAAAGAATGAAATTTCAAATAAATTTGATAAAATATTAAAAAAGAATGAAATAAAAAAGGTTGATACAGACGAATTGTTTGATCAATTCACTGTTGATAAAATTTCAAATAAATTTAATTCTGCTACCAAAAGGAACAAGTTTTACAAGGAAAATTTCAAAATGGTTATACCAGAATCCGTGTTCATTAATTCAGAAGTAAAACGTGTGAATAATAGAATGACCCGTATTAACAACTATGGATATTTTGTTCCATTTTTATCCAGTGTACAGGGATTGTTGGAAATGCCTGAAGTGTTATACTGGGTCATGCATGACCATACAAGTACTGATGACACATTTAGAGATTGGTGTGATGGGGAAATGTTGAAAAAAGAAAAGTTAACTAACACATTGTTAATTATCTTAAATGTCGATGACATTGAAACTGTTAACCCCATTGGCATGTCCAAAACAAAACATAAATTGACCGTTATCAGCTATGAACTAGCAAACATTCCAGCGCAATTTCGCTCATCTCTTCATACAAAACAGCTTATTGCCATTTGCAAATCCAAATTTGTTAGAAAGAGTGGCTTTAAAAATCTCTTGTTAGACTTTGTTCAAAGCATGAATGTATTAAAAGATGAATATGTATTCAAAGTCAATGGGGAAGATGTATCCTTTAAAGCGAAATTAGTTGCTACACCTGCTGATACTCCTGCATCAAATCAACTGTGGGGTTTCAAGGAAGGTGTTGCAAGAGCTTATAAATGCTGCAGAAGCTGTGATGGTATAAGGCCGGACATTTTCACTGAATTTTCAGAGAATTTCTTTACCATTAGAAACACAGATGAACATCTAGAAAGGTGTGAATTAATTGATGAAGTTGATTCAGCAGTTATAAAAGCTGGTCTTTGTAAAAAGTATGGCATTAACAGCAGATCTGTGTTATTTGATATCAGTGGTGTAACTCTTGATGCAGCTATACATGATCCGATGCATGTATTGCTGGAAGGTGTTGTGTTGCTAGAACTCAAAGTTCTAATTAATGATTTCATATTTACTGAAAAATTGTTCAGTCTTGAATGGCTGAACACAGAAATTTTGTGCTGGGATTACTCAGATATGTCAAATAAGCCTCCTGCATTTCAGATAGAAAGTTTAAAGGATAAAAGAAAAGGAAAAATAACACTAAATGCTTCAACGGTTATGGTATTGATACTAATTTTACCTTTTATTTTGTCCAAAAAAGTATCTGTTAGCAATGCAAAATTTCTCAATTTTCTTAGGATAGTGAAAATAACACACATTTGCACATCACCATATGCAGACTTGGTAACTGCATCAGAGTTAGCTTCACTGATATCCAAACATCATGAAGTTTTCATACAAGAGTATCCTGATGTGTCAGTAACGCCAAAATTTCATTATTTGATTCATTTCCCAAGGCAACTTCAAAACTTTGGTCCTTTACGACATCAGTGGTGCATGCGCTGGGAAGCGCACTTTTCTGTATTTAAAGGCAAAAAATGGGGGAGTTTCAAGAACATAGCTCTCAGTATGGCATGGCATCACCAAAAATGGATGTGCCATCATCAGCTTGGTGTAATGGGCCAAAGAAACCAAAACTATCTATATAAAGGCCATATCTCAGTGCTTACTGAAAAGATAGATGTTGTTTCTTTTACCCCAGATGAGCTAAGCTCTATAAGTACATTTGTAAATATACAACAAGATTTATGGAGAGCTAAAGAAGTCAGTTATCATGGTTGTACATACAAACCTGGTTTCGTACTTTCTGAAGGTAATGGCTTCTTTCTTATTGATCTAATTCTTGTGCAAGATGAAACTATATATTTTTTGGTAAAAACATCCATTTATTCCAATTTTATAAACAATTTCAATGCATTTGAAGTGGAATTCCATCCAACTAGAATGTGTATCGATCTTAAATCAATAAGCAGAAAATTCCCTTTAAAAATTTATGAATACTATGCAAAAAAATATATAGTAAATCCATATATAACAAGAGTTTATGGACAATAGTGTCGGCAGTAATTTCAGCTATAGCTGATGGTGTAAATACTTGAAATCTTTACCAATGGTATAGTTACAATATAGCTGAAAAATAAGTTTATTTTTATTTTTTTCCTATTTTATTTTATTTAATTATATATTTCTAAAATCATCACACATCACAAAAATGTTATATTAAGTCTGATATGTGCTAACTGTTCAGATCATCTTTCCATTCTCCTGAGTTTTTATGCTTCCTTTAACAATATTAGGCAATCCATCCTGAGTTTCTTGGGTTAACAAATTTAGGGTGAAAACCACTTTTCTTTTAACTCTAATAAACTTTTGGGAACATGTCTTCTATGCTTGCAGATTGAGTCTGCTAAAAAAAATTTTGTATATATCGTTTTGTTTTTTGTATCTTGTTCTAGATATTTATATATAGATCTTAATTATATTGATATTTTTTACGTAACTGCTACAGGGTTGCTGAGTTTTAGCCAGACCAAAAAAGCTGGCTGGCTTTTTATCCTATAACCTCTGATGTTTTATCCACTTCAAAAAAGTTGTTCAGCCAATTCACATTACATGTGCATTAATTTATCTTTGATGAACTCATGTTTTTTAAACATTTCATATGCACAAATGCTTTTTACTACAATGTTTATAAATTTCTTTTAAATATTACCAAAATAAATAAATCTTAGTCACTCAAAAAATGGTATAAAAACAGTATGTTTAAAAAAAATGTACACATTGGAGGGTGAAGAATGCATTACATTCAGACACTAAAATGGTGTTTTGAAATTCTATATTACATCTGTAGTTTTTATATATTTTGAAAGGATATTTTTCCATATAGGTATCTCTGAGAAAAAGGCCTTGTTGAGAGAAGAAAACTTGGCAGCCTATCCGCTGTTTTATACAAAAGCAATTTTTTCAAAATGTTTATAGTATAATTAATATAAAGAAGCCATTTATTTTTTTTATATACCGACAGTAGTAAATTGAAAAAACAACATTTATAAAAATAAAATGTTGATATATTTATAAACAAACCTAACATTTCACCAGATTTGTTTTCATAGCTGTTTATGCTTAGGAAACAAAGCTCACATTTTTAATATTGAATAAATTGAACATGTAATTAATTACAGAAATTACTTCACATAATATTTTAGAGTAGGGGTGCACAACCTGTGGCCTGCGGGCCAAAAGTGGCCCGCGATCGGATTACTGGTGGCCCGCGGATCAATTTCACCGATCGGACGTGAAAAAATCACGAATTTTGCGGTTCAGGTGCGTAGAAATCGCGAATTTTGCCAAATTTTGCACATCGGGTGCATAAAAATCGCAAATTTTGGCCTATCGAGTGCATATAAATCGCGAATTTTGCCGATCGGGTGTGTATAAATCGTAAATTTCGCCGATCACCTGCGTAAAAATCGCGAATTTTGCCGATCAGGTGCGCATAAATCGTAAATTTCATCGATCACCTGCGTAAAAATCGCGAATTTTGCCGATCAGGTGCGCATAAATCGTAAATTTCATCGATCACCTGCGTAAAAATCGTGAATTTTTCGCGAATTTTGCCGATCAGGCCCGTAAAAATAGCGAATTTTGCCGATCGGATGCGTAAAAATCACAAATTTTGCAGATTAGGCGCGAAAAAATCGCGAATTCCACCGATCGGGTGCGTATAAATCGAGAATTTTGCCGATCGGGTGCGTATAAATCGTAAATTTCGCCAATCGCCTGCGTAAAAATTGTGGATTTTGCCGATCGCCTGCGTAAAAATCGTGAATTTTGCCGATCGCCTGCGTAAAAATCGTGAATTTTATAAATCGGGCCCATAAAAATCACGAATTCTGCCAATAGGGTGCGTATAAATTGAGAATTTTGCCGATCAGGTGCGTATAAATCGTAAATTTCGTCGATCGTATGCGTAAAAATCGCGAATTCTGCCGATAGGGTGCGTATAAATCGCGAATTTTACCGATCAGGTGCGTATAAATCGTAAATTTCGTCGATCGTATGCGTAAAAATCGCGAATTTTGCCGATCAGGTGCGCATAAATCGTAAATTTCATCGATCGTATGCGTAAAAATTGCAAATTTTGACGATCGGACGCGTTAAAATCGCGAATTTTGCCTAACAGGCGCGTAAGAATCGCGAATTCCGTCGATCGGGACACGTAAAAATCATGAATTTCGCCAATCGGATGTGAAAAAAATTGCAAATTTCGCCGATCGAGCTTGTAAAAAATCGCAAATTTTGCCGATCGGGTGCGTATAAATCGCAAATTTCGCCGAACGTGTGCGTAATAATCGTGAATTTCGTCAATCACTAGGAAAAAACTATGAATATTGTCAATCGTGCATGGAAAAAAATGCATTTTTTCCATCCTTTCCAACTGAATTTGGTTATGCTGACTAAGGAGGTAGTTGAGTATAGGGAGCTAACCCTCCCTTTAAAATTAGCCATTTTTATGAACTTTTAGGCTGACACCCCCTCCTCTCTCCACCTTCACTCATGAAAGCAGAATTTTTTTCCAGCACTGGCAATCTTTAGAGCTAAATATTTATTCCTTCAAATAAAGTCAAGGAGTATTTTCACTCTTTGAAAATAATCTTAGCTATATCTCTTGTATAAATACAAACATATACTGTTGATATATCATTGTCAACAG
Source organism: Maratus michaelseni (assembly GCA_963931845.1). NCBI lineage: Eukaryota > Metazoa > Arthropoda > Arachnida > Araneae > Salticidae > Maratus > Maratus michaelseni. Next base: position 385,515,181 of record OZ007587.1, on the reverse strand, counting down.
AACTGAATATGTTGACTGGAAGGAAAGAACCTAGGGTGCTAAATCCCCTCCCACCGGTCACACCTCCTCGAAACGCAAAAATCACGCAAAAAACACCAATTTCATCAAAATATCATGGGCAAAATGTGAATGCTTTCAAAGGATCACAGTTAAAAACAGGAATTTCATTCAAAGGTTCATTGTTAAAACACAATTTTAGTCAAAAGATCACGGTAAAAACATGATTTTATCGAAAAATCAAGAAAAAGAGTTAATTTACTCAAAATATTGCAAAAAAATGTGTGAAATTCGTCAAAGGATTTTACAAATTTCATGAAATGAACACAGAAAAAAGGTGAATTTCATCAAAAGATTGCTGAAAAACATGAATTTTTCAAAGGATCATGAGATAGAGTCTCTACCTGCTACTGCCTAAGAATGCAAATATTAAATTTTAACTTTTATCTGTGTCTCATCCTGATTATGCCATCAGCTATAGCATTTTTATATTTGTGATTCTGTTCTGTAACTAAAAATACTTGGTATATTTATTAATGTTTAAAAAAATTTTGAAACAAGTGTATATTTTATGTGTGATTTACCTCTCATTTTGTATTGTTCATGCAAAAAAATCAAATTCACCCTGCAAATGATCTTTTATCTGATGAGAAAATTCTTTGTGTACTACTTAAGTGTGTAAAATATCTAATCACTAGTAAATATTTGATTACAGCACTGTTTTTCTTTTATTTCTAAAATTTTGATTATTTATAAAAAAAAAAAAAAAAATATTTTTTCTGTTTAAAGGTATTCTGAGCTTGTATAAAACATCACATTTGCTGTATTATGTCATCGATAAAATTTTATTAGTCCTGTGTGACTGATTGGTGAAAAAATTTGAAATTAGAAATTGTACACTAATTGACATATTTGAAATGCCAAGCTTTATTTTGAGTCAATAGTGAATGACCAATTTAAACGTAATGTTGTTTTCAATTTTCCAAGAATGTTATTTTTTTAATTCATTTTTTTCACCGTATTGTATAGGGGAGACCGGTACACAGTGGACCACTTTTTCAGTTAACATTTTTTTTCTCTTTAACAGACTGACCGATCTGTATGAAAATATTTTTGAATATTCCTTAAACCTTCTTACATCCATCATAATTTTCTCACAACATAGTTTTCAATACATTTAAAAAAAAAAAAGCAGGATAAAATAGTTCAATCTGAGCTAAACATATTTTCTGAAGGCTATAAATAATCATTGCAGTGCTGTTGTCTATTAGGATAGAAGAGAAACTTAAAATATATATATATATATATATATATATATATATATATATATATATTAGGGGGTGGTCCACTGTGTCCATAGGTACAGTGTGTACCGGTCTCCCCTACTCTTAAAGATATGTTTTTTACATAAAAAAAATCAGATGTTATATTTGCCTGTGTCTCATCTTGACTACATCATTAGCTGTAGCATAAAAAATTTCAAATCAATTGTATATTTTATGTATGATTTACCTCATATTATGTGTTATTCATTTAAAATATCAAATTCACTTTGTAAATGATCTACTTTGTAAGAAATTTTTCTTTGAGTGTTACACTGGTCTCTGGTTACAACTGGTAAGGTACAACTGGTTTTTTGCATCTAATTTATAGGTTATAGGTGGACATATGGATCAAGAATCTCATCCTGATATCTCACAATAGTCGGATTTCTTCCATGGAACACATATAGGTCAGTGAGACCCTTGCCCAAATCATGATTCCACAACCTCTGTATTTGTGTGTTTCAACAGTGTTGGATTGATAGTATCTGGTCTGTTGTTCTTTCCAGATCAGCAGATGCCCTGAATCGTTCTCCAGTGTGAATCTGGACTCATCTGTTAAGAGTACAGAAACCCATTGCTGTGTGGCCCAGGAAACGTGTTCTTTTGCCCAGTATAAGTGGGCCCTTTTCTATCGTCCATTGAGGGGGACACAAACTGGTCGCCTTGCATAGAGACCTACATTGTGAAGGCATCTTCACATCATAGTAGCAGAGACTCTTTTCCTTAATGCTAACAAGTGGTCTGCAGCAAGCTGTGGCACTGTAGCGTGTTTTCTTCTTCGGACAGAAAGAGTTAGAAAACAGTTATAACTCATGGTCAGTCTGGAACGTGTCTTCAGCACACAGAAGCTTCAGATTGGTATTGATTCTATAGTCATTGGACCACATTGAGACGTCTACCAGTATCAGCCTATGACAACCCATTTCCCAACCGTTCAACCTCCTACCACCTTAATGAATCGAGCAAACGACTTCTCCTACACATTGCTAAACTCTACTGGCTATTGTCAATGAAACTGCCAATAACAGTTGAAAATCAACAAAACTCACACACAAAGTTGCGAAAACTTTATATTTGCATATTTTTTTCTCACTCAAATGTACCTGTTCTTTTCTATGAAATAAAAGTGTTAGCTAACATTTTTGCATAAGTTAAGTTCATTGTTATCATTCAAATAAGTATGAATTTTATTGTTACTGCAATTTTTTTTATGGTAAGCTTTGAAAAAACATGTTATACCTTAACTTTTGGAGGCCAGACTTAAAGTGTATGAAATATCTAATCCCTTTGTTGCTAGTAAATTTTTTATTTCAACAGTGTTCTTGTATTTCTAAAATTTTGATTATTTATAAAAAAAAATATTTTTTCTGTATAAAAGATCAAATTTGGTCGATTATGTCATCAATAAAAAAATTTATAGTGCTGTGTGCTTGGTATACTGCTTGGTGAAAAAATTTGAAATTAGGAACTGTATTAATTGACATATTTGAAATGCTGATCTTTATCTCATAAATCATCAATTTAAACATAGTGTTGCTTGCATTTTTCCAACAATCTGTTAATTTTTAGTTTTTTCACTGTATTTTACATTCTTAAAGTTATGTTTCTTACATCGAGAATTCAGATTTATATTTGAAGAATGTTAGACCAGAGAGGTGTAAAACGCAGCTTCTGCACTGAGTGCAACGGTGAAGAACGGTGTGAGGAATTTGAATTGAGTGATAAAACACCATTCTGTGGATACTGTGGATGTCCTCCAATAAAACATAAACGTAAGTGTTAATTTATATCTTAAATTAATCACTTTCATTTAGACATATAGTACATATATGCATGTGAATGTAATTATAAGCTTTTACTGCAGTTTAACATTACAATAATGATAACTTGTGTGTTCTAGGCATAGACCTCTCTACAGTTCCAATCCAGCCAAAAGATGATGCACCAAAAGCAGAAGCTGTGTCGTTGCTAGAAGCAAGCAACATTGAGCTTGTTTCCAATTCAGTACCCATTGTGGATGAAATTCATAGTGTTGCAGCAAACACAGATGGGAAAGGAAGTTTGAATACCTTGGTAAGCTATAAATTATTTTAAGAAATTTTCATTAATAATACAAATCTAACCATATTTCTTTAACTTTGTAATTTTGATTTTTCAACATAATTTGTTTTTTCTTTTTTTGCAGATTCCTGAACTTCCTAAGTTCTCGAAATGTGTCGCGATCGCATTAAATAGTGGAGGCATACATGGATCGCTATGGTCCAACATGATTATGCAGTGTGCCTCCTACTATTTAAAGTGTGATGGCTTAAAAACAAAAACAACGTACGACATATTGGGGCGGATGATGTTTGAGGCATATCCGTGCATTGAAGGGCCAGGTCCTAAACCTTGGGTAAGTCCACTGATAAATTAGATGACTAGCTATTCTGTTTGCTGCATTTCAAAATAATGCAGTTTTGTGATTCCCATTAAGAATGTTAAATACAAAATCTGAACAGTTTTAATCTTCTAATTTGCTAGCTTATGGTTTTTCCATGTTACTGAAGGTATCAACTTTAAAATACATATATTTGTAGGTTTAACAATATTGTAACAAGTGGTAAATTTATCGTAGATAAGAAGCATTTTTGTTAAACTGTAGTTATTTTTAATATCTGAAATATTTTTCTTGTAGTCTCATTTTACCAAATGTTTAAGCCAAAAATTAAGGACTGAAAGACTAAAAATCAAGAGCTTAACATCTATGAAAAAAAAAGATTTTAGTAACATAACAAATGAGAAGAACAGCAGAGCGACAAATGGAAGACAGGCTTCAGTAGAAAGTAAAAGGACGTAAGTTATTTTATTCTGTAATATTGTATTGTATATAATGAAAATTGTAGAGAGAGATCTAGTATTTTTCCTCAGGAGTCTATTTTTGTGGAGAGACTTTGATAATCTGATTTTGACCTCGTTATCAATAAAATCCAAATGTCAAAAATTTTTCAGTCTTCTGTTGACTTTTGAGTCATCAAGTGAGGCTGCACTGAATGTTGTTTACGTATTTGGCCATGCTACTAAATATTTGAAAGTTTTATTAAGGGTGTATTCAAACTTGCCAGTACATGGATTTTTTTACTCGCCAGTGTTTTTCAGCACTAGCCAATAACAAATTTACAAATACTTGATTAAAAAATTTAAGAAATTCGTAAAATGGTATCGGGAAAGAAATCGCGACATTCGTCAAATGGTCTCGCGAAAGAAATCAGGCATTGCAAGAAAAAAATTAATTTTGTCCAACTGTCGTGAAAAAATTCTAGAAATTCGTCAAATAGTTAAAAATCTCAAAATTCGTCAAATGATCTCGGGAGAAAAATGGCGAAATTTGTCGAACAATCGCAGAACAGAATTGCAAAATTCGTTGAACGGCAGCGGAAATAAAGTACGAAATTTGTCAAACATCAACGGAAAGAAAGTGCACAATTTGTTCGTTCATGGAAAAAATCGCAAAATTCATCAATCGATAATGGAAAAATCACAAAATTCATCAACTGGTTTCTGGGGGAAAATTTTTCGAATACAGTCGAATGGCTTCGAGAAAAAAAAATCACAATCCGTCAAATAATTTCGGGGAAAAAATCGTGAAATTCGCCAAATGGTTTCGAAATTTGTCGAGCGACAGCAGGGAAAAGATCTTTTTCCATTCAATCATCGCAATTGGCGAGTGTGACTATTATGTTTGACCAGTGGTGGCAATAAAGTCAATTGCTAGCCGATTGGCGATTGCTAATTTTGTCTTATACTTCAAAACCCTTTTGATCATCACATCAGCGTGCACGACAATTTTTTTACCAGAGACTATTTGATGAATTTCGTAATTTTTCCATTATCAATTGACGAATTTAAAATTTTACTCCTATCGATTGTTGAATTTCATAATTTATCGACTATTGATTAGCGAATTTCAGGATTTTTTCCATGAACTTTTGACGAATTATGCAAAAAAAATTTCAGAATATCGTCAAATTGTCTGGGGTAAAAAAATTTTTAATATTGTCAAATGCCTTCGAGAAAAAAGGTATATACCGAGGGGAAAGATACTGAGGGGTACTTTCTAAATTTAGCACACAACCCTCATGTTATATATCATTGGAAAGGTCTGTGACCACTTAATCATATTATGCATCTCCCGTGTCCATCCCCCCACTTTTACCACCCCAAGGGGGTACTTTTCTAAAATTTGCACGCACCCCTCATGTGATATATCGATGGAAAGGTCTGTGACCGCTTAAATTATATTATGCTCCTCACTATGAAATTTGTCAAGTGACAGCAGAAAAAAAAAATCTCGTTTTCAATTCAATCGCTGCAATTGGTAAATGTAACTATTAAATTTGGCAATAAAGTCAATCGCCAAATTTTCAGTATTACTCGCTAAGTGGCAAATGCTAATTTTTTACTATATCACAAACTGTATTTAGATGCACTATAATGACAAAATGGTTATTGGATCAGTAGATGGAAAAGTGTGTAGTGTATATACATGCATTTTGCATTAACTGACATCGTGTAATGACAATTGTGTATGATTTATCACTGTTGTGCCATGGTTTTCCATTTACTGGCACAACAGCACTAAATGTGTCAGATGAAAGAAATTCTGTGAGTGCATGTGCCAGTGAAACTTAGCCAACTGCTGTTCTCCAACCTAGTTTTAATTCTAGGTGTTTTTTTTTATTTATTTGAATTATTCTATAAAAGTTTCAAACATTTTAAAGCAGCTATGAATTTTTTTTTTATAGTACTATCAAGTTGTTTGACGGGTTCCATCTAGTTAAATGTTTAATAGCCAATTTCTGTAGATTTATGTCTTCTGTATATTTATAAATTTTCTAATGCATTCTCAATTTAACAAGGATTTTCAAGATACTCTTTGTAATTTTCAAACCAAGATTCACCTCCATTTCTGTTAAATGTTGTGTAATATGAAATGTAACTTTTAAATACTTTTAAAAATTACCATTAGCGTATTCAGTGCATCTCCAATATTAAGTCTGTCATTCTAACTGTTTAATTTAATTTGTTATTGTTTTACTCTCCAGGTATTTCAGATCTGAAGCAAATGTCTCTTCGAACATTTCCGAAGAGGATATTTCCACAACAAAAATGAAGATCATTACTGAATGGCAGAAAGAGTCTCCTGATAAAGGCCACATCAAATCTCTCCTCAGAGACACATTTCATGCACGTAGTGCTCTTCTCAAACAAGGGGTCTCCTTTGATGAATTTTTGAAAAATTATCCATGCTTCAAAGATGAAATCTATGTAAGAATCATCATATATAGTAATAGTATAAATGCTTGTATCTTTTTATTCTTTAAATTCACTTAAAAGATTTTAGCAAGGTAAAATAATAATAGTAATGATAAAATATGATTTTAAATTAATTTCTAACTAAATAATTTTGGAATATCAATTTGTATTAATGCATTTTTTAATTATTTAAAGGTTGGGGATTCTGAGATAAATTAATTATATCAATATTCACAACACTACAATTATTTTGGAGAAAATAAATTCAAGTGACTTCTGTTTGAAAGCAAATTTTGTGGATCAATTAAAAAAAAAAAATTAATCCTTGAATTTACATCTTAAAAATGTATCGTTTCTTCCTCGGATACATTCTTGTACCCCTGTCTATCCCCTTTCAACAACTTTTATGCCTTCCTGCAAGGGATGTCAGCCCTCTTCATTTCTTAGTTCTCCTTTCCCCCCTCTTTTTTTCCTTATATTTTATAACTGAAACCTTCAATGGATTCCACTTGCAGTGTACCCTATTGTCCTTAAATCTGCCTTTAGTTTTTTTCACTAGAGCCCTAGTTTAAGATTTAGGAGGCTTTTGTCCTCCCTTTTTGCAATGACTTGCTTTTGATTAATGTATGAGAGTGACACAGTGGAGAATGAATCCCAAGAAGAAATAATATTCAAAACAAGAACATACCTAGTTCACCTTAAATACACCTAATAATAAGGAAGATAGGGGGGGGGGCAAAGCAGGCTAACTATTTTATCTAGAATTTATTTCCAAATTAAACAAAAATTTACAGAATTGAAGCCTAAGATGCTTAAAAGAAAAAAACCCATGATTATGTAATAAAAATTGATAGGAGGTGGGATGTGGGAAAGGAAACAAAAAGTGACAACCCCGGCAATCTCAAAATATGGCCCTAATGAAAACTGAAAGCATTTTTAGGGGCATCGACATTAGGATCATATACTAAGATACCTTATAGGTAGTGCCCATAGAAGGTTTATTTTAGTTATAAAATATATATAAGAAGCTGTAAGAGGAATAGTATTGTGTGTATGTGTCGGGGGGGAGGGGGGGGGGTGAGAAGAACGAGTCAATCCTAAGAAGAAAATAATATATATATATATATATATAAGAACAATATAGTTAAGAACAATTTGCCTCATATGCTAAGAGATGAGGCAATGTAAGAAAATAGAGGACTAGTTGTATTTTAGGTAAAATTTGTTGTCCAATTTAAATCTTAAAACTAAAGACGGGCTCAGGTCCCAGGTATTAAAAAAAAAAAAAAAACTTTACAACACATGAGTGCTGCTGATTTTAAAACAACAGAAAAGAGAAAATTGGCTGCAGATTTCACTATGAAATACAGCAAAGACTTAAAAAAGTAAAATTTTACATGTGAAATTGAGAGTTTTGAGTTTCAAGTAACAACTCTTATATAAAATATAGATACTTCATCTCTGCTCTCAGACTCTTCATGATTTTGATTTAATTGAATCTTACACAAATATCAATGTCACACCTCACATATTTCTAACTCTTCCAATTTCTATTGCTTTGTGTAAGAGAATTTTTAGCAAATTGAAATTAATAAAAATTATTTAAGATCAACTATTGTACAAGAATGTTTATCCAATCTCTGTATTGTTTCAATAAAATACAACATTGTTAAAAATATTAATTATGATGACAGTTTTAACGAATTTGCTGAAATGAAAGCCAGAAAAATGCAATTAAAGTAAATAATGTCAAAAATCTATTGTATTTGTTTTATTATTCTTCCAAACATAATTTATAAAGGGATCTAAATTAATTCTTGCACGGGGCACATGATTGGCTACTTGCGGCTCTGTGTATCAGTACAAATTTTTCAACTGTGAGATATGCAAGATAAATTATATTTACTTTATAGTTATGACTGAAGTCAGTAGAGTCCACTAGAAGTTGGTAGCTGGGTAGCCCAGAGATCGCTAATGGTAATGCTTTGTCACTAGAAACATTTTTTGTTTGTCTGATACGTTTAAATTAGTACAGAGCTGGATTTTTGTTTCTAGACACATTGTTCAATACACAAAATTTCTCACTGGCTAACTGTGATTGGTTGCTTACAAGCAGTGTTTGGCAGCTGCTAATATTTAATGTTATTTATAATATCTATCTAATTTTAACATTTGAAAACTTATAGCAACTACAGTCCCTGGCCAAATTATTAGACGCAGTTGTTTTTATTATAATTTATTAAATATCTGGAAAGATACATGAGGAATTATCCTGAAACTTCAGGAGTGTAAACAACATGATGAACGTCATATATTTCCCGAAACCCCATAAGAAACCGTCAACAAATTGAAGCAAAACGAATATCTTTCGGATAACCCTGTAAAAACTAATATTGCAAAAAGCATTCAAACTGTAGATTATGATTAAGTGGCTTATTGTAATAATTTGGGTTCATTTTTATGAAGATAGCATGTATACTCGAAGAGACATTCACGTTTTTATAAAAACAGTCCCAAATTTTACCAAGTTTTTTGCTTATAATTTGCAGAGTTTTTAATATAAAAACAAGTTATTTTCAGAAAATATGACAAACAAAATTATACACAATACTCTACAATCAGAATTAAAAAATAATAAAAATTGTATGAAAAATGAACAGATTTACTAAATGTTATTTCACTGCGCATGCACGAATTCAATCAAAATATACTGTGCATAATACATTAGCTAAATGTATATACCAACTTTTATGAAAGTGTCAAAAACATAGCTTGAAAATTCTGATATTAATCGTCGATAGAATAAGCTTGAAATTCGCTGTTCCCAAAAGGAAGCAAAAAGATGAGGGGTTGTATCCAAATATACTAGCTTATGAAAGTTGACATAATAAGAATTAAGTGTCTCTCATTCTATATTTGATACAACCCCTCATCTTTTTGCTTCCTTTTGGGAACAGCAAAATTCGAGCTTATTCTATCGACGATTACTATCAGAATTTTCAAGCTATGTTTTTGAGACTTTCATAAAAGTTGGTATATACATTTAGCTATGTATTATGCACAGTATATTTTGATTGAATTCGTGCATGCGCAGTGAAATAACATTTAGTAAACCTGTTCATTTTTCATACAATTTTTATTATTTTTTAATTCTGATTGCAGAGTATTGTGTATAATTTTGTTTGTCATATTTTCTGAAAATAACTTGTTTTTATATTAAAAACTCTGCAAATTATAAGCAAAAAACTTGGTAAAATTTGGGACTGTTTGTATAAAAACCTGAATTTCTCTTCAAGTATACATGCTGTCTTCATAAAAATGAACCCAAATTATTAAAATAAGCCACTTAATCATAATCTACAGTTTGAATGCTTTTTGCAATATTATTTTTTACAGGGTTATCCAAAAGATATTTGTTTTGCTTCAATTTGTTGACGACCCCTTGTGGGGTTTCGGGAAAAAATCTTCGCGGAAATATATGATGTTTATCATGTTGTTTATACTCCTGAAGTTTCAAGATAATTCCTCATGTATCTTTCCAGATATTTAATAAATTATAATAAAAACAACTGTGTCTAATAATTTGGCCAGGGACTGTAATAATATTCCTTAAATTATTATGAGTGTATTTTAAAGATTTTTAATATCTTCTTGAGTACTGTTTATCAAAATTCTCTATTTGATGTTTCATAGGTGTTATATGAATTTTCGATGCTTTTGGGTCGGAGTAAAATGCTGGATTTTACTGATAAAATGAAGGCATTTTTTGGAAATCTCCGAAATTTGACTGCAGATGGATCGACTGAGGTAATTTTCTAAAATTTAATTTACCTAAATATTTATTTATCAAACATTAGCAAATAGTGTTAAAATTGTAATGGCTGAATGAACAAATATGTCTATTTAAACACTGATATGTTATCAAAATATGTTAATGATATATTCATAATTAATATGGATTATGTAATTAGTAATTATTATGTTTTTATTTAGGGGGATTTAATGCTATCAGACTGGGTGTGGTTTGAAAAAAAATGTGGAAATTTTCAAACCAAAGGAGAGAAATCTGCCCCAATAGTTAATACTATCGTGGTGAGTTTACTCATAATTGACAAAAACTTCTGCAATTTTTTATTTAAGAATTTAATAATAATTAAAAAAGATGCATTATGAAACAATAACTATCAGTATTATAATTATAATCCTAATTGTGTTTTTTTTTCTTCCTTCTTTAGGATAGTGCAGAATATCGGGAAATGTTGTTAAAGAAGTATGATTATCCAACTGGTATCATCTTACTTCAGGGAAATGCCATTAAGGACTGTGCTGTAGTATATGAAAATCACTTTATTCAGTGCAAAACGTTAAATATTATTTCGCTAATAACTTTGCTTTTAGCACTGTATTATGTATTGGAGATAAATTATCCAAAGTGCCATCTCCAGGCAATGGGGGCATTAGCCAATATAACTCTAAATCATGAGTTTTACAGATTGGGCCAGCGTGCTGGACAAATGATAAGACGTTTGAAGTAACTTTTTTTATCAATATTTATGTAATAATAAAAAAAAATTTGGCATCTTTACCTTAATTAAATTATTCTAAATTCTTACAATATCTACCTTTTTTCTGTCTCTTAATAATATTTATTATTTATTTACTTTAAAAAAATTTTTATTTTAAAATCGTGTATTTTAATATTTATCTTATTCAAAATTCTAATCAAAAAAGCATTTTTCCCTCATAAAAATCTTTCTTAATTTGTTCCATTTTTGCAAGCATAAAATTTGCGAGATGGCAATTCATTTTGAATATTTCTATTTTTATCATTTTCTTTTATTTTCTTATTTCATTCTAAATTTATGTTTGTCATGTTTTTGTCTTCAAGACAATTTGCTTCAAAATTCATTCGCCTTGTAAAAATGTCCAAGACTTGCTCAGAATTTGAAGTTTTTTCAAGTGCTTAAAAAATCACCATCGCCTGGTAGTTTGTCCACCGATGGTGAATTTAAAAAATATCCTTTTTTAGTATCAATATGTGACTGATCATTCTCAAGGGCCGAAAAAAGGGGTCTGGATCTTTCATATCCTAATGGAGTGGCTAATCTTATCTGGACATATAATAAAGTATTAGAAATTCAAGATGAGTTTATTTATTTGTGGAAAATACTCAGGATTTCAATAACCTAAAACCATTGTCATTGACAACAACTGCATAGCCAATAAGTGAGAACTCTTAATAAATCGTGGTGGCATTTAAGTCTGTTTTTTGTGCTATCGCTTCTTCAAAAGGATTTTATCTCCACTGTGTTGCTGCTTTAGTTATAACAAATCTTGCCAGATTTTAGTGCTCAATTAATTCGTATCAATCATAAGATTTAAGAACATCTTATCAGGTACAACACAACACAGAGTTCATAACATCATGCAGAATCAAATCCATCTTTCAACTTAAATGATTTAATGGCATCCTTGAGATCCTGTTGATTTGATTGATATAAATTAATTGAGCACTAAGATCTGGTAAGACTTGTTATAACTAAAGCAGCAACACAGTGGAGATAAAATACTTTCGAAGAAGTGATAGCACAAAAATCCTTTCGAAGAAGTGATAGCACAAAAAACAGACTTAAATGCCAACATGATCCATTAAGAGTTATTACTTATTGGCTATTCAGTTATTGTCAGTGACCACTGTGTTAAGCTACTGAAATCCTGGGTATTTTCCATAAATAAATAAACGCATCTTGAACTTCCAATACTTTGTTATACGTCCAGAAAAGATTTGCCACTCCACTAGGATAAGAAAGATCCATATTGCTTTTTTGGGCCTTGAGTCACAGTCAAATATTGATGTTTAAAAAAGAATATTTTTTTAATGCATCATTGGTGGACTCCAACTTCCAGGTGATGGTGATTTGTTAAGCACTTTAAAAAATGTCAAATTCTGACCTCTGAAAAGTTACATCCTGGTTTTATACCTGCATGTGCAGAGCGTTATCTACGCACTGACAGACTACTGACCAATCAGAATTCAGTACAAGTTTAAAGATCCAATTAAAGCCTTGGACTCTTTACTTACAAGGCAAATGAATTTTGAAGCAAATTGTCTTGCCAGCAAAAGTGTGCCAAACGTAACTTTAGAATGAAATAACAAAATAAAAGAAAATGGTCAACAAAATATTCAAAATGAACTGGAGTCTTGTAGATTTTAGCCTTGGAAAATGTTACAAATTAAGAAAGTTTTTTATGAAGGAAAAATGCTTTTTAGATTAGAATTTTAAATAAGAGAAATATTAAAATACACAATTTTAAAATAAAAGGAATTTAAAGGTAAATAATAAATATTATTAAGAGACAGGAAAAAGTTAGATATTGTAAGAATTTGGAATAATTTAAGGTAAAGATGGTGAAATTTTTTTGTATTATTACATATATATATATATATATATATATATATATTCTGTAATCATTATAAACTAGGATAAAATAAAATATGCTTTTGTGTTAATTGTGTTTGTGAATATTATTTATCCAAAATAAACATTTATGTGAAAAGAGGACCAAGCTCTTGTATCTTCAGAACAAGTAGAAGGCATTTTCAAGCAGATCAAAATAATTGAGTTTTATGAAAAATATGATGTAAAAAAGATAACTGCTTTCTTCAGTATGCCATTTACATAATGTATTTTTATTGCATTATAATACAATTATCTATATTTGTGATTTTCCTTTAGAATAAAAGAAAAGTAATGCAATTTTATTTATAAATATTTAAATTCTCACACTGCTTTGTAGATTGAAAGACCATCCTTTTGCCACACACATCTCCCCTATGGTAAATGGAGAATTTAACTTGATTTAGATATGAGTTGGAAGGCAGGGAGTAGAAAATGGCTTTTTTTTCTTTGTTAGAATATATTCTAGGTGTTTATACTTCAAAAATAGAATGTATTTTAATAAACATGCATGGTTAGAAAATATTATAAATTTCAAAAAATGGAAACAATGTGGGTGAAAAACATCCATATAGTTCATTCAAAGTTAACCAGTAGAAATTTAGATTCAGACAGTTGATCATCACTGGCATTAAACAATTTTTTCAGTTTATTTTATCACAGAAAATTGTATGTGGCTGGCATTTTTACACAATTTAATTTCTCATTCCATGAGCATCTCCTAGTTCAAAGAAAGCTTTTTTGCTAACAATGCAATGATTTAACATAAAAAATAATATCTGCAAAAAATAATAAGCTGTATGTTACTGTGATTATGCTAAATACACCAGGTTTGTATTCATTTTGTGTTTTATTATTTCTCATCTCTTACCGTTAAATAAGTAATTGTCCAATTTGTAATAAAAGTTTAAATAAAAAATTTTAGTTTTAAAAGAATAACAAAATTAATAGAAACTTTGTACCTATATGAATATATAATATGAAATTCTTTATAAAATTCATTACTGAGATTACATTATAAAAATCTTATGTGAAGTTATTTTCATGATTTCAGGAAGTTTATTCTAATGGAATTTCGCTGTCTTTTCAGTATTACACTATTAACAAATTGGAACATTAATTAATTATTTCTGTGTTTTAAAAAAATCTTATTTTAGAAAGTATGTTAAATGTGTTTATATAGTGTTCTAAATTGTGTGTGATGCTTAATATAGTGTTCTATTTATAGTGTTCTAAATTGTGTTTGATGCTTGAAAAGTGTTCTTAATTTGGGGACAATGCGTTGTACAGTACAACACTATTGTAAGAACACATTTTAGCACAACACTATTTACAACACTATTTTTAGAACACATTTTAATCACAACACTATTTACAACACTATTTTTAGAACACATTTCTGGATCACAACACATTTCAGAACACTATCACAACACAATAAAGTGTTGTTTATAAAGTGTTCTAACTGACAACACTATAAAGTGTTCTTAATTTGAGGACAAATTGTGTTCTTAAATGCGTTTTTTTTGTGTTTATTTTTGTGTATGAGCGTTTGCAGTGTACTTTTCAAAAGTAGTCACTACTTCGCTACTTTCAAATTTTGTCAAGGGATTCAATTTATATTTGGAACTGAAGACCTGAATTAAATAATACAGCGACCCCTCGTTATATCGCGTCTGCTGGGATACAATTAAATTAATGCGACACAACAGAGGGCATTAAAAAAATTAAGAAAGATAATATCCTAGAAAATGTTTATACAAACATTACACATTTTGTAGAAAATTTAAGATAGACAAGTGTTGCCAGCAAGAAAACTATTTTCTTTGTTGGGTTAGTATTTGATTTAAGCAGCAAATGTCAATGGAAAAAATCTATGACTTCATGTGATGCGTTTCTAACTGCAGCTGAGATTCGCAAATTGTAAGAGCACAACAAAATTTGCACAAAAGAAGCAAGTTTGAACCCGTGATTTGCATATTAGCACATTTTTCTCCCTGAAGTAGCGTTAAAAGTAGCGTCGGTTCTCGTTACAAACTACGGATTTCTTGTACCGCGCTACTCGCTACATTGCATTATTCAAAATGTAGCGCGCTGCACTACAAACTACTGTAAAAAGTAGCAGTTACAGTAGTTTCGCTACTTCCGATCCCTGGTTGTACGCTATATAATAGTTAAAAAAAAGGGATGTTGATAACAGAAATCATATATACTAGCGGACCCGGGCGAAGATTTCTCACTGCACGCTACTATTTTTTTAGCAATATCTAACATTTCTTAGATGCAGGTTTAAATTTCTGAAGAAAAATTCAGGACTAAAAATACCTGCAAACAACACTAGTCAAGCCAGAATATCATCTCATTTATTCCATCAAAGTTACAGTAAAAACTGACCGAAGATAGCAAACGCAAGGAAAATAAAATCAATCGTATTTTAACTGCATTAGAGGGGGACATCATATGTTTCGGGAAAAATAAAAGCATGGGATAAAGAAAAATAAATTGAGCATTTCAACTTCAATTTTGATTTTTAATCATAAACATAAAATAAACCCGTGCAGCAACTATGTCCCACTTTATCTTTATTGAACATTTATATATATATATATATATAATTGTTACGGTATTTTATTTTTGTGGCAACACCAATTTCAGGAAAACCTTTTATTTAATTTATGAAAACAGTGGTGATTTAATTTTTAATTAATTGCAATTTTTAATCAAAAACATGGTTTTAACGAAATGTGAGTGCGAGTGTGTCACTGTAACTATGTCAGAAACCGCTTCAAAATCCTTTCGTATGGTATCTGATTTATCGTTCTGCGTTTTGTATTTGCTTAGAAAAAGGGATGATGGCGACAGAAATAATATATATGATGATGATCGAGTTACAACTTACAACTAAAAATCTGTACACATCAGTTTATTAATCCACCGATGCATGTTTTGTATTATATTGGCTACTCAATTTTTCTTTTAAAAATATATAAACTTAAAATTATTTGCAAATAGAAAACTAAACAAATAAAACTTGGTTTCAATAAAAAGGATCTTGCGCAATTGTTTTGTAAAATTCTACGAAAAGATTAAAATACAAAAAGAAAGGTAAATATTGCATTGTGTAAAGTAAAGCATTCTCTTGCTGACGATATATCAGGGATATCAGAAAAGAATCATCCGATTACATGATTTAATATTTTCCATAATTACAAACAGAAAATTATAATTAATATGTCATTGTAAAGAAAAAATGCATTTTTTTTTCACAAATGTTTAATATGACTTCTTTTAGTCACCCGTATAATATCATTGCGATATGCCAATTCTCACCAAACACGTTGCAATGTTATTAACTGTTTGTAAAGCATCACAAATACGCTGTTTAAGTTCGGGCAAACTTGTAGGCACAGGTGGTAAGAACACAAGATCTTTGACATATCCCCAAAGGAAGAAGTCGCAAGGCGTTAAATCAGGTGACCTAGGAGGGTAGCTGTGTAGGACCAAATCATCTGCTGCACTGCGACCAATCCAATGGTGTGGTAGTTCTCTGTCTATAAATTTAAGACCTTCCCAATGCCAATTGGGTGGTGCACCATCTTGTTGAAAAATGAAATTTTGCATATCTTCCTTCAACTGAGGGAAAAGCCAAATTTCCAACATATCGAGGTAGGTGTGGGAATGGGAAAAGACCTATTGCAAAAAGACAATGTTACAAACTAAAAATTTAACATTTTCCCTTTACAATATCAAATTAATTATATGTTTCTGTTTGTAATTATTGGAAAATATTAAATTTTGTAATCAGACGATTCTTTCCTGATAACCCTGTATATTAAAAAAAGTTTTTGCAATAATTGAACATGGAACAATTGAAAGAAATCCAGTTAGTGGGCAATAAACAAGTATTATAGCTAAAAATAATAAATTGAAGCTAAAGATACTTTTTCAGAACAAGCGTGACATAAGTCCAAATGAATCTGACTTAAGTTCAATTCTTCACATTATATATCAAAAAACTTTAAACCGATTAGCATTAAACACTGCATAAAGGAAAAAGCACCATCGTAAAAACAGAAGCTCAAATAAAATCCATCAAATCAAATTGCCGTTGGATGGTAAGAAATGTCAACTAAAATTCTTTCGTTTTAGATGATAAAAGTTATTTTATCTTTTCTAAATCCCAAATGACTGCAAAATTCTGGTATAAAATATAAGTTTAAGAGGAAATTTGAAAGAAAAGTTGATACTTTATTTTATTGTCTTTGACAAAGATCGTTCCAAACATTTTTTCAAGCCTAGTGTGGAATGACGATTAACCAAAAAGTGTAACCAAGAAATAATTTTTTTGAAAAATGTCTTAGTTCCTTTTTTTAAGAAAACATCATTTGGACAAAAATTATCTTTGAAATTATTTCGAAAATTAACTTCTGAAAAATATAAATTTTGAAATTCATTTTTGAAAAAAAAAATGTAAAAGAAAAAAATATATAAATTGTAACCTATAACATTTTTTAACGAAAAACGATTTCTATAGAAGCTTCAAATATACGAATCCAAAATTACAACTCATTCCGCGAAGTAATTTCAGAGTTATGCTTAAAAAAAACTACGTGCATTGCAGTCTGTTTTTCAACGAGGAAAAATGAATTTAACATTTGCAGTTCCAAACTTTAAATCTGCATAATTCCTATATTGTTTGACAGGGCTTCCCTTTTTTTTTTTTTTTTTTTTTAATCCTAAGGAACAATTTATCGAAGAATCCAAATATAATTACAAAATTAAGTGTTAGCTTTGAGAAATTTAAAGTTTGTTTACAATTTTTATATGTAGACGACCACGAACCTTTAAACAAAGTTTAAGTATAGCAACATAAAGTATAGGGCTTTTTTTTTTAAAGGAATATTTAAAAAATCCAACTTTTTTTAATGTTGCTTTAAAAAATAATAATGTGTATTATATTTAAGTAATAAATAGGTGATATTTTTTTCAAGAATAGAACAGATGGAAGATGGAGGTAGCTCTATTTTTGACAGCTTTGAGATGTCCATTTTCTTATTAAAAAAACTCGCTCAAAATAGGTATTTTTTTTTTAATAGTATTCGTGGCAAACCATGCATAGATGCATGGACTAATGTAGAAAAAAAAATTGACAAAGCTGTAAATTGATTTTTAAAAAAAAATACAAAAATGCATAAAGTCTTGCTGAAAACCCTTCAAATTAAGTATTGCGCGCAAGATATCACTTACACAACTCAGTGGTATGAGTTAATTTTCTTTAGTATTTAAACAAATAGTATGTAATTAAATTAACCTATTATCTAATCAAGATGTTTCCCATAACAAAATATAAATGTTTCTTAAAAGTCGGAAATTTGGAAACATTTTAAAAACGTAATCAAGTATATTTTAAGAAGCATTAATTGAGAGCTTAAAATTTTAGGTAAGTCTGGCTAGCCATTTTCGTGAAATCGTGCGAGTAATCCGTTTTTAATAAAATGGCTTAAAGAAGGATATTATGAAGCAAAAACATGTATGTGAGTAACGCTGACGTCATATTGGCGGTTGCAACGCCTGTCCTATAAATTTCGTTTGTATTGCAATTTTTTGAACTTCTAAACATCACACAATTTAAACTTTTACACCGTTGGATAGGGAAAATATGTTCTTTCAAATACAATTTGTTTGAAAACTGTGTCTCAATTGATCAATTTATTAAAAAATGGTTTATAAAGTAATTTTCAAGCATGATTTTCTAAAAATATATCTGTAACACGTGCGACCGATTACGAAAGAGTAACCCCTTTGCATTTCAAACAATATTAATAGTTCGGCATTTGTTTCAGGTTGATGTTCCATAACGAAAATTAAAAACAAATAAACCAATATAAATAAAACACATTTAACAGACATGTAATCAAACTACGTTCTTAAACCGCTGAGATTATCAGAATCAGACATGTTTCTTTAAATAGTGAAATCGTTATTCAATTTCTTTGGCTACGAACCGCTGGTATACGGCTAATACCAAAGTATCATTTTCTAATAAATTTCAAAACTTTATTTGAATACATAATTGATATTTACCATATAAAAATGCTTTTTAGTGCTGTTAGCGGGTAATCTAAAAAATATATTAAGTGTAAAATATTTTAGAAGAAAAAGAAAAAAACAAGAAAAAAAAAACAAAAACATGGTTTTTACCTATATTTTGTAGCCCGGATTGGATCCACTAGTAACGATAGATGAAATTATTTTTACTATACAGGGGTCGATCCAGACAAAATTTGGGGGCCCTTTTAGGGGCCCCTATTTAAGACCCCTTTACAAAAATTCATTTAATAAAACAAGTCCCTTCACAAAAATCCATTTAATAAAATAGGCTCCTTCACAAAATGCCTTTTAATAAAACAGACCCTTCACAAGATTTCTCTTAATAAAACTAGGGCATCCAACCCGGGCTTCCCGGGATAGAGAATATGTGCGAAAACCATTTATATTTTTTATTGAAAACTGTAACATTTTTTACATTTATTTATTTATTTTTCAGATTGCCTGTAACAACACCAAAGACCATTTTTATATGAAATATGTAAATTATATAGTCAAATAAAATTTTGAAATTTATTAAAAGCGGTAATTTCGTATTGGCCTCGTGCCAGAAATTAACAGACGAAGAAACCGTTAAAAAGTTCGTTATCTGCAGCAGTTTTGTTTTATTCTGATAATTTCAGTGGTTTTAAGTGCTTATTTCGATTACATGTTGGCTCAGTTTGTGTTTTATTTATACTATTTTATTGGTTGTTTAATGAAGTTTTAATTTCGTTATTGAATATCTGCTGAAAACATATGCTGAACTTTTTATATTGTTTAAAGTGCAAACAAATTAATATTTTGTGATCGTCTGCAAGCGATAGAGATTTAAAACCATGTTTGAAATTTAATTTAAATGCTACAATAAATCAGCCAATTAAGATATAGTTTTCAAACAAATTGCATTTAAAAGTAGATTATTTTCCCTTTAAAAGGTGTAAAAATTAAAAATGTGCGATGTTTAGAAATTAAAAAATATGCAGTAGCAAAAATCGCAAAACCGAGATTTCATCGTCGAGTGTTGGCATTTGCAAAATGACGTCAGCGTTACGCACGAACACGTTTGTCCTTTATAATATAGATAGGCCGCTTCAAAAAATCCCATTTAATAAAATAGGCCCCTTCAAAAAATTCCATTCTATAAAAATATACTTTTCATTAATTATTTTTATTTTATGTTTTAAAATGTGTAATTTGCAAACGAACCAAGTTCACCATAAAAGAAAACTTTAGCAGAAAGATTTAGTTGTTATTAATAAACGATTGGTTCGAATTTGAGTAACTGGATTTTATCTTTCGTTACAAAACGTTATTTTTCACAAAAATGTAATAATTTTTTCACAAATAGTGTTTACTTTTCACAAAATGGGCCCCAAGAAAAATAACCTGCATCGACCCCTGCTTCAAGGTGAAAATAAGCACTCGCCAGTCGCCACTCGTCGATTAAACTTGGAAAACTGGCGATTAAAAATATGAAAAGACCCGGCCAAATTCAGGATTTTCCGATTTCCTTTTTCCTCTAAAATTCATGATTTTTCCGCACCCGATCGATGATATTCATGATTTTTCCGCACCCGTTCGACGAAATTCATGATTTTTCCGCACCCGTTCTACGAAATTCGTGATTATGATGCACCCATCCGACGATATTAATGATTATGACGCACCCATCAGACGATATTAATGATTTTTACACGCCCGACCGACGAAATTCATGATTTTTACGCACCCGACCGACGATATTAATGATTTTTCCGCACTCCATTTGACGATATTCACACTGTAAAAAATGAAGTACTCAAAAATGAGTAAGTCCATGTACTCATTTCGAAATGAGTATTTTTGGATCAAAAATGAACATGTGCATTCTCAAAAATGAGTAAGTCCATTTACTCATATCGAAATGAGTATTTTTGGATAAAAAATGAACATGTGCATTCTCAAAAATGAGTAAGTTCATGTATTCATATCGAAATGAGTATTTTTGGATCAAAAATGAACATATGATCAAATCCAACATACTTGTATATTTCATAATGTGTAATGACGAAATTACGGAGCCTAAAAAGCTATTATTTGAAGGAAAAACGAAGAATAAGAGAAATGAAAAGTGAATCTGGTTGTTCGGGATTTTCATCAAAGTGGATCCACTGCAACACATTTACACTTTTTTTTTTCCTCACATTTTACACATCTTTTTTTTTTTTTTTTTTTTTTTCATACAACAATTCTTTATACTTCAAAACTATGATTTTTTTCCCACTAATTTTTTTAAAATTTATTTTAACTTTTTTAACGTGAGACAATATTGTGTTATTTAAAAGTTTCATAACATAATATCTTTGCAAATTATAGCTATGCAAATTGGTATTAAACTAAACTGATTTGGCTTACAAATTTATGAATTACGCTAAAATTTATTATTTTATAAATTATAATTTTACAAAGTTTATAATTTTAGTATTTCAATCTATGATCTTTTCTAATGTCATTTTTTAATTAATAATTCTTCGAACTACCTGTTACTTCAGACATTATTTTAATCTTTAACACATATAGACAGGCACTGTACATCCTTAAAAACATATTTAAAACCTCTATCCCTTCCTAACAGATGGCGCCAGATGCCAGATACTGTTAGGAAGGAATAGAGGGAGAGTTTTAAAGTAATTAACAACATTTGAGAAGAAGGCGTGTCCTCCTCATGGCGCGTTGGTTTGGGTCGTCAGGTTAGTAAACAGGACATCGCGGGTTCGATTCCTCTCTTGGGCAAGGGTTGGTTAATTACCATAAACTCACGCAGGAATGAAAAAAATGAGCAGAAATGTATGTATATTCCCTTATAAGGTTGTCCTCGCGAAGTAACTTTTTTTTTATCCTATAAATTTTATTTTAACGACAAAAAATTTTAAATTTGAATACATCCATGGGATCAAAAATGAGTACATAGGAGTTCATATTTGAATACATCCATGGGATCAAAAATGAGTACATGTGCTTCTCAATTTTGAGTACATTTGGATCGGAGCTATTTTGAGTATGTGACGTATTCAAATTTCAGTACTTTTTACTCAATTTTGAGTACCCATTTTTTACAGTGCATGATTTTTCCGCACCTGATCGACGATATTCATGATTTTTACACACCCGACCGACGATATTAATGATTTTTACGCGCCCGATCGACAAAATTCATGATTTTTACGCACCCGACCGACGATATTAATGATTTTTACGCGCCCGTTAGACGAAATTCGTGATTTTTACGCACCCGACCGGTGAAATTGTTAATTTTTCCGCGCCCGATCGACGAAATTCATGATTTTTACGCACCCGACCTTCGATATTAATGATTTTTACGCGCCCGATTGACGAAATTTATTATTTTTACGCACCCCACCGATGATATTAATGGTTTTTGCGCCGACAACCGACGATATTAATGATTTTTACGCGGCCGTTTGACGAAGTTCATGATTTGTACGCGTCCGATTGACAAAATTCATGATTTTTACGCACCCGACTGACGAAATTCTTATTTTTTCCACGCCCTATCGACTACATGAATGATTTTTCCGCGCCCGTTAGACCAAATTCGTGATTTTTACGCACCCGACCGGTGAAATTCTTAATTTTTCCGCGCCCGACCTTCGATATTAATGTTTTTTACGCGCCCAATCGTCGAAATTTATTATTTTTACGCACCCCAACGATGATATTAATGGTTTTTGCGCAGACAACCGATGATATTAATGATTTTTACGCGGTCGTTTGACGAAGTTCATGATTTGTACGCGTCCGATTGACAAAATTCATGATTTTTACGCACCCGACTGACGAAATTCTTATTTCTTCCACGCCCTATCGACGATATGAATGATTTTTCCGCGCCGATCGACAAAATTCATGATTTTTACGCACCCGACCGACGATATTAATGATTTTTACGCGCCCGTTAGACCAAATTCGTGATTTTTACGCACCCGACCGGTGAAATTCTTAATTTTTCCGCGCCCGATCGACAAAATTCATGATTTTTACGCACCCGACCTTCGATATTAATGATTTTTACGCGCCCAATCGACGAAATTTATTATTTTTACGCACCCCACCGATAATATTAATGGTTTCTGCGCAGACAACCGACGATATTAATGATTTTTACGCGGCCGCTTGACGAAGTTCATGATTTGTACGTGTCCGATTGACAAAATTCATGATTTTTACGCACCCGACTGACGAAATTCTTATTTTTTCCACGCCTTATCGACGATATGAATGATTTTCCTGCGCCCGATCGACAAAATTCATGATTTTTACGCACTTGACCGACGATATTAATGATTTTTACGCGCCCGTTAGACAAAATTCGTGATTTTTACGCACCCGACCGGTGAAATTCTTAATTTTTCCGCGCCCGATCGACGAAATTCATGATTTTTACTCACCCTACCTTCGATATTAATGATTTTTACGCGCCCGATCGACGGAATTTATTATTTTTACGCACCCGACCTTCGATATTAATGATTTTTACGCGCCCAATCGACGAAATTTATTATTTTTACGCACCCCACCGATAATATTAATGGTTTTTGCGCAGACAACCGACGATATTAATGATTTTTACGCGGCCGCTTGACGAAGTTCATGATTTGTACGTGTCCGATTGACAAAATTCATGATTTTTACGCACCCGACTGACGAAATTCTTATTTTTTCCACGCCTTATCGACGATATGAATGATTTTCCTGCGCCCGATCGACAAAATTCATGATTTTTACGCACTTGACCGACGATATTAATGATTTTTACGCGCCCGTTAGACAAAATTCGTGATTTTTACGCACCCGACCGGTGAAATTCTTAATTTTTCCGCTCCCGATCGACGAAATTCATGATTTTTACTCACCCTACCTTCGATATTAATGATTTTTACGCGCCCGATCGACGGAATTTATTATTTTTACGCACCCGACCTTCGATATTAATGATTTTTACGCGCCCGATCGACGAAATTTATTTTTACGCACCCCACCGATGATATTAATGGTTTTTGCGCAAACAACCGACGATATTAATGATTTTTACGTGGCCGTTTGACGAAGTTCATGATTTATACGCGTCCGATTGACAAAATTTATGATTTTTACGCATCTGACTGACGAAATTCTTATTTTTCCCACTCCCTATCGACGATATGAATGATTTTTCCGCGCCCGATCGACGAAATTCACGATTTTTACCAACCCGACCGACGATATTAATGATTTTTACGCGCCCGTTAGACAAAATTCGTGATTTTTACGCACCCGACCGGTGAAA
Source organism: Maratus michaelseni (assembly GCA_963931845.1). Taxonomy (NCBI): domain Eukaryota; kingdom Metazoa; phylum Arthropoda; class Arachnida; order Araneae; family Salticidae; genus Maratus; species Maratus michaelseni. The sequence continues at coordinate 385,490,690 of OZ007587.1, read as the reverse complement.
TTCTTAATTTTTCCGCGCCCGACCGACAAAATTCTTGATTTTTACGCACCTGACCTTCGATATTAATGATTTTTACGGGCCCAATCGACGAAATTTATTATTTTTACGCACCCCACCGATGATATTAATGGTTTTTGCGCAGACAACCGACGATATTAATGATTTTTACGCGGCCGTTTGACGAAGTTCATGATTTGTACGTGTCCGATTGACAAAATTCATGATTTTTACGCACCCGACTGACGAAATTCTTATTTTTTCCGCGCCTTATCAACGATATGAATGATTTTTCCGCGCCCGATCGACAAAATTCATGATTTTTACGCACTTGACCGACGATATTAATGATTTTTACGCCCGTTAGACCAAATTCGTGATTTTTACGCACCCGACCGGTGAAATTCTTAATTTTTCCGCGCCCGATCGACGAAATTCATGATTTTTACTCACCCGACCTTCGATATTAATGATTTTTACGCGCCCGATCGACGAAATTTATTATTTTTACGCACCCAACCGACGATATTAATGATTTTTACGTGGCCGTTTGACGAAGTTCATGATTTGTACGCGTCCGATTGACAAAATTCATGATTTTTACACATGCGACTGACGAAATTTTTATTTTTTCCACTCCCTATCGACGATATGAATGATTTTTCCGCGCCCGATCGACGAAATTCACGATTTTTACGCACCCGACCGACGATATTAACGATTTTTCCGCGCCCGTTTGACGAAGTTCATAATTTTTACGTGGCCGATTCACGAAATTCGTGATTTTTACGCACCCGACCGATGAAATTCTTAATTTTTCCGCACCCGATCGACGAAATTCATGATTTTACGCATCCAACCGACGATATTAATGATTTTTACGCGCCCAATTGACGAAATTCATGATTTTACGCATCCAACCGACGATATTAATGATTTTTACGCGCCCAATTGACGAAATTCATGATTTTTATGCACCCGACCGACGATATTAATGATTTTTGCGCACCCGACCTACAAAATTATGATGTTTACGTCCCCAAACCGACGATATTAATGATTTTTATGCGCCCGATTGACAAAATTCATGACTTTTACTCGACGAATTGGCGAAATTCTTAATTTTTACGAGCCCGATCGACGAAATTTATGATTTTTACGCACCTGATCAACGAAATTCTTGGGTTTTATGCTCCTGAATGATGAAATTTGCGATTTTTTCTCCGAAACTAACTAGCGAAATACACATATCTTGAATTTCAGGAGATGTTGGCCACTTTTGGCCCGCGGGCCATAGGTTGTGCATGTGTAATATATATCGTGTATACAAACACCTATTTTATTATTGTCAGATCTTAATTCTAGACAAATAATTTAAAAAGAAAAGGTACTTATGTAATTATCTACACAATTACCCAAGCTTAGTGGGACTTATGTAGTTAGCTACGCAAGCATGTTGTGTATAACTTTGCTGTTAACTTATTTTTAAATTTAAAATAGATTGGAAATTAGTATCTCAAGTTTATTCAAAACAATATAAATTACAATATTTTTATTTAGTAAAAAAATTACTTGTTTACTGTAAAATCATTATATATTTTTTAAATTATTAAATATTCAGTGGTATAAATGTACTTATTGGCTACTAAATAAATTATTCTCACTAGCCAGTAACTGGCTACTAAAAAAAAAAATCAACCTACCGGCCAGTGGCTACTAAGCAAAATTCCTTATTTTCACCTTTACGCCTGCTATAACTTTTGTTCTAATGCAAAATTATCAAAGCACTTTTGTTTAGAAGAGTATTACAAATTAACTAAATTTTAATACGAGCTAATAAAAGAAATCGATTTTGTCGATTAAAAGTCTCTTTAGAGAAATCAAAACTTTAAGAAAATGTATACCACGTACAAAAGTGTCACGTATTTACTTAAAATATATACATCTATTCTAATTATATATATTTATTATTTCTGACAGGATTCCGGTGGTGCCAGATCCTCTCGATTTTACCCTGATGGCAAATTCTTAGAATATATCTACGACGATGCTAGAACACTTTATCACATCATGCACAGAGGGGCCAAAGTTTCTGGTAAGTAATTTTGAGAGTTTTGAAGGTTTTTAAATATCGCTGTTGGCACAATATTGTTTGCAAATCATTGATTAAAACGAGAAACTTTTAATACTAACAGTCTTAGTCATGAAAACCTATGGTTCCGAAGGTATCAATAAATGTTGAGAACAACATCAATAACGACAATGAAGGTCGAGGCAGTAACAATAGTAACAATTAGGCCTTGGATGCTGATAGAACCCCTAAAACGGTTGAAATAATACATATAATATAATACGAAAATTGCCATTAAAACTGAAAAAAAAATCTCAAAGTTTTGGAAAATGCCCTAACTAGCTGGTTGAAATTCTCCTAAAGCAGTTTATATTATATTTTTGCAAAGATATAAATATAAGAATAACAATCATGAGTTGATTTATTTGCAAATAGCTTTCTTAAAAAAATTCTACGCCCACACACTGTAAAAAAAAGACAAGTGTTGATTAATCTTACAAAAATAATATATAATCTCGAACGAAAGTATACAATTACGACTTTTGAATTACCCATGATTCCGAAAAGCGTTCTTTATCTTTCAGAAACCAATATATTTTCGAGATTTAAAGAAACATTTATAAAAACAAAGTTTCGTTGGCTGCCACCGATTTTCGGAAACGTTTTCGAGTAGTTTTCTCCAGCCGGGATATTGGTTTTTAAGATGCTATCCATTCTCAATGAAACATTTTCACATGTGTAATTGAATTTATACATGCAAGGGGAAAGAAATAATATTAATTTTAATGTTAATGTTGTTCATTTATCATGTTCGTCTGTGAAGAATATCTGTAAAGAATGCCTGTTGAATATGAAAATGTTTACTTGAGAATGGATAGCATATGAAAAATCTATTTTCCGGTTCGAGAAAACTCATTAATACACTATATAAAAACCAGTTAGAAATATTTCCGAAAGTCAGTAGCCGCAAAAGAAACTTAAAAAAATGCTTTTTTAAATTTCGAAAACATATTGGTTCTAAGGTTTCAAAAGATAAAGAACGTTTTTTCAGATTCGTGGGTAACTCGAAAGAGGTTATTGTATAGTTTCGTTCGTGGTTATATTATACTTTCCTAAAATGAGAAACAGCTGCCTTTTTTTATTTTATTTTCAGTATGCGTGATTGTGTTTAATAGAGCGTTTTACAAATGTTTTCAGTAGTTTGTGTTTTATTGGGATGGTATAATTTAAATTTCATAAAGATCTCATAGTGGCCTTTATTTCGGCCATTTGTAGAAAGTTATTGCTTGATTAGTACATAAGATGACAGAAATTGTTTTAATTTTTTAACTAAATAATTTAATTTATCATTTTTTTCCCACTTAGGAAACGGACCATGTCTGGGATGGCGTGCTGAAGGCGAACCTTACGAATTTTTAAGTTACAAACAGGTACATTAAATAATGTTTCTTAATTTGAGTTTTCGGAAACGTTTCCTAATAGTTTTTATAGCGTATTAATCAGTTTTCTCAAACCAGAATATCGGTCTTTAGGATTCTCGATTAAACATTTTCAGCTGCGTAACTGAATTTATACATACAAGAGTATAACCAAATAATATTAATGTTAACGTTAATGTTAATGCTGTTAATTTATTATGTTTGTCAGTAAAACAAGTTTATTGAACATGAAAATGTTTACTTGAAACTCGATCGCATCCGAAAAATCTAGTTATTTTCTTTTTTATTTAGTTCTTAATAAAAACGAAAAAAAAAAAAAAAAAAAAGGAAAGAAAATCTTGAATTTTACTGACATATATGTGGGTGCTTCCTTTTGACTTTTATTAAACGCAATATTTTGGTCACATTTAGGAATTTTTTTATTTTAAATCTAAGTAATTATTTTCTTACAAACATGCATAAACTATATTTATAATATCGCATTTTTATGCTGATACTTATCGATATAATGAGTAAATGTTTACTTTAAACAGTGTGCAATTAATGACTTTCTTAACTGTTTTTCTTTCGCCACATAATTTTTTAATCTCTTCGCCTAACATACTCATAAATAACATAGATAGCTGGAATACTCCTCATAGATTCACTATTTGAGCAGTTGAAAAATGCAAAATAATTGCAAATAAATAAAATTTTCTCCCTTAAACCATTTTTTTCATTAATTTTTAATAATGCATTTTCGCATGCTCACATCTGACGCAGGGTTCGTAAATATGATATTTTCGAAAATATCAAAAATATATGATATTTTTATATATATCTGATATTTTTTATATATATCCAATATTTTAAAAATAGTCAACTTATTGATGATTATAAATATTTTCAGAGTTAATATAAATTAGACATTTAAACATATGTCATTGAGCATGAAAACTTAATAAGCCATTATTCTAAATGTCTTTTTCTAATTTTTTTCATCACTTACTTAACAAAATTTAAGATCAACTAATTGAAAACATATACAATTTGCTTTTTACACTCACACACACACACAAAAAAAACTATTAAAAAAAACTATTACGATTTAGTAATCAAGTTCAAAGAAAATTTTATGTTTATACAACAAAATAATTAATTTGTTTTTATTGAAAAGTTTGAACATAAATATAGTAAGTTTGTCTGCTTAACTGAACAAAACCAAAACGAGAAAAAACATTTCTAATGAAGCTGCAAGTTTATCTAAATTAGATAGTTTATCTTTCAGTGGCTTTTCTAAGTAAACATTGTACCACATAATTATTGATTCTACATTTAAAAATCCAGCTTCAAACATAAAGATTTGAAAAGTTTTTTTTTTTTTTTTTTTTTTTTTTTTTTGTGGGTGTGGGTGAGTGGATGGGGTGGGGATTAAAAAAGCCACTATAAGAGCAAAAATTCTTTGTCTACAGAACGACACAGCCAATAACAGTTAAAAAATTCCTTTACTCTTGTTTTGACTGAAAATATCAAAAATATTATACACAATATTTTGAAAATAAATATCGGATATATATCATGATATATATCACAGAACCATGGATATATATCACTGAACACTGATCTAACGGCGTATCGCTTAAACAAAGCCAGAAAATGCTCCGTAATGTATGCGCAATATATAAGTTTTCTTCATTTTACTTGTGTCAAAAATTTTATATTCATTTTATTTTCTTTATAGTGAATACAAATACAGTAAAACCTCTACATAGCGCTCACCATGGGACCACAAAAATTCGCTCGCTATTCGGAGGTGTCCGCTATTTAGCGGTAAAAACATACAAATCGCTAAAACCTCCATAACAGACATTCCGCAATAGCGGGCACTTTTTCAATCCGTAATACTTATATGCAGTAAAATCTCTAAATAGCGGACGTCTCGGAATAACAGAATTTGTCTGCTATTCGGAGGTTAGCAGACACCTCCGAATAGCAGACAAATTCTGTGATAAGAGGTAAAGTGTTGGGGATTGAAAAGTGTCCGTTAACTGGAGGTATACACTATTCGAGAGTGTTCGTTATAAAGGTTTTATTGTATTTGTATGTTTTTACTTTTAAATAGCGGACACCCCCGAATAGCGGGAAAATTCTGTTGTCTCGAGGTACCCGCTATTTAGAGGTTTTGCTGTACATAGGTGTTGAGGATCGAAAAAAATCTCCGCTAGAGGTGCTCGCTATTTGGGAGTATCCGTTACGTAAATTTTAGTCTATTTGTTCGAGAAATTCATCTATCTTGACTTGCCATGTGAAGAATTTTGATAAATAAATATTGATCGTAGAGGCCAATTAATTCATACATTAATTAATTTGTCTCTATACTAGATAAAATTTATTTAACTATATCAATTTACAAATTCCTCTGCTAACGAAGATTTCGGATAACAGAGATATTTTTCGCTGCTTTAATTGGACATACAATCATGTTTCGATTCCGAAAATTATAGCTAACGAATGTGATTCCGGAACGAATTATCTTCGTTAGCCATGGAATCGCTGTATGAGCTGATTTCTGAATTTTCAACGATAACTTAATAAATGAAATTATTATTTAAGAAATTATCCTCCAAAACGCTTCACTAATACAACAAAACATATGAATAACGGAGACTTCGGAAGCGCAGGATTTGCCGCTAAGCGGAGGTGTCTTCTGTTCAGAGGTACAAATGTATAATATCAATAAAACCTCCATAACGGACACTCCCGAATAGCGGACAAGTTCTGTGGTCCCGAGGTGTCCGCTATTTAGAAGTTTTAGTGTACGTAGGCGTTGAGGATCGAAAAATTGTCCGATAAATAGAGGTGTCCGCTATTCGAGAGTGTCCATTGTATGGAGGTTTTACTGTATTATTTAAGAAGTTGCTTTTACTGTTGAATATTTTTTCATAACGTAAACGCATCACTGTTAAACATTGGCGGCAAAATTTCCAGTCACTTGACTGTTTTTATAGAAAACTGTTATATAACCGTGATTTAATTATATTTTGACTGTAATAATATGGTCAGATACGTTTCATAATATTGTCAAGTGACCGTTATCTTTAGAAACGGTAGAATGACTGGACAGTTTGTTGTAGATTTTTAACAGTGATAAGTTTCTTCGCCAATAAATTTCAAAATTAGTTAATAATCAAATGATTAAAATAAAATAAAATATAGAGCCATCAAGCATATTTTTCTGTTTTAAAATGAAAAATAAAAATGAAAAGTAGATACAACGCAATCATTTTCTTTTTTCAGTCCTTAGAAAAAATCAAGAACTTTTCTTCAGGTCTAGTTCACTTAGGTATGAAACCAGGACAAGACACCTTCATCGGAATTTACTCGCAGAATCGCGTCGAGGTGAGTTGTTGATAATATTTTAATTCATTATTTTATTTATTATAAAGTATTATTATAGCTTTTCACTTTTCAAAATTGGGTTGAATTAGTACACAATTATTTTTCTGTCCTCTAAAATAACCCGCAGTGAAATGTTTCATAAAAAAAAAAAAAAAAAAACCAACCCTAGTATTACATCAACTATTTCACTAAAGTCCATTTTTTGTTTTGTTTTGTTTTTATGCATTTAGAATAATAAAAATACCTAAGGAGTGCTTATTTAGTTTTAAAATATTTTAAACTAACAGTTGCAGAATTCTCGCAAAACATGAGCTTCATTTTTACAGATTTTCTTGTTGTAATAGAATTTTAGAATGATCTAAATAAATTTTTATTTTTATTTTTATGTTAAACCAATTAATGTGTAATAAAATGCTTCTTTTTCATCTGATTATGTCAGGTGTGGGATTTTTTCAGGCAACGGGTTATTTTTTGGAAAAGTGGGTTTTATTCAAATTCTCGCTTAATTTTAACATTTTGTAATGAAGTGATAGAATGAAAAATGCTCAACATTAAAATCTTAGTCAGAACAAGCTGTAAAAAGTTAGTCATTTTTAATTTTTTTAAATTCTTTATTAGACTTTATAGAGCGAAAAATTCAAAAAATGGGTTTTTTTAGAGGACAACACTATAAATGATTGTGGTATTAAACGGAGCTTTATATAACTAATAATGAATTAAATTTTTAAGAATTCATTAATTGATCCGCTGATTTCAAAAGTGGGGAAAGCCCATTTTACGTTTTTGCTAGATAATTTAATGGTTTGCATCTAATTTTAACTTACATCTCGTAAGATTTGTTTCCCTTAATTATGTGTCATAATTTCCGCTCACAAAACTAAATTTTTAACTTTTTTAGTGGGTAGTCACCGAACACGCTTGCTATCGTCAATCAGTAGTTATTGTTCCACTGTACGATACATTAGGACCTCATGCCTGTTCATACATTATCAACCAAGGTAAGTTTTATCTTCATTTATACTTTTTGAAATACGTCTTATCTTATCGCAATGCAGTGTAAGAAATTATTGAATTGCTAACAATTAGGCTGACATTAAGCGAATAATATCTTTCAGTGCTTTGAAGTAAAATAGTTCTATAATATGCATGCAGACGCAAGGTGCCGACTACAGTCCTATCCACTCCCATTAACTTACTACAACAGAGATGGCTATTGGCTACAATGTAAAAAAAAAAAAAAAAAAAAAAAAAAAAAACGATTCCGAAAAGCGTTCTTTGTTGTTAGAAACCTCAGAAACCAATATATTTTAGAGATTTAAAGAAGCATTTATAAAAACAAAGTTTCTTTTGCTGATTTTTGGAAACGTTTCCAAGTAAATTTTATAGTGTATTAATACGTTTTCTCCAGCCAAAATATCTGATTTTTGGATGCTATCCATTTTCAAATAAACATTTTCTTGTTCAAACATTTCTTGTTTTACAGACAAATAAGATATATTAACAGCATTAACACCAACATTATTATTAATATTATTTTGTTGCTCTTGGATGTATAAATTCAATTACGCAGCAGCAAAATGTTTAATTGAAACTGAATAACTTGCAAAAAACCCATATTTCGCTTTGAGAAAACAGACATATACTATAAAATCTACTTGAAAACGTTTCCGAAAATTAGTGATAAATGCTACTTTAAATCTGGAACATATATTGGTTTCTGAAGTTCCTGACGATAAATACGCTTTTCGGAATCATAGGTTAGCTCGAAACTGGTTGTTGTATATTTTTTGTTCGCGGTTATTTTATATTTTTGTAGATTAAGGAACATGTCTTTTTTTAAATGTGCCGTCTGGATATTTTTTTAAAAACCTTCATATGCCACCTGTTTCTCACGTAAAGGTATAGCGTATACTGTAGCATATAATCTTTGCCTATAACGCATATCCTCTGGTTATTTTACGACTACAGCACTGGTCGCAATACAGTATAAGAAATTATAAAGTTGTTAACAATTGGGCTGGCCTTAAACCAATAATATATTTCACTGCATTCAAGTAAAATTCTTCAGTAGTAAGCATGCAAATACAGGGTACCCACTAAAGTCCTGTCCGCTCCCATTAACTTACAACAAATAGCAATGGCTACAGTCATAAACGTAATGTTTAGGTATAATAAAGTGGCGATGCGCTACATAATAGGACAGCTTACATAGCCAACTAACGGCAAACAGCGGAGTTAATGCTCCTATATCTCGAATATGAGGTATGTGAAGGGATATCAGGGATCTGGGACATGAGAAAAAAATCAATTACAATGTCGTAGAGATGCCCTCGATTTAATAAAAAATTGTGTCTTACATGTAAAAATAACTTTATTCGAAATCCTGAAATGTAATTTTTTTTTTGCATATCCTATCACAAATTTAATTACACCTTAATTGCATGCAGAAATTTGACATTATAGGGCCAATGTACATATGATAATAAAACTAATACATGTAAGCAAGGTACAGTTTATTTGGCAGCAATACATGACTCAGTTATTGACATGAGTCACTATTTGTATTTCTTGCTTTTTTTTGGCACAAAATTTAGCCTAAACAAGAAAGAAAAATCATCGACAAGCATAGATTATGAAACACTTACCAACACTTCCAGAATACTGCAACTGATTTTCACTGTTTAAAAAGGTGGAACCAGATTTCAGCAATTACCGTCTATAGCGGAAAGGTACTCGAATTCTTTTGTACATCCCTGTATATGTTCTATAGAATTTATACACACCATGTAGTATGCAAAACTTTTAGTCAAACATAAAAACGCATACTACATCGGAAAACCCACCTTCCGCTTTTATCGCTCATAGACAAGTTTTGTAACCAAAATGTTTTGTGTATCTCTGTAAATCCACAATACTTGTTATGCATGTTATAGTCTACATTAAACATATTTAGTGCACCTCAATAACGTATATAAATTTCATTATGTTTGGAAGAGTGTAACATTATTAAAATATACTCCAAACAGTTTTTCTACAGATCATTATATAACTGAGTTCTTTTGTATGACCCTGTAAATGCTTCGACACCACATTATGAAGAAAGAATATTTTAGTGCACTTCATAAAATCATACCAATTTCATTATGTTTCATATAGTGTAACATCATTAAAGTACACGGCAAGCGATATTTCGCCACATACCATAACAAAACATGATTCTTTTGAGTGTCCCTGTAAATGAACTATAAATACTACACACTTCCTTTTCAATAACGAACATGCCGTATAGTAAATTTCAGTAACATATGTCAAAAATATGGTAATCTGAGTATATTTACGAGAGTTATAATATGGGCAGATAACACGAATTTTTAAACGCTTTCAACTATGTTGTAAAGCGTTAAAAAGCAAAAATATTGAAAAATTTAAGATGTTTAGTACAATTAAAAATATCGTATAATAAAAATACTGTTTGGTTACAATTTGTTCAGTTGAACATCGTGTGTCAGAACATCATTTCTGAACATCGTGTGTCTCAAAGGACTTTAAAATAATAAGATAATCCCTAAAAAAGAAAAACTTGACTAAATCTCAGCCGATTACCAGAACTGTCGGAAGCGGTTGGCGGACTACTGGCCAAGCATTTCTTCCTGTCGGGGTTCAAACTTCACTAACTAGTGCAGTTATTATTTTTATGTGACATTCGTAAAGAAAGCAATCATATATGATATGATGTGTGATATATATGCATAATATGATATATATGTATGATATAACAATCATACATTTTAAATGAAAAACACATTTTATTCTAAATTTTATTTCATTGCAGGGTAATTAGTTTGTAGATTAAAAAATGTCGATTCAACTAAAATTTAACAAATCTAGTACAATTGAAGAGTCCTCCAGGATCGGTTTGTAGGTTAAAAAATGGCGATTCAACAAAAATTTGACAAATGTAGTTCAATTGAAGAGTCCTCCATACAATCGGTCCTACGTTTTGCGGAAAGGGAACAAAGATAATCTTAAAAACATATACATCTTATGTTTGAGCAGTACAATTAATTACACACTAAAAACAATTACGTTTCAGACAATTTACTTAAAAACATTTAAACAAGAACAAAAAATCATGCGTCAAGAATAGATTATGAAAAACTTTCCACTTCCATAATACTTTTAAAAAATTTATTCTTTAACTATACCGATTTATAAGGTGAAAGTTGATGTCTAAGTAAGCAATTTGAAAAACGCATAACATATTTTAAAACCCAATTTTAGAAATCTTGTATTAAAATATACACATATAATATTCATATATATATATAGTTTTTCTTTTCTTTTTTGACCCTTTGAAAAAATGGGGTCAACCCGAACCCAACCCAAAAAAGTCAAAACCTAACCCGAAACTCTCCGGAATCCGAAACATTTAAAGTCAACCCAACTCGACATGAAAAAAACTAGTCGTTGGGGGCCACCGTAATACTTACCCATCATGGCTTTGCATAATGTAAAATATTAAAATAAAAAAATGTGTAAACTACTTATAAAGTGCATTGCAATTCAAATAATATCGAGGCTTGATGACGTCACAAACTTTAAAGGCTCGATTACTGAATTGCTTGAAAGAAACATCCTTATAACTCCAAAAATAATAATCCTATTAACTAGCGGTTTATTGCATCTGATTAAGCGTCAAATTTCCAATTAAAATATATCTTTGAAGTGAAATTTGGATGAAATACAGGGTCATGAAAAATCGAAGAGTGTGGTAAATAGGATTCCAAATATCTCGGCAACTAATTATCCAATCGACTTCATGCTTTATGCAAAATTTATGTTTTTTTATTGTCTTTTATATTCATTTCTTAAAATAACCAATTTCGAAAAATTTTATATACCTTTTATCAGAACGAATATTTCGAGAGTCCGAAAAAAATAGTTCCGGTTAATCGATGTTATTGAAATGAAATAGGCTTCTTCCCATTATTACATACTAAGTCCATACCAAATTGCAAGTCTTTATCTTAATTTTTTTCGGGAGATAGAGCGTTTACAGACACACAGACGGACGACAAATTTTTTTTTCTAAAAATGTTTTTCGGAATCTCCAGTGTCTGAAACGTGTAAATCCGTCAATTTTTTTTTTTCGATTTTCAAAACGATTACAAGACTTACCCTATACTATGTATGATGGGTAAGTAAAATAGAGTAATTTAGTTGCCATTATTACAGAAATACCATTGAAAATTACAAAATAATAAAATCTCAAACACTAATTAAAAATTTTAAATTCTGAGACCTTATATGACATCCTCGGATACATGCCTATAACTGGTGTTAATTTGATCGCCCAACGTTCCATATTCTAGGAGGAGTAGCTGTGAAATACAGTGGCGGCCAAAAAAAATTGCATCACCTAGAAAAATTAACATTTTGTAATGCTAATGATTTATTTTGTTCAAATAAATTAATCTTAGTTGCTGCAAAGCAAGATAAGATATTTTTCTACATTTCTATTGGATAATATACACCTTATGAAGTATTGCGTCATCAAATGTTTAAAAATAGTGCGGCAAAAGGGAAAAACGGTCATTTGTCTTGTTCTTTAAGTGGTCAAATAATGGTTTCGTATGTTCAATTGACGCAAGGAAAAAAAAATGTGTGATACTTGCTTTAGTTAAAGAAGGATATTCGACACGTGTGATCGCTAGAAAAATTGGTTGCTGTTGTGGTGTTTTGGTGTTCTTTCTAAACAATTAACTTAAAAAAAAAAAAAAAAAAAAAAAAAAAAACTCATTTACAACTCTTCACTTGACAACTAAATATTTAAAAAAAAAATAAGTATGCCTTGATTAACTCCACTGAAATCTGTTGCCATGAAATGAAGGAGCAATTTAGAATAAATTTACCAAAATAACAAAACAAAGAAAAACTGTTATAAGTTAATATAACATGATATTTTTGAATTCATCATTTTAGAATAATACTAAATGTAGTAAGGGGCAACAGATTTCTAAATCAAGTAGCATATTGAGATGCACAAAGAACACCTAACTCCACTCCAACCCGATCAAGCTTAAATCTCCATACACAGTAAATTAGCAAAATTTAATCATCATATAATTTAGAAAAATGAAGAGAATCTGAAATTCCTCCAATATGAGGACCAGAAGGGAAAAAGAAAGTTTAACAAAATAGAGATATGATGAGATACCAAAATTTTAGAACAACTATGGAGATTTTGAACCAGATCAGATCGGTTAACCGAAAATCGTATAGTGGTATAAAATAACTGAATACTTTTTTTTTTTTTTTTTTTTTTTTTTTTTTACTTTGTTAAAATAAACATTTTGATGTTTATTTTCGATAACAATATACCTGAGAGAGGAAAGTTAAAGCTTAAGTTAACATTTATGAAATTAAATTTAATATTACTGTTTCACTTATTAATCTATCCATCATTTAATCAAGATCAAAAATACGATTGGATAATATTGAGTAAACCTCCATTAATGTTTATTAAAACACTCATTTATGAATTTAAACTTAAGAAATTTCAAAGTTTAAATTTAATAAAGTTGAATTTTTTTTTTTTTTTTTTTTTTTTTTTTTTTACTTTTTTTAAAAAACAACCCTTTTGTTGTTTGTTTTGAATAATACTTCAAAGAAAGGATAATTAAAAATTAAATTAATCAATTATGAAATTAGACTTAATTTTACTTTAGCATCAATTATCAGTATATCCAATACTGAGATAGGAACAATAATTACATCTAATAACCTTACGTAAACCTCAATTAATTTTCAAGTAAACTATTACTATGAATTTAAAATTTAAGAAATTTAAAAATATTAATTTAGTAAAATTATAGCTTTCATAACCTTACTCACAATAATTGAGAGGTTAAGCCTCTCTCATAGGATTGCTGTAGATATAAGAATACTAATTAAAGATCATATAAAGAAGAACATACCATATTTGAGAATGAACAAAAAACAATCTTTATTTGAATAATTAAAATTTATAAAAACTATGTAATTCCCAAAAAAAAATTTACTATAATAACACCAAATAAAAGTTGATCAATATTGATTATTAAATATCTTTAAATCAAATATTAAGGTTCTCAAGACTAACATAACATCATAAATTAAAGGATGATCAACTTTTCTGAGATAAGTCATTAATTACCTTTCAAATACGCATTGTAATTCTTAACATATCATAATATAAATATACATATATGAATTTACAAGTTATTCTTGCTTATTTTGCATTTTACTCTCCAACTCTGAGTCACACAAATATATTCCCTCATCAGGGAGATATGTAAATAAAAACTATGTAAAGTCTACTTACAGAGGATGAAGAATTCAATGGTTGAATCAGTGGGCAGGTTTTTACACTCCGCTTTCCTCTTTTAATGTTGCAGCCGATTGCACAACATGCTTCTCTTTCCTCTTTGTTTTGAGAGAAAAAACTATTGCTATATACCAGCAGGCGAGCTGACAGGTTTCTTTTCGTTCTTGGCTTACACTATGATAGGATATGATAAGTCACCTAATTTCAACGGGTTGGGTAGCCTCCGTACATCTAGTTGCCTTCTAATAACGAACAAACAATACTTGGAATCTTCGTCTTAATAGGGACAGAATAGTCTCATGATGAGGACTTTTGAAGCCTGATTTTTGGAGCAGGACTATTAATTTTCTCAGCTTTTAACAATATTTCCTTCGCCCTTCACACTGGAGACTATAGGGCAGTGGTTCCCAACGGGGGGCGTACGCCCCACAGGGGGGCAATTTGACTTTTCCGGGGGGCAATTTACCGTATCAAGGGGACAATTGGAATTTCTGTTAACTCACACCTTCTGAATTGTTTTTCTAACAGTAATGTTAGAATGACTGAAAATAAAAGTTACACATTCAAATTTCAAAAAAATAATTTAAAAAAATAAGTTTTTTATTCAATTTTTAAAACGTATCCATTCAAAAGTTTCAAATACAATTCTACCAGAATAATTACAAAGAAAACTTTAAAAGATATTTAGATACTTTTATATATTTAAAAATTCTTTATAATTTTTCTGATTTATAATTATTTTAGAATTTTAAACAACTTTTTTGATTATTTATTGAATGAGTCGCACTGCAATATGTCACATGAAAATCAATTTTACACATGAAACTATTCAAGTGTATATTTAACAATTACTTGACGACCTTCCTTTACAGAATCTTTTATCACGTTTTATTCTGATTAGAAATTGTTGCGTAATTTAATCGCAGAAATTTTGCAATTAAATAAGGCAAAAATGTTTTATTCAAGATTATTGATTTTTCTAATCAAGGATTCTGAGCACTCTATACATCACGCATACGTGGCGTCCGTGTGCCAGTAAACTACGAGGAGTATCAGATGATTATAAAAAATATTTGATTCATCCATTACCTTCGGCATGTTTCAGGATCAATGTTAAATGCTTTTGACTATATCAGGAGTAAATTCTTTTAAAATTTTATAAGAATTATATGTTATAGGGGGACGGGGGGCATCATCATTTTAGAGATGTTTTGGTGGGGCGCGGCTAAAAAAAGGTTGGGAACCACTGCTATAGGGTATTAGCAGTGGTCCTGGTAAGAGATTCATCTCTATTCTAAGACAACGATCATTCTATTTAAGCAAAATGCCGATCACAAACTCGAGTATTCATAGCTCTAGACCGTTACCATGTCTCTGCTAATGTTACTTCAACTCAGTAACACAGAATACATCTTTTCGAGCGCCGCTACGCAATACCTAATAAGTTTACGAACCAAGTAATGAGTGTCTCAACCAAGCAACAAGTGTCGTAAAAATTCACTCTCCCTCACCGCCTCCAAACTGGGTGGAACCAAAAAGTTATTTTCCAAGGGGGGTTCGGGGTAAAAACAATAAGGAATGGAATGACCCAGGCGACTGTCTGGTTTCGCCGTTTCGTGGGAAAGCAAACTTACCGGGTCTCACCCCACACCATGCCAAAAGGGATCCCATGACCGTCTGTTTACATTCGCGTCATTCTGATTAAGAGGGAAACAGGGCCTTTGTATCGGGTTATAAGATACAATGCCAGCGTCCCTACGTCGCCTTTACATAAGATAACGTAATTCTCATACAGGGCGGTCGGTCTTTCTTTTAACCAAAGCCAGACTAGGTGACTACAAACACATGATTCAAGGGTATGGGAGAAAACGTACACGACTGCCCAATACAATATGTGTGGCCTTTTACTGAGAAACCTCCCTCCCTGCTATTTATTTTTCGTATTTGAAAACAGGAAGCAAAGCTAGACTATAAACGTTGAAATTACTTTGCAAAAAGAAAAAGAAAGAAGAAAAAATAAAAACTGATTTTATTATTATTATTATTACAATTACTTTTATTTATTTAAATTTTTATTAGAAACAGAAAAAAGAGTGCTTTTAAATAAATGTTAAAGTGAATGAAGGAATTTAATGTAGATAAAAAAAAATGGTTAAAACTAACCGTAACAAGAATGCTCCCCTCGGCTAAATAAAAAAAAATTTTTTTGAAAAAAACAAATTTTTTTTTTTTTTTTTTTGAAAGGCAGCTGGGTACTACATGGTATGCTGGGGCCTCAACATTGAAATAACTGACCCACATACACAAATCATACAACGATCCGGGACGGGATCCAGATAATTCACCGCTGAAACACCACCCTAAAAGTATACTCCGGATATATACAACCAGAGCTTGCACATCCGTAGCAACCATTACCTAAAATACTACTGCAAACATAACCATAAAGGAGTATTACCACAAGAGGGACCACAAGGCTGATTTTACCACCAAAAATGAAAAAGATACCTGCTGCACCTGTAAAATAACACATGTTCCACTTGGACTGTGAAACCTCACTTCCCTACTACTGTCATTCCTACGCATAACTGCATCTCACCTGAAACTTCTGGTAACAGAACTGTAAACAATACATAAATTGAATTTTGAGAAAAAAAAAATAAGCCGAAAAAGAAGGAAGTGCCCACTGATTAAGTTTCTCATTGCATACATACATAAATTCAACAACTGGCATCACAGTATATTACAACACTATATATTAATGTAAATAAGTACTAGTAATATTATAGTTACAACACTGTAAATGTCAATTAATCCATGAAAACACACATTAATTCTACCATACAAAAAAACACAAGAGCAACTGGAGAAACAAATAAAAAATATATACATATACGTACTGTAAGACACATATTATGGTATCACAGACCATGGTAGAGAGTTACGCACACATTTATAACATTTTTCTACATGAAGCCATGTTGTTTTTGAAAAAAGTCCAATGATTCGGTTCACTGTGCAGATTTTACAAATTCACTTACAAGTAATGTGCAAGGGAAAGAGTATCTCTGCCTCTGTGCTACTTATAGCAAAAGCAGTTTCGGGCTTTTGGGAACTACAGGGAAAACATTCCACAAAATAAAATAAAAAACAGGGGTGGTGACATATATCACCAGAAGGAAAAACACACACACCACCAAAATAGGAAGTAAAATTAAGAAAATACTTAATTCTATTAATTTCAGCCACATACAACAACATCCAGGTATGTACATGAGAAAGTATGTATAAGAAAGAGAAAAAAAAAATAAAGGACCACAATCCTTAAAGTTAAAGTTCAAATAAACCCACGAATTGCATAGTAAATAATAAATCCATCTAATTAAAGTGCATTAATTAAAGTAAACACACACTTAAAAGGTTATATACAAAACACAGATGCATTTAAAAAAATGAAAACACAGAACAACTTCGGCAAAAGGGTAACCAAACATACCATCCTAAAAAAATGTTAAAGTCACGAAAATTACACTCTTTTTTTTTTCAAAAAAAAAAAAAAAAAAAACACCCAAAATCTACGAAAACGGGGTGCGGAAGGGTATATACCACAAAAACTACCATAAAACAGACAAAAACCTCAAGTATAAGCATAAAAAGGGGTAAAAATGCATACATGAAAGTATCAAAACACAACCCAAAACAAACCTTTAATATGCTAAAAAAAACTAAGTTCCGTTTTAAAATGCCAAAAAAAATAATAAAGTATACATACACATTAACTAAACTACAAATAAATACAAATAAACAAGGTAAAATTGAATAAAAATGCACGACTAACGAAAAAGGTAGTTAGTATTTATAACTCGGACGGTCTCTTCTATCCCGTAGCGAATAGTCGGTTCTAGAAATCGATATTGAACGACTACTTCTATTCGATTTAGCAGCTGGACGAATCGATGAACGAGACCTGCGCGAATCGCTGTGCTCAGCAGTTGAACTGCTTTCTGCCGTGGCTGAATTTTTACCTACGCGCATTTCGCTGCCTTCTGCCGTTGCTAAATTTTTATTTACGCACATCTCGTTATTTTCTGGCGCTGCTAAAGTATACCTTTCGTTGCTTTCCGTCGTCGCTACCTCCGGAGACACGGGAGGTGTAAGGCTCCTATAATAGGAGCTGACGCATATCCTTTTGTTTCGCATTATTCGGGTCTCAGTTCAGCATCTCAATCTACCGCTGCCGGAGCTGGGGTTGCCTAAGGCCTCGTTCCTCCACCTTCTGAAAGAGGCTGGATGTTAAATGGCGGAAAATTAGCTTGGTTTTTCGACTTTGAGACACATATCTGCGAGGATGCGTCAGCCTGTATTATAGGAGCTCTAGGGAGGTGGGGAACAGGGAGTTATGATTTCAGTCGCGTCGCTGTCTGTTTCTTCCACTTCCGGCGTTACCGGAGTTTCGTTATTGTTGACGTTCACTACTGCTGGTGCGCGGTTACTATCATATGGTGCGCGGTTACTATCATATGGTGCGCAGGGAATGAATCGGTTGCGTTTACACCTGCGTACAGGAGGAGAAACGCGCGGTTGGTGTGGTGAATCGATGGTCACGTTTTCAGTCGATCCCAGGCCAATTGTTTGTTTTGGTTCACTGGACCAGATGGGAAGTCTGTCTTTGAAAGAAGACAACCTGTCAACATGGACAACCTGACAATTTTTTGGATTAGCAACTAGCGCTATTTTAAAATTAACTTCATTTAGCTTCTCAATTATAGTAAAAGGACCATTATTTTGCTTGCTTAATTTTTTTGTATTACCAGGGGCGACTGTGGGTGTAAATAACCACACAAGATCTCCTATTTTAAAATTTTTATCAACAGCTGTCTTTTCACGGTATTTTTCCTGCTGTTCAGAAACTTTAATTAAATTACTATGTACTTCAGTGTATACTTTTTGAAGAGCTGGGATTAAGAGTTCGCAAAAAGAGGGTGCATCATTATAATTAAAAGAAGGTGGTTGAGAAAAGAGATTATATGGTAGATTCATATTTCTGCCATACATAACTGCAAACTAACCGTAACATTGCAATCAATCGACAGTTTGGAGGACGATTAAATTAGAACGTGAAACTAGTAATGTTGAGAAAAAGGCTGGATAAGGCCGAAAGAGGGTGACCCTAAATTCTGATGATTGATATCTGAAACGGATGTATCTGAGTAATCGTCATGCAAGTGCTCCTGACTTAAAAATCTTTTTTGAGAAAGCCTGTGGTGTTAATTTAAGCGCAAGAACTATCCAAAGACGACTTGTAAGAATGCGGTTTGCATGCGTATTGCCCAAAGAAAAAGCCTTTACTTACAAAAAAATTATACAGAAACGACTTTCTTGGGCAAAAGAGCATGTCTCATGGACAAAGGCTCAGTGCGATTCAGTAATGTTTTCGGACGAATTTAAGTTCAACCTACATAGATCAGACGGTAAGCGGTATGTTGGAATATGTAAAAGTGAAGCTTATCATCCCTACTGCATATCGTCTACTGTAAAATTCCCAGTCAACCAAATGGTCTGGGGATGTATATCCAGCAAAGTGTTGGATGTCTGAAACTTATTACTGGAACTGTGAATACACCCGTTTATACCGAGATTTTAGAGGAGTGTTTAAATCCAGTTATTAAGGATGATTTTAAAGGTGCTAGAAATTGTATTTTTCAACAGGACTCTGCACTCTGCCATACAGCGAAATTGGTAAATACAATCTAACTTATTCATGAATTATTTTGTTGCCTAATTTACAAGTTTGAATCTCCATAACATTAAGGATATTGGAAAAGTAATTTTCACCCAGTTTTCTCCTTTTAGGTGACGGCCTATCTGAAAAAATCTGGCATTAAAGTTTTGGAATGACCTGGGAATAGTCCTAACCTGAATCCCATTGAAAATTGTTGGCATATAATGGGTACAAAATTTTTTTTCTGAGAAGCCTGCTACTAAAATAAAACTGCTGGAAAGCATTATTAGGGTCTGGTTGCATGAAATTGGCCAGGATTACATTCCGAATTTGATATATTCTATGCCGGACCACTGCAAGGCTGTCATCGCAGCTCTTGGAGGATCTACTTACTGAAGGGATCCTTATGCATGTATACACATCTAAGTATATATATAATATGACTGCAGTTATGTAAAATTTACAAGAACTACAGAATTTGTGCTTCTATTACTTTGTTCCAAGTTTTTTTAAATATTGCGTTCATTTTTTTTCTATTTTTCCAAATAATTATGCGTAAATAATTTATAAATCCCAATAAAATTTAATTTAGATTAATCCTACAACTGTATTTTATCGTAAAAATATCATCCTTCCATAATACCTGTACTTGAAAAACATTATTTGCAGCGTTTTCCACTTTTTCGCAGGTGATGCAGTTTTTTTGTCCGCCACTGTACAAACAGACAGGCAGATTTTAATATAATAGATAAAAGCTATAAAACATAAAAAAAAAAAAGTCAAAAATTAACTACAGCAAATTGGAAAAGTCACTTTTTCTATAAAATGAAACATATTCACAAAGAAGTGCTGATTTCCTCTTTTACTAGCTAGAGTAAATAATTTATACGATATTTCGTGAAATAAAGCTAACAAAGACTCGAAGAAATACTACTTTTTCTTACCCATCATATGCAGTATAGGGTAAGTTTTGTAATCGTTTTGAAAATCGGAAAAAAAGTTTTTTTTTTTGATGGATTTATACGTTTCAGACACTGGAGATTAGGAAAAAAAAAAACTTATTTTTAGAAAAAAAAAATTGCCGTCCGTCTGTCTGTGTGTCTGTGTGTGTGTCTGTAAACGCTCTATCTCCGAACAAATTGAGATAGAGACTTGAAATTTGGTATGTCCTTAGTATGTAATAATGGGAAGAAGCTGATTGAATTTCAGTGACCTCGATTATCCGGAACTATTTTTTTCGGACTCTCGAAATATTCGTTCTGATAAAAGGTATATAAAAATTTTCGAAATGGTTTATTTTAAGAAGTGAATATAAAAGACAATAAAAAACGTAAATTTTGCATGAAGAATGAAGTCGATCGGATAATGAGTTGCCGAGATATTTGTAATCCTATTATCCACACTCTTAGATTTTTCATGACCCTGTATTTCATTCAAATTTCAATTCAAAGGTATATTTTAATTGGAAATCAGACGCTTAATCCGACGCAGTAAACTCTTAGTTAATATGATCGTTATTTTTGGAGTTATAAGGTTGTTTTTTTTTACGCAATTTAGTAATAGAGCATTTAAAGTTTATGGCGTCATCAAGCCACGATTTTATTCGAATTGCAATGGATTTTATAAATAGTTTACACATTTTTATTTTAATATTTTACATTATGCATATCCATGATGGGTAAGTATTACGGTTGCCCCCAACGACTAGTTTCTATATAGAATGAAACATATTCACAAAGAAGTGGCGATTTCCTCTTTTAATAGCTAGAGTAAATAATTTATACGATGTTTCGTGAAATAACGCTAACAAAGAGACTCGAAGAAATACTACTTTTTCATTATATCTAATTTTAGACAGTAAGAAAGTTTATTTTAATTTCTTTACTGTGTATAACATAGAATTCTTACTATACGAGAACTATTTTTACCGCTAAGTGAACCCAAAGTTTTACTGAGAATTGAGAATTGTGTAAATGCTTAAATAACTGCTTATTCAGTTCCCTGAAAAATGTTTAAAGTAATTTCCATGATTTTAAATTATTTCTTCGTATGAAGTCAGTCAGCTATCTGAATGTATATCCAGAAAAAGTCTTTTAATTTCAGATTACGAGTTTTCCGGTTTAAAATACGTCTTAAACGGAGAATTTGTAATTTTTTTTTAATTGAATTTTACAAAAAATGAAATAACTTTAAACTTACGTTGTATTAACTTTGATTCGGCAACTCAGGAAAATATGTTTATCCTTTTTCACATTGTTTAAATGGTTTTATCACAAAAAAGTAAATCATGATCATTATCCATGAGATCGTTAAGAATTTTTTGATATACATACGTACATTAAATAATGTGTGTATACAAAAAGTGCTCGTGTAATGCGGATATATTTAAAATAATATTTTCGAAGTGTTTTCAAACATTTTGTCTTTTTTAATTAAAATGTCGAAAAACTTAAATTTTAAGAAAAAAAATTCGATTTTTCGAAAAATATATACATGAAAGAGTAATAATGGACGTTAAAAAATCCCATAAAAATTTCTATAATTACGCTTGTTATGACTGAAAATGTATAATGCATTCATTGTAAGCAAATGATTCAAAAAATACTTTAAAGTGTTTTACCTCAAAATATGCTTTTAAAAAATAAAGTTTAAGATATTGTATATTTTTTCAGAAAGAATTATATACATAGTTATAATCAGGTCTTTACAAATTTGATAAAATCTGGTAGCCAGCAAAAAACTCTAGTCAGCAGAAAATACAAATATTCTACCCCTCTCCCTTCCCGCATCATTGATTTTCAAAGAACACAAGAGTTAAAAAAAAATAATTGAGAAAATTATTTTCTATGTAATTAATAATTCTAAACTTTAAGTTTAGAATTATTAATTACATGATGGTTTAGAGTAGTATTTTTTAATTAGATTTTTTAATTTAATTTTCCATGCCATTTTTATCGTTTTTTCGTGTTTTATGGCGATTTTTTGACATTCTTTAAAGGAATCCTGTTTCAATATTTTAATTACACAGTAAATGTTGTCCTCTTTTTAGTGATTTATAGCGTTTATTTATTTATTTATTCATTTATTTTTCTTTCGCATTTCGCTGCAATTTTTCAACATTAGTAAAATGAATCTGGTTTTATTCTTTTAGCCAAATATAGTAAATTTTGCCCTCTGCGATGTTTGAGTTTTTAGCGATTTCTTACGTGATTTGTAGCCCCTTTTTTCGCGTTCCGTGGCAGTTTTTGACCTTCGTAAAGGAATTCGGCTTCAATTTTTTCAACTCAGTATAGTAAATACGATTTTTTGCGTTTTTTCGCGTTATGCAGCGATTTTTGGACATTCGTAAAAGGAACCAGGTTTCTATCTTTTAGCCCAATAAAGTAAATTTTGTTCTCTGCGATTTTAAAATTTTCCAGAATTTTTTTAATGGGATTTTTAGCTTTTTTTCGCGTTTTGCGGCGATGTTGGGGCAATTTATTTCTGAAACGATAAGAAAACTCTCCGGTAAATGCTGTTTGTGCTACTTTCTTAAGTCAAATTTTGTACAAAAATAGCCCACCAGATTAAATAACTTGGTCCCCAGATAAAAAAAATTGGTGGCCAGTGACGACTTGGCGACCGCATTTGTCAAGCACTAGTTATATATATATGTGTGTGTGTGTGTGTACATATATATTACGAAATTTAAAATTCCGCCCTATATTAAAAGTATTCTATAATTTTTTTCCACCTGATATAATTTTCTAACCCTAGTTTATTTAATTCTCACCTATCTTTAAAAATATTTCAATAATACATCTAAATGCGTACGATATCATTTATTTTTCTTTTCAAAAACCTATTAAAAACAAGTCCTGTATCATTATTTATTATTTTTTCTTTTCTTTTGGATACCATCTGCTTAAAGTCAAGATTTTTTCATTTCTATTTTAATCTTAAATTCCGATGTAATTTCATTTTCCTACTAAATTATTTGTTCTGTACATCTCTTTTTACTTTACCATTTTTTTAAAAATTCTAAAAGACTTCCCGTTCTTTATCGAAAGAGCCGTATCACGACTGTTTTCCTATGCAAAATAGTTCCTCTTTTGACTTTTTCATTCGCCAGGAGCGCCTGTCGCACTGCAGTAATCTCTCCCTACGCGTCAAGTATTTAAGGCGATGCACGAGTCTCAGAAGAAAGATTTTGTGTTTTTTGACTTTTTAACATCTTCGTACGACACCAGGAAGAATGTCTCCTTTAATAATATGAAATAATCGTTTATTATCGTTTAATTATGTAAATTCTGATGGATTAGTATCCTAAATTCTAATTCGGTGAAATGTCGAAGCTAATAAGGCTGTAACATGAAGCACTCTTAGTTGTGGAAATGATCTGCTTTTTGTGAACTGCCACTGAGTATAATTAATATAAATACATAATAAATATAATTTCCCACATGGATATTGATTCCTAGTTCATTTCGAGAAAACGCCTTTTGATTATTCGATCCATTTCCACATTTCAACATAGGCGATTGCAACTTGGTTAATATTCTGTTGGTGAAACATTCATTAACGATGTTTTAATTTTACGATTGTCTACTGGCTTCCGTATCTGAATATGGAAATGATACTTCGAATTGCTTGGCATAACATGATGAATTGGGTGTGAGTGGAGGCTTTATTATGGAGAAGAAGGGTGGGAAAGTTTTGTGAGATAACTGTAGAGTAGTAAAATCATACCGACGGCAGATACAACCGGTACATCTCTGTATGATGTATTTTGCTGGTTGATAAGAAAAAAAATCCTTGTTAGTTTTCTGAAAATACTGCTTATAAATTTTTGCTATCTGTTAATTCATTAAATTTTGTCATATATATGCATAGCTACCAATTATTTCGTTTTACAATAACAAAAAAAAAAAAAAAAAAGCCCAATTTGGTTAGCAGATATATGCATCCATGTATAGATATATTTAAAATATATTATTATTATTTTATTTTTCTAAAGAAAAATGCTTTAAATTTTGCAAACAATGTATGAAACATAAATATGCGGATGGAGGGGACGGGAAGATACGCTACGGTTGCTAGTACTGCAGAATGTTAGAGCTCCGGTACTTTTTTTTTTTTTAGTTGCTAGAAATTAAGTCGTGTTTGTAAAAATAATTTAAAGTAAAAATCTGTTCATTCTCAGCTAGGAATAATGCGCATATCTGACAGTTACCGTAGTAGCAAAACAATATTGATTAAATTGAGACCCAGTATTGCCCTAGGGAAAGTTTTGTGAGATAACTGTAGAGTAGTAAAATCATACCGACGGCAGATACAACCGGTACATCTCTGTATGATGTATTTTGCTGGTTGATAAGAAAAAAATCCTTGTGAGATTGCATCCATCTCAAATAATTTCAATAAAATATCAATATTGATTAAGTATCAACTTTAGTAATTGATAGTATTTGTAACGAAATACCACTATTACAGAAACATTGGCTTCCCACTGGAAATATATGCAACGAAATGCCACTATTACAAAAACATTGTCTTCACATTGGAAATATTTGCAATGAAATGCCACTATTACAAAAACATTGTATTAACATTGGAAATATTTGCAATGAAATGCCACTATCTCAGAAAAATTGTCTTCACATTGGAAATATTTGCATTGAAATGCCACTATTACAGAGACATTGTCTTCACATTGGAAATATTTTGGAATGAAATGCCACTATTACACAAACATTGGCTTTACACTGAAATTATTGGTAATAAAATAGCGAAACACTTCTTGGAAATGTTGGTGCAATATTGGCAAAAAGTAACAGCCCAATGTAATCTTGGAAAAATATTTCGACCCAACATCAATAATGGCCAAGACAATATTGATCTAATATTGTTTCAGAGTAGTTTTAAAGCAAAATTTAATAAAGAAAAATCATAGCCTTTACAGACATTCGTTAATATGCCTTTTCATGAATAAACTATGAAAAATAAATAAATAAATAAACTAATAATAAAAAGAAATCCATGACATCTAATATTGAAAAATGCGGTTTCATTGTTTTCTAGCCAGACATCTTTCTTTTGAGATGCAATGCAGTCAAGCAGATGAATGACCAGCGAATCCCTCCCCCCCCCCCCCACCCCTCATCAATCTCCATCTTTGCCTTTTAACTTAAATAAAATCGAAATGCATTATGAAGTCTGAACTTTTCAATCTTAAAGTGCGAATCTTTCGGCTGCTTTTACAAGTAGATTGAAAATTTCAAACTTCCATGATAAGTAATGCATTTAATACTTGTAATGGCTCGTAAAAAAGTAAAAAGTTTTTTCAGAAATCTATCCAGAATTTTTTCACAGGATGCTTTTTCTGTTTAAATTGTAAACTGGCTTAACACTTTCCAAAATAGTTGAAAAGTGTTTATGAATTCGGTTTGTCTGGCCGTCTACCGGTGCTCCGACTCGCGTAAATATGTTCGGATTTCCATGTAATTGATATATGTTATTGGGATTTACAATGGCATGTTCGCTATTGAAAATGAAGTATGTAGCATTTATAGTTTGTTTACAGGGGCACTCAAAAGAATTCCTTTATGTTGTGATCTATGGAAAATCGTTTAATGCGAATTATAATGATGTTACACTATTTAAAACATATTGAAAAATGCTTATTATAGTAAAATAGGGTGTGCGTTACAAGGACACACAAAATAATTTAGTTGGAGTGCTGTCTATGAGCTGTTTACATGAGTTGTCTATGTCTAATTTTGGAGAGTTTTTTGGGTTAACGAAAACGAATTTGAGGTCAGATTTTCAAAATTCAGCGGGCAAAGGATTAAAAAAAAAAAATTAAAACATTAACGCTTCCCACCACAGTTGAAAAGTGTATATGAATTCGGTTTTTCTGCCTGTCTGTCAAAGAAACCGAACTATGCTCTAACTTATGTAAATATAGTCGTATTGCCATGTAGTTAATATATGTTATTGAGGTTTACCATGCCATGTTCCGTATCGAAAATGAAGTGTGTAGCATTTATAGTTCATTTACAGGGGTACTCAAAAGAAGACAATTACATTATGGTGTATAGGACAAATCGCCTGCAGTGTATTTTATGATGTTTCGCTATTTCAAACATAATGAAATTGATATACATCAGTGAGGTAAACTACAAGATTCTTGCTATAGAATATTGTGTGCATAGCATTTATCATTCATTTACAGGGACACACAAAAGAATTCGGTTACAGTACTGCCTATGAGCAATAATTGCTGGAAGTGCGTTTTCAATTGTGGTATGCGTTTTTACATTAAAAAAAAATATATTTTTTACATTTTACTTGGTGTGTATAAATTCTATTGATCATATAAAAAGCTGCACAAAATCATTCGAGTACATTTCGGTTTGTTGACGGAAATTGCTGAAGATGAATTGAGGGGTTCGGGGCAAGAAAGTGTCAAGCCACATTTTTGGTGAAATAAATATAACACGGTAATCTGTTGTATTGTAAATTATAATATCCAACATATAATTTATTTCTAATGTCACTTGGTGGCAGCCTATGTGACAGATTTCGTTTTTGCCCCAGATGTTTATGTCCCCAATGTAATGAAGATAGCTAATTTACAAAAACCGTAATAGTAATATCATTAAAGTAATGCCATATTGTTACTCAGAATATCTCAAATGTTACTAAGACATTGGCGAGAAAACTTTAGGTTATATATCTTGATTTGAATACTGGATCAAATTTTCAAATTGAAATATCTCAGAAGTTTAAAAATGTGGCTTGGCACTCTCTTGCCCCGACCCCCCTCAATTTTCAAATGTGTTATGCGCTTCCTAACTTAGCTAAAGTTTTACTTACTATGTAGTATACATAAAAATTATAGATCCTATACAGGTCTGCACAAAATAATTCGGATATTTTTCCGACTCTAGATGATAATTGCTGAAATTGATGTTTCAAATGTGTTATGTATTTTCCAAATTGTTTACTTAGATATCATCTTTCACCTTTTTAAACGATGAGGTTTTTTATAGTATTCTGAATGTGTTGGAAAGTGTTTCATAATCTATGCTTGACGCATGATTTCTCTTCCTTGTTTGTACTTGTGGAAAATAAAATCCTAGTTTTAGGTATCTGAAATTAGCATTTAATACAGGATCCTTTTCAGACATTCTGTTTATTCCTTTTTTAACGAACTACATAAATGCATTAAATTTAGGCACATAAATTTATATGTATAGATAGATAGGTTCTTTGACTATTTCAACTGTTTAGTGAATAGGTCCGATTTTCTTTTAAAATAATTAAATTTGAGAAAGGTTCATTTTATAGATGGAATTTTTTTTAAAGATAATTATTAAAGTAAAAGTAGTTTAAAAAAAAAAACACTCTTTTATAAGTATTCAATGTTAATCTTAACAAGATTGAAAAATCACACGCTAAGCATATATTATTAAACGCTTTCCAACACATTCAGAATACTGTAATAAAACTTCACTCTTAAATAAGGTTAAAGATGATATCTAAGTAAACAATTTGGAAAACGCATAAAATAGCAATTTTTGTTTTTCACGCGTATAAATTAAAAACAATGATTTGATGTTGAACCAAAATGTTTTGGTTTATGGTAATATATTTAATTTATTTTGTATTTAAATTTAAATGAGTAAAAGTCGTGTATTTTACACATATGTATATTAACTGAATTGAGTAAAGGATTAAAGTATTTCTAACGTACGTATTTTAAAAGAAAGTTATATAATTTTGATAAACTGAGTGAAAGTTTATACTTTAAATGAAATGAATTCAATACCAATGATGGCGATGGGAACAGTACTTAACGATTCATCAGTTGCGTCCCGCTAACATAAAAAGTACCAATAAATGCAATTTCTTCCCCCTCGAGAATTGTGGAGGCAAAATTTTGCTTAAAAATTCTGGTATGAGTTTTGAATAAATTTATAAATGATATAAATAATATACCATCGCCTTTCAAGGAGTTAACACCATGAAAAGAAGTGCTTCATAACCATACTGTATTAGTGTGTAATTGCGCTGCTTAAATTAGAATATTAGAATGATGTAGAAGAAAGTTTTATGATGGCTACAGCATATTAGTTTTTTGCAACTTTATTTTTAGGATATTTTTCTTTTGCTTATTTTCAGCAAACATACAAGTTGTTGTGTGTGACACGGAATCTAAAGTAAAAAGCATCCTGAAAGAAACCGCCAACACGCCAAATCTCAAACAAATCATTGCAATCAAACCCATTTCAGCTGAAGTCAAGAAACAAGCAGAAGCAATAGGACTCAAGATTTTTCAATTTAAAGAAGTTGAGGTAGGTAAAAAATAAAAAAATAAAAGTAAGTTTATTAAAAAAAAAAACACTCTTGTATTCAATGTTTATCTTAAAATGTGCGCGTAATTTCATGATTGCAATTCATGTAATAAAAAAAAAAAAAAAAACAACTACAATATGTTAATTTAGCATGGGGCCCGAATATAGAAAATTCACAAGCTTTGATTTACGTTTGACAGATAGCGCAAATTAGTGAATTTAGTAAAAAAATTAAAAAAAATTCCCTGCTTCTTTTTTAAGATATGACAACAGGAAAGAAAAAAAACACTACTTTTAAACTATCAGGATTTCTAAACTGTTTTCTGAACGCATAATATCCAATATATTGTTTATGTTTATGTATGAAAAATATATGTGAAATAATATATGTGATTATCTTTCAGTTTGTTGAATCGTGCATTAATTTCAACCTGAAATAAATAAAATAAAAATTGAAGCACAATATTCAAAATAAGTGCTACAATATTCTTCATATAATTTTCATACGTTTAACCCTTTCCGGCGCGGAGTAAGTCTGTTTGCAAAATGATGAAATAATCGACTGACACCAGAATTTGTAAACGAATTCATTAGACAATAAAAACTTACTTATTTTTCAGTACTTTATAAAAGGAAAATTTTAATTAAATATTCTTGGTGCCGTTTGCCAGTTTTGGAATTAAAATTAGGTGTTTTTTTTTGTGACCACCGTCCGCTAAAGGGTTAATCGGTCCTTGTTACTTCAAAACTTTTAAAACTAGCATTTAAACTAATTTTTTCCGCGATTTTTTCTGCCTCAAACTCTTTTAATAATAACTAATGGGGGAAAAAATCCTTTGGAGTAAATCTATTAAATTCCTGATTATTTTGAAGTTGTATTTTTTTTTACTTTATTTTTTATACTAATGCTTATCTTATTTTTTTTATTAGGATATTGGAAAAAAGTATCCTTCCGATCCTACTGTAAGTATCTCGTATTCGAATTTTTGTTTAAAGAACTTTTACATTTTTTTTTTTAATAATTCAAACTTGTATTGTACTTTTTAATCTGTAAATTCCCTTTCAAATATTTCAAATGTGTCTAGTCTAGATTTTTCAAAAATGGAGATTTTAGTCCAAATTATGGTCGTTTTTTTTTTAAATTTCATTTCCAATTACTTCATATCAAATTCATTGCAAATTTTATGATTACAAATTGAATTCATCTTGTTAAGACAACAGTTATTTTTCTAAAATATAATATTTGCGCACTACCGTTATATATACTCATTTAATTAAATGGTTCTTCTTCTTTATTGCGTCATCTGTCTTCAACAACATTGACAGCACTTGCATTGCCTAAAGCAATATTTTAAAGCTGTTACTCTGGAATTTCTCGTCTTATCTTAGATAATGAAGAAGATAAATCTTATCACGTTTAATGGATTACACACATGGTTACTTAGTATCCTGATCTATATTTTTTTTATAAAAAGAATTTCTAGTTTATAATTATTTTGAATGAAACAGATTTCAAGAAAAATATTCATTCGTTTAGTATCGGGTTAGAGTCCTGAACAAGTCGGATTGTACTCGACCCGAACCCGAAATTTCTGCTTAAAGTCAACCCGAAACCGGACGTGAACCCGACAAATTTTAGCCCGAACCCGAAATATTCAACCCCGAACCCGAAGTAATAGAAAATTAATCGATATTTTAATACAATTATGGTAAAAAAGTCTACAATCATATCTAATATCGATTTTATCTTTTTTACATAAAAATGAACACATATATACACTCAATATAAAATACATAGTTTTTTAATTTGAAACAAGTTGGAAATTGTACGTCAAACGCAACAAACGAGGTGCGTTCGCACTATAGCTAGTTATATAAATATTCAGATCTTGATGATTTTTAATTCTGTGAAATGAATGATATCGTCTGCAGATTAATTTCTGTCATACAATAAGTATCTCGGTCACATAACGGTTAAACCTCGGAAACTCCTATAACAAGAAAGCACCGATTTTTTTAAAAAAAATTCAAATTTCTTAATAAATGTTTTTTATTAATATCTTCTAAAGTTTTGATTCGATTTTCATAAAATTTGAAATGTCTGGACAAAATTCTGCAAAGATAATATATCTTAAATTTCGAACCATTTGGATGGGTAGTTTTTACGCTGTTATGTGCTGACAGATGGACGGATCAGACGACGACTATAGGTGCTACGTAGTTATATAATTACGAACGTACCTAAAAATATATAGGACTTTATTTTGAAAAATCGGGTAAACACGACCCCAATTCGAAAGAGCCAAAACCCACCCCGAAACCAACGCAACGAAAAAAATTAGCGTGAACTTAACTCAACCCGAACCGTAGGTCGAGTCGAGAGTCGAGTTCGGGTAAAAACGCGTTACCCGACCCGATGTAGGACTCTAGTATCACTCATTGCTCTATACTAAATTTTGTCAGTTCTAGAAATTTCAGATCATCAAAGGCGTAAAATAGATACCTGATGTGTAATACTACATGCTGTAAAAATGTATTGTCTATCAGTAACTATGATAAACTAGGGACATTTTAAAACTTACTTATTAGTTAAGATGTAGCCTTCTTGTTCAGTAGAAAATTTTCTACTGGTTACATACTCTTAATTGCGTAACTTCAGTAATTAACCGCAGAAGAAAAATATCACCTCGTATGAAATTGTAGGTTAAGTAGTTAAGTTTTCTTTTTCTTTCTTAAAATCGGGATTAAGTATTCAAGAAGTGATGGTATGCAATAACCAAGATAATTGTATCTTTAAAAAAAGAAAAAAAAATGTTGAAGAATAAATAAACTAATAAATCTGTAGATCAGCGGCCTGAATAATAGTTCTCCTAGCTGCATTTTTATTTTAACTTTAAATTATAAAAAGTTTACAATACGCAGAGAACACGTATGTACAGAACATAGGTGAATACCGTCTTTATTTGAAAACCCTAATAGATTTTTTTACATTTAACATATATTTTTTAAATGATCATTAACAACATTCAAAAGCATTTCTATGTGAAAAATACCAATTAGGCATATTTTTCGTAGTCGTCGTTTCGTTATTAATTTTTCATAGTCGGACTGCACAACATGCGATAGAGGTAGATTTTTTTTTTAAAATCATGCTTGAAAATTATTAAAAAAAAACCCAATAAAAAATCAGTAAATTGAAATACAGTTTTCAGACAAATTGCATTTGAAAGTATACATTTTTTCACATATTCGACGGTGTGAAATTTTATATTCTTCGACGGTTAGAAGTTAACATGCGAAAAATGCAAACTATATTAGTTAGGTCGTTTTAGAACTCCTATAATAGAGGCTGACGCATCCTCGCAGATTTGGTACCCGAATTGCAGCCCAGTCGAAAAACCAAGCTAATCAGAACCGGTTCAGCCAATCAGAGCCGAGTCTTAGGAGTCTTAGACAACCCCAACTCCGGCTGCGGTAGATTGATGCTGAGCTGCGTACCAATAATGCGAAACAAAATGGATATGCGTCAGCTCCTATTATAGGAGTCTTAGGTCGTTGCCACCATCGATATGACGTCAGCATTAAGACTTGTTTTTGCTTTGTAATATAGATATACCATTTAATTTAAAAAAAAAATCTTTAAAATCGGTTGATAAGTACACCAAATACCTCATTTCTAGATGTGTGTTTTTAAAATATTTGAATTTCCTTTCTTCTACGAAATGCACAGTCAACCGTGTAACTGATTCGATCTAACATGTGAGAAGATTTGACATTTTACTTGTATTTTTCAAAACCCTTTTCCGCAGTGGGAATCTTATTTAATTCTGTCTCCGTCAGCAGCTCTTATCCGCTGGAATCAAAATAAAAATGGTTTCGTCTTGGAATAAGTGAAATTTAAGGAAAATGCGAATCAATAGCAACGCAGGCGGCAATGCATAAAGATATAATGAAAATGCAAATAGAAAAAAAAAAAAATGGCGAATCCTCGGAGTTGGAATATTTTCTTAAGAAAAATTATTTAACTGATTTTCATTTTCCTTATTAATATTAGAATACTAAAAATCCAAATAGAAATTTGAGAAAGAGAAAGCCGATTTCATATCTGTTTGAAGTGTGTTGTTGTTGGTGTGTATGTGTGTGGGGGTGGGGGGGGGGGAGGTTAGAAATATGCGGAATTTATAAAATATTGGCTAATTATATGCAAATACTGTTTTTCTTTTCTTTAAATGTAAGTATTCGATTCTTTTACTTACCCATCATACGTAGTATAGGGTAAGTCTTGTAATCGTTTTGAAAAAAAAAAAAAAATGACGGATTTACACGTTTCAGACACTGGAGATTTCGAAAAACATATTTTTAGAAGAAAACTTTTGCAGTCCGTCTGTGTGTGTCTGTAAACGCTCTAACTCCCGCACAAATTGAGATAGAGACTTGAAATTTCGTTTGTACAGTATGGCATAATGGAAAGAAGCTTATTGAATTTCAGTAACCTCGATAATCCGGAACAATTTTTTTCGGACTCTCGAAATATTCGTTCTGATATATAAAAACTTTCGAAATAGTTTATTTTAAGGAGTGAATACACTGCAAAAAATAATTGTTGATTTTACAGTATAAAACTGGCACCCAGCTGCCAGTATTATACCTTAAAATTAACAGTATTAAACAGTAAAATAAGCAGTAATACACTGCCGTGCAAGCAGTAATACGCTACCGTGCATGCGCGGCAGCGTATTACTGCTTGCACGGCAGCGTATTACTGCTTATTTTACTGTTTAATACTGTTAATTTTACGGTATAATACTGGCAGCTGGGTGCCAGTTTTATACTGCAAAATCAACAATTATTTTTTTGCAGTGTATAAAAGACTATAAAAAAACTTTTGCATAAAGAATGATGTCGATCGGATCATGAGTTGCCGAGATATTTGAAATCACATTTTCCACACTTTTCGATTTTTCATAACCCTGTATTGCATTCAAATTTCAATTCAAAGATATATTTTAATTGGAAATGAGACGCTTAATCCGACGCAGTAAATCGTTAGTTAATAGAATTATCAATTTTGGAGTTATGGGGATGTTTCTCTTACGCAATTCAGTAATAGAGCATTTAAAGTATATGACGTCATCAAGCCATGATTTTATTCGAATTGCAATGCATTTTATAAATAGTTTACACACATTTTATTTTCATATTTTGCATTATGCATATCGATGATGGGTAAGTATTATGGTGGCCCCCAGCGACTAGTTTTTGCACTCGTTTATTTAACTCAACTTGGTTTTTGTATGTAAAGATGGAATATTGTAATCGATTTTGAACCCACTTTCCTCAAAGGCTATAAACATTATGTCCACAAGTGTATTTTCCATGACGAAAAAAAAAAAAAGAAAAAAAAAAAGAAAAATCATGCATTCGGCATAGATTATGAAACACTTCCCAACACTAACAGATTATTATTAAGAATTTTTTTTTTTCTTAGGATGAAATGAGATATATAAATAAGCAATTTAAAAAATACACAACTCAGTAAAAATGCATTTTCCGCAATTGCTGCCCCATATTCGAAGTCTTTCGTGCAACCCTGTATATGATCTACAGAATAATTCTTTGTACTACCCATTTTTACAAACATTATTTTATTTACAAACACATAAACAAGCAATGTACATGTCTAAAAGTCTTAAAAAATACTTTTAAAACTTGTTTTCTTCTTATGAAGTGGCATGCAAAATACATCGCTTAAAATTAAAACACCTTATTTATAACGTAAGTAGAGTATGAATATCTTAATCCGTAATTTCGCGTGGTCAGTTTTTAGTGAAGTAATAGACATAAAAGTAAGTCCCTGGGGCGGAACGATGGGAATGAAAAACCCTTTTTGTTTAAAAATTAAATTCATTATTGTATTTATTTGTAAAAGTAAATCTCGATTCACATAAAACTTAATAAACTAAATAGTAATATAATATATTATTATAATTATAATTATTAAAATAGTAATATAATTATTTAAATCGTAATATAATTATTAAAATCGCATTTTAATAACTATATTAGGTAATGAGTAATCGCGCTTCTAAGTTTTCCCATAGGTTTACATGGAATTTCGCGATCGGGGAGTTTCAGTGAAGCGGCCCCTTAACTCAAAGCGATAAAAAAATAAAATAAATATTTTTCTTTTAAAAAGCCATTACCCTGAACTAAACATAAAAGACAGGTTAAAAATAAAAATCATCATCTCTTTCAAACTTTTTAAAGAATAACACGATTTAATGATAGTATCAACAACTTATCAACTCTCAAAATAATAATAATAATAATAATAATAATAATAATAAAAGAAAGAGTTGAATTGAAATGTTCCTAAATCCCCCAAAATGGACTGCAATCGTCTAAAAATAGATAACTCAAAATGTGTAAGATTGTTATACTGCTAGTCATCCATAGACGCTCTCGTAATTACAACTTATATACTAATGCAGATGACGCATGGGTCAGTGAGTTCGAGTTCAAGACTTTGGATAATTCCGAGAAAAAACACTACAATTTAAAATTCAGCGTTGTTTTTGCAACAGTTGAACGAACAGATTTATTCTGTACTAGCGTTAAAGTGACTCAATACTTTTTACGTTTTGTTGCGTTTTTAAGATTGCCGTAAACTGTTTGCCTTATTAGGCATTAAAAAAGCTGCAAAAAGAAAATTTTAAATATATTTATTTAAGACGGTTTCTTTGTCTTGCTTAAATCTCATGCGAGCACTGTTTTATTTACTTTAACCGTTTTGCGTTTCTGAGAAATAGCGAAGAGAGTGATTATTTATTTCTCTAACTAGCTGATTTGCCCAGCGTTGCCCGGTCCCGTAAAAAAATAGCACGAAACGTGAAAAAAACTCTAAAAAAATCTCTGCACGAATTCTGGATAACCTTTATTGAAAAGAGAACAAAATTTACTATATTGGGCTAGAAGTTTTAAACCGGATTCATTTTACTCATGTGTAAAAATCACAGCGAGTTGCGAGAAAGCAGTAAAAGTCACGAAAATTTATTTCAAAACTCGCAGAGGATAAAGTTCATTATATTGGACTGAAAGATTAAAAGAGGATTTCTTTTATGAATGTCGAAAAATCGCCGCGGAACACGAAACAATTCTAAAAATCGCATAAAAAATTCGCGAAGAATTCAAAAATAGCTCTATGAGTTCCGAATAAACTTTATTGAAAAGAGAACAAAATTTACAATATTGTGCTAAACGATTAAAACTGGATTCTTTTTACTAATGAGGCAACATCGCCGCGATAAAAAAGACAAGAATAAACTCGCCAAAAATTGCTAAAAATTCAAAAATCGCAGAGGACAAAATTTACTACATTGGACTAAAATAATGCAACCGGAATTCTGTTACTCGACGCGAAACGAGAAAAAACGCTAAAGATCGCATTAAAAATAGCAAAAAAAAAAAAAAAAAAAAATGTACTATATTAAGCTAAAAGTCTGAAACCAAATTCCTTTTACTAATGTGGAAAAATTGCCAAAAAACTCTAAAAATCGTCTAAAAAATTCGCGAAAAATTCAAAAATTGCTGTACGAATTCCGAATAAACTTTATTGAAAAGAGGAAAATATTTACTATAGTGAATGGACTAAGACAGTGTAGCCATAATTCTTTCATAAATGTCAAAAAATCGCCGATAAACACGAGAAAACGTTGAAAATCACATTAATAATCACTGAAATTAAAAAATTAAAATTTTTAATTCTGCATTACTACAATTCTTCAGGTTATTTATGTTAGCTTACTTACCATTAGGTTAATTTAAATAAAATACATAATTTTATTTAAAACGTATTGTAATGCCATTTGATTACTTTTAAATTTCATAAATTTTAATTTATTTAAGCGAAGACTTATTAATTGCTCAAATGCACATTTTTTTTTCTCTTTTGGAATACATGTTGCGGTAACACAATTTTTTTTGTTTTTAATCCACGGTTTCTTTTTTTAATCCACGGTTTCATAATTCCACTCATATCTGGGTCTATATTTAACAATTTTGCCCTAAGGAATTCTAATTTTTAAAAAGCTTCTTAGAATTATTTAATGTTATTTCTTTATCCGACATAACAATTACACATTTTATGCTTTGCGCATTAATCGAGGGATCATCTAAAAAAAGTTTACCACCCTGACCTAAACTGCACTAAGCGAGGGTTTACTATTATACTATATATTAGTATTTTCTCGTTATTGCTACATATTGATTTATTTTTAGCGACTAAGTCCTATTTCTTTCATTATGGACTTTTTCGTCATCGTGAGAGATGTTTTGCTCATTTAATATTAGAAATGTAACCTAAAAAGTAGTAACTGTACACCGATGTCCTAATGATGGTGGGTAATGACTTACACTATCGCTTTCGTTTTTATTGTTCATACATTCAACTTCTAATTATCGCATAATTTCAATATCTACATCATTGAATAAGAGAAAAATGTATTTTCCAATTAAATTTGTTTGACACAGCCTAAAAAATATATATTTCAAACTATAGACCAATTTACTGATTTTTTGTGGGTTTTTTTTTTTATAAAATTGCCAAGTATGATTTTTTTTTTTTTAATCTCTCAACAATAAACTTTTTTCTTTTTTATATATATTCGATTAATCTTCCATGACTGGGTCCGCTTCCAGGCGTTGCAAGCATGGCTTATAGAGTGAAGTGGAATACCATCATAGGTTTCAGAAAACACTCTTACGCCAAATCACATTTGCTGTAATACGCCATTAAGTTGATTTTGGAAGATTGGCCATAGGATCAGATCAGGGGTCGGAAGTAGCGTGCTACAAGTAGCGAAACTGCAGTAGCCGCTACTTTTTACAGTAGTCTGTAGTATAGCGCGCTATATTTTGAATATTGTAGTGTAGAGAGTAAGCGCGATACAAAAAATCAGCAGTTTGTAGCGAGAACTGACATTACTTTTGTTTTAACGCTACTTCAGGGGGAAATTGCACCATTCTGGAAACCATGTGGCCAAAACTTGCTTCTTTTGTACTAAATTTGTTCGGCTCAACAATTTTCGAATCTCAGCGGCAAATCTCAGCTGCAGTGTATAGCAACGTATCGCGTGAAGTCATAGATTTTCCCCATTGACACTTGCTGTTAAAATCATGCACCAAATGAATTAATTTTCTAGCTGGCAACACTTGTCTGTATACTCATGTTTTAATGCCTGGTTTTG
Organism: Maratus michaelseni; assembly: GCA_963931845.1. Taxonomy (NCBI): domain Eukaryota; kingdom Metazoa; phylum Arthropoda; class Arachnida; order Araneae; family Salticidae; genus Maratus; species Maratus michaelseni. The sequence goes on along the minus strand of OZ007587.1, from coordinate 385,452,134 downwards.
GTTTATTTACAGATTTATTTATTGTTTGCATTTAGAGTTGTTTTTCTGTAATTTTCTAGATTATAACATCTCTTCTAATTTTGCTACGAAATTTGTAATGTGTGTATAAACTAACATTTTGGAGACAAACACAAAACATTTTCTTGTATGTTAATTAATTTTTTTTTCAATGCCTTTTTTTTTTATCTCGCATGTATTTAATTATATCCTGGCAGATGCGATATAACGGAGACTCGCTTTATTATTTAATCCGTGTCTTCAATTTATTTTTTAAATGTAACCCTTTGACAAAGTTTGAAAGTAGCGAAGTAGTGACTACTTTTGAAAAGTAGCTTGTAATCGCTACTTTTTAAAACATGTAGTTGTAGTTGTAGTTAACTACATTTTCGATAAAGTAGCCATAGTTCGCTACAGTCAAAAAGTAGTTTTTCCGACCCCTGGATCAGATTAACCAAACGATACCTCACTTTGGTGCTAAACTTTTGCTAAGTTGGTGTAAGTTTTGGTGCTAAGTTTTTCAGATTCTGTTGAACATAAAATTAATATAAAGTTGAATTGATTAAACGATACTTTGCATCAGAATTGTCTGGAATTGTTTTTTTTTTCTCTTTCTTTTTCTTCTTCTTCTTTTTTTTTTCTACCATTTTGAGAAATACATTACCGCAATCGTATAACAATGAAGAGTGATATAAAAGATAATGGGACATATTAATATAATCTTTATTTAAATCCCATTTCATGGGATGGAAAAACACAGCGGTTATTAAAGAGGACACATCAATTGCAAAATATATCTTTTAAAATTAAAATTAAAAAAGTATTTATTAAACACAGCCACTCTGGCGTTTAAAGAAAATTTCCCAGTAAGGCAATTTTCTTATTGATTTTTATTTATTTACTTTAAATAATAATAATAATAATAATAATAATACATTGCTAATTTTTACGTTTTGAAAAATGTAACCTTAAGTATTTTTAATTTCATAGTCATTAATAGTTTTGTTTCAGACGTTTCTATTCATATATTGGATTCTATTAAGATTTTCTTTTAGTTATTATTATTTATGTAATTTTCCGAAATCTACCTCTTAAGAAATCTGAGCCATCCAACAACATCAAGCATAATAAAATAGTTTGTTTTATTTTATTTTGGTCAATGTTTGTTTATATTTTTTTAAAAATATAAATAATTACAAAAAAAAAAAAAGATAAAATTTTAGCAAAACTGAGAAGAAACCGATTTTTACTTTCTTTTATCTTTACCAGAAAAAAGTATTGTATTCATGAAAATTTTCGATTTCCAGTTTTCGACGGATTTATACGTTTTTCAGAAATACGATTTGACTGTTTTTAGAAAATGTCTGTCTGTGAGTCTGTGAGTCTGTCTGTATGTGACAAAAATTTTGTGGTAGTAATATCTCAAAAACTAATGTGCGGAATTCAATAAAACTTTAGATTCAGTTAGACCTTGATACAAAATTGGCGCTGATTCGTTTTTAGTGTATGCGAAACCTGCGTGAGATAGAAGAAAATTTTGGGATTGACACATCCGACTAGTTAATACTTAAAAAGTGGTATTACAATTTTATCCTGAAACCGCTATAACGGATGTTGATTTTTTTTTTTTTTTTTTTTTTTTTTTTGATAAAAAGTTTATCAAAATCCCGAAATAACTGTTTAATTCACGCAATTAATACGCAATTCACACGCAATTAATATAGTAATTAATTTTTATTGTTAATTTGATTAGTTAAATTTAAAAGATTAAATATTTGTCAAAAAATATTTTTGGGGCAACAAATTTTTGGTCAGCAATATTTGGTTCAACAATATTTTGGGTAATAATATTTTTCACATAATTGTTTTGGTAACAATATTTTAGGGATAACAATATTGGGTAGTAATAATATTGGGTAGAAATATTGGATAGCAATGATTATAGCAATATTTTTGGAGTAACAATTTTTTGGGTAAAATAAGTTTAAGTAACAATATTTTGTCAACAAATGTTTTGGAGAAAACAAATTTTAGCTCAACAATATTCTATCAACAAATATTTTCTTCAACAAATATTTGTCAACAAATATTTTTTCAACTAATATTTTTATATATATTTATATAAAATTGCCAAATAAGAGAAAAAAAAGAACAAACCTGAAAATCCATGGCGTAAAATCTACAACCCGTCTGTTAATTTAAATTATCGCATAATTTTGAACGAACTGTACCATTATATGAGATGCAATCTTCCCAACTGGACGAAAATGTCCGGGTCAGGATTCGAACCCGGGATCCCTTGGCTGATGTTGCCAATGCTCTACCAACTGAGCAATCCCGGACGAATATGACTGAACTAATTCATCCACAGTCAACCTTAATGATCATAGCATCTGGTCTGATATCTGAAACAGCACAGCAGAATAAATCACAGATAATGGGACCACCGGTAAACGAAGGAAACATGATTACACTAGATTAATTTTACCACAATTATTCTAATTGGTAAAGAAATCAAATGAGATGTAATATTGATGAGATTTAATCTAGTATAATATTATAGACTAATTAAAACCTCATATATTATTTAAAGTTCGAGCCTTGATTTAAAAAAAATTACCTGCTTTCAGGGTGATATTCAATAATTCACATATCAAATCCCTTATACCATTCTGTTTCTTTACATGTTCTAGATTCCTGCACCACCAGACGTCGCAACAGTGTGTTACACAAGCGGTACAACTGGTGACCCAAAAGGAGTTGTTTTAACTCATGCAAACATCGTATCATGTAGTAGTGCTGTCATATTAGTGATGGTAATGTATTCGCTTATTCTTTATTTTGATTATTATTTCCCTTTTCCTTTTTTCTATCTTTACAAGCATATTGGATTCCTAAAAATTTTTGCCTTCCGTTTTTCGACGATTTATACTTCTTATAGAAGGTCCTGAATACGATTTGACTATTTTTAGAAAATGTGTGTCTGTCGGTATGAGACAAACATTTTGTGGTTGCTCTATCTCAAGAACTAATGCACATAATTCAATAAAACTTTAGATTCTGTTAGACCTTGATATAAATTGGTACTGATTAGTTTTTGATGTAAATCGCTCAACAGGTGACACTTCTATGCTGAATTTTTCACGATTTTCGCAACAGCTCTATCGCGAGAACTAATGCGTGAATTATCATCAAACTTCAGATTTTGTTAAATGTTCCCATAAGTTGTTGATGATTAAGTTTTGGAGTAAATAGCCCAACAGGTGGCGCTGCTATGCTGCATTTTTCGGGATTTACACGATTTTGGCGATTATCATATCTCAAGAACTAATGCCCGGAATTTAATAAAACTTTAGAATCCGTTAGACCTTGATATAAATTGGTGCTGTTTAGGTTTTTGTGTAAATCATATAAGAGGTGGCGCTGGTATGCTGCATTTTTTTAAATTCTAAAATGCATATTTAAAAAAAATACGTTTTTTGAAGTATTAACATGTTAGGAGATAGAAAGAAAGTTTTGGGATTGGCACATCCGACTAGTTTTTGAATATTTCCAATTCAAATTCGAATTTTACAAATGCTATAACTGAAGACAAATTGGTGTAACTGGCGCTTTGTATAGGAAGTGGTTTTGTGATAGCTAGAGTAGAGTCCGGGGTCGACGATTTGAAAACTGAACTTGCAGGAGTCCGAAAAATTTTGTGTAATCGGAGCCCTAGCTCGAAACTGAAAGTACGCCGTAGAAAATTGTTACTAATATTTAAAAATTATTTCCACATTAATTTCCTTATTTAAAAAACTCTTCTTACAAAGAAATGAATATTAATGCTAAATACTCCCTCATGATAACGTTTCGTGAATTTCATGTCTCCGAAAATCTGTTTAAAACAGCAAATTTGGTATTTAAACCAAACTTACTGGAAAAGTTATAATTATTATTCTTTCCAAATATCAGTATAAAACTATAGCAGAAAGACATGGGTTCTGTTTCCAATTATTCTGGAAATTGCCTTCAAACAGAAAGAGAGGGTAGACAAGGAATATTCCACGTCTTCTTTATGTTACTAACAACTGGCCGGGCAAAAGCATCAGAATGGAATAGAGTATTTTTCCTTATATTCCACCAATAACAATTCAATTCCTTTTCAAACTGATTTTTAAAGGATTGTAAACACTTTAAGAAACTTAGACTACATTCTTGTATTTCAAATAGCCTGTTTTTTTTCGTTTTTTCAATTTGTGAATAATTAAAATTTTTACTTTGATATCGAGCCCGAAGACTGCGGTATAAAAATCGAGCCCGTCTTATCTCTAGTTCTAAAGTATCTGAATTCTCTTGTGCGGTCTTGTAAAATAATAATAATAATAATAATAATAATAATAATAATAATAACAATAATTTATGGATAATTTGGTATAGAGAAAATTTTATTCAGCATCTCAAAAACTATAACAATTTCTTTATCTTTGACATAGTATAGCATCGTTAAAACACACTTCAAGCACTGCCTATAGACAATCGAATCATTTTACGTGTCCCTGTAAATGTACGATATAAATGCAAAACACACCATGTTTTATAAGAAACAGGTTATAGTGCATGTAGTAATTCATATTAATTTCGTAATTCTTGAATTAGCGTATACTATCATTACAATGCGACTTCAAACGATTGTCGTCTATAGATCATAATGTATCCAATTTTTTTTACTGTCACTGTTTAAATTCTACACACTTCTTTTTCAATAGAAAGTAATAATTGTAGTAGAATCATTAGTAGTAGTTGCATCATTAAAATATACTCCAAACAATTATCGACCATAGGCCACAATGTTTCCGACTTTTTTTAGTACTCCTGTAAACGAATTATAAATGCTATACGTTCCATTTTCAATAGGGAACATGCCATTGTTACAGTAACTGGTATCGATTACTTGATAACTCAAGCCTATTTACAGAAATTAAAGCTCGTTCAGAAAGACAGCTAAGCAAACGACCAGACATACGGCTAGATGAACCAAAGTCACAAAACTTTGTTGTAAAGTGTTAAAAACAAAGCCGTTAAACAACAACAAAAAAAGAAAAGTGCTCAACTGATGGCATTGAGCTCACAGGTTATTCACACTAATTGTATATTATACACTTATTACAAAGAATAATGCCCCCCGAAAAATAAAGAAATCGACAAAAAATAAGGGGGGTTAGCCCCTTTTCCCCCCCCTTTATGATTAACTAATGAACCCCAAAACTAATCAGGAGAGCGCCATATCACAATGAACCTATATACAAAATTTGAAGTAAATCGAATAATTCTGCATGAAAAACCTATTTATATACATTAAGGGGGGATTAGCCCCGTCCACCCCCTTTATACTTATCCAATGAACCCCCAAAACTAATCAAGAAATTGCCTTATTACGATTAACCTATATACAAAATTTTAAGCAAATCGGATAATTCTGCATGAAAAACCCATTTATCTAAATTAAGGGGGATTATCCCCCCGTTCCCCCTCTTTATATTTAATCAATGAACCACCGAAACTAATCATGGAAGCTCCATATCACAATGAACCTATAAACAAAATTTGAAGCAAAACGGATATTTCTATCAAGAGTTATCGCGTTACGTACATACATATATACGTACATACATACGTACGTATATACAGAACCGGCGGGCACATTAGCTCTCAGTCTTTGATAGCCTGTGAGCTAAATAAGTATTCTTTTTCCACTTCATTTCTGCTAACAAGCTATGAGAAAGTTTCTCAGTAGCAAAGGTCACTATCTCCTAGGGTTTGGTGATATATATCAGTGCTTATTCAGGGTGATCCCGAATCCATGGTACAAACTTTAAGGGTTGGTAGAGTTTACTGTAACAATCATTTATTGTATAGGAAACCAGGATCAGAAATTCATTTATTTAGTCAAAATTACAGGGCGTCTCACTCCAATCCGGAGTCGTTCATTTCGTTCATAACTTTAATAGTAGTGAAGATACTTTAATGAAATCCATACAATATCCTTACAATTCATACAAAGATGAGTCTGTTGCAAATTTTGTTAAAATATCTTCTTCATCTATCTTCACATTTTCGAGGCTAGTCCGTCGATCCATTTTCTTCCAGACGGAAGGGTTACCAGATGGTAGGGTTGATAATTAAAAACGCAGTCAGAGATTTTACAGTTCATTCAAATTTCTAAAACTATATAAGGTAACGATTTAAAAATTGGTATATAATACTCAAAATAATTTTCTATTTCAGAAGATCTAAATTTCGAAAAAATGGCAACTTTTTATTTTATCAAAAAACTGATTTATTTATGGAAAAGGCATTGCTACTTTTTTTTTTTTTTTGCCGGTACAGTGTTTTGAAAGGAATATTAAACGAATCTCGTTGCGTAATCTTCGATCACACTTACTTTTTTTTTTTTTTTTTTTTTTTTGGTGAGATTGCATTACATTGTTTCTAAACTACTCAGTATACAGCATTCAACTACATGTTTGTTAAAAATGCATCTACAATTTAAGCCAATAAAAACATTTTCGACATTCTTGAAAATGCTTGTGTATTGTATCTCCTTAACAGAACTCCAGCTGTAACGTCTTGATTTTTTTTTAAAAATAAGATATTGGCGCCGTATTTCATCTTCAAGACATCCGAATCACCCAAGATCATATTTCTGTCATAGTTTAGGCTTCACTGTATACTAAATACGAAACTTGTAAATCTCCTTTTCCAACAACTGAAGTGCGATATGGAGAAAGCATTTTTTTTGAAAAATATATATATATACATTTTGTAACATGAGCAAAACAGATTTATTTGTCAGCTGTAAATCTGAAATAAGCATCGTTCAAATATTTAAACATAATGTTATTGAAAACAAAACATACTGATACTAAAAATTTTAATAATAATAGTAATTGTAGTAATTAAAAGTAATAATAATAATAATAATAATAATAATGAAAATAATGTAACTAACTATATGTGTAACTAAATACATATATGTAATATGAAAATATGAATTAAATTATGTTAATTTTAATATTAATTAGTTGACAAAAACTAAATTAATATATCAATTAAATGAAGCCTCTAAAAAAGACCTGTTCACATTTTATTAAAATGATGCATATTTTTTATTAAAATATACATCATACATGTGTATAAACGCAATGACCTCTCACTTATACGCGAGGTATGGTAATTATTTTTTAGTACCACTATTTCTAAATAGAAATTTTCGGATTATTTAATAGAAGAATTTACAAAGTGAATGTTACTTTTCAGAAAAAATGATAATGAAAAATAATTACCCAGAAAAACCAACTGCAAAAGACGCAAGTGTGGCCGTAAGTATTCATGGGTACAGCGATTATTTTGATTATTCGAATGAATCATTCGGGCATGCGCAGAAGCATATCTGTCAAACTCAATTATTTGTTTTTTTATTCAATTAGTACCAGAAATTTTGGGGAAAAAAAAAAGAAAGTTTCTGATTTTAATTAGAATTAGATTAGATGCCAGATAAAAATGAAAAATGTGTTTGTCATTTTTATCTGGCATCTAATCTAATTCTAACTAAAATCAGAAACTTCTTTTTTTTTTTTTTTTTTTTTTTTCCCAAAATTTCTGGTACTAATTGAATAAATTTTTTTTTAAAGTTTGACAGATATGCTTCTGCGCATGTCCGGATGATTCATCCGAATAATCAAAATAATCGTTACGCCTATCACTAGCCGTAACCTGGTTATAAAATGTAAAAAATATTTCTCTATTTTTTAACCAAATAATAATAATAAAAACTATTCCCTTCTTTTCTTTTAAGATTGGCATATTTAATGTCATGATTTTAATTTCCCATTTCTGTATTTTAAGAGAATTTTCCCAAAGAAAAACTAAAACATAATGCTAAAGTATCAGAGCTGCCAAATTTTACTCTTTTTTGTTGTCACAATTTTTTTTTTTAAATATTCGCCTTATTTAATCGCAAATTTCTCCGATTTAATAAGGCGAGAATTTCTATTATAAAATAGTGGGAACAAAAAAAAAAAAATCGTATAGTTGGTGGCTATGAAGTATATGTTTCAATAACATTACAAAAGTAGTAAATATGTTTTAAGTAAAACATAAAGACCGAAACAGTAATACTTGCTTTGCTTCTTAATTGATCTATATATCTTTATTGATCTATACATCTTTCTAAACAAACTTTTATTTTTTTTCTTCCCTAACGTTTCTTCTGTCAGATGTTTTCTAGAAATTATCAGCAGTTGATGGTTTAATTAATAATACCTTTTCTTAAGGGAGAAAAAAACAGGAAAAGAGCAATAATGGGATTATGATATGGTATCTGCAATTATTGGCGTTTGAGGATTAACTACTTTTTTAACACTTTCCAACATAGATAAAAAAGTGTTTATGAATTCGGTTTGTCTGACCGTCTATTTATCTTTATTTCCGAGCTCTAACTGGCGTAAATATACTTGGATTTCCATGTAATTCATATATGTTATTGAAGTTTACCACCTCATGTTCGGAATTGAAAATGAACTGTGTAGCGTTTAAAGCTTGTTTACAGGGGCGCTCAAAATAATTCCGTTACATTATGGTCTATGGGGGAAAAATCGTTTTCAATGTATTTTAATGATTTTACACTATTTCAAACATACTGAAATTGATGTACATCACTGAGGTACATTACAAGATGTTTACTATCGAATAGGGTGTGCATAGCATTTACCTTTCATTTACAGAGACACACAAAAGAATCCTGTTACAGTTGCGGAAAAGAATTCGAGTACATTTTCTCTTATTAACGGAAATGGCTAAAGGGAAATTGTCAACTGTGCTGTGCGTTTCCTAACTATATTAAGGGGACAGATCACCTTTAAAATGGTCAAAAATTCAATTTCAAGGTTTTGATGTCAGTAAATAGTGCATTTTATTCCGAGTAGAAAGGTATCAATGTTTTTCAGAGGAGATAATTATTGACGAAGATATAAAGTAAAACGCAATCGTCATTCTTTGTTTTTGAATGGAGAGTGAAAACTTTAAATGCATTTAATTCACAACAATGATTTTCAAACTTACGCGCACGATTTCTCCAAAAATAATTTAGATAGAACCTCAATTTTTTTCAAACTTATTAATGTTGTAAAAATGAACAAAATGAACTAGAATCTTTTAATTTGGTCAATAAATTAAAAAATAATTAACTGTAATTCACCGAAAAGCGCATTCAAAATTAGTGCTCCCTATTATACGTTTATACGTGTATACGTATAATACGTATTATACGGGGTGCAGATTTTTTATACGTATGATACGGCACAGTCGGTTATACGTATTATACGAAACACTATATACGGTCCAACGGATATACGGATCTTACCCCAGCGGTTAAACGTATAAACGTTTAAACGGTTTTCGTTCATGTGGAAAAAGATACTTTTCTCCTGCTAGTCTGCGCAAGGTTACTATATCATAAGGTTGTGCCCCATTTCACCCTGCAATCAATAGGGAGCGATTTGCTGTTTGATGTCACTTAGCTTGCTCTAGAACTCCTATTATAGGAGTCTCAGCCTGCTCGATTCAGTTTTCCAATTGATTTGGTTTAGAAAAGCCCTATTTTTAATTGAAAAGTATCAATACAAATTTTCGAGTGAAGAAGTTTAAATCTTTTTTAAAATCTTTTTTATACATAGGACAAACATCACATCAAAATTTAAACTATTATGTCTTTTCAATTCTACGACATATAATTTTTAAATTTGCTATTTTTATCATTAGATTTTATTTGTACCTCAGTATGAAAAGTTCCTTTTCATTTTAAAAACAAGCAAATAGTATTTTTTTATAAATAAAATCTTAAAGACCTACAAGAGCAGAAAATTTAATGTTTATATGAGTGCAGTTAATATCATGTTAAGAGTTTTAATATAGTATATTTTTAATATTTGATCAGTATTCTATTTGAAATACATAATAATTCTAATATTATTATAATTGTGACATGTATTTCATAAAAACCTATAAAAAATTTAAAAAAATCACTTAGATTTCAACCTCATACCACATATACACAAGATTGAGTTTTGTGTAATTAGATTTAAAATACAAATAATGTAAAAACTTTAATAAGTAAATGGCTGAATATTTAGTATTTTTAAACCGAAATATACATAAGATACAATTAGATGATTTAATGGAAATAAAATTTGAAATTCAGAGTAATATACTTTATAAACAAATTCCGAAATATTTATATAAAGTATTATTTTAATGCTACACGATAACCATAAATGCACATACACAATTAAAAAAAAAAGAAAGAAAGAAAGATAAATTATTGCGTGAAAGAGAGTTCTACGTTTACGCAAAAAATTTTATTTCCTAATAATATTTAAAATTTAAAATTACATTTCTTTTTAGCGTTCTAAACTTAATTTTAAAATTTACTGTTTCTTCAGATTCCATTCAGATAATTGATGTGATTAAATATCAAATAATTTAAATATATATATATATATATATATATATATATATATATATATTATAAAATAAAACGTAAGACAGCAGTATTCCTAAAAGAGATTTAAAATACAAATAAAAATAGAAACTTTATTTTTTAAATTGTCGCATTTTTAAAACTGGAAGATTTATGTGATATAAAAAAAATTAAATTTGAAATTCAAAATAATATACTTTTAAAAATATTTTCCAAAAGGATTATATTAATTTATATTTTAATGCTGTATGATGATAAAATTATATAAAAATATTTTAATAATTAATATATTAAGGTACCTTCAAGTATACATTCAGAATATGCTTTCATTTCGAGCATTTTATTTCATTACAGGGTGCATTTTGAAGATGTATTTTAGATGTATGTTCTATTATTTGCAATTTTTCGTACTGTTTTATCATGCAATGATAAAATACGTGAGTTGATCGACCATACACATACTGATCATACACAGTTGATTGACTCCACATTTTTCATTTTTTGGCAGCGTATCTCTTTTTTAAGTTTTCCAACATAGTTGAAAAGTGTTTATACATTCGGTTTTTCTGTCTGTATGCCGTCTGTCTGTGCTCTAACTGCCGTAAATATACTCGGATTGTTATGCAATGTATATATCTTATTGAGCTTTATTATGCCATGTTCGGTATTGAAAATGAAGTGTGTAGCACTTACAGCTTATTTTACAGGGAGATTCAAAAGAATTCCGTTACTTTACGGTCTATGGAGAAAATCGTTTGCGGCTTATTGTAATGATGTTAAACTATTTCAAACATATTAAAATTGACATATATAACATGTGCACTATAAGAGCATGTGCACTATAGAATATTTTATGCATAGCACTTATACCTTTATTGCAGCACTGAAAAGAATTCGTTACATTACGGTCTATGGGGAAAAATCGTTTGCAGCTTATTTTAAAGATGTTTCAATATTTTATACATATTCAAATTGATCACTGAGGTGCACTACAAGGCGCTCACTGTCATATAATGTATCGTTCATTTACAGAAACACTCAAAAGTATTCGGTTAAAGTACTGTCAGTTACTAATAATTCCTTGAAGTGCGATTTTAGTTGTTTTTTAAATGTAACGAATTTTTTGCCTATTACTTGTTATGTATAAATTCTATGGATCACCCACAAGGCAGCACAAAATACTCGAATACATGTGCGTTTATCAACGGAAATTGCTGAAGGTGAATTTTCAACTGTGCTATGCCCTCCCTAACTGAACTAAATTTTAGCAATTTATGCCGCTGTATGTATAGTATTAGGAATATTATTAGTAATTTGTATGCATAGTTTATATACAAATCTATAGATCATATACAGTGGTGCACAAAAGAATTCGATATTTTTTCGAATATTGTTAGTCATTCCTGAAATGGCATTTTTAAATGTGTTATGCCTTTGTACAAATTTTTCTCTTAGACATCAGACCTAATTAAACAGTAAAGATTTATAAAAGTATTTTTGAAGAGTTGAAAAGTGTTACATAATCTGTGCTTGATGCATGATTTTTCTAAAGCTATTATCTGTTCCTTTGGATGCAATGATCCATCAATTTTTTATATCAGATTTCTTCGAAAATGTATGATATAGAACATTTTGCGTTTTATCCAAACGATTAGTACATGTTGCAATATCATAAGTACTAGGCATTTTCTGCAAAATCAATGCAAAGAATGCATTATTTTAAAGAGCTAAGACCAAAAGAACTAACAAAAGCTGGAAAATATTTGCCACGTATTTAAGAAATGTGACCGGAAATCTCTCTTTCTGAGAAGGAATTAAAGCTTCGTGTGAGGGAAAACTGCCCTTGCTGTCAAAGGAAATGAAAATAATTGTTTACATTGCACCCCCGTCCCTTTCAAAGATCGACCAAAGATAACAAGCAATACAAACTCCCATATTAGCAAAGAAAAAATACACGATTATTTCATTTGAAGGAAAAAAATCTCCTCTAAATCGCTTTATTCCTAGAAAAAAAATACTTTACTTTGTGCCTAATGAAAAATGTTTTATTTTGAAGAAATATGCTCTCCTATGACAAAAGAAACGAATTTTTTTTAGCATAAATACTATTTTAAATCAGAAAAAAAGGTTCTTTCCCATTGGAAGAATGCACCTTAGCACCGCCAGTGACGTCAGAAAAACCAAAACTCTGATGCCAGAAGTAAAGGGAAACGGCACCTACCGGGTCTGCGGATCAGAGAAATTGAGAAACACCCACTGAGGCCCACATTCTCGTAGTTTACGTGGACCATCGTGATTACTTGTTCAAAGATCCACGAAAGTCCCTAATTTACCTGTCTAGCGGTAAAGGTATTCCAAAAAACAATTAAAAATCGAAACTTTTTTTCCTCAGTTGAGATATATAGTTTTTTTTCCCTTAAATCTAAGCTATTAATTATGAAATGTTTTACTATGGGTAGCGGGTAGCTCCAAAGCAAATTTTCGCATGTCTGTAACACCTCCACACACAACTTCTTTAGATTTATGGCGTGGACATTTCGCGCGAAAAATTATTTTTTAATGCGACCGCAGAACATAGGCATACATTAACTTTTTATCTTATAGTGACACTGACCAATCTATTTCCTGGGAAGTTTCACACTCATACTTTTATTGTATTTAAGAATATTATTTTTCTCTATTTAACACGGTTGCTACCGAGGACGTATACGTGGCGTCGTCACTCGGTCACTTATTTGACATTTCATTTTTAATCCAAAATTACGAATTAATACCGGAAATTTCGAAAGAAGTTTTTATTTTTATTTTATATAATCACGAAATGGCTGTAATTAATTAAAGCAAATATTGCTATTAGTATTTTCAGGTATGAATTCGGAATTTCTGAATAAAATGAAATTCCGTTAATTTTAACCCGGTAGTCACCGTGTTAAAATACCGGGTGATTATAATTAAAGTTACGATTTCAAAAATCGATAATTTTAAAACTACTGGTCAGAATGACTTGATATTTTAGCAGAACAATCGTGAGGCAATGGAATTTTGTTTGGCGAAAGAAAAAAAATAGTTCCAAATTGTGCCGATAGATGGCGTTGCCAGGGTAATGTCAGGGGAAAGACCAAAAATGTATTCTTGAACCCTTTCCGGCGCGGAGTAAATTTGTTTGCAAAATGATGAAATAATAGACTGACACCGGAATTTACAAACGAATCCATTAGTAAAAAGAAACTTGCTTATTTTTCTGGTTCTTAATGAAAGGAAAATTTTAATTAAATACCGGGTGATTATAATTAAAGTTACGATTTCAAAAATCGATAATTTTAATTAAAACTACTGGTCAGATTGACTTGATATTTTAGCAGAACAATCGTGAGGCAATGGAATTTTGTTTGGCGAAGGAAAAAAAAAAGTTTCAAAATGTGCCCATAGATGGCGCTGTCTGGGTTCACATTGTCTGAAGATATGCAAATTATTAATACGTGACATGCGCACCGCAGACATAGCAACCATAAAAATGCAGAGCAGCAGCTCTTTGCCTGAATGCTTCATCATGACTCTGACTATGAAGGATCGCGCTCTGCTCTTGAAGCTTTTTTATAAGAACGATGACTGTGCACTTACAGCTATTAGGAAGTTTCGGACATTAAAATCCATAAAAAAAGGTCCAATAACAACAAATGGTCTGCAAAAAATGATTGCTAAATTCGAAGAAACCGGTTCATTTGACGTTAAACGGGGTAGAGGAAGGAAACCAGTTTCAGCTGCGGCAGTGGAAGATGTGGCTACAGCATTACAGGAACATACTGACAGTGATGCTGGAAACAGCAGTGCAAGGGGGATTGGCCGAATGCTGGATATGCCGAACAGCACGGTGCGTAAAGTCCTACGGAACGTCTTACGCTGTTATCCGTACAAGATAACTCATGTGCAGGAGTTGCTACCTGCTGACCTGGAAGCACGTCAATCTTTTGCACTACAATTTCTTGCCCGGATGGAAGTGGACAACGGATGGCCATGGAACATTCTGTGGTCTGACGAAGCCCACTTTCATTTGCAAGGTTCTGTAAATACGCAAAATTGCAGGATATGGGCGACCGAGAATCCGTCCCAGCTACAGCCATTACCTCTTCAGTCTGAAAAGGTCACTGTGTGGTGCGGAATAACGGCAGCGTTTATCGTCGGTCCATTTTTCTTCGAGGAGATCACACCTGCGGGTCCCGTTACCTGCACAGTTACTGGCAAGCGGTATGAAGCACTTTTGCGTAACCATGTTCTTCCGGCACTTCAACAGCGTCAGTGTGTGGATCGCATAATATTCATGCAAGATGGCGCTCCTCCGCACATTGCTACTACTGTGAAGCAGCTACTGAGTGATAATTTCGGAGATGATAGGATCATAAGCCGCCATTTTCCAACAACGTGGCCGCCACGTTCCCCCGACTTAAACCCGTGTGATTTCTGGCTTTGGGGGTACCTGAAGAATGTTGTTTATAGCGGGTGGATTCAGAATCTAGCCGACTTGAAGGCAAGCATCACACAACACACCCATTGCATTAGTACAGATACCCTCCGATCTGTTGTGGAGCATGCCGTTTTGCGCTTCCAATTAGTAGCGGAACAAGGCGGAGGGCATATTGAGCAACTTATGCCTTAATAATCAGTAAGGTGTTTGTCTCATGAAGCTCTTTTTTTTTTTTTTTTCATTTTTTGTCATTATCGCTGTCGTCGCTGTAAACACGTAGTCTTGTCTTTTCGCTAATACATTTTTAGTAAATCACTGAACTCTATTTTTTTCCTTTTGGCAACATCATTCCTATGTTTAACGCTTTAACGGGCGGTGGTCACAAAAAAGGACACCCAATTTTAATTCTAAAACTGACAAACGGCACCAAGAATATTTAATTAAAATTTTCCTTTCATTAAGAAGCAGAAAATAAGCAAGTTTCTTTTTACTAATGGATTCGTTTGTAAATTCCGGTGTCAGTCTATTATTTCATCATTTTGCAAACAAATTTACACCGCGCCGGAAAGGGTTCAAGAATACATTTTTGGTCTTTCCCCTGACATTACCCTGACAACGCCATCTATCGGCACAATTTGGAACTATTTTTTTTCCTTCGCCAAACAAAATTCCATTGCCTCACGATTGTTCTGCTAAAATATCAAGTCATTCTGACCAGTAGTTTTAAAATTATCTATTTTTGAAATCGTAACTTTAATTATAATCACCCGGTATTTTGAAAATACGTCCTACATTAAAAAAGAAATGAGAAGGCAAGTCATTTTATGCATGTGTGATTGCGTTCTAAAATCTGCATTGACGATTATTTGTCTGGCTATTAGAAATCAAAATTTATAAGTACTTCACACAAAAAATAAAATTTGTCAAAATTAACAAAAAATCTTAAACGTAATGTCCATACACCTTGTATACCATGAGTGTCATGATTAAAAAAAAGAACTCGCGTTATACACATTAACACAGAGTGGAAAACGTTAGCCCCGTCGAAAGAATAACATTTGAACCCGGACGCAATATTGAGTACACGCACTCACAAATAAAGAATTTTCAAAAAATTAGAAAAGAAAAATAAACTTACTTAACAAGAAGTGACAATAAATCTGAAACGTGTCTATTTTCATTCTTTTCTCAAAAAGTGTTTTTTTTTTCGTTATATGCTTATAATAATCGTTTATAGGGAAAAATAACAAAATCCTATGTATGAAACATATTATGCAAATTATTTCGCTAAAACCACTGATTTCCAGCTTGTTCCCCGTTTTGTGACGTAATACTGAGGAGGTCCATTGGTATTAAAAGTAAATACGTATTTAAAATATACGTATAATTGAATTTTTCGTATACTTAAATTATACGTTTAACCGATATACGCTTATACGTATATGGATACGTTTAAACGTATATTTTAGGGTATACGTATTTCTTAAATACGTATTATACGTATATACGTATATCGGTTAAACGTATAACTGATATACGTATCGCACCGGGAGCACTATTCTAAATGCGTTTTAAATTTAATTACAGTTAATTATTTTTTAATTTATTGACCAAATTAAAAGATTCTAGTTCATTTTGTTCATTGTTACAACATTAATTAGTTGAGGTTCTATCTAAATTATTTTTGGAGAAATCGTGCGCGCAAGTTTGAAAATCATTGTTGTGAATTAAATGCATTTAAAGTTTTCACTCTCCATTCAAAAACAAAGAATGACGATTGCGTTTCACTTTATATCTTCGTCAATAATTATCGCCTCTGAAAAACATTGGTACTTTTTTACTCAGAATAAAATGCACTGTTTACTGACATCAAAACCTGGAAATTGAATTTTTTACCATTTTAAAGGGGATCTGTCCCCTTAAATATTTGCAAACTATGTAGCATATATACAGATCTATAGATCATATGCAGGGCATCACAAAATAATTCGGATATTTTTTCGACTATAGATGGTAATTGCTCCAATTGAATTTTCAAATTTGATATGCGTTTTCCAAATTTTTTACTTAGACACATATCAAATTTGAAAACCCAATTTGAGCAATTACCATCTACACTGAAAAAAAAAAATGTTGATTTTACAGTATAATATTGGCACCCAGCTATAAACAATAAAATAAGCAGTAATACACTATCGCGTGTGCGCGGCAGTGTATTACTGCATTTTTTACTATTTATTACTGTTAATTTTACGGTATAATACTGGCAGTTGGGATGTCAGTATTATACTGTAAAATAAACAATTTTTTTGTAGTGTATAGTAGAAAAAAATTTGTTTACTTAGACCTGGGTGCGGCTAGTTGAACTTAAGCCGAAAGGTAGGCCTCCCCTCTCGGTTTGACTTTGACTTTGTTTACTTAAACAGCTGTGTTTCCGGGACGTTCATACCTTTTTTACTTATACATCATCTTTCCTTTATTAAACAGTGAAGTTTTGTTACGCCTGGCAGCGTAGCTCAGTTTTATAACTCAAAAACTTCTTAGCAGAATGAGCTATAATTTTGGATTCGCGTACTTGAAGCTTCTTGAACTAAATTTCTGTTAAAAATTTTATAGGTAGCAAATTACAATTCCTGTTTGTTTCGAAAAAATACATTTTTGTGAAATTAATTTTCAAAATATTGTAACCTATGAATTTCTTTATAGGCATTAGGAGTTCTGAACTTTAAGCCTTCATAATTCCTAAACTACTTGACAGAGTGATTACCCGTTTGGTTTCAAATTGGCAAATTAAGCGGCCAAACTGAAAGTTTCAGACTTTAGTACAATTTTAAGAGGAAGACGACCTCTAAGCTTATATATATATATTTAAAGAGATAAATTGAAAGAAGATACAATTTCCAATCGAATGGCTATTCCTGCTTTTTTTTTTTTTTTTACTGTGACAATTTAGAGATTAAAATACTAAATTTAGTATACTAAGAGATGTTTACAGACTATAAGTAAAATAATATACAGGGTTATGCAAAAATATGGATACTTGGCCGGATAGGAAAATTAATTCTTGAAGACGCGTTTTGCCGGAATTAAATTTTATCTTAATATGCGGCGTAAAAATCTTCCTTTTATACAGGGCTGTAAAAAAGGACGTTTGCAAGAACTTTTATGTCTATTGGTAGAAATTTCTGAAAGTGAATTTTCATTTGTGTAATATTCTTTCAAAACCTAATTTTAGCATACTATGTAGAATATATACAGATCTATAGATATTATACAGAGCTGCTCAAAAGAATCGGAGAACATTTCCGGCTATAGATGGTAATTGGTGAAATCAGGTTTTAAAATGTGTTATGCATTTTCTAAAATGTTTACTTAGGTATCTTCATTATCTTATTAAACAACGAGATTTTTTAAAAGTATTGTGGACGTGTTGGAAAGTGTTCCATAATCTACCTTGACGCATGCTTTTTCTTACTTGCTTATATCGGTGTTATGTTATGAATGGTAGCATTCTTTATTTAATATTTCATTTAAAAATTCGGCTTCATACAGGGTGATCAATTTAAAAGAGTACCCCTTTTTTTTTGTATTATCTACATCTATAAGATATGTAGCGAAACTTTCAACATCATTACTTACTTAATATGTCTATATTTAATGTTCTTTTCACTTTCTAAATGCGAAAACTGGTTTCTTAAACATAAATTCGCGTGAATATCACTAGTAATTTTTAATCCGATTCTGCATTTAATTTCAATAGGCATCTGGCCAAGTTGAAAGAAGCAGACGATTTAATCATATTATTTTCGCAGGATCGGATTAAAAATTACTAATGATGTTCACGTGAATTTGTGTTTAAAAAACCAGTTTTCGCATTTAGAAAGTGAAAAAAACAATACCCACACATTAAATATAGATATATTAAATAAGTAATGATGTTGAAAGTTTCGCTACATTGTAGATGTGGATAATACAAAAAACAAACGGGTACTCTTTTAAATTGATCACTCTATTGCATAATTAAAGATGTGTGTCATATTTTCTATACATTTATTCTAAATCAAATTAACATGCATGTAAAATGAATTCTTCTGTTTCGTCCATTTTTTAGGGTGTTCATGCAGCCAATCCTTCGGACGTTTTAATATCTTATCTTCCTCTCGCTCACATGTTGGAAAGGGTTTGTCAGGTAAGAATCAATTATATCTTTAAACCCAAATTTATTTTGGACGAACAGAGTATTTAGTATTATACAATCAGTTACTGTACAAGTAATAATGTAAGGTATAATTTGCACTGAATACATGACACACAAAAAGTATAGATAATCAGAATAAATTTAGCCTTTTTAGTTCAGTGGTTAGTCCTTGGTAATAATAAAAATAAATAAATAAGCTAGTCTATAATAAATAAGCTAATAAATAAATAAGCTAGTATGTGTATGTATGTTGAATTTACCATACTATTGTTTAAACAATATCTACTACATTCCTTCGCTGTAAATTAACTTTATATCTTTTATTTTGTGCATTTTAACATAAATTAAAAAGTTATTGTTACAGCTTTCGAAGTAACGTTTAGATTTTTTTAACTGGTGAGCAGAGTAATTTTGCAGATTTTAAAGAGTGAACCAATGATCCAAGTGACCAAATGAACCAAGTGAACCAGTTCAATGAACCAAGATCACTAATGAGTGTTCCTCATTGGTGAGTGGAGCATACTAATATTGTATAACCTAGTATCTCCGAGCTTTAAGTGGAATGACACTTGGGTGGGTATGGCCAAGTATACATGACACCCCGATCTGCAGGTGACCATAACCGTACGGGTTGGGAACTCAGGCTATAGATCAGTTTCAACTGATATAACACCAGAGCAACCAATACTGCTTGACAAATTGACGATTTTGGTTGGTTGGATACAAACTGAAAGATTGTGATCATGTGGTTGAAACTGATCTATTGGGGCAGGACTTTGGTGGAACCTTGCAAAATGAGAAGCTTCTCGAAATCTCTGGATGGATTGGCGTCGCTTGGACCGGTATACACAAATAGTATTCCGCTACAATTGATTGCGTAATAGTATTTATGTACAACTGTAAATTTCCGTTCTCTCCGGAATATTCTCGAAATAAATATCGCGGTGTCCTAAGGACTGTTTTTGTCGGCTTTCAATTACACGGACAGCGTGGTCGAAACTATACATTCCTCGTGGCATTTTCTTTATTGTAATAAAGGTCAGTCCTACTAGATAGAATTCCGAATGCATAACAGAGTGGCTAAATACGGGCGATAAAATTTGATTGACGAGACGATTTTGGACAAAAACTTGGCTAGCCTGCTATTATCTCTGAGCTAATGTTTGTTGATTTGTCTCACTAGTCTAATAAAACTCCCCTAAGGAGAGTATTGTCAAGTTCTGGAATCTAGGTTGTCATAGTTTGAACAAAACTTCCTCTCTTAGCATTCGTTCTGTGTCTTTGTTGCCACTCTGTTATTTATGAAAGCACTCTAGTCCTACCACCAACTCTGAAATTTAAGTTTCCGCATATCACAGCGTTTGTCTCAGCACTCTCAATCTTCTCAATAAATAAATAAATAAATATCTATTTCGAAATCAGAGTGAGATAAATCTGAATGTTGGATTGTCGATCGTCGTATAATCATAAGCATTTGCTACAAAACAATGGGTTTTTAATGAAGGTCGAAAAGTGTATTCGTTATCTATTTGACAGGCACAGAAACGTGTTAAATGTAATATATGTAAAAGAGAATAATGAATAGGGTAGTTGCAAATGACAGCATAAGTCAACCGTTGGAGGATAGTTGTGATTGATAGTTGAGAGTAAAGTGGGCGTTGCTGGAGGTCAACAGGGTAGTTGTGATTGGCGGGTGAGTAGGTCATCAGCTGGTTGCAACTTTCCTATTAAAACATATGCCTCAAACAAAAACACATATAGTATCTGCACTTGAGAAAAAAAGCGATAAAGAACACCGTTAAAATTGATACCATTAAAAATAATACATAAGAAAGAGTTGCATCTCTTGTATTGATTTGGGTCCATTGTTAATATCATGTCGATATCCAATTTTATGAAAGGTAAAAGCAGATCGCAAATAACCCTGATAGATAAAAATGATGGTATTTTGAGTGATAAGCATAATCATCTTGTCTTATCGTGACACATATTTAGTGACCTTCACTTGCAGAATGGAGCTATTTAAGATGCGTACACCTTTAAACGACTTTCGAGCAATGACATTGAAAAATAAGAAAGACAAATGTAATAATTCGAATTTCCACCCCTTTAATCCTTTTAGGGCTAAGTACTTCTATTGCCAAAATGGTGAAACGATTGACTGACACCAGAATTTACGAGTTAATTTATTTTAAAATAAATAAAAGCTTTTTTCCACTAGAATATAAAAGAAAATTTTACTCTGAAATTATAATGCAATTGTGGCATTTTGGAATTAAAATTAAGTGGTATAAATAATATACCATCGCCCTTAGAAGGGTTAAAGAATTATATATTAATTTCTTGAATTGTGGAATATATATATATATAATACTAAAAATTTTTTTATTACTTACTGAATAAATATTAATATAATATAAGTATGAATTTTTTATGCGATTTTTAGAGGTTTTTAGCGTTTCGAGGCAATTTTTTTCACGCTTCTAAAAAGAATCCGGCGCCAATCTTTTAGACCAATATAGTAAATTTTGTCCTCCGCTATTTTTGAATTTTTAGTGATTTTGTATGCGATTTTTCGCGTTCCGAGGCGATTTTTGGACATTCGTAAAAGAAACCTTATTTCAATCTTTTATCCCTATACTAAATTTTGCCCTCTGCAATTTTTGAATTTTTCCCGATTTTTTTAAGATTTTTAGTGTTATCGCATTTTACGGCGGTTTTTCCACATTAGTAAAAGGAATCTGATTTCAAACTTCTAGCCCAATATAGTACATTTTATCCTCTTTTCAATAAAGTTTTGTGCGTAATTCTGATTTCGAATGATTTTGAATTTTTCGCTATTTTTTTATGCGATTTTTACCTTTTTTCGAGTTTTGAAACGATTTTTTGACATCTGTTAAAGGAATCTGGTTCTAATCTTTTAACCTAATAAAGTAAATTTTGTTATTTGCGATTTTGAAAATGTCTCCGAATTTATTTATGAAAATCTTTAGCGTTTTTTCGTGTTCCGCGTAATTTTTTGACGATTTTTTTAATGAAACGCAAGGAACAACTCCCCTCTAAATTTTGGAGAAAATTTCTTATGGAATAAATTTCTTATGAAATATATATAATACTGAGAAATTTTCTTATGGAATATATATAATACTAAGAAATTTTTTATTACTTACTGAATAAATATTAATGTAACTTATTATAAGTATGAATTTTTTATGCGATTTTTAGAGGTTTCTAGCGTTTCGAAGCAATTTTTTTCACTCTCCTATAAAGAATCCGGTTTCAATCTTTTAGCCCAATATACTAAATTTTGTCCTCCGCTATTTTTGAATTTTTAGTGATTTTTTATGCGATTTTTCGCGTTCGAAGGCGATTTTTTGACATTCGTAAAAGAAATCCTATTTCAATTTTTTATCCCTATATACTAAATTTTGTCCTCTGCGATTTTTGATTTTTTTCCGATTTTTTTAAATTTTTAGTGTTATCGCATTTTAAGGCGGTTTTTCCACATTAGTAAAAGGAATCTGATTTCAAACTTCTAGCCCAATATTTTGTCCTCTTTTCAATAAAATCTTGTGGGTAATTCATACAGTGATTTTGTATTTTTCGCTAATTTTTTATGCAATTTTTGGCTTTTTTCGCGTTTCGAGATGATTTTTTGACATTTGTTAAAGGAATCCTGCTCTAATCTTTTAACCTAATCAAGTAAATTTTGTTATTTACGATTTTTAAAATGTCTGTGAATTTATTTCTGCGAGTTTTAGAGTTTTTTTCGTGTTCCGCGATAATTTTTTGATGATTTTTTCCTAAAGCGGAAGAAACTCTCCGATGAATTTTGCTACTGCCGTCATTAAATTCAAGTTGGAAGAATACCAAATTGGTTCCTACAGTACCGTGAACGACGATGATGAGAATTTGAATTTAATCTGGGACAAAAATAAATCACTATATTTCAATTTTCCTTTAATTCAAGACCGAAGCGGGCGTAAGGTGCCGAAGTCAGTGCATCCCTTAGCATTATTCTCGTTTAATTCGAGATTTATTTGCGAAAATCGACCAGCGAAACTCTGCTAGTAACAATAAATATGAACAAACATATTATTTTATATTTTCTTAATTTTCTTAACGTCCTCGATTATAATTAAAATATAGTTAAAATGCTTAAGTGATACAAAAAGAAACAACTAAAGGCTTATAAAAAAAAACCTTTTAATGATCGACATACGTTTCAACGCTCATACGGCACCATTTTCAAGATATATAATGATAAACAAAAATATTCTCGCAAATTTTTGAAAATAAACTTGAAAACATGAATCACGAGATCATATATGTAAAAAAGCAGGTGCTTGAAGTAGCCAACTGTAAATAAGTTCTAACTAAATTCAAGTTTATTTTCAAAAATTTGCGAGAATATTTTTGTTTATCATTATATATCTTGAAAATGGTGCCGTATGAGCGTTGAAACGTATGTCGATCATTAAAAGGTTTTTTTATAAGCCTTTTGTTGTTGCTATTTGTATCATTTTAAATATATTTTAATTATAATTAGTTATCTTATTCTGTGATTATGTCCCCGATTACATCACGATTATGTGACACTATTTTACTTGTCTTCCCTGTATAACAAGGGCTAAATACTATGCCACTTTTCGTTAAAGCTACATAAGTCTATAAGCTTTATATGGTAATGATGTCGAATACGTCTACAGAATTCATGCTCTTATAAACTAATCATGGAAACTAAAAGTATTACGTCTGGAAAATTTGAGTGCTAGAAAAGTTCAAAGATTAAGTAGAATAATACAATATTTCATCCTATGAACACTAAATCATTTGCAGGTCATTACCTACATGACAGGTGGAAGCGTTGGTTTTTCCCAGGGTAACATCAAACTGCTGACAGATGACATCAAGACCCTAAAACCCACATTCATCCCTGCTGTACCTAGACTTCTTAATCGGATCTATGACCAGGTAAAAGAATTCTCCGTTTTTAGTACTCGTTTTATTAATTCGTGTAAATACCAGAAAAATAAATTTATAAAATTAAATACCGAAACTTTATGGAAACCCAACTTATATTTTATAAATATTTATTATAGTATTTAAAAATGTATTTATTTTCTGTTTTAAAATGTTAAACTAAACTAAATATAATTTATTAATTTAAGGAGGTCCGGTACACATTTTAAAAACATTTTCATTTACTGAATTAGAATTTTGAGTTGTTTTTGTGATAGTTAACCATACAATTTGTAAATAAAATAAAATCATAAAACTTCTCGTAAAGTTGAAAAAAATAAATAAAATTTTAAAAAGTGGGGTAATTTAAAATCATTATAGCTTGAAATATTATTCGTCAAATTTCAAAAAAATTCATTCAGTTCACAGAAATATATGTTTTAATTATGATTCAGCATTTTCTTAAATATTAATTTTGAAAAAAAAAAAAATATTTAAATTTAAAAAAAAAGGATGGAACATATATATTTTTTAAATCATATTTTCAAAATAAAAAATGTATATTTTTTCAAATTTTCTGAATCAGAATTAAAGCAAAGTAATTGAAAAAGACATGTTCTAAGTTTGAACTATTTACTATCTTTAACGGTTCTTGACTTATAACAATTTAAAGACGAGGATTGGTGACAAACCCGTCATGCAGAAAAACGTAAAAACGTTTCCATGACAATCACTACTTGAAATTTAAATTTTCACAATATATATATATATATATATATATATATATATATATATAAATACAGTGAAACTTCTTTTAAAGGCCACCCCTATTCAAGGGCCACCTCTATTAAGGGCCAATATTTTTAGGAACTAAAATTTTCCCCATAGACATAATGTTCATTTTACTCCTATTAGGGGCCGCACCTACCCCTCATAAAGGCAATTTTTTTTCATATGTGCCTTAAATCCTAAACAGGTTCAACTTTCGAAAGCTGCTGAAATTAATGATGATCCAAATTCAGATAAATATGAAAATGTGGTTGAATGCTATGATGATTTATCAGAAGATTGGGAGAAAGAATTATAGATAAAATAGATGCAGGTAAAACATAAAAAATTATTGTTTTAAAGTTTAAAAAAGTGTTAGTTTTTTAACTTAAAAAAATATTTTTTATTTGAGGAGTTCAATCTGATTCAGATAATGATAATGAGCCTGTAGCTGTGAATATATCCTGTCAGAAAACGCTAACAGAAATAAATAAACTAATATCTCATTCTAAGGCATTAATAAATGATGCAAATTTAAGTAATTTGTTCCTTAAAGTAAAAGAATCATTAGAAACTAAAATAGTCTGCAAAAACATTATGAAAAGTAAACAAACTTCAATTGAAAAGTTTTTCAATAATGTATAGAGTTTAAAAATGTTAATAAAAAGTTTTTTCACCTATATAGGTTTTTATTTCCTTATTTCAGTTTTTTTGTCACCCCTATTCAAGGGCCACCCCTCATAAGGGCCAATTTTCAATGGAACGGTAAGTGGCCCTTACAGAGAGGTTTCACTGTATATATATATATATATATATATATATATATATATATATATATATATATATATATATATATAAATATATATATATATATATATATATATATATATAATTCTATATATATATCTTGTTCTAATTAAAATAGAAACATGGTTTAAACGTTATTTTAAGTGAAAAAACACAGAGAATTTTTTAATACAATAATATATATTTCAAAAATGTGAAGATTTTTGTGTCCGCGACCCCCTTGAATATGCAATGGTATAGAAATTAAATTTGTTAAAATTAAAATTAATAATGCGAATTTCTGTATGACATAATGAAAGTTATAAGATTCTGTACATATGTAAACGATTTTTCTTCAAAATTTTAGAACAATTTTTATTACGAACTCTCCATTTTTTTTTCAGATACAAAACAGTGTTCAGGGTAGTCGGTTAAAAAAATGGTTAATGGACATGGCCCTAAGCAGCAAACAAGCAGAACTCGAAAGGTATGTGATATGTATTAAATATTCTCCTGAATTACTCAGGGAAATTATTTCACCCAAGCGAAAATTGAATACCAAATTGCTTTCGGTAAAAATTTGTTTAACCAACTGTACATAAAATATTGATTTTATTTAGTTTTTATTCATTAATAAATTTATTTATTAACGAATTTTAGAGTAAAAGATCATCAAAATAAAGTACAGAATCTAGATTTTTTTTTTTTTTTTTTTTGTCAATGCTAATGACCCTAAGTCTATTTGCCTCTGGCTGGCAAGTTTTGCTGGCAAATCTGCCATCAAATCTGCTTATACCACAACTTTCCCTTAGTTTGTTTATATCTTAATGAAACTACATTTTTATCTATTTGACGAAAGGAGTTATAAATTAATATTTTCGAGAATGCCGTCATGTTTTCAAAATTTTATTTTGAAATCACAAGAAACGTTTACTACGCTAATAATTATTTTGTTTTAAATTTATTTAAATTTCTACACTGAGAAAAAAAAAAATGTTGATTTTATGGTATAATACTAGCATCCCAGCTGCTAGTATTATAGCGTAAAATTAACAGTAATAAACAATAAAATAAGCAGTAATACGCTACCGCGCACGCGCAGCAGCGTATTACTGCTTATTTTAATGTTTAAAAAAGTAAGTTAAATTATTTTTAGAAGTAATGTTTATTGAGAAATTCAAGAAAAAGCTAAATTTGGAACATTAATTTAAAATGAAAATAATTTGGAATATTAATTTAAAATGAAAATAATTTAATATTTAATTTATCTAGCAAATACAAATTATAATTTTAAAAGTAACTGTTTGATTTTATAGTATTTATTGTCTATGCATTATTTATTTATGTTATTAATTTTAAGAACTGTTTTTTAATAAATGAATAAATTAAAGTTAAATATTTTAAAAGATAAATAAATTATATGTAAATATTTTAAATCATAACACATAATATACAAAATTAAGAGAGAAAGTTTCGTGGTTTGATCAAAATTTCTTGAACATAATTTTAAACAATAATTTCAACTTAAGATTATTTTTAAGATTGAAATTATTTCAGAAAACTTCGTGAAACTTCTTGACATTTTGCTTTTAATCTTTTTTAGACACATTATCACAAATCGAAGTGTTTGGGACAAGTTCGTCTTCAAACCTGTTCAGGAAAATATGGGAGGCCGAGTTCGTTTCATGGTAACAGGATCTGCACCTCTCGCTAGCAATGTCCTTACCTTCCTCAGGTGTGCTCTTGGATGCACAGTAAGACATGTTGTACTTTATTATAAATTCTGGTGCTTGTTTACTTTCCCGTCGACACTTTCCATAAGAATATCCTGTCGCCAAACTGTGTGATTTATTGCAATTAATGGATAATTGTCATGCTATGAGATGTTCCGTTGGTTTTGTGGCAGGGCCGAAATTAGCATTTTTTTCACGGTGGGCAAAAGTGGATTTTGGCTCACCCCCTCCTTCCTCCGCAAAGTAAATTTACAAAGAGAATTTTATTAAGTTTCTAATAGTCGACTTATTTTGTAAAGTAAAAATATGTAATTATAAAATACGTAATGGTGAACTATGTAATCACCTTTGTCGAATATTTATTCGATAAAAGCTCTGATATCGGAATCGAACGGAACAGGAAAAAATTCCGCTTTATACAGATTTTGGTCTTAGTATGTATAACTGTTGATATTCTTCCTGTTGGGACCATGTAATTTTTTCATTTAAGATAGGATTCCGTCATATCCACAGGTTTCATTTTCACATGTTTTACTGTAGTTGTAGTATTACATTAGAATTGAGCAGACGTTTAAAGTCATAGTGATATGAGTCACAATGTGTTAAAAACTGAAAAGACAGGATTTTCTGTAGGTATAACAATAAATTCCAATACAGTAAAATATTTTTGTGTGCTATTTTTTGCTAATTTCATGGAATTATCACTTATACCGCTCTGTCTATTAATATACTAATAATTATAGAAGCTTTCCTGAACCTAACGCTATTTTTTAAAATTATAATATTGATTTAGAACAACAACAAAAAACCTATCAAGTTTTTACTAAGTATTTTATTTTTTGATTTTTTCACCTCTTAGTGTTTATTGTCCCGGGCAGTAGCCCCAACTCGTACCCTCTAAGGCCGGATCTGGATGTAAAAAAAGTAATGGTAGTAAAAAAAATTTTTTTTTAAACTGCGTATGTTCCACTCCTTATATTTTAGTGACCCCGGCAGTCTCAGTTTTTCTTTTGGATTTTCCAGCTCCAAAACATTTTTACCCAAATTTCATATATATTTTTTGTATCAAACGATAAACCAAATCTTCAGTTGGCGTCCCCTCCTTCTTTCGTTGTGGCACCCGGAGCAGATGCCCCCTCTGACTCTCCCCCCCCCCTTTTGTTTCGTCCCTGTTTTGTGGGATCGGGATTCATTTTCGACAAACCATGATCGTGACATCACTCCCATGAATTATTGGCGTTAAATAACATTGTTTGGCGACAGATTTTGTTTAGCATCGACTTGAAAGTAAACAAAGACCAAAATTTTTCATTCATGAAATTTTGTTAAAGTTTGATTCTAAAAATATAATTTGTTCTTAGATTGTCGAAGGTTACGGCCAGACGGAATGTGTGGCTCCTTGTACGTCCACCATTATCGGAGATTCTAGTGTAGGTGAGTACTTTCATTGATCGTTAGTATTTTTAATACGATACCATTTACTGGAAAAGTTTCTAAATATCTACAGTTAAAGAAAATGAAAAATGTTTGCATGAAAAATAGTGTATACATGATTTCATTTTCATTTATTAATCCAAGATAACCAAGTTCGAATAATGTCTACGAATGAATTCAGATTCAGTTTAAATAGCAGTTTGTGAACTACTAAATTATTCATAAAGAAATACATAGTTTACAGTTGTTGTAAAACAGTAACCGTTAAAGATACAGTCCACAACTGCGAATCGTTAGGTAGATGTGCTAATAAAGTTTATGTTACTCTATTGAAGGAAGAGACTTGCGTGGTGTGTCACGGGGTTTTTCATTCTGAAGGGCAGTGTCTGCAATGAAGAAAATATTTTGGTGTTTTGTATTTCATTTTCAATTTGGATAGTGCAGCACCACATTGGTCATGAAAAGTGCAAAATTTCCTCGATGAGCACCTTTTTCACAAGTGATTTGGACCAACTACCGCTGTACAACATACTGCTGACCTAATGACTACTCAGAAGTTCTGACTTAATACCTTTCATCGGCTGCCTAAGACAGACTGATCAGACGAGACATATCAGATTCGACTGCTGGAGATATACCTCTCATGCGACACTGGGCAGTGAAGATGTTGATTGATGAATGATTATTTGCTTGTTATCAGGAGTCGGATTGGGTGAGGTTAGAGAGATGCATTAGGAACATAAAGATATTTTAAGTTTGTTAAGAAAGGCTAAGCTATAGAGGATATTATCTCGCCAACCATTAAGGGGAAAGGATGGTCGAAGGATATTCCAACTCCAACAATCTGTGTTTATTACAACTTTGTTATGGGAAAGATTTTGATTTTTGTTTGTCATTATGTGCAATATCTGATTCGATGTTTAAAAGGTGTATCCACATACCTTGTTTCTCATCGTTGCATTTCGTTTGTCTGTTTCTTCGTTTGTCTGTTTTTGTTTACAAAACTAGAGAAAATGCTTTCTATACACTGAAGAGCAGTTGAATTAGAAATACCCGTCTAGTACCGTGACCGTGAAGCACCCCCTTTGCTCTCATGACTGCAGCAATTCGTCGCGGCATGGACAAGACAAGACATTGGAAGCGTTGGAAAGGTTTACGGATCCTAGACCCCTGACCAATCTACCACAGTTCACGAAGATTGGATGGAGGGAAGTCAGAGACTCGAATATAGCTTTCGATGACATCCCATATGTACTCGATAGGATTGAGGTCAGGTGATGTCGCAGGCAACGTAAGTAAGTTGATGTCTGTCAAGTGTCCATCAAACCATTCGGATACAATTCAGGAGCGGTGCATTGTCTTGTTGAAGGAAGAAGTTCCCAGTGGGATTTTGTAGGCGGACAAATGGATCACATGGTCGTCAAGCATATCCCGGGTAACGTTGATATGCTTGACGAACAATGTTACACCTGTCATGGGTCTCATTTCAGTCCATATACAATATAAACAGTCCCCAGATGAGAAAGCCATCTCCACCAGCTTGAAGAATAACCTTCTATCAAAACGAATCCATTGCTACACGAGGTTTGTGCCGAACTCATACCCCTATCATCGGCATGCACCAACGTGAATATTGACTCATTAGTGCAGGCAACATTTTTCTTCATTTCAGTAGCGATGTCCCCGTACCCACGCTAAACGCTAAAAACTGTATTATGTGGTCAGCAGAGGTACCCGAGTGGGACGATGGCTTTTGTACCCCATAACGAGGAGATGGTTCTGGGTGTTGTGACTGCTTTCGCGTTTCGCGTTGTTCGCGTTAGTTGCACCTGCTTTAAATTGCCGAATAGTCTGTTGCATTGTTGTTCGAACATCCGCTGTTACAATGTGAGCTAGTCGTTGATGACCCCGCTCATCTACCCGCTGTTGTCGACTACATTTGACTTTGATAGGTATGGTTTTACCGGAATTGATGTACTCGTGGCACACGCTTGACACAGGGAATCATGAAAATCCCATTGCCTGTACGTCTTTTAAGATGGAGTGACCCATTCGTCAAGCCACAACATTTTCCCCACGCTCAAATGCATTTAGCACGTTCGTCTTTCCCATACTGCTTTCGATTATTACTGATACCATGAGCAGTACTCTTTATAATATCGGATCTTGGCTTAGGACATGTTCTTTCTGCTTACGTGGTTCCCTACACTGTCACATTTCCGAAACGCCTTCATTTTCTAATTCAGTTGCTCTTCAGTGTGGATATATTGTGGTACTTTTGACATGAACACTGATTATCAGGATAACAAAGCAGAATTAACTAATTTCTTCTTATAATGAGACACGGATTTTATTGCTGATTGATTGGAATTCTATGGCATGATAATAATTTTACTCATAACGAAATTAACTAAAAACTATTTTTATTTGTGGTATGTTTTTATTTTACCCTGGGGAGAATAAACTAAAGGATCACTAGGACCACAGTTTAAGAACCGCTTCTCTATTAGGTTGTACGTCATTAGATAAACATGCCATCTCATTTCACCAATACAAATTAACTCATAGTCTTGATATGAAAATTACACAATATTTGCTTTTCTGATTTTCTTTTTCCGAAAATAAAAAGTGCAAAAAAAAAAAAAAAAAAAAAAAAAAAAAAAAACGCAAGTAAATAATTTACTTCATAAAAATGTTCTGAAAAATATATTTCGGTTGAAGAATATCTCAACTTCGTTAAATAAATTCTAATATTTGCTTTCCATAATGAAAATTACGCTTTTTTCTATTTTAAAATGTACAAATTTTGATGTTATACACGATATCTGAGATCATTTATCTTCTAATCGAGGTTATGCATGTCCTTTATTTATAAGAACATTTCATTTTTTTAAAGTTCTATTCTAAATTAATTAAGGAATTATTCTATTCTAAATGAATTCGATTATCACATATTAATTTAAAGACTATCGTACTTATATTATCGTATCGTTTAATAATGTAATTCTATTATTAGGTAACCATCGCTGTTCTTACTAGGAACCAAAAGAATGGGTCGTTTATTTCTAAAAGTAATAATTATAGTTATAATAACTACATTATGTCTGAGCATAATTATTTGTTGCATATAATGAGCCTAAATGACACAAAATATTGTTGTTCTGTTCAAAATTCAGAAAATTTACTACCGACGATGATAACTAAAATTACGTATTAATCACGCTTTTATGTAAGTCATATAATATTGTATTTTTATGGCAGGAACTAGCTACTCGCTTATGAAGGGTGGGGGTGGGGGGGGGGTCTAGTTTGATTGTGAGCGTTTTGTCCGACACCAACGTGTGTGCGTGAAAACGCCATCTATCTACCGCTCGCGATTGTGCCTCCCTGAATCTGAGTTTCACTGTTACTTTATGCGGTTATGTGATAATTAGGTTGTGGTGGTCAGCTGGTGAGTATAAATATGGGAATAAAAGTTTGAACAAACGGATTAGCCGTGTATCAGCCTATTTGATAATATTAGGCAGTTCCTGGAGATATAATTTCAGCAGCGTATCTTTCCATCGTGAAGGCTGAAGTGATATTGAGATTCAAATCGACTTCTAAAGCGTGCTCTGGTAAGAGTTAAAATTTAAGTATTCTGAATAAAGTGAAGTTTGGAATCACGGAATTCCACCAACTAGTGACATTTTACGTAGTTTTGAAAGTGCAATTACATTTCAAGTGTTTTAAGCTTTAGCCGGGACCTTGCACGTGAAATGCTACTGAAGAAGCCATTTTCAACAACGTAAGTTAAATTTCGAAATTTAGTAAAGTTCGTTTAATGTAATATTTGAGAATTGGAGGAAGTTAAGTTTACTCATCATAGTTAAGTTCTGTTCACTCCACTGCCGCCCACCTTCTTACTGTTTTAAATAAAAGCGTGTTTTAACTTATAAATAGTGTCATGTCCTCTCCTTTAAGTACTGTGCACTTTGGGGACGT
The DNA here is from genome assembly GCA_963931845.1 of Maratus michaelseni. NCBI lineage: Eukaryota > Metazoa > Arthropoda > Arachnida > Araneae > Salticidae > Maratus > Maratus michaelseni. The sequence goes on along the minus strand of OZ007587.1, from coordinate 385,419,291 downwards.
TACAACTTTAACAATTGAAATTTATGAATTAGTTTTAAAAAATATTTTTATCTTGCTGTTTCAGGTCACGTTGGCCCTCCTCTTCCCTGTTGTCACATCAAGCTCATAGATGTGCCAGAGATGGAATATTTCGCCGTAAATGGACAAGGAGAGGTAATTTTTCACTGGCATATAATTGGAATACTTTTGAAACGAGTTTATATATGAAAAATGAATTTAATATCTATCAAAGATCACTTAAAATACAGGGTGTTTCAAAAAGAATCATCCGATTTCCGAAATACGTATATTATGAAAAATATTGAACTTAGACACTTGAGATTAATTTTTTATTACGTGGCTAATCATACATATATTTTTTACAAACCAAATTAAAGGTACTCAATATGTCCACCTTTGGATGCACTGCATATGTCTATACGGTACTCAAATTCGTCCCAAACTTTTGCAAGCATGTCTGCATCCACTGCTTCCATGGCAGCTGTTACACTCTAGAAACGACATTTTCAAAACTGAGCAAAAAATACTCAAATCTGCGTATGTCGCATATTCACAATGGCTCCGAATCAAAATGACTCAAGTTTGAAACATGTATGGACGCATTTCTGAAAACGCACTCAAGAATTAAACATCATGTGCTCATATTTGTGTATGTCCTTGTCCATGTTTCAAAAATGAATACGAATTGACTTTTATGTGCTCATTTTTGAGTATTTCCATGTTTCAAAAATGAATTTGAACTGATCCTAATCATTTTCGAGTATGTCCATGTTTCAAAAATGAGTATGAACTGACCTCTGTGTGCTTAGTTTTGAGTATGTTTTCCATGTTTCAATATTTTGAGTATTTCTGGTATTTCAGAATTGAAAGCATTGGATCGTCCTATTTGAAACAAAAAGTTTCATAACAAAATGAAAACATCGATTTACTCAGATGTAAAAGTGTATTTTTTCTCAGTGTATGCATATCTTCAGTTCAGATAATGTAGCTGGAAGTGGAGGCACATAAACGTAGTCTTTTATAAACCCCTACAAGAAAAAATCGCACACTGAGACGTCCGGCGATCTTGGAGGCCAGTAATGTTTAACTGAATCTTCAGGTCTCGTACGGCCTATCCATCGTTGAAGACTGCGATTGTTCAAAAATTCTCAAATGTTCAAGTTTAATCAGAACGAATTAAAAGCTGAGTATTTATGTTTTATTTTTTAATAGGATGATTCTTTTTGAAGCATCCTGTAATACACACGCATAGTTTCAATAAAAAACCTCTTACAGCAAAGAATACTGAATCAATACTGGTGTATCAGATAAATACGAGATAACTTCTATTAAACCTTACCTTACAAATAGCAAAGATCAGATTACTGATTATGTTAGGTGGAAGTGCATAAAGCATTAAAGTTACACAAGAAATAAAAATAAAAATTGCTCTCATGACAAGCAAGTTCACATCGATGTTTCTCAGTAGAATAAAAAAAAAATCATACTGTTAGTTAAACGCGTTTGGCATAAAATGGTTCATTTAGTGACAAACAATGATTATAATTTGGGTAACCTCTGAAAAAGTATAAAAAATGACCAAACTTTAAATAAATGAGTAGGGGACATATTTGAGTTACATTAGAAAAACAGTAAGGCAAGAGAGAGACAGAAGTAGAAATAATTCGATATGTCATCGTTCCATCTTTTAATATCATGTTGAATTGGAAAAAAAACAGCGTTGTAAAAACCCGTCAGATGATGTCCTAAAATTCTCAATGCTCAGGATAACCATTTTTTTTTTAAAATTTCAGAAGGCACGACTATCCTCACCAGGGGTGCACTTAAAAATTTCCCAGTACATTGTAAAAAAAAAAAAAAAAAATCTGTTGATTTAACCCCTTAGGGACGAGCGACACGTATACGTGACGCATAAGATGCTCAGAATCCTCCATTATTCCCACCAGTTATTTTTTAGTGTAAGCTTTGCCTTATTTAATGACAGCATTTCTGCGATTCGACTAGGCGGAAAATTCTTTTTTGAAAAACCGGTGGTAAAAGATTAAAAATTCTGTAAAGGACGCTCGTCGCGAAGGGGTTAACAGAAAAAAATTGTCAGCCAGGATGCCAGTAAAAGCTGTTTGTTTTACATAATCTGTATTTATTACGAAATTACGGAAACATCTGTTAAAATAACAGAAAGTTCGTAATAAATACAGAATATTTCCGTAAAATAAACGGTTTTTTATTGGCATCCAGGCTAACAGTTATTTTCTGTAAAACCAACATATTTTTTTTATTTGTACCGGAACGTTCAATTTTGTACTATGACTGACCCCAAGAATATGATCCACAGCATCACGTGGTTAACTACATGACAACCCAAGTAGCACAGATAGTTGGTCCATTTTTGGCAGTTTGCAGAAACTGTTGGGAAATGATGGGGTTGATAGTGCCAACAAAAAGTACAAAGTACAACAAAAGCCCTTCTAAATTAGAGCATTGTACAACCAACCAAAAATAATCGAATTTTAAGGATACTACTTTCTACTATTGGCCAAAGTGGGGCTCCCCAATTAGCTACAACATTGGCCCAATAAGTTTATGCTACTACAGGAATGTTATGAAAAATTCACATTCATTTTGATATTTACATTTATAAAAAGCAAAACTTATTATTTCCGCGTTTAATTGTTTTTCGTGAGGTAGATTTTTAGCATAAAATATAAAAATATTCATGAAAATGACTCATTAAAATTTACTAAAGTAAATGTTTGATGAAAATATATACAAAAAGGTTTTTAAAAATTTTAAAACCCTAGATGTTAACAGTACAAAAACTATCTCCCGCTGATTTTTTCGTCCTTGATAATGGCTTGGATTTTAGCCAAAAGCGCTCGGAGAGACTTTTTGTACTCTTAGCATCTGGGTTTTAAAGTTTTTTAAAAACCTTTTTGCATATATTTTCATCAAACACCCATTTTAGTAAATTTTAATGAATCATTTTCATGAATGTTTTCATATTTTATGCAGTAAACAAAGGTGAATCTATCGTTTCAATTATACTTTACAAAGTTAGTTTATTAGATTTTTAGCAGCGTACTTTCTCGCCGATTTCTTTATGTTTATCCAAAATAGACCGGGAGGCTGCAGCCCAGACAATCACCTTATCGAGTTCACGGCTGAAATTCCAGAATTAATTAAAACTCGATACGCATATTAAAACGTAATCGGTCTGCCAAGTCATATCTTGGTGGAAAACCCCTTAAAACGCGATTTTAGCGGTTGACTCGTAGGTGTAGCATTGTGTTTTCCTGCACCCAAAGGTATGAAAACATGGAGGACTGGGAGCAGGAACACACAATAGTAAACCTACGAGCCAACCGCTAAAATCGGGTTTTCGGGTGTTTTCCACCAAGATATGACTTGGCAGACCGATTGCGCTTTAATATGCTAATCAAGTTTTAACAAATTCTGGAATTTCAGCCGTGAACTCGATGAGGTGATTATCTGTGCTGCCGCCTCTCGGTCTAAAAGTAAGGACCATTTTTATGCGGTATGATTTTTATAATTTACATGTACTATTATTTTGGATATATCTTCAGTTAAGAAACATAATTATAATATATATTTAATGTCAAAAATAAACATAAGGCATACTTTAAATTAAAAAAAAATATGTCAAAGGACAATTTTTTACTTTCCTTGCGAAGTTCCGGTAAGTTTCGGCTCCAGAGCACCCCTGCCCCTCACTGTTTATCAGCTTAGATATCGCAACGTCTGTAGGGAGATTTTGGCATTTTTTTTGCGGATAACTATATTTATATAAGTTGTAGAAAAAAAAAAAACATTGGTTCGTTTTCTTAAGACGTGCCCTTCTAAGATGCCCTTATAGTCTATTTAAATGAGGTTCGGAAACATCTCAACCGAATGCACAATGACTGGACATCGTGCTTTTTACCAATCAATTTCTGTTAGGTCAGCAGATTGATTTATAACGGTTATTAGTTTAGAGAACTTCTGGGATTCGCTATCGCATGTTACAGGTTACAAATTCATCCGGACAGGGTGGAAATAAACCCATGCGGAGATATATCACATTTTATCTTTTTTGTACCATTTATTTTTATATAATCATTACTGAGCATGGTGTAATGTAGTATTTTTTTGTGACAACATTGATTTGAGAAAAACCTTTCATTTCATTTATGAAAACATTGCTGATTTAATTTTCAATTAACTGCAATTTTAATCAAAATCTGTGTTTTAACGTAATGTGAGTGTACTATGTCAGAAGTCGGTTCAAAAGCCTTTTGAATGATACTTCATTCATTCTTGTACGTATTGTAAATGTATAGAAAAAGCGATGTTGACAACAGACATAATACGTATGGTGTACTTTTTTTCTCAATCAGGTCTGTGTTAAGGGGTTGAGCGTGTGTCAAGGCTACTTGAAAGATCCAGTTAAAACGGCAGAGACTATAGATAAAGACGGGTGGCTACATACCGGTGATATCGGCATGTGGATGGAGGTGAGTACATGAGTCTTCCAGATAATAAATTCACTGTATGAAAGAAAACACTTAATATTAATATAGCAATATGTATATTATAGTAAATAAATATTATATTAAATATATTAAATATTAAATAAATGCAGGGTGCTTCAGAAAAATGTATAGACACTTTGAATGATTATACTCCAGTTTTTATTCACATATAATTAATATTTATTGCAAGAGAATCTACATAAAATGTATAACTTTTCCTCCTAGTGTGAGGTATCCATGTGTTGCCATGGCAAAACATGGATACCTCACTTAATAGTTTTCATGATCAGAGTTAATCAAAACCCGCCATGGAATTGAACGTACGGTATATAGAAAACCAATAACTAATTAATCCACTATTCCTAATAACGCTCAAGCACCTTTTTCCTATAAAGTTTCTGCCTTTCGACATTTTATTAGAAGAGCCTTTACTGTCTGTACACCTAATCAATTACATAATGAAATAAATAAAATACGTGACATCGCAATAAATAACGGATTCAATGACAGCACCATAAATAAATTAATTACGAGCATGGATAATAAAAAAAGAAAATTTTTAATGAACGAAACTCAAAAATATCAACTTTACAATATTTTCCAGGATTCTTTGAAAGATTAAAATATAAACTTAGAAAATTTTATTAGAAATTGTGAACTACGGCAATTGGGGCTTCTCTTAAATTTTAAATAAATCTTTTATCTTTCATGACAGTTAGTATAGGTAAGGAAATTTCTCATACCTGTTAAGTCCACGGCGAACATCACGACCTTCAATTCGTATCGGAGTATCGTGTAATCCTTTTTATATGGTTCGATAAATCCATAAATGCTGGTGAATTTCACTAACTGATTTAAAACACAGTTGAGTTGATGCACACTATATTTAATAAAGAAAAGAAAAAGAATTAAATTTACATTAAACTATTATTAGTTAGTACAATTAATTTTTCAGAGAATTTTTCTGCAGTTCTTTAGTCAAAGAGAGCTAGATAGAGACTGATTTTATTTAGTTCTAAGATGAGAAACATCATAGTCAAGTATGACGTCACTGAGCCTTGAACTTTAGAGTTCACATAAAGTCATCCGTTCTTTAACGAGTATTTTACAGATGTAGAAAAATACTTTTGCCGGCACACGTGTTCAATTTCGTCACCTCGTTGCAGTCATTTATTTATTTTATCGGAGGATAATTAGGTTGACTTATGATAAAATGATAAAATGTTTATAGTTCAGAAATTACTTTTCTATCAAATTTAATATATGCCTTATTGCAAAACCCTCCATAAAATTAAAAAGTGTAGTTTGTAAGAAAATAGACCCAATAGAGCCATATCAACTATCAGGTGTTTATGAAATCCCGTTCACCAGAGCGGATGAAACGTTACAATATTATATAGGAATGACCACCAGAAAGTTTCAAACAAGATTAAAAGAGCATATAGCAGATATCAAATATGACAGGAGCACTACAGCACTGGCACGACTACATAGAACCGATGCCATAAAAAATGATTTTAAAAATAGTAAAATAATTTACCCATCAAGAGACTACTTCGCATCCATTATCCGTGAATCAATAGAAATCTACATGCGTAAAGTAATCATTTGCAATGAATCCGCCTCATTTGAATTGCCTAAAATTTGGCACGAGGTACTTTTCCATTTTAAAAAGCAGTAACGAAATATTCATTTTCACGATTACAGGTGGCTACTTCAAGCACCTGCTTTTCTCTTTTTATTTACATATTTGATCTCGTGATTCGTGTTTTCAAGGTTATTTTCCAAAATTTGCAAGAATACTTTGTTTATCATTATATTTCTTGAAAATGGCGCCATAGGAGCGTTGAAACGTATGTTGATCATTAAAAAGGATTTTTATAAACCTTTTGTTGTTTCTTTTAGTATCACTTAAGCATTTCTCTAGATTTTAATGAAATCTATGTTATTTCCTAAATTCGTGATACTGCAACCAGAACTCAAGTAATGCGAATAAGAGTGTCGAACACACACACACACACACACACACACACAAAAAAAAAAAAAAAAAAAAAAAAAAAAAAAAAAAAAAAAAAGAAGAACACTTGGAATTTGGCGAGTTAAATAGTTCGTTCACTTGCCAAATGAAGAATTTTGTCGTGATTTGGCGCAATGGCGAGCGGCAGCGAGAACCCTGATACAAGCTTGTGTGGATCTTGTAGAACATATGTGTTCATTTATGTAAGAATAGCACGTATATGAATGGAGATAAAATGATTTCTTTAATATATATATATATAAAATTCTGCACGTTTTTTATTTGTATCATACATTTTATTTAACCAAATTTAACGCCAATTTCAAGAAACTTGACACAATACGGTAGAAATAATACGCTATAATTAGAATATGAATATATAATATATTTGATGAAATATGAGCATTTGTATGAAATACTGAAATATATTTTTTAACTGCGCATGCGCGAAGAATAATAAAACTTTTTTGCATAACTTAGTAGTCAAGTATATAGGGCAACAAATATAAAAAGGCTAGTCAAATATCGGGAAAATTCAAGAAGATATAGTTAATGTAGTGAGCTGAATTTCAGTTGCTTTCGAAAAGTAGTTGGATCATAAGGGATTGTTCACAAACTGTCATGTATTATTAACTGAATTCCAACAAAGAGTATTAACGTATGTTAATGCGAAGCTTTGGGATGGATGCTTCGATTTTGATAATTAATTTTTTGTCGGAATTGCCTCGTCCTGATAATTCTTCCTAGGAGAACGAAAGTATCAATAAAAATAAAAATAAATGAAAAATGACAAATTGTGAAAAAAATTTCCCTTATCATTGAGCTACTTTTAGAAAGCAACTGTATAATTCACTGAGACCTTTTTGAATTTTTACGATAGGTGACTGGCCTTTTTGTATGAGTTGTCCTACATAGTTGACTACTAAATAATGGGGGGAGGGGAGGGAATGTTATCGTTCGCGCATGCGCAGTTAAAAATTATTTCATACAAATGCTCATATTCCATCAAATATTTAATGCATTTCACATAGTCTAATTGTATAATATTGTTTTTACTTTACTTTGTCAAGTATGATACAAATCATATACAGGGTGATTATAAATAAAGTTTTACTTTCAAAAGGCTGTTAAAAGAAGAACCACGGAACGGATCAGAATAACCTAATATTTCATCTGAGAAAACGTGAAGCAAAAGGAATTTGTTTTACGAAAGAAAAAAAAGTAAAAATTTTGACAGATAGATGGCGTTGTACTCGTCATAAGATGCTAATTAAAAGACGTGACATGCTTATATTTATTGAAGCTGTCAACACTTTAAATATTAATGATTATGAAATGAGAAATTAAATTACTTTTACATGAGTATAAGATTTCTTTTAATGAGAGATAAAAATAATAAATACTGAATTTAATTTAGAAAAATTAAATATATTTTGTGTATTAACATATCTTAAAAAGCATTACAAGTACAATATGAAATATAATAAATTTTGATAATTATCTATTATAAATATATGATTACTTCATAGTAATACTCTTAAATCCTGTAAATCTTGGAAACATAATTTAACTTTTAGAAACAATGGTAATTTTTTCTCCTTCTCTCTTTTTTTTTCTAGAACGGTGCTCTAAGAATTGTTGATCGTAAGAAGCACATCTTCAAGCTAGCCCAAGGCGAATATATAGCACCTGAGAAGATTGAAAACATTTATCTCACTTCTCCCTATGTTGCTCAAATATTCGTCCACGGAGAGAGTCTCAAGGTAAGCGTTCATCTTCTATCTCTTGGTAATCCTGTTAAAAATGAAAAAGGTATTCCCTTACAGATGCTCTTTCTTTTACTTTTATTACTTTCACAGAAGTAAAGTAATTTTTATTTTTCAATCTTCTTCATTTTTAACTTCATCAATTTTACGATACACCAAAACAAAGGGCTTTAATAGTTTCCAACTCTGTTGCAAAACTTTATTTGTTTGATTGCTTCTTGTTTCCCTTGAGAAATTAGTTTGTCTTAAGAAAACTACTTTTCAAATAATTGAAAATCATTAACATGTTACACTGTAAAAAAGTTTCGTAAAATTTCAGTAGATGTACCGTAAATTAACGGTACTTGTATCGTTTTCACTTGTTACGGCATGAGTACCGTACTTCTAAGGTATATTAACCGTAAAAAACCGTATGTTTGCCATTTCGATTATAAACGGTATTTATACTGTAAAATGATTCTTTTTCAGTAAAAAATCTCTATTTATACCGTAAAATAATTAATTTTCAGTAAAGAAAAAGCTTGTAGCCCCCGCTTCGGTGTACGGCAACCCCGGAAGTGATGCTCTTAATCTTGTTACTTAATGCGTGCAGGCCTGAAGAGAGGGGGGAGTGCAGCCGGTACATATACTTTAAATATTTTACGGTACATATACCGTCCAGTTAAATTACGGTATATATACTGGTCACAAAGTTGCCAGTATATGTACCGTAATTTTTGACAAAATTTTTTTACAGTGTAACTAATCATTATAATTACCATTATCACAATAGCAATCACGGATCTGTTTAGAAAGAATTTGGGCCCGTTAAAGGACCTTCACAAATTTTTTCATCTTAAATTCTTATAAAAAATGCACTTTTCGCAGTATTAATCATCTGAAAATAAATGTCGAAAACAGCTGTAATCACTAAGGAATCTATATTTATATGTAAACAAAGTTACATTATACATATATCTATATTTAATGCATGTATATATATATATTTTTTTTTTCATTAAAACAGTAACTTGAATACAATGTTAATTTCAGATTATCAAAATTATAATTAGATTTTTCACAAACATAAAAGGACGTTCACAATTTTTACAAAAACAGGACCCTGTGAGAAAAGTCTGGACCGACTTCTGGCAATATCTATTTATCTATCTTTCGGTCTGTTTGTCAGTAGTTATTGATCTGCGGTTTGTATCAATCTACATTGGTCCTTTCAAGAAACATACTGCAATTAGAGAACTTAATAATCTTATTAGAGCATTTTACTTTTTAACATTTTTTTCTTGGCCACCATGTTTTTTTACATGAGTTGTAATGAGAGTACATGTAATTTTCCAACTGGGTGGGAAAATGTCCAAGCCAGGATTTGAACCAGGCGCCTTTGGCGTAAGCTGCCAATGCTTCGCCAACTAACCTATCCTGGACAAATCTGCCGGACGCACTTTACCCAGAGAACCTTATTGATTATAACATCTGATCTGATAGCTAAATGAGCTCAACAGAATAAATCGCAGGCAATGGAACTCTAAGAAACGTTAGATACAGGGTTAAGGTTCTCTGAGTAAATTGTGTCCGCCCGATTTGTCCACGATAGCTCAGTTGGCAGAGCAGTGACAGCTTACGCCAAAAGTGCCTGGTTCGAATTCTGGCATAGACACGTTTTCTACGAGTTGGAAAATTACAACTCATGTGATTTATTTACCAATTAGAATAATTGTGTTAAAATTAATTTTGTGCATGTATATATTGATACACCTATTGTTGTTATTTATTATCAATTATTGATATTCACCACATTACCAATTTACTAACAGATTAACCTTGTATAATAATGCTTATAATTCAGCCCGGTTAATCTTAATGCTATTTAGCTCATATTTCTTTTTTAAGTTGGCTGCGACGAATTTTTCTTTCCTAATCTTTTTATAATGACTTTGTAAGAAGCAAAACACTAGATGAAACATTCTGTCACTTAAGGCAAAACACAAACAACCGATTAAAACACCCGACATTTAATTGCTAGAGAAAAAAAGAAAGAAAGAAAAGAAAAAAACGAATAAAAGATGAGAGAAAAGAGGGGGAAAAGTGTAAATAATGTGTATCCGGAAGAACCGTAACTAGAGCATCATTCATCTTGTCTTAGCTTCAGTTACTTTAAACTGAGAAGAAGCGAAATTATTATAATACCTTGACGCTTCTGCTTGGTTTAGCGATTTTACTAATAGTTCTTTCGACTGGATACCGATTTAATCTGTTCATAATAGAGGTTCTCAAACTTTTCTCTTGAAAATTTCACTATCTTATATAGGTTGTATGCTAGATCTGTTATAGGTATATTATAGATCAGGAATGGCACGAGTGCCATTACGAAATTTACGAATTTACATTGGTAAATTCGTAAAATTCGTAAATTCAAAGCTGAGTTTCTCTCTGTCGCTCTTACCGGCGGGCTCAGCTTCAGCTGAATTTTGTAAGTTTTTTTTATATTTTTAATTCCTCAATAAAAGAGACCGGGAGGGAAATCTGTGCTCTACAGACATCGTTTCTTAGTCTGAGCAGTTTCTCACTACCAAATTTGAATTTTGATATACTAAATGATAAAATTTATGTTTAATAAACATTTAATTGAAAAGTAATGAAAATTCAATAGTGAACTATGCGATAGTATGTTTCGTATAAAATTGAATATGCGGAAGATAACCAATAGAGTGTCCCAACAATTGCAACTTAATGAATTACAATATATTTGAATATGGAATCAATAATTTATGGAATTAAGAGAGTGGGAGAATATATCGGAAAGAAGGATTATCAAGCACTATAAAGCCAGAATCCCAATGATGAAATTATGGCGGCTTGGTATGAAAATTTACATTTTGAAATTTTTCTTATCTACTTATGCGTATATCATAATTTTCGGAAATAAATGAATGAGAAATTCAAAAATAAACTAGTCGTCAGATGACTTCTGTTCAGCTTAAATTCCGTTAAAAGTAACAAGAAATTCGGCTGAATTTTGTAAGTTTTTTTTATTTTTAATGCCTGAATAAAAGAAACCAGGAGGGACATCTGTGCTCTACAGACATCGTTTCTTAGTCTGAGCAGTTCCTCACTGCCAAATTTGATTTTTGATATACTAAATAATAAAATTTATGTTTAATAAACATTTAATTGAAAAGTAATGAAAATTTAATAGTAAACTGTAACAATAGTTTGTTTTGTATAAAATTGAATATGCGGAAGATAACCAATAGAGTGTCCCAACAATTGCAACTTAATGAATTACAATATATTTGAATATGGAATCAATAATTTATGGAATTAAGAGAGTGGGAGAATATATCGGAAAGAAGGATTATCAAGCACTATAAAGCCAGAAACACAATGATGAAATTATATGGCGGCTTGGTATGAAAATTGACATTTTGAAAATTTTCTTATCTACTTTTGCGTATATCATAATTTTCGGACATAAATGAATGAGAAATTCAAAAATAAACTAGTCGGATGTGTCAATCCCAAAACTTTCTTCTATCTCACACAGGTTTCGCATACACTAAAAAGAATCAGCACCAATTTATATCAAGGTCTAACTGAATCTAAAGTTTTATTAAATTTCGTGCAATATTTCTTGAGATATGACTATAGCTAAAATCGTGTAAATCCTGCAAAATGCTGCATAGCAGCGCCACCTGCTGGGCTATTTTTACCAAAAACTAACCAGCACCCATTTATATCAGGGACTAACTGAATCTAAAGTTTTATTAAATTCCGAAGATTAGTTCTTGAGATAGAGCTATTGCGGAAATCGCGAAAAATGCTGCTGAGCAGCGCCACCTGCCGGGCGATTTTTACCAAAAACTAATCAGCACCAATTTATGTCAGGGACTAACTGAATCTAAAGTTTTATTAAATTCCGAGCATTAGTTCTTGAGATAGAGCGCCCACAAAATTTGTGTCACATACAGACAGACAGACAGAGTCACTGACAGACATTTTCTAAAAACAGTCAAATCGTGTTCAAAACCTTCTAAAACGTATAAATCCGTCGAAAACGAAGTCGAAAATTTTCATGAATCCAATACTTTCTTCTTGTAAAGATAGAAGAAAGTAACTAGCTGTCAGATGACTTCTGTTCAGCTTGAATTCCGTTAGAAGTAACAAGAACCGGATATTAATTATTTGGCATCCAGGATTCAATGATAGAAATCGCATTACCCTTTTTTTTTTCTAATTTCTAAAATATAAATTTTATTATAATTATTACAGTGTAATAATACCTCCATGTATATTACCCATACCTTTTTAATCGTCATAAACAGAAATTCAAGTACTTTTTATGTATTCATTTTGATGTATTCATTTTGATCTACTCATTTTGATGTACTCATTTTGATGTATTCATTTTGATGTATTCATTTTGATCTACTCATTTTGATGTACTCATTTTGATGTATTCATTTTGATGTATTCATTTTGATCTACTCATTTTGATGTACTCATTTTGATGTATTCATTTTGATCTACTTACTTTTTGTTGTTATTGGCACATCATTGTCACGTAAAATATTTTTTCAAAAAAACTAGCACGCGAATATGAAAAAGTTCGACGTCCCTGTTATAGATATAGATTCTAAATACGTGTACAGATATATTATAATTATGCTAGGCATACGTTATTCACAAGAGAGCCAACCTTTGAAAATCCCCGTGAGTATTTTACTCGCGCTACTAAAAACCGGATTCGCTGTATTAAATTGAAATTATTCCTTTACTCACTAATAAAAACAAGTTGGAAATTGTACGTCAAACGTGACAAATGAGGTGCGTTCGTACTATAGATAGTTATATAAATATTCATATCTTGATGATTTTTAATTCTGTGAAATGAATTATATCATCTGCAGACTAATTTCTGTAATAAAATAAGTATTTCGATCGCTTGACGATTCAACCTCGGAAGCTCCTATAACAAGAAAGCACAGATTTTTTATTTTAAATTCAAATTTCTTAATAAATATTTTTATTAATATCGTCTAAAGTTTTGATTCGATTTTTATAAAATTTCAAATGTCTCGACAAAATTCTGCAAAGATAATATATCTTAAATTTCAAACCATTCGTTTGGGTAGTTTTTACGTTGTTATATTCGGACAGACAGACGGACGGACCAGACGACGACAATAGGTGCTACGTATTTATATAATTATGAAACGCACCTAAAAACAAAATCAGATCAGAAATTTCCCTTCTATTTTTCATTTTGAGAATGCATGTTTTTTAAAGATTGAAAAATATCTCAAAAGGCCACAAACCCTTTTTACATTAATTATTATTTTACATAATTAATAGTTTTGGATAAATTAATTTTGAATTCAAATGTTTTATAAAAACTCATGTAGCTTAAATGATTTTTCAGCTAAAAATACGAACGTGCACAAGATCTTTATTTTGTCGCGTCTGACATATATTTAAAATGGAGAATAATGTATTTCTGCAAAAAATAAATGTGCATAAAATATAGGAAATGTGATAGAAAGTGGGGTAGGAAAAAGTTTGTGTTGCTTTTTACAACTGCTTACAGATACGTAGTAAATAATTATGAGGTGTGTGGACATCTTTGACTGAAATTTAAGCTTTACAATTTAAAAAGCTTTTTGTCCTTCTTCTAGTCTCTCAGTTAAACGCCACTTCTCACAATCCGTCAACTGCCATCTCAACGCCATGTGTTCCACTTTCCACATGCGAAAATTTTATCGGATTTGCGCATTTTTTCGTAGCGAAAGTGATTACCATTGAATTACGTGATAATGTTAACCTTGTCTTCTAGTGATTTACAATATGTAGGAACTAGGTTCATCCGAACCTTGTATTTTGTCGGCCCTCAAGCATTAAAAGGCCGGTCGCTTCACTGAAACTCCCTGATCGCGAAATCCCTTGTTAACCTATGGAAAAACTTAAAAGCGCAATGACTCATTACCTAATATAATTATTGATATATGGTTTTCACCATCATAAAGTAGACGTCAGATGCCGACGACGTGCGTTTTTAAAAAATGTCTCCTTAAATTTTAAGTATTTTTAAGAAGACGATACACTTTCATCAAGTGGAAATTTCAAAGATTATAGGGATTTTTTAAATACTTAAAATTTATGGAGACATTTTTTAAAAACACATCTCGTCGGCATCTGACGTCTACTTTCTGATGGTGAAAACCGTATTTCGATAATTATATGGGGTAATGAGTCATCGCACTTTTAAGTTTTCCGATAAGTTAATATATAAGATTTCGCGATCGGGGAGTTTCCGTGAAGTGGAATCTGTTGAAATGTATGGTGGTGCCATTTCCCTTTACTTCTAGTATCAAGGTTTCGGTTTTTCTGACGTCACTGAGCGTCTGGAGTGTATTTCCTACGGTGAGCCTACACCCATAGAACTAAGAATAAGTTATTCTTAGTTCTATATGCCTACACCCCATCTCTTTCACTGTCAACACTGGGCAGCAAAAAAAAACCAACTTGGTGGAAGTACCTCCTTTGGTTGGCAGCTTTAAATTTTACAACGTTTATGATAATTTAGCAGTTTTGGAGTTTAGAATACTATTAGATTTAAATGCAATAATTTCCATTTATCTTCCTAAAAAAGGGAAATATTTTGCAATAATTATGTCTTAGCTGTAGGTTGTTACTGTAGATTGTTCTAATGTTCTTTGTTTCTTTTCTTGCAAAGTCTCTTTTATGGAAGGAATGTCAATGGAAATAGAAGTTAGCATGTTTTTTTTGTTGTTGTTGTTGTTTTAATTATTATTCTGACTAAATATATTTAAACTACTTTAACTTCTTTAAAAAGGTTCTCATTAGTAGCTGCCTGATTCAAAACATGCCAATTTATAATATGTACTACTGACCACAACAAAATTTGAGCAAAATAGAAATAAGAAAACAATATAGAGAATACAACATAAAAATAAACCTTTTTATAGTTGCTCATTTAATTTTTCTCGGAAATGTGCAACCTTGTGTGTGATCTATACACTGCAAAAAATAACTGTTGATTTTACAGTATAATACTGGCACCCAGCTACCAAGAACTGACGATCACTATTAATTTTATGCATAAATTAACTAATTCGACGTATAAGTATTTGGGGGAACTTGAGGATGGGAGAGGGATATAGCAGGTTTACCGTAACCTTCTTACAATTTATTAAAGGGTTAGTTATCTTTCCAAAAGGTAATGTGTAATTACAGTAAATTAGTGTGTAACTATAATATTTAAGTAAAGCTAAACTTAAATAAATACTTCACATTTAAACACTCTTTTTTGAAAATCCGCCTCAACTACTTCATCATATATTCACATATTCATTGATGTGTAGCCTGATATTGTCAATATTTACCAGCATATATTTTTTGTTTGCTTTTATAAATATCAGTAAAGATATTTGTTTTATATTTTAGTCATGCCTAATAGCCGTAGTAGTTCCAGAACAAAAACCCGTCATTAAATGGTGCAAAGAGAATGAAATTGAAGGCAGCTGGATAGAAATATGTAGGAATAAAGTAAGTTGTCATTCTTTTATTTTCTTTCTTTACAGATACGCGGAGTTTTGGAAATTAGATTATATTAAAACTGAGAAATCGAATAAAGCAATGGTTTTCAACCGGTGCGCCCGCCGCACAGTGGGGCGTTTTGACGATCTAGGCGGACAAAATTATTGCGTTGAAGTTTAATTAGGTTTTGATGGGTTTTCGAATCTATCACTAATAAAATACTCAAACTGATAAATATTTGGTTTATTTATATTATTATTATTTATATTATTATTATTTAAATTATTATTTATTTATATTATAATATTGTATTGCCATTGAAACTGCACATGTATTCAAAGTTTCAGCTCAATCGGATAATTAAAAGTGGTTTAAAATTGACTTGCAAGTTTTGAATTAAACATACATGCATACATTTCAAGTTAATGATTTGCAAACTTTCGCAGGAATTTTCTTAAGTTTCCAATACTTTAGGAATTTCACTTTGATTAAAAAAAAAAATGCTTATTGCTTAATAATACTGCGTTAAAAGTCAAGATAAAATTTGTAAACAAGATAGCGCTTATTTTCAAACAGTAATAGGTTGAATATTGTGATAAACATGTGACTTATATTCAGTAAACTCGTGTTTTCAAATAAAACAGAATAGTTACGACGTGCTTTCGAACTCACAGGAAAACTAGAACAATCCAACCCGGGCTTCCCGGGATAGAGAATATACGTGAAAGCCATTTATTTATTTTATTTATTTATTTATTTTTTTTTTTAAATGAATAGATTTTTTACGTTTAATAAACATAATTTTTTTAATAAACATTTAAAATTTTTAAATTGTGCTCTAACAACACCAAAGAGCATTTTTATATGAAATATATCAATTATATATTCACATAAAATTTTAAATTTATTAATTTCGTACTGGCCTTGTTACAGAAGTTAATAGCCGAAGGAATCATTAAAAAATTGGTTATCTACAGCAGTTTTTTTTTTTTTTAAATTCCAATAATGTCAGCGGTTTTAAGTGCTTATTTCAATTACACGTCTGTTAAATTTGAGTTTTAATTATACTATTTTATTTATTGTTTAATGAAATTTTCACTTCGCTATTGAATATTAGCTGGAAACAAATGCTAAACTTTTTATATATAGTGTTTAAAGGGCAAACGGATTAAAATTTTGTAATCGTCTGCAAGCAATAGAGGTAGATTATTTTAAAAAATCGTGCTTGAAATTTAATTTAAATCCTATAATAAATGAGTAAATTGCGATACAGTTTTCAAATAAAATGTATTTGAAAGTAGATTTTCCCCCCTATATAATGGTGTAAAAATTGAAAATATGCGAGGTTTAGAAATAAAAAAAATTGCAGTAGCAATAATCTCAAAATCGAAATTTCATATTCAAGTGTTGCCATTCGCAAAATGACGTCAGCGTTACGCACGGACACGTTTGTCCTTTATAATATAGATAGATAGATAGATAGATAGTGCAACCGTTGAAACTTCCTCAAACCAACTGCATTCTTTACGGCTAGTAGTTAATCGACACCTCGAATTTTTTCGACAAAAATCGTATGGATCTCGACAAAAGAGACATTCAGCTACCAGAATATGTGGTCTTGTTAAATTCCGAGAATATCGGAAAAATGAATTTTGTCCACCTACATGATCAAAGCGCCCCACTGTGCGCCGTGAGAGGTCGTCAGCTGTGTCACGGAAGTTTTCAATAAAGTTATTTCGAGATCCTACGAACTAACAAAAGTACTTTAAAATGCAACATTCTAAGTTCTGTTCATGTAACGAGTTTTAGTGTCATAAAATTGCATTTCCTTCCAAATATGTTTCAGCGCTTAAATATTCTTAATAAGAAATGTCAGAGGACTGCAATGAAAAGAATTAAAAATCGTATTGCACTGTAAAAAAAAATTCCTGAGGTTATTAAAATTTTTATAATAAATTTGTATTCCACAGAATTTTTTAGTAACCGGTATTATAAACCGGAATCGTTGCTAGCTGTTTTCTAGTAATTTTTACAGATTTTCTTGTAACTGAGTAAGAATACAAAAAATTTTTTAATAATTTCAAGGATCAATAAGAAAGACTAAATTTTTTTAGTAGATCGACCCCTTTTTTTTTACATTGTATAATTTACTTTTTTTTTTTACTCAGTTGCAAATTTACCATTATATAATAAAAAAAAAAAAAACATCAGCCGCTCTCAATCTTACTTTTATAAGATTTAAGCTTTTCTGCAGTGAATAATGTTTCTTTTGTTCTGTGTTCGCTAATTTTAGTTTTCAATTTCAATTTATTATTTTATGACAGAAAATTAATATCTCAGCTTTAAATGTTTCATAATTGTAATATTTCATGTCCTAAATCGAGTTTTTTTTTTTTTTTTTTCTTTCTATTTTTGAAATTTCGGTTTTTTTTTTATGATATTTTTTTTCTTAATTTATCATGAAATTTTAATTTTGTACGGTATATTGAGAGTATAATCTCCAAATTTAATAAAAATCTGTACTGTATAACGGGTTTTGAGAATTCTAAATTTTTGAAACCTCAGACATTCCACTAAATAGGAGAAATCACGGAATATTTTTTGCTTTTGTCATACATATAAGAATATCATTCACAATTTTTTGGTTTCTGGAAAAAAAATTCATTAAAAAATTTCATTCCTTAAAAAAAGTTGTATTCAGTTACACTTCTAAGTTTTTATTTATTTAATGTTTGTATTTGCAACACATTTTTTTTTTAAATAGTTAAGTGTTGGGATGTATAAAATATTTTCTGTTACTGGAAATTCGCATTTGTAATTTACAATTGCAGAAAGGTAGATTTCTGTAGCTTTTCGGGTAACCCTGTACATGAAAAAAGACAAAATTTTCACAATCTACGAAAAATATATATAACCATGAACGAAAATATATAATAACCTCTTCCGAGTTACCCACGATTCCGAGAAGCGTTCTTTATCTTTAGAAAGTTCAGAAGACTATTATAGATAATTCTAGATATTCAGAAGAATATTCTAGATTTAAAGAACCATTCATAAAAACAAAGTTCTTCTTGCTGCACTGTGAAAAAAGACAAATGTTTTTTAATCTAGTCTTATTTTTCTTAAGGTTTAAGATAATATAATATAACTTCTTTCGGGTTACCAACAATTCCGAGAAACCTTTCTTTATCTTCAGAATCCTCAGAAACAAACAGTTTCCTAGATTCAAAGAAGCATGTCTGAAACAAAAGTTTCAATTGCTGCCCGTAATTTTCGAAAACATTTAAGGGAGGTTTTTATAATATATTAATCTGTTTTCTCAACTCCAAATATCAGTGTTTAGGATGTCATAAATTATCGAGTAAAGATTTTCGTGTTCAACAAACGTGATAAATTAACAGCATTAATATAAACATTAAAATTAATAGCATTAACATTAACAATAAAATCATCACTATTTTTGGATGCATGCTCTTGGATGCATAAATTCATTTACGCACCTGAAAATGTTTACTTGAGAATTGATAGCATCTGAAAAACCTGTATTTGAAGTTTAGAAAACTGATTAATATACTGTAAAAACTACTCGAAAACGTTTCCGAAAATTTCGTGGGAAAAATAAAATCTTTTAGACATGTTTTTTTTTTTTTTTTCTTTTCTTTTCTTTTTTTTCAATGTAGGCAATTTGTTGGTTTCTGAGAATTCTAAAGATAAAGGAACGCTTTAAGAATCGCAGGTAACTCATAAGAGGTTATATTATATTTTTGCAAACTTTAAGAAAAGTAAGAACTAGATTAAGAAACATTTGTTTTTTTTTTTACATTGTGCCACTTGATTTTTGGAAACTTTTCCGAGTAGTTTTTATAGTGTATTCATCAGTTTTCTCAAACCAGAATGTCGGTTTTTATGATGCGTCTAAACTCTCGAGTAAACATTCTCAGTTGCTTAACTGAATTTATACATGCAAGAGTTACAAAATAATATTCATTTAAATGTAAATTCTAATGCTGTTAATTTATCCTGTTTGTCTGTAAAACATGTTTTTTGAACATGGAAATGTTTACCTGCGAACTGATAGTATGCGAAAAACCTATATTCCAGGTTGAAAAAACTGATTAACACACCATAAATACGACTCTGAAACGTTCCCGAATATCAGTGGCAACAAAAAAAAATTCTTTCTCATAAATAATTATTTAAATCTCGAAAATGTATTGGTGTCTGAGGTTTCTAAAGATAAAGAACACTTTTCGGAATCGTGGGTAACTCGGTAGAGGTTATTGTCTATTTTTGTTCGTGGTTTTATTATATTTTCCTTCATGAATAAATATTTGTCTTTTTTTTTTACAGTGGGCGTCATTTTAATACCTCATTAGTAAACTGTTAGTTTTGAAATTATTTATGAAAATACTTGAACATTTATTAATTATATGAAATTTTGTTTTCTTGATTTTTTTCTTTGTTTTATGCTTTCACTGTGTTTTACAGTTACTTTTTTTTCACACGAAACTAATAAAATAATGATCAGTATGTAATTTAATTTAGCAATCTTTTGTAATTGTTTACTTTTTTTTTTTTTTTTTTTTTTCAGACTGTGAAAAAGATGATTCTCAGCGAAATCACTGAAATTGGTAAAAAAGCAGGACTGAAGACATTTGAACAGGTAAATAATATTCTCTAAACGCTTCAATTAATTTGTTGAAATGGAGATGGCAACAAATAAAATAATTAAACTCTATCATTTAAATTGTGTTCACTCTAGAATGAAAAATGGCACGGTGCTATTCACTAAAAGGGCACTGTACAGTTCAGTAGTAAATGGCATTATTTCAAGAGAAACTGAATTATTGTGTTTAGTAATCATAACAAAAAAAGAAAAAGAATTATGTAATTTCTAAGGCATGATAAATTATTTATAAAATGGATTCGAATGGACCACCCGTTTGGAAACTGGAGACATTAGCTCTGACGAATACTAACTCTGTCAGCTACTACTCTGAGAAATTTTACAATTGCTAAAATGTTGACTTGTCTTATGACTATAGCTGTTCAATTTAACGTTAAACAAGTTTTATTACTTAATAAACCAAACAATTTGACGATGAGACCACAATAAATTATACCCATCCATACTGCAATATCGTTGTAAATATAAACAGGAATTCGCCTAGAATTCTATATTTAATCATTTATTTTATACTAAGGCATCCAACCCAGGCTTCCCGGGATAGAGAATATATTACATATGTGAAAACCATTTATTTATATATACAGTGTCTCACAAAAGTGATGGGACACTTGTGCTTTATAAAAAGAAACTGCAATAAAATAAATAAACAAACATGTGCAAAAATTTTTTGGGTGTGTTTCATATTTAAAGTTAGTAACAATTATTACATAACATACATTTTGTCAAAATATTAAAATATTAATTTAGTAAAAATACAATTGTTCAGAACGGAGCAAAAAATGGCTCACATAAGTGATGGGACACTTACTTTTCCATCAAATATTTATCCAAAAATTTTACTTTTTAAAAGGTTTTAATATTTTGTTGGATTTCCTTTTACTTTTAAAACATGATTTAATCTTTTTGGGATGGATTCGACTATTTTTTTTTTTGTGATTTCTGGAGTGATTTTACCCCATTCTTCTTGAAGCACCGATTTTAGTTGTTGTTTTGAAGAAATGGTGTGTTTGCGAATTCTTGATTCCAATTCTTGCCAAATATTCTCTATGGGATTTAAGTCTGGAGATTGTGGTGGTGTTTTTATTATTTCAGGACAGTTATATAGCAGCCAGAGTCTAACGTTCAGAGCAGTGTGCTTGGGGTCATTGTCCTGGTAGAATTTAAAATCGTTATGAAGGTTCAATTTTCGTGCTGAAGCTTTCAAATTTTGCTTTAAAATATCAATATACTTGTACTGATCCATTATACTGTCAATAAAAACAAGATTACCAACTCCAGCGGACGACATACACCCCCATACCATAACTCCTCCTCCACCATGTTTTACTGTTGGTACCAAGTTCTGTTTGCGAAGTTCTTCCCTGGGTTTTCTCCACACCAAGATTCTACCGTCAGAACCAAATATATTAAATTTACTCTCATCAGCAAATATAACTTTATTCCAGTAATCAGAATTCTTATTTATGTTGGATTTTGCGAAAGCTAGTCTGAGTTTTCTATTCTTTTCACTTACGAAGAATTTTTTCCTGGCTACTCTACCGTGATATCCAGCAGGTCGAATTACCCTTCTAATAGTTTCAGGATTAACAATTATTCCATATAATGCTTGTAAATCAGCAGCAACTTTTGAAGCACTAATTCTTGGATTTTTTTTAATATTTCGAACGATAATTCGCTTTATTCCATTGGATAGCTTTGATGGTCAGCCAGGTCTTCTTTTATCCTGAATCATATGATTCTTTTTATATCGTTTAATGATATTGAAAACTGTTGAACGACTCAAGTTAACTGTTTCAGCAGTTTTTCTAATAGATTTTCCACGTTCAATATGCAAATTAATAACTAATTTTCGAATTTCAGGCGAAGTTTCTTTTCGTTTAGCATTCATGACTACACAGAGCTAAAAAACACAAAAATTCCAAAACAAACTGGAGAGA
The DNA here is from genome assembly GCA_963931845.1 of Maratus michaelseni. Classification (NCBI taxonomy): domain Eukaryota; kingdom Metazoa; phylum Arthropoda; class Arachnida; order Araneae; family Salticidae; genus Maratus; species Maratus michaelseni. Next base: position 385,396,801 of record OZ007587.1, on the reverse strand, counting down.
AATACTGCAGACGATTTTATAAATTATTGCCAATTGCTTTTAAGTAAAAATAAAACCCCAAAAAATATTTTTATTGCTTATTTCAGACGATTTTTGTTGCATATATAATGGTGTCCCATCACTTATGTGAGCTATTTTTTGCTCCGTTCTAAACATTTGTATTTTTATTAAATTAATATTTTAATATTTTGACAAAATGTATGTTATGTAATAATCTTTACTAAATTTAAGTATGAAACACACCCACAAAAAAAATGTGTACATGTTTTTTTAATTTATTTGATTAGTTTCCTTTTGTAAAGCACAAGTGTCCCATCACTTATGTGAGACACTGTATATATTTGTTTTTTTTTTAAAACTGTAATAGATTTTTTACATTTAATATTTTTTTTAGATTGGCCCCTAACAACACCAAAGAGCATTTTTATATGAAATATGTCAATTATATACTCAAATAAAATTTTATAATTTATAAAAAGCGATAATTTCGTATTGGCGTCGTGCCAGAAGTTAATAGCCTAAGAACTCGCTAAAAATTTCGTTATCTACAGCAATTTTTTTTTTAAAATTATTATTCTGATAATTTCAGCGGTTTTAAGCGCTTATTTCAATTACATGTCTGTTAAATTTGTGTTTTATTTATACTATTTTATTTTTTGCTAAATGAAGTTTTAATTCCGTTGCTGATTATTAGCCGGTAACAAATTCTGAACTTTTTATATCGTTTAAAGTGCAAACGAATTAATATTTTGTAATCGTCTGCAAGCGATAGAAATAGATTTTTATTTAAAATCACGCTTGAAATTTAATTTAAATGCTATAATACAGGGCTGTCCAACGCGGCGTCCGCGGGCGCCATGGCGCCCTTTGAAGGTTTCCTTGCCGTCCTTTTAAAGGTTTTCTGTTACTAATATTTTTTTTAATAAAATTCCATTTTAAAGGATGTTTGTTTTTTTAAATCCATGATATTTGAGTGAGAGCAACTTTTTCTTTGAGAGAGCATTTGACGCATCAAGAACCAAAAATTTACTTTAAAAATTTAATCACATGTTATTTCTTTTCTTCACTAATTGATAGCTATTCTTTATAAACGTTTTTATAGAAATTATGACGATGGAAATTGGTAATAGTTGTCACTAGCTTTTTTAATATGTTAAGAAGGGGAAAAAAGTGGTTCTAACCCCTTTTTTCTTCTTAGTGCATGACAATTCAGCTTTTTTTTTTTTGTTTGTTGCTGCTGTTATTGTTACACTGGCCCATTGGTATTTTATAAGAGGGGTAAAGGTATGTAATTTTCTCTCGCAGATCTTTGAAATTGTACGTAAATTTTCTGATTTTGAAAAGAAAAAAAAAATCTGCAAAAGCATGCCAAAGGATTTTCGTCAATGGAAGTTCTTCCAGGCTAAATCTCTTTGGAACAACCTATGGATTGGTCAGTATCATGCCTGTCTTCTATAACGCTATATTCACGCTTCCAGAAAAAAAAAAGTCAAGGAGTAATTTTTACTTGCTAAAAAAGTTAACAATATCTCTGATTTTCATAGTTTTTTTTATTATTATTATTACCGAGATAACAGTTTCTGGCTCCTTCCCCTACAAATATTTTTGAGATAGGCCCTTCTAAGAAAAATGCATAATTCGAAAATTTTTACAATTTATATATTTTTATTTTTATTTATTTTTTTTAACATGGATTTTCTGAATTAGAGTGGCGTTATGTCTTCCACTGTGAGATGCATTTACATCGCATAAGAGGCGTATTGTATCGCTACTAATACTGTGAGATAATTTTGTTGCATATTTTGAGCCATATTACTAATGGCGCCCTTGACTGTTTAAAAAATTGCTGAAGTGCGCCCGTGCTTACTGAAAGGTTGGACATGCCTGCTATAATAAATGAGTAAATTACGATAGAGTTTTAATATTGCATTTGAAAGTAGATTTATTCCCGTATATAACGGGGTAAAAATTGAAAATATGCGATAGATTGGATAGAAAAGATAAAAAATAGATAGATTTTTTTTTTTTTTTTTTTTTTTAATGAGTATTTAGCAGTGCCCAAAATGGATACACAGTGGGTAACCAAAACAGGCATGACCCAATTTGGGAACATACCTAAGAATATTTCGACCCAAATTGGGTTTTATTTTTTTCTGTGTATACCTTTATGTATTTTTTAATCATGTTTCAAAAAAGCAAACTTATTACATAAAAAAATCAAAGATAATAAAAGGTCTTAAACTGTTATTAAATTGATATATTTTTTTTAAATATATTTTTTTTAATTTAACAATTTAAATTTTTTTTCTTCTTTTCCAATTTTGGTATTTTAAACTAGATTTTTTTTTTAAATCTTATACTCAGGGTACTTTATTCTACAAACCTATAAATATCAGGCTTTTTATGCAAAGATTAGATCAGAAAAAATAATAATAATTGGATGTATATGGAATAAACTATATTCAGATGTTTTATTTAAACAAAAATTTATATATAAAAAAAATCGATACTTATTTATCTCTCATAGCCTCTAAAGATACTCTTTATATATATATCCTGTGTCCAGAAATTAAGGGGCAGCGACCAATTTCAGACGTTTCGTCGAAGATCTTACTGAAACTCATTAGGAAATGCCCGGGGTGACCTTGAACTTTGAGGATGTAAAGAACATGTTTGACTTCATGATTTTCAAGGAAGATTTTGTCGCGAGGACAAGTAGGGGGGGGGGGGATAATAATTCTAATAATAAAATAATATTTTCGATCACCCAAGTAACAGAAAATGCTAAAAATGGTCTGTCACTGTAGCAAATGACTATGTAGGTCCTGTTAAACTGTTGTGTGCATTTGTGTAAGCATATCACGTATAATCGTGAAAATGTTAACGTTTCTGTAAAAACTTCAAAAGGTTTGTTTTTTATAGCATGCAAAGTTTTCAGTTGAATTTAACACCACTTTCCAAAATACTTGACAAAAAATCGTAGAAATAGTATACTGTGATTAAAATATTAATATATTGAATATTTGATGAGATATAGGTATTTTTATGAAATAAATTTTAACTGCGCATGCGCGAACTACAGCAAAGATTTTTTGTCAGGACTTGATAGTCAATACTATAGGACACTCATATAAAAAGACCAGTAAATATCGTGAAAACTCAAAAAGTTACAGCAATAATTGAGAAAATGAGAAATAAGTCCCATAGAATTATATCTCGAACGGCTTTAATTCATTTTTTAACTGATCCCTCAATGAAAGACAAAATCGTGTTAAAAAATTTAATAACTGTGTCAATTTTTGTAGTACAGATGTCAAACTTTTTGTGTTATATCTGTTATGATATGTGTAAACTTTTACTAAATATAACTATGGGGATTGTGGGACCGTATAAAAAGTTAGGTTTCGTAATTTTTATAAAATTGATTTTTTTACTTTAAACAATGCCACAAGATGAATTTTTGTTTACTTTAGTTTGAAACGTTTTTCTAACTGGAACTATATGTCTACGAGCAACGGTTGAGAAATTAAAGGTCGGCGATATATAACATATTGCACCTTGTATATACATACAAGATGGATTGTGTATTCGTATGTATATAGGGATATATATATACACACGAATTTCATATTATTATCATCATTATCTAATTTTTCTAAACTGACTGCAAATATTAAAAAGATAAATTATTGAAATGAAATTTACTTAATTTGAGATAAAACGGTTAATAAACGATGTTGTAAAACAACAATTAAATGTTTAATTAAAAGAAAATTGGATTCTAATGAAAATAAAAACTCCTTTCACACATTGACATTACAAAATGTTACCATCAGTAATTCAATAAAAAAAAACTTTCACGCCCATTTTCCATGCAAGACTCATTTTAACTTTGGCCATCTTAAATTTCATTTATTCTGGCATGAATTGTTTTATAAATGAGATGATGACCGTAAGATCGGGCGCTTTCACCCACACACTTGTTTGTACACGTACCCGCTACAAATTGTCTGTCGCGTTTCTATATATGCAAATTTTGATTTTATAAATTGCCTTATTGTTTTCGTTTCAACTTTTATATTGTTTTCATTTCATGGTCTCCGTAATTAGCGTTTCTGTCTATATAATGAGAGAAAAAATTATTCGAGATTATGTCGAACTTGTTAACATTATCTTTTTACAAGGAATTGAAGTGAAGTGAAATGACAATAGTTTTTTAAACGTCATTTATATACAGTAAAAGAAAAATACAAATGTTTCATATTCTCGGAAAATATAATATAAGCACGAAAGAAAATATACAATAACCTCGTCCGAAAAGCGTTCTTTATCTTTAGAAAACTTCGAAAACAATATATTTTCGAGGTTTAAAGAACGATTTTTAAAAACAAAGTTTCTTTTGCTGCTACTGATTTTCGGAAACGTTTCCGAGTCGTTTTTATAGTATATTAAATCAGTTTTTTTTTAACCCGGAATATCGGTTTTCCGGGTTGCTATCCATTCTCAAATAATTATTTTCATGTTCAACAAACATAGACAAATAAGATAAATTAACAGCATTAACATTAACATTAAAAACAATATTATTTTGTTTCTCTTGGATATTTAAATTCAGTTACACAACTGAAAATATTTAATTAAGAATTAATAGTATCCTAAAAACCGATAGTCTGCTCTGCTTAAGAAAACTGAAATATGAAAGCTATTCGGAAACGTCTCCGAAAATCGGTGGTAGCAAAAGAACCTTTGTTTTTATGAATGTTTGTTTATATCTAGAATATATATTGGTTTCTGAGGTTTCTAAAGATTAAAAAAAAAGCTTTTCAAAATCGTGGGTAGCGCGAAAGAGGTTATTGTATATTTTCGTTCGTGATTATATTATTAGAGGGGATGAGAGTGATTTAGTTCAAATATTTTGAAATTGCTTATATTTTTGTATGTAAATGTTTTATTATTATTATTATTATTATTATTATTATTATTATTATTATTATTATTATTATTATTGAATACTTAACTTTTTTAAGTTCTTTCTGTCATTTTAAACGCTCGAGGGAGACTCAAATAAACAGATTATATTTTTCATTTTAATCTTTCGAGGCCTGATTTATTTTTATTTCTATTATTATTATTATTATTATTATTATTATTATTATTATTGCAAATAAAAATATTTTTTCGGTCATCTGAGCAAGCTAAAAATGCAAGTAAAGAACACGTGAGTAACATATTTCTGTTTAAAAATTTGTTTTATGTCAAATAATTTTAAAATTACTTTACAAGAATCACTTAAAAAGGGTTTATATTTCTTTTATACTTTAATTTGGTTTTCTCATATCCCAACATTAAAAGTAAAGTTATTATTTTAAATTTATACAGTTAATTTTCTGCAAAAGTAGTTAGAAAACAAAGGCTCCCGACGATAGATTATTTATTGAGTTTTGTTTTAAATTAAACTATTAAAAAGTGGTTAAATTTTTTGCATGAAGTGTTATAAATGTTTGGACTAAACTGTTTATTAATTATGATAAAAGTTGTCAAAATATTTTCAGCAATATATACATATTTATTATTATTAATGATTTTATGTTACACCATTGCATTTGACAGCTTATAACTCTTCAATTATTTTTTGCTTTGAATTGAATTTGCAGTTCATTATCAGAAAAAAATAAAAAGAATTAGAGGAAAGACAATTCCCGTGGAATGTTTTGAATCGTTAACTACAAGTGAAATTTCAAAATCGAGAAAAACTAGTTTTAAGTTTTATCGGTTATTAATCGGGTTCGAACTAGATTAAAGTAGATTTATATAATTTATCAATTGAAAACTTAAGTCAAACTTATACATATATATATATAGAGAGAGAAGAAACATTTTTCGTAAATTTGAAAAAAAAAATCACTTTCAAAAAATTTTATCAGATAATTTTTTTTTTCTTGCCAAAATTTAAACGCTCGTATTTTAGTTTTATACTGACAGTCGTATTCTTAAACGCAGAACATTTCAAAGATTTTCAACTTTTCTTTCTTAAAAAGAATAAATAACACATGGGCTGATAAGTTCCCGGTCTGGCACACAGATAGCGTTGCAATCGACGAACCGATGCTTTTTTTAGTAAATACTAACCTTTAAAAGGTAGCAGAAAAAAATGTCATGGCGATTCGCCGTGTGGATAAAACGTTAGAGTGGTTTTAGTTGAACAACTTTGTTGATAAACAAAAAAAAATGGATAAACAAGAATTTCAAGAATTGTTATTTGATGGGAAAAAACACCGTTCAAACAAAAGCTTGGCTTGATAAGCGCTATCCGGACACTGCACCAGGTAAATCAACTATTATTGGCTGGTTTGCTGAATTTAAACGTGGTCGTACGGACACCAGTGATGCACCACGCAAAAGAGGTGGTTACTCCGGAAAACATAAAAAAAAGTCCACAAAATCGTTTTGGGGAACCGTAAAGTGAAGTTGCAGGAGATAGCCCAGACTCTGAAGATATCCAAGCAATGTGTAGGTTTTATTTTGAATGAACATTTGTCTATGAAAAAGCTGTTGTCAAAGTGGCTGCCGCGCGTGTTGACTTTTGACCAAAAACAACAACGAGTCGATGATTCTGAGCACTGTTTGGAGCTTTTTCGTTATAAAATTATGTTATTTATTATTAAATTATTATTATTATTTATTTATTAAATTATTATTATTATTTATTTATTAAATTATTATTATTATTTATTTATTAAATTATTATTATTATTTATTTATTAAATTATTATTATTATTTATTTATTAAATTATTATTATTATTTATTTATTAAATTATTATTATTATTTATTTATGAAATTATTATTAAATTACTATTATTTATTATTAAATTTATGTTATTTATTAAAGTTATGAAGTTATAAAGTCATAAAGATTTGTTAAAAAGTTGTGTTTTCTTTATTAGACCTGGAACTTATCAGCCCATGTGTTAACTGCCGACTTTTTGTAAACTTTTATTTATTTTTTAATTATTACTATTATTATTATTATTATTATTACTAGATGACCCCCGCCCGGCGTTACCCGAGCCCGTGATAATAAATTTTTAAAAAACATCCATTTATTATTATTTTATATCTTTAACCCGATTTTGTATGAAATTATATTTTAAAATGATAAATTCACGAAAAAATATTCATATTTAGTGATAAAAGCGCTCATTTTCTCGTTTTTCTTACCTAGGATCGTTTCATAGTTTTGAAGTAAAAAGTTCTTTTTCTCCGAACTCTTTGAAATCTTTATTGGTGATAAATAAAACGGTTTTACAGCCTGTGTAAAAATTTCGTGAAAAATTGTTGTTATCTAGTTGTAAAAGAAATGTTTTCTTCTCACTTTTTTGTTTGTTTGTTTTAGCGTCGGCTCCTTTAACATAGCAATAAAAAATAGTTCTCATCTCCCAAACTCTGTGAAATATCGATCGGTTAACGGTTATAAATATAACTGCATCCAAACTCTCTTTAAAGTTTTGCGAAAAAATATGCATATTTAATAGTGAAAACATAAGCTTTAGCTTTCAACCTCAGAGCAAAAATATATTAGAAGGTCTATGCTTTCAATGCAATGGTACGACTACAGCCGTTTTCAATCAACCCTTTTCAACCCCCCTAGGCTAAACAAGTGAGGATTGGGGTTAATCAATCAGGTTTCCCGTTTCTGAGGGTAGAAGCCTTCAAAAAGACGTTGACGCAAGCGTAAAGAGACGATTTTCATGTAGATTTCACAGAATGCGCTTTTCGTTTTAAATATATAGATTATTATTATTATTTATCTACGCAAGATGTTACCTTTACTTTTAAAAGTTTATTTAAAAGTTCATAAGAATACTGTTAATTTTCACTTTCTTCTATCTTTGCAAGAAGAAAGTATTGAATTCATAAAAATTTTCGACTTCCGGTATTCGACGGATTTATACGTTTTAAATGGTCCTAAACACGATTTGACGGTTTGTAGAAAATGTCTGTTTGTCTGTGACAAAAATGGTGTGGGCGCTCTGTCTCAAAAACTAATGCACGGAATTTCATAAAACTTTAGATTAGTTTAGATTCCTTGATATTAAATTGGTGCCGATTAGTTTTTGGTATAAATCGCCGAACAGGTATCGCTGATATGCTGCATTTTTCGCGATTTCCGCAATAGGTCTATCTCAAGAACTAATCCAGTGATTTTCATCAAACTTCAGATTCAGTTAGACCTTGACATAAATAGACGCTGATTACGTTTTGATGTAGATATCCCGAGAGGTTGCGCTGCTATGCTACTTTTTTCATGATTTTCAAGATAGCTATAAATCAAGAACTAATGCAAAGAATTTCATCAAACTTCAGATTCTGTTAGACCTTGACATAAATAGATGCTGATTACGTTTTGGTGTAAATAGCCCAGCAGGCGGCGCTACTATGGTATTTTTTCATGATTTTCACGATAGTTATATCGCAAGAACTAATGCACAGAACTTCATCAATCTTCAGATCCAGTTAGACGTTGACATAAGTTTTTGTTGATTAGGTTTTGGTCTAAATCTCAAACAGGTGGCGCTGCTATGTTACATTTTGCAGGATTTACACGATTTTAGCAATAGTCATATCTTAAGAACTAATGCACGGAATTTAATAAAACTTTAGATTCAGTTAAACCTTGATATAAATCGGTGCTGATTCATTTTTAGTGTATGCGAAACCTGCGTGAGAGAGAAGAAAGTTTTGGGAATGGCACATGCCACTAGTTTTTTCATATTGCTAATTTTATGCGGGAAAACGTATTTTTGCAGGTACTGACGATAGATATTTAAACAGATTTTACATCGATTCTTTGGTATCGGCAAAATTGTAAATGGACATACACTTCCAGTGCACATATGATGCTAAAAAATTGCTGTTTGCACGAATGGGATTAGAAGGAGATAGGATTTTTTTAATAATAAAAAAGTTGTGGTTCAAGAAATTACCGACAGGTGGCGCTGTCATGCATAATATAAAGCAGATGTATGTAAATCAGGTTTATATTAAAAATCCGGTTTATTCGAAGCATGTGACAAGCTTCGTCATCCCAGCACATGAAACGGGGCATTTTCTCGTGTTGAATCTTTTTCCTGTGTTGAATTTTCGCAATGCGCCCGTTGCTGATTACCCGTTTTTGTAAAAGAGCTTAAACAACAACGCATGATCTAATAACGATAGCATACTGCTGGCATCGAATGAAGAATCTGTGTGTATTCAGGGGTTTTATTGATAGTCTGATTTGCACAATTTTGCTTCATATTATGTATGCCAGCGCCAGCTATCTGTAATTTTTTGAATGACAACCTTTTTTTTATATTAAAAAAACTCGATCTCCCTCTAATCGTACTCGCGCAAACCGCAATTTTTTAGTATCATTTGTTCACTTTTAATGATTTTTTTTAAGTTTTAACGAATTTATGGCGCAGATTATCAAGGACTGATTGCAAGCAAGAATTGAAGGATATAGTAGTGTATAAAACGTGCTTTATTTGTGTTCCATGTATGAATAAAAAATACTTCAACTCTCATTTAGTTAAAAGCACATATCGTTAGAACATCTAAGAAGAAACGTTTTCTTTTAGACGTTATAATATCGTTTTCAATATGACGTAATTTTCACCAACAAATTATTTTCGTACTTAAGAGTTTAATTATTTTAAAATTTCATTTTTTGTTTCAATATTCATGTATAAATATTTCAATTTAAAATAAAGTGTTGTATATGCACTGTAAAAAAAGATAAATGTTTCTTAATCTAGGAAAATATAATATAAACAAGAACGAAAATATACAATAACCTCTTCCTAGTTACGCACGATTCCGAAAAGTACTCTTTATCATTAGAAACCTCAAAAACCAATATATTCCATGAATTGGTAGCATCGAAAAAACATATATCCCGGTTGGAGAAAAATAATTAATACACTATGTAAATCACTTGGTAACATCTTCGAAAATCAGTGGCAGCAAAGGAAACTTTGTTTTTATAAATGATTCTTTAAATCTCGAAAATATATTGGTCTCTGGAGGTTTCTAAAGACTAAGAACAGTTTTCGGAATCTCGGGTTGCTCGGAAGGTGTTATTGTATATTTTCGTTCGTGGTTATATTATGTTTTCCTACATTAAAAAACAACTGTAATTTTTTTTTTTTTTTTTTTTTTTACAGTGTAGCTTTTTTTCAAGGTATTCCTTTATCCAGAGTACTATCGGAAAGTTGTTTTCACAACTCAAACTGGTGTTGCTACGTAATGTATTAATTTAGAGCTGTCTTGATTTTATATTCCTTTTTTACTTTCTTCTATCTTTACAAGAAGAAAGTATTGGATTCATGAAAATTTTAGACTTCCGGTTTTCCGGACGCTGATTATGTTTTGGTGTAGATATCTCAACAGGTGGCGTTGCTATATCACTTTTTCATGATTTTCACGATAGCTATATCTTAAGAACGAATGCACGGAATTTCATCAAACTTCAGAGTCTGCTAGACCTTGACATAAATAGACATTGCTTACGTTTTGGTGTAAATAGCCCAACAGGGGCGCTGCTATGCTACTTTTTTCTTTATTAGCACGATAACTATATCTCAAGAACTAACGGACAGATTTTCATCAAACTGCAGATTCAGTTAGACGTTGACATAAGTTGTTGTTGATTAGGTTTTGGTCTAAATCTCCCAACAGGTGTCGCTGCTATGCTGCATTTTGCAGGATTTGCACGATTTTTGCAATAGCCATATCTGAAGAACTAATGCACGGAATTTAATAAAACTTTAGATTCAGTTAGACCTTGCTATAAATTGGTGCTGATTCTTTTTAATGTATGCGAAACCTGTGTGAGATAGAAGAAAGTTTTGGGATTGACACATCCGACTAGTTTAGAAATAGTTTGTCATTCACAGAATGCATTAACAAACTTAACACATTAAAAAAAAAATAAGAGGAAGAAGGAAAGGAAAAAAAACAGAACTGATACCGCTTTTTTGTATTAAAAAACTCAGAAAAAACATGTAATAACACCGCTTTAACCAATCATGCAAACTTACCTAAACCGTTTTACCTGTCATTTAAATCTACTAAAGCAATTACAATTCAAATTTTGATTCTTCAAATCATACAGAATGAGGTTAAAAAAAATCATTAATGTCTTTCTTAGTTACGTAAATAACATCTGTATTATTTTCTAGGTTAAAGATTTGTACATTCATCCAGAGTTATTTACGATTGAAAATGGACTTCTTACTCCGACTCTGAAGACAAAAAGGCCTGATTGCAAAAAGTTCTTCTTATCTCAACTTGATGCCATGTACAGGCATTTAGCGTAAAGAAGAAGAACGGAGAAACTACTTTCCAATTGGACACCTTTTTTCTCATTCATTAAAATGGTGTAAATAGGTATACTATTAAATAATCGATTCTGTCTTGATTTATCACACTTGAGAATGAATGGATTTTGAGACTTTTCAAGGATTTTTATGAATTGTGAAAGAATGTAAATGACGTGTGAGACAAAGATGATATATCTACTCAATAAAATATGTATATTTGATTCTCTTGTTTTATTTAGTTTCATACACAGTAAAAAAATGGGGGAAATATTTTTGGATCTAGCAAAAACTTACGAAAATAAAATATTTGTTGAAAAAAAATGCTTTTTATTCTACTAAAATATAATATAAACACAAACAAAGTTATAGCAACACTTTCTTCATATGTAAAGGGATTATCTTCATATTAAAAGGTGAAAAAAAAAGTACCGTTTGATGCTATGTACAGGCATTTAGCGTAAAGAAGAAGAACCGAGAAACTACTTTTTTTTCTTCAATTGCACACCTTTTTTCTCATTTATTAAAATGATGTAAATAGGTACTATTAAATAATCTATTCTGTTTTGATTTATCACACTTCAGAATGAATGGATTTTGAGACTTTCAAGGAGTTTTATGAATTGTGAAAGAATCTAAAGGACGTGTGAGATTATATAGCTACTCAGTAAAATATGTATATTTGATTTTCTTTTTTTACTTGTGCTTTGATACACTATAAAAAAAAAATCATTTCTGGATCTAGCGAAATTTACGTAAATAAAATATACACTGCAGAAAAAAACAAATGTTTCTTAATCTACGAAAACTATTTAAACACAAACAAAATTATACTATCAACATTTTCTTCATATGTAGAGGGATTATATTCATACTTTAAGGGGAAAAAAAAAAAAGAAAAGTACCGCTTGATATCATGTACAGTTAGCGTAAAAAAGATAGATACCATGTTATATACCAGAAGTTATATACCATGCGCATTTAGCGTAAAGAAGAAGAACCGAGAAACTAGTACTTTTCAATTGCACACTTTTTTCTCAGTCATTAATGATGACTGTAAATAGGTCCTATTAAATAATCGATTCTGTCTTGATTTATCACACTTCAGAATGAATGGGTTTTGAGACTTTCAAGGATTTTTATGCATTGTGAATAACTGTAAAGGACGTGTGAGATTAAATAGCTAGCTACTCAATAAAATATGTACATTTGATTCTCTTGTTTTATTTATGCTTTGGTACACTTAAAAAAAAAAAAAAAAAAAAAAAAAAACCCATTTATGGATTTAGCAAAATTTACGAAATTAAAATATACACTGCAAAAAAAGTCCAATGTTTCTTAACCCTTTGTATCACTTGGATGCATATCTCCAACGTACCCAAAGTCAATGTTACTTATATTACAGTGGGCTTTAAAATATCATATATTCTAATACGAGAAAATCTTGTGTGTGTGTGGTTATGCAAATTTTATTTTAAAAACGGATTTAACGATTTTGACGAAATTTTGTATTCTACTGTTTTGGGGCACCAGAAAACCATTGGGCTAGGTCACATTTTCGAGAAAATTCGATTAGTGGATCATCAAGACTCATCAAGGGTCAGGGTCAAGCTAATTATATCTAAAACTAGTCGTTGGGGGCCACCGTAATACTTACCCATCATGGATATGCATAATGTAAAATATTAAAATAAAAATGTGTAAACTACTTATAAAATGCATTGCAATTCAAATAAAATCGTGGCTTGATGACGTCATAAACTTTAAAGGCTCGATTACTGAATTGCTTGAAAGAGGTTTTTCCTTATAACTCCAAAAATAATAATCTTATTAACTAGCGGTTTATTGCATCTGATTAAGCGTCAAATTTCCAATTAAAATATATCTTTGAAGTGAAATTTGGATGAAATACAGGGTCATGAAAAATCGAAGAGTGTGGAAAATAGGATTCCAAATATCTCGGCAACTAATTATCCGATCGACTTCATGCTTTATTCAAAATTTATGTTTTTTTATTGTCTTTTATATTCATTTCTTAAAATAAACAATTTCGAAAATTTTTATATACCTTTCATCAGAACGAATATTTCGAGAGTCCGAAAAAAATTGTTCCGGTTAATCGAGGTTATTGAAATGAAATAGGCTTCTTCCCATTATTACATACTAAGTACATACCAAATTGCAAGTCTCTATCTCAATTTTTTCGGGAGATAGAGCGTTTACAGACACACACACACACAGACACACAGACGGACGGCAAAAATTTTTTTCTAAAAATATGTTTTTCGGAATCTCCAGTGTCTGAAACGTGTAAATCCGTCAAAAAAAAATTTTCGATTTTCAAAACGATTGCAAGACTTACCCTATACTACGTATGATGGGTAAGTAAAAAACGGTTCAAACGATTTTGACGAAATTTTGTATTTTACCGTTTTCGGGCACCAAAAAACCATCGGGCTAGGGCACGTGTTCGAGAAAATCCGATTAGTGAGTCATTTTGGGTCATCAAGGGTCAGGGTCAAGCTAATTATATCTAAAAAACGGTTCAAACGATTTTGACGAAATTTTGTATTTTACCGTTTTCGGGCACCAGAAAACCATTGGGCTAGGTCACGTGTTCGAGAACATTCGATTAGTGGGTCATTTTGGGTCATCAAGGGTCAGGGTCAGAACATAAAGCAAATGTTGACCCAGCATTGCTCGGTCGAACCCGCTGGTGAATTTATTTATTGCTGCTATATCCCAAAAAAACAGTTAAGATAAATTTTGTTCATAGAATTCTTAACAGATGGCGCTATTGAGTTAATCTTTGATGCCAAAGTTTTATATATCATTTGAGCAGTTTCGAAACGTTATTGCCAGAATGAACTTCGTAAATTTTGTAAAATAAAAAAGACTGGAGACATCCAAAAACAGATTTTTTAGAAAGGTCAGCTTGTATACTTTACAATTTTGTAATAGAAAATTGACAATATTTATGAAAAATATGCAATTTTCTGTTTATTCCAGATATGAAAAAAGTTCCTATTAGTCAATATATATATATATATATATATATATATATATATATATATATATATATGTGTGTGTTCTAAATTTTATTATTATTATTTTTCACGTGCTTGAAATGATGTGTTCTAACACGTGGGTAAATATTTTTTCAAATCAGAGTTGTTGAGTCACGAAGGGTTAATCTAAGAAAATATAATATAAACAAAACAAACAAATTTATACCAACACTTTCATATGTAAAAGATTTATCTTCACATTAAAAAGGAAAAAAAAAAGAAAAGAAAAGTATCACTTGAATTCATGAAAGGGCATTCATAAAGAATTTTGAGAGTGTGTGTGTGTGTTAAAGATGAGTTTAGGCTCTTTTTTCTGAGCCCGACGATTCGAAATCCGAGCCCACCCGAGCCCGAAAAAATTTGTGTTATCAGTACCCGAACCCGATACCGAAAGTACGCAGTATAAAATTGTTAATAATATTTTAAAAGTGTTGCAATATATATTAATTTTCTCGTTTAAAAAAATCTTTTCTTACATTCATAACTATTAATCATAAATAATAGATTTTCAAAGTCCGAGCCCGAAAAATTTTGTGGTATCAGAGCCCTAACCCGATACCGAAAGTATGCAGTATAAAATTATTAATAACATTTTAAAAATGTTACAAGATTAATTTTCTCCTTTAAAAAATCTCTTCTTACATAGAAATAACTATTAATCATAAATGCTCTCCCATGACGCTATTTCGTGATTTTCATGCCTCTGAATAATTTGATATTTATATCTAACCATTGGCAGAGATATACAAATGTAACGATTCTTATTCTTTTAAAATATCATTATACAACTGTGCCAAAAAGACATGAGTTCTGTTTTCCAGTAATTCTGTAAAAGGACTTCAAGCAGAAAGAGAGACCAGCCAATAGGGTGGTCCTTATTTTTGAAGTTTTAAAATTTATTGCTCTCACCCTCTAAATTTGCTCCATTGTATCTAAAAATAATACTTGTAAAATTTAATCACTAAAAAATAATATTCATACATAAGTTTCGTAATTTTGTTCATTTTGTTGTTTTCTTCTCCTTTTACTTGAAACAATACATATATCTAATCCCAGTATTAATAAAATTATTTCATATTAAAAAGTCGATTTTGTACAATATCAAATATCAGTAAAAGCATTTGTAAATGTAGTTATTAAATTAATTATCTAAAGATAATTTCATTGATATTATAATAATAAATGTCTGGAATTATTTGAAGAATGAAGACTGTTAAAGAAGAACAAAGGAAACCAAAGAGCATGCATCTTCTTCAAAATTAGATAACTTGTTTCATCTTGCTCATGCCGATGCATTAAACATGATCAAATTAGCTGATGATAGTGATTTCTTGCTAGCACAACCAGAAGATGCAGACAGGGATAAATAATTGGTGTTGACCTAAATTAATCTCTTGCGAAAGGAATTGATTGCTTATAAAAAGAAGAATCTTCTGAAGAAAAGATTAGAAAAAATTAAATGTTCACAGGAGAAAGAAACAAAAATTGCAGTACTTGAATCTTCTACAGATACAGCTCAAATGAAGAAGATTGAAATGGATGAAAATGAACCACTTGATCATGAAATAAAACTGTTTGAGGGTGCAGCATCATATCCTGGTCCATCCAAAGCTAAGAGAGGGGAAGGCATATTGGGCCGTGGTAAGAAACCTTTTTTTGCCTGCCGTCATCATATTATGGAAATTATCATTGGGAAAAGTATTTCATAAGTCTTTGCGAACTTCGTCATCAAATCCAGAAGTAGCTTTATTCAAACATTTCCAAGGGTACTGGGAATTTCTAGATAAAGACAAATTTGAAACAAGTTTGAAAGATAATATTTGAGTTCCCGGACAAAATTTAAAATATGAAATTTTTGAGTTTGCCACTAGAAATTAATCATGATCAACAGCATCAGCACCTGGACCAAGAGGTAAATATCAAGAATTTGCAGAACTTATTATTTTCCTTGAAGGAATACCTGTCAGGGGAATTCATTTCACGCTTCCCAGGGCAATGCATCGTGCTGCTTAGATGTCTAAGATGATATAATATTTGAAGATATTCATCTTAAATGCTCAATTTAAGCTTACCAAAAAGGAAGAAAGAGGTCTTCGTGATGTTTGTGTTTTTATCGTGAGAGTGTATTTTAAAGCTTGGATTACTACTTCCATAACAGAAACCTCACCCAATAATGACTTTCAGTTAATGAATAGTTTATCAGAATATTCAAGAATACATGAAGAAATTGTAAAAACTGCATCGGAGAAAATTTCAAAGCATCTGTAGTATTTGTTAGATCTTTCTAGACTGCTTCTTTTCGATAGCCATGCACCTGTTTCAACAAAAAGAAATGTGGTTGAAATCCTTCAAAATAAAAAACGTAAAAAGAATCCTGAGAAGAGTGTAACTGTTTCCCTAAAATATTTGCATGATAAGAAGTTTAAACATTTTGTTACCAAAGAATCTTTCAAGCTGTTCAAATAAATGAATTTACCTCAAGGATTCTTACAAATATACTCTGGACATTGAAACACTAATTCTGATTATACGGTTGCATTAGAAATGATGAAATCTATCAAAGTGGTAAATGATCATGCTGAGATAGGTATTGCCTTAATCAAAGGATACACTAGAATCCTTACGTGAAATGAACCTCAGTTTCAGCTATTGGCGAATGTTGTGGAGGAACACTGGGAAGCAGTGGCGTAGCCAAAGGGGAGGTCTAGAGACCCCTCCCGAACGAAAGACTGGTTTACTGAATCATGGATACAAAACCAGCAAAAACTTCTAAGACGGAATCGCAAAGAACCTATGAAAAATTTCTCTTTAGACAGGTGTCCGTCTTTGCAGTTATAATTTAAATGTATGTCTTTTGTCGGAGCTATGAATGTTCCGTTTCCGTTTATGACAGGTTTCTGTTTACCGAAGTGTAAGTAACTATACCTTTAAGGTACACTAGCTCAATAAGATGTATTGTTCGTTTCGTCGTGATACTGAAAACTTTTAAAACAAGATTCCGTTATCGAAAGGTTTTACATTTATAGGTTATACTGTAATATAATGTGTGTTTATATGTGCAATAAAACTTATTAAGGCATACTCGCTGCGGTGAAAAATCTCGTTTCAGACACGTTTTAAGCGGATTTAATTGTATCGTAATCCATATCAGGACTATGTAATGCTTTCGTTTAAGACAGAATTTTCTTATAGAGAGGTTCCGTTTTTACAGGATTTATTATTCTTATAACATAAAAAGGTATATTTATATAATACAGCAAAACGTGGGAAAACGGCACCTACCTATAACGGAATGCTGACTTAAACGGAAACATTCCTTGGTCCCATGGAAACAACTACACTTGCTAAAACGAAACCTGCTGTGTAAAACGAAATTTTTTACCTCTTTTTGCGATTTTAGCTTGATATGTTTTACTATTTAGATAAACTGAAGGGAAATTCTGGACCCCCTCCGAAAAGAAATCCTTTCTACGCCACTGGCAGAGAGCGTTCGTTATATGGAAAGTGCACACAGGAAACCGTATTTTTATTCATTTCAAGTTGTAGGGCGGATAAATACGAAAATGATGAATTCGCCTCTTGAAAGAATCATTCTTGCATAGTCGCTGCATGCGTTACATCCAAACATCGTTTCAGGAGTACCCCTCTTTGGAAAACGTCCCTGGTACAAACGCGTAGAGCCTTTCCTGTTACGCCCTACA
The DNA here is from genome assembly GCA_963931845.1 of Maratus michaelseni. Classification (NCBI taxonomy): domain Eukaryota; kingdom Metazoa; phylum Arthropoda; class Arachnida; order Araneae; family Salticidae; genus Maratus; species Maratus michaelseni. The sequence goes on along the minus strand of OZ007587.1, from coordinate 385,378,669 downwards.
GCTCCGTATATGTAAAGTCGCAAAAAACCCGCAGTTTTTGAGGGACGGACAAGTCAGGAATATACCCGGGTCCTATAAAGTCAGGAATAAACCCGGAATTTTGTAGAATATTGGAAATTTTGAAGGAGTTTTGAAAGTAAACAAAACTAATCATTTTCAATTTAATTATTTTTTTTAAAGAAATTTCAGGCACTGTTCTGAAAAGTTTAAAATAGGTTTTTCATTATAAATTCACAAAACTTTGGATTTTGCGCTCTAAGTTTTTATAATTTATTATAACTAATTTACTTTACAACAATTTGAATGTTTCTTTAAAAATTAAAATTGTTTAATTTCTGTTAGCTGGCGTATTTGCTATTTACGCATACTCTATATTAATTTTAGTTAGTGTATTTTTGCACTGATTTCTTTTAGTTTTGTTCGTTTCCTTTTTTGTTTACATTGTCTGAATCGGAGAACAGGGGTGATGTTTATATTCATGTCAGGCAAGATGAATCTGTCACCTTCCTCTAACACTTTCTACTTATCATCGACGATTAAAATATCAACTTAATTAAGTTATTTTAATTTCTCTTACTTAATATTTCTGCAGCTTAAGTATGTATTTCGCTAGTTTTCATGTAAACTGCGCTATTTTTCTGTATATATGTTATTGATTTTATTTACATTTATAAAAATACATTTTGTTTACAAATTAGAAAATTCCATGTCTGATAATTTTTAATATTTCCTTCCCAAAAAAAACCCGGTTTATGCCCGGGAGTAAACCCGGTTTTTTCAACCCTTTGCAACTCTATCCGTATGAGAGATGCTTATTAGCCAATTCAACGTTCATGTTTAGACCAGAGCCATATCCGTATGGCGGCAGGCTGGACCGAGCCCCTCCTAGCAACGTTTCTGCCTGAATTAAATATCAGCTTAATATGGGACGTGTATAAAAATCTGTAGGTTATATACAAGGCGGTAGAAAAGAATTAAAGTACGTTTCCGTCTATTGGTAGACATTGCTGAAAGTGTATTTTCAACCTATTATGCGTTTTCTTACTAAACTAAATTTTCGCATACCATATAGAATATATACAAACCTTCTGACCAAATACAGGACTGCTCAAAAGACTTTTAGTGTTTTTTCGGCTATGGATGGTAACTGCTGAAATCTGGGTTTCAAATGTGCTATGTGCTTTCTAAAATGTTGACGTAGGTATCTTATTTACCTTATTAAATAGCGAAGTTTTGTTAAAAGTACATTCTGAAAGTGTTGGAAAGCGTTTCATAATCTATGCTTGATAACAATAACATTAAATTCACTATTGACATTGAACACAATAAAAGTCTTCCTTTCGTTGATGTAATGTAGTTAACCAGAACAAATAAATCTATCGACAGAGCTGTTTTCCGAAAAAGTATGGCTAACCAATCTACCATACCAAATAACGCATGTTCTCAATTTGCAATGTACAAAATTTCAGAATACAGATTTTTCGTAAAACGGGTTTTTATGGTATGTACTAAAAATAAATTGAAAAATGAATTAGATAATATTCGTAAAATTGCTTGTAATAATGGTTTTAAGGTACACCATATTAATAAATTAATCATGGATATCGCCAATATTAAGAAACCAGAAAACAAAGTTGATTCGCAAAAATACAAACTTTATACTCTTTAATATTATCCAAGCTTTTTAGAAAAATTAAAGTACACCCTTAAACGTTTCAATATCTGCTTAACAGCCAAACCCCCTCAGAAATTGAAGAATATCATTTGCAGTAAAATTGACCCAAACAATTTTGAGAATTATTCAGGAGTATATGAAATACCTTTTATTGAAGAAGACGGATCTAAGAATTACTATAATGGCATAACAAGCAGGAAATTTAGTTTAAAATAAAAAGGAGCATATAGCTGATATTAAGTATAATAGAAAAACCACAGCCCTGGCAAGATCATATCAAGAAGAAACCATCCAAATAAATTTCAGTGAAAGTAAAATAATTTTTCCTCGCAGTGTATACTATCCATCCATAATGAAAGAAGCCATAGAGATACTAACACGCAAAAATACAATATGTAACGATACAGCATCTTTTAACTTACCGAAATTGTGGCACGAGTGACTCCATGGTTACAAATATGAAAATAAACAACCAAGTAAAAATAAAAAATAATGTGCGTAATTTTTAAAAAGTACATGAAAATTTAATGATAGTATTTTAAATAATAACTTCAAAGACACTGCAATTATAGAATATTCTCATTTGTTTTTTGAAAATGGCTCAGTGTGAGCCGAAAGATGACAACAACCTAATAAAAGTTATTTTACTGTACATTATATTGTTAGTTTACACCTTTTATTACCGATATGACGTCCTGTTAATCTTTTTTTCAATTGGTGAAACTTTTATTTCATTTTCATTTTTCACGTGGAAATCTTTCAATAGAAAATTAATTATTGTAGAAAGAATTTTACTGTGGATTTTTAATTGTTGGCAACTGCTATAACGAAAAAATGTTTCAATTTAATAGGAAAAGGCTGTTAGATTTTTGGTTTTTTATCTCTGTATATTAAAATAATACGATTTTTTCAAATTTTATGATTTTAAGCTTCATAGTAGGTATTCAGCTATAAGTACACAAAATTTCACGACTGTAAGTTTCATAGTTTCTGAGAACCGGCTCTGCGACAGACAGACAACGAAGCGGTAGTAATAGGGTTTCGTGAGATGAACGAAACCCTAAAAAGCTTAAATGATTTTGCTAAACATGTTTTCAAACATTGTCTCAGAGTTCGAGTTTATGCACTATAGATGGTTTTTTTTACTGAAATTCATAGGGACTATTAGAGAGGGGCGTAAATTGTAAATTCAAATTCCGCGGAACCGAAAAGAAAAAAAAAAGAAACATTTTAAATTTTGGCACTACAGGTCCGATAAATCCGAGGGAAAGAAACGAAAATAAAAACCAAAATTTTAGAATTTCGACGCTATTTTGGGTTTTGCAGACTTTTGAGAAACAAGCGAAAATTTTAGAATTTTGGCGTATTTAAGTCCTGAAGACCAGAAAAATCTGACGGCCGAAAAAGGAAAGGAAAACTAAAGTTTTACAATTTCTGCGTTATTTCGGATTCCTAATTCGGTGAAAGGACGAAAACAGAACCAAAAAGTTTTACTGTTTCGATGTTGTTTTAAATCCCGTGAATTAAAAAAAAAATTTAGAAATTTATAATTTCGCAATTACTGCGGGTCCCGTAGATATAGTAGAAAAATTCTTGAAGGGCAGAAAAAAGAATAATTTTATAATTTCTACATTTTTTCCGATCCTGTGAAAATTTTCCAGACGTCTTTTTTAAACATGCTTGCCAACATTGACAAAAATATAATCATTATTGTCAAAGAAATTGAAATCAATTGGTTTCTGAGCTTATCTGTCTAATGCAGACAACTTAAAGCTTTAAAATATGACGTGGTATTGAGTAATGTTAAAAAGCATGCTAAAGCACAGGCATACAGCAACATACCTATTCCTCCTTTAATTCAGTAATGAAATTGTATAAGAATATTTGGAGAGATAACAACAACAATCAATAGTTGTTAAGTGTGTAACGTGTTCAAATATTCAAATTAATTCAACAATACTCTACTTAAAAATAAGTTCAAACAAAGGTACAACAATGTCTTATAAAACAATCGAAATTTGCTAGATGTAACATTTTTAATTGTTTAATTAGTTCAACAATACCAGATACTGGGAAAAAGTTGAAACAAAGGGATAACAATGTCGTATAACAAATCGAAGTGGTTAACAATAAGAAAAAACTTCTTATCTTTCTCAAAAGATTTTGCTACTTCCAGCGACTAAAAAGTGCTCTTGCGATTTAAAAACGATTTGATTTGTATTTATTTACTGTAAAAGTTAATTTTGATTGATTTATTATCTTTATTACGACCTTCTAAAACCGATCAAAGTATTTCGGTTTGATTATACTCAATAACTTGTCATTATGGAATCAGAAGATTCCCCTTCTCTTAACATCGTAAGCAAATGTTTGAAAAGAAATAAGTTTACATCTGGAGACACAGCTTCTCGCAATGTCGTAAAAGAATATTTGGAGAAAAAGAATTTCAGATGTATCATGCCACTCGACCGTGGTGGATTTGGTGAGGTCCTGTCTGCTGTGACCCCTAGAAATGAAGCTGTCGCTATTAAAATTGTCAAGAATACCCTCTCATGGAAGATGGAAGAATTAATCTGGCCTATATTAGATCATCCAAATATTATTCCACTGTATAATGTGTTCGATTTAAAAGGTTCGAATTTAAAGCTCTACGTTATGCCGAAGCACCAAACTTCTTTGGATAAAGTGATCAGAAACTCAAAATTTCTAGCTGATCCTGATGGATTAAATAGAATTCGTAAATGGCTCCAAGGTACTGCCGAAGGATTACAATACTTGCACCACAAATGCTTCGTGCACTTGGATATCAAATCCGACAATGTGCTGATCACTACCGAAGATAAGGCTGTTTTATGCGACTTTTCTGGAATCAATTTTAAAAAAATGCCATGTACAAGGCTCGTTGCTCCTTTTGTATACAGACCGCCTGAAAGTTTTAAAGCATCGGAAAAAATAGATGGCGCAGCATTTGATATATGGACATATGCATTGATGTCGCTTTACGCATTGACGAAAAACTGGCCAGCCTATTACTTAGGAGATGTGTATGATTACAATTCGTGGCAAACTAACATCGAACTAGTTCTGAAAGAATCTTTAAAGCTTGGAAATTTTAACAGAAATATGAGGTCATCGCTGCCTGCAGTTTCAATGACAGACGAAGATATATGTATCACCCATGACTTCGTGTCTACCATGTTGCAGTGGAATCCTAATTACCGACCTAATGTTCGCCAAATCCTAGAACATCCTTTCCTGTCTATAAAAGGTTGTCAGAATAAAATATATCTTAACGAAGAATACAATAAAAATGAAGCAAAAATCACCAGTCCATTGCTTGAAGAAACCAAAGAGATTTCTGTAAATTTAGTTTCCTGTGCAAAATACATTAAAAGAGATTCCATAAAGCCAGATTTTGATGAAAAGCAAGTCTTTGAAACTAAAAGATCTGTTGTCGACGAATTGCTAACCGTCAACAATTTTGATGATCTTCACACTTTGGATCAGTGTTCGGCAGAAATCCGTGACGTGGCCAATAGTCCAGTTCAAAAAGCATCTCCAAAAAATAAGAAAAATATCGGCAGAAAAATTAAAGGCTGGTTAACAAAAAAATGGAATGGGGCCTTGAAAGCTGCAGGAAAGAACTGCGCACTATTTATAGATTATATGACTGAGGGGCATTGGACAGAACATTGGACAGTTTTAGGTGTTTAATGCTGAGCAACCTAGTCCGCGAAGCCTCATCTGAGGGGGAGACTAGGTCAGCATGAAGGGTTTTCTCCGTATCACAGGTCTATCTGGCCTAAGCCTGTGAGAGCCTCTTTCGCCCCCAAAAAAGAGTGCCCTACGAAATGGTGGGAGAGGTTGACGTTCCGTCGTAGGCTTTCTACTAACATCCCACCGGCCATCAAAATATGTTAAAATATATTGTGATTTTGTTTCCTCTTTAGAAGTTAACGTATTTGTGTAATAAGTGTTCACCAAGCATAGAAACAAGAAGATTTGGATCCCTTCGCTTTAGAAAGTCCACCCAGATATCATTTTTCCTGACAACATGGTATTTACTTAATAAATAATCTAATCTTTTTATCTAACATTAACGGTAATATGATAGTCATTATTTAATATATCTTCAAAGAGGTAAAAATACTGTTTTAACATATTAAATTAAAGATATTATTATTATTTTCATTGTTACCTTTTTTTTTTTTTTACTCCTTTAATAAGCCCTTAAATTGATAAGCCCAAAATTTGCATTTCATTTTATAATATATACTAGCTTTTGACAATGACTCCGCTCACGTAAAATGTAAGTTTTAAAATTCAGAATTCAAATTTTACGTATAATTTTTACTTTTTATTTTGCATAATTTATCAAAATAACAGTGCAACTCCCATCACAATCCGTTCTGTAGAACTTTTGAAAAAAACTAATCATCGTCCTCTATATTATTTCTGTTGTCAACATACATTTTTCCTAGGAAATAAAAAACGCAGAACTATAAATGAGATACCATATGAAAGAATTTTGAACAGGCTTCGGACATAGAATACTCACATTTCGTTAAAACATGTATTTTGATTAAAAATTAAATCGGCATTGTTTTCATAAAAGAAATGAAAGTTTTTTCCCTCAAAGGAGTGTTGCCACATAAATAAAATACCGCATTATAGGATGCTCAACAATGATTATAAAATAAATAAGTAGTACTAAAAAAGATGAAGTATGATTTTCCCCGCTTGGGTTTATTTTATGTTTAGAGTTAAAAATCGAGATTAAAATGTTTAGAAGAAAAATAAAAAACATCGATCGACCAAAGCAATGGAATTCTCACCTGTCCAAATGACAACTAGTTCTAATAATATACCTTTGTTTTAGATGTTCAAACTTATCACCGTCAGCTGCAAAGCATATTTGGATCCTTGTTTGATTTTCACGTTGCACACGTTGCAGCATAAATGGTGACACGTTGGCACAAACGTCCGTAATGCGTTTTTTAAGGTCTTGCATTGTTTGTGGAGGGATCGCATACAACTGCTGTTTCATAACTGGTTGTTTCTTTCTTTATAAGATCGTTTTGTCACGTCACAGTGTAGGAAATCACGAAAAAACAAATGCGCGTTTTAACCGTTCTATTCTTCGCATTAATGTCCACAAGGTGTTTTTGTACTAAAGCGATGATTCTCTACAACTTTGTAAATCACTTGTTTTCCCTCTTTCCGTTTTCGAGATAGGAATGCTAACTCCACAGGTTTCTACCAGGTGGCGCCGTAGGCTGTTTCATTCAGTAGCACATGGCTACTTTACTATACCTAGACACCACTTTTATGAATATAGCAGCAGCCGTTCCGAAGTTAATAGGGTGGCAAGGGACTTTAGTGGGCATACTGTATATATATATATATAGTTTGATTTAGCACTAATCTGACAAATTTGAAGGAGGGGCAGGGTAAAACGACAATTCAAAGTCACATAGAGTTGCAGGGTTGGAAATGCCTTCTTTGTGCTGCAGAGAGCAGTGGCGTAGCCAGGGGGGGGGGGGGGTCCGGACCCCTCCCGAACAAAAGACTGGTTTACTGAATCATGGATACGAAACCAGTAAAAACTTCTAAGACGGAATCGCAAAGAACGTATGAAAAATTTCTCTTTAGACAGGTGTCCGTCTTTGCAGCTATAATTTAAATGTGTGTCTTTTGTTGGGGCTATGAATGTTCCGTTTCCGTTTATGAGAGGTTTCTGTTTACCGAGAAGTAACTGTAAGTGTAAGTGTAAGTAACTATACCTCTAAGGTACACTAGCTCAATAAGATGTTTTTCGTTTCGTTGGGATACTGAAAACTTTTAAAACAAGATTTCGTTATCGAAAGGTTTTGCATTTACAGGTTTTACTGTAATATAATGTGTGTTTATAAGTGCAATAAAACTGATTAAGGCATAATCGCTGCGGTGAAAAATCTCGTTTCAGACATAGTTTTAAGTGGATTTAATTGTATCGTAATCCATATCAGGACTATGTAATGCTTTCGTTTAAGACAGAATTTTGTTATAGAGAGGTTCCGTTTTTACAGGATTTATTATTCTTATAACATAGAAAGGTACATTTATATAATACAGCAAAACGTGGGAAAACGGCACCTACCTATAACGGAATGCTGACTTAAACGGAAACATTCCTTGGTCCCATGGAAAAGAATATCATACAATTACACTTGCTAAAACGAAAACCTGCTGTCTAAAACGAAATTTGTTACCACTTTTTGCGATTTTAGCTTGGTATGTTTTACTATTTAAATAATCTGGAGGGTAATTCCCTCCCGTATGTACCCCCGAATGTACCCCCTCCGAAAAGAAAACCTTGGTACGCCACTGCTGGGAAGCTTATCCTTACTGCAGAAAAATGGACGTAATAAACTAAATTAATTACTGATACTTTCAAACTTTAAACTTTTTATATGCTTAATATAAATGCTAATATAAGTGCTTTTATGTTATATAAAATATGAAAATAATTTACTATTGTAATAAAAATTGTCATTTTGGCTTAGTTTTCTTTTATCAATATCACAATGTTTTTAAGTGTAAGCGTCAAACTTCAGCAATCTTGAGCTACCTCTTAATATATTTTTTTTTCATTCAAACTTTTTCTACTGTGTTTTTTACTGTATTGGAACAAATTTTGAGGGTGAGATAGAAGAAAATTAAAAAAAAGTTAAAATCGATCACATAAGGACTACCCTACTAGACAAGGAATATCCCACGGCATCTTTATGTTACTAACACTGAATGCCCCAAAGTTTCAGAATCAGGTAGAATGTTTTTCTTTATATCCCATCAATAACAATTCAATTCTCTGTCAAACTCACTTCTAGAGGATTGTAAGAAACTTAAATTGCATTATTGTTTCTTCAATAGCATCTGGCAATTTTTCTCCCCCCCCCCCCCACCTTTTTTTCAATATGCTAATAAATAAAATTTTCACTTTTGATATAAATTTAATCCTTTTTAGCAGAGCATTAGCGCTTTTCTCTAATCGTAACAAATAAATAATGCCTAATGAAATTTTTTAGAACAGGGGTTCCCAAACTTTTAGACCGACATACCACTAAATCGAAGTCCCTACTTCCGCGTACCAGCAGGTATCAAACGTAATGTTAATATAGGGGGGAAATGTGAAAGTGGAACTGCCCATATTTTGTTCGATTGCCAAATCACCATTTTAAATAACTTTATTGTATCAAAAACCAATTTCCATGAAATAGAAAGAAACTTACACATTTGGTACAGAAGAAGAGAAAAATGTCAATTGACATACTTAAATAAATAATGAAATAATTTTCAAATAAAACGTCAACACTGAAATAATCAGTACAAAATAATAATAATAATAAAATAAAATAAAAAATTGTTTTAACTCCTCCTATCCCAACAAGCTCCTCCTACCAGGCCCGGACTGGCCAGGTCGGCTGGTCGGCGATCGCCGAGGGCCCCCGGCCCAAAGGGGTCCCCAAAAATGTATATACGAGTACAACTTTATAATTAGTTACATTAGACAAATTTCACTATTTCCCACTAATTTTACGCGTTTACAATAAATTTTAAGCAGTGCCCAGTTGTTCTTTGTTTAAGGTAGCCTACGTAGTGGCGCTGTGTCGTGTCGCTTGCCAGACGGAAGAGGGCTGCTGACTACAAATCGAGCTCTGTGTAGTGTAGTGCTTTGATTCAGGGCGCATTGTGACGCTCATTCGCTCAGTATCGTAGTATGGTTGTAGTTAGTGCAGTGTCACAGTTGTGTCAACATGAAACGTGTGTGCCATAGTGGCGCTACGAAAAGAAAAAAAAAGAAGATAAAATCTTTAGACGTTGAAAAAAGTTCGAAAAGTTAAAATACTTGGTTAACTAGTGCCACTTCTCAATCGCAAAGTCAGCCTTTGAGGGACAATAGTGATACATTAAATACAGGTAAGATAAATCGAATTAGTTAGTTTATTAGCTCACAAGTACTTTGCACATACTCAGTATTTTGAGTCGCCAATTCCGTGTTGCATCATTTGGTAGAAAATAAAAGAAAGTTTTGGTGGAGTTTTGATAGTTGGTACTTTTATGTTTTCTAGGGTCGCTGAACACGAATCTGAGGTTTTTCAACAAACTTTTTTCCAGAAAATACTTTTATTTTTACAAAAATGTAAAAAAAAACACCGGACTTTTCTCTGTTTTACCAAAATAACTCTAAAACTGTGCATTTTACGTGAAAGTCGACAGTATATGAATCAAAGAGGATAAATTTCATACATTTTATGAATTGAATTTTTTTTCTCTGATCAATAGTTTAGCCATGGGAGTGCCACAGAAATATGTGTTAAAAGCAAAAAACTGAAACAACGGGAAATACAGCACTGTACATCGATGTAACGTGGAAACTAACTATTTTACGCTATAAGGAATCCATTTTTACTTTTACGTGCCGGTGCATGAGAACCAGTGTTTGGCTTCTGAGAGTTCTCGTGTGAAAAGTTCTTAAAGAACATTTTCAGTATATTTTCTCACATTGGCGTTGCTTTGAGATAGTGGCAATCCCGAACTTCTTTTGTAAACAGAGGAAAACTTTAGAATTATAATTGATAACATTGTCAACCAAGGATGACAGGACTTACTTTGCTGGTGGCCTGTCTTGGTGAGAAAAAGATCTCCGTGAGAAACCACAAAGTGCAACTACTTATTTTCCCCTTTTTAGAAAGGAACCAATACCGCACTGGTTTGCAGGTGATGTCATGGTCCCACGGTACAAGTGGTCCTGATAGGCGTCTTCTCAGACAAAATCCTCTTCCATTGCGAAAACCATGAGCGAAAGGATTTTAATTAAGAGTTCATATTGAGAAAAACGCTGAGAGGTGCCAGACCTCTTATCGAGAATACAGGGTACGCCAAGTACCCGGGTGACAGCGAGAGAAACGCAGAGAGGTGCTAGACCTCTGTCCGAGAATACAGGGTACGCCGAGTACCCGGGCGAATGCTAGAAACTCCGGCCGCAAGGAGCTTTGTGCGGACAGGGAACGAGAAACCTTTTGAGATGCAACACATGATCTGGATAAAAATCCTACTAGAGTGAAAGAGAATTCTGAACTTTTCACGAATCGAGAAGAGTACTAAAACTCTTAATATAAAACAAATCTAACTTTCAATTATAGTGGACTGAACAGACACTGAAGTGTAATGAGCGATAATTTAAAACAAGCGATCGTCATATCGACGAACTCATAAAATTTATTCTTCCTTTTAATCTTATTTTTAATCTTATTTTTATTTTTTATCTACCAAGAAAATCTTTGTTTATTCAGTAAAGTGATCTTTTGAATGTAAGAAATATTTTCGAAGTTTAATCCTTTCGCTACCAAATCATTACTTCGCGGATTATCTTTGAAAGGGCGTTATAACGCAAATGTTGACCATTAATGATACTAAAAATTATATGATTGACTATATTTTATGCATCTGAGGTCCATTGTTTTCTTCATAAGTAAAAAAATAAAAATAAAAATGAGCATACCTGGGATCGGATCAAAATCTCCATTTGCTTTTACAAAAATATGGCATTTTATTTTGCCTTTTAAATAATACAAAAATAAAATAACTATAACACACTTTCGTTAATAAAAGCTGACACGGACTTCAGTTCCAAAAAGTTTTATTTTTAGCCTAAACGGATCAACTGCCATAAGTATAGGTAATGAGACATTAAAGACGTGAACAGTGTTGTTGTTGGTGACTTTGGAACTGTCAAATTTAAACGGAGCGACAGAATAAAACCTCTTGTTGTAATGAACAGTGTGATACAGTGATACGACCAATACGTAGACGACGAATTGGTTTCTATTAATCCCACAACGTTGTTCCAACGAATTTCGGTTGCAAAGCACTCGGATGAAGATATTGAGGAGTTTTTGACGTACGATCCAGGACCTTATTCCGTGTCTCTATTCAGCAATGGTTTAAGAAAAAGAACCAAATCTACTCTCTACAAGGCATTCAAACCCGTAACAACCAAGCGGTTCAGCGGCAGGGTTCAATTCGTCATTGATGGTGGTTTGTAATTTCATAGGACTGATTGGTCTAAAAATCATTCCTTTTCTTTAATATCCCACAAATATATTGAGTTCGTGCAGTCAAAATATCAACCACAGGCAGTAGTCTTTGATGGTTACCCTGATGAAGTACAAAGTGGTAAAAAAACTGATGAGCGTATGAGACGATTAAAGAAGCATTATTTGACTGGCGTATTGTTTGACAGCACAACGATACCTACCACGTCTAAAGAAAAGTTTCTTGCTAACCCAAAAAACAAGGGTCGGTTAATATCTATGATGATTGATAAGTTTTCATCACCAGATATTACATGCAAGCAAGCAAAAGAATACGCAGACACCTTTATTGTAAACACTGCTTTGTCCTTGGCTCCATAAAATGAGATGGTGAATACAGTAGGTGGGTGGGGGGGGGGGGTATGTCTTGGTCATTTTGATAGGTCTCTGCAAAGTTGAGAACGTTTTCTTTTTAAAACCTGGGAATGACACCGTTTCTCCATTGACATTTTCTCCATCAAATGCTGCGAGTTCAACGGTTGCGGAAAACATCCTCTTCCTACATGTTATGAGCGGGTGCGATACAAAGTCAGCACCGCTTATGCAAGGGAAAATGAAGTTCCTTGAAATTTTTGGAAACAATCCATGTGTTGCAGACGTTGTTAAAGTGTTCAAATACCCCATCGCTACTCAGGAGATGGTTGCAGCTGCTGCGGAACGTTTCCTTGTCTCACTGTATGGCTATAGTGGGACGAATGTGCCTTCGCTGAACTATCTAAAGTATATTTCGTACAAGTAGTCAGCCTTTAGATACGGTTCTAATATTGCTGCTTTCCACCATCTGCAGCTGCAGCGCAACAGCTCTCTTTAAGAGTATATCACCAAGTCCAGCAATGGCTGGGGGTTGAAAGAAAATGCTGATGAGTGGGGATGGAAGAAAACAAATGCTGGCCTTGAGTCTGTATTTACTGTACTACCCCCTGCTCCCCCTTCTTTGTTGAAGCTTGTATCCTGCAAGTGCCCAGAGAACTGCAACCGAAATTTTGGGTGCAAGAAGGCAGGGCTTTATTGTTCTAACATGTGCCTCAACTGTGAGGGGAACTTCAACAACATCGCAGTGGTGAGTCAAGACGAGGAAGACGAGTTTACCTTGAAACCGAACTGTAGCTGCATTGCCCACCCACTGAATCCGTAGGAACAAGCTATGCCACAAGGTATGAAATATTTACCATTAAGAAAACATTTATTCTATAATATTGGTAGTAATAAAAAGCCCCACTAATTCCATACGTCTTTATTACTCCGTAATTCTCGTTTTTTTTCTCCTTTTCTTTTAATAAGCCCTTTTTGTTTTTAACCACCATTTTTGTGGTACTCTCACGGATAAACTATTGATCAGAAAAAAACTTTTAATACATAAAATGTAGGAAATTTTATCCTCTTTAATTCATATACTTTCGTCTTTCACGTAAAATGCACATTTTTGGAGTTATTAAAAAAAAAAAAAAAAAAAAAAAAGAGAGAGAGACAAGTCCGCTTTTATGCGTTTTGTGTAAAAATAACGTATTTCCCGGAAAAATTTTTGCTGGAAAATCTGTTATTTGTGTTCAGCTACCTAAATACATAAAGGTACCAAATATGAAAACTTTACCAAAAGTTTATTTAATTTGTCCTTTTTGAGCACTTAATGCTGGGCTATAAGTAGTGGGAAAACGAGAGTTCAAGGACAGCCGGTGGCACCGTGGCACCGTGCCACCGGCCGGAGGCACCGTGCCACCGGCCGGAGGCACCATACCACCGACCGGAGGCACCGTGCCACCGACCGGAGGCACCGACCCTCCGACCGCACCCGCAACGCACCCTAGCGGGAAAAAATGGAAATTGTGAAAAAAGGGTTAATGTTCTACTCTAGCAAGAGCGTGAACGACCCTCTATTCAACTATCATCAGTATAATTTTTAAATCTAATTCATCAATTATTTTTCAAATTATTTTTAATTATAAATTACTATGCTTTTTTCCTTCTTTTGTAATGAAATTGATTATACTTTTCAATTTAGATTCATTGTTTCATAAATGCAACCTTATGCATATATCATCAGTATAATTTTTCAAATGCTTTTTTATTTAATTATAATAATTAATATATATTTTCCTTCTTTTTTAATACTATTTTTTTTACTAATATTATTAATATATCTAATTGAATAATCGTTTTTTTATATTTTAATTATGAATGTAATTATTTTAACCAATAGAATTTTTATAACCTCGCATTTAAAAGTTTAATAATCAGTTTTAAATATTATATTTTTATTCAGATTATTTTATTTTCAATTGTTTTTCAAATCATTCACTTTTTCTAGTAAGTATATATTGCTTTTAAATTATTTCAATAACTAACTTCTTTGAAAAAAGTACTTTTTCCTATTTAGAAAAAAAAAATGTTTTGAGCAAATAACACCCCACAAGAAAAGTAGGTCACTGACTTGAAGAGGGGAACAGCTGCTTTCCCGGTAAGGTTACTCACCTTTTCTTAGGGGTGGGGGAAATTTCAGTTCGAGTTTGAATATCCGGGTATTTTTGGAAAGACCGCATGGAAAGTTCAAATGCTTCCGATTACTTTTCTTTGTAAAGAAGATCTATCAACATCTCGTTTTTTCCAGCTCTTAGATTTTTTAGAAGAAAGATGACTTCAAACAATTTATTTTCACAAGATGAGGTAATTATGATTTTTTTTTCTTTTCTTTTAGAATTAAAAAAGAAACTAATATATTTTTCTGAATTAAGATTTAAAAAAAGTATTTTTCTTATCTTTTTTAGAAAACAATATTTTTTGATTTCGGCATATCAAGTGCAGAATTGGAAGAAATTTGTAGGAAAGCTGAAGATGGGTTTCATCAACCTCCCACCAAGAAAACCCGAATTCAACAAGGTTCTAGCATAGAAATTAAAGAGAAAATTCCGGTGAGTTTTTCCTTTTTCATAAGAAAAAATTGCGTTATGATTTTGGAGAAGCGATTTCTCCTTTATGAGTTTAAAAAAAATAATAATTAATGGTTATAATTTAGAGAAATAACTATATTTTCCTAACATTAATTTTTAATTGAAGAAATAATGATTTTTTTTTCTAATAAAACGAAATTTAAACGTTTTTCCAAGAAAAAGTATATTCTTTTTGGAAATAAATTTCAAACTTTTAAAGATTTATTAATTTTTTTCCTTTTTAATGTATTTTCAGGAGTGTTTGAATCACGACACTGATGAACGAAAATTGGTGACTGGAATGGAAGCTGTGTCACAAAACGAAGTCCAACCAGATGTAACAGAACCGCAACCTGGACCTAGCTGTGTAGTTTCATCTCTTGTAAGTATTTTTTTTTTTAGTCTATCTTTGATGAATCAGCGTGAAATAAGAACCAGGAGAAGTTTATTCTGCTAGTTCTTTTTCCGTGACTAGAAGTGTTCAAAACTTCACCGCGTGGTAGGACTGATTCATCACGAATTTCTCTATGTTAGGTAGGAAATTTTAGGGCCCCCAAATTACTTTAATTTTTTTAAATGTTCAAGTTAGAACTCATAGGTATAAAATGATAGATAAAAATTGTTAGATATAAATTGTTACAACTAAAATTGTTAGTTAAAAACTATTCACACATAAAATAATAGCCGTTAAACTAAATACTCAAAATCACTTTTATTCCTTTCAGGAATGCCCCGTTTGCAAAAAATCCTTCAATCATCGCGGTACTTTAAATCGACACATGAAGACACACACAGATAAAAAACAGTTTCAATGTGAAGAATGCTCCAAAACATTTACGCGTAGTGACAGTTACAAAAGACATCTGAACACCCATAAGAAACAGGTTTCATTCCCCTGCGAAGAATGCAAGACCACCTTCACCCGCAAAGCTGATTTAAGGAAACATCGAGAGCGACATACCACACCATCTGCTTTCCATCAATGTAAAGACTGTCAGAAATATTTCTCGAAGAAGTCAAATCTTCTTCAACATCAGCGTACCCACCACACAGTTAAGCCGCTAACATCGATAAAAAAAACAACAGCTGTCAAACCTAAGAAGTCAAGACCTACTGAAAAAGCCTTGAACACCTTCGCGAAAATCACTCTTCCAGCCACTGAAGAAAACGCCAACGACATTGATGTTTTCCACACTCAAATTATAGATGAAATAGAAAATCACATTTTTAATGCTCTCCACGAAATTGGGTCTGTTAAGTGGCATCTCATACACACAGTCCGGTTTCAACGTGTCAACGATGCCGAGGATGAAGAAACAATGTTAGGATACTTTAGATGTGAGCCCTGTCCAGAGCATATCGAAGAAACGGTCAGAGACCATATAACGGAAAATTTACAAAAGATCAAAACTCTTTTTGAAG
This sequence comes from Maratus michaelseni, assembly GCA_963931845.1. NCBI lineage: Eukaryota > Metazoa > Arthropoda > Arachnida > Araneae > Salticidae > Maratus > Maratus michaelseni. The sequence goes on along the minus strand of OZ007587.1, from coordinate 385,362,512 downwards.
AATTTGTGCAATTAGGATCAGGCTGGGTGCTAGACAGAATAATGCACACTGACCTATACCTTTCCCATTACAAGCCACTCGCTGGAAGCAGTTACATTGAAACACCTAAAAAACTTGTTATAAAACACGCCCTCATTAACGTACAAAATTTTAACGACCATAAATGCCTCATATGGAGTCTCCTTGCTCATAAAAAGAAGATAGAAATACATGCAGAACGTGTTTCCAACTACACACCTTTTGAACATGAAATTATTCTAGACGATATACCCTGTCCAGTCCCTTACCATAAAATCAAGCAGATAGAAATTAAAAACAATCTCAGAATAAATGTATATTCTTATGATGAAGAAGAGGATGAATTCGGGATGCTCCACATTTCAAACCGAGTCCACCAAGAAGCCATAAACCTACTATTAATTGGAAATGAAGAGAGGAATACACATTACATCTACATAAAGCATTTTTCACGACTCTTTTCTCATCTCACTAACCATAACGGAGAAGTTCATTTTTGTAACCGCTGTCTCCATAGATTCATGACGCAAGAACTTCTCAATAACCACCTACAGTATTGCAAAGAACATGCCCCTCAACATATTAAAATGCCCGACCCCGATAACAATATTTTAAAATTCAACGACTTTCATCTCCAACATCCAACACCCTTCATTATAATAGCTGACTTTGAAAGCCTCATCGTTCCCATTCACACAACAGAACCTAATTCCAGCACTTCCTACACCATCCCTACGCAAAAGCATATCCCTTGTGGGTATGCTTATATTATAATAGACCAAGATGGAAAAAGACACAAAGAGATGAAAATTTATCGAGGGAAAGATGCCGTATCCAATTTCTTAAAAAATATCGCTGAGGAAAGAAATGAATTAGCCAAAATTTTAATCGATGTGAAACCCTTAAAATTGAACAAAGAGGAAGAAAAAGCCTTCAGAGAAGCTATTGAATGTTCTATATGCAATCAACCTTTAGGAACCAAACGCTGCAGAGATCATAATCATGTGACAGGTGCATATCGTGGAGCAGCGCATATGAATTGCAATATTCAATACAAACAGTCCAAAGTGATTCCTGTCATCTTTCATAATCTTAAACACTATGACGGTCACCATTTGATGATGGAATTAGGAAAATTAAAAGACTATTCCATAGATGTTATAGCGAACACCATGGAGAAATATATCTCCTTCACCATCAAGAAACAGGACTGTCCCATTAAACTTCGCTTTCTGGATTCATATCAATTTTTACCCACATCTTTAGAAAAATTAACTGCTAATCTCCAACCAGCAGACTTCCATCTCCTCAAAGCTAATTTTCCTGAAGATACAGACCTCTCACTCCTCACTCGAAAGGGAATATACCCATACAGCTATTTCACAAACTTCCAAAAGTTCGATGAAACACAACTCCCTCCACCTTCAGCATTCCACAACGATTTAACAGACGAACCCATTTCCGATGAAGATTATCAACATGCCCAGAACGTTTGGGAAAAATTTAATATTATAAACCTTGGTCAATATCACAACTTGTATGTCAAATGTGACGTCCTGCTTTTAGCTGACATCTTCCAAAATTTTAGAAAATTGTGTGGCCAATACTATAAAATAGACCCCACACACATGTTCACATCTCCAGGACTAGCTTGGAAAGCTTGCTTAAGGATGACTCGAGTTCAGATGGAACTACTCACCGACATTGACATGCTCTTGTTTTTCGAGAAAGGAATAAGAGGTGGCGTGAGCGTAATTAGCAAACGATATGCAAAAGCAAACAATCAAGATGTTCCTGGCTACGATAAAAATCTTAAACAGAGTCATATCATGTACTGGGACGCAAACAACCTGTATGGGTGGGCTATGTCCCAATACTTACCTGTTGGGGAGTTTTACTGGATCGAGTCATCCGAAATAGATGAAAAAACCATTCTCTCCCATCCAGATAATACAGATTACGGCTATGTCCTGGAAGTGGACTTACATTATCCTCCTAAGCTTCACCATCTGCATAACGATTACCCACTAGCACCAGAAAACCTCCACATCACCGAAGACATGTTATCCCCCTATGCAAAATCCATGCTGAACAACAGACCCTACAAAGGAAGCTCGAAACTCTCTCCCAATTTAAAAGACAAGGAACACTATGTCATCCACTACAGAAATTTGAAACTCTACCTTCAACTTGGTCTCGTACTCACTAAAATCCACAAAGTGATTAGATTTAGACAAGCACCTTGGTTAAAACCCTATATAGATTTCAACACCAATAAGAGGAAGCAGGCTACCAGTTCTTTTGAGAAAGACTTCTTCAAGTTGTTGAACAACTCAGTTTTCGGCAAAACAATGGAGAATCTCCGTTTAAGAAGAAATATTGAGTTGTGTAACAATGAGAAGAGATCTAAAAAACTTGTTGCTTCTCCGGCATTTGTCAACTTCAAGATCTTCAATGAGGGATTGGTAGCTGTGGAACGAGTCAAAACCACATTGACTATGAATCGACCGATCTATGTAGGGTTTACCATTCTGGAACTCTCTAAACTTCATATGTACAAGTTCCACTATAACATAATCAAGAAGCACTATCAAGATCATGCCCAACTCCTTTTTACAGACACAGACTCACTCACCTACCACATCCAAACAGATAATCTACTACAAGATATGAAAAACTATCACGATGAATTCGACTTCTCCGACTATCCAAAAAATCATCCCCTCTACTCTGAAAAAAATAAAAAGACAATAGGTAAATTCAAAGATGAGATGAGTGGGAAAACTATCTTTGAATTTGTAGGTGTAAAGGCTAAAATGTATAGCATCCTCTCGGAAGACGGCGAGAAAAAAAGAGCGAAGGGAGTACCCTTCTCTATCGTAAGAAATAAAATTAAACATTCGCAATATTCCGATTGTATACATCATCTGAAAACCCTCTCTACAATAAACAATAGAATCCAACAAGAGCACCACCAATTATATACCATACAACAGCAGAAACTAGCACTCAGCCCGTTTGACGACAAACGCTTTATTTTAGACGATGGAATAACCAGTTTGGCCTATGGTTATAAAAGCAATGAAAATTGAAAAAACAATGAAGAAAAGAAGATCTGGATAAAAAAAAAGTGGGGCGCCACATAAGGAGATGTGGCGGGAGGCGGTGGGACCCCATATAAAAAAAATATTTTTTTTTTTAACCTGTATTTCATTTTTCAGGTTCTTTCTATTCGAAGTTGAAAAAGAGGAAGAATGTTTTGAAATAAAAAGTATATTCAGTTTTCATTAGCTTAATTAAGAATTTTTATAATCATATTCACAAAAATAAATTTTTCTGCTAAAAATTTTCAAAAATAGCATGTTTACAATTTTCCAAGGTTACAATTTGGGCAACTAAACATGTTTTTAAATGTTAGGCTATGACGTCACAAGAAGCAGGTGATGTTTTTCGTTAGAAACCGTGAGAAAGAATTTTTCAGTTTGTGTAAACACCAGGTGGTACTGAAAAGAAATAACAAATAAATTTTAGTTCGAGTTTGCGAAAACACCAGATGTTTTCAAACTGAAATTGGTTCGAATATGACGTCACAGAAGTTTGTGTAGGTTGATATTTCTTCAGCTGGCAACACAATCTGACTGGATTTTGCTGTGAAAAGTCACGTATTTTTCTCTCGGAAAAAATGAAACGCTCTAATAATTCTTCCCATAATGGTTGTGAGAAAAAGTCAAAAAATGACTTGGAAAAAGATTTCGAAAATTTTGATGATATATTTCAAAATATTGATTTTAATAAGTTAATTATGGACTTGGAATGTGAATCTACTTCTTCAATTACAGTTGAATCCTCATCTGCACCGCCCGTCGATGTTAGTTCTTCATCATCATTATCTAACAGGAATGAGAAAGCATCATCATCTTCTCAATCTGTGGACGTGAATGATGGTTATTCAAATAAGCGAATCTGTATAAAAGAACTCGGGAATGATATATATTTAACCTGTGAGTTGTTCAGAGGTTCTGTGATAATTCACATAAGAAAATTTCTCCGATCTTCAGAAACTCAACCACTAAATGCTACAAAAATTGGTGTTTCCATGAACTTAAAATCATGGTATCGATTCGTACAGAAAATTTCGAACTTTAACTTGGTGTACAGTTCATCGTCTTTCGTTGCAAACAACTCTATCCTCATATTATCTAAAGATGGTGTCGCAGAAATTACCAACATTCAGAAAGGTTGTTACATTCAACTAGATGAATTTCAAATGGAAAATTTGAAACACCACATAGACTCTTTTAATGAGACTGTGCTCACATTTCTCTATGAAACGTATTTACCGAGTTTAATTAGAGAAAAACTTTTACCATCACAAACATGTGATGAAGATTCTTCTTTCTTGGAATTAAGAATCGCGGCGTTGATAGAACAGGAATTGCAACAAGTCTTCAAATCTGAATACATTTGTATCGGATGTGTTCATAACTCACCAGCGCAGCTAAGACATGCTTGTATGACTGCTAGAGACTTGGAAAAGTTTGTGAATCTGGGCGATTTAAGCATATTAGCTGTGGACTTTAAAAATGTTGCTGAACTTTTCGCTAACCAAACACAGTCTGTATCACAAAATTTCCTAGAAAATTTCAACTTAAATGTGTTAACTGGTGTTTTATTCAAAACAATGAATGATCTGTAAATTTTTAGAAAAAAATAAACTGGTGTATCTCAAATTGTGTAATTATTGTATGTTTAAATAATATCTATTTTTCTTTCAGGAAAAAAAAAAATATTTTTTCTGCAGAAATCTACTTTACAGATGAAATAAAAATCTTTAAACAGATTTTAGAATAAAAAATCTTTTCAAAGATTAAGTTACATTTTTTATACAAAGTGTAAGAAAAAATTGCAAAGTGAAAAAAATTTGCAAAATAAAAAATATATTTAGAAAGTGAAAAAAAAAAAAAAAAAAAAAAAAAAATGAAAAAAAAAAATTCTTTTTCAAAAGAACTTAACGTTACAGATGGAATAAAAATCTTTGAACAGGTTTTAGAATAAAAAATCTTTTCAAAGATTAAGTTACTCTTTTATACAAAATGTAATAAAAAAATTGCAAAATGAAAAAAATTAGAAAGTGAAAAAAAAAACTGAAAGCGAAAAACAAATTTAGAAAGTGAAAAAAAAAAATTTGCAAAGTGAAAAACAAATTTAGAAAGTGAAAAAAAAATTTGCAAAGTGAAAAACAAATTTAGAAAGTGAAAAAATAATAAAAATCAAAGTGAAAAATGTTTATTAAAAGGAAAAAGATATACTTTTAATATTATTGTGTGAAAAGGTATGTTTCGGAAGGAAAAAAAGACACATAAAATTAACGAAAAATGCATTTATTAATTAATATTTTTGCCAACGCAATACAGATGGTTTCATCAATTTTTTTTTTGGTTTAACAATTGATTTTTCTTTTTTAATAGGTGAATATACGTCATCTTCCAAAGTTAAATGTTTATTCTTGAGAAAAAGTTTAGGTGTGTTCATAGAATTCAACGCTTTCAAAAACTCGTTTCTTCCGAAAAAGTGTTTATAAGATTTTCTTTGAGTCAGTATTAAACAGATCAAATCAGTTAGATTAGACTTGGGAATTAATTGTCCCTTGTAGATAATTTCACCTCGATAATTCCAACGTAAGATGTCAGGATATGTTTTCAAATATTGTAAGAGTTGATCGGCCTGTTTTTGAATGCCCTTCGGAATCATTTTTAAAATGTTGTCTTCAGAAATTGCAGAGTTTTCAATAATTTCAGGTTTGGGAGTTTCATCCTTTTCTATAGAATCCATTTTCTGAGGTGGATTAAAATCTTGCAAGTTCATTTTCCTTTTCAATAAGTCATAATACAATTGAAGTTTTTCAAAATCTTGTAAATCACTGTTCAAAATTTTCTGCATTTCTTTATCAAACTCACTAAGTTGCTTTTGAGAAGGTGTATGTTTGGAAAAATCCCTCTCAGGGACTAAGACAAACTTTTTACTAAATTCCATGAATTAATGAGGTTAATGCAGAAACTGCTGCAGGTATCAATATATTTAAAAATCCTCCTTTTTGAATAATTAAGCGCTTTTTCTGGTAAAGACTCCCCTTTTTCGAGGCTAATTTTCTTAAAAGAGTCTTATGTTTTCCAAGCTGATTTTTCTGATATCTAGAAATTGGAATATTTCCCTTTAACACATTTAAAGAACATTCGCAAATGGTCTTAATTATTTTTGAAGGAAGCTTTTTTAATAACTGTTTGCGTAAAGCTCTTGGACATGAATGAATCAGCTGTAAATTTTTGACGTGTTGTCGAGTTGAAGTCATTTTATGAAATGATGAAGCTTCCGCTTTTTGCTACTATTTATTTTTCAACAGGTAATAATATTGGTCTTGATTCGGTAAGATTCTCGTTCTTAACCTGTATTCTTCAGGTGTTTCATTTCTCAAATCGATTAATAAGTAGGAGAAAGGGTTTCGAGTAGCATCTTTGTAAACTTCTTGAAAAAAATGTGATAATCCTGGATATAATTGTCTTCCTAGATTTGAGATTTGACTTAGATCACGTCTGTTTTTAAATAGAAAAATGTAGTCCGCATTCAGTCTAACATCTTTCATTTCCGTCCCTTTATGAAAAAAATTTTGTGTAATAAAAATAACACTTAAATTCTGATGGTGACTCCCCCTCGCAAATAAGTTTGTGAGTGTATGATTAGAACCTAATTCACACATCAGATCATCCAAAATAAACAATGTGTTGGTCCCTAAATATTCTGTATAATTATTTGGGAATCCTTCGACAAACATTACATTCGAGATCTCATCATATAACGGTTGGTAGATACCATAAAACCAAACAATTTTATCAGGTGTGGGATTCATCATATCCTCTTTAAAGTGAATAAACTGTTTAAGAAAGAAAGATTTCCCGGTTTTGCTGGGTCCGGATATGACAGCTGTGAAGGGGTGTTGAAGACTCGGGAAATCCATGATAAATAAACACAGACACAAAAAGTAGACTATTTTATAAGAAATTTTATTGATAAAAATTTACATTCACACGGAATCGTTTAGCAACAAAATTATACACTCTTTGATCATTACATAAATTTTCACACACAAACTGTGATAAAAAGTTTTTTAGAGATTTACCTCTACATCTACTGATGAGGTAAAAAATTGTATATTGTCCACAAACAGCTGAAATATTTGTTTGTAATGCTAAAGGGTTAAAAATCACTTGCGAGAATGCTGAAGTAAAGTCTGATATAGGTCCTTGATAAAAGTCTGGAGTGTTTCCGTAAGAATCAAAAAATTCAACTCTTTTAGCTGAAGGTATAAAGAAGGCAAGCCAATGACTACCAGGTTGATTCGAAGAATCTACATTACATACAAAACAACAAGGGTAATTTACAACCTTGATAAAAGTCTGGAGTGTTTCCGTAAGAATCAAAAAATTCAACTCTTTTAGCTGAAGGTATAAAGAAGGCAAGCCAATGACTACCAGGTTGATTCGAAGAATCTACATTACATACAAAACAACAAGGGTAATTTACAATCTTGTTAGGAAGCATGTCGCTGGGAAACACACCTAAAAAATATTTTTTAGTGTGTTTGTTACGTGATAAAATACTTTTAATCTGTTGAGAGTTCATTCTTGGTTAATTTGGAAAATCACACAACACATGTCTTGACTTGGAAATTTCAATAATGTTTTCAAATTCAGCGTAGATGAGAACAGAAATCGTTGATGCTAACGCTGTAGAAAATTTAATTTCAACTCTTAAATTTCCTTGATGTTGCAAATTCAGATGTGGACCATCACATAAGTCGGGGGTTAAATCAAATGCATATAAGGCGTGTCCTTTAGCGAAATCTTCTCGAGAGAGATAATTTCCATCGTCTCGATTAAATCCAGGAAATAAGCGATGGTAGGCTGTTATGTAATTTCCTTCACTAAAATTCAATTCTAAAGGTTTGCTCGGAAGGGGTTGTCCATCAATATAAATGCTTAAAAAGTTGACATCGTGGTGATGAAATGAAAATGGGTTGAGATTATATTGTCCATTAATAGCTGAATTTTCTAATAATCCTATAATTACACGTTTAGGCATAGCTCCCAAAAATACATTGTCTTGCATAAAAGACCAGTTTCCACTAGGGATTGAATATGTTTTACAAAGAACTCGATCGATAGGATATTTAGCATTAGATTTCTCTAGTGCTTTAGCATGTCCTAGAGAAACACCTGGACTGACCTTAACTTTTCGAATAAATAGAGAAGCGTGTTGTAATACCACTTTATAATCTGGAATTGTATCTCCAACTTTATCGGCCATCAAACAAAAATTAGGTTTGCTACGTGTCATTTTAATTTTCAGATCCACCATATTCAGTAAAAGACGATTTTGTTGGAATATATCACAATGTAAAGGTCCTATCAAATCCAGCACTTTACTTTTCGAGGTTAATTCATATCTTTTATGAAGGCCTGGGTTTGTTGTGAGTGTGGGGTTGACTGTATCCAAAAATTCGTCTTTGAAAAAACATTCACAGGAAAGTAAACTTTTCTTGGCGTCTTCTCCATAATTCAGCAAAGTCTCAATATAAGCACGGTAGGGATAAGTATTACTAGATGAGGAAATTGTTCTTTCATTCAAACTCACATCCACTTGAGAAAACAACGCTTGTAAAAATAAATTAACGGGTGCTACAGGTGTCTTGTCGGGTATATCTGTTCCATCGGCGTTAGTTAGTTTCACTTTCACGTAAAGATAAGATGCAGATAAATCGATGTAATCTTCACTGTTACCTGTAATGTTAAACTCAACAGGACCACTCTCAGATATAGAAGCAAGTGGATGATATTCTACAAAATGTCCCTTTTCGATAGCTGTTTGAGTAGGTGGAATCAGAAACAGGTCGAGTTCAGATTTAGCGCAGGCTGGCGAATCTTTATGAATTAGACCAGACATCATTAAGCAAAAATATCGTGTGCTTTCACTTTCTTGGCTTTAGGTCGACTGAGAGAACTTTGAGGTCTCTTACGTTTTTTATTCCTTTGTCCTGATCCAATCATAGTTTTCACTTTCACTGCCGCCTTGTCTGTTAAGTTTTTTCCAGCTTCCTTAAATCGTCGTTTAGCTGCTGTTTTAATATTATCACCTTGAGAAATATCATTCAACACATCTACACCCGTATGAAATAACTGCTTTCCCACAGCTTTAGCACCTGATTTAAACAGAGGTACAGCTGCACGGAAAAGAGAGCGAAAAAGTCCTCCGAAGCCATATCCTTTCTGAAAAGCAGATCCTTGATAATAGTTCAATCCACTACCTGTCTGACGTGTATAATAGTCTTCAAAAGATTGGTTGCAGCATTGATAAGGAACAAACATTATGAAAGATATTTTTGACGAAAATGAAGTTTCACAATCAACTTCCCACGATCGAATGACACTAAACGTCCCGTGTGTGTTCTTATAACAGTTTCAATCGTTTGAAAGTTCTTTCGAGTCACTGGTATGTAATGAGGTCTGTCAAACACTTCATGAATCATATCTCCATCTTCCCCTTTAACAGGAATCACTCGCAATAATGGTGCAACAGTATCTCCTACAATCTGGGGTTCAACAATATCAGTGTACAGGTATAACAATTTAAAATCAGCGTGTGGGTCAGCTATAAAGGGGCTTTCAAAAGATGCTGAAGGAGATGAAACATTTTCAATCACTTCACCTGGTGGAAATCCTAAACATTCGGCTAAACCTGATAAAAATTTTAACTGTGCATATTTCTTCAAAGAAACTTTCACTTTTTTAGTATGTTTATTGAAGTTAACTGAAATTCTATCACCAAATTTTTGATAGTTTATTACCTTAATAATATCATTTGGAGATTCATAATACCCAGAAGGAATTCGAATTTTTTTCGTGTCGCTATCATCCTGCTCGTATTCATTGCCATTTCTAGATCTTCCATCTGCTAATTCCAAACTGTTACCTAACACATATTCATACTCGTTGCCGAATTCTGTAATATTACGCCATGTATGAGGGTAAATCAGTTCAGTTAAACCAACCTCCCATTCACCTTTCAAATCTAAAGGCATGGGCAATCTAGTAAAATAATGTGAAATTTTGTTCTCTGGAAAATAGTTCAATGAACTGTCGGAGGGCAACGTCACATAGAACGACATGATTCTAAATGATCATTCTCATGGGAGAAATGTAGGTTTTATAAAGAAAATAAATCTGAAGAAGGTATCCACTGATTAAATTTAGAAGGATAACCTTTAAATCTAACTTGATATTCGAGTTGTCCTTTTCTTTTACGCTTTTTCAGTATCTTTTCAATATCAAAATGTTTTTTTGGTTGGACTTTTTGCAATTCTTCTGCGTAAAAAGTACCCTCAATAGGTTCCTCTAATAAATCTTTAATTCTGTAAACTGGTGGAATTCTCGTTACACATTCCGTCACTAAAAACAATTCTTCTGTCCAATTTGTCTCGTATCCTTTTTCGAAAGTCATTTTATGTTTCGAAACACGTACTAAGTCTCCTGAATTAAAAATGCAAGGTTTTCTTTTCAATTTTGACATATCTCCGTAAATTGAAAACCATACGTCACTTTCATTATCTTTATTCACTTCACATGGAGCTCTCTTAATAGTAGTGTGATAGGTGTGATTATAACTATCTAAAAATTGATCTAACACGTCAATATAACGGTAGGTGTGATGTGCTGTAAAATATTTCCACATTTTAGTTTTCAAGGTGCGATTAAACCTCTCCACTACGCAAGCTTTCGTGTTATTAAAAGTTCTAAAAAATCGAACACCTTGTTGTTTCAGAAACTTCTGCAAACGAGAATTTAAAAATTCTTTACCTGCGTCAGTATTCAAATACTTTGGTTTCCTTGTTGTAAAAATGGATTCAAATACCGCTACTACATCTTCAGCACGTTTCGATTTTAAGGGATAAGCCCATGCATATTTAGATAAAATATCGATGCAAGTTAAAATGTATCGAAATCCGTCGTTAAATTTCTGTAAAGAAGTTAGATCTACTAAATCCGCTTGCCACTGTTGATCTATAGAATACACGATCACTCGATTTGTTTGAAATTTTCTACGTACAGGTTTATGAAGAGTGTAAGCATCAACTCCTTCTAACCAAGATTTAATTTTTTTCTTAGATATCTTGCCCTGAGCTGCTCGATGAAGAGCATCTACTCCTCCAAAACTAGCAATTTGGCTTGGGACTTGATAACTTTTCTCCATAATATGATATTAAAGGGAGAAATTCTCAGTATCGTTAAAATTTAAAGTAAAATCCAGTGCTAATCTATCAACTTTAGTAAAAATATAAACGAGTGAAAAAACAATACCCATCAATATGCAAGCACATAAAGCACTGATCACTTCGCTGTTTAACATCATTTTAAAAAATAATTTCGAAAATCATCAATTTATATAGTTCTAAAAATGGTCGATTAGAGGGTTAATGTCCGCTTTAAAGAGGGAATGTATATTAAAAAGAGGTATTGACCGTGTTGAGAGGAGGTTGACGATAGTTGAATAGAGGGTCGTTCACCCTCTTGCTAGAGTAGAACATTAACCCTTTTTTCACAATTTCCATTTTTTCCCGCTAGGGTGCGTTGCGGGTGCGGTCGGAGGGTCGGTGCCTCCGGTCGGTGGCACGGTGCCTCCGGTCGGTGGTATGGTGCCTCCGGCCGGTGGCACGGTGCCACGGTGCCACCGGCTGTCCTTGAACTCTCGTTTTCCCACTACTGCTATATGTTTTGTTTTTGCCCCTAAAATCATTATAATAAAAGTCCAAATCACGTGACTGAGAGCGGATTTTAGCAACACCGGCTAGCCGGCTAGCTAAATAGAGCCGGTGTTGATTTTAGAGCTTCCATACACAAATCACGCTTCGTTTCTAAATATTATTTTTGCGCCATCTGTCGGTAATTAATATAAATAAAGAAATTTTCTTTTGAAATTATACTTTGTTATGCATGTTATGAATTCTGAAGACATTGCAAATAAAATGAATATTTCTTATAAAACGTAATTAGAATATAAGGGATATATAATACCGTGTACTACATATATTATTTATATCAATGCAAATAAAATTTTGTATTTTAACATACTAGAAACTTTGTAGTGAAAATAAATTTGTAATCCTATTTATGTCTATTGTTTTATTAGATTTATTTCTTGTTACATCTCCTATTTTAAAATATTCACAAAGTAAAACCATTGACTATTCTACAGCCAGGAACTTGGTAGAGAATCTACTTCAACAAATAAGGGATAAAAGGAGTGATAAACACTTTCACGCTCTGTATTCCAAAACAAAATATTATACAAGTATAGTTAATAGCAACTTAGAAGATAACAGTATTGATGTTGAAGTAGAATTAGATTTCAAGGAAAAAAGAACTTAAAAGAAAAAGGTACTGGCTGGTGAAAAATCAATAGACGAGGCTCCTGGAATCTCAACTTGCTCAAAACTATAAATTGGACTTTTTCAGTGTTTTAGATTGTGCCAGGGCAAGTATTGAAGAAAGATTTAGTCCAAACAAAGAAATTTCAGTAGATTGTTCCTAATTAGACCCAAAGAAATTTAATGAAATTGTAATGCTTGATAGTTTTCCTGCGGAAGTCCTTTGTAGCATTTTTAATCTTTGTAAAGTTGAAAGAAGTCAGTTATAGATAGAGCTGAAAGAGTTTGCAGATCAGTCTGAAAGCTTTACAATGGCTGAAAAAACTATCATTAAAAGAAAATAAAACAATCTGAATGGAGCTGAAGAAATCTGTGAGTATGACGATGTAGAATCTGAATTTGAAAAAGACAAAAATCTTTATGGTTACTGCTCTGACAAGAAACAATGTTTTCTGTGTTTATCATGCTATTTTTCTGTTGTTTTTGAACTCTCCGAATCTGGAATGTTTACCAACCTCTATGTAGCTTACAAGTTTGTACACCTGTGAAAGGATGTTTTCTAAACTTAAAATGGTTAAGAATTGACTTAGATCTACTTTAAACCAATACCTTATTTCTAATCTTCTTTTAATGAATGTAGAAAGATTTTTTTTTTTATAACTTGGATAAAAATGCTATTATAGATGAACTGACCGAAAAGGCGTTTGGTTAGTAAACAGCTGTCCACAATCACATGAACTTTCTTAGTTCGCTGTATCTGTACCAAGGTATTGTAGAGCCATTTTTCTTTTTGTTATAAAGCCTATTTTACAATTTGTAACAAATTAAAATTAAAGAGGACATTGTTTTTTTCTTCAATATGCTTTTTTTTATTACCGTTGTGTCCCTTTTTAATATTTACTTAGGTATTACAGAAGGATTTAGATTATTAGAGCTTCAACTTCTGTTATTTGGTTGACTAAAACTAAAAGTATTTCTCACTCTCATTTTTAAGTAATAAACAACTTGTAATTAATTAGTATACTTACTTTTTTCTAGCATGGAACTAGTTTAGGTACGGTATATAAAAATAATATAAATATTTATTGTGAAAGTAAACAAACTGCATCAGAGAAAGCTTGCTTTTTAACCCGACTACTTTCCAAGTGACAAAGTAGCTAAATGTGGTTTTTAGGCATGTAAACCTAATTTTCAAAAAGTAAATATTCTAATATTCTTATGTCTTCTAAATTTCCCGGTAAGGGGCCCCTTTTCAGTCTCTAGCCGAGGGCCCTGTCCGGGCCTGCCTACTACTTTCACGGATTCAGACTTTACCTATTTAAAAAAACATGTTTAAAACAGTTTTTCTTCTAATTAAAACTGTTTTATTGATTACTTTTGAAATTAAGTCTTTGTTTACAAATAATTTTTTCCCATATGTTTCATTTTGGAAAACTGGTTGTATCATAAGCAGCGTGGGCGGATTTCAGAGAGTTTGTTATATAACAAACATTCATCAAAAATAACAAAAACTGGGGGCCACCGTAATACTTACCCATCATGGATATGCATAATATAAAATACGAAAATAAAACATGTGTAAACTATTTATAAAATGCATTGCAATTCGAATAAAATCGTGGCTTGATGACGTCCTAAACTTTAAATGCTCTATTATTGAATTGCGTAAAAGAAACATACTTCAAATTCCAAAAAAGATAATCCTATTAACTAAGACTTTACTGCGTCGGATTGTCTCATCTCCAATTTAAATATATCTTTGAATTGAAGTTTGAATGAAATACAGGGTCATGAAAAATCCAAGAGTGTGGAAAAATAGGATTACAAATATCTCGGTAACTCATTATCCGATCGACTTCATTCTTTATGCAAAATTTATGTTTTTTTATTGTCTTTTATATCCACTCCTTAAAATAAACCATTTCGAAAATTTTTATATACCTTTTATCAGAACGAATATTTTGAGAGTCCGAAAAAAATAGTTCCGGATAATCGAGGTTACTGATATTCAATAAACTTCTTTTCCTTATTACATACTAAGTAGATACCAAATTTCAAGTTTCTTTCTCTATTTGTTCGGGATATAGAGCGTTTACAGACACACAGACAGACGGGCGGCATTTTTTTTTTCTAAAAATATGTTTTTCGAAATCTCCAGTGTCTGAAACGTGTAAATCAGTCAATTTTTTTTCGACTTTTAAAACGATCACAAGACTTACTACGTATGATGGGTAAGTAAAAGCGTTTACAGCTTTTAATTTTCATTCGAAAATTTCCAACGTAATAAATTCATATTATGCTGGTATTTCATTTTACGTACCAGCATCGTACTTTCGCGTACCAGTAACCAGAGCGTTGCGTACCAGTATTGGTACGCGTATCATAGTTTGGGAACCCCTGCTTTAGAATATTATCAACATTCAGATAAGGTAAATAAAATTCTCTTACTTTTTATTGTATATTCCATGCTCGTCACTTCTTGATCCGTAATCCATATATTTAAGTGTTAATCCATTATTATAAGAGCACTGTGTCTTCTTATTTCTTTCACTGAAAGAAACTTTGTTTTCCTGTTAATATCGTGTGCATTGATTTCAGACACATAATTTAGATGAAAGGTATGTATTCATATTAAGGTTTACAAACACATTCTACTCGCTACAATTTTACATAAAGTTTTACATTATTTAGTTGGAGCATTTTAGGTTCCTTACAGCACGCTCTACGTATTTCACAAGACTGAAAGATTATATTAAAGTTCTAATAAAAGCTTTTAGAGTTCTTTGATCTCATCGTGTGATACATTGGAAAATACATTTCATAATATGGTGAAATAAGATTAATAAAGAATAGTTTATAGTTTTTATATATGTTATTAAAGTTCTGTGTCGAATGACTGTCTATTTATAAAATTGGTGTTTTAACACTAATTAGTCTGTTGTATATCGTTCTCTGAGAAAAAAACACATTAAATCGCTTATATTACTTTCGATTAAATCAACTGTGTGAGTGTTAGTTCATTAAGTTCTTTTCTTGACAGGTTGAAGATCTCATGGTTAATGGTTTCAAAGATTCATTGCTTTAGATTAATGAGAGTTTTTGCGTAATTCCTATGAGAGAGATTATTATGTTCAACAACTTTGAGCATGAGAGTGAATATTCGTATAAATATCGAGCCCGGGCTCAGGCTCGGTTGAAGCCATCTCATCTCTAAAGTGTGTGTGTCATAAGGGTAATTTACTTATTAAACTTGGATATAATTTCTCAAAGCAATAAAAACATTATTAATAATTACATATTTAAATTCGAGATTTAAAACAAAACTACAAAGCTTTATAATTTTTTAATGTAGCACTAGTGAAGTACAAATTATTTAAAATTTAACGTATCAATGCATTAGAGATACATTGGTTATTTAGGTGACTCGATACTCTTTGAACGATTTTTTGATTTGAATAATAAAACTATTTTCACTTTTAATACATATGTATTTCATTTCAATCTAAAGTGTGGATTCAATTTCCATAGATTTCATTTAACATGATACTTTCTGGGAGCGAATTTACCGTGTAAATGACAAGTTAGGTAATGTAAAATGTTTCAGGGAAGTATTATTGCAACAAATTCATAAAAATATTTCATAGAATTAATCTGAAGTGGGAGTGGGAGTGCACTTAATATAGAATTAGCTCGCTAAGCATATTTCACGAGTATCAATTGCAGAGGAATTTCTTATTTTTATCTCTTACATCTTCTGCAGCACATTCTTATTTTATGAAGGTGTTTTATGCAGCAGTTTTATTCAACATTAATCAATCTGTCTCGTTTACAACTGACGCATAGAAGTGAAAAAATTTGCCTAATTCTATTTTAACACAATTAATTCAGAAAGTAACACTTATTTTGTAAAAAAAAATGGCATGAAGAGATTTGAAATAGCAAGGAAGTTATTAATTAGACTAGAAAATTATTAATTAAGGGGACCATAAAGGTTTGATATGACGAAATTTGACTGAAGTTTGATCGAGGATTAGAAAGTCTGTAATTATTTTAGATAATTACTTCTATTTGCAATTATTTATTTATGTTTTATAGAAATAAAATATAATTGTCAAATTGTCAAAACAATAACAAAATTATTAATATTGTACGACAAAATTAATGTTACAAAACTAGTTTTGCCAATATTTTGAAGTTTAGGTTTCATATTTTTGAGTCGTCATGTCTTCTTTATCATATACATTATTTTTGTTGTCAACATCCCTTTTTCTATGCACTTACAAAACGCAGAATGACAAATGAGGTATCGTTCGAAAGGTTTTTGAACCAGCTTCTGACATAGTACACTCACATTCCGTTAAAACAGATTTTCTGATTAAAAAATTGCAGTGAATTAAAATTAAATCAACATTGTTTTCATAAATTAAATGAAGGTTTTCTTCTCAAATCAATGTTGCCAAAAAATAAAATATTGCATTATATCATGCCATGCTCAGCAATTAATATAAAAAAAAATGTACAAAAAAAAGATAAAGTGTGGATGTCTCCTTACGGGTTTATTTCATATCTCTGATTAAAAAGCAAAATGGAAATTGAAATGTTTAAAAGAAAAAGACACCGTTGAACGATCGAAGCAGTGGTATTTCACGTGTAGCCTAAAAGGTATGCTTTGTTATATTAGATTAAATTGTATTTTATATGTATTTAATTTATTTTTCTTTGTCCCCTGTTTTTTCCGAAACGGATGACGCCATCCTCTAATGCAGTTAAAATAGGTTGTTTTTTTTTTTTTTTTTTTTCCCGCTTATTTGCAATGAGTTTTTACTGAATCTTTGATGGAAGAAATGAGACGATATTCTGGCTTGTTTCATGTTGTTTGCAGATATCTTTAGTCCTTAATTTTTCTTTAGAAGTTTAAACCTGCATCTATAAATATTAGATATTGCTAAAAAGTATATAAATATTAGACAGCAGTGCGAAAACTTCGCACTTTTCCACTGGTATTGCTCATTGTATTATACCTAAAGTTAAAAAAAAAATAATTAAAAGTTACAATAAAAATTCAAATCCATAAAAAACCTATCATTTTTTGTTATAAATAGAAAATAATATTTTTTGGCTTGTTTTTCCGGTATAAGTCGTAGTTAACCCCTTCGCGACGAGCGTCCTTTACAGAATTTTTAATCTTTTAACACCGGTTTTTCGAAACAGAAATTTTCGGCTAATTGAATCGCAGAAATGCTGTCATTAAATAAGGCAAAGCTTACAATAAAAAATAACTGGTGGGAATAATCGAGGATTCAGAGCATCTTATGCGTCACGTATACGTGTCGCTCGTCCCCAACGGGTTAATTTAATTGTGTTTATTTTAAGAAAAAGAAACATGTAAATCCTTTTAACTCGTGGCAAAATTGCTGAAAAAATGCGTTTCGAGAAAACTGAGTTAAAGTTTTGCCTTTGCAGGTATAGCTGCCAGTCTGCGCTACTCAATGTGTACAGGTCGTACAAGCGTAATTTTAAGAATATTCTTATCTGACCAACTGTACGGCAGTCTTAAATATCTAAACATGACAATCATAAAAACAATTAAAAAAAAAATTTTTTTCGTCATTTGAAATTTTTTTGGACTCCTTAATCAAAGGGGAAAAAAAATAAACGTATGAGAGACATTTAAAATTTTTGGTAGGAAATGAAAAGTTAATATAGTGAAACTTGGTTACAGCGAGAAACGGATGTTACGAAAACACAGTTTTAAAACAGGCAAAAAAAGAAAAAAAAATGATTGAAAGATACAGATTTTCCCCTACTTTCCCTAAACATAATGTATTTTCAATTTGTGTTTTATACTTTTATTGCAACTGAATGAGACATATCGAAGACATTGTCATTTATGCGGCCATTTATAACACTTCCCAATACAGGATGTCCCAAAAAGATTGAAATGTGCTTTAAATTTCCACCTGTTACAGTTAAGTACACAATGTAAATTTCAAAAATCTTCAAAAAAAAAGTCGGAAATAAGATTCTATTTATGAAATAATCTTCCCTTTAATTATAGAAAATGCGCACTATTTAAATTTTTATACGACCCTCTAGACAAAATTGGTCAATTAAAAAAGTTTTCCTTTTACCTCAATAAGATACTTATAAAAACTTGTATATCTCTATTTTTAGGTGCGTTCGTAATTATATAAATACGTAGCACCTATAGTCGTCGCTTGGTTCGTCCGTCTGTCTGTCCGTCCGTCCGCATATAACAACGCAAAAACTACCCAACCGAATGGTTTGAAATTTAAGATATATTATCTTTGCAGAATTTTGTCGAGACATTTTAAATTTTATTAAAATCGAATCAAAACTTTAGGAGATATTAATAAAAATGTTTATTAAGAAATTTGAATTTTTTTTTTTTAAATCGGAGCTTTCTTGTTAGAGGGGCTTCCGAAGTTTAATCGTCAAGCGACCGAGATACTTATTCTATTACAGAAATTAATCTGCAGACGATATAATTCATTTCACAGAATTAAAAATCATCAAGATCTGAATATTTATATAGCTAACTACAGTACGAACGCACCTCATTTGTCACGTTTGACGTATAATTTCCAGCTTGTTTAAAGCAGGGAGCAGGTCATCATTCGAATTTTGTTGCTGTTCTAGCCAATATGCTGAATTATGAATGTATGAATACACATTTGGTGTTTCATTTACCCCGAAGAAAACATTTTTTTTAAATAAATTAATTAAAAACTAAATCATTTATTGTTAAATGATTCCAAATTGCACTAGTTTTAAATGAAGGAGTTATGCTTAACTAAACAATAACCAGTATAAATGGAGATCCTATATTAAATTATTAATATAGATTTGTCACATATTGCAAGAAAAAAGAAACGTGGGCAATATTACGCATGCATTTGACCTTAAATAAAAGGTAATCGATGCTTGCAAAACATTAGTGGCGAAGAACTCCAAAATACTCACAGAAGCATTATTAACAGGGGTGTCATTTATGGAGGGCTGGGTAGGGCAATTGGCCCCTCTCTGGGTTTCAAAATTTCTTTTATCATTATCTGTTTATTTACTTTCTTATTATTATTTGAAAGTTTTCATTTTTTTTTTCAATAAATTAATAATTGCATGTAAGTAAATTATAACAGAAAACTATATATGAAAGATAAATTCGAAAAAAAAAAAATAGTTAATTTAATAAGTCACTATAAAAAGTGACCAATGTTTCTTATTTTATGAAAATATACTATAACCACGAAAGAACATATATAATATAATCTTCTGAGTTATCCGAAATTCCGAAAAGTGGGTTCCTTTGTCTTTTGAATCCCCAGAAACCAATACCTTTCCTAAATTTAAAGAATTATTTATAAAAGCAAAGTATTTTTTGCTGCCCGTATTTTTCAGAAACGTTTCCGAATAGTTTTTATAGTGTATTGATCAGTCCTGGAATACCTGCTTTTCGAATGTCATCCATTCTCAAGTAAACGTTTTCTGCTACATAAGTTAATTTATACATGAAAGAGTAAAGAAATAAACTTAATTTTAATGTTAATGCTAACGCTGTTAATTTTGCATGTTTGTCTGTTATACATATTTGTTGAAGATGAAAATGTTTACTTGAGATTGGGTAGTATCACACAAAAACTATATTCCGGGCTTAAAAAACTGATTAATACACTTTAAAAGCTATTCGTAAACGTTTCGAAAATTACGGGCAGCAGGAGAAATTTTGTTTTTATAAATGATTCTTTAAATCTCGACATGCCATTGATGTCTGAGGTTTCTAAAGATAAAGAAACACTTTTCAGAATCATGGTTAACAAGGATGAGTTTATATTATAAATTTATTCGTGAATATATTATATTTTCGTAGATTAAGAAACATTTGTCAATTTTTACAGTGAAGAGAATCCAGATTTACTATATCTGTTTGTCTCTTGCCACAGCAAAATCTGAAATGACGCTCCTCCTTATTACAAGATATAAGTAACGAGATGACATGGAAAACACTTTGTGAAATGTCTTTTTTTTTTAGATGCGTTCATAACTATATAAATAAGTAGCACCTATAGTCGTCGTCTGGTCCGTCCGTCTGTCCGCCTGTTCGCATATAACAGCGCAAAAACTACCCAACCGAATGGTTTGAAATTTAATATATACATAATCGTTTCAGAATGTTGTCGAGTCAGTTCAAATTGTATAAAAATGGAATCAAAACTTAAAACGATATTAATAAAAGTTTTCTTCATTCTGTTAAATCCTATCATACGTAATTAATTCCATGATATCCGATGATAGGTAATGATTCTAGGTTGCCATGGCGATTACGCCTTCTTACTTACCCATCATACGTAGTAAAGAGTAAGTCTTGTAATCGTTTCGAAAATCGAAAAAAAAAAAAATTGTTGGATTTACACGTTTCAGACACTGGAGATTCCGAAAAGCATATTTTTAGAAAAAAAAAAAAAATTGCCGTCCGTCTGTGTGTCTGTAAACGCTCTATCTCCCGAACAAATCGAGATAGAGACTTGAAATTTGATGTGTACTTAGTAGGTAATAATTTAAAAGGAAGCTTAAAAAAAGGAAGCTTATTGAATTTCAGTAACCTCGAACATCCGGAACTTTTTTTTCGGACTCTCGAAATATTCGTTCTGATAAAAGGTATATAAAAATTTTCGAAATTGTTTATTTTAAGGAGTGAATATAAAAGACAATAAAAAAACATAAATTTTGCATAAAGAACGAAGTCGATCGGATAATGAGTTGCCGAGATATTTGTAATCCTATTATCCACACTCTTCGATTTTTCATGACCCTGTATTTCATTCAAATTTCAATTAAAATATATATTTTAATTGGAAATAAGACGCTTAATCCGACGCAGTAAACCGTTAGTTAATAGGATTATCGGTTTTGGAGTTATAAGGATGTTTCTTTTACGCAATTCATTAATAGAGCATTTAAAGTTTATGACGTCATCAAGCCACGATTTTATTCGAATTGCAAGACATTTTATAAATAGTTTACACATATTTTATTTTATGCATATCCATGATGGGTAAGTATTACGGTGGCCCCCAACGACTAGTTTAATATGGAGTCGTATTATTTCTGTATTACTGAATGTAAAAACCGAATTTGTATACTAAACTTGTTTAATTATAGAAATCCTATAGTCTACCGACAGTTTCTTGGGTAGATGTTTCCGGAGAAATAGATATTTAATGGAAAAAGAGTTTAAATATAGATTTCAAGTTCTGAAATTTTCAAAACTATGCTTAAGTTTCCCACTGGAATTTTCAGTAAATGTTAACAAAAGATCAAATGCTGCCAACTTAAAATGTACTTATTTTATTTCGGAAATGAATCATATCATAATAACAGATGCTATAAATATTCATAAAACTAGTTATAGTACGAACGCACCTCATTTGTCATGTTTGACGTACAATTTCCAACTTGTTTTATTTGTTTCTAGGAATTAAAACTACATATGTCTCTTTACATGTTTTCTGGCTATGTAATGCTTTTCTTAGATATATTTTGTCATTCAAATCTTTACCACTTGTAAATATATTTTTGACCTACAGAACACCATCATTAATTCGTGAACGATCCCTATTTTCACTGATGAAATAGCCTTTAGAATGGTACAGTCAGTATCTAAAAAAACGATACACCTGCTTTTATCCACATATCTTTTATGATAAAATAGCAGTAAAGATGTTTTTAGACTGGGAATAATGTCTTCTTTCGCAATATGAAGGCATATTTTGAAATAGGGGTCGCCTGCATATTAAAAAAATATATGATAACACTCGAACATTCCTTGAATCCAATCAGAATGAAAATAGGGTACATAAAAGTTTATATACTTTTTAGTATTAAACCTTCATAGAATTATAAAAGAAAATATATTAGGGGTATATCCACAAATTTAGAAAAAACTAAATTAATATCTTAGAGGAAAAACTTCCATACCGACAACAGTAAAACTGTGCTAGCAATCTATGTATAAAATAAACAAAACGGAACTCTAATTTCCCCAAATTTTATTTCAAAGAATTTTTTTACATCAATTTTCTGGCTTTTTTTTTAAATTATTTATTTTCTGATATGGATTAAACGGTAGCAGAATACGGCCCCTTTTGACCTTCGAAAAGTAAACTTTCGGTATATCTCGAAAAATAATGGTTAAAATGAACTGTAAACTTACGCACCCATGTTTTTGACGAAGCCCTTCTGTTTATGTAAAAATTGATGTAGATCATAATTCATAATTTTTCTAATAGGAATTTATTTATAATTTTCATGATTAAAATTATTTTTTTTAGTACCGTCAACAGAACCGAACTTCGTCTCACTTTTTATCTCTTGTTGTCTTTAAAGATTCAAAACTTATTGAAATGTTCATTTAAACAATTTCTAATTCTTGTTTTTCTAGTTCTAAGATATCAATTGTAAATTTTTAAATTCATATTAAGTATTTAAAAAAATAGTTTTTCTTCTAATATATTTTCTTTTACTTACCCATTATACGTAGTGTAGGGTAAGTCTTGTAATCGATTTGAAAATCGAAAAATTTTTTTGACGGATTTACACGTTTCAGACACTGGAGATTCCGAAAAACATATTTTTAGAAAAAAAATTTTGCCGTCCGTCTGTGTGTCTGTAAACGCTCTATCTCCCGAAAAAAGTGAGATAGAGACTTGCAATTTGGTATGTACTGAGTATGTAATAATGGGAAGAAGCCTATTTCATTTCAATAACCTCGATTAACCAGAACTATTTTTTTCGGACTCTCGAAATATTCGTTCTGATAAAAGGTACATAAAAATTTTCGAAATTGTTTATTTTAAGAAATGAATATAAAAGACAATCAAAAAACATAAATTTTGCATAAAGCATGAAATCGATCGGATAATGAGTTGCCGAGATATTTGGAATCCTATTTTCCACACTCTTCGATATTTCATGACCCTGTATTTCATCCAAATTGCACTTTAAACATATATTTTAATTGGAAATTTGACGCTTAATCACATACAATAAACCGCTAGTTAATAGGATTATTATTTTTGGAGTTATAAGGAAAAACCTCTTTCAAGCAATTCAGTAATCGAGCCTTTAAAGTTTATGACGTCATCAAGCCACGATTTTATTTGAATTGCAATGCATTTTATAAGTAGTTTACACATTTTTATTTTAATGTTTTACATTATGCATATCCATGATGGGTAAGTATTACGGTGGCCCCCAACGACTAATTTAAAGTGGGACAAAGTCCTTGGGGTCCAAATGGCTTGAGGTGACTTTGTCTTCTATAACTAAATAATTCATTGCAGAACCCTTATAAACCTAGTAACACAATGCAACCCCAGTATATGATAGAGTAATAAAACACAATAAAAAAAAAGATGTCATTTCGCCATTAAAAAAAAAAAACACAAATTTTGTATGAAACGAACATAAAACAAACTTTTATTCAAAAATAACCATTATTCAAGATATGTAAAAACAATAAACAATTAAGGCATGGTAGTAGATTTTTTTTTTTTTTTTCAAGAGACAAAATTTTAGATATATTCACTTATTTCAGGCACTGAAAAAACATTTCTTTTAGAAGAAATAGGTCTTGGAGAGTTAATTTTTTAGGGGATCTTTTAGATTATTCTTTTAAAGTAGTGATTGGAATATTATATTTTTTAGTGGCTTTTCTTTGGCGTAATACATGTTGTAGAACAACATCTTATCGCGTTCTGCAGCGTTTTATCAGCATATTTTTTATAATTTCGACTATCTACAGAGGTTTTACACATACGAGGCATAGTTACACCAGCACCTGTACAATAATAATAATAATAATAATAAATATATACTAGTACAACATTTATATTTGCAGTATTTTTTTTATTTTTATGTTTATATTTCAGGAAAGTTAAATATAATAAATGAACTAAATTTGTGGTGACTTTTTGTCCTGAGACAATCTCACCCCAAATTGGCATTCAAAATGCCGGTTTTGAATAAAGTCAATGCAAAATCTAAAATATCAAATTAATATATATAAATCTCATTGATTTGTTAAGAAAACATATAAAGGAATGAAAATATGTACTTACCACTTTACATCATCAGGTATAAATAACTCATCCAAACAAAAGTTTCCCCGAGGAAAATCACGCGCAAAAAACAACAACAGAAGTAATGCTAAACTTAATCTGTAAAATGCTGAATAAAATAATTTATAAATTCATATATTTAATACTTTGGAAATTTTTCCATAGAAAATTTCTCACGCCTAGCATTCATAATAATCAAATTTTAATTGCTTAATAGGCGTATAGCCAACATGGTGAAAAAGTACCCAAGCCGGGACTCGAACCCGGGTCATTAGTATAGCGCATTGACGTTCTACCAATTGAACCATTTGGGAACGACACTCAGCCTGGAACTTTCTCACATAACATGTTGGCAAGGCTACAAACGCAGCACAAGATGGAATATTTTCCGTGAGCCACCAACCCTGGGGCAAACACGAAATCAAAGAAAATCCTGCATCGAAAATTGAATAACTGCAACATGTTATGTGAGAAAGTTCCAGGCTAAGTATCGTTCCCAAGTGGTTCAATTGGTAGAACGTCAATGCGCTATACTGATGATCCGGGTTCGAGTCCCGCTTGGGTACTTTTTCACCATGTTGGCTATACGCCTATTAAGCAATTAAAATTTGATTATTATAAATAATTTGTTTAAGCTACTGCTCCAATCTATCAGAATTCGGCATTACTGATTAGTTTTATTGTAAAAAAAATTATTTATTACACGTTTTGTCCGTGAGGTGGGACAAAGGCACCCTGATTGACGGTTGTAGAAATGTCTATAATATATTTGAGCCCATTGAATGTAACTCACTGAAGACTAAAATTTTAAATCGGATTTTTTTTTTTTTTTTTTTTTTTTTGGTGGAGATATAAATTAAAGTTCGTCGCACGAATTTAACATTAGCTTACTCAAATTTTGACCTCTTCGAATCCCATCAAAATATAACAAAATAAATAAACTACATACTTTTCCGGGCTTATTCGATTAAAAACACTCAAATAAAGTGTCAAAATTGGGCTGTTGTGGTGGTTGGTGGCGGCGGGCGCTATAGTCCTCTTTTGCACACTAGGGCTAAACAGACCAGGACCTCCGTTTAAAGTTGAATCTGACCAACATCCATGTCTGAGCCGGGATTGTCAAAAGTGGGTGTTACCATTTGAAAAATAGAAGCCATTATTCGGGGCCTAATGATATATTTTGGCTGCGTAACTGAATTTATACATGCAACAGTAACAGAATTATATTAATTTTAATGTTAAGGTTAATGCTGTTAATTTATCATGTTTGCCTGTAAAACATGTTTTGCTGAACACGGAAATGCTTACTTGAGAATTGATAGTATTTGAAAAACTTAAATTCCAGGAAAATTGATTAATGCATTCTAAAAACTACTCGGAAACGTTTCCGAAAATCAGTGGCAGCAAAAGAATTTTTGTTTTTCATAAACGTTTCTTTAAATCTCAAAAATATATTAGTTTCTGAGGTTTCTAATGATAAAGAATGCTTTTCGGAAATGTGGATAGCTCAGAAGAGGTTATTGTCTATTTTTGTTTGTGGTTATAATATATTTTATTAAAATAAGAAACATTTTTCTATTTTTACAGTGTACGAAAAGTGGTATAGGTAAACTTTTTTCCTTTGTCATAATTTAGTTAATTTTAAAGCTACAGGTATACAAATTTCTGTAATTTTTTTTGTCGGAATAAAAGGAAATTTTTTCTAATAGACCAATTTTGTATTGAGGGATTGTGTAAAAATGTTAAAAATGTTAACTATCTGAAACTTAATGTAAGGAATATTTGATTAACATAATCTAATTTCTTACTTCATTTTGAAAGTTAGTATGAGGAATATTTCATTAACATAATCTTAATTTTTAACTCATTTTGAACGCGTTTGCAATGTACGTGGCCTACTTATCAATTTTTTTGGGACACACATCAATTAATAAACAAACGAAAAAACTTAACCAGAAAATAATTTCTGGAAATCGCAGGAAGGATTTATCTCATATCAATATCACTTAAAATCATAAAATGTAGAGGTAGTCTATATAAAAATGCAAAAAATTATACATTTTATATAAATCTTTTTAGCTCACAGGCTATCAAAGCCTGAGAGCTAATTTACCCGCAGTTTCTGTATGTACGTACGTAACACGATAACTCTTGATAGAAATATCCGTTCTGCTTAAAATTTTTTATATATGTTCATTCTGATAAGGCGCTTCCCTGATTAGTTTTGGGGGTTCACTGGTTAAGTATAAAAGGGGGAACGAAGGGCTAATCCCCCCTTAATTTAGATAAATGGGATTTTCATGCAGAATTATCCGATTTGCTTCATATTTTATATATAGGTTCATTGTGATAAGGCGCTTCCCTGATTAGATTTGGGGGTTCATTGGTTAAGTATAAAACGGGGAACGGGGGCTAATCCCACCCACTCCGCTTAATTTTGATAAATGGGTTGTTCATGCAGAATTATCCGATTTGCTTCAAATTTTGTATATAGGTTCATTGTGATAAGGCTCTTCCCTAATTAATTTTGGGAGTTCATTGGTTAAATATAAAAGGGGGAGAAACAAGGGGCTAATCCCCCCTTAATTTATTGTCGACTTCTTTATTTTTCGAAGGGAATTATTCTTTGAAATAAGAGTATAATATACAATTTGTGTAACTAGCCTGTAAGCTCAATGCCATCAGTTTAACGGGGCATTTTCTTTTTTATTTGTTTTTTAATACTTTTGAAGGCACAGATAAAAAGTGAAAATCTCGTTCACAACTTTCATTACAGTTTAAAAAAATATATAATATACAAAATAGAAAAATATCTATAAAAAATGTACAAAAAATATATTAACATAATATTACATCTACAGAAAAATATCGTTTAAAAAAAAGACAACCACTAAAGGCTGAAAATCTCAACTACTACAACGAAACATTTATCGCCCAAAAAAAGACTCGCCAAATCTATCGGCACAGGATATGGGACTTTTCTCCAGGGCTGCATAATTGAATACGTAAACGTAAGCATTACAATCTATCGGCATGAATAATGTTTTTATCTGTGTTATGCATTTTCAAGCTGAACTATATTTTAGTATACTAAGATATTTTTGTAGAATATTAATGAACCCATAATACAGGGGAAAATAAAAGAAATTGGATACATTGCCGTCTATGGATGGTAATTGCTGAAATTTAATTTTATGTTGTTTTATGCATTTTCTAACTCAATTAAATTATAGTATAATATGTGGCGTATATAAAAGTCTGTAGATCATATACAATGCGTTTTCTAGCTCAACTAAATTATAGCATAATATGTGATACATGTAAAAGTCTGTACATCATATACAATGCATTTTCTAGCTCAATTAAATTATAGTATAATATAATATATGGCGTATATAAATGTCTGTAGATCATACACAATGCATTTTCTAGCTCAATTAAATTATAGTATAATATAATATGTGGCGTATATAAATGTCTGTAGATCATATACAATGCATTTTCTAGCTCAATTAAATTATAGTATAATATAATATGTGGCGTATATAAAAGTCTGTAGATCATATACAATGCATTTTCTAGCTCAATTAAATTATACTATAATATAATATGTGGCGTATATAAATGTCTGTAGATCATATACAATGCATTTTCTAGCTCAATTAAATTATAGTATAATATAATATGTGGCGTATATAAATGTCTGTAGATCATATACAATGCATTTTCTAGCTCAATTAAATTATAGTATAATATAATATGTGGCGTATATAAATGTCTGTAGATCATATACAATGCATTTTCTAGCTCAATTAAATTATAGTATAATATAATATGTGGCGTATATAAATGTCTGTAGATCATATACAATGCATTTTCTAGCTCAATTAAATTATAGTATAATATAATATGTGGCGTATATAAAAGTCTGTAGATCATATACAATACATTTTCTAGCTCAATTAAATTATAGTATAATATAATATGTGGCGTATATAAATGTCTGTAGATCATATACAATGCATTTTCTAGCTCAATTAAATTATAGTATAATATAATATGTGGCGTATATAAATGTCTGTAGATCATATACAATGCATTTTCTAGCTCAATTAAATTATAGTATAATATAATATGTGGCGTATATAAAAGTTTGTAGATCATATACAATGCATTTTCTAGCTCAATTAAATTATAGCATAGTATGTGGTGTATATAAAAGTTTGTAGATCATATACAATGCATTTTCTAGCTCAATTAAATTATAGCATAGTATGTGGTGTATATAAAAGTTTGTAGATCATATACACAGGGCTGGTTAAACGTATGTGAATATATTACTGTCTATGGTCGGTAATAGCTGAACGCGAATTTTCAATTGTGTTATGCATTTTCTACGTGAATTAAATTTTAGTATGCTGTGCAGTGTGTATAAAAATCTACAGAACATAAAGATGCACAAACGAATTTGAATCAGGAGATGAAGTTTTATTACAATATTCTGAACGTTTTGGAAAGTGTTTCAAAATCTATGCATGGTGCAGGATTTTTATATATATATATATTTTTAATGACTTAGCTTTTTCATAACAAAGCAAGCAAAATGTAATATTTTGTCTTTTCTGAGTTCATTGAATTAGTTAGAAAAAACACAATGTGAATGTGGTCTAAAAATTATCTTTAAAGAAAAATATAATATGTTTTTTTTTTTCGTTTTTTTTTTTTTTTTTTAAATATTTGTTTAGCTTTTGACTTGTTCAATTACTTTTACTGATGTTTTTTGAATGTATAAGTTCAGAATTTAAAAAATATTAATACAAATGTTAAGTTACCATAACTAATTTAAACCAATTTAATTTAACCTTGCTTTTCGGAAATGTGAAATTGTTCCTATGAATAATCAATCATTCTATAAATTTTAATAATTTAACTGAAGTTTTATATATTTTATTATTAAAAGAAACCAACTTTGTTATTGCCAGAACTCTGTCATAACAAACCTTGCAGCCGCTTCATTCCCGTTATATAACCGAACTCAACTGTATTTCAATTATTTAAAAATAATAAGTTATAATCTTCTTAATAGCCTTCATTAAATCTGAAAAGTAATAATTTATTCTATGGAAGAAAAGTAGTATTAAAAGTTCTTCGAAGAAACAACAAAAGAAGAAAAAGAAAATATTAAACATTCTCTTCACAGGTGGAACATCCAACATGTGACAAGATGTGATAAAAGAATGCGTAACATGAAACTCAACGGGTAGTTGTATTTTCATTTGGTAAAAGTGCTTTGAAAGTTTTTCTTTACTTTAAAAATTTAATACCAGTCTACATGATCTCAAAACACAATCAACAACTACTCTAGCGCAGGCTATTTTTGCCTCGATCCCATGTCCGGGATCGATTTTATTCGGTATTTTTGGAACAGTATCTTTTTATTTAATCCTTAAATGCACGATTTTGTTTAAATTTAATAGGGTTACATTTTAGTGCCTATAATACTAGAAAAATACTAAATAATATATATTTTTAAAAATTAAGGCTGAAAATTAATTAATAATAATTTATTGTATACTGTAATAAGTATAATAACCTTTAAAAAAAAGAAAATAAAATAAAAAAGAAACCTGTTTTCTTATTTTTATTTATTTTATTTATTTATTTATTTATTTATTTATTTTGTCTTACGGCACTTTATAGAAAATAGTTGGCTATGCTAATGGAAGAAGATTATGGAAGATTAATGGATTTAAATGGGAATTTCGCCAGTTATCGCCGAGCTTCATATATGGCAACTTATTTTTGTCGCCAAATTTGGCGGTATTACGAAAAGTCGGCCAAAACTTGGTACTCACTCGACTAATTCGGCTACCGCTAGCGGAGGAAAAAACAAGTCGACTTTACTGGATCAAAATCTAAACAACTTTTCTTTTTAATTAGACAAACCTCCCTCTATCACTCTCCTTGTAGTACGAAGTAGAGTCCTGCACGGGGCAGGATGTATCCAACCCGAACCCGAAAGTTAAAGCCAACCCGAAACCAACAAAAAATTTCAAAACATCAACACAGAACCCGACACATTTCAACCCGAAACCAAAATATTCAAGGCCGGACTAGAAGTGAAAAAAAGTTTATTCATATTTTAATACAATTATGGATAGGTACTCTACAATTATATCTTTAATAACAATTTTATCATTTTGTATAAAAATTAACACATATAAACTAATTAACATTCAAATATATATATTTTTTTTCATTTGGAAAATGTACAAGACAAAAATACTTTTGAAAAATCGAATCAACCCAAACTTGACCCGAAAAAGTTAAAATTCAACCCGAAACCGACCTGAACCTGAAATATTTAAGTCAACCGGATCCGAACCTGAGCCACAGTAAAAAAGAAGTTAGCTCAGCCCGAACCTGACCCGGGACGAAAAAAAAATGGCATCAACCCCATCCGACCCGCACCGCAAGTCAAATAGGGTTCGAGTAAAATTCGGTTACCCGATCCGATGCAGGACTCTAGTCTGAAGTATATTCCTGCATCAAGTCGGTTAACCCTCTTTTGCCCTACAGCGACCCCGCCCGTGGTTGGCGTTGGTCGGATTTGGTGCTATAATTTTTTTGCGGGTCAGGTTCGGGCCGGGTTGCCTTCTTCTTTTTTGCTGCGGCTCCAGTTCAGGAACGTTGACTTTCATTGTTTCGGGTTGTGCTTTGACTCTTGCGGGTTGGGTTCGGGTTGATCCAAATTTTCAAAAAAATATCCAAAATATTTTTTCCGATGAAAAATCTATATAGGATAGAACCTCCATAACGCACAATACCGAATATATTTGTACACCACATATATTTGTACGCTTTTACCTCTGAATGGTGGACACCTCCGAATCTACACACCCGTAACATATGTGTGTGTGCATAAACTATTTCAAATACGATAGGTGTGTTTTTGTGTGCATCAGAAACGAAATGTTGGTAATATTTTTCATATTCCGAGAGACAAGAAAATGTTTCTGAACGTCCATAAAGAAAAAATAATCTTATGATCACATTTCTTATACATATTTTATTTATCATGCAGTAAATTGAATATATACTCATTCCTATTCAAATATGTATTTATTTTCATCTGAAACATAGTTCTGCTCAAACATTTTGTAAAATTCCCGACAACCCGGCTTGAAAAAACTTAAATCTGACCTGTAAGATACATTCTAGAGTGAACCTTACCCGCAGAAAGATATTTAGAGTCAACCCGACCGGGAAAAAGAAAATTAGGGACAACCCGACCCGATGCAGAACTCTATTCAATGATCTCGAGGTGTTCTCTATTCAGCGATTTTACTATATTTGAATGTTAAAGAATATGCATATGTCTCTTTCTTTGTATGAAAGATAAAATTGGCGTTAGAAAGGGAATATGCATATGTCTCTTTTTTTGTATAAAAGATCAAATTTGTGTTAGAAATATAATTGTAAATTATTTTTCATAATTACATTAAAACGTGAATTAATATCTTTTCATTTCGGGTTCGGGTTGAAATATGTCGGGTTCAGGTTGGGTTGCGGGTTGATTTCAAATGGAATTTTCGGGTTCGGAGCGGGCAGAACCGAACAGTACAGGACTCTATAGTTATTATCTTCGGACTTAGCATTTGTATATGAATACCCTTAAAGAAGCGTTCGGAGGAAAAATATTTTCATTACATGAAT
Source organism: Maratus michaelseni (assembly GCA_963931845.1). Lineage (NCBI taxonomy): Eukaryota > Metazoa > Arthropoda > Arachnida > Araneae > Salticidae > Maratus > Maratus michaelseni. Next base: position 385,330,166 of record OZ007587.1, on the reverse strand, counting down.
AATTTTTCCATCAAATAATTTTCGTGCAATTGGCTTCACGCACGTTCCAATTTTTTTTATTACACAATAAAAAATTATAAAAGAAAAAACCTTCTCAATATCTCAGGAAAAGCTTGTAGATGTTAAAAAAGGTTATCTAGAACAATAACACTGGTATAATTTTGATAAATAACATTTCAAAAGTAATCTATTAAAAAAGTATATATTATACTTTTTATAATTTAACTCATCCTCGCATGTGGAAGTGGATGCGAGGGATGTATTCAAGATCTAATGTAATCATCGTAGTGCAGATGGACTTATAATATTACACTGTTAAAGATAGGAAAAATAAAAGAAAAAATACGCCACTAAAGAATCAAAACCAGTGTTAAAATTTGAGAACTGATTTCAGTTAAACTACACTGTAAAAAATGATTGTCAAATTCACTGCATTTATTCCAGTAAATCGCAACGTAATATTTCCGTATGTAAAAATACCGCAAATATAACAGTAGATTTAACCAGCGTTTTTGCTTTCAAAATCCTTTCATGCGAACAACCAATCAGATCACATCATTCATTTTCTAATCGGCGCCTGCGCGCAAAGACATTTTACTAGCATGATCTGCGCAAGGAACTTCTATTCAAAAGTACGTGCTCTTTCCCGCGCGACGACGGCGAAAGCGAGCAAAATGGTGTTTCTTGACTTACGCTTAGGAGCCTGCATTGTTTATATATCAGTGTTTAATTACAAATGGTATTTTATATTTGTATTAGATAAACTTAAGCTTGTAATTCTAGTCCAATTATCTAAAATATATATATATATATATATATATTATCTAAATTCTTCTCGCCCTTCAGAATTGAAGTGTTTCTTATTTTAGTACTACAAATATACTCTCTCTATATATAATGTATTTAAACATAGTATTATAATGAATATTTGATGTCTCAGTTTTGCCACATTAAAAAAATTCCTATTAATAAATTCTGAATTCTTATATATATCATATACAAAGCAGTAAAGAAATGTTTTATATGGGATTGAATTTCTATACATAAAATAATGAATTCCAATGTTTTTCAAACAAGCGATGAACTTTATGACTATTCTAATAGTCATCTAAAAATAAAAGTTGATTAAAATCAATGATTTAAAAAAAATATGGCTTTTAAAATTGCAGCAGCTATTGTGATAATTTGTACGGAAATAGGACTGTTAAAATTACAGAACTTTTTGTGGTAATTTGAAGGGCAAAATGGCTGTGAAATTTACTACATTTATAACCGTTGAAATGACGGAAAATATACGATAAAATTTACATCGATTTTTACTGCTATTTTTACGTAAAAACTGCTGGCAACATTGCTGCCTGCAGTTTTTGCCGTAAATTTGACTGATTTTTTTTTACAGTGTACACTGATTTAATATGGGCAATTAATAATGCTTTTCATTGTCTAAATGTCAAACAAGATGATAGTAAAACACCTTTTATTGTAAGAAATTAGAGAATGTAATCTAGAAAAATAACATTGGTATAATTTTGATAAATAATATTTAAAAAGTTATCTATTAAAAAAGTCTTGTTTATAATTTAATTGACCCTCGTATGCGGGTGCGAGGGATATATTCAAGATCCTATTCAATCATCGTAGTGCAGACGTTACTTATAAACATACACTGTTAAAGGGGGAAAAAAAGGAAAGAAAAAATACGTCACTAAAGAATGGAAACCAGCATTCTTAAAATATGAAAACCGATGTCAGTTAAATTACACTAATTTAATTGGGACAATTAGCAAGACTTTTAATTGTCTCCATGTAGAACATGATGATAGTAAACACCTTTTATTGTAAGAAATTGAAGAAAGCTATAAAAAATAACATTGGCATAATTTTGTTAAATAACATTTCAAAAGTTATTTATTAAAAAAGGTCTCGTTCATATTTATTTCACTCTCTTATACGGATGTGAGGAATGTATTCAAGATCCAATTTAATCCTCGTAGTGCAGTTCGTACTTATAAACTTACACTTTTAAAGGGAGGGGGAAAAAACGTCACTAACGAATCAAAAACAGCATTCTTAAAATGCGAGAACCGATTTCAGTTTACATTGATTTAATATGGGCAATTAATAATGCTTTTCATTGTGTCACTGTCGAACAAGATGATAGTAAAACACCTTTTATTGTAAGAAGTTAGATAAAGCTACCTAGAAAAATAACATTAGTATAATTTTGATAAATAATATTTCAAAAGTAATCTAGTAAAAAAAATATCGTGTATAATTTAATTCACTGTCGTAATACGGATGCGAGGAATGTATTCAAGATCCAATTTAATCATCGTAGTGCAGACGTATTTATAAACTTACACTTTTTAAGGGCGAAAAAAAGTAAAGAAAAAAATACGTCAATAAAAAAGCAAAACCAGCATTCTTAAAATATGAGAACTGATTTCAGTTAAATTGCAGTGATTTAATATCGACAGTTAATAATGCTTTGCATTGTGTCAGTGTCGAATAAGATGATAGTAAAACACCTTTTATTGGAGGAAAATTGAAACTAAGAAAAAAAAAAATCAGAAACATCAAAACATATTCATTGCTTTCACTACAAGGACTGGTAGTAAAAAAAAAAAGGAAAAAAAGATGATATCGGTAAACAGATATCAGAGCATTATAAATGAAACGTCGAAAGGCCGTTTAAGGTAGCAGTTAACTTATCAATCAATTACTTGATACTTGTATTTTGCATTTGTATTTTTGTGAAGGTACAAAATTCGGTAGAACAATAGATTGATATAACTCTTCACTTCTGTGAATATGCGTTTATCACACATACTCGAAGTTTTAAATAAAATAAATCGATTGTAGGAAATATTCGATTTGTTAAACATCAGTCGATTTATTATCAATAAATGAAATATTATTCGGTTCCTGCTAATAGTTATAACTGTGGATGGAAAGTTTTATTACATGTTATAAATTATCAACTAAAGATGATAATTCCTTTAAAGAACGTACTTCCACGGGCCGCCTATAACTTACCCGTTCATCATAATCAGAGAAATTTTAAAAGTTCAAGATTAGGAACAGAATGAATTTTGTCAAAAAAATTATTGCCTTATTTTTAATAATTTTGCGAATAGGATTTATTTTAAGGGCATTATGAATGGTTTTATTTCTACAAAACCAGGGGGCTTTCCTGATATCCCTTAGAATTTTATTCTGTACAACCCCTGAATTTGTTGGATGTTGGAATTTGCCGCAGAACCTGCAGTTCGGAGCACAGTAGAGAAGTATGTGGTTAAGTAGCGTTTTATATAACAGCAGTTTGTTTTCTATTACTCATCTCATCACTATACATGAGGTGAGCAAGATCATTCTTAGCTTTGTAAAATTTTTCGGACGCTATATTCGATGTGCTTGCAAAATGTAAAGCTGATATCACACGGACTACCATACGATATGAAGTATATGCTATTGCCTCTCGCTTGCTTGGAGCTACACTTTCACACTGCAACTAGGGTTATTTTCCATACTCAAAGTTATCTGCTAATGTAAGGAGAGGGCGTAACATTTGGCGAGTAATTGCAGCAGGTGTTTTAATATTTAGTGTAGAGCTCGATTGATAAACAGGAAGCATTATCGCGTACTAACATTTTATATACTGCAGTTTCTTTTCGTGTCTGTTCTATATATATAATATTATGATCATTTTACTTAAAATTCCAAGATTATAAAAACAATACTCTCGCTAATATAACATTAAAATTCTAAATTATAGAGTCCATATCTTCACTTTACGTCTTTCATTACCTGTAAATATTAAGAATTCTCAACTATTAGTATTGAGTGATTTAGAAAAAAATAGTATATTAAAACTAGTTTTTTGTTACATGTATTGGAACCGCACTTTATATCGCTAATCCGAAATCTGTAACACAAAGAAAGATTTTAAATTAAGTTTTAGTTCATATATTTTACATATTTTAAAAGTAATTCATATTACATATTGAATGTAATGTAAATTTGAAATACGTAATAGAATTTAAATATAGTTCCCCCTCTTTTGCAGTGTGTTCTTCCTTGGTTTTAATCATTTTTCGAAAGTTTAAATGAGTTTTTGTTATTTTTCGTTTCAAAAACACAATCCTTATATTTATACATATTATGTATAGTCCTGGGGGGAAAGTTATACCCTCTACTAACTCTGCCGCAAATCACTGTATAAAAATGTCGCAAGTAACAATAGATTAGTAATAACATCTAATAATAATGCTGTACATAAATTTTTCTGTGGGGGGGGGGGGGAGAGGAAGTTACGTATAGCAATTGTAACATATTCTAAAACTTTTAGTACTAAACAAACACTAATTTCGACATATTTTTCGGTAAATTTTACCTTCGTGTACCAAATTGAAAGTCACTCGTTTTAAAGTAGTTTAGAAATTACGTAGGTTTTATGTTTGCACCTCCTAATGTTAAATAAATGTTCGATCGACGCAAAACAAATTACAAGACAAGTACTTTTTTTAAGCCTAGCTTAAAAACTATTTGGCGGAATGAGCTTTAACCCGTCAACACACGCGCTGGGATAAAATCTACCCCAGCTCACAACTATTACTTAAAAATGTGCCAAAATCGTTCGTGATCATTCTGAGCTTTATAGTACCTTTCAAGCTGAAAGATATCAAGATATAGCCAAAAAGAATTTACCTCCAGTTGTGAGATTTTCCATTCTTTTGTTATAAAAATGTCACGTGGGAGGAAATTTACCCCACGCGTGTTATGTTATAACTTAACCCATAATGATAGGAAAATGTTAATGCAAATGTTTATGTAAAAAATATAGTGTGCAAATAATAATATAATTTTTCTTTTAAATGTTAACAACTCTTGCACATACAGTTTCTATATAACAGTTTTATATTTTTTTGTATTTTTATGGCTGAATTTGGATTGTAAAAGCTTTGTATGTAATGATATGCAGAAAAATCTTAGTGCTAGATTTTTTTTTTTTTTTTTTGCTTTAAATATAAAAGAACCTTTTAAGTTAAATTATATTCTTTATTGACTTACAGTTTATTTCAAAATATAAATTTTTGTTTATAATCAAACCGGGGGGAAACTGACACAAGAAAACCCATTGGGGTAAAATTTATCCCGCGCGTGTAGTAACGTAATGGAAAGGGGCGCGTGTGCTGACGGGTTAATTTTGGATTCGCATATTTGAAAATTCTAGAAATCTATTTCTGTTAGGAAAGTTTTACGTTACAATTCATTTTTGTTTTCGAAAATATAAAAAATTTAATTTTACCTTTTTTTTTAAGGGGAGCAAAATATTTTAACTGGAGGGGGGGGGGGGATTATATGCGTTATTTATTATTAATACAAAGTTAAAAAAAGCCACAATTTGCTTAACAAATTGAAAAACATATAAAGGTTTAAAATTTATACACCGCTAGGAAGGGGAAGACAAAATTTTAGGGTGGTTGAAATTCAATAATTAAAAAGGAAAAATAGACTGAAAAGGATATTCTCAACCCTGAGTCTGAGGGCCCTTAACCCTCAATTGCTGTGACAAAAATTGTCGCTTAACTACTGTGAGTGGTCTATGCGACCGCTTTATTGATATATGAATGAAAGTCTCGATTAACTTGTAGGATACTGTTAATGTACTAAACTTTTTATACAAGCCTATTGTAATTAAAATTTACCATTCAACTGATTTTAGCGGTAGTTCGAAAGCTCCAAACGAAACAAAGTGTCACTAGTATCTATAGTTAAACTGGAAATTTTTAGTGAATAGTCGTTTTTTGGAAAGGTTAATAAATTATGGTCAACTTTTAACTGATGTTAACGGTCTCCCAGACCACTGCTATTTTCAATTTTCGCAGTTTAACTTATAATTTTAAGTTTAATTACAGACACTAGTGAATTTTTGTTTCATTTGGAACCCATGCACTATCCCAAGAAACTTCTGATCAGGTGAATTTTTATTATAAATATCTTGTACATAATGTTTAGTACAAAAATAGTATCTTCTGAGTTAATTTTGTCTTTTATTCATGTTTAAATTAAGCTGTTTCAGAGACCGCTCACAGTAGTTATGCAACAGTTTCTTGGATAGTAGTTAATAAAAAACTAAATAAAAATATTTGAACTAGTGTAAAAATGTTTCTCAAGAAATGTTTGTATGATGAGATCTATTAGATGTATATTTCTTTCATACGGTTTTCCATCATCTTAATTTAAATATGCTGTGAGGAAGTTTAATTCTAGATTCAAGTGTGACTCACAGGTTTAATTATCGCTTTAATTGGCCTGTGAGTTAAAAAAGTTTGAGAAACACTGCCTAAAACAAATAGTCTAAAATTTATAACGGATTATCAAGATTGTTTTAAAAGAAAATCATTGAAAGTAAAAATATAATTAACTATAAATAGCTGCTAGATTAAATTTTCATTTATTAAATTTTATTTTTCTAAAAGTATAAGAAAATTTTCTGTCCCCCCTCCACTACAAAATTTAGACTCTGAACGCTGCATGCTAAAAGGAGGCTAGAATAATTGTATTGCAATAAAATATCTTGGTGCATGTTTGCTTGCATTTTTATCTTTGGCGACATAACTTGGCAACAAGTACGAAATAACGCCAAATACAGCTGCAGAAAGTAGTTAAACGAGTACAGTTTGAGAAGTAAATAAGTGACTACGACAGTGCGATTATAATATATAGCAAATAATATAAGGAATTGAAATAAAATAATCGCAATAAATAAGTTTAAATTAGTAAATAAAGTTCTTATCGGTAGTGGTAAATAACGAACTCCGAAGGGACAATTGGCGCATACGTAATTCTTTAATTTCAAAATAACTGCACACTTTTAAAGTTCTTTTCGTGTATAATTGGTCCCTGTGTTACCAAAGATATTGCTTTTTCTTAATTCTTCTGTATTTTTGGTTTCAATATCTGCGACCACGCTAAACATAACATGTTCCCTTACTGACGGTAGCCATCTTGAAATTTTTAGAGAGCTCTGATTGGTGGATTTCGAGCTGATATCTATCGTAGGGGATACAAACAGCCATAAGTTAGCTCTTGATGAAGTTACGAGAGGCAATCTATCACATGGCGATTTCGAGAGTTTTACTCTTGAAAAAAGTGTTTCGGAGGAATTATCTGATATTGACTATGATAGGAGACTACGTCTGATAGCAACTTAAAAGTACTGTCTAGATAAACACCCATATATTTAACCTCCCGACCAAAGTGCACGAATGAACAATTTAAGTTCAGAGGCGATGGTAGAATACGTTTCCTTGAGAAAAAGACGGCAGTACATATATTAGAGTTAACTTTAATCCTTCATTTAGCAAAAAAGTTTTCAAATAAGTGTATGTGCGACTGAAGGTGTGAGTGTGTGTTGCGTGCTATTATTGTAGTATCGTCCGAATAAAGTGACAATAAAGTGTGTGATGAACGTGGTAAATCAAGTACAGTGAAACCTCCTACAACGGTCACTCCGAACAACGGTAACCTCCAAATACGAGTCATGTTTGAGTATTACCGAATCTCTTTCATAGAAATAACATTACACTAAACCTCCAAACAACGAATTCCGAACAACGACCACCTCACGACATTTTTTAAACCTTATGTTTTAACTAACTATAACTGAGATTGCAAAGATGAGGATTTGCTTATTTAATTAATAGTAATAGTTGATGCTGAGTTAAATAATATTTTAAATAGAGCCAGAAGAACCATGAAAGGCAGCAAGTGCATGAATGTAGATAATGATTTGGCAGTTTTTTCTACTTTCAATACTATCGAAGAACTCTTAGAAAACAAGATCAATGAGAATAAAAGTGATGATGAAAATGTACCGGAAGATAATATGGAATTATCATAAAATTGCAGCATAAAATCATATTCTGATGTTCTTTTTAGCTTCAGAGAAATTAAAATTTTGCATTCAATCAAAAAGATAACAAATTGAATAACAAATCTGGGGAAATGATTATATATTTAGAGAAAAAGATATGCGTTAAAAAATTTTAAAAAAATACGAATAAGTGATTTCTTTAGTGTAAAATAATAGTATGTATTTTTTTAATGTAAAAACAAAATAATTTTGGTCAGCTATTTTTATTTTAATGTAATGTAATTTTGAGCTTTTAAAATGTGGAACCTCTGAATAACGGCAACTTCCGAAGTGTAGTCAATTTATCATGCTCCTAATGGTGGCCGCTATTCAGAGGTTTTACTGTATATAGATCTTGTATAGCCAGGGACCCAATTTTGAACCCTGTAACACTCCTGCATTAACAGAATGTGGTGTGGAGAATTTATTGGCATAGTGGACAATAAATGTTTAGCCGCGAAGGTACGAGAAAATAAACTGAACATAAGCAGTAGGAATTTTAAGTTTTAGCAGTTTGTAAATGAGGCCATAGTGTTAACTGTATCAAATACCTTCGCGATATCAATGAAAGGGGCACCAACTATCTCCGAATTATCAAACCCATCATGGATAAATTCTACCACTCTAAAGCAGCTGATACGCAGTGGAATGTTTAGGCGTGAAGCCGAATCAGGAGTGTCTTTGTACAGGCGAGTCATAAATATATGCTCAATTAGTTTACTCAGCACAGGGGGCATGTAACTCTTTGCCAGTGCAGAGTCCTCTCCGAGTTTCTTGATAGGAACTATAACAGCCTGCTTCCAGGAGGAAGGAAAATTCCGAAAATGGAAAATCGCATTAATGAAATTTGCAAGATAAGTAGCATATTCAATGGGTAAATTTTGGATTGTCGAATTTGCAATCCCATCAAGCCCAGCAGCTTTTCTATTAGGAAATTTTTTGATAACTGAGATAACCTCCTCAGGAGCAGTCGGATCAATTGGTCTGACAGTCCTACGAGCCAAAAAATTCTTGACAACACGATCGACATGGTCAGAGGTATTGGGGTTGAAAACATCATTATAGGGTTTAAATTGATTCTCATATTGATCAGCAATCACAATTTTTTCAGAGTCAAGACAATGAATACCATCATCCTTTCTGAGGGGTGGAATCGAAGTAAAATATTTTCTTACCCGTTTTAGATAGTACTTTAAGGAGTTATCCGCAGGGGTAAGAGAATTAATATAATCAGTCCATTTATTATTTTTAAATTTCTTAATATCACGTTTAAGGATTGCCGAACGACGGTTCATCTCACTGCGTATGCCAAGGTCTCTAGATGCTTGCCACAGTCGTCGTAACCGATTTCTGGTGTTAAATTTGATTGATTTTGATAATCTCTTTTGGAAGTTCTTGATCATTTTGCGGAGCAGGGTGACATTTTGCAGCTTCAATAGAGATCTTGATTAAATAGGTAAGACTTGCAACAGATGACTCAATTTCATCTATCGAATTTAAAACACCAAAAGGGGGTGGTGAATCATTAAGAATTTGAGTAAAAGCACGCCAATAAGCACTAAAATTTGAAGAAAGGGACGGGAGGGTAGGAGTGCGATCAAGATTAATTTGAATGGACTTTACCCACGAGTAGCAACAGCCATGCCTCTGCGGGCATATATCCTCCGAAAAAGACTGTTTATTGGTCGAGTGGGAAGCTGTGTTAAAATGTTCTTCACGCCTATTGGTGTTTTTCTTCTATTTACCCGCAGATGACATGACATGGGTAAAGTCCATAGGGAGGTGATTAGAGGTAAGAGCCGAAATGGGGTTAGTAATAAAAGGGTACGAAATGTTATCAAGAAAAGCCAGATCAATAGTCGTACTATGATACCTGTATTAAGGCAGTACTGATAGAGGGTTTCTCCTAAATTATCAGTTATATTAGAAGCACACCAAGCAGGATGATGGGAATTGAAGTCGCCTGCCAGAATAACATTATCATCTAGTCTAAATAATTTATCAAGGTCAGCGGAAGTGCCAAATGATGCGAAACTTGGAGGTAGATGGATGAAACAATAAAAGAATTTTGTTTATCCAAATAAATTTTAACGTTAGTGTTTTCTAAAATATCAAGAGGGGTAGAGGGAAGGATAGTATGGTCAACCCTGCGACTCAGGAATAAAGCGGTCCCGACGGACGGCGAAATTTTATTATTATCCATATGGCGGGTAAATTAAGTTTTATAATTTATAATTTTGAAATTAGCAGCATTCCTGCATCGAATTTCCTGTGTAAGGATTAGATCAACAGAGTTGTCACTGACAAAATCCCTGAGCTCATCGAATTTCCTGTGTAAGGATTAGACCAACAGGGTTGTCACTGACAAAATCCCTGAGCTCATCGAACTTCCTGTGTAAGAATTAGACCAACAGGGTTGTCACTGACAAAATCCCTGAGCTCATCGAATTTCCTGTGTAAGGATTAGACCAACAGGGTTGTCACTGACAAAATCCCTGAGCTCATCGAACTTCCTGTGTAAGAATTAGACCAACAGGGTTGTCACTGACAAAATCCCTGAGCTCATCGAGCTTCGGCCGGAGGTCATTGGCATTCCAACATAAAATTTTGGATAGACCCATTATTTGCTGCCGCAGGATCGATTTATTAGCTTATTAAAGAAATCTACCCCAAAACATTTAAAGACATTTTCAGTACTTTTATCTTTCATTAAAACGACGAGTTTACTTAATATATTACGCAAAGTATTCAACTTAGCAATAATAGTATCAATATCTACAGTGTTATTCAAAATCAAATCTAAGAAATTGCAATTCATGACATTTTCAGTAATTGGAATTCAGGTTGCTCATTAGGTTTACTAGTTTTGTTTAAATTTTTTATAGCAGTAGGAGGAATTTTATTTTCAGCAATAGAGTATTAGAATTTTCGCTACTTGTAGAAGCGGTATTAGAAAAGGATGGGATAGTAACATTATTTCCACTTACCAAGTTTGCATAGGATATATTTGATTGATTTTAAGAAGTTTTGAAAGAATTTTGGCCTTCTTTGATAGTAACAATGCTACTATTTCTGATATTCTTAGAGTTTTTAGCGCAACCACTAAAATTTGCGTTATGTTTTTCCTGACAATGAGCACATTTGATATCCGTACGATATTTAACAGGACACTCTTTAGCTCGATGGTTACCGGCACATTTGACACAGACAGTATTAAAAGAACAATTCTCTGATGAATGATTGAACTTCTGACAATTATAACACTGCCTAGTACCTTTAAATTTATAAATATCGACTTTAACCAAGAATCCACAAGAACATGTTTAATGTCGAAGATATGCGTAAAATTGTCGTCAGGGAAAAGATCAACCATAAAAATGGGCATAGGCTGTTTCGTTTTAAAGTGTTTAAACTGGGCTACACGATGCACTTGAAATTTTACATTAAAAAGTTCCTTTTTTATTTCCTTGATTTTGACATCAGTTGGAATTCCCTTAAGGAGTACCTTACGTGGGCGCTCATTCTTTAATTTGAGTCCGAAAAATTCATAATTCTTTTCAGAAAAAAACTTTTGAATAGCTCTAAATTCTTCAATAGTTTTAGCGGGATATTTTATGCAGTCACCTTTAAATACTCTATTAATTGTATTATCAATTAACTTATCCACTGCATCATTAATTTCAAGCCAATTACTAACTAACTTAAGGTGTATAAGTTCATGTCTAGTATCTCTCTTTTTAGTGTTAGAATTATCATTAGCATCATCATTTACATCTACCATATTAGACAAATTATTCTATAGATATTTTGAGTATTTACAGGATTAGTTAAAGGCAAATTAACAACTTTTGCAGTTTTAAGAGGTTTAATAAAACCATCATTAGTATCAACTTTGATAAAAATACTATATGTTTTAAGCTTATTTTTAGTACTTTCAATAGAGGGATAATGCATTTTATCAAATTCAACATAAACTTTAACAAAATTATACACAGAATGATAAATAGATAATAACTTAAAAGATTCTGGTCTAACAGCATATACTGGTCAAAAATCGACCACATAACCTCACAATCCTTCCAGAATCTTCTTTTTTGTGGGTAGAACACATTCAGAATAAAAAAATTTAAGTTCTTTAAAGAGATCAATCAGTTGATAGTTTATTCCTTCCTGCGAAAAATAAGCTGTGATAATATATTCGTAAATCTAATGGCTGTATTGCTTTAATCCATGGTTGATGTAACTCATATACAATTGTAACCATAACAAATATTCGGCGATTTATTACTTGTGGCGGACTAACGAAAAAATTCCTTAAAATTAAGCTATTAATTTATAATTAAGTTCTAAAAATATTACAATGATATATTGTCATCGAAAACTCACCTGTGCACATATTCTTTTATAATTCTATTCTAGCATATCAGGAAGTAAGTGATAAAAAACAGTTACAAAATTCCCATCTTTACATACAAACACGAAGTTGGTTCTCAAATGACCTGCTCAACAACGCGAAACTTTCTGTCACATTTTCTGAATCATTTTTAAACGCAAAAGCACGAAATTGGCAGGCCTGACTATTGAAGCAATTTGGAATCGAAATGAGTTTTCCATTTTTTGATAAACATATTACTTATCAAGTTATAAGCGTTTCGTGTCAAGTACGTGTACACGTTTTTCTCCTTTCTCGGGCGGAAGCGACGGGAATTCGGTTCAAAACGCCGACTTTGACAGTATTTTCTGAAGGATCTTCTGCATTTACCAAAAAATGTAAAACGTGTTTCGATTACATAGTTTCTGAATAAGAACACTTGATAATTTCATGCGTTTCCAAACTAAAAAAAAAAATTGAGAAATGTGCCAGAAAGTAGTTATTTTGTATTTGAGAACAACCAGCCTTAAATAAAAGAGTAGTAATTCGAAATAGTAGAGACTTGCAATTAAATAAATTAAAAAAGGACTATATTTCCTTTCATGTGTTTTTGAATCAGTATAAGTTCCGTGGAAATTTAGCCATGCGGGTTAAAGTGTGTGTAAGCAATGAAATAAAATTAAAAAACAGTTGAGCAACGACTACTGTAAACAATATCGCTATGAAATTATGGGAAAAACCCGGTTGAAAAATTGCCTGGGAAAACATGTCGTTAGATTAATCTTTGTTCATAAATTATCACAACCCGCAATACTATAAATAGAACGTTGATTTTGAAAGTGAGTCATATCCATTTTAAAAAAAAAAGAGAAAAAAAGTTAAAGCTAAATCTTATCCCTAATATTAAGGGCGGTAAACGTCTGTGTGTGTTTCTGTCTGTCTGTGCACTCCACCTTTGTACCCGCAAAGGCTCCGGGACCAGGCGACGCACGGACGGCGGACGCGGACCGAAAAATTCGCAAAAAAGGCGCGACGCTCAAGTTTCGATCGGGTCGGGATTCCGACCCGGACCCGGGGAGTTATTAATGAGCGAAAGTGTTTTAATTACCGACCGAAACCGAACTGGAAAAAGAATCGAAAAAAATTTCCGTTTTGATAATCGCAGACATCCAAATCGTCGCTTTTTAACGCATCATCGAATTAAAAAAAATGTACCGGAGGTATCGATCCGAAAATCGGGGTACGCACGCGGCCGATTTTTGTCGTTCCAAAACGTCAAATTTTTTGAAATTCGGACCGTAACTTTTCTTTATTTCGGCCAAAAACTGACCAGACATCCAACATCGACCCCAGACGTAAAAAGAGGTTGCCGTAAAGAATGCAGGTCGACAGATCCGAGATCGAATCGCCCCAGTCCTTTTTGAAACAAGTGGAAATAATGACTCTACATTCGCGAAAATTTGCTAACACGTGTATAAAAAAATCGCGAATTCAACAAAAAAAAATTCGTAAAAATCGACCAGTAATTTTTGAAGATATCAATTAAAACTCATTAATGACACGGCAAATGAATTTATTTCTATTCGGAAGAGACAGCTTTTTTTTATTTCAACATTCAACGGAGACAAATCGTCTGCGGATAAGTCATTTCTGAAAGAGATAAAATAGTCAACTGCGTTTTTTCAGAGGGGGGGGGGGGGGCATTTCCGAATCTAAGGGGCGCATTAATTTCAAACTTTGACAGGGCGACTCAAAATGGATTCTGCTTTCAGAATATCTAAAAATTATTCTCATATCTTCATTAGGAGCCGATATATTATTTTATTGTATAATTAATCATCGTTATTTGTATAATTAAAGCAAAAGAAAGATTTCTATTACAGTGCCGGCTAGATATTACGATTTTAAGATGTAGGCCGCGTCTAAAAACTGCCATAACGAGTATCTTAAGTTTTTGTTTTAGAGTGGAAACCAGATATTATGATAGGAAAAAGCGGGCTTCGCCCGTTATCGATTTTTTTTTTTTTTTTTTTTTTTTTTTTAGTTTTAAGTTTTTCTACAGCTCACTGTCTTTGAACTAGAACACAGGTAGTCTACATAAGTTGTTTGAGGAAAAGCAGTGTCATCGCCAAACCCCCCCCCCCCCCCCCCCGCTTTTTTCTTTTAACTGTGGTCCGTTTCTATAACTAAGAAACTGTGTTACGGATGTCCACCAAACTGATTCCAAACATCATAATTAAAGTAATAAGGACCCCCTATCCAGATATTATGATAGGGAAAAGCGGGCTTCGCCCGTTATCGATTTTTTTTTTTTTTAAGTTTTAAGTTTTTCTACAGGTCCCTGTCTTTGAACTAGAACTCAGGTAGTCTAAATAAATTCGACTCGACATCGATACAGCTTACCGATTTTATTTCGTTTTTTCACCACTAGGGGGCGCTTTCCTATCTTCGGTTCTACGGGCATGAAAACGACGGGGTATGGCTCATTCGACTCGACATCGAAAGTCTTAACGATTTCAGTTATGATCATATAAACAGATTGCGCCACCTGGTGGCGGAAGGTGGAACTAACGTATACTGCAGCGCGTGCGCAGCACGACTGCTATACGGTGCCGCAGGCAGCGGGGACCCGAGCCGCAGGTTTTCGTTCAGTTAGAGGTTTATACTATTCCATGTGCAATTTAAGGGATTATCCGGTGCATGCGTAGCACGACCGTCATACGGTGCCGAAGGCAGCGGGGACCAGGGTCGGAACGACTGCTATACGGTGCCGCAGGCAGCGGGGACCCGAGCCGGAGGTTCGTTCAGTTAGAGGTTTATACTATTCTATGTGCAATTTAAGGGATTATCCGGTGCGTGCGCAGCACGACCGGTATACGGTCGGAGGTTCGTTCGGTTAGAGGTTTGTACAATTCAATGTGCTAATTAAGGGATTACCCGGTGCGTGCGTAGCACGACCGGTATACGGTGCCGAAGGCAGCGGGGACCCGGGTCGGCGGTTCGTCATGTTTGAGGTTTTACAAGATTCGAGATTTTCTACAATTCGAGGCACCGATGTAAATTAGGGGCCCGCTGGCGGGCGAAGCCAGTGACAGGTTTATACTATTCTATGTGCAATTTAAGGGATTATCCGGTGCGTGCGTAGCACGACCGGTATACGGTGCCGAAGGCAGCGGGGACCAGGGTCGGAACGACTGCTATACGGTGCCGCAGGCAGCGGGTTCCAGAGCCGGAGGTTCGTTCACTGACAGGTTTATAGTATTCTATGTGCAATTTAAGGGATTATCCGGTGCGTGCGTAGCACGACCGGTATACGGTGCCGAAGGCAGCGGGGACCAGGGTCGGAGATTAGTTCAGTTAGAGGTTTATACTATTCGATGTGCAAATTAAGTGATTATGCAAATTATGGGATTATCCGGTGCGTGCGTAGCACGACCGGTGTACGGTGCCGAAGGCAGCGGGGACCCGGGTCGGAGGTTCGTTCGGTTCGAGGGGGATGCGAGCCGGAGAATACAAAAGTTTCGAGGCACCGATGTAAATTAGGGGCCCGCTGGCGGGCGAAGCCAGCTAGTCACTAATATTAAGGACGGTAAACGTCTGTGTGTGTGTGTGTCTGTCTGTCTGTGCACTCCGCCTTTGTACCCGCAAAGGCTCCTGGACTAATCGACGCACCGACGGCGGACGCGTACCGAAAAATTCGCAAAAAAGGCGCGACGCTCAAGTTTCGATCGGGTCGGGCCTCCGACCCGGACCCGGGGCGTTATTAACCGACGAAACTGTTTTTATTACCGACCGAAACCGAAGTCGGAAGAGAAGTCAAAACAGCGAAAAGTTCGCCTCCGCCGAGGGTTGCCGGTGGAGACGATTCTCGAAAAAGGCAGGGTTGCCAGGAGCAAATTAAGCCCCAAACCGCAGTGCGGGTTTTTAAACCGACTCGGATCTACGGAAGTCGGGGGGTCAGAAATTCGGAAACGGGACAGACAGATTCAGGAGAGCATTTGCTTTCAGAAATTCGAAAAATCATTCCCGTACGACCATTAGAACTTAAAAAATCCTTTAAAAATCGATCAATAAAAAATAATTTTTTAATTCTTTCGGCGCGGCATGTGGAGACCGCAGACTGCCTGGAACGCAGATGTTTGGAAGGAAGAAAGAGCAAATTCACCTGACAGCTTTCATGTAATGCTCAAGTCCGTTTTCGAAAAACAATGAAAGAATTAATCTCTGGACCCCCAAATCGGCCATCACACGTAAAAAAAAATCCTGATTTCAACAAAAAAAAGATTGTACAATTCGACCAGTAAAATCGGAAGATATGAATTAAAAACCGGTTAATGAAGCAATCTATTTCTAATCATTTGTAACCAATGCAGAAAAACGACACGTGACCGGATATTTTCAGACAAGAGGAATATTTTCAAGAGTAGAGGCACAATTTTTTTACGGTGGTCACGTGACGTTCAATTGGGTTTTTTTCAGAGGGGTCCCAATCTCTGATTCTAAGAGGCGCAGAAATTCCAAACTTTGACAGGGCGACGCTAAATGGATTCTGCTTTCAGAATATCTAAAAATTATTGTCATATCTTCATTAGGAGCTTCGTTATTTGTATAATTAAAGCAAAAGAAAGATTTCCATTACAGTGCCGGCTAGATATTACGATTTTAAGAAGTAGGCCGCGTCTAAAAACTGCATTACGAGTATTTTCAGTTTTTGTTTTAGAGTGGCAACCAGATATTATGATAGGAAAAAGCGGGCTTCGCCCGTTATCGATTTTTTTTTTTTTTTTTTTTTTTTTTTTTAGTTTTAAGTTTTTCTACAGCTCACTGTCTTTGAACTAGAACTCAGGTAGTCTACATAAGTTGTTTGAGGAAAAGCAGTGTCATCGCCAACCCCCCCCCCCCGCTTTTTTCTTTTAACTGTGGTCCGTTTCTATAACTAAGAAACTATGTTACGGATGTCCACCAAACTGATTCCAAACATCATAATTAAAGTAATAAGGACCCCCTATCCAGATATTATGATAGGGAAAAGCGGGCTTCGCCCGTTATCGATTTTTTTTTTTTTTAAGTTTTAAGTATTTCTACAGGTCCCTGTCTTTGAACTAGAACTCAGGTAGTCTAAATCAATTCGACTCGACATCGATAGAGCTTACCGATTTTATTTCGTTTTTTCACCACTAGGGGGCGCTTTCCTATCTTCGGTTCTACGGGCATGAAAACGACGGGGTATGGCTCATTCGACTAGACATCGAAAGTCTTAACGATTTCAGTTATGATCATATAAACAGATTGCGCCACCTGGTGGCGGAAGGTGGAACTAACGTATACTGCAGCGCGTGCGCAGCACGACTGCTATACGGTGCCGCAGGCAGCGGGGACCCGAGCCGCAGGTTCGTTCAGTTAGAGGTTTATACTATTCCATGTGCAATTTAACCGGTATACGGTGCCGAAGGCAGCGGGGACCGAAATCACCCACTCGTGGACAGCCACCCGTGAGGTATAGGAACAATAAGTCCACGAGGGGAAAAATAAACGCTACCCGGCACCGATAGCACCCATCCGTTCCAACCCCCACCGCAGGAGGCGCCTGTTTATTAGATCTGAAACAATGAATATAATTACATAACAATAATAAAATATAAAAGGTAAAAAATAACAATTTTTTGCAAATTGAAAGTTAAATACAAAATATTTTCGAAGTACTATAAGTTCATAATGTCCTAAATTTATGGTATTTTAGTTCAGAAAGTCAATGGTCAGTTCAGTCAATTTTTTTTTTTAAATTCTTTCGTAATGAAAGAGAAATTTTTATCGGAGGTTCGTTCGGTTAGAGGTTTGTACAATTCAATGTGCTAATTAAGGGATTACCCGGTGCGTGCGTAGCACGACTGGTATACGGTGCCGAAGGCAGCGGGGACCGAAATCACCCACTCGTGGACAGCCACCCGTGAGGTATAGGAATAATAAGTCCACGAGGGGAAAAATAAACGCTACCCGGCACCGATAGCACCCATCCGTTCCAACCCCCACCGCAGGAGGCGCCTGTCTATTAGATTTGAAACAATGAATATAATTACATAACAATAATAAAATATAAAAGGTAAAAAATAACAATTTTTTGCAAATTGAAAGTTAAATATAAAATATTTTCGAAGTACTATAAGTTCATAATGTCCTAAATTTATGGTATTTTAGTTCAGAAAGTCAATGGTCAGTTCAGTCAATTTTTTTTTTTTAAATTCTTTCGTAATGAAAGAGAAATTTTTATTGAGAATATTATAATTCTTTTGAGAGTTTGAGGGATTGAAAATGATATTACGAAGGTTATATCTCAGAGTTTCGTTCTTATCAAAAGGGAAGTGATGGATCATAAGAGGGCAGCATCCGAATATGTAGTGAACTGCATCTCCTTCTGCTTTATCGCATGGACATCTAGGTGAGGCTCTTTTTCTTATTTTATGTAAGTATTGTGGGAAACTGCCATGGTTACTCAGATAATACGGCAGTGTTGGCTGTTTGCAGAGATAATTTGGATCGACTTTATTTATAATTTTATAGGTATCTCTGCCCTTATTACATGAGTCCCAAATGGCTTGCCAGTCAGAGATGGTTTTCTTTTTAAAATACAATTTTGCTATTGAAATGGGGAACAACAGATCTTTTCTTGATTGATATTGGTCTTGTAAGATGGCTTGCTTTGCTAGGAGATCAGCTCTTTCGTTGCCAGTATCACCCACATGAGATTTAGTCCATGTTATTATAATGGATTTATCAGGAATTTGAAGTAATTGATTGTAAATGTTTTTGATAATGTAGTTTCTAGGAAAAGCAACTTTTAATACTTCCATAGAAGAGTAACTATCTGTAATAATTAGTAGTTTATTGTAGTCGGAGGTAGAGAACCATTTTATTGCTTTATAAATTGCCATTAATTCTGCTTGATATATGTTATTCAGTGGATGATGTCGTATTGCTTCATCATGTATATTATTTCCATCTTTATATATGGTGAAAGCACTGGCTACACCCCCTGGCATGACAGAACCATCTGTGTAGGCTTCCACATCGTATTCTTTTGGATGGATGGATTTTCTATCTTCTATAATTCTGATATTTTGGACTCTGTAGTAATTGAGGAATCGATACGATTTTTCTTTCTGCATTATATTGTTAATGTTTAGCTGTGTGTTATTGATTAACAAATTTCTATTTCCTATTTTCAGTTGGTAGTACTGAAATTCATTCTGTATTTTTATTAGGATTGGTGGAGTTCCTGTAAGAAGATACAGAGCTTCGTGAGAGATAGTCCTATAGGTCCGTATTAAGTTTAATAATGCCAAACGCTGAGTTGAACGTAGTAATTTTCGGCCATCAGTATTCAAGTTTGGATACCAAATTTCGTAAGCATATAGTATTTGGCGTTCTATGACTGTTTGATACCATATTTTCAGGATGTCTGGTTTGATACCTTTATTAAAGAAATCCAGAGCTGATATAGTGCTTCTGTTTTCACGGAAGCCGAACTGTTCATCTTTTAGATAGTTTATTGCTTCAAGATAAGTTAAAGTTCTATTTTTATTAATCTTTCTAGGATTTTACCAATCATGGGTAGTAGTGTAATTGGACGGTATGAATCAGGTTTTGATGGATCTTTGTTTTTCTTTCTAAAATAGATGACTACTCCTTTCTTCCACGTTTCAGGAAAGTGTCCAAGGTAGAGACATTTGTTATATAATAACTTTATAAGCTTCATATTATTTTTTATCAAATTTTCTAAAATTCTGCCATCTACCCGATCATATCCTGGGGCTTTCTTTTTATTTTGTTGGTTAATTGCATATTGAATTTCTCTATGGGTAAATTTAAAATTGTTATATTCTTGATAGTGTGTTTGTGTTTTGAAATGATGATTCGAATTCTGGCTTGTATTGTAATGGTAATGAAGTAACGTTTCTTGAATCTCTTTGTATGTATCATTTTGAGTTGAAGATTCCATGACAGAGTGGATGAGATCTGTATTCTTTAAATATTTCTGCTTCAGAATTTTAAAAGCAGTACCATACTTACTGTTTGTTTCCGAACAAAATGTTATCCAAGAATCAATTTTAGCTTTTTTAATATCTAATTTGTATTTTGCTTTGGCTTTTTTATATTTAATCTTGAGTTCTACAGAATCTGGATTTCTTTTATGTAGTTTATATATAGCATTTAGGTGGCTTCGCTGTACTTTAAGTTTGTCAGGTTCGTTCGGTTAGAGGTTTGTACAATTCAATGTGCTAATTAAGGGATTACCCGGTGCGTGCGTAGCACGACCGGTATACGGTGCCGAAGGCAGCGGGGACCCGGGTCGGCGGTTCGTCCGGTTTGAGGTTTTACAAGATTCGAGATTTTCTACAATTCGAGGCACCGATGTAAATTAGGGGCCCGCTGGCGGGCGAAGCCAGCTAGTCCCTAATATTAAGCGCGGTAAACGTCTGTGTGTGTGTGTGTGTGTGTGTTTCTGTCTGTGCACTCCACCTTTGTACCCGCAAAGGCTCCCGGACCAGGCGACGCACGGATGGCGGACGCGGACCGAAAAATTCGCAAAAAAGGCGCGACGCTCAAGTTTCGATCGGGTCGGGATTCCGACCCGGACCCGGGGAGTTATTAATGAGCGAAAGTGTTTTAATTACCGACCGAAACCGAACTGGAAAAAGGATAGAAAAAAATTTCCGTTTTGACAATCGCAGACATCCAAATCGTCGCTCTTTGACGCATCATCGAATAAAAAAAAATGTACCGGAGGTATCGATCCGAAAATCGGGGTACACACGCGGCCGATTTTTGTCGTTCCAAAACGTCAAATTTTCTGAAATTCGGACCGTAACTTTTCTTTATTTCGGCCAAAAACTGACCAGACATCCAACATCGACCCCAGACGTAAAAAGAGGTTGCCGTAAAGAATGCGGGGTCGACAGATCCGAGATCAAATCGCCCCACTCCTTTTTGAAACAAGTGGAAATAATGACTCTACATTCGCGAAAATTTGCTAACACGTGTATAAAAAAATCCCGAATTCAACAAAAAAAAATTCGTAAAAATCGACCAGTAATTTTTGAAGATATCAATTAAAACTCATTAATGACACGGCAAATGAATTTATTTCTATTCCGGAGAGACAGCTTCTTTTTTATTTCAACATTCATCGCAGACGAATCGTCTGTGGATAAGTCATTTCTGAAAGAGATAAAATAGTCACGTGACTTTCAACTCCGTTCTTTCAGAGGGGGGGGGGGCATTTCCGAATCTAAGGGGCGCATTAATTCGAAACTTTGACAGGGCGACTCAAAATGGATTCTGCTTTCAGAATATCTAAAAATTATTCTCATATCTTCATTAGGAGCCGATATATTATTTTATGGTATAATTAATCATCGCTCTTTGTATAATTAAAGCAAAAGAAAGATTTCTATTACAGTGCCGGCTAGATATTACGATTTTAAGAAGTAGGCTGCGTCTAAAAACTGCCTTAACGAGTATCTTAAGTTTTTGTTTTAGAGTGGCAACCAGATATTATGTTAGGGAAAAGCGGGCTTCGCCCGTTATCGATTTTTTTTTTTTTTTCAGTTTTAAGTTTTCCTACAGGTCCCTGTCTTTGAACAAGAAGTCCGGTAGTCTAAATAAGTTGTTTGACATCAGATTTTTTTTTCCGGCAGTCTAATTCAGTTGTTTAAGGAAAAGCAGTGTCCTCCCCCCCCCCTTCAAGTTTTTTATCTTAACTGTGGGGTTCTAGAGCTTCGTTCAGTTCGAGGTTTATCTTATTCGAGGTTTATTTTTTCTATTTGCGCCACCTGGTGGCGGAAGGTGGAACTAACGTATACTGCAGCGCGTGCGCAGCACGACTGCTATACGGTGCCGCAGGCAGCGGGGACCCGAGCCGGAGGTTCGTTCAGTTAGAGGTTTATACTATTCTATGTGCAATTTAAGGGATTATCCGGTGCGTGCGTAGCACGGCCGGTATACGGTGCCGAAGGCAGCGTGGACCAGGGTCGGAACGACTGCTATACGGTGCCGCAGGCAGCGGGGACCGAAATCATCCACTCGTGGACAGCCACCCGTGAGGTATAGGAACAATAAGTCCACGAGGGGAAAATAAACGCTACCCGACACCGATAGCACCCATCCGTTCCAACCCCCACCGCAGGAGGCGCCTGTTTATTAGATTTGAAACAATGAATATAATTACATAACAATAATAAAATATAAAAGGTAAAAAAATAACAATTTTTTGCAAATTGAAAGTTAAATATAAAATATTTTCGAAGTACTATAAGTTCATGATGTCCTAAATTTATGGTATTTTAGTTCAGAAAGAGGCAGCGGGGACCCGAGCCGGAGGTTCGTTCAGTGACAGGTTTATACTATTCTATGTGTAATTTAAGGGATTATCAAGTGCGTGCGTAGCACGACTGGTGTACGGTGCCGAAGGCAGCGGGGACCAGGGTCGGAACGACTGCTATATGGTGCCGCAGGCAGCGGGGACCGAAATCACCCACTCGTGGACAGCCACCCGTGAGGTATAGGAACAATAAGTCCACGAGGGGAAAAATAAACGCTACCCGACACCGATAGCACCCATCCGTTCCAACCCCCACCGCAGGAGGCGCCTGTTTATTAGATTTGAAACAATGAATATAATTACATAACAATAATAAAATAGAAAAGGTAAAAAATAACAATTTTTTGCAAATTGAAAGTTAAATATAAAATATTTTCGAAGTACTATAAGTTCATGATGGCCCGAGCCGGAGGTTCGTTCAGTGACAGGTTTATACTATTCTATGTGTAATTTAAGGGATTATCCGGTGCGTGCGTAGCACGGCCGGTATACGGTGCCGAAGGCAGCGTGGACCAGGGTCGGAACGACTGCTATACGGTGCCGCAGGCAGCGGGGACCGAAATCATCCACTCGTGGATAGCCACCCGTGAGGTATAGGAACAATAAGTCCACGAGGGGAAAATAAACGCTACCCGACACCGATAGCACCCATCCGTTCCAACCCCCACCGCAGGAGGCGCCTGTTTATTAGATTTGAAACAATGAATATAATTACATAACAATAATAAAATATAAAAGGTAAAAAAATAACAATTTTTTGCAAATTGAAAGTTAAATATAAAATATTTTCGAAGTACTATAAGTTCATGATGTCCTAAATTTATGGTATTTTAGTTCAGAAAGAGGCAGCGGGGACCCGAGCCGGAGGTTCGTTCAGTGACAGGTTTATACTATTCTATGTGCAATTTAAGGGATTATCCAGTGCGTGCGTAGCACGACCGGTGTACGGTGCCGAAGGCAGCGGGGACCAGGGTCGGAACGACTGCTATACGGTGCCGCAGGCAGCGGGGACCGAAATCACCCACTCGTGGACAGCCACCCGTGAGGTATAGGAACAATAAGTCCACGAGGGGAAAAATAAACGCTACCCGACACCGATAGCACCCATCCGTTCCAACCCCCACCGCAGGAGGCGCCTGTTTATTAGATTTGAAACAATGAATATAATTACATAACAATAATAAAATATAAAAGGTAAAAAATAACAATTTTTTGCAAATTGAAAGTTAAATATAAAATGTTTTCGAAGTACTATAAGTTCATGATGGCCCGAGCCGGAGGTTCGTTCAGTGACAGGTTTATACTATTCTATGTGTAATTTAAGGGATTATCCGGTGCCGAAGGCAGCGGGGACAAGGGTCGGAGATTAGTTCAGTTAGAGGTTTATACTATTCGATGTGCAAATTAAGAGATTATGCAAATTATGGGATTATCCGGTGCGTGCGTAGCTCGACCGGTGTACGGTGCCGAAGGCAGCGGGGACACGGGACTGAGGATCGTTCGGTTCGAGGGGGATGCGAGCCGGAGAATACAAAAGTTTCGAGGCACCGATGTAAATTAGGGGCCCGCTGGCGGGCGAAGCCAGCTAGTTACAAATTAATATAAAATTTATGTTTCTAATCAATTCCCAATAAATATATTTTAATATCAATATAAATTTGTTACATTTATTGGATCAACGATATTTCAAATACGTTGATTTTGAAAGTGAGGCAACTCCACTTGGAAAAGAATTTTTTTTTTTTTTGTGTTGCATAATATTAACAAGCAAAATCAGAATTTAGCTTAGCAGTTCCACTACAACTGTGTGGTGAACTAGCAACATTGGTGAAACATTTTTTTAAATCATAATTTATAATTATATGCATATACAAACTTATTACTGAATTTTTTTCCACTTTTTACTATAAAATTAAATTTATTTTTTGTTTTATTGTAACTTTTCTAAAGGAGAATGAAACATTGAAATAAAATAACATATTCACTTTTCTATTATTATTATTATTATTATTATTATATTCCATTCAAAGAAAATCGGCATTTTCGATAAATCATTGCTTTTGCAAGTGGGGCAAGTCCATTGGTGCATACCAAAACCAAGCTGTTTTTCATCTAACACGGATAATGATTATTACATATTAAATTAACATAGAATAAGACCATAAAAATATATAAAATAAGTCTGGTGGGTCTAAAAAATATTTGTAAAATATCTTTACGAATATCTTTTTAAACACATTAAAATACAAACAATTCAATTTCTAGCAATAACAAAGACAAACATTGGACTTGCCCCCACTTTCAAAATCAACAGTTCAAATGCAGATTCGAAGAAAAATTTATTTCTATGTAATCAGTGTTGAATTCGGACATTTTCCTCTGGTAGGGATTTCTGTGGCTTCCCGGGGGACATTATAGAGTTCCGGGGGGAATTGCACTTTTGGACAATTAAAAGCATAAAACCTCGACCCTTCCGGGGGGGAAATGTCCCCCCGGGCCACCCCCTGAATTCAACACTGTTTGTGATTTTTAGCATTAAAATTATTTTACAAACTATTAAGACTAATGCTAATCTTTAATGCTTTAATTTTAAGGGGAGTGAGGGAGTTGATATGAAACCAACGAACCAATGCCTTTTATGTTGAAGCAGTTTTGAAATAAAATGAGAATTTGATATCAATAACACTAACCTGCTTCTATTAAAAGGGATTTTCCCCGTAAATCTAGTATATACAGTGGAACTTCCCTTTAACGAAGTCCCTATTTAACCTAATTATTAAGTTTTCTACTTAACGAAACTTTCTGCAGAACTTTGACTTTGAACACCATTAGCATATAAATTAATCTCCATATTACGAAAAATATATTCTATATAACGAATTATATTTCACTTTTATACGTGTACAGAATACAAACTAAGGGATTGTTGTTGCGATGGATATGCGAATTTATTTCTGTGGATTGTATGAAAATGAACACATTTAAAAAATTTACATTGTGCTTGGTGTTACATAAAACAATTTTTTTTTCAGACTAAGTGAACCACTTTTTATCATTACTCTCCCACACCGAGGCTCCAGCACTGACAGTTGGGGGAAGTCAAAATCCCCTTTTAGCATCCAATGATATAGAAGATGCAGTGACACAATGGCGTCAGATACATTGAAGCAAAAAATATCAATTAGAGTAAGTCAGTTATCATTCTGACCTTTCATTGCTGATAGATAACTTTTTTGTACATCCACAAGAACGTGCTTCAAAATTCAAATCAAAGAACATCAAAGTTATTTTTGTTCCTACCAATACAACTTCTAAACTTCAGTCATTAGTCTAAGGAATGATGAAAATCTTTAAGTACATTATCGAAAAAGACAGAAAAAGGCAATGTAGTGAAATCATTAGTTTGAGAATTTGTGTATCAGAGCTGATGATACCTTGAGCCAAAGCTTGGGAATGTGACGATATTTCAACGACACAACTGTTTTGTAAATGACAGCTACATAATTGAAACTGAATAAAATGCTTTAATATCTGAATCTAATACCTGATTGTCATATCTGAAGGAAAATTTTCAGGAATTTAAGTTGATTTCTGTTTAACGAATTTTCTTCATAACGAAGTTTTTAAGTGTAACGATGAGACTTCGTTAAATGGAAGTTTCACTGTATATTTAAAACACAAGCCGGGTTTTTTTCCGTCATCTGCTGTGAGCTTTCTATTGAACCAATTTTAATAATTGTTTTTTTTTTTAAGCTGAAAGCTGTTCTTTTGAACATGAACTCCACACTAGCTATTCTCTTTTTTAATATTTTATTTTTCGCAATAATTATAGGCAATCCTTTTAGTTTAATATTTTGAAATCTGTTTTCCATTTCAACGTTATTCTATAAACAAAGGATAATAGATCGCACGCTTCTAATTAGAATCTGACATTCACATCCGTTTAATTTAAAGACTGTCAGTAATATGTTATTTTCTAATAGCGAAAACTTGTAATATGGTTAGCAGTTTTTTTTTTCCAAAATTTAACATTTCTATGAGGTTAACGTAATTTTCTCTTGGTGTCATGTCTCGATACAAAATAAAAGTCTGTTGTCAATACAAAATTATTGCACTTCTCTTCTCCAAAGATTAAACATTAAGGTGATTATCAAGTGACTAGCTCAACAACGTGTAACTTGCTGACGCAATTTCTGACTGATTTCTAAACGCAAAAGCATAAAATTGGCAGATCTGACTATGGAAGCGATTTGGAATCGAAATGAGTTTTCCCTTTTTTGATAAATCGCCTTACAGGATGAGAAGCCCTACGGTTTTTGTTACAAACCATTATCCTACCACTTTAATTAAATTTTCGATTTTACTTACCCATCATACGTAGTATAGGGTAAGTCTTGTAATCGTTTTGAAAATCGAAAATTTTTTGTTGACGGATTTACACGTTTCAGACACTGGAGATTCCGAAAAACATATTTTTAGAAAAAAAAAATTTGCCGTCCGTTTGTGTGTCTGTAAACGCTCTATCTCCCGAAAAAATTGAGATAGAGACTTGCAATTGGGTATGTACTGAGTATGTAATAATGGGAAGAAACCTATTTCATTTCAATAACCTCGATTAACCGGAACTATTTTTTTCGGACTCTCGAAATATTCGTTCTGATAAAAGGTATATCAAAATTTTCGAAATTGGTTATTTTAAGAAATGAATATAAAAGACAATAAAAAAACCATAAATTTTGCATAAAGAGTGAAGTCGATCGGATAATGAGTTGCCGAGATATTTGGAATCCTATTATCCACACTCTTCGATTTTTCATGACCCTGTATTTCATCCAAATTTCACTTCAAAGATATATTTTAATTGGAAATTTGACGCTTAATCAGATGCAATAAACCGCTAGTTAATAGGATTATTATTTTTGGAGTTATAAAGAGGTTTCTTTCAAGCAATTCAGTAATCGAGCCCTTAAAGTTTATGACGTCATCAAGCCACGATTTTATTGGAATTGCAATGCATTTTATAAGTAGTTTACACATGTTTTATTTTAATATTTTACATTATGCATATCAATGATGGGTAAGTATTACGGTGGCCCCCAACGACTAGTTTTATAGGAACTGATCATGAAACAACTATTGATTACAACTGTCAACAAGCGGGCAATAAAATGTTTACGTGATACCTGCATTAGCATTTTTTTTTCTAACTAGGGGGCTCTGCCCCCTACGAGCTGCGCTCGCCAACCCCCGTTCTGACACCGCGTGATTTAAAAACACTCTGATTTGATCATCTCTAAAACGATTGCGGAAGATTGTATTATAATTAAACAACCAGTGGCGATCTGCTGTAACAGGGTTTCCATTCATTTTCCTTTCACTGACGGATTTTAAGGTCGCTGTTGAAACAGATTACAACTGTAACTGTCGCCAAAATATATGATTTAACGCCAAACGTGCATAATCGTGGCGTCGCGTCACTTTCAGTTGACATCAGATGCGTTACACGAGTTAGTTTTTTCATCGGGGAATTTTTAATTCAACGCTTATTTGTCTTTTGATACTTCTCCATTACCCCGTCAATCAATTTTCATTAAAAAAAAAAAAAAAAAAAAAAAAAAAAACTATCGTTAAATTGTAACACCAAATAAACAAATAGAAGAATTTTGACATTGGAAAGGAAATATTATTATTTACGCTGTTTTAAAATTTGCAATAATAGGTAAAAGATTTGTCGAAATAAATTGATCTCTCATGAAAATATAATTATTAATTGAAATTGTTTGGAAATATTGTTATTTGATCATTTTAAATGTGACGTAAATTTCCCTAGTTACTCGTATTTCTCTTTTTAATATTCACGCGCAAGTATATTTTTATTACGTCATTTTCTACATTTATTGCTTTTAACACGTGATCATTTAAATATTATTTTAAAGTTTTCTTTCTGTTTTTAATAGTCTCGTGTAAATACATTTCTTAATTGAAAGGGAATATTATTACGTGCGCTATTTTACAAATTGGCAACGGTTCAAATAATGGAATTTATGAAATATGAAATAAATCTTCGTCAAAATAATGAAAATTTTGAATAAAAAATTGAAATATAACCTCAAAAAATGAGTCAAATTGAAAAAATAATTGCAGTCTGCACACCGCAACCTTGTAAACTATATCCTTACAAATTATGGTTAAATTCCTGTGCATAGTTTTCATTTCTATAAAACTTTTATAAGAAAATTATTTTGACCAACTTTAATATTAAATATCTCTTAAAATAATTCTTCGATTTAAAAACTGTCTACTTCAGCGTGTTTATCGAACATTTCTTTATAAAACCACCAATTTTTAAATTTTTATTTGCAATAGTTTTCTGGATATTAGTCCAGAAAGACTTCAAGGCACAAAATCTTAATTGACAGCGGCGGCCGCGGTGGTTACTTTTTTTTAATATAGAGAGATATTTTCGTTTTAATATTTTATTTTTAATTATAAGAGTTTTTAATGAAATTTATTCAAAATGGTAGCAATCGGTTTTGGTGCTGTAGAAAAAAAAAAACGTCATCTTTATCCATGCCATTTTCTCATTACGTTAAAAAAGAAAAATACTTTGAATTTCAATAGATGGTGCTTAAGACCATCACTGAGTTTAATGAAACTAATAATAATAATAATATCACGTTATTTTTACATCCTTTTATTTAACTCAACTTTGTTGTGTTGTGTTACAAGTCAACTTTGTGTGTAAAGATGGAATTTTGTAGTCAATTTTTAACTCACTTGCTGATAGACTTAGAATTATATAAAAATACAGGGTGATTATAAAAAAACTATCCCGATATATGAGCCCCTAACGGTCATACCGTTCACAGAAACTGAATGAAATTCTGGCCTAAAGTATTTTGAGATATGCGCTCAAGAATCATGTGAAAAACAACAGTTAAATTCTAACAGTTACGGTTACAGTGACAAAATTTCTCTAATGGCAACACCTACTTTTTTTTATTGGAATGTGATCTTCATAGTGAAAAACCATAAAAAGCGTTGGAACGGTACCTGTAGCACGAAAATCGCCGGCGCTAGACAGACTAAGAAGAATAGTGAAAACAACCAATAAGGACAGAGAAGCAACAGAAAACAAAACATTTTATTGTGTTTCATACATTTTCCATTTCACACACGATGACACTTTGCATGCGGCAGATGGTGGATAGCACTGAACAATAAAATGTTTCACTTTCTGTTGCTTCTCTGTCCTTTATTGGTTGTTTTCACTTTTCTTCTTAGTCTGCCTAGCGATTTTCGTGCTACAGGTACCATTCCAACGCTTTTTTATGGTTTTTCACTACGAAGATCACATTCCAATAAAAAAAAAATCCCTGACGGCTCGGCCTACAGGCACAGGTAGATTTCGAAGACGCAGAACGTGGGGAGCCTGTTTGTCGGAAATTGCGGAAGAAATGACCTTTTTGCGATGATGCTGCAGTTGGAACCGCCTACTTCGAAACGAAACTTGTTTGCAGGCGGAGCCAGTAAGGATTTTTTTTTTTTTTTTTTTTTTTTTTTTTTTTTTTTTTTTTGCTATAAGAGTTGATCCTATAAAAAACATATCAATATAAAAGTTTTAGATAATATTAAGAGGATTTATAATATATTTAAGCGGATTTGAAATATTGGGAATTGACGAAGTTATGAATTTTTTTCTTCTAAACCCCCCCTTCCCTCCCCCCCTTAAGGCAATTTTTAATTATATCAAAAATCTGTCATACATAAGTTTTTGGCACTGTTCCTAGAAGTAATAATAACTTCAAACGGATTCGATACGTATAATAATAAAGAAATTATGAGGATTTTTCTGTTTTCACAAAAAGCCCCCCATTTCCCCCCCCCTTGGTTCGATTTTGCCCATTAACGAACTTGACCGAGATTTTATGACCCTTGATTTTATGTATCAGTTTGGAAGAGATTTATGCATAATTTTTCCAGTTATCGTGGTCAGAAAAAAGTGACATAGATAGATAGATAGATAGATAGATTGATAGATAGATAGATAGATAGATAGATAGATAGATAAACTTTTGAACTGGGGGTGGTTTTGGGTTCTGGGAGTCATGATCGGCGTAGATCTGCAAAAATTTTTCAAAATTTCCAACTTAGGTGAGAATGTAATTGGTAGTATTTCTTACGAAATCTACCTAAAAGTAGGTGTTACCATTTGAAATTTTTTCGAAATTTTGTCACTGTAACCGTAACTGTTAGAATTTAACTGTTGTTTTTTATATGATTCTTGAGCGCATACCTCAAAATACTTTAGGCCAGAATTTCATTCAGTTTCTGTGAACGGTATATTTCTGTATATGACAGTTAGGGGCTCATATATCGGAATAGTTTTTTTATAATCACCCTGTATATATACATGTATACAAAGGTGTGTTTCCTATGACAATACAACATTTTAATATTTTTAGAAATTAGTTATAAATTAATACATTAATTTTTAACGCATTTTTCCGTTGGCCTGCCACAGGAGATGAATCGACAAATATTCCGTTGTGTAACAAATGTATGCGAGTTACAACAACAATGGAGGTTTATTATGTCCCAAACCACGCTTGCTGTGAAGTTCCAATAACGAAATATTTTTAAGTACTAAAAAATCCCTGACGGCTCGGCCTACAGGCACAGGTAGATTTCGAAGACGCAGAACGTGGGGAGCCTGTTTGTCGGAAATTGCGGAAGAAATGACCTTTTTGCGATGATGCTGCAGTTGGAACCGCCTACTTCGAAACGAAACTTGTTTGCAGGCGGAGCCAGTAAGGATTTTTTTTTTTTTTTTTTTTTTTTGCTATAAGAGTTGATCCTATAAAAAACATATCCATATAAAAGTTTTAGATAATATTAAGAGGATTTATAATATATTTAAGCGGATTTGAAATATTGGGAATTGACGAAGTTATGAATTTTTTTCTTCTAAAACCCCCCTTCCCTCCCCCCCTTAAGGCAATTTTTAATTATATCAAAAATCTGTCATACATAAGTTTTTGGCACTGTTCCTAGAAGTAATAATAACTTCAAACGGATTCGATACGTATAATAATAAAGAAATTATGAGGATTTTTCTGTTTTCACAAAAAGCCCCCCCATTTCCCCCCCCCCCCTTAGTTCGATTTTGCCCATTAACGAACTTGACCGAGATTTTATGACCCTTGATTTTATGTATCAGTTTCGAAAAGATGCGGGAGTTGGAACCGCCTACTTCGAAAAATAACTTGTTTGCAGGCGGAGCCGGCAGGGGTTTGTTTTGGTTTTAAATTTTTTTTGCTATAACGGTTGGTCCTATAAAAAACATGTCAATATAAAAGTTTTAGATAATACTAAGAGGATTAATAATAAATTCACGCGGATTTGATATCTTGTGAATTGACGAAGCTATGATTTTTTTTCTTCTAAAACCACTCTTTTTTCCCCCCCTTGGGGCCATTTTTAATTATATCAAAAATCTGTCATACATACATTTTCGGCCCTTTTCCTAGAAGTAATAATAACTTCAAACGGATTCGATACGTATAATAATAAAGAAATTATGAGGATTTTTCTGTTTTCACAAAAAGCCCCCCCATTTCCCCCCCTTGGTTCGATTTCGCCCATTAACGAACTTGACCGAGATTTTATGACCTTTGATTTTATGTATCAGTTTCGAAAAGATGCGGGAGTTGGAACCGCCTACTTCGAAAAATAACTTGTTTGCAGGCGGAGCTGGCAGGGGTTTGCTTTGGTTTTAATTTTTTTTTTTTTTTTGGATTTATCTGTTTTCACAAAAAGCCCCCCATTTCCCCCCCCCTTGGTTCGATTTTGCCCATTAACGAACTTGACCGAGATTTTATGACCCTTGATTTTATGTATCAGTTTCGAAAAGATGCGGGAGTTGGAACCGCCTACTTCGAAAAATAACTTGTTTGCAGGCGGAGCCGGCAGGGGTTTGTTTTGGTTTTAATTTTTTTTTTTTGCTATAACGGTTGGTCCTATAAAAAACATGTCAATATAAAAGTTTTAGATAATACTAAGAGGATTAATAATAAATTTACGCGGATTTGATATCGTGTGAATTGACGAAGCTATGATTTTTATTCTTCTAAAAACCCCCCCTTTCCCCCCCCCCTTGGGGCCATTTTTAATTATATCAAAAATCTGTCATACATACATTTTCGACCCTTCTCCTAGAAGTAATAATAACTTTAAACGGATTCGATACGTATAATAATAAAGAAATTATGAGGATTTATCTGTTTTCACAAAAAGCCCCCCCATTTCCCCCCCCCCTTGGTTCGATTTTGCCCATTAACGAACTTGACCGAGATTTTATGACCCTTGATTTTATGTATCAGTTTGGAAGAGATTTATGCATAATTTTTCCAGTTATCGTGGTCAGAAAAAAGTGACATAGATAGATAGATAGATAGATAGATTGATAGATTGATAGATAGATAGATAGATAGATAGATAGATAGATAAACTTTTGAACTGGGGGTGGTTTTGGGTTCTGGGAGTCATGATCGGCGTAGATCTGCAAAAATTTTTCAAAATTTCCAACTTAGGTGAGAATGTAATAGGTAGTATTTCTTACGAAATCTACCTAAAACTCTCTAAAAGTCACACACGTAACGGTGGAATCGCCCTGCATTTGAACATCTAGTTTCATAACATTTGAACATCTAGTTTCATAATTCTACAAATTAAAAAAAAAACGATTTTGTAGTCGAATTTCGTGATTTTGAAAGTCCACTGTTTCCTTAATATAGTTTAAATGATGAACCATCATCATTTCATCTTTTTACTGCTTATTACATTTAGGGATTTTTGCCGGTTACCGAATACTGGATATCCGACACAAAATTTTACCCAATACTCGGTATCCAGTCGAATACTTTCTCGTTTTTAATTTCAAGAGTAATATTTCTATATTTTATGCTTGCTTAAAGAAGAAAAACTTTAAATTATTATAATTTTATATCATTCAAATATTAATAATACATTTAAATTCATATATTAAGTTAAAGTTACTTAAAAAAAATGCTTTGTAG
This sequence comes from Maratus michaelseni, assembly GCA_963931845.1. NCBI lineage: Eukaryota > Metazoa > Arthropoda > Arachnida > Araneae > Salticidae > Maratus > Maratus michaelseni. The sequence goes on along the minus strand of OZ007587.1, from coordinate 385,296,420 downwards.
CAATTGAATATTGAAACTTAATCATGTTTTGTCTTTTGACTATTCTAATACACATAGTAATTTTTTTTCTTTTATTCAGGGTCATTATACATAAACATATAAAACATTTAAGTATTTTTTCTGTTTTTCTTACTTACGAATCTGGGTTATTTATAATTACTAAACATTCTATTGAAGTGACTTTTTCTTTTCTTACTTATACATTATTAATTACTTTTCCTACGACAAATGTTTTTTAACTGAAATTAAATAAAGAAGCTCCTCATTGCAAGTATCTTGTTTTGTAGTACAAAGGGGGCAGTGAACTTTTTATGAAACTGGCACAATTCTTTTCATGATCATGATCAGTATTATTTTATCACAGCTGGTCTTCCATCCACAGACAAAACAGTGACAAAAGATTCAATAAAACCATTTTTACTTTAGAAATGTTGAAAACACAAGAAAAAGTTACCACCAGAAGAGTGAACACTTATTCTCAGAAGCAGGAAATATTCGTGGTCAAAACCATAATAGAATACATTCTGAAAATGCTGAGTGCCTAATGTTCCTACATTATAACTTGTCTTTAATAAATTTTAATTATAAATAATTAGCTGTCATATTTGAAATATTATATTTTCATTTATATATAAATTTTAATAAATTCATTATTATTATTATTATTTTAATATAGGAGTATTTCATTTCGTTAACATTCCTTTTAATGGGATAACATTGGTAAGGAGCAAATTAATTTAGCACTAACTTCTTCTGATAAGGTTAAAACTATTATTTAAAAATTGCGTCACTACTCGGCGAATAATTTAATATTCGCCGACGGTGCATCGAACAATAATTTATTATCTCGGATATTAAATTATTCGTCCAAACTAAACCGAATATTCGGTTTGAGTGCCGAATAAGCAGGATGTCCGGCAGGAGTCGACATTCGGTGCATCCTTAATTACGTTGTCTCTCGATAATACCTAAAACAAAAAAAAAAGTTATAAATTAAAAATATGATATTATAATAAGAAATTCAAAACCCATAAAAATTGGTAATATTTTTAGTTATAACTTGAAAAAAAAAAATACTTTGTTTTTCAGGTATAGTTTGTAGATAATTTTCCTTTATTCAATATATATATATATATATATATATACACGAAACATGTAAATCCGTTAACTTGTTCAAAAGTTATCATGGCAAAACGACTGTAAAACAATGTTTCGAGATAATTGAGTTTAAAGATTTAGTTTAAAGATTTTACTCCTCAGCCACCGCCCCCTGAATACTAGGCCTGTGTGCTGACAAAAATGGCGGCTGTCGCATGCAGATTCTTTTTTTCAGCGTTTGTACGGTCCCTCGAACTTTAACACCAATAATATCTAAAAGTTTTCTTTGACTTATTTGATCTCAGAAAAACTAGGCGAAGAAAACTTTTAGAAAAAATTGGTGTAGAAGTTCGAGGGACCGTTCATTGTTGTCAGCGCGCAGGCCTAGTATTCAGAGGGCGGTGCCTCAGCTATAAACGATCTGCGCGGCTTTTAAGGCTCATACGACCATAATTTTAGGATTTTTCTTATCGGACCAACTATACGACATTCTTAAAGGTTCAAACATTATAATAATAATAATAATAATAATAATAATAATAATAATAATAATAGAAAAAAAATTTCCTCATTTCAAACAATTTCTGGTCCTTTAAATCAGCATGCCTCAAAGTGTCACTGCAGCAAAAGGTTTTTTAATGGTGGAATATGATTATCACAACTTCTACTACTACTGCTTTTTTATTTTTTTCTAAAATCAGTTTTAATCGTTATCACTATCGTGAGTCTATGTCCAAAGAATATTCAATGTTCAATTTTTTCTCTAAATACTAATTTCTTTAATACAATTTTCTACTAATTTCTTTAATACAAAAACCTTGGTTGCACCCGAAATTTCATCAAACCATCGAACAACTTTGAGATTTGAAACAGCTGAATCGATCAATCACAGTGCTTGAACCTTGTCCAGGCTTTTTGTGTATACCAAGGTGTATCAAAAGAATTTTCGTTTTTTGAATGCTTTTATATACCAAAGCCTGTAGCACTTTCTCATCCGTATTGTTGAACATAAAATGTTATTTAAGAGGATATATGTCCCTCTATCTTCTATAATCAAACAGACTTCTTTCTTTTACTTTTAGGTCACACAAAGGGTGATACAAATGTGTAGATTTTATATATCTTAATACCCGGTTCAGGTCGTATATTTAATTTATCTTAGACCGCCGAACTCACTGAGGGAGTTCCAGAAACTCGCTTAGTGAGTTCGAACTTTCTATTGCTAGATACAGCCCGTACCTCTCACTCTGATTGGCTCTGGATGACGATTGGCTGTTGAGGTTGCCTTTAACATATGTGCATGTGCACATTCTATGTTTGTTCAGATCTCGGACACGGTTATGTTCAGTGAGTTATCATAGATGAGTTTTGAGATGTGGACAGGTATTCAATTCCGGGAGGGTACCACCTCAAAAATGGTGGTCTAAGATATCTTAAATGTCCGATGTGAACAGGGTATAAGGCATTATTTTAAACTAGGCCTTAAAACCAATAAAGCTGTCCTCAAAACTCGTGCAGTTGGAGGCCAGGACAAGACAAGTGTCCGGACAGTTCAAAACAAATCCAAATGTTTTAAGGAAGGTGACCTTAGTCTTGAAATCAAATCCAAAAGTGACAGCCAAACAGTTGGGAATTTTGACCAGTTGGAGAGAAAAAAGAAAAGAATCCAACCAAAAAAACGAAAATACTTTTGAAACACCCTAACAGATACAGTCGATCCCGCTTAACCCTGGAATGAAAGGAGGAGACATTTTGACCAGGGACCGATTATCGCAAGGGCAAACGGAGCAGCTGTCATGGACTAAAAGGGGCCCCACAAATCCAAAACTCAAAATTTTTTGCTTAAAATGAGTACAAATTGTGTCTAAAAGCAGGCTATAAAAGCTCCTAATTAGATCTTTGCCCAAGGGCCCATGCAAGATTAGTCAGGCCCTGATTTTGACTCATTTTTCTATTGAAGAAGACATCGGGTGAGGGGTTTTTTCATTCCAATGTTAATAGAATTTCGCCAGAAATATTATTCTAATAAGGGGAATATTTCATTATCCGCGAACACTGTTATTGTTACACATACAGTTTTACAAATAACCAAGAAAAACGGAGAAAACATTCAATATTATCTATGAGTACAATTTAAACTATTCTAATTAGCCAAGAAACATTAAACAAAAATAAGAAAAAGGCGACGTATTCAGATTTGAGTATTTTCTGCTCAGCTTTGAAAATGTCGTTTTTAGAGTGTACAAAATGGACAGAATGTATGCAACACCAGTAAAATATATTGAAATACTCAAGGTCAGGATCACAGATGCTGTGTCTAGTGTGACAACCCAAATGTTGTGCAACACGTGGCGAGAAATGGAATACCGCCTTGACATTCTTCGAGCTACCAAGGGTGCTCACATCGAAATTTACTGACGTAAATACTTGTACTAAAAACTTCATAAATGTGTTTACAATGTATTGAAACAAGCGTGTGCCTAATTATATTAGTTTTTCAGCAATAAATTATTTTAATCAGGGAAAAACTTTATGACCACCCTATATTTCTAAACCTATAAGATTTCCTAAAGATTCAGAAAATCTAACTTTGAAGAGGTGTTATATGAAACACGATTTCATGCGATTATGCTCTTCAACTGTTTATTGTTCGAATTATTTTTAATAAAAATGTAGAACTCTTCAAAGGTCATTATTTTATATATTTTTTTAAGATTTTTTTTTCTAGATCTTTCGTAATCTAAAGAGCCACAATAAAGGAAAGATCATATATATTATTTCTGTTGTCAACATCCCTTTTTCTGTGCATTTACGAAATGCACAACGATGAAAGGGTATCATTCGGAAGGTTTTTTTAAGGTTTCTGACATAGTACACTCACATTTCGTTAAAATGTGTTTTTATTATTATTATTATTATTAAAAATTGCTGTTAATTAAAAATTTAATCAGCACTGTTTTAATAAATTAAATAAAAGGTTTTCCTCAAATTAGTGTTGCCACAAAAATAAAATACCGCATTATAGGATGGTCAACAATGATTATAAAAAAATAAATAGTACAAAAAATGATAACGTATGATTTCTCCGCGCGGGTTTATTTTATATTTACGGTTAAACAGCAAAGTTGAAATTGAAATGTTTAGAAAGAAAAGACACCATCGATCGATCGAAGCAGTGGTATTTCACGTGTAGAATAAACGGTATGCTTTGTTATATTATATTAAATTGTATTTTAAACGCATTCAATTTATTTTTCTTTGTTTCATGTTTTTCAAGAAGCGGATGACGTCATCTTCTAATGCAGTTAAAATAGGATTGTTAACTTTTTTTTTTCTCGCACGTGCCTTTTGTTATCTTCAATCAGATTTTACTGTAACTTTGATGGAATAAATGAGACGATATTCTGGCTTGATTAATGTTGTTTGCAGTTTATTTTTACCCTTAATTTTTCTTTAGAAGTTTAAACCTGTATCTAAAAAATATTAGATATTGCTAAAAATTATTGGACTGCAGTTCAAAATCCTTACACGAGTCCACTGGTTTTAATAAATTTTATTTTTCTGGCAGATTATGAAACAGAGTTGCTAAGTAACTGGTAAATTAAATATAGAAAATATAATTACTCTGATAACAAAAATTAAAAATTTTAAAGTTAAAATGCTTTATATTTTTTGAACATGTGTACAAAATTCCATCAAAAAATATAGCATAGATAATTTAGAATGTGTGACATTTGTATAGACAAAATTTCAAACTGATCGGATCAATTTAAGATTCCTATTGGGGAATTTTAACATTCATAATTTAACGCTTAAATCAATGTACGTCATTTTCTTTTCAATGAATTTAAAAATTTAAAAATCGTCTAAAATCCCATAGAAAATCCTTATGAAATAAAAATAAAACGTTCGGAATATTTCGAACGAATGAACCAAACATTAAAACAGGTATTCAGTTATTAATGTCTGCATATTTAATATTTATTCTTCATATTACCAACTTTTACACTCAGACATTACTTAAAAAAAACCATGGTCAAAAGTTCCATAAAAATATTCCTCCATTATCATAAATGTCAAAAAGTTTCACATAAAACTGTCACCATTACACAAAAGCGCTTTCACGCCTGCTGGATGGAGCATCTTCAGCTGTAAACCTCAAGCATCCGTCTCTTCGCTATATATCAGACTGGTAGTTGAAGAATTCCCTTTTCTCGCATTCGTCTCCCTCATTTTACCCTCTTCTTCCAATATCTTTTTCCAGCGGCAATCTAGCATTGCATGTACCATATCATTGCAAACGTCTACTTTGGATGTATTAATCTCTACTGCTTCCCTTATTAGAGCATTATGCAGATTTTCATAGTTCGCTATTTTTTTGTATTTGTAGAGTTTCAAGTTTAATGGGGATTTTAATGTTTAATCTTGCAAGCGCTGTTGACTGTTTATTTAGTTTTATATCACTTATGTGTTCTTTGATTCTTTCCTCTATTTTTCTTTTTGTCATTCCTATGTACATAGGTAAGGTTTTCATTTCTGCTATTTAAACAGTTGATTTTATATATTCCTGTTCTCTGTGTTTTTTCATATTTTTGTATTTCGTTTCTTATTGATTTGAAGAGGGATAGATTGGGATTTTTAGGACTAATTTTCCTAATTTTTCTAATCCGCGTTTTATTTTTAAAGATACACCTTTTATTTGTGGAATGGTGTGGGGGATAGGGGAGACGGGGGTGCATATTAGATTCTTCTGTGGTGGTTGTATACGGTCAATTCTTTCTTTCGCTCTTTCAATTAGTTTAAGTTTCTCGGATGTCCTGCCTTTTCCTATGTTTTCTATGATTTTTAAATCATCTTTCAGTGAATTTTCTGTTGAACAAACATTTAGCGCTTTGTTTATATATGTATTCATGGCTGCTAATCTATACGGTAACGGAGTATCGGCGTTGTATGAGATTATGTTTAGGTTTGCTGTTGGTTTTCTATATACTGTAGTATTTATTTGAGTTGTTTCATGAGTTATATTTACATCTAAGTAGTTGATCGAATGATTTATCTCTTTTTCTATTGTAAACTGGATATTCTTGTCATAGGAATTTACTTCGTTAAGGTGGTTATCTAGATTAATACGTTTATTTGTGATAATGAATATGTCGTCTACGTATCTAAGCCATTGCCTAATTTCAGTTTTGTGTTTATTTATGATTATTGCTTCGAGATTTCTTAGTTTTCATTCCGCGACTACATTAGAAATTGGGGATCCCATAGGTACTCCTTTAATTTGTTTATATATTTTGCTACTGAACTTGAAGTAACATTCGTTAAGGATAAGGTTTGTTGCGCTTTGTAATGTAGTAGTTTAGATTCTGTATAATACTTTTTGATTTTATTATTGATCAAATCTGTCATTTCTTTCAAATTAATAGATGGATAGAGGTTTTGCTTATCATATAGTCATCAGGCTGTGGTTCATATTCTTTTAACTCTTGTATGAAACTTTTTGTTGAATTCATAGAAATTTCTGAGTGGGGGGTTAATTTTTCATATATTTTTCAATGTCATATGTTGGACTGATCGTTTTATTTACGATAGGTCTTAGTTTATACGGAGTCTTGTGATCCTTTAGTTTACAAAAAATCATAGGGGTGTTCGGTGTGAAATTACGTTTAATTGGTTTTTCTTCGGGTGGCCAGTTTTCTGATTTTATTAGGTCATTAGATGCTTTGATTAACTTATTCAAAGGATCCTTCTTTATTATGTCTGTATCCATTTGAACCAGGGTTTTTTTAGGTAGTGTGTCTGAGTGTAAAAATTGGTAATATGAAGAATAAATAATGAATGAACCAATTTAACAACAACAACAAAAAACTATGCAGCTAATTCCGAGCACCTCACCAACATACCTACCTAATTACAAATTAATCGGATGTTTTTTTTGCCGTAGTTATCACAAGACATACGCACAAACAAACAAACAGACACCAAAAACTTTTAGGATCGCCACAGAAAGCATTCACTAGATGTTTCAGCAATTAATAAAGACTATGTTTTTTATGGAATGGAAACTTAGTTTCTGAAGTCAATTCATAACTTGTATCTTGATAATATTTAGTCACATGACAATGATATTTAAGAGCAATTGTTGATGAAAAGTTTTATAGATTATTAAACTAAATGCACAGACAACACTGGGGGGAAAATTAGTTGGAATTTGTAATTAATAGAACCAACTATTTGCAAATTATAACGTAAGGATAAGCCAAGACATAAAATTAACCGAATTAGAGTTTAATTCAATATGAATATATATATATATATATATATATATATATATATATATATCATATTCTTTAGCAATGTTATGGCTAATATGATGATAAAACCACACATTTTATTTGTGGTATTTAGGCATTTGGCACCTGAAGATTCTGTCTAAATACCACAAATTTCATTTTTTTTCATTTTTTAATTTAATTTCTTCTTCTTTTAAATAAGTATATGGTATCTACATTCAGAGTGTTGGGGAACACTATCATTGTCAATTAATTATTACAAATTCATTATTTCATGGTTTTTGTTGGTGTTTCGGTAATGTTTCATTAATGGTTATATATATATATATATATATATATATATATATATATATATATATATGTGTGTGTGTGTATATGTATATCATATTCTTTAGCAATGTTATGGCTAATATGATGATAAAACCACACATTTTATTTGTGGTATTTAGGCATTTGGCACCTGAAGATTCTGTCTAAATACCACAAATTTCATTTTTTTTCATTTTTTAATTTAATTTCTTCTTCTTTTAAATAAGTATATGGTATCTACATTCAGAGTGTTGGGGAACACTATCATTGTCAATTAATTATTACAAATTCATTATTTCATGGTTTTTGTTGGTGTTTCGGTAATGTTTCATTAATGGTTATATATATATATATATATATATATATATATATATATATATGTGTGTGTGTGTGTATATGTATATCATATTCTTTAGCAATGTTATGGCTAATATGATGATAAAACCACACATTTTATTTGTGGTATTTAGGCATTTGGCACCTGAAGATTCTGTCTAAATACCACAAATTTCATTTTTTTTCATTTTTTAATTTAATTTCTTCTTCTTTTAAATAAGTATATGGTATCTACATTCAGAGTGTTGGGGAACACTATCATTGTCAATTAATTATTACAAATTCATTATTTCATGGTTTTTGTTGGTGTTTCGGTAATGTTTCATTAATGGTTATATATATATATATATATATATATATATATATATATATATATATGTGTGTGTGTGTGTGTATATGTATATCATATTCTTTAGCAATGTTATGGCTAATATGATGATAAAACCACACATTTTATTTGTGGTATTTAGGCATTTGGCACCTGAAGATTCTGTCTAAATACCACAAATTTCATTTTTTTTCATTTTTTAATTTAATTTCTTCTTCTTTTAAATAAGTATATGGTATCTACATTCAGAGTGTTGGGGAACACTATCATTGTCAATTAATTATTACAAATTCATTATTTCATGGTTTTTGTTGGTGTTTCGGTAATGTTTCATTAATGGTTATATATATATATATATATATATATATATATATATATATATATATATATATATATATATATATATATATATATATATATATATATATATGTGTGTGTGTGTGTGTGTATATGTATATCATATTCTTTAGCAATGTTATGGCTAATATGATGATAAAACCACACATTTTATTTGTGGTATTTAGGCATTTGGGACCTGAAGATTCTGTCTAAATACCACAAATTTCATTTTTTTCATTTTTTAATTTAATTTCTTCTTCTTTTAAATAAGTATATGGTATCTACATTCAGAGTGTTGGGGAACACTATCATTGTCAATTAATTATTACAAATTCATTATTTCATGGTTTTTGTTGGTGTTTCGGTAATGTTTCATTAATGGTTATATATATATATATATATATATATATATATATATATATATATATATATGTGTGTGTGTGTATATGTATATCATATTCTTTAGCAATGTTATGGCTAATATGATGATAAAACCACACATTTTATTTGTGGTATTTAGGCATTTGGCACCTGAAGATTCTGTCTAAATACCACAAATTTCATTTTTTTTCATTTTTTAATTTAATTTCTTCTTCTTTTAAATAAGTATATGGTATCTACATTCAGAGTGTTGGGGAACACTATCATTGTCAATTAATTATTACAAATTCATTATTTCATGGTTTTTGTTGGTGTTTCGGTAATGTTTCATTAATGGTTATATATATATATATATATATATATATATATATATATATATATATATATATATATATATATGTGTGTGTGTGTGTGTGTGTGTATATGTATATCATATTCTTTAGCAATGTTATGGCTAATATGATGATAAAACCACACATTTTATTTGTGGTATTTAGGCATTTGGCACCTGAAGATTCTGTCTAAATACCACAAATTTCATTTTTTTTCATTTTTTAATTTAATTTCTTCTTCTTTTAAATAAGTATATGGTATCTACATTCAGAGTGTTGGGGAACACTATCATTGTCAATTAATTATTACAAATTCATTATTTCATGGTTTTTGTTGGTGTTTCGGTAATGTTTCATTAATGGTTATATATATATATTCCCACAATCGTTCAACGCTTATTTATCTCATTAATGCTGTTTTACAATCATGCAATGACATGTTTTCCAACAAAAGAAAAAAAAAATCCAAGAATATGTACTAAATTATAAATTAGTATTAAAAAACTTAAAAGTCAAAATTAGGGGAGAATCGCTCATATATGTATCGTTCGCTGTATTATTGTATAAAATCTCTATTCAAGGAGATTTTTTAAAGATTTTTTTAACCGTTGATTAAAAGTATTCTGTTTAATTTAAATCTTCTGTGTCCCATATAACTGTAAGAACCGGCAATTAAATAGATAAAACTTTATTTATCCATCAGTAAGCCTATTTTTATTTATGAATTTACGTAATAATATCTTTTCTAGTAAATGTTTTGGTATCACTGTTTAATTGGTTCAATAATTATTATTAAACATATCATCAATTTGATCAGACCATGTATTAGAATTAGCTACGCTATTGAATCAAGTTATTGTGGGATTTACCGGTTGTATAATAGGTATGTTTTTAAAGCTGGAAGTTTATCACTTGTCATTTGCCAACATTTTTGCGTAGTTTAGGTGATTATTAAATATTATAAATTACTTAAAATTTTATTAAATCCATCCAGTTTGCACTTAAAGTTCACATCATATTCTAATAAGTGCATTTTTAAAATGAGTTAAATCGATGTTGGGACCTACACAATTTGGATGGCCAATTCTGGGTTTTGCAAAGCTTGATGAACACCTGCTTAGGCTCAGGTAGAGTTGCAAAAATCCCGTTTATTCCCAGATTTATTTCCAATGGACCCGGTTTATTCCCAGGTTTATTCCCAAAAGACCTGGTTTATTCCCAAAAAACCCGGTTTATTCCCAGGTTTAAACCGGGTTTTTTCTAGCCTTTGCAACTCTAGGCTCAAGAGATACCTTGAACAATGCCACTGTCAGCTCAAAGAAGCATATCTGACTCTGGCTAGGGTGAGGGTACCTCTGTAAGAGAGTCGCGATGTACGGCAATAAAATTTGATTGGTTGAGACGATTTTAGACAAAAACAAATCGCCAATCATCATGGCGATCCTGTCATTATCACCCAGTAAATGTTTGTTAATTTGTCTCATTCGTCTAATCCAGCCATACCCAACCTTTTTTTTCTCGCGGGCCGGACACATATGTTTGATACATTAGGTGGGCCATAATACACTATGATTATTTAATAATGTAAAAAAAGTTGTTATATAATTACAACGGTATATAAAGTGTTAAAACTGTCAGACCGTGCAGTCGACCATTGCGCCAATACAGGTTCTGAGAATACAAATGCGCCAGGCATCAGGCGGGACTACCGTGAGACAGTATGACGCCGCCATGACACAGGCTGCCGGACAAGGGAGAGCACCGCCACCTACGCATCACTCTCTCTACACACAGGACACCATAGACGACATGGTCGCTACAACAGCAGAGTCATGTACTTAAGGAAACTGTCACTTGACACTTGAGGACGCATCCGAGTTCCCCAGGAACTTCGGGCACCGGATGTCCTAGACCCATATTTGGGTTTCCCAGATACGTACTTGCTTTACTAACGCTTCCAGACATGAGTATATAAAGTAGTAAGATAAAAATAGTAGTATAAACAAAGCAATATAATAAAATCATTATAATCACTATTAGCTAAATAATAAGTATAAAACTTAATATCATCATGCAAAATTTCGAAGTTCTAAAGATGAGCAGAATAACAAAGTAATGTAGCAAAATTAATATAATCAGTACTTTTTTTATAATTAGTATAAAATTTAATATATTAATGCAAGATTTCCAAGCACTAAAGATGAATTCTAAAGAGAATAGGAGGTGGAAATTGTTGCCGGAGAGCATTTAAACAACTATCATGCACATCTCAAAACGATTGATTTCGTGTCTTCGGCCGCACATAAAAAGTGGATGGGCCACATGTGGCCCGCGGACCGCAGGTTGAATATCGCTGGTCTAATCGAACTCGTCCAGGCTAGTATCGCCAAGTTTTGGAATGTGGATTTGCCATAGTTTGGACCAGAAATTCAGCATTAGCAAACGTTCTGTGCGTATATCTCCACTCCGTCACAATATAGACACATAAATTTTGTTTTATTTCAAGTAGAGGCGTTCTTAGCGAAAGCGAAGTCCGGTGCAAGAAGTGTAGAAAGCCGCCTTTTACTCCAAACTAGTTAATCCATTCTCACACTTTATCCCGTTTCCTTTTACGCAACATGTTTAAAAGAAAAAAATCTTGCATGACATACGTATGTTACTATATTGTGTGTGTTTACTGAAACAGGATATTCGTTTAATAAAAAATTAAACTTGATAAACAATAAAATATAAATCGTTGTGATACAATAACGTTTATAGAAATGTGTTATTGCATTACAAATAATCATTGATATAATAATTTCTATTAATCCAAATTCATCTACAACATCGGCTTCTCAATAATTCATATTAATACTTCAAAATATAAAATAAGTCTTAAGTATATAGCATGCGTTAGAAATAGAAATATTAGTACCTTATAAGCTGAGTAGTTTATCTTGATTGTTTTGAGTATAATGACATGAACTAGTTAGATTTCATTCCTGAAAAATATTGCATATGTAACAATGCACTATATGGCCAATGATGACCGGTTACTTGCGATTTTAGACGTTTTGTTAAATATCTGGAAAGATACATGTGGAATTATTCTGAAACTTCAGGAGTCTAAACAACATGATAGACGTCATGTATTTCCGCGAAGATTTTTTGGCGAAACCCCATAAGGGGCCGTCAACAAATTGAAGAAAAACGAATATCTTTTTGATAACCTTGTAAAAACTAATATCACAAATGCGTTCAAACGGTAGCACATGCTTAGGAGGCTTCTTTTAATAAACTATGTTCATTTTTATGAGGATAGCACGTATACTCGTGGAGAAATTAAGGTCTTTATAAAAACAATTCCAAATTTCACCAAGTGTTTTGCTTATAATTTTCAGAGTTCTTAATATAAAAGAATGTCCTTTTCAATAACGATGACACACAAGATTATATACAATACCCTGCAATCAGAATTAAATAATAATAAATATTGGATGACAAATGAGTAGGTTCACTAAATATTGTTTCACTGCGCATGCGCGAACTCAATCAAAATATACTGTGCATAATATATTAGCTAAATGTATAGACCAACTTTTTTGAAAGTCTCAAAAACATAGCTTGAAAATTCTGATAGTAATCGTTGATAGAATAAGCTCGAAATTCGCTGTTCCCAAAAAGAAGCAAAAAAGATGAGGGGTTGTATCCAATTATACTAGCTTATGAAAGTTGACATAATAAGAATGAAGTGTCTCTTATTGAATATTTGGATACCACCCCTCATCTTTTTGCTTCCTTTTGAGAACCTCATATATGAGGTATGTTTAGAGATAGCTAAAAGCAAAAAGTATTTTAGGGATAGTGAGGTTATTAAAAGATATGCTGCAAAAATGGCATCGTCATTTGGAGACAATAAGATGACTAAAAATTTTGAAACAGTTTCCTTGTCTCATCGGACAGTAAGTAGAAGAATTAATGATATGGGTGGTGAAGTCTCAGGTTCTCTCAAGGTCTCTCAAGGTCATTTTGGAAAAATGCGAATTTCACTCTCTAGCTCTGGATGAGAGCACAGAATATAGCTGATATCAGCAAACTCCTTATCTTTGTCAAAACAATAATGAAATTCATGAAGAACTGTTGGAATTGAAATCATTAGAAACGAGCAAAAGAGGTATTATTGACATATTCAAAACGCACTGGATGATGTCATTTCTAAATATGGAGGTTTTGTGAAGTGCTCTGACATTGCAACAGATTTAACTAAATCAATGGTTGGTCATAAACTAGGTTAGTAGGACAGTGTAAATAAAAAGGCATGAACCGTTTGTTTATCCACTGCATTATCCACCAGGAGGCTCTCTGTGGAAAATAAGACTCAGTGAGACAATGAAAACTGTTGTAAATACTGTAAATTTAATAAGGGGAGGCAATAAAGACTGTAGACACAAAGCATTTATTGCATTCCTGGACAATTTGGAAGCTGAATATTGTACTGTGAAGTGTCTGAGTGCTGGTAAATGCCTGCAACAGTTTTTTGGGTTGCGGAATCAAATTCTTGTTTTTCTCATAAATGAGAACATTGGGCATGAGTATCAAGAAAAACTGGAAGAAATCCAGTTTTTAAATAATCTTACTTTTCTGACAGATTTAACATCCTATCTAAATGTTTTAAACCTGAAACTACAAGGCAGAAAACAAAACATCTCCCAGCTTTCTGGACATATTGAGGGCTTCCGAAAAAAACTTGATGTATTGCAAATTGCAGTGAAGGCACTTAATATGGCACACTTCCCATCTTATCAGCAGTTGAAAGAAGAAAAAAGTGACACAAATTTTAGTTATATTTCATGAAATAATAATATATATCAAGAAAGAGTTCCAGGATAGATTCCAGGATTTTGACTCCCTAAAACCAAAACTTGCACTTTCAACAACCCCATTGGTATTGAAGTGAGTGATGTGCCCTGCGACGTTCAAATGGAAATTTTTTATCTTCAGGCAGACCCATTCTACGAGACTAAAAAGTGTGATGTTCCTGAGAGTTTCTGGAAACTGATTTCTAAAGAACGTTTTCCTAAACAGCTTAAATTCTCTCCGTAAATTTTATCGCTGTTTGGCAGTACATATGTGTACGAAAGTGCTTTTTCTGCTCTCAAACAAATTAAATCAAAAACGAGAAATCGAATTGAAAGTACTTCACTGGAATCGATCCTGAGACTTTGTCTTACTGAACTTACAGTGGACATTGATAAACTTGTATCAGAAAAGCAGTGCCAATCATGATATTGATTTCTCGACTGTAAAATGAAGAGATATATTAGACTTCTTTTAATATACATTTTAATAAACGTTTTTAAATAAAATATTTAATTCGTTTTCTTTCTGGAATGTCTCTGGCTCTCACATTCGTATCCTAAAGTTTGTTTGGCTCTCGGGTAAATAAAGGTTGGACCACACTGCTTTACTTCAACTTGGCAGGACGAATTTTTTCATGACTTGCTAAGTCTGAAATCTGTCTAAAACCAAAAAATTTTCCGATATTTGTGATTCTGTTTTTAAGTATATTTCATAAGAAATACTACCAATTACATTCTCCCCTATATTGGGATTTCTGAACAAATCACTTCTAAACTTAAACATAAAATCAAAAGGCATAAAATCTCCTTCAAGTTCGTTAATGGGCAAAATCCGACCAATGGGGGAAAAATGGGGGAGGGAAACAGAAATAACCCATAACTTCTTAATTATGATACATGTCAAATCGGTTTAAATTTATTATAACTTCTAGGAAAAGGGCCAAACATTTATGTATGACAGATTTTTGATATCATTAAAAATGGTCTCAAGGGGGGGGGGGAGGGAGAAATAGGTGTTTAAGAAGAAAAAAATTCATAACTTCGTCAAATCCCAAGATATCAAATCCTCTTAAATTTATTATAAATCTCATTAATATTATCTACAACTTTTATATTGACAAGTTTTTATAAAAACAACTCGTACAGCAAAAAAAAAATAAAAAATAAAAAAAATCACTACCGGCTACGCCTTTATACACAGGTATATTTCGAAGTGGGCGGACCCAACTGACGTATCATGGCGAAAAGGTCCTTCTTCTGCAATTCCCAATAAACAGGCGTCCCACGGTTGTATCTTCGAAATCTACCTGTGCCTGTAGGCCAAGCCGACAGGGATTTTTTTATACCTTTTAATGTAAGTGGTTCAGTAAAACCTGGGATAACGGAAGCTGTTTATAAATGAATCCTGTATTAAACTTAAAAAAGTCACAGTGCTTACTGAAGGAACACCATACAAATGTAACTGCTTCATCGAAACCTCTACAAAACTAAATTTTGTTTCGCTCCGTAGGATTCCGCTTTCACAAATTTTAATGTGTAAGATTATCATGTTTATTTCGTACAGTGTTTACCTACTAAGAGAAAATCTGAAATGATTGGATAAAGATTCTGTTTCAGACAGGTTTCCGTTTTAACAGGTATAATTTATGGTATTTCTTCCATACAGGCTAAGAATTTTTCACATTTAAATTAGGATTCCATTAGAGACAGGTTACGTTTTCATGGGATTCATTGTATTTTTATGTTCCTATTTAGAAGCCACTGCCCGGATTTTTTTTTTGTTTCCCTGTCTCACTTTTTGTGAATGTTGTCCACTAAATCACCGCTAAATTAGTTAAACGTGTAGGGGAGGGGGTGTCTGTTTTGCTGTCAATTACAGGCCCTTTTCTTATTTGGCTCACCGGCCGGGTCCGCCACTGCCATTCTGAGTGCTTTTATAATTATCTGGATCTCAAATTCCGTCGATGAAATATTGGAGAAAGCGATGTTCAACGTACTTCAACTGGACAGTTAGGATAAGCCAAGTGAGTTCCTGGACATCCTTAGAGAGATTTTCCAGCGTTTCATCTGCTTTTCAGTAAGAGGATGATTCAGCTTTTGACAGCTAATTTCTCACCAAAGAGGAACTCAAGTGCACATATTAGTGCATCAAAATCAAGATATTGTTCTTCTGAGAGTGCAACCAGGATACCATCTGCACCAGCCCGCAAAGACGTTAGTAAGTCATAGGCCTCTGGATGCCGAGTTCCATCCGTTGGCCTCCGCTACGTCTCATATGCTTACCAAGACGGTTTTCCATCGTAAGATGAGAATTCGTTCTGATATGAGAAGATCTGAGGATCGATATTGGTTCGCATTTAAAATCCTCACTAATAGGTGTTATTGACCCTTCACGAGAAGAGTTTTGTCAATCATCCGTGATGTACCCACAGAAGATCCCATTTCCTCCAAATAGACATAGAGAATAAACGGGAAGGTTGCCATATTTTCCAGCTTTGCGACATTTTGCGTAATTTATTATTATTATTGACTTTTTATAGGGGAATTTCGTATTAAGATGTTATATAAATTATGTTACATGGTTTTAAGTTATGACTATAATTGATTACTTTTGTTTCAAGTATATTTTATTACAAACTTTGTTAAAAAAATACTTTTTTTCGTTTTGTTTTTTTAATAATCAAAGAAACAGTTATTATATAGGACCAGAAAAAAAAATAGAAATAAAAGTTTGCTTTTTGCTTTTCTGAACGTGCGAACGACACAACAAACTAATAAAATAAAGCATTACATTTTATAAAAAAAACCACAATTCCCGGGAAAAAAAAAAAAAAAAAAAAAAAAACGCAAATGCTATTTCAAAAATTAATTTAAGTGATTCTAAGTGGTGAAATCTACAAATTGAAGAAAAACATGCGTACAGTTTAATTAATTTTAAGGTTATTCTCAAAAAATATTTCCTCCCCTCAACAGCGCGAAACTTGGACACATTTTTAAACATAAAAGCATGATACGTGCCGTAGGATTATTGAAGTTATTTGTAATCAAACAGTTTTTTTTTTTCATTTATCGATAATTGAATTACATCTTGAGCTATATATAAGCTACCAGAGGGCCCGTGCGAAGATTTCGCACTGAAATCTAATATTTTTTATTTACTTCTCTATTATCCCGCCAACCACTTTTCATAACAAAAAACTATCGCCAAACTGTAAGATTAAACGCCAAAAATGCAATCCCATTTACTTGATGTCAGAATCATTATGCGTGTTTGTTACGTCATCTAGTGGTTTTACATTCAACATTTGCGTATATTTTTCATTATGTTTTACTGATTTAGTAATTATTTTATTAATTAAAACAACAATTGTGTCCTTAAATTCTTATATTTTATTTATTTATTTATTTATTGATATTCCAATGGCAACGTTCTCCCGTTTATTTGGCGATATTTTTTTGTTATGAAAAGTGGTCGACGGGATAATAGAAAACTATCATTTTTTATCAATATGTAATATTTATTAGATGCAGGTTTAAACTTCTAAAGAAAAAGCAAGGATAAAAATATCTGCAAACAACATTTAGTTGTTAGTCAAGAAGCCAGAATATCATCTCATTTATTCCATCAAAGTTAGACTAAAAACTGATCCAAGATTGCTAAAGGCACGCGCGCGAAAAAAAATTAACAATCGTATTTTGAATTTTGACTGCATTAGAGGATGACGTCATCCGCTTCGGGAAAACCATGGGACTTAGAAATATAAATCTAAACATTTCAATTTCAATTTCGCTTTTTAATCATAAGTATAAAATAAACCCGTGCGGTGTTTTTTATAATAATTGCTATGAGCATCATATAATGTGGTATTTTATTTTTTTGGCAAGAATAATTTCAGGAAAATCTTTCATTTCTTTTATGAAAGCAATGTCGATTTAATTTTTATTTTTCAGCAAATTTTAATCAAAAACATGTTTTAACGAATTGTTAAGTGGGCTATGTCAGAAGCCGGTTCTAAAACCTTTCATATGGTATCTCATCCGTTGTTCTGCGTTTCATATTTTCTTAGAAAAAGGGATGTTGACAGGAGAAATAATATATAAGGATTGTTGGCTCAGGGAGGCAGTTTTTTTTCTTTCCTCCGCTGTCGATTCCAGAAATTCCGTTCCAAACGCCAACTTTGACAGTATTTTCAGAAAAATCATCTGCCTTTACCAAAAAACGGAAAAAATAGTTTGATTACATAGTTTCTGAATGCACCTGCCAATTTAATACGTTTGTGAACAAAAATGAATTAAAAAGTATCAGAAAATAGCCAGTTTGGATTTGAGAGCAGTCCTAATGTAAAATTAGCTCTTAATTTTAGTATTATTATTATTTATTTTTGCAAGCATATTTTTAGCTCTATGAACTTGGGCATGGGTGCCGACATTAAAAAATTTAGGGAGGGGGAAGAACAGATGCATCTGTAGTACGACTTTCGAAAATTAACTTTCAGAATCTAAAAGAAGTATTATCTATTTTCTCTTTTACAATGCCTTCATTTTTCCAGTATTCATTCTCAATTTTTTTTCTACCTTTTGGCAGTTCTTGTTCTAGTCTTCTCCTTTAACGCTTTCAATTGCTTCATCTGTCAATTTTCTAAGAGTTTGTAAACTAAGTTCTGACTTGGTATTCCTTCTTACGCAGATTTTTAAAATGAAGAATATAAACATGAAATAAGTTAAATTAAGAAATTTTTAGATAATGGAATTCCAATTCTATAAAACATAACAATTTTCCTTCACATTTTACCCAGGCTTAGGACTGGCGGTTATAAAAGCTGGCATGTTTAAAAATTGTTGCAACCTTTTTTCTTATATTGACAGCTAAGCAATATATATGTTCTTTTTGAACGATATATATTTATAACTATGGAAAATTATTTCATACATTTATTATTGCTTGGATTGCGAATTATAAATATTCAATGCCACTCAAATCTGAATCAGGTGAATCATACTTTTTAAAAATCTTCGTCAGAACTGCTGGCACTTTCAGAATCTGAGCTTAGTATAAAAGAAATATTATCTATTTTCTCTTCTACTATGCCGCCATTTTTCCAGTATTCATCCTCAAAGTTTTTCAACCTTTTGGCAGTTCTTGTTCCAGTTTTCTTCTTTAACGCTTTCAATTGCTTCATCTGTCAGCATTCTAAGAGTTTGTAAACTAAGTTCTGACTTGGTATTCCTCACTCTAATATATAGCGTTTTATACAAAATAATAAACTTTTTATTTGCTTTTATAAATTCATGAGCTTCTCATTTACTGTAGCTTGTTTTTCTTTTATCTCTTCTCCGAATTTCTTGCCTATTTTCCAGTTAAGATTTTCTTCCATTTTCTTTTCAACCTTTTATTTTATTCTCTTGAGAAAGTTTTCCTCTATTTCCTGATAAAAATTTTCCATTTCTTGTCCAATTTGTCCCCTATTTAAGAGTCAAATCTGTTTCCAATTTTCTTTAAAGTATGGTCTTCTATCCCGTGCACTTTATCTTGTACCTTGGAAATTCTATCTTCTATTTTTTTCTCAAAGCTTTCTACTATTCATTGAAATTTCTCTTCTAAGTTGTCAATTCTTTTTTTCCATAACTGAGAGTGTTCCTTCTAATTAATTTTTCGATGACTCAAAATCTTCCTTCATCTCTTCCTGGCCAAATTTCATTTCTTTCTTCATTTCCTCCTGATCAGAATTCCCTTATTTTTTTGCCAATTGGGTTGTCCAGCATTCATTTTTTTCTCGAGATGTTTTCCTGATTAGCAACCATGTCTTCTTTAATTGTTTTCATTGCATCTTGGCTAGGTGATATTTGTTCGGCCAATAGCTCTTGTCCGGTTTTTATTCGGCAACCATATCAGCCTATAGCAGATGTAATTATAACCATTAACTAATGAAATTGCTTTGCCTGGGTGGCTCTGGAAGTAATAAAGACATATACTATTCAATCAAACTTAGACTAATCAAAACCCCGCTCTTGACACCAGTTGTTACGTAATTTCAGTTCATGTGAGTTAATAGTAGAAGGAAAAGGGTCCTTTAGATGTCATACTTTTATTCCTTTGAGAAAGTTTTATTTAGTTATACTATTTATTTTACAAATATTCAGAACAATCAGGAAATTAGGATTAGTAAAAGTCTCAAATATACATCTACACACTCACAAATGCTTGAAAATCATCTGGTCTGAAACAATTCCATACAACAAAACTTTCTGGTAACAGGAATAAATTCCAACCCCGATACTTCAAACAAATGTCTCAAAATACAGGGTGTTTATAAAGTCCCGGACCCATTTTGATGTTTAATAACTCATAAAATAATAAAGATAGATTAAAATTAATAACATAAATGGTTAGATAGACTCAAAAAGTTTCATGACCTTTGTCAATGAACTTCCACGTGTGCCCCCTTCGTCGCACGGAGAATATCAAGTCGATAGTCAATTTCACGCCAGGTAGCGGCAAGCATGTCGGCATCCACAGAGGCTATTGCGGTTGTAATTCTGGCTTTTAAGTCATCAATGTTCGACACTCTCCTCCTATAAACATTGTCCTTTACAAATCCCCAAAGGAAAAAGTCCAGCGGCGTTATATCAGGTGATCTGGGTGGCCAAGGAATTGGACCTCCTCGCCCAATCCATCTACCTGGAAAATGGTCATTCAAAGAAGTACGAACGATGATACCCCAATGAGGTGGTGCACCATCTTGTTGCAAAAAGACATGTGGCTGAAGCTCTTCTAGTTGTGGAAATACGAAGTTTTCCAACATGTCTAACAAGATGGTGCACCTCCTCATTGGGGTACCATCGTTCGTACTTCTTTGAATGACCATTTTCCAGGAAGATGGATTGGGCGAGGAGGTCCAATTCCTTGGCCACCCAGATCACATGATATAACGCCGCTGGACTTTTTCCTTTGGGGATTTGTAAAGGACAATGTTTTCAGGAGGAGAGTGTCGAACATTGATGACTTAAAAGCCAGAATTACAACCGCAATAGCCTCTGTGGATGCCGACATGCTTGCCGCTACCTGGCGTGAAATTGACTATCGACTTGATATTCTCCGTGCGACGAAGGGGGCACACGTGGAAGTTCATTGACAAGGGTCATGAAACTTTTTGAGTCTATCTAACCATTTATGTTATTAATTTTAATCTATCTTTATTATTTTAGGAGTTATTAAACATCAAAATGGGTCCGGGACTTTATAAACACCCTGTACTGTTATCAAAGCAACAACAGTATAACATTATTACGAGAAGCCGCGAAGTCTCAATCACGCGTATTCACTATCGCTTCAAACTGCTGAACTGATTCCGACTCAACTATACTACCGCTTATGGAAACTTTATTTTTATGCTCTTCGCCAATGAATTCGATGCACAGAGAGCAAGAACTTCTGGAAACTCGCTCTGGCAATGAGGTGCACTCTTAAATATGGCATGAGGTGTACCCCCCCCCCTAAAAAAAAAGAACCTTATATGCATTAACAAATGCGTTCGAGGTCGAACATCTGGAACTACCAATGAGAAAACAGAGAAGCACAACGTCAGCTAGCTAGTGTTTCTCCCACACCGGTGGAAAAAGAAAACATAATACCAAAATAATCGTAAAATAATCGCATGCTGATAAAAGAGCATAATCAGCTTTATTTTTAAGTGTTAAATTTAGCAAGTAACACACACAATGTACACTCCGTAATAAAAATCTTATGAGAAATAAAGATAATTTCTAAACAAATACTAATTAATTAAACATTTATTCAAAGAAATTCTAAATGATTATTATTTTTTTATTAAACAAAATCCGGGTGCGAAGCTGTGCGGCCGCAACTTTCGCCTATTTCCTAAAGACGGCTCTTTTTTAAAACTATAGATTCATTCAATAATCATTAAAGAAAAATAAACAATAGAAAAATCCATGGTTTTGCTCGCCTAATTGTTGAAATATGACAAGTGGTATTCGTGTGCTTATTTTTATTAGAGGAAATTATAGAGCTACGAATGATTCAAAAGTTATTAATTAAGCCACATTTTCAGTAAACTCCATTCTTATACTGCATTAGGTCTTAAATAAATGAAAACTAAAATTAATTCCATATAAATGGTAATGTAGAATGTATCTTTAAGGTTTTTCGTTCATTTTATTTTTAATTTGTAATTTCGAATTTTTTAGAACCCTAAATGTACCCACCACACCATGCCAAATTTCAATATTCTAGCTATCCAAACTTCCATAATAACTATATCACAGAAATTGCAATTTCAGAAAGTATTTTGTTCCTGCACACTCAAAAATTTCTAATTTTTTTAAATTGTTCTGTGGATGAATTTATATCTCTAAAGCAACAGCCATGTAAAATTTCACATTTCTATCCTTAACAATTTCAGATAAATCATAGTTTAGAAGGTTTTAGAACGTTTCCCGCTCTTTTCACCCTTTTAAATTTCGAATATTTTTTTAGAAACCGTTCTTAGCGAGCACTGAAATCTTAAAAATAACCAGCATGCCAAATTTCTAGTTTCTAGTCAAGTAGCATCCCAAAAATCGTAACATTAGAACGCTTTTGCTTCTGCACGCTTTTAAATTTCAAATTTTGTAAAACCTGTTCTGTGAGAGCATTTCCGTCTTAAAAATGAAAGAGATGAGAATTTTTAAGTTTCAATCCCTAATTAAATTTCGTATTTTTAACTAACTGTTTATGCCGCACATATGCATCTTAAAAGTAACTACTATACTAAATTTCAAGTTTCTAAGCCTAATAAATCCAACTAAATTGGAATTTAGAACGTTTTCCACTCATTTCACCCTTTTAAAATTCGAATTTTTTAAAAACCGTTTTTAGCGAGTACTTACATTTTAAAAGTAATTACCATGCCAAATTCCACGCTTCTATAGCAACTGTATCACATAAATCGCAATTTTAGAACGTTTTTTGCTTCTGCACCCTTTTAAATTTCGAATTCTGTAAAAACTGTTCTGTGAGAGCATTTCCGTCTTAAAAATAAAAGAGATGAGAATTTTTAAGTTTCAATCTCTAATTAAATTCGTATTTTTACTTTCTTCTATCTATAATAGAAGAAAGTATTGTAATAGAAATTTTTTTCGACTTCCGGTTTTCGTTGGATTTACACGTTTTAGAGGTCAGAGATTCCGAAAAACATGTTTTTACAAAATGTCTGTCTGTCCGTCCTCATTGAATCAGCGAAAACTGTATGAAGTTATGCTTCAAATTGAACCTAATTTTTTTTCCTATGTTTTTGGCTATGGCAAAACAGATTCTATCAGAATTTGGGGATATTTCGACGAAAGGGGGTGCTGTGATCGACATTTTTGTTCCATTTTCACTATTGTACCATCGAAAAGTGTATGAAGTTATGCTTCAAATTGAACCTAACTTTTTTTCTATGTTTATGGTTATGGCAAGCAGATTCTATGAGAATTTGGGGATATTTCGACGATATTTCACTGGGATAGCCATTTAAAGATTTCAAATTCAGAAAGATGTACAAAAAAATTAGAAATCCAAAAAGTTTTTTCCGTTAAATGTTCAGCCTTGATCCGGAGAATCCGGAGCAATTTTTGTTTTGTCTCTATATTAAAAAATGACGGAGATATAGCGGTTTGAAATTTTAGGGTGGTTGACATTTTCAAACAAGGCAGCAGAATTCATCCATAAACGGGTTTAATTCATGAGTTTTAGTTAACAGGGTTTCAGCAAATTTTCTTTCATTGTTGTAACCATTGTTCCTATTCTTATATGCTTAACACTATATATTTACATTCGCCAACGTCAAATTCTCGCCAAGCTTGGCGGCAATTGGCGAAATATCGCCAAATTTGCCGACAAAAATAGGTTGCCACAAATGAAGCCAACTTGGCTGTAGAAGACTAATTTGGCGATATTCTCATTCAAATTCAATGTTGACGAGAACTGGGAATGAATCTTCTTTAATTGGGTTCCACGCATTTTAGCTTCGTGTTTTCCAGTAAAATTAGCTAAAATCGTAAATCCAAGGAATAGGGAGGCTATCTGTTCCGGTCGGCACAGGCCAGAAGAACTTTTCGTAGTTTAGTATACATCAATACATCAGTTGATCGCATCCCGGTAACCCGATGATTCGCAAGCAGCTGACGTACAACAGAATGACGAAAAATATTGATTTTATTGGCGATGTGATGACGAAATTAGAAGTATTAACATGATTGAGATAGAAGAAAGTTTTGGGATTGGCACATCCGACTAGTTAACTAACTGTTTATACCGCACATTTGCATCTTAAAAGTAACTACTATACTAAATTTCAAGTTTCTAAGCTTAGTAAATCCAACTAAATTGGAATTTAGAACGTTTTCCATTTATTTCACCCTTTTAAAATTCAAATTTTTTAGAAACCGTTCTTAGCGAGCACTTACATTTTAAAAGTAATTACCATGCCAAATTCCACGCTTCTATAGCAACTCTATCACATAAATCGCAATTTTAGAACGTTTTTTGCTTCTGCACCCTTTTAAATTTCGAATTTTCGGGAAACTGTTCTGGGCGAACATATACGTCTCTAGAGTAACAGCCATGCCAAATTTCAAGTTCGCCTTAACAGTTTCAAATAAATCGTAATTTAGAACATTTTCCGCTCATTTCACCCTTCTAAATTTCGATTTTTTTTAAACTGCTCTTAGCGTGCATTTATATCTTAAAAGTAACCACTATGCCAAATTCCAGGCTTCTGTACTAAATGTATCACAAAAAATGAAATTTTAGAACGTTTTTTTCTCCTACGCCCGTTTAAATTTCGAATTTTTAGAAAACTGTTCTGTGCGACTATTCACGTCTTAAAAGCAGCAGCTATGTCAAATTTCAAGTTTCTATCCCTAATAATTCCATAGAAATCGTAATTTAGAAAGTTTTTAGGACTCTTTCCGCTTTTTCACCCTTTTAAGTTTCGATTTTTTTTTAGAAATCCTTCTTAGCGAGCATTTATATTTTAAAAGTAAGCGACATGCCAAATTTCAAGTTTCTAGTCTTTTCAGTATCGCAAAAATCCTAATTTAGAACTTTTTTCTCCTGCAGTCTTCTAAATTTCAAATTTTTTTTTTAACTGTTCTGTGTGTGCACCTGTGTCTTAAAAATTGTAGTCATGTCCTATTTTAAGTTTCTATCTTTAACAATTCCATTGAAATCGTAATTTAGAACGTTTTTAGAATGCTTTTCCCTCATTTCACCCTTTTAAATTTCGAATTTTTTAGACACTGTTCTTCGAGAGCAATTACGTCTTATAAGTAACTACCATGCCAAATTTAAAGTTTATAGCCCCTTCAGTATCACAAAAATCAAAATTTTAGAACGTTTTACACTCTTGCACCCACATGTGGGTAGTAAGCACCGACATAAAATATAGTCTATGTTGGAGCTAGGACTTTCACCATCAATTTTCCATCATTACTTTTGAAATCGGTTGGGTAGTTCCAGTTCTTGTGTTTACCCCTACAAACAAACATATTTTACTTCTTTACAATATTAGTATGTATTTAGAGCAAAATAAATTCCGCCTTCTTTAATTAATTTTTTTTAATTTAAAAAATACTGTTTAACCTTTTATTTTTTGTAGAGGCTAATTAAGTATTGTCACAAAATATTTCGTTGTCTTAGGATGTCAAGGACACATCATTAACAACAGAAAATTCTCTCCAGGGAATGGGATAAACGAACCCTCGCCCCCCCCCCTCCCCCGCGACAGTGTCGCGGTCGACATTGAAACGACCACATCAAATCAGCCATCAATGTACCCGAATCTCGTCGCCCACCTGCAAAGATAGAACACTATGCATAATGTATCAAGTGCATAGTTGCTAACCTCCCGATTTTTTTCAT
This sequence comes from Maratus michaelseni, assembly GCA_963931845.1. Classification (NCBI taxonomy): domain Eukaryota; kingdom Metazoa; phylum Arthropoda; class Arachnida; order Araneae; family Salticidae; genus Maratus; species Maratus michaelseni. The sequence continues at coordinate 385,270,258 of OZ007587.1, read as the reverse complement.
ACCAGTATTTTTATGAAAAAAATATTCGTTTTATGTAATCGTGCAATTTCTGCTATTTATAAAGCGAAAATTTTTGTATGATTTTACTGGTATTCAAAAAATCGGGAGGTTGGCAATTATGCAAGTGATATTCCGTCCAGATGTTCGACTTCTCAAGCTACACCTGATGAATTCTCTGTAAAACTCTGCAGTTGTTTGGGGAGTTGGGGGAGAAATCGTGAACGCAGCCTTCAATAATTTTAGTTACTTTGTGTGCACTTTTAGTGTTGAATTTATAATTTTTTTCTTGGGAGAAATTTCTGAAGATCCGCGAGGGGAGGGGGGGGGGGAGAATCTTGATACTCCGGGAAATGTATCCTGGGCCAACAGCATGGAGATCTGGCCAACAGCAACCAACGAAATGTATAAGGAAGGGCATGTCTACAAACAAACAGTTCCATCAACCAATCTACCACTTCATTTTTGTCGTTGCTATCATTGTAGGAATCGTCATGGCGACGCAGGCCAATCATATTATAGAGCAGTTTAACGTAGACCAATCAAATTTTCCCATTTCATGTGTACAGTAAGAGTCATAAAGAAAAAAACATGTTTTTCTTGCTAATCAACCATAATTGAATCAACAGTGTAAACTGTCATGAATCGGCTGTGTATTTCGTTGGTCGCAGCTGGTGTGCACTTCATATTAACTTTGTTATTTAATTTTTTATTAGTTATTCTCTCACATCATCACGGAATCGTTTTGCGTAAAAAGAAGTTTAATAATCTTTTATTCTTACACTGTAAAAAATCTTCAGCTTTTGCTGCATAGTCACTCCACCGCTTTTATAGAATATCTCTATTTTGACCAATGAAAGTGCTCCATAATATAGTAAAGTAACCGTTTTCTCTAAAAAAAAAAGGTGGAGTGTGTCTGCAGCAAAAGCGCAAGATTTTTAACAGTGTACGCTTATTTGAAAATGTATGTGATATGTTTGTGCTGTGGTTTCAGTAACGTTTAAATTAATATGCGTACATAGCGACAGAACATGAGAATGCAGTATCGAAATGCAGCTGGAAATAAGCAAACTAAGCAAAAATAACAACAAAAATCATCTAAAATTTTCTTTGGCCATGGAACCTGGTAATCCATATTTTTCCTCGGAAGGATTTTCCACGTATGATCTTGTATATTTGCATGTCGTAAATTATAAAATCATTTAGAAAATACACAGAGATGTGAAATTTGTATTAGATTTTATTCGGATAATGAAATTTTCATTTGATTTCCACGTGATTTCCTAAACCCCATTTTACCTTGACAACTGCTGTCAACTACTTTTTATCAAGTCTGTGATAAGATTGGCAACAACAAATCAGTTCCGTAGTTTTCAAGATGGCAGCATGTTCAGAGGTGGAGGAGAAAGCCTCTTTCCCAAAAGATTCTGTGCCATCTAAGATATTTTTGGGAGAAACTGCTGCCCGTAGTGAATTATCTAATAAGGTTTGTTGTTTTATATGCTCTACCTGTCTTTTGCTTATAAGATCCTTTTATTACATCATAACTAAATTGATGTAACACCCCTAATGAGAGACTGAATATTGATAACTTTTACCCAACTTTTATCGTGAATTTTATTTCAAGATTGACTAAGCTCCATAAAATTTACATTATTAAGATCTTTACGCCTCTTCTAATCTTCTGCTTTTGTATCTTTAGTTGTAAGCTTTTAGTTGTAAAACTAATCTATCAATTTGAGCATAGTGTTACACATGTTTATGAAGGAAATATATGTTTAATCTTATTATTTTGTTTTCTATTGACGGTTTGTTGTCACTGTCATTGGTGTACATTTTTTATTCATATTTTATAATAGCCATTTATAAATTTAATTTTATAAATAATAAAATCACATCCTATAAATAACTAATATAGGCTTTCCGTGTACCTGGAATCCTATGTTTACATTTGTTTATTTTTTATTACGTAAGTTTAGTAGCTGGTATTGATGAATAAAGTGTAAATAATTGGTAAGAATATCAAATAAAATTTGGGAAATACTCTAAAATATAATTTCGTAACATTTTACCTATGCCTTTTTACATAATATTTTGCGAAAGTAAGAACATTGATGTTGTAATCGGATAGTATATTGGAATTTAAATTTTTGTCTTTTTTTACTATCTCAATTCATAAGTATTATTTTTTTAATGTTTTTATTCATTTTTGTTTTCATATTTATCTTTTATTTATAAATTTTGTTTGTATTAAGATTGTTTTTCTCTAAAGATTATTTTATTGAATTGATTTTAAATGTATTGAATCATTTCAAAATTTCGTGGAATTAGTGAATATGATTTTAAAATACCCAATGTAAAGTATAGAATGCACGATCCTGGTAGAAATGGGAAAATTGGTTGTTATATTGTAAATATTAGATACTGCTATCTTAATAGCCTTTTGTTTTGTTTACAATATTTCTTCTAATAATCAGGAGATTATCTACACATTTGATTTGATGTAATCTATATTAAATATTTAAATTTATTGCTTTTTAAGTTTATAGTTTTTTTAATTAAAGTTGTTATGGTTGAAATTTCACTGAATAAGCAATTCTGTTTCTTTTCTAAAAAAACAACAGAAGACAGATTTTTCAATGTGAAATTTTCAAAGTAGGATTTCAATTTGCATCTTTTCCCACCAAACTAGCCAATTTAGATTTATTTACCTAATGTTTAACCTGTTACCTAATTTTGCTTATATGAATTTAATTATGAAAATTTTTATATTAAAATGTTTTTATATGTAATAAACATGTAAATTTATTAAAATTATTGCATGAAGCTTCTAATTTTGTTGACTAAAGTTCTATAAGTGGTATGTAGCCAAGCTCTGCATCAAACAATAATGGGTACTTTTTTAGTATAGGGGGCCTTCGCACTTTTTTTTTAAAGCTTGGCGCAATTCAGTCTTCAGAAAGTAACATTTGTTAGCAAATGACATAAATAGCTATGTAAACAAACCTGATGAACTTTTATGTTTGTTTATGTATGTATATAAATATTTTATATATATATATATATATTTTTATATATACAATTTATGTAAAAATAAATGGCTCCTGTATATTAAATAAACAGTACAAAACATGAAAAAAAAAACTGCTTGTGTATATGAATATGAAAAAGTAAATAGGTTGACAGAAAATATGCATGAAAAATTTCCTTCTCTCCCCAAGGCCATTTTCTCCATCCCAGCAAAGCTGAAAAAGTACAAGAAAAATTGTGATCAGTCCTTAGAGATGCATAATTTTTTTTCTTAAATGAACACAAAATAAATACATTTTGTATTAAATGCATTGAATGTCGTATTTCGAAAATGATCCAGTTTTTGGATGTGTCTGGGTTTCAGACAATATTCAATAAAATAGGAATTGTTGCCAATTGGCAACATACCCACTTGTGGAACTTTCCCCATTTTTATATTAAATCATTAAAATTACAGACATAATACACTTTCATAAAACATTAAAAATATTAAAATTGGACGTTTCGGATTTACATGGAAAATCCCTCTTCAACAAACATTTTTCCCCATTTTATTTTCATATAATATATAATTGTAATTGTAATATCAGTACTATATATACTAATATAATATGTTTGGTACTTTTATGGTAGCGTAGCTGTGCGCCAGTGATAACTAGCCAGATCTTGTTTCAATTGGCATCATTTGAATTGCAACCTTTTATGGGAGATTTTGTTATTTGTATTGATACTATGTTTGTGTTTTACACAGTTTATTGTGATTATATTTTAGCTATCTTTAAGTTTTTTAAGATATTATAGTGCAATGCTAAAATATTAGTTAGTTGTTATTTAGCTAATGTTAAAGGTTGGCAAAAAGAAAAGAGTTCAAAATATTTTGTTGATCACCTGTCTAACATAAAAGTACCACATATTTCACACAGTATAGATATTTAAGAGATATTTTGTAAATTTGTGTAATGCTGTAATGTCAAGTCACTATTTAGAATATGCAAGTTAATTTTTAAATTTCAAAGCTAAGAAATTGATTGGTTCATCTGGATTCATGGAATTTTCTTGGCTTAGATGTACCATTCGCCTGCAGTCTGCCATCTTTCTTTTATTTTTTTTTATTAAATATAAATAAATTAGTCAATTAAATTAAATATGTGTTTATAATAAGCAAATATAGATGAAAATTATTTTAGAAATGAGAAACAAAACAAATGTGTTTTGATTTAAAAAAACAAGATTGGACTGTGGGCGAATAGTATATCTGTTCCTTTTTCTTTCCTCATCTCATGATTTATAGTCAATCACATTTGCTGAAATACTGATATTGAAATGTTTTTTCAGTACGCAATGTTTTTCTTGGTGACTTTATTTTTAATGTCAAAAAGTGTCCTAATGGTTAATTTATTTTTTAAATTTAATATTTTAAAAGTACTTAAATTCATTTATTAGTGATATTTTTGGATGTGAGATTTTGTATTTATTATTTTAGCTACCATTCGATAAATTTTGATCGGAAGCAAAATTAGGTATTTTTAATAAGTATATATTTTCTTTTCTTTTTTCTATGAGATAATATTTTAAAAAAAAGGGTACTTCTCCAGTATCCCATCGACCACTTTTCATTAAAAAAAACTATCGACAAACTATAGGATTTAACGCCAAAAATACAGTCCCATTCACTTGATGTCAGAAGCAGAAGCATTAAACGTGTTTGTTATGTCATAAAGCGGTTTTTAGTTTAACATTTACCTGTATTTTTCATTTTGTTTTACTGATTTATCAGTTATTTCGTTAATTAAAATAACAATTGCATCCTTAAACGGCTGTGCCATGATATTAAGAGAGAAAATGCATTAAACAAAATGTTGTGTTGCCTACTTAAGTTGAAAGATCAATTTCAACTGACGTCACAAACATCTATTCCCCAGCTGAGAAGGATAATTAAGAAAAATAATGTTAATAAATAATTATCCAAGATTTTTTTTTTTTTCCATTTTCATTAATATATTATTGTAATTTTTTTTGTGTTTAAACTTACTGATAGTTGACACTTTGGTGAGGGGGGCTTTTCCAAATTTTATTTATTTATTTTGCTATTCCAATGGCAACATTCTTCCATTTGTTTATTTGGCATTACTGTTTGGTGATAATTTTTTTTATGAAAAGTGGTCTATGGGATAATGGAAAAGTACCAAAAAAAAAATTTGTGCTGGATATTTGTACACATTTATTAATATATTTTTCACATTTTATATTAAAATCACATTTTTGTTGTTTGACTAACTTTATAAAAAATCTTCTAATTAATTCTATTAAAATTTTTACACATACAATCAAGTTAGTTCCAAACCCCAGCTATGAATTCTTACTCCTCCCCCTCCCTTTAGATAATTCAAATCTCTCTAGATTTAGTTGAAAACCTCGAAAGTGGCATCACCCAGACACCCTTGCTATACATTCGTCACCTCGTCAAATGTGAACAAATCTGGAAAGCTGTGATAAAAATTTAATTTAGGCAAGCAGTTACTTTGGCATCAATTTTTTTAAATGTAGGATAAAACGTCACTCAATTTTCTTTAAATATTTAAAAAATAAACCAAAGGAAAAGAATATTTGGAATCAAACCTAGTACACAGTGGAGTTGAGCCGTAAAACTGAATTTAGTGGGAACTCAGTGCTCCATTTTCAACCTATGCATGAATCTTCAATGCTTACAAAACAACAAAAAATTGGTTATGCAACTTCTACTTTTTCTTTAGTAAGTCATTTGTATGCAGGTTTTTTTTTTTTCCTGGGGCCCATTTCGTGAAAAGTAAATTATTTTTGTGAAAAAAAAAACATTTTGTAACTAAAGATGAAATCCAGTTACGCAAATTCGAATGAAGCATTTATTTAATAACTGCTTTTAAGTCCTGCAAAAGTTTTCTTTTGTGGTGAATTTGTTTTGTTTGCAAATTACCCATTTTAAAACAACAAAATAAAAATAATTAATGAAGAGTATGTAATCTATGTTTTTATAGAATTGAATTTTGTGAAGGTGATCTATTTTATTAAGAGGAATTTTGTGAAGGTGATCTATTTTATTAAGAGGAATTTTGTGAAGGGGACCATTTTATAAAGTTCATCCGGAAAGTAAGTACCATTTGGATATTAAAAAAGATTAGCAATTTGTTTCCATTTGTATTTTATTCCAGAAAAATCTACACGTCTAAACTACTTTTCGACATATTCACCATGCGAATTAAGGCATGTGTCATATTTTGGCACTAATTGCAACATACTCGCTTCGAAGAATTTGTCTGCTTGTGACCTGAACCCGTTCTTGACATTTACCTTGCTCTCATCTCATCATCACTTGCAAAGTTCTGGTCGGCAAGAATTTTCTTGATGAGAAGAAAAAAAAATGGAAATCTGATGGTCGTTTTGTTGATGCAACACACCAATTCTTTGGTGTGTGGGTGTTAGACCTTCAGTCTCAGGACTAATTTCAGTCTGAGAGATTTTTGACTGATAGTAAATTTTACTTTATGTACTTTAATAATAGCAATTTTACTATCAAGAACTTTTAATCGCTTTCGTTTATTGTTATAGATCAATTTTTAGCCCTAATGCAAGACATAGAAATCTTCTAGACTACTTTCATTTGGTTATTTCTAATATTCAGAAAAGTTTTCAGTCTTGGCTTGGATGGACTTCTTGCACCATGCTTTGCTGATCAACGGCAGGCGTCTGCTGCGCTCATCGTGGAAATTTTTCTTTTCTTTATTAAACATCCTAACCCACTTTCGCATCATACCTTCACTTGTCATGTTCTCTCCGTAAGTTTCACTTATTTGACAATAACTTTGAGAAGGTCGAACATTTCTCTCATTCAAAAACTTGATAACTGCTCTCATTTAACAGCTGGCTGTTGGCTGTCCGATCGATTGTTTTAAACATGATTATAAACAAACAATGATTTCAAATGTACACATAATCAAATAAAATGGCTAGGTTAATTCATTCTCGAGTTGAAGGATGTAACTATGCATGTGTGACCTTTGTACTGTCAGATGCACGGGAGATATGTGCAAACAGTACTTACTTTCTAGATGAGCTTTGTATTAAGAGGAATTTTGTGAAGGGCTGGGGTAGGGAAATTACATCATTTTACTCACCATTGGTGAGCGGATTTTCTGACTAGGTGAGTGAATTGTTAATCTGTCTTTTAAAAACTGCAGGATATAGAATGTTTTTTACTTGTTATATTTATTTTGCAACTCTCCAAATTACTATGATGTAAATATGGTACTAAAAAGGAAGGTCTCCATAAGCACATACTCAGAAAAATTTGAAAAAAATTACAGAATATTCCTTGCATGAGAATACATATGTCTATAAAAATATTTCCTGTGGGACCTAATTATAGCGTCCGTAAAAAAAAAAAAAAAACATTATTTATTTAGCGAAATATCGCAGTTGGGAACACAAAGATTTTTTTTAAATACCTTTTTACCAATGGACCCGTGCGAAGATTTTGCATTACTGTCTAATATTTTTTAGATGCAGCTTTAAAATGTCTTACTTGATGCAGCTTTAAATGTCTTACTGTAGTCACTTTTTTTAATTTAGTGGGCTGGTGGCTAGTGCTAATTTTGCCCTTTAAGGTATAGTGGCATGTGACAGTTTATTTTTGGCACAACATAGATTGCGGTTTAAATATGAAACCTAATAAATGATTAAAGTTTATAGTAATTCTTCATTTTAATATACTAAAACCTTTCTAACTGTGTAATTTACAAAGATGTGTTCAACATAAAAAATAGAAAAGGAGTGGGGAATTAAAGGTTAAAATTCAATATTCGCATTAGTAAGCCAGTGGCCGGTAGAGGCTGTACGTTTAGTAGCCACTACTGTCAAGTTAGTGGCCACTTATTACTGTGGTTTTTAGATTGGAATAGTTTTACAAGTAATATTTTAAAAATATGAATATTACGAAGACATCTTCTTAAGTATATTTCACCCCCTTTTTTTGAAGGGAGGGGCAGCGATTGTATTTTTGTTGAAAATTGCAGTTTTATTTCGTGTTTGTTTGATGAAAATCACGGTTTAATTTTGCATTTATTTGTGTTTTATTTCACGATCATTTGACAAAAATCGTAGTTTGTATCATGATCATTTGATGAAAATCATGGTCTTATTTCGCGATTGTTTGACAAAAATAGTCTTATTTCGAGATTGTTTGACAAAAATAGTCTTATTTCGCGATTGTTTGATGAAAATTTTGAACTTATTTCATGATCGTTTGACGAAAATCGTGGTCTTATTTCGCGATCATTTGGTGAAAATCAGTTTTATTCTGCAATCGCCTGACGAAAATCATAGTTTTATTCTGCATTGGATGGTTTTATTCGTGATGGCTTGATGAAAATCGTGGTTTTATATTGGGATCTCTTGCCGAAAATTAGTTTTATTTCGCAATCATTTGATGGAAATTGTGATTTTATTTCGCGATCATTTGACAAAAAAAACGCAGTTTTATTTCACAGCTCCTTGCTGGAAATCGTGGTTTTATTTCGCGGTCCCTTGCCGAAAATAGTGCTTTTATTCGTCATCGCTTGCCGGAAATCGGCACTTTGACGATCAGATGCATAGCATAAAGTCGCAATAAAATTAAGAAATATATACAACAGAGTAAAGTTTAGTATAGTATAGAACTTAGTACCATATTTACACTGTGGTAATTTGGTGAGTTACAAAATATAGCTAACAAGTTAAAAACATATATTCTATAACATGTAGTTTTAAAAAGACTGTTAAAAGAAGCCTCAAAAGAACTTTTTCTTTCTAACTATGTCTTCAGTTTAAAAAAAATATTAATTTACTATTTCAAAAAAATTATTTTCTGGATGTCCTTTTATGAATTTGCCAGACTTTTTTTTTCTCTCTCTCTGTGCCTTTGAAGATGGTTTCCCATTTTAATTCTGCTATAGAACATTTTTGGAAAGGTTTTCGTTCCTGCACATGCATGCATGCACTGTGCAACCTCTACATTTTCAACAGTGAGATATGTCATTTGGAGTTTTAAAAGAGGAAGGGGAAGGTTATATTATTTAGGTGTTTCCCCCCCCCCCCCCCCAGGAACTTTTGGTTAGAATGGAAAGTTTAATTTATATCAACATCGGAAATTAAATATCACTATTTCGAGCTTGTACACTGTCGAAGGCAGTGGGTACCCCAACATTAGGTTTGATTGGAAAGATTTTAGTTTAAAAATATACAATCATTCAACACTGATTTTAGGTATATTTAAGGTTATCACGGGCCTGGGGAATGCCAGGCAGGTCAGCTAGTATGGGAATAATTTCTTCTCTGCTGTGCCACAAGATAAAAAAAGAAAAATTCAAATTCCCACCCTCCAAAAAGTTTTGAAATGGCATCCCTGTTTTTATAAGTTGAGAGAGGCGTGTACTAAAGGCTCAAATTGTCAAGGTGTGTGATTAGGAATACTTGTGCAAAGATAATTTAACATTTAACAGCGATCATAACATTAAATTTTTAATGCAAAATAACCAAAACAGAAAACTGGTAAAGGAAATTCACTGAGCAGGTTTCATTTCAGTGTGTTATAACCAGGGTTGCCCCCATAGACATATAACAGCACATCTATCATCAGCCCACTTCATGGCGGCTGAAATAGCAAAATTTCCTTTCTTATAAGAAATACCGAACACACATTGACACAGTATGCATGGAGTAAAAGTATTGAGTGAATGGTAGATTCAGTCTCTTACTCATTTAATATAGGGTTTAACTAATTTATTTTAAGTAATAGTAATAGAAGTAAAGTTTTAAGTAGCATTGTAGTTTCTTTAAATTGTTTTTTCTTAAAATGGCTTGTGTACTTAATTAGTATTGATATCTTGCAGCTAAGTGATAAAACTAAGGAGGAGTTGAACAATATGTCTGAAAATGCATTTCAGGATTTATTAGAAGACATTGTTTCTTTCAATAAGCCTATGAATTTTGAATGTAGTGTTTATAAAGATTTGATGAAGGAAGTGTCAGAGACTCATGAAAAATCGAATGTTGGAAAACATTCTGAATATAAGCATCATAAAATTCTTTTTTGTGACCCTAATAATTCATCTAATCATAGAACTTCAGATGAAAAGAAAAAATTAAATAAAAATCGTGATGACTCTAAAAGTGCATTCAGTTCCGACAAAAACATTCAACAGTCATTATCATTACAAGATTTAGTAAGTCCTGACACTAAAACAAAGAAATCTCATCATAAAGCACAGAGAACTCTTTCATTATCATCTGAAGAAGCCGCTAATGTTATCTCAGATTCTTTTGTTGCAAACTTTAAATCTAACAAAAAATCAAATAAACAGTCCAATAATGTCAAGAATCAGACAAGTAAATCTAGTTCAAATAAATGTGCTACTACTAAAACATCTGACAACTCGGGTTCAACACTACCTAATTCAGATTCAGGTCAAAAGCGTAAACACGAATCTTCTTTGGTTCATAGCAGCTCCATGCCTTATGAATCTCTTGTTAATGAAATTGACATTCCTTCACCTGACGATGACAATGCCAACAGAGAAAAAGACAATTCGGGCAATTTAATAGAAATAGAAATGGAAGAAATAAAATCTGATAAAGTGTCTAAAGATAAAAATTCTGTGCAAAATGTTGAAAAAAGTAAAAGTTTACAGCAAAGTAGTAGCAAGTTCTATCTTGATAATGATATAGATGCAACTCCGTATTGTCCTATTCAGGTTTGTATGTTTGTAAATGCTATCTATATTCAGTGTTCTCCCCAGAACTCTTTTGTAACCGGGCAGCAAAATGAAATACCTGAGGGGGAGCTTTGTACATAGAGAATCTTAAATTCAAACTTCGTGAAATTCTGTCTTGAGTGGTTAATTAAGCTCATTGGGCCGACTGCCTAGTGAAATGGATCTAGGGAGAACACTGTTTATTATTTATAGTTATTGGTAGCTAGATTTTATTCTTTCTGTACATATGATCATTTAATTGGATGGATGGATGGATAAGCCAGAAGGCATATCCCTTCTTAAAAGATTGGGTACTTCTTTCTTATAGCGACCCCCAAGGATGAATTGCCAAATGAGATATATCGATAAGCTGTGTTGTAAAATCATGTCAAATGGGTTGCAGTCCTAAAGAAACAGCATATGTTATGCTATTGTCATGTATTAATTTTTCGTTTATGTTCCAGAACATTTTTCATAGTTTTTTTTTTAATTATTAATTGCATGTTGTATTGTTTTTTCTTTAAATGCCAGTATTTATTTTTTATAAATATGGAAACAATCTTTGATAAACTACTATGCAAAAGTGACCATGATATGAAATTTTTATGTTACTAATGTTGAAGCTATATGGGGATGTTAATGTAAAAGTTGTTAAAAAAAAAAAAAAAAAAAAACTGTGTGGAAATTGGTTTAGTGGTTCTAGAATACCTATATAGGGGAGACCAGTACACACTGGACCTATGGGCACAGTGGACCACCCCCTAATATTTTATTTATTTACATTTTTTTTAAGCTTCTCTTCTATCTTAATAGACAACAGCACTGCACTGATTATGTTATAGCCTTCAATAAATATGTTTAGCTCAGATTGAACTATTTTATCCCGATTGGTTGTTTTGAGCTTCTAAAAGTAAAATTTTTCATCATATTTTTATTTTTTTTGTAATTAAAGGTTGTAGATAAATAAAATAAAACAGCTTTTTTGAAAAGCTAAGATATTTGTTTTTATTTTACTTTAAAGTTAATATGTTTAAAAGAAAGCTATAAACAATATTAATATGATTATTTATTGAACTTCAACATGGGGTACAGTGGACCACCCGCTCCTCGGGCACAGTGGTCCATAATCCACTCTACTCCTATAATGCAGAATGTTCAAAATATTTAAAAATTGCTTATTTTCTATAAAGAAAGATTGTTTTAAAGTAGATTTAACTGTAAAATAAAGTAAACAAATAAAAATAACAATTTATTTAACATAGTAAGAAATATTTTGTTTTGTATTTACTGCCTTTGATAAATATAACTGTAGTCTAATTGTTGATGATTCTATTCAAGTAAGATTCATGAGACGCAAATTGAATGGAAATCAGTTTATTTCTCCCAAAACTGTAGATGAATCTGCTGTTGATATCAATGATTTCATAATGTTGCTCTCAGACCCAAAATTATTTCTTGAAAATCCCAGGCTCAATCTTACTCATAAGTACTTTGGAATTTCATTTGCAAATTTTAATGTGCGCTGATTTTTTTGTACTTAAGTAATAACTTTAACTAAATTGCAATTGTTCCTGTATTAATCTGTTATTATTTTCAAAATATAATTAATTTTTGTTTTTGTTTCAAAATTTATATTACTATGTTATTTTGTGGGTGAAGGGGCAACAAAAAAGAATTAGATTAATGAAAAATAGATTTATATTGTATTTTAGATAATACCTAATAGTGGTCCACTGTACCCCAGTGGGTGGACCAGTGTATATAGTTTTTTTTTTTTTTTTTTTTTTTTTAATGTATTGAAAACTATGTTGTGAGAAAATTATGATGGATGTAAGAAGGTTTAAGGAATATTCAAAAATATTTTCATACAGATCGGTCAGTCTGTTAAAGAAAAAAAAAATGTTAACTGAAAAAGTGGTCCACTGTGTACCGGACTCCCCTATGATGGAATTTGTTATGAAACATAACATTGTATTTTATTCTTATTAACATAAAACATTATATTTAATGGAATGGTGTTTATTTTTATATCTCTTATTCATGCATGCTACGTTCGCACTTCATGAGCTTAGCGAAATGGACTGCAACTTGGCATAATTGTAATTGTGGAGGCTGCTATAACAAAGAAGTATCAAAGATTGTAATGATTTTAAAATCTAGCAAGTATTTATTTTCCCCACAGTTATTAACCTGTGCTTCGAGATTGCATGATTATCAATAACTGTGAGGAAAAGAAGCACTTGCTAAATGTTAAGGTAGATTTGTGTCTTTTAAAAAGGAATGACTCCTTGTCGATACCCAACACCCCTTTTCAAAAGGTTAATTGGGGGAAGAAAAAAAAGTAAGTTTGAAACGTCAAACTTTATCTTAAATTTCATTCCAACTTATTAATATAATTTATCATAAAATTAGAGATATTGGACAAAGAATAATAGAAAAAAAAAAGCAATCATAATATTATTAAATCTTAAACATTTTTGATTTAATGACATGCTTGTCTCTGTATCTCTTTGCATAACTGCAGTGGCGGCCAGAGGGCCAAATGAAAGAGGAGGCTGGGATGAATTGCAAAACATCTCCCCCGCCCTCTTGTTCTCTCTCCCCTTCTCGGGAAAACTAGTCATTAGATTAATTTACTAGTTTTCAATGATATTTAATAATTTCAATATTTTATTTAAAGGTTTTTGTATTTCTATAATATATTTTATTTCTTAGCAAAACATTTTAGGTACCTTTGAAAAAACGACATCTGGATATAGTCTCTGATTACATATTTACATTATCTTTTAAAATAAAATAAACAAAAATATTTTTCAGAGTGGTCCATCAGGGGAATGCGGTGGGTGCAATGCACTTAGACATTGTGCTTACAGGAACCTGGGAAAGACAGAAAGATCCATATATATATATATATATATATATATATATATAAAGTTGATTCCAAAAAAAAGTTTTGCACCCAGGTTCTATACTTATAGGAGCCTTCAGTGAAATTAAAAGATTATTTGCTTTTCTTAGAAAATAATTTAGGGCCCTCAAATTTTTATTGCATCCAGGCCCTGATGCTTTTAAAAAAGCGCCCATGCCTGAGAATCCAGCAGAGTGATTTCCTATCTTTTCTTTTATTGGAAGCTAGAGAGAGATTGTAGCCTTCATTCCAGATTGACATTGTAAGTGGTTCTCTCCTGTTACCCCTTCCTCTCTGAATCTGCTCAATTTTAAATGGTGATACTGGCAGCTAAGTTATTTCTAGCCCCCATCTCCAAAAAAGCACTATCAACTCTAACAAATCACGGTTTTGTTATTTGTAATAGGCTTTTGATAGAACTTTTTAAGGTGGTATACTGATGATTTTAAAGTTTATATTAGAAATATTTTTATTCATTTTTTATTTATTTTAAAGCAGCTTAAAAAGGAAGCTTAGTGTCCCTTGCTGCCCTTGCATAACTGGTCTATATCGTATTTGTAGCTAGTCACATTTATATCGACAACCAAGCTTCTGTCGGACAACTTCTTTGTAGAGTAGATTTAAAAGAACCTTCATATATTCAGGCATGAAAGTGTTTTCTGCAATTTCAGACATATTTTTGCCTTTTTTACTTTGTCTGATATGGCTGTAAATCCAATGAGAAGCCATGACCAACAACTTGTGATGTACATAATATCAACTTATGCACAGAAGTTAATATTGTGATAATTATGTGTTTGTGTGGAGTTCAGCATTTTTGCCCCTCTGGCATAAACTATAGTTACCACTAAGGAATGAATGCAATATTTTGAATTGTCCTATGCATTCAAAACTGATTCTATGCCACTGTGTATTAATGTTAGATTCTACAACTGAAACAAATATTGCTTCTAGTGCTTACCACTTTTACACACACACGCATATATATATTTTTTATCAATCTACAATTTCCATGCAATCGTATCAGGTGAAAAAATCTGTGCTGCGATTGAAGTTGTCAAAGGCTGTGGTCTGATGCAAATAGTCTGCTGTGCAGAAAAGTCTGGGTCCACAAAACCCAATACGAGGATACCTCTGGTTGTGGTACCAATCATTAAAAAAATTTGCTAGTCCCTGGTATTAGAATATAGAAACACGTCTCAACCAAAAGAGATGGTCTTAGCAACAGTCTGTCCAGGCTTCTCTTCCATGATCCTTTTTGTGTGAAATTGTGCACAGTTGTTTACGTTTGTGAAAAATCTTGTCCTAGTTTTGTTAAATTTTAAATGATCCTTATATTCAGTTTCTTGTTTATACATTTTTAAGATGATATATGTATGTAAAACAGATATTTACTTTATATATATAAAAGTGAAAGATTTTACTTTCAAATTATTAAATTTTCGAATGGTTTCTGTTCGGAGAGGGAAAATATTTGTGAAAGGTCTTTTTTTTTAATGACAGTTTTAGAAGGGTCCTGTTTTGAGACGAAAATTTTTGTGAAGGATTCTTTAATGGACCCAATTTCTTCCTAAACTACACCAGAAATAAATTTTGTCAGTGTTGGATACATTGAGAAACAATCTTTAAAATAAATATACATAAATAAGACACATATAATAATCCAATACACAATATATAACATATGGCTATATAAATAAGCCATTTAAGATTAGAAATTTTTTTCATTGGTCGCTGTTTCATTTTTGTGATATTTTATTATAACCTTGGCACGAAATTGCACTTCCTTAAGATTGAACTATGCCTAGGCCTAAAAAAAAGTACTATTGAAAATATTATGAAAATCTGATTTTAATGTAACAAATTTGTCAATATATTTTACATTTAATACAATATAGGTTACAGAATACATGCATAAATGATGCAAAGAATGTCACAAATTTTATTTCACACATAATATCCTCTTTTCTAACTGGCATCCCTATGTTTCTTTTTTCAAATTTAAACATTGTAAACATTTTCTTTTTATTATTATTATTATCAAATTTATGAAAAGTTTAATTATAGTAAAATATTGATTCTTATATTTACATTAACCACTAATTAGTTTGAGATTTATAATAAAATATGCTTAAAGACAGTTATACAGGGTGTCCCAAAAGTCTTTAATAAAAAGTTACGTATTACTATATATAGGAAAAAGCAAAAGCTAATAGTGAACTTTCTACATTCACTAAATATATGTTCACATCAAAAGTAAATATAATTTAACTGCTTGCTTTCAGATAGATGTAGACTAGAATACAGGGTTCCCCAAAAGTCCTTGACACATTTTAAAATTCAATATAAGATCGAACAATTGGTGTATAAGAGTGCAGTTTGGACAAAAATGCTTCTTATGATCTGAAAATTTTTTAAGCAAATAAAAAAAATAGTTCCAAATTTTTCTCATAGATGGCGCTGCTTCTGGAAAGTTATCGAATAGGTAGAATGCCTTTATACATAACAAGACGCAAGATGCGTACGCACAGTTTTTGTCCAAACTATAGCAACTGGAACCCACATTACAGAAGTTAACAATACTCGTCTATCCATCCTCATTCGTCTAGTCAAACTCCATGAGGAAGAATATTGTTAAATTCTGGGATGTGGATTGCCATAGTTTGAACAAAAACTGTGCATACGCTTTGTGCATCTTTCGCCATTGTTATGTATAAAGGCATTCTGCCTATTCGATCAATATCTTTCCAGAATCAGTGCCATTTATGAGAAATTTTTGGAACTAATTTTTTTATTTGCCTAAACAAAAAATTTCAGATCATAAGAAGCATTTTCATCCAAACCGCACTCTCGTACACCAATTGTTCAATCTTATATTGAATTTTAAAATGTGTCAAGGACTTTTGGGACACCCTGTATTATAGTGTACATCTATCTGAAAGCAAGCAGTTAAATTATATTTACTTTTGATGTGAACATATATTTAGTGAATGTAGAAAGAAAGTTCGCTGTTAGCTTTTGCTTTTTCCTATATATAGTAATATGTAACTTATTTTGTAGCTGCTGTTTGTTCATTATTTTTATTATTTACATGGGTTAAGGAATCTGGAACAAATTTTTGTCAAAAGAATTAAAAAAAAAAAAAAAAAAAATCTTTTTCCCAAAAACTGTTTGACAAAAGAATTAAAATTGCTTTGGGCAATCCTTATTTAAAATTTACTTTTTAACAATTTTCTTCCACATAAGTTCTAAATAATTAAATGTTTGATTGCGTTAACTATATTATTTTTATAATCTATAGTAAATAAATTAATAAGCAATTTAGTGCTGGAATTAATTTGTAATTTTCAAAATTATTGTATCAATTGGTTATGCTCCTTCAGTGTGGATGTAAAATCTAATAAATGCATGTAAATGTGAAATAAGTTAAAATAATAATATAAGAAATACTCAAGTATATGTATTTTTGATGTACTGAATTATGTTTTACTTTTCAGGTTAGTTCTTATCGCACCACTGTGGACGATCAAAATGGTCAACAGTTGACTTTTCCTGGTGTATGGTCAAAAGCTGGTCATAATTTTATTACTAGTATGGGCGGAGCTGAGGATTACAGTTCTCGCAGTGAGTTCTTGCAATTTTGGATGTATATTGCTCAATCTGCGGTTGGTTATCCAAATTGTATGTGAAGTAAATTTACTTTCTTGCAAAATATTTTATTATATGAAATAGTATTTATAGGAAGAAAAAAAAATTAGTTTTATAAATGTAATATCAAAATTATAAAAAAAAAAAAAAAAAAAAAAAAAAATTAGAATTTTTATTTAAAAGGAATTTGAAAGGAAATAAAACTCAATAAATCTTAAAAATCATTAATCAATTTTCAAAAGTTACAAGTGTTTTTTTAAACTGTACTCATGTTTTAATTATATGAAACTTTCATTCAAAATAATTAATGAGAACAACATTTTAATTCGAACTATGATAGAAATTGGATATTATATGTAATACTTATGTTTTATGTATTCTGAAACAAGCATCTGTTTCTACTCATTCTCCAGCATTACAGGTCAGATCAAAATTCATTTTCTTTGTCTTATACTAGAATTCTTATTATCGTGATTGTAATTTTTCGCACATTCTTAAAGTAATTCAGAATTATTATGTAACGACGAGCTGTGAAGAAATTATAAAGACAAACAGCAGAAACATCTTGAAAGAAGAATAGATATTGAATATGCAAAAGTTTTTTAATCCAGGTTCAGGTAGTGCACAAGTACATCAGTGTGACTAATTTTAGAGAATATTTTGATATTTTATGAAAGCTGTGAACGTCCAAGTCAGGTATGCATGAATGAGTCACCACTAGATTCCTCTTTGTAGGTATATTTTGCATCTTAGGTTTAGTTTGCTTCCCTTTTTTCTCCCTTTTGTATATTAAAAAGTCAATTTTAAGGACATCTGTCACTACTTTTGGTATAATCAGCAACAAAATAATAAACCCGTTGACAATTGAGTATTTGGTCAATAATTCACCAAATACTTAGCCAAAATGGATATTTTATACCCAAATTTAGATTTATTTGTATTTGCTGAGGTGACATGCTTGATGCAGGTCTTGTTAAATGTAGAAATATGAAATATTTGCATTTGTTAGCGAGATGGGTTAATTTTATAGAGGTGGGCTCTTATAGGATTATGTCTTACCTGTATTAATAAATTAAGATGTTTGCGTATGTGTCTGTTGGTGATGACTTGGGAAATCAATTGCACATAGATTTCTCCAGATTTGGATAAGGATAGATGACAGGTCCCAATGCACCTGAGATTTAGATTTTTGATAATTAGCTGAGAATTTAAAATCCCTCATCGAACACTGATGAATGAATTTAGATTGCCCTCAGTTTGCCAGCTTCATGATAACTTCCACATGTTTGGGGGAAAACTTGCAGAACAAAAAGAAAATGATCTCTTTTTTTCTACCTCTTAAAATTGCAATTGTGACTTAAGATGGATTTTTTTATTTTAAAAATTGGGGTGGGAGGGGGGGGGGGGATACCTACAGATACATGATACCTTTGTCGTTCTGATGATACTTTTATTTTACAAAATATCAATATTTACTATTTCAGAAAAATGTCTTCTCTTTTTCATATTTTTTCTTTCCTACAAGGACATGGGTTGATTGTGTGTGGTCAAAATCAACCATGATCTATGCACTGGGTTCCCATTTTAATCTCTCTATTATCAATATCTGTTGTTATGAAAATGGGAACAGTGTTCCTTCTTAAGTGATTTTGTCTTTTACCTTATGGCAGCTTTTTTTGTGGCTGGATGAAAAAAAAAATAATGATTTTCATCCTACCTTTTTAAAAATTAAATAACTAATTTTGTTGTTGCAGTCCGCAGTCCCATTTTTCTCTTATTAGAATTGGGCTGGGCCCAAGCTTATTTTTTCTCAGCAGACTCTAACTAGTTCAGAAACTTTTTAATTCCCATTATTTTTTTATATATTCTCATTAGACCTGGGACAGTCTCAGGCTTAATTTTCTTGACTTGCTCTGACTGGGTGGGTTTGCTAGTATAACATAATGTATTTTTGCTGTGTTGGAAGACATTTCGTTTTACTTGCTGATCCCCAGTATGACAACAAAACTAGTTTTAACTACTGTCAAAAACATATAACACACTTTAAAACATTTTAACAACAATTGGTATGCATTAAATAACCTCTTGCGACCCGAAGTTAAAATAATAGTACAAATACTCATTCTTTGCTTTTAAACAAACAAAATGATATCATAGATGGCAAAAAATGTTTTTTTTTAATCTATTGTTTTAGGGGGCTTGTAATTTAGGTTCACAAATGTGAACATAAAATTACTAGCCCCCCCCCAAAAAAAAAAAATATATATATATATATCAATTTAATTATCAATAACCTAAAATTACACAATAAAAAAAAATAACAGCTTTATTAAGTGAATAATCTGCAAATTTTTTAATTTTTTTTTATTATAAAGTTTTTAAGTTAAAGATTTGTGAAAATTACCTACTTTCTTGAATGCACTGTTTCGAAAGCATTTTGCAAACTCTGGTTAAAATAACATTTATTTTATAAGGAAATCGACATTGGTGCTGGTTTCATTTTAAAGCAAAAGCATTCAACTTTATAGAAGTGAAGTTAAAATGTAAAAATATCAATCATTTTAGTTTTTATGAGCAAAAGAATCTAGGTACCCATTTGGGTACCCAGGACTCAAGAGGTTAAGTCAATGATTTATGTGATCTTTTATTTAAAATTATAGTAATTTTAAATTAGAATTTTTTTAATTATTAATTGTAATAAATTTTTAGATTTTGAAATTTTTAATCAGAAGAAAATCATTGTACAATTAATAGTTGGATAGAGACGCACAATAAAACTTCTAACTTATCTCTGATCAGTGGCAAATTTTCCTTTCTTTATGAACTTATTGTTATGAACTCGCTTGTTTATTTTTGAAGGTATAAGAAATATCCCAATGTTGATATGTATTATTTCATTCTAATACAGGGTTGGCAAGTTTCTTCCAAGTGGAAGAAATGGAAGAAACTGTTTTTCTTTAGGAATTTACCATATAACTTGCAATTTTGTAAGATACAATAAAAAGAAATGCATTTTTGTAATAGATAACCTTAAGTAAATTTAATTAGACCTATAAAAATTTAATTAAATATAATAAATTGATAATTACATCAGTTTTTTAGCTAAGATCACACACCTATCTAAAGCTTTCCAATCATTGCATACATGAATAAAATAAATGGTACTTTTTCGTTATTCTAACATCTAACACCATGCCAAAATGTATACTAATGTGTCATTTATTTCAACCCTGAATGTGCAAAGGATTTTTATAGCAAACCATGCCAAACATTGTGATTTGCTATGTATTGAACAAGAATCTTTTTAATTATTTAATTGTAACCTTGCAAAACATCTTAATTTGCCATTTTTCAAATAGAAAATATTTAATATTAAGTTGTAACATGTATTTATTTTTGACGTTGACACTGATATGGATTTACCATTTGGCAGTTACCCGAGGATGAGGAAGCTGCAATAAAATTGTTTTCAGGACTTTGGATACATAAAAAAAGTTGAAAAGAAACAAAACATGAACGTCTTTATTCATAAACTGAAATGTTTACTGCAATGCTAAGAGAGAATTACGATGCCTGTAGTTTAAATAAAGTTTTATTTTATTTTATCGTGTAATATTTATTTGTTCTTTTATTTTAAGTCTGTATTTATATTGATTTAATAAAATAGTTCGTGAAAGTCTGTAATTTTCAAACGTTATATTTTTAATTGCTTAATTTTGTGCCAACAATGTTTTTTTTTTTTTTTTTTCAAATGAATTATTTTTGTGCAAATTATTACGCTTGGCGGCGAGAATGGTGCTTGGTATAACAGAAACATACCAAATAAATTTATCCAAAATACACAAAATCAATTAAAAGTAAATCAATTTAAAACAGGCACATTTTTTTAAAAATTATTTTTTAAACTTCTGTAACCTGTAGTAAATAGTATGTGGATCATTTACCTATTGTAGAATGAAACTCCTTTAAATAAAAGACAGTGTTTTTAATTTACATCCATTTTATTAAGGGAACTAATATACAATAATTACTGTATTGAAAGATTTAAACTCCATTTTCCTTACTACAGTGCAACAAGGTATAACAAAAGTAGTTTAGCAGTAAATTTTAGCAATCAATTTCTCAACTTAGAATGGATGAATGCAAACGATGAAAACATTCTTTTAAGTCCTGCAGAACTTGGAGAGTTTAAAAGAATTTTAGCACACGCATAGAGTATATTTTTTGAACATTTATCTTTTAAAATCAGCATTGAGATATGCATACATAACTACAAATTTTTTAAGTGTTGCATGGTAGTTTTTGAAATATTGCATTTTTGTATGATAAATAAAAAATTGGTAGATAGTTTTTTAGATTTACAGAGATGACATAAACAATGAAAACATATCCCCCTACTTTAAAGTTGTAAAAAAACATAACCTGTAAATACTTGCTGAACCTGAAGTTTGTTTGTTAAAAAAAAAAAAAAAAAAAAAAAACTTTCCATAAATAATATTTTTAATATTATTTAAAGTTTCCAATTTAAATTTCATATAATCAGGTTTTGAATTTAATTCTTTTATATAGTTAATATATTTTAATTTTGAGCATCTGTTTTGTTTTCTTCCATTTCTTCCAGTTTTTTCTACTTTTTCCAGTGTTTTCTGGTTTTTTCCAGTTTCTTCCACTGGAAGAAACCCAACCCTGTTCTAATATTGTTCTATATCATTGTTTTAAATTACTAGGACATTTAATATATTTTAAGTGGGAGAAAAAATGTGCTGCTCATGTGAAAACTTTCAAATCTTATGTTTACTTTTAAAAAGCACAATTTTACCTTGCAAAAAAATTAAATAAAAATTTTACCAAATTAAAAAGTTGCACTTATCAATAATACTCTACTATTAGATATATTAATTATTGATATACAATAATAATGACATTTTAAACATTACATGTAACGTTGTATATTTGTGACATTTAATGTGAAATTTTACATATCAATGTAGTATTTGAAGTTTTTGACAGGTGGTTTTTGATAAGAGGTTTTTGACATGACAGTTTAAACCATGAAAAATTGACTCATGTCAAAAACCTGCCAACCCTGTTGATGGATGAATAATATTTTAAAAAACAGTCCAAAGGAAGAATACAGAGAAAATTATCCTTCCCTCCTGTCCCAGTGATGTAGGGAGGATTTCTTTTCGGGAGTGGGGGGAAATGAAATTTTCTGAAGGTTATATATACTGCAAAATCTGCTAAGATGAAATCTCAATATGCCAGTGGAAAATTCTGTTTTAGACAGGTTTCCATCGTGGCAAGTTTAATTGTGTGATATTCTTTTCACTGGGACCAAGGAATTTTCTGTTTAAGACTGAATTCCATTTTCACTGGTTTTGAGTTACTGTATTTTCATATCTTTACATAATTATGTTATGTACACTAAAACTTGTCAAAATGGAACTTGTCTATAACAGAATCTTGTGTTCGACAGAAGCATTTCCTGATCTAAGAGAAAGATTACCATTCAATTATACTTTCTTTTAAGACAAACTTGTCTAAAAAGAAATATTTTTTTCAGTCCCTTGTGACTCTCTTGTGCTGCTGCCTTGACAGGTCTGTGTATGTATAATAGAAGTATTCCAAAACATTTTAAAAATTTAGGCAATGCCAAGTGCATCTAATATTACAATGAAGTTAGACTAATATTTACTAGTGAAAATAATTTTACAATCGCTGATATATTAGTACTGGAAAATTAAATGTATTTAAATCAAGTTTCACATAACATGAACATTTGCTTAATAGCAATTTTCATTTTTCCAATTCTTGTCATTGAATCAATAACCTTTTCTGTGGTATTAGGTACTGCATAAAGAATTGACATAAGTGTCAATCCTATTGGTCACTCATTCTTCATAGAATTTCTGAGATAGTTTTAAAAGAATAAAACTATCTTCCAATTTCAGCCACAGAAATCTGTAATACACATAATAAACAGTTGATGTTGGGAAAAATAATTTTGTCTAACAGTCATAGTTCTTCCGAATTTCTGTTTCTTTCAAGTTATACCAAAATAAAATTCAGCTTCAAAAGTTGTTTCTGATAGTCAGTTATCATAAGATTTTAAATTTTCATATCAATTTTATTTTTGAGGGATAGCATTTATTATTATTTCTTTTTTAATAGAATATCAGATGCTGAAAAGCCCTAAAAGTGCTTCAATGTATTTAAATTTTGGTTAATGTGCTTTATTTCGATTTTCTTTGATAGGTGCTTAATTTTTCAGACATTAAAAATAAAATGGAGAAACTGAATGAAAAAAGAAACCCTTATATTAAATATCTGCAAAATTATTTTTTTCATGCAGCAACATTTCCACTTTATAAGTTCATGGGAGGTTGTCTCTTTATGATTAAGTTGACAAAACAATAAAATAAAATAAAAGGGCATGGGTGATTTTCACCAACAATGTAATATTTTGTAATATTAAAATTTTAATTTCCAAAATTTATGGAAAGGTGCTTGAAATTTGAGTAAAGTGCTTAATTTTTCTGGGAAAAGAATATAAATCCCAATTGTTTAAGGTAATCTACATACTACACTCAGTGAGCTTACTGCTATCCTTCGAGTATGTTTTCAATTTGTCTCCAATTATCTAATTGAAAAGTTACATAACAGAAATCATTTTTTGATTTTATTTATATTTGTGAAAGGCTTGTTTTAGACATGGAAATTTTTTGTGAAAGATCTTGTTTTAAGATGAAAAAATAAATTATGAATCAGGCATGAAAGAGTTCCCCTTAAAGGAGGAATTTCACCTTTTAAAAATAATTTTGAACATTATCTGGATTGATGCAAAAATAAATAAATATTGGAAGCATATTGGGGGGGGGGGGGGGGGGTAAATTTAATCCTTAGACATCTTGTCTACATAAACCCTTGGAGTTTCTGAATTGATGTACAGAAGAGCTTATCAAATCAAAGGTCAGCTTATGTTATGAACATCTGAAAACCATGTTAATGAAGTTATTTAAAGTGTCAATCCACATTGAAGTTTTTTTAGACTTTAAAGGGGAAGAAAGTTTGCATAAGGTTATTTTTGAAGTAGTATATTTTGTCCCATTTATATAGTTTTGGCTAGTTTCAGTGATATATTCCTGAATCAAAGATCACTTTGATGTGCCTATATTTAGTATGGAGAATTTTTTTTCCTTAGAAAGGAGGAGGGGGGGGGGGGGGGGGGAGGTCTTAAGCAGTCAAAAACTATCCAGAAAAATATTTGTTTTTAAAAATTAATAACTGTGCTTCACATAAATTCCCCAGATATATTTGGATTTACATTTTTAGCAAACTGCCTACCATTCTTTTTTCAATGAACATATATAGTTTTTGTTAGTTGAATATATTATTTTTAATATTTTCTAAATTATGAAAATAAAATAGCAATCAGATGTACAATTGTTTTAGTTTATTATGTAAATACTTCTTAAAATGTGTCTAAATTACATCAATTTATTGCTGTTATATAGATAGAAATTTTTCTCTGTATATTAAATTTTATATGCATTAAAATTTAATTATGGCAAAAAAAAAAAAATCTGCTATATGAAACTATAAAAACAAACCCTCATATATACATGAAATATTGATATTCATTTAAATTGTAATCAAAAAGTTAAATTAGAAGGTATTAGATAGAAAGAATAGTTGAAATCAAATAAATCTCCACAATTTACTCTAAACAACGCACACAAAGATCTTGCATAATATTCAAATCCAAACCACACATATCTGCTTAATATCATTTTAAGACAATAACAGAAATACATTAATCAAATTATTGAAATTGTAAATATTTAATATATACCACAGAAAATGTTTCTAATCTTTAGAAAATTTTATTTCAGCAAAAATTACTTAACTTTTAAAATTGCAAAAGATTTAAAAAATACAATCAAGATTATATATATCCAATAGGGTGGTCCCCAACCCTATGTTAAAAAATAAAAGTGAAAAATATATCGCTCCCACCTTCTCATATTGTGAGGTTAGCCATAAAAACACTAAATACAAAAAATTAATTGAATCGAAAGGAACTTATGTGATTTTTATTTTTTGTTCTTTACACTAAATACATGCAATTTAAGGAAATGAAATGTATGCTCCTGTTCATACTTGTTGCTCCCGTTCCCAATGTATGCTCATTCCATTTTAATATGATTAGTACTCAATCATATTACAATAACCGATTTTCTTTAATGAAAATTTTTAAGAGTGTTCTTTTTATGCAATCTGGAAATTTTTTATGATTATCTTCATCCACGTGCATAAGATATTTCTGTTCTTCATCCTGTTTCAAAATGTAGTTAAAATTCTGAATAAATGCAACGCTGTGTTCTGCTACATCATTAATTAATTTCAGTGACTGTGCAATTTGTATTTCAATTAGATAATCAGTTATCTTTCCAGCAACTTACATCTACACATAAAAAATTGCATGAAATGCCAAGTATACTAAAGAATTGCTTTGTATTTTTTGTTACAAAGTAGTTCAAAGATAACTGATTATTAATATATAGGCTTTATAATATTTTTTTCTAGGGCTTTTAACATCTTATGTTTATCATTTATTGCAACTTCATAATCAAAGAAAGCTAAATTAGTTAGTTCTTCGCTAAGATATCCCTGATGTCTAAGAAATGTTTGAAGAATATCTGTAGCAAGATTTTTGTTTACTTCATTTTTTTTTATATCCTTCAGAAGTTGAAGATCAATTCTGGGAGCTTTTGTGCCCAAATGTGCCTTATACCATTCTTTCAAATATATTTTAACAACAAATAATAGGAATTCTTGAATACCTTTCAATTCATGAGCTATTAATTTATATTGGTCACGAAACAGGTAGATTTTATTGTACATATCAATTTGGAAATCCACCGAGTTCTAGGAAAGCCACATGGCTGATGAAACTTAATTTTCTTTTGACTGTATTAACATTTCCAAGAACAGTAATCATTAACTCCAACAACTTCCTGTAACCATCACAGGGTTGTTTAAAATTAGGACACATTTGAGCAAATTCACAAAGGTTTTTGACTTCAGTTTTATTGATTATCCACTTATCTGATCATCCCCTTATATCATGATTTACTAATGTTTAAATTGTGACTGATCAATTAAGTACCAGTGTTATGGAAATTGAACTGGACTTGACATTCTTTTACTTATTAAACAAAGAGGTCAGTTTTAAACATGAATTTTATTAAAATCCATCACTATCGCATCAGAACCGATTATGGAAGAATAAGCCGCTTGCACTTAAAACAATATAAATATTTTAGTATTTGTTTCCTACTAATATTCCATAAAGGAATTAAAACTTCAGCAATAAACAAATAAATGCATAAAGTAATATAAATAAAGCAAAAATGAAAGAGATATGCAATTGAATTAAGTGATAAAACACTGTAATAATCAGATTAAAAAAGATTCCTATAAATAGTATCTTTGGCAATTTCTTTGGCTTTAACTGCTGGTATGTGGCTAATACAAAACTACCTCTTTAAATAAATTTCAAAAATTTATTTGAGTACATAATTGATATTTTTAGATAAAAATGCTTATAGGTGTTATTATGTTTCTTAAATATTTAATAACAGATTAACTATCATACAAAATCGTATGTGATTCCCCCCCCCCCCCCCCTCAATACACCCACTTCTAATGCATCATTAAAAAGAAATGTACATGGTTATAGTTAATATTACCAGAAAATATGTTTATATATTTAATTATATCTAATATAGCATGTCCTATCCCCTTTGAGCACCTCTAAAAATTAACAGAAAGTGTTGAAACTTTAAATGTAATGGAAGGGTGAGACAAAATTTTTAACAAATTTTAATTTTAGGGACCACCCTAATATCCAACTGTTTGCTAATAACTTCCCCATCAGTTTTTCATGAATCTATATTATAAAGCAAAAATTACAGGTGTAGCGGAAGGTATATGATGCTATGTGCTGCATATCTTCTGGATATTTTAGAGACTCCATATAACCTCTGTTTCTCAAATAAAACTATGATGTACCTATATTCTTTGCCTACAGTGTGCATATTGTTCATGTCTGAGAGTAGTGCTGGCATCCTATTTAACACTTGTATTCAAACTATGTGTTAAATACAGAAATAATCAGAATCATAAAGCCTGCATAAATATTGAAATATTTTGTGATTGACTGCTGACATGAGCTAATACAAAAATGCCTTTTGTCATAGTTGTTAGACAATCTAAGAAAATACGCTAAATGTAAACTTATCTATTTCAAGTTAAAAAAAAAATGTACGCTGTGCAGTGGGCAGTATAGTTGTTTGAGTTACCAGAGTTTGATTCCCTAGTGTATGTAATCCAAAAACAAAAATAATTATGTTTATAAGTTTAAAATTAAATGTTTTAATTTCGCTTCAATCTGTTCAACAAAAGATGTGTTTTTAATGACTCTAACTCGGGCTGATTTTTGGATAAAAGTATCCTAACTCCAAACTCCTCAGCCCTGTTTAATATAGGATACTATTTTATCTTACATTTTCTATGTTTATTAACATTAATGTTTATTGTGTGGCTTTGTAGTATTGTGTTAAATATAGGTAATTTACTAAAACTTTTTTTTCTGCGTTTAAATCTACTATAAACTTTCATTTTGAATTTTCAGATGAGAAGCAGTTACTACAGGCAGATATTAATGGAAATCCATTTTCAAGATCTCCTCGCACCAGTTTAGCTTCCATTGTGTCTACTACTCTTTTAGACTATAGCAACAATAGCTTTATATCAGAGAGTAAAAACCGAAAGAACAAACGTCTGAGGAATGCTATAAATAAAGGTGTTTTAGCTGAGAATATTGCTGGACATCGTGGTGAAGAAGATATTGATACTCTTTTGCAATATATCAATTCATCTGATAAAAAAGGTAAATCTGTTAAAGGGAGTACTCAAAATCATCTGGTTGGTAATAAAAATATGCTGCATGATAATGACAAGAAAAAAGGATTGGGAAAAGACATAAAAAATTGCAAAAATATGATTAGTAATGTCAAGAAAAAATTATCTCGATCAAATTCTATGGAAAATTTATCATCTAATAAAGATGTCAATAATGATAAAGGCATTGCTTTATCATATGAATCTAATGCCATGCTGGATAAGCCTTTGAAAAATTCTAAATCTGCATCACTTGAAAATTCTAGCAAAAATATTCTTGATATTAACAGTAATGTTGAAAGCAGGTCGTCAACTTCTAATGGGAAGAATAAAACTTCCCATACTAGTAGCACAGATGAGCCATTTGAACTAAATTCAAACACAGAATACAATTCTCCTGAAGTGTCCAGTTTTGCTGCTGATTTTTATTCTACTGCTGATGTTTCATCCCAGACTGTCGAGGAAGGTGGTTTCTTGATTGTGAAGAAAAAGCAGCGGAAAAAACATCAAGGTAAAAGATCTGATTCATATAGATGGCGTACAACTCAGAATCAACGTAAAAAGGGGATGATGTTGCCTCTAGCTGAAAGCAAGTGTGGCAAGCAAGATTCTCGACGAAAATCTACCAGCAGTGTTCCTCACTCCGAGCATTCCTCAGCAGATAACTCTGATTTAGACAGTGTTCATTCTCTTCCAGTCCGAGGATCTGTGCCACATCCCACTCAGCCTCATCCTCATACCACTCCTTCATCATCATCATCTACGCCTCAAGCATCCTATGCAGACATTGCTCGCATGCCTATACCAAAGCTCAATTCTCCTTCACCTTGTATAATGACTTACAGTGCTCAGGCTTCAGTTGTGAAGCAGCAGACTTCTTCTGACTCAGAGTTCAAAAAGCCAGACACAAATGCAAGTAGTTTTCCGTTACCCAAGAGAAAAGTTGAACCTCGTGAAACTACTCCTATTATTGTAAATAAAAATGCTGTTCGTACACCAGTGATAGATGACATCGATTTTTCTGATGTCAAGTTGAGATCATTTGCCAAATCAACAAGAGAGTGTAACACTCAAACCGAGCCAGATGCAGCTGTTGATGAAAACAGTTGTGTTGAAAACGAAAACACAAAAACAAAGAAAGAGGAAGAACCTTGTAAAAATGTGTGTGCTGTTTGTCCATGTCCTCTGAAAAAGAATTGTTCTTGTTCTAAACCTCATTCTCATTTTCGACATAAAATCAAAAGCAGTGATATCCCTCCAGTAATTATGGATAACATGCCTGCTGAAACTAATGCCTGCAATGTTTCATTTGGTTTTGGTGTTGAAGAAGTACTTCAAATGACACCTGTAGAAACTCCAGAGTTGAATGTTGAGGTTGAAACTGTAAATAATGATAATAAAGACTTCTCAACTCCAGAAATACCCAAGACTATTGTAATGAACAACACTCTAAGTGATAATGATTCTTGTAAATCATCTGTGACTGTACCTTTAAAGGTTGTTAATCATAACTCTGATCTCTCAAGGGAAACTTCTAGTCACCTACAAACTGTATGTTATGGTACTGGTAGAAACATTTGTTATAGTGAGACTAAAGTAAATTCTAAGAAATTTAACCTCACTGAAATTACAAATTTTCTAGGAACGGGTAAGTTTAAACTTTTAATTTATTCATATTTTATAATACCATGTCTGGTTTCCGTATTTTCATAGCCTAGGTTAAGATGATAAATTATTTCGGTGCTTACGTATTATCTGTGCCAGGAGATTGCTCGCCAAAAATGGTTGCCAAGTACCAATCTTGTTAATCGTTGCCAATCATGTTTTCAAACGCAGTAATTTAACATTATCAAATAACATAGCTAAAAATGGTAATTAATATAAAATAAATAAAATGTAATATATGTTTATTAAATTTATAACATTTTAAAAAATAGTAAATAACATTATTTTAGTAAAATTAATAAATGGTAAATAGCATAGTAAATAAGAAAGAATATTACTATAGATTATTCCCAGGCATGTACCATGTAGCAAGAAAAAAAGGTACTTTTCGGTTAGCCGGGCGCCAGTGACATTTATATATCTATGTATACATATATATACATATATCTATACATACACACATTTATATATGCATGTATGTATATATACATATATATATACACATACATATATGTGTGTATGTATACATAGATATGTATATATAGATATATACATTTCACTGGCGCCCGGCTAACCGAAAAGTACCGAAAAAAATATATAAGGTTTACTATAATTAATAATATTGGCTCTATGCCTGGCGCAGTTGGCTTAAAACTGGCACGGATAATATGCAAGTACCATTATTTCTTAGGTTCTATGTCATATTGACACCTAAATAACACATTGTGGATCAATAGCTATCCAGTGGCCAGATCAAATAAATATCTTTTGAACCAAGAATTTTATTTAATAAATGAATTGAAATGTATACTACTAAGAAATAAATAACATGTTTTTAAATAAAATTTCTTGTTGGAAAACAATTTTTATGAGACTGATTTTAAATAAGAGAACATTTGTGATCCGCAGTGGTTTTAAAAACGTGTTTAGGATATCTGTGCATGTCATATTAGATACACTGTAGACTGTAGACAAAGAGATGAAAATGCAGATTCATAAAGAATTTCAAATAAATATTTTTTTATTTATTTCACATGTTTATCTTTTTTTTTTTACTTTCCTTTTTGTCTATTTTGTTATTACTGTTCTAATATTACTCTAATTTGCCTGTATTTTAATCATTTTTTTGCAGGTAGGAATAACAAATATTGAAAATCTTAAAATCTAGACACAACTTTCAGGCGGTAATGTGGTCAAGACAAACATTTTTTGTACAGAAAACCAGCATCACAGACCCTTATTCCATCCATCAAACAATACAGGTTGTGACACTACAGTCAAAATTTTATCGCAACTTTAACAGTAATGAAGATATTTTAGCAAGATTTTTATCATATTAACTTTGCTTGTATGAAATGTGATGACCAGGCCCGTATTTTGGCTATGTCACGCCCCTGTGCCATCAGTCACTTTACGCTTTTTAATTCAGCTTAAGTGAAAATTTCAAGCCAGGGACAAATTAAGGCATACGAAAAGGCCACAGGCATGTAGTAGCACTATCTTTCATTGGCCTTTTTAATAGGATAATTTTCTTCATAAATAAAACAATTACTATTAGGAAATAGTGGTGAATGTGTGCCTCTGACCTAAGGTCTCATGCTTAGTCAGGCTTTGTTACGAGCTACTGTGTCTGTGTATCTTACAATTTGAAATCGTTCCTGGAATTAGATAGGCTGGCTT
Source organism: Maratus michaelseni (assembly GCA_963931845.1). NCBI lineage: Eukaryota > Metazoa > Arthropoda > Arachnida > Araneae > Salticidae > Maratus > Maratus michaelseni. The sequence continues at coordinate 385,238,602 of OZ007587.1, read as the reverse complement.
GGAAATTTGAGCAGGCGCAAATAAAGTAAACTTGGTAGTAGTATTTTGCATTCATTGAGAATTTTAAGCTTAAGTGCTCATATTTCCGAAAGGGCCAGCTGCGCCGAGAGAACAGAAGGGGTGCACCAAAGACAATACTTCTATACTATCTCAGTTTGAGGCTGCTGGTCTACAGAGAATTTCATAAGAAAGAAACGATGCAAAAGTTAATCTGTTTTTAGTACTAGCAATATTTTGCCGTCCTCACAAAAAAAAAAAAAAAAAAAAAAAAAAAAATAATAATAATAAAAAATTTTCATTTTTAAAATTATGCCGCCCCCCCACATTGTGCCACCCATATGCTATGGCACATGTTCCTCCACATGACTGAATACGGCCCTGGTGATGACATCATTGGAAGTGACTGAATTGTGGCCAATGGCACACACAGTATATATACTGTCAGCTGCATTCTGAATAATGGAACCCTTGCTCAGTGTTGTTTAGTACACAAGTAACAAAGGGAAATTAAAGTTCAGCCTGGAGTGAGATAAGATGCACTGTATTTTTGATTGAAGAAGTGGAATGCGATCCTGGTTTACTGTACAAAAATTGTCTCTCTTTGATGCCTTTTATCCAAATTAGCTTCTGTCTATCAATCTCGATCTATCATTCATTTGTCAGAAAACTGGCTGTAGTGAAGGGGATAGATTGATAATTCTGCAAATCAAACTATCAATCGAAATGACAATTTGAAGAAAATAAAAGTAAACGATACATTGAAATCGATAGATAGAAGCTCAGCAGTCATGAGACTGTTGTCATTTACAACTTGCAATTCCATTTTACTTATAATAGTACCTTTGTTCTCAATTGGGGTGCTTGCAGAGTGTCTGAGGAGCATCTGCAGACCCCTGAGTCACCTTTAGAGGCTTCAAGGAGTCTATCTCTCATTGCTGAAACTTCTGCTGTCCATATACCAGCTTTTCATTTAAGTGATATATTATATATATATTCACCATCTAGCATGCATATGCTTTAGCATAGGAGCGCTCCTCCACCAGTCCATTTTTGGGTCTCCTAGTTAGCTCTCCTTACACCCTCCCTATTCTCATTTCCGTTTTTAACCTAGGTGGCTTCTTTCTTGAGTTATTGCTATTTTCCAATTTAGACAATATCTTAGTACTTATAACATATATATGTACAAACTTTATATCCATGGTATCGCCTCACTCTGAACTATGGTCTCAATCCTTATTCTGGAGTCCTTTAGGCTCTAGTCTTTTTAGTTTCTGTGCTATGTGATTTTTTTAACTTCAGATTTTTCCATTTTAAACAATTTTTTTGTCCTTTTCAACCCCTTCCAGTGGCCCTTGAAATATTTTTAGCCTTTTGTCCCCACAGGCCACTGATGTAGATCCATTATTAAGTTTGAATTTCTCAGATATTTATTTAAGGTAGAAACAGGCATTTTTCACCCCTACATGCCCCTTTTGGCTTCCTGCACCCTTTCTTTTATTATTGCTAGGCTTCTTTTAAGTTTCTGTAACTTCTATATAATTTTAGTGAAGATCAGATCATTTTAAACTTTTTTTTAGCATTTTGCCTCATCTACTATGTGGCGTTGCTGCGTAGTGTACATTTCCTCTTTATTCAATATCTCAGGTTCTATGAGTCCGATCATTCTTTTTAATTCTGGTTCTCTCCATCAGGTGATGCTGCAATTTCCTGTATTCGCTTCTATATTGGTTCAGCTTCCATTTTTGGTGGATGAAGCTTCCCTTTAGCTTTTTGGTTACACTCGGCTCCTCTTGTAACCTTAAACAAGACCTCCAATGTGTCAAGAAATGATGTGAAACAGTTAATGCAAAACTGGTCTTATTCTTTTATGTCAGTTCTTGATAAAATCTGATAAGAATAGCAATTTATAGACTGGAGACATTGATAAAAAATTTGATACTATCCATTCGAGCTGTCCATACTGTCGATAAAATCAGTAAAACATATCGTTATCGTGCATACCACTGTAAATAAACAATAAATGCAATGTACACCTTACTTTTATGTAAGAAACTTAAGTGCACCTCAGTTAATGAATATAAATTTCATTGTTTGTAATAGTGTAACAACATTAAAATATACTGCAAACAAACAGAATTCTTTTGTGTGACCTATAAATGCTTTGCATCCCATATTCTACAGGAAGCACATTTTAGTGCACTTCATAAATGCATATCAATTTGATTATGTTTGAAATAGTGTAACATCATTAAAATACACCACAAACACTTAGATCAGTTGCGACCGTTTTCAATATTCTTCAAAGGTTTCGAAGCAAAGTGAACAAAATCAACAAATGAAATTATCCCCAGCTGGTGTGATAAACATTTCAAGGACCCTTCTCTTTGAACATCGCTGAATAAATCATCAAAATTGCCAATTAATTACATGAAAGAAGTCTGCTACACTATAGTTGGTTTGTTTGCACCTTTTAATCCACATGATCTCCTGCATTCACCTGGATGAGGAGTTTTAACATTGATACTTAAGTTTGGTATGTTAATAAAAGGAATGCAGTTGTAATATGGGCAATTGTGTAATAAACATGCAGTTATGCTTAAAAATAGTTTTATGTTTTAAAATATACGTTTATTTTTCTTAAAGTTCATACATAGATTTTTTTTTTTCTAGTTCAGCTAGTTATAGATGCACTGTAGTAGGGGTCTTAAACCTTTTACACTTGAGGGCCACATTTATAAATTCTTAAAGTTCTGCGAGACACCCATAAATTCAATTAAATATTGTAGGCAAGAAATATATACATGCCTAGGTTTTAAGACCGAAGCCAGGTTGTATATAGGCATTGCAAAAGTACTGAATTCTCAGTTCAGTCTTGATTCATTAAAAAGAAAAGAAATACTGTTTACTTGCAATACAGTAATCCCTTAACATTCGAGGTAAACATCGTGAATGTCAAATCCACGAATGTTGAGCCTATCTCTCTGCACTTAAAAAGAAGTTATGTTCTATAAAATTTTAATTTGAGTGGTACAGCATTTCAAAGAACAAAATGTTATATGCATAACATATATGTAGAAGGTGAATGCACACACATATTCATAAATATAAAATTTATTTATTGAAGGTAATTAACTGACTGGAGAAATAATGACAGCTAGACAAGCATATGTTTTTGTATAAAGTAATTTCAACTCTCAATTTGCAAAGAGATGATAATGTATTAGTGGGTCAATATGGGATAGGATATTTAAATATAGCTAAATGCTTTTATTTTCTATCTAAGTGTAGCTTCAGCTCCATCTACAAGAACCTGCACATTTTAAATGAATAGATTAAAGATGCCGTTACCCTACCACTTCTAATATCCCCATTGCAATGAGTGTTTTTCTGTTATTATCTTGCTTTCCTATACCACTTGCTCCGTTTTCAGTTGACAACTGAAAATTGTTTTGTAAATAGATATTAAGAAAACCCAGGGGAAATATTCTTTAACCACTATAAATTCTGAAAGTAACAAAGTATATAAAAAAGACAAAGTATATAAAAAAGACAAAGTATATAAAAAAATCACAAATAATCAAGTCTTGCGAATGTTAAGTTTTTCTGCATTTTCATATTCACGAATAATCAACACTCACGAGTGTTAAAACCGCGAATGTTGAGGGATTTCTGTATTTAACTTTTGCACCAAAACTTCTATATGCTTGATTTTGTACTAATAGTAGTACTGTTGCCAGTTGGGTCAAGTTTTTTCTTCAGATTGCTTGATTGCTGCCACTTTTTTGAAATAGTAACATTCTCCTTATGTAATCTATCATTAAATATTATTAAATATGGCGAATATAACTATTTCAAAAAAGTAATAGCAATCAAGCAATCTGAAGAAGAAAACCCCTCCCAACAGGCAACATAGGGACAATTTGCGGGGTAGCACTCAAGAAGTTTAAAGATTTTAGCAGAATTATGTTTACTACAACAACATAATGAAACATGAGAATTCCATATATTTATGTCATCAGGAGCAGTTAGTATAAAGTGGTACTGTCAGTCTTTTAAAATTCCACCTTCAGTCGTGGCTACACAGACTCTCTTCAAGTTTATTGGGACATTGAGGGTATGGCACATTTGTGAGCATTCCTGGAATGCATATTTTTTCTGGTTTCCTAGGAACTGTCCAGGATTGTCCTGGAATGTTTAAACAGGGTAAATTATCAAATAAAAAGAATGCTAGACATTTCAAATCCGTATTTTCAACATTTTAAACGATGCTGTTTCTATTAAAATAAACTTGAGTCATGAAAAACACAACACTCAATTGAATCAAATTCACCTCTGTCTATAAATAATTGTTTAAAAACAACACAAAATGTCACAAAAACATATATGCATCATTTATTAAAAACTTTTACTTTAGGTGTTTTAAAAATATACAAAACTGCATTTCACATTAAAAACCTAGCGCTTTCGAGCCGTCCTGGCTCATCATCAGGGTTAAAACATCACCACGCAGATACACACACAAAAAAAAAAAAAAAAAAAAAAAACACAACTAGTCTGAAACACTGTAAAAACATCAATGTCTGCTGAAGACAAGGTCAAACCATTATAAACAGGGTGGGAAGCATAGGGAGGGATGTGCCAATCTTATTCATTCTTGAACTATCTGTAAAAGCTTATACCATACTTTAGGGATATTGTACGAAACTGAATCATTGCATGTTTTATTTTTCCTGGTTAAAATTTCTATTGATTCACTTATTATTGCTTCATAAAAAGAGGATGTGGGTTTAATAATTTTAGCGTTATCAAAATCTATTATAATCGACTGCTGTTGTTTTAATCTGGAAAGGGCGGTTTTACTTCTATTATACTTGACATCTGCAATATGTTCTTTTAACCGAATTTTAAATTTCCTTAAAGTCATACCAATGTAGTCTTTAACTTTATAAGATTTTATCCTATTTTCAACTATTTCCATAATAACTGGGATTCTATAAATTCCTGCTAAATCTTCAATCGGTATGGGATCAATCTTCTTATGTAGTAGCGCATTCAATTTAACTGGAGGGGATGCTACCAAATTTATTTCATATTTCTTTAAATTATATTTTAATTTTTCAAAAAGTTTCGGAATATATTGGAACTTGTAAAATTTAGTTGGTTTTTCTGTTAATTCTTTTTGTTTTTTACCCTGATATTGATATTGACAAATTAACTTATTAATTAACCTCTCTGAAAAACCATTTTCATTTGCTATAATTTTAACTCTGTCAAGCTCCTCATTGATATAACTATCAGTACACACTGAAAATGCTCTATGGATGTAAAACCTATATGCAGCCAGTTTATAACTTAAAAGTGATGAAGCATCTCTGGAAATAGTATTATTTGACCTCATATTTTTCCTATAAACTGTCCGATCTATTGTTAAATTACTGTTTTTTATCAGCTCTACATCAAGAAAAGGTAAACGATTCTGTTTTTCTAACTCCAGGGTAAATTGTATTTTTGTATCAATTTTATTAAGTTTAACCACAAAGTCCTTCAATAAATCTATACCATGCTCCCATATAATAAAAATATCATCTGCATATCTACACCAATATGCAGGTCTTTCACTAAAATCATTCATAACCATATTTTCAATGGGTCTTAATTTAATCTCCGCGCATAAACCTGAAATGGGGGAGCCCATTGGAGCACCATCCTTTTGCTTATAATAAATATTATCAAACTGAAAAACGTTATTGTTTTTAATTAGATTAAACCCGGAAATAAGTGTATTTTTTGTGCTCACGCTAAAAGAATCATTACCATTAATAGCTTTTTCCACGAACAAACCTACATCATTCATATCCACAGATGGATATAACGATACTACATCCAAACTCGCAAAAATGCTGTTCTCAGTAATCTGAAAAAGTTTTACTTGCTTAATAAACTCCATTGTCGATGAAATGACGAACTCTGACTGAGGGAGGATAGTTTTTAATAAGACAACATATGCCTTTTCTAGATAATATGTAGGTCCTATACATTTAGTTACAATTGGCCGAAGAGGGTTTTTAAAACACCTAAAGTAAAAGTTTTTAATAAATGATGCATATATGTTTTTGTGACATTTTGTGTTGTTTTTAAACAATTATTTATAGACAGAGGTGAATTTGATTCAATTGAGTGTTGTGTTTTTCATGACTCAAGTTTATTTTGCTTCTATAACGTATACTGGTTAATATGGAATCTACTGAAATATTGAAACGCAGATACAAGTCACAAAGGCTGAAACTAGATCGTGAAATTATCAGTGTTAACTTTTTGCAGACATGCAAATATATGAAGATTGTACCCCATTTCCTCGTTACTAAAAATCATTTTATTGGTAGTGTTTTTACGAAGCTTAAGCTGAAATATGAGTTAGCATGTTTGGATAAGTTTATTAGACAAAAATTCAAGTTAATCGATTTCATTTCAAGAGACTTATATCGGCTTTACCATGAGCTGACTTTTAATCTTAAGAAAGAGGATTTTGATATGTTTTTCAGGACATTGCAGGTATATCGTGATATACAAAAAGAAAAAAGAGGAGTCACCATAAGGAAGAAACTAAACAACTTAATTTTATCACATAGACAGGTTAATGCTTTGAAAAAAGAAGTTCCATACACTAATCTCTCAAATTGGATTCCTAATGAATATGAACACCGTATATTATCACTTGGACCCAAATATATGTTTGAAAATCAGGTAAATATTAAATCAATTATTGCTAATTGTGAAAGTATTGTTAATTCAGCACCATGTCATTTAAAGGAGGAAATACGGAATAATATGTATTATAATGTAAATAAGTTTGTGAATAAAGGAAAGTCAAGTAATTTAAAATGCATGAAATTGGTTAAAGACAGGAATGAAGTTATTAAAAAACTTCGTGAAAATAATGATATAATTATATTGCAGACAGATAAGTCAAATAAATTAGCTATAATGAATAGAGAAGATTACATACAGAAAATGAGGATTTGTATAAGTGATTTAAATGTAAGTGTTCTGAATAAGGACCCAGTTGATTTGATCGCAAGGAAAACACAAGAGATTGTAAATAATGGAAGTTGGCCAAATGAAATGGTACACATGATTAGGATTAATAAAACAGCAGTTACCCCAAGGATTATAGGACGCTTAAAGGATCATAAAGAAGGGAACCCTCTTCGGCCAATTGTAACTAAATGTATAGGACCTACATATTATCTAGAAAAGGCATATGTTGTCTTATTAAAAACTATCCTCCCTCAGTCAGAGTTCGTCTTTTCATCGACAATGGAGTTTATTAAGCAAGTAAAACTTTTTCAGATTACTGAGAACAGCATTTTTGCGAGTTTGGATGTAGTATCGTTATATCCATCTGTGGATATGAATGATGTAGGTTTGTTCGTGGAAAAAGCTATTAATGGTAATGATTCTTTTAGCGTGAGCACAAAAAATACACTTATTTCCGGGTTTAATCTAATTAAAAACAATAACGTTTTTCAGTTTGATAATATTTATTATAAGCAAAAGGATGGTGCTCCAATGGGCTCCCCCATTTCAGGTTTATGCGCGGAGATTAAATTAAGACCCATTGAAAATATGGTTATGAATGATTTTAGTGAAAGACCTGCATATTGGTGTAGATATGCAGATGATATTTTTATTATATGGGAGCATGGTATAGATTTATTGAAGGACTTTGTGGTTAAACTTAATAAAATTGATACAAAAATACAATTTACCCTGGAGTTAGAAAAACAGAATCGTTTACCTTTTCTTGATGTAGAGCTGATAAAAACAGTAATTTAACAATAGATCGGACAGTTTATAGGAAAAATATGAGGTCAAATAATACTATTTCCAGAGATGCTTCATCACCTTTAAGTTATAAACTGGCTGCATATAGGTTTTACATCCATAGAGCATTTTCAGTGTGTACTGATAGTTATATCAATGAGGAGCTTGACAGAGTTAAAATTATAGCAAATGAAAATGGTTTTTCAGAGAGGTTAATTAATAAGTTAATTTGTCAATATCAATATCAGGGTAAAAAACAAAAAGAATTAACAGAAAAACCAACTAAATTTTACAAGTTCCAATATATTCCGAAACTTTTTGAAAAATTAAAATATAATTTAAAGAAATATGAAATAAATTTGGTAGCATCCCCTCCAGTTAAATTGAATGCGCTACTACATAAGAAGATTGATCCCATACCGATTGAAGATTTAGCAGGAATTTATAGAATCCCAGTTATTATGGAAATAGTTGAAAATAGGATAAAATCTTATAAAGTTAAAGACTACATTGGTATGACTTTAAGGAAATTTAAAATTCGGTTAAAAGAACATAGATGTCAAGTATAATAGAAGTAAAACCGCCCTTTCCAGATTAAAACAACAGCAGTCGATTATAATAGATTTTGATAACGCTAAAATTATTAAACCCACATCCTCTTTTTATGAAGCAATAATAAGTGAATCAATAGAAATTTTAACCAGGAAAAATAAAACATGCAATGATTCAGTTTCGTACAATATCCCTAAAGTATGGTATAAGCTTTTACAGATAGTTCAAGAATGAATAAGATTGGCACATCCCTCCCTATGCTTCCCACCCTGTTTATAATGGTTTGACCTTGTCTTCAGCAGACATTGATGTTTTTACAGTGTTTCAGACTAGTTGTGTGTTTTTTTTGTGTGTATCTGCGTGGTGATGTTTTAACCCTGATGATGAGCCAGGACGGCTCGAAAGCGCTAGGTTTTTAATGTGAAATGCAGTTTTGTATATGTTTAAAACACCTAAAGTAAAAGTTTTTAATAAATGATGCATATATGTTTTTGTGACATTTTGTGTTGTTTTTAAACAATTATCAGCTGTTTCTATTGTTTTACACATATAAAATGCAAATCAAAGTGATGGTTTTGTTAGTGCAAATAAAAGTAACTATGAAGGTGAATTTGAAATTCTTTTTCCTCCTTAAGCATGATTTTGTAAGTTCTACACTGGCTGGATTACTAAACAGAAGAATTTAAAATTTTGTAATACTGTATATTCAAAAGAAAACATAATTTGAGCTATCCATAGAACATGCATTTATCATTTATTATTTTCTATAAATTTTCCTTTTAAAAATTCTGTTAAATTGACTAGAATACTTTAATATCTAATCTATAGTGACTTCTTTGGAATGGGGAATCTCTGGTTTTCATCAATGTACTCATATCTGATGAGCTTCCTGAGAAAAGTATAACTGAACGTTTCCTAGATTTTTTAAATTTTGGATTTAATTTTCACTGAGGGATTCAGGCAGAATAAGGCTTGTTAATGTACCTCAGTTTTTAATTTTCATAAAGAATGTTATGCTAATGAATAAAATAAAAATTTTAAAAAATGTTTTGTTCATTTTTCTGTTTGTGGAGAAATTCCTGATTAAGAAGGTAACAACTTATTTTAAGACAGTTATGATCATCTGTTTGACATAGTATCTTGATTCAGTTAGTAATTTTTTTCTTCTACACTATGTAAGTGAAATTTTTATCTATGGAGGATCAACATGATTCTGGAGCGAACATAAATTGTTTTCTGCAAGTTTACAAGTCAGTATTATATTTTAATAAATTCAGATTCCTTTATTGAAAGATAATTCGTGTAACTTGTGATTCCTTTTGTCAATATCTATTGTGAATATTTCCATTCTCTTAAATTCCATCGTCAACAAAGATTTATCATATTGCTTTGTGGCAAGAAAAACAATTTTTGATTTATCACAGTATGAAAAATTTTAGGAGTTTCTTCTTGCACATACAGTTGCAAATGATTTTGCTTGACAAAATTCTACCAAATAAGAGTAATTCATCAGCATTAGAATCAAAAGAGGTTGATTATTAGTTTACAGCTCTTTCAAATGAATTATGTTAGAGGTAAAATTACTAAACTCTAGAAATTTTGTAAATTTTTATGCTTAATTTAACATATGTTTAAATCTTCAAATATTCAATTAAATAACATTCTCAGCTTTACACATTCATTCCCACAACCACCCTTATAATTTCAAAGCAACTTTGTTTCAATTTCAAACTGTGGTATCCTGGTTTACTGTAAGCTTATATATGTATGTGTGATGCATATATCATTTGTGATAATAATTATAATTTTGTGAAAATAATTATAAATTTTATTTTCTGATAATTTACATACCTTTCAGTTCTGCATACGTAACTTATTTGGAATGTACCATACTACAGTAATTTATGCTTTGAAGCTAATTTTTTTTTATTTACAGCAGCGAAATGTGCTTTATTCACATTTATTTACTTAAAAGAAGTGATTTTTTTACCTGAAAGCAATTTCTTGTTATCTAAGAAAATGTTAATTTCATTTATTAAAAAATCATGAAAAAGTGGTTTCTAAAATTTTATTTCAAAGTGTAATTATTATCACATTTACAGTGAAAAAAATCTTTACGATTTCTTACTCTTTTTCAGAATTTCAATGTATAGAGAAAGAATTAGGTAAGTAATTAATTTTCTGCTCACTTGTATACATTCTTTTTGTAAAGTTAATGTAGTCCTAAGAATGTTTTTTATTCTTTTTAAAGAAGAGATGCTTTTGTGATCATGTATATATGAATAGAACATAATTTGAAAAACAAAGCATTTAGTTCCATAAAAGGGAAATTTCTTGTCAATACAGCTGTTGACATTAAGCCTTATAGAAAAGTGTTGTGCCAGCCTTATAAAATTCAAACAAAATCCTCTTTATCCTTTTAATAACAAAATGAACTCTTCTTCCTCTAAAAATTCACCCTTGGAACATGGATACACATCTTTTTTGCCCTTGAAAAGCATCCTTCTTTATTTGAATTAACATCTTCATTATTGAATAGAAATAACACATTCTTTAATTTCTGCTATTTCATATAGCTTCCTGATATTTTAGTATACAATGGATTCATGATAATTCAAACATAATCACGACAGCCAGAAAATCTTGCCATTGAACTAATGTTAAAACTAGTTCATTTCTCAAATCCAAAAGAGTTACTTTCTGACACATTTTTGAATTCATTTTTGTTTGGAAACACATGAAATTGGCCAGTGTTCTTATTCAGAAACTATGTCATCGAAAGAAGTTTTCCATTTTCTGGTAAAGGAAGTTCTTACAGAAAATGCTGTCAAAGATGGCATTTTGAACCAAATTCTTCATTGTGTGAAAGGAAAAAACTTGTCATGTGACAAGAATCGCTTATAACTTGATAAGTAATTTATTTGTTAAAAAATGGAAAGCAAAATTCGATTCAAAATAGCTTCAATAGGCAGGCCTGCCAATTTTTATACCTTTTTACGTATAAAAATGTGTCTAAAGTTTTGCGTTGTTGAGCAGGGAATTTGAGAGCCACCTTAATTCAATCTCAATTTTATCAAGTTGGTTAATTTACACTAAAAAATTGATAACTTCAAATTAAAGAAAGAAAAGAAAATGTGATATTCCTAGGGAATATTGAAACTCTTTTTATTTTCTTATGTATAAAAACTAGCAGAGCTGCCTAGCTTGGCATTGCCTGTGTAGACCATTGGGACCTTCTCTATAAAATAAACAAAAATGTAATATCCTAAAAATACAACGATCCAAATAATGAAGCTCTGTGCATTCATGCTCCTAAATTGTTAAAATGACAATCATGGGGAGCGGGGGCAGTATTACATTACTTTCATACAATCATAATAAAATCTCCCAGCTTTATAAATGAGCATGCACATTTTCTTTGGTGCATGTAACAGGAAAATTTAAGATATCCCTGACAATACCAAAAATAATGCAATAAATGCATCCAAATTCCAAATAGTAAAGTATTTGCTGAAATTCTATTTCGTATGGCTTGAAAATAGCTCATTTACTTTATAGATAATGGACGTTAATTTCAGAAGAGCAAGAGGCGTCTACTGTTGAAAAAAGTATTTTTTTAAAAATGGAAATTTGTATTCTCAATCAAAATAATTAAATTTATATAATGATTACCTTGAAAATTACATTTGCTTTGCTTATTCTAGTTAGTGCGGATGGCGGATCCTAATTTGAATATGCTTTGTTTCTTTCATCAAAAGTGATGTCATATATATACTATATTTTTTTCCCCCTGAAATTTAAATGTGTATTATTATAGTAGTAAGCCAGTACCATTAATTTCCAGGGGTGGGGAATTTTCAGAAAATCTTACCAGCCAAAGATTTATATTACCAGCCAGAAAAATGAAATGTACAAAAGGGCAAAAATAGAAAATTTCAGCCAGTGGCCAGTAGTAGCAATTTCATTAGTGGCCACTTTTTTAAACAAGTGATTATATATATAATATATATTTTTTTTTTATTTAACAGTGCTAAACAATAAACTTCTGTTTAAATATAGTATTACTAGTATATAACCCCCGTCAAAAATGACAGATAGTTGATCTGCACTGCATTTTCATAAGACTGCATACAAACAAATAGCATGAAGATTTTATTATTGAAAGGTATGTATTGTAGAAAAGTACATTTTAAAAATGACAAATGAATTTTACAAATACAAATGATGAGGATTTTTTTTTTTTTTTTTTTTTTTTTACTCAATATTAAATTTTTGAAATAGTTCAATGATTGGACAAAACATTCAAATTAAATATTAAAAAATTATCCATGTACGAAAGTTTTTGTAAAAAAGTGTTATCAATGAGTTTCTAAAGAGCTTGACTCATCAGCTCCTTCTTTGATTAAGCAAAATTAAATTGAAATTTCTCGGTATTATTTATTCCTTATATGTTAATTACGTTTCATAAGAAAAAAATCATTTTATTTATGATGCAAACAAAATTTCAAAATTTGTTTGTATTATCTTCCAGTAGATGGCGCCAAAATATTTTAAAAAGAAGCGTAAAATAATACTGGATTGATCACCGCAAAGCCTCCTTATGAAAGCTGTCAACGCTATTTCTGAAAAAAGTGTTTACAGAAAAAATTGATTACAGAAATGTTGATATAGATGTTTTATATGAAAATATGATGAACAGACATGATTTGAGGGAGAAGAAATTATCGTTTAGTTGTATATGTTATATGTATTTCATTAAGCCTAACATGGCATTTCGCTACACTCGGGCTCGACATGGAAGTAGGTTTGCATCTTCGACTTGGTTACTCTCTGGAATGATTACCTACAATATACTTTCCTACACTTGGATTTGTCGATAGATGACTGCTAAAATAGTTTTTGAACTTTTTAAACAAAATTAATATATTTAAAAGCTTTAATATGCTTTTACAAATATTTTAAGAGCAGTATCGGATGTGAAGCTTTCAAAGAGTCGTTCATTTATGATTCATTTGGGATGCTGAATGGCAACAGTTGTTTGTTTATATCTGGGATTTCGATGTTTAGTCTGGATTTTTAATTAAGAACTTAAAACATTATATCAGGATATGATATACATGTTTTATAGCAAAATTTGCTGAACAGACATGATTTCAAGTAGAAGTTATTACCATTTAGCTATTATATGTTAGCATAGGTTTTTCATTAAGCCTAACATGGCGTTTAACTACGGTCAGTTCGCAGACCAGAGTGGTCGCGCCCGGAATGATTACAGACACTTTCTTGCCTTCGGATTTTATTATAAGTAGATATTAATCTAAAATTAAATATCCCAAATAAATATGTTAATATTAACATATTACAGCTGCCAAAAATGGAATCATTGATGGCATGCTGGGAAATTTTATCTTTTTCTAGTAAGCAATATTAAGGTAAAAGGTCATCAAAGATTATTTACTTACTGACTTTTGGGGATTCTTGAGAGAGAAGGTGAACCGATTGCAAATCTGAGAAACAGTAAGATGAGGAATAGAAATTGTATTTTAGAACATGTAAGGTGCATTTTGGGGAAATCTTCAAATTGGGAAAAGTTGTCATAAGGTGATCATTGGCAGATAATTTTTTAAACACAGCTATTTTCATTAAATAGCCCTATGGTCAACGGCTTTCACTAATTTTGCCCTTTAAAATGTATTGTTAAAAGTTATAACCAAATTTACACAACTAGAAAAATAATTCATTACTACAATGTATTTTCGTTTTTTTTTTCTTTCTTTTAATGTATATATAAGTTATGAAATATTTACAACAGAAGAAAGTTTAATATAGGATAGGATTGTGCCAGGTTTACATCGCTGCAATTCAGAAAGCTGCAAAATAGGGCTAACAAAAAAGTATATAAAAAAGCTTTTAGTATATTTTCTAAAAACTATAGTTTTTAAAAGACTGCCGAGAAACTCACTCGTCCTGTCAGAAAATCTACTTGCCAAATCCTCCCCCCCCCCCTACACACACACCTATTAATTTGATATCTTAGTACAGTGGTATTCTGGTTATTACTGCAATAATACAGTTATGTCGTAAATGGACTATCATATCATTTATGTAAACAAATTGGAGAATTTTTTTTCTAAGAATAAATAAAAATTTCATTATTTGATCATAAGAAAGTCATCTTGTACTAGTATATTGAAATTGTCATATTATTAAAAAGAGGAACCACTTTCATTTTTATTTAACATTTTGGTACAGATGTGCACCAGTGTTTCTTTTAGGATCAAAAATGGCAATTTTAGCAAAATTTTGCTTTGTATGGAAACCTGGTAGACCAGATTGTGCATATTAATCAAAGCCCTCCGGTATCAATCACCCTTTGTGTCTGTTTTATTCTTGACATTGTGTGTTTTTTATGCATAATAAATTTAACATTGTATGTGTTTTAAATTAAACATTCTGTGTGTTTATAATAAAATAAATGTATGTTTTATTTATAATAAAATAAATTTGTTTCATAATGAAATAAAAATAACATGCCTGTGTTTTTGCACATTAGGCCCAACAGGTATTCAAAAACTGGATTTTCTTGCTAAAATGGCACCAAAAAAAAAAAAAAAAAAAAAAAAACTTTACAACCCGGTCTACAACATCTGTTCCAAAAAAAATTTTTAAAGGATTTTGTAAATGTCTGTCTTCAGTAAAAAGTAACCATACTGTCAATTGCTGAGTAAGAAAAGAAAAAGTATTTCATAAAAAGTAGTAGTTATATAAATACTATAAATATGAGTTTCAATGAAAGTATCCAAAATGTCTTTAAAATAAAATGTAACTTTACATATCTCAACAAAGTTTGACTACCTAAATAAAAAAAATAAATCTGAATCTATTAATGCTATGAGACTCGTTGCCATGGGATGACACGGTTCTAACCAGTGAATTCAGCTAAAATGATATCTACAATTTGATCTGACATACAATGTATTCTAGTGGTTATTTAAAAATTTATTGAACTTCAAAATGTTCTAATTACAATATTGCCATTGGAGAAATGGAATTTTGATGTTTTTTCAGAGCCAGGTGTTGAAGTAGAGTCCTGTATTAGTTTTGGTAACCCAATTTAACTCAACCCACAAGTCAAGTCAAGTCAGGTCAGGTTGGCACTATTTTTTTTTTCTTCATTGTGGTTTGGGTTGGGTCGATTCTTAATTGTTTCTGGTTCATGTCAGTTTTGGGTTAACCTGATTTTTCAACAAAGTCTAGATTATTTTTTAGATGAAAAAACTATATTTGAACATTGAGTTAATTTTTCATCATGGAAGAAAAAATTGATAATAGATACAATACAATTATAGAATATTTTTCATGATTGTGTTAAAATATGGATTAATATTTATCCATTTTAGGCGTGGTTGGTTTTCAGGTTGGTGAATTAAAAAACAAAAAATCTGGTTTGTGTTGGGTTTCAGGTTGACTTTAAATTTAACTTTTGGAACCCACACAGGACTCTACTTTTAAAGCAAGTAGAACCTTGTCATTCTGTGGCAGTGACCTGTCTTCCTGATTATTTTTATTGATAAGATTTCTTAAAAAAAGTTACAAGTTATGCTAATTTAGCTGAAAATGTTTTTAATTCCATTGTTATTTTTTGAAATATTTCTATATTCATGGTGTTTTTTTGTTGTTGTTTAAACAACCCTTATTTTATCCCTTCTAGGTCATAGTAAAAGTAATGGTGTAAGCTCAAAGGTCGTGTATTACATTGATAGTGCAGAAGAGGCATAGTTCCTTTAGTAAAATACAGTGAATAAAGACTTCTGGGTCCAATGGAAAGACACATAAGAAAGACTGGAATGCAATGTGTTAATCAGTGTTTTGTTCCTGAATATTTTTCAAAACCTGCCATTTGTGTGTTAAGTTCCAAAAAATAAACATTGCTTGAATTCAACAAGTGATTCTTGTGTCGAGATGCTGTCTGTTATCCGATATTTATCAGCTGCATTTAATTATATTGTTATCGGAGTTGGAGAGAAAGTATTGAAGGATTTTGGAACCATCAGTATATGCCTTCAGGCTCCTAGTGCTGTGATTTTTGACTATATATGGATAGTTATTATAGCTTATCAAAAAATACTCTTTTTAACAAAGACGTGCAAGCAAGACTGAAAACTGATATACACTTGTTCAATAAGCAAATCCTTTTTTTTTTCCTTTTAAAGAAACAGTTTTATCTGCTTGCTGATACTTTGCTTATTTTCTTATTTATAGAGATCCATATATCAGGGTTTTACATCATTGGCTATCTGTGTCATGCAAATTACCACGATAGCTCATTCTCTTCTGAAAGAAAAGATTCATTCTCTATGAAATATTTGTTTTGTGTTGAAATCATAGAAATATTTGTTGCTATTAACTTAATAATTTTAAGAGTTTTTTTTTCTTCTTTTAACATTTCAAATATATTGAGAACAAAAGAACTTAAATTCTCAGTGTGACTGCGTAAAGCATAAATGTTTATGAATAATAGGAAGTGTGTTTTAAAGGTTTTTTGAGAGAGAGGCTTTTGATGATGTTATTTAAAAATATTGACTTTCAAACTGTTAAAAAAGTATATATTTTTTTGTTACTTGAAAATGAGTAGACTCCTAATTATTCTGGGTAGATCAAGACAAAATATAAAACGTGCAATGTAGCCAGCATACTTTCGGAGTTCCTTCAATTTGTGATGTTTAAGTATTTACTTTGCAAAAATTATTAACATTGAAAAGTGCATGTTGTAGAAAAACTTGCATACATTGTATATGCTAGAATAGCATGTTAAAATTATTCAATGAAAAAAAAAAAATCAAATTGAATTTTATTCATAGGTGCAATTATTGAAATTATAGAAACATAATTAGAATGCTTTTTAATCAAAAATTAAGTTTTATAAACTAGCATAGTTAATCTGCAGAATATCAACTTGTCGGTAATTTTCTAAAGACTTGAAAACATTTAAAAAATATCTATTATAATCAAATTTTAATTAAAATCTATATTTAATCTTGAAAATTTTCCAAAGTACTAAATTTGACTTTTTAAAATTTTAATTGTATGCATTATTCTGAAAGATATTTATTATGCTGAGTTATAAATTATGAATTAATTTACTTAAGTGTTATTCTGTTTTGATAAAAAGAGTTTGTGCTCGATTGCTTTTGTTTTATTATAAGCGAAAATAATTTGTTTTATGGATTTAAAATGTAAAAATATTACTTGAAATGGTTCCCTTTAAGATGATCTAAAAACATTTTTATATCTACTCATGTGCTGAAAAAGGATTTTCCTTCACAAAAAAGGAAACTTAAAATACAAAATGTCTAAATGAACATATGTACGATAAAAGAAATTTAACTATACCAGGAAACAATAATGATAAAAAAACGTCCAGTTTTCTCTTAAAAGTTTTTCAAAAGAAAAAACTTAATTTTGTCACCAGGTAGCATTATTCAGTCTTCTATCTGCTGATAAATTTTTTCTTTAAGAAAAAAAAGTAAAAACCAAAAATATTTAAAAAAATTTTCCTGAAATATTTAATTTTCTTCCCTAAATAAAATTGGAATTCTTATATTTAAAAGATCTTAGTGTGTTAAAAAATAACACAGTGTTTACATGACAAAATTGGACTTAATTTGAATGTGTAAGAAATGTATACGCATTAAGCAGGGTTGTAAATTTGACCAGTCAAAATTTGTTTTAAACACTTAAAAAGTGATTGAAACTATTAAATAACTTAAACTTGCATAAAGTGCCCAAACTATATATTTATGGGAATATTAATGCCATATGTATATATAATAGTAATAATAATTATTAAATATAGATGGGATTTTTTTTGCCTTAAATAAAATTATTTCAAACAGAAACTTATTTCATAAATCGTATTTCTTAGTGTATCTAATACTTTACGACATTTGGTGGGTAATAATGAAGAATTGGAAAATATTGATTTGCGATTTGTAGATTTCATAATGTACCTGATGAATGGAATGTTATTTAGTTTCCTCCTTTTTTGTATATAAAAATAGATATGTAATGAAATTATTAAAAATATTTCAATATTTACGATAATTTAATTTCTTTTCTTTGGAAATTTTGGTACTTTTCGGTTAGCCGGGCGCCAGTGAAATTTATATATCTATGTATACATATATATACATATATCTATACATACACACATTTATATATGCATGTATGTATATATACATATATATATACACATACATATATGTGTGTATGTATACATAGATATGTATATATAGATATATACATTCCACTGGCGCCCGGCTAACCAAAAAGTACCGAAATTTTTATGATGATAAATTTTTAAGTAATGAAAATTAAAGTATAATACTAAGTAAAATACTTGCAAATACTTCCATATGCTGTATTAAATATTATTTTGACAAACCCTACCTAATATTGTTCTAAATTTATCATTTAACAAAATGTATTTTATTTTACCAGTTAAAAGGAATTTTGATCACTGATGGTTAAAACCAATACAACCTTGATATTACGTACTGATAAAGACATTCAAACAATTTGTGTGTGTATGTATGATGTGAATCGAATCTAATCCTGCAAAATTTTTTAATCTTAAGCACCAATATTTTCCAATAGAATCTGCAGAAATTCTGTGAATAAATAAAGAAAAAGTTATTAGAAAATCTTGCTAGAAAAAATTAAGGATTGTATGTATTCTCTTATGAGATGCTTGTCACAAAGGGATTAAGATACACAATTTTAATTATATCCATTTTAACTGCAATAAAGTTTATAAAAAAGGATTTGTGACAATTCTTTTTTTTTTATGTATATTTTATAAAATTATTTTTTTAAACTGCTAAATGTCCATGATTAGAAAATACAAAAAATAAATTAGTTTCGAAAATCTTTTTCTATCTCAATAATTTGGAGTCTGCTTTTTACAAATTTATCATAAGATCAGTAAACTCATTTCTCACTTTAGATATCTTTATAAGGGCCACTTCATATCTTTTATTAATGTGTGAAAATGGAATTTTCTAACTATAAACAGATTGCATCAAGTTTTGATGTGTCTCTGTATAACTTCAGTATTAGTTGTTAAATTGTTTTTAAAAATTTTTAATTACTCTGTATAATTTCATAGTTATTATTGTCTGATATGGAATTTGAGATTTTCTTTCTTTATAACAAACAGAATGTATCTGAAGTTTTTTTCAGCAATTTTTTAAATAAGGAATTTCAAATTGTGTTTTTAAGAATTTTACTTTAGTATAAAATTTTAAAATTGGGTGTTCTTTCTTTTACTTTCGGTATGATGTGAGGTTTTGAGCAATAATTTTTTTAAACACCCCCTTTTTTTTCTGTTTTGTTGTTCCCTTCTGATTTTATATAAATTCATGGGTAAAATAGTTCTTTCACAGTACTTTTTATTCTTTTTAGACATCCAGGTGTACATTTGGTTTTAACAGTCAATAAAATATTTATCCTTTAGCTAGTTTTTATTAACTTATTATTTTTTTTTATTATTAAATAAAAAAATTGCTGAAAAAAGTCTAACAATTCTAGTTTTTTCTTAGTTTTTTTTTTTTTTTTTTTTTTTTTTTTTTTTTAAACTTAAAGTGAGATTTTTTTTCTTACTATTTTAATTGAAACATTTAAAATTTAAATTTTTTATTGTTGAATTAGCATAAACTAAATATGTGTAATCTTTTTGTATTTGTTTTAGATGTTATGGAATTATTGTTAATTTATTAACTTTGACATTGATAGATTTAAGTTATATGTATGTATATATATTTTTAAGAGATCTTCAAAAATCAAAGAAAAGCATGTTTATAGTTTTATTTTTGAATCTAATTATTGTTGATAGTTTATATTGTTTTATCACCACAGAGGAAATCAAAATATATCTATATATATTGTGAATAGAATGTATTTTACATTTCATACTGAATGTTTTCATTTCTTAGCAGGTTATTAAGATATACACTGGTCAAAGATTCATCTCATGAAAGGAACATGTCTGTCTGTTCTACACTCATACATATATAGCTGCTTATTGACATTGATATAAAACATTTAACTTAAAATTGTGTTCATTAATAAGTCATGAGTTTGAGTTTTGTTGTATTTATTTTAAAAACAATTAAGATGTGTGATTCAGTTTCTGATCTTGTGCAATGGTTGTGAATATATTTATTTAACTGATGAGTTTCTAATTCTGTTTTAAAGGCAATTTCTGTTAAGTTTTATCATGACTTCACAATTATAATTTTCATATGGAATAAAAAATGTATGTGAATGATTACAGCTTTTATGTAAATTTTGACGTGTATTGTAAAAAAAGTTTGAAATTCAATTATATGCAAGTTGAAATTCTATTTCTGAAATTATAATAGTTTTTTTTTTTTTTTTGTAGCTGCAAGAAAATTGAACATTTAGTAAAAAGCTTTATTAAAAAAAAAAAAAAAGTAAAAAAAATACATGCTGTTAAAAAAAAAAAATTATATGTATGTTTTTTTTTCTTCTCTTATTTGTATTTTTGTTTCTTTGTTTATTTTTTGTGAATTTAAATTATTTTCTCTTTGTCTGATTATGTTGTATAAATAAAAATTTTGAATAACTATTAATGATTTTAAAATGTAATATTTACAAGAATGAAAGTGATGCGCCACAAATAATCAATTCTCACCACGTAATTTTAGTAATATTCTTTGTCTTATTAAACTGCAGAAATTTTTTTAATTAAATAAGCTGATAAATACTATTAAAATTTAGTCATGACGCTCGGCCATTTCTGGTGCAGCGCTTTCATCACTGTAGTTATTATAATTAGTTGTTAGCCTAAATAAAGGGAGATGCATTTTGCTAACTTCATTAATTTAAATAAGAGATTTAATTTTAAATCCTATAGTAGAGTTTTTATATGAAATATATCAGTTAACTTTTTACCAATAGTAATTGTATGAAATGGTATAACCTGATTTATTATAGCTTCCAAAAGTGATGATCCAGGTTAAAATTTGTCATCACATTAGTGAATTGATTGTATTTTGAATTTTATAGAAGATTTTGATATTTGTTTCATATGAGAAAAACAAAGAAAATTAGAAGTAATTTTGAATAATTTTAGCATACAGCTGTATCAAAACTTCATAAAGACATTTTACAGGGTTGCCATGCTTCCTGGAGAATATGGAAAATGTAGGGATTTCGTCTAAAATGCAGGGAATTTTGAATTTCTTGAATTTTCCATCCAAGAAATGCTGATTTATTTCTTTAACACTTGTTAGTAGAAAATCATCGTATGTATAGTGTTTCTTCTTAATTTTCTAGAGTGTGTATGTGTAAGAAAAACACAGGACCCCTCCTCCCCCCCCCCCCTTTTTTTTTTTTAAATCGTGTGGCAACCCTATTTTAGTGCAGAATGAAAAAGTGAGAAGCATCAATAACATACAGACTGTAGAGGCTATTATGACTTTTGCATTAAGCATGCATGCATGTATGTTGCTGCTGCTGTTA
Organism: Maratus michaelseni; assembly: GCA_963931845.1. NCBI lineage: Eukaryota > Metazoa > Arthropoda > Arachnida > Araneae > Salticidae > Maratus > Maratus michaelseni. Next base: position 385,216,681 of record OZ007587.1, on the reverse strand, counting down.
TTCTTTACTTTCATTTTTTTTTAATAGACTTCTTCTTTATGAAGCCTTTCAATCAGCTACATGCTAAATTTATTCTTTTTCATTTTCTTTGTTTTTACAGTGAATTTACTGTAATTCAAAGATTATATTGATATTATAAATTTGATATGTTTTCCTTGTCATTTACAAAAATATTTTATAAAAGAGCAAAACAAACAAATCTGCACCACCAAGAACTTACACAAAATCGCCCATAGATATTTTTTTGATTATTTTAATGTATATAAAATGAATGTGTTAATTTTTTTTTAAACAAGATTTTTAAAAATTTAATGTCTTGTATTTTTGCAATTATCTATGAATTTTGTTTCGATGAAATTAATTATAATTGAATTTTTTTTTCTATTATTCTTAATTTTTATCCATAAGTTATAATTTCTTAGTTTTTTTTTTTTCTTTTAAGTTTGTTGGGAGAAAAAAAGGTCTAAAAATACTATTGTGTTTAATAAGTTTATTTAAATGTTATATTAGACCTCTGCTGCTGTTAGACTTTGCCTTATTACATTTATGTCTAAGTTAAAATCTAAGTCATTTTTTAATACATTTCAATGAGTTTTTTTAAAAGTACTCAACTGAGATTCGAAGGAAGAAAACCTTATAATAATATGAATGTTGTATGAACATGCAAGTGTATAATTTCTGCCATGAAATATTGCATTAAACAGATTGGCAACTCTTTTAAAAACTATTTGATTTACAAAAATATTTGTGTCGTGCATGCATATGAGTTAATGGCCAAATCTTGTGATTTTGGAAGAGACTTCTGATTTCCACCTGTTTTTACACACTCCTGATTTTTAGTGTGTTTTTCCTGATTTTCTGATATTTTTGTTCTGTTAATTTATCTTAAGTGTACTGGCAATGTGGTATTAAAAAAAGTGATATTTTCCTTCTGTGATTTATCAGTGATATTACATATCATGAACTAAGTTCAGATCAAATATAAGTTGAGATTATTTGAAACTTTTAATATTTAATGTGTTGAGCCATGAACAAAACTTTTAGCTTACACTCTTAAATAACATAAAATCACAACTACTAGTAACATTTTCGATTAGAAGTAAATTGTAAATTATTAAAATTTCTTTTGATTGTAATTCCTGTGTACTATTTTCAATTAATTTTTCTGTTAAGAGCTCTTCAAACCTTTGCAGTTAATTGAAAACTATTAAAACATCTAAATATGACATTCATTTAATTATTTTTTCTCATGTAAGAAACTTACTATTCTAAATTTGAGTAACAGATATATTTTTTTAATCTTCCCACTAATGAAACATTATTTTGTATTATGCAAGTTTGTTCTTTAAAAAAAAAAATCTTATTATTTTTTTTCATCTAAATTATTAGCTTGGCAACTCTGCAACTAACTTTTAATTCAAAAAAGAAAAGTTTGAGAGTAAAGAATTAGAAAAGTTTGAATATTTTGACAGAATACGAGCAGTTTAGAAAATATTTATCTAATAGCAACATAAGTGCTTTTTCAGTATAGCTATATTAGTGGCATATAATATGGCATATAATATATAATATGAATATGGCAATCCTTCCATATTTTATAAAATCTTCACATTTTTACCCTTGTAAACTGATTGTAACTTATGATAATTACAGTGCTTTGAAAGAGTTCTCTTCCATTTTTCTCTTTTTTGCCCAATATATTTACTTAAAAACAGCAATAATGGATAATTCTTATAAGCTGCGTGTGTTTTCTTTTAATGTATTGCATGAAGGTTTTTTGCTTCAGGGGAAATTTTTGAATACAGCAATCCACCGCTAAAACTAAATGTTTTTATCCTTGTAAACTGATAGTAAATTATGATAATTTTACTAATGTTTTCTTCCATTTTTCTTTTTGTACTTTTATTTATTTAAATGGATAATTCTTATTAATTGCATATATTTCATTTACTGCATAAGGTCCTTTTATTTTTATTTCTCGTGAAATTTTTGAATATGCAATCCTTCCATAAAATTCCTTACATTGTTTTTACCCGTCTAAACTGTTAGTAAAACTATTATAGTTATACTTCAAAACACTGTTCTATTCATTTATTTTGCATATATGTCCGTTTTAAATACACCATTAATCAATTATTAATCTTATATGCCGCTTATATTTCCATCTATCACATAAAATCATTTTATTTTGTTCCCAGTGAAATTTTCATTATTTATAGAAGGTAGGAAAACAATTTTTACCACTCCTAAATCCATCCCTAAAGGTCTTCATGTTTTTATCCTTGTAAACTGATAAATTATGATAATAGTATTTTGAAAAATGCGTTCTCTTCCAAATTTTTTTAAAAACTTTTATTCAGTTAAAAACAACAATAATGGATAATTCTTACTAATTACAAATATTTTCATTTACTGCATAAATTAAGTACTTTTATTTTTGTTTCTGGTGAAATTTTTGAATGTACAATCCTTCAATAAAATTCCTCGATTGTTTTACCCTTCTGAACTGTTAGTAAAACTGTTATAGTTATCATACTTTGAAAAACTGTTCTATTTTTATTTTATTTATTTGCACATATATTCATTTTAAACACAGTAATAATCAATAATTAATCTTATATGCTGCTTATATTTCCGTCTATTGCATAAAATCATTTTAATTTGTTCCCGGTGAAATGTTCTTTATTTATATAAGGCAGGAAAATAATTGTTATTCAATTCTGAGCACTGAAAATTAAAGATACTTTTGTATTAGTTGCAAGCTATTGGTGAGTCTTGGAGCTTTTTATTATAAATAAAAAAAAAAAATATTATTTTGGGGGGGAAATATTTAGCAATTGCCTTGTCCTTAGGATGACATCAAACATGTCCTTTTTATTTGCAGTATATCTCTTCATAAACTTTGAGGTTGGACTAGAGGTCGTGCTGGGTTGTTCTATGGTGATTTTTGTTTCACCATGTTGTATTTTCCCAAATGTGCTCTATATTCTGCATGTGCATACCTGTTTTAATGGAAATGGAATTATATTTCAACAACAAAAACTCTTCAGAGTTATTTAAAAAAAATTACCTTCAATTTTAATTGCAGTAAAACTAATATTTTGTAATACTCTACAATTGCCTCCTAAACAAAAATCCATATTAAAAATGATTTGCTGAAAAAAATGCTCCATTTTAAAATTTTGTTAATAGTGAAAACATTTTTTTTTAATACTTATATAAAAAAAAAAGCTTTAAGTGAGAGTTACTCTTCACCTATAGTTCTAACTGAATATTATACCATACACTACTTGCTGTCATATCATTGTCTAATTTTCCTGTGAGACAAATGTCTTTAAAAAAAAAAACATTCCCTAAAAGTGCTATTAAAAGTCTACTTCAGTCGCATTGAAACATTTATAAGCTAATGTTAAACCAGTGGAGGTGTTCTTTACAAATTTCTCATTTGCTTCTTTTTGCATATGGGGTATTTGGAGACTGTGCTAAATGTGGTAATTTTGGTTATTTTTATAATGAGGACACTTTCAATTTCAGACACAAACAACTGATTTGGTTCTTAAATTTAAAGTGATCTCAAAATAAAAGTGCAACCACTGTCATAAAAGTACAAAACTATCGCCTTAGACATCTCAAATATCTTATGCAAAAAGAGAATCATTTAAAATCATTGAGATGCAAATGAGAAATTTATGAAGAATGTCTCCACTGGTGTAACATTAGCTTGCGAATGTCTTCACGTTATGAAAGTCTTTTAAAAGTAACTGTGCAAATAACCTATAGAGAAATTTACACCAGTCTCCGGTCGTAGAAACTTTGAAACAAACTTATCAGTGTTTTTTGTCCAGAGCCAATTGTGCATGAATCTCTCTCCAGTCTCCCCCAAAAATAATTAAGATCTGGTAATTTCTGGAATATCTTGATTGCCTTCCATGATGCAGGCAAATTATGTAATTTAAATGTTATACTGTGTCATGTAGGATTGGCTTATTACTTTCTGAATATTTTGATTTAGCTAATGATTTTTTTTTTCAATATAATTATTATATATTCTGGCAAATAATGTGCACCCTTGATTTGAGACTTTTTTATATTTAGCTATATTCGCCATATTACATGCATCCCCCCCCCCCCCCATACTTTGCAAAGGAACCTTCACAGGTCATTTAGCATTAAAATTCAATAAAGATCCTTAAAAAGTACAATTACTGGTATGAACATAAAGAAATCTGAACAAATTTAAACAGAGAACAAACACAAGGTAAAGACCCACCTGCCTACCTGAATTTCCATGAGGCATTTGGGACTGTTCATTCAATTAATTACGTCTTTATTTTGTTCATTTGTATCAAATTCTAAATTATTATGCTAATCTTTTAGTGCATGTTAATATTCTACTTTTATACCCTGCGTATAACACACCTGTAAATTTTAATCAATTTTCTTGCAATTTTCAAACTGCACATTATATGCCTGAATATACAGTATATCAAAATATGCTATGATTAATTGTCATGCCTTAAAATTAAGATTTTTCTTGGTGGTGCCAGGTTTAACTGATGTTTGTTTGATAAACTTGTTAAAAGTATATTGTATATATATTTACAAAATGATTTGCACTGGGAAAATTTTTATATGATGAATCTGTACATTGAAGTCAAGTAGAAATGTTTAAATTCATTCATTTACTGACAACATTTAATGAGCAAGATGCATAGCAGTTGTCAAGCAATGAAGATGTCATTTTTTACAAATTTTTGTAATATGTCCGGGGAATGATTTAGATAAGTATCTTATTAGAATATGGATAAAACTATGTTGTGAGTATCATACATTTTTTAATTATAGCTAGTCTTTTTCTAACACAGAATCCTTTAACTTAAAAAATATTGTCAGCTGTTATGCACAGAAAAATTTCTAGATTTTGAAAAAAATAATTCTTTTCTTACTTTATCAAACGTTTTTGTTGAATTTTAGACATATATAGTGTAAAGAGTTGAATAATTAATGATTAATATAGTTAAAATACAGTGGACCCCCCCCCCTTTTTTTTTAAAATAATCCTGTTAAAATAATAATAAAAGTAAAATTTTCTTAATTATAAGATAAACCTAATATGGTAAATTAGTGTTGTAGCATTACACAAATCTACAAAAAAAAAAAAAAAAAAAACTTGAAAAATTGTTTTAATTTTGACTGATTTTTGTTATTTTCATTGTTAATTTAAAAAATGAAATCACTTTTTTTCTATTGCAAAGGTTTCTTCACAAAAAGCATTGTGTATTTTAAAGGAAATGATTGAAATCAATAAGTTTGACATTTACTTATTAATTCATAGATCCATATAATTACATTTATATCCTAGTTCAAGTAATTATTAAATTTAAAAAAGTACATGTAAAAGATTACAAGTCCTTATAGTAACTTTTTCTTTTTGTAAACCTTGCAAGGATTGTCTCTTTTAAACATTGAGCAGTAGCTGACTATCATACTGATATTCATGAGTTATTTAACTCTAAAATGTAATAAAGATCATTAAAAAATATAACTTATGCACATAAAGAAAATATGAACAAATTCGAACCAAGAACATGCCTACCTTTTCATCTTTCATTAGATTTCTACTATCTGGTCCTATAAACACATTTTTTTTTTTCAATCTTTCTTTGGACAAACCTGGAAAATAGTTAAAGGTATTTGAAATATTTTTCTTCATTCAGCAATGCCTTGATAAATTGTTTTGTGAGCCCTAATACTATATAAGGAAGTAAAAGTAACTTTTTTCTGATCAACCAGACTTTCCTTTTCAGAATTTTTACTTCAAGGTCCAATATTTTCCTGATTTGTACAATCCCTTAATGCAATGCTGTTTTCTGTTTCTACTGCCCCATTTGCAAAGAAAACAGAAAATTTCTACCCACTTTGTTAAGAGGCTACTTCACTCAGACGAAAACACCTGCTCGCTAATGTTAATCCTATGGAGGAAATATTTTAAGATATCTCGTTCGCATTTCAATATTTTTAAATGTTTTTTTTTGCATTGGATAGCTGAGGTCAATTTCTATGCACGCTCCTTTGTACTTTTTCGATTTTTGTTGCAGTTTTTTTTTTATTATTGAGGATACTTTCACTTTCAAAACCGGTTCCGAAAGTGAAAGTATCTTAATAAAAAAAAAAAACTTGTAATCAAAATCGAAAAAGTACAACGGAGCGTGCATAGATATTTTCTTCAGCTATCCAATGCAAAAAAAAATCATTTAAAAATAATGAAATGTGAACGAGGTATCTTAAAATATTTCCTTCATAGGATTAACATTCGCGAGCGGGTGTTTTCGTCTGAGTGAAGTAGCCTCTTAAGCAAACAACATAGAAATCGTATTCGGATTGTCGCAAACTACTTATTCAGACTGAATGTTAGGTTATTGAAGATCTGTGAAGATCTCAGAATGGTTATTGAGAATCAAATTAAGATTGTATTGCACTCTTTCAAATGAACTGTATGCCTAACAGCTACAGCAGCATGCTCATTTTCCGTTATACAGAGGTGCGGTTTCTAGACTTCTTTTTAATGAATCTATATATTTAAAAAAAGCTCCATCCTTCAAGTTTGTATTGGATTTTGAAACTTGGAACATTACTAAAGTAAACAAGTTCACTTTCAAGCAATTTCATCAGTTCAGAAAAATATTCTGAATTTATAATAGTTTCTTTTTTATTTATTACTATGTTAATGTATCAATTTAAAATTTTAAGTCTGTAAAAATGTTTACCAAACTCATGTAAATAAGGATTTATTGTTCTTAAATATACTTATTTTTTAAAAATTAGATTGTTATTTGGGATGAAACTGTACATGATTGATTTTTATCCTTATTTTTTTCAATAATCAACATCATTAAAACTTTAAAAAACACCACTTACTTTAATTACTTTACAGACCTGTGTTATGAAGGAATGTAGGTTATTTAGATTACATACATACACATGTTTGCAATATATATGAAATATGACAACATATATTAGAAAGTTATAAAGTTGTGTATATTTGCATAACTTTTTCTAGGAAATTTATATTCCTTGTATTTTATGATGAATTATTAAAGATCTTTGTGGCTATTTAAAATGTATTTCTTATATTAATATCAGGCATTAAACAAATTATAGCATAAATAATTTTTTTGCCCCTTCTTCCCCATTATAACAAATATTCTCTTCAAATTGTTGACAAGGATCCACTGTATTTAACTTAATCTGATAGATGCCTGTTTTTATTTTTCAAACCTTTTTATTTCAGGATTTACCACTGCCAATTTTATATTTCTTACTGTGCCAGGCTTAAAACTTCTTTTAAATGAGTTTTGTGTATTCCTGATTTTTGAAATGTAGTGGACTCTTTAATTCAAACTCCAAGAGGAGACACAAATTATGATAAGGGATTTGAAGTAATATAATTAAGGAAACAAAATAGTATGATCAGAATTTAACAACTATTAACAAAAAGACCTTCATTATAGACTTTCATATTTTATTACAGTCTATCTTGTTTTCCACCTGATCCAATGAAATATATTGTATTAACATATGCATACTAAATACATATGTTCTAACTTACTGAAACTCTTGATTTTTAAATTGCTGTGTTTTTAACATGGTTAATAAGTTTCTCAAATTTATTTATTTACATCACTTATACATCTCATATGCCAACAGTCAGTCAGCTAAACAAAAATATCTACAACTTCTTAACTATGGCATTAGATAGGCATTGGAAAATTAGCTGAAACTACATTTTTCAGTTCCTTCTTTATGAAGCCAAAAAAAATTTTAAACTTAGACAATTTTTTTTTTTTTTTTTTACATTAACAATATAGTATTACCAGGAAAGTCTTATTTTTAAATAACCACGTTTGAATTAATGAGTCCATTGAGATACATGTTTGATGTTTTCTTTAATTTTCAGATCTGTATGAAACCTTCCTCTAACTTAATTCTCAATAAAATTGTCAAATTTTGTTTTTATATGTAAAAAAAAATATTGTGATATGAGTATTTATATAGTAGGCTGCTTATTTTCGAAATTTTTCAGCTACCTGTATTAGCTGTTATGTTAATTTATGAAAAGTTATCTAGAAATCAGTCCTTTTATGTTATTTATTTATTATCATGGTATTTTATGTCTGATTTTAAGCCATCAGCAAGCCAGGATGAAATTTAAAAATTGTAATGTCATTGACTTTCAAAGGTTTCTTTAAAGAAATTGCTGTACAGTTTTTCAAAGGCACAAAAGTTGATACTTCTTTGTTATAGGGGTCTTGGCACAACTCTCCCTTAATAAAAGGCGATTTTGCACTAAATATTATAAACAGTAGAGTAAATAAAATGACAACCAATGGAATAATTTCTAATCTTATATGGCTTATTTATATTATGTATTACATTACTATATGGCTTAATTATGAATAAATTAAATATTGCTTCTCAATACATGCATTAAATAGTGTAAATAAAAAACAAATTGTTTGTGCATTTGATGCATTTCTAAAAGTAATGACATTTAAAAAAATGTAAATGAAAGTTGCCAGAAAGTGCTTTTGAAATTCTTGCTTTTCTCGCCAAATTCCACCTTGTTACTCTCTGATGCCAAGATCTCTATAACAAAGAAGTACCCAAAAGTTATTTAATTGAAAACTGTTTTCAATAACATGTATATTTTTTTCTTTGTGAAATAACTTTTACTACCCTTCTATTTGTAATTGATACAGATTTGTATATTTGAAAGAAATTTATAAATTCAGAAAGCATTCAAACTCTTCCAAGGGGAAAAAAGAAAAGAAATAGTGCCAATTAAAGCTGTTATTTTTGTGAAATGTTTTTATAATGCTCTCTAAGTACTTCATACTTTTAAAAGTATCCTGTTATATTCTTCAGTTTTCCAGAAGATGAATTTTCCTTAAACAGTTCTGAGTTTCTTGCATCAAGTACTAATTTTGAAATTTATTTTTTTATATTGAAATCAAAATGTTTTGTTATTTATTTGATCTTTAAAGAAATCTGACTGTGTGGGGGGGATGAAGGGTGCTTTTGTTTCAATAGTCAAACAGTCGGCAATATCTTGCTGTTACTGCATTCAAATCAGAGCATTCCAATGCTTTAGGCCACCATTTGATGTGGAGTGGCCCTATTTATGCTGTTAAAATCTATGTTCAATAAAAGAGTAACATATGATTTTGAAATTTCTGTCTCAGACTTTTTTCTTTTGTGTGTGTGTGATATTACTTATCTCAACTTAGACTAGAGGAATATTTAATGCCTCAAAAATTGTCTAGAGTTTGTTGAAATGATTTTTTAGCTCACAGGCTGTCAAAGCCTGAGAGCTAATGTGCCCACCCATTCTGTATGTACGTAACGCGATAACTCTTGATAGAAATAACCGTTTTGCTTCAAACTTTGTTTATATGTTCATTGTGATAAGGTGCTTCTCTGATTAGTTTTGGGGTTTCATTGGTTAAGTATAAGGGGTGGGAACGGGATGCTGAATCCCCTTTAATTTAGATAAATGGGTTTTTCATGCAGAATTATCCGATTTTCTTCAAATTTTGTATATAGGTTCATTGTGATAAGGCACTTCCCTGATTAGTTTTGGGGGTTCATGGTTAAGTATAAAGGGGGGGGGGGGACTAATCCCCCTTAATTTAGATAAATGGGTTTTTCATGCAGAATTATCGGATTTTCTTCAAATTTTGTATAAATAGTCATTGTAATTAGAGGCTTCCCTGATTAATTTAAGGGGTTCATTAGTTATGAGGGGGATACCTCGCCCCCTTAATATATTGTCGATTTCTTTATTTTTTGAGGAGCTTATGTATAATATACAATTGTGTGAATAGCCTGTGAGCTCAATGCCCTCAGTTTAACTGGGCAGTTTTATTTTTATTTTTTAATTGTATGAGTACTTCAGAACATGCCACTTTATCACTAGCTTCTCCTATTTTGAAAATATCTAATAGCACTGCAGGAATATATTAATTCACAGCTCATTAGCTTTAACTTTTTAATATTTATGTACACTGATGACTCGACTAATGAATACAATTAAATTCATTCTGGGATCCTATTCGATAGCTTAAATATTTCTCACCCAATCGAAACTGCATTGTGGCTACTTTATCTTAACATACATATCCAATACAACATTCGTTAACAGAGTCTGAAAGTGCCGCCTTCAGTGAAAACATTCGTTAGCTGAGATATCACTATATACAGTGGCAGAATACCAAATAGGCTGAGTAGGTTGAAGGCTAAAGGACCCGTTGCTGAGAAATTCTTTCAGGGTTTTCTTTTCCCTTTTTTGAAAATTTATTTATTGTGTTAGAGAAATTTTTTAATTCTAAAAATAATGAAGAAATACATACTCTCAAAAGTAAGTCCATGGAAAGTGAAGTCTACCAATGTAATATGCATAGGGTGTACTACAGTCAATGGATGTGCTTTCAGTTATTGACAGTTTTGTCAATAAAAAAATATATATGTATATATATATATATATATATTAAAAAGTGTTTTTAAATGTATAGTTAATGATCACTATTCAAACAAAATTGCAGTTAATATGTAATATAATATTCCTTAATAATGTAAAATTCATTATAAACTAAGAAAGCATATTTGTATACTCTATGCAGTTTCTATTGGCTTATGAAGGACATCCGTCCCTTCGTTGTCATGGTAAAAAGGTAGAGCATTCATTCAGCCAAATATGTTGTTACCCTATTTTAACCTTGAGAAGTTAATTGAAATTACGTAATATAGGACGAGAGGATGCGAAAATATTAGAAGCACATAGGGAGGGGGGATTTATTCCTCAAACATTTTATAAAAAAAATTCTCAAACACTTGTAGTTAGCTCTTCTGAACAGCAGTTCAGGAGTTATCAGATCAAGGGTCAGCTTATATTGTGAGCATCTAAAAATTATGTAAATGAAGTTGTTTAAAGTGTTTTCCAGGGTGAAATTCTTTTTAGACATTAAAAGAGACAGCAAGTTCCCCCTCCCTTTTTTTATTTCCTGCTTTCATGCCCGAACTATTATATTTAAGGCACTTAGCATTTTTTTTTTTTTTAATAACCGGGTGATCCAAAATTGGGTTTCACTCGTTCACACTACCAAACGTTTTAAGAAATTTAACTTGGCCTAAGAAATGTCTGGGCTTGCACATAAGTTGTTAAATCTGTAGCTACAACTTCTGATTCTACATAGTTTATTATGGGTTCCACACTGAGCTCCACAATAGTACAAAGGGCTATCTTCCTATTCTGATACAATGAATCCAGCGGTCCACCCATAAATACAATGCCAAAAGATTTCCGAGGAAAAGTTTTGGCAAAACACAGATTTCCTCCCATAGAGAAGTATGAGGTAGATATTTTCAAATTGGATTATCTTTTAATATTATGACTAATTTGCTACAATTTTCACTGATATATATATTTTTTTTTAATGGAAAAAACTACATCAAACTACTTCATCTAAACTCATCGGAAATATTTAATTTGATATTAGTTAAAAATTGAATTTTATGTAAGCTCAACAAAAAAAACTGAAACATTTGTTAAGTATTGCTCAAAAAAATGTGATAAAGGTGTAGAAATAAGCAAAAATGATAAAAAGAATCTGGAAAAGTTAAAAAAAAAAAGTGATTGTTTTTTTAAAAATTATTATTCGGGATTCATTGCTTGTGTGCATTGAAAGTGAGATGCCGATTGCGGTAGAAAGTGGACCGGTGAGTTCATTGGATTTTCATTCATTGTGATGTGTTATACCTTGTTTGCACTGGATATTTAAAATATCTTAGATTGCCATTATTGATGTGGTACCCTCTCAGAATTGAATATCTCTTCACCCACAAAACTTATCTAAGATTAACTCACTGAACATTACTGTGTCTCAGATCTGAACAAACATAAAATATGTGCCTGTGCATACATTAAAGCCCGCCTCAACAGCCAATTAGTTAAAGCTAAGCCTCCAGAGCCAATCAAAGTGAATGGTAGCAGCTGTATCTAGCGATAGAAAGTTCAAACTCACTGAGTAAGTTTGTGGAACTCCCTCAGTGAGTTCGATGGTCTAAGATATCTTAAATATCCAATCTGAACAGGGTATTAAATAAATAAATGATTGAAGTGATCATACGAAACAGCTGATGAGCTGATAATTATTTGAAGAACTGAAATCGAAATTTAAAGAATTATTTTCAAATAAAAACAATTCAGAAGTTCCATAGTAAAAAGAGGAAGAAGATTTCAAAGTTAAGAATGTTTCAGAAAACTGCTCAAGATGAAAATCTTAATTTCAGGTCTTCTTGAAAAAAGTTGTAGTTAGTATTCTGATACTACCTGAATGATTTCCTTTAATAATTAAAAACTATGTTAAAATTATTCATTTTAAAAGTGACTTAAATAGTATAGTCTGGATGTGATATTACTGTAAATGTAATATTGTTATATATAAAGTAAGAGGGGTTTGTACCAGGGTTTAAAAAAATCCTTTTTTTTAAACATAACCCAGCCCATGTGGGTTTTTGGGGTTTTATTTAAAAAGTTGCGTTTTTTAACACAATTTTTTCTAGAATTTAAAAATTGTTCTAATAACAAAAATACATTTTTTACAGTGAAATGACAATCCTTATTATAAAAAAAAAAAATAATTTGAATTTACTGAAATCATAATAATTAAAATAATAGTGAATGCAGTGGAATTTCATATTGTATGTATTCATATTCTTGTAAGGAAGTAGAAAAGAAACTTGTTTTAACCAGTTCCAGTAGCAATAAACCTGTTTTAACTAGTTAGTAAGGAAGAGAGAACAAGATTATTCATTGGCTGACTACCTTAAGTAAGATACTGGTCATTGGTTGAAGATTGACTAATACATTCAGTTTTAAAAGCTGCACATATTTTCTGTGTTATAATTGTAAGTCATTTTGCTGCTTAAGAGCCTACATCAGTCATGCGGAAAAATGCTCAAGCTAATGTTAAGTGTATGGGAAGGTTCTAGTGCGATTTCTCTCTCACATTTTAATATTTCTAATTGCTTTTTTTGCATAGGATAGCTGAGATCAATCTCCAACGTTGTTAGTTTTTACTTTTTGGATTTTGGTTCCAGTTATTTTATATAAGGGCACTTTCAGAACCGGTTCCAAAATTAAAAATGCCCGCTTATAAAATAAACTGCAGCAAAAATTGAAAAAGTGAAAACTAACAACGTTGGAGGTTGACCTCAACTATCCTATGCAAAAAGAAGCATTTAAAAATATTAAAGAGCGAGAAATCGCGCTAGAACCTTCCCACAGACTTAACATTAGCTTGAGCGTTTCTTTCCGTGACTAGTGTAATCTCTTAAGTGGAGAACTAGTTATATATTTATTAGAAATATCTTTAAACGTAGTAATTATTTTTTGTGTATTACAGATACTTTAGTTTAAGTAATGCCATTAGGTAATGGTATAAAAAGTGCAACAGAATGGTTAAAAGTTAGCAAAGTACCCAATGACCATAAACAAAGTTATATGTGATCATTGTGGAAGTGAAATAAGTGCTGAAATTGAAATTATAAAGGTTCATCTCCATAAATGCTCAAAAAAAGCTATGCTTTGTACTCAAATTCAGTTTCAAGAAAATGCAAGCATCACTTCAGTATTAGAAATGCAACCGACTACTTCTGCAGCTAACTGTGAAAAATGGGACAATAGTGAAGATTCAGCAACATCGTTGAAACCACAGAGTAAGACAGAGATCCAACATCCAACTTCGCCTGAAAAGAGCGACTGCGGCGGATGACTTATAAACTAAATCATCGTTTTGGCGATTTTTTTCGTGATTTCCGTTTAATTGTAACCCTATTCAGTTTGACTGCTTTTGGTGGTGTCATTTGCACAAGTGCAAATTTTTGCTATTTGATTTTTGAATCTTGATTAATATTTATTATTAAAATTACTCTTTGAAGATCAAATAGGTCATTATAATTCTTCAAAATGTAAGTTATGATTCATTTTCGTGCGTTATTTTTGTTCTTGTTTTTCAAGTTCCGTAATGTTTGAAATATTTTATATATATTCAGTGTTGACAGATTTTTGCCGAAACGTCATGTTAAGGCTCACTGTGGAGACGCGAAAAGTTTTTGGTTTCCATCTGTCTGTTTTCCGTAAAAATGGTCCGATTAGGTTGATTTTTAGTTGGTATGTTGGCCAGGTATCCGGAATTAGCTGTATAGCCTTTGGTTAAATTTGGTTCATTCATTCGTAAAATATAGAACATTTTTTTTAGGCCATAATGCTTTCCTATGGAGATGCAGGCAATTTTTCAAATTTCATTTTTATCTGAAATGAAAATAGAATGTTTGCATAATGGATTTAGACGTAAAATTATGAATGCTAAATTTTCGATATGGATTTCCAATACTTTTAAAATTTTGCCGATAAATTTAATAGAATTTAGAAATTAATTGCTTAAAATATTTGAAAATGTTTTTGCATCTGTTCGGGAAATATAAACATCTTATTTTCATATTTTTTACAAATTTTAAAAGCGTTTATTTTTACTTTCCACTTTAATTTATTCGTTGCTGATGAATACCTGTTTATTTTTAAAATTAAAAGAATAAGCAATTCATCAGAATTTTACACTATCATTGTATAACACCGTGTTTAATTTAATGATTCTAATTTCTGGAACATTCAAAGAATTTTATATGCTTATAAATATGCATGCCGAAACCGGTTCCGAAAATGAAAATATCTTCATAAAAAAAATAAGAAAATCGAAAAAGTAATCAACGGCGGAAATAGAGATTGATCTCTGCTATCCAATGCAAAAAAAATCTTTTAAAAATATTCAAATGCAAGCGAGATGTTAGAAAAATAATGCCCCATTCCCCATTGGATTAACATTAGCGAGCGGGTGTTTTCAAGTGCGTGAAAAGGACCCTTAAGTGGTAAGTTGTTAGAAGGGCCATCTTCAGAAGTTGATGATTTAATTTAAAAGAAATTCAAGGGCATGCTAATAGCTTTATTTTGCCCCTGGATGAGTGGACAAATGTTAAAAATGAAGCAGTTATTGCTACATCAATTCACACAGGAAAAACTTATTTTTCTTTAAATGCTACAGATTGTGAAAGCAACAAGAAAACAGCTGTAGAAAGTATTGATCACAGTCAGAAGAAATTTGGAGTTAAAATTTTTGCAGTATGCACAGCTAATGACAAAAATGAGAAAAATTTTAGAAAATACACATGGAAATATGATAACATATGGATGTTCAGCCCATCATATAATTCTTCAGTAAATGAAAAAAAAAAATCCTTGGATATATTATATTTTTTCTCAATCACCATCAACTTCGGAGATGGCTGAAAGAAAAAGGGGGTTTAATACTACAGATACCAAATGCTACACGCTGGAATTATCAGCTTGATTGCGTAGATACATTTTCTAAAAATTACACTAAATATGTAGAATTACAGCATGACAAATGTTCTGAAATTCCAGAAAATATTACTGAATTTTATAAACTGTGCTTGTTTATAAAAAAAAAGTTATCCACATGCAAACACAGCTGAAATACATTGGAAAAATATTTGATCTTCTACAAGCTGAAAGCACAAATATTTCCGATGCTGTTGAATTTTGGCTGGACTTAGCAGAATGTTCTGATCTTACAATGCATTAAAATAATATCCAGAGAAAGATGTGTGAAGCTCTTTTGCCTATTCATTACCTAGCAAATGTGAATCCAATATATGCAGGGAAACGCTAATCTCTTGAGCAAGAAAAAGATGCAGAATCTTGGTTAACAAACAAACACCCTGAATGGCTTATACCATTTTTAGCATTCAAAGTTAAAGATACCACACAAATATATCCACCATCAATGTTTGTGGATGATGTAATTAAAAGTTTTAGCTCTGCACAGTGGTGGAATATTTTGAAAAAACGTTCAACAAATGAGAATGTCAAGGCTTTCTGCAAATCTTTGAATGAGTTGACAAGTTGCCCAGCTCATTCAGCATCAATAGAAAGAGTGTTTTGCATCTGTGGATTAGTATGGTTATAAACTTCGTAACAGATTCAGATTGGTTTGTGAAAAAGTACAAAAATTAGTAAAAGTGCACAGATTTTTAAACAGCAAAAAAGAATTAAAAGAATATGGAGAAATTTAAAATGAAATTTAAATATTATACTTTTTACAACAATAATCGTGTAATATGTTTTTGATTAAATACACTAGTCAAATATATTTGCTTTTTTATTGTAGTTTGGTTACATTTATTTCTCTTTAGTGTCTAATTAATTACATTGTTGATTTTATGACAAACAAACAAACAAAAAAAAATGGAAAAACCAACATCACTGGGTTTTTTTTTTTTTTTTTTTTTTTTTTTTTTGGGGGGGGGGGGGGGGTACCCATTGGAAACACCCCTTGTCTATGCGTCTACCTTTCGTACCCCTAGTGGTATGTGTACACCGGTTCGAAAACCACTTGTATAAGTTATGATAACTTGTAAATTTTGTATTTAAATAATTGCAAGTAAATCGTAAAATAAAATAAGTTTATTTACAAAATATAATACAATAGAACTATAAAAATACATGCTCAATCGCACATTTTTCAAAAACAAATAACAAAATTGTTTCCCAAAACATTAAAAATTAACATTTTGTTAAATTTCCATTGTTAAAATAGTGTAAAAAAAAATGTCATCAAAACACATCAAACTTAACAGTTTTGCTGTCGAATATGTTCGATTCATTTTTACATACAGGTGTATTTTTTTAAGGCACTCAAAATATGCTAATTGCAATATAAATGGAAACAATGGACAGTTTGGTAGTTAGAGATTTGTAGAGAAAACCACTTGATAACGAACATTTCTCAGAAGTTTTATCCCTTAATCCTCAAAAACCGGTCTTTATCCAGAAACAAATTGTATTTACAAAATATACATATCTTAAATATTCAGCTTATTAAATACAACTACCCATGAAAGTTTCCATGAACTTCCATGAGTGAAAGTTAACCTTTTTGTTAATTATTATTGAGTTTTCATTAATATTGTAATGTGGAGTTAAGACAATGAATTTACTTATTAACCCCTTAATCGTCGCACCCGATACATTCACGGGCAGTGTAGTCTACTTTTTTAAAATTGATTGTTTGATTCCCACCAGTTTTTTAAAATAGTGTAATTGGCTTTATGCTCGCATTATTTTATCTGCCATTAAGTAATCCGAATATTTCTACTTAAAAAAATTCCTGAAGGCTTGGCCTACAGGCACAGGTAAATTTGTTGGGAAGAAATGAACTTTTTGCCATGATGCGGCAGTTGGAACCGCCCACTTCGAAAGCTAACTTGTTTGCAGGCGGAGCCGGCAGGGACTTTTTTGTTTTTATTTAGTTATTTATTTTGCTATAAGGGTTGGTCCTATAAAAAAGCTTGCCAATATAAAATTTTTAGGTAATATTAAGAGGATTTATAATAAATTTAAGCGGATTTTGATATCTTGTGAATTGACAAAGTTATGAATTTTTTTCTTCTAACCAGTTCTTCTAAATCAGTTATGTTTTAGTAACTTATTCAACTTTTTTCGTGACAAGTGTCGCACGCTAGCGGAATTTTCCGACATGCTGGCAAAAACCCGTATGCGAAATTCTATGTTTAGCCTATGGCGAAAATTTCACCACAGAATTATTTATTATGTAGAAGTTTTAAACACTTTGTGCCGAAAAAAAAATAACCTAGCCCTTCAGCTGGGTAAAAAAAGCCAGTTGCTACGAGAAAGCAACACGTGCTCAGAGTATGCTTACTCTGAGAACACATGTCTGTTGCTTCCTTGCTGCACGTGGACTGCTGAAGAAGGACCATGTGATTTTTTTCTATCCAAAATGATCGTAGTGTTTATTTGTGTGGTGGTATTGAATATTCCATCCCTCTATTGTCGAACATGGAAGTGTTGGATTTTTCTCTAATAATATTGAATTTCAAAATCTGTGAGGGTTAAACATGTTCCTCTTGAAGTTGGTATTACTAATAAATGGCTCATTCTCACAGAAAGAGCGCAATTAGTTTAAAAAAAAAAAAATACATTGTTGAATTTATAGAATGTAATTTTCTGAAAAACAATGCGCATCAGGATTTCATTACTTTTTCAAATTTATCTTTTGTGTTTGAGATCTCCTTTTAGCTTTTACTGCATACAATGTTTGATAAATGACTAAAGAACTAAACAATATCAGTAAAAAAATAGATATGCCAAGTCCACGGAAGGGAACTCTATGGAGATGAACAAAAACTAAGTTTTGAATTTTTAAATACTTTCGTTCTCCGATTGCTAAAATGGTGAATTTCTTTTAATTAAATGTACTATAGTAAAGCTGTCTAAAATTTGTATTATGATTATAAATTGGCGTTTTCTTACCTCATTTATGATGACCAGGGAGTATAACACTGAGAATTTTGACAAACTCCAAATGGAACTAATCAATTGAAAAAGATTCAATAACTCCACAACAAAACTATAAGTTATATCTAAAAAACAAAATGGCTTCCCCCCTCCCAAACTACCTAATGATGATTTGTATTGTCATCAATGATTTAAATTATTTTCATTGTCCAAGAAGGAAGACTATTTGGGCTAAGACAACGTTTATAAGTTAATTCCATAGTAAAAAAAAAAAAAAAAACATTTGAAAAATATATATATATATTAAGTTAGAACTTAACAAAAGACTTTTAATTAGTTATTATTGAAAAAAATAATTTTTTAAACGCCAGTGAAAATTATTTTGTGTTTTAGATATAGGAAGTCCACGGAGGGGACTTTCAATATATATATTGAAACTATATATTATTATAATATATATATATATATTATATATAATATATATATATTATTATAATATATATTAATTATAATAATATATATATTATATATTATTATATCTATATATATATCTATTATATCTATCTATTATATATATATATATAATATAATATAATATATATATATATATATATTATATATATTATATATATATATATATATATATATATATTATATATATATATATATATATATATATATATTATATTATATATAAAAGTATTATATATGTATATATATATATATATATATATATATATATATATATATATATAATATTATATAATATAGATAACATATAATAATATATTATATAATATATTATTATATATATTATATAATATATTATAATTATATATATATATGTAATGTATAACATATATATATTATAAATGTTCATAATTTGTTCATAATTCATAATTTTGTTCATAATTTTTAAATTGTTAATATTAATATAAATTTATTAAAAGATTAAATATTAAATTATTTTGTCAGAAATGTATTTAATAGCTTACTTAATATAAAACTTAAATATACATATGAATAAAAATATTAGAAAATTTGCTACATTTCCTAATATTTGTCTCTTTGTGACCGTAAAAAGCACCTTTTTCGTGAAAGTGATGTGATCCAAATATGTTTTGTATTGACATGCGCAAGGTTTGCATGTTTTTGAAAATGATATTTAGTTGAGGGGAATTCATTTGAATAGGTGATTACTGAAAGAAACTGAGTCCATATCTCATTTTAAGATGGTTTCAATGTTTTTTCATATTTATTGACCGTTTCGGGTAGAAAGGAATTCAGCTCGGGTACTACATATGCATATTTGGCAGGGAGGAATTTAAAAGTTGAGTGTTGTGAAAAAACTGCATTAAAATAAAATACTTAAAATATTTTTTTTATGTAAAATTTTATCTTTAGGTTAATATTTTCTTTTATTAACCTTATTATTCCCTTAAATATCGTCATACTATTTCCCTTAATAATGGAAATTTGAATAAAAAATTGAAATAATTTGTTCTAATGATCAGATTTTGACGAAATTAAAATGGGACCACCTGGGTGCCTTACTCTTTCAAACAAAGGAAAAATTACCAAAATCGATGCACATTTATGAGAGTTATGCGTGAACAACATAATACATACATACGGGTCGAATTGATAACCTCCTCCTTTTTTAAGTCGGTTAAAAATTTGAATAAAAAATTGAAATAATTTGTTCTAATGATCAGATTTTGACGAAATTAAAATGGGACCACCTGGGTGCCTTACTCTTTCAAACAAAGGAAAAATTACCAAAATCGATGCACATTTATGAGAGTAATGCGTGAACAACATAATACATTCATACGGGTCGAATTGATAACCTCCTCCTTTTTTAAGTCGGTTAAAAAATAAATTATTTCTTTGTTACGTTTCTTTCTCTGCTACAACAATGATTTTTTTTTTTTTTTGTGGTATTTTTAACAAGTAAACATTAATGACACATAGTACATAGAACGCTATGATAATATTAAAAAATAAATATCGCCAGCAGACTAATTTTACCCTTGACCTCAAATAGCGTGCATAAAGTCCGTTGTAAAATCTGTAATTTGATAGGCCTAAAAATCTTTTTTTTTTTTAATTATCCAAAACTTTCAAAACTAGGACTTAGTTCCTTTCAACAATCACTGCTTCATTTGGTATCTTTCAAGATAATTTAATTTCTTTAATCTTCTTGATTTAACAATCGACCTTTAATATAATCCCACTTTTTCGTGTTTCGGACACCACCTCGACGTGGATGCCGTAGTCTCTAAGCTGATTTCACTACTGTCTCTGTGTACATTGGCATGATGCTGATGGCGATGATTACGTTGGCGTTGTTGTTGAGAACTGTTCATGCGATGATCTCTGGCTGGATCAGGCACACCTTTCACATTCTGCTGATCTTCGATGGGATGTGGGAGCATCCCTGGAGGACTACCTGGATGCCCAGTCCAACACTGACGTTGGTAGAGTTTTTCACGACTACCTCCACTTTCGTAAGTGCTCAGAGAGTCCAGTGAATCTCGGCTTTTCGAATTCCTGAGGACATAAAAAAGAGAAATTTTTTTAACATGTTTATCTTTTATGCTAATCTGAAATGTTCAGCTATTTGTAATCCCATTCATTCATAATAGTATTTAAAACTGTTACTTTACTTTCAGAATGGGTTTAATATTAACTATCTAGGGAAGTTGGAATCAACTGATCAACCATTGTACTTCAACTGGAGGTCAGGACAGTTCCACCAATCAGAACTGTCTATTTGTAGTATGACCTCCAACACGACGAAAATTGCAACTGTCCTATTTATAATCGATTACACTGTACCATAATCAACTTGGCTAGTTTGATTGCTGAAAGATAATTAAGAAGAGTATATGGCGAAATTTTGATTACGGTTTTCTCACAATTTAATTTTTAAAAATATCGTATTTAGTGGATTCAATTTATAGAAAATTTTCCAAAAGTGAAAACCCTACCCTTATATCGTGTTCACATTATGATAGTAAGTTAAGTCATTTAACTTGAAGTTTATTGAAGCAGACGACCCGGATTCTAAATTTTCGATTTGAGCAAGTTTCTGAAACTTACTTAACTTTGAGATCCTCTCTTAACTATGAGTTGAGTGGAACTCTGTCTTCTAAAATATTTTTCTTATTTGAAATTGCTTTTAAATTTTGAGTTGAGTTCAACAAATAACTAATCAGCTTTTTCGAATGATCCTTTCAATCGTTTATTTACTTAACGCACTGCAAAAGATGAAAACAATAATAATTATTAAGTTAGAAGTTGGAGTTGCAAATTTAACGACCTATGCGCATGCGCAAAAAGTTAAGTCTCCTAAAATGTTTTTAAAATTGGCATAAACAAGAAATGTATTTAGTAAACAGACATTGACATAGATTTAATAAAGATACATATTTAATCATGGTATTCACATTGTGGAATAAATAAAAAGTTATTTAACACCATTAAAATGTGAAAAAAATATAAAAATATTATTATGTATAGCTTCTTGTTATACTTAGGATATTGAAGTAAATTTTCGTTACTAAGCATTTCGATTTTACATTAAGGCAATTCTCATTTAAATATATATATATATATATATATATATATATATATATATATTCAATTTTCTGACACATCTACGGACTTATATTTAAACGTAAAAGCAAGACATTTGCAGGCATGATTCAGGGTTAGCGCGATTTTTCATAGCCTAAAAAAAACCCCAAGTGGTTTTGTTTAATCCTCATTTAAAATTACACTTATCTAACTGAATAAACATATTAATGTAACCAAACATAATATTCATATTATATCATGGGCGTAGAATTTTTAGAAATGCTGCAGGAGCCCAAATTGCTCTACAAAATAAAAACTTGAAAACATTTAAGTAAAAAAATTATCTTATTAAAAACACGTTGAAATAATTATATAAACAATAATAAATCAGATTGTTTGTCAGTAGGAAGAAAAGTGTGGGGTTCAAGACAATCTTTAAAAAATATAGACACGGGTATTTTAATATGATTCAAAATATTGAAATCTGTAGCATAAAATTAAATTCAATATGTAAAATTCTAAATAAAAACTTTAAGCTTCAATGAACTTGTTTTTATTTGTTTTCTCCCTATACATTAAACGTAAAGATATACAATAAACATAATTATTATATAAACATTGATCTACCTATACTGCTAATACGCTAATACACTTTGACAGAGAAACAAAATGTATTAATTATTTTAACTTTTCAGAATTTCGTTACAACTCAGCCATGAAACGTCTTAAGAACCATTACAAATTTCAAAACTATTTTTTTTTTTATATATATTAATAAAAGTTTAACATTTATTATTTTTTAAAAAATCAGCTTATTAATTATATACATAAAATAAAAACCTGAAAAAGTTCACAAAACCCCGAAAAAATCCGATGTTTTGCTAAACCTGAGATTATTGAAGTGATTTGGAATAGAGCAGTTTTCTGATTAATCCATAAATGAATTACATTTTGGGTTATGAGCGACTCTTTTACCATTTTTTACTTTTTCGCGTTGTTGCGTGTAGAAATTCGGTTCATAATACCCACTTTGACAGTATTTTCTAAAAGATCTTCTGCCTTTACTGAAAAATGGAAAAAACTGTTCGATTACATTGTTTCTGGATAAGAGCACTTGCGAATCTCACGCGATTGCAAATAAAAATGAATTTAAAAAATGCGTCAAAAAGTAGCCACTCTGGAGTTGAGAACAGCTTTAAGATATTGGAAAAACTTGTAATCGATGCTCCATTGTATTAAGTATTGTTGCAAAATACGGTATATTTAAAAACAGTCATGAAAATTGCTGTCACACAATAAACTTTCTTCGCTGTTTTTAGTGGTTCTGTCAAAAATATTTATCAATGGATTGTTGTTAGTAATATTGTTAGTAAAAACATGTATGATGCGATGCTAATCAAAGAAAAACCATGTTGTTTTTCCGAACTGTAAAAAAAGACAAATGTTTCTTAAGCTACGAAAATATAATATAACCACGTACGAAAGTACACAATAATCTCTCCCTAGTTACCCAAGATTCCGAAAAGCGTCTTTTATTTTTAGAATCCTCAGAATACAATAAATATATTTTCGAGATTTAAAGATGCCTATATAAAAACAAAGTTTCTTTTGCTGCCACAGAATTTCGGAAACGTTTCTGAATAATTTTTATAGTGTATTAATCAGTTTTCTAAAACCGGAATATTACGTTTTTCGTTTGCTATCCATTCTCAATTAAACATTTTCAACAATGTAATTGACTTTATACATGCAAGAATAATAAAATAATATTAATTCTAATGTTAATGTTAATGCTGTGCATTTACCCAGTTTGTCTGTAAAACATGTTTCTTGAACATAAAGATGTTTACTTGAGAATGGGTGGTTTCCGAAAAACCTATATTCCCGGTTGAGAAAACTGAGTAATATACTAAAAAAACTACTCGGAAACGTTTCCGAAAATCGATGGCGGGAAAAGAAACTGAGTAGTTTTTATAGTATATTAAGTTTTCTCAACCTGTAATATAGATTTTTCAGATACTATCCATTCTCAAGTAAACACACAGAAAAAAATAAAACCCAATTTGGGTCGAAAGATTCTTAGGTATGTGCCCAAATTGGGTCATGCCTGTTTTGGTTACCACTGTATATCCATTTTGGGCACTGTTAAATACCCATTTTAATTTTTTTTTTTTTTTTTTTTTTTTTTTTTTTTTTGAAAATGGGTATTTAACAGTGCCCAAAATATATACACAGTGGTAACCAAAACAGGCATGACCCAATTTGAGCACATACCTAAGAATCTTTTGGCCCAAATTAGGTTTTATTTTTTTCTGTGCATGTTCATGTTCAACAAACATGTTTTACAGACAAACAGGGTAAATGAACAGGATTAACATTATTTTGTTACTGTTGCATGTATCTAAATACAGTTACCAGCTGAAAATGTTTAATTGAGAATGGAAGCATGCGAAAAACGCAATTCCAGGTTGAGAAAACGATTAATAAACTATATAAAAACCACTCTGAAACGTTCCTGAAAATTATGGCAGCAAAAGAAACTTTTTTTTATAAATGCTTCTTTAAATTTCGAAAATATATCAGAATCTGAGGCTTCTAAAGATAAAAAAACGCTTTTCAGAAACGTGGGTTACTCGGAAGAAGTTATAGTATATTTTCGTTTGTGGTTACATTATATTTTTCTGGATTAAGAAACATTTGTCTTTTTTACAGTGCACTTTAGAGAAAAATTTTAATTACATAAGTAAAATATCGCCCTATTCCCCCACATGAAGTTATTTACCTTTAATAATCGAAACCCCTTTTGAATGCTCTTTGAGGCGGAGGCAAAGGAGGACAGTACTTCTCATTATGCTGTATTTGTTCTTTCTCTAAAGATGATTTGCTTAAAAAAAAAGGAAAAGGAAATATTTTATTGTGACTCCCTGTTTAAACGCTATAATTAATATTTGTTATAATTCGAACATTACGAAGTTGAAATAATATTGTTTATATATATATCAATTATTTAAAAATGTATGAGTACAATTTATGTTTTTGATAACGTAATTCTGCTATTTAGCAAATTTTGTTGGGAACTTATCATAGAAAGTTGGGATTATCAAATGTTGGGAACTTATAATTTAGATAAGTTATTTACAGCTTCATTAGAAAGAATCTTTTCTGGTTTTTGGTTTAGTTCAGGTTAAAAACTGCACAACAAATTAGGAATAAAAAAGCAGACAAACGTACATTTATGTTAAAAATTTTCAATAAAAACAAATTATTTTGTATTTAAAATTTAGCTGTATAAAGCATAGAATATTTTTGATATTTGATCCTATTAGTTTGTTTTTTTGTGAGTATAAAAAGCAAGTTGTATCTGTTCTTATTAGTTGATGTTCAATTTTGTTACGTAAGTGAAAAAAAATATGTTTAGAATATTGTACAATTTAGAATATTGTATTAGTATATATATTTTATTAATTTTTTATGCTAAGTGCAATGTTTTCGTTTCTAATTTATATTAAGCCTGAAAATATTTATAATCATCCATAAATTGATTATTTCGAAAATATCCGATATATATATAATATTTCGAATACATATCAAAATATCGTATATTTTTTGTATTTTCGAAAATATCATGGTACATTTACGATCCCTGGATAATATAATAATAAAAATAAATAAATAAATATTTTAGACTTACCTCCTGACAATAATAACCACTATCGAAATGATAACTGCCAGAAACACGAAACCTCCAAATATTCCCAAAGCAATAATACCGCCTGAAATATACAAGAAAAATAAATTCTGGAAAATAAATAACCAGCAATAACGAAAACTCTTATACGTATCTAGATAGAGTGCATAACTACATTAAAGATAAATGAATACTATATCCTTGACAAATTTAAAGAAATTTAATGAATGCTACTAATTGTGTAAAAGACTGAAATGTTAAGTTGCGCGTGCCAATGTGACACTATATGACACAGATGACATCTGGACAGCGTAAATGAAACAGATTTAGCATGAGGGTTATAACCATCTAGTTTATTTATTAATAGAAAGTATATTATACAAGTTAACTAGCGGTGTAAAAACTGGGCGCCAATGGGCCAATTGCCACCACTAAATTTTTAGCATTCTTCGTCTAATAAGAACACTAATACAATTTAGACAAAGTATACTAGTAAAAATTAGGCGAAGAATACCAATAAAATTTAGAAGTGAAAATCGACCCATTGGCGCCTAGTTTTTACACCCCTGAAGTTAACTAATATATAAATATGATTAAACACTCGCGCGTCGCTTTGTTTTCATATTTCCATCATCATCTTCATATGATTTCTATATTCCATTTTTGTTCCATTTTATGAGTAAATCCTTTTTATTTCACAGTTTTTGTTTGGCCACATGTATCTTTTAAAAATGTTTAAGCTTCTTAATAGATCGAGATTTCCAAGGTATCGGTTATATTTATTAAGATGTTTTGTACATATATATTTTGTAATATAACAATTAATGTAAAATATTGTTACATGCCATCTTTAAATTAAAGATTCGGTCATTTTGTTAGACGAACTTGTTAGCTGTTTTTTGTTTTCAAAGGTATTTTATTCACACACACACACACACACACACACACGGATACACAAATTCTTGGCATATGCATAATTTTATTTAGTATGGGTGTTTAATTTCTACTTACTTGTTTATGATTATAAGACATCTTGGTACACTTTTCTGATTAAGTTTTACAAATAACGTCTTTAAATTTTACATGCAGGTTATAAGCATATCATTTTACAATAATGAGAAACATTTTTCATTTTTTTCAAAAAAGAAGCTGATTTAAAAAACAATTACTGAAACATTCAGAACATCGTAGAAAAAAATTAATATCGTCAGTAATATTACAGAAAAATTCCTAATTTTAGATAGCTTTAAGAAAATTAGTTATACAAGTATGCGAAATTTCAACCATGTAGATTTGTTTTACGGTTTTATATATTGCGAAATAATATAAAATGTATATTTTCGGAATTATCGAAGTAGGCTTTAATTTTAAGCACAAAATTGGAAATTCTAAAATTCGAAGGACTTTGTCCAAGCAAGCTTGGATAATTTAAAAACGAAAAATTACCGTAAAAGTCATATTAGAACTTATTTGATAGAAATGTTCAATTCATCCTATAATTTTGTCAGAATTGAATCATAAATTAAGATAGATTAAAAGTATGCTATACATGTATATTAACATAATAATATATATTTTAATTTTATATTGAAAATTACAAAATAAATATAGTAAATTCTGTCTAAGGTGTATTATGTGTAAGTCTGTCTAACGCGGAAAGATTTTAAAATCCCGCAGAATGATTTCCAATACAGTAAACTCTGTCTAAAGCGAAATACTGCCTACGACGGAAAAAATTTTCTGTCCCTATCGATTTCGCCTTAAACAGGGTTTACTGTATAATACATTGTTAAAATTTATATTTTTATCTTTTCTTTCCTTTTTGTATGTGTGTGATGAATTGTAATCCATTTGATTGAATACAGTTACAGTTTTAATTTTTCACCTTCTTTTTGTCAAAAAGTCACTTAAAAAAAATATTAAAAAGTCACTTAAAATTGTATAGTCAGCCAAAAAGAAAAAAAAAGAGATAACATCCCATACATCATTTTAATCTTCAAATTGTTACAGAAAAAAAACGGGAATAATCATTCGATTCCAAATTATGTCTTTTTTTAATTTATGTTTTAAAAAGAATAAGTTTTGGAGGTTTTCTTTATACTGAAATTGTACCAAATTATCAAATTTTCAATACCAACTCCTAATTTTGACACCATATATATATTTTTTTTCTGTAAATTTTACCTTAGAATACGAAACAAGAAGTCTTTCTGTCAAATAGTTTAGGAATTATGAAGGTCTAAAATTTAGAACTCCTA
The DNA here is from genome assembly GCA_963931845.1 of Maratus michaelseni. Classification (NCBI taxonomy): domain Eukaryota; kingdom Metazoa; phylum Arthropoda; class Arachnida; order Araneae; family Salticidae; genus Maratus; species Maratus michaelseni. Next base: position 385,188,702 of record OZ007587.1, on the reverse strand, counting down.
TTAATAAATTCATTTGTAATCGTCGCGTCGCAAAACAGATTGCAATGCGAGAAGTTTTTTAAGCGTAACTCAAAACCAATTTAGCGGAATGGGCTATATGTTATGTAGTTTTGGATTCGCCTATTTAAAGCTATTAGAAATCGATTTCTGTTAAAAAATTCATAAGTTACAATGCATATTTTTTAGAATATTAATTTCAAACAATATATATTTTTGAAATAAATTTCCGGAAAAAAAAAATAATAATTGTAACCTAGAAATTTTTTGTAGTAGAAATTGTTTTCTGAAGCATCAACAGGCTAATCCAAAATTACAATTTATTCCTCCAAGTAGTTTCTGAGTTGTACTTAAAACACTGCTGGCATCGCAATCTTTTTTGCAATGATTACAAATGAATTTAACAATAGGAGTTCCAAATTTTAAACCTTCAAAATTTCTAAACTACTTGACCGAATGACTTCCCATATGCTATCCTAAGATAAAATTGGTCGAAAAAGCCAAAAGTGTTCGTATTGAACATTTCAAAGTTTGGTACAATTTCAGTATGTAAACGACCCTCTATCCTTATATTTTTAATAAAAATTGAAAAATATATAATTTTCAATCAATTGAATATTTGCGTTTTTTTTTTTTTTTCTTTTTTTTCTGGGACAGTTTGGTGATTAAAATGTAATGTATGTGGTGTGTATCTTTTTTTTCTTCTTCCCGTTTGTGCATATTGTACAATTTTTTGTAAATTGGTATAACTAAAAAAATATATATATATTACATAGAGGTTTTCATAATTTTTTTAAATCTTACCATTTTCCCAGTTTATTGTTGATTATTTTGCCTTTTTATTTTTCAACATTTTACCTATTTACTGTTCAACATTTTACTGGTTCTCGCTTCAACAATTTCTCCGTTTATTGTTCAACATTATACCTGTTCATTGTTCAACATTTTACTAGTTCTCGGTTCAATACTTTCCCAATTTATTGTTTAACGTTTTACTAGTTCATGATTGAACCTACAAAAAGTTTTTGGTTCAGCCGGAACACCAAATGTTGGAGCAATGTTTCACCATCTTATGATTGTCGTAACTAATGCGACACTAAAAGTTGGTTCAATGCAGCACCAAAATTTTGGCAGTATTTACTTATAATAATAAAAGAAAATGTTTTAAGTGTAACTTATTATGCTATGTATCTAATTTCCTTATTCTCTGTGTTGACATCAATAATAACATATTTGCGTTTAGTAAATTGGATATTATTGACTATTATATATTACCTTCTTAGCCATTTATTAATTTTACTTATTTCTTTCTTTTTTTTTTCTTTTAAGAAAAGAAAAATTAGCTTACCCATATTTAATCTTGCTGCAATAGAAGCTCGATTGCGTTTTTGTTTATGTTCGATTCTTGCATTATAAAGCTTTTCTTTGTCAACTATAATGGAATAGAAAAAGATGTTATTAGTATAGAAACAATCTCTCTAACACAAACATAAATTTAGAAGTCTACAATTTCATTCTCAAATGATATAAAATTTTATGATAATTTTATTGCTTTGAAAATGGAAATATAGTTTTTTCTTCTTTTGATTCATGAGCTACGTTTTTCTCCATTTTCGACACTTGTATTTGTCATAATGTAATTGATGAGTAATTTTACAATAATGATAAGAAATTTTGCAATCTTTATTTCGTTTCAACTTTTCAAGTATTATAAGAAAATCATGCAAAATTTCAAAATGTTGAGTAAAATAAGTATTTCCTGTGTTTGTTCCTTCTCCTTATAGTCCGGGAGCTAGCGACAGCGACACCCTTCTTAAATATTGATAATCTATAATCGATCTATGGTTATATCACCACCTAGTCCTATAGGCAGTACGTACAATTCATCAGCTCACTCTCATGGTTAATAGCTCTCCGGACAGTCGTATAGTCGTTTACGACTGCACCTGTAGTAGTCGTCCAGTCATTGCGCTCAGTCGCTGTCCGGGAGCAAGCGATATTTTTTATTTAACCATTTTATACAAGCGGATATTAAAAAATGTTATATATCTTACTTAATCAATTGCAAAAACAGCTATCGCGACAGCGGCGGATGCGCCCTTAGGGGGCCGCAACATCCCTCAGTCAAAGACCAACGAGTGACAACCCGATTAAGAAAGATAGACACTGGTCGCGGTAATATCTTTCAATCTTCCGTAATCAGGTTGTAATTCATTTCCCTTTAATTGGGGGATGTTGTCCCCCCCCCCCCCGACGCCATTTACACCGCTGTCGCGACAACTATTGATTAAGTAAGATCAATTACGTATTTGAAGATCAGCTTGTATACAGGGTAGTTCAGAACTATATGTCAAAAATGTAAAGGCAGGTAGAGTGGACCTGAATAAGCAGATTTCGTATAAGAATGTGGGTGCGGAAATGCAGTGTTGAGTCAGTAGGGGGCGCTGTTGAAGTCGGGGGAAGAAAGTGTTTCGCTAGCTTGAATCGTCATTTCCGCGCACGGATTTCGAGCTTCATGCATCGTTAAATGAATGCTGAACTTGTCGACATGCATTTAATGTATTGGCCTGCGCAAGGAAATGGAGCGGCTGCTGAAAGGACGTTAATGGTTTGATTCCTGGGTAGGAATCTGCCGGATTTCGAAACATTTGAGCGTCTTCTCGGGAGTTCTGCGTGATTGGATCATTTTAGGCTTTCAGGCGTGATGCGGCAATGGAAGATATCGCAAAATTCCAGCAGTAGAAGAAGAAGTATTACGCACAGTAAGAGAATAGTCCTTCGACAAGCTCGTGAGCCGTTGAACGTGCACAGTCTTTGAGTAACTGCTCCGTTTCCTTGCGCAGCTCCTTACATGAAATGCATGTCGGCAAGCTCCGCATTGGTGTAACGGTGCATGTTGCTCGAAATGCGTGCGGGGAATGATGATTCAAGCCAGAGATACGCTTTCATCCGCCGAACTCAACAGCGCCCTCTACTGCCTCAACGCTGGATTTCCGCACCCACATTCCTATACGAAATCTGCTTATTTACGTCCCATTTACCTGCCTTTACATTTTTGACATACAGTTCTGAACCAACCTGTATACTGGCTAAGTAAAAAATGTCGCTAGCTTTTGACTATTAATTAATGCGAGTGAGCTGGGAAATTGTTGTGATATAACCATGCTCGGTTGTAGATTATCAATATTTAAGAGGGATGCCAGAGATAGGGGGAAAGGGAGGATCATTGGACCTTCCTGGATTTTCAAATTTAATTAACTAAGTTTTCTTTATCTCTGATGATTTTGAAAAATAATATATAGAGAGAGACTAATTTATTATTTCCAAGTGACTTAAAATAATTAAACACTGGCAGAAAAACGAAATATCAGAAATTTTTCGTCAGAGGGCTTGCTCGTCTGAACCCCTTGTGAAGCACAAGTTTGAATTGTGTTTATATCATATTCATGTATTTAACAATTATCCTAACCCTTTCAGGGGCAACTTACTTCTGTTGCTAAAATGCTAAAATGATTGATGGATACCATGATTTACAAGCAATCTTATATGAAAATAAGTAACAACTTTTCTTCACGTAAGATATAAAAGCAAAAATGTTTTCCAAAATTCTAGTGCTAGTGTCGCATTTGAGAATTAAATTTAAGTAGGACATACATGTCCCACCGTCCTTGAAGGGGTTAAATGGGAAGAGGGAGGAGGGTCAAGAGAGCAGAGTGTCTTGACGAAAAAAATAATAAGCTTATTTCTTAATTGTTAAATATCTGCCTTTATTATTATTATTATTATTATTATTATTATTTTTAATCTTGTTTAACAATTGTCTTGCGCAGACGATTCAGACAAAAAAAAAAAATTTAATTTAGCTTATTTTATATTAACCATTTAATAAAAATTCTGGTTTAAGAATATTTTGAAAGTGATCCCTATTTTGACAACCTGGGTTTCCCCGCATTTTCAGTTTGCTGAAAGTCCAACTTGGCGATCAATTTGAGAAACGACGCTTTGGCGCGGTTTGGAAAAAAAAAAAAAAAAAAAAAAAAGTAATAAGCTTAGTCTGCGGACCAGAAACACGTCTGTTTCGAAATTTAGCCCTTCTTTGGATTCGTCCCCTCCCCCACCCCACATAATATTTAATTACACAATAAGACACAATTAAATTAGATAATTTATAATTCGGACCTCGTGTATTTATGGTAGATATTAAGCAGATATAAGTAGAAGACCACTAATCCGCACAATCTGGTTCCAGGCATTTTGCGGATTTCAGACTTTTTGTAGATTACTGGTCATATTTTGGAGAAATTTAGATTGCTAATTCTTAAAATAAGCAAACTACACCCTTAAACATATAAATTATGTAAGAGTTATTTTAAAAATAAATTATTGATTTTTATATTTTTAAAAAGTATTATCCTTAGTCATTTGTATTAAAACATTTGGTTTATCTTTTGTACTGTATCTTGCGATCTATAAATAACCATAATTACAAGCTGAACTACAATTTTATTTTTCTAGAAATTCAAATATCCTTGTCTACTTATGAATCCATGTGTGAAGATTCAATGGGAATTTATTGATTATATTTTTTAACATTGATTCAAGGAATTAATTGCTTGGTTTCTGAATAAATGATTTTGTTTCCAATTCTATAAATATTTATAGATGACATATTAAATATATTGTATAAATAATAATCTTTATTTAAGACAAATACATTTTTAAAAAGGCAAAAAGTATTTTTTATTTACCATATGAATGATTAATTAAATAAAATACTTTAATATGTACTATCATATTAAACTATAAAAAGAGTATTAAGTGTCTATATGGTAATATAGTGGAAGATCTTTATAACGCAATTCTATATAATCCAATTCTCTATATAACGCACAACTTGTCAGACGTAAACAATGAATTTTGCAGCTAAGAAGCAGAAGCACCTTACATTCCCACATTATAAAAAATAAAATGGTACTCTCTAGGGGACTAAAGGATCAGGGTCCATAAGCCCTGTTTTTGGCCCATGAAATAAGACTAAAATTCGATTTTGTTATACTGACTTAATTATTTCACTTTTCAATACTAGTTCGTAGTTTTTGATGAAAAATACGCAATTTCTCCTAATTTTACCTCAATTTTTAACATATATTTTAATATTTTACTATGAGCGCAGCTTTGCAACACTTTTATTTTTACATATATTGTACATTTTGATGTATTTCATAATATATGTAAAAAAGAAAGTGTTGCACGATTGCGCTCATATAAATAATTGAGGTAAAATTAGGAGAAATTGCGTATTTTTTTTAATCAAAACTACGAATAATACGAACTTTGAGCTTGTGTAAGTCAAGTCCTATAAATCCGAACAAAATGCAAAAACTATTGTTGAAATCGTACAGGATAAACCTTCTAACATTAAAAAGTGAAATAATTAAGTCAGTATAACAAATTCGAGTTTTAGTCTATTTCATGGGCCAAAAACTCGGCTTATGGACCCTGATCCTTTGATACATTAGTTCAATTTCTATTTCTTTAATTCAGAGCTTTTTTATGGAAAAATTGCTGTTATTACAATAAAAAGTTTTGAAAATGAGTAATGAATAATTTCGTCGAAGCATATTTGGACCATGTTTATAAAGTAAATTTAACAATGTGTAAAATGATCTATATTTTGCACAAATTTATAATCTACACAACTCCTGGTTCTAAGGAATGCAATATAAAGACACTCTGCTGTATTTTGATATGTTTCAGACATATTTGGCCGTGTTTACAAAGTAAGTTTAATGATGTGTGAAATTTGATCTATATAACGCACAACCTCGTGTTTTTAGGTTTGAGTTATACAGGGTGGTTCAGAACTATATGTCAAAAATGTATAGGCAGGTAGAGGGGACCAAGATAAGCAGATTTCGTGTAAGAATGTGGGTGCGGAAATCCAGCGTTGAAGCAGTAGAGGGCGCTGTTGAGTTCGGCGGATGAAAGGGTTTCGCTGCCTTGAATCGTCATTCCGCTCACGGATTTCGAGCAACATGCATTGTTACACCAATCGGAGCTTGCCGACATGTATGGGTCTGCGCAAGGAAATGGATCGGCTGCTCAAAGGTGGTACATGGAACGATTCCCGGGTAAGAAACTGCCGGGTCGTCGGACATTTGAGCGTCTTCATCGGTAGTTGAGCGCGAGTTGATCGTTTTATGCTTCCAGGCGTGATACGGGCACCGGAAGATACCGTAGAATTCCTGCAGTAGAAGAAGAAGTATTACGCGCAGTAAAGAAATAGTCCTTCGACAAGTTCGAGAGCTGTTGGACGTGCGCATCCTTTGAGCAGCCGCTCCATTTCCTTGCGCAGCCGCATACATGAAATGCATGTCGACTAGCTCTGCAATGATGTAATGATGCATGTTGCTCGAAATCCGTGCGGGAAATGACGATTCAAGCCAGCGAAATGCTTTCCTCCGTCGATCTCAACAGCGCCCTCTACTGCCTCAACGCTGTATTTCAGCACCCACATTCCTATACGAAATCTGTTTATTTAGGACCCCTCTACCTGCCTTTACATTTTTGACATATAGTTCTGAACCACCCTGTATAAAGATCTTCTACTGTATATTTCAGAAGTAAAATTAAAGTTGGAGGTAAAAATGAGAAAAAAAATGCCATTGGTAAATTAATTTCGAGTTACATTTTTTTGTTTAGATTCAAGTATACATTGTAGACTACAGGAGTTTACGGATTAGAAGTACTCTACTGCAGTTATATCAATTAAATAATCATATTGTTAGAAACAGAATCTATAATTAATATACATAATGTGTGTAAGAGTGAATGTAATAAATTCTGCTTACGCTCGCATGTTGGTGGTTTAGATGTCCAGAATCCTGTTGAGTCGCACGTGATCACAGATTCTCCGATAAGTTTATAGGCGCTGTCACACATATATTCGGCAGTCGTGCCGGGTACCGTCGTATTCACAGTCACTGTCACATTGCCATGAGGGATGGACGGTGGGTTATGGCACAACAAAGCTTTGCAAGAAAGAAACAACGTATGTAATCGATATTTAAACACATTTTATTTTAAATAACTTAAAAGATAACAAGGATTTATAATACTAGCTGTGTCGCAACCCGTTGTATTGTATTTAAATTGCCAGAGGTCTTTTGATTGTTTTTGGGGAAAAGAAATCTTGTTTTATTATACATTTCACGTTTCTAGCCTTAACAATTCCAAAATAAATTCTAATTAAGAACGTTCGCCGCGCATTTCGCCTTTTTAAATTTCGATTTTTTTATAAACCATTCTTAGAGAGCATTTACATTGTAAAAGTAACCACCATACGAAATTTCAAGATTTTACCCTCAGCAGTATTACAGAAATCGCAATTTTAGAATTTTTTTTTTCTCCTGAACCCTTTTAAATTTCGCTTTTGTTTATCAAAAACTGTTCTCTGCGAGCATTTACGTCCTAAAAATAACACAGTCATGTCAAATTTCAAGTTTCTGTATAATAATTCCATATAAATCGTATTTTAGAACGTTTTCTACTCATTCCACGCTTTAAAATTTCGAATATTTTAGAAATCGTTCTTAGCGAGAATTTATATCTTAAAAGCAACTACCATGCCAAATTTCAAGTTTCTAGCCCACGGTAATGTCAAATTTCAAGTTTCTAGCCCACAGTCATGTCAAATTTCAAGTTTCTATCCCTAACAATTCCATATAAATCGTAGTTTAGAATGTTTTCTGCTCATTCCACCCTTTAAAATTTCGAATATTTTAGAAACAGTTCTTAGCGAGAATTTACAACTTAAAAGCAACTGCCATGTCAAATTTCAAGTTTTTAGCCCACAGTATTATAAAAATCACAATTTTAGAATGTTTTTGCTCCTGCACCTCTTTCGGGGTAGGGGTATCTACATAAAATATAGCCTATGTAGCAGAGACTGTCACCATAATTTTGCTACCATTACTTTTGAAATCGGTTTGGTAGTTCCAGAAATTAATCCCTACAAACAAACACACGTTTCCTCTTTATATTATTATATAGATATATACAGGGTGTTTCAAAAGTATTATCACTTTGTGTAACGGTTAGGACGCAGGCTACTAGACAAAAGGTACCAGGATCGAATCATCCCAACTTAGGCATGGATATCTGTAGTGGATCGAATTTCACTTTAAATGGTGGCCCCAATCTGTTTATCTCTCGTGTGCAAAATATTACCGGAGCGCCCGCAACCAACCAACCAAAAGTAGTATCTAATTTTAAATTCAATAATTAATTAACTATAATAAATATAAAGATGGATTAAGTGACATGTTTATCAGGAAGCTGGAAAATTTGGTTTACGCCACTAAAAAATAGTTACAAGTTTAGTCGTCGACTTCACTGCACTACCTCAATGAGAAAAAAAAGAGGCTTAAAACTAACGTGTAAAGTCAAAGTTAATTCAATTTTCGCTTTGCTTAGCTGTTGCCAAAAAAAAAAAAAAAAAAAAAAAAAAAAAGAAAAGAAAGAAAAGAAAAGAAAAATAAGAAGAAAAGGAATGAAAAGGCGATTGCATTTCGAAGTAAATTTAAGCATTCTTAACCCCTTTGCGACACATAAAGTACTCAGAATCCTTGATTATTCGTACCACTAATTTTTAATTGAAAATGTTATTTTATTTATTCAAAATATTTCTGTGATTAAATTAATCAAAAACTTATCTTTTGAAAAATCAGTGATAAAAGATTAAAAAAAAAAATTGCAAAAGACACTCGTCGCAAAGAGTTTAAAGGTCAGATAAGTGCATCATCATCTATTGGCTATAATTTGAACTACTTTCAAAATTACTGTATAAAAAATTTACAAGCCCCCTTTAAAAATATGCCACTTGATCCATCTTTATACCTGTTATAGTTGTTGAGTTTTAAGCTTTTGGTCCTGATGGGTACGTTTTGTGATATTATGATGCAAATGCTGCAACTTTAAATCGAAAGAAAGGGAGGCCTAATATTTATATTTGTTTTATTTTTAAAAAATGCCACGAACAAGATTTGTGTTGTAAGAATGAGTCAGAAAAAAAAATGAAAGAGCATGAGGTGTAAATAAAAAACATGTATCGCAAATAATGAATGGGGTTGATTAGGAATCTAATTGAATCTAGAAAATTAATTTATCTAAAAACTATTTCAAATTATCTCAAATTTTCATTATGTGAACTGTGCCACTATTAAAATCAATGAGAAATATTACATTGTGGATATAATGCTAGGAGTATTAAAAAAAATGAAATTTGAAGACACTATACTTGTTATTCAAACAAATGCAAAATAAAGTACGAGTTTTTTATCTGTCTAGTCGCTGAGTGTTAGCTAAATGATAAATATGTTTTACAGTTTTTATTATAGCTTTCTTAAATTAATTTTATTAATTATCTGTTAATTATAATTAATTTTATATATTAGCAAATTTTTTTGTTATTAATTTATTATTGTTTGTACTCTCGCGAAACAAGAGAAATTTAAAAACAGAAAGGTGCAACTTATTTTGTATGATACAAAAAATTTGACTTACACGGACGTTGAACCTTCCAACACCCTCTCTCTAATCGCTGAGTGTTAGTTTAATGATGGACATGTTTTACAGTTTATATTATATATTTTTTTTCCACTTTTCAAAATACGATGAAGTAAATTTTTTTCTACAAACATTTTTTTAATTAATTTTATTCATTAGCAAAATATTTTTATTAATTCATTATTGTTTTATTGTTTGCATTCTCGCCCAACAAGAAAAACTAAAAAAAAAAAGAAAAAAAAAGTGTAACTTATTGTGTGATAGAAAAAATTTTACTTACATGTAAGTACGGACTTTGAAACTTCCCCCCCCCCCCCCCCTATGCTGTGTGCGCCATTGGTCAAGAGATAGTAGTAATGTACACAAAAATTAACAAGGAGACAAATTTAGAAGGAATTTGGGTCCTTTACTCTCACAAAAGAAAATTAAATATGAGAAATGAGTGGAAAACGACCAAATTTGAGACCACTTTCTCAAAACAAAACTTGCTCCAGTTAGAATAACAACATCTGTGTTGTCTGTAACACATACACAGTGTGTTGTCATCTATTCTGACGCCCTTTTATATCCGATTTACTAAGTATATTATTCTAATAGAGCAGTGGTTCCCAACCTGGGGTACGCGGCGGATCGCTTGGGGAAATGTGAAAATAATAATGGTAATGTTGGAAAACACTAAAAATAATAGGTTAAAATAAAAACATAAAGACTTCGTTTACAAAGTGAAACTTATGTGAAAATCCAGTAGGCTAATCGCGAAATTTACATTTACCCTTGTTGCTAAAGCTATTATGCCCCTCCTGAATTTTTCTTTTCTGGAATTCAAACGGAAAAGTTCTACCCGGCCCCCTCCTTTTCTGTGTTCTTTTCATTTCTAGTTCTTCACCGAATCGTTTGGTAACTTTTAATTTGGACGTTTTCATATTAAAAGAGTTTGAAAAGATCTTCATTTTAATGTTTGACTGGACGGCGGACCTCAATTCAGTAATGTTTGTATAAATAGGTGTAGCTTTGTCCTATTTTATGAATGTCCAATTTTAAATTCTTACCTTTTGTTTATTGTTTTGAGTGAAATTTCTTAATATTATATCAAATAGATAAATGATTCAAAATTAAATTCTTCAGAGAGTTTCAACTAGCATTAGTAACTATATTAGTAACTAGCAATAGTAAGGACATTAATTATTAACTAACAAAACTAATTTTGCATGGGAGTATCAGTGGAGACGGAGACGGCTTTATAGAGAGGAGAGGTATTTATAAATGAAAAGTATAAACAAGGGGTACGTCAAAGAAAGAAGGTTGAGAACCACTGTAATAGAACACAATGTTGTATTTGTAAATGCTTTACAATCTTTATTAAACATAATATAACTTTTAAATATTCTTTTCCTCTCTTTTAATATGCATATGTAAAATGAATGTAAATATAAATAATGTGAATGATAAATCCACTAGTGCGTGTCTCTCATTTACACCCACTTTTAAACAGGGCCCTTTTGTTTCTTACTTGATCGCATGTTTTGCTATACTTGGTGAAGATACCTGCAGCAAAACAGTTACATTTAAAAAAATAATTGCTTTATTTAAACATTTCTGAAAGGATTTTAGCCAGTATTGAATTCAAACATTACCCCCCTGGGGGAATATTTGCAGCCTCGAGGGGAGGCATTTAAAAAACAAATAATGCACAAAATTTGGAGAAATTTCAGTACATCATACTTACGGTCACATCTGGGCGGGGGTCCATCCCATTTACGGTCTGCATCACACATGAGGTCAGATCGTCCAACGAGTACGAAAGAATCCTGGCAGAAGTACTGCACTACGCTTTGGTAATGGCGAGTACCGTTGATAAAATTGTATCCTCCGTTTGGAATGTTCGCGGGAAAACCACATTCTAAGTCTGAAAAATACGTAAGTAAAAATAATAATAAACCACTGTATTACTATTTTGCCAAGTATTTTTTCCCCCTCTATTTCCATTATTACGTTGAGTTAAACTTATTTCAAAATGAATACACATGTGAAGAACGAAATATAAGACACCATAAAAAGTAATGGAATGGTATATATATATATGTTGCATTCTGCTACGTTTAAACTCCAATACAACAGTCGAAGAAAAAAGATGACAAACATCTCCAAATCTCCAAATTTATTCAGTCGTGGTATCAACTTTAAGCAGCAATAGGCGAGTAGTATGTAAAATGAAGGAAAGAAGAACACCATGACACTTGAATTCATTTATTTAAACACACTCATCTTTAAATTCCAGGGGATTGCTCTCTCTTAGCAATTCTCTGTATTAAAAGATACCAGAACTCCAGCAACATTTTATTTTAACAATCGCTTCGACGACACAAATACCTTCCTCTCTACGTCCGTCAGCTTGTTTTAAGTGAAGCGGCGCAAGAAGCATTTCGTATCACGTGACCTATTATACCCAATTGTATGTTCAACTTTCCCTCGCACTCATTTTTATCGGCGAATTAATATTAAAGAAATACGTCTCTCCTATGCTTCTGACGGGAAAAGAGTTTTCTAGAACATTATCGAAATTAAAAAACGCGGGAAATTAATAGAATAAAGTTTCGATTTTTGCGTATTGAAAACAATTTAAAACAATGATTTTTTTAGACTATTAGGAAAGGCAAATGGTGAATTTACACAGATTAAAAGAAATAAAAGAGATTTAAATGCGGGAATAAATAAGAAATATTTTATATAATAAAGAATTTAAGAACATAGGTTTTTTAAGAAAAAATATTCTTATGAAATGTGATTTTTACATCTTATTTGTTGGGAAATAAAAAGTGAATTTAAGTAGGTTAGGATAAAAAAAATGTTTTAAATATGGACAGCAATGAAATATTTTTAATAAAGGAATTTTTTTAAATAAACTAGGGTTGCAAATGGAATATTAATAATAAAAAAAATTATATAATAAATTTAATAGGGTATGGAATTTTAAATTTTGTAATATTTAAAAATAATGTAATAATGTAATAATTAATAAATAAATTTTGTAAAAACAGTAACTAAGACGGATGCGCCAATCCCAAAACTTTATTATATCTCATACATGTTAATACTTCAAAAAGTGTAATTTTTTTAACTATGCATTTTAGAATCCTAAAATGCAGCATAGCAGCGCCACCTGTCATATAATTTACATGAAAACCTAATCAGCACTAACTTATGTCAAAGTCTAACAGAATATGAAGTTTGATGAAATTCCGTGCATTAATTCTCGAGATGACAATCGGTAAAATCGTGTAAATCCTGAAAAATACAGCATATCAGCGCCACCTGTTGTATTATTTACTCCAGAACCTAATAAGCAACAATCTATGTCAACGTCTAACTGAATCTGAAGTTTGATGAAAATTATAACTAAGAATTAATTTCCTTGAGATAGAGCTATTGCGGAAATCGTGAAAAATGTAGCATAGCAGCGTCACCTGTTGGGTGATTTACACCAAAAACAAATCAGCACCAATTTATATCAAAGTCTAACTGAATCTAAAGTTTTATTAAATTCCGTGCATTAGTATTTGAGATATTACTATTGCTAAAATCGTGTAAATCCTAAAAAATGCAGCATAGCAGCTCTACCTGTTGAGAGATTTACACCAAATCCTAGTCAACAACAACTTATATCAACGTCTAATTGAATCTGAAGTTTGATGAAATTCTGTGGATTAGTTCTTGAGGTATGGCTATCGTGAAAATCATGAAAAAATGCAGCATAGAAGCGACACGTTTTGGTCTATTTAAACCAAAACATAATCAGAGTCTATTGATGGTCTAACAGCAGGCATGTCAAACTCGTTTACCGCTGCGGGCCAAATTAAGTATTATATACAAGCCCGCGGGCCACATATAAAAAGGTAATATTATTACTATTGCACAGAATAAAATTTGTTCTTACAAAACACAGCCATGTTAAAGAAATATTCCTGCAAAGTTCAAAAGTTATTATTATACATAGTTTATTTTGTCTTAAAGATTGCACACTAAACTTTGAAAAAATTGGTCGATTGATTAATAATTATAGAAATTTGGAACCTCATATCCATATATTTTCGCTCTAATATGAAATCGCATTGAATTTTGATTAATTGCAGTAATAAATTCTGAACAATGATTTCAACATCAATTTATTAGAGGTGATGTAAACTGATTTTCATATTTCTTGAAATTAAAAAATCTTCTTTTGAATTCAATTTTTAGTATATTTTTAAAATTTTCCATTCCGATGATTTTTGTAATAATTCCTGGCAGCATGTAAAATGAAATACATTTTCTTTTTTAATATTGTTTTGCCAATTTAATTAATTCTATTTGAAAACGTTAATACTATCAAATAACAAGAAAGCATTATGAAATTTGCTTTGAAGTCGAAGTTTACTTAGGTGCTTTGCAATTTCAAATGAAAACCCCAAGTACTTTGTCTATTGGTGGTCTTTTAATAATACACATTCATAAAATTTGTCGATTTAAAATGAAAATTGTAACCTAGTTAAACGGTTTGAAATTGACAAAACTTTACGATGGAAAGCCGTCAAATGTCTTTATAAGAATGTAGATCTGTTTATCTCCACTACCCATATTTCCACGATACTTTCTCAGCTTGACGATAATTAAGCACATGAGCACGACTATAAGTTTCTAAGTACATATCCGCCTTTTATAAATCGATTCGGCTATATATAAATCTTTTTAGCAATGATACTTATAATATTTTCAAATTTATTTAACTTCTCTAGACATTTCTTGAATTTCGTAGTGATATTTACTGTAATAAAGACAATAGTTAGTTTTTCAAAGCAAATGTATTCTCTTCAATAGGCTTGGCGCGAAAGCACTTTGATTCTTTTTTAAGAAGTATCAGTTTCAATTCTGACAGGTTTATCTTTCCGATGTTTAGCCAGATTTTTGTGAGTTTTTTTTTTTATATGTTGCCCTGTAGCACTTCTTAATGTTACATTCTTCCAAACTCTAACAGTGTTTACAAATAAAACCTAAAATTTCAGTTTTTCCTTTGAATATAATTGCATTGTAAATCACATTTAAAAAAATCTGCGGTGTGCATCTTCAGTTTATCATATTTATTCATAGTGGTATAGAGCTTTATAATATTTTTTTTATAAATCCTGGGATGTATGAGAATATGTCAATAAAATGTATGTATATCAATAAAAAAGTGAAAGAGAGGAAAGAAAGATTGCACAGGTTTCATTCAATATCTCAATTACTAACCTAAGAAATGAAAATAATTAAAGAGCTTAAATCCAAAATCTATATGTTCGACTAAAGCTCAAATGAAGAACTTGGATGACATATTTGGGCTTTTTGTGTCAAGCACAAAGGTGATAATTTGTGCCACTTTCAAAGCGATTAATTGAAAGCTATTTAATTTTATATTATCATATTTAAAATTTTTCACTGTGTTTAGTTAGCACCGAATTTTATTAATTTTACAATACATTATTTATTAAATACAGTATATTATTTTGTAAAGTGGTGTAAAACCGAAGAGAGTAGAGAAATAAAGTATGAGATTGAACATAAAACAAATAAAAATTATAAACCAAATATTGTAAAAAATTTACGAATCTTTAAATTTTCAGACATACGATTCAGCTCTTCTCTACGTTCCGATCGGTTATGTTTGTGCAAAAATGTAAATTTGAATCATATCTGTCTATATTCATCACTCTTGTTATATATGAGCGGGATTTTTAAAATTCAGAATGCTACCATATTCTGAAGATAAATATCCCCCCTTTTTATTGACAGAATAAATAAGATAAATATTACTATTCAAAAATAATGGTAGCATTCTGAATAGAAAAAAAAAGCCTGCCAACTGGTAACATTGATATCCATCTCTTACGGATCTTTTCTATCTCTGAGAATAGGGTTGGTGCAAGTGTGTTCGTGCAAAGTGTATTTTTAGCATGCGCGTTCTTACAACTAAATTAAACACAGGTAAAATGCCAAAGGCTTCATAGGCCACAGATAAGTTGCCGGCGGGCCAGTTGTGGCCCGCGGTCCACGTGTTTGACATGACTGTCTAACAGAATCTGAAGTTTGATGAAATTCTGTGCATTAGTTCTTGAGATATAGCTATCGTGATAAATGAAGCATACCAGCGCCACCTGTTGGACGATTTACACCAAAAACTAATTAGCGCAAATTTATATCAAGGTCTAACTGAATCTAAAATTTCATTAAATTCCGTGCTTTAGTTCTCGAGATGAAACGAACACAAAATTTTTGTCACATACAGATATTTTCTAAAAGCAGTCAAAAAGTGTTTAAGACCTTCTAAAACGTATAATTCCGTCGAAAAGCGAAAGTCGAAATTTTTCCTGAATCCAATACTTTCTTCTTGTAAAGATAGAAGAAAGTAAAAAAAAAATTCTACGATCAAAGTTCACCGAGTAATGATATTTTGAAGTTTATGAAATTTACGAGCTTTCCGGCACTAAAATATCGTCTCTACGTTTCCAGTGCCGGAAAGCTAATAGAATCATAACTCGGCTAGTTTTGATAGTAGATGATTGGAATTTTTACTGTTGTATACTTGTCAGAGCCTGGAGATTTTTTTTTCCAATTACTATAATTTAAAGCACCCAAGGATAAAATAAAAATTTAAAAGTGTAACTTTTTGATAATTAATGGCAGGACTCTTTCATCAACGTAGGCTTAATTCTTATCTTATTTTACGCAGTTTTGTGCTTAACACTGACTACGTATCTCCAACAGGTAAAAAAATAAAGTGCGTTTTAATAGTTTTGGGACAACCTGTATATGTATTACATATAATTTAATACATAAATATATGAAAATATAAAATATCCATAAAAAGAGAGAAAGAAAGAAAGAAAGAAAGAAAGAAAAATGAGAATGAAATGAAATGAAAAGAAAAGAAAGAAGAAAAGTGATGTGCTAGCGACTGTTGGCTTGTGTTATCAGAATATATATACTTTTCTCCGCAGTTTGAATCTTTCGACGGAAAAGAAAGTTTTACAGGCAAATAAAGCAATGCCTATTTAATTCGGAAGACTAGCAATGTTGGAGACAATAGACAAATTTGGCGCTGAATTGGAGAATAAATGTTAATGTGGAAATATTGGAAAGGAATTATTATAAAAACTACTTAATAAATATTTTCTTTATTTTTTTTTAGCTCACAGGCTATCAAAGCCTGAGAGTTAATGTGCCCGCCCGTTCTGTATGTACGTATGTACGTAACGCGATAATTTTTGATAGAAATAACCGTTTTGCTTCAAATTTTGTTTCTAGGTTCATTGTGATAAGGCGCTTCTCTGATTAGTTTTGGGGGTTGATTGGTTAATTATAAGGGGGGAGCGGGGGATGACCCCCCTTAATATATTGCCGATTTGTTTATTTTTCGAGGGGCTTATTTGAAATTCTTTGAAACAAGAGTATAACATACAATTAGTGTGAATAGGCAGTGAGCTTAATGCTCTCAGTTTAACTGGGCAGTTTTATTTTTATTTTTTTGTTATATGCTTTCTTTTAACTTACAATTATGTATGTATGTGGCAGTTAAATCTTGTCCCTCATTTTTCAATCATTTCCTGTTGACATAGAGCAGCTTTGAAATTTGGAATATATATGTATTCCTGAGGGCAATACATGAATTGGACATTGAATTTTTAAAAATTCGATCCGTAAGGGGGGGGGGGGCAACGTCGCCGCCGGCCCAAAACTTGCATTTTCCCCATATAAATAACGTTATGATTGTTTAATATTAATTGAAATATAAAATAGCTCTATTGTTGCAACATCCATCCATTTTAATAACATTGTTGCCCACATCATTATGACACCAGCATTGAGCGACGCACACATATGTGCTTTATAATATTTAAAAGTTGACTTTTTTGTGATTTTTAATAAAAACATGTTTTTTACATTTAATTTGCTTTAGAACATTGATCTCGCTGAGAATTCTTGCTTTATCTCTCTGAACACTGACTATGTAATGTACGCACTGTATTTCTTAAACAGCAACAGTATTTTTCTTTCTTTAATAAAGTCACTCACTACTATAAATTAAGTAACCAAATTTTTTATAACCGTACTCAAATTTAAAGATTTCCCAACTTTTATAACTTTTGAAGCCGTATCTTCTTTTTAAAAATCACAAGTTTTATCAAACCCCTTAAAATTTGATATATTTTTTAAAAAATCAAAAACTGTGTGAACTTTGTGACTTTTGTCCGAGACGTTTGGTCACCTTTGGTATAACCAATATCAATATATTCTAAAGAACATCTTTTGCCCAAAAATCATAAAATAACCGCACATTTTGCCCCACTGACATATCTTGAAATTAAACGGAATTAAATTATGTTTAGTCACAACTGGTTTCCACATTTTAACTACGGGCATTCAATGAGTTCATCCAATGAACAATAATTCTCTACTGGGATATTTCTAAATATAAATATGTAGCCTTTAATCTATTGCTGATATATTTTCTCTTATGTCTTGTCTTTGCTTACACTATGTCTATGCCAAGGTTACTACTCAGATTCCATTTAGGTAGTTGATTGAACATCAAATTGATATATTTTTTATAGAATAAAAAGGAAGTCAGTAGTATTTATAAAAGAGATTTAAAATCCAAAAAAATAGAAAATTTCATTTTTAAATTGCCAAATTTTTAAAACTGAAAGATTTGTGCGATAAAGAAAAATTAAAGTTGAAATTCATAATAATGTACTTTATAAATATCTTCCAAAATGTTTATGTAAAATTATATTTTAACGCTGTATAATGATAAAATTACATAAAAATAGTTTAATAATTAATATATTTTAGATTTGTACCTTCAGAATATGCTTTCATTTCACGCATTTTATTTCATCACAGGGTGCATTTTGAAGATGTATTTTAGATGTGCGCTCCATTATTTGCTATTTTTCGTACTATTTTATCATGCAATCAAAGTTGAGTGACTCCACATTTTTTAATTTTCTAGCAGGGTATTTTTTTTTTCATTTTTGATGAATATATATTAGATATACTATTCCGAACAAATTCGGGAATTAGCAGCATTAAAGCTGTTATCTGCTCTTTTACATGCTTGAAATGAATCCATCTTTTTTATATCCGATTTCTTCTGTGAAAAGTGTGATATAGAAAATTTTGCGTTTTATGTTTTATGCGTTTTACATGTTGCAACAACACAAGTGCTGGACATTTTCAAGAAAATCAATGCAAAGAATGCGTTATTTTAAAGAGATAAGACTAAGAGATGTTGTACTAACGAAAGCTCGGAAATATTTGCCACGTATTTAAGAAAACTGACCAAAAATATCTCCAACTGAAAATAAATTAAAGTTTCGTGTGAGAGAAAATTGCCCTGGCTGTCTAAGAATATGACAATAAATGTTTACTTCGCATTCCCGTCCCTTTCAAAGATTGACCAAAGATAACAAACAATAAAAACTCCCTATCTTAGCAAAATAGATACATGATTATTTCATTTGAAAGAGAAAAAAAGCCACTATAAATTGCTTTATTCCACCCACCGCCCCCCCCTCCCCCTCCAAAAAAAAAAAAAAAAAAATTTCGATAATGAAAAAAGTTTTATTTTGAAGAAATATGCCCTCCTATGACCAAAGAAACGATTTTTTTTTTAAACAAAAATACTACTTTGAATGAGAAAATACGTTCTTTCCCGTTGGAAGAATTCTCCTTAGCCACGCCACGCTCAGTGACGTCAGAACAACCGTAACCTTGATGCCAGAACTGAAGGAAAATGGCAACCCCCTGTGTCTATGCTATGCCTATACTTTTTCTATGCTATTCTTTCTATGACTTGCTAACTTTTTTTTTTTTTTTTTTTTTTTTTTTACGAATGTATAAATTTACCTTGTATTTTTATAAAACCCCAAAATTAAATATGATTACCACCCCTCTACCCTCACCGAAAAAATAAACTTGTTTTACTAGCAATAGGATTACCAATACAATAGAGATTTATTTTATTATTATTATTTTTTTTATGTATTATAAATTATTATAAACAGACAGACAAAGTTTCATTCAGATTTTTTTTTTTTTAACGCTTAACATCATTTTTGATCGTATCTATGTTTTACTCTTAATTTCTATTTAAATCTACTGTTCGGAAAAAAAAACTGTCTAAATTATGAAAAGTTAAGCAAAAACAATACATTACATGAACATTTGGGAGCAAATTCACTGAAGAATCCTGTTGCTAGGCAGGTTCTGGAGGACGGTCCTAGGAGAAGGTGCCCTGGCTCACACTGATACTCTATCGTGGAACCGACAGCGTTGGAACTCGAAATTATGCTCGAATTCACTGGTCTTTCAGGCTTGCCACATGCTACAGGTCCTGAAAAAAGAAAATTGTGCATGAAGGAAATCTTGCTATGCATGATACCTAAATGAAAGCTCGTATAATTTGTCTCTGTGTAGTTTGAAGATTTTTGCATAAATCAATTTACAAGTAATAATGAAGAAAGGAAAATGGACATTAATTATAATTTTAGAGATTAAATGTTGTAAGAAAAATGAAAAAGGTTCATGATTTCTGATTTTCTGTTAAGTTTCAATTACACGTACACTGTAAAAAAAATTCTTTTTTAATCTACAAAAATATAATATAACCACAAACAAAAATGTACAATAATTTCTTCCGAGGTATCCATGTTTCCGAAAAGTGTTCTTTGTCATTAGAAAATTTACAACTCAATATATTTCCTACATTTAAAGAATCATTTATAAAAAACAAAGTGTCTTTTACTGCCAATGATTTTCAGAAACATTTACGAGCAGTTTTTGGAGTGTATTAATAAGTTTTCGTAAACCGAAATATCGGTTTTCAAGATGCTATTAACTCTTAATTAAACATTTTCAGCTACATAATTGCATTGATACATGGAAAAGTAGCAAGATAATATTAATTTTAATGTTAATGCTCTTAATTTATCATGTTTGTCTGTAAAACAAGTTTGTTCAGCATGAAAATGTATACTCGAGAATGCATTCGAAAAACCCATATTCCGGGTTGAGAAAACTGATTAATACACTATAAAAACTGTTCGGAAACGTTTCCGAAAATCAGAGACAACAAAAGAAACTTTGCTTTTAAAAATGCTTCCTTAAATCTCGAAAATATATTGGTTTCTGTGGTTTCTAAGGATAAAAAACTCTTTTAGGAATCATGAGTAACCCGGGCAAAGTTATTGTATATGTTTGTTCGTGGTTATATTATATTATCCAAGATTTTAAAAAAATGTCCCTTTTTACGGCGTATTATTGTACAATCTGAAATATGTGCCTATCATCTGCTTTGAACTCGTTCTCGCGAATATACGTTTATATGCGTTTAAACGTATACGTAGTTAAGCCTTTTTTCCATATTATACTTATCCAAAATCGTTACCGGTTACAATACGTTTTAAACGTATATCTGCGAGCACTACGTTGAACTGTTTTTTTCACGTTGCAAGTGGGGTTATTTTCAAGACTGAACGGAATCCGCAAATGTAAGCAAGATATGGAACATTTGGTGACGTGGCTTAGTGTTGTAAAATGTAGTGAAAAGCCCCAGAACTGAGAACAGCAATTTTTAGAGCGCTCTGATTGGGAGGAAATTCGAGCCGATATCTATCATAGGACATACAAACAGAAATAAATTCGTCGTTGACGAAGTTTTCTACTTTCGACCGTTTTCGTCTTGATGAACCTGTTTATGAAGAAAAATCTGATATTACCTAAGATAGGATAGTTCGTGTGACCGCAGCTTTAAACAGATCATTGTTGGTAGCTCAATCATTTAATTTTATGTTGTGCATAAAATTGACTAATGCAAGATCTGTACGCTCCTTGCAATTTCCAAGGAGTCTGGCGCCACTATTTAAAATGAGGAAATTTCTATTAAATATTTAAATACCAGAATTCCTAAACGGCTCATCTAATAATTGCATAATTTAGAATAGTTTTCTGCGATTCAATACGACGAAAAATTCTATTCAAAAACTCTGGTAGAGCTGTGTGCAAATTGATAATATAGTAATATTTATTGTGATATATATATTTTTTCATATCTATGAAATATAGGTATTGGAGAAACTACTTCTAATAATTAAAGGTCGGAATAGCTTCAAAAAGTTAATTTAAAAAAGTGTTTAGAGAACAATTTTTCAAAGGTTTTCTTTAAACTATTATTGGATCAGTTTTTTTATACATCCACTGTAAAGAATTTATTTTTATACTGCATAAAATGTTTTTTTAAAATGAAAAATTAATATTTGAAAATTTATAGTAACTATTATTCAAAAATATGAAAATCTATCAATAAAAATGGTTTCGTTTACTTACTGTATTCGCAGATGTAGTTGAACTCATCGGCGCAATGTGTTTCAGACCATAACCATCCGTTGGTCCCATCAAATCTTGAGCAGTTTTTATCTGTCGGTGGAACACTCCAAAAAGAGATAGTGACATCTTTTCCTAAAATTGGAGAAACATTTTAATGTCGTATATTATTAATAACCCGATAAGAATATGATAAAATGATTTAAATATTATAAAAAAAAAAGAAGAAGAAATAGGCAATGTCGGTTATTGTCGCAGTTATTATAGTAAATTGATTTTTTTTTTTTTAAGTAATTGTCGGCAGAGTCCAATTTTAGGCCTCCGTCGCCATATTGGGCATGCCAAGTGGATCCGTTGGGTCTGGGACGACCTCCATTGCTGTCTCCATATCGTCAGCAACGAAATCCATGTCTATACTTGATCCAGTCTCCTCAGATGCTGCCCGAGTTGTCCGGGCGCGTTTACGTTGTCTAATATTCGCGGACGTACTGAGGGTTGGTTTTAGCTGTGAGTTCCATTTTCGGTGTCATTCTCTTTGAAATTTTGTGCTCTATTCTTTCATGCCCGATTCTTGTAGTTCTGGTTGTACTTTTCCCTAATATATCGCGACATTTTAAGAAAATAGACAATTTTCCAGACTTTTACAATTTACAACCTTGTATTTGAGTTTTTGAGATATAGATTTGAAACGAGAATAAGTTGTATACATACACTTCTCCTTAAAACAACACTTGGTTCACTCGGATCGGGTAATTAGTCTCTGAGATATGATCCCATTTATGGATACATGTCGAATCCGGAAAGTCAAAATAGTGAGTTCAATTTGCACGGAATTCATACAGGGATTTTTGAATTTTTCGCGATTTTTTCAGTCTTTTCGAGTTTTGCGATTTTTTTTTTACATTTGTAAAATACATCGGGCTTTAATGTAATACATTTTTGTAAATTTTGATTTTCAGTGATTTTCATGCAATTTTTTGTGTTTTTTCGCGTTTTGCGGCGATTTTGCGGCGATTTTTGAACTATTTTTTCTGAAAGGAAAAGAACTTTTCAGTAAATTTTGCTACTGCCGTGATTAAATTCACGTTGGAAAAATATCAAATCGGTTCCTAATCGACGAAAACGACGATGCTGAAAATTTGATTTAAACCTGGGTCGAAAAAAAAATACAATAATTCAAGTTTCGCTTGATTCGAGACCGAAGCGGGCATAGTCTGCATGGGTGTACGCTGCCCAAGACAGTAGGTCACCCAATCCCAAGCTCGTTTAATTCGAGGTTTGTTTAGGAAAAAACTGACCAGCGAAGCTCCACTAATACGAAATAAATTTGCAAATTAATATATCTTACCGTCTAACCAGACCCACTCCCTGGTGTCCGCTCTTCTGATGAGACCATTCCAGTAGTCGAACCCAGGATTTTTCCGATGTCTCTTGTACAGTTCCCAGCTCAAAAATCCTTGTAGTGCTGGGCTAGTCTCGTGAATTATACTACCTCCCTGTGCACTGCAGAATTTAGCGGCGCTCTCTAAGGTTCGTGGCTCATCACTGTGGAACAAGTAACATTTGCCATTGTATGTTGCTATGTTTGATGACACATCGTCAAACTGAGGACACTGCTCGACAGGGACAACTGGAATGTAAAAGGCTATTTAAAATAATTGAATTCTGCTTTAAACGGTTATTAATTAAAATAACAGTAATAGAACAATCCATTAGTTTTTATTGTTATTTTATCCAAGCATTGTTATAATAATTGAAAGGAAAACGTAGAGAGAGACCACATGTATAGCTTTACCTTGATCTGTATATACGAAAGCCTCGCAAATGGAGAGTGTAAGTGGTACTGGTGCTTCTACGTGCACGCTTACAAAAGCCCCGGTAACGGTAGATGTACAAGGGAAGAAGAGAGGACGTCCTTCCTCTGTAAAATAACGGGAAAATAATTTTACATTTACATTGAAAATTAAAAGAGAAAAATGCATTATATTTTTACAAAACATTAATATGTATTATATAACTAGAATTATATAAATTAAAATGCGCATTTTACTTAATTATAAACTGGAAACTTCTCAATTAACCAATTAACAGTTTCGTTTCTTTTGACACAATAAACTAAAAGTAGGGAGGAAACACCGCTTTTTTCCATACTAAATTTGCCTTATATAATCGAAAAATGTCAAAGTACTCATTAATGATATGTGTGTCTCACTTTGAGAATGTTGCAAAGGCAAGGGTTTAACAAATAATAATTATTATTATTAATTTATATGCTTAAAGTGTTTATTTAATGATAATATTTTTATCTTCATCAAATCTGGCAAGTTATTTTGGCTTTCGTGCTGATTTATTTATTTACTTATTTACTTATTAATCTGATATGTGATGGCTGATACTTTTCCTAATATCAAATTCTTTGAGGGCGGTGGGGGGCAATTGCCCTCTCTTAGCCCCTCTCAAAGTGGCACCCCAGACTGTGTGAAAACTTTTTTTTTTGTTTACTAATGAGATTAGTTATGAGAACTGAAAATGTTCCGAGTCAACACACTGCTTTTTTAATGTAATATAAATGTTAAATTCTTGATTATCATTTCATTAATTTTTACACTACATTGCTGTTCGGACTGATGAAGTTTTCTGAAACTGGAACCAATAGTTACAAGCTGAATTAGTTCTGGAAAAAAATAACTCCTAAGCAGGGGGCGGAAGTAGCGCGCTACAAGTAGCGAATCTACAGCAGTCGCTAATTTTTACAGTAGTTTGTAGTGTAGCGCGCTATATTTTAAACGGTGTAGTGTAGCGAGCAGCGCGATACAAAAAATGAGTAGTTTGTAGCGAAAAGCTGCGCTTCTTTAAACGCTACTTCATGGAAAAAATGTGCCATTCTGCAAATCACGTGGCCGAAACTTGCTTCTTTTCTGCAAAATTTGTTCGGCTCAACAATTTGAAAATGTCAGCTAAAGTGTATAGCAACACATCGCATGAAATCATAATTTTTTCCATTGACACTTGCTGCTAAAATCAAGTACTAACCCACCAAAAGAATTACCTTTCTTGTTGGTAACACTTGTCTATTTACTCGTTATTAGGTCTGCATGTTTTAACGCCGGATTTTTTATTATTCGGAATCGCTTTATTTACATATTTATTTCTTGTTTTCATTTAGAGTTGTTTTTCTGTAATTTTCTAGATTATAATATCTTTCTTAACTTTGCTACGAAATTTGTAATGTGTTTTTAAACTAACATTTTGGAGACATTTTCTTGTATGTTTTTGTAAAAAAATTCTTTCTTAATTTTTTTTAATACCTTCGGTTCTGTTGCTTTTATTTTATTGTATCCCAGCAGACGCGATATAATGAGGGATCGCTTTATTATTTAATCTGTGTCTTCAATTTCCAGTCTAAATTGAACCTTTTGACAAAATCTGAAAGTAGCGAAGTAGTGACTACTATTCAAAAGTAGTTTGTATTCATTGCTTTTTAAAACAAGTAGTTGTAGTTAACTACATTTTCTATAAAGTAGCTGTAGTTAGCTACAATAAAAAAGTAGTTTTTCCGATCCCTGCTCCTAAGTATAAAACAGGAAAAGGCACTTCCCGAATGGTCGGTTAGGTGTTAACTATTTTATTGTTTACTAACAATTTGTCTAACATAACATACGCCATTGTGAAATTGAAATTAGATGGCTTCTTTATTTTGAAGGTTGGATGTTAAACAGCATTAAAAAATGTAATGATTCTAGATGTAAAATAAACCACAGATACACAATGAACATTCTCTTACACTATAACTTTCAAACTTTCTCTTAAATATATGAGAGGAATATATGTTTTATGTTATTTTCAAAAATGAAAGGAAAACATGTTGTAAAAGGAAGATTTTACCATGATTATGGGGCATGACTGGTAACTATTTTTACAGTCAATCGTACATATTTTCTTTATGGCAGATATCTCATGAAAATATCCCAGTGTAAGAGCATGGCAGAGATATTTTTTCAAAAAAGTGGTGCGAATAGAATAAAAAAAAAAAGTCGCTGGGACGTACTGCGTCCCAACACTGTAGTCAAAAGATTAACATTACCCCTTTATAATTATAGATAATTAAAAACGTCAGGTAGCTCAACAAGAAAATTGGTATTTCGAAAACTAGGTTCCTTGATTTATTTTCAACTATTCCATGTTTACATTTTTTTTTTAACCTTTTTTTTTAAAAGAATGTGGAAACCTACTTAGTAAGACGCTATTTTATGACAGGAATGTTGCGGGTTTTAATTCCCGTGTTAATATTGTGCATTAAAGCATCTGATGTATGGGAAATGAGGGTTCTCCGCGTCGAGAAGTCCCATGTTAACCTATGAGAAAACTTAAATATGTGATTACTCATTTCATAATGTAATGTAATATTAAAATACGCTTTCTACCATCAAAAAATAGACGACAGATGCGACGAGGTGCGTTTTTTTAAAAAAAGTCTCTTTAAATTTTAAGTATTCTTTATTAAGAAAAAAAAACTTATAAACTTTGAATTTTCCACTTGATGAAATTTTATTATCTTCTTAAAACTACTTAAAATTTTAGGCGACAACTTTTAAAAATGTACCCTATTAGGTAAAGAGTCAAAGCGCTTCTAAGTTTTCACATAGGTTAACATGGGATTTCGCAATCGGGAAGTTTCAGTCTGAAACTTCTGGTTTGTCATTTTATCAAAAATCAACTTTTTAAACTAAATGTTGGTATAAACTCCAGAGAATTTAACACCCTTTCGTAATTTGGAAATCCAATTTTTTTAGACAACTTGTGACCGGAGAAAAACGGTCCCCCGATTGTAAATTCACGGTAGCACATCTGCAGGACTCTCCGTCGCACAAAACGCATTATTATTTTATTTTTACACACAAAAATTTAAATTTGTTAGTGAAATGTCAATTAATATAATGCAAAACGTTTTTTTATATAACCGAAAAAAAAAAATCGTAAAAATTACGTGAATTTTAGGCCAAAAAAGTAGAACCGCCCCTTAATTAGCTAATCATAATAATAATAATAACAATGTATCAAAAAACGATGAAATTAACATTTTTCTACGAATATGAAATAATCTCATTTGTGTCAAAATATTATTCTATCGATGGCTGACGTCAAACATAGCAATCGAATGTAAGAACAATGTATCACTGCCTAGTTAAATCATTTTAGACATGTGGAGGAGAATATTGGGCAAAATCAGTATCATGTATGTTTCTTATTATAAAATGACTTACCTATTTTTCCAGTAAAACGATTGCAGATGGGGTTGGCACTGAGATCCGGCCGACTGTTACCGACTCGAACTATCACGGTTGCTGGCAGGTTATTGGCTGAAAAGAGAGAAAAAAATAAATTATAAATGGATGTGCATTTAAAACATTTTTTTGCGAGTATACATTGGAAAATTAAATATTCTCGCCCCCGACGAACAGTTTAACTATAGCGTCTAGAAGATATAGTATGGCAACCAGCTATTCCAATACTGCTTTAAAATGAGCTAAAAGGACTTTATGCATGTTATATGTGCATTAAATAAAAAAAAGTTATCCTTGAACCCCAGGGCCCCAGACAAGAAACTTGAAAGGATGACGAATCTCGGGGCGTAAATACGGGACACATAATGTAAAAACTTTCGAAATTTGGTGAAATAAGTTTCGTCCAAAATGGAACATAAAACTATTTTGTTCAGTCATATTTTAAACAATATGAAAACACGTAAAGAGTAAGAAATAAATAATTACTAAATAGTTGATTTTCGCATGCTGATGAAGTAATCGCGGAAGATTCTTACTTGCGAGAAAGAATTTTAATAAATGTAATAGGTAATGAGCAATCATGTGCTACAATTTTTTTACGGGTTAACATGGAATTTTACAATCGGTGGGAATCGCTGCAATGTCCCTTAATATGTGAAAGGAAAATACTACTATAACTAATATAATGCAGCGAATTACTTCGTAAAGTTGTAAAGGTTGGGGGGGGGGGGGGGGGGTTATGAGTTTACTTTGTTAAAGTTTATTATTATTTCCCTACATACCGGAAGCCCCACCAGTGGCTGAGAGGTTCTGCTTTCAAAGTTGGTAGACGGGAGGTGCTGGGCTCAAACCCCTGTCGCGCTCATCGACCTAACCGTTCGGAGTTTTCCGTGGTTTTCTTCGAACCTTGCCGTAAATACGGGTTAGGATCCCTTAGAAAGACCCCCACGGAGGGCACTCCCCCCACGGCCTATATCCCTCGTGTTGATAATCGGCCGTCATAAAATCAACCAACCAACCCTACATACCGAATGTCTTTTAATATTTCAAAACCATATAAAACAAACATATTTTCTAATTTAGATTTTTCTAATTTGAGTCAGAGCCTACTGGATAATCTTTTAATACACAGGGGCGCCATTTCAAAAGTTTCTTAGGGAAGAAGCAAAGGTTCTTCTGACGAGGGCATTTTTTTTTTTTTTTTTTTTTTAAAAAATCTTGTTTGATTATGTTGTACACATCTGAGAAGCAATTGATACAGTTTTATTCTCACATATATTTTTAAAATTAGCCAACGTACTCATTAATGATAAATTTGTCTGACTTAGAGAATGTTGTACAAGCAAAGCTTTAGCAAAAATTATTGATAATTATTAATTATGCTAATATTTTTATTTTAGTCAAATCTGACAAACTATTTTAGCTTTTCTGGAATTTCTGAATTTTCTTTTTTACCTCTGCTGACCGATACATTTTTTGAAATATCAAATTCATTGAAGGCGGGGAGCAATTACCCCCTAAGTCACCCCCAAATGGCGCCCCTGTTAATACGGGCACTGTCTCAAAGTATAAAAATTTTAATTAAGTATAATTGAAAAGGTAATACTTTATAAAATTTAACTTTACATAAAATATTTACCACAACAGGGTCTTCCGAAATCCACCCTCACAAGCTGCACCAAGAAGGGTTCCAGCAAGTTGACGTACCACCAGGGCGTCGATTCGACTTCAGTCTGCATGCAGGTATCGGCAGCAAAATTTCTGCTGGTGCTGCCATCTACCGCCTTCTGAGGAACTCCTTTCGATGTGATGGAAGACTGCATGGCAGCTTTGCCGGCTGCAACATTCATGACTGTAATTAAAAGAGCATTGGTTAATGTCGACAACAGGCTCGGACTGGCCCGCCGGGCAACCGGCCCGCGGGCCGGTGCGCCCTCGGCCATTAAATCTGCGCCCTCGTCCAGATGATGTAAAAAAAAAAAACCCAGATGAAGTTAAAAAAAATTACGGCAAATACTAGAGTAACTAACTTTACAACATTAATAAAAATACTATTCTGTATATATTTTAAAAATAACATTCATTTTTTACAATAAAAAAAATATATAGTGAACTATTTTCCTCTTTGCAAGCACTGTTTGTTTTTGAACATTTCTTTGTTTCAGGAGAGCATCCAATCCAAATCTTTTAAAACCTGAAGTATTCAATCTGTTACCAATGGCGGCAGTCTCCGTGCAATAAATTTCAGACTGTCTGGCACCAAAGAGTGTCGCTTCTATTTAATATTTTATTATCATTATTGAGTTTGCTGAAAAAGCATTTATTATATATACTATGTCATATACTTATCTGAAAAGTGTAGTGTTCCTGCATTTGTAACAATTCAAATGTATCTTATAATTTCTAGTAAATGTTTATAAAATAGGTTTCAGAGAATTTTATCCCGGCAATTGGAAGGTAATTCAAACTTTGTTTTTTTGTTAACAATTACATTTTAATATGAAAAAAGAACTGATTCAGAATTGTCTATAAATGTAATAATAACAAGTTTAAAATTGTACGACAAACATGACAAAAATTGTTCAACAATTGTTCGTACTATAACTAGTTTAAGTGAAATGAATTATATTGTCTGTTATTATAATATGATTAATTGAGGGGGTCGGGGCAAGAAAGTGCCAAGCCACATTTTTGGTGAAATAAATCTAACACTGTAATCTGTTGGTTAATATTGTAAAATGTAATATCCAACATATAATTTGTTTCTGTTGTGGAGCCGATTTTCATATATGATCGTTAATTATTTTGTTGCGTGTACTTTCAGGTAAT
Organism: Maratus michaelseni; assembly: GCA_963931845.1. Lineage (NCBI taxonomy): Eukaryota > Metazoa > Arthropoda > Arachnida > Araneae > Salticidae > Maratus > Maratus michaelseni. Next base: position 385,158,628 of record OZ007587.1, on the reverse strand, counting down.
AATACTGACATCGTTTTCAGTTTGAACTTCAGATTTATTTACATCGAACAACCTTTTTAGAAAGCAAAAAACACAAACCAAAACTTTTGAGTGTTGCCAAATTTTAAAAACTAAATGACATAAAATTGTAAATTACATAAAAATAATACAATGAGCTAAACATAATATGATGTACGTATAAAGACTATAAATTATGCCACAACAGTACTCCCCTCTCAGTAACAAAGTTACGGTACAATCTATACAATACAATGAAATATATACAGAAAAAAGTAAATTACAAAATTAATCGCGAAATCGCACAGGAAGTTTGATCGTTCGTCCCGTACGTGAATGTTTTTCAGGAAGTTGTTGAACTTGAGGAGGTAAATCCTGTTTAGGTTTCGCAGATTGTTTTGTTTTTGTTGGGTTTTTTGTAGGAAGGTCTGATGTTTGCAAGAAATACGCCGGTTTTAATCTATCAATGGACACAGTAACAGTTTTGTCTTTGATTTTGAGTGTGAAATATTTTTCATTTCTGTCGACGACTTGAAAGGGACCTTCGTATGGGGGTTCCAGTTGCTTTTTAACTCTGTCCTTGCGAATAAATACATGTGACGTGGTTCTTAAGTCTTTTGGAACAAATATTTTTTGAACATATTTTTTTGACACAGTTCTTGGTCCAACTTCTTCCATTACTTGTTGAAGTTGTTTTGCAAAAGTATCAGGTGTTGTTTGAGTTGTACTTTCGTGGAAAAATTCTCCAGGTAATCGTATGTTTTGTCCATAGACCATCTGGGCAATGGTGTATTCCGAATCTTCCTGCATGGCAGTGCGTAGACCAAGAAGAACAGTTGGCAGTGTTTCACTCCAGGCCAGGTTATTGTGTGCCATTAGTGCGGTCTTTAAAGATCTGTGAAGCCGTTCGACCTTTCCATTGGATTGGGGGTGATAGGCAGTCGTGGGCTGCAATTTTATTCCACACATTTTTGACAGTGCGTTCAACAACTCTGATCTAAACTGTGCACCACGATCCGTGACGAGTCGGCATGGGGTTCCAAATCTAGAAATCCAATTACCGTAAAATGCTTTGGCAACTGTTTCGGCTGAAATGTTGTTCAGTAAATATTTCCGTTCGATGGTGGTAAAGGTCCTATAAGGTCAACATGGATGTCACTGAACCTTTCCGATGGCGGTTGAAATTCACCGAAACTTGATTTGGTGTGCCGATTAATTTTGCTCTTTTGGCAAGCCATGCAAGATCGGGTCCATAGCTGTACATCTTTTCGGATACTTGGCCAGATGAATTTTGATGTCAGGAGTTTCACAGATGATTTGATTCCAGGATGGGATACTCCATGCATTTGATGAAAAATTTTCAGGCGATGGGATTCAGGAATGTATGGTTTAATATTACTTGTTGAGGTTTCACACCACAAAGACTTTCCAGAAGGTAGCGGATATTGCTTGAAGTTCAGGGAAGTTGTGGTTGCCTTTAAAGTTTGGAATTCGTCATCTTGATCTTGTTCATCTGCTATTTTATCATAATCGATCAAAGAAATTTCTTCCACTCTGGATAGGGTATCTGCGATGATGTTGTCGTGACCTTTAATGTGTTGGATGTCAGTTGAAAATTGTGAAATGTAGTGTAAGTGACGAAGTTGACGAGGAGATGCTTTTTCAGGCTTTTGTAGGAATGCAAAGGTTAAAGGTTTGTGATCTGTATATATCGTGAATTTTCTTCCTTCTAGTAAATGCTTGAAGTGTTTAATGGAGAGGTAAATACCAAGTAATTCTCTATCGTAAGTACTGTAGTTCTTTTGTGCATCATTTAGTTTCTTAGAATAAAATGCGATAGGTTTCCATCCATTATCTTCATACTGTTCAATTACTGCTCCAATCGCCGAATCTGAAGCGTCCGTACTTAGTGACAGAGGTAGTTCAGACTTTGGAAATGATAAGAGTGCAGTATTGACTAAATCATCTTTGCATTGTTGAAACTGTTCTTTCGCTTCATCTGTCCAAGGAATTTTTCGTCTATCTTTCTTTTTTGCTCCTTTGAGGTAATCATGTAAGAGAGATTGATGTTTTGAAGCGTTCTTTAAATATCGACGATAAAAGTTAATCATGCCTAGGAATGTTCTAAGTTCATGAATAGTTGTTGGAAGTTTGTAATTAACGATGCCTTGAACTTTGTCAGGTAAAGGACGTGAGCCTTGAGGAGTAATTAAATATCCCAAAAATTCTATTTCTTGTGTTCCCATGACAGATTTGGAAATGTTAATGCGAAGTCCATAATGGTTTAATCTTTCAAACACCAATTTGAGATGATTCTTGTGTTGTTCTTCACCTGTAGATGCGATGAGAATATCATCTAAATAGGCGAAGACAAAATCTAGACCTGAAAAAACTTCATTAATAAATCTTTGAAATGTTGCTGGTGCATTCTTTAAACCAAAACTCATTACATTGAACTCGTACAAACCAAATGGGGTAATAATTGCTGTTTTACACCTATCTTCTTCGGCAATGGGCACTTGGTAGTAGGCTTTAAATAAATCAATTTTAGAATATATAGTTGTATCTTTCAAAATATGATGGAAATCTTCTATTCGAGGGATAGGATATCTATCAGGAACAGTTCTGGCATTGAGTTGTCTGTAATCTCCACATGGGCGAAAAGTACCATCCTTTTTCGTAACCATATGAAGAGGACTTGACCATTGAGAACTGGAGGGTCTTATTATATAATTATTGAGCAGGAATTGGAATTCTTGTTTCGCTGTTGCAAGTCGTTGATGATTTAATTGTCTTGCTTTAGCATGGACAGGTTGACCTTGTTTTATAATGTGATGTTGAACATTGTGTTTTACACTTGATAAAAATAAATTTGGTTTGGTTATCTCGGGATATCCCTTTAGCAGGTTATAAAATTTATTGGTATTATTTACAGTACCGACATCACTATCTTCACTGACGGCAGCAACTTCGCCAGTAATAGTTAGCTGAGTTATTCCGTCAATCAATTTCTTATTATGCAAATCAATTAACAAGTTAAATTTGTTTAGAAAATCAGCTCCCAAAATGCCTTTATTGATCTTTGCAACGATAAAAGGAAATTGAAATTCCCGTCGAAGTCCTAAATCAAGTGTTAGCATCTTCATACCATATGTTTCAATTTCTGTACCATTTGCTGCATACAGTTTATAATCCACGGATTGTTTATCTTGATTAGAAGCTGGTAAAATACTAACATCTGCACCGCTATCTACCAAAAATCGCACTTTCGATTTTTTATCTTTAACAAATAAGCGAAATTTGCGACAATCCGTAAAATTATTAGCAGAAGAGCCTGCCGCATTCTCTACTGCATTTTGGCGTTTCCCTGGTTTGGTGAATAATCAGTTGACCAACTACACGACGGAGTACATTTATCTTGATGACATTTGGCCCCATAACGGAAATGATAAAAACAGTATTTTCCTCGAGGATTAAATCTCTTTTTAGAATTGCTTCGAGATCTTCTGCCAGAAACAGAGTTATTCCGTAATCGTGGTCGTGATATGTGATCAACACTTAATTGGGCAATTTGCTGTTCAAGGGATTTGATTTTGGATAGTAATTCGGTGTTCGAGCAATTACAAGTAGAAGATACGCTGCAAATATCACTAGAAGGTGTCATATCGGCAATCTTGTCAGCCATAATCGCCAGCTTTGGTAGCTCTTCATCACTAACAAGTATTATATTTCGCATAGAATCTGGTAATTTTTCTAGCCATAAGGTTTTTATTAACTTTTCAGATACATCTGATGTTGCGACTGATCGCAGTTTCTGTAATAATTGACTGGGTTTTAAATTACCTAAATCAATTCCAGTAATTAGTTTTTTAATACGAGTGCTTTCACTTTCTTTAAACAAGTCTAAAAGTCTTGTTTTAGATTCCGTGTACTTCGTATCGCTATCTTTTGTTACAATGTCCCATATGTTCTCAACGTATTTAGGTTCCAATTGCGATACTAAATAATTAAATTTGGTTTCCTCAGAAACAATTCCGCTTATCTTAAACTGCGACTCAACTTGAAAAAACCAAATTTCCGGACGATCAATCCAAAAAGGAGGAATTTTAACACTCACCTTACATAGTTCTTGCGTAGAATCTTTTGATTTTTCATCGTCTGGAAGCATATTTATTTAGATAGATTGCTACGGTTATTGAGCAATATTTATTTAAAAATGCGGGTCACCAGTTGTTGTGGAGCCGATTTTCATATATGATCGTTAATTATTTTGTTGCGTGTACTTTCAGGTAATAATACTGACATCGTTTTCAGTTTGAACTTCAGATTTATTTACATCGAACAACCTTTTTAGAAAGCAAAAAACACAAACCAAAACTTTTGAGTGTTGCCAAAATTTAAAAACTAAATGACATAAAATTGTAAATTACATAAAAATAATACAATGAGCTAAACATAATATGATGTACGTATAAAGACTATAAATTATGCCACAACATTTCTAATGTCACTTGGTGGCAGCATATATGACAGGTTTTGTTTTTGCCCCAGATGTTTATGCCCTCAATGAAGATAGCTAATTTGCAATAAACGTAATAGTAATATCATTAAAGTAATGCCATATTATTATTCAGAATATCTCAAATGTTAGTACGACATTGGCGAAAAAACTTTAGGTTATATATCTTGATTTGATTATTTGATCAAATTTTCAAATTGAAATATCTCAGAAGTTCAAAAATGTGGCTTGGCCCTCTCTTGCCGCGATTCCTTCAATTTTCGTAGAAAAATAAATACATTTTAAGTTGGCAACATTTTATCTTTTGTTGACATTTACTGAAAATTCCAATGGGAAACTTAAGCCTAGCTTTGAAACTTTCAGAACTTGAAATCCATATTTAGACTCTTTTTCCATTTAATGTATATTTACCCGGAAACATCTATCCAAAAAACTGTCGGTAGATTATAGGATTGCTATCATGAAACGCTTTTAGTATGCATATTCGGTTTTTAAATTCAGTAATACGGAAATAATAGGACTCCATCTTAAATAGGACGTCATCACCACGGCAACATAGAATCATTACCTATCATGGGGTATCATTGAATTAATTACGTATGATAGGATTTAATAGAATGAAGAATGTGATTATAACTTGGTCATAGAGATTATAAAATGTCATGTATGTCACATAGGACTATAACGTCATACCCGGTTTTTCGCGGGTTTTTTTTTTTTTTCGAAAATTTCTCAGAATTTTTTTTTTTTTTTTTTATACTTCTGCATGTTCGAACGTTTCGAAAATTTTGTAAGTTATGTAAATCTTGTCTACCGAGATGCTCTAGAAATACTGTGTCGAAATAGACGTTTAGATAGTTTTAGCATAGAAAAAAGATCGTCTCCGTGAGGCGTGAAGTGACCTGCGTTCGCCGGTGTTGTTGAAAGGGTTACAATTCGCATTTTAAAATACCGATTTCACATTGATTAAAAAAAGGATTTAGCTTTTAGAGCTTATTTGTGGTCTCCGGTACCTTTAAAATTACACCCTAGAGCAGGCATGTCAAACACGTGACCCGCGGGCCACAACTGGCCCGCGAACAACCTATCTGTGGCCCGCGAATCCTTAGGCAATTTACCCGTGTTTAATTTAGTTGTGTTAGAACACGGATGCTAAAAATAGACTTAGCACGAACACTTGCAGCAATGGTGGTCTTAGAGATGGCGAATATCCGAAATATATGTAAATTAGTGTTACCAATTTGACGGGCATTTTTAAATATTCAAAATGCTTCCACTATTTTTTAATAATAATATGTATCTTATTTATTATGTTATATGAGGAAAATATTTGTCTTCAGAATGTGGTAGCATTCTGAATTTAAAAAAGACCCTGCGCTCTGGCAACAGTAATGTACTATAGACAGATATAATTCAATTTTACATTTTGGCACAGAAACATTGAGAATACATAGATTACCAATCGGAACGTAGCAAAGGGTCGTAAATTTTTTAAAGTATTTTTACTTATAATGTTAATTTGTTTATGTTGAAACTAATATTTTATTTTACTACTATCTTAGATTTTACACCATTTTACAAAATAATATTCTGTATTTATTAATTACTAAGAAATGCATTATAAAATAATAAAATTCAGCACTAATTAAGAACAGTTAAAATTTTAAAAAATTTAAAATATAAAATTATATAGCTTTAAATGAGTTGCTTTGAAAGTGGCATAAATAATCACTTTTGTGTTCGACGCAAAAACCCCGAATATGCGATCCAGGTTCTTCATCTGGGCATTAGTCGAACTTAGCTTTTAGTCGGATTTAAGCTCTTTAATTATTTTTATTACTTAGGTTAGTAATTGTGTATGATCTTTCTTTCCTTTTTTTTTATTGATATGCACACATTTTATTGACATACTCTCATACATTCCAAGATTTATTAAAAAAAAAATGTGTTAAAGCTCTTTACCCTATATGAATAAATATGATAAACTAAAGATGGACATTGCATGCTTTTCTAAAGGTGATTTACAACACAATTATGTTCAAAAGAAAACTGAAATTTTATGCTTGATATGTAGAAACTGTTGGAGTTTAAAAAGAATGTAACATTAAGAAGTGCTACAGCGCAAAGTATAAAGAAAACTCACAAAAATCTGGCTAAACATAGAAAAGATTAACTGTCAGAATTGAAACTGATACTTCTTAAAAGAGAATCAAACTGCTTTCACCAAGCCTATTGAATGAAATACATTTGCTTAAAAAAATAATTATTGTTTTTAGCACATTAATTGTCCCGGGAGTCGAAATCACTCAAAACGAAATTGAAGAAATGATGTCTAGCGCAGTTAAAGAAATTTGAAAATAGTATAAGTATAGGTACCGTTGCTAAAAAGATTTATTTATAACGGACTGATTTCTAAAAGCCGGGTTTGTGCTTTTAAACTTATATCTGTACGTAACATTCTTAATAAGCGTCAATCTGCACAAAAATATCTTAGAAATGTGGGTATGAAGATAAACAAATCTACCTTTTTATACGGAATTTGACGGCTTTCCATCATAAAAGCTTAACTGAAATGTTACAATTTTCATTTTAAATCCACAAATTATAAAAATCTACCAACAGACAAAGTACTTGGAGTTTTCATTTCAAATTACAAAGCACCTGAGTAAATTTCAAAGCAAATTTCATAATGCTATCGTGTTAAAAACATAAGAAATTATAACACCTTGTAATAATATACCTCTTTCAATTACTAAAAAGTGTAAAATGAAAACATAAAGAGTAAAATAACTTTTATTAGTCTGTAGACATGTTTCGGCTCTATCCGAGCCATTATCAAAACAAATTAAAATATTCTATAATTGCACGGTCTTTGAAGTTATTATTTGAAACGCTATCATTTAATCTTTCACGTATTTTTTATTTTTACTTGGTTGTTTATTTGCATATTTGTAACCATGGAGTAACTCGAGCCACAATTTCGATAAGTTAAATAATGCTGCATCGTTACATATTGTATCCAAATAAATTTCAATGAAAGTAAGATAATTTTTCACTCTAGTCTACACTATCCATCTATAATAAGAGAAACCATATATGTTGAAACACGCAAAAATACAATATGTAACGATGCAGCATTATTTAACTTATCGAAATTGTGGCTCGAGTTACTCCATGGTTACAAATATGGAAATAAACAACCAAGTAAAAATAAAAAATACGTGAAAGATTAAATGATAGCGTTTCATAATAATAACTTCAAAGACCGTGCACTTATAGAACATTCTTATTTGTTTTGATAATGGCTCGGATAGAGCCGAAACATGTCAACAGACTAATAAAAGTTATTTTACTATTTATAATGTTTTTATTTTATACCTTTTAGCAATTAACAGAAGTATGTTATCATGTTATTTGTTAGTATTAGCGTTTTCAAATAGAATTTATTACTTTGATAAAACAATTTTTTAAAAGGAAATGTATTTCAATTTAAATGTTGCCAGGCACTATAAAAAATCATCAAAGTGGAAATTTTTAAAAATACCAAATATATATATATATATATATAAGATTTTTGAATTTCAATAAATATGAAAATTGGTTTAATCTATTTACTTCAACTCTAATGATTGATGTTAAAATTATTCTTCAGAATTCAATACTGCTGTTAATCAAAATTCAGTGCGATTTCATATTAAAGTGAAAATATATGGATTTGGGGTTTCAAAATTTCTGTAATTATTCATCAATCGGCCGATTTTTTAAAGTATAAGTGTTAGGCATATTTTAGCTATGTTCGGTAGCGCATTTTTATACGACATCTTTTCATAGCTGCCAACCTTTTTTTCCCCAAATAAACATAATTTGAATCAGAAAATGTATTTAATAAATCAAATTAAATAAGTAGCCCATGGAATACAACATACATTTTATTAAATAACTTTTCTCTTTCAAAATACACTTATTTTACTCGAAGAAAACACAAAAGATTGGCAGCTATGCTTTTGTTAGAACAGTAGGACAAAACAGCGTGTACAATCAATTTTTGAAATAAATACAATTTAGGAAATTCAATTAAATTTTATAGATTTCGTTAATGAAAAAAAAATGAGTATTTTTCAAAAATAAGATAAACTAAACTATGTATTACAGTAACTTTGAAACTTGGCGTGAATATTTCTTTAACATGGCTGTGTTTTGTAAATACAAATTTTATCCTGTGCAATGGTAATAATGTTAGTATCTACATTTTTTTAATGTGGCCCGCGGCTTTGTATATAATGCTTAATTTGGCCCGCGGTGGTAAACAGCTTTGACATGCCTGCCCTAGAGAAACGTTAACATACGGGAAAAAAATGTCCTTCGGGAAAACTACCTTAAAAAAAAAAATTCCAAAGGTTAACAAAGATATTTTATCGAATATATTGCAGCATTTGAGACGTAAGAGTATGACCTTTCTGAATATGACGTCCAATTTCAATAGTTCTAATTATTTTTGCCGATTTAAAACTATGAAATAATACATACACACACACAAAGAAAAAAGGAAACGCGTATTTACTTACTCACTCCCTCCCGATGCGTAAATCGGGTTCTGGGCATGCGCAGATGTTTTTGCTGGCTCTCAAAGAAATATATGAGTTTTTAATTAATATCTTGGCTAATTATCAAAATATTAAAAATCTGAGCCTTTAGGACATGCCTTGCACTGCCTAAATCGAAATTTTCAGAGCTGTGCGAGCTGTAGATTTCGCTAGCCATCGTCAATAAACACACAGACAGACAAAAACTTTCTTTTATATTATTACTATAGGTAACAGAGAAGTTTACGAAATTTTTTTTGACTGTAGCTATTTAATTACGCACAGTTCCGTAACTCTTTACCATGTCCCCAGAAATCATTTGGAAAAGAACCGACCAGAAACTCCTGGAAACAACGGGTTTTAGAAGTTTTCGGCGATGTTTATGGAAAAAAAAAAGTTCCTTTGTTTGTCTATAAATTTTGGAAAAGAGGTTTCTGTTAATATCGGAAGCTTGTGGTTGGTTCATGATTGCATGGTCAATTAAGGACTTGCAGACAAAAATTTACAAATAAATTTTCGTATTTTATTATTATTATTATTATTATTATTATTTTGCATCAGAAAACATTTCTGAAATTTTGTACAGTGTAGAGATCTTTATAAATAATTGGAAATTTCCAAAATTTAACACAGAAATCAAATTTTTAAAATATTGATATTTCGGATTATATTTTTACAATTATTAATGGATATTATTGGCTTTCTATAAAAGTGGTAAAATAATGAGCTTATCTTTAGTAAAGTTGCGCCCTTCGAAAATCCAAGGTCTGCGCCCTTTACAAGGATCCAGTCCGACCCTGGTCGACAATAATAAAACCCAAAATGTACTTAAAACAAGATTTAATAAGGTACATTCTACTTTTATAGAAGAACATTAAACGGTGTTTGATTCCTGTATACGAATACCTGAAACACCTGAAACATAGAAATTTCGCAATTGTGTCAGATAACAGAAAATTTTGAAAACAGGAGACAGAGAAACAGAGAGAAAGAGAGAGAGAGAGAGAGAGAGAGTACTTTCCAGATTTTCAGTACAGCAGCACGAAAATTTTAGTTAGGATCCAGAGATTTCTTGAAAAGTTGTCTCCATAAGGCAAACTTCATGAAAAAATGATTTTACTTGCATTATGAAAAATCACAGTTAAAAAAAAAAAAAATACAGTACACCCTCATTAATGCGCCTCCGCTTAAGACGTATCTCCGGTTAATGAAGACAGTTTCTTTTTCCCCATCATTTTTCCATTTGAAATTAATGTTAACGACATCGCTTAATGCCTACTATTCATCGCATAATGCATACTACTCATCGTATAATGCGGACATTTTTTTTTATTATTATGCCAGCGACAATAACAAAGAAAAAAAAAACTTTCTACCACTAGAAGGACAAGAAGTTCAAAAATTGCTAATGGCTATTTGCTGACATTACCAATAAAAATGTGATATATAACAGACAAATGTGATATAATTTTCAAGAATCAAGTGTGCAAAAAAGATCATTTGTTCAAGTATCACGAAGAAAAGTCAGAGATTAGATTAGTTAAAGTTAAATTTATGTAAATACCGCAATTTCTTTGTCCTCAATAAATCATTCTTTTGTATTAATAAATTGTCACTTACTTGCTCTGCTAAAACTACTAAATTAAAGAAAAAGTTGTTTATTTCAGCCAGAGCTCAATTCGTGCCGGAGCCCACCGGAGCTCAGCTCCGGTACTTTTCTGTTTTTAGTAAATATTTAAATATTGGCCAGAATTCACCGGAGATCATAAACACTGCGCTACGGCGCCCAGTGCAATAACGCTTCCGAAAAACGAATCCTAAATTACCTTCCCCCCCCCCCCCCCCCATCTCCAATCTTTTGCCTTCTTTTGTATCAAAACACTTATAAGTAACGTAATGTGACGCTCACGTAAGAGATGGAGATGAAACAGTCTCGATTTTTATATCAGTCTTCGGGTTTGGGCAGGCTCGCGCACAATCTGTCTTAAATTCAAAATTTTATTTATTTCCATTTCAAATCATTTTAATGCTATTTTGATCAGAATAAAGAGTAAACAGAGATATAGTCTTTTTCTATTCTGCATAGCTGCGAACTATTCATTTTTTGTGTTAACACTATTTTCGAATCATAATCCGGTATCTTACCTTAAGGGAGTCCAGGGATTAAAATTCTCTATAAAATGCACTTTTTATTTTTCTTGCTAATAAAATACTACAAAGTTATATTAAATAAATCAAAGCTCGCATTTCTACGATGATTACATAAGCAGATATAATAATTTTGTGCTGTACTAACAATTCTGTTCTGCCCGTAACTGAAACTTTAAGTCTATTTATCTCAGAATGGATTTTTTTTCATAATTTGTCATGTTTAAAAGGACATATATCTAAACCTCATTTTAAGATATGTGTATGAAATTTTTTACAGGGTTTTTGTTGTTTTTAATAAATTGTCTTTAAGATTTTTAATTTAATGTGAAAATTTTGAAAATTGGGCATTTTTTTGAAAAATTTTGATTTTTTTTTTTTTTTTTTTTTTTAAATTGAATATACTTCTCGAAATGAAAATCACTCTCCAAAAGACCTCTTTTTTTAACGTTAAATTTTATTATAAGTTTTTTAAGTAAATATTTTTATAAATTCTGTAAGCAAATTAAAAATAACACCTTTTCTGCACACAGTGGTGAAAAAAGTAATGAAATCGGGCAAGGGATTCAACAGCTATATACAAAATTAAATAAGTTTAAAATTTAAAATTTTCTTAAAATTCTTTTTAAAGTTTTCAAAAACTGTTTATTTGAAAAGTAATCTTTATAGAAAGAGACATTTCAGAAGAAAAAAAAATTAAAATAGCCTATAAAAAATAAAATAAAATTTTAAACCCCAGACTCCGTTAAGATAAAAGAATCAAATTTGTATAAGAATATTTTTGAACCGGTAAACATTCAAATATGGCTAACGTTTTAACACCTACGTACACTTACTTGTATCGCAAATGATAAAATGTCTAAAAATAATAAAGTATACGGTAACCCACTGCATTTTTTCCTTATCTGAAAAGATTCACTTGATCACGAAAAGCATTTTTCTTTCTCCTTTAATGAGTGCAATTAGGATACATTTCCTCTCTAAAACATACCTTGTCAAACATTTCGATCTCTCATACGTGCCTTTTAACCGCTTATCTCGTAATATTGCAGTTTAATGGTTTCCTTTCTTACATCTCAATTTATTCAAAATTCAACAACATTAAAAAAAAACTCTAACTAAAAAAATATCACACTTTAAACTCTTGAAGGGCGGTAGGTTATTTTTTATACCACTTAATTTTTAATCAAGATTTTTAACCAGAATTTTTTAACAAAATTTCACTTTTCTACAAGGCCGTACCACCACAATTTGATACCCCTCCGAAATTTCTGTCGGAATGACAATAAATATGCCATTAAAGACATTATTTATTTATAATATGCCAATCAAGATGGTCATGACATGATGCAAAAATCAGCTATAGTTAAGATTCAAAAATAAAAATTCAACCATTAGTGTATCTTTATTGTTTGATTCCGTTAGTATTTTGAAGAAAATAAATGCATTTTTAAATAAATCTTTAAAATTCATTCGATTTTTTTTTTTCGGAATGGGACTCAGTAGAAGCTGAATTTTAAAATAAAAGGACTGCAACAGCCTGATACAGATTGTCAGACTTGTTTAGCCCAAATTTTTGAAGAATACAATAACAGTCATTTAAAATATCCACAAACTTAAAATGTAAGCCTTTTTCATTGCAAATAAAATTATAATACCATTTAAGTGCTTCTTCGTTAACGTATTTTGACGTTAGTGTCAACCAAATTATCGTTTTAAATTTTGTACATATGTTAACAAATGTTTTATTGCCAAAAATGTTTTTCTCAGTAGCATAATTTTGGACAGCCTGTCCAAAAAAAGTTGATAAAAGGGTATTGTCTAAAAAATATACATTAAGCTCTTTATTTTTTTATTTATAATTTATTTTTTACTTGTTGTGCTTAAAATACTTCATTGTCGCAGTTTCAAAAACCGTTGCCCACTTTATTGAATAAAAATTCATAGATAATACTTTCTTTAAGAATTCTTATTCACTGAAGTGAAAAAGCATTTATAATTATGTTCTGCATGACTCTCTGAAGGTATATAAAATGAATTTTGCATGATTTTAATAGAATAAAAAAGACACCGATGAAAATGTATTGCGTCCTACTGCACGATCCATCTGTTTTTGAACAAAATTGGCGGACATTACGTCAATGTCCGATCTTTCTCTTACACAGTAAAGTACCGATTATACGTCTTTCATGGGGCCATTGTAAAACGACGTATAACTGAGAAAGACGTACAATCGAAAGTGTAGTCGCCCAAGGTGTAAAATCTTTGACTGTAGAAACATAATGCTGCAATCATATAATTTTAATTGTGGTATCATTTTAATTGTTTAAGATGTACTATATACTGTGAAAAAGTTAAAACATTGAAAAAAAAAATAATTTCTAAAATTGAAAAATAAAAGAGAGTATTATCAACCCTTATATCACTTGCACACCTCGAATTACTGTTTTATTCCATTATCGAACGTACAAACATATTTTTAAATAATCTTTAATCGTCATCTGGCATTTGTCTGACAATTTTTTTTTCTCTTTTAAAACCCTCTGATTGTCCATCAAAAGGGCAAAATTGTAATGTTGTTTTCTCTGTATTTGAATTTTAATGCTAAAAAAAGATGATTATTCCAAAATTATAAAAAAACTTAATTATATATATGAATGTAATCCTTGAGAATATCAATCATCACTCAATATATTAAAAGTGCATTATATCCGTAGAATTATATTGATTTAAATGATGCTCGTACTGCGGTGAAACCTAGAGCTTAGTGAACTTATTAACACAGGCTTGTCAGTGAGAGGGTTAATGACATTGTGCTTTATGTTTTCGGGATATTTTAGGAGTACGTGAAGTATTCAAAAGAGACCGAAATAAAAAATAAAAATCGCACTCGAACGGGGTTTAAATTGCAACGGAAGCTGAAAATGAAGTGACGACGTTTAATAATCTCAAATTTGTCTAGTGACCAGACCGACACTGTCCATTCTTTTCGTCCCCCCCCCCCTCCACAGGTTCCATGAACTTTAAACTTTAAATAACCCCTGTAGCAGTTACACATGTTCTTTGTCCTTTATCTTTCTCCAAATATTACTAGCAGAAAAGAAATAAAAAGAAAACTGCCCAGTTAAACTGAGGGCATTGAGCTCACAGGCTATTCACACTCATTGTATATTGTACTCTTATTTCAAAGAATTTGAAATATGCCCCTCGAAAAATAAAGAAATCAACAATATATTAAGGGGGGGTCATCCCCCCGTTACCCCCCTCATAGTTAACTAATGAACCCCTTAAACTAATCAGGGAAGTCTCTAATTACAATGAATATACATACAAAATATGAAGAAAATCGGATAATTCTGCATGAAAAACTCATTTATCCAAATTAAGGGGGATTAGCCCCCCTTTCCCCCTTTATACTTAACCAATGAACCCCCAAAACTTTTCAGAGAAGCGCATTATCACAATGAACCTATATACAAAATTTGAAGAAAATCGGATAATTCTGCATGAAAAACCCATTTACCTAAATTAGGGGGGTTATCCCCCTTTTTCCCTTTATACTCAACCAATGAACCCCCAAAACTATTGACAGAAGCGCATTATCAAAATGAACCTATATACAAAATTTAAAGAAAATGGGATAATTCTGCATGAAAAACCCATTTATCTAAATTAAGGGGGGATTAGCCCCCTCTTTCCCCCTTTATACTCAACCAATGAACCCCCAAAACTATTGACAGAAGCGCATTATCAAAATGAGCCTATATACAAAATTTGAAGAAAATGGGATAATTCTGCATGAAAAACCCATTTATCTAAATTAAGGGGGGAGTAGCCCCCCTTTCCCCCTTTATACTTAACCAATGAACCCCCAAAACTATTCAGAGAAGCGCATTATCACAATGAACTTATATACAAAATTTGAAGAAAATCGGATAATTCTGCATGAAAAACTCATTTATCTAAATTAGGGGGGTATCCCCCCCTTTTCCCCTTTATACTTAACCAATGAACCCCCAAAACTATTCAGAGAAGCGCATTATCACAATGAGCCTATATACAAAATTTGAAGAAAATCGGATAATTCTGCATGAAAAACTCATTTATCTAAATTAGGGGGGGGGTATCCCCCCTTTCCCTCTTTATACTAAACCAATGAAGCCCCAAAACTATTGACAGAAGCACATTATCAAAATGAACCTATATACAAAATTTGAAGAAAATGGGATAATTCTGCATGAAAAACCCATTTATCTAAATTATGGGGGGTTAGCCCCCCGTTTCCCCCCTTCATGCTTAACCAATGAACCTCCAAAACTAATCAGGGAAGCGCCTTATCACAAGGAACCTATAAACAAAATTTAAAGTAAAACGGTTAGTTCTATCAAGAGTTATCGCGTTACGTACATACATACATACATACATACATACGTACGTACAGAACCGGCGGGCACATAAGCTCTCAGGCTTTGATAGCCTGTGAGCTAAAAAACGACTCTAGAAGAAAAAAATTCTGAGAAAATCTGCTACGGCATGAAAGAAACGACGTATAATCGGTTTTGCGTCGTATAAACGAAACATTACAACATTAAAATACATAGGGATGAATAGGGATCGGACTGAAACGACGTATAAATGTAAAAGACGTACAAACGAGAAACGTATAAACGTTGCATTACTGTATATAGGATCTCTAGGCTAATACTGCAATTGCAAGTCCCCAACCGTAGGATGATCCATTACCGAGGATACATGAAATATTCTTCACCTGGGTACAATAACTCATAAGTATGAAGTAATTTTCCATCCCTCAAAACAACGCCTTCCAGATGTGAATGCAGTTATTAAAATCATAGAGATACGTTTTAAAGAATAAGTGTAAAGGGAAATAGATAAATACATTAAAGCTCAGTGTAATGTTAATAAGGAGTCGTGACCTTAATCTGTCTGAAAATTCATTCTATTAATTATAGATGCTATTGCAATTGAAAATTGAAAATAAAGCTGGAGGAGTGGTAAGTGCCATGCAAGCTCTTAATTTATTATTTTTTTCCAGTGATGAATAGTCAATTAACATAGTACGAGATGCGATCAAAACAATTTGATACAGAGAGTGGGAAAAGGTATGATGAGAATATTTACAGTTCAAAACATATATAGTTAATTATGAACTGATGTAAAATAATATTAACTTTTAAAAGCGTTAAAAATGCCTTATTTAATTTATGAGTAACACTTATTTTAAGGAACAAATAATTAGTGTCGATACAACAGATATTTATGAAATTATTTACAAATAATTATTAAAAAACATATTATATTAAAAAAAAAAAAAAAAAAAAAAAAAAAAAGTCAATTGCATGTTATTTACATGATGTTTGATTTTTAAAATGAAGTTACATCATTGAGTTTCGAATCTGATTAAACCTTCTTTATAGAGTATGCTTTGAATTTTTTTTTCCTTTTTCACAATATACAGTCGAACCCGGTTAAGACGCGTTTCAAGTCGCCTTTCAAAAGTCGCGTACTAAACGTGATTTGTATAATGTTGAAGGAACTGAGCTTATTTATACATCTAATCGTCTAAACGAACTTTAGAGCTTTCGTTTATATAGGCTTACGGTCAAACATAGTGTTTTTTACGCATATTTAGCTTGACATTTAAATGTATTAAAGTTTAATTCATCGTGTTTTTCTAGGACCGTCTAAAAAAGAACTGAAAAAAAAACTAATTAAAATATTACTTTAACGTGTACGTTATAACCAAAAATAAAACAACAAAAATAATTTTCCTGCTAGCCTATTTCTTTTTAACACAACCAAAAATATTAAATATTTGCAAAACCACACAGTCATTAAAATCATATTTATTACTTGTGATAATGAGTAACGTGTTTCTTTTGATTTTAAGACTATTCTCCATATTAACAGAATATTTGCTAAAACTCGACACACAATCTGAGATGACTTTGACTCCATAAAACTCGTGGGACAAGTAACTCACCGGACATGAATAAAACAGTAGAAAAAGTAGAAAAGAAATACAATTGAAAAGGAAAAAAC
The DNA here is from genome assembly GCA_963931845.1 of Maratus michaelseni. Classification (NCBI taxonomy): domain Eukaryota; kingdom Metazoa; phylum Arthropoda; class Arachnida; order Araneae; family Salticidae; genus Maratus; species Maratus michaelseni. The sequence goes on along the minus strand of OZ007587.1, from coordinate 385,141,318 downwards.
GTTTCTATTTCTCTTCATATTTAAAAGCACACAGTGCTAGGGAGGCTTGATTTACCATCGCGTGCGAGAGGAAAAAAAACAAAAATTGACAACCCACACCGTGCAGAGAAAGAAGAGTACCCTTACGAAAATAGTTCATAGAGCTGTATAGACCTGTATAGAATTCTTTAGAAGTCCTGTAGAATAGCCATTCTATAGAATACTATTTCTATTAGTTTTGAAGAGTTCTATAGAATACTTTTTCTAAAGAAAATGTTTCTATAGAATTCTTAGAAGTTCTGTAGAATTTTTTTTCTATAGAACAGTTTTTCTATAGAGTACTAGAAACCTTATAGAATTAAGTTCTATAGAATAATGATTCTATACATTTTTCTTTCGTTTTTATAAAAAATATTTCGTGGTCTTTAAAAATTTATGTGTGTAGTAATTTATTTATAACTATACATTAAAAAAAATAATAATTAATTTTGTAATACATCAGTTTAGTATATAATTGCACTCCATAGATTTAATATGGTTATATATATATAATTTAATTCAATTCTAAAACAGCGTGATTAAATTGTCAATATTATATTATATCAGTCAAACTACTGAATTAAATTATGATTAATTAATTTGTATATAATTCATTAATTTGTTGGTTAATTTTATAATCATATACTAATTTGTTGTTAAATTTATAAAACCATCCATCTAATTTAATAAATTTTGTTCACTAATAATATTACAATTTTTATTCAAATATTTTAATCTGAAATATAAATATTTAAACAATTGTTTCAGTTTTAACAAATAATAATTTATTATACTTTAAATATTTTTACACGACTATTATGATTGGAAATGCAAATCACAAAAGAAATAAAGTTGAAATATTCTAATAAGAGTTCAGAGACTGTCAATCGTTATGTCATGCTGAAAGTACTCGTTCTTCGTCCGATCATTGAAGTCAAGCAGCATCGAGAGTGGTTAGTGCTTGGGAGGGTGATCACCTGGATGGACCTATATAAAATTCTATGCATATTTTTATAGAAGCTGTATATTTTTTTATAGATATTTTTATAGAAGCTCTACAGACATTTCTATTGAATTTCTACAGACATTTCTATTGAATTTCTACAGATATTTCTATAGCTTTCGGTTAAACAAGCTTATAGAAAAACGGGCCATAATTCTATAGGATTCTATAATGCGTTTTCTATAAATATTTTTTATAGAATTCTATAAGAATTTTTTGTAAGGGTAAATAACAAAAAATCGTCTATCTTTTTCTCTATTTCAGTAAAAACATACACGAAGCGAGAGGCAAAGAATATTAAGGCACGGAATCAAAGACGAGCTCCAGTGTTGCTAATTTAGCGAGATTCTTTTAAATTATTTAAATAGCTACCACTATTTCCGATTAGTAATATTCGCCTTAATTAATCTGTCATTCAATAAGCTGAATATCACTATTCGAAAATAATAGTAGATATTTGAACAAAAAAATTTCACTAAATTGGCAACGCTGAAGAAGAGAGAAGAAATTCGCGTGTTGATGTATGAATTCGCGTATTAAGCGAGATTTTTTGCCTCAAGAGACCGAAAATTTATCGCGTATTAAGCGAGATCGCGTAATAACCGCGTAATAAGCGTTCGCGTATTAAACGGGATATTTTTGCATTAGTCTTATGGGTGATCTTGAAGGAACTTGAAAAATCTGCGTACTAACCCATTTTAGGCCAAGCATAAAAATTTCATAAAATGTGGTATTCTTTGCATTGAAATTTGCTTAAATTACATTCATTAAGACACCAAACAAGTTTCGTGCATGAAAAAATAATATTTTATTTAATTTCACGTTACCATTATTAATTTACCATTAACAATTTACCATTAAATTTAAATAAAAATTTTAAGTTTTCTTATGGCATTTGTTTTATTTTTATTTTATTTATAGAACTTGCAACTTTACTCCATGATAAAAACATATGATTAATCTCAAGTGGAATAATTATACATTTTCAAAAAGTCGAATTTGTCAATAACCGTTTCAAGTAAAAAAACAGCGTATTTTGAAAATTTCTCAACAGAAAGTGATTGCTTCAATTGAATTACTAATATTTTATAGATGTCTCCAGAACCCTTAAAAATAGCAGAAAAATAAAATTAGCGAAAAATATACGTCACAGTGTTAATAAAAATATATTTATTGAAATGGTGCGTTTACGCCCCTTTGGCCGAAAATGGGTTAAGCAGGATCGCGTATTAACCGTGAGAGTCTTAACCGGTTCCGACTATAGATGAAATGATGAAAACCATTTTTAAAATTTAAAACTCCAATAGCTTTTTTACATTTTTTTCTAGTTTACATTACAGAGAATGCTTCTTTATAATGATGCTCTTATAGAATACGTCATTTATTCAGAGTAATTAAATGCCTAATCAGTTTGGTAGAACAGACATTTTTTGTTCTGCTTTTTTATTATTATTTTGTTATCATTATTATTACCATCCTTCTTCATCTTTTTATTATTATTATTACTAGGGGATCCAACCCGGAGTTCCCGGTTTACAGAACCCTTTTTTTTTCTTTTTGAAAACTATAACTTTTTTTTTTACCTCTTTCACATATCATAAATGAAATTGTTAAACAAAGCATTTTTACGACAAAAAATATGTAATATCATGGCTAGATTAAAAAATAAATTAAGAAATAAATTAAGAAAAATTCAAAACATTTAAACTTTTTAAATTTTTGATATTTTTAGACAATTTTTTGTTTCTTATATTCACAGGAATACCCATCCTAACTTTAGATATTGATTTTTCTATGAACCCATTAGTTTATGAGAAAAACAAACGTCCTTACTTATGCTAACATTGAGAGAAAAATACGAATTTCTTTATATTTACATTTTAAAAATATTTTTTATTCATTCTGTTGCAAAGTTCATCCCTAATTCTGTTAAATATACCTTTTCGATTATGTAAAATAAAATATATGTCATTTCTTACATATCTGTTGATGTTAAAAGTAGCAAAATGTAAAGAAAAAAAAAATCTTGAATTAGGAAAAATGGTGTCTAAATACGTTGTAAGTAAATTACTGTAAAATTGATATTTTCGTAATTTTTCTCAAAGTGAAAAGTGCAAAGTACCCTTAAGATTGTTATTCTCAATTTCCCCCCCCCCCCCGCCTCTTCCACCTCCCCATTTTTATTGTTATCAAATCTAAAACAATGCATCATTCACAATTTTCTCCAACTTCAGCTTTCATTACGCTTACCCGATGAGTTTAAAAAAAAAAGTTAAAACTATTACAAAGGAGAAACAAAACCGGTAACGGAAAGTGGCTTTGAAAGTCAAGATAGTCTTTATGTTACGAAGCGTAAAAATGTATAAAAAGATACAAAATAACTTTAATCCGATAAACAAAGGAATTTAAAAAGAAAACAAACAATCAGAGCTTGTAAATGGGAATTCCGGTTAGAAAAATAGGATATTGAATCAAAGTTGCGATGTTATATGTTGCTTCTACAGAAATCCCTTAATTTTACACGTAAGTAAAAGCGCCATTCTTTTAACATTAATACTTCCAACTTGGACTTCCCGGCTTACAGATTGGTTGCGAACCATTTTTTAAAAATTAAAAACTCCGTTGTTTTACATTTTTTTTATTTACGTAACAAGGAAAACACTTATCGAATACGTTCTTTTATTCAGAGTAATTAAATGCTTAATCAGTTTGGTAGAACAGACATTTATCGCTCTTCTTTGTTATTATTATTTTGTTATCATTATTATTATCATTCTTCTTCTTCTTCTTCTTCTACATTTTATTATTACTATAACTTCGGAGTCCAACCCGGACTTCCCGGTTTACAGAGCATACTGTCCAGAATACAGATACGATTATTTCATTTGAAAGAAAAAAAAATCCACCCTAAATTGCTTTATTTCCCCCCAAAATATACCACGCTAATGAAAAATGTTTTATTTTGAAGAAATATGTCCTCCGATGAATAACAACAAAAAAAAAAAAAATTTTTTTAGCAAAAATACTATTTTAAATGAGAAAATACATTCTTTCCCGTTGGAAGAATTCTCCTTAGCACGCTCAGTGACGTCAGAACAACCGAAACTTTGATACCAGAAGTAAAGGGAAATGACACCCCTCTGTATTCTCCTATTCTATGTTAGATTTTCCTTAATAGCTCACTTCAAAGGTTGTCACAAAAAGTTGTCGTCGGTAGAAGACTTCGCAAATAACAGTTTCAGAAGGTTTCAATAGCTCATAATATACAACGCATTTCATATCCCACCAATACAGAGAATGAAAAATGTCCTTAATGTACCTTATCTGAATGAATATTTCGCTTTGGCTGTGATGGACCAGCTTCACCAGACTGTACCCAAGCTTTTTCACGTTTAGGAGTCTCGTAGTAAATCCATTTTTCCTCTCCAGTCACAAGTCGATGCAGAAAACCCTTTCTTTGTCGTCTTCCCGCAAATGACGATTATTTGGCACAAAACTATCCATTTTAAATCGAATAAAAAACTATGCTGTTTACACTTCAATCAAATGTCATTTACTACGTTTTGAAGGTTATGAAGAGACGTTTCAAAAGCATGTATTGCGAGATTCACACAATACATATAAGACCACTTGCACCATCTATTGGAAAAACGGAACTTACTTTTGCATATACCCAATAATACAAAATTATAAAGTATGCAAACTTACCTTCGTAAAAAATCTATTTTTGGACGTCTCCAGGCTTTTTAATTTGACAAAATTTACGAAGTCCATTTTAGCAATAACGATGCGAAACTGCTCAAATGATAAATAAAACTTTGGCATGAAAAATTAACTTAGTATCGCCGTCTGTTGTGAAATCTATGAGCAATTTATATTAACTGATGTGGTGGAAGACAGCAGCAATCAATAAAATCGTCTTTTAAAACTCACTGTGTACAAGTAACATTGACTTTTGTGTATGTTGCAGATATGCAACGCGGTGATACAAAGGGTTAATATACTGGAAATTATTCCGAATAAAATTGAAATAAATCATAAAAATTAAAAGTAATGGTATAAATTTTAATGGAGCAGAATTAAACACCAATATAAAAAAATACATGTCATCCTAGAAAGTGATTCACTACACGCATCAGTCAAATTACTCGATATCTAAAAAAAATCACCAGAAATAAAACAAGGCTAGATGCCTCATTAAATCTCATCCATTCCCATCCATATTCAGCATCTCACTGACTGTGAAAGTGACCCTGAAATTCGGTATTACCTTCTCATTACGTAAGCTGCAAAACAATCCAACGGAATCATTATCTCACGGCATTGTCACCCCTCTCGCGTAATGTCTTTGGCTTATAACTGCCGGATTTTTCCTACTAAGTTTCATATCTGTCCACAAAACTTTGTGCTCTATTTGGATTAGAAGTTAGCACGAAAAGATCGCTGAAATAGGCTAATCTGAGTTAGTGATCTGTGTCTCAAATCGAAGAAATAAATATTGGCAGATGACAGAGGAAAATGCAATAAATTTCGAGCAACCTCCTGGATAATCCGTGAAGAACTCTGAATACATTAAGAAGAGGGAAAGGTATGATGACAGATTAAGAAATAATCTTTTTTTTTTATGATTGACATTACTCAGAAACCGCATGAAGATTGGTGTTGTTGATTTATTTATTTATTTATATTTATTTAGATTTCATATGGCGTGCACTGTTTAGAAAAACTTTCGTCCTATATTTGCCGATTTAATCTATCATTTTATTCTGGTGATGCCTTGTACGTGAATCGACGTTAATTCTTTTGAATATATAACATATAAATAAAACTCAGACAAAGTGATAACCTAAAACAGCGGTCGCCACCCACAAGCCCACGGGCGCACTTGCACCCTCGTATAGCTTCTGTGAATATTAAGTAAAAACTAGCTGACACCCGCCGGCATTGCCCGGGCCCGTGATAATAAATTTAATAAATAACATCAAGCTTTTATTATTTTATATCTTTAACCCGATTTTGTATGAAATTATATTTTAAAATGAAAAATTCGCGGGAAAATATTGATATTTAGTGATACAAGCGCGCATTTTCTTTTTTTTTTTTTCTTTTTTTTTTTTTTTTTTTTTTTTTTACCTTAGGGTCGTTTTATAGTTTTAAAATAAAAGGTTATTTTTGTCGGAACTCTTTGAAATCTTTATTTGTGATAAATAAAACGGTTTTACAGCCCGTGTAAAAATTTCGTGAAAAAATATTGTTATCTAGTTGTAAAAGAAATGTTTTCTTCTCGCTTTTTTGTTTGTTTGTTTGTTTTCGCATCGACTCCTTTAACATAGCAATAAAAAATAGTTTTCATCTTCCGAACTCTCTGACATTTCAATCGGTTAAAAATATAACTGCATCCAAACTGTCTTTAAAATTTTGCGAAAAAATATGCATATTTAGTAGTGAAAACATGAGTTCTTTAAAAAAAAGCTTTAGCTTTCAACCTCAGAGCAAAAATATATTAGAAGGTCTATGCTTTCAATGCAATGGTACGGCTTCATCCGTTTTCAAGCAACCTTTTTCAATCCTCCTAGGTTAAACAGGTGAGGGTTGGGTTAATCAATCAGGTTTCCCGTTTCCCGAAGCCTTCAAAAAAAGTTGACGCATGCGCAAAGAGAAGAGACGATTTTCATGTGGATTTAGCAGAATGCGCTTTTCGTTTTAAATATATAGATAGCACTCATTGACAATAAATACTAGTATTGACAACAGCTGAAAGTTTGTGCAGTTTTTCTTAAAAATAAAATCTGCAGAGGAAAAATAAATGGTACTTTCGTCTTATAGCGGCCCTCACAATTACGATTATGCTTCGATTGCAGCTACGATCCAAGATCTTATTTCGCCAAGATCATAGCAAAGCTTATATATGCCTCACTATATACACATATATATACTTCTAATGTTCATATATGTTCCAATACGTCATTATTCACATATTATTTACGTCTTATATACATAATATACACATGTCATATATATATGCATCATATTATATATGCATCATATTATATATGCATCATATATGACTATAACTTGGCCACATACGTCAAATATTATATACATCATGTATTATTATAATGTCATATATGCTTTATAATTTTGGCGATAAATCTTGGTCGCTTGGCGATTCATCCTCGGGGGTCGCTATAACACGAAAGTACCAAAAATATTAAAAGCTCTATCTTCACTGAAAAAGACAGCATTTTTGGCAATAGCTTCATTATTTGTATCTTCAATGATTGCAAAGTCAGAGGTCTGGGGTTCGATTCCCGGCCTGGACATTTTTTCACTCAATTAGAAAAATTCAGTTCGCATGATATCTTTGAAAATCAGTATATGATTGAGTTAAAAATAATAAAGTGTTTCTATGTATCTATCGTTTAATGGAGTTCCATTACTTGCAGTGTGTTAAGTGGCAGACCAGATGCAATTGCTAATAAGGTTTTCTGAGTGAAATATGTTGGCCCAAGTAGCGCAAAGGCGACAGCGTTGTCAATTTAAGTCTTGGGTTCCTCTTCCGGCGTGGACATTTTTTTTCACTCAGTTGGAAAAATCCAGTTCGTATGATTGTGAAGAAGCTTTGTTGCCATTTTCACATAAAAAGTTTCACCAATACGTCAATATGAATGTATATGATATTGTGTATATGTTATGCAATGTGCACTTCCACACACAATTATATTAATACATGGGTGTAATGAGGAAGACGAGGTGTCCAGAAAGACAATTACGGAATTCAGATTTGTCAGCGGGATATTAAAAAGGATTATGACCCCCTGACAGAAAGTAACACACAATCCCCACACACACAGCTTTTTCTAACGTTGATAACAATTGTAAATCATACATTGTTAATTGTATCTACTTTAAGAGAATTTAGGCCGATTTAAGTTTAACTAAATGTCAAAAACAAATATTTATTAGGCATATATTTGTATGTGTATAATAAAAATGCAGATTTTTTTTTTTTAATTTATAGTAATACATCAAACGTTATTGGTTAATGCTATCTCCCAGGGACTGACAAAATGTTCAAATTATCCGACACTGAAATATAAAATGAGCGCTTTCTCGCTATTACTATGCAGGGTGTTTCTACGATGATGGGACAATCTTGGAAGGGTGGTACAGGACGCTGTTTACAAACAATTTTTGTATAGGAAACCAGTTTCGGAAATCTATTTATATAGTCAAAAATACAGGGCGTCTCTCTCCAATCCGAAGTCGCGTTTTCGTGCATAACTTAAAACAATAGTGAAGGTATTTTAACAAATTCGCAACAGACTCATCTTTGTATGAATTGTAAGGATACTATATGGATTTCATTAAAGTATCTTCACTATGAACGAAAATGTGACTTTGGATTGGAGTGAGACGCCCTGTATTTTTGATTAAATAAATCGAATTTTGATCCTGGTTTCCTATACAATAAATGATTTTTACAGTGGGTTGGAAGACAGGACGCATTTATTGATCATTTATTTATTATCAAAATCATTTATTGCATAGGAAACCAGGGTCAAAAATCATTTATTTAGTTAAAATTACAGGGTCACTCAATTAACTGTATTAACTCAATTAACTATAATTTATTAACAGGTCAATATTTACAAACTCACTCCAATCCAAAGTCAAATTTTCGTTCATTAACAGTGGTGAAGATATTTTAACAAAATTCGCAACAGACTCACTTTTGTATGAATTGTAAGCATATTGTAAGGATTTTGTTAAAGTATCTTCACTACTGTTACAGTTATGTACGAAAACGCGACTTCAGATTGGAGGGAGACGCCTTCCCCTGTATTTTTGACTATATAAATAAATTTCTGACCTTGGTTTCCCATACAAAAATTGTTTGTTATTACAGCGTCCTGTTACCACCCTTCCAAGTTTGTCCCATTATCGTAGAAACACCTTGTAAAAAACGTAATACTTATCTAACATTATAAAAGGTAATTTTCATTATAATTTAAGTTGTTTCAAACATGTTAAATTATAAGTGAATGATTATTTTCTATAAAAAGAACTCTGGAATAGAGTATTTTTAACCACAATAACGAGACTTGTATTTAATATATATAAATATCTCTTCGTACAGAAATATCTATATCAACACAAGATGCGGTAGTCTTACGTTTTCTTTCTTTTGTAAATTTTCGCGTTATCCAGTATTCCAAAACTGACAGCTTATTGTTTTTCTTGTAAGTTGACAAAGTTTCTTTTTTAACATTTTCTGACATAGTTGAAAAGTGTTTATATGAATTCGGTTTGTCTCTCAGTCTGTCAGCCTGTCTGTCAGTCCGTGCTCGCTCTTACTCGCGTAAATATATCTGGATTGCCATGTAATTTATATATTTTATTGAGTATGACCTACGGCCTATTCGATATTTTAAAAAATGAAGTGTGTAGCATTTATAGTTCGTTTACAGGGACGCACAAAAGAATTGAATCAGTCCTTTCAAAAACCACATACGTTACAGATTCAGAACTTTTCAGAAATAAAAAAATGTGTATTATTTACAAGTAAACGATTTTTTATAGATTTTTGTTTGGGCTGATTATAGAGTTTGGACTTCAAAATTTGTAAATATCGAATAATTTTTATAATTTATGAATAATAAAAAGAAGAATAACAGAAAAATTGTTCCTGACTTACGTTGTTTTAGCAAGAAACAAGGTTAGGTGATATTTAATTTCAACAAAAAAGTCCTATTAAACATATTTTTGACCAAAATTAATGAAGACAACACTTAAACAGGAACATTTTTATGTTTTACTATGGTGTTGCATGCAAATGGTAATATGGTAATGTGTTATGGTATCCGCATGTAATCTGGTATTGCATGCAAAAACCACTTAAGTGGCTGACTTTATGTCGTTTAAGTAATAAACGACAATTAGAAGGTATAGTTTGGAGAGGAAGGAATACCCTGACTTATGTGGTTATTACCCAGATCATGGCTCTACATTTAAAGAAGCATTTGCGACAAAAAAAAAAAAGTATATTTGGAAAAATCTTGACTTACGTGGTTTTTGAAATGAGTGATTCAATTCCGCTTCATTGTGATGTGTGGAGGAAAATCGCTTTCAAAGAATTTAAATAATATTACACTATTTCAAACACATTGAAATTGATATACATCACTGAAGACCACTACAAGATGCTTGCCGTAGAAAATGGTGTAAATAGCATTTGTCGTTCATTTACAAGCACATACAAAATAATTCAGTTTCATTATGATGTATAGGGGGAAATCGTTTGCAATGTATTTTAATAATGTTACTTGTTTCAAACACATTGAAATTGATATACGTCATTAAGGTGCACTACAAAATGCTTATTGTAGACTATGGTGTGCATAGGAATTAATCGTTTATTTACAGGGACACACAAGAGAATTCGGTTACAATACTGTCTATGAGCGAAAACTACTGGAAATGCGTTTTCAGCTGTCGCATGCTTTTAGGTAGATTTCGTAAGAAATTCTACCTATTACATTCTCACCTAAGTTGGAAATTTTGAAAAATTTTTGCAGATCTACGCCGATCATGACTCCCAGAACCCAAAACCACCCCCAGTTCAAAACTTTATATCTATCTATCTATCTATCTATCTATCTATCTATCTATTTATCTATCTATCTATCTATCTATCTATCTATGTCACTTTTTTCTGACCACGATAACTGGAAAAATTCTGCATAAATCTCTTCCAAACTGATACATAAAATCAAGGGTCATAAAATCTCGGTCAAGTTCGTTAATGGGCAAAATCGAACCAAGGGGGGGAAATGGGGGCGCTTTTTATGAAAACAGAAAAACCCTTATAATTTCTTTATTATTAGACGTATCGAATCCGTTTAAAGTTATTATTACTTCTAGGAAAAGGGCCGAAAATTTATGTATGACAGATTTTTGATATAATTAAAAATGGCCCCAAGGGGGGGAAAAAGGGGGAGTTTTAGAAGAAAAAAAATCATAGCTTCGTCAATTCACAAGATATCAAATCCGCGTAAATTTATTATTAATCCTCTTAGTATTATCTAAAACTTTTATATTGACAAGTTTTTTGTAGGACCAACCATTATAGCAAAAAAAATTTAAAAACAAAAAAAATCCCTGCCGGCTCCGCCTGCAAACAAGTTATTTTTCGAAGTAGGCGATTCCAACTCCCGCGTCTTTTCGAAACTGATACATAAAATCATGGGGCATAAAATCTCGGTCAAGATCGTTAATGGGAAAAATCGGACCGGTGGGGGGGGGGATGGGGGGCTTTTTGTGAAAACAGAAAAAACCCTATAATTTCTTAATTATGATACGTATCGAATCAGTTTAAAGTTATTATTACTTCTAGGAACAGGACCAAAAACTTATGTATGACAGATTTTTGATATAATTAAAAATTGCCTTAAGGGGAGGGGGAGGGAAGGGGGATTTTAGAAGAAAAAAAATTCATAACTTCGTCAATTCCCAAGATTTCAAATCCGCTTAAATTTATTATAAATCATCTTAATATTATCTAAAACTTTTATATTGACAAGTTTTTTATAGGACCAACCGTTATAGCAAAAAAAAAAAAAAAATTAAAAACAAAAAAATCCCTGCCGGCTCCGCATGCAAACAAGTTATTTTTCGAAGTAGGCGGTTCCAACTGCCGCATCTTTTCGAAACTGATACATAAAATCAAGGGACATAAAATCTCGTTCAAGTTCGTTAATGGGCAAAGTCGAACCAAGGGTGGGGGGGATGGGGGGGACTTTTTGTGAAAACAGCAAAAAACCCATAATTTCTTAATTATGATACGTATCGAATCCGTTTGAAGTTATTATTACTTCTAGGAGAAGGGCCGAAAATTTATGTATGACAGATTTTTGATATAATTAAAAATTGCCTTAAGGGGGGAAGGGGGGGTTTTAGAAGAAAAAAATTCATAACTTCGTCAATTCCCAAGATTTCAAATCCGCTTAAATTTATTATAAATCCTCTTAATATTATCTAAAACTTTTATATTGACGTTTTTTATAGGACCAACTCTTATAGCAAAAAAAAAAAAAAAAAAAAAAAAAATCCTTGCTGGCTCCGCCTGGTTTTGAAGTAGGCGGTTCCAACTTCAGCATCATCGCAAAAAGGTCCTTTCTTCCGCAATTCCCGACAAACAGGCGCCCCACGGTCTGCGTCTTCGAAATCTACCTGTGCCTGTAGGCCGAGCCGTCAGGGATTTTTTTTAATTTAACTGATTTTTTAGCATAATACTTGTTGTGTATAAACTGTATAAATCATATACAAATAAAGGGTTGCACAAAATAATTCATTTCCGTTTATTGACGGAAAATACTGGAGGAGAATTTTCAAATGTGTTTATGTGTTTCCTAATGGAATTACATTTTAGCATACTATGTAGTATATATACAAACCTATAGATCATATACAAGGCTTCACAAAAGAATTTGAATAGTTTACCGATAATAGATTGTAATTCTTGAAATTGGGTTTTCAAATACGTTATGCTTTTTTCAATTTATTTACTTAGATATCATCTTTCACCGTATTAAATGGGGAAATTTTGTTACAACATCCTGACTGTGTTGGAAAGTGTTTCATAATCTATGCTTGACGCACAGTTTTTTCTTTCTTTTTAATTTTCTAGTCATCAAAATCGACTAACATTTTTTCGGATTTTTTCCAGAATCCCTACATTTTGTTTACTGTTTCAGGAATTTATTTGTTTTCCGCGCGTGTCTGTCTATATTGCACTACTCTGTAATTTTGAATTTTCACATTATTAAGAACATATACTCTAATTTAAATGTTCAAAACCGTAACCAGAATTTTTCATGAGGAAACCAAACTCTAAATCGTATTTTTTGTCAACCATTTTGGTTTTTATCTGATCATGCAATAGTTTTACGAATGTCATATAGCCCTTTCTTATCTACACTGTAAAAAAAAAAATGATTCGATCTACTAAAAAATTTTTTGTTTTTCTCATTGATCCTTGCAATTACTAAAAATTTTTTTGTATTCTTAAGAAAATTTGTAAGAATTACTAGAAAACAGATAGCAACGATTCCGATTTATAATACCCGTTACTAAAAAATTCTGTGCAATACAAATTTATTAAAGAAATTGTAGTAACCTCAGGAATTTTTTTTACAGTGTATTACTGCAGAAATGGGGTAGTTATTGTAAGAAAATGAAAAGTGATTTACGATTCTCTTGAAATATTTCAGTGCTTTTTTTTTTTACTTATTTTTGAAGATATTAAATTGAGAGTTCAAATTAACGAATTAGTTTTGACATTAGTTCTAACTCAAGATTTTTGGGATTTTATAATTAGTTCTAGTTACCGCAAGTTTTTTGTATATATGAGGGAATATTTTAAAGCGTTTTTTAAAAAAGAAAGAATTTTAACAAAAAAAAAATATTTAGAATCTAGTTTAGAATCTATTTTAAGCTACCTTACAAACAGAAAATCATTTTTTAGCTACCGTATAAGTCCATATTTATAATTTTTTAAAATTTCAGTTAGTTTCTTAGTTTAATTATTTTTAGGAAAAAGCGAAATGAAAAAGTTACGAAAGATAGGTAAAGAAAATAATTTTCATCAGTAGAATATTATGTTACCACCAGGTATTGTTATTCAAGCAAAATCTAAAATAAGAAAGTAAAAAAAAAAAAAAAAAAAGTGGTTAAAGAAAAGAAAAGAAAAAGAAAAATAGGCGGAAATCAATCATATGAATTCTTAAAAAACTCATTACAGTTTTAGATTACTTTACGTGAAAAAAAAAAAAAATGATGGGAAAAATATATAAATTGTAAAACGAATAATTATAAACTCTTAAAATATGCTGAAACGCACTTTACTAACTGTTCTCCATTTTCATCTAATTTTATAGAATATTGTAATATAATAATCATTATGTTCTGAAAAAAGGACGTGATATATTTTTTTTCATCAACGATGAAAAAAAGAAAAAGCCGCTATACTGCGTTTCAGACATTCATTTAAAGAATTAAAAAAAAAAAATACTCTCTTCCTATGTTTTTCACCCCATTTTTTTTACACTTATGACTAATTTCTATACTCTATTGTCTTTAGAACTTCCTTAATTCAGTTTTATCCGGAATTTATTACAAAACATAAACATTAATTATTTTTTTAGTCTAAACAAAAATGGAAATTTCCTTTAAATTTCTAAAGCAAAATTCACCGAATGACAGAATCTATACTAAAGAAATGACAACTTGGGTTTTTGACCTGATGAAATAATAATAAAAAAGTACTACAACTTCTACTACTGACACGGTTTCGGAAGACAGTTCGTTCTTCGGGAAGTCACGGTTTGATACGGACGGTAGCATACCCAAAGATGCAATTTGTTTTGATGTTTAAGAAGTAATTTGAGTTTGTACATGGAAGTCTTTCTTTAGGTAGTCAAAAGGAAATTATTAGAATCACAAAGAGGTTCCGTACAATAGACGTCCTCTTTTCTTTTATTCGGTTAGATCCCAAAAAGGGTTTAATTTATGACAATTTAGCAATTGCCAGTTTGAAAGGTCTCTTTGGATATGAAATATAACTGCTGCTGATTTTATATGGAATTAGTTGTTTGAGGTTTTTTTACTAGAAACTGCAAGATTAAAAGAAATCATTCAACTAAGACACAAGAAGAATTTTAACAAAAGGTCTTAGTTTTTGAAAGAAATAAATGGAAGAAGTTAGATTATGTAGAGAAGCGTGTTCTAAAAATGCTAATGCAGCTACTTTTAATATTGCATTGGTAAACTAGTATGTTAAAAGGCAAAACTTTCTTCTATATAAATCATGTCGTCTGCAACCAAAATTAAATGAATATCTATCTATTCGTTCATGAGATATAGCCATTGCAAAAATCGTGAAAAACGGAGCACAGCAGCGACACCTGTTGGGCGGTACGCACTCATGTCAAGGTCTAACTGAATCTGAAGTTTGATTAATTCCGTGAATTGGTTCTTGAGATATAGCAATCGCAGAAATCATGAAAATTTCAGTATAGCACAGCCACCTGTTGGACGATATACACCCAAAACTAATCAGCACCAATTTATGTCAAGATATAACTAAATCGGAAGTCTGATTAAATTCCGTGCATTGGTTCTTGAGATACAACTATTGCACAAATCGTGAAAAATGCAGTATAGCAGCATCACCTGTTGGGTGATATACACCGAAACCTAATCAGCACCAATTTATATCAAGGTATAACTGAATCTTAAGTTTGATTAAATTCCCTGCATTAGTTATGAGTTAGAGTGCCCACAAAATTTGCGTCCATACATCACAGGCAGACATTTTCAAAAAACAATCAGATCGTGTTCAAGATCAGGCCCGGACTGGCCAGGTCGGCTGGTCGGCGATTGCCGAGGGCCCCCGGCCCAAGGGGGCCCCAAAAATGGATATACGAGTACAACTTCATAATTAGTTACATTAGACAAATTTCACTATTTGTCATAATTTTACACGTTTACAATCAATTTTAAGCAGTACCCAGTTGTTTTTTGTTTAACCCTTCTTTGCATGAGTTTTTCTTTTACAATTGTGTTTTTTTATACATATATTAAATATTATACACCAGAAATTTTAAGATAGATTTTTACCATTATTCAGCAACATAGTTCACGGGAAATTTACTGGATTAATATTTCTATATAAATATAGTGGTGGCGAAGAAGTTGATTTTTTTATTAAAAGTTAAATAAAAAGTGATGGAAATTTACATCACTATGCAATTAAGGGTTAAGGTAGCCTACGTAGTGGCGCTGTGTTGTGTCGCTGAACCAGGCGGAAGAGGGCTGCTGGCTACTAATCGAGCTCTGTGTAGTGTAGTGCCAACCATACTACGAGACTGAGCGAATGAGCGTCGCAATGCACCCTGAATCTGCGACGCTCATTAGCTCATTCTCGTAGTATGGTTGTAGTTAGTGCAGTGTTACAGTTGTGTCAACATGAAACGTGTGTACTATAGTGGCGCTACAAAAAGGAAAAAAAAAAAAGAAGAGAAAATCTTTAGACGTTGAAAAAAGTTCGAAAAGTTAAAATACTTGGTTAACTAGTGCCACTTCTTAGTAGCAAAGTCAACCTTTGAGGGACAATAGTGATACATTAAATACAGGCAAGGTAAATCGAATTAGTTTATTAGTTCATATGCACTTTCCACATACTCAGTATTCTGAGTCGCCAATTCCGTGTTTGTGTTTCTTGCGTATTATTAGTTCAGTCATTTGGTAGAAAATAAAAGAAAGTTTGTGGGTAGGGTTTTAATATTTGGTACTTTTATGTTTTTTACTTTCTTCTATCTATAATAGAAGAAAGTATTGTAATCGAAATTTTTTTCGACTTCCGGTTTTCGACGGATTTACACGTTTTAGGGGTCAGAGATTCCGAAATACATGTTTTTACAACATGTCTGTCTGTCCGTCCGTCCTCATTGTATCATCGAAAAGTGTATGAAGTTATGTTTCAAATTGAACCAAATTTGTTTTTGTATGTTTTTGGCTGTGGCAAGCAGGTCCTACTGGAATTTGGGGATATTTCGACGAAAGGGGGCGCTGCGATCACGATTTTTGTTCCATTTTCACTATTGTATCATCGAAAAGTGTATGAAGTTATGCAGATAATTGAACCAAATTTTTTGTATATATTTTTGACTATAGCTTACAGTTCCCAGTTGAATTTGGGGATATTGCGCCTGGAGCAGGTGCTGTGATAGCCATTTAAAGATTTCAATTTCAAAAAGTTGTACAAAAAAATAAAATTTGGAATCTTAACAACTTTGTGAGTTAAATGTTTGGCCTTGATCCAAGGATTCCAGAGCATTTTTTGTTTTGCCTCTATCTTACAAAATGGCTGAAATACAGCAGTTTGAAGTTATAGGGTGACTGACATTTTGAAACAATATAGCAGGATTCTTCCATAAACGGGTTTAATTTATGAGTTTTAGTGAACATGGTTTCGCCAAATTTCCGCTCATTGTTGTAAGCATCGTTTCAACACTTACATACTAAACACTATATATTTATATTCGCCAACGTCAAATTCTTGCCATGCTTGGCGACAATTGGTAAAATATAGCCAAATTTGGCGACAAAAATACGTTGGCTGTGCCTGTCTAATTTGGCGATATTCTCATTCAAATTTCTTTTCCTGCTGGTACAGGCCAGAAGGGTTTTTCGTAGTTTACTATAATACATCGGCTCCTCGCATCGAGGTAACCCGACGATTCGCAAGCAGATGACGTACTGCAGAATGACGAAAAGTATTGATTTTTTTTGACGGTGTGATAACGAATATTGAAGCATTAACATGTATGAAATAGAAGAAAGTTTTGGGATTGGCATATCCGACTAGTTTAGGTCGCTGAACACGAATCTGAGGTTTTCCAACAAACTTTTTTCCGGGAAATACTTTTTTTACAAAGATGTAAAAAAAACCGGACTTTTCTCTGTTTTATCAAAATAACTCTAAAAATATGCATTTTACGTGAAAGTCGACAGTATATGAATCAAAGAGGATAAATTTTCATACTTTTTATGAATTGAAATTTTTTTCTCTGATCAATAGTTTAGCCATGAGAGTGCCACAGAAATGGGTGTTAAAAGCAAAAAAGTGGAACAACGGGAATTACGGCACTGTACATCGATGTAACATGGAAACTAACCATTTTACGCTATAAAGAATCCATTTTTATTATTACGTGCCAGTGCGTGAGAACTAGTGTTTGCATCTGAGAGTTCTCGTGTGAACTTCTAAAAGAACATTTCCAGCATATTTTTTCACAATGGCGTTGCTTTGAAATAGTGGTAAGCCCGAACTTCTTTTGTGAACAGAGGAAAACTTTTAAATTATAATTGATAGCATTGTCCACCAAGGATGAGAGGACTTACTTTGCTGGTGGCCTGTTATTGGTGAGAAAAAGATCTCCGTGAGAAACCACAAAGTGCAACTACTTATTTTCCCCTTTTTAGAAAGGAACCAATACCACACTGGTTTGCAGGTGATGTCATGGTCCCACGGTGCAAGTGGTCCTGATAAGCCCCTCCATGGACAAAATCCCCTTCCATTGCGAAAACCATGAGCGAAAGGATTTTAATTAAGAGTTCAGATTGAGAAAAACTCTGAGAGGGGCCAGACCTCTGTTTGAGAATACAGGATACGCCAAGTACCCGGGTGACTGCGAGAGAAACGTGAAGAGCTGCTAGACCTGTGTTCGAGAATACAGGGTACGCCGAGTACCCGGGCGAATGCTAGAAAGTCCGTCCGCAAGAAGCTTTGTGCGGTCAGGATCGAGTCAGGGATCAAAAAGTAAATATTCTAATATTCTATGTCCTCTAAATTTCCCGGTAAGGGGCCCCTTTTCAGTCTCTTGCCGAGGGCCCCCAAAGGAGCCAGTCCGGGCCTGTTCAAGATCTTCTAAAATGTATAAATCCGTCGAAATTTTTCACGAATCCACTACTTTCTTCTTATATAGAAGAAAGTAAAAAACAAAAACGAGATAATTTCCAATGCGTACTCTATTAAACCTTCATTTATTTTTGAATAGAATAAATTTTCATTATTAAAATGTACAGGGTAAAAGCTTTAAACACCGAAATAACTTTCGAATACAGATACAGAAAACTAAATTTATGGAAGTATAGGTACAGTGACTATGCTCTATTATTGTATTATACCGAATATAGTGCCTCTGAAGATGAATTTTGAAACTTAGCTATCGTATTTCAAAACTAAAAGAAACATAAAACAAGAACGAAAAATCATGCGTCAAGCATAGATTATGTAACTTTCCAACGCTTCCAAAATAATTTTACGAATCATACTCTTTAATAAGCTAAAAGATAACATCTAAGTAATCCGAATATTTTTATTCAGCCCTGTATAGGATCTATAGATTTGTATATATACTACATAGGATGCTAAAGTTTAGTTCAGTTAGGAAACACGTAGCACAGTTTAAAATTCTCCGTTTGGAGTTAAATAATACGGAAATGTGTTCCCGAACTTTTGTGCTTCCCTGTATAGGATCTACAGAATTTATACACACCACGTAATATACAAAAAGCGATTTAAAATTAAAATCGCGTTCAGTAACTTAAAACGCACTTCCAGGAATTATTGTTAACATACACTCTAAATAAGAAAGAGTGACTATTCACTCCGGAGGAGTGGATATTCACTCTATCGCAGAGTCAAAATTTGCCCAACCTCTTTAGAGTGACTATTCACTCTAGGAAAAAGTGAAATTCTTGACTCCCTGAAAGAGTGAATACTCACTCTTTCAGGAGTGAGTTTTTTCACCCCTGATAGGAGTAAATAGTCACTCTTTCAGGAGTGACTAAAATTCTTGAATGAAAGAGAGAAACTCATTTTACACACGCTTGATCGTAGGCGGTCACCCTCCCAAATAGTAACCGAGCTCGTTGCTGCTTGACTTCTACGCTCGGACGAGAACTGGTACCTACAGCTTGCTACAGCCGCGTACAATTAAAAAAGCTCTTATTACATTATTTTAGCTTTGTTTCTTTTGTAATATTCGAACACGCTTATTAAATTTGTGTAGAAATCGTAAATATTTACGGTGTTTCTCAACTGTGTAAATAAGAAACTGAAACCTTTTTGTATCATATAATACAGAGACTGTTCGCACATTTTTTAGACAAATTTGATAAATTATTTTAAAAAATGGAATTCTTTTAGAGGAAAAAATTCTGACAATAACTTATTATGTGTAATTTATATTATCGTCTGATACTTTCAAATTTATTCTTATTTCAAGATTGCGCATGCTAAAAAAGCTGTGAATGGGAAGATGCGTTTGCGTTTTTTTTTTCTTCTTCCGAACAGAAGTATGCTAATTCCACAGTCTAAAATGATTGCAAAGCGCATAATATAAAAACTTTTTAGTGCGAAATAAACATAACAATTGATTGGAAAGTGCTATTCCAAAAATCAGTACATATACATAGTAAAAAGATACCAGATGAAAAAAAACAAAAAAAAAAAACAAGGAAAAAAAGAGCCCATTTCAAGGCGGAAAACGAAGTTTCAAGTAAGGATTTATGACTATCGCAAATTTATCTTACATCGAAAACATCCATCGATATCCATCGAAAGCATTATGCAGAATTAGAATCAAGAAATCTGAGATTATCATACAGATTATTTCAGAAAGCAATATTCATATTTTAAACGTTAAAAACAACAACGCCGAAATCGTCTAAAAAATGTGCGAACACCCGTCTGTACATTTCCGCTATGACAAAAATTCCGTTACAACAAAGCAGTTATTTATTTATTCATTCATTTTTTTCTTGCTAATAATGTTTCCATAATTAGAGCCCGATTAAGATTGTCCGAGGCCCAGGGTCTGTTTACCAAATAGGCCCGTGAAGCCGAAGTTTACTCACTGAAATACAAAGGGGCTCTCAAATTTACTTTTCAAAACTAAATTTTAGGGGGAAAATTTCAGTCAGGGTAAAAAACGTTTTTTTTTTTCTTAAATTATAGCTGTTAAATTTTTCCTAAGATTATTTCCGACACATTTATACTCTTTTTTTTTCTATAATAAATGTTATAAAATCAGTGATTAAATGCAACGTTTTTCATTTCTCTTATGTTAATTTCAAACGTGCTAAAAATAACAGAAAATTTAATCTGTATAGTTATATTTTGTTTATATTCATAAAGAGGTTAGAAATGATATAAAATATGTAGAATAGGTTATTTAAATAAAGAGGAAAATAATTAGCATTCAGATATATTAAATTTCTGTTTATAAAATAGAAGCAAAATTGTGTTGCAGCTAAGCATAAATTTACTTCAAATATTTGTTTTCCCTGCACTTTTCTTAGCATTGGCAAATCCTGCAATTTGTAAAGCATAAAATATATTTCCTATCCATAATTCTATCGATTCATTTATTATTTCAATGCCTTTTTCAGTTTTTTTTAAAATCGTGCTACTATATATAAAGGATTTCATTTTAGGCGTTTCGTTTCGATAACGGAGATTACTCGGATTCTCATCCGTCAGCTGGCGCCATCTTGTGATTTTATTGGAAAAAACTGTTTTTCCTCACTCTTCAACGGAGTGAAATATCTCACTCTTGTCAACGGAGTGAACAGTCACTCTCGACAACGGAGTGAGATATTTCACTCTTTTCTAGAGAGTGGAAAGTTCCACTCTTTAAAGAGTGCATATTTATAAAATTCACTCCTAAAAGAGTGAAAATGCCTCTCACTCTTCCAAAGAGTCAACTTCTCACTCCTTCCAATTTTAGAGTGTACAGTAGAGAATTCTTTTGTGTGTCCCTGTAAATGAACGATGACTGCTATACACACAATATTCTGTAGTAAGTCTCTTGTAATGAACCTTATATAAATTTCAATGCGTTTAAAATAGGGAAACATTATTTAAATAAACCGCAGACGATTTTTCTCCATAGACGTAATGTAACGGAATTCTTTTGACTGTCCCTCTAAAGTAAGTATAAGTGCTATGCACACCCTATTCCATATTAAGCTTCTTCTAATGCACCTTAGTGATATATATAAATTTCAATGCGTTTAAAATAGTGAAACATTATTTAAATAAACCGCAAATGATTTTTCCCCATAGACCGCAATGTAACGGAATTCTTTTGAGTGTCCGTGTAAAAGAACTATAAGTGCTACACACTTCCGTTGAAATAGGGAACATGCTATAGATAACTATTATAACATATAAAAATTGCAGGGCAATCCGATCATATTTACGGGAGTTAGAGCACGGACAGACGGCCAGACAAACCGAAGTCATAAACACTTTTCAACTAGGTTGGAAAGTGTTAAAAAGGTCAACAGTATTACGTAGATCATCTGTTCTATTTATATTTAGCAATAAATTAAAAATAATTTTTTGGGTAGATTTTCGTGTTTTGGTTAATTGGACACATTTTAAACATGGACACACAGATGGAAGACACATGTTACTTTAACTATTATATTAAAAGGTACTATGCATGCATTAGTCATTAATCAAAATGATTCTTCTGATTATAAAAATGACAAAACTTCGTTGTAAACAATTATATCAAAAAAAAATTTTAAACGCATTGAGTAGGAAGCTCAAAGTTTTAATTGCGTGTTTCATAACTATTCTATGTGGAAATACGTATTTTTCCTCCAAGAATGAACGGATTGAAGATACGCATAGGGAATGCACTAACACCTGTGTCTAATCCGAACAGGCTTCATAATATCTGTGAAATGGACTATGGCTAGTTTCTGTAGGAGCCACATACAGTCTGTTGAACAAGAAAGTGACCGCCGTAATTAATCACACAGAAAACATTCAAGTGGTACTAATCCATTTCACGTCAGACATTGTGAATGCATATGCATTGTGCGCGACTTCTTGTGATTGCGTTTTATGGGTGTATGCATTCTTTGCCTTCAAGAATGAACGGATTGAAGGTATTCATAGGAAATGCGCTGACATCAGTGTCTGTACGAACAGGCTTCATAATATCTGTGAAATGGACTATGGCTAGTTTCTGTAGGAGCCACATACAGTCTGTTCAACAAGAACGCGACCGCCATAATTAATCACACAGAAAACATTCAAGTGGTACTAATCCATTTCACGTTAGACATTGTGAATGCATCTGCATTGTGCGCGACTTCTTGTGATTGCGTTTTATGGGTATATGCGCATTCTTCGCCTTCAAGAATGAACGGATTGAAGGTATTCATAGGAAATGCACTGACATCAGTGTCTATACGAACAGGCTTCATGACATATGTGAAATGGACTACGGATAGTTTCTGTAGGAGGTTTATACAGTCTGTTCAACAAGAAAGTGACAGGCTATAATTAATCACACAAAACGCATTCAAGTGTTAATCCATTTCACGTCAGACACTGTGAATACATGCATTGTACGCGACTTCTTGTAAATGCGTTTTATGCGTAGATGCATTCTTTGCCTTCAAGAATGAACGGGTTGAGGGTAAGCATAGGGAATGCACTGACATCAATGTCTTTACAAACAGGCTTCATAATATCTGTTAAATGGACTACGGATATTTTCTGTGTGAGCCACGTACAGTCTGTTCAACAAGAAAGTGACTACCATAATCTGAAAATAAATTAGAATGCTGATTATTTTTTCTTTTTTTTTTAAAGTAGACTTTATTAGCTATTGAACAGTTGTCTAATATTTCGAAAAATCACCTCCATTACTGACTAGATGGAACCCGTCAAAATTTGACGGCAAACAACTTGATAGTACCATAAAAATAAAATTTATAGTTGCTTTAACTTGACAAATTTCATAGTGGGGAGCATATGATTAAGCGATCACTGGCCTTTCCATTGATATATCACATGAGGGGTGTGTGCAAAGTTCAGAAAAGTACCCCCTTGGGGGGTCAAAGTGGGGGATGGACATGGGAGATGCATAATATGATTAAGTGGTCACAGACCTTTCCAATGATATATAACATGAGGGTTGTGTGCAAAATTTAGAAAGTACCCCTTGGGGGGGGGGGGCAAAGTGGGGAGATGGGCATCGGAGATGCATAATATGATTAAGTGGTCACAGACCTTTCCAATGATATATAACATGAGGGTTGTGTGCAAAATTTATAAAGTACCCATTGGGGGGGGGGGAGTGGGGAGATGGACATCAGAGATGCATAATATGATTATGCAGTCACAGACCTTTCCAATGATATATAACATGAGGGTTGTGTGCAAAATTTATAAAGTACTCTTTGGGGGGGGGCAAAGTGGGGAGATGGGCATCGGAGATGCATAATATGATTAAGCAGTCACAGACCTTTCCAACAATATATGACATGAGGGGTGTCAACAAAATTTAGAAAAGTATCCCTTGGGGGGGTGGGGGGGGGGCAAAGTGGGGAGATGGGCATTGGAGATGCATAATATGATTAAGTGGTCACAGACCTTTCCAATGATATATAACATGAGGGTTGTGTGCAAAATTTATAAAGTACCCTTTGGGGGGGGGGGCAAAGTGAGGAGATGGACATCGGAGATGCATAATATGATTAAGCAGTCACAGACCTTTCCAACAATATATGACATGAGGGGTGTCAACAAAATTTATAAAAGTGCCTCCCTTAGGGGGGGGAGGGGAGGGGGTGGCGGGATGGACCCCAGAGATGCATAACATGAATAAGCGGTCAAAGACTTTTCCAGCGATATATCACAGGAGAGGTGTCTGCAAAATTTAGAAAAGTGTCCCACTTGGGGGGGGGGGAGTGGGGGGATAGACCCGAGATGCATAACATGAAAAAGAGGTCACAGGCGTTTCAACTTGCAACTTTTTTCTCGAAGGCATTTGATAATATTAAATTTTTTTTTACCCAAGACAATTTAACGATATTCTTAATTTTTTTGCATAATTCGTCAAATGTTCATGGGAAAAAATCATGAAATTCGCTAATCAATAGTTGATAAATTATAAAATTCAACAATCGATAGCAGTAAAATTGGTCAATCGATAATGGAAAAATCACAAAATTCATCAAATGGTCTCCTGTAAAAAAATTGTCCTGCACACTGATGATATGATCAAAAGGATTTTGAAGTATAGGACAAAATTAACACTTGCCAAACAGCGAGTAATGCTGAAAATTTGGCAATGGACTTTATTGCCACCACTGGTCAAACATAATAGTCACACTCACCAATTGCGATGATTGAATGGAAAAATATTTTTTTCTCTGCTGTCGCTCGATAAATTTCGAAACCATTTGGCGAATTTCACGATTTTTTCCCCGAAATTGACGGATTGTGATTTTTTTTCTCGAAGCCATTCGACGATATTCGAAAACTTTTCCCCCCGAAACCAGTTGATGAATTTTGCGATTTTTCCACTGTCGATTAATGAATTTTGTGATTTTTCCGCTATCGATTGACGAATTTCGCAATTTATCAACTATCGATTAATGAATTTCATGATTTTATCCATGAACGAACAAATTGCGCACTTTCTTTCCGCTAATGTTTGACACATTTCGCCCTTTACAATTCAGCCAATGAGTTGAACGTTGTTTCTTTCCAGAAATGTCAAGAATGAAACAATGATTCTTTAGGATGAATTTCCTTCGTTCGATGCCACATGGAAGAATGTGTGCAATGCAGCAACGGGCGTCACAGACTTTTTAGGGCATCTGCAGACTAAAAACATCTAACCAATCTTCGCAGGGGGGAAAAATCACAGATTTCGTCAAATGATTGAGGAAAAAACACTAAATTCATCAAAGGATCATGGGGAAACATGACTTTCGTTAAAAGACAACAGAAAAAACATTAATTATGCAAAAGGATCGTGAAAGATAAGCAAATTTTGTCAAAGAATCGCAAAAAAGGAAAGTTCACCAAAAGATCACGCTTTTTTACTAAATTTCGTCTAAAAATTGCGGAATAAAATGTATTTTATCAAAGAATCGCTGGAAAATGCGAATTTCGTTAAGGATCAAGAGAAAAATGCGAAATTCTTCAAAGGATCGCTGAAAAAACACGAATTTCGTCAAAGAATTGCTGAAAAAACATGAATCTCGCCCAATAATAGAAAAATCATGGTTCATAATCATTATATCTAGTAGTATATGTAAATACAGTTTGTGATATTGACAAAATTAACACTCACCAATCGGCGAGTAATACTGAAAATTGGTAATTGATGTTATTGCCAGTACTGGCTAAACTTAATAGTCACACTCGCCAATTGCGATGATTTAATGTAAAATGAAATTTTTTTCCCGCTGTCAATCAAAGAATTTTGAAACCATTTGGTGAAGTTTTTCCCGAAACCATTTTGTGAATTTCCCGATTTTTTCTTCAAAATCATTTTTCAACAATATTCGACCCAATACGCATGCGTAAAAAAAATCACCAGCCAATGAGGTGAGGGACTATTACTGTCTCTAGAAACGTGTTTGGGATCATCTACTGTTTTTTTTTTTTCTTGCACATTGCATTAAACCTAGGAAGGTATTTATATAGAACTCACTGTGGAGTGTTTAGAAGGTATTTATTTTATTTATTATAATTTGTATGAATACTTAGGTGTCCATTTCGGATTTACTGTTTAAAAATGAATTTAGGCTCATTTAACATTTGCGAAATCAATCCGATGGAAATTGTGTTTTTAGATCTCTATCATTTTGTATATATAGTACAGAAAATAATTATTCAAACGTACGTAAAAATATCGTAGAACACGTAATACAAAATTGGACCACTTATAGTCCGTTTATTATCAGGGATGAATCTTATGGTGTTCAGATTGCTAATGAAAACGATTATGTAAATATATGGTTCTTCATAGAAGTATGTGCTTCTTCACACTTCAATAGAAGCATTGTTTAAATTAATATAATTCTACAAATATGATGCAGTTTTAAAATATTGAGTAATGATTAATTCTGTCAAGGAATCTACTCATATACGTAATTAAGTTTTGGTACTTCTCTATTATCTCATCGACCACTTTTCATAACAAAAAACTGTCGCCAAACTGTAACGCCAAATAAACGGGAGAGCGTTGTCATTAATACGTGCAAATGTTGAATTAAAAACCACTTGACGACATAACAAACACGTATAATGCTTCCGACATCAAGTAAATGGGGGACTGCATTTTTGGCATTTAATCATACAGTTTGGCGATAGTATTTTGTTATGAAAAGTGGACGATGGGATAATAGAGAAATACCTAAGTTTTTTATACCAAGTTTGAAAATTTATCTTTTTTTGACATTTAAAAAAAATAACAGAAAAAACATTACAAATTTGCCCATTTGCTCAGCGGTCAAAGGATTAAGTAAATATTAATGATTAAGCGGAACTGGTTCTAGCTATGAAGTAATATTATTTTGCTCAAAAACCCCCCAACAAAAAAAGAATTACAAAGAATAAGTAATCGTCTTTAAATATACAAAAAACAATGTGATTAATGACCAGGATTTTTTTACATATAACATTTTTTATATACAAAATAAAAACCGAAATAACCTCATTCATTTCACCCGATGTCAAAAATAGTTTTTTTTCCACATTCCTGGGCAAAGCACTAAATCAATAAAATCACCAATTTGTGACAAATTATGAGTTTCATATGAATCGCCCATGAACGGACATGCAAACTGGTAAAAAATGAATGTAATAAATTAAAACATTAAAGATTTGTATACATACAAACAATACAATGTAAATATTAATATTGTTACATGATACATTGTTTGTATATATACTTCTTTGTATACATATATTGTTTGTATACATACAAACAAATATAATGTAAACATTATTCAAATATTAAGAGTTTGCCAATCAAAACATTCTAAAGATTTGTATACATACAAACAATATAATGCATACATACTCTTTACAAATAAAATAGCACACTTATGTAATGACAAAACTTTTAAATTGAATAGAGATAATATATTTCTGTTAAAAAATAATGCTAAAGTTCAGACTTATATATATTATACATTCACATAAAGCTAGTCACATTCCTGCATATTTATTAAATATTTAGTTGCTAAATACAGAAATAATATTTTATAATTTATATTCAGACGCTCAGATTCGCTTTTTTTGAACACATAATAATAAAAATATTACTACCGTGCGTACTGTCTTTTGACATTATATTTACATAATAGTTTTCATTAGCAATCGGAACACCATAAGATTCATACCCGATCATAAACGGAATATAAGTGGTCCAATTTTGTATTACATGTTCTACTATATTTTTATTTACGATTGAATAATTATTTTCTGTACTATATAAACAAAATGATTTGATTTTGCGAACGTTAAATGAACCTAAATTCATGTTACACAGTAAATCCGAAATGGATACCTAAGTATTCATACAAATTACAATAAATACAACAATAAATAAAATAAATACCTTCTAAACACTCCACAGTTTTTGATATAAATATCTTCCTAGGTTTAACACAACGTGGAAGAAGCCATAATAACAACAGGAGTTGATTTTGATTTGATCTTGATCCCAAATACGTTTGGAGACAGAAATAGACCCTCGCCTCATTGGCCTGTCCTTTTTTGACGCATGCGTACTCGGTCGAAATTCGATGGAAATTTGACAAAATTACCAAACTGCTTTAAATAGATGGATTATAAGTTAACATCTTTTTCCAATACTTTCGACGAGATTTTCTGCATATTCATTTGGCAAAGATAGCCACATCTTCTTGATTTGAAAAATCAGCTGCTTCACCGTGCACACTGGCTTTCCTTTAAGCTCCATTTTGATGTACGACCACGCATTTTTAATCGGATTTGAATCTGGGGACATTGTCGACCATTCCATCGTAATGACGTTATTTCGTTGTTTCCACGCACTACACAGTTTGCTGCGATGTTTAGTATCATTGTCGCCTTGCAGCTGCCAACTTGTTCTGTCAGAACCAAAAAAACTTTTCAGCAGAGTTCAGTAAGTATTTCTGGTAGATTGTTTGCATTTTCTCGGCGTTTAAATTGTCCGTAAACAAAAAGAGGCAACAGAAACCGCGTTTGTTACATCATCCTCAAGCATGGACTTTTACAGGGTGTTTCACTGTGCGCTGGAGAATCCGACTATTCTTCGTTGACCAAGCTTTTGATAATGACCATGCCAAGGAAAAGGAATCATCTCGATGCAAATTTTCCTTAGCCCACTCCAATCGTTTTTTTATGTGTTTTGCTGATAACAAGGTTTTATTTCAAAGTTGATTGAAAAGATATGTTTTTTCCATGCAGGTGACTTCGAATCGTGTTGAGAGAGACCTGAATTTCTCTTTGACGTAGTTTCAGTTGGGCACAGCGCAGCGAAAAGCCTAGCATGTTTTGAAAGAGTTGGAAGATCGCTGTTGTCACCCCGGTCTAGTCTCCTCTCCGGCAGATCTTCCACATTCGAATATCCAAATATCACTTTACAAACTTTTTGATGAATACTTCAGACTTCCGCATATATTTTGAAGCCATTTTATATGCCATTTTATGTCTTTGTGCATAAA
This sequence comes from Maratus michaelseni, assembly GCA_963931845.1. Classification (NCBI taxonomy): domain Eukaryota; kingdom Metazoa; phylum Arthropoda; class Arachnida; order Araneae; family Salticidae; genus Maratus; species Maratus michaelseni. The sequence goes on along the minus strand of OZ007587.1, from coordinate 385,112,172 downwards.
AACACTGCTTCGAATCGCTTCAGGAACTTGGCACTCATTGTAACAATTATAAATTTACAATTTGCCGGAAAAGTAAATATTGCGCATAAGATCACGGAATAGTTATTAAAAAATATTGATAGCCTGAAAGCAACTGCTCAGACGAGAAGACCAAGTCTGTAGAGGATATATGTTTCTCCTGGTATTAAAAAATATTAAGACAGTTGGCGTTGCGATGGTTCCTTTTGAAATAACTACGGTCACTTGAGCAGATTGTATAATAGCTAAAAAGTACGCCTACAAAACTTTGGGCTTCTTTTTGTATTGTGTTAAAAGTATTTCTTCCGATCATTGTTTACAACGAAATTATTGTCATTTGTTTGATTGTCAATCAGTTTGATTCACCCTGTATTATTATTTGAAAGTACTTAGTAATTGCTATACTATTAATATTATAAGAGCCAAGAGCCCCACGAATGTTTGTGTATGTATGGGTTGAATAAAAAAAAGTAGTTACAATATCATTATGTCATACTGGATGTGTATCAGATGGTATTATCGTTTCATGGAAATTGATAGCAGATGTAAAATGAAGGTGCACAGTCTTAACACTGGCAGTTTTATTTAATTTACTTGTATTGAGTAGTGATTTGAGTTCTAGAGAAAGCAAGCGCCCTAGTCTCATTGTCCGTATTGTCTAACAGTGCACCGTAAAAAAAAAGTTTCTTGATCTGGGAATAAGGTTTATGAAAATATAATGTAACCTCTTCCGAGTTAGTCGTGATTCTGAAAAGCGTTCCTTTATCTCCAGAAACCAACAGATTTCCGAGATTCACCCATTTATCAATTCTCAAGTAAAAATTTCATGTTCAACAAACATAATAAATTAACAGCATTGACATTAACTTTAAAATGAACATTGTTTTGTTACTCTTGCATCTATAAATTCTGTTAAGCAGCTGAAAATATTTACTTGAGAATGGATAGCATACGAGAAAAAAAAATCTGGGTAAAGTAAACTGATTTAGAGTAAACTGGAAAAATTACTCGGAAACGTTTTCTAAACTAATGATCAGCAAAATAAACTTTTGCTTCAGAAATTCTTCTTTAAATCTCGAAAATCTATTGGTTTCAGAGGATTTTAAAGATAAAGGAGCACTTTTCGTATCGCGTGTAACCCGGAAGAGGTTTCATTACATTTTCATAAACAACAAGAAAGATAAGATCGAGATTCTGAAACATTTGTCTTTTTTTTACAGTGCAGAAATATTCCGTGTTATACTGCGCACGTGCGCACCCCAATTTTTGGGCTAAAATTGTGCCAGCTCCCTAATCGCTAATGCTCGCCAAATCCCGTGAATTGTAACGCAATTCACATTGAGACCCCTACCCGTTTCAAGGCCCGTACAGAGGGGAAGGGGGTAGAGCCGGTACAAATTACCAGGGCCTGGGTCGCCTAGGGGGGCCGGCATCGGTACTGGTTTTTAAATAAATAACAGAAAAAGTAGACTGGTATTTTTTACATAAAAATTTTAATTAATTAAAATAACTAACATATTATAAAATTCAAAAGTCAGAAATTGCTTGAACGTCTTTACGGACTGGCTAGGAGGAGGAGGGGGGAGGAGGGCTCAAGAGGCATTTCTCGTTCGGAACAAAATCCAGCTTTTATTAAAAATCAGCAGAACGCAGATAGCAAAGCTGCAGGCATTTATTTATTTATGTTTTATAGAACAAATATTTTCTAAATTGTAAAACACAATAACAAAAGTTTCAATAGCGTCAGGCAATCGGCGCCTTAACTGGTGAATTGAATTAAAATTGAATTATATTTTCACTATTTTAAATTTATATTAAAAAATCCTTATATGAAAAGGTGTTACCAATGCATCATAAACTGTAATACTACTGTAAAATACTGTAAAAGAAAAATAGTAAAATTGTAAGAAAATAATATATAGATTTTCTAAAAAGTACTTTCCAACATATTTATTTTCTAATACATTAAAGGCTGTTTATAACGGAATTCTGCTGTAAACGGAGAAAAAATCATGGTCTAGCCTAAAAAATTCCATGCATTTATATTTTTTTAAAACGAATAAAACCTTTTTAGAATGAAAATTTCCTGTACGTTTTCGTCTAAGCAGATTTTATTTTATCAGGCTTATGGTGTGGGCTCCGCATTAGAATTATTACCGGGGCCCACGGTCTTTCTGTACGGCCCTGCCCGTTTCCCAGTTCGTTTCGCTTGCTCTCCACTTTTTGCAACCACTCTAGTCAGAATGGGTACTATCATAAATCATTTTAAAACATGAAATTTACAAATTGCAAATTGTTTTAATCTAAAAAAAAAAAGTTATTCAAAACACAATTAAAAATGATTTAGTTGGTGCTACCAATCGGCATAAATCATTTTAACAGTATAAAATTTACAAATTTTGAAAAGTAAAATATTTAAAGAAAAAATTACCTTGGAAACACAATTAATTTAAAACTTCTTTGAAAACACAAATTTGGCGCGTTCAACCCTTCTCCATTCATTGCGCCTATAATATTTTACAGCACTGCTTAAATTCATTTTGAAAAACTCTTGGAAAAACACTATGTGATAGCAAGTTCATAATATAGTTCATAAATCAATAATCATCAACATTTATAATTTGATATTAAAGTTTGTTTGACGTGAAAAATATAATATCTCTCAGACGCTTGGCAAATTAACAAAACGTAAACAATACGTTTTCTGCTGTGTCTACAAGAAACTCTTGATCGAAAAGCTGATTTGCTGATTGCATTACGTAACCATAAAACGAACCAATGACCATTGCTAATCATATATCTGCCGAAATATGGTGCTGTGTTTAAAAAGAGCTCCTGCTTTGACTTTTGATTTGCTGAATGAATCATGCGACCGTCACTCAGAATCTTCGCTCCGGAAATTACGACTGTTGCCAACGGCAAGCTACAAATTCAGCCTTATTTTTGCGCCACGTAAGAGAAATGAATTATATATAGAGATACTTACCACATACTGGTACTCCTAATGGAATCCATGTCCCATTCTCTACACAAAGCCTCCTAATGGGACCCAGCAGATCAAACCCAGGTTCGCAGCGATACGTTGCTACTGTTCCTGTCTGAATAGTCTCTGTGTTCAAAGTGACGCTAGAATGGGAAGGTGAACCAGGATAGCCACAGGACAAAACTGTAAGAAAGGAAAAAATTAAACAATGTTGCAAAATGCTTTTATACATTGACTGTATCGTCAAAGTTATCAAAAATAAACTAAAACATTTATTTCATGTACATATTTTAAAACATAACTTATACTTTTCGGAGTATTCCTGTACAAAAACATGTAAATTTGGTCACCTTCCACCTTCCACGCTATTATTTATTCAAAAAATTTATATATAGGTATGTGGTGTAATGGTTTAGATGAGTGGGAATGAGCTTCGAAATAGCTGGGTGCTGTGCAGGTTGTAATAAACTATTGGCCGTGGCGAAATTTGGCGGTACGGCCACTCTGAATTTGGCAGTCTATAGATCAGCATCATAAACGATGTTAATACACAGGTCCAGTCCAGCCATAATGTTAAACATGCAGTCGAAAGAAGGTTCCGAGTTGTTTACAGAAGAAAACAGCTATTAAAAAACCACGGGAGAGTTTCACATCAGAGAACAGTCAAAAATTGTCATCATCAAATCTTTATTAAATGAAGCAAGTTCAGCATCGGATGGGAGAAATATCACTAATTGTTATTAATTTTAGATGAACTTAAAATGACATTTTTATGCTTTAACATAAAATATAAAATGAACAGAACCATTAACTAGAAAGAAAAAAACAAGTAAGCAAGCTTTATTCAATATGACGTTAATTCTACGACACTGCGGTCGTGTAGTTTTCAAGTAGAGAGAAAATACCCTCCAAAAAAGTAAGCCTTGAACTAAGTGTAGAAGCTTAAAGGTACAATAAAGATACAATATTCTCGGGAAAGCAAATTGCGTCAAGGGTTCTAAGCCAATAAAAAAATGCGCCGGTGCTCTTTATTGGTGTATGAACAAAATCGCTGTGCTTCTGTCTAGCTTTACGCGGGAAAAACTTTTCGAAGCATCCTTATCAGAAATAAAAATAAGCTGATCGCTCAAATAGAATATTCTAAGATGGAATAAATTGTGAGACGGGAATGCAAAGGTTTTTAGGCGTAAAATAAATTAGAATTTGAGAAACGGGAAGGAAAGAAAAATTATTTTAAGGAAAAATAATATATTAAATGAGGAAATCTTTTGGAATAATTAAAATATCTTATATGTATATATATTTAAGTTACATAAATTGATAATGATCATTATATAAATGAATAATTATGTAAATTATATATATATATTATCGAAACTGAATGTGTAAACAAACCGTATTTTACGGTGTATGTCGACCCGTTATTTCAATATCGAAAGAAACGATAAATTTTTTTTTGTGGCGTGGGAGGGGGGTGGGAGAGAGATAAAAGTGATGGGCAAAAATCACCAAAAGAAAATCAAATACTGTAATGATTTTTCTTTTCTGAAACTGAGTCATTATTTCCCCCCAGCCTTCTATCCGTTGAAGATTGGGATCCATACGACAATTTTGTAGATGTAGACAATTTCCCAGATCTTTGTGAGTCAAACAGTGATGAAGAGCGTTTAGATTTTCCAGAGGAATGATTTGCAAGATCAGTGGTATATTAGAATTAAATCCAACTTTGTATTGATATTTTTTGCTTAAAATATTTCACAATATAATGATTTATGCCTTCCTTTGTCCTTTCATAGATATAAATTTTGTTTTAAGTCAACTATTAATTTAAAAAAAAGCAGAAATTAATTATAAAAAATAACAATATTGATTTTTAATTATTGTGAAAAGTAGGTCGGAAATAATATATGTTATGGTTCATATTAATAAAGAAAATATCGACGCTTATCTGTTGGTCACTGCAGCTACCAACCGCTATTGTCAGATGTCTGATTTTATATTCAATGTATAAGTTGGTCCCTGGATTTTCTTTGTATTTTAGTGGTTTAAATAGTTAACTTATACATTGGAATATACAGTAATTGGAAAAGAAAATTTTATAAAAGGGAATTAAGTTGGAAAAATAATAATAAAGATTTAAGTGTGAATTTAGTATATATTATAACTATAATAAAGACGATCATACACAAATGGGAAAAATAAAAATTATAAAAATGAAAGATTAAACTCAATCTTTTTATGAAAAATATTCGTAAAATATCTCCCCTACATCCCCCCCAAAATAAATGAAATAAAATAAAATTAAAATAAATAATAATAAATTAAAATGTGAAAATTGTGGAACCATGGTCCAAATTACCATACATTCCACAAAACATGCACGGTCCTTGCACGAGCTATAATAAATTAAAAAGTTACAACAAACAAAAGTTTGGGCTATTGTACATTTAAAAATAAAACCATAATTCAGAACCCTATAATACGAGACAAACATGCATTAATTGCAAGATTACATTGATTACATTAATAATTTCATGCGAGTGATGTATTTCGAAAATATTTATTTTAAAACTAATCTTCGAAAAAAAAATACGTATTGTAACCTATAATTCTTTAAACAGAAATCGATTTCTAGAAGCTTCAAATATCCGAATCCAAAACTACAGCTCATTCTGCCAAGAAGTTTTTGAGTTATGCTTTAAAAAGCATAAGTCTGTTATGCATAAGTAAGCGCAAGGCAAACTGTTTCGTAACGATTACAAATGAATTTAATATTAGGAATTCCAAGGTTTAAACCTTCACAATTCCAAAACTACTTGACCGCGAATGACTTCCGTTTGGTATCCAAAGGTAAATTTTGCGGGAAACCCAAATAAGACAAAATTAGGTGTTCCTATAGAAAATTTCAAAGTTTGATATAATTTCAATAGACGACCCCCTAAGCCTTAAAAAAGACACATAGTTTAAAAGAAGAGATAATCTCTAGTCGAATGGCTATTTCCGTTTTTTTCTGTGACAATTTAGCAAAATGCATGGAGCGTTCATCCTTTTTTAGGGTTTCGTTCATCTCAGTAAACCCTATTAGTCCCGCTACGTTGTCTGTCCGTCACAGAGCCGGTTCTCAGAAACTATATAACTTACAGACATGAAATTTTGTATATTTATAGCTGAATACCTACTATGAAACTCAAAATCATAGAATTTGAATAAATCGTATTTTTTTAATATAGAGAGATAAAAAACCAAAAATCTAACAGCCTTTTCCTATTAAATTTAAACAATTTTCGTTATAGCAGTTGTCAACAATTAAAAATCCACAATAAAATTCTTTCTACAATAATTAATTTTCTATTGAAAGATTTCCACGTGAAAAATGAAAATGAAATAAAAAGTTTCCCCAATTGAAAAAAATATTAATAGGACGTCATATTGGCAATAAAACGGAAATTTTCAAACATTTCTCAATAATAAAAGGAGTATGAGTACAGAAAGCAGGTTAATATGACGTCATCAGAGAATTAAAAAGAAAATTAATCCGACGTCATATTGGAAGTTTAACCCCTTGAAGGACACCGGTATATTATATATACCACTTAATTTTAATCCAGAAATGCCACAACAACACCAGAATTTTATTAAAAAAATTTTAATTTATAAGGTACATGAAGGAAAGCTTTTACTTATTTTAAAATAAATTCGTTTGTGAATCTTGGTGTCAATCAATCATTTCAATATTTTAGCTCCAAGAGTACTTTGCCCTGAAGGGGTTAACGGACTTTCTCAAATGTTTGAGAATAATACAAAGAGAGTATTAATATGAGTAATAGAGAAAGCAAGTAGATAGGAAGTCAGCATGTGATTATAACGTCATATGAGTTTGAGGAACGTATTGAATCATGATAAAACCCGATTATGGAAATATTAGCATATTTTAACATTTTGAAGGTCTCTATACAATATGTTTAATTTTGAAATGGATTTTTTTTTCTTTTTAATACCGCATTTAGTCCACATGACAGATATTATATTCTCTATTATATTGGCCGGTTATAAAGTGTTTTGAAAGGAATATTAAACGAAAACCTTGTGCGATCTTCGATCACACTTACCCACTTGTTTTTCTTCTTTTGGCTGACTGTACGTCAAGGGAAATAAAGTTTTAAAAACTTTACTTTGGAAAGTAAGTTGTGTTTTTCGACAACAGCTGAGAAAACTGACGTATCTTAAAATAAACCCCATTCTGACTAAACAAAACTTCAAACTATTCCAAAGACTAAAAAATTATTCTTAGGATTTTCTCTCGCAGAAAAAAAATATTTAGTTTAGGCCATCTGTTATAAATCATTCATTAAAGCTATGTCCAGTGTTATTTATATTTGAAATGGTGAAAATGCAAGCTATTTTTGTTGTAATGATTTTTTTTTTTGTCAAAAGTTAAACGAATAAAAAAAAAAAAAATCGCACAAAAAAAAAAAAAAAGGTTGTACTGATTTGTTAAATGAAAACGTGTATTTTGTGTATTTAACCAAATTTTAAAATAGCTTTAATGCTAAAATTAATAAAAAAAATATCAGTCTGAAAATAAATTAATAGCAAATTAAAGAAATGACCAGAGGACAACTGCGAGCTTTCGCACTGCAATCTTTGAGATAGATTATTTGTTATACGTTATATTATTATACGTTTTTCATTAATTTTTAATCAACTGCAGTTTTTAATGAAACAACGTACTTTAACGAAAGATGAATGTACTATGTCAAAAGCCTGTTCAGAAACCTTTCGAATGCTACCTTATTCATCGTTGTGAATTTTATATGTGTATAGAAAAAGAGAGGTTGACAACAGAAATAATATATATGATTAAAAATAATAATATTATTGTAAATGCCGTGTGTGAAAAAATTTAAAATCTGTAAAGCTAACTTAAGCATTAAAAAATATATACCGGGTGTTTCAAAAGTTTGGTGCGACAGTAAAACGCGAGAAAATGAGCGAGATCTATGGGTCGAAGAGACATGCGGTTTGCAGATAAATATTCTGCGTAGTACGGAATTTTGTATGACACATACACACACAAAAAAGTTTAAAATCCGGACAATAGAGAGCGCTGCTGCAGATAATTCCATGGAATAATTTCATATTTCTCACACAACGCAAGATTTGGATAAAAAAACATGTGAGAATACTGCATGTACAGTTTTAATACGCAAAAATAATAATGGTGCGTGATGTTATTGTGATTGGAAATTGCACATGATAACCTACTCATATCATATGCAAATGTCATATCCTAAACTCATATCATATCTGACGTCATATGACGTGAATCCAGGAATGTATTGATAAAAGCTTGTGAGCAATAGAGAATTATTCCACGGAATTATCTGAAACAACGCCTTCTATATATGTTGGGATTTTTTTTTTTTTTTTTGTGCCATATAATTTAAGTGATATAAGAATAATTCGGACATCACAGAAATCTATAGCTATAGTGGAATAAAAAATCAGTTTTAGGTTTTTGTTGGTTAATTGTGCAATTTATGAGGCATTTTTAGAACTTTTCGAACAATAACGATAATAAATATTCAAATAAAAATTTATACAACATTATCGTTGAAATATAAAATTATCTTTGACTTGGAATTGAAAAATATTATTATACACTCGATATACGTATTTTCAAGAGGTATGCAGAATTTTTGCATCAAGCCGTAAGTATATTTTAACAACATACAAAATGTTCTACGTGTTTATTTTTTTTTCTAACAACTAATAAAGAAAACTCCAGCAATTTTGAATTTTCTCGGTGTTCATGGTTGGAACCCCTCTTAAGGAGATGGTGAACGTTCAAATTAAGAAATTTCTCTTTTTATTTGAAAGCTCTATAAATTATAACTTACATGAAAGAAGTATTTCCTACGTATACATATGACATGTTTTGAAATAAAATATATAACTTTTGTACAGTTTTCATGAAAGAAAGTGATGCATAGTAAATCCATACTTAAAAATGCTCTAGACATTTGCTAAATGATGCAATACCAATGATTACTTTAATACAGACTTAACTCTAATATAAAAATATACAAATCTGTGCTTTCTTTTTCCTACTCATCAATTGAGCCGTTGATTTTTAATGTGGGGCAAATTTATTTCATGTTATTGCTAAATATTGAATACATATTGCATTTGTATGGATTTACAAATATTAGTAAGCAGTAATAAACTTATTTTATATATTTTTTGTGATCTTATTTTATGTAAATTTAATATGTAACACAGGTTAGCTGTGTTACCTGTGTTAGCTGAAAAAAAAAATCATGGTTTTTGTATGCGCCCATAGACTTGCCTCACTTTCAAAATCAATGATTTGTTGAAAAAGTTGATTTTCTTTTGAATGGAATATAATTATAATAACAAAAAATTGAACAATTTTATTTCATTTACTTATTTATGTTATTTCAATATTTCATTCTTCTTTGGAAAAGTTGCAATGAAACAAATTTTATTTTATTTTATACAAAAAAAAAAAAAAAAAAAATCCCTGACGGCTCGGCCTACAGGCACAGGTAGACTTCGAAGACGCAGACCGTGGGGCGTCTGTTTGTTGGGAATTGCGGAAGAAATGACCTTTTTGCTATAATGCGGTATTTCCAAATGCCTACTTCGAAACCTAACTTGTTTGCAGGTGGAACCGGCAAGGTTTTTTTTTTTTTTTTTTTTTTTTTTTTTTTTTTTTTTTTTTTTGCTATAAGGGTTGGTTTTATAAAAAAACTTGTCAATATAAAAGTTTTAGATAATATTAAGAGGATTTATAATAAATTTAAGCGGATTTGATATCTTCTGAAATGACGAAGTTGTGAATTTTTTTCTTCTAAAACCCCATCCCCCCCCCCTCCTCTTTGGGGCCATTTTTAATGATATCAAAAAATCTGTCACACATAACTTTTCGCCTCTTTTCCTAGAAGTAATAATAACTTTAAACGGATTCGATACGTATCATAATTAAGAAATTATGGGGGTTCTTCTGTTTTCACAAAAAGCCCCTGGTTCAATTTTGCCCATTAACGAACGTGACCGAGATTTTATGCCCCTTGATTTTATGTATCAGTTTGGAAGAGATTTCTGCAGAATCATGGGAGTTATCGTGTCCATAAAAAAGTGACATAGATAGATAGATAGATGGATAGATAAAGTTTTGAACTGGGGGTGGTTTTGGGTTATGTGAGTCATGATCGGCAAAGATCTGCAAAAAGTTTTCAAAAATTCCAACTTTGGGGAGAATGTAATAGGTAGTATATCTTACGAAATCTATCTGAAAGTGGAAAAAATCAGAAATAACATTCAGTAATAAATTGTTTGCCTATAATTATATTTCTTAACTGAGATAGTGAAGGTTTTAAACTATTTATGATAAAATTTTGATTGCGCTTCTTAATATTATGCAACTAAAAAAAAATAATTCTATTCAAAAGTGGAATTGCCTCACTTTCAAAATCAACGTATTTGAAACAGCGTTAAACATATATAAATGACTAGTGACAAATTTATGCTGATATTAAAATATATTTTGCGTGGATTGATTAGAAACATAAATTTTAAGTTCATTTACAATAATATTTTGCTTTAATTAATTATTTTCACAAAACGGACTTGTCTCACTTTCAAAATCAATGGATCAATTATTATTCAAATTACAGCAATATTTTTACGCATGCCAGGAAAATATTTTTTCAATTTTTGCCATTAATTTTCAATTTTATGACTATGTTGGTATTTAATTTAATTTAATTTAATTTAATTTAATTTTTTAACAAACGGATGCTCTTTTATTTGAAAAATCCATTAATGTGCTTGAGTAATATAAAACGGATTGGAGTAATTATTGGTTGGTTATACCTGATGTTTTAAAATGGCGTAAAATTAGATAAAAACTTCATTTGGATTAAAATGACACTAGGACAGATTTAAAATAAAGCTAGATAATTTATCAAAATAAATAAATAAATAAAATAAAATACTCATTTTTGTTCGCTTTTTATTTATCTGATTTTTTTTTCTTTTACATTTTTTTCATTTTTCAAAATACATCATCCTCTTAAGGTAGTTCTCCAAAAAATATTTTTCCCCCGCTCAAGTACGCGAAACTTTCCGGCAAATTTTTTGACTCGTTTTTAAACATAAAAGCATGTCACTTTCAGATATGACTATTGAAGTTGTTTGTTATCGACAGTTTTTTATTTCACTTTTTCGATAAATGAATTGTAACTTGAGTTAAAAGCGAATGTTGTCTCACGACGGCAGATTTTTTTCCCCTTTCACACGCTATCGCATCCGAAAATTCCGTTCAGTGAACCTGCCAATTCCATGCGTTCGAGAACAAAAAAGAATTTAAGGTGGTTCTCAAATGGCGGAACTTTCTGGCACATTTTCTGACTCATTTTTAAACGTATTTAATAGCATAAAATTGGCAAGCTTGACTCTTGAAGAGATTTGAAATCGAAATGAGTTTTCCATTTTTTTATAACTAAAATTACTTGACGAGTTATAAGCGATTCGTGTCACGTGACGACACGTTTTTCTGCTTGGCGCTTCCGGAATTCTATTCAAAACACCGATTTTGACAGTATTTTCTGAAAGATCTTCTGCCTTTATCAAAAATGGAAACCGTGTTTGGATTACAAAGTTTCTGTATAAGAGCATCTGCCAATTAGAAACATTTGCGAACAAAACTGACTTAAAAAACGTTTTATAAAGTAGCTAGTTTGGATTTGCCTTAAAAATGTGTCAGAAAATAGGCGGTTTGGATTTGAGAACAGCCTTAATATAATATGCGAGATAAAGAAAAATGATTAAATGAATATTTATTTTGAAAAAATATCTTCTGCAATCTAAATGTATCTTCTCCTACGTTATGACATGGATGTTCACGCACTAGTGCCTGTGTTAGCATATTTCATCTCTTTATAAAATGATGAGTTGTAATATCCTTAGGTGATGACACATTTTCATCTTCATACAGATAGTTCTGTCAGCGTGTGACATATAGCATGTTACGCACAGCTGGATACCAAAAAAGTTGGATAGAGATTGAATTGGAAAAATCACGGTTATTTACCTTCATGAATCACGAGAATCTAAAGTCTGGAAAATGGCCACAAAACGATATAAAACTACAGATGTGATCTTAATGATTGGAAATACTTTTATAGGTATTTTTCCAAAAGCTATTTTTCTATGCTTCCTTTATATTTATTATGTAAATGGGAGTACTTTTCAATAAGTAAACTAAAGCGACTAAAGAAATATACACTGTAAAAAAAAAAAAAAAAGTACAATTTTGCCAGTACAATTTCCAGATTTTTACAGATTTTTTTTGTCCCGATGAAATGATTTCGTGTATGTGTCAAAAAGTACGGATTTGAAAATATATGTCTGACAGATAATGCTAAATTTTTATTTGCTCTAAAGGTGTGGGATTTATTTTTATTATTACACTTCAAAAGGAAAAAAATACGTAAAAATACAGAAATTGCATTGTCTGAATACGAAAATTCTTTTTCGAGAATAAAAATATATAAAATCCAAAAACTTTAGTGTAAACGACAAATTTAACTAGACTTTTAGCACTATTATCTGTAAAAGGATATTCTTAAATTCCCAATAGCTAATTTCTGACACATTATTCACGAAATGATTTCATCGGAGAAAAAAAATTCGTAAAAATCCGGAAATTGTTCTGGCAATCAACGGATTTTTTTTTTTACAAATGTAGGCATTAAAACGTTAGTATATACCAGCTGACACAACCCGGGCTTCCAGGGTTACAGAGCATATTACCTGGTGTACGGAATATATTAATTGAAAATTTTTAATTGAAGACTCTCATAGTTTTTTTTTATATTTAATATATATATATATATATATATATATATATATATATATATATATATATATATATATATATATATATATATATATATATATATATATATATATATATATATTGTATATGAAAAATATATTCATTATGCATTCAAGTTTTTAAATTGACTAAAAACGGTATATTTTATTTCGTATTAGCCGTTCATGCCAGCGGTTAATAGCCAAAGAAATTGCCAAAGATTTTGCTATTTATAGCAACTTTTTAAATTCTGATATTTTCTGTGTTTAAGCGCGTAGTTCGACTACACATCTATTATAATTATTTGTTTTATTTATTCATTTGTTTGTTAGTGAAATTTTAATTTTGTTATGGAGTATTAGCCGGAAAATGAATGCTGAATCTATTTGCAATGCTTCAAGTTCAAATATGTTAATATTCTACAAAATCGGATTAATTTAATTGTGTGGATTAAACAAATGATCAATAATTTTAAAAATTATAAAAAAAAGAACTCATTAAATTGATATACAGTTTTTCAACAAACTGCATCTGAAAGTAATTTTTTTTTCTATTCGATGATGTAAAATTGTGAATTGTGCATTGTTTAAAAGTAAAAAGTTTACGATAAAAACGAAATTGTTTGCCCACGTATAGCTGCCACCATCGATAGGACGTCATCATTACTCACGGACATGTTTTTGCTTTATAATATAGATATAGTGTTTTCTCGTATCGTTATACAACTTCTTTTATTTTCCGTTACAAAATTGTTAAAAATTATTTTTTTTAGTATTTTCAGGTGTTCAACAATACCGTTTCGGTCGAACTTTTAAAGGACCGTATAAAATTTTAAATTATGTTTATTAGTATGATTTAAAGTACAATTCACTTAGCAGCACAACAGTAAAAGTTTATACAATTCTCAAAAATGGTTTTTAACATCTACAAGTTTTGAAATTTGATATATGCATGTTTTCAGTACAAGAGAATGTAAGTACAATATTTGTCACGGAAACTTAAAATATAAAATTTATTTTGTGTTTAACAATTTTTTTTTTAATTATCGAAATTAATCTAAATATGTTTCTGTATCAACATAGTGAATTTTAAATCATTTCTTAACACTTTCAAATATAGTTGAAACGTGGTTATGAATTTTGTTTATCTGTCCGTCTACCCGTATTCTAATTCGTGTACATATTGTCGGATTGCAACTGATTCAAGTGATTGAGGTTTACCATGGCATGTTTAGTATTAAAAGCGAAGTGCGTAGCATTTATAGTTAATTTACAGAGGCATTCAAAAGAATATCGCTACATTGTGGTCTATGGGGGAAAATCGTTAGCAGTGTATTTTAATGATGTTACACAATTTCAAACGTATTGAAATTGATATGCATCACTGAAGTGTACTACAAGATGCTTCCTGTGGAATAGGATGTGCATAGCATTTATTGTTTATTTACAGAGACACACAAAAGAATTCAGTTACAGTACCGTCTATGAGCAATAATTGCTAGAAGTGCGTTTTTAATTGAGATATGCCATTTTATAAAATTTAACATTTTTTTTTTCATATTACTTGGTGTATATAAATTATATAGATCTTTTATAGGTCCGCACAAAAGAATTCGAGTACGTTTTCGCTTATTGGTGGAAATTGTTGAAGGGGAATTTTCAACTGTGTTATGTGTTTCCTAACTGGGCTAAATTTTGGCATACTGTGTAGTGTAATGGATTGGGGTCCATCAAAATATTTCATTCTGATAGGATTAAAATTATCCCGGAATAAAATAGAGTGATCAGTCTTGATTGGCAACTATTGTAAGAGGATTATCCGAGTGAAAAGAAAATCTTTGTTCATATCAAATAAGAATGAAAGACTTTCATGTTTTGTGTGGCCTTGCTAAATGTGTGTGCATTTATCTATAAGAAGATTATCTGAAGAGGCTTAAAATGTGTCAGGAAGGTATTCATATGAATGGCATGACTAAAGAAAGGTATTTCGAAGAGCTCTGGATACCAAGAAGTAGGAGGCTGGGAAAAGGGTGTGTAAATCAAGGAGGATCAGTGGATTATGCACAGGGGAAGAGGAGAGAGTTTTTGGTCATGGAGAGGCAGTCTGGTTTTTTGAGTTCTGGAGAGTCGGACCTTGTTTTTTTTTTTTTGGGGGGGGGGGGTTGCTGAGATGCACAAAAATGTCTTGTAAATATCATCAAAATTTTCACTATCATGTCATTTTTTACAATTGTGGTTTTGAACTAAACTTTTCGTTTAATACGAAGCGATGTGTTTAATTATATGTATGTGACCTCGATACCACAGCAGTATATATACAAATCTATACATCATATACAGGTCCGCACAAAAGATTCTAGATAATGCTGTTTAATTCAAATAGCATACAGCGGACTTGTTTGCAAATGATTTCCGTTTACCATGATTGACTGCCTTCACAGATTGTAAAAATGTAAATAACAGAGACATCCCGGAGTAAAAGCGCTAAAGAACCAACGTGGCCCGGAGACAGAGACAGTGGCGGATTCGGATGGTGTCTCATTTCCGGATGATGGATCCGCAACATGCGACCGAGTGTGTCGTTTCACTTTTCTCTTTCCCACTAGTTCAGTAGGTTTCCCATGATTTGAACTCGTTTTCATGTCCCAGAATGCAACAATTACAAGGCAGGGTCGATTATGTAGTATCGATGAGATGTTTCGAGCAGAATGCATAATCGACTTTCTTCATAATTTTAAAATAATAAAAATAATTGAATGGGAAATCATACATATTTTCTTCAAATACGTGAAATTTCAGTTTTAATTCATCTCAAAGAATTTGAATCTAGTGTTTGAGAAAAGGAATGCTGAAATTGTATTCGCCCTATTTACTATTACTATTACTATTATTATTATTATTATTATTCATGCTAATTTTAATTTAGGTATATTTTAATTTACCAAATGGGAATTACCGATCTATTGGCATTTGGCCGATTGAATTGGTCAGTTGGTAATAAATAAATTGTAGTTTTCCTTTAGAATCCCATATGAAGAAATTAGTATCACCGATGCTAACTATACTGCAAAAAAAGACAGATGCTTCTTAATCTAGGAAAGTCTTATAAACAAAAACGAAAATATACAATAACCTCTTTCGAGTTACCCACGATTCTGGAAAAGCGTTCTTTATCTTTAGAAACCTCAGAAGCCAATATATTTTCGAGATTTAAATAAGCACTTATTAACAAAATTCCTTTTGCTTGCACTGATTTTTGGAAACATTTCCGGGTAAGTTTTTATAGTGTATTAATCAGTTTTTCCAGCTTGGAATATAAGTTTTTTGGATACTGTCCATTCTCAACATTTCTTGATATCTTGATTCTTTATTCAACTTTTTCCAATATTGTTCGCTTGTTCAAACATGTTTTGCAAAGACATGATAAATTAACAGCACTAACATTAAAATTAATATTATGTTGTTATTCTTGCATGTATAAATTCAATTACGCAGCTGAAAATGTTTAATCGAGAAATGAAGCATCTTAAAAACCGATATTCCAGTTTTTAAAAACTGTTTAATACACTATAAAAACTACTCGGAATCGTTTCTGAAAATCAGTGACAGCAATAAAAAAAAACTTTGTTTTTATAAATGCTTCTTAAAATCTCGAAAATATATTGGTTTATGATGTTTCCAAACATAAGGAACGCTTTTCGCAATCGTGGTAAAACGGACGAGATTGTTGTATAATTTCGTTCCTGCTTACGTTATATTTTCGTAGATTAAGAAACATACAGTGTATAGCATCGAAGCATCAAAATTAATCTCATGCAATATTGAAACTAAAATGATACAAAGTAGAACTGAGGGGGATCGGGGCAAGAGAGTTCCAAGCCACATTTTTGAACTTCTGAGATATTTCAATTTGAAAATTTGATCAAACACTCAAATCAAGATATATAGCCTAAAGTTTTTTCGCCAATGTCTTAGTAACATTTGAGATATTCTGAGTAACATTATGGCATTACTTTAATGATATTACTATTACGTTTCTTGTAAATTAGCTATCTTCATTGGGGGCATAAACATCGGGGGGCAAAAACGAAACCTGTCACATAGGCTGCCACCAAGTGACATTAGAAACAAATTATATGTTGGATATTATAATTTACAATATTAAGCAACAGATTTATTAGATTTATTTCACCAAAAATGTTGCTTGGCACTTTCTTGTCCCGACCCCCTCAATTTATCGACTTTTAAAAACTCATTTTTCATCTTTTATAGTGTGCAGTTGCTTCTGATGATGAGTAGCAAAATCTGAAATGGAAAATCTTATGCAGGTAGCCTTTAAACATTCTACCCCTGATTTTATATAGGCTAAAGCAGCGGTATCATCCTGAATTCTAAATTCTAATCTGCATTTTCATTCACTTGAAACACAATCTACTATTAAGCTAATAAAATTTCCAATACGAAGGTCAAGGTAGACTCGCTACAACTTATTTCTATTTATAACCAAATCCGAAAAGGACACTGTAAAGAGATTTAACAGATTTTTTTAATCCCTCTAATCCAGAATGAACCGTGTCAGCTTTTGCGAAATTACGAAGGCATGGTAAGACAACTAAAGATTAAACATTTTTTACTTACAGCGTAAAAACCCCGAGACGAGCGGCAGAAGAATAACAGATATCCAATTGACAAAAATACGAGAAACTTAATTTCTAGACCTTAATTTCACATATAAGTACCTGGCGAGTTTTGTACAAGATGCTGAAAACTGTGAAACAACTAAAGTAATTTTACAAAATTCTCTTTTTTTAAAGATGACGACATTCTTTTTAACACTTTAAAACAAAATTAAGATCTTGGAAAAGTAAGTGATAATTTGAGACAATTGAGAATCCGTTAAAATTAAAGTCACTTTTAAAATGGCATATTTTAAAAGCGAAATTTCCCGTTACATAGTTCCAGTAAAACTATCAGTTTCAATTTTTTTTAAATTATTATTCAACTGCATGATGGCATGTGAGCTATTCAAAACTCTTGAAGGTTTCCAGAAGAAAGAAAGGATGGAAGATAGTGGAAGTTATCCTTTCACTATATGTTTAATATTTATTTTACAGGGGCTTATGTCCCGCCTAAAAACAGTAATAGGTTAGGCGCATGTGGGGAAGGTGTTCTTTGTTCTCTGTTTAATATTTTAATTCTTAATGTTGAAATTTTCATACTTTAATTCCGATAGAAAGAGTATGGAGACTGTGATATGTGAAAATGACCAAAATGTGCCATTTTATGAAAAGGAAAAATTATCCTTGAAATTAGTATTTGACTTAAAATTTCCTTTGAAGAACTATCTCGATTTACTTTAACCGTTAACTTCTGTGTCAAAAATTGTTACATAACAACTATGAGCGATCTGTGCGACCTCTCGATCGAAAGATGAATAAAAGACGCAATTAATTTATAGGATCCTGTTTCTGTACAAGACTGCTATAATTAAAATTCACTTATTCAAAAGCATCTAGCTATAGTACTAGGACTTCAAATGAAACAAAATTTCACTAGTATGTATAGTTAAATTTTAAATTAAAAGTTAAACTGTGAAAATTAAAAAAAAAAAACAGCGGTCTGTGAGATCACTAACAGCAGTTATAAGGTTTAAACTAAATTGAAGCCGAGTAACATTCAATTAAATTTTAAAAGGATTTAGTGTGCTCTAAAATTTTTCCCCTGTAACCAGTGATTCAAAATCTCTAAAAGATAATATTTTTATCGAACCCTTTAAAATTTTCTAAAATAATAATAATAATAATAATAATAATAATAATTTAAAATTTTTTTGCAAATGCCTGAAATTCTCAAGACTAAGTTGGGTAATTCAAAAAAAAAAAAAAAAAAAAAAAAAAAAATCGGACACATTTTAAGTGATTGTAGTACACACTAGATTCCTGCATCAAATTCGTTAACCCAATTTTACACAAATCCAACCCGGCACACGGTTTGGGTCTGATTGGTGCTTTCTTTCTTTGTGGGTCGAGTTCGGTTGACTTTAACTGTTTCGGGCTCGTGTTGGGGTTTGACTCTTGCGAGTTGGGTTCGGGTTTACCAAATTTTAAAAAAATCCAGAATATTTTTTTTGATCAAAAAACTATATTCCCAATATATTATTGAGTGTATATAAGTTCTAAAACTATTAAAATGTTGTATTGTTATCTTAAATACACCTGTATACATATTTTTCGTAATTTCATCATATCAGATAGTGCGTGAAAATTTGATTATAAAATTCCCTCTTTACATATACGAACCAAGAAAGTTGAATAACAATGTGTAAAAATGTATTACGACCATCATGTTCATATGCATTTCTTTTTCTAGTGTACACTACCACATCTTAAAGTTATTCAAATCTTTTTTTAATTCCCCTGTATATTGTTTTCAACGAAAAGGATTGCCAGAAATGAACGATATTAAATGTGCAGAAAATTGTGAATATTTTCCAAATATGTAAAAACCCTGGTCATGGAATATCTGTAATTTCATGGTAAAAATATTTTGGTAATACAAAGACAAAACTTTTCTTTACAGTTTTGACAAATTACCCTCGGGGTAAATTATAATCATGTTACTTAACACTCTTTCAACATCTAGATTATTTAAGTCAATCATTCAAACAGCGTGTGGGTAATAGAAAATCGTTTTAAAAGGCGATGATAATCTTGATTCTTGTTTCTTTTGGAGATAGAAAACTTTTATTCCACCTCCCCGTCAAAAGTTTTCGATAACATCTGTTCTGTGACTTTTAAAGGTTGTAAAACTAATTAATTTGGCATATGATATCGAAGCGCGTAGGAAAAACATGCCAAGGTCGAGTAAAGCATTTGTTCCTGGTAATTTTGTAACGGAAAATAGAATAGAATAATTTTATGAATGAAAAGCGATTTTCCACGATGTATATACTAAGAAAGACATAGGAGATTTTAAGTATATAAAGCTTTTATATTTCCGTTTAAAGCTTTTTGTTAAGCTCAAATAGATCAAGGTTTTGTTTTCGCTATTGAAATAAAATTGTCTAACTGTCTAAACAGAAATCACCTTTCATCGTTTGTTTTACTCTTTTGATTGATACAGTGAAGTTCTTTGAAAAATCAGAACATTTAGCCAACACTAAAACACTTATTAGGAAATTTTGACGCTTGTAAATAAGCATTTTATACACATTTATAAGTCTTAAATACAGCTACAACAGTTTATTGCATAAAAGAAAATAACCAAAGCAATTGATATACAGTTTTTAGTTTTTTTTTACGGGAATTCTTCTTTTGATGGCAAATTGAAAACAGGACAAGACGACAAATCATGCATCAAGCATAGATTATGAAACACTTTCCAACATTCAAAATATTGTAACAACATTTCAAAGATTAATAATGTGAAAAATGATGTCTAAGTAAAGAGTTTGAAAACGCATAACACATTTGAAAACACATTTTCATAAATTACCATTAATAGTCAGAATTCTTTTGTAGAGCCCTGTAAATGATTTAGATATAGCATGTGGAAAATGAGTAGGGCTTATACTGCAAGATCTATAGGTCGGTTAAAAACAGTTGTCAATACTTTTTTAAAAGATCCTTTAAATTATGGAAAAGCCAAGTGCACAGGTAGACTTTACTTACTACGAAGAAATTCCAAAAAATCAGCTGTATTTCGATTGACATGTGAGAAAAAAATGCCCCCGTCTCAAATAGTTTTACAAATTTACCATGCAATACCTTTACCATGCACCACTCGGACTGTCCGCAATGTTTTAAGTTCAGATGGAAGGGCAAAGTATGTAAAATTGAGACCTTGCCAACTTTTAACAAAGCAGTATAAACTTGCTCGCGTGCAGTTTCCCAAAATATATGTTTCATTTGGAGATAAATGAAAAGAAGTTGTGTTTTCTGACGAAAAAAGTTAATTTGGATGGGCCTAATGGGCTTGCGAAGTACTGGCATGATTTTCGAAAAGTAAAGCCTTACTTCTCTAAACGCTAATTCGAAGATGTGTCTGTTATATAATGATGAGCACTTGCAGCAGGTGGAACCCCTCCCTTTGTCGTAATGGAATATAAAATGCACGGAGAAAGTATCAACACATATTGGGTGTCATTTTATTGACGTTGTCAATAAAATTGGCGTTGTCATTTGCTATTATTGTCATTGTGTAAATATTGGCGTTGTCATTTGCTACCCAATGCACCACTTGTTACACCTGGAGAGTGGATATTTCAAAAAGACAATGCCAATATCCATCTTTTTCAGTCACCAAAAGCGTGGTTTGAAGCTAATGGCGTCCAAGTTCTTGAGTGGCCTTCCAAGAATCCTGACCGGGAAAATCTTTGTAGAATTTTAGTGCAGTCTGCTTATAAAGATTTTGTACAATATCGAACCAAATGTGAACTCATCAATAGCATCAAGATTGCCTGGAGTAATATAAAAAACGAAACTGTATCTAAACTTACTGCAACATGGACAGATCGATTAATAAAGCTAATTGAAAAAAAAAGTGCAATTGACTTAAAAATTTATTAAAAAATCGTTGACCTTATACTTATTTCCATGATAAAATGTATCAAAAATTAAACGTTGTCATTATTTCACTAATTGTAATTTGTATAGGTTTGAAAACAGTGTATTTCTATTAATTGTGACTTAAATAAACTGGGTTCCTTTCTTTTTGTCCTTATATTTTGTAGAAATTTTTCACAATAATTTTTTTCCACGACTTTAAATTTTTTTCGACGGCCTTATTTTATTTCCACAACAATTCGGTGTCGTTTGGCTGGCAAAATGGATGAATTATGTTTGTTCTTTGCGCACTTATCAAAAATTTCCCCGTATTAATCGTGGGATCGCGTGAAAAAAAAAATACCTCACTAACTGAAAATCGCATTTAATGAAACCGCATAAAACGAGGGAGACATATTCTGTATTTTACTATAAATGATCTCAAAACGCACTTTTCTAGCAGTTTAAATATCGCAACTCCATTCGCATTGTCACCGCAAAGATTATATAAAGTGGCGTAACAAAGTGTCCTTCTTCGGCTACTGAAACGAGAAATTATAATTGCCCAGACTCTATTATCCAATCAGCAGCAATTCCAACTATTAGTGTT
Organism: Maratus michaelseni; assembly: GCA_963931845.1. Lineage (NCBI taxonomy): Eukaryota > Metazoa > Arthropoda > Arachnida > Araneae > Salticidae > Maratus > Maratus michaelseni. The sequence goes on along the minus strand of OZ007587.1, from coordinate 385,090,115 downwards.
TCTGAAAAAGAATACCAGACCTCACAAAATAAATTATTTACTTTACTTTTTTTGTTCTTTCTTTTTAATACTTTCCAGCACAGTTGAAAAGTGTTTATGAATTCGGTTCGTCAGTCTGTCTGTCCATGTTCTAACTCGAGTAAATATATTCGGATTGTCATGCAATTGATATATGTTATTGAGGTTTACTATGGCATGTTCGGTATTGAAAATGAAATGTATAGCATTTACAGTTTTTTTTTTTTTTTTTTTTTTTTACAGGGACACTCAAAAGAATTCCGTTACATTACGGTCTGTGGGGAAAAATCATTTGCTGCTTATTTGAATGATGTTACACAATTTCAAACATATTGAAATTGATATATATCACTGAGGTTAACTACAAGAGGCTTATTATTGAATGTAGTGTGCATATACAATCAAAATAATTCCTTTACATGTTACTTTACTGTCTATGGAGAAAAATCGTTTGCGGTTTATTTTAATAACTAGATGGAACCCGTACAAATGTGTAATGCAAATCAGTTTGACATTACCACCATATTCCCCACGACAGAAAAAAAAAGGTCATAGACCTATAAAGTATCATACAAATAGTCCTATCATAAAGTATCATACAAATTTCCTACTTTCATCTCATATTCAGTAAATAAAAGAACATAGTATAAGCACCCCCCCCCCTCGTGATAATGCAATTGAATGAGCTCCTATGCGCATATGTATTGCATCTGCCCAAAGGCACCGTTGAAATTCGACGTTAAAAAAAGTTTTAAAATGTTTAAATTAAAAGTTTTAAAATGTCCTCTTTAATCATTGTTCGTTTCAAATCCATATCTTCTAAAACATATCCATTGTTTTAAGCTAATCAATTTTTATGTAAAAATGAAGAATTTTTGTTAAAAATAATAAATTAATATGCAGATGAGGGAAAATTTTAATGTTTTCAATTGTAATTTATTTGTATGGTTTCTTCTATCCCTTTACATAATCAGGATGATTATTCCTTTTCCATCACAGTCGGTCTCTTATACAGTTAAATATCCAATGGATCTTAAAAAAAATAATAAATAACAGTTCCTAGCATATTCTGATTCAACATATACATCAACGAATTCAACATATCAATTTTATGTTAATCATAAACTAAAAATAGTTTTTTTTTTCTTTTGACAGATTTTATATTAGCGCCAAAATACTCTATCTTATGGATAATCTGATCTTATGATTTATCAGGTTATTATTTTTTTTTTTTTCACTTTTCATGAAGGTTAGGGATACCTATTTTCAATTGTTGAAACTTTCCAAGGAGCTATTTTACATTATTGAAACAAACGGATGGTCATTGTTGAGACAGAATTGAAAAATATTTCATGCTTGAAAATTATTTAAAAAGTCGTTAAATTAAGCGGTAGATTTCAAATAAATTTCAATCGAAAGCTAATTTTTTTTTCTAATTGAGGATGTAAAAATTAAAATTGTAAAATGTAGTAAAAAAATTAAATTTTTAGTATTTAGAAGTGATGTAAGCGCGATGAAAGCTAAAGCGATAGTGCCGTTTGTTGTCACAACCGTTATACAATTCTAAATATTGCCACTGTGTTTTGGTTGGCGTCCAAAAGTAGACTACCATTTTTTGACATCGAAAGAAAAATTCACAGTGAAAGAAATAAGACTTTGCCGCTAATAAGGAACTGTTAAATGAACTTATAACAAACCTACCAAAATAATTCCTATAAAATATTAGCCTTACATTGTTTATTCTAGCTAAAAATACAATCATTATTTCAAGTTTTTTTTTCCCTGAAATTCTTTACTTTTGTGAATTTTTTCATTAAAAAAGGAAATCTTAATAATTTAAATCCTATAATTTCTATAACTTAATCCTATAATTTAAAAAATGTAATTGGTAACATGTAATCAAGGTATGCAATCAAGATGAAGCAACCAATAAAGGCTCCAGTTCTAATCTTTAAAATTAAAAATTGAAATATCAGTTAATATTACGCCATGTTGACAGAATCATATAAATTTTTCTTTTTAGTTTTATCAATGTTAAAATGCATTTCAAGCTAAGCATAACATCATTTTCACCGGTACAAACTTTTCACACGTACGTTTATGCTTAAGCACCATGCATACAAATAAAAATATATTTTGCATTTAATTGTAATGAAAAAAATGGCATCAACAAAGTTATAATGCTTAATGATAAAATGAACCCAATGGACAATATTTCCGTGACGTCACAGTAAATATGAATTTTTATTTGCTTATAAAACACACGGATAAATATTTTTACCGAAATACTTAAAAATTTTAACTATATTTTAACTTACAAATTAAAAAATTCGGCCTAAAAGTCACGTGCTTTTAATATTTATTTTTTATGCCATTGAGTGATCATTGAGTGATTTTATGATCATTGAGTTCAGAAAATAAACTCTGTACGTCGCAACAGTGGGCGTTAATCCGATTGCCGACTTTATGACGTCATAAGCAGAAGTAAAATTTTAATTTAAGATTACGGCTAATTAATTAAATTTTCGAACAAACGAATGTAGGATAACAAATCTGTGACCAAATATCTTACATTTAAAAAAAGAATGATGTAATTTGATGTAGTAGTTTGTTCTCACGGATTGTCGAAACAAAACGCTTAGCGTTTTAAATATATAGATGTTTCCCTTATTTTAAACATATTGAAATTTATATCACTAAGGTTTATTACAAGAGGCTTATTATAGAATACTGTGTGTATAGCATTCATCGTTCATATACAGAGACACACAAAAGTATTCAGTTAAAGTATAGAGTCTGTTAACAATAATTGGGGAAGTGCGCTTTCAGTTGCTGAACGCGTTTTTAAATTTAACTCATTTTTAGTCTATTACTTGCATGGTGTGTATAAATACTATAGATCATGTATAGGGCAGCCCAAAAGTTCTCGAGTACATTTTCGTTTATTGACTGAAAGGGGTTCCACAAGAGGAATTTTAAACTGTGCTACGCGTTTCCTAACGAAACCAAAATTTTGCATTCTTTGTAAGTATATATACAAATCTATGGATCATATACAGGGCTGCACAATGGAATTCGGATATTTTTCCCCGAATATTGTTGGTAGTTCCTGAAATTGCATTTTTAAATATGTTATGCAGAGATGGAAGGGGGGTCCACACTCCCTTCCTAAATCTTTTTTGGAGAGGAATAGGAGGCATGGTGTACAGGAAGCAGAGAGGGAAGGGGAGGACCGCAGTCCCTTCCTAAATCTTTGAAAACGTTTTTGGTCACTTTTAGCCAATTTTATCCATTTGGTCCATTCTTACAGAAAATCCTGATCAATCGCATGGGAGCCCCCCTCAAATGGGGGGGGGGAGGCTACTGCGCAGTATGACCCTGTATTAGTCTGGCCCTGTTTACACTACATCATTATTTTTTTATAGAAATAAAAGACCGAAAAAATTTGGAAGGAGAGGGATTACGAATCTAAATTTGAAATGAAGTTTAACCATTTTTGCAATCATCTCTGTTCCCTCCCGTTGGCTGTTATATTTTTTAGAAAAATAATATTCAACAAAAACGCAAATGACACAAGTTAATGAATTTATACGCATCTGTCCCTAAAAAATTTAGTTAAACGAGCAAGAAAACAGAATATAATCATAGGCAAGGTCAGACCGTAAGTAAAGTCGTCTCGCGGAAAACAAATTCATTGCACGAAAGTTAAAGCGTAAAATAAGTATTATAACAGCTAAATTGAAACTATTCGTAATTCAAACCCGACCGAGAAAATAAGCACTATTTAATATTCTCACTTCCTTTAAAAATTTTATACATCTCTATTTTTTTTCTCTGACTGAAGTTCCAAAAGATAAAAGAAAGAAAGAAAAATCATGGGGTAAGCATAAATTATGAAACACTTTCCAACACATTCAGAATACAGTTACAAAACTTCACAGTTAAAAAAGGTGAAAGATGATGTCTAACAAAACGATTAGAAAAATGCATAACACATTTGAAAACCCAATTTGAAAAATATTCGAATTGTTTTGTGCAGCCCTGTATATTATCTAATAGATTTGTATAGGTACTACATAACAGTTGAAAATTCCACTTCATCAATTTCCGTCAATCAACGAGAATATATTCTAATTCTTTTGTGCAGCCCTGTATAGGATTTATATGATTTATACTTATCAAGTAATATGCATAAAAATAGTTAAATTTAAAAACGCACTTCCAGCATTTATTGTACTGTAACCGAATTATTTTGTGTGTGTCTGTAAATGAACGATAAATGCTTTACATACCCTATTCTATAGTAAGCATTTTGTAGTGCAGCTCATTGATCAATTGTATTATGTTTGAAATAATGCAACAGCATTAAAATACACCGCAAACGATTTTTCCACATAGACCATGATGTAACGACTTTCTTTTGAGTGTCCCTGTATATGAACTATAAATGCTACATACCCCATTTTCGATACCGAACGTGCCATAGTAAACTAAATAACATATATAAATTACATGTCAATCCGACGATATTTAAGCGAGTTAGAGTTTGGCCAGACAGACGGCCAGACAAATCGAATTCATAAACACTTTTCAACTAATGTTGGAAAGTGTTAATAAAAAGAATTAACCAAATTTGATTTAGTATTTTTTTGAAAACTCATGAAAAGAATGAAATAAAAACAACATCGGCAAGTTAAATTACATTATCTAGACAAATAAACAAACAAACAAACGAAAAAACAGCCTCCGAAAATTGTATAAGTATAAAAGAAACATGAAGTATCTCGAAATGGTTTGAAAATGTTTCAAAAATGGATTAAATACCTAATCTGTTGACCGATATTTATGAAAATATATATAGTTCTTTCAAAAGTATGGTTTATAACATATTCGCCAAATGGAAACTCAATTGGAAGTGCCGTTTGGGAGTTATAGTGTTCACTCTGTTATTTTTAAAGAATCTGTCCATCAGTCGCGAAAACCAACTATAGTAACTAAGTGGTTACATTTAGTAAACTCTAAATAAATATTCATAGTGATCGTAAAATTACCAATACTCTAGTACAGGGTAACGCGAGCTTAAAATTAGAACACAAACACACTTAATTAAATTAAAATGAAATCATTGCGTTGTGTTATTTCGTAAATCCCAAATACTCATGAGTCTTCCGTTTAAATTAAATATAATTAAAATTAACGTTAACGATTATTAAAAATACCTTAATTTTAATTGGAGGGAAAATGTTATAATAAATATACATGTAAAGTTAATTTAACCTAAAAATAATTATACACTTTTCAAAACATGATGATTGAAAGGAAAACAAAAATTAATTAAATTAAAAGTAATTTATTCACCGTTATAAACATATTTACAAAACGTAAGAAAAAAAATAGAGTAAGCACAATCGCTTTCCGAAAGATTGAATTCAGCCTTTTTGCTGATTAAATTTAATTTCTTTATAAGTACTTTTTTATATATATTAAATACAGTAATACCTCGGTTTTCGATGACTTCGGTTATCGTCGGTTTCGGTTTTTGGCAATTTTTTCCGCGAAAAATTTGTTTCGGTTTTCGTCGGTTGCCTCGGATTTCATTTATTTCCAGTGTATTTTTGTGCTTATTTTACTGATTGCGATTGCTCGAACTGGGACCAAAGAAAGTTTCTTGTAAGTAACTTGTTTAATTATAATGTCTTGCCCCAATTTGGTCAAATCCTAAAAAGGCGGTAGAAACAGACCACTTTAGACAGCTTTTTTTGAGCGGAATAGGCAGGAGTGTAACTGGGCGCCAATGGGCCGATTGTCACCACTAAATTTTATTAGTATTCTTCGGCTAAATTTGATTCACATAATTCGCTTAAATTGCATTAGTATTCTTACTACGCGAAATATACTAAAACTTTAGTTGTGTCAATCGGCACAGTGGTGCCCAGCTTTTACACTTCTGGACATGTGTCCTCTGATTCTGAAGCTAGTCCTACTGCCAAAAGACCAATAAAACTGCCCAGTTAAACTGAGGGCATTGAGCTCACAGGCTATTCACACTAATTGTATATTATGTTCTTATTTCAAAGAATTTGAAATAACCCCGTCGAAAAATAAAGAAATCGACAATATATTAAGGGGGGATCATCCCCCCGTTTCCACCCCCTTATAGTTAACCAATGAATCCCCAAAACTAACCAGGGAAGCTCTTTACCACAATGAGCCTGCTATATACAAAATTTGAAGAAAATCGGATAATTCTCCATGAAAAACACATTTATTTAAATTAAGGGGGGAGGATAAGCCCCTCCCCTTTTACCCTCTTTATACTTAACCAAAGAACCCCCAAAACTAATCAGGAAAGTGAATTATCACAATGAACCTATATACAAAATTTGAAGAAAATCGGATAATTCTGCATGAAAAATAAATTCATCTAAATTAAAGGGGCCTTTATACACTGCTCAAAACAATTAAAGGATATTGCAGTTTTAGGTGGATTTTGTATCTGGGAAACTTTTTAGCTGATTGATACATGGTCGACAGACATAGTAGGTTATAAGAGAATAAATTACACATGTTTGGCAGAAAAAAATGCATTTTATTGCGCATTTGTGTACAAAAGGAAAATAACACAATTTGTGCATATGAGAAAAAAAGAATAAGAAAAGGTGTTTTCTTCAAAGAAAATCATTTTCAGTAGGGGGTATGGTTTCCACGGGCGGCCAGCAACGTTGAACACCTTTGAGGCATGGACTCAATGAGGCTATTAATGACGAGTTGGGGTATTCTGCCCCACTCTTCCAGAAGAGCTCTTTCCAGTTCTTGGAGAGTTTGTGGGGGTTGTTGGCGGCCAGAAACTCGTCTTCCTAGAGCGTCCCAAACGTGCTCGATTGGATTAATGTCTGGAGAACACGCTGGCCATTCCATTCGAACGATTCCTTCCTCAAAAAGGAAATCCTCCACCAGGTTTGCACGATGTGGCCTGCAGTTATCGTCCATTAAAATGAAGTTATCTCCGATTGCTGCAGCGTAAGGGACTACAATATGTCTGTGGATCTCATCCCTATATCGGCGACCAGTCAGAGCTCCATCTCGAATGATGTAGAGGTCAGTGCGCCCGTCAATGGAGATGCCACCATACACCAACACTCCTCCACCGCCAAATCTGACACTTTCGTGCACGAACGCAGGATTATTCCTACTGCCACGGTCCCTCCAGATGAAAATACGCCTATTATCCGGATGCACAGAAAAACGGGACTCGTCAGAAAACAGAATATTTCTCCATTCATTTCTCCTCCAGTTGACATGCTCGGTTGCCCACTCCCTGCGGTCGCGACGATGCCTTGATGTTAATCTAACACATACCATCGGTCGGCGAGCATACAGACCTACAGCATGGAGCCGGTTTCGGACAGTCTGAGTTGAAATCGTGGTGCCTGTAGCCGAGCGAAGGTGTTGTTGGAGAAGAGTAGCGTTCATGTTTCGGTGTCTCCGAGCTGTTAACGCTAAATACCGATCTTCATTGGGCGTTGTTGCCCGTCTATGACCTTGCCCTGGTCTTCGGCCTGCACATCCACTCTCCAAAAAACGGTTCCAGATCCTGGAAATGACACTTTGTGACACTCCAATGGCTTGCGCTACTTCGGCTTGAGTTTGGCCCCCTTCTAACCTACCAACAATTCTCCAAGCTTCTGAATCTGTCAAATGACTTCGCTGAGACATCGTACTCATCGAAACAAAGCAATCACTGAATGCCGATCATCCTTGTCTTCATTCTCTTTTATCCAGTTGAAAGTCAAATTTCATTCGCTGCCGCTGAAGCGACGTTTTTGACGTCGAACTCAAAATTTGCATACTCCACAGTTTGAAAACCAGAAAAATTTGCATTTGTGATTCTCTTCTTCTATTTTCGGCAAAAAAAATTTCGTTTATATCTTTATTTTATATAAAACTTCAAATATCCTTTAATTGTTTTGAGCAGTGTACTTCACCAATGAATTCCCAAAACTAATCAGGGAAGCGGCTTACCACAATGAGTCTATATACAAAATTTGAAGAAAATCGGATAATTCTGCATGAAAAATCCATTTATTTAAATTAAGGGGGGGATTAGCCCCACATTACCCCCTTTATACTTAAACAATGAATCCCCAAAACCAATCAGGAAAGCGCCTTATCACAATTAACCTATATACAAAATTTGAAGCAAATGGGATAATTCTGCATGAAAAACCCATTTATCTAAATTAGGGGGAGGAGGGGATTATTCCCCCCTTTCCCCCTTTATACTTAACCAATGAACCCCCAAAACTAATCAGGGAAGCGCCTTATCACAATGAACCTATAAACAAAATTTGAAGCAAAACGCTTATTTCTATCAAGCGTTATCGCGTTACATACATACATACGTACATACATACATACATACATACGTACATACATACATACATACATACGTACATACAGAAGGGGCGGGCACATTAGCTCTCAGGCTTTGATAGCCTGTGAGCTAAAAAGGTAAGTGACTCCAGATACAGCACCTTGCCTTGATACCATACGCCAAGGATATTTCTTATGGTTTTTAGGATTAATCGCTATACTAATTCTCTATAAAATGTGTTGTATTGTACGTATTTTGGAGTGTTTAGAATGAATTAATTGGATTTACATAGATTCATATCAAAATAATTGCCTCGGTTTTTGACGGTTTCGGATTTCGCTGATTATTTTCAGACGAATTATCGACGAAAACCGAGGTATCACTGTATAAATGTCATGTTGACATTAAACAATCTACGAATTGTAGTTAACTTATTTAAAAATTAAATTAATCATTAAGTTGGATTTCCAAATTCTTTTTGCGTACAAGATGATGGTGTGCAGATGATCAACACTGTTCGGAAAGTAAAAATCTGCTGATAATCGATTTTTTTTTCATTTTTTTTTTCCAATCAAAGCGCAAGTTCTTCAATAATAATATCCTAAAATACCACTTGTCCTTCTTTTACTTGAAATTTGAAATCTCGACGATGATGGGTGAAAGAAAAACTAAAATTTTCTCTGTTTTGATTCCGGTCAGGAAAACACAATCAAAATTTGTTTTCTGTATGTTGACCTTATGAAACTCACAGTGCTCGAAAGAGCTCAAGATGCATTTGATTGTTATAATTTGAAAAACTTTTAAAAAGCTCGTGAATGAAGTCATATCGGAACGTCACGCGCTGATAATCATGTTTGCAAAGAGAAGATGCGTTTCAATATCGCACACTAAGTGCTTACTTGTAAACTTTTTACCGTATGTTTGGAAAGAACATATGCTGGGTTAACCTATCGGACAGTAGCTACGAAAAAACAATCAATATCACAAAGGTAAAAAATTGCATTATTTCATAGGATTTTCCAGTCAAAATAAACGTGCTTATTTTATTTTTATTTTATTTATTTACAATTAGCTGACTTGCTAGACTATTGTCTCGGTTCCCTGATAATGGGCTTACATATGCTTAAAATCAGAATTAAATTCAGACATATTTTCCGGGAGATATTCCTGCAGCTCCGGGAGGTAGATGAGTGGGGGAGGCCTCCTGGAGCTCTGGAGGGAGGTGGGTTTGCACATCTAGACCATTAATAAACATAAAATCCCAACTCTCCTCTTTCTACGCGTCAGATAACAAACGCACCCGGCTACAATAACCTTAGCGTTTCCCGTGATAATTTTAAATATACCTAACTTTGTCGGATTTTTCAAACTAACCTCGCCTCTTTCCACGCGCCAAATATAAAAAGCTCCCGACCGCGAGGACACGTGCGTCGTCATAGTAACAATTTTTAGTGATAAAAGAGATTACTAAGGAAACAAACGCTGATCCCCCCCCCCTCTCTCTTTCTGTTCTGCAGTTCAGAGGGGAAAAAATCGATGGTCTTACTTTAATAATTAATTTTTAAAAAACATATTTCATATTTTTTGAATTTCTTTTAATCTATCCTCGAAAGTCTGCTTCATACTGGGGCATAAAATTTAAAATTAGAGGGATAAAGTATAAGCAGAATTTTTTTAACAAAAAACAAGCATTTCATTTACAAGAAATAGAGATTAAAAAAAAAATCGCGAAAAATTCAAATATTGCTGTACGAAGTCCGAATAAACTTTATTGAAAAAGGACAAAAGTTACTATATCGAACAAAAAGATTGAAATTGGAATGGATCGAATGGATCAAAATTGCCGACAAACTTCACTGTAAAAAAATATTTGGAACGTTTAGTATTCTAACAGGAACGTTTCTGATACCATAGGATATCTGAGAGCTATTTTCACTTTCTGAAACCATCAGAAACCTTTCCGAATGTTTAGGTTTAGCTTCCACTGTGGATTGAAACCGGCCCTCTTCTATAGCAAACCAGTTTGTGCGCATTCGAACTATTTCTCTTCTCAACTATTTTAAGCAGTAGCAGTTTACCCCGTTAACGGCATACGGCAAAGCTAAAACAGCACGTTGTTGGCTGTGAAAGTGTTCTTCGAGCGGTCCAAAAATACAATTTTAAAGAAAGAATATTTGGAAAGGTAAGAATTTCTGTTGTTTTAAATACTCTAATCATATTTTTTATAATGATTCTGTTTTATATTCATTATTATCTCATACATGGCGTGATATTTTTCAGTTTATATCAATATTTTTAACAAATATGTCTTAACCCTAACATTTAGGACTATTTACATGAGCATTTAGATACTTTGAGTTGGAAGGATAATTATTAAAAAATACTCTAAAATATAAATATACAAATCCTTTGTCTCTCATTTTAAGTTTTTTTAAATGTTGCTTCAATAAATATGATTTATAAATAGCATTTAGTAGCAATTTAATCTCTTAAAGAATAATATCTGCCGGCGGTACTGTGTGTTTGTTTATATATATTTTTTAACGATGTTTCAGAACTCTAACTTTTATAACACTATATATTTAAAATTGACTTGTCTGACTTTAAAAATATTGTTTTAAAGCAAACAAACTATATTTATTTATTTTATTCTGATTCTGAAAAAAATTTTCCTGGGTTTTTTATTAATCTCAGGGTTATGTCCAGATTTTTCTCACAGGGTCCTGTTTTTCTGAAATTGTGCAATATTTTTGAAAATTCCAGTCATAATTTTGTGAATTTGAAATTATCGTTACATCAGGTTCCTTTGTATTTATCCTTCACACATAAAAAAGCTATGCACTTTGATAAGTTCAATTGTTTTGTGATAGGTCAGATTTTATTTTTAAATGATTAAATTTGTGAAAAGTTCAGTTTGGAGATGGTAAAGTCTTGTAAAAGGTTTGTTCTTAAGACAAAGAATTTTGTGAAGGATCCTGTTTTGGAACGAAAAATTTTGTGAAGGGTCCAGTTTTAAGATGAGAATTTTTGTGAAGTGTCTTGTTTTAATATGAAAAATTACCTTTTAAGGACCGAAACAATTAACAGATCTCTGAAGCTGCGTTGCTTTTGGAAAGCTCATACATAAGTTTTAATCATTTTATGTTGTTGGGAGTTAGATTATTTGTAATGTATCTAAAATATATCACTGTAGCTTTAGTATGCTATTTTTTTTTTAATATTTTAAAATAAATACTTGATTTGTGGGGCTGTATGAATCCCATATTTTTTTCATAATATGTTGTTAAAACACAATGTAAATATCTCCATTTCCCAATATTCACTGCGTGAATATTCTTAAATATTAGGGTTAAAACATATTTGATAAAATGTTGATATAAACTGAAAAATATCACGCAATATACCGAATAATTTCGCCTAGAACAAAGAATCATTATAAAAAAAAAAAAAAGCTTGATTAGAGTATTTAAAAGAACAGAAATTCTTATCTTTTCAAGTATTCTTTTAAAATTCAGATAATATGTAATAAAAATAGATAAAAATACATTCAGATATATTCAAAAAGGTTTCAGATATATTCAAAAAAGTTTCCGATATATTATGAAAGATTTCCGATATATTTAAAAACTTTTCAGATCCGTAATGAAAGATTTCCAATATATTCAGAAAGGTTTCAGACATATTCAAGAAGGTTTCATTACGAATCGGAAGGGTTCCGTGTTTTAGCCGAAACATTTTTCTGATCGTGCAGCACAGGTCTCCGTTACTTTCAGAAAAGTTTCTGAAATTTTTTTACAGTGTTGGACAATTGGAGAAATACGCGAATAAATATATATACACATATATATAATCAAATCAAATAAATCCAAAATTTGAGGACTTTGGACCTCTTTTCAATTGTAGACCTCTACGTGCGATAGGTTTCCTTAGCCATCGTCAACACACATACACATACATAAACTTTCTTTTATTAATGCTCTAGTACAGGGTAACGCCAGCTTAAAATTAGAACACAAACGCTCACATTAAAAGTTAAGCACTTAATTAAATTAAAATAAAATCTTGCGTTGTGTTATTTCGTAAATCCCAAATACCTATGAGTCTTCCGCCTTATTGCAGAATATAGGTGGAAACCATTTGTATTTTAATTGAAAACTCTAACATTTTTTTACATTTAATATATATTGTTTAGATTACCAACTAACAATGTCAAAAATCATTTTTATATGAAAAAATAGCAACTATGTATTCAAATAAAGTTTTGAATCTATTAAAAACGATACTTTCGTGAAATATAAGCCGGAAACAAATGATGAACTATTTATATAATTATAAGTACAAACGGATTTTTCTTTCGCAATCGTCTACACGCGATAGAGATATAGATTAAAAAAAAAAAAATCATACTTGAAAATTATTTTAAAACCATAAAAAAAAATGCGTAAATACAGTTTTCAAACAAATTGCGCTTGAAAGTATATATTTTTTCTCTATTCGACGTTGTAAAAAATGAAAATTTGCAAAATTTTTGAGTATTCCCTTCAAAAATGAGTATGAACCGACCTTTATGTGCTCAGTTTTGAGTATGTCCATGTTTCAATATTCTGAGTGTTTCCGGTATTTCAGAATTGAAAGCATTGGTTCGTCCTTTTTGAAACAAAAAGTTTCACAACAAAATGAAAACATCGATTTACTCAGATTTGAAAGTGTCATTTTTCTCAGCCCTACTTCTGCTCTCTCCCCTCAACCCTCAACTCCCATTACCCTGAAGATAATGAAAACTGTCACATTTTTGTTCACATAACAAGTATTATAATTATTTTAAAACATACATAAGTAACGCCTGCATTCAGCATTTAAAGATATGCAATTATTATACAGACAAACATACGTTAAATACAATAATCTAACATGGAGTTTATTCCAACATGGTTATTATTATTATTATGATATCCTAAGTGTTAAGACTACCTCCTCCTGAAGTAAAATAGCAAACTTCACCCCAAAAAATAGATTGTATATGACGGTCAAAAACAATAAAATCAATGTACCCCACAAATACTCTCAATAATTGGGATAATGATCCGTTTCGCAAATCGCCGAGCCATTTTAGGTAGATTTCGTAAGAAATACTACCTATTACATTCTCACCTAAGTTGGAAATTTTGAAAAATTTTTGCAGATCTACGCCGATCATGACTCCCAGAACCCAAAAACACTGCCAGTTCAAAAGTTTATATATCTATCTATCTATCTATCTATGTCACTTTTTTCTGACCACGATAACTGGACAAATTCTGCATAAATCTCTTCCAAACTGATACATAAAATCAAGGGTCATAAAATCTCGGTCAAGTTCGTTAATGGGCAAAATCGAACCAAGGAGGGGGGGGGGAAATGGGGGGGCTTTTTGTGAAAACAGAAAAATCCTCATAATTTCTTTATTATTATACGTATCGAATCCGTTTAAAGTTATTATTACTTCTTGGAAAAGGGCCGAAAATTTATATAGGACAGATTTTTGATATAATTAAAAATGGCCCCAAGGGGGTTTTTAGAAGAAAAAAAATCATAGCTTCGTCAATTCACAAGATATCAAATCCGCGTAAATTTATTATTAATCCTCTTAGTATTATCTAAAACTTTTATATTGACAAGTTTTTTATAGGACCAACCGTTATAGCAAAAAAAAAAAAATTAAAAACAAAAAAAATCCCTGCCGGCTCCGCCTGCAAACAAGTTATTTTTCGAAGTAGGTGATTCCAACTCCCGCATCTTTTCGAAACTGATACATAAAATCAAGGGGCATAAAATCTCGGTCAAGTTCGTTAATGGGCAAAATCGAACCAAGGTGGGGGGGGCTTTTTGTGAAAACAGAAAAAAACCCCATAATTTCTTAATTATGATACGTATCGAATCCGTTTAAAGTTGTTATTACTTCGAGGAACAGGGCCAAAAACTTATGTATGACAGATTTTTGATATAATTATAAATTACCTTAGGGGGGGGGGGAGGGAAGGGGGGTTTTAGAAGAAAAAAATTCATAACTTCGTCAATTCCCAAGATTTTAAATCCGCTTAAATTTATTATAAATCTTCTTAATATTATCTAAAACTTTCATATTGACAAGTTTTTTATAGGACTAACCGTTATAGAAAAAAAAATTAAAAACAAAAAAATCCCTGCCGGCTCCGCCTGCAAACAAGTTATTTTTCGAAGTAGGCGGTTCCAACTCCCGCATCTTTTCGAAACTGATACATAAAATCAAGGGGCATAAAATCTGGGTCAAGTTCGTTAATGAGCAAAATCGAACTAAGGGGGGGGGGGGATGGGGGGGACTTTTTGTGAAAACAGAAAAAACCCATAATTTCTTATTTATGATACGTATTGAATCCGTTTGAAGTTATTATTACTTCTAGGAGAAGGGCTGAAAATTTATGTATGACAGATTTTTGATATAATTAAAAATTGCCTTAAGGGGGGGGAGGGGGTTTTTAGAAGAAAAAAATTCATAACTTCGTCAATTCCCAATATTTCAAATCCGCTTAAATTTATTATAAATCCCCTTAATATTATCTAAAATTTTTATATTGACATGTTTTTTATAGGACCAACTTTTATAGCAAAAAAAAAAAAAAAATCCTTGCTGGCTCCGCCTGCAAACAAGTTTGGTTTCGAAGTAGGCGGTTCCAACTGCAGCATCATCGCAAAAAGGTCATTTCTTCCGCAATTCCCGACAAACAGGCGCCCCACGTTCTGCGTCTTCGAAATCTACCTGTGCCTGTAGGCCGAGCCGTCAGGGATTTTGTTATTTTCCATTACCATTTTCCGGCTGCCATTTTTACTGGTGCCTTTATTCGCGCTTCCCATTTTGAATCTCCTGGCATTTTTTAACAAGTTAAAATTATGTCGCAAACTGCAGATTTTATCGAAAAATAAATAACTAAAAAAAAAAATAACAAACCAACCGAAATCATGATACTTTTTCGCAAAAATTGATATTTTCTCTCAAAAACGAGTTAAGTATGTTACTTACAAAGGTAAATTGACACTAAAAGTAAGTATATAGAAAATCAGCATCAAAGTTACGGTACAAAAGTCATGTGTGAAAATATTTTAAAAACTGAATAGTACTCTATATATAAAAAATCTCCGACTTAATGAACTGTTTCAAAGCAAATAGAATTGTACCTCAAACATATCGGAACAGATTTTATCTCAAACACAGCCGTATGTAACCTTGAAAATGAATAACATTGTTTTAATTACACCTGACATTTCCTGATTCTCTTTATCTCCTTCTCCCTCTTTTTTCTGCTCCTCTGCGGACTTCTTGAGTTTTTTTTTTTTTTTTTTTTTTTTTTTTTTTTTAATTTGAAGTTTAAAAGTTCGCAAGAAATACTAATTTCACGATTTGTCCGATTGTCACATCTTGCTCACTGAATTTTAAATATAATAATAATACAACAGTTCTCGAACATAATTCGCTCTAAAGAAATGTTTCAGAACCGAATCAAATGCTACCATTCAAAATATGGAAAATACGGTTAATTGAGTCCCAGTTAGTGTTGCCAGGTGTACCGATTCTCGGGAATTCTAAGACTCTGCGCGGGAAACGAAAAGTCACAATTTTTCATGATGCACAAATTCTTTTAAATTTCTTTTAGTACCATGCTGTTTGTTAGTAGTCTTCATCGAGTGGGACTTAATGCAGTAAAACCTGAGAAGACAGAACCTGTCTATAAAGAATTTTTTTTCAAGATTCCAAAATAGGGAATACCGTACAAATCTACCTGCTAAGACACAATTTGCTTTTCACACTCACAAAAATCAAACTATATAGGATTTAGTGTCAAGTATCAAGAAAATTTTGTGTTTATACAACAAAATTATTTTAAATACAAAATAATTTGTTTTAATTTAAAAATTTGAATATAAATGTAAGCTTGTCTGCTGTTTTATTGCCTTGTTGTGCAGTTTAAATTGAACTAAACCAAAACCTGAACAAGAACGAAAAATCATGCGTCAAGCATAGATTATGTAGCACTTTCCAACACTTACAAAATAATTTTGCAAATCTTTACCGTAAGGTGAAAGATAATATCTAAGAAAACAATTTGGAAAACGCAGTCCAAAAACCAATTCCAGAAATTACCATCAATATTCAGAAAAATATCCGAACTCATTCGTGCAGCCCTGTATATGATCTATAGAGTTTTATATATACTAAATAGAATACTAAATTTCAGAAAACGCGTAGCACTGTTTAAAATTCCCTTCTGGAATTTCCGCCAATAAACGGAAATGTACTCGAGAACTTTTGTGCTGCCCTGTACACGATCTATACACACCAAGTAATAGACAAAAAATGAGTTAAATTTAAAAATGCGTTCATTAACTAAAAAAGCACTTCCAGCAATTATTATTAACAAGCAGTATTTTAACCGAATTCTTTTGTGTGTCCATGTAAATGAACGATGAATGCTATACACACCATATTCTATAGTAAGTCTCTTGTAATCCACCTTAGTGATATATATCAATTTCAATATGTTTGAAATAGTGAAATATTATTAAAATAAACCGATTTTCTTCATAGACCGTAATGTAGCGGAATTCTTTTGAGGGTCATTGGAACCATAAGTTACTAAACTATATTGCCAAAGGTGACCGGTCACTTGCGATTTTAGACGTTTTGTTAACTATCTAGAAAAATACATGAGGAATTAACTTGAAACTGCAGGTGTGTAAACAGTATAGTATAGTTTATATGTTTCCGCGAAGATTTTTTCACGAAACCCCATAGGGGACTGTCAACAAATTGAAAAAGAACGAATATATTTTGGATAACCCTGTAAAAACTAATGTAGCAAAGGCGTTCAAACTCTAGATTATTAATAAGTGTCTTATTGTAATGTACTATGTTCATTTTTAGGAGGATAGCATGTATACTTGTTGCGAAATTAAGGTTTTTATAAAAACAGTCCCAAATTTCGCCTAGTTTTTTTGCTTATAATTTACAGAGTTCTTAATATAAAAAAAGTTCTTTTCAGAAAATATGACAAACAACATTGTACATATACCCTGCATTCAGAATTAAAAAATAATAAAAATTGGATGAAAAATGAGCAGGTATACTAAAAAATGTTTCCCTGCGCATGCGCGAACGCAATCAAAATATAATATGCATAATGTATTAGCTAAGTATATAGAGCAACTTTTGTGAAAGTCTCAAAATCATAGCTTGAAAATTCTGAAAATTATCGTCTATAGAATAAGCTCGAAATCCGTTGTTCCCAAAAGGAAGCAAAAAGATGAGGGGTTTTATCCAAATGTCTGTTGATTAGTACCAAGATAGCGTACACAATATTGCACGTACTACTATATTTGGATAAAACCCCTCATATTTTTGCTTCCTTTTGGGAACAACGGATTTCGAGCTTATTCTATAGACGATAATTTTCAGAATTTTCAAGCTATGATTTTGAGACTTTCACAAAAGTTGCTCTATATACTTAGCTAATACATTATGCATATTATATTTTGATTGCGTTCGCGCATGCGCAGTGAAACATTTTTCAGTAAACCTGCTCATTTTCCCTCCATTTTTTATTATTTTTTAATTCTAATTGCAGCGTATTATGTACAGTGTTGTTTGTCATATTTTCTGAAAAGAACTTTTTTTTATATTAAGAACTCTGTAAATTATAAGCAAAAAACTAGGCGAAATTTGAGACTGTTTTTATAAAAACCTTAATTTCTCTACGAGTATACATGCTATCTTCATAAAAATTAACACAGTATATTACAATAAGCTACTTATTAATAATCGCGAGTTTGAACGCTTTTGCTACATTAGTTTTTACAGGGGAACTAAAATAACTTCTTAAAACACCATCAAAAACTTTAAAATGCGCTAGGCCTTTCGAAAGATCTGAGTCTTTCTTCGTCAGGCGCAAAAAGACGTGCGTCTACTATGAAAGCAGCAGCAAGACTAAAATGAGAGATAAGGGAGAGGAAAACAAGCTGAAGCAACAGCCAATAGGAAAGTAGAAATCAACAGCCAACAGGAAAACAGAAGACAACAGCCAATCACAGAAGAGTAAATTCAAGACAATAGAGAATACAAAATAGAAGGGGAATAAGAAAATGGAAAATAATAATAAATAAATAAATAAATAAATAAATAAAATTAATTAATTAATTAAAATGAATAAATAATAAATAAATAAATAAATAAATAAAATAAAATGAATAAATAATAAATAAATAAATAAATAAATAAATAAATAAAAATTAATGGGAAAATAATAAAAATAAAATAAAATAAATAAAGCACACAAATATATTAAAAATGGAAACAGATGAAAATTAAGAATTAAATAAGTAACCAAAATATATAAATATATATAAAAACAGACTAAAATTAATTAATACAAAAATAAATTATATGGAAGTACTGAAGAGGTTTTTCCAAGCAGCAGAGAGCATTGTGGAATCAGATTTATCATTAACAATAACATCACGATTAAGATAAATAGCTAAATTTTCAAGAAAGTCCAATTCAGAGATACTATTAGCATTAAAGATAATTTTAGCATTTTTAAAATTAAAACAATGGCCGGAATCCCAAGAGTGCTTGGCAATAGAAGATTTAGAAATTTCTTGATTAGCTGCATAACGAGAGTGTTCTTTTAAGCGGATTTCGAGATTTCTTTTAGTTTGACCAATATAAGATAAATCACAGCTATTACAAGGAACATTATAAATTCCCCATTTACGAAGATCAGGAACAGGAGATTTGGTGGAGGGGAATTTGAATTTATTGACAGGTTTAAAGATAATGTTAAAATTGAAGCGTCTTAAAACTTTAGCTAATTTGAAACATAAAGGAGGACGACCAAATTATCATCCTTTTGATATTTCTACCATTCTTCAAACTGTCAATTCTATTGACCCACATATTCAGTTTACTTTTGAGTTAGAAAATTGTAATAAACTTCCTTTCCTTGATGTTTTAGTTATCAAATGTGATTCTCCTTTCAAAACTTGTGTTTATAGAAAACCTTTTTCTGTCGCTAACCCACCTCATGCTCTCTCAAATCATCCTGTCAACCAAAAAATCGGTGTATTTTATATACGTATGTAAATCGTGCTCTCAAAATTTGTTCCGACTCTGCATCCCTTAAGGATGAACTTAATTACTTAAAAACTGTTGCTGTCAAAAGAGGTTTCAATCCTTCTGTTATCAATAATGCTGTGAAGAAATTCAATAGACCATCTTATAAATCTACTCTTTCTAAATCTGTGAAAAGCAAACCTGATAATTTGGTTGTCCTCCCTTTTTATCCTCCTTTATGTTTCAAATTAGCTAAAGTTTTAAGACGCTTCAATTTTAACATTGTCTTTAAACCTGTCAATAAATTCAAATTCCCCTCCACCAAATCTCCTGTTCCTGATCTTCGTAAATGGGGAATTTATAATGTTCCTTGTAATAGCTGTGATTTATCTTATATTGGTCAAACTAAAAGAAATCTCGAAATCCGCTTAAAAGAACACTCTCGTTATGTATAGCTAATCAAGAAATTTCTAAATCTTCTATTGCCAAGCACTCTTGGGATTCCGGCCATTGTTTTAATTTTAAAAATGCTAAAATTATCTTTAATACTAATAGTATCTCTGAATTGGACTTTTTGAAAATTTAGCTATTTATCTTAATCGTGATGTTATTGTTAATGATAAATCTGATTCCACAATGCTTTCTGCTGCTTGGAAAATCCTCTTCAGTAGTTCCATATAATTTATTTTTGTATTAATTAATTTTAGTTTGTTTTTGTATATAGTTATATATTTTGGTTACTTATTTAATTCTTAATTTTCATCTGTTTCCATTTTTAATATATTTGTGTGCTTTATTTATTTTATTTTATTTTTTTCCCATTAGTTTTTATTTATTTATTTATTTATTATTTATTCATTTTATTTTATTTATTTATTTATTTATTTATTTATTTATTATTTATTCATTTTATTTTATTTATTTATTTTATTCATTTATTTATTTTTTATTATTATTATTTTCCATTTTTTTATTCCACTTCTATTTTGTATTCTCTATTGTCTTGATTTTACTCTTCTGTGATTGGCTGTTGTCTTCTGTTTTCCTATTGGCTGTTGATTTCTACTTTCCTATTGGCTGTTGCTTCAGCTTGTTTTCCTCTCCCTTATCTCTCATTTTAGTCTTGCTGCTGCTTTCATAGTAGACGCACGTCTTTTTGCGCCTGACGAAGAAAGACTCAGATCTTTCGAAAGACCTAGCGCATTTTAAAGTTTTTGATGGTGTTTTAAGAAGTTATTTTAGTTCTTAGTGTTTCACACCAGTTTCAACTTATTTTATTTTAGTTTTTACAGGGTTATCCAAAAGATATTCGTTCTTTTTCAATTTGTTGGCAGTCCCCTATGGGGTTTCGTGAAAAAATCTTCGCGGAAATACATAACCTATACTATACTCTTTACACACCTGCAGTTTCCAGTTAATTACTTATGTATTTTTCTGGATAGTTAACAAAACGTCTAACATCGCAAGTGACCGGTCACCTTTGGCAATATAGTGTATAGCACACCACATGCTATAGTAAGCCTCTGGTAGTGCACCTCAGTGATGTATGTCAATTTCAATATGTTTGAAATTGTGTAACATCATTAAAATAAACCGCAAATGATTTTTCCCCATAGACCGTAATGTAACGAAATTAATTTGAGTGTCCTTCTCAAAAAACTATAAGTGCTACATACTTCATTTTCAATACCGAATATGCCATAGTAAACCTCAATAACATATATCAATTTCATGACAATACGAATATATTTATGCGAGTTAGAGCACGGACAGACAGACAAACCGAATTCATAAACACTTTTCAATTATGTTGGAAAGTGTTAAAAAAGGTTTAGTTTTGATGAAACTGTAAATAACTTATTATCTAAATTAAGACCAGTTTACCTTTCAATGGATGTTCTAAGTAAATATTGTCCCATATAATTATTGGTTCTACATTTAAGAATTCGGCATCAAACGTAAAGCTTGGGAAACTTTTTTTTTTTTCCTTTTGACTAAAAAAAAAAACCCCTGATAGAGCAAAAGTTCTTTATCTACGCAGAACGACACAACCAATAAAAGCTGAAAAAATCATTATTTGATTTGACTGAAAATATAAAACATATATCATACACAATGATATAGTTAGAAAATAAATATCAAATTTCGAAAGTACCAAACATCGTGATACTTTGAAAATAAGTAATGAAAGAAAGTAATTCTTTTCTCATGATATATCAATATCATATACACTATATTGCCAAAGGTGATTGGTCACTTGCGATTTTAGACGTTTTGTTAACTATCTAGAAAAATACATGAGGAATTAACCTGAAACTGCAGGTGTGTAAACAGTATGGTATAGCTTATATATTTCCGCGAAGATTTTTTCACGAAACCCCATAGGGGACTGTCAACAAATTAAAAAATAACGAATATATTTTGGATTACCCTGTAAAAACTAATGTAGCAAAAGCGTTCAAACTCGAGATTATTAATAAGTGGCTTATTGTAATATACTATGTTCATTTGTATGAGGATAGTATCTATACTCGTAGAGAAATTAAGGTTTTTATAAAAACAGTCCCAAATTTCGCTTAGTTTTTTGCTTATAATTTGCAGAATTCTTAACATAAAAAAAAGTTATTTTCAGAAAATATGACAAAAAACATTGTACATATAACTCTGCAATCAGAATTAAAAAATAATAAAAATTAGATGAAAAATGAGCAGGTTTACTAAAATATGTTTCACTGCGCATGCGCGAATGCAATCAAAATATAATGTGCATAATGTATTAGCTAAGTATATAGAGCAACTTTTGTGAAAGTCTCAAAATCATAGCTTGAAAATTCTGAAAATTATCGTCGATAGAAGAAGCTCGAAATCCGTTGTTCCCAAAAGGAAGCAAAAATATGAGGGGTTGTATCCAAATATAGTAGTACGTGAAATATTGTGTACGCTATCTTGGCACTAATCAACAGATGTTTGATACAACCCCTCATCCTTTTGCTTCTTTTTGGGAACAACGGATTTCGAGCTTCTTCTATCGACGATAATTTTCAGAATTTTCAAGCTATGATTTTGAGACTTTCACAAAAGTTGCTCTATATACTTAGCTAATACATTATGCACATTATATTTTGATTGCATTCGCGCAAGCGCAGTGAAACATTTTTTAGTAAACCTGCTCATTTTTTATCCAATTTTTACTATTTTTTAATTCTGATTGCAGAGTATTATGTAAAATGTTGTTTGTCATATTTTCTGAAAAGAACTTTTTTTTATATTAAGAACCTTGCAAATTATGAGCAAAAAACTATGCGAAATTTGGGACTGTTTTTATAAAAACCTTAATTTCTCTACGAGTTTCCATGCTATCCTAATAAAAATGAACATAGTATATTACAATAAGCCACTTATTAATAATCTCGAGTTTGAACGCCTTTGCTACATTAGTTTTTACAGGGTTATCCAAAAGATATTCGTTCTTTTTCAATTTGTTGACAGTCCCCTATGGGGTTTCGTGAAAAAATCTTCGCGGAAATATATAACCTATACTATACTGTTTACACACCTGCAGTTTCAGGTTAATTCCTCATGTATTTTTCTAGATAGTTAACAAAACGTCTAAAATCGCAAGTGACCAATCACCTTTGGCAATATAGTGTATATATTTTGATATATATCAAAATGTTCTTTCAAATGCAGTTTGTTTGAAAGCCGTAATCTCAATTTACTGATTTTTTATGGTTTTAAAAATAATTTCCAAGCATGATTCGTTTAAAAATCTGTCATTTCTATCGCTTGCAGACGATTACGACCCGTTTGCACTTAAAACAATATAAATAGTTCAGCATTTGTTTTCTGCTAATATTCCATAATAAATTTAAAACTTAATATATCAATAAATAAAATAATAAAATAATGTAAATAAAATACAAATTGAATAGACATGCAATCGAACTGCACGCTTAAACCACTGAAATGATCAGCATCCAAGAGGTTGCTTATCTAAATAACGAAATATTAAGCGATTTCTTCGATAATTAACTCCTGGCATGCGGCTAATATACGAAAGTATCGCTTTTAAAAAACTTCAAGACTTTATTTGAGTATATAATTGATATTATCCATATAAAAATTCTTTTTGGTGTTGTTAGTAGGCAATATATATATATATATTAAATGTAAAAAAATAAAAATAAAAAAAAAACTATTGAAATTTTTAATAATAACAAATGTAATTTTCACTTATTCCAATTAAAACATAATATTCACTTATTCTAATTAAAACATAATTTTCACTTCTGTAACCCGGGAAACCCGAGTTGGATTTCCTAGTATTATTTATAAAAAGAAAAGTACCCAGTTCAGAAAAGTGTTTTATAAAAAGAAAAGTGCCCATTGGCATTGAGCTCACAGGCTATTCACACTAATTGTATATTATACTCTTATTTCAAAGAATAATGCCCCTCGAAAAAGAAAGAAATCGACAATAAATTAAAAGGGGGGGATTGGCCCCCGGTTCCCCCTTCTTTATACTTAACCAATGAACACCCAAACTAATCAAGGAAGCGCCTTATCACAATGAACTTATATACAAAATTTGAAGCAAGGATAATTCTGCATGAAAAACCCATTTATCTAAATTAAGAGGGGGATTAGCCCCCGTCCCCCCCCCCCTTTATATTGAACCAATGAACACCTAAAACTAATCAGGGAAGCGCCTTATCACAATGAACCTATAAACAAGATTTGAAGCAAAACGGATATTTCTATCAAGAGTTATCGCGTTACGTACATACATGCATACATACGTACATACATACAGAATCGGCGGGAACATTAGGTCTCAGGCTTTGATAGCCTGTGAGCTAAAAATTACAAAATATGAACCAGACATATGAAGCATTCTGCATTTTGCATTTGACTCACAACTGCAAAAATCTCATTAAAAGCTGCTGGCTTTTTCCGTTTCCAGAAATCCTATTAAAATGACTTTAGACAAAATATTTTAAACAGAATTATGTTTTGAAAAAGTTTATTGAAAAAAGAAATATGAAAGATATTATAGCATCAAGCCGCGATTAATATATATAATGTGACATTTTGTCACAATTGAAGAAATATCTAGAGAACACTTGATTTAAATGCAGTCGTAATTTAATATTCATCTCATCAGCCGAGTAGTGTAGGTTGATTTCAATAAATACAAATATGACAGTCACATTCTTTTTATTTAAACCTGTCCAACTTCGGGGAAATGCTCTCGTTAGCTGTTGATAAATTTCATTATGCTCCATAGAACATATCAATTACAACTCATCGAAGACAACATTCCAATGCTTTCCCACACCCGTACCAGTTCTTCAGATCGTAACAGACTATCTAACTCCTTCAGAATGAGGTCTTAAAAAAGCTTCGAATAATATTTCGAACTTTCAATCCTCTGTCTGCCTCACTCTCATTCTCGTCTCCGTCTAAAGAGCCCAAAAGCCGTTCGATTATGCTGCGTTTTAGTATTAATTTTTATCAGGCGCAAAGTGACAAATAAGGTCACGTGTTTCCTCTACACCAATAATAAAAGATTTAAGAGGGACTTATTTAACAGTTCCGGTGTATTAATTTTGAAGTAAATTGACTTCCGCGCGGGAAAAAAAAGTTCTGGAACCTTCCAAAGCCTCAAATCAGGTATACTTCATGCAAACAAAATTTAAGATCTGATTTCGAGAGTGTTGCTAAAAATAGATTTCAGATGATGCTTTTACGCAAAACAGAAAGAAAAAAAAATGAATTTATTGATGTGAAATAAAATTAAAATATTAAAGCATTGAAATATTATAAGAAACATTTCGATATTTTATTAAAAGAATGAAAATAAATAAATAGGTTTTTTAGAACGGGATAATTTAGGGTTATGACATTTCAGCAAAATAAGTAAAGAATTTTGGGGAATGCTTGATATACACGGGAAATAATAGTGAATTTTAATAGGGATTTAAATAATAAAAGGTTTTTATTTACGGAATATAAATATTTAGCGCCATTTTGTATTTAAGCAATTTGGAATTAATGTTGTTTAGGTGGGTTATAATTAATGCATACTTTTAATTTTGTATTTTCCCCATCTATATAAATTTTTATTAGGTTCTGAACAATATTTTTATGCTTGAAAAATAACAAAAAGTAAATGTCTTACAGTGTTTCATTGTACCCCGTATGCCGGGGTACAATGAAACATACTGGGGTACAATGAAACACTCCAAATGATGCAAGCAATTTTCACCCAATAATAATTTATTTTATGAACAATGAGCTGATTACAAAAACAAAACTTAATTAATAAATACAAAAAAGAAATTTGATTAAAATACAAAATAGGAACTTTTTTAAAAGACAAAAAAGGAACTTGATATAGATATTATAGTCCTAGACGAAAAGAAAGAAAATTCTATTAGTTTAAGAAATATCTTTCATTTTACATTAAATTGACTCAAGTCAGTTTCAAAAATTAGCATTTCTGGTTCTCTTTTAGTTGCTCCTGAAGGGATAGGGGGTGAAAGTTTCAGCACAACCTGAGTTTTTTCAAAAATGTTAGTTTCTGCAGAATGCTCAAATTTAAAGTAAGGGTTGAAGTATTTTTATGTGAAGTATACTTCACATTCGACTTCATTTAAATTTATGATTTCTTCAACAAAATATATTTCCTTATGTTTCAGTTCACCCCCCTTGATTAAAACATAATCATTTATACAGATATTGCTTGTGTCACACATGTTGTGTGGATATCTCATTCTTAGCAATTTGATGATCAGCTTGAGCTGGAATATAATCTGGATCATCGTCAGTTTCAGAGTGTAGCAGGCAGAATTTGTTTTGAAAACAATCCCTTCTTAGCTTTTTTCCTCTTTTTACTTTTTATTTGCCTAACAAGAGCATTTTTTACTGGTGTGATTAGAAAAAAAAAAAACTCTTTTTTTCCCCCCTTTCTGGGACCAGCCTTGGGGTAAGGTTTTATCTCTTGAGGAGAAATGTATTTCCTCATCCTCACAAGATTAGAGTTTGTGCATAGTGTACGAACAGTTGCTGAACAACCTGCAATGATCTACTTAACTTATAGCAGGGTCCACCGCTTCTGATTCTTGGGTTTTGTCAGTCTGGTCTTCAGCTTCATTAGTCTGCTCTGCAGCTTCATTAGTCAGCTCTTCAGTTTCATTAATCTGACTATGGAAATAATTTTCAGAAGGACAAGGCCTATCTGAGATATACAAACACAAATAATCTTCTTCACAAAAAAATTTTCTATTGAAAGACCATATTCCAACATGTTTCATTGTACCCCGTCTGCAAGTGTTTCATTGTACCACGCACTGAGGTTACCAAGTAAAAAAATTATTTACAAACTTCTAATATTTATTTTTCTTATTTTGCTTTTGGAGGTATGAAGACAACAACCCAAAGATAACAATGTATAAAAAAAATAATTATCACTTATAACAACAACGAAAAAGAAACAAAATTACTTTTAATAAAGAAACTTACTTTCAATGGTAAAAAATCAATAATCTTTTATTGCTAATGTTGTAGGAGTGTGAATGTATCCAAATCACATCAGTAACTGAGACATACAGTTGTATAACATATATATAAATTGCAACATTCTGTGACAAATTTTACTGATTTTACAAGTAATGTTTCATTGTACCCCTTGTTTCATTGTACCCCGTCTTCCCCTATTGGCTGATCCCAAAGAACAGAAAAATAGCATTTCGATTTTTCGTCTTACATATTTAATGCTCGAAATGCTACTGATCTATTGACCACTGTTTCGTATAAGTAACATATGCTGCAATATTTTTTATATAAAAATTTGGCACATTAAGAATTTTGGTAGACATTGTTTGTTAATTTTTAGCACGCTCCGCGTGAAAAAATTGCTATCCCTGCACTATACAGTAATATACAGAAAGATATAAAAGCATATTACAATACTGCAAATTACATGAGAAAATGAAAATTTTATAACATCTATTTTAAAAAGCGAAAGCATGTCCGTGCGTAACGCTGAAGTCATATTGGCGGTGACAGCACCTGATCAATAAATTACGTTTTTACTGCAATTTTTGTTTGTAAATGTCGGATAATTTCAATTTTGACACCGTCAAATAAGGGCAAAAAATTCTATTTCTATCCCGTGCACCCCAATCACAAAAGATTAACCCGTTTGCACTTACAACTATATATAAATAGTTCAGCATTTGTTTCTGGCTAATACTCCATAACGAAATTAAAACTTCATCAGTAAATAAATAAAATAATATAAATAAAACACAAATTTAACAGACATCTAATCAAACTACGTGTTTAAACCGCTGGAGTTATCAGAATCAAAAAGTCTGCTATAAGTAGCGAAATCTTCGGCTATATTAACTCCGGGTATGCGGCTAATAAGAAAGTATCGCTTTTAATAAATTTCAAAACTTTATTTGAATACATAGTAGATTTTTTTTCATATATATATATATTTTTTTTTTGGTGTTATTAGTTTGCAATCTAAAAAAAATATATATTATATGTAAAAAACCTATTAGCGTTTTTAATTTTTAAAAAATGTTTTCACTTATATTATATAACTCGGGATGTCCGCCGCTGATTCCCTATATTTTTAGTAAAAGTTTAATAAAAGGCGTACTCATATTTTTATTGAGAAAACTTTCGATGACTTGAGATTGATGAGAAAGAGGCGAAAGGGGGGGGGGGGCTTCCATTCCCATTTTTTAAAATCATTAGGACAAGTAATAATCAAATGAATTGATCAAAATGAGATTTAATATCGTCTCCAAAGTAACACATGGGCTGATAAGTTCCCGGTCTGGCACACAAGTGGCGTTGCAATCGCCGAACCAATGTTTTTTTAGTAAATACTAACCTTTAAAAGGTAGTAGAAAAATGCCATGACGATTCGCCGTGTGGATAAAACGTTAGAGTGGTTTTAGTTTAACGACTTTGTTGATAAACAAAAAAATGGATAACAAGAATTTCACGAATTGTTATTTGATGGTGAAAAAATACCGTTCAAACAAAAGCTTGGCTAGATAAGCGTTATCCGGACACTGCACCAGGAAAATCAACCATTATTGACTAGTTTGGTGAATTTATACGTGGTCGTACGGACACCAGTGATGCACCACGCAAAAGAGGTGGTTGCTCCGGAAAACATAAAAAAAGTCCACAAAATCGTTTTGGGGAACTGTAAAGTGAAGTTGCAGGAGATAGCTGAGACTCTGAAGATATCCAAGGAACGTGTAGGTTTTATTTCGAATGAACATTTGTCTATGAAAAAGCTGTTGTCAAAGTGGCTGCCGCGCGTGTTGACTTTTGACCGAAAACAACAACGAGTTCTGAGCACTGTTTGGAGCTTTTTCGTTATAAAATTATGTTATTTATTATTAAATTATTATTATTAATCATTTATTAAATTATTATTATAAAATTATTATTATTAAATTATTTTTAAATTATTATTAAATTATTATTATAAAATTATTATTATAAAATTATTATTTTTAAATTATTATTATTATTATTATTAAATTATTATTATTTATTATTAAAGTTATGTTATTTATTAAAGTTATAAAGTCATAAAGTTATAAAGCTTTGTTAAAAGGTTGTGTTTTCTTTATTAGACCGGGAACTTATCAGCCCATGTGTTATTACTTCAAATATTCTGAATTTGAATTGCTTTAACTATATTCGTTTTTTGTGACACGTCTTTGAAAGTCGAAGTTTAATTTAAACTGCATATAGATACTTACAATCGGCCTAAAAGAAAAAGAAAAGAGATCATCCCACTCATTTTAATCTCGAAATTGTCTCAGAAAGAAAAACAGAAATAGCCATTTGATTGGAAATTATGTCTTCTTTCAATTTATGTTAAAAAAGAAGCTTAGGGGATCGTCTTGAAACTGAAATTGCGCCAAACTCTGCAATTTTCCATACGAACACCTAAGTTTGACATCATATTTGGATTTTTGGTAAATTGTACCTTAGGATAATAGGTTTGGATAGGTTTAAATATTTGGAATACCTTAGGATATTTAAACAATTTAAGAACATTCTGGTTTTTAAAATAACAAGGTTTTTTTTTATTATTATTATTTGTAGAAAAATAAAATAAAATCATATTGAATGGTTGGAGTATCGTAGTTGAGATTTATTCCAACAGAGCGAAAAATGCCGGGACTAGGACTCGAACCTAAGTTCGAGTTATCGAACTCAGGTCGAACTCAGGCTGGAACTTGAACCTAAGTTCGAGTTCTGGTCCCGGCATTTTTCGCTCTGTTGGAATAAATCTCAACTACGATACTCCAACCACTGAATATGATTTACCTAGTTGAAAAAACGTTCCCCTGTTTATTATAAAATAAAAACTTTGAGCCCGAACCTACAGACTAAAAAAGTGGAGCCTGAACCTGTTTTGGGCCGGGCTCGGCTCTGGGTTGAGCTCATCTCATCTCTAGTGTGTGTGTGTGTGTGTGTGTGTGTGTGTGTGTGTGTGTGTGTGT
Organism: Maratus michaelseni; assembly: GCA_963931845.1. Classification (NCBI taxonomy): domain Eukaryota; kingdom Metazoa; phylum Arthropoda; class Arachnida; order Araneae; family Salticidae; genus Maratus; species Maratus michaelseni. Next base: position 385,060,054 of record OZ007587.1, on the reverse strand, counting down.
GTGTGTGTGTGTGTGTAATAATGTTATAGCATGCTTATTTGAAATAAAGCCGATTATAGTTTAAAAAAAGTTTTTTTCGATTTTTGATATGAGACAATTCAAACAACTTCTTATCTTAATAAGTTGTTTTTAAACAGAATCCTTTGTATTATCTGAATAAAATAAACATGTTTTGCTTTGAATTTGATAATTTTAACATTCATGCTAATATTTGATCTGTGTAAAATAAATTATCATAAATAAATCAAACCAAATATGTAATTATATATTTGATTATACAGGTCAAAATCAGAAGAAGCATTTTGCTGGCCTCAATCTTTAGCCTTAGGCTTAGACACGCTAGTTGTAAAATTCATCGCAATCATTATATATCTGGAAAAAAACTGCTTGTTTAGGTCTTTGATCTGGTTTTTATAGTCCTTTGCCAAGTTCTTTTATTTCATTTAACTTAGTATATGTGCAAAAATGGAATTTTTTAATCGATTTTTAACCCACTTCCTGATACGCTTAGAATTACAACATATAAATTTTCCTTTTAATAATATTCCATGTATAATACCGGCTTATTAAATTTAAGTCCTATTTTTAAAGTAATTTATCAATCCCTATATGTAAATGTATAATATCTTAATACACCTAATAATATTTATTCCAAATTGCTTAAATGTAAAAATAGCGCTAACGACTTATATTCCTTAAATAAAGCCTTTTATTATTTAAATCCCTATTAAAATTCACTATTATTTCCCGTGTATATTAAACCTCTCTAAATTCTTTACTTAATTGCTAAAATATCATAACTCCTAAATTATCCCCTTCTAAAAAACTATTTATTTAAAATCATTCTTTTATTAAAATATTAAACTGTCTCTTATAATATTTCCATGCTTTAATGTTCTAAATTTTATTCCGCATCAATAAGTTCATTTTTTTCTTTTCTGTTTTTTCTAGCATAAGCTAAAATTATCGTCTGGCAATCCAAAATCTATTTTTAGCCGGCATTCTCGAAATCAGAGCATATTGTTTGTTTACACGACGTGTACCTGATTTCGAGGCTATAGATTGTTCTACAAGAGTCTTTTCGCGCTTCGGAAGCAAAATTACCTCAAGATTATTTCACCGGAAGTGTTAATAAGTCCCTCTTAAAGCGATTATGATTCGAGAAGGGAAGTCAGGTGACTTGGTTGTCACTTTGCGCGAGATTAACTTAAATACGCAAGCGCAGCAAAATCAGAGAGATAGACAAAGGAGTGAGAGTTGTTTTTCGGGGGTTTGGAGAGTTCTAAGTTTATTCGAAGCTTTTTCGAGACGTCCAGTTTCCACGATGACTGTCGTGTTCGAACCCAGTGATATTTATACCGTACCTAATAAGATCTTTGGTACCGGTATTAATATATTTTCTTCGATAATATCATCATAGTAATTCCAAGACCTCATAATGTAAAGTTTATTTGAAACTCCGACTGTCACATAACGATGATTAAGTAACCATTTAAATCGTGACTTGCTAGAGCATTGTCCTGCTTAGTTCCTGAGTATATAATAAAGCTTTGTTTTCGAAATTCATCTGCTTAGTTCTGGAGTACACACATTTTCGTCGTAATATTTGATTGATACAACCATCCCATTTTAATTTATTAACTGTTTACGAGTTACAAAAACAATGGAGTTAATTATGCGTTAAACCACATTTACCAAATTAGCTCAACTGGTTATGAAACTGTAACGACGAAATATTTTTAACTTAAAAAGTAGAAAATATAAATGAAAAATAAAGAGAATAATTTTTTATTTTATTTATTTATTTTACCCTTTACAGAGAAAAAAATAAAGTTTAAAAAAATTCAAACGGAAACCCATTTTTAACCCGATTCAGATGGAAATGAGTCTTTCAACGTTTAAACAAATAATTTGATAGATTAAGAAAAAAATTACCAATTCAAAATAAGTTAATAAACTTGAAATTTATTATAATTTAGAATTCATTGCATTTATATTTAAAGCGTTGCTGTCATAGTAACCTAATTCCTTTTACGAAAAAATAAATAAAGCTTCAAAAATGATTTCCCGTTTCGAATACAGCAGCCCGATGTTGATGGGAATGAGTATTTCGGTGTTTGAATTAAAAAATCTGCGAAGAAGAATATTTATATTCAGATCAAGAAATAAAAAAATTGAATTTAAGAATTCGGGGCATATTACACATAAAGTATTTATTTCCGCAGTATTAGATTTGCATTTTCTTTTAAATATTACTATATGTGTATTATGCTCAAAATTTGTGTCCAACTTTTTTTCTTCACTTTAACTTTAAGAATGCTGTCTCAAGACTGATATTTTATGATTTTTTTGGTAACTAAAAAAATGTTCTTTTGAAATCTTATATTATTATTACTTTTTTTTTTCTTCTTCTTCTTCAATTTAAAAGCAGATATAGAAAAAAAAATGTTGAATCACGGAAAATAATATGTTTCATGCGAATTTCAGTAAAAACTATTAACAAAAATACATAAATGTGGTCATATGTACTGCAATCAAAATAACGCCAAAAAATAACAATCTGGATATGAATAGAATTTATGCGTAAATTTAAATCCAAAATAATTTATAGATGTTTATCACTATATAATCCTTGGTAAAAGTAAAATAATGTATGGAGCAATGCTATTATAAATGTTTCTAGTGGATTTATGATTGGAAAAAACAATCCTTCAAAATATTATTTCAATTAGAAATAGAAAATAATTAATTAGAAAAAAACTTAAAAAGTAAGAATGTATAATTCATAATTTAAGATTTTAATCTATTTCTTTAGTGATTACTATTTAGTTTACCAGATGAGTGATGAATAATTTTGTAGATAGAGTAATAAAAGAGTAATTTTTGTATTAAGAGTCTACATTAGCTAACGAAGGAACTCGCAAGCTGATGTGTTAAACCTATGGAAGCGTTCTTTTCAAATTTCTCGCTTGCATTTTAATATTTTAATATATTTTTTTTTGCATTGAATAGTTGAGGTTGTTGTTCTCTAACAATTCCTTTACATTATGATCGATAGGGGAAAATCGTTTGCGGTGCATTTTGAGCATGTTATGATACTTGAAACACAATGAAATTTAAAAGGATCATTAAGGTTCAACACAACTTATTTTCTATAGATTATGGAGGGCGTAGGATTTATCGTTCATGTACAGAGACGCACAAGAGAATTCGGTTAAAGGACTGACTTATGATCGGCAATTGGTCTTTCCGCTGCGATATGCTATTTTATGTAATTTTTAGTATATTACTTGTTGTTTACAAATTCTCTAGATCCTATATAGGGCTTCCCAAAATACTTCGAATATGGGCAGCAATTGCTAAAAATAGATTTTTATTGAGTTATGGATTTTTTAATTTGCTTATTTAGATATCTCATTTCATCGCATGGAAAAATTAAATGTTTTAATAGTTAGTGTTGGAAAATGTTTCATAATCTATGCTGGATGTGTAACTTTTCGTTCTTGATTTTCCAGGTATAAGTAACCGATTATTACTAAAACTTAAGTGGCCGGCTACTGGTATGCTTTTACCCTATATGGTTTTAATTCACGCATGAATCACAATTTTAATAAACGTCTTCATAACATTTACAGATTTCCTTACCTACTTGTAGTGTTGCTTCCTTAAAAGTTAAAAATAATGTGTACACATAGCTTAAACCTTTATTACCTAAATAATCTGTTTCCAGTAACCATGGTTTAACTCCTTGTTTTAGCTTAATGAGTGTTAATCAGAGTTTCCGTTCCGGTTTGATTATTTGTCATCATTTGCAGTCAACTTGTTTCGACTCTTTTTTTTTTTTTTCTACTTAATGAGTCAGTCGCGTCTAAAAATGACCACAGTAGCGATGAATCTGAGTGGACATTTTCAACTTATTTTTAACATGATCTAACGTTAGAAAGATTTCCAAATAGCTTGCTAAGTATTGCATTTAATGACAAGATTTTAAAAAAAAATTAAACCCCCTTAACTTAATAAACATATTTATTTTATTCTATTTTATTTTATTTATTTATTTTTTATTTTATTTTTTTTTTTTTTTTGGTGGACAAATGACTTTTAGGTTAAAACATTAAAAATAGTTATATTCAAATGGATAAAATTAAGGTTTTCTGAAATGTACCGAACACGATTATTTTGCGTACTATTTGTATGACAGTAACCTGTGGAAGAATTTTGGAGAATTTTTGATAAATGTCGTATTACAATAGGATTAACTAGACATAACAACTTTTATTATTATTTTTTTTAAACCAAATTCCAACATAGTTCAAAAGTGTTTATGATATCGGTTTATTTGCCGTCTCTCCTGCTCTAACTCTCGTAAAATACTCGGATTGCTATGTAATTAATATATATTATAGATGTTCACTATGGAATGTTCGCTATTGAAAATGAAGTGTGTAGCACTTGTAGTTCATTTACAGATACACTCAAAAGAATTCCGCTACAATACGGTCTATGGAAAAAAATCGTTTGTGGTGTATTTTATTGATGTTACACTTTTATAAACATAATGAAATTGATAAGAATTTCTCAGATGCACCAAAACATGCTTTCTGTTCAATATGCTGCAAATTTTTAACACTGCCGAAGTTCATTTTTGCCCCAGGGATATATCCACTAAAGTCAAAAGCATCCTGTTATACATCAAAAGGATCAAAAGAAATAAAAGCATCATTCACCCATCTGACTTCCCTCCATTAACAATTGCACGCGAATAAAGTGCTTTTTGACAGAATAAAATTGTATCACTGAAGAAAAATCTGCCGTCAAATTAATGTCTTTGACTCTTTTCATCTCTATTTGTTAACCACCGGTAGTTGGTAAAGATAGAGAAGAAGAGGAGGAGGAGGAAGTTATTGTAGCATATCTAGCTTAACCTTTTACAGTTCACTTTACCGCTTCACTGCATTCGACTCAAGGTTAATAGCTTATTAGTTTTACGGGATGAATTTTGCTGTATTTCAGGAAAAGACCACACTCTGCTTGCTACTTTGCTCTTATGTAATTCTTCTCTATATTTAGTGTTTTGTTCTCTACAAAACACTTACGTTTCTTTTTAGAACTTAAATTTACAGAATGGATATTTCTAGTAATTAAAGTAATAGTTATTCAAAGTATTTCAGGAAAATACCAGTCTGCTACTTTGCTCTTATGTAATTCTTCTAATAGAATTCTATATTTAGTATTTTGTCCTCTACAAAACACTTGTTTCTTTCTAGAGCTAAGATTTACGTAACGAATATTCGTATTAATAATGTAACAGTTATTCAAAGCTTTAAACACTAGTCAGATTTCAAACTGAGTCTTTAATATACATGTAAACAAACATAAATATATTTATGTGTTTTATGCATGCTTTGATCGACCCCTCTTCCACCCACCCCTTTTAAATTGGTATTTAACGTTATAATATTTAACCTTAAGTAATATATATATATATATAAATTATATTTATGTTACAGAAGCTTTAAAATTGATAATAATAAACTTTTTTATGTTATTTTATGATGATATTTACAATTATAGTTTATGAATTCCGCGCACACCAATTCTAAAAACCGAAGATTTACAAACTAGATAACGGAAGATACACATCTTTCCATAGTTGTATTTATTCGATTTACAGACTAGATAGCGGAAGATACACATTTTTCCATAGTTTTATTTATTCAGCTATCTCTTCTTAAAAAAATTCTTCTGAGATTTTCTAACAGTATTAGTTATTCAAGTTTTTTTAATACAGCTTCAATGAACATATTAAAGTAATAGTTGGCAGATAATCATTGATTTGTCTGTTTAGTTATTTATTTCATGTTATACCTAGGACACTCATGCAGAAAGATATTAACTTTTTACGATTTCATGTTACAATTTTCAGTTTTTAGACAGAAAAAAAAGCGGGGGGGGGGGGGAGGAGGCTTTCAGAAATTTGATTTACAATTTTTTGCTTTTTTCCCCGATAATTTCAAATTTTCAGGTGATGTAAACAAACTGTTAAATACCTTAATCTCAGTATGTAAACAGTATGTCATTTTGTAAAAAAACTTCAATAATTTACAATTATTACATCAAAATTGCGCGAGTTAATTTTCAATAGATTTTGCCTGTAATCAGATTGTAATCTTTTATCGCATTCACTTTGCATAAAAAATATGAGCATGTAAAGCATAAATTTGCACTATAAATATTCTGTTTTCAGTAGCAACTATAAAACTAGTCGTTGGGGGCCACCGTAATACTTACCCATCATGGATATGCATAATGTAAAATATTAAAATAAAAATGTGTAAACTACTTATAAAATGCATTGCAATTCAAATAAAATCGTGGCTTGATGACGTCATAAACTTTAAAGGCTCGATTACTGAATTGCTTGAAATAGGTTTTTCCTGATAACTCCAAAAATAATAATCCTATAAACTAGCGGTTTATTGCATCTGATTAAGCGTCAAATTTCCAATTAAAATATATCTTTAAAGTGAAATTTGGATGAAATACAGGGTCATGAAAAATCGAAGAGTGTGGAAAATAGAATTCCAAATATCTCGGCAACTCATTATCCGATCGACTTCATGCTTTATGCAAAATTTATGTTTTTTTATTGACTTTTATATTCATTTCTTAAAATAAGCCATTTCGAAAATTTTTATATACCTTTTATCAGAACGAATATTTCGAGAGTCCGAAAAAAATAGTTCCGGTTAATCGAGGTTATTGAAATGAAATAGGCTTCTTCCCATTATTACATACTAAGTACATACCAAATTGCAAGTCTCTATCTCAATTTTTTCGGGAGATAGAGCGTTTACAGACACACAGACACACAGACGGACGGCAAATTTTTTTTTCTAAAAATATGTTTTTCGGAATCTTCAGTGTCTGAAACGTGTAAATCCGTCAAAAAAAATTTTTCGATTTTCAAAACGATTACAAGACTTACCCTATACTACGTATGATGGGTAAGTAAATATACTACGTATGATGGGTAAGTAAATAATTAAATTTAGAGTTTCTCTTCACTAAACTTAAATAAATATGGGTGTTTTTTTGTTTTTGTTTTTTTATCGAATATATTTTAGCTGTGATAAGTTTAAAATTCAAGTTTTATAAATGAGAAATGAGTGCTATTTTCCGGATATTTTGACGTTTATTCTGGATACAGGACACACGAAATATAAGAATTTAGAGCATGCAGTACAAAGATTCAAAATTAATAGATTGCTACATCTAAAGATTTTTATTCAGGTTCAGTATCTTTTTAAGATATGGCTTCGAGGGGGAAAAAATGGTTCTTATTTATGTAGCACTATCACGGAATGATATATCCAAATAATTATGAATCCAAAAATTTGTTTATTATACATTTAGGCAAAATCACAAAATAGCCCCCGTTTTTCTCCTGGACCAGAAATATATCTGTACAAAAGTTCATAGTCATTTATAGCTGCATTAACCCTTAATTACTGTAACAAAAATTGGCGCATAGATATTGTGAGCTATCTCTGAGACCACTTGATCGAATTTTGAATAAAATCGATTAACTGTTACGATCAAAACTTAACATCAATTAACTCTTACGATACTATTTCTGTACTAAACTTGCTGTACAGAATTTTTATAATTAAAATTCCCCTATTCAGAAGTATCTAGCGATAGTACTAGGTCTCTTAACGAAACATAATTTAACTAGCATCTATAGTTAAACTGAAAATTATAAGTTAAACTGTGAAATTAGAAAAAATCAGCAGTCTGTGAGAACGCTAACAGCAGTTAATACATGATTTGTGAACAAACACAAACTTTCACATTTATAATATTAACATGCTTTTATCCCCTCTCCTAATGTACAACCACACTTTTCTCCACCTGAATAAGGTTGTTGTAATAAATACTTTGGAAATTATAATCGTGCTTTCTACATTGTCGTAAAATTTCAAGATAATTTATTTTTTATTCTTTAAGAAATACAGAGTACGAGAACACGCAAAATTAAAATAATAATAACAAATAAATAAATAAATAAACAAAATTTAAAAAAAAAATCTAAATAGTTGTCTAAATATATTACTTATCTGTTATATTTCATGGCACATGCGTATCGATAATGCTGGCTGATGCGAAGCGAAGGTGCCTGCCTTGTTCATAACACACAAAAAGCTTTATTGACGGGTAGCTAATTAACACATTTGTGCCTGATTTTCCTCCCTTTCAGTACGTTGTTTAATGATAAGTATAACTACTATCTATATAAAACAATACTTATTACACTATATTTTTCTGGATGCTCTATTTATACATTATGTAAAATAATCTGCAATAATGGAAAAAGAAATATATCTATAAAAAATTATTTATTTCCTAAAAGTCAAAACTATAATTGGCAGTACAGGTCTAATAGTAGGGGAAGATCGGGTAGCCCCGAACACTTGGATAAAATGCAAATAAAAAATAAATAAATGAAATTTCTGTCTTTATTTTATACTTAAAATAAAATTACGAATTTCTTAAATGATTTTAATTAAACATTGCTCGAATTATTTAACGAAATATACCGAAAATAGTTTGGCCTTATTTTTTTGGCGTCACAAGAAACGGCGGGTAGCCCCGGACATATTAATCAATGGTGTCCAAACTGTTTTTTGGCCTTACAAACATCACAATTATAATAAAAATCGATGCATCTATATAAACACAATCTTCATGGCCCCAGTCTTTGAATTCCTTGTCACTGAATCCAGTCTTCTTCAAATGTTTCTCCGCATATAATGCATTCATTCTGTCTCGTTTTTTCGAAAATTTATTGACGAAAACAAAACACTCACTCACGACTAACTTACTCGGCACCCACGTCGCAATTAAACTGTATTTGTTTCGACTCTAGAGGGCGTTCATTTGCAATAACTCTTTATTTACGCAACACTTTGAAATTCTTATAATGTCCGCGGTTACCCGCCATCCGCAGCTACCCGATTTTCTCATAAAGGTAAAAAAAACAAAATAGTTAATAGGACACCAGTGCGTTAAGTATAATATATAAAGACAGGTAATTAAGTGAATGTCCATTAACTGGTGTTTTTTCCCGTTTTAACATGCTTTGACTGACCATTCAAGACAGGAGGAAACGCATCGTTTCGATTTCAAAGCGTGACAGACCGAGGGACAGTACTGACAGCTAAATCCTCACTTCCCACATAATGACATGTCGACTAAAATATTTCTTTTGTTCAAAATTAGTGAATTGTTGTCAAAATATTTTTATTCAGATTCAGTTTCTTTTTAAGGTATGACAACGAGAAAAGAAAAATGACCGTTTTTCCTTTAATCAGACAATTATGTGTCCAAATTATTTAGTACTAGCTGGCCCCCGACCGGCGTTGCCCAGGCCCGTGATAGTAAATAAATTTTTTTAAAAACATCATATTTTTATTATTTTATATCTTTAACCCGACTTTGTATAAAATTATGTTTTTAATAAAACATTCGCGAAAAAATATTGATATTTAGTGATAAAATCACTCATTTTCTTGTTTTTTTACCCAGGATCGTTTCATAGTTTTAAAATAAAAATTTATTTTTGTCCGAACTCTTTGAAATCTTTATTGGTGATAAATAAAACGGTTTTACAGCCCATGTAAAAATTTCGTGAAATAATATTGTTATCGAGTTGTAAAAGAAATGGTTTCTTCTCGCTTTTTTGTTTGTTTTCGCGTCGGCTTCTTTAACATAGCAATAAAAAAAATAGTTATCTTCTGAACTCTGACATTTTAATCGATTATAAATATAATTGTATCCAAGCTTCCTTTAAAATTTTACAAAAAATTATGCATATTTAGTAGTGAAAGCATGAGTTCTTTAGAAAGAAAGCTTTAGCTTTCAACCTCAGAGCAAAAATATATTAGAAGGTCTATGCTTTCAATGCAATGGTACACTTCCATCCGTTTTGAATCAACCCTTTTCAAGCCCCCGAGGTTAAAGAGGTGAGGGTTGGGTTAATCAATCAGGTTTCCCGTTTCCGAGGGCTTTCAAAAAAACGTTGACGCATGCGCAAAGAGACGGTTTTCATGTGGATTTGACAGAATGCACTTTTCGTTTTAAATATATAAATAGATTTATTATTATTATTATATTTTTAGGTAAAATCAAATCTAGCTTGTGTTTTCTTCCCGCATCAAAAATGCATCTAAGAGTTCACAATGATCTAATAGTACAGGTAAAATAGTTAAAAAAATTAGTAATACTGTTGCACATTCGTAGGGGGGTTGGGGGGAGCAATTTTGAAAAACTCAACTTTTTTTAACTAGGTCAACAAATATCGTTTTATGTATTTTTTTCTTCTATTTTTTTTAATGCTGAATCGAACGACACCATTCTCAAGTCGATACGATCACTTATTACGACAGATTTTGCGAATAAAAAGTCTAAAATTACACTGAGCACAGCTGTATTACACTTATTTTACACGCCATACACTCACGTGACAAGTCATCATCATCTGTTCGATAGTGATTCGAACCGTAATTAATTACTGATGAACACTAAAGTCATAAAAAAATGTTTTAAGAGCCAACCCCCCAAAGTTACGTTCAGGTGTTACGTAATTCAGGTAAGGGAACAGAGACACGTTACATTAATTCCATACTCCATTTATCCAAGGGCTTACGTTATCCTGTAATTAAGGTTTCTACTATTATTTTATTTATTTTTATTTTTTTTACTGGTTAGAGAACTTATTGGATCTTCATTTCTAGTGCCAAAACGAAGTTCTTCCTAAATTTTCGAGGCACCTATTGATGCAAAGACCTTTTTTACCTGTACTATATGGCATATAGCTACCCGTGACTGGGGAGCAGTACATAGACAGAAAGCAGGGGCATCTTTCTCCGCCTGAAGGAGGGGCTCTACTACTTTCGAAACTGTAGTCGTGCTTTTTTAACACTTTCCAACAAAGTTGAAAAGTGTTTATGAATTTGGTTTGTCTGTCTGACTGTGCCCTAACTCTTGTAAATATATTCGGATTGTCATGCAATTGATATATGTTATTGAGGTTTACTATGGCATGTTCGGTATTTGAAATGAAGTGTGTAGCACTTATAATTCATTTACAGGGCTACTCAAAAATATCTTTTACATTACAACCTATGGGAAAAATCGCTTGAGGTGTATTTTAATGATGTTACTGTATTTCAAATGTATTGATTTTCATATATATTACTGAGATGCATTACAAGATGTTTACTATATATTATGGAGAACATAGCATTCATCGTTCATTTACAGGGACACACAAAATAATTCGGTTAGCGTACTGGCTATGAACAATAATTGCTGGAAGTGCGTTTTCAGTTATTACACGAGTTTTCAAATTTAACTAATTTTTTGCATATTGCTTGGTGTGTATAAATTCTTTAGATCATATACAGGGCTGCACAAAAGATCTCGAGTACATTGCCGCTGATTGACGAAAATTGACCAATGGGAATTTTCAACTGCGGTTTCCTAAATGCGTTTTCCGATTATTGCTGAAATTGAGTTTTCAAATATGTTAAGCGTTTTCCAACATGTTTACTTAGATATACCACCTTTCACCTTATTAATATATGTAGTTTTGTTACAATATTCTAAATGCGTTGCAAAGTGTTTCATAATCTATGCTTGACGTATGATTTATCGGTCTTGTTTTCTGTTCAAAGAGTTTTTTTTTTAATTATTTAAGAAACATGAGGTTCAACAACCGCTCAAATTCCAAAATATCTAAATATATATATCTGAACATATTACTGTCAGAACATATTACTGTCTGTTATATCACATGGTATATATTTACTGATAATGGTTGATGCGAAATGAAAGCGTAACGCATAAATAGCTTTATTGATGAATGGAAAATAATACATCTAAATAAAATAGCCCATTAAATACTATAATATAATATTGTTATTTTTTATTTCATTGTAACAAGTTTTGATGATTTGAATGACCACTGGAGACATCATAGGAGGAAATGCATCTTCACGAAGCGTGTCAGACGAATTGGACAGTGCTGACAGCTAAATCTTTATTTCCTAAACAAACGTATGTCGACTGAAATACTCCTTTTGTGCAGTAAGGGGAAACAATTAGAATGTCCTAATCATTAAACCATTTTCGTTTTTTTTTTTTTTTTTTTTTTTTTGTCACTTAAACTTTTGTTGCTGCTGAAAAAACTTTAACTTGATTGTCATTTACCATTAAATAAAATGGTACATAAAGGGGAGAATTAGACAGTATTTGAGAAAGGAAAAGAAAAACAGCCAAAAATAAATGCAGTTTGATCGATTGCTATTTTTGGCATTAATTTTAGTATATTAAAGAGAGATACATTCAATCATATCGGCAGGATTTGAATAATGAGGATACTTTCAGTGGACGTTTAACATTTGAGCATCTGATATCATGTCATCAAAATCCTATTTTAATGCATAAATGAGGATGTGAGTTTCAAAACTCGCCTTATCAATAAATTAAAAATATCGTGTTTTCTCTATCAATCTATTCTATTGGTAAATCTGCAGCGAAAAAACACTTACAATCCACAAAAAAACTATTTTTAGCATGTATTCCTGGCATTGTAAAATCTTGGTTTACAATGAAAACCAATGGAAGCAGTTAGAGGTTTTTCACGATTTCCCAAAATTTGATTTTCTGGATAAGGCGAGTTTTGAAACTCACGTCCTCAAACGTATAATTATTCTAAGTATTTCTAAGCAGTGCCTAATTACAACAAATATGGCCTACTAAGCAGGGCCTATTGAATCACATTTCTGACACTCCCTAATTTATTTATTTTTTGTGGGAAGGGGGGGGGGGGATTTGATACATGTAATTTTTGTAATGCTGATATTTTAAATATCTTTTGAATTTGTTTATAATTAATAATTTGTACTTTTAGAATAGGATATGATTAAAAATAAAAAATATATTTGTTTAAATATATATTTATATAGCAACATATGTATTCAAAGGCTCGAAAATGTTTAATTAAAAATGTTTGTGACAGTATATGAGAGGAGCCCCGAATAAATGTCAGGCCCTGGACCCCTCTTTGGCTTGATTCTAAGTGTTTCTAAGTAATTCTAGTCGAAAACAGTGATTCTCAAACGGTGTGCCGTGACACACTGGTGCACCATTAAAAAACATCAGGTGTGTCGCTGAAGTTTACAGTAAAGTTATATCAAGATTCTACGAACTAATAAAAGTACTTGATTCTAAATTCTGAAATTTACAATGTAATGAGCTTAGCGTCCTAAAGTCGCATTTCCTTCCAAAATTTTTTCAGTGTTTAAATATTTTCAATAAGAAATGTCAGAGTTAAAGAACATCATTAAAGAACCATTAAAGAACACCATTAAAGAACATCAGGTGTGTCGCTGAAGTTTTCAGTAAAGTTATATCAAGATTCTACGAACTAATAAAAGTACTTGATTCTAAATTCTGAAATTTACAATGTAATGAGCTTAGCGTCCTAAAGTCGCATTTCCTTCCAAAAATTTTTCAGTGTTTAAATATTTTCAATAAGAAATGTCAGAGAATTGCAATGAAAATAATAATAATAAATAATAATAATAACAATAATAATAATAATAATAATAATAAAGCATATTATACTCTGTTTTTTTTTTTTTTAATTAATTTCAAATTTACAATTACTACAAAAATATCTCAATATTACATTTACGAGAAGAAAGCTTTTCTGCAACGGAAAATATATTTCAGCTAGATCTTTAGTATGCTTCTACGAAAATCCCAAATTGTGAAGAAGATATTTAAAAAAAAAAAATTACAAATCATAACAAAATATTTCCCTTTGTTTAAATATGGTGAAGAATTTTACTCGTGTTAGTTGCTAAATAATTTTTTTTAAAGGCATGTATTCTTTTCATGGGTTTTAATAATTATAACTTTCGTGTGCCGTGGAAGTTAAAGTCTGGGTTCTGGTGTGCCATGAAATAAAAATGGTTGACAAACACTGATCAAAACACAAACATTCTGAGCGATGTAAAAAAATACAGTGAACTCCCGTTAGTGCGAATTTCCAGGTTAGCAAGTTATTAATGCTAAAATAAACAACTTTTTCTTCAATTTAGTAATTTTAGTGAAAATTAATTAATACAAAAAAATAAATTACTTAAATAGACAAAATATTGCATAATTGGATATTAATTAAAGTAATATTTCACTTTGCGCACTTCAAATCATTTTCCAGTTTTGCGACACACGCGAAAATTTGGTCTGTTACATCACATTTTGATGGTATTATCGGCGAATAGTGATTAGCAATTTTTGAACATTTTTAGTAATAGAAAAGTTTTCTTTCTCTTAATTGTTATCAATCATTGACTATTTATTGATCTCTCAATAACCAAAGTTATATCAAAGTTGCTTTTGATAATAATAATAATAATAATAATAATAATGTACAAAAGCTGTCTCGATTCTGCTCGGTTAGTTTGTGCAAAAAAAGTCCACATTATCCGATGAATAGCACGGTTTAAGCGATGTCTTTACAAATAGGAAATGATGGGGAAAGGGAAGGGAAATTGTTCGCATTAACCGGGGATACTTAAGAGGGGACGCATTAACGACGGGTTGACTGTATATATGGAAAACCATGTGTTTCTTCCTCTTTTTTTCTCTTTCTTCTTTCTATTTTTTGTCTGTGCCGTTGGTATAAAGTATCGACAGCATTTTGTTATAATAGTAGACAAAAAACTTCCGGGTGAAATATAAATAAAATTCTAATGAGTGCTATTTTACTGAATTTGTGATTTTTTTACTAAATTAGATTTTCTTTTACTTATATACATCTATTATTTTTGATTATACGTTGTCTAAATAGTCAAATAAACATGGACATTTTGTTTTTCTAATTACACTTTAATTTTATATAGAGTATAGTCAAATTTACGCAGCGTGACTATAGACAATGAAAGCTGATCAATTATTGGCGATTCCAGAAAGGGGTTGCAAAATACATAACTTTATTTATATTATAAAATTTTAACATATTTCCTTTAAGTACAGCATGTTCACGGAAATATTTAAGATACAATTAATTATCAAAGTTAATAATCGAGAGACGACGTAATAAGCTGTACAAAAAAGAAATAACGACTCAAAAATACGAAACCTGGACTAAATTCTCTACAAACTATACCTGTCTCCCCAAGTCATAACAAAAAATATGACAAAATTGTTATGAATTTTGAATTTTTTATTAATTTTTATTATTATTATTATTTACAAATTTGCGTTTGTTTTTCAGGCATAATCAAAAGTCAACGTAATAAGCAAAAAAAAAAAAAAAAAAAAAAAAAAAAATTGCAAAATTAGCCTTGCAATATTAATTTTGTCGTATGATAGTAAAATTTTTCCAGTTGGATTTTACAATTTTACAATTTAGCAAATATTTTTTATTATTTCTATAAAACATAAATAAATAATTGCAAAAAGATGTAATAGTCTAAATTAACCACAGGATTCCTAATCCACGATCAAAATTCAGACAATTTTCGTCATTTCAAACTTTTCTGGTCCCGTTAATTAATCGTATATGCTTGATATCTTAAAGAGGTTTTATTATTTTTTTTTTTCCCGAGAAATTCAAATAAAAAAGCGTTTATTTGAGAATATATTTCATTTTTCTTTTACAAATTTATAAATAAACATTATAATTACTATTGTGATTGCCTTGTCTTTAAATATGGATTTACTTATAAAAAATATTACAGAAAAATGCATGTTGGGAATAATTGATCAAACTTTAATTTTAAACAAAACCAATTATTTATTATAAACATTTTAATTATTATATTTAATTATCATTATTACTTCAATTATTTTATTATAATAATTATTTCCAATTTATTATATATACTATTTAGAATTTAGTCAGATATATATTAAAAAAAAAAAAACAAAAAACAAAAAAAAAACAAGCAAGACGCATATGCTATTTTAGCATTTAAAAAATAACAATAATAACTTTTTGAACATGAAAATTTGCAATAAATTATCCTGAAGAAAATTCAGTTCATTCATTTAATTTACGAAAGGATGATGATGATGTCGATGATACTATGGAAGTGATATCGGTGATACTATGGAAGTGGAGTGACCCCTTGTAATAGTCAACATAAAAGATTCGTCTAAAAAATTTTTATTATAGTTTTTGAAATTGTTTATTATATTTATTCAATATTATTATAACATTTAAGTTTACTGTAATTATTAATCAGAGCTGTTTTGGTGGTCAAACTTGGCTATTTTCTATATTTTTACTTTTAAAAATAAATATATTTTTTTGTTTTGAATAAAAGGACTATTTTGATTTTGAAATATATTTATGTTAGAGGCGCAAGGATTTATAAAACATTAAAATAAAATTGGTATATCTAAATTCGCTGAAAAGAAAAAAAAAAAGAAATTTTTTACAAAAAAAAAAATTGAATTTTACTATATTATTTTTTATTTATTTACTATATAAATGTTTATATATTTTTTTACATAATATTTTATCTGTTTGCTATATATTTTTTTATATATTTACCATATATTTTATATATTTACTATATAACTTTTTATATATTTACTATATTATTTTTTATATATTTACTGTATTATTTTTTATCTATTTATCTACATACATTTTTATATATTTATTATGTATGTGTATATATTTATATATTTACTATATAATTTTTTACTGTAATACATTTACTACATAATTTTTTATTTTTTATAGTTGTTATTAGCATATGACTAAGGAAATAACTAAGATTTTCTAGACTTCGTAACCCGTACAAGTTTTCAGAACCTGCAATCAAGCATGTTATGAGCATTTCAAAATTATGTTGTGAATATAAGAACTCCATGAGAGCCTTACAAAACTGTGTCTAGCAGTACACATGGGCAATTCACACTTTAGAAAATTAAACGCTTATTATCATGCTTAATATATTTTGTTGTAAAAAAGTACAGAGAAAGCCATATGGTATTTATGAAAATATAATATATGCTGATCCTTTTTTTTTTTTTTTTTTTTTTTTTTTTAATGTAGAAATCCATTATTTTTTAATATTGTTATTTCCAGCTGGATTTCTGCTTTTATAAATTAATTACAGTCCAACCTAGATTTAACAATTGCAAAGGAACTTTTGAAAATCGTTGTTAAATCGAAATTATCGTTAAATCAAATAACACATTATATGAACTAGAACTGCATAAATTTGAAACAACTAAACATATTGAGTCTGAATCAAA
Source organism: Maratus michaelseni (assembly GCA_963931845.1). Taxonomy (NCBI): domain Eukaryota; kingdom Metazoa; phylum Arthropoda; class Arachnida; order Araneae; family Salticidae; genus Maratus; species Maratus michaelseni. The sequence goes on along the minus strand of OZ007587.1, from coordinate 385,042,708 downwards.
TTTTTAAAATAAAAAATAATAATATCAATTATTAAAAACAATCACAGTAGATGTTTCAAGCTTTATAAGAAGCTCCTTATTAATCAGTCGAAAACCAAATCTGATATTTACACATGTTCACGTTGAAGAGTATGCCATTAAAAAATATATTAAGCCACCAGGGAGTAATAATTCAATAGACCAGTGAACCCGTGCAAAGATTTCGCACTGCATTCTAATATATTTTTTAGCAATATCTAATATTTTTTAGATGCAGGTTTTAACTTCTAAAAAAAATTAAGGACAAAAAATATCTGCAAACAACATTAGTCAAGCCAGAATATCATCTCATTTATTCCATCAAAGTTACAGTAAAAACTGACCGAAAATAGCAAAAAAAAAAAAAAAAAGTTATCAATTATTTTTTAACTGCATTCGAGGGGAAAAACATCTATTTCGAAAAAAAAAAACATGGGATAAAGAAAAATAAATTGAGCATTTGAATTTAAACTTTGCTTTTTAATCATAAATTAATATAAAATAAACCCATGCAGCAATTATGTCCCACTTTATATTTATTGAACATTTTTTTTAATAATCATTGTTGCGGTATTTTATTTTTGTGGCAACACTCATTTGAGGAAAACTTTTCATTTCATTTATGAAAATAATGCCGATTTAATTTTTAATTAATTACAATTTTTAATCAAAATACATGTTTTACCGAAATGGGAGTGTACTATAAAGTCAGAAGCCGCTTCAAAATCCTTTCATATGGTATCTCATTTATCGTTCTGCGTTTTGTTATCTGCTTAGAAAAAGGGATGTTGACAACAGAAATAATATATAGGATACCCGCCACATTCCTGATTTTGAGAATATTAAAATTATTAAATCTAACTAGAATAATTATAAAAATAATTTTTTTAGAAGGTTTGTTTACAAGACTACAGACATCTCCACTAAAAGAAGCATGTACAATTCCACCAGATTATGTGGTTCCACTGTCATGTATACTCCCTGGTGTCTTAATATTTTTTAAGTGGCATATTCTAGAACGTGAACCTGTGTAAACATCAGATTTGGTTTTCGATTGATTGATGAAGAGCTTCTATAAATAAGCTTTAAACGTCTATTGTAATTGTTTTCATTATGTGATATTATTCTTATTTTTAGTTTTATTAAATGTCTGATTTTTAAAGGTCTTTTTAATTTTACACGTTATTATTATTTGCGTATCACTAGCAATTAATTATATTTTCCTTTTCTGGCATTAAATATACACTTTTTACTTTAAAAAAATACTGATAATTGCTTTGCTTTTCCTTAAATGTAGCTTTTCCCATTGTTTCAAAAACATTATATAAATTCCCATCCATGTAAAATCTTATATTGTATTTTTCGCTGCATCTAGTTCAGAACATGCTTCAATTGAAGTGAATATCGAGATTTTATATTTGTGTGTTCTAAATAAGAATATGAACCAGACGGATGTTTCCTATTTTCGTCGCAAAATTCTTGAATCTGTAGGTTACAAACGGGAACGCAAAAATCAGCTTCAGATAATAATAATAAATGAAAGATTCTGCTTATCAAATTGATTTTTGAAATTCCACCAAATCAAACTTTTCACCATGCATCGGCGAATGGAATCAATAGTGACAGAGAGAAATAAAAGCTCTCGATTCCTTGTAACTATAAAGCTGTTTAAATATTTTTAATTCAATAAAATTATCGTTAAATAGAAGCAAATTCTTGTTAAAAAGCGATAATTTAACATAAAAATAAAAATATGTGAATCCGAACTATTAAAACGTATCGTTAAATTCAGGAAATCGTTAAATCCGGTTTCTACTGTATATAAGCATTCACATCAATTGACTTGTTCTCCCAACTGGTTATTCAAGAAAATATCTTATACATTATTATATGATTTTTTTTCTTTACTTCGGGAGGGAGGGGGGGTGGGGTGAATGAAGAAAATAAATAAAAAGAATAATTTTTTATGAAATTTAAATACATTTTATAATATTTTAATTTAACTGTAATTAATAAAATTTTAAACCTAAATTTTAATATATTATACAAAGTTAAATAAAATAAAATAAAACTCTTTTATTTGGTGTACGCATTTTAGAAATAGTAATATAAAAACTTGGAAAAGCCTTTTCACAACCTTTCATAAAAGACCTTTAATAAATCTTCTTTATTTATTTTTTATTAGTTTATTTCGGAAGATCCGAATAAAATGTAAGCAGTATACTTTTACGTATAAGTACTTATCTTAATGATTTAAAAATAAAATGACTTTTTATAATACATTCATTAGAAAAAAAAAAAAAAAAAAAAAAAAAAAAAAAAAAAACGCAGTAACTATTCTTTATCGTACAAACTAATGTTAACATTTAATCTTCATTTATATCTTCAGTCGAGAAATGGTTACATTGATGATTTCAGTTTCTTTCACAAATAAAATAAACATTTTAATACATTTTCTATTTTATTTCATCAGAATTAAGATTCTGTAATTTCATAATTTTTAAATTGCCTTTTTCTGTCTTTCATATACCTTGAATAATGGCAAATAAAAAATATAAGATGTTGTGACAGCAAATTACAGCATAAAATACCTAAATTCTAAAAATGCTTTGTAATTTGTTGATTGATTTATTTGTAAATCACGAAAATGAAAGAAGAAGAATCTCATTTTATCTCCTTAAATTTGATTTTAAATAGCTATCTTTCATCTATTTTATTTCATTTTATTTTAATTGTAATTACATCATATATAGTTTATATTATTTTTAATAACAATTTATTACAAATAAATAAGTTACTAATTTGTTTGTCGTTTTATTTTAAAATACCCAGTTTATATTCTGGTTTGCTTGTTTTTTCAGTTAAAAAAAAAAAAAAAATAAATAAAAAAATAAATATATATATATATATATATATATATATATATAAATTTTATTTTATATACCACATTTCATTATTATTAGTAGTATTTATTTATTTATTTTTAATCGACAAAGTTTTTTATCAGCATAAATATTTTCTTGAATTATTAATAAAATATTAACAAAATAGTTAACAAAATGAAATAAATTTTACTTTATTGCAAATAAATAAATTACTAATTTGTTTGTCCTTTTTATTTTTCCAAAATACACAGTTTATATTCTGGTTTGTTTATTTGTTTGTTTTTCAGTAGAAAATATTTTACAAATTTTATTTTATATTTTTATTACTAGTAGTATTTATTTATTTATTTTTAATCTACAAAATATTTTAACAGCATAAATATTTTCTTCAATAAAAATAAAATATTAACAAAATAATTAACAAAATTAAATATTTCTCACTCACCCGTAGCCAATAAATTTGTGAATAATATCCACAGAAACATTTTACGCAACAAAAATCACAGACACATTTCTCTTAGCAAGTTCTTCCACAACGAACACTCATCTTTCTGAGCGGCAGACGATCGGAAAGAGAAAAGTTCTTCTCTCGGCCGCTGACGTCAAAGATCTCGGCCAATAGGACAGTTGCTAAGTTGCTCATTCTTTCTCTACGGACAATTTCGAAATACTAATAATTATTAAGTTAAAAATAGACAACAGAAAAGTGATGGGAATTCCCGTTGATAGTTTTCTACCGTTCCTATACGTGGAATGTCGACGTTTGGTCATAAACCTAGTTTTTAGTGAGATACATTAAATGATTGAACTTGATCTAGTTTTAAGGGATCAACTGCTCACCTTTGATCCTAATCATTTTACGCATTACACATAAAAACTGCTATGACGTGGCCATCGCAAAACTTTCTTCTAATATTAAAGAAAAATTGATTATTTTTTATGTAAATACTTTCATTGATTTGTTTGCTTTTAAAATGGGGATATAAGCAACGCATATTTCAAACAAATCATTCAATTTCGGCACCCCTTCTTAGATGAAAGCTACTAAAATTGAATGAAAATGTATTCTTGTATGCAAGATGCTAAGTGTGAAATTTCGCTGAATTGTGCGCATAAACTGGAGATATAAGCATCACATATTTCGAACAAATCATCGAATTTCGCCCCTCCCCCTCTTAGATGACAGCAACCGAAATTGAATGCCAATCTATTCCTATCACTAGGATTCAAAATTTGATGTTTCGTTGAATTCTGTGTACATAAACTGGAGATACAAACAAGCATCGCATAAATCAAACAAATCGTTGATATGCAGCACCCCCTCTTGGGGGAATTTTGCCCCAAAAATAACCGTCACCAGTACACATAAGGATAGAACTTCACAAGAAATTTCATCCTATTCTACGCAGTAGTTTGTGAGTAAGAGACAATCAAACACACAGACTCACGGACCGACATTTTCTAAAAACAGTCAAATCGTATTAATGACCTTCTAAAATGTATAAATCCGTCGAAAACAGGAAGGCGAAATTTTTTACGAATACTTTCTTATTGTATAGACAGAAGAAAGTAATAAGAGAGGAAAAAAAATGAAAGAGTAAAAAATGTCATGTAAAATGTTTTTATATTTATTGATTTATTATTATTTATACATACATGTAACAAAACTTCACAGTATAATATGGTGCAAGTGTATGTCTAAGTAAATAATTTGGAAAACGCTTAACGCATTTCAAAACCCAATTTCAGGAATTACCACCAACAGTCGTAAAAATAGTCGAATTCTATTGTGCAGCCCTGTGTATGATCTATAAATTTGTATATATACTACATAGTATGCTAAAATTTAGTTCAATTATGAAAAGCACAGAACGGCTGAAAATTCCCCTTCAGCAATTTCCGTTAATAAATGGAAATGTACTCGGAACCTTTTGTGCAGCCTTGTATATGTTCTTTAAAATATATACACAATAAGTAATATGCAAAAAGTTAGTTAAATTTAAAAACGTATACCAGAGCTGCACTGTAAAAAAAAAAAAAAAAAAAAAAAAAAAAATCTGAAAAATATGGAAATTGTACTGGCAATCGAGATGCCATAATTCTACGAGTTGTACGAGTTGTAATTTTCCAACTGGACGAAAAATGTCCGGGCCAGGATTCATGCGTTCTATGCGCATAAAATCTCGGTCAAGTTCGTTAATGGGCAAAATCGAACCAAGGAAGGGGGGGGGGTATTTTTGTAAAAATGGAAAAGAAAAACCATAACTTCTTAGTTATGATACGTATCGAATCCGTTTAAAGTTATTATTATTTCTAGGAAAAGGGCCAAAAATTTATGTATGGCAGATTTTTGATTTTATAAAAAATGCACCCAAGGGGGGGGGGAGGGGGGAGGAGGGGAATAGGGGTTTCAGAAGAAAAAAAATCATAACTTCAATTCCCAAGATATCAAATCCACTTAAATTTATCATAAATCCTCTTAATATTATCTAAAACTTTTGTACTGACAAGTTTTTTATAGTACCAACCCTTATAACGAAATAATAAAAATAAAATAAAAACGAAAAAAATCCCTGCTGGCTCCGCCTGCAAACAAGTTAGGTTTCGAAGTGGTTTCCAACTACCGCATCATAGCAATAAGGTAATTTCTTCCGTAATTCCCAACAAACAAGCGCCCCACGGTCTGCGTCTTCGAAATCTACCTGTGCCTGTAGGCCGAGCCGTCAGGGATTTTTTTAATTAAACATTTTCAGCTGCGTAACTGAATTTATTCATGCAAGAGAAACAAAATAATATTAACACCAGTGTTAATATTAATGCTGTTGATTTATCATGTTTGTCTGTAAAACATGTTTGTTGAACATGAAAATGTTTACTTGAGAATGGATAGCATCCGAAAAACCGATATTATGGGTTGAGAAAACCGATTAATAATCTCAAAAACGTACTCGGTAACGTTTTCGAAAATTTCTAAAGATAAAGAACGCTTTTCGGAGTCGTGGGTAACTCGGAAGAATGAAGAAATGTATATTTTCGATCGTGATTTTAATATAATTTTCTACATTAATAAATATCTGTCTTTTATTTTACATTGTAGGAGTATTCGCTAAAATCGCTATTCGAAGTATCCCTGTTAAGGAACAGTGTTTTAAATTCGATTTTGAATATATTTTATTATTTGTGTGAGAGCGTAAATACAGTACACATTAGAATCTCGTTACAACGAATGCCACTTTAACGAATTTTTCCGTTAAATGAATATTTTTTGGATTATTAAAGAACGTTCTAAGTTTCCTCATTATAAAAATATTCACTTTAACGAATTTTACGTTAACGAATTTTTCGAATTAACGAATTTATTAAAATTTTAAAAATAATGTTTTTTTTTTTTTTTTTTTTTTTTTTTGTTAAGTTTTACGAACGTTGAGTCGACAAGAAAAAGAAAAATCATCCCTATAGAAAACTAGAATTTGGAAGAAAACTTTCGTCGGAAACTCAATGTAGGAACGCAGACGATACATATAGTGAAAATGAAGGCGATGGTAATTGTCCATCAGGTACTTAAGATTGTGTTGTACGATCGAAAGGGTGCTCTATAGAACATTGAAACTCATAAAATGTCATTATCACAGAAAAATAATGTTCCGAAAACATTTTATATAATTTGTTTTGAAAAATGCATTGTCACTTTAGTGGAGCAAAACTTCTGATTTTTTTTTTTTTTTTTTTTTTTTTTTTTTTAAGAAATAATGTTACATTTAACAGATGTCAGTAAGTTTTTATAATCTGTCAGGTATGTAAGATAAATTATAATTCCTTTATAATAGTTACAATTAAAATCTTGAAACTTAATGAACTTTAAAAAAATCTTATTTCTAACTAGTAAATTCACACTACTAATATACTGTATATTTATTATTTACTGGCATGTTTGGATGCTAACCAAAATTTAATATAAGTGCAGTGATAACATATATTTTTATTCATTTTGCATGCAAATTTCTTTTATTTTAAAGGCACCTTATTGGAATTTCACATTAACGAATTTTTTCAGTATAACGAATTTAATCGGTGGCCTCCAAAAATTCGTTATAGCGAGATTTAACCGCATTACTTAAATTGCTATTGCAACTTTCCAGATTCAAGTTAATTAAATTCCTTACACCCAGAAAAAGGAATTGATTAAAACTACGAAACATGTTTTGATGAGTACATTTTGGTTGTTTTAGCAAAATTCAAGTAAAATTGAACCATTTTACTTGAATTAACAAAACTTTTGCTGACGATACAATTTTTTTTTTTTTTTGGAATTGCAAAAAAAAAAAAAAAAAAAAAAAAAAAAAAATTGTTGATTCAAACAAAATTTCCATTGACGCATATTTAAACAAAACTTTTTTCTGGGTGTCAATCGCACGGGTAAGTCGGTTTTACCTGCGCGATTAACGCAGGTTATTATTTTTTTTTTTTTTTCGTTGTGAGTCTGATTCGGTTCAGGTTAACTTTAATTGTTTCGAATTCAGGTTCGGTACACAGTAAGAAAAAATACAGATATTTCTTAATCCAGGAAATGCAATTAACCATGAACGAAAATATACAATAACCTCTTCGATGTCGAAAAGCGTTATTTATTTTTAGAAACCCCAGAAACCAATATATTTTCGAGATTTAAAGAAACATTTATAAAAACAAAGTTTCTTTCGCAGCCACTGATTTTCGGAAACATTTACGAGTAGTTTGTATAGTATGTTAATTCGTTTTCTCTACCCGGAATATAGTTTTTCAGATGTTTTCGATTCTCAAGTAAACATTTCCGTGTTCAACGAATATGTTTTTCAGACAAACGTGATACATGAGCAGCATTATAGCATTAACATTAAAATTAGTATTAATTTGTTACTCTTACATGTATAAATTCCGTTAGGCAACTGAGAATGTTTAATTGAGAATAGATAGGTTGAGAAAACTAATTGATACGCTTATAAAAACTACTCGGAAACGTTTCCGAAAATAAGTGACAGCAAAATAAACTTTGTTTTTATAAATGCTTCTTTAAACCTCGAAAATATATTGGTTTCAAAGGTTTCTAAAGATAGAGAACGCTTTTCGAAATCATTAGTAACTCGAAAGAGATTATTGTGTATTTTCGTTCGTGGTTGTATTATATTACTTACCCATCATACGTAGTATAGGGTAAGTCTTGTAATCGTTTTGAAAATCGAAATTTTTTTTTGACGGATTTACACGTTTCAGACACTGGAGATTTTACTTACCCATCATACGTAGTATAGGGTAAATCTTGTAATCGTTTTGAAAATCGAAAAAAAATTTTTGACGGATTTACACGTTTCAGACACTGGAGATTCCGAAAAACATATTTTTAGAAAAATTTTTTTGCCGTCCGTCTGTGTGTCTGTGTGTCTGTGTGTGTGTCTGTAAACGCTCTATCTCCCGAAAAAATTGAGATAGAGACTTGCAATTTGGTATGTACTTAGTATGTAATAATGGGAAGAAGCCTATTTCATTTCAATAACATCGATTAACCGGAACTATTTTTTTCGGACTCTCGAAATATTCGTTCTGATAAAAGGTATATAAAAATTTTCGAAATTGGTTATTTTAAGAAATGAATATAAAAGACAATAAAAAACATAAATTTTGCATAAAGCATGAAGTCGATCGGATAATTAGTCGCCGAGATATTTGAAATCCTATTTTCCACACTCTTCGATTTTTTATTACCCTGTATTTCATCCAAATTTCACTTCAAAGATATATTTTAATTGGAAATTTGGCGCTTAATCAGATGCAATAAACCGCTAGTTAATAGGATGATTATTTTTGTAGTTATAAGGATGTTTCTTTCAAGCAATTCAGTAATCGAGCCTTTAAAGTTTGTGACGTCATCAAGCCACGATTTTATTTGAATTGCAATGCATTTTATAAGTAGTTTACACATTTTTATTTTAATATTTTACATTATGCATATCCAAGATGGGTAAGTATTACGGTGGCCCCCAACGACTAGTTTTTGTTGATTAAGAAACGTTTATCTTCTTTTAGAATGTATAATCTGAGCCGTGTAGGATTCTAGTCGAAATACACAATGTTAGAAATACTCAATATGCAGGACTCTAACGTGAATATTTTGATTCCTTTCTCTTAGGAACACTATATCTTATTATTATTATTATTTTATAAGTAATAAAATGCATGTTTGAATTGAATGAATCAGTAATTAGAACACAAGGCTCTACAAATGTTTTTTTAAATCTCGGAAATATATTGGTTTCAAAGGTTTCTAAAGATAGAGAACGCTTTTCGAAATCGTTAGTAACTCGAAAGAGGTTATTGTATATTTTCGTTCGTGGTTATATTATATTTTCGTAGATTAAGAAACATTTATCTTCTTTTAGAATGTATAATGATCCGTGAATACAGAATGTTGGAAATACTCAATATGCAGGACTCTTAACGTGAATATTGTGATTCCTTTCTTTTAGGAACACTATATCTTATTATTATTATTATTTTATAAATAATAAAATGCATGTTTGAATTGTATGGATCAGTAATTAGAAAACAAGGCTTTACAAATGTTTCTTAATATCTCGAAAATATATTGGTTTCAAAGGTTTCTAAAGATAGAGAACGCTTTTTGAAATCGTTAGTAACTCGAAAGTGATTATGGTATATTTTTGTTCGTGGTTATATTATATTTTCGTAGATTAACAAGCATTTGTCTTTTTTTATTGTGTATAATCCGAGCCGTGAAGGACTCTCGTTCAAATACACAATGTTGAAATTGATCGTGAATCTTTTGATTCCTTTCTCCTAGGAACACTATATTATTATTTTTTTATATAAATAATATAATGCATGTTTGAATTGAATGGATCAGTAATTATATAAATAACACAAGGTTTTACAAATACTTTTCTTTATTATTTATTTATTTTATAGAAATATGACTCTCAAATAAAGACGTCTAACAATTACTAAGATGCCGGAATTCAAAATGATTTCAACCATAGTTATTTCATATATGGTTTTAGAAAATTCATCTGCAAACAATAAGATATTAATTAAAATCTTTACATTTTCCTTACATCAAATCTAGGGAATCTACCTAAACATCACTGGTTTGAATAGTACAATTTTGAATTTTATATTCAATGAACCGCATATATTAATCGCATTTGTTTAAAATTTTGTTTAACTCTTTTATCAGTCCAATTTTCTTTATTGCCTTTGCGTGGAAAAAAATGTATTATACATACTTTAAGTTCATGTCCTTTTGATACGCTATGAAAAGATTATGAATGTCAACTAGATGATAAAAATAAATAACAAGGTAAAACACGCAAATCTCCGATGGTGTATTTTATCGAAATGTTTCTATTTTGGTCGAATGAGTATTAAATCGGTTTACCATATTTTGATTAGTATTTTTTTTTTTCTAAGTTAATAATTTTTTCGGTAATAATGTTGTATTAATTCTACGTGTACTTTAACGATAACTTATAATGATACGATTTTTTTCCTTGCCTGAAATCTTAGAATATTTTAAAACTCTTCTTATTTTATTACCTTTTTTTAACCCTAAGAAGCATTATAGCAATATACCTACGCATTACAATAATTGCAATGTACTTTATAGCAATTGCACTTCACTGTACACTTATAGCGATTGTACTGCAATGTACGCTTAAAGCAATTGCATTGCAATGTATGCTTATAGCAATTGTATTGCAATATACACTTTACACAATTGTTACATTGCAATATACATTTACAGATTTATTACATTATAATATACAAACGGGTGATTCAACATAGATTGTAAAGGCGATTATCTTTTAATTCGCTAAAAATAGAAACAAATTTCCAATTACAAAAAGTATAGAATTCAAGTATAGCTTTTAGATACGGCATTTTTACAAGGAGTTATATGCTTATTAAAATACGAAAATAAATTTTTTATGTGACATCTTTTCTCTATAAATTATACTTAGAAAAATGTTGTTCTGCGTCCAAAAAGGGTATTAAAAAAATCTCTTTTACAACCAAAACTTGCCAAGTTATAATACTTTGAATTTTACAGAATTACCGTTTTCAAATATAACTTATAGGAAAAGGGAATCGTATAAAAATTAAATTTCGTACTTTAATATGTATACATATCCTTGTAAATTAAATGCCTTATCTAAAAGCGATATTTCTTACTATACTTTTAGACTGATTTCTCTAGAAAAGGTCATATTGTAATCATGTATACATACATATTATATACGCATTACGAGTATACCTATCTATAATAAAATCCAAATCTTGTCATCACGATAACGTCCGAAATACTAAACCTATTCGAACCTAATTGAGACAATGTATTGATCTTGCCAGTATCTTGGTTGAGTTCGTTAACCAAGTACTCTAGCTCTTATAGTCTATTTAGAGAGACGCACAAAAGCAAAAAAACATGCAAAAAATTGATCAGAAATTACCAATTAACGTCAGAACTTTAACGTCAAGAAATTAACGTCAGAAATTAACCAATTAGAATCTAAATGATGTGAGATGAATTCTCGCATTGTTTGTTTTTGCCGTTCTATTTGTATTTTATCGGCATTCGATTTCGACGTTTACGTGCGCGATCTGTTGCCGATGTGTCTTGCCGACTTCGTACGGCATATTTACCATGTGTTTCTCCGTTGTATCTTTCCGCAATAAAAACAAAAGAGATAGATGTAGATAAAAACAAAATTCCGATAAAATACAAAAAGAACGCCAAAAACAAACAATGTGAGAATCCATCTCGCAAATGGGACTATGTATTGATCTTGCAAATATCTCCGATGAGTTCTTTAATCAAGTATATGTAGTTCTTGTAGTTCGATTACAGGGACACCCAAGAGCAAAACATGTAAAACTTGTGATCACAATAACGTCCGAAATACGAAATAATTAACCAATTCCAACCAAATTGGGAATTGGAACAGTGTAATGTTTTTTTTTTTTTTTTATAGTATCTTGGATGAGTTTATTAATCAAGTATGCAGCTCTTATAATTCGTTTACAGGGACACACAAAAGTATTCGATAACATTCTTTGAATTGTTAGGGGTTATACTACAGCTACAGCTTAAGGGCGATTTTTAAATTACGATTTCAACAAATTTTTACCATTTGTGATATAATTGTATCATATTTATTCGATTGCCAAATTGGAACAGTGTAATGTTTTTTTTTTTTTTTTAGTATCTTGGATGAGTTTATTAATCAAGTATGCAGCTTTTATACTTCGTTTACAGGGACACACAAAAGCGTTCGATGACATTCTTTGAATGGTTAGGGCTTATACTGCAACTACACTGCAAAAAATAATTGTTGATTTTACAGTATAAAACTGGCATCCCAGCTGCCAGTATTATACCGTAAAATTAACAGTATTAAACAGTAAAATAAGCAGGTAGCGCGGTAGCGTATTACTGCTTGCGCGACAGCGTATTACTGCGTATTTTACTGTTTAATACTGTTAATTTTACGGTATAATACTGGCAGCTGGGATGCCAGTTTTATACTGTAAAATCAACAATTATTTTTTGCAGTGTACAGCCTAAGGGAGATTTTTAAACTCTGATTTCAACAAATATTTACCATTTGTGATATAATTGTATCATATTTATTCAATTGCATTTAGTAAGCCTAATTTAAAAATTTCCTGCAAAGTGCTTTTCTCGTCAATGTAGCGAACTTAGAAGAAATTAGAGCATTTTTAAAAAAAAAATTGTATTAAATATGATGCATGCACTTTGAAAGAAAAAAATAAATAAAACAACCTACCCTTTTGACTGAGCCGGAAGGACATGTTTATAATTGAAAGTAAGCTTTTATCATCAGCGTTTTAAGGCTGCTCGTCAGTAAACTTCCCGATTCCAATCGCTAATGTTAAACCTATGGGCGTAGAATGCATTCGTATTTTTAAAATATCTCCTCAGGAAATTAATATTTTTAACTTCTGTTTCCTGTGTACTGTTCTTAAAGGAAGTCTCTTTTTTTTTCTTAGTTGTTAAAATATTTCTAAATTATGTGCTTAATTTATATTTTTAAGTGTTAAAATCTTAGAGAAACTTAATAAGATTTTAACACGTCACATAAAATTAAGTATATATTTTAGAAAAAAATTGACAACTAAGAAAAAAAGAGACCTCCTTTAAGAACAGTACAAAGAAAACAGAAGTTAAAAATATTAATTTCCTGAAGAGATATTTTAAAAATACGAATGCAACCTACGCCCATAGGATTAACATTAGCGAAGGGAATCGGGAAGTTAACTGAGAGCAACCTTAAAAAATGATCACCATTACAATCTATTTTGAATCGGGCGGTATAATATACCATAAGCTGCCTTTCCCGCAATATGGCACATCATTAATTTGCTCATTCGGATTAGAGACCTGCACGGGCCGTGTTGTACCCTACCCGAAACCGGAAATTCTGCTTAAAGTTAACCCGAAACCCGACAGACTTCAACCCGAACCGGAAGTGAAAGAAAATTAATCCACATTTTAATAGAATTATGGAAAAGTAGTCTACAATTATATGTTTAATATCAATTTTATTTTTTTCGTATAAAAATGAACATATATACACTCATTAATATTCAAATACATCAAAGCTTTTTTCAATTGAAAAATATTCAGGACTTTATTTTGAAAAATTGAATCAACCTAAATCCGACCCGAAAGAATCAAAACTCAACCCGAAACTGAAAAATTTAAAGTAAATCCGACCTGCAACGAAAAAACTTAGCGTCAACCCGGTCGGGTCGGAGTCAAATCGATTTAGACCGACCCGGTTTAGGACTCAAAAAATGTAAAGATTTATTTCAAATGAACTTTTAAATTTACTTCAAATGTCAATTACAATAAGTATCGCTTTCATTAGTTGTGTGTAAAAAATTGCAATAGGCGTATAAGCTAACGTTTTGAATAAATACTTAATATAAAGCATTTTCTAGTAAGTTATAATTTTTTTTTATGTATTTAATGGCTTCAGTTACATCGTTACATCGGACTTTTTTTTTCTTCCGCCATACGCGATATAATGAGAGGCTACTATATTATGATTACAAATAAATAAATAAATAAATAAAAGATATGTATATATATGTGTGTGTGTGTGTGTGTGTGTGTGTGTGTGTGTGTGTGTGTGTGTGTGTGTGTGTGTGTGTGTGTGTGTGTGTGCACCTTTAAAAAAAAAGATAGCCGAACGTAACTTAAAAATATCTAGTTTTATTATATATTTCTACTTTAACTTTCATAAAATGTGTCAGATATATACCGAGAGGATATCAATGCTTTCGGGCAGATTATGGTATATTCTTTATTGAATAAAATAACTATAATTAAATATTGCTTCTATAGGACTACATTAAAAAAAAAGTTTTTATTTGAAGGCTCTTATTGTTTGGCGTGTATATAATGATGTCATGCTCCATAAATCTCAACGAAATGTTGATGTATAATTTAAGTATGTTTTTTGAAAAGGCTACGCTGAAAATAGTCTCTGAAACCTTTTACAAATTTCACAAATGAAAGCTTAAAAATTAATTTAAATGCGTTATCATTTGTGATGATTTTTTTATCATTATTATTATTAATAAACAACTTAAAAGTACTACATTATGTTCAATTCCAGGGATTTTTTTTTATTTGATAAAGAAGTAGATTGCGTAACGGGGTCTCTGAACTCGACGAGTGAAACACATTACCGTTAATAGGTCGTCATTATTCAAATAATGCAATAAAACCTCCAAATAATGAACACCTCGGGAGCACGGAATTTTTCCGCTATTTAGAGGTAAAAATGTACAAATGTTGAGGATCGAAAAAATGTCCGCTAAATAAAGGTGTCCACTTTTCGAGAGTTTCCATTATGAAAGTTAAGTTATACTGCACACTGTAAAAAAAAAAAATAAAATAATAATAAAAGACAAATGTTTATTAATCTTCAAATATATAATATAAACGCACGAACGAAAATATTCAATGACCCCTTCCGAATTATCATGATTCTGAAACGCGTTGTTATTTGTAGAAACCTCAGAAACCAATAAAGTTTCGAGATTTAAAGAAGCATTTACGAAAACAAAGTTTCTTTTGCTGCCGCTGATTTTCGGAATCGTTTCCGAGTAGTTTTTTATATAGTATATTAATCAGTTTTCGCAAATCCGAATATCGATGTTTAGGTTGATATCCATTCTCAAGCAAACATTTCCAGCTGCATAACTGAATGTATACATACAAGAGTAACAAAATAATGCTGTTAATTTATTTGTTTGTCTGTAAAACATGGTTGGTGAACATGAAATTGTTTACTTGAGAATGGATAGCATCCGTAAAACCTATTTTCAGGGTTGAAAATACTGATTAATACGCCATAAAAACGACTCGAAAACAATTCAAGAAATCAGTGACAGCAAAAGAAATTTTGTTTTATAAGTGCTTTTTTAAATCTCGAAAATATATTTGGTTTCTGAGGTTGCTAAAGATCTTTTCGGAATCCGGGGTAACTCGTAACAGATTCTTGCATATTTTCGTTCATGGCTGTATTATATTTTCCTGGATTAAGAAACATTTGTCTTTTTTACAATGAATGTTAAGAATTGCGTATTTAAAAAAATGCTCATGGACATTTCTTTTAAATAAAATGCATAAATCATTTTGGTAAAATTGTATTGAAAGAAACACGTGCAACTTAACCTATTTAATACCAATCTTTTTTTTCTTTTTTTTTTAATCATTTTCCTTCTATGCTAACTGGAAAATGTTTTGCTACCTATAACTATTCTGGGGAAAAGGATAGCTTTTTTTATATCATTTACTTTCTACCAACCAGGATTGCCGTTTTAATAGTTTATAATCACTCAACTGACTAAAATTCGTTAAGTTCACTGCAGAGAAAGGCAAATGTTTCTTAATCTACGAACGAAAATATATACAATCACCTGTTAGGGGTTTCCCACGATTCGAAAAGCATTCTTTATCCTTCGAAACCTCAAAATCCAATATATTTTCGAGATTTAAAGAATAATTTCAAAAACAAAGTTTCCGTTGCTGTTAGTTATTTTCGGAAACGTTTCCGAATTGTTTTTATAGCGTGTTAATCATTTTTCTCATCTTGGAATATAGGTTACGGATGCTATCCATTCTCAAGTAAACATTTTCATTTTCAACAGACATGTTTTACAGACAAACATGATAAATTAACAGCATTAACATTAACATTAAAATTAAAGTTAAGTTTCGCTTGCTACAACTACTTTTTGCAAATGTTTCCCAGTAGATTTTAGAATATATTCATCAGTTTTCTCAAACCAGAATATATCGGTTTTTAGGATGTTATTAAATTCTCAATTAAACATTTTCACCCGCGTAATTGACTTTATGCATGCAAGAATAACAAAATAAATATTGATTTAAATGGTATGTTAATGCTGTTAATTTATCATGATCGTTTTCAAAACATCTTTGTTGAATATGAAAATGTTTACTTGAGAATGGATGGTATTCTAAAATTTATATTCGGGGTTGAGAAAAATGATTAATACCCTATAAAAAAATACTCGGAAACATTTCCGAAAAGCGACGGCAGCAAAAGAAACTTCGTTTTTATAAATGCTTCTTTAAATCTTGAAAATATACTGGTTTCTGAGATTTCTAAAGGTAACGAACGCTTTTCGAAATCGTTGGTAACTCGGAAGATGTTATTGTATATTTCGGTTCGTAGTTATATTATGTATTCCTAGATTAAGAATCCTAGGTTAAGAATGTCCTTTTTACATTGTTCTCATTCCACAAAATTACAATATGAAAACTTTGAAAAGCCACAGCATTAAATTGCATGTAAAATGACAAATAAATATTTATAAAATTAGAATGCAATGTTCTTTGTAATTTAAGTAAAATTTTCTTATCCAACAGACTCTACAATATCTGAAGTGACAATCTTATATACACAAAACTTATTTAGGAGTGAGTACATCTAAATCTGACTGTCTTGTACATATTTAACCTAATAATAATATATATATATATATATATATGAACTATCTCAATTGGGTACAAAGAAAAATTAGTTAATATTCAAATATAAACCACAAGCGGAAATGCTCTAATGAAATATATGCATAGTGATTAAAACCCTGTCACTATATCTATGCGCAAGGTATGATTCATTTCCCCATTTGTTTGCCGCTGACGTGTTTCCACAATTTAACTACCTGAACTCGAATCACTTCAATCTGAACCCGAAATACTTAAACCCGAATCTGAACCAAACACGAAGCGAAAGAAAATTAATCAATATTTTATTACAATTATCTGAAAAGATATTCTAACGAACCTAAAAATAAAAAATAAAAAATAGGGTCAATTCGATCTGAAACGAAATAAATTAGCTTCAACCCGACCCGAACGAACCGCGTATCGGGTCGGGTACGGGTAAAATCGGGTTACCCGATCCGATGCAGGACTCGGAACTTTAAACCGAGGGGGGGAAAAAAAACAAAAAAAAACGAGTTTTTTGGTAAGAGAATCTTTAAAATTTTCAAAACAGAGAAATTTTGAAATATTTTTGCTTATTTAGAATAAAAATGTACAGATTTATTTCTTAATTGTGGATACCTGTTTCTATTGAATTATTGCAGATGGCAGTTAATTGGTTTTTCTCTCATATCCTTAAAATGATTTTTTTTTAATTTACCAATTGTAATTTTTTATTAAAAAAAATAAGTAGCTTTTTAAAAAAATGAAATCATTAAATATAATCCTTTTTATCAGTTGTGATCACTGATTGTTAAAAATAACATATGTTTTTATTTATGTTTTAATAAATTATTTGATTGATCACTAGGCAGTTACATTTCAATCACTGGTGTGTATAATGTCAGTGCATGTTTTTAAATATGCTATGGTACAAACATTCATAAGCTTATAGACAGATTAGATAAATTTTTATCCAGCTTCAATTTTAGAAAGAAAAATCTTAAAAAGAAAATATATACTGAAATTAGAGTAGAAAAATATACTGAGACTGCGCATTTTCCTGAATATATATTGTGAATCTTTACTCACTCACGGAAGATGTAGCTTGTTTACCAGATTTATTGCAAAATATTTTTGATACAGTTTGTTTTCATAAACATATTTATATTTAAAAACATTCACTATTACATTTTTTAAATAAATAAAAATAATTATAAACATTTGATATATTGGATTCTTTTCATCAAAATTTCCAAAATGCCCAAAATTCTCGCATTTTCTGTGTCTAAATACGAGACGTAACTCGTGAACTGGGATACTGAAGATCGCTTTACAAAACTTAGAAAACAACAGAGAGAGGGATTCTACTCAGCGTTTTGCAAAACAGATACCTCTCCAGTTACTTACAATTCCTCTTAATGAACAGATACCGAGGTTTCAATTAAAGCTGAAATTTGGTACCAACAGGTGTCCGACTGTTCATATATCACGAAAACCGTGAGATGCGTGATTCGCCATTATGGAGGCTTAAGACTCTGAGGTCAGGCTTCTATCCAATGGCTAACTCAGATTTGACGTGTATCACCTGCCTATACAAAGTATGTCTTGGTCAGAAAAGAAAGCAGGATATAAAAAATAAAAATGAAACATATATATATATATATATATTTCTACAGATACCAACATACTAGTGAAGAAAACAAATGTAAATAAAATGTATCACTATTTTTTTTAATCACGAAATAAATGCTTTTTGTTTTGAAAGTGCGGTTCAGAATTTATTTGTCAGAATAAAATAATAAAAATGGAAAATAAATTAATAATAATTAAAATAAATAATCTAATTATAAACACATTTTCTTATTGTATACTAGCAAACACTCCTGGCGTTGCTCTTAGCAATTTCTCTTGAATGTTTTTTGTTTTTTGAGTACGGTTCAGAATTTATTAGGCATAATAAAATAATAGAAATGAAAAATAAATTAATAAGAATTAAAATAAATAGTTTAATTATAAACACATTTTTTATTGTAAACTAGCAAACCCTCCTGACCCTCCTGACCCTTAACAACTTCTCTTAACAAAGGTGTTACGATTAATTAAAAATTCCATACAGCATTTACATTTAAAAAACATTTTAATATATTTTTTTTTCGAGTTAAAATTATAATTGTTTTTTAATAGAAAATGTTACCAGTTGTTGCACATTTTCCGTTATTTAAAAATAAAATCTGAAAATCTGCTCATAATCCTCGACATTAGTGGCAAATTTTTAAGAACTTCAGCACCTATGATTGATCTGAACTTAGTTTATCACATCAGATACCAGAAATTAATAAAAGAAAAAGTAGTAAAAAGAAAGAAAAAAAGAAAAGAAAAAAAAAACAGTTTTTGACAATTTTTTTAATTCTTTATTTGTAAAATAAAATAGCAGAATATTACTCAAATGTATCAGAAAATCAGGAGAAATTCATAAAAAATAATCCGGACTGTGGGAAATCACCTGAAAATCAGGTATCTCCTGCCAAAATCAGGAGACTTAGCAAACCTGCAGTTTTATAAATTAACAAGTTCGTAATTTTCATTTACATGAATCAATATTTAAATAGTACGCATTTGAAGCATTTTTTTTTTTTTTTTTTAAATATCAGATTATGATGAAAATAAACAAAAAGATGGGTATTAGGTTATCTTTTGATTTTCTCATAAATTTTCAGAAGCAAAAACTTTCTTTAAGGGTACCTCTCTTTTTGACAAAAAATGAAAAAAATGTCAAATTTCACATTTTTATCCTAAAACGAACCTTAACTTTTCTAGATCATTGTGCCCAAATTTCTTAACGATATGATAAATAGTAAAGGAAATGTGGTTAATATATAGAGAGGAAATTTAATATCTCTCTGTTTTAAATATAAATGAAATGTTAAACTCATTTTTTTCATTTCGTATTTTTTCATATTCTGTATGTAATCAAAATGCTAAGGCTTCCACAGTAATTGAGCCAATTGATTGAAATAAAAATTTAATGTATCTTTAGATTATGTGAGAGATAACTAAATATCGATTTTTTGATATCTTAGAAATTTTTGTTTAAAAGAAAATCTAAACTTAAATATACGCGATTTTCATACACTGTTAAAAATTTGCAGCAAACTGTCCAGTCATTTGACCGTTTTTGTAGAAAACGGTTACATAACTGTAATTTAACTATATTTTGACCGTATTAGTGCTCATTTTATGGTCAGAATATAGTTAAATTACGGTTATATAGCCGTTTTCTACAAAAACGGTCAAATGACTGGACAGTTTGCTGCAGATTTTTAACTGTGTAGGTTTATTCCATATACATATCCAATTATTATTTTTTTTCTGATTTAATTTTTGTATAAAAATCCGATACTTAGGTTTGTAGAACAAAGTAACCTGAGTATAAGATAAAAAATTCTAGTTTTAAAATACCAAAATTGGAAAAGAAAAAAAAATTTAAATTGTTAACTTAAAAAAAAAAATTCATTTATATATATATATATATATATATATATATTACTTTATTAACAATTTAAAGTATATTATTATCTGTAAGGATTTTTCTTTATGAAAACATGATAAAAAAAACTTTAATATTGGTTTTTATTTACAGCATAAATGTTTTTGGTACTGAGTTTCCTTAACACTGTAAACTTGTCACTGCGCGTATAGTACCTGTACTATGTTATAGCATAGTACATGTACTATACGCCTAATAACAGTGTTAATATCTTTCGATGACGCTATTTAAAGTCGACGTAAAAGAAGTACATCGAAAAAACTACAATATTGAAATTGTAAACGAAGTACATCGAAAAAACTTCAATATTGAAGTACAATATACAAGAACTACAATATCTACAAAAACTTCAATATTGGTGTTATTTACAGATTTAATGTTTTTGGTACCGAGTCCCCTTAACACTATCATTGCACGTATATATAGTACGTGTACTATTCTATAACATAGTACATAGTAAATGAAATCATCGCGTAGTAAACTTTAAAAAAAATATTAATAATAATAATAAAAATTGCTGAACACCTTCAACTTATGATTCATAAATATTTAAATGATTTTTTTAATACATTTATTTTAATTTTTGAAAAAGGAAAAAATATATATAATGTTTTTAAAGTTTTTAAATCATTTTAAAAGATAACAAATGTTGAAAAGGAATTTTCAATGAATTTTTTATTTGTATTTTTTCTATTTTATCACTTTTACTTCATCACTATTCTATAAGCGAAACTTTTTTTTTATTAATGTAGATTAATCAGTTTTCTCAACCCGGAATATAGGGTTTTAGAATGCTATCCATTATCAAGTAAACATTTTCATGTTCAACAAACATGTTTTACAGACAAGCATGATAAATTAACAGCATTAACATTAACATTCAACTTAACATTATTTTATTACTCTTGCATATATAAATCCAGTTACGCAGCTGGAAATGTTTACTTGGGAATGGATAGCACTCTAAAAAATGACATTCTGGTTTGAGGAAACTGATTAATACACTATAAAAACTACTCGGTAACGTTTCCGAAAATCAGTGCCAGAAAATAAACTTAGATATTTGTCATTTTTTTTACAGCGTATAACTTATTTCACTGTTTGTATATTTTACTTAATAGATTATTGAATTTTAAAGTTCAGATGCTTTTTTTTTTGTGTGTGTGTGTAACCTGTATCTATAACTACACTGTAAAAAATGACCAATGTTTATTATTTTATGAAAATATGCTATAACCACGAACGAAAATATAATATAATCTTCTGAGTTATCCGAAATTTCAAATAGCATGTTGCATTGTCTTTTGAATCCCCAGAAACGAATACATTTTCAAAATTTAAAGAATAATTTATAAAAACAAAGTATTTTTAGCTGCCCGAATTTTTCAGAAACGTTTCTGAAGGGATTTTATAGTGTATTAATTAGTGTCCTCAGCCCGGAATACCCGTTTTTCGAATGCTATCAATTCTGAAGTAAACATTTTCATGCTCAAAAAAATGTTTAACAGACAAACATGCAAAATTAACAGCGTTAACAATAACATTAAAATACATAAAGTTCTTTACTCTTTCATGTATAAATTAACTTATGCGGCTGAAAAACGTGTACTTAAGAATGAATAACATTCGAAAAACAGGTATTCCAGCCTGAGGACACTAATTAATACGCTTTAAAAACCCTTCGGAAACGTTTCTGAAAAATTCGGGCAGCTAAAAATAATTTGTTTTTATAAATTATTCTTTAAATTTTGAAAATGTATTCGTTTCTGGGGATTCAAAAGACAATGTAGCATGCTATTTGAAATTTCAGATAACTCAGAAGATTATATTATATTTTCGTTCGTGGTTATAGCATATTTTCATAAAATAAGAAACATTGGTCATTTTTTACAGTGTAATGAATAAAGAATTAGCTATTGGGCAACGATAACTTAATGATAATATTAATGCTGTTAATTTATCATGTTTGTTTGTAAAATATTTGTTGAACATGTTAATGTTTACTTAAGAAGGGATAGCATCTGTAACATCTACATTCCGGTTTAAGGAAACTAATTAATACACTATAAAAACTACTCGGAAACGTTTCCGAAAATCAGTTCAAGAAAAGAAATTTTGATATTTGTCATTTTTTTTTACAGACGTATAAATTATTTCACTGTTTGTGTATTTTACTTAATGGATTATTGAATTTTAAAGTTCAGATGCTTTTTTTTGTGTAACCTGTATCTATATCTAATGATTCAAGAATTAGCTATTGGACAACGATAACAATTAATGTTAAGATTAATGGTGTTAATTTATAATGTTTTTCTGTAAAATATGTGTATTGAACATGAAAATGTTTAGTTAAGAAAGGATAGCATCTGTAGCATCTTCCAGTTTGAGGAAACTCATTTATACACTATAAAAACTACTCGGAAATGTTTCCGAAAATCAGCTACAGCAAAAGAAACTTTGTTTTTTATAAACGTTTCTTTAAATCTCGAAAATATATTATTTTCTGAGGTTTCTAAATGTAAAGAATGCTTTTAGAATCATGAGTAACTCGGAAGAAGTTATTTTAGGTTTTCGTTCGTGGTTATATTTAATTTTCGCAGATTAAGAAAGTTTTATCAAATGGTTGGAGTATCATAGTTGAGATGTTCGTGTTTACATTATATATTCCTAAATTTAAAAAAAACATTTGTCGTTTTTATAGCGCAGAAATATATGTTGGGGTTGAATGAACAAATAGTTAGTAATCATAATCCGCCTAGTAGTTTAGAAAAAAAAAATCATATATTTGAATACTTTTCCCCATTTAACTTCCTCTAATAAAGTAGAAACCGAGCTCATTAACCAATGCTCAAACTTTATGAGGTAGTTAAACATTCGAGGAACTTATAGAACATCAAAAAATCGTTCATACTATATAATATGCACAATAAATACATTTATGAAAGGAGATTAAAGCAAAGGTAAACGTTAAACTTTTGAACGGAATAAAACTTTAAAATTTATCTATATCATTTCCAAATCAATATAATCAATGTAAAAACGTAAACTTTATCCTACTGATATTATCTCTTTATCTTTACTATCATATTATCTCTGCTTTATAGAATGTTTTAAAAATGATCAAGATATTCCAGAGGGTCCGAATTTATTTCCGAATTCAGCAGAGCGTCAAATTTCCAATTGACCTTTAAAGAAAAAGAATAAACGTAAAAGTTCTATCCAATAATGACACCTTTTAAAAGGTAAGAGAAAAGTTCTACCGAAAGAAATTCTTGTCTATTACCATCTCCAACATCGTGCAGGGTGACGCCTTACAGTTATGGTTACGGTCGACCGACAGACGGCATCAAATGCACATTCACATGTTCATCTTATCGTGCTGAAATAATTGACATCCATATATTCATGAATATAGTTTCAGAGTAAAGATAACACGCTATTAAAATTTATGGTTTAATTTTTTAACATTTCCTGAAGGGTGGGAAAATTGTTGTCTGATACATTCATATGACAACGGTAACAAGCACATTGTGTTTATTGCACTACCAGTAAAATCGACTAAGATGAAAAATGAAGTGACAGGAAACAAATTCCGTTTTAGACAGGTTTTCGTATTAACAGGTATAATTGTATAGTATTCCTTCCGTAGGGACCATGGATTTTTTACGCTTACGACAGGATCACGTTATAGATAGGTTCCGCTTTCATAGGTATTACTCTATTTTCATGTCCCGACTTAGAAGCCTCTGTCTCACTCTTTTTAACACTTTCCAAAAGTATTTATGAATATTTGTTTTTTGTGTCTGTCTGTCTAAAGTCTGACCGTGCTCTAACTCACGTAAATATACTCGGATTGGCATGTGATTGATATATGCATGTTATTGATGTTTACCATACTTGGCATTGAAAAGGAAGTGTGTCGCATTTACACTTCTTTTACAGGGACACTCAAAAGAATTCAGTTACATTACAGTTTATGGAGAAAAATCGTTTGCGGCGTATTTTAATGATGTTACACTATTTCAAACATATTCAAATTAATACATATCACTGAGGTGCACTACAAGGCGCTTACTGTAGAATAGGGTACGAATAGAATGTATCGTTCATTTACAGGGGCACTCACAAGAATTTGGTTACAGTACTGTCTATGAACAATAATTGCTGGTAGCTCGTTTTCAGCTGTATGTAACTGATTTTTTGAATGTTTATTGGTGCATATAAATTCGATAGATCATATAGAGGGCTGCTCAAAAATCTCACGTACATTTCCCTTGATTGACGGAAATTGCTGAAGAGGATTGCTATGCATTTCTTAACTGAAGTAAATTTTAGCATACTGTGTGAATACTGATACTTTCGAATCTATAGAACATATACAAATATGCACAAAAGAAATCGGATATTTTGTTCGACTATCGGTAGTAATTGCTGAAATTGCGTTTTCATATGTGTTATGCGATTTTTAAATTGTTTACTTATTAAACGTTGTAAAGTTTTGTTACAGTATTCTGAATGTGTTGGAAAGTGTTTCATAATCTATGCTTGACGCATGATTTTTAGGGTTTCGTTCATCTCACGAAACCCTATTACTCCCGCTCCGTTGTCTGTCCGTCACAGAGCCGCTCTTAGAAACTATATAACTTACAGAGTTGAAACTCTGTGTATATATAACTGAATACCTACTATGAAGCTCAAAATATTAAAATTTGAAAAAATCGTATTATTTTAATATAGAGAGATAAAAAACCAAAATTCTAACAGCCTTTTCCTATTAAATTTAAACATTTTCGTTATAGCTGTTGCCAACAGTTAAAAATCCACAATAAAATTATTTCTACAGTAATTAATTTTCTATTAAAATATTTCCACATGAAAAATGAAAATGAAATAAAAAGTTTCACCAATTGAAAAAAAAAGAGAGATTATGACGTCATATGGGTAATAAAACGGAAATTTTCAATTTCTCAATAATACAAGGAGTATGAGTATGTGTATGTACAGAAAGCAGATTAATATCACGTCATTAGAGAATAGAAAAGAAAATTAATCTGACGTCATATCGGAAGTTTAACGGATTTCTCAAATGTTTGAGAATAATACAAAGCGAGTATCAATATGAGTAATAGAGAATAGTAAATATATGAGTTTGAGGAACGTATTGAATCATGATAAAAACCCGATTATGGGAACATTCGCATATTTTAACATTTTGAAGATGTACAACATGTTTAAGTTTGAAATTATACATATTTTTTAAATATCGCATTTAGTCCACATGACAGATATTATTATGACAGAG
This sequence comes from Maratus michaelseni, assembly GCA_963931845.1. NCBI lineage: Eukaryota > Metazoa > Arthropoda > Arachnida > Araneae > Salticidae > Maratus > Maratus michaelseni. The sequence continues at coordinate 385,016,912 of OZ007587.1, read as the reverse complement.
TATAATAGCGGGCTGGTTTAGATATTAAAAAAAAAAAAAAAAAAAAAAACGAAAAAATAGACTGGTAAATTTTTACTTTATAAAAAACGATTTTTTTTTTTTTTTTTTTTTTTTTTTTTTTTTGGCTGAATGAAATTTAATTGGATTTATTAAAGAAAGGATAAAGTGTTTTGATAGGAATATTAAACGAAACCCTTTGTGCGATCTTCGATCACACTTACCCACTTGTTCGTTCTTGTTGTCTGCATGCCACGATATTTGTGGTAGTGGAGCTGGAAACACTTACCTGTATCTGTGACTAATGATTTAAGAATTAGCTATTGGACAACTCACTTTATATAATAATTACCATAATTAATTTAGGGTATCTGCTTACCTATACACCTAAAATTCAGTCAAAAAATATTTTTTTTTTTTTACCTAATAATAAAGCCGGAAATGCATAACTTTTTACTTCAATCTGAATTTTAATTCCATTTTGCTTATTTGAATATATAGTAATTTTAAAGATAGAGTACGCTGTTAAATTATATTTTTAGCCTTTTTTCCGCAAAATGAGATTTTTTATATTTTGTTTTAAATGCAAAAAGCATCATAACGCAAAGTGGTATGCATGTAATGTTATGAAACTTTGACTCAAGGAAAACTGACTCAAGGAATGGATCTCTCCTATAATTATAACTATATTAATTTAAAAAATATATATTATTAATACAAGTTATGAATTATCAAAAATTCTGAAAGAATTTCTGTGTGTTACTGTTACAAGATGCTTGTAACAGTTACGATGTTAACCTTTTTTTTTTTACATAGAAGGGTGTTACTGTTATGATGATGGTATATTTCATCAAAGAGGTTTCGTCATTAAAATAGATTTAGAAAATTTGAAAAAAAGAAAAAGAAAACTTTATTAAAACCTGACTTTTGGTGTTTTGCGTAAGTTACATTTTATTTTAATAAATATTTTGAGTAAAACAAAAAATCTAAACATTTTAAAATATAAAGCTATTTTGGATGCTGTTTAAAGTTTTGCCGTATATAGTTTTAGCCTGCAAAAAAAAGGACAAATGTTTCTTAATCAACAATATAACCACGAACGAAAATATAATATAATTTCTTCCGCGTTATCCATGATTCCGAGAAACGTTCCTTTAGCTTTAAAAAAAAAAAAATAGTTTTTTGAGATTTTCTCAACCCGGAATATAGATTTTCCATATTCAATCAATTCTCAAGTAAACATTTTCATGTTCAACAAACACGTTTAACAGACAAACATGCTAAACTAACGGCATTAACATTAACATTAAACTGATTATAATTTTGTTACCCTTGCAAGTATAAATTCCGTTACGCAGCTGAAATTGTTTATTTGAAAATAGTAGCATACGAAAAACTTTTTGGTTTGAGAAAACCTATTAAAGCACTTTAAAAGCTACTGGGAAACATTTCCGAAAATTTTGGGCAGCAAAAGAAACTTTGTTTTCAAAAATGCTTCATTAAATCTCGAAAAACTATTGGTTTCTGAGATTTCTAGAGATAAATGAACGCTTCTCGGAACCGTGGGTAACTCGGAAGAAGTTGTATTATAAATTATAACCACGAATTAAAATATAATATATTTTCACAGATTAAAAAGCATTTGTCTTTGTTTACCGTTTATTCTATAAAAAAAATTCACATCAGAAGAAATGTACGTTAAACGTGACAAATGAAGTGCTTTCATATTATAACCAGTTTTACAATGTAAAAACTTCCTCTTTATTATTTCAGTGAAATGAATTATATCGTCTGCTATGAGCGAAATCAGCATGCCTTTTTATTATTATTATTATTAAGCATAAGCATGCCCTGTTCACAGATGCAAATTATTTTTCCGACACCAGACAGCACTGCAAAATTCACAATACAGATCTTGCTTTGTGAATGATTACCTCCATGGTTTAATATTTTTATGAACGAACCTCTTGTGTTTATTTTTTCTAATGGATTGAGATATTCGGCAACTTAATTTCACTGAAGTTATCTCAGAATCTATACATTATTGAATGTGACTCATCTCGCAAGCAAACGATTTTTTTGAACGATCTTTCTAAAAATGTAACTATTATGCACATTGATTTATTGCACATTGCATTATTGATTTGCGTTTTTATTACTATATATTGATTAGGTATGATATGGCTTTAATAAGAAAAGTTTTATTAATATCTTTTTAAGTTTTGATTCGATTTTCATAAAATTTGAAATGACTCGACAAAATTCTGCAACGATTATATATATACTAGGGGGTCTACCCCCTGCGAGCTACGCTCGCCAACCCCCGCTCAGACTTCGAGGCCTCTAAAAACATGACAGCGTGCTTTATTTTTAAAATATTGGTAAATCTGTAATTGGGTTGCCATGCTTTTAACGTTTTAATGGGGCATTTTTTGATTATCATGGCCTCATACACATCTGTTGCGACAACTGACGACTTTTTTCGGGATTGATAAGTAAAATCAATCACAACTTGAAAACCAACTTGTATAAAATGGTTAGTTTTAAATTGTGGCTACTTCTCGGACTTTTATAACAACGATCTGTATTCTATTGTTCCTTTGCGTTTAAGGATGAGAAAAATTCCATCTGCTTGTGAATAACATTAAGAATCACGGTATTGAAAAGTACTATGTTATAGACATTTTCAGTAACAGGTTATAATTTTCTCTCTATTTTAGTGCACCATCATGCATATTTTCATGTTATTTTAAATATGTAAATTATTTATTTTACTTAATATGTATATACGAATTTTCTAATAATTATTTATCATACAAAATTAATTAAATATTTTATGCACGCATGCCTTCATTTATTCGGCATCATTTGATGAGATATTTAAACAAATTTGCTATCCGCGATAATTTTACACCTTGTTATGTCACTTGAATATTGTCCATAAGAAAATCGTTAATATACATAGATTTGTTGCCAAAAGTTATGAAAACAAACCCAATGAACTTTTGGTGCTTTTATATTATAGGGGTCTTGACGCTTTTTTAAAAAGCTTGGCGGAAAAAACCAAGCAGGATATTTTATTCTCCTTCCGTTCAGTTGGGAAATTCTTATTTTGTATATCCATTTCAAATATCCGAATTAGTGATTTTATAAATTCGTTTAATTAAATTTTACAAAAAAATAACAAAATGATACCAATAAGTAATAATAATTACTATTAATTCCTTTTCCCCCCTTTCTTTTGCGCTTACATAAATGACGTTATTTGGGCGAATTTATTCAAAATATTTTCAGTTTATAAATTATATTAAATGCTGACAGACGATTGAATCCTGACGATAGAAATGTGATTTTTTTTTTCTCAAATTTTCCTGAAAAACATAGTTTAATCACAATCTTGTCGTCATTATCGATTGAAATAAAAGATAAATTTCAATTTCAATATTGAAAATGACGAATAAAAAGAAATCAATAATCCCTATCGGGATCCTTTTCAATTTGTTTCCCTTTTTTGTCACAAAAAAAAACTGAGTAATTAGTTGCCATCATTACAGAAATGTCATTAAAATTAGAAAAAAATTAATATCTCGAAAACTAATTCCAATTTCAAAATTCTATTACCAGTTTTGACATCCGCGGATTTTTATGGACAATTGGTATTAATTTCACCATCAAGCGTTTAATATTTTATTAAAAATAGCCCTGAAACATAATCAGTCGTTTAATCAGTCGTTTCATAAAATCGTTTCATAAATTCGTTTCATAAAATCGTTTCATAAATTCGTTTCATTAGGATTTTATATATATAGGGTAGATATTAAATTTCAAACCATTCGATTGGGTAGTTTTGTCTGCTTTTATATGCGGACAGACGGACAGACCAAACGACGACTGTACTTATTTATATAATTACGTACGCACCTAAAAAAGAGGCCAGTTCGATTTTTTCGAACGAATATTATTCTACTTTGAAATGCAAAAAAATGGGATTTAAAAAGAAAAAGAAAACAAAACAAATTCTTGTTAAAGTAAAATTATTCAAGCAAGCAATTTTCTGAGCGAATGCCCTCAAAGGAGAAAATTATTACAATTGGAACGACATATTTTTATCATTATCAAATTAAGATGTACTTGCATTAACGATAGAATTAAATTTTCTTCATGATAAAATAATTTTTTTTTTCCAAAATAACAGACTTCTCTCCTTTTTTCTGTAAGTCAATAAACTCATAACTGGTCATTTCTTCGCATTTATCTACACTTGAATTGTTTCAGAAATTGCCTATTTTAGTTCGATAAATCTTGTTTCGACGTTAGAAAACTATTTCAGGAAAAAAAAGTAACAAAATAGAATATATATTTAAATTTTGTAAGACCTCATATTCCCAGCATCAGTATATAAATAACTGTAATAATTTGCATCTTTAAAATAAAAAAGATTTATCGCTGAAGTATATACTCAAACACGATGTATTGTGCTGTGTTGAAAAACCCGCTATTGAAATGGAGAAAAAGAAAGAACAAGTTGAAAACTGTACGTTAAACGTGACATATGAGGTGCGTTCGTTTTATAACTAGTTTCAAAATGTAAAAAAAAATATCCTCATTATTTCAGTGAAATGTGAAATGAATTATACCGTCTGCTATGAGCAAAATAAGCATGCCTTTTTTTTTTACGTATGCCACGTTTACAAATGCGATTTTTTTTTCACCATGGAGATCTTGCTTTGCGAATGATTACCTCCATGGTTTAATATTTTTATGACTCATAATGAACGAATCTCCTGTGTTTATTTACTCTAATGGATTGAGATATTCGGCTGTTAACCTAATTTAAACAATTTTTTTTTAACGATCTTTCTAAAAATGTAACTTTTATGGAATTTTATTCAGAAAAATAATTTTAAATAGAAATGGCCGCTTTGCATATGAAAAAAGATGTGGTTAGCCCGTATTTGTTTTCCTTAGTCACATGACTTGCGCTTTTATTATATAGATTATGTACGATAGGATTTAATAGAACGAAAAAAACTTTCATTAATAACTTTTTAAGTTTTGATTCGATTTTCATAAAATTTGAAAAGACTCGTCAAAATTCTGCAACGATAATATATATTAAATTTCAAATCGTTCGGTTGGGTAGTTTTTTCGCTGTTATATACGGACGGACGGACCAAACGACGTCTATAGGTACTACGTATTTATATAATTACGAACGCACCTAAAAACCATGTGCCACGCATAGATTAGGAAACACTTTCCAATATTTTAAGAATATTGTAACGAAACCTTGCTATTAATAAGATAAGAAAAAATATACCTAAATAAAAACCTCAACAATTCACATCAATTTCATTATTTTTTAAATAATGTAACATCATTATAATACCCATAGGCCGTAATGTGACGTATTTATTTTGTGTGTCCTTGTAAAGGAATAATAGATGCAATGTACTTTATATTCCACTGGAAGAATGTTGTATTGCACATCAATAATGTATATAAATTTCATTATGTTTGAAACAGGATAAATTTATTAAAATGTACTGTAAACGAATTTTCCCCATACACCATAATGTAACGGAATTCTTTTGTATGTCCCTGTAAGCAAATGACAAATGTACTGTACTCTCCCCTATCACTAGAGAATGTCCTATGGTAAACCTCATTAACATGTACCAAGGTTATGGTAATGCAAGTATGTTTACGCTAGTTAGAGCACGGACACACAGACAGACAGAAGGTCAGACAAGAAGTCATAAAAACTTTTCAACTATGTAAGAAAATGTTAATAATATATATATATATATATATATATATATATATATATATATAGAAGCTAATCAAAGTGATTTATGAGCCAAAGATCATATTTCCATAAATTTTTTTAAAACTTTACTAAATTTTACATTGCATAATAATTACATCATATATTAAATATTATTCCAATAGAGGGTAGCACATTGCTTGTCAAATAAATGTTAATAATATTTTTAATTTACCTATAGAGGGCGCTTATCGCTTGTGTATTTAAATTTTACTTTTAAAGATTAAAATTAAATGGAAAATTTGTATATTCACAAATATAAATTTGTTTTTGAGTGTATTTATCACATAAATAAATTTGTGTGTTTTAAATCAATTTGTGTTATGGTGTAATAATTAAGGTGATATTTCAAAATATGTTCTCTCAACTTAACCTTCAAATAATTTCTCTCAACTTGACTATATCATCAAGTATTTGATATCTTATGATGTGCGCCATGTGGTCATATTGATATAAATTAGACCTTGTGTTGTTTAAGTATTTTGGATAATTGTTGTGGGTAAAATATTTTATCTATTCTTTACGGGGGTTTTATTTCCAATTTTGTTGATTCCAGCTGTTGTCTGGTAAAAATATTTTATCTATTCTTTACAAGTTTTTTATTTCCATTTTTATTATTTCCAATTGTCTTCTGGTAATAATTCAGTATACCTGGATGATTATACTGATCTTAGCATATATGCCAGTATAATTATGAAATACTGAATTATTATTTAAAACACGTGTGGGTACATCCAGGCTGAAGATTATACCAACACGTGTTTTTTCATATCCAATTATAATTTAAATCTATTGTTATCCAATTTTCCATTATATTTAGTTCATATTTCATTTCTTAATCCATTTGTATTCACTTGATATCAACTCCAAATTATTAACATATTATGGTTTATTATAATTTTTTTTTCTCTCTCTCTCTTTTTAAATAATCTTCATATTTTCAGTATTTTTGGCCAATTACCATTGAAGCACAAGCTATGGTAAAATTATGATATATATATGGTAAAATTATGATATATATATATATATATATATATATATATATATGTTTTAAATTTATCTAATTTTTTTATCATATTGAACCTATATGATAACGATATGTTTTCATTTGTCCTAAATTTTATCTCATGTTTATATATAAAGTAAATATTTATATGATAGGGATATGTAAAAAGTTACTAATTTTCAAACCAATTAAATATTTGTATTTATAGGTATACCAATAGGTAATATCCAAATATACCCCCCCCCCTTTCTTTTGTATGCTTAAAAGTAGGAGACCATGAATGTATATGTATAGTCTGGATGGAAAAACAAATAACACCCTATACTATTTTAACATCAAATTGTCACACAGAGATGCGAGAGGCACCATTCGACATTTTAATGGTAGGTCTAATCTGCGAATGTGAATGCAATTTTTGAATAAAAGGCGTCTACATATTAAAAATTCTACCAACTATCATTTTTCAAATGGTAACACTCACATTGGATATTTTATTTGAGTTTCTTGTATCCAATAAACCTGGAAAATCATGTAGTTTCTGCATTTTTTTTTTTTTTTTTTTTTAATCTTCGCAGAGTTATAAAAGAAAATATCTTAGAGGTTTATACTTAAATTTAGAAAAATAAAAAATAGACCTTAGATTTAAAAGTACCACAATCCTTCAATCAGTAACCAGTAAATTTATATAAATAATCCAAAAAGTAAAGTATTATATGAATACTTTACTTTGAAAGAATATTTTATACAACTTCTAACGGTTCGTTTCTAAAAGTTTCTTTTGTAAACGATAATGGGAGACGGCCTCCTAAAAGATAAAATATACTGCAAATATACATAAAAATTATTTTTTTTTATTTTCAATCTGCTAAACACTTAGTGGTTATAGTCAAATATCATATCTAATGAGCATTTGCTAAATCTACAGAATATTTTATTTTATTTTATTTTACTATTTCTCAAATATTTCAACGTACATTTACAATTTCAAGGCGTTTAGGACTAGAACATGAAAATTTGTGGTTTCTTTCAATGTCATCTCTTGAATATTGTACAACAAAGAAAGAAATTAAAAAGAAAGAAAATATTACAGAAAAAGGTAGAACGGTAGAATTGTTTTAAAACCACATAAGATTACACAATACAAACGTTTATGAGAAGGGGCCTAAAAACCTTGAATTTGGAACGTGTCAACTTTGATTTGAAATCACTATGTTTTTTTTTTTTTTTAATATTATTATTATTATTCACTTCCTCATGAGTTGGTTAATGAATGGGAGCGGTGTGTTATCTATTGTTTTTCCCATGCAGTAAAAATCATTAAAATAAGAAAAACAATTATGGATTTTCATGGCTAAGGTTTGCGAAACTGATTAAAAAAAAGCTTTCTTCGTCTGTTGCCCCCGGCAAGGTTTAATCAGGGCTTTTTGTTTAATCCTCAAAGCTGTTGAACGAGTAGAAAAGGTAATTTTGAACGGAAACAGAGAGCTGGAAATTCCAATGGGTTTAAACCTCAGAGTATGGTTTAAACGCACAGAAACGATGAAATAAATGTAAACAACTATACTTATTTCAGGATGAAAAATACTGTTGCCAAGGTGTCTTAATTTTCAAGGGTTCTAAGTTGAGTCCTATATAGAGTCGGGTAACCAGTTTTCACCGGTTCGGGTTGGTCCGATTGACGTTAATTTATTTCGTTGCGGGTGGTCAGGTTTGAGTCGAGTTGATTTTAAATGTTTCGGGTTCGAGTTATGTTTTTACCCTTTCCGGTCGGTTTCGGGGTGACCTATTTTTCAAAAGAAAGTCCTAAACATTTTTCAAAAAAAAAAACAAAAAAAAAACTACATATTTGAATACTAATGAGTGTATATGTGTTCATTTTTATACCAAAAAGATAAAATTTATATTAGAGATATGATTGTAGACCATATTTTTCCGTAATTGTATTAAAATGTTGATTAATTTTCCTTCACTTCGGGTTCGTGTTGAGTTTCTGCGTGAGGAATTTTTTTTGTGTGTGTGTCGGTTTCGGCTTAGCAATAAACAGAAATTTCGGGTTCTTTCCGATTACAACCCGATCCATGCAGAACTTCAATGTGCGAAACACCAAAAGTCCCAATTTTTCTTGATGCACAAATTCTTTAAATTTTTTTAATACCATGTTATTCATTAGTCTGCATAGAATAATGCAGTGAAACCTGTAAAAACAGAACCTGTCTATACCGTAATTTGTATCATGCCGCAGTAAGGAATACCGTAGAAATCTACCTGCTAAAACGGAATATTTCTCCGGTCCCTAGATATTTTGTTTTACAGGTGTTAATGTACTTTGTTTAGTAAAACATGTGAAAATGGCACCTGTTTATGATGGAAGCCTGTCTTAAACGTAAAAATCTCACCGTCCCAACGAAAGAAGTACTATACAATTATAACAACTCAATCGGAAACCTCTCCAAAATATTGCCAGATATTATTTGAAAAACAAGAATGTAGTCTAAGTTTCTAGTAGTAGAATGTAGTCTAAGTGCTTTACAACCTTTCTAAAAATCAGTTTCGTGGGGAATTAAATTGTTATTGATGAGATATAAAGAGACATATTCTATCTCATTCTGAAGTCTTGGCGCAGTCAATGCAAGTAACATAAATGAATTTGTGGGATATCCTTTGTCTAGCCTCTCTATCCGATGGAAGTTCTTTTTACTTTCTTCTATCTTTACAAGAAGAAAATATTGGATTCGTGAAAATTTTCGACTTCCAGTTTATGACGGATTTATACGATTTAGAAGGTCCTGAACACGATTTGACTGTTTTTAGAAAATGTCTGTCTGTGAGTCTGTGACTCTGTTTGTCTGTCTGTGACAAAAATTTTGTGGACGCTCTATCTCAATAACTAATGCATGGAATTTAATAAAACTTAAGATTCAGTTAGTCCCTGATATAAATTTGTGCTGATTAGTTTTTGGTGCAAATCGTCCAACAGGTGGCGCTGCTATGCTGCACTTTTTGCAATTTCCGCAATAGCTCTGTCTCAAGAACTAATGCACTCATTTTCATCAAACTTCAGATTCTGTTATATTATGACATAAATAGATGTTGCTTACGATTTGGTGTAAATGGCCCAACAGGTGGCGCTGCTATGATACTTTTTTCCTGATTTTCGTGATAACTATATCTCAAGAACTAATGCAAGGATTTTCACCAAACTTCAGATTCAGTTAGACATTGCCATAAGTTGTTGTTGATTAGGTTTTGGCGTAAATCTCTCAACAGGTGGCACTGCTATCCTGCATTTTTCAGGATTTACGCGATTTTAACGATAGTCCTGTCTCAAGAACTAATGCACGGAATTTCATGAAACTTTAGATTCACTTAGATCTTGATATAAATTAGTACTGAGAGAGATTCGTTTTTGGTGTACGTGAAACCTGTGTGAGATAGAAGAAAGTTTTGGGATTGGCACATCTGACTAGATCAGATTTACTGGAAAGCAGAACTCGTGCCTTTCTGCCACAATTGTACAAGGATATTTTAAAAGAATAAGAATTGTGACTCTTGCAGATTTCTGCTAGTGGTTGGGTATCAATAACAAATTTGCTATTTTAAACAGATTTTCGGGAACATGAAATTCACGGAACGTCGTCAAGGGGAAGTACTTGTTTAATAGTTATTTCTATGTAAGAAAACATTTTTTTTAAGTGAGAAAGTAAATCTTGAAATAATTTAAAAATGTTATTAACATCTTTCTACTGCGTACTTTCGGTATCGGGCTCGGGCGGTTTTGGGCTCTCATGACACAAAACGTTTCAGGTTCGAACTGGTTTGGTCTCCGTTAAAAGAACCCGAACTCATTTCTAATATACACCACTTCTGATTTGCTCTATAAAAAAAAGACAAATGTTTCTTAATCTAGGAAATATAATACAACTCCGAACAAAAATATGTAATAACCTCTTTCGAGTTGCCCATGATTCCGAAAAGCGTTATTTACCTTTAGAAACATCAGAAACCAATATATATATTAGAAATTTAAAGAAGTGCTTATGAAAACAAAGTTTCTTTTGCTGCCACTGATTTTCTGTCAATCATTGCCGAGTCGTTTTTACAGTGTATCAATCAGTTTTCTCTACCTGGAATATAGGTTTTTCAGATGCTATCCATTCTCAAGTAAACATTTTCATGTTCAACAAAGGTGTTTTACAGATACATATCATAAACTAACAGCATTATCATTAACAATAAAGTTAACATTATTTTGTTACTCTTGCCTGTATAAATTCAGTTACGCAGCTGAAAATCTTTAATGGAGTCTATATAGTATTCTAAACACCGATATTCCGGTTGGAGAAAACTGATTAATGCCTTAAAAAAAATAGCTACTCGGAAACATTTCCGAAAATCAGTTGTAGGGAATAAACTAATGTTTTTATAAATTCTTCTTTAAATCTCAAAATCATATCGGTTTCTGAGGTTTTTAAAGATAAAAATTACTTTTCGCAATCGTAGAAATTCGGAAGAGGTTGTTGCATATTTTCATTCGTGGTTCTATTACATTTTCATAGATTAAGAAACATTTGTCTTTTTTTTTACCCATCATACGTAGTATAGGCTAACTCTTGTAATCGTTTTAAAAATCGAAAAAAAAAATTGACGGTTTTACATGTTTTGGTTACTAGGGATTCCGAAAAACCCATTTTTGGAAGAAAAAAAATTGCCGTCCATGATTAGAAAGTAATATTAATTAAAACAGCCTCCCAAAGAGACACTTTATAAACAAAAGAGTAATGAAACTCTGCCGGACACATGCAGTGGAATGACTGGACAAATGCAATATGATTTTCCTTCTAAAATTCGGAAACAATAGAGTCGGAACCTCTGCCATCGATAGATCTGAATTCCAAGAATGAGGCCTTGGCATTATTTTGTAGATTTCTGCCAATGGTGGGTATAAGTAACAAATATGCTATTTTAAGATATCTGACTACGTTTAAAAAGTGGTTTTCCACCAAAATTGTCAAAACAATTTTATTACATTTTGTTAAAGCCCAACTTTGTACCTTTCTAAAACTGTATTATTTTATTTTATTTATTTATTTTATTTTTTGTATGATAAATAGAACCGAAGTTATAGCGGTTTTTAAACTACAACAGCTATCACTCAAACCGGACGTACTGTTTAAAGAACCGGAAGTACTATTTAAAGGTACTAACTGAGAGGGGAGAAGCAAAAATATTGCCTTCAAAAAAAGGATTAGTACTTGAAAAAAATAGTATGGCTTATAAAAACAATGAGGTTTAGAAGCATATTACTGTGTAAATTCTTGTGGTAAAACATAAATCTTAACTTTAAATGCATTTTTTGGAAAATGTAATTTTTGGTGTAAATTCCATACGCAAAATATGATTTCTCAAAAAGTTTTTGGAATATCGAATGAAATTTAAATTGCATGTTGTTTACACTATTGTGAAGGCAATGAACTAACGATTTAATTTTAGAATAAGTATTTTTTTTTTTTGTTTTATGGATGTTTTCGTGGAATGACATCGATGAATTTTCTGAAAATCAGCATGTAAACAGGTGCGATATGCTATAAGTTTGGAAACATTTAAAATATCTCTTAGATTTTAGTTCATTGCCTTCACCAAGGTCAGAAGTATGAAGTGGTAAAAAGGAAATTAAGATAGATACAGTAGAATTTTCTGTAGAATGTTTTGCGTATGAGGCCAAATTTCACTAAATTTGTCTACAAATTCCTTTATTTTCCAAAATTTTATCAATAAATGAAATATTTTTTGCTTTTTTTTCATTGTCTAGTTATAATATTAATAAAAATAATTTCAAAAAGTAATTAAATAGCTTTTTTGGAAAAAATTGCTCCATACGTAGTCAGGCACCTTAAACAGATTTTCAGGGATATGAGAATCGGCGAAACGTCGTCATGATGGGGTATTTATTTGATATTTATTTCTATCTAAAAAGAGTTTTTTTAATGAGAAAATTAATCTGGAAACAATTTTAAAATGTTATTAACAATTTTCTACAGCGTATACTTTCGGTATCGGGCTCGGGCGGCCTTGGGCTCTGATGACAAAAAAACGTTTCGGGCTCCATAAAAATAACCCGAACTCATTTCTAATATACATCACTTCTAGTTTATAATAGCATATAAGAAGTGACATACATTAAAACATGAGAATCGGTATTCAAAATGCGAAGAAAATCGCAACATTGTTTTTGACGAAACAAAGCTTACATCTCTTAGTGTCTCTTTCTTAACAAGCCTGAAATCATCATTATCTAGGTGAAATATTAATTAAAACAGCCCCCCAAAGAGAGACCTTATAAACAAAAGAATAATGAGACGCTGCTGGACACATGCTGTGGATTGACTGGACAAATACAATATATGCTAAATTACAATATACTGAAGTACAATATGATGCTTTTCTGATTTTATAAGTTTTAATGTGCTTTGTTCAGTAAAACCTGTGAAAACGGTACCTGTTTATGATGGTAGCCAGTCTTAAATGTAAAATTTCATAGTTTTTGACGAGTTTTTGTCTTGTATAACTACTCAATCGGAAACTTCTCCAAAAAATTTCCAGATATTATTTGACAAACAAGAATGAAAGCTAACTTTCTTAAAGTATTTTACAATCTTCTGTGGTGAACATACATTAAAATGATGTGACATACATCAAAATACGAAAATTGGTATTCAAAATATGGAGGAATTGAATTCGCAACATTGTTTTTGACGAAACAAAGCTTCCATCTCTTAGTGCCTCATTCTTAACAAGTCTGAAATCATCATCATCTAGGTGAAATATTAATTAAAAAAAGCCTCCCAAAGAGACGCTTTATAAACAAAAGAATAATGATATTCTGCTGGACACATGCTGTGGAATGACTGGACAAGTACAATATGTTTTTTTCTTCTAAAATTCAGAAACAATAGATTCGGAACTGCTGCCATCACTAGATCTGAATTCCGAGAATGACGCCTTGGTATTATTTTGTATAAGGAAGTAAATATATTGTCATAATGAATTTATAAATACCTACGTGATATTGTTGAGTGTTTTTGTAAAGCCATATTAGAAAAGGGGAATTGTTGTGTTGATATGCTTCATGGCGTTAGTATTATTATGTTAGTATACACCGCGAAAATGAAACCAGGAAATTAAAAACAGTCTCGGAACAATGAATTTCGACACTTTTGTGTGTTGTTCTTAATTTAAGAACATTTAATTCTGATATAATGAGTCTTTGTTCGGTGGGATAGAGTTGACAATATAGCGTCGAAGGGGATATTTGATTTTCGGTCGTTGATACTGTAAAAGTTTCAAATTTTAAACTAATACCTTAGGGCAGGGCTTAATTTCTTACAAAACAGTACAGGGATCCTAATATTCTGCAGAACTAACGACCATCGTAGTGTATCCCGTCTGTCCCCTCCACCTGCATATTTGTATTTCATACATTATTTGCAAAAACTAAAGCACTTTTTTCAGAAAGAAAAGAATTTTTTGTAAATATTTTAATTATATCCATACATGTAATAAAGTACAATAAAACCTTTGAATAACGGACACTTTGTGAGCGCGGAATTTGTCCGCTATTCAGAGGTAAAAAGGTATAAATATCGTGTATCGGGATATTGGTGTCGAAAAAGTGCTATCTAAATACGTGTCCGTTACGGAGGTTGTGCAAACAAATAACATGGTAAGATTAAGAAATTTACCTTGAAGTTTTGATTTACTCAGGAGATTTGCAATATCAAACGAAAACACAAAGTTCTTTGTTCATTGGTGAATGTTAAAGCATTCATAATTTGCCGATTAAAAAAAATCGTAATCTCTTGTAATAATTCGAAGTTAACAATTAAAATATCATAAGTGAAAAGCTATTATTATTTTTTCCTTGTTATAAAATAAATTTGTTTATCTTCAGTACTCACATCTCCAAGATATCAACTTTGACAAAGTTGAACCCGTGCTTCGAAATATAATTGACAGTTTCAGATTAGTTTTTTTAAGCTTGTATCTGGCAATTAAAAATTTAAAGAGCTTTCAAAATTATGCAAAAATGCATTAACCTTATATTTTCATTTTCTTTTTAATTTTGTAATTGCTTCTTTTATAACAGCAGTCATGAGAAGAGCACTATTACTTGCAATATAAACTTACTTTTGGAAATACAAACTGTATTCAGTCAAAACTTTCATAATTGAATTTTAAAAAAAAAGAAATAGTAGTTTTATCGAGCATAGAAATATTTTTCAGAAGCTCCTCATTTATTTTTAAGTTCACATCATATCTACGAATAAAAATACACACTGCTTAGTGGAATTTCTTGCATCTGCACTTTCTTGAATTACAATACATCCAATATTGAAATTATAGATTTCAGTTGATTATACAGAATTTTTCGGCTATATCATCAACGTTTCTAGCAATGGTACTCATTCAAGTTTTTTTTAACTGGTTCTAACATACTTTTTTCTTTGTAGTGAATGATTTTTACTTACATGCAATATGCAATTGAATGTAATAGAGAAAATGACTAGTTTTTTTTTAATACACCTGCATTATTTCCAATAGGACGCTTTGTGTTTTATGGAGTATCAGTTTCAAATATGATAGTATTCCGAAGTTTAGGCAGAATTTTTTTTATTATCATGCTTTGTGCTGCAGTGCCTGTTAGTGTTCCTTCTTTGCCAACTCCAAAAAATTTTTTGCATATTACACCTATAATTTTCGTTTTCTTTGAAATATAAAAGTATTGAAAATCGAATTTTCTTTCAAATCTGGTGCCATTACAAGTTTGGTTGTGAAGGACCAATGGTTAAAGGTTGAAAATCACTGCATTAGAAGACTGTGGATTCCCATTAATACTGTCGGTTGTGTCCCGATTTTCAGGGGTCGCAAGACCTGTCCCGCGTAACCACTGCACGGGACGCAAAAATATCCGATTTTTCGTGATGCACAAATTCTTTTTGATTACTTTTCAAAACATGATATTAGTTAATTCGAGTTGAACTTAACCCAGTAAAACCTGTGAAGACAGAAATTGTACATAATGGAAAATGTTTGCAGTACCTTCGAATTCAAATCTACCTTTTTATACGAAAATCTGTCTAAAACGGAATTTTTGTGATTCTATACTATTCTGTTTTTACAGGCTTTATTGTACTTTGTTCAGTAAACCCTGTGAAAACGGAACCTGCTTATAAGGGAATTCTGTTTTAAAAGTAAAACATTCATTATTATCATTAGGAATACTGTACAATCATACCAGCTAAATTGGAATTTTGTTTCCTTCCCTAGCGATTCCGCTTTCAGAGGTTTTACTGTATGAGAGTGTTGTGTTTATATAGGAATATTTGCTAGGACGTAATCAGAAAAGACTGGTGGAAAAGTTCCTTTTATACAGGTTTACGTCTCAACAGGTATGGTATTTCTATCGTTGGTAAAATGACATTTTTACCTTGAAGACAGTATTCCGTTATACACAGCTTCTGTTTTAATAGGGTTTATTGTATTTTTATGTCCCGATTTAGATGCTGTTGTCCCGCTTTTATGACATTGAACACTAATTCCAATCCATGTGACCCTAATTTGGTGACTATATAAAGTTTTCAAAGTATTTTTTTTTCTTCACGAAAACACGAATTTGAATAACTTTCTCTTCAAAAGTCATCTTTGGAGGCATTCAGCCAATGAAAGTATGGGAAAAAATTTCCTAACGAATAACATGTAGCTATTAAATAATGACAATAGTAAACAATTAAATATTTTTTATATATATATTTTGCCTGGGTTCGGTAATAGAGGATAAGGTCCAAATACCGGCTAGTAGGTGTTCTGAGAACTAAGTGCAGCGCAACCTAGCGGCGATAGGCAGAGTTCACACCTTTAATTAAGAGAAGAAAGGCACGACGGTCCCTGAAGTCTGTCTTATTTACAAACAGGAAGAGCAAAAGTGTCGAAACGACGAAATCTGGGATATCAAAAGTTTTTCAGATATACGTTTATAATTTTTTAATACTAACCGTATGTTGGCCTGAATTGACGATTAAATAGTTTTCTAGACATATTTAGCTCCCAAATACATTATTTGTATTTTACTGTATGAATGAGTAATACCAATTTTAAGTTAAACATAGCAGTGGTCCAAATATCGGCCACTCAGAGTGGTCTAAATACCGGCTGGCTGATATTTGGATCACTCTGGGTTTGCTCCGCATGGAAGGGAGAAAAATAAATTAATTTATGGGATAATTAATTTATTGAAAATAAAAGTGACAGCCGGTATTTGAACATTGTCCTCTATATATCAATGGCTATATATCGTGATATATATAATGATTTCATGATACATATCCGATATTTATTTTCAAAATATCATGTTGTTTTATATTTTCGATATTTTCATATGTTTGATATTTATTTTCAAAATATTGTGTGTGATATTTTTGATATTGTCAGTCAAAAAAGGTGTGAATGCATTTTTCAACTATTATTGATTCTATCGTTTTGTAGATAATGTACTAATGTAATGCCTCTTGACCTTTTTGCGGACTTTTTTAGCAAAAAAAAGAAAAAAAAAATCTTTTCCAGGCTTTACGTTTGAAGCTGAATTTTTAAATGCAGAACCAATAATCATGCAGGACAATATTGACATTGACATTTGAATGATAAACTATCTAATATTTAAATAATCGGTTATTCAAAACGTTAAAAAGAATCCTATCTAGTCTGCTGTGTTTCAGTTTAAACTGCACAATAGGTTAGCGAATGAAAAAACAGACAAGTTACATTCCTGTTCAAGTTTTTCATTTAAAAAATATATTTTATATTTAAAATTTTGTTGTATGAATGAAGCATTTTTGGGATGCTTGATACTTAATCCTACAGTTTGGATTTTGATTAATGTAAAAAAGCAGGTTGATTCTGTTTTCAATTAGTTGATCTTTAATTTTGCTATGTAAGTGAACAAAGAAAGAAAAAAGACATTTCGAATAGTGTTTTATTAAGTTTTCATGTTAGGTGCAAAATGTTTTAGTCTCTAATTAATGTTAAGTCTGAAAATATTTACAGTCAGAAGTAAGTTGACTAGTTTGAAAATATCAGATATATATAGATATATATATATATATATATATATATAGAATAAATACTTCATTTGTTAGGACTATGTTTTATAATGTGTAATTTGACATAGCTATTTGGTCAGTTACTTCTGTTTCAATGGTTAATTTTTGCAATAAGTTTATATATATATATATATATATATATATATATATATATATATATATATATATATATATATATATATATATACGTAATATAGGACATATGAGCGGAAATCTCATGTGTGTAATTTCTCAGTCGCTGGTATACTTCTCGGCATCTCTTTGAAATATAAATTCTCATTTAATGTTAAAACGTTTCTCTGTGATTGTTCTACAATATTATGATACTTCGACTGTGAAAATCTTTTTTTATTTAACCTTTGAAGTGGAATTTAAATATCTCAAATGTCACTGTTGTCCCCGTGCTCAGCCTATAACTTGACCATTAAAACCACCAACAAATAATAATTATTAAAAAATTTTGAAAAACCAATGGATAATTGGTACTGGATAATGGATAATGGATTATTATAAACATGAATATCATGGAGCATAGTAATGTAATTTTTATACGAGTGAAATGTGTAATATTTAATTTTGCTGGGATTAAAGTTGTATCTCTCACTTTTTTGGTCACCACTGGCGCGGTTATTCATTTCCTTATATTTCCACCAGATGACAGTATGCAGTCATTTCCAGTATTGTTTTCGCAAGGGAAGCACATGTTCTTCTTAAATAGTCGCCATTGCTTAATGTTTGCTCATAAAGAATATTTTCTGAATTGAAAAGAATGGGGAAAAAGTAAGCGTACCTTTATTAACCGTCACAACTGCTGTCCCCATTGTTAATTTAAATATTGATATTTATATAGATTAACCAATATCTAGCCATTTAATCGTAGGTTTGATATGTCTTTGATTTGAAAATGGTGCATAAAACATCCCAAAAACGTTCTTTTTAAAATAAAATGACAAAATTGCAAAAAAAAAAAAAAAAAAAAAAAAAAAAAAAGTCACTACTTTCCCTGTCACTTCTGTCTCCTTATAAATTGTGTCTTGTGGTTTTGTCAAGTAAAAACTGCCTTATCATATTTATTTTTCAATAAAGTTTGTGACCATATACTAATTATTATTCTGAAATATATTAGTGGTTATTAAAAATTCAAATTGAACATAATATGAGACACTTAAAAATCAAATATCAGCAGAAAATGAACAGAAAATAAGTAGCCATAAATCACACTTATGTGATTTTCGCTCATATATATCAAAATATTGGATATGATATTTACGAACGCTGAATTTTACAAGCTACTTCATGAGATACTGACAAATGTGAATATCTGGGTTTAGCCTTACCAATAGATTTCCGGTATTTTATATATTATGCAATTAATTTATCACCGTATTGCTATGCCTATTTCACAATCAAAAGCCACTCATTAGAAGAGGAAAATAAGTAGAAAATATCAATGACCTTCAATGCTCCATTCACAGTTAAATTTTTATGTTTACAAGGTAAACGTAATCAAACAAAACAATTGCGACGAATAACAAATAGAAAAAAATTAAGTAACTTTTCCAATTAGACGTTTCATATAATGAAAATTTGAAAATGTACAGATGCTCGCCTTTTTATGTATTAAGTAGCCTTGAAAAAGATGAAGCATGAATTATGAATTTCTAATCTTTTCACACGACAGATTTGAAGTTTTTCTGAATAAATCAGCTTATAATTGCAGCAGAGCGATTTCCGTCTTGTCAAAACTTCAGGTCTTCGATTATAGATGATTAAAGAAACTAATTAAGACCTGATCTCAAATGACTTCTTTCATAATCTGAAAAGGGTGCAGAACAAAAGGAAAAAACATTTTATTTTTCTTTAGGTTTGTAATCAACGAAGGAAAATCAAATGGTGGGCAAATGTCCATCTATTGATGAGTAAATTCCCTGTTTTACCAGCAATGCATGTGTTTCTTAAAATCAATAATATTAAAAATCTGACTGTCTGTTTGTATTTTACAACTATTGCGCCTTGAATAGGGAACGTTGGGCGATGAAATGAACACCAGTTATTCCCATGGATCAGAGGATGTCTCAGAATTTTAAAATTTGGTTTAGTTTCGAAAATATTAATTTTTTTTCTAATTTTTAATGGAATTTCGGTAAGTGTGGCAACTAAATGACTCCATTTTCGTAAAAATGCTAAAAATTTAAAAAATTTAAAAGTTTTCAAATTTTTAAAAAAAAAATTTTAAGTTTTAAAAAAAATCTATATGGCCATCAAATAATATATATTTCTTGTCGTGAAAATCGTCTTGTTTAAAATTTTCATTTTATGTAAGAGAGGTACAAAAAAAAAAAAAAAAAACATTGTAAAGATTTTTTTTTAAAGAGTACCGGGTCCTCTGTTCTACTTATTTGGGTTAAATTTTTCTTTCTTTCTTTCTTTCTTTTTATTTATTTATTTTTTCCTTTTTGCATCCTTCAAGTGTGCACATTGTTGTCCTAAAGCAGTTTCATGATATTCCAATTCCTTACAATATTGTTACCCCACCAGTGGCTGAGAGGTTCTGCTCTCAAAGCTGGTAGACGGGAGGTGCTGGGATCAAACCCCTCTCGCGCTCATCGACCTAACCGTTCGGAGTTTTCCGTGGTTTTCTTCGAACCTTGCCGTACATACAGGTTAGGATCCCTTAGAAAGACCCCCCACGGTGGGCACTCCTGCCTAGGGCCTATATCCCTCGTGTAGATAATCGGCCGTCATAAAATCAACCAACCTTACAATATTGTTTGTTCATTGAATGTAACACGCTCGTTAAACGCAACGAAAAACTATATATTTTTTTTTCCTTGAAACCATCTTTTTCAAAATGGGCGACCCTTTTTTCTCCAGAACTATTCGACCGATTTCCTTCATTTTTTTTATTTAACCCTTTGAAGGGCGGTGAGATATAATATATCCCACTTAATTTTAATTCCCAAACGCCAGAATGACACCGGAACTTTCGAATCAAATTTTGCTTTATATACGTGAAGAAACGCTTTTACTTAATTGAAAATAAATTTATTGTTAAATCCCGGTGTGATTCAATGATTTCAACATTTTAGAAACATAAATACTTTGCCCCTGAAAGGGTTAAAAGAATGCTAATCGCTTTTGCTGGAGCTTGTACTACCAAAAAGTATAATTTTCATTTATTAAATTTTTTTTGAGTTTGGAAAAGGTAAAAAAACAATTTTCTTTTTCTTTCTTTTCTTTTTTTTCTTTTTTTTTTTTTTTTGCTGAAATAACCAACATTTTGTGGAAAATCAATTTTTAAAACTAAAAATTGGTATAAGCTCCATAGAATTTAATGCCTTTTCATAATTTGGCGACCCAATTCGTTTCAAATGCTTGTGACTGAAGAAAAACGGTCGCTCGATCGTTCCTGAAGTTACTCCCCGTCCTACAAGACCTAGAGAACACTGCAGCGAAGCCAATATGTAATACATACTGCAAACACAAATATTTAAACAGAATTATGTTAACTTGTCATTGTCTATATTAGCAACCATAGTTTATAATGGTGTTAAGAACTTTCACAAATGTACTCCACTCAGGCTTTTCAGTGTGTATGCGGCCGGGAGTATAAGCGGCGCGTGCAAGTTTTTTTTCCCCTTTCCATGTTCGACAACATACCCAGAAACCCATAGTTAATAACAATCTAGAACCAGCCAACACAGTAACAAAATTGACACTGACCAAATAGCGTTGTAGCCAATGACGGCCAAGGAGCTAGTCAGGTAGATCTCCGCTATGAGATAAGACGAATTCCGCCCCGCGGCCAGATACACAAACTCGTTAAGCTAGGCATAGAGCCCGGCAGGTAGGAGCCTGGTCTGCGGTTTAATTATAGTAATAATAAATATATTCATTTTTTGACGCATTCTTTTTTTTTTTTTTTTAACACACAAAAATTTAAATATATAAACCGAAATATCCAAATAGGATGCCAACTTTAGGTGTTAGCATTGAAATTTTTAAAGTTTGGTACAATCTCTATTTGTAGACCATCCCCTAAGCAAAATGTAAGTATTGCTTTAACTCTTGTTTAGATTGATGTCTGAGCTAGAGGTATTTTGAGGAAATTAAAGTTGAAGACCACGTTTTTTGCTTTATAAGACGATTTCTCATCCGACGTCCATTTTTGAATTCAGCTTTTTTTCATATCTGATAGTTTGCAACTATCCTTTTTGTAACTTTAACATTTTTGTTACGATTTTATGCATTTCTATTGCCTATTCAAAGAAAAATTCTTCTAAAGTTACAGAATTTCGTTCAAAACGCTTAAGAAATTCTTCTAAAGTTACAGAATTTCGTTAAAATCGCTTAAAAAATTCTTCTAAAGTTATAGAGTTTCGTTAAAAACGCTTAAAAAATTCTTCTAAAGTTACAGAATTTCGTTAAAATCGCTTAAAAAATTCTTCTAAAGTTACAGAATTTCGTTAAAAACGGTTAAAAGAGTAAAGTGCGTACATCATTTGGTCCATTCTCGACCGAAAGCAACAACCCTTTCCCCAAATGGTTAATAAGTGAAATGTGTATATAATGCAAAAAGTCCGAAGATTATATCTCATTTCTTTGTAACTGAAAATATATAACGCAAAAATCACGTGAATTTTAGGCCAACGAAACGACCCTTCAGGCGACTAAGAGACATATCTAAATTATTGTTTTTAAAAGAGCATTTAAATCATCTATTAATCCTCGACATAAGATGATGCGCGATACGATCTATTACAGGTGAATGAACAAAACCGTATCATGGAATGTGTTCATGAAAACGGCCGACTCTTTCAGTTTTATGAAACGGAAAATATTATATTGTTCTCAAAAGATTTACAAGTTTTCCGGTCATTCATGATCACGAAAGCGTTCAGACTTTTGCATAGTGACCCAGAGACGCATCTCCGGTTTTTAGCGAAGAATTACATTTTTTTGGACGATTTAATGCTTGTTGTCATCATTTTGTGGGAGTGTGTCAGTCGACATAAAATAAGATAATTTGACTCACCATTTTTGACATTTTCATACATTTCTTTTGCAGTTTTAGAGATTACATCTTTTGGTCCAATTCTGACAAAGATTATATGGAAATTTTCAGGGGAAGGGGGAGGGGGACATTTCAAAACTTCCTTGAGGGGGGACAAAGTTGTTTTTTTTTATCTTGTTGTGCACAGTTCAAAAGCAATTGATACAGTTTTATTCTCACATATGTTCTTAAATTAGCAAAGTACTCCTGAATTATAAATGTGTATCACTTTGAGAGTGCTGTAATTATTTTTAAGTGCTGTGTTTAAAGTCTTTATTTAATACTAATGTTTCTGTTTTAATCATATCTGACATAAGTTATTTTAGCTTTTGTGGAAATTTTGAGTTTTTTTAACAAATTTGACCTGTGATGGTCGATATACTCTGAAATATCAAATTCCTTGTAAAGGGCAACTGCCCCACCCTAATCTCCCCGAACTGACGCCCCTGGTAGACATACATCAGTTTAGCACAAAAGTGGCAATCGTCACAAAATTTCAATAGTTGTTATTGAGGTATGCAATACTACTTTATGTTTTTAAAAGAATCAAAAATCATGCGACAAGCATAGGTTATGAAACATTTTTCCAACACATTCAGGAATACTGTAACGAAACTTCACCGTTTAATGACAGGAAAGATGATGCCTAAGTAATAAATTTGGAAAACGCATAGCACATTCAATAACTCAATTTCAGAAATTACCTTCAATAGTCGAGAAAATATCAGAATTCTTTTGTGCAGTCCTGTAAATGATCTATAGATTTGTATATATACTACATTAGTAATATGCTAAAATTTAGATCAGTTAGAAAACATAGTTGCGAATTCCCCCTCACCAATTTTCGTCAATAAACGGTAATGTGCTCGATATTTTTTGTACAACCCTGTATAGGACCTAAAGAATTTATACACACTAAGTAATATTCAAAAAATTACTTAAGTTTAAAAACGCGTACACACAATTGAAAACGCACTTTTAGTATTATTGTCCATATACAGTACTATAACCAATTTATTTTATGTGTCCTTGAAAATGAACGATGCGTACCAACATCTGGTAGTGCAGATAAGTGATATATATGAAATTCAATATGTTTGAAATAGTGTAACATCATTAAAATACGCCGAAAACGATTTATCTCCCTAGACCGTAATGTAACGGAATTATTTTGAGTGTCACTGTAAATGATCTATAAATGTTACACACTTCATTTTCAATACCGCACAGGACATAGTAAATCTCAATAACATATACCAATTGTATGCTAATTCGAGTATATTTACGGTAGTTAGAGCAGGTAAAAACGCCAAACAGATAAACCGAATGCATTAATACGTTTCAACTATGTTGTAGTATCGTGTATATATATTTTGTTGTTGTTGTTTTTTATGTTACAAAGCCACATAAAAAGTTAATTATATTATTTTTATTTTATATGTCTGCTGGCGATAAAGATGAGACGGGCACACTTTTTTTTTCCATTCACAAATTTAAAACAAGAACGAAAAATCATGCATCAAGCATAGATTATGAAACTCTTTCCAACACATTCAGAATACTGTAACCAAACTTTACAGTTAAGTAAACAGTTTAGAAAACGCATAACACATTTGAAAACCCGATTTCATCAATTACTAAAAATAAATAAATAAAGTACGAATTCTTTTATACAGGCCTGTATATGATCTATAGATTTGTATGTATACTACACAGCACGCTAAAATTTACTTCAGTTAGGAAATAAATACATATCGCAATTAAAAATTCCCCTTCAGCATTTACCGTCAATAAATGGAAATGTACGTGAGACCTTTTAAGCAGCCATGTTTATGATTTATAGAATTTATATGCACCAATTAATACGCAAAAAAAATCCCTGTAAATCAGGCATGTCAAACTCGTTTACATCCAAGGGCCATATTAAGTATTATATATAACATCGCGGGCCACATTACAAAAAAAATCGCATATTTATAATATTATTATCGCACAGAAATAAATTTGTTCTTATAAAATACAACAATATTCAACAAATTTTAAAATAAAGTCCAAAAGTTTTTATTATTCATAGTTTATTTTATATTATTTTTTAAGAAAAAAAAAACTTTAAAATATGTTTTTTGATTAAATCTACAAAATTTTATTTAATTTGTTGAGTTGTAGTTAATTTTAAAAACGTTTGTACATGATAGTCTGTTATTCTTGATCTTTCCAGACTTTTATTTACGTTATAAAGCTAAATATAGTAAATGTGTCTGTTCTGTAGAAGTACGTTACCGAACATATTTAAACTTCGCCTATTTGTATACGATATTTTGGGAAATCGATGGGCTGATAAATTTACAGAAATTCGAAAAACCCATATCCCCGTATCGTTGTTCCAATATGGAATTATACTGAAACAATAAATTCTAAACAACAATTTTCACATCAATCATTAGATATGAGGTAAACAGATGTAAATGATTTTGCCATTTCCGTTTAGTTAGTTCTATATACTTATACTATACTTCCTGATGTTTGACAACCTAAAACCACGATTGATGCTACCATGTTTGTGTAAAGTGTATTTTCTGCATTCGTGTTTGAATAACTGTATAAAAAACAAATCAACTACCGAAAGTTTGGCGGGCTACACAAAAAGTGTTGGCAGTTCAATTATGGCCCGCAGGCCACATGTTTGACATGCCTGCTGTAAATGAACGATGCATTCTATGCACACCATATTCTGAAGTAAACGCATTGCAGTGCGTATCTTAGTGATAGATATCAATTTGAATATGTTTAAAATTGTGTAGCAGCATTAAAATACGCCGCAAACAGTTTCTCCCCATAGACGTAATAATGTAATGGAATTATATAAGTGTCCCTATAAAAGAACCATAAATACTACACACTTCATTTTCACTACATTTCAAACATGCCATAGTTAGCCCCAATAACATATATCAATTTCAAAGCGGGCAATTTTCAAGCGCAATTTTTTATTTACGGGACTTACAGCACGGACAGACGACAGTCAGAGGGCAGACAGACAGACAAACCGAATTCATAAACACTTTTCAACTACGTTGGAAAGTGTTATAAAAGGAAAAACAAGAATCTAGTCTAAGTTTCTTAAAGTATTTTATAATCCTCTAAAAAATCAGTTTGAAAGGGAATTATTATTAATGGGATATAAGAATACATATTTGCTCTATGTGATTCTAAAGCCTTTGCACAGTCAGTGTTAGTAGGTTAGTAGCATAGTAAGGCCGTGGGATATCACTTGTCTATCGACGCTTTCTCGGGCGGTCTCGAGCTCTGATGATACAACATTTCTCGAACTTGGGCTTCGAAAAAACAGTTCGAACCTGTCCCTACTGCGCTTCCAACATGGGGGATACAATAACAGTGCGGTTTAAACTGAATAAAGGTAACAATAATTAATGGGTTATCACAAAAAATATCTGTCGAATCAAACTCTTCTAAAATACGACAATTAGTCATAAATAAGTATATATATATATGTGTTTGTGTGTTCAGGTACTCAATATTTGTCCTCTTTTATTCAATTCTACTTAAATTTCATTTGGTAATTGATTGGGCAATTTGGGTTAATAAACTAAGCTCATGGCTATTAACTGAAACAGAAATCAATTACATTTTACTTATATTAGTGGAATAAGTGCACTTGAAAAAATGCTCCACTATATAAGTTTCCAATTGCTCTTGTAATAATTTTCACTTTCTGCATATTGGGTTTTTTTTTCTTACATATATCTTTAAGTATTTGTCCCACTTATTTTAATTTTTAGAATCATATATATATATATATATAACTCATTGTAAAATTAAACCATTTGAAGTCGATTTTTTAATTATTTGTTTCCTTGTTGCAAAATAATTTTTATTAAAATAATAAACATAGAGCAATTTTCCATCTAACATACGCAAAAATACAAAACTAATTTTCTTGAAAAAAGTAGTATAGCAAGTCATTTATACTTGTACTTCTCATACGGAGATAAGCATTTTTCATTCAATATTGTTTTTATTAAATCAAGAATAACGAATCAAACACCCTACTACACCTTACAAAAGAAATTATTGAACATAGACTACTTCCCTCTTTTATCAATGTGAAATACAATATATCACTCATTATTCAAAATTAGATCACAGTGTGGAATTAGCAAAAAAATATAGAGCAAATGAATTGTTCTTCAATGTCTTCTCTCATTACGGTATATATATGCGAAGTTTCTCTTTATCTGTTTCAAGAAACCCACCGGCTAAAGTAGGTAAACACGTAACGGAAAAGAAAAACAATCATTTTCGATTCGAATTTCCGAAAATGTGCCCAAGAAGTCGGTTACGTGAGTTGAACGCAAAGCATAGCTTCAGTATCATCTGCCTTTTCGTCAGTTTCGCGATATGTGTTCCATTTGTCACGGTTCAAGGGCCCTCCTTGCCACTTTCCGGAGAAAACATGATCAGTGGCGTTGTTTCTGATGCTTTGACCCAAATAATTTTAAAGATCCTCCCAGACGGGCCCGGGTCTGATTTACTTGTTTCAATTGAAACTCAATTGTTTTTCAAAAGAGTTTCACTAATACATTAAAGCAGTGCTTCCCAACTTTTTATATCTCAGGAATATATTCCATTCTAGTGTTTTTGGTTACTAAAGTAATAAATGTTTAATAATAATTATTATTAATTATTATAATAATATTATTATAATTATATAATATATATATATATATATTTATAATAATATTATTATAATATAATAACTTTAATTATTATAAATTATTATAATTATTATAATTATTGGTCCAATTTTTCAAAAGAAAAGTCTGAATATTTTTCAAATGAAAAAAAAAAAAAAAAAAAAAAAAAGAAAGAAAACTATATATTTGGACATTAATGAATGTACATGTGTTCCTTTATATATATATATATATATATATATATATATATAATTGGTATTAGATATATAATTGTAGATTGTAGACAATTTTTCCTTAATCGTAAAAAATCGTAATTAATAATATATATTATACTAATACTATTATTAATAATTTATAAAATTCATTTCATTATAATAATTATAACCAATAATTAACAATAATTTTATATCTCATAGCACACTCGTAGCACACCACGGTTGAGTCCTGCACGGATCGAGTTGTACCTAGTGTTGTCTTTTGTCCCGATTTACAGGGGTTCCAAGACCCGTCCCGCGGAATCACTGCGCGGGACGGTGGAACACCAACAGTCCCGATTTTGCATGCTGCACTTATTCACTCAAATTAATTTTAATGCCATTCTATCCATTGTCTGCATCGAGCAGAACTTAGTACAATAAAACCTATGAAAACAGAACTGTCTATAAAGAAAAATTCCGCTAAAAGGAATACCGTATAAATCTACCTTTTAAGAAGTAAACTTGTCTAAGACGGAATATTTTTTCTGTCCTTATAGCAATTCTGTTTTTACAGATTTTACTGTTCTTTGTTTAGTAAAACCTATGAAAACGGCACCTGCTTATAACGGAAATCCTGTCTTAAACGTAAAACTTTCATGGTCCCTTCGAAAGGAATACCATACAATTACAGTTGCTCAGTCTGAAAGCTCTAGTCTGAAAGCTCTCCGGAGTATTATTTCGGTCCTTAGGAAATTTCCGTTTAAGGCACGATTCCGTTATAGACATCTCGTTTTTATAGGATTTTTTGTATTTTTATGTTCCGACTCAAAAGTCTCTGTCTCCGTATCCCGCGTTTTCTGTTGCAGTGGATTTGCAACACTAGTTGTGCCCGACCCGAACCTAAAATATTTGTTTAAAGTTAATCTGAAACCCGACCCGAAAAAAAAATTTGTCATTCCGAAACCCGACACACTTCAACCTGAACCCGAAACAATAAAACCCAAACCTGAACCCGAAGTGAAAAAAAAAATAATCCATGTTTTATTACAATTAAGAAAAAATAGTCTACAATTATATATCTAATATCAATTTTATTTATTTTATTATTATTTTTTTTTGTATATAAATGAACACATGTATATTCATTATTTTTCCAAATATATAGTTTTTTTTTTTTTCATTTGAAAAAATATTCAAGCTTTTCTTTTGAAAAAATCGGGCCACCCCCAAGCCGACCCGAAAAAGTGTCAAAACCTAACCCGGAATCAATTTAATGTCAACCCGATCCGCAACGAAAACATGCGGGGTCAATCTATTGGGTTCGGAAAAAATCCGACCCGATGCAGGACTCTCTCCCATGATTATACTTCTGGGACTCACTACGATTAGGATTATTGAAAAGCACTAGAATGGAATATATTCCCTTTTTAATTATGTTAATAACATAAACAAAATTGCTTGTAATTGAAAGAAAACCAATAGATTGTAATATATGTTTGTTTTTAAAAATTATTATTATAAATTGTTTTTATTGCAATTATCTGCTATTTCTCATTGCTGTTAACATTTTTTTCATCTGTAATACACATAAATATTTGCTGACATATATGCACATTGCATGTAAAATAGACATCTGTCTTCTAATACTGTGTCAAGCACTCGTGTGTTGATGTATTCTTCAATAATTGTGTGCATAAAGTTTGTAATTTTTTTTAATAAGATTTTTATCCAGTTTACACTTTATCACTATTTAGTACATTTCTAATGCATTTTTTAAGATAAAATTTACTTTATTTATTTTTTCTCAGAAAGCATTGTCTTTATTTGAATATGTGAGCCCATTTTCATAATTTCTTAATAGTATTCAAGCACTAAACCTCATTACATAGAAAACTGCAGAATTTCGAATGTTGCATTTTGAAGTAATGTTACTTTTGTTGATGTTGGGGAACCGTCGGTAGCGTAATAAATTTTCTTATTTTTATAAATAGTTAAATCAGTCTTCAAATTTAATATACATTTTCATCTTTTGATATGTTAAAGAAGTTTGTTCAGCTTACCTGAAATTTTCCTTATGCGCTGAATATACCCACAGTAGTAATCCAAAGTGTTGTAGCGATATTTATCTGATCCATTGATTCACTTATATTGGAAGAATAATAAATAGTATTAGTAGAAAATAACAATTGTGTGAAATAAACAGAAGATTCATTTTCCTTTGAATATAATATAATTCTTGGCTAGATGTACATGTTTAAAATCGCATTTTGGAGGCTGCGTATAAGTGCTCCAATTTTACATTATATTAAATATATTTACATCATATATATACAAGAGCGTCTTAACTGCTCGGAAACATTTTGGAAACTGAAGGGAGATTGTTATTTGAGTTCTGTGCACACGCGCGGGACAAACAGCTGTACTTTGAAGGAGGGACATCTGCAGTATTTCTCCAATTAGTTAGTTTCGACAGTCTCTGGTTTTGTTCACTATGTTTTTCAGCTGCGGCACTTGAAGTACTTATTGGTAATTGGGGTCTGGTTTTTAACATGTTTTTCAATCGTTCGCTGCACGTGGAGATTAATTAACTGCATATAAAAGGTTTCTCCGTCACTCCCCCGTAATCTCCTGTGTGGGGAATGGTTGAAGATTCAGTTTCTTACTGTGTTTCTCGTACACAGGTTTGGGAGTGGGCTTCGTGAGAGTGTCGGCTGTCATTTCTTCAGTGGGACATTATTGTAAATCGATTTTTCCTTCTTCTTTCATCAGTTTGATGTTGTGGAAACGTATGTCGATGTGTTTGGATCGCTTAGTATCTTTATCGTTTTCAGTCATTTTTATACAGGACATATTATTCTCAAAAATCGTGATGGGTAGTTTTTGTGGAATGTTGAGATCGCTAAGCAAGTTTGTTATCCAACTTAATTCTTGTGCTGCGTTGCTAGCTGAAACGTATTCAGCTTCGGCTGACGAAAGTGCAATGCAATTTTGCCTTTTTGTAATCCAGTAAATCGGTGATTTTCCTAGCATGAATAGATTTCCTGATGTTGATTTACGTGTTTTCAAGTCACCTGCCCAGTCTGCATCGGCGTATGCTGTTAGGATGGGCTTGCTGTTTGCGCTAAGAGTTAAATTCAAATTTTCTGTAGTTTTAAGGTATGAAATGATTCTTTTTACTGCTGTCCAGTCCTTTTGGCGTGGTGTTTCATTTCTACGACATAATATGTTGACTGCTGCGGATATGTCAGGACGCGTGATTGTTGATATGTAAAGTAATGTGCCTGTGGCTTGTCGATATTTCGTGTTATTAGGTAAAAGATTATCATCGTCTTCAAGTCTGTTGAATCCTGCAATCATTGGTGTGTAATGAGGTTTCATGTCGTTTAAATTCAGTTTTTTCACTAGTTCGTGTATTTTATTGTTTTGATTTAGGTAATATGTATCGTTGATTTTATTAATGTTTATTCCTAGGTAATTATTCACTTCTCCTAAGTTTTTTAGTTCATATTCTTTCTCAAGTTGGTTTATTGTTTCTTCGATGTCACTGTCCTTTCCTGCTATCAGGATATCATCTACATAAATGATGATGTATATCGGATTTTCTTGATTTGATTTAAAGTACAGACATGGATCATTTTTGCTCTGTATGAAATTATTGTTTGTGAGTGTTTCCGATATTTTGCTGTACCAGGCCTTTGCGGCTTGCTTAAGACCGTAGATGGCTTTTTGAAGTTTACAAACTTTTCTTTCATCGCCGGGTTTAATATACCCGTCTGGTTGACTCATATAAACAGTTTCAGTTAATTCACTATGCAAGAATGCTGTGGTTATGTCAACATGTTTCACATTCAAATTTTTGTGCAATGCAGAGATGAGAAATGCACGTATTGTAGCGTGCGAAACTACAGGTGCGAAAGTTTGATCATAGTCAATCCCGAATCTTTGACTATATCCTTGTGCTACTAGACGCGCTTTATAGCTTTGAATATTTCCTAAATTGTCCTTTTTTAGTTTAAAGGTCCATTTTGAACCGATAATTTTTGTTCCGGGTGGTGGATCTGTTAAAGTCCAAGTGTTATTTTTTCTTAGGCATTGGATTTCATTTTGTGTTGCTTTTATCCAATTTTGTTTATCATTAGTATTTTTCATTTTTTCGATATCTTCCCAATTTTCGGGAATGTTTTCAGATGAACTATTTATGAGACAAACATATCTGTCAGGAGGAACGCCTCTATTTGTCCTATTAGACCTTCTTGGTTCAATTGGTTGCTGTTTGGGCACGGATGGTGTCTCTTCGCTGTCAAGTTTTATTTCTAAGTGATTTTCATGTCTATCCGGTAATTGTGTATTGTCATATGATGTTTTTGTGGTGATTTGTATCTCCTCAATGTTATCTGAGTGTACATTTTCATTCTCAAGAAATTTTACCGTTCTCGCTATTATAATTTGTTTTCCTTGTGTGTGAATTCTATAACCAGTCGATCGTGTATCATAACCTACAAACGTTCCGGTTTGAGCCCTGTTATCGAGTTTTCCTCTATTTACTTTATCGACGTAAAATAGCGCTTTACAACCGAATGTTCTTAAGTGTTTTAAATTCGGTTTAACTCCTTTCCATAATTCGTAAGGTGTTCTGTTATTGTTTGCTTTGGTTGGGAGTCGGTTTTGTAAGTATGTTGCAGTGTTTATGGCTTCACCCCAAAAATGTTTGCTTAATTTTGCTTGTGATAGCATACTTCTAGTCATATCTAATAAACTTTTATTTTTTCTCTCCGCAACTCCATTCTGGCTCGGATTATGCGGGACAGTCAATTGGTGTAAAATTCCGTTCTGTTTTAAGTATTCATCTATCTCTTGATTTACATATTCACGACCGTTATCCGATCTAATTTCCTTAGGTTTTTTACCGAACTGATTGTATATCATCGTTACGTACTCTTTTATCTTTTCAGCAACTTCGCTCTTTTTAGATAATAAATATATCGTAGTATATCGGGAATAGTCATCAATAAGAGTCATAAAATATATTTTTCCGCCTAAGGTCGGTGTATCTAGAGGTCCACACACGTCACTGTGGATCAAATCCGCAATATTAGTAGCTCGATTTGTTGCTGATTTAGGATACGGCATGTTAGTTAATTTAGTTTCGATACAAGTTACGCATGTTTTATTTTGATGTTTACATTTTCCTATCTTTATTCCGTCCGCAAGTTGATTTGTTATCATTAATTTAATCGCGTCATAATCTCTGTGACCGAGTCTGCGATGCCAGAGATCTATGCATTGTTTGCTGTCACAGTTATACGTTATGTTTACATAATTTTGTGGTTCTTCCACATCGTCCATTTCCTCAATAATGTATAAGTTTTTCTCATTTTTCGCCCTAATATATATTTCTTCATCAAAGATCAAATCGCATTTATTATCGTCGAAGATTAGTTTACACCCGTTTTTAGCGGCTTTACTAACCGAAATTAGGTTCGACTCTAAGTCTGGGACATAAAGCACTTCGCGTAATTTCGTTAGTTTTTCTTTTCCTTCGGGGGTTAATGTTTTTATAAAAACTTCTCCTGAACCTAACGCTGTCAGTTTATTACCATTCGCGATCGTTACTGAAGTTTTATTATAATCAATAAATTTACTAAATAGGCTTTTATCGTTACAAATGTGCGAGGTAGATCCTGAATCGAGAATCCAGTTATTTTTGCCTACTTTTTGAGTGATTAATGCTTTATTTTGCGTTTGATCATTTGCGTATTTTCTTTCGTTTGGAATTTTATTTTCTCTACGAGTTTCGTTTTTTTCATAACATAATGAAGATGAGAAATTCTTTTTATTTTTGAATTGATTGTTACGAGGATTTCCGGATTGTACCGTGTTTCTGCTCTTGTAGTGCCAGCATTCGTAAGTCGAATGATTTTTCATTTTGCAGTTGTTGCAATATTTTTGTTCTCTTCTATTTTCAGTGTGTGTATATCTCCTATTTGTTTTAAATGCTCTCTCGTTGTTGTTATATCCGCTATGTGATTGTTCTGACATTTCATGTCTACGATTATATTCATCTGTTAATTTGTTTTTGATAAAATCAGGGGTGAGCTCATTTTCCGGTCTCGCCTCCAACGCAGTTATCAAAGTATTGTAACTGGGGGGAAGAGAACACAGAAATAGCGCGGAAATATGTGAATCGCTAATATTTTCTCCAATGGTATTAAGTTTATCTATAATTTGCAAGATATTAGTGATATGCGTGATCATGTTTGCACCCTCAGCTAATTTAGTACTGTATAGTTTCCGTAACAGGTAAAGCTTACTAGATAAATTGCTTCTCTCATGTATATTTTTCAGAGCTTCCCATGTTAATTTGGCAGTTTCTAAGTTTTTTACATTTACGATTTGAGAATCATCAATGCTTAAGTTAATTAAAGCTCTAGTCTTGCGGTCTCTTTTGTGCCATGCGGGGTCGGGTGGAGCTGGTGGATCTTGTACTATAATATCGTCGAGTTCCTCTTTAATCAGGAACATCTGCATCTTGAACTTCCATGTACTATAATTCGTAGAATTGAGTTTTTCAATAAATTGAGTATTTTCTTTTATCGCATTCATTTTTTTCTTTTTTTTTCTTTAGCGTTCTTTTATTTATTATTATATTTTAGAAATTTGTTAAATTATCGTTTTTGATACTGGGATAATATTCTTTTTTCAGAATCAGTCTTTCATAATCTTTGTTGGGGAACCGTCGGTAGCGTAATAAATTTTCTTATTTTTATAAATAGTTAAATCAGTCTTCAAATTTAATATACATTTTCATCTTTTGATATGTTAAAGAAGTTTGTTCAGCTTACCTGAAATTTTCCTTATGCGCTGAATATACCCACAGTAGTAATCCAAAGTGTTGTAGCGATATTTATCTGATCCATTGATTCACTTATATTGGAAGAATAATAAATAGTATTAGTAGAAAATAACAATTGTGTGAAATAAACAGAAGATTCATTTTCCTTTGAATATAATATAATTCTTGGCTAGATGTACATGTTTAAAATCGCATTTTGTAGGCTGCGTGTAAGTGCTCTAATTTTACATTATATTAAATATATTTACATCATATATATACAAGAGCGTCTTAACTGCTCGGAAACATTTTGGAAACTGAAGGGAGATTGTTATTTGAGTTCTGTGCACACGCGCGGGACAAACAGCTGTACTTTGAAGGAGGGACATCTGCAGTATTTCTCCAATTAGTTAGTTTCGACAGTCTCTGGTTTTGTTCGCTATGTTTTTCAGCTGCGGCACTTGAAGTACTTATTGGTAATTGGGGTCTGGTTTTTAACATGTTTTTCAATCGTTCGCTGCACGTGGAGATTAATTAACTGCATATAAAAGGTTTCTCCGTCAGTTGATTTGTAACAGCTTTCCTGAAAATTTTTGCATCCCTCCTGAAATCCTCTCACGGCGCACCTGTGTGCCGCGGCACACCAATTGAGAAACATTGCATTAAAGTGTAGACAGTGAAGAATCCATGGGGTGACTCGGGAAGACAGCCCCCGCATTGGAACATTAAGGTGCTTCCCTACTGGAAAATTTCAGATTTTGTGCTTATTGTCTAGATTCTAGAAGAATAGTGTTTCTAAACCGATGAGCCGTAATACACAAGTGTGCCGTAGTTCATCCGTGACTAAGCGCGTAAAATATTAAACTGTTTTCTAATTTTTTATACATTCAGCGTTAAAATTTAATTTACCGTTCATCTCTTTTATTACTGTGAAAATGAATATTCGCAATCCCTTTACTCTTTAGTCTATTGAAGTAAATTTATAGGGTCTTTTAATTAAAAATAGAAGTCATTTTTGTATGCGCTAAGTTTTTGAACAGACGGATTTTTCTATGCGATATTTCAGATTTTACTATCAGATTTATCAGCATCAGTATTTACTAATGCTATCTTATAATTTGGTTGACAAGTTAAAAAATTAATAAAAGTTATTTTCATATTGGTTCAACTATTTTTATGTAAAGAAAAAAGAAAAGAAAAAAAAAGAAATACACAAATGAAAAAAGTATAGCTGGTCTGTTATCATTTCACTTATTGATAAAAATTGAATGCGGGTTTCGGGAAACTTTTCCTAACAAAGATGGATTTTTATTTAGTAATAAAAATAAAATTGCTTGAACATTTGCCAATAGGCGCTGCACGAATCATAATCAAATAATTAATTTTTACTTGCATTCAGGTAAACTTACAGGTATTTCACAATGCCAAATGCTGAATATGTAAGACACAACAAGGAATTACACTTTGCAGGAGATCGAAAATACCTTTAACTTAAGCATGCATGCAGCGTAATGCAGAAGATTCCGTGACGAATGGCTTTTTTAACGCCTAAATTACGCCAGAGACGTAATTTTTTGTGATG
Source organism: Maratus michaelseni (assembly GCA_963931845.1). Classification (NCBI taxonomy): domain Eukaryota; kingdom Metazoa; phylum Arthropoda; class Arachnida; order Araneae; family Salticidae; genus Maratus; species Maratus michaelseni. The sequence continues at coordinate 384,980,550 of OZ007587.1, read as the reverse complement.
GTGGACACATTCAGAATTTAGTCTTATAAAATGCTTGTACAGTTTTATCTGAAGCAAATAAGCATTGTTTATCACAGAATTATTTAATTTTAATTTGTGTAGCAAAAATTTCAATTACTTTTAATAGAAAAAAAATTGTTCCCACAAACTGCATTTAAATATACCGATTCCTTTCACTTAAAAGAATTTTTGAAATTTTAACAGATTTATGGGATGGGGCACTCAGTATATTACTTTTAGCTTCTCTAAATTCAGTTTTATATTTTGATATTTTTTAAGCAATCATAACTTATTTGGAAATTTTACTGTCAATCTCGACGTCTTGTATATACAGTAGTGGCCAAAATTATGGAAATCTTTTGAAAAAAAAAATGTGTCTAAAGTTTGATTGTTTATAACAACTCTTTGCTTTTAAATAAATCCTTAAATCTATATATCAATGGAAAAGCATTTTAATCGAAAATATAATGCAAAAACAGCCTGAAGATTATTTTTTTTTACATTAATAAGGGTTATTAAGAAGAAATTTGAAACATGTGGATAAATTTACATACACAAAATATTTCACCAAGTCAGTTACTGCTAAATTTTACTCATTTTAGCTTTAGTCAGTGGCGGATCCATGATGATAAAAGGTCTCCAAGCCGACATATCTAAGCCAGTTTTTAGGCCTTTTAATCTTTTAACCGCTTAAAACAGATACATTTGTCTTTCTTATTCTTTATTATATAAAACAATTTAAATATGACTAATACTAGAGAAGTTGTATAGAAATATAATACATACAAATCTAAAATTACCCATAAAATATTCTGCTACAATTTTCTTGATTATATTCGGAATAAAAACTAGAGACTAAGTCCGAAGGACAGAAATTACCTCTTAAAAGGATAAGAATCCAATTTTCAGCCTGCTAGATTTAGCTGCTGAATAAATGCTTCGATAATAAGTTTCAAAGCATACTTTATTGAAGTACTTTAGAAATTTAAAAAAAAAAAACAAGAACTTTTATATGCAGCAAACCTTTTCTCAAATACCTGTTGCAATAATTATCGATATAGAAGGTCCATTGTGCTCACAGCATATATAGAGGACAAATAATAAGTCTCTGCAATATACTTTTCATCGAACGTAGAAAGAATCGATAAATTTAAAAAGAAAAAGGAATTAGAATTTCCTCTCATTCTAAGTTCTAAAACATCCTTATGTTTTTTTCTAAAACACAAAAAAATATTAAACAACTGTTGCTAGAAAAGCTGGTAAGTCTTGTTATATTCGAATGCTTGGTCTAATTGGTTGTTCTGTTGGATGTAAAAATATTTCTGCATGAATGTTCACGTAAGGAATTTTTTCGATCGGTCGTTATAATAAGAGAGTTGCTGTAATGAACGATTGTTATATCGAGCGTCTAATGTATATGTACTAAGGGATTGTAAATAAATCCTTAAGTTTGATTTATCGTTTCCTCCTTGGACACTTTCTAGCGTTAGTTATAGTCTTATAACGCCTCATAGAGTGAACCAAGTTTCCATCTATCTTATATGTATCTGTTAAAATAATATGAAACCAAGATTCAATTATTATTTTATTAGTTTATTTTATCGCTGGGCTGCTTCTAACTAAGATGTTTCTTTAGTTGGCTTTAAAGACTTTCGTTTGAGTTAAGGTATGTGCTATTCCCAGTCCATTCCAGCAGTGAGATGTGATTATCTTCAGCAATAATGCAGTTATCCGGATCCATTGTATATTATTATCTTGGAATAGATCACGTACGAAAGGCTTCTGTTTGGACTCAATTTATGTATTTTTGGTCATTTACATTATCATTAAAAATGGAAATTCTTCCCACACCTTTTGATTTTATACAAATCCAGATCATATCAGTAACTGTTTGGGAACGTTTCACCGGTAGGTGTATTACAATCATAACAGTACTCTTCTTCGATTATTTTTCTTACGTATTTTACACCTTCACAACTAAAGAGGGAGATTTTCGCTTCATCACTCCAAATAACGTAGTTATCTTGTTCTGTTGTTCAGCTTACATGAGTTTCAGCCAAGTTTTAATATTTTCAACCTTTGCTCGAGGGATACAAATGACTTTTGTGTGTGTGTGTATGTAGAATTCTAACATGCAATCTGCGCCGAAGAACGTATGAACACAATTCACATTTTTATTGCTTCATTTCATTTTGTACTACCTACTAAGATGGTTTTCTTTTCGGTCACCTGAACACAGTCTCACACTTTTTTTTTTTTTTTTTTTTTTTTATCATGAGCTACTGGGGTTGTGCACCTTTATCATTTCGGATTTGTAGTGACCAGGTGCCCTTGTACTTCTTCAAAACTTTTGGAATGCCACTTTTCGTTAATTTTCTACCAATTTTTCTTCTAATTTATTTCACGACTGTAGCATTCTTCGCTTAACAGCAGGGCTAGTGCAAAAATGGCATAAACGGGGCGGCGGGCCAGGGCCCCAAGCCTCTCTGTACAGTTCGAAATATCGTTGCCCTGTGTAAAATAATGATATTATTTGCTATAAATTTGTCTTTAAATGTGTTTATTAACTTTATTTGTTACAGCCAAAGTTGATATAATTGTCGGGGAATGCATAGATGCGAGAATCCTGAAATTAACCGTAACTGCAAAAAATAAATATTTAAAATATTCTAAAGGATAGAAGATTTTTAGAAATTAAAAATTATACACATTACATATGAAAGAATTTACATGTTATTTTTCAGACTCTACATTATAAATTATTCTATGATATAGGCAGTTTTTAAAAGCGATTTTTATTAGTCGAATATTGCAGTCAGAGATGTTGGATCCCGCCAAGTGATATGTGCAAAAATAGCGTAAACGGGGCGGAGGGCCAGGGCCCCAAGCCTCTCTGTACAGTTCAAAATAACGGTCCCGCGGGACACTGCGCTGGCCCTGCTTAACAGTATTACAAGCGTTTTATTGGTGACCGGCCAATTTTTCGGTTGGTTGGTCGGTTATTTGTTACGGCCTATTATCGCCAACTTTTCGGATATTTCTGTAATTTCATTTCATTTTACAAGCTCTTTAAGTGAAACAAACACTAAAACTTTACCAACTAGAAAACAGTCACATAACATAGTGCCAAAATTCTTCTTATCATTCCAATACATACAATTTTTTTCCATTGGCTGGATTAACATTTTAAAAATTCGTTATCCGTGGCTTCATTCAAATGAATAAGTTACTTTACATCAATCTAAACAACTTGTGCTACATTTTTTTTTATTATATGGCTATAACTTTTGATAAAGTGAGAAAAGCCGATGACACTGTATTGCCTTATACGCTTGAATAAATTATCTTTCCATTGATACATAAATTTACGATATTACTAAATGCAATGTGGAGTTACGAGCCAATAAACTTGAAAACTACTTTTTTTAAAAGGTTTCCATAATTTTGACCACTGGTGTATACTAGAGACGAGACGGACTCGGCCCGAACCGGGCTCGGGCCCAAAGGGGAAATGTTATTTATTTACAAATTGAAAAGAGGTAAAAGAAAAACTTGCTATTTGAGAAACAAGAATGTCGTCTAAGTTTCTTAAAGTATTTTACAATTCTTTAAATAACAGTTTGGAAGGGAATTGAATTTCTTATTAATGGGATATAAGGAGAATTATTCTATCGGATTCTGTAACCTTGGCGCAGTCAATGTTAAACTGCTATTCGCAGTCTTAAGCTGCTATTTTCGAACAACTTTTAAGCCAGCTCTTGATTTGAGCCGATTTTTCACTAGAAATTGCCTCAACACCTAGTGTGATAGCGATCATGAATATCCCCAATTTTCTTTTGGCACAGCTCATAAAAAATCGCTCCCAGCAGAAAATTTCCATCCCATTTCTTCCCCAATAGCACAATAAGAAATAGTCGTTCTGGAGAACGTCAACGAGGGAGCGATAAACAATAAGGTAAGTAGGAATAACCGTTTTTTCCTCCAACTTTTGCAGCAACAATTGCAACCTGTCTTTCACTTTGTGTGCGGAAAAGTTTAAGTTAAAATCTGCTGAAAAAATGATTGCTCGAAAAATTGTTGAATCTGATAGCAGTTTTAGTAACATGAAGAAGTCGTGGGATATCCCTTATCTATCCTCGCTTCCTATTTGAAACCCTTTACCAGAATTAGTGGAAAACAAAACTCAAGTCTTTCTGTCATAGTTGTATTGTGTCTATGCATAATTCCGTAGCGAAAATCGAGTAAATTTCAAACGCGAAATATTTAGGAAAAAACAATTTTAATCATTCAAATATGTTCTATTCTGTTCAATAACTTTCTGTCATCTCTCCACGAGCTTCATTATCCCTCTTTCATAGAAATCCTGAAATTTTTGGGCAAAAGTCATCCAAGTGGTTTTTGAGGACGTCCAGGCAACTGAAGTTCTTGTTATTCAAATTGTTCTGCAGCGCCCGGAACAAGTGATAATCTGAAGGTTCAAGATCCTGACTATACGGTGGGTGCGTCAAAACATCCCATCCAAGCCGCAATAATTTTTCCCGGGTCATCAAATAAATGTGCGATATGTTGTCGTGGGGGAACACAACGCCTTTTCTGTTCGTCAATTCGAGCCGCTTTTGGTTGATTGCTCATTTTGATTTGTTCAGTTGTAAGCAATACTTGGTCGAATCAATCGTTTGGTTGGGTGGTAGCAGCTCATAATAGATGATTCCCTTCTAATCCTACCAGATACAGAGCATGATTTTCTTCTGGTGTAATCCAGCCTTTGCGACCGTCTGAGCAGTCTCTCCGTGCTTTGACCACGATCTTTTTCGATTGATATTGTAAACAATCCATTTTTCATGACCAGTGATCAACCGCTTCAAAAATGGTTCGTTTGTATAGCATTTGAGCTGCGAAAAACAAGAACTTCAGTTCCCAGGACGTCCTCAAAAACCACTTGGATGACTTCTTTGCCCAAAAATCTCAGGACTTCTATGAAAGAGGGATAATGAAGTCATGGCATAAAGTTATTGAACAGAATGGAACACATTATAATCTGTTTTATTGAAAATAATTTATCTTTTCAGTTTTGATGAGAAAAGGACGTCAACAAAAATATAATAATCTATTTTATTGAAAATAATTTCTCTTTTCAGTTTTAATGAGAAAATGACGTCAATAAAAATATAATAATTTGTTTCATTGAAAATAATTTCTCTTTTCAAATTTATTGATAAAAGTACGCCAATAAAAATATAATAATCTGTTCTGTTGAAAATAATTTCTCTTTTCAATTTTAATAAGAAAATGATATCAATAAAAATATAATGATCTTTGCAATTTTAAGGAGAAAAGGTCGTCAATAAAAATATAATAATCTGCTTTATTGAAAATAATTTCTCTTTTCAATTTTAATAAGAAAATGACGCTAATAAAAAAATAACAACCTGATTTATTTCCCCAAATTGGAGTAATTTAGTTGCCATCTTTAAAGGAATTTCGTTAAAAGTTTAAATGTGTATATATATATATATCAGAAACCAATTTTAAAATTCTGTGGCCTTATATGACATCCTCAAATACAAGCGGATAACTGGTGTTAGTGTCATCGCGCTACATTCCACTATTCTAGGAGGAATAGTAGTTGATTACAAACAGATTTTAATATAATAGATTCATTGTTATTATTCTGTAACACTACAACCGTAAGTCGAGTATAGAAGTTTCTTTTCTGACGGACTATTTATGTTTTATGTCCGATTAAGCATGCAATGGGAGCAGGGATTTCCGAATCTGTCTTCACTTTTTTGGGAGAACGGAATTTACATATTTGAACATGCTAAATTCGAAAGGCCTCATTTGTAGATAAACTTATAATTTGTTCCGCCAAATCGAACAAATGGATTCGTTACGCAGAATTGAACTTCTAAAAGATGGTTAGAAAAGGAAACACTTGAGGCTTACATGAACGGAAGCCACTATACATCTCTTTAGGCATCCGGAAAGTAAATACATAACTAATTTAAATCTTTATTTTTTTTTATCCCCTTTAGTGCTTAATATGAAAGGATCCGGCTAGAAGATACATTTTCATACTGTTGTTTTCAAAAGTTGAATGAATGCGAATAACACTAACAAATTGTTCGTGAAAACAGGTGAATTATTTGATTAAGCTCTTTTTGCCAATATCTCTGTTTAGGAATTTTTTTTATTTAATTCGGCCTTTCATTCTTAGAGCAATGGAATGAGTTTGAATGAAACGGTAATTCAATTACTGGCTTTCTATCCGATTTACATCTGATGCAAAATGGTTGTGATTGACAGCTTTATAAGCACACATATAATATTACTGAACGAATCGTTCAATTAGTTCAGTTTACTTTTTATTTGCTACTGTTTGAACAACTCTTTTTTTTTTTTTTTTAACCGACTACCAACGATGGAGGTTGTGCAATTTGTTAGTATGTTTTTTTTTCTATGTTTGTCCACGCATAAAATATGGTCCGGTTTATATACATATATATAAATATATATACAGGGTGTCCGAGAAGTCTGGAAACGGTCGAATAACTCGAGAAATATATATCGGATTGAAAAACATAAAAATACATGTTCAATATTTTTAAAAAATCTATTTAGGGATATCAAAGTTGCCCCTCAACTTTGCCCCTTGGGAGGAAAGGAGGGGAAACTTTGAAATCTTAAATGGTAACTCCTCCCCCATTTTTTTTATTGCAGATTCGGATTCTACGGGAAAAAATACGTAACTTTTGTATTTAAAATTTTCTTCGGAAAATCGTAGATGGCACAGTAATCGAGTAAAATGCAATGAGAATCGTTTCCATTGAAAAGTATGGAAACGGTTGAATAACTCGAGAAAGATACTTCGGATTGAAAAACAAAAAACACGTGTTCAATATTTTAGAAAAATGACAACTTTTATATCCCTAAATAGATTTTTCTAAAATATTGAACACGTATTGTTCCGTTTTTCAATCCGATGTATATTTCTCGAGTTATTCGACCGTTTCCAGACTTTTCGGACACCCTGTATATATATATAATTATAATATCTTTGAATTTCAAAAAACATATCAAGTTCTTGTAACATTCTAATGAAATATCCTAAGAGATAATTAGTAATAAAGTATAGACAGAATACCACATAGTTAATAAATTAACAAGTGCAATCATAATATTACCATAGCATTTGCTTCAATGGTAATTTGCCAAAAATACTGAAAATATGAAAAAAAAAATTTTTTTTAAAGAGAGAGAGAAAAAAAATAAAAATATATAATAAACCATAAAATGTTAATAATTTGAAGTTGATATCAAGGGAATACAAATGGATTTTGAAATGAAATATGAACTAAATATAATGGAAAATTGGATAACAAGAGATTTAAATTAGAATTGGATATGAAAAAACACATGTAGATATAATCATCAGCCTGGATGTATCCACACGTGTTTTAAAAATAATACAGTATTTCATAAATATACTGGCATTTATGCTAAGATCAGTATATTCATCCAGGTATACTGTATTATTACCAGAAAACAATTGGAAATAGTAAAATTGGAAATAAAAAACTTGTAAAGAATAGATAAAATATCTTACTCACAATAATTATCAAAAATTCCTTAAACATCACAAGGTCTACATTTATACCAATACAACCACATGGCGCACATCATGAAACATCATAATCTTGATGAGTTGTGTTTTTGTATATGTTATGTTTACAGTTATTTTAATACAATGCATATTTTATAGACTTTTTATAACTGATCATTAGTATCACTTAATATACAGGTGATCGGCAGACGCACATTCACCATGACTATATAAAGTGTAAACAATGTTCAACCATCTTAATAATAGTCCTTATATGTTTTAAATTATTTGCTATATATCGCACACTAAAACAAAATAAATTATTACATAAATTGTTTATATTTATATGATGTAATAAATGTTATTTAAAAGAGTTGATAATTGAATTTATCAAAAAAGTAGGATAACCATAAAGTTTTGCTTGATTTCGTATAAATCTAATATTTTTGTTTTTATTTATATCTGAGCATAGATAATTTATACGATGAAGGTAATTGATAATTATATTTTTATAAACTGATTTATGTAAACATGAAGCAAAATTGGTAAAAATATTTACTTTAAATGGAAAGTCAAATCTTTTATCATAAATATCAAATATTAATTTATAATTATCATTAATATTAATTTTTAAGTCAAGAAAATTTATGTTATTATTAATCAAATCATTTTCGCTTAATGTAAGCTGATTAGGATAAAAATTGAGTGGAGATGTGCAATTTTTATCAATGAAATAAAAAATGATAATGTCATCAATATAGCGATAAAATACATAATCATTGTTCGGACCAATATTTCTTTCATAATAATATAAGTAAAGGTCAGAGAGAATACTAGAAGCGGTCCCACCCTGCGGTATTCCCTGGCATTGTTTATAAATAATATTGTCATATATGATGTTATTATTATGTTTAATTTTTGTTTTCATGTTTAATTTTTATACTATATTTCATTTTTTATTGATACTGTAGTTCGCCTGGAAAACTTTATTGCACCAGGTTATAATACTTTTGGAATGGATCCTTTGATTTTGATAATTCTTTTTTTGTTCGAATAAGATCGTTAGGGTAGTTTTTCAAAGAGAACTAAAGTATCATTAAAAATTGGAAAATAGTATAAAATAAAAAATGACAATTTGTGGAAAATCCTTTATCATTCCGCGAGTTTTAGTGAGAAACGAAAAAACAGCTCACTCTAACGCCGATATCTCCTTGAATTTTTACGATATTTGACTGATTTTTTTAAAATAAGTTGCTCCATAGAGTTGACTATTAAATTATGCAAAAGTTCCTTGTTATCGTTCGCGCATGCGCAGATAAAAATTATTTTATACAACTACCTATATTTTCTTAAATATTTAATATATTTATATTCCAATTGCACTATATTGTTTCTACTACATTTTGTCAATTTTTCTGAAACTGGCGTTAGATTTGGTTTAAAACCCTGTATGTTATAAGCAAAAAACATGCAAGAATTTTTTTAAAAAAATCGCTATATTTCTATTACTATACATGCTATTCTTGCACAAATGAATTCACATATTGTACAATGTCTGCCTATGTATATTCTGTAGCGATAGATCATTTGGTGCATTTTATTTTACAGAGTGATCCCAAGTATTATTTTTTTTCTTTAATTTTTTTTGGTCCCCTATTTGCCCTCCTTATCAAATCAACAATGATAAATATGTAGTCAAACCTGTTCTTTTGGATCCTAAAATTCCAGAAGAATCTGACAGGTATATTTTTAAATATTCGACAAAATGTCTAAAATTGAAAGTTGCCGGTCATTAATGGCCATATAGTGTACATGAAACAAATATTGCAAATATTTGTAATATTGATTAAAAAAAAAAAAAAAAAAAAAAAAGAGCAGCGCGTAAAAAAACGTAATATAATATAATTATCAATCGAAGCATGAATTTAAACTTTTTAAGAATTAAGAGCAGGTGTATAAACTAAACTACGAAAATTATTTGAACAGTAACAAAACGGACACAACATAACGGACACACTTCTATTTAGCGAATATATTTTCAATACCCAACACAAATATTATTTGCCTGTTTTTACCTCTGAATAGAGGACAGCTCGAAATAATGGACAAATTCGGCGGTCCAGAATAATGTTGGTTATTTAGAGGTTTTAATGTAAAATGTGTTTATTTATGGCACAATATAATTACTAATTTAATTTGTAATAAAGAATGTAACTCTTCTCTGTTAAAAAATATGTTTCTCTGTTAATTTTTTTTTTTTTTTTTAATTTTAAGTAGAATTATTTACAAAAACTTCGATAAATCGTGTAAATAAATCAAAGAAAAAATGTTAAAAATACAGGGTGTCCGAGAAGAAACGCCCAAATTTTAAACAATTTTGCTGAAGCTAATAAACAACCAAGACAATTTTGTTAGGTGCTACATGCTTAGCTCAGATGTGGAAATTTACATTATGTAATAGCAATGATTTTTATTCGGAAAAAATGAAAAATGACAACGAATCTGAAAAAGCTTAAATCATGTGGTGGTATGCAGAATTGCACTCAAAAAACAACATTTTCACAACTGATACAAAAGTACTCAAATCTGAGTATGTCGTATAGTCCAAATCAAAATTACTCAAGTTTGAAACATGTATATACTTTTTTCGGAAAACGTGCTCCTACTTTAGTATGTCTATGTTTCAAAAATGAGTATGAACTGATTCTATTCATTTTTGAGTATGTCCATTTTTTAAAAATGAGTACGAACTGACCTCTATGTGCTCAGTTTTGAGTATGTCCATCTTTCAATAGTCTGAATATTTCTGGTATTTCAGAATTGAAATACTTGGAATAATGGGTCGTCCTATTTGAAACAAAAAGTTTCATGGATACAAAATGAAAACATGGATTTACTCAGATTCGAAAGTGCCATTTTTCTTATATTAATGAAGAGTAATGTTTCCATTCAGTGGAACTTCTCTCCAGAGCAAATCTATAAAATTGCGAGCTACATTACAATTAATGAACTATATACTTTAAATTTCAATACCTACCTCCTGGAACAAAATATGAAAGAAACACTGTTTACATTCTGGTTATAGTCCATATCGTGCTTTTTAGCGATTGTTAATTTTAATACGTTGTACATCTGTTCCAGCAGAAAATGATTTAGTCATTCAAAGAGCTGAGGATTTTATTTTAATCTCCTTGAATTCGAAAGATTTAATGACAGGGAATCTTAAACTAGTAATCTTGATGAAAAGGCATTCTATTCTACACAGAAAGTTTTAAACGCACTCTTTTGCTGTTAAGATAAGAGATTGTAATTCGTTTCGCCAGCTTTAATAAAGTGAACAAAAAAACAATCTCCATAAAAAAGGATGATCCAATGGAATGTACAAATTATGAGATTAAAAACAATTACAAAGTGGATCCGCCTTTTGTCAGCCGAAAATGACAGACAAAAGAGAAATCTGAAATTTTCTTTTTCCTTAGTCTTAAAGAAGCGCCGGTAATTTTCAAGTAGAATGAGGTTCCGAAATTTAGAACGTATTGGGTAATGCTCTGATAAAAATCTCAATTTTCGATAGCTTAAGGTTATTACGATATATGAAGTAATAAATTGCTGATCTTATAGTTAAAAAAAAAGATACATCCTTAAATGAAAAGTTTAGTGTAATTGGATGTAGCTTGCAAAAGTTACATGCAGTAAATGTTACATGTGATTGAAAGAGTGGAAGTTACAGAAACTACAATGTAGTTTGAACGGTCTCGAGAGTAGGTTAAGTGAATGTGTATTATTCTCTAGAGTTCGTACTCATTAAAAAAAAAAAAGAACGAAAAATCATGCGTCAAGCATAGATAATGAAACACTTTCCAATATTTCCAGAATACTTTGACATAACTTTACCGATTAATAAGGTGATAGCTGATGTCTAAGTAAACAATTTGGGAAACGCATAACAAATTTGAATTCTGCAATTACCATCAATTGTCGGGAAAATATCCGAATTATTTTGTGCAGCCCTGTATATGATTTATAGATATGTATATATACTACGTATAGTGTGTTAAAATTTAGTTCAGTTAGGAAACGCATATGCACAATTAAAAATCCCTATTCAGAAATTTCCGTCAATAACACATCGGCTGATAAGTTCCCGGTCTGGTACACAGATGGCGTTGCAATCGCCGAACCGATGCTGTTTTTTTTAGTAAATACTAACCTTTAAAAGGTAGCAGAAAAAATGCCATGACGATTCGCCGTGTGGATAGAACGTTAGAATGGTTTTAGTTCAACGACTTTGTTGATAAACAAAAAAATGGATAAACAAGAATTTCAAGAATTGTTATTTGGTGAAAAAAACACCGTTCAAACAAAAGCTTGGCTTGATAAGCGTTATCCGGACACTGCACCAGGTTAAATCAACCATTATTGACTGGTTTGCTGAATTTAAACGTGGTCGTACGGACACCAGTGATGCACTACTCAAAAGAGGTGGTTACTCTGGAAAACATCATAAAAGTAGACAAAATCGTTTTGGGGAACCATAAAGTGAAGTTGCAGGAGATAGCTCACACTCTGAAGATATCCACGGAACGTAGGTTTTATTTTGAATGAACATTTGTCTATAAAAACGCTGTTGTCAAAGTGGGTGCTGCGCGTGTTGACTTTTGACCAAAAACAACAACGAGTCGATGATTCTGAGCACTGTTTGGAGCTTTTTCGTTATAAAATTATGTTTTATTATTAAATTATTATTTTTTTAATTTATTTAATTATTAATTATTATTATTATTAAATTATTATTTATCATCAAAGTTATGTTATTTATTAAAGTTATAAACTTATAGTTATAAAATTATGTTAAAAAGTTGTGTTTTCTTTATTAGACCGGGAACTTATCACTTATCAGCCCATGTGTTAAACCGAAATGTATTCGATATCTTTTGTGCTTCTCTGTATATGATCTATAGTACTTATACACACCAAATAATTTGTTTAAGAACCACAACTGAAACGCGCTTTCAGGAATTATTGATCATAGACAGTACGTTAACCGAATTATTTTGTGTGTCCCTGTACATGAACGGTGAATGCTATGCCCCACTCTATTCTATATTAAGCTTCTTTTAGCATATCTCATTGATATATATCAATTTCAATATGTTTGAAGTAGTGTAATATCATTAAAATACACTGCAAACAAATTTTCCCCATAGACCATAATGTAATGGAATTCGTTTGAGCGTCGCTATAAATGAACTATAAATGCTACACACTTCATTTTCAATACCGAGCGTGCCATAGTAAACCTCCATAACATATATCAATTGCATGGCAATCCGAGTACATTTATGCGAGTTAGAGCACGGCCAGACGACAGACAAACCCAATTCAATAAACACTTTTCAACTACGTTGGAAAGTGTTAAAAACATTTTCTCATACTAAGATATGAAAAAAACACCCAACAATTGATGTGAGCTTATTGCAACCCAGAATCTACAACTCTTCTCTCTCCTTTGATGGAGTTTTCATGAAAAAAAAGGAGAGGGGGTAAGCAAGTTGCAGATAATAGTTCATAATCCATAGAAATATTTATTAAACGATTTTATTTTCATGAGAAAATAAGAGCCCCAAAACGAAACATCACTCTTTCGAGATCTTTTTTAGGCATTTTATTTTTGCGGGCTGGTATTTGGTAAACACTTATTTAGGGGATTCGTTTCTGCAGGGGCGCGCCGCGCCGATCCAGTGTGCGAGGCGTGCGGTGCACACAGGCACCAAAGACTTCAGGCGAAGAAAAAAACTTTTAAATTTAATTATATTAAAATTAATTACAATTTCTTGAAAAATTATGTTTCATAAATTTACCTCAAATAAATTACTTATTAACCTTTAACTACATCGCTGTCGAAATCCACATAGTAGAATTCGTTCAGTTTATACATTTTAATACAACTATTTCAGAATAGTAATCTTGTTATTTTAACGCAAAATATCTGACATTAAGTAAGTGAAATATTACTATTCAAAAATAGTGGTACTCAAATTAAAAGACCTTGCTAATTCTGCTTAGTTTCAACCATGTACAAGGCCGTAATCGAAGGATTAACATATTTCTTTCTTCTTCTGATCCTAGTTTTGGTAAATGTTATCCTAGTGTTCCAGTAAGCTGTTTAGAAATAATTAAAACTGTGATTTTATTTCTTATTGAATAAAGTAATTTAATATAGCCACATCCTACCCCCCCCCCCCCTTTAATAAGCGCTCCTAACCGTCTCCGCATTTTATTTCTCGGTATTTGATAAATTCAAATTTTATTTTCTTCACAAATGCGTTTGCAAAGGTTATAGGGCGCCGACTGAATTTCTGCACGCAGGCGCCGTACACTACTGGCGTGCCTCTGCGTTCCGAACATTAAATCTAAAACTCGGACTGTTTCGGTAAGTCTGGTTCGCTTTAACTTCAATTATATTAACCCTTTGTGACTCAGCAACTCTGATTTGAAAAATATTTAGTCAAATGTTAGAATGCATCATTTTAATCATGTAAAAAATAATTTTAAAAGATGCAGAACATCAAAATAAAAAATGACTGACTACAACGTACTTTCTTCACAGCTGTAATAAACAGAAAATTGCATACTTCTCATCAATATTGTCGATTTTCTAATACAAAATTGTAAAGTATACGAACTTACTTTTGTAAAATCTATTTTTAGAAATCTACAGCCTATTTAATATTACAAAATCTACGAAGTTCATTTTAGCAATAACGATGCAAAACTGCTCAAATGCTGAGTAAAACTTTGGCATGAAAAATTAACTCAGTATCGCCGTATGTTGAGAACTCTATTAACATTTTATATATAATAACTGCTGTGTTGGAGAAATAGCAGCAATAAATACAATCTTTTTTTTTTTTTTTTTTTAAAGCTCGCTGTATAAATAATATTGATTTGGGATAAGTTGCAGCTATGCAATGACGTGATACAAAGGGTTAATTATTAATATGGCAGATGCGACTTATATTTATTACTGATGTTCTAATTAAACATGAAACATTAACGCAGAATATATACATATATTCGTTGCTATTTCGTCTTCGATCTGTTGGCGTGCTGTGATATATGTCTTGTCCATAGTATAAACCTCTAGCCCCTTTTTTAGAAGGAAATGTATCGGAAAAGTAGGAAAAACAGGTGAAAATCAAAAATGAGCAACTGATTAAAAAAAAAAAAAAAAAAAAATGATTGGCAAGTTTAATTTTTTATATTGTTGAAATTTTTTGTATCTCGCCTTGCGAGCAATATTCTGAGCCCCCCCCCCCCCCCACTTCTTTTTTAATCAATTGGCTTTTGATACCTATGTGTGGTTTTAGAATCTCTTATAAAAGTGAAAATTCCGCTATATGCCGCAAAATCGTTGGTACATTCCTCTTCTGTAGGCAATTGAGGAGTGAAAAACGTTGAGATTATCAGCGCTCAGGTACAATTTTGACAGTTGGCGGTGTTTAACCCCTTGGGGACGAGCGACACGTATACGTGATGCAAAAGATGCTCAAAATCCTCGATTATTCCCACCAGTAACTTTTTATTGTAAACTTTGCCTTATTGAATGACAGCATTTCTGCGATTCAATTAGGCGAAAATTTCTGTTTTAAGAAACCGGTGGTAAAAGATTAAAAATTCTGTAAAGGACGCTCGTCGCGAAGGGGTTAATTAAATAAAAGCCCATGTTAATAAAATAAATAAAAAAAGAAGCCTTTGCTGCTATAAATATTTACAGCATGTCCTATTTTTTTTTTAAAAATTAATTAATTTAACAAAAGGTTTTTCTTTTTTTTTTTTCTATTAATAAAATTTCAAAGTCACTTTAAAATGTTAACTAATGCAAACTTTGTCAAGTCAAATATTAGAATTATTTAACTTCTTTTACAAAACACAGATTGAAATATCATAAAAACATGATAAAATTCAAACCCAGTTGCTGGTGGCGCCATCTACCGTACATGGGACAAATGATTCGAAAAATAATTTCATTACTTGGAAAAATTTATAAGAGAAAAACCTATCAATTAAATTATTAAATGTTCATAAGGGGTGGAGAAGTGTGTCGGGGCACATTGACTTATAAAGGCCCACCAACTAGGTTAAAAGTCTATTGTTTCAGGAAAAGATGAGTCCTGATGTTCATGATCTTGCATATCTTTTTGTACTATAACACTAGCATCATACATGTTCTTTTCATGGAGAAGAATTAAAAATGCCTATTACTTTTTGTTCTTTAATTCATTTACATTTCTTGTATTTTTTTTTTTTTTTTTTTTTTTTTTTTTTAGTTTATGAAAAAAAATTATGTTTGGTATAACATTCCTAAATATAATTAAAATAATTTATTAAATAAATATTATTTATTTTTTACTAAAAAATTAAAAGAACTTATTACTTAAAAAAAATTATGTATATTTTATGAAATAATTCTTAACTTACAAAACCTTCCTGAAACACTAAAAATTGATTAACACACACTTTTTTTTCTTTTTTTCTTTAGCGGCAAACCTAACATGCAAAACCAAAGTGAGGGAAAAACACAAACAGTCAAAATAAATTTAGTGTGCATTCGTTGCACGTATCTGCTAGAAATAGCTTTCCTTATTCGTCTCATTTTGCACTGCAGAATAAGTTCCTTTCACGAAGTTTTGAAAATAGATGCATACCTAGTTTGTGTGTTTCTTTACATTGTTTCTTATATGTTATATAGTCATAAATAAAATTGTTTTTATTACACCTATAAAACAACTTCTTCTTTTCTTAATACTTTTATGATTAGCAATAGTTCAAAAATGTTTCCTCCCTAAGATACTTACTGATTGCAACATTTAAGTAATCCAAAGTATTCAGTATTTGGTCAAAATAGCAATTAGTTGCCACATAAAAATATATTAACAAATAATAAAGCATTGTGAGATATTAAAAGAACTAATTGAGTGAGGTAATATATTATTATAAATTGTGAGTATTAATTTTGTGGAACAAAGGTACTGTTTAACAATGATACCAATTGGTACTGTAGGGAAACATACACTATACAGCACACAGAAACTTTAAACAATTTAAATTACAATTTTTGAGATTTTACTAGTTACCTAAATCATACAACTTTTGTTAAACAATGTTTTAAAACAACATTTATTAATTCAGGTTAAAGTATATTGTTATACTTCAGCTATAAAATTGTGCCAGCAGCATTAATTTTTTTTTTTTTTTTAATGTACAAATTTAATATAATGCATAAATTTATTTCTAAACAAAATAATCTTTTTCATCAAATAGTTCAACATAATGTATTGTGAATGAGATTATTTTTGTTGCTGTTTATTTGTGTGTGTTATAGCTGATTAACAATAAATACTTGCAATAATTTCATAAAAAAGAAAAATATTAGTAAAAGCTTTAAAAAAAAATTATAATAAATTTCTGTTGGAAAAAAGGATGGGAGATGTAACGATAATAGTATATATAGCATGAGCTTCACACAGAAGCAAGACAATCAACAGTATAATTTCAACCTCTTTGAGTGGTTATGATAATCATACAAGGTGCCCAAAAAGATCTTTCCCTGATTATAAAATTTATTAATATCCACTATTATATAAGATAGACATGTGAAACGGGTGCCAAAATGTTGGAAAACTAACAAAGTTTTTTTTGTTGCAGGTTTCTATAACTTGGCTGTAGTGTAGCAGTGTCCAGGAAACTGGTCATGTTCACAAATCAGGAAAAAGCTCAGTGTGTCCCTCTGGTATCACAAAACCCTTAATGCTCTTGGATTTAAAAGACATCAAATGGCATCGTTCTGTATGTCATTTGAAAGTTCCCCTGCACTATTTTTGGTGACTGGGTCTCGTGGTACCAGAAGACACACTGAAGATTTTCCTGATTTGTGAGCATTTCTGGTTTTCCTGGACACTGACACTGCTACACTAACAGCCACATTACGGAAACCTGCAACGGAAAAACTTGTTTAGTTTTCCAAAATTTTGGGACCAGATTCACATGTCCATCTTATATATAGCAGATATGAACAAATTCTGCAATCAGGGAACGGAAAGACTTTTCTGATACCTGGAAAAAAAAAATTCTGTGAAATTTCTATCAGCAGTAAGCACACTTGAAGAATAATTTTTAGAGCTTCTATTTTTGATTGTATAAAATGAAAGATTAGCCAAATAAATTCAGGATAAAAAAAAAATCTTTTTATGCAATCCTTTCCTCAAATCCAAAGTTTCTGATACCTTCATACAGTCATTTACATGCTTAAATGCAGTTATTCTTTCTCTTATTCATATACAAAGAAGCCGAATAGCATTTCTCTATTTTCTTTAAAAGCTAAGAATCTTTTAGAAAGTAGTATCCGTCTATTTTAGAGACAATCACTTATGGATGTAATATATTTATAGAAAAAAGCTATTCAATTCAGAAGCACTTGAATATCAATGTCTGCAAATTTATACAAAAGTGCACATATAAAAGTGGAATTGCTAATGTAGTCAGAAAGAATTCACACTATTCAGGATTAACAATATTATTAAGAAATATTTAATACAGAATACTTCAGTATATTGTTTAAAAAAACTACCACTAACTAAATTTGAAGTTGTATGTAAGTTTTAGTTATATTATCACTTACGTTTAAGTTCTAAATAAGTGCAAATAATGATGCTATATAAATAAAAGTATTTTTCCTGCTGCAAGTTTAAGCATCGAGCATTTAAAGCATTGTGACTTTAATTAATAAAATTCAAAATATATATCACATTTCATGTTTTAACACGTTTACTGCTGGGTTAAAATTACCGGAATTTTACTTTATTTAGAAAGTTCGAATTCATACCAGAAAATACTAATAGCAATATTTACTTCACTTAATTATAGACTTTTCGTGATTATGTAAAAGAAAAATTCTTCTTTCAAAATTTCCGGTACGAATTCGTAATTTTAGGTTGAAAAACCACGAGTATACTCGTGATTGGCAGAGAATGGGTTACATCATGAGTACATTTTAACCCACAAACTTCACACAATAAAATTTACTTGGCCAAGGGCTATTTTAAGAAGAATCTTGCTGATTATGGGAGCAAGTAAGCATTATGATGGGCTTATTAATTTTTAATGTAAAGAAAGATAAAAGTATCAGAAGCAAAGAATATTCATATTTTAATGGAAATAACTTACCATCCTGACTTAAAGACAATTAGATTTGTCTAAGTATTAAAAAATAAAATACATTTTACAGTGGTAAAAATGAGTTCCTATTTTATCTGAAGTGTACATGAATTACAAGTATATACAGATAAAATAATGCTGTTACTAATTTAGATTTACAAAAAGTCATGTTTTATTATTATCATCAAGCTGCTTGAAATATTGCCAAAAATATACCAAGTTGTCAGAATTTTTAAACATACAAATAATCAAATTTTAATTTTAATTTATGCTTAAATTTATTTCTATTTTATAATTTGAAAAGAGTAATTAATGTGTATTTTAAAAAAAAAATTAAATAATATGTATTTTATAAAAAAAAAAAAATGTGGCTCTGCCTAAAATTTCGCAGAATATTCAGTATTTGACCAAATTGCTATTCTTTACATCTGTAGAAAAAAGAAAAGAAAAGAAAAATATGCGATTGAAAAAGTCTGATTAAACAACGAATAGAGTTTTAATAAAAAAGACAACAGGTTCTTAAGTAATATTTTTAATACAGTTTCACAGCAAAGACATTGCTTATACTAAAAATATTCTCAATACATGGTATTGTAACAATAATAAATTCACTTTGCATAGCTCAAAAAATAGGGTTGCTAATTTAAACGTGTCTTCTAAATAACAAAAGGGGCAGTCATCGAGTCTTCTAAATCTACTTGAAATTGCATAGTAGTGCGCATTTATCCATATAGATGTATAAAAACAAACATATTTTGGAAAATATTCTACAAACAGAAAATTTTGGCAACAATCCCTATTTGATACTTATGACTAATTAAGTATATTATTTAAAGAAATCTATCTTAAAACAGCTTTTTAACAACAAATGATAAAGATCATTAGAATCATAACAAGATACATTTATCAGACTGATTTCTTAAAACTGTACGTTTTAGAGCAATTTCAGTTTTTTAATAAAAAAAAAAATTAATTACCTAAAAATTTAATTTGTGCCTTTTTGCGAGAATTATTACATAATATCCCAAATGCCATTGAAGATTGTTTATATGAATAGCATAATGAAATTCACATGAAAAAATCATCAGTAATAAGTTATTAATCAGTTAAATATAACAGCAAAGGTGAATATTTCCATATTAAAGAGGTTCAAACTTCATTTTTTTTTTTAAGTGACCTGTAAGCTACATTTATTGCTATTTGTTATTTCTTTCCACCCTTTCTTAAATCTCAACAACATTTTTTAAGCTAATGACTAATATGTATATATATTTTTAAATACAGATGGAAAATAATAATCATATCATTTTTTAAAAGAAAGTGTTTATCAGTTTAATTCCCAGAGACAATTTTAAAATTCCATAATTTAAATGCAAAGCCAATAACTCAGACCTCTTAAAAATAATTTAAATGCAAAACACAATAAACTAATTTAGCCCTTTTTATAGAGAATACATTTTCCGTTTTGAGAAAATTGCAATGAACCGTTACTAATAAAATAACTATCTAAGGCTGCTCTGAATATTAAGACGTGACATTACGAAGAGATTGATAAAAGGATATTGCCAAATTTCTATTAGTAGAATTATTACCACCAACAGTTTTTTTCAAGAATCTAAACGCCAATAACCTGTATGCTCTTATCCGATTAAAACAAAATAAGGAAGAGCAATATGCAAATGAAATTTTTCGAAACTACAATTCACCAGAAAACAGGACAGTAAAAAAATACACATAGTCTTTTTTAAAAATTTTTATCATAAGCTGAATACTTTTACTTAAAGTAACGCAGATGCATGATTTTTTTATTATTTAAATTGAATTGAAGTTAAACATTAATAGACAAGATTATTGACGCTTTATTCTAACTACTATTTAAATAAGTCAAACATAAGGAAAAAAATATATAAAATTTATAAATATTTCATTCATTTTACTGTTTAAGAAATATACAGAACAGGGCCGTAACCAGATGGGGGCAGGGTGGACTGAACCCCTTCTAGACTTCATAATCTTACTTAAAAGCTTAATTATTACAGACCACTTTTTGTATTTTCTCTGTCTTCGTGGACCCCCAGACTTTTAAGACTGAAGTCCTTTAGAATATTGAAAACATAGATATATAGGAAAACCTCTGAAAATAGAACCTGTCTACAATGGATTTGGGTGAAAGTCAGAAATTTTTATAGGACTGAACTATAGCAATATGTTCCCACTTGAATAAAATGTGTACATCTTATATATAAAGCAAAACTTAGATACTCAAAACATAAATTTCCAAGAGTTACATTAATATGTATAACAAACTCAAGTTAATATTTAAAAAAACTGAAATTATAACAATTTTATAATAACTGTAGTAGCATCTGAAGCTTAAAACATTTTTTTAAAGTTTCTCAAACTTAAAAGAAAATTATGTTATTTATAACAAAGATTTTAATCACAATGTATAAATATTTTTGCTGGTAGTAGGAAGTTTGAAACCACTGGCAATTTCTTCACAGCTCATTTTTGTAGATGAACTATGTCCAACCTGAGATAAATAATTTTTTCAGTCTTCTCAAATTAAAAAAGTAAAAGCTTTCGCCAAAATTTCATGGTCCGTATGAGAGGAATACCATACAATTATAACGAATAAGACATGAATCTGTCTACAACAGAGAATTTTTCCAGTGATTCCGTTTTTACAAGTTACATTTTATAAACTAGTGATAATTTATTTTTTAAGTCTTCTTAGTTTTTTCTTTGATTTTATGCTGAAGATTTTCTTAGATTCTAGATAAGTAATGAACCCCTGAAGATGTGTTATGGACCTCTTGGGTTCACAAACCACAGTTTAACAATCACTGATCTATATTACATTTAAAATTTTATCAATTTTTTTTCTAACAGGGGTTACTTGTCCTCTATTTCTGTCTTTATTTATATATCATTAAAATAGAGGGAAAAAGACACATTAAAGTAGAGGATAAAAGACAATCTGTGAATTAATCTACAATAGAAAATTCAAAGACCTTTCTGACTTAGCCGACTGGTTGCAGCCCTGATGCAGCACAAATATAAATGAGAAGTTTTAGCAGCATATTACTTCGCTAAAAAGGAATAATAACTTAGGAATGCTAACTAATTTGTACCTTATAAAAATATTGAATCAAACTGATATTTTTCAAATATACAAATGAAAGACAAATGATTAATATAAATTTATTAGTAAGGAGAGAGAAAAAAAAATTACAACATACATTTCAAATTTAAAATATTGATGGTTTGTCCTTCCTTAGGAATACATACCGACAATATGCATAGTATGAAATGATGTATCAGGAAGTTTGAAATGTATGTTGTGGTTTATTTACTTTTAGATATAATCTTTTCACAAATTTTCTTACTTATATAATATGATACAAAGATTAAAAATAATAATAATCTCATTGTGTACTTTTAAATAAAATGATTTGACATTAGCAACAATAGATTTTAATTACAAAGCAATAAAAAGATGAAGATTTATAAATTTTAAAGATGGCTAATGCTTCTAAAACATCAAATAATTGAGCTTTTTATCATCTACAGAATGCTTCCTTATAAATGCATATTTGCCAACTTTATTTAAGACTGTTCAATTTGATCCAAGTCAAATAATCATGATTCTAACCAGAAATTTTACTTAATAAGTAAAATGAACTGTAGACATAATACATTTTTTATTAAATAAATTTTCTAGTTCAAAATATGCGTATTTGACTTAGTTCAAATTGAACAGTTTTATGTCAGGTTGGCAAGTATGTAAGTGATACTCTCATTTAGTCATAGAAATCTGAACACAATAAAGATGCTTATGGAAAAATATAGATGTATCAAAATAGATGCGCCAGTATGCAAACAAGTGACTATAAATACAGCTGCTTTTATAAAATCATCCAACAAATCTATAGTGGTGCTCTACCATGCAAATCAATTTACATTTATTTGATCCAAATGGATTGTACCAGGGAAATTTGCTTTACACACAGATATCTTTGGCTTTACACACTTAGTACATTTAATTTAAAAATAGAAAAATCACCATTTTATTCTCTCTCAATGTATATGAATAAACACATGATGCAATGAGATCAAAAGGTGCTACATTAAGAAACTTTGAATCACAAAATAAGACCTGAATTTTATTCACTCAAATAAAATAATAGATATAATTTATATTGCGACTATTATATTCTGTTTTAATAGTTATATTATTTGCAAAAAGTTTTATTATATATATATATATTTATAAAAAGGCATAAGTTTGTAATATCCTTACTTGAAGAAATCTTAAATTACTCGCTCATAATCAGGACCGAGAAGTTGATGATCCTCCCCCCCCCCCAAATAAATCTTCCTCAATTTAAAATGTTGCAGTTTCTCCAGTTAAAACACATGCAATGCTTTTCCTTCAATGATAATTTTTAATAACATAAATCACCATTTTAGAATACCACAAACTACAATTTAATGAACAGTTCTTATGAAGATTTAATCAGAAACTGGAAGAAAAAATGCTACACAGAAAAAAAAAACCCCTTAAAACATATATATATATATATATATATGTTTATAGTGTCTTAAAAAATGCCCTATAAGGATTTGGGGGGGGGGGGGGGGACTAAAAATGTTATGTTTGTTATCAACTTCTGGGCTCTGCTGATAATAAATAGAAGAAACAAAAATTTGTCTGGAAATATTTTATAATTGTAACTTAAAACAAATTATAAGTAACAAAAAATATTAAAATGAAAAGTAATAATTAAGATATTCATCTCATAAAAAAAAAAAGGTTTAGAGGGTTTGCCTTTTTCTTGGTTTGCAAAATAATTTGAAAGTATTTGAATACAATGAATGGCGTATCACAAACTGTATGAATTTTCTATGCTAAGCAAACTCCAGTCTTTACACTCAGCATTCTAATGTATTATAACATCAATTATGGGTATTACATATTCATTTGGAGTATCATGCATTTTATTTTAAAACTATATATAAAAAAAAAAAAAAAACATTTATTTAAATTTTTAGAATTGTCCTTTAATATTTATTAACAATAGCAAAATATATTAAGAAACTCATTGTTAAATCTTTAACAAACATTAAAAACAAGAGAAAGATTCAAAATTTGAAAGAAAATGGAATGAAAGATTTTACTAAAAAGAAAATCCAGAAACATCATTCTCCAAAAAATAATCATTGCTTTTTATTAATTTTTTCTTATAAAATTATAATATATTAATCATTAAATCTTTGGTACCTTTAAAGACATATAAAAATAGAGGAATGAAAATGTGAAAAACTTGATCAGAGAATAAGTAATTTTGATTTATAAGAATACTCTCTTATAAATATTCCAAAAAATTATTACTTTTATTTTTCAATTGATGAATTACTTGCGACTATAAAGCCCCTTTTGAATGAAGATGAAAATGATGAAATATACAATGAAAAATAATGCTTTCATGTTTAGTAGCTCCCAAACAATGATTGCTAAACAAAATCAGGGTTTACACAAGTTTTCAAGATTACAACGTAATGTATGTCATTAACCAACATGTTCTAAAACTTAAAATATATTAATTAAAAAAACTATTAAAATTAATAAGACTAAGAATTAGGAAATTTTTCATCCAAGTATTTGAAAACATAATGTAGATAAAGCTAAAAAATATAGGTAAGAAAAGCCCACCATTCTATGTTGTGTTTATCAATGTAGCTATAATTGAATGGTTGAGTTCTTAAATTTTCTTTCCTTTGACTAAAATAAGTGACTAGAATAAAATATGTTTTTGATTGAATGGTAATAATTTAATCATTTTTATAATTCTAGTGGTTCCATTCATATTAATAGCTTTGTCTATGATGAGAATGACACAATTGGCAAAATTCAAAGACAATTTACACATAATTTTTAAAAGATTGTGTATTTTCTTTGGCTTAGCATGAAACATATAAATTACAAATAAAATGTAATACAATGATGTCACAATAGAACAGTGGCTGTCTTTCAAGCAAATTATTTCTGTAAAAAAATACAGCAATAGGTTTTTAAGAAAAAAAACATATGTAGAATACATATCTATAATTTTTTTGTTTCTCACATTTATGAGCTTATTTTATAGTATTTTAAAGACGTTGCTGTAAAATGAAGTCTAACATTTAATAATTTATTTAAGAATTTCATTAATTATTTTCTCCTAGTGAGTTGTATACATTTCATAATAATTAGTCAGTAATGAAGTAGAACCATTGAGAACATCAAAATCTGATTAAATAGATAAATGTATTGTATTAATCATAAAATTACCTACTAGTGTTTTTTTAATTGAAAGAAAAACATAAATAAAAAAGAGCGAGCTTAATATATTATGTTGGCATTTACAGATACAATTTCTAGTCTCTCGCGAAATAATCTCAAAACAAAAAAAAAATAACTTTCCTCAACTTGTGTAAACCCATCACTGCAAAATTAAGCTTTAACTTCATTAATTTTATAACTGATCCTCATATGTTCTCAAACAACATCAAAAGTTTTTAATATAGTAGCACAAGTTTTTGAATGTCAAACACTATATACATGGAGACAAAACTATTACAAAACTGCAAGAAATGACATTCAAAAACTTTTTAAGAGGAGGATCACATAAGAGAACAACTGCGAGTAAATGCAGAGAAAAATCTTTTTTGATGTGATTTTTGATTGACTGTTGAACACAGATTTTGGTTGAAAACAGAACTGGACGATTTTGAAGAACTGACCACATAGGAACTCAGCACAAAAATACAGTATCCATCTATGCATAAAAACAGAAGAAACATAACACGTGCTACAAATTCAATAATACTTTTACAGACAGAAGTTACAAAACATCACATACAAATTCTATTGTAAAATATTTTTAGCACATCCACAAACCAGTATTTAAATTTTTGAAAAAAAGAGGACTAACATTACAAATTTGGCAACAGTTTAGTGGTTATTTCCATTTAAAAAATAATAATAAATTAAAAGGCTTTTCGTCCATTAAAAAAATAAAACTAAACCAAGCTGAAAATCGTCCATATACACAAAATCATCCATTTTGTGGAAATTCTGCAAGACTACCACCTCGCAACAGAAGTGGCGACAATGAAATCTAGTAGCTGCAGAAGAAAAGCTCTAAATATCTTTGGCATCAGTGACTAGAGGCTCTGACTTTGGATCTTCGAAATTCTCTTCCTCTAAGACCAAATTACCCTTTTGCCTTCTGAAAAAACAAGTATTCTAATATTATTATCATATGATTTGAAGATATAAACATTTTTGTTGATATATACACTGAAGCATGGCAAATAAGAGGTGAGGGAAAAGGGCGATTGTCCTAGCTGAGAACTTATAGAAGTGTAAAAAAAAAGATAATAATATGTTACATAAAAGCAATATAGTCACCAGAACTTTCAAGGTGCTGTTGCTAGCAAAAGGGCACTTTTTAGATTTTAAAAGGGCATGTTTTATTATATTTAAACCCATTCCTATCATTTTTAAAGGCACCTTAAATATTTAAAAGTTAGGACACTAGGGCTGGGTGATATACCGTAATATCGTTATATATCGATATTTCTTTAAGACCGCGATAACGATATTGAGATTTTAAACCTTCCGATATATCGATATATTGCTTCAAACGGTATTTCATCCTACTTCCGGAGTTTCAGAAATTACGGAATTTCGGATCTACCGAATATCGGCGGGAAAGTTGGTTACTTTTGCAAATACCGCACCGATATTGACAGTTGTGTGATATTTGCAGTTTTGTGCAGGTGTCGCGCACATACCGGAATATGGCCGAACAGTCTACTGTTCTGATGTATCATTTTGTTCATCGGAGTTCGTCGAGAATCGAAATTAAAAGATTCATTCGAGTATCGGGCATTTCCGATACAATCGCTTGTGAACTCTTGTTTCATTTGAATAATTTATAATGTTTAACTTTCCGAAAGTTTTCAATAATACCCATTTTATATCAGATCTGCAGGGAAAAGATTTGCATTTTTTAAAGCAATACATAAAAATTTAAATATCCTTTTAATATGTTAAATTAAGATATTGAATTTTTGTTTTTTCTAGAGGACAGTTACATTTACGACCCTATAATAGAGTGACATATGAATTTAAAATATATCGATATATCGAAAATATCGATATTTGGTCAGCGATATATTACAATATTAATATTCTGATATCGCCCAGCCCTATAGGACACTCTTTCAAGACACAACAATGAGTCATTTTTTACTATGCAAGCAAATTTTTTAGGGCAAAAGGCAGTAGGGGCACAATTTGTTTGACTGAGGGGCAGAAATTGTGCTATTTTTTGGATGAAGGACAAGAAGGGTACTTTTTTTTAAATCAAGGGCTGGCATGAAACTGTCTGGGAAATCTCTAGTAGACACTGCAGATTAATTAATAAATAATATTGTTATTTAAAGTGTATTTTTTTAAATAAAATATTAAAAGTAAATGTATAGTGGTTTCATCTGTAAATGAGAAATTTATTCTTTTTCATCGTAAAATTTTCCACTACATATCTTTTAACAGCATAAAATATCTATGCATACATTGTTGAGAAAATATCCATTTTTAAAAATATTTAACTTTACAAAATTGGTTGTGTTTTTTAAACATGGTAAAACAGACTGTCTTATATGAAATCTAAAATACTCAGTTATTAATTCACATGGTTGTGTTTTCTAAACATGCAAAGCAAAGCAAAGTGTTTTGTATGAAATCTAAAATATTCTGTTATTAACAGACATACTAAATAAATTTTATATTAAAAAAATAATAATGTGATTTTAAAGTTCTATCAGGACATAGATGAGTAAGCAAATATTGTGATAAGCAGAGCTTGGAACAAGATTCTTTAAATACATGACAGTCATTTTGTTTGCTGGCAAATAAAAAGCTTTATATATTTTATTTTTTATGAGTGTGTGTATATGTGTGTGCTGATATAGCATAAAGATTAAAGTAGTTGCTTTTGTACATTCAACATGACATACTGCATAAAAGATAGCAGAAAATGATAATGTTTTGCGTAATTTATACAAGTGTCCCTTCTAATCATTCACTGGTTAATTACTAAACTATTAGTTATAGAAGTTGCAAAAATGTTTCAAATGTTGTTCTTTATCCTATATCAAAAGCCTTTTGCATCAAAATATTTTTTTTTTTTTCTGTATTTTAATTTTATACAGTCCTTGCATTCGATAAGTTATATTCAGAAAAAAATTTCTCCATTCTCTAACAAGTAAAACAGTAAAAAATCCATTCTTCTACTTCCAAAACTTATCAAGAATTTTATGAATTTTCAGGCATTTCTTGGCTCTACAAACAACAACAACAGAAAGCAATTTTAGTGACAGAAAACAGTGAAAATTCATAAAATTCAAAGCATCGTAAGTTTCGGTCATTCATGCCAAAAATGTAATTTTTATTGTTTTGCTTGTTTTAAAGCATAGAGAACGATTTTTTAAATATAACTTAAAGAACCCAGAATCTGTATAAAAATTTAAATTGTGAAACTTTTAAAATAATAATAAGTATATTTTTATGTAAATGGATTTTATATGAATAAGATGAAAAACATTTGAAACATATTTTCAATTGGAACTATGCCTCTAAATCTAACAGTATCGGAATTAGCTATTGTTTAACAATAAGAAGGGACACCCTGTAGAAGTCCTGCATCAGATCTGGGAACCTGTTTTTACCCGAACTTAACCCAATCTGCTGTTCAGGTTGAGTCGACACTAAATTATTTTTGGTGTGGTTGGATAGACTTTAAATGTTTCGGGTTCAAGTTAGGTTTTAACTCTTTTGAGTTGACCCAATTTTTCGAAAGAAAGTCCTGAATATTTTTCAAATGAAAAAAATTATATATCTGAATATTAATGATATGTTCATTGTTTTATCATGATATTAGAGATATAATTGTATTAAAATATGGATTAATTTTCTTTCACTTCCAGTTCAGGTTGGGTTGAAAAAGTTTTTTTTTTCTGTCAGGTTCGGGTCCACTATTAGCAGAAATTTTGGGTTTCGGTCAGGTACAACCCAACCTGTGCAGAATTCTACAGCCTTTTAGTAAAATGTACATTTTTGTAAAATATGCATAGCAAAGAGAAATATGTTTATAGAGATTAAAAAAAATATATATATATATACAGATATATAAAATATCTCCATCAATCAATTAGCAAAAAATGTTCACTGATAAGGACTGACAGAGATTATCACATGATCAGGAAATCATTACACAAAGATGCAGATCAAATATTATCAAGAATGTATCAAAGATTAACCAAAAATAACTATCAAAGATGAACAGAGAACAACAATATTTGAAAAAATAAATGCTATGAACATATATAGATCATTTATGTACAAAACATCAATTACAAGTAAATTTCACTTATTTTCCCAATCAATTTTAATTTTTCAATTAATTTTAATTAAAATTTATTTTCAATTAATTTTTTTTTTTTTTTTTTTTTTTTTACAATTCTTTTTTCAATTAATTTTATTTTTAATTATATTATCAATTTTAACACTTGCACTCAAAATATATTGCAATAAATCAAAAGACCTGAAAATGATTTGTAAGTAGGTCAATTTACAGCAGATCATAATAATATCAAAGGTGTCATATCTTGGGGGACTTCATACAAACCTTTTTTTCTTTTTAAAATAGACTTATTAATGCAAGATAATAATAATAATAATAAAGAGATTTATTAATGCATGATAAGAAATGGCTCAAAGAAAAAGGGGGGAGAAAAAAAAAAGGAAAATTGTTTAAATGATGTTGCTTAATCAAACTGAAGATTTCTTTTTCTTTTTAATTCATATTTCAATTAAATTAAAAATATAAGCTTTTTCTATTACAATGAAAATAAACTAAATTAACTTTTGCAATAACTCTTATGACAAAAGATCTAGTGAGAAAATATACAATGAAAATTACCTTTGTTTTATCTAATAAAATATAAATTATTTTAGTCAAGACTTTTTTTTTGTCTCAAATTTTACTTTTGGTGGGAAAAAAAGTTTTTAAGGAAAGGTTAAATATAAGATTTGTATCAATAAAGTACTACTTCACATTAAAATAAAAGATGCATAGAGATTATTATACATATTTTAATATTTACCTTCTTCGGATGAGTATAATAGTCACAATAATGCTATTCACTAATAGAAGTGTTCCTATCAAGATGCTGGGTATTAAAATATCTGTTATAAGAGATTAAAAGAGAAAAATAATCAGTCTCTGAAAATAAAAGATATCCACAAATAAAAACTTATTTTAAATTTTATATTTAAAAAATACTTAAGTTAAATTACTGTCATTATCGTAATTAAATTGTTAAATTTATGTTAGATAAACAAAGATCAACATTGAGTTTTTTCTTGGGGCCCATTTTGTGAAAAGCAAAAGTTATTTTTGTGATATTTATTACATTTTTGTGAAAAATAATATTTTGCAAAGAAAGAAGATGAAAACCAGTTACTCAAATTTGAACCAAGCATTTATTAATAATAACTTCTTTAAGTTCTTGTGCTAAAGTTTTCCTTTCTGGTGAACTTATTTTGTTTGAAAACTACACATTTTAAAACCTAACAAAAGAAGTAATGAATGAAGAGTATATTTCTATGAATGGAATTTTGTGAAGGAGCCTATTTTAATAAGAGGAATTTTGTAAAGGGGTCTGTTTCATTAAGAGAAAAATTGTGAAGGGACCTGTTTTATTGTTTTTTGAAGGAGTCCTAAATAGCCCCTAAATTTTGACCATATCGACCCCTGATAAAACAACTCTTAAAATTTTTATTTCAATATGACTTCTCAGATTTCTGAATAATAACAATTGATATTATTCATCTTAATTATGAAAAGCATATTAATATCAATGTAAGTACATAAAAATTCCTTTAATCAAAGTACAGAATTAATGGAAATAAGCATAATCAACCGTGTAAAATATAAAATTCAAGCATCATTTATTTTTTATGTCGATTTTACTGCAGGCTTAAACACTTATAAAAAACAAAACAAAAACTTAAAACTATAAAATTCAAACATCATTTATTTTTTATGTCGATTTTACTGCAGGCTTAATAGAAAAGACACTTAATAGAAAACAAAACAAAAACTTAAAATATAAAATTCAAACATCATTTATTTTTTTATGTCAGCTTAATAAACACTTATTAGATAAAACAAAACAAAAACTTAAAATATAAAATTCAAACATCATTTATTTTTTATGTTGGCTTAAACACTTATTAGAAAACAAAACAAAAACTTAAAATATAAAATTCAAACATAATTTATTTTTTATGTCGATTTTACTGCAGGCTTAAACACTTATTAGAAAACAAAACAAAAACTTAAAAAAACGTTAGTTTATCTTATCTTTGCCTCACTCGTAATTTTGCGATAACACTTATTTATTTGTTTCAAAACACATTTGTTTATCCGAAACTCTATTCAAACTTCTATTTAAGCTTGGATTTATCTCTAATTTTTTTAGTATTATCCGTTATCCTTTGTTTACTATTTACGCGCATTTATCCACAAGAAATGCTTAAGTGAATCTATTTTTTCAGTGACATGAAAATAGATTAAAATGAGTTTTGTTTAAATTAAAACATATTCACTTACTAAGATTGGATGAACCGTCTGTCGGTTCATTATCGTCATCCATGGTTATTGTATTATTAAAAGTTACGTTTGCCATATAAAGGAAAGCGATCCTTGTTTCACAGTTGGATTGAGGATAAGTGAGGCTATAGGCTAAGAAATATTAAAAACTCATATTGCAATAAATTTGAATTGAATGCATAGCTTAATGAATATTAACGAAAATCCGCGAAAGCGTCATCTAGTTTATAAATAAACGCGCCCTGTTTGTTTTGTTGCCATCACGATCGCGCAAGAGACAAGAATTGCTGCCAGTTAGAGAAAAAGACCCTCTGGATGTTAGATTGCCTTTATCGGGACTTAAAACGGCCTAAAGAGGCGCTGATCGCAGCCGTCGGTACAGGAAAATTGTCCCTTTAACTAATGTTTAAGTGCCATTGAAATTGAAACCATTATTTATTGTAAACGCGTTTGAAAGTGTTAGATATTCGAATTTGGATAATTTTTAACTTGTCATACAAACACAGAACACAAATTTCACATAAAATCTAAAATTATGAAAAAAAAAAAAAAAAAAAAAAAAAAAAAAGAAAGAAAGAAAGAAAAGAAAAGCAATCATTATGATCAAATTAAATGGTTTGTAATTTTGAATTCGTAGAAAACAGTCATAGGTTTACAATTAATATTTTTTTTTATCCAAAATTAAATTCGGAAATATATATATTTTGCAATTAATTTTCGAAAAAAAAAATCACTAGTAGTACGCTATGAATATCATTAACACAAATCGATTTCTGGAAGCTTCAAAATATGCGATTAATTTCCTTTTCGAGTTACGCTTAAAAACCTACCCACATTGCAACCTGTTTTGCAACGATTAAAAATGAAGTTACAAACCATTAGGAGTTCCAAACTTTAAATCTACATAATTCCTAAACTATAGTTTAGGAATTATGTAGATTTAAAGTTTGGAACATACTTGAACGAATGACTTTCTGTTTGGTTTCCGAAGGTAAAATTTACTGGAGAATACAAATATAATGTCAAAATTAGATGTTACGTTAGTACTGAAAATTTTAAAGTTTGATACGTTTTCAGTAAGTAGACGAACCTCCAAAAAATTTCACTATAACATGATTGTAGAAATAATAATCAAAGAACTTGGGTGCAAACAGATTTATACTGCAACTTTTAAAATTGGAGTAATGACTATAATTATCATTCAGATTGTTTGGGGAGTACATTATCAGTGTTAAATTCCGAAATTTTTCTCCGAGAGGTAATTTTGCAGCTCAGGGGAAGACATTATGAAGTTCCGTGGGTAAAATGCACTTTTAAATCTTTACCAAACACAAAATCTCAAATCTTGCGGGGGAGAATATTTTAATACTCCGTTGGAAAATGCCCCCCTGGACAACTCTCCTCAATTAATTCACCACTGTATTGTACTTCATTTGTTACTCTATAAAATTTGTTTAGCATGTTATTTAATGGTAAGCTTTACTAATTCCGTTTTCGTGACATCAGGTACTTATGGCATATGTACCGGTCAAGTGGTCAGTATGACGCGGAACCTCCAGGGTTTAGCTCCCCAAGCACTCTTGATACTCCTTTTACGACCCCGAATGGCATGAAAGGTTGAACGAAACGAACATTGTCCATAAATTAGAGGCAAACTTCGGACCTGTAGTAGGGCAGCGCAGTGTTCTAACTACTGAGCTACCGGGCGTCAAACCACTTTAACCGACGCCTTTAAATTTGTAACTAATATTTCAGTACTGAAATTTTCCTCTTGATCAATCTCAACTTCGAAAGTTCTTTGACCGAAGTAGAGCGATTAAATAAGTCAAAATTACAATATGGAAAAACTGATGTAGGAGAATTAAAATAAGTGTATAAGATGCTCGTCGTGAATGGGTTAAGATTGCCAATTTGAAAAATGGTAGTAAAAACAGCTGTACCTAAGAAATTGTAATATTTTTTTCTTTTTTAAAACAAACAAGTAAACAATGAAAAGGAGAATGAAAATACACAAACACGAATATAGAAAAATCCGTTCAACTTCAAAGAAAGTAGCATCAGCAATTCTCCCTGATCATTTTATTAAATTACTTTATGAAAACCGAATAACACAACTATAAGCCTTCTTTAATAACTTGTTAACTTACCTTCTATGTAAGCAGCTTTTTTAGCTTCTGCTGTAGTCCTTTCTGCGTTTGGCAGTGTGCTGTTTTCTGACTGTTGAAAATCTATGCTTTCGTTTTCAACGATCATTTTTGAGGTTGCAACTTCTTCCAATACTGTAAGGTGTAGAGAAAGATAGATTTAAGTCAGTGCTATTTGCTACATTCGATTATATAATTTACTAAACAATATAAAACTCACATATCTATTCTGCACTATTACTATATATCTTTTGTATAACATTAAAGATTTTGGAGACTAGAATATAAGTTTAGTATTATACGTACATTAATTATTGGGTACTGAATTAATTTCAATAAATTTCCTTACAGATGATCAGATTGAATATTTGATTGGATGCATAATGCATGGTGTTGAATATGCGATAGAAAATTTCTCGAAAGATGCAATTCTACATTAATAATTATATTATTTAAGAATGCAAAAACAATAAAAAAGTATAAATAAGCGTTAAATATGTATTTTTTTCTGGTGCAGAATAAAACATTTCCTAACTTGACAATTCCAAAAAAAAATATTGTAAGGAAATTTTTACATAAACTTAAATTCATTTAAGAAAAGACAGTTTTGCCATGTATTTTTCTACTTTTGTGTATGTGTGCCAAAATCCAGAATGGGCTGCCTAATAAGACATTAGAAACATTCAAAGTTACATAACAGAGTTCAGGTGTAAAGCAATGTAATTAACAAAATGCAAGTTTGGATATATTCAAGTTATCACCAAAGTTCGGAAATAAAACTGTTAGTATTGCTTCTTCTAAAACAGCTAATTTGTTCAGACTAAAGCTTTACATAACTATGTAATTAATAATTAATATTTTATTTATTTATTTATTTTCTCTGAAAGATTTTATTTTATTGGGCAAGGGTTGATCCAGGCAAAATTTGGGGTCTATTTAGAGGCCCCTTCGCAAAAATTTAATAAAATGGGGCCCTTCACAAAAATCAATTTGATAAAATGGACCC
Organism: Maratus michaelseni; assembly: GCA_963931845.1. Classification (NCBI taxonomy): domain Eukaryota; kingdom Metazoa; phylum Arthropoda; class Arachnida; order Araneae; family Salticidae; genus Maratus; species Maratus michaelseni. Next base: position 384,945,852 of record OZ007587.1, on the reverse strand, counting down.
TTCACAAAATTCTTTATAATAAAACAGTTCCCTCCACAAAATTCTTTTTACTAAAATAGGCCCTTTCACAAAATTCTATTCCATAAAAACTTATTATTTATTAATTATTTATTATTTATTATTTTGTGATGTTTTAAAATGTGTAATTTGTAAACAAACAAGTTCACCAGAAAGGAATACAAAAAGGTATTTAAAAAAGTTTTTGTTTATAAATCTTGGTTCGAATTTTAGTAACTGGATTTCAACTTTCGTTACAAAATGTTATTTTTCACAAAAATAACCTTTACTTTTCACAAAATGGGCCCCAAGAAAAAAAAACCCTGCATCGACCCCTGTTGGGTTTATTGAATTTTAATAACAAAAACTCGTTTCACTTTCGTAAAATAAATCTTTCATTAGGGTGGCATGTATTGACTAATAAATAAACCTTGTACTAAAAGGATGTCAAGATGATGTTAAACAATTTTACATGAAAATAGGATATATTTTTTTAAATATGCAGTTCCCATGTTTTAAACCTGAGCCCTTCAAATGTATGCATTCTTTGGAGACTCGCAGAGAATAAGCATGGTGTTCTGGGATTAAATTTTCCTAGGGAACTAATTAATAATAATTATATACTATATTTTTATGCAAAATACCATTAAGGTAATAATATTCACAAGTAACTAACTGTATATTTGTTTTATGAGCTAGAAGCAAATTAGATGTAATTTTCCACGCCAGTTTAGACTTAAGAATTGCATATGTGGCTGTGGCGTGTTACATTTCTGTTACACAGAATGTTTCCTTGAGATGGATATATATCAACCATAAATCTTGAAATAGACTGTTTTATATCAGAATAAACTTATAAATTTGTAGTTTTTATTTCTATCCTATGCACGAAAATAAGATTTGTAATATGAAAATTCGGAAGATAAAATTCTTTCAATAAAATCGTATAAAACTTATAATAGAGAGGGAGGGGGGACTTCTCTCCCTCTCTCAGCGCCATTGATTCTTTGGTATCTGTTGAGAGATTTTTTTAAGGGTTATGAAAAGGTTTCTGAAAGTAAAAACAATCGTCGCGTTTGTGAAATTAATTATCCACAATAATTTTTATTGCCATTTGAAAAAGGCATACGGATGGCTTTTAAAACCTACTCTGAACAATCGCACAGAACACTGCATAGAATATGGTACTCTGTTACATCTACCACATAGAATATAAAATATAATCTAGTTTCTATAAGAAAACAAAAAAACATGCATTTGTTTTACACAACTGACATCTATTAGCAATCCCCCCCCTTCCTTTGTTTTTTAAATAAATCTTTTCTCGTGTAGAAAAATGAAAAATACAAGTATTTTTGTATCTTATTAGCAAGCCATCTGAATAGCAATGCAACAATGTTAAGATAAACTGCTTCTCTTTTAAAGTAATACTAATATTTTTGCATCTACTAAGCATTTATTGTAAACCCGTATAGAGTACCATGACCTCCGATATGAGGGGCGCTCTCACGCCCCATATGAATAAGGAAAGCAGCTTGCATCACAAGTGGCAAACTGTACGTTTTTTATGCTCCCTAAATCAGGCAACCTGATTGGTCTACGAATAAATCATCTACGATGTGAGTAGTCTACGATTAACACGTCTGCGAAACGATTGGTCTGGTAGATTGGCTGATGGAAGTGTTTGTTTGTTAACATGCCCTTTCCTTATGGTCTTTCGCATAAGTTGAGGAGGCGCACCCGTTTGAAGTTTCGAGGAAGCTCTAGTTACGCTACTGGTGCACTAAGGACTTAAAATGCTATTCATTACACGATGCGTCAAAGTTGCTGCTATTTTCGGCCGACACCCTGTTAAACCTATGGCTTCAAAAGAATTGCTCGAAAACGAAGCAACATTTTATAGTCGGGTCAGGGCAATTTTGTCGCTTGTAGTGGGGCATCGAAATGGATACTGACCAATATCGCGTGGAACAGCCAATCAAATGCAAGGAAATCTGACGAGGGAAATATCTTGCCTAGAACAGCCAATGAAATGCCTAGAAAACTGACGAGTGACAGGAATTTTTGTCGCTTCAAATTATCCCGTGTAATAGCACTATTAACAATTATATATGGTGAGTGTAGCAGTAAATGACTAGGCCCATGTAACTGACCAATTACAGGTGCACTCACCTTAACTTCAATAATAATAATAATAATAAAAATACAGTAGGTATGACTGAAGAGTAAGGATATTTATTTCGAGAAAGCTTCTTTTACAGAGCTCAATAATTCAGAAATGATAACTTGAAAAAAGTTAATTTTCAGGAAGAAATGATGGTGATGTCTTAGTTTTATAGGTGAAAAAGTTACAAAAATAGAATTTTAGATTTAGACGTAGTGAAAATGATTTACATTAGCGTAACAGCATTATGAAGCAAATAATTTCTGATGCACATTCATATGCAGGCTACTGAAAGCTTTCTTTATTCATGCAAAAAAAAAAAAAAAAAAAAAAAAAAAAAAAAAATCGAAATTTGAAAACACTAAAAAGAAACGAAATGCAATTGCTGAAATGTGGAAAGATGCAAGATAAAGAGACTATATAAAGCATGCGAAAATTCGCTTACAACTAAAGAAAATCGATACGTGCATTTAGGTTAACGCAAGTGCATTATGGAAACCCACAACCATGCTATATTTCACTTTGTCATACTCACTGATACATGTCGGTAAAGTGTCGTTCCAGTGGTGGTCACGTACACAGCTTAGGAATCGTTCACTTTCCAGGGTGTCATTGAACACTTTGTCACCCTCGCATGCATAGATGGACACGCTGCTGTTACCCTCCAGCAGGTGGCTACTGCCGTCAGGACTGGAGAGAGCAGGACAACCCTGGACTGAGGAGCAAAAGAAATCCACTTTTAAATAATTTTCAATTGCCATACTGACGACGAACATCAGTGGAACACATGCACTCCATTTACTTAAAATTGATATTCTATGATGGTTTCTGGAAAAATTGCTTTACACTGAAATGTTCGTTATACGCATTTTTTTATTGAAAACATATACAGGGTTCATACAGACTTGAAAAGAAAAAAAAATCCATGGAGTCTGGAAAAATTCTATGGAGTCAAATAATTTTAACCCCCTTGAAGGGCACCAGTATATTATATATACCACTTAATTTTAATCCCAAAATGCCAGAATGACACCAGAATTTTAGAATCAAATTTTGAATTTGAGGAAAGTATTTACTTATTTTAAAATAAATTTGTTCGGGAATCTTGGTGTCAATCAATCATTTCAATATTTTAGCAACAAGAGTACTTTGCCCCTGAAGCGGTTAAAGGACTGACCGTATTTTTCACGTATGCTGTGCTCTCGTGTAACATTCACATACTCCCTAATTAACTTTATTTCCCCCTGTTTTCTGTCCAGCAGTAATCATTTGAACTTTACCTTTGTAAACATGAGAAGATTTTTATTACTTACCCATCATACGTAGTATAGGGTAAATCTTGTAATCGGTTTAAAAATCGGAAAAAAAAAAACTGACGGATTAACATGTTTCAGACACTGGAGATTCCGAAAGCATATTTTTAGAAAAATAAAAAATAAAAATTGACGTCTGTCTGAGTGTCTGTAAATGCTCTATCTCCCGAACAAATTGAGATAGAGACTTGAAATTTGGTATGTACTTAGTATGTAATAATAGGAAGAAGCTTATTGAATTTCAGTAATCTCGATTATCCGGAACTATTTTTTTCGGACTCTCGAAATATTCGTTCTGATAAAAGGTATATAAAATTTTTCTAAATTGTTTATCTTAAGGAGTGAATATAAAATACAATTAAAAAACAAATTTTGCATAAAGAATTAAGTCGATCGGATAATGAGTTGCTGAGATATTTGGAATCCTATTTTCCACACGCTTCGATTTTTCATGACCCTGTATTTCATCCCAATTTCAATTCAATTTTAATTGGAAATGAGACGCTTCATCCGACGCAGTAAACCGTTAGTTAATAGGATTACTGTTTTTGGAGTTATAATGATGTTTCTTTTACGCAATTCAGTAATAGAGCATTTAAAGTTTATGACGTCATCAAGGCACGATTTTATTCGAATTGCAATGCATTTTACAAGTAGTTTACACGTGTTTTATTTTCATATTTTATATTATGCGTATCCATGATGGGTAAGTATTACGGTGGCCCCCAACGACTAGTTTTACTACATTTAAAGGTTAATTAATCTCTTGCATGCCAAACACACTTCAAAAAGATGATAAAACAGACAGTATACACTATATTGCCAAAAGTGACCGGTCACTTGCGATTTTAGACATTTTGTTAACTTAGAAAAATACATGAGGAATTAACCTGAAACTGCAGGTGTGTAAACAGTATAGTATAGGTTATATATTTCCGTGAAGATTTTTTCCCGAAACCTCATAGGGGACTGTCAACAAATTGAAAAAAAAAACAAATATATTTTGGATAACCCTGTAAAAACTAATGTAGCAAAAGCGTTCAAACTAGAGATTATTAATAAGTGGCTTATTGTAATATACTGTGTTCATGTTTATGAGGATAGCATGTATACTCGTAGAGAAATTAAGATTTTTATAAAAACAGTCCCAAATTTCGCCATGTTTTTTGCTTATAATTTACAGAGTTCTTAATATAAAAAAAAAGTTCTTTTCAGAAAATATGTCAAACAACATTGTACATAATACTCTGCAATCAGAATTAAAAAATAATAAAAATTGGATGCAAAATGAGCAGATTTACTAAAAAAGGTTTCACTGCGCATGCGCGAATGCAATCAAAATGTAATGTGCATAATGTATTAGCTATAGAGCAACTTTTGTGAAAGTCTCAAAATAATAGCTTGAAAATTCTGAAAATTATCGTCGATAGAATAGGCTCGAAATCCGTTGTTCCCAAAAAGAAGCAAAAAGATGAGGGGTTGTATCAAATATCTGTTGATTAGTGCCAAGATAGCGTACACAATATTGCACGTACTACTATATTTGGATACAACCCCTCATCTTTTTGCTTCCTTTTGGGAACAACGGATTTCGAGCTTATTCTATCGACGATAATTTTCAGAATTTTCAAGCTATGATTTTGAGACTTGCAAAAAAGTTGCTCTATATACTTAGCTAATATATTATGCACATTATATTTTGATGGCATTCGCGCATGTGCAGTGAAACAGTTTTTAGTAAACCTGCTCATTTTTCATCCAATTTTTATTATTTTTTTAATTCTGATTCCACAGTATTGTGTACAATGTTGTTTGAAATATTTTCTGAAAAGAACTTTGCAAATTATAAGCAAAAAACATGGCGAAATTTGGGGCTGTTTTTATAAAAACCTTAATTTCTCTACGAGTATACATGCTATCCTCATAAAAATGATTACAGTATATTACAATAAGCCACTTTTTAATAATCTGGAGTTTGAACGCTTTTGCTACATTAGTTTTTACAGGGTTATCAAAAATATATTCGTTCTTTTTCAATTTGTTCACAGTCCCCTATGGAGTTTCGGAAAAAAAAAATTCACGGAAATATATAACCTATACTATACTGTTTACACACCTGCAGTTTCAGGTTAATTCCTCATGTATTTTTCTAGATAGTTAACAAAACGTCTAAAATCGCAAGTGACCGGTCACCTTTGGCAATATAGTGTATTATTCATTGTATAAGATAGAAGTTTACTCTTTGAATTTTTTACTCTTGTGTGCTTCAATTAAATTATTCATCAACGCTTTTGTATGTGTCAATAAAATAAAAATAATTAATGTATTTTTTATTTAAGATAAATTTACAATGTTATTGTTTTTCAAAGCTGAAAACAAATTAAAAGAAAACATTGCAAGCATGCAATTGCGAATTTTAATTTGTTTATGTATACATCTTGCTCTTATAAGAGCAAGATAAGTAAAATTAGGACTACGGTTTTAAAAGCAATTAGTTAGAGGCCACCTTTCTCAGGTACGTCAGAGATAAGTTACTCCAGAAAAGGTAAAATCAATTACGGGATTACAGAAGTATAAGAATGATGAATTTATAGAAAAATATTTCGAAAAGAAACTGTCATTTATAGACGCTAATACAGTAAATAATTTTCTGAAAAAGCAAACTATTTCAACAACAGCGATTGTACTGAAAAAGTAATGAACTTGTTACGTATTGCTAAGTTAAAAGTTTTTACATATTAAAGATCTCTTGCTCAAAAAATATCAATAAGAATTGTTATAAATAATGCCCCCTCTTCTCCCCTCCAAAAAATAGATGGTGATATATGCTGTATATCAGCGTTTCTTAAACTTTGTGATCTCGCGGACCTCTTTTTATATGATATGCATTTCGGGGACCCCCAACAATTTTTTTCTTAATATAAGATAATAAATTATTTTTATGAACTTATTTGTATTTCATTACAGGTATTCTATATTTAATTAACGGTGTTGAAACAAACCGCTGCATTAATAAGAAAAATAATTATCATTCTATATTAAAAAAAAGTAATCTGGAACTGAGCCAAAAACGATTTAGAAATGTACCAATCAAATTCTGCGTAGATATTCCGGGTTATTCTCATCGCTTTTTTACTAGGGACTTTTTTGAGGAGCTATTACTTTTTTTTCTAGCCATCCAACGGATTCGAAAATCATACCACCAGACGCGAAATATAACAAGCTTTCAGAAATTAAAAAAATTATCACGGTCGGACAATAAAAACTCAAAAAATTCTTAAAAAACGAGTAAAAAAATCTTTTATTGAAAAAGTCATTTTTTATATTGTTGCCAATTCCTAAATAAGCGCAAAGGATTATGTTTTATCTCAAATAAAAAATGTATTTGCGCGAGACTATTAAAAACAATAATGAAAGTTTAAAATAATAATTAAATGATCACGTATTGAAAGCAGGAAATAAAGAAAATTACGTCATAAAAATTGTGTTTACACATGAATGTTAAAAATAAAAAAGATGCATTAAATGAAAAAGCATTATAACCAGTTAAATGAAAAAGCATTATAACCTGATTACAGAAGAAAGTCGCCGTTCGTGATATCATCATCATCCTCTTTTTAAAACAGGATACATTACCAGGTTTTAAGAGGCTGTGAAATCAGAACGGGGGTTGGTGAGCGTAGCGAGCAGGTGGCAGAGCCCCCTACTAATATACATTTTAAGACAGGTAAAATATACCTACTACTATTTGCTATGAGAAATACGCTGCTTATCTTTTGCTACTGTTACGGTTGGTTTCAACAATTTTTTTTTTTTTAATCTACATTAATTATTTAAATCACTTTCTCAACATTTATTTAAAAGCACTCTTTTTTTCTGTTTCTAATAAAAATTTAAATAAATAAAAGTAATTGTAATAATTATAATAAAATCAGTTTTTATTTTTTCTTCTTTCTTTTTCTTTTTGCAAAGTAATTTCAACGTTTATAGTCTAACGTAGCTTCCTGTTTTTCAAATACGAAAAGCAGACAGCAAGGGAGGGATGTTTTGTCAGTAGACTGCACAGGTGGAAAATTTGGAGTCATCTAGTCTGACTTTGATATAAGAATGACCGACCGCCCTGTATAAGAATTACGTTATCTTATGAGTGTACTATACACGCAATTAGGCTTTGTAAGTTTACGTCAGGCTTCAATTGGCTCTGCTATCAGGCGGATAGCTGGCGCCCATGTAAACAGAGGCTAACAGGACCCCCCTTCAGCACACGCCATGGGGGTGATGCATGGTTTCCTTCCCCCATGAAGCGGCCGGCAGAGTGGAGCGGCAAGCTGTAGTCTTCACGATGAGTCCATTTTTCCTTTTGTTTCCATTCTCGTACCCCTGGCAGAGTGGATCGGTCCCGTTTTTCAAGCAGCGCGGGAGAATGAATGTTTACGACACTTGTTGCTTGGCCAAGAGACCTGTCGTTTGACTCGTAAAAAAAATTCGACTTATTACGGGGCTCGAAGATTGGCCTGTGGGCTGGATCGCGAAGTTGTTGAAGGCGGACAGGTTTCTGGAAGATTTTTTTTTTGAGAGTGGGGCATTGATGGCCCTACACTAACCATCCTAAATCATGATGTTATGATGAAAAGAGGCTATAAGGGCATTTTCGAATTGCGGATCTATAACTGTTAACGAGAAATTAAGAAGAAGATATGTGTAGCCTATTTTTTTTTTTTGGCGTAGTGGCGCTCCAAGATTATGACTTCTTAACCATCAGAAGTGATCATAGATATTGAACTAAACCGGTCGTTAGAAGTCGTAGTGTTCTGAGTTACGGTGATGGCTATCTTCGAATAAAACACATGCTTCAGGAAGGTGAAATTACTGACTCCGACGGTGAAGTTCTGGACCGTAGAACGATTTTCCCCTCCGGACTAGATGATGGACCTAGTAGTTGATGGCAAGTGATGCAGTGAGATGAGAGGATTGATGAATGTTAGCTTGAAACCACGTCTGAATTTTTCCCCAGCCTGAATACTCCAGCTTAAGTGCTTCATCAGATTTTGAAAAAGGAGGAAATGCTCCTAAGTGCCCATTGACTAAAATTGTAGAACTCTCTACCTGTTGTAAGTACTATTTGCATAGTTTTTCTTTTTATTTATTTGTACCTCTTTAAAAAAAAAAAAAATATGTTTGCTATACCAGAGTTTAAAAGTGAAATGAATATCTTTGGATAATTTCAATAAGAATAAACATTATGAACAGAAATAGTCTGTAGGTTAATATATAATGTTTGTATGTTTGAACGACCATTAAATGGTAATATGATGGTAATTTTAAAAATATGATGTGTAATTTAAAAGTAACCAGTGAGTGGTTTCAACTTAAAAGATCAGCTGTTATATTGTTTTATTAAGATTATTTTTGATAACTTAGTTGCTTCATTATTTTAAATGTTCAAATAAATTGTGTTTTTTTTTTTTGTTTATTATCAAAGTTGGTATGTTTTTCTTTGTATAAATCTCTAAATAATTAATTTTTTATATTCACAGTAGACCTATAAGAATGGCCTAACCTTTCTGTGATTAATAAAAAAAAAAAAAAAAAGGGAGAGAAAATTCAACTTTATTAAATTAGGACTTTAAAATTTCTTAAGTTTAAATTCATAACTGACTGTTTTAATGAACATAAATTGAAGTTCACTCAATGTTATACAATCGTATTTTTGATCTTGATTTAAGGATGGATAGATTAATAAGTGAAACAGTAATATTAAATTTAATTTCATAAAATGTTAAATTAAGCTTTAACTCTCTTCTTTCAGAAACATTGTTTTTCTAAAATATACACCAAAATTGTTTTATTTTAAAATGTAAAAAAAAAAAAAAAAAAAAAAAAAAAAAATCCAGTCATTATACACCACTATACGATTCTTGGTTAACCGATCGGATCTTGTTCAGAATCTCTATGGTTGTTCTAAAATTTTAGTACATCATCATATCCCTATTCTATTAACGGATTTAACTCTTTCCCCTTTTGGTCCTCATATTGGAGGAATTTCAGGTTGTCTGCATTTTTCCAAATTATATGATGATCACACTTTTGTTAATTTAATGTGTATGGAGATTTGAGCTTGATCGGGTTGGAGTGGAGTTGGGTGTTCTTTATGCAATCCAGTATGCTACTTGATTTAGAAATCTGTTGCCCCTTACTACATTTAATATTGTCTTAAAATGATGAGTTCAAAATTATCATTGTTGTATTAACCTATTCGGATTCTTAAGTTTTGATATTTTGATTAGTTTAATATAATTTGCCACCTTTTCCATGGCAACAGATTTCAGTGGAGCTAATCAGGGTATACTTATTTTTTTCTAAATATTTAATTGTCAAGTGAAGATTGAGTAATAAATGAGCTTTTTAAGTTTAAGTAAGTTGTGTTTTAGAAAGAACCCCAACAGGCCCCTGGACCACAACAAATGGAGCCGTAACAATTCGGTCTCTGGGTTATTGATTTTTTTTTACTTGTATGTATTTATGTATCAAAGAGCAACTGGGTGTTTTTGCAATTAAAATTTTATTTATATGTTCAAGTGTAAAAAGAGGTCTAGGCTCTCTCTCTGTGCTAGTAAGCTACAATTCCCAGTCAAAATTATGCCTTGTGAGCATAACCTTTTCTTATTTACAAAAAGCATAGTCCTGTACTTAAGTTTTATGTATTTATAAGGTTTTCCTTTCCCCTCTCTTTTTCTCATTTTTAAGTTGTCCCCCCCCCCCCCTTTTTTCATTTTCTTTTTGGTTTGTTTGTCATTTTCTAACTCTAACTATGGCTGATAAGCACTCGGAAGCAATTGCCACTATTCAGCGAAAAAATGCTTTAGTGGATAATTTGTCAAACATTCCCCCATTCAATGGAGAGGCCAGCTCAGTCTGCTAAGTAAGTCTGGTTCGACATTCAGTCGATTTCTACAGTTGTTCTTCATATGTACAAGGTTGGAGAAAGGAAAGTCTATTCACACAAATATGTGGTGCAGAATGGAAAAGCAAATTCTTCAATGGCTTGAAAGCAATTTTCATGGAACCATCGCATGATAATTCCGCATTTTGTTCTTGTTCCATATCAAGGTTTTTATTTCACTAATTTTTTGGAAATTTGTGAATTAATTCCCTCATTCACTCACTTTCTGACTTCGAGGGAGGAAAATAAAATCTGAAATTTTTTAAAATGTGTTTCAGATGTATAGCAAAATTTTCGATAATATCAGGGGTAATTGTATCGCCAGACGTTTGTAAGAAATCGAGTAATGTTGGGAATGATTCAAATATTACTTTCAAGTTCATTTGCCCACAAATCATTTTTTGTTGTTGTTGATTTGACTTTATTCTGGACTTTGTAAATGTGTCCCAAAGTTCCTTGTAAGCTTAAATTCAGTTCATTCAAAAAATTAAAAATAACCGTCAAATACCCCACCTTGACAAACCAGAAGAAGTCATTGAAACGATCATTCAAATGGAATGTGGAGTCCATTAAAAGCAGTCTTACTTCACCACGTAAGTGCAAAAGTTCTAATTTAACCCTCGTGACAGCCACCTAATCTATGTATGCAAAAATACCTGTTGCGTAGAATCCAATTTCTTCACACATTATTTAAAAATTTATTCATTCATTAGACGGAACTTGATATAATTTACTCCTGAAACAATTTCGTTGAATATTGTCTTCAAATCTCCAGACATTTTTTGACAACCAGCGAGTCACGGTGAATACAACAGTGTGTCCAAACGACACGTGGTGCTTTAGCTTTAACCAAGCTTATCAAACGATTAATAACAGTTTCACTCATAGCTCGAGCCTCATCTATATTTTTTTCCGACACATCTTGAACGGCTAAATTCTTTTTCTTGTATGAGACTGTTTAAACATGTGAATAGCGTTACACTTGTTGTGTGAGTTGCAAAGGATTTGAAAAATAAAATATTGTCAAATATCTTTACTACCACCAAATTCATAATGAACAAAAACTATTAAACTCACAGTATTAGAATGTCTAAACCTTCATCAAATGCGGAAAAAGGACTGGTTATTTACATGCTGAATCAATCGTTTCTTAATATTTTATCACAGATTCCGCCTCCGAAATGTCTCCGCCGACAGATTTGAGGTTTTATGCTTATTAATGATCTATACTAGAAGTTCTAGGCCTTCAAATCCTTCCCGGAGCTACAGAAATTCTTTCTGAAGAAAATGGCCAAATTCACCATTGGGCTTGAGGACTCCCGGCTGTAAGCTCTCGGACCCCCAGGGGTCCGCGGACCACAGTTTAAGAAACGCTGCTGTATATGATGTGGCACAAAGATCTTTCAAAATGTGCTTAAAATATTTTCGCTGAGATTACACAAGTTGAATTGGACAATTTCTTGCATGAGCATTGGATTGGTCACATGTGAATGCAGTCATTTTCAGTATTGTTTCCGGTAGCGGAAAATTCACCATTGTTTGCTGTTTGATTATGAAGAAGATTTTCTGGATTGAAAAGAATGAGGGAAAAGTAAGAGTACCTTTATTAACCATCACTACTGTCCCCATTATTAATTTAAATATTGATATTTATAGATTAACCAACATCTAGCCATGTAATCGTAGGTTTGACATGTCTTTAAAACTAGTGCATACAACATTCCAAAAATGTTCTTTTAAAAATCAAGTGACAAAATTGCAAAAAATGTCACTACTTTCCCTTAAAATTTGTGTGTATCTGATAAAAACTACCATATCAAATTTATTTTTCAATAAAGTTCGTCTATAATTATTATTCTGCAATATATAAGTGGTTATTAAAAATTCAAATTGAGCATATTATGAGACACTTAAAAAATCAGATAACAAAATCACACTTATGGGAGAAGAGAAAGGCCCAAATACTACATACATCAGTTGCAAATAAGCTTATTTATTGATAAATATAGAGGATAATGGTATTTGACAGGTTTTTACCACGTGCTGCTAAAAAGTAAATTTTACCGGTAAAAATCCAACCCTATTTGAAATTGAAATGTTCGTTGTTAGAAATAAAATCCATTAACTTAGATTTTGTTTTTTCGTAATTTAGAAAATTACAAAAAATTTAACGAACTTTAATGAGAATACATAGTAAAAACTTTTGAATAATAGCATTAATGTATTAATCAAAATTTTATTAGAAATATTAAATGGTAATTTGAAATATTAAATGGTAATTTGAAATATTGAATGATAAAAAAAAAATTCGCTTATTTATTTTTTTATTTTAATGAATCAAACTTAGATTGAATCTAAAATAATCGGCACCATTAGATATTAATATATATTTTCATGACTCGATCCAAGACATATTAAAATCTTTTTTACCCTTTTTAATTTAGCACATAATCAACGAATATGTCTATTGCTTCATTTGGAGTTCTCGAATTACTTGCTAATTATGTATAAAAGCCATTTCAATGGCGATATAAGCCATTTCCTTTAACATAAGTTTAGATTACTTACTTAAAACATTTACTTTCCAGCAATTTCTTCCAGTTTTCCCAGGAGGAATATTAACATTATAATATTAATCAGAGAAATTAAGGCAGCCTTTAATATTCTTTCGGGATAAATTTTATTGGATAAGCGTGATCACCAGCATTTTCCGGGAAAGAATGAAATGAAAGTTAGATGGTTAAGCAAAATATATATCGGCTTAAATTACGGCGTTCATTATTGAAACGGAGAGATTAAGCGAACAAATTCCACATTATGTTTCCGATTAAAGTTAATTCCTAGATTTAATTGATTTTAGAGTTAAATATTTCGCTACTGCCTAATGGGTTGAGAAAAAGAGAACAAAAGCTTAAAAAACATTATTCGAAAAAAAAAAATGTTGAGAAGAATGGATATTGGAAAAATAAATATTAGTTGGGAAGAAATAGTATATTAAAAAAAAAAAATGAATGCGCAATAAGATTAATATCTGCTGCTAGTCTACGATAGTAACGCGAAGACACTCGCAAGGCAATGTTGAACCAATGGCAGCGTTATTTTCAATTTCCTCGTTTGCCTTTCAATATATATATTTTTTTTTTTTTTTTTTTTTTTTTTTTTTTTTTTTTTTTCACATTATATCTGAGGTCGATGTCCAGCTGGGTACTTTCGTACTTTTACAAATTTGGTTGCAATTTTTTTTTTCACCTGGGGACACTTTTAAATTAAAAACGAATTCCGATAATGAAAATGTCGTCTTGAAGAAAAGAAGGGAAAAAAAAAAGAATATATATAATATATTGCAACCAAATTCGAAAAAGTACGAAAGTACCCTGTTAGACATTGACCTCACGTATCCTATGCAAAAAAAAAAAAAAAGAGTGTGTACTTTTACTTTCGGAATCAGTTTCGAAAATGAAAGTACCCTCATAAAAATTTAAAAAAAAATCCGCAAAGAAAATCGAAGAAGTAAAAAGGAGGCGCTATAGAAATCGATCTCAGATATCCAATGCCTCCACCCCCCACCAAAAAAAAATCGTTTAAAAATATTGAAATGCAAACAAGATATTGTAAAATAACTGTCCCATAGGAATAACATTGGCGAGCGGGTGTTTTCGCGGGAGGGGAGAGACCTCTAATGCCTTCCAACTACGCAGTGGTGCCCCCCCCCCCATCCTCCCGAAGTTCAGAAATCCTTTTTCTTTTACGTGCATCTGAATAAAAAGTTTTAAAATATTTTTCACACAACATTTTTTTTTTTTTTTTTTTTTTTTTATGTTATTTGTTTCGAAAATTTTATCGAGTGTCCTGCTATAATAGCTTTTATGCATTCCCCTTTACCCGTTTCATTTCTTTTTCAAAACTGTTTCTTAAATATCTATGAAAGTTTTTATCCAAAATGTTTTACAGCGATTTATTAATTGTTTTTTATAGTTTTCCATATTTAGTTTAATGTTTTTCTTTTAAATAAATTCTACATCCACATTCTAATACCAATATTATTTAAAATAAGTAAATATTTTCCCCTCCATGTCTTCACTGAAAAGTTTTTTTTTTTTTTTTCAAGACCTCCCAATTTCGCACACAGAAGAATAATGTTCATCATATGCTTGGCGGGGAAAAACGAAGAAATTATAACGTGGATCAAAGCTTGTCAGTCATTGTTAAAGGCATGGTTTGGATCATGAATGTAGCAAGGATATTCTTTTAATTTTAATCTAAGATTTTAAATAAGGAAACAGCCATTTCATGAATCTTGGCACATATTCAAACAATCGATCTATCGTTCGCATCTCCCTCTTTAAAATAAGGGCATGGCTGAGGGTGATGACGTTGTATCCTTTACGGATGTAATAATTCTTCAAGCATTTAAGTTTGGGGAAAATATTTATAGAGATAATACAGGCACTAAGAGAAAATTCAGGACACACATTTTTCAAAATTCCAGGACACATTTTGATGGCATACTAACTGAAATACAAGACCATTAAAGAATTAAAATTTATTTAAACTTGAGAAAATGAAATACCGATAAACTTGTAACACACATAAATTCAAAACTAACAATTTGTTATGTTTATTTCAAGGATTTCGTATAAAACTGAAAAAAAAAAAAAAAAAAAAAAAAAAAAAACATTAATTACAGTATTATCATCTGTATTAGAGTCGTAAAGCCGCATATACAGTAGTAAATCAACTTACGTCTCCTCGACTTACACCATCCCGCATTCATGACTAATCGATTGTAGAGACTTTTTTCAACATCCGACTGACGGAATTTGTAATCTTTTTCAGCGTCCGATTGACTAAATTTGCAATGTGTTTTCTGTGTTCGATTGATGAAATTTACGATTTTTCCATGTCCGATTGGCGAAGATTGCGATTTTCCCCACTCCTATTGATGAAATTCGCAATCTTTTTCGGAGTTTGATTGACGAAATTGGCGATCCTTTTTCATCCATCTATTGACGAAATCCGGGATCTTTTTCATCGACCTATTGACGAAATTCGTAATCTCTTTTAGCGAACTATTAGCGAAGTTCGTGATCTTTTTCATTAACCTACTGACGAAATTCGTGATTTTTATCATCGATCAACTGAGATCACGATCTTTTTCGCGAACGATTGGCGAAATTCCCAATTTTTTTCAGTGATCGTAAAGAAAATCGTAATTTTTTTTTTCAACAACCGATGAACGAAATTCGCGATTTTTTTCAACAACAGATCAACAAAATCACGATTTTTCTTCCCATCTTATTGACAATATTCGCGATTTTTCTCCTGTTCGATTGACAAAATACGTGATTTTTTTTTCTGGACCAACTGACGAAATTCGCAAGTTTTTCATGATCAGTTGACAAAATGCCTTTGTGAAACATAAAAAAAATGTTTCATGACTATTTTCTGACTCGTATTTTTCTTTTCTGTTCACATATTAATTCCAAAATACAGATTTTGTGGAATTCCGCTAAAAATACTCAGCGAAAAATAAAAAATATGTATTCGCGGAAAAAAAAATCACATGACTATTAGTGTTATAGCACAAAACTCGCAACATTTCAGGACATATTATCATATTTAAGGACATTTCAGGACTTTTCCCCCAGGAATTTCAGGACAAATACTACCACTGTATTTAGAATCGTTCAG
This sequence comes from Maratus michaelseni, assembly GCA_963931845.1. Lineage (NCBI taxonomy): Eukaryota > Metazoa > Arthropoda > Arachnida > Araneae > Salticidae > Maratus > Maratus michaelseni. The sequence continues at coordinate 384,929,744 of OZ007587.1, read as the reverse complement.
AACATGTAGTATATCATTGAAAATATTTCATTCTTTTCTGATTTGTTAAAAATCTTTAGAATAACGCGATACATTTTATCTAAATCTATACCTATCTATCTATATGAAACGTATTAAAAAATATATATCCCATTTTAATTCTTAAATTTAAATTAATTTCCAATTTAAAATATTTTTTAACCCTTAATGTCTAATTCTGAATCTGTCCCTGGAAAGTTGTTGTCTTGGTCCGAAAAATATTAGACTCAGATATTAATTCTATCAAACTTTGAGATTCAAAACGCAAACTAAGCGCTATTTGCAAGAGTCTGCGAGGTTTTTTAAAAATCTAAAACCGGCTTGGACAGCCCTTGCTCGCGGTCAGAAGCCCAGATATCAATCAAAAGTTATTAAACCATAAGTTGAAGTTTCCACCCACTTGACACCTTCTTCCCCTGCTGGAAGAAGTTTGAAGTCTTTTTGATCAAAAGTCGAGATCATGGGCTAAGAACGCAGAATTCGAGACATTAAAAGCTATGACGCAAATGTTAAATAATATTCATGGTTCTCAGGGGGCTCCTCCGAACATGATCGAGCTCAATACTCCGAATGTAATGTATACTATTTAACCCTTTTAGGCGCAGAGTAATTCTGTTCGCAAAATTGTGAAATGATTGATTCACGACAGAATTTACAATCGAATTTCTTAGAAAATAAATGCTTGCTTTTCTTCACGTTCATTATAAAAGTAAAATTTAAGTAAAATATTATGGCTGTCGATTGGCAGTTTGGACTTAAAATAAAGTGGTCACATTTGTGACCACCGCCCTGCAAAGGGTTAATATATAAGTCGGTTAACAACGAGAGAATCTTCTTATTTTGTGTTTGCATGTTAATATCATTACTCACTCACTCACACTGCTGTAGTGGAGGGTATACGGTGGTTTACGCTGCATGACTTGCTGGACATTTAACAAGAAAATCTGTAATTAAATTTAAAAAATCAAAAAACCCGACTGCGTAAAAAGCGAACTAAAAAATCAAGATACATAGATAGACTTTAATTAGGTACTTATAAATTAATTATTTCTCATCAATGTGAAACTATTTTTTATATCACTTACCTTTTTTTTTTTTATTTACTTGTATTGACGACTTTTAAGTTGCGTTTAATTGTTAGTTCCTATCTATAAACACTGTTTTGATGAGGCCTGTAGATGTCTATGAAGGTTAGAGTTACAGTTAAGCTAGAGATCCTACCTACACAACTTTCAGGTTGTGTAATATTTAAACGGAGCTTCTGACTGTAAAATAGTCTAGGAAACATCGTCTTTATTTTGAAAGACCTATCCAATGATATGCCACTCAATATGGTGCGTAATTTTTTTTTTCCGTCTCTACCGCCATTTTGTATTTTACACCATTTTGAATTTATGAAAACAAAACCTAGCCTATTACCATCGTACGGTTAGGACGAATCGATAGAGACCTCATTCATTAAAATCCATCCAGCCGTTGGGATGTTTCGAGGGTACAAAGAAATCCACATACATAACCCTTCTTGGCAGTCGGGTAAAAAAACTCAGTATACCCTCTTTTTCTGAAGCTATGACATAACTCTCAAAGCGTATATTTTTCCCTATAGATTTATACCTATAAATTTATGTCCTCTGGTCTTTTTACGACTACACATCACTGCTCACTCACTCATTCACGCTCTCTCACACACATATGTATAATTTTTCTTGGAATGCAATTTAAAGAATTCAGAAAAAAAATCCACGTAGAGCAGCATAACTTCACTTTTTAAAAATAATTTTCCACTTCAGACTAATTTAATAAGCTACCATTTTTCAAAAACGCGAATTTTTTTTTCCTTTAAAAATTGCGAACGTTTGCTTAATGAAAAGAATTAATCTTGAAATCATTGGTCACTTGAAAAGAAACGGGGAAAATTGCGAGAACAGCTCCAGTGTTTAAGCTTAATTATCACGTAATTATGAACGTAATAAATTGAATAGGAAATGAGCGCGGTTTTTCAGTATTTGCAGACTAATAAAACAAAAGTTAGGTAATGAATTAAAAGATTCAATCATTAAGGCGTAACGATTTTTTAGAAACTGTTAGGTAGAATTGAGAATAATTTGTGCTTCAATTTCTGTTCTGGAAGTAGGATTATTATTATTATTACTAGGAGACTACTACTACTATTATCCCAGGTTTGATACTGCTCGGTGTACAGAATATAGATAAAATCCATTTTTAAATGAAAATTCTAATAGATCTTTTACATTTAATATGTGTGATAAATCGCCCAATATTCTTGATGGTTACAAATGTATACAAGTTACAACAACAATTGATTTAATGATAAGTCAAACCACGCTCGCCAAAAAAAGGGCCAACGGAAACTGGAAGAATGAAATATTTTAAACACTAAAAGGCATCAAATAAAATAAAATAAAAAAAATAACAGTGTAATAATTAAAAGAATCACTCTTTTATCAAACAACAGTTTAATATTAATTATTAAATTATGATTAGGGGAAACTGTCCTAAAATGACATACCCTAAGGAAAAAAAAACTTCTATTCATACAATTTTTTTCTCATGATCCTTATTTTTTACAAACTAACTTTACGAAGTATATAAAATGCAATGGTACTTTTAAAAAAGTAACAGATAGAGTCACAACGTCATAATAACGATTTAAAATGCTGCACTATGTTATTTTATCTACAATGCTGTCTTAAAACGACACACCCATATGTTTCTATTAATTTTACTTGCATACATAAAAATATATATATATATATATATATATTGTACATCACCAAGAAACACCACAGGTACATTCACTATGTGCCCACTTTATCCATTTCTCCTTCGGTTTTGAGTGATTGAATAAATCATTGTAATAAAAACGGGCTTCATCATCATCATCATCGGCAGAACGATCCATGTCTTTGTTGTCATCATTGGATGTAACAAAGCGAATTTTCTTCTTAAGTCTGTAGAACTAACTGCACTTCTTGTGTGAATTATGTTTCTCAGCAGCTTTTGCCTTCGCTTTGGCAATATTAGGAATGCTAGTCAGAACTTTTGCACCTTAATGCATGCTTCCTCTTTTTAGAGGATGATCTAACATGAGGTACACAAGGAAGTGGAGATACATCAAGTTGTCTGATAAATGAAGATGATGAAGGTGGAGATACACCCGTCGTCAAAGTATCGTAGACAGGTGTTGTCGGTGCTAGAATTGGAGGAGGTGACACTGAAACTGTAAAAATTGACGGATTAGGTCTAGATAAGGCTCCTATAATAGTATTATAGGAGCTCTAGGTCTAGATAGGCTGTTATCAGTACAACTTGTGTTGCTGTCGTTGCTTTTCTTATTTTCCAGTGGATTTTCTGTCACAACTGCAGCACAAAACATGTGCGGGAAAGATGCCTGGAGGCATGTTGTTTTACCTGCAATCCCCATATTGTATATACAGAGGCAGTATTCAAAATCACATGCATTTATAAATTTTTGCATATACAGAAAATAATCTAAAAATGAATAAGTACGCACCTTATACTTCAGATATGTAATCATTGAAATGAAACAGACGCGAATTAGCACAAAAAAAAAAAAAAAAAAAAAAGTCCCAAGAAATTTCTGACGATGGTGTAAACAGTTTCTTTGTAAACAATGAAAAATACAAACTTGAAACTTTCGCCATTAAATGCTTATCGTTCCTGATAGATTCCACAACATAACTGCGTATCGTTAAGGGCTGGCCTCTAGCGACAACATTAAGAAACATAAGGTATGTCATTTTGGGACAGTTTTCTCTATATGTTGAGAAAACAATTTACAAATTCCGAATAGGTAGTTTAAATGCTTTTTTTTTCTTTCATATTGCCGTATTTTTTAAAAAAGAACACAGATTACACATTTTTAAATAAATTCACTAGCTTGCGCTTTCTACCAAGCGTAAAAAAAAAAGCTGTGATTTTTCCATAATCAGGTTCGGTGCCCACACCAAATCAATGAAATTTTTTTTTGGAAAAATCATGAATTACAGTCATAAAATGAGGTATGATTTTCAAGATAAACATTAGAAAAGTTAAATGCTTAGAAAAGAGTGTATATATTTTTTAAAACTATTTTTACTTTTTTACTTATTTTAAATCCAATTCGGACTACACAACAAACTTTAAAGCTCCATGCTTAGGCAAGTTCAAATTCTTATTCAGACAAAATCTTTTGCATTCGAATGAGAAGCATCCGAGCCCTAATGAATGCCACGGAAGTGATGGGTAGATAGCTTGTAGCCCCAGGGCTTCGGTTTCAGAAGGGGGCCTCGGGACCGAAAATTGTGAATTATGCGAAGCTAGTAAAGAATCCATCCCAGAATACGTGATTTCCCTCCACGACCCCAGGCTCAAGTCATTGAATAGGAGTCCAAATGCACAATGAAACTAGGAAGACAAGTTATTTCCATTCTTTAATAAAGAGATTATTTTAAATTTTTTGCTGCCTGTTTTTGACTTACAAGTTTTTTTTTTAAATCACCGAATACGCTCGCTTTTCTATGTGTGCGTGTGTGTGTGTACATATAGGGTGTCGAAAAAACATTGAAACTTTCCTTAAATATTGATCATAGACGTATATTATAAATTAAAGTTACGTGAAAAAGGTACAGACTTTTATGAAATCGATTAAAATTTTCAGTGAATTAAATTTGATGAAATACAAAATTTAAATTTTTATACAGCCCCGATACAAAAAAGTGAGTAAAATGTGCTTAGTACACTCATAAGGTCATGTACAAAATTTCCGCATTTTATCACAAAAAGTCGCAGAGATATGAAAATACATAAATGCTGACTTAAACCACTTTCCGATGCCTATGAGTTCGCAAAGGCTGAAAAATCATGTCGGATGATCGCGTTTCAGGGGTCTTACACAAACTACGAAAGAAAACAATGATTGCATAAATATGTAATAATTGTGCTACTTATTGGTACGAAAGTATCTAAACTGTGTAGAAATAATAACTTTACGAAAATATTACAAAGCTTGTTCAAAATGTTTACATTATGTTTATATTTCTGTCAAACATTTCTAAGCTGTTTTAATGTTCATTGACTGTGTCAGTTCCAAGTTTTATTCTGTAATTCATCATGTACAATTTTAAGGTATTTTTCCGGAAGAATAAGTTTTATAAATCTGTAAATAAAAGTAAAGATAAGAATCATATTTTATTTGCTTATGATGCATTTCTGCGTCGCGTCATCTACACTCTAGCTGTAAACATTTACATTTTAATTTATGATTAACCCCTCACCAACTTTGTTTAAACACAGTAAACTGTGACTTTTTATGATAAGATGCTGAAATTTTGTACATGACCTTATTAGTGTATGGGGCACATTTTACTCATTGGGGGGGAAATTTTTGTGCGGGACCATATAAAAATTTAATTTTTTTATTTCTTCAAATTTAATTCCCTGAAAATTTTAATCACTTTCATAAAATTCTGTACTTTTTATACGTAGCTTTGTAATTTATAATATATATTTATGACCAATACTTAAGGAATAAAAGCCGAGGTCAATATTTTTGGGACACACTGTATATGAGGTATTCCAAAAAGATTGAAACGAGCTTTAATTATTTACCTGTTGAAGAATTTAGGAAATAGAATTTCCAAAATTGTTCTAAACAAGGTAGGAAATTAAGATTATGCTGATCAAATAGCCCTATCATTAATTTTTAGAAAGTTTAACTTTTAAATTTTTATACAGTCCCTGGATTCTAAAAATTATATTTAGAAAAATCTTCGCCATACTCAGACAAGTACAATAGTAAGAATTGCATTCTTATACGACAAAAACACACCGAGTTATGACACTTTAAAGTTTATGAAATCTCGTAGCTTTCTGGCTTTAAAAAGAAAGAGAACAGGGTTTATAGTGCCCCAAAACCTTCAAAATTTCATAAAATTCGATGTATCATAACTAGGTCAGTTCTGGTTGTATAATGGAATTTTACTATTGTACTTATCAGAGAACACAGAATTTTCTTCTAAATATAATTAATATAACCCGGAGACTGTAGAAAAATTTAAAAAGTGTAACTTTTTAAAAATGAATGGTAACACTATTTCATTAATATAAACTTAATTTGTATCTTGTTTTGAACATTTTTGCAATTTACAAAACGCGCTTTAATTTTTTTTTGTGGCACTTCTGCATAGATATACATATACGCATAATTATAATAATAATAATAATAATAATAAAACAGCTTTCCATAACGTTGTTGTTGAAGTTCATTTGAGTGTAATAATCAAGAATAATAATACAAAGGAAAGTCCTTCGGGGAGAAGCTATTATGCGCGGAACGTGTCAATGAGGATATGAATAGTTAACAATAAAAATGGGGGTCCTGTTGTAAGTGTCGGCAGATGCTTTAGCCGGATATCCCTTATAAAGTCGTAAAATGACGTTACCGAAGATTAAGTATTTTTTTTTTTTTAACTAATAAAATAATTCAATGTCTGAGCTTAGTCAAAGTAGAAAGTAGCCAATATCAAAATAAAATATTCAGAAGCTCAATTTTCTGAAAGATTATTTGAATAAATACACAAATAAAAATTCTAACACAAATCCGATAGAAAAAAATAAAAAATATATATGTCTTGTACAAAGTTACTTGGATACATGTGGTCAAGGTTGCGATAGCCTGAAATTAAACATTACGAAACATGAGGATAGAACATATGACCCGATCTTTGATAGTATAATAACAATGCTCCTCAAGCAGCAACATCGAAAATTTTAGAACACATATTCCAGGATAGAAGTTTTGCTTTCAGTTCTATCGAAAGTTGATCAGTGGTCGTTACGTAGATGACTCTGAACATCCTTATTATTATTATTATTACTTACTTACTTTTTATTTATTTTGTGGCCTTTATGCAAAGCTATTTGTCCGAAGCTCTTTATTCTTATATTTCTATTCGAAATTAGAACTTTTGGGAAACAATGTATTTAATCGATATTTATTTCAGGATAGAAAGCTTTGTTTTTAATTCTATCGAAAGTCGATCAGTGGTGTTCACTTAGAAGACTCCGAACACCCGTATTTTTGTGTGGCGCTTATGCAAAGCTATTTGTCTGAAACCCTTTATTCTGTATTCCTATTCGAAATTAGAACATTTTGGGGGGGGAAAAAACGAATTTAATCGATATTTATTGCTGGATTTATTCCGGGATTAAAGTAATTTTATTTTATCACGAACATTGAGAATATACTAATTACCACTATTTATAAAAATAGTGGTTGATTCTTATAAATTTCATGCTACTAAGAAAAAAAAATTGCAATGAATTAATTACTGTATCACGTACCATTTTTTAGCTAGGAAGACTTGTTTTTAAAATGAAGGCATTTTATGTCTTGCTAAAACATAAGTGGGAATTGTGTAAATAACAAAATGTATCAAATGATATGTAAATTACCTATAAATAAAAGTATAAAGAACATTACCCGAGTTACAGCGGCATAAGACATGAAAATATATCAGTGGATAGCAAATACACTGTTGTCCAAAAATTAAGGGACAGTGACGGGACGCTTTCGCTTTTTACATGGTTTGTCGAATATCTGCTGAAATTCTTGACAAATTGTCCTTGAACTTCGAGGATGTAAAGCACATGTTTGACTCCAAGAACAGTATAAACAATAAAATGCAGTTAAAAAAATTAAATATTGAATATTTGATAAGATATGAGCATTTATATGAAATAATTGTTAACTGCGCACGCGCGAAAATATGAAAGATTTTTTTTTTTTTTTTTCATGATTTGGTAGGCAATTCTATAGAGCAACTCATATAACAAGACCAGTCGAATATCGTGAAAACTCAAAAAGATACAGACAATGCAGTGAGCTAATTGACAAATTATGGGATTATAAGGGATTCACATGCATGCATAAAAATTAATTGAATGCATATTCGCTTCTGCTAGATTCCAGTAGATTAAAAAAAAGTGCTTGGGAAAAAAAAAAAAGCCAAAGAATACTTAACTTTATTTTTATTAGCCTAGTTATAAATTTTTGCGAAGTTTCTATGACCAGTTCTCGATATATTCAATATTAAAAATTGGGTTAATTTTAGAGGTCGTTTATAAAGTGAAGTTATTGCAAAAACATTTTCTACTTTTCAACAGAAAACATAATATTAATTTAAAAAAAAAAAAACCTAAATAAATCAATTAAAAATTCTATCAAATACAAATAATTAACACTGCTATTACATCTATTAACAGTTAATTAATTGAATTAAATCTATTAAATGAATAGTTATCTATTAAATGAATAGTCAGTTTTTTGATAAATTATGGTCTCTCAAACTGTACTTCAGCTTTTTTTTTAAGTATAACTCAAAAATTATTTTGGCAGAAAATGCTGAAATTTTGTAAAGAAGTTTAGAAGTTTCTAAGTAATCGACTTCTAAAATATTTATAGGTTACAGCTTTTTCGAATATTAATTTCCGATTTTTTATCATGCAGATATATATAAATTAGATACAAGAGGTTCTAAAACTTCCAGTCCATGTTAACTGAAATTTGGTATACGGCCATAACTTTCAAAGTAAATTAAAAATATTTTTTTCCAATTAGAGTGTTGTCATTGAAAGTTGCCATTAATTGAACATTTAAAAAAAAGTCCTGATTTTTTTAAATGAAAAAACTATATATTTGAATATTAATGAGTGTGTATGTGTTCATTTTTATACAAAAAGATAAAATTGATATTAGCGATGTAATTGTGGACCACTTTTTCATAATTGTATTGAAATATGGATTAATTTTCTCTTCCTTCGGTTTCAGGTCGGATTCGAGTATACATATTTTGGGGTTCGGGTTGGCTTCGAGTTGACTTCAAGCAGTATTTTCAAGTTCGGGTCGGATACACGACCCGACCCGTGCCGAATTATAATTCCGTGTCCTCAATTTCGAGTGCAGATTGAATCTTTCGACAAAATCTAAAAGTAGCGAAATAGTGACTACTTTTGAAAAGTAGTTTGTAGCCGCTACTTTTTAAAACAAGTTAAATGTATTCGTAGTTAACCCATTCGGGACCATGGGTGCATATATGAACCCTCAAAAAGAGCATACAGAATTTGTTTTAGGCACCAGTAATAAATAAAAGTAATATCTGCTTTCTCATATTAGAGCATTTTTGTGATAGTTTAAGTAAAGGTAGCTTTTTTAAAAAAAGTGGTGCCAACCGAATAAAATTTGTGTAAAAGCCGCCGGTCCCAAAGGAGTTAAATACATTTTTGATAAAGTAGTTGTATTTGTAGTTAGCTACTAAAAAAAAAGTAGTTTTTCCGACCCCTGACTTATTCATATTCAAATACGTATTTATTTTCATCTGAAACATAGTTCTGTTCAAACTTTTTGTGAAAATCCCAACAATCAGACATGCTAAAGCCTAAATATGAGCCAGAAGAATTATTCAAGGTTGAACCTGACTCGCAGAAAGAAAATAAGTCATCCCGACCCGAAAAAATAAATAGAAGCAATCTGACCCGCTGCAGGACTCTATTCAACGATCTATAGAGGTGTCCGCTATTCCGAGGTTTCACTATATTTGAATATTAAAGAACATAGATTTGTCCATTTTTCTATATATTAAAATATATTACTTTTCATAATAGCATTAAAACATGATTTATTGTCCTTACATTGCGGGTGCGGTTCGGGTTGAAATATATCGAATTGCGGGTCGCCGAGAATTATTTTTGCAGGTTCGGTTCGGGTTGCGTGTTGACTTCAAATGGAATTTGCGGGTTCGGGTAGGACTCTTGTCCAGCGTCCAAATCCAACCGATTCTATTGTGTCAGAAATTTATTTATCTATTTTTACTTTCTGGACCACACTCAGACTTTTTACTTTTATATAGCGATTGGAGATATATTCTCCATTCTTTAACATATCATTCTCGCTTATCTCAATTTTAACGAGTCAAATAATCTCAATTTTAACGAGTCACATAGATTTAGATTGCAATTAACACATGCCGATTTTCACCTAGATATTAAATTCAGAGTTCAGACGACTTTAATGATAATTGTTTGCGAGATAGTAATCATTGAAACGAATTTCATTTGAACGAATGACGGATAAAACAATTTAATCAGCCCAGTACCCTCCCAAGATAATAAAGCTTTAGCAAAATCAATGCATATGCCCATTTGTGCATACAAAATTATCTTCAATATTTTCCCGAGAGACACAAATTAATTTGCAAGAATGCTGTTAAGCCTCGTTTTAAAATATCTATAAAACAAATGTTGTACAGATACCCTTTGTTCTACCATGTCTACTATCTTAGACAGAAGTTTACTTATATGGTTGATATTTATTAATCCCAGAGTAGTCGCGCCGGGTGTGGTATGACATACCTGTGTTGCGTACGGATTTTACAATTGTCACCGCCATTTTTAGAAAAGCAATCTTCAATTTACTTTATCGCAAAATTTTTAACAACTGTCTTCGACTAAATAAGGTGACGTTTATTATTTGTATTTATTGGTAACAAAGTAAAAAACATTCATATCCTGGGTATGTGCGACTAATCCCGGGTTAAGTTTTAGTTAAGGTTCTTCAATAGCGACAGAGTGGTCGCTATTACTTTCATTTCTTGAAAAGTCGCTGTCGTATGTATTTGCATGTATCACAATATGCAGGGTGTCCGAAAAGTCTGGAAACGGTCAAATAACTCGAGAAATATACATCGGATTGAAAAACGGCAAAATGCATGTTCAATATTTTTGGAAAATTTATTTAGGGATATGAAAGTTTCCCCTCCAACTTTGCCCCCCCCCCGGGGGGGGGAAGAGACGGCAACTTTGAAATCTTAAATGATGACCCTCATTTTTTATTGTAGATTCGGATTCTACGGGAAAAAATACGTAACTTTTGTATTGAACATTTTCTTCGAAACATTGTAGATTGCGCTGTAATCGAGTGCAATGCTGTGAGAATCGTTACCATTGCAATGTCTGGAAACGCTCGAATAACTCAAGAAATATCCATCGTATTGAAAAACGGAAAAATGCATGTTCAATACTTTAAAAAAATCTATTTAGGGATATCAAAGTTGCCATTTTTCTAAAATATTAAACACGTATTTTTCCGTTTTTCAATCTGATGTATATTTCTCGAGTTATTCGAGCGTTTCCAGACATTGCAGAATGGTAACGATTCTCACAGCATTGCACTCGATTACAGTGCTATCTACAATGTTTCGAAGAAAATGTTCAATACAAAAGTTATGTATTTTTTCCCGTAGAATCCGAATCTACAACAAAAAATGGGGATCATCATTTAAGATTTCAAAGTTGCCCCCTTCCCGTCCCGGGGGGGGGGGGGGGGGGTGCAAAGTTGGGAGGGGCAACTTTCATATCCCTAAATAGATTTTTCAAAACTATTCAGCATGCATTTTGCCGTTTTTCAATCCGATGTATATTTCTCGAGTTATTTGACCATTTTCGGACACCCTGTATATGTAAGATATAGGGGGAGATCTGGACAATTGAATCACTTTTTATAAAAATTAGTATATTACTTGACATCCCTTTCCCAATGCGTTGGAAATTTGCTGCTTTGTCTTTGCTAAGTCTTTCTTTTTGTAGCACTTTCCTTTGTTTTATATTAAAAGTTTTTTTTGTCTTAAACAAATGAAAAATATTTTAAAAGTTGTCTGTAATACACATAGTAATACATAATGTGCACATAGAGTTGAACCACTGTTCAAATTTCCCTCCAGAACGTTGTTCAAATAACCCACCCGGTACAACATCGAAATTTTTTATTTATAAAATAGAAAGTAAAATCTACCCTATATATATATATAATCCTAATGAAACGAATTTATGAAAAAAACGACTAATCTACCTTACATATATAAAATCCTAATGATACGAATTTATGAAACGACCAAATTCGGATATGAAAAGAATATATTAAATAATAATTGACCAACTGAATGCAAAGAGCAAAGAGGTAAAATTTCCTCCTTGGTTTTCAATTTTAGTGAGAAAATGACATCAAAAATGAAATCATTTGCATATTTCTCTCAATCTTCCACAGCAGTGAAAAAACTTGTTGCCGCTATTATAGAAATGCCATAAAAATTTAAAACAATTTACTATTTCATGAATATTACTTTTTTAATATTTAAAATTTTAAGAGAATTATTAGACCTTTGAATCCATGCGAATACGCCTAGATGTAGACATAGAATGTCAGCTGAAACTCTTTTATTTCACAGTAAAATTGGAGCAATTTTGAAATGATACATGGAAGTTGAATATTTGTAAATAAAAAAAGTTTACTGCAGGAGAAAATGGTGTAATTTTTAGCAGCAATTTTTTAAAATCAAAACTAAGATTGCGTCAAAACAAGATAGGTTTTCTTTTCTTTTTAAAAAAAAAGCATTTTATGGAAAAACTGACCAACGTAGCGGGTGCAGCCGACTGGTAAAACAGATTAAATTATTGATAAGGCATGAAACAACAAAGAATTTGAAAACAATAGATACACTATAGACAGAGTGTTTCACAAAGGACCCCTAACTTTAAAAATCAATAACCCGGAAACGGGGATAGATAGAAACATGGAACCAGTGGTATGTTTATTAAAAAAAATCGTAAAAATCTTATATATAAATCTCAAAATTTAGTTAAAAATAGCGCCGATAGATGGCGCTGCGATAAATAGGCGCATCGCATACAGACATGTCGCAAACGCAGAATGAAATTGTCAGTGACTCTCTGTCTAGAGCAAAGATACCTAGTAGAGAACAGATTCCATTGTTATTTGGTCGAAAAGTTGGTCCCAAGATCAGCTCGGATTTGGCGTTTTAGAGGCTGTCTGTTTTGGTGGTAATCGCTTTCTTCTTCCTCTTATCAGAGGAAAAAGGACACAATCATAAAGTTTTGGCGGGAATATGGAAATTCCAAGCAGATTTTGGGGGAGAAAAACTGGTTTGGCGCACTAAATCAGGTGGAAAGCAGGTCTGGTGGGTAGGTGATCTTGGAGCCCAGAAAAAGTTACCAATTTGTGGTGTCTAGTATATTAGAAGGTCTATGCTCTCTGTAGTGTGTCACCGGAAATCGACACACAAGCTTGACAAATAGCCTCTTCGAGCTCGCCGATCAGATTTCAATGGCGAAATCTTGGACGGCTACTCTTTTTATGCTTGTGAACTTGCTTTAGAAGAATTCTTAACGCTCTCAGCGCCATCAATCGGTGCTATTTTTAACTAAATTTTGAGATTTATGTATACAGTTCTTACGATTTTTTTAATAAACATACCACTGGTTTCATGTTTTTATATATCACCGTTTCTGGGTTATTGATTTTTAAAGTTAGGGGTCCTTTGTGAAACACCCTGTACGTACCTCAAAATTAAAAAAAATAATAATAAGAGGAAAGAACGATGAGCAAACAGAAAATATTTTTTTTCTTTTTACTTTGAGCGCGTCTAAACATTTTTTAGTCTATTTAAATTAAACGTCACTCGGAACGCAGTTTTGCCACGTAGGGGATTTTATGATTCTGTAATGGGCGTTATAAACATTCACACGCGTATATACACGCGTGCCTATCGTCTAAGTAGCACGGAATCTGAAAAAAAAAATATTTGTGGTGGTTCATTTCTCCTCCCTGGTCAAATGTCCTGGATTCCCCCTGTGTATGTAAATAAGGATATATGTAAATATGAAAATAAAGTGTTAAAGGAATAACGAATGGTGGTAATCTAAAAATTAAAATTACTTAATTCTTAGCCCCTTTCGCACATAAGTTAACTGCTGGGCATTGATTGTAGCAAAAATTTCAGAATTTGAAATTTGATTTTATTACATCAAAGAGTATCACCTTGTGCCCATTCTTACCATAAAAATGGCTTATTGGTAATTTTACATCCTTATTGCAGTGGCATATTAGTAATTTTGCATCCTTATTGCAGTGGCATATTGGAAATTTTTACAGTGTTGCACCAGAGGGTAGTGATACCATACCACTAACAATGTAAGCTCAAATTTGCACAAAAAACCTGAATATTACACTAGTCTATCGGTAATTGCTATGTGTCGTTAGAAGTGGAAAGTTCTACTTTCGTGAATAGAGGCATGACTTGAATTAATTCAGTGGTCGTAACTAATTTGATAAGTAAATTAAAATACTACCAAACTATGCATATTTTTATTTGTGCCACTATCAAATACCAAGCAGCAGTTTAAAGTTTCTTTCTTTCTTCATTTAGCAATCTAACTTGAAGAATAAAGAAGTTTAGTTTATACACTGAGCAGCAGTTGAATTAGAGATACCTGTCTAGTATCGTGCAGAACTGTCTTTCGCCTTGACCTGATACGGCAGCAATTCGTCGTAGCATGGACTCAACAAAGCTATTTAGAAGCCTTGGAAAGGCATATGGATCCTCGATCCCTGAACAACCCCCTACATTTCACGAAGATATGCTAAGCGCTATATCCTGTGATGTGCGGTCAGTAGAGGTACCCTCGTGGGACGATACGATGGCTTTTGTACTCTATAGCGAGGAGATGGTTTTGGATTGTGTGGCTGCTTCAACGTTGCTGTGAACCAGCGTTAAATTTCAAAGTGATATGTTGCACTGTGGATCGTCTGTCCGCTGTTAGCTGGTCGTCGATGGCCCCGCTCATTAATACAGCAGTTGGCCATGTATGGGATGGTTTTACTGGAATCGATTTACTCGCGGTACACCCTTGACACAGTGGCTTGTGAAAATCCCCCCCCCCCCCCAACGACTTTCGAGATGGAAGGACACATTCCTTGGGCTCCAACAATTTTCCTACTCTCAAGTGCACTTAAATCCTTCGTTTTACCCATACTGCGTTCGACTGTTACTGAATCACGAGCAGCACTCCTTATATTGTAGAATATCTGCTTCCGTCATGTCCTTCCCGTTTATATGGCCGCCTGCAGTGCCACATTTTTGTAGTGTAACGCCACTTGTCTCTAACTCAACTGCTCTTAAGTGTACTCATTATTTACATTAATTAAGGGACGCATGCACGTACTGAAGAAGTCTCAGAATTAAGACTCTCTTAATTAACTTCTGTTATTTATCAAAAATTTGAAACGCTTACTTTATATTATTACAATATATGTATAGATACTACCATGATGCCTTTCCTTGATGCGTTACTAAATCATTTATGAAATTCTGAAGAAGCATAAAAACATTAAAATACAATACGTTACTAGATCATTTATAAAATTCTGAAGCATAAAAACATTAAAATGCAATAAAAATAATACTGAACTGTTACTTATAACGCAATTCAAAAAGATGTCTCTACTCACTTTTGTAATACATCAAGAACCCGCTGGCTGGATAGAAGTCCACCGATCTGAAATTAATCTCAACATTTCCGGTTTCTATCTCGAAGACTTTTAGCCCCGATAGGCTCTGGCCGCAGACGCTTGCCCTTTTGACGTTGCCCTCGATAATTGTCAAAGAGTCTACATCACATTTCACGTCCTCTTCGCTCACCATCTGGCTCAGAATCCCCAAGGCATACAGAGAATCCAAGTCGGATACTGTCGGCACCACCTCGGTGGGAGGACGCAAGTGCAAGTGGAGGATCTTCAAGAGGATGATCTGCCCTTCCAGGGAAGAGATAGTCCATCCGCACTGGCTCAACTGCGGGTAGAACAGAGGGAAGCCAGGCGATGAGAAGTAACCCTCGCGACTTGCTAACTTTGTGTTGCAGTACTTGACGACGCTGCTATCTGCAAAAGAAAGTGATTTCAGTAATTAAGAATGAGGATTTTAAAGTTTTTCTAACACAAATAACAATCGTCCTTAAAAGGACGCTTCGCTGATACAGGTTTTCGCCATGTGGATCGCGAAATCCCAAGTTTAATCTATGAGAAAATTTAACTAAGTGATTACTCATTACCTAGTATAAATATCGGAATACGGTTTTCACCAGAAATTTTCGTCTACTTTCACACACTGTAGACACCAGATAACGACGGGCATTAAAAAACCCTCCTTCAATTTTAAGTATTTAAAAAACCCTTGTTAACTTTGAAATTTCTATACTTTCTATACTTGTGGAAAAGTTTAAATTCTATCTTCTTAGAAATACTTAAAATTTAGGGAGACAATTCTTAAAGGTCGGCATCGGACGTCTACTTTCTAATGGTGAAAACATATTTCGATAATTATATTATGTAATGAGTTAATTAAATAATTAATTGATTAAATTTTCCAATAAGTTAACATGGAATTTCGTGATTGGGTAGAAACGGTCAAGCGACCCCTTAAGAAAATAAGTGAATTCAAAAGATGGAATTAAAATACTTTGAAATGTTTAGGAGTTTGATTGTGAATTTTATACTTATGAAATAACCTTAATCGCATTTCTCTCTAGAATTGTTTTGTCCTGTAAACTTGCCAAAATGAGATAAGCGTCTCAAACCAAATAAAGGAAGCTATAAATGAATTCTCGATTTTGTCTTTTCGAAACTGATAATTTCTCCTATGAAACTGCAGAATAATTTTTTTATGTTTTAAATTCATCACATTTATATTAACTTAAACAATTTTGTATAAGAAGGATTTGTGGGATGAGCATATGGTTCTATATTTTATGTAGATAACAGGATAATTTAGGGTTTCAGTTTCAACTTCAACCGAGTTAGAAGGGAAAACAATTGGATTTTTATACTTTTGCCATAGCAGAATTGAATAATAAAATGTAATTAAATCGCGAATTTTGCTCAAACAGTGAAAAAAATAACAGCTTAAACTATATAATGAAAAGCCGAATTCGAATAACAAAAAAGTCAAAGGGGATGATATATTTTTTAAATCATCGGCCAGTTTTTGGCTATAATGCTATAGGAGGGGTACCTTCAGAGGGGACTTTTGAAGGGAAAGTGACCAGAATTAACGTTCTCGTAGAAAGAAAATCCCGAAACACATGGCACAGTGACGCCCAGAACACATTGTCCTAAACTTCTCATTTTATGTCCAACATACTAATGATTGGCGAAATGCACTCCCCCCCCCCCCCCTGTGAAGGAGAAATAATTTAAGAGAGGAGCATTTGATGGAATATTAATGTGTGAGCAATAACCCAATGCAAAAAAATTGCATGACGTTCTTTAGGTCGATTATTCTTTGAGAAGAGAATCAAAATAATAATAAAATGAATTAAATGGTCTTACTTGAGTGAAGAAATAGATGCAGACTATAAATGATGAATACTATAAGTTGGATCCAATAATGTTTATTACATTTTCTTGAAGGAGGAAGGATGAGATGAAAGCTGCACATCAAGTCTTTAAAAAGTACTGGCTCAAATTTCGTAAATTTCGAAGAATCTTTAAATATTCCTTCTGGCCGCGTCCATGAAGAATTATAGAATTAATTCAGAAGTCAATTTACCAGTTGATTTAAAACTTTTAAAATATTAAACTTAAAATTTACAACAGCATTTTATAGAATAATTGAAAACTGAAAACGCGAAAATTGATCTCCAAAGAATCAGCGCTACGCGATTCTAGGATACGAGCGAGCGCCGGCACAGGCCAGCGGGCCTCCAGACCATACGACGTTTATCATAAATTTACAGCATCATTTTTATTAAAATTCTGTTGGAAAAATGCGCAACATTAGTATAAATACCCAGAAAAAGGGGGCACAAATGTGGCAGCAAGATTAATTTAAACTAATTTGATGATTAAGAATTACGTGAAAATTAAAATAACAAATCAGAAACAAATTAACATTTAATAATTAAAAGAACGATTCTAATTTGTATTTGAAAGACACGCCCCTTTCGAAAACAGCGCCAAAACAAAACAGCTCCCGAAAACATACCGAACAAGAGTGGCGGTGACGCATGCGCACAACGCAGGAGCGGGGTGAGAGCCGCTGAATGACGATGACGTCACAGCTCAGCGCCGATTGATACTAACTCAAAGCGCGAAGATGCCTCGCAGAGAAAACAACATCGCCGATTCAACGAATGCGAAGCACAATGAGGGGGGAGACGGCCTTGCCAAAAAAAGCAACGTACAAGGTGCGCGACTGCCGATAAATAGCTTTTAAAGAACGGCAAATTAAACTGGAAAGGCTATAAAAATAGAAATACGTTGAGCTGAAATAAAAATAATTAAAAAAGATAAAACTGTGATATATCTTTATCACAATACCCCCATTCACCGACAAAAATTTTGACTGACCAGAAGGAGAAAAAGGGTTAAAAACATTAAAAGCCTTTTTCGACAAAGGGAAGACAAAATTTTTAAATGCCAAAGTAAAATGACACAATTACATAAATTTAGAGGCTTGAAAAGTAAATTAATTAAAATTTGATGTGATGTGCAGCGACCAAAAAGAAAAAGAGAAAGAATATACATCATTTAGTACATTCAAAAATCTCATCACAAATTATACAAGATGTTATAGTATACATATAACAGAGTATACAGAAGCCCCATTGCATTTTTAGCAAATAAAGGCATACCTTCCATTAATCTTGATCTCTTAAACAAATACCATCATGTATATATATATAAAAAAAAAACAAGCTAATATTTTCTTTAAATTAGCAATGAGATCATATCAAAATAGTTGCAACAGTAAAGCAACATAAAAAGAGTCGGCAATATCTTACTTATCCGACTTGTCTAGACATAAATATTTAAATTATAATAAGTTGCAATTTTAAAGCTATAAAAAGTCAAGAATACTTTAAATTCTGACTGATGCCTAGGACTTTTAAAATATAGAGCATATAAAATTAACTCTAAATAGCATAAATGTGCACAAAAACAATCCATTGTAAGGATTTTAAATTCATTAAAAAAGGCCTTGCATTAGTAGTAATTCAAATCATATAAAATTAAGTATTTAACATAATGCACATAATACTGATATATCATAAACAAGTATATAATAGTGCATAAGAATTATTACCCAAAATTTATATGAAAATTGTATAAAATTATTGTTGCAACAAAATTTAAATTCATTTGTCATAAATAATAGTAATTCATCAAAATAGTTGGATTTAGTAACAACTTTTCAATATATAACAAATAATGAATAAGTTTTAACCAACAATAAATGACACATTTCTTTAGTAATACTTCATACTTAATATACTTGCAAGTACTCAATAAAATTTTCTGTAAATATTTAGTAGAAATAATTTTTCATGAAATACACTCAATAAAACTCTTTCTGAAATATTCAACAAAATTCCTTCAAATATATTCATTTTTTTTTTTTTAATACTCAATAAATTTTCTCGTCATACACAATAAATTTACTTTTAATATACCATGGTTTTTTTTTTTTTTTTTTTTTTTTTTTTAAATGAGAGAAAAAAAATAAGAAAAGGTGAGAAAAGATGATGAGGATCCTCAAAAAAAAATAATTTAACCATTAACTTTCATGAAGAAAGACAAGTTAAAAACAAATGACACATTTTATGAGAGTATAAAAACAAACACAGTGCACCGTTATGTAAAGCATGTTATAATCATAAATTTATATAACATTAATGAAAAGGATAATATATCCTATAGAAAAATCAGCTATTGACAATATGTGAATTATTTGGGTGATATTTACAACACTTACCAAAAGTGGTAATAGCCTCCCTTCGGTCATGAGACCATTATCAAACCAGTAAATCAAATAAATATAAACTATTAATATGTATTCATTACAATTCACAAAACACTAATAGCCCCCTTATAAACGATTAGTAGATCTGTAAACCGAACAAACACCAAAACTTACAAGACTGTCAAAGGCGATCTCCAAAACCGATGACGAATCTGCAAATCAAATAAGCATAAAACACAATATAAATTCATCAAAACTTACAAAAATGCTAATAGCGATTTTCCCGTTAAACCATTAGCAAGCATGTAAACTAGATAAAAACATACCACATTCTTGCTAAAACTATTGTAAAGAATCAGATGAATATTGCTATTAAAAATGCTTGAAGGAAAAAAAAAAAAAATTGTTTGTTTACAGATGAAGGATCATAAACGTTCTGCTTTTACATAACAAATAATCAGATGTAATACCTTTAAAAGTTCTAAAATCAGTCTGATTTTAAAAAGATAATCACATTCAGAAAAAGTAACTACTTGCTGAAAAGTTTGCAAGTTAAGTGGCACACTGGTTGGTTGATTGACACAATGGCAGTGTAGCAGCAAATTGGCCTTTTTCCTGAAACACACACCACTAAAATAAATTGAAGACTTTATATGGATATTTTAGCACTAAAAAAATTAGCACTTAATGACATCTTAAATGAGCATTTGAAGACACAGCAGGTAATTAGCAGACATAAATCATGAACTGTGGTTCCATGATGTTGAGGAATAATTGACAAAGTGGCACTTAGAATAAAATCACAAAGAGCACAAGACTCTTGTTGAGAGGCGCTGGAAAGTCTAAGTTGCCCATATACATTTTTTTTGTATAGGTGTATTCAAGCAGGCAGAAATTGCAGATTTGAGGCAATACAACACTACTTGCACACTTTAAAGACAAAATTGGGATTAGTGACATTTGAAGAAGTCACAATGACAATAAAAACACTTTAGCTTCTTAGAAAAAATAATATTCACCAAAATTATTTCACAAGTGGTAGAATATTTCTTTATAATGCGCTGGAAAGTTCTAAGAATATGTGTTGCTTTGCATGTAAATTTGCAATATATTTTAATGCAACAAAAATTTTTCTTCATTTATAAATTTTCTTCATTTATAAAATAATTTTCTTTAAGTGAGGCATATGGTAAAAATGATTTAGAAAACATTGGGTTATGAAATAATACTAGAATAACAAGGCACTATAATTTACGCATAATAAAAATTTTCAAATAATAATCATAATAATAATTTTTCCAAATTTGAGAAGTTCCATTTGAAGCAGCAATTTCTGTAAATGCTGTAAAACTGAACTTTAAAATAAATGACGGTACACTTCCATAATCGGGTTTTGCAACAGAGGGTAGAAAAAGATAGAAAACTATTGCAAATAGGCACAGCTATAAACTTGTAATACTTTAGATCCATAAAAATGAGTAATATTGATGAAAGAGAAACAAGTTCCACAAGATGAAGAGCACTGACGAGGAGCAATCACACGGATATATTTGCCTTATATGAATGGCGACCATCAACAGTCACTTCAACTCGCAAAAGAGTGCAGGTAAGTAATTATTGTACTATCAGGAACCATCATATTTGCAGACAGCAGAGAAAATCAGCCAACAATGGATATAACACATTCTGAAGATTTTTCCACCAGGTAAGCAAAGTCAGATGATAAAAATAACCAGTTTATTGAAGTTGTCAGTATATATTCAGATTGTAGAATGTTAAAAATATAGCATGAGTAGACAGTAACTATTTCAGGAACAAGAATATGGAGCAGTTAGGTAATGGCTATAACTTCTCAAAAAAGAAAAAAATATATATAATACCAGTCTCCTTTTTTGTGATTATGGTATGAGAATTTCAATAAAAAGATGCAGATGCTGTGTAATATAAAATTGATATTAGGATGAAGCAACAATTCTTTGAAATTAAAAAAAACAGAGTTCTCAAAATGTAGAACAGAAAATGCAAAATATTGTGTAATATTTTCAAAATATAAATACAGTTCTTGAATTTTAATTTCTAGAAAGAACACAGACTGCTTGCACACTGTAATCATACAGAAAATTTGTAGAAAATTGCGAGAGTCAATGAACTTGTAGTGTTATTGCAATAAGTAATTTAACTTTAGTAGAAGCAACCAAGAACTCAAAAAAATTTATGTATGATAAAACAACTACAAAATCACATGAAAACTTGAGCTTCTATGAAGGCAATTCATTCATATTGAGAATAAGTGCAGGAAAATTAGTAATATGATGAGAACATAGCTTCAATAAATTTAATTCCAATAAAATTTGCTTCAATATTTTTTTTTTTTTTTTATTCATAAAATATATCAATTTTATTTAAAAGTGCCAATAAATTACCAAAAATTAACCCAAAACAAGAATAAGAACAACCATAGCCTCTTTAAATTTTGTTCTCAAACTTAGAACAAGAACAATTTTCACATTTTTCAAAAATATTTGAATTCATCATGAATTATATATATTTTTAACTTTACATATATAAAAAAAAGCACCATAATTTTTCATTTGTTAAAAAGAATAAATTCATTTTCTAAAAATTTCATTCTTCATGAAAATTTTCATAAAATATTCAATAAATCTCATGGAAAAATACCAGAATAAAAATTAATTTCTGTTAAAATATCATTTTTCAATTAAAAATAAATTATTAAATATATGCAAGCCAGTTGAGAATAAAAGTTCCGAAATTAACGATGTATTGCAAACATCGATCTTCTGTGGAACACAAGAATATTTTTTTAAGCTTCTAAAAATTTAATCAAAATCAGCAATTCTTCAAATAATATTTCATTTTTAATATAAAATAATTAAGAGCATCATATCTTCAAATATATTCTATTTTATAAGTTTCAAAATTTGAGAATATTTTTTAAGAACAACAAAATTTTCAACTTTTCTCTTCATAAAAGAATAAACACGGCGCCAAATGTGAAGGAGAAATTATTTAAGAGAGGAGCATTTGATGGAATATTAATGCAAAAAAATTGCATGACGTTCTTTAGGTCGATTATTCTTTGAGAAGAGAATCAAAATAATAATAAAATGAATTAAATGGTCTTACTTGAGTGAAGAAATAGATGCAGACTATAAATGATGAATACTATAAGTTGGATCCAATAATGTTTATTACATTTTCTTGAAGGAGGAAGGATGAGATGAAAGCTGCACATCAAGTCTTTAAAAAGTACTGGCTCAAATTTCGTAAATTTCGAAGAATCTTTAAATATTCCTTCTGGCCGCGTCCATGAAGAATTATAGAATTAATTCAGAAGTCAATTTACCAGTTGATTTAAAACTTTTAAAATATTAAACTTAAAATTTACAACAGCATTTTATAGAATAATTGAAAACTGAAAACGCGAAAATTGATCTCCAAAGAATCAGCGCTACGCGATTCTAGGATACGAGCGAGCGCCGGCACAGGCCAGCGGGCCTCCAGACCATACGACGTTTATCATAAATTTACAGCATCATTTTTATTAAAATTCTGTTGGAAAAATGCGCAACATTAGTATAAATACCCAGAAAAGGGGTGCACAAATGTGGCAGCAAGATTAATTTAAACTAATTTGATGATTAAGAATTACGTGAAAATTAAAATAACAAATCAGAAACAAATTAACATTTAATAATTAAAAGAACGATTCTAATTTGTATTTGAAAGACACGCCCCTTTCGAAAACAGCGCCAAAACAAAACAGCTCCCGAAAACATACCGAACAAGAGTGGCGGTGACGCATGCGCACAACGCAGGAGCGGGGTGAGAGCCGCTGAATGACGATGACGTCACAGCTCAGCGCCGATTGATACTAACTCAAAGCGCGAAGATGCCTCGCAGAGAAAACAACATCGCCGATTCAACGAATGCGAAGCACAATGAGGGGGGAGACGGCCTTGCCAAAAAAAGCAACGTACAAGGTGCGCGACTGCCGATAAATAGCTTTTAAAGAACGGCAAATTAAACTGGAAAGGCTATAAAAATAGAAATACGTTGAGCTGAAATAAAAATAATTAAAAAAGATAAAACTGTGATATATCTTTATCACACCCCCCCCCCCCCCAAAAAAAAAAGCCATTAGAATTAACGAAGTAAAGTTTACCTTGAAATGAGCATAACAACAGGTGATCTTACAATAGTTTGTTTTTAATGACAGATTAATCTATTTGTGATTCAGTCATATTAAAATACCCAAAATCACATATTTTTTTAGTTCTGTCACTTTAGACATAAGTGTGCGATATGTATAACGTGAGTGGAAAAAAGGATGAAGCTATAAAATTGATAAAACTTAAAATAAATAAAAATCCTTGGGATCACGTCCTGAAAAACACTGTTTCGGAAATCTTTTTCACTATCGATAACGACCATTCACTAGATCGATAGATAGACGGTACATAGATGAAATATCGATCAAGCTCTCGTTTCTTACTTTGGATTTTTTCCCCGTAAAATATTTTCAATCATGGATATGGATATAGTAGATAACGTGTTCATAGCAAATTTCCGCTACTGTGAAATCAATTTAAAGATCTCAATCAAGACTTTTCAATTATATAAAGTATTTTGTTTTAGTGTATAAAACATTTTGTCACAATGTATAAAATATTTTGTTTAAGTGTATAAAACCTTTTGTTTTAGTTTCGTTTACACGAGTAGTAAAAGTATACCAGAAGAAAAACTGAAGTCTTGGCTATGGTTTTGCTTGGTTTTATTACAGAACATGCTGTTTTATATGCAACTATAATTTTTTTTTAAATCATACATAATTTCTGCTTTAAACTATCAAAGTAACAGATCTACGAAAATTGCCAAAATTTCACGTACAGTGACCAAAACCAACAATTTATTAATCAACATTATATAAAAAGATTTCCATTCATTTTTTTAAAAACTCACTTAATGCCGACCTGCTTGTCTATAGCAATTAGGGCGCTATTAAGCAAAAGGGGTTCGAATCACGACTCTGGCAAGGATATTTGAATTGGTCGGAATGTGAATGTATGTCTCTATATGAGAGTGGCGACATACCCACGGGATGCATGCTCAGACTATGCTTAGACAGACGTTTTTGTCCAAACTATGGCAAACCTACATTCCATTTGGCTGTACTCGCTAGACGAGTTCGATTATACGAGTGAGACAAGTTAAGAAAAATTATGAGTTGTAATTGTCCAACTGAATGAAAAAGTGTCCAGGTCAGGATTCGAACCAGGCATCTATTGGCTTAAGCTGCCAATGCTCTGCCAACTGAGCTATTCTGGATGAATATGTCAGTCACAATTCACTCAGCTAACCTTATTGATAATGCCATCTGGTGTGTTATCTGAAACTGCTCAACCGAATAAATCGCAGGTAATGGAACTACAATAAACCTTACACGTTGCACAATGGTAACAGATTTAATTTTGCTCAATTCAAGAACACAAAATGCTTTCTCCACTGCAGACGCAGCCATTTCTACTGATATTCGCGTGACACGCTAGCTATCGCCTATGTCACTTCGCACAGCAGCGGGGGGGAAAAAAAAAACTTTATGAGTACACCTACCTTACAGCTTGCATTTGAGGAACGTGCCTTAAACTGTTCCTGTTTTACAGCATCTGGAAGTTGTGTACTTACTTATGAATCACCCTATATACTAAAACATTTCCTGAAAATTATCTAACAATGCAAGTCCCATCAAAATCCATTTAGCAGAACTCAAGCGATAAGCGACCGGAGCGAAATTCTCACTTGCATTTTATATATATATAGTAGATTTAACCTATCAAATGCAGAACAAATACGAGCCTTGATTGCTGCTGTCAGTCGATCTCCGTAAGCATAGAACGAGCATAAAAATAAATTATGGAGAAATTAAAAAAAAACGATAGGAAGAAGAGTAATCAGATTTATGTCACAAAATGTGATATGCGATGACGTAGAAAAAAAAAAGAAAAAAATTAAAATAGCAATCAGTAACTGTCATCTTAAAATAATCTTCCTTCGGAAAGCCCTAGATTTATTTAATAAGATACAAATACATCATAAATCAAATTGAACAAGAACAAATAGTCATGCATCACGCATAGATTATGAAACACTTTCCAACACTCTCTGAATAATGTAACAAAACTTCATATTTTTTCCCCATAACAATAAAAGGACATACCTAAATAAACAATTTAAAAAAACACATAACACAGTTTAAAATCCATTTCCATCAAATACTTTCCATAGCCAGGAATGCATGACAGTTATATTGTGCAGCCCTGTATATGCTGTATATATATATCTATGCATACCACATAGTGAAACTAAAATTTAATTCAGATGGAAAACGTTAAAACAACTGAAAAAAAATTCTGGCAAAAACCATTCCTAGACGTCAATGTATATCGATATTCTTTAGCATAACTCTGTATGAATTTATATTATACGAGTACTCATCACACATAATTATAATAAAATTTAACTCCTTTGAAAAATGAGTAACACACTTGAAAACACATTTTCAGAAAATCCAGTTCATACAAGCTAATAACTTCGAATTATTTTAAATATCTCGGTATATATCCTATAGAATTTATGCACATTATATAACATAACAAAATTTAGTTAAGCTTGAAAACACACTTCTTGCAATTATTGCTCATAGACAATTACGTATCTGTTTCCCCCCCCCCCCTGCTATGTGCGGGAAAAGAACATTAAATGTTACATGTCTTATTTAGACTGTGAAAGATGTTATAGTGTACTTCAATAAAGTATATCGATCTGTCAAAGCTCACTTCAAACAATTACTGTCAACTGAGTATAATGCAATCAAATTCTTTTGTGTGTTCCTGTAAATGTAAAATGAATGATACGCACACCATTTTGTATAGGAAATATGTTGTAGTGTGTGTCAATAATGCATATCAATTTCACAGTATTTGAAGTAGTGTAACATCATTAATATGTACAGCTATGATTAAAAAACAGAAACAGAAACACCTTTTATTTATTTATTTATTTTTTGCAAATTTGAGAGTAATATTTTAACTCTTTTAATTTATGATTAATGTTTATTATTTGGACTTAATGATGTAACTTATTGATGACGTAAGTGTCATTCATCAGTGATTATTGTGATATTTTCGTGTCTTTCGTTTCTGAATTATAAAAAACTTAAAAAAGTAATCAGATTTACCAGTTACTTTTAAAAAAAAATAAGTGATTTATAGAATGTGTTACTCTTTGTATTCAATTGTAAAATTTCTCTACAAAAGATTGCTTTTATTACGTGATATATAAAAAGATATTGAGTAGAAGGAAACATTGTAATAGCGTTGAGTTACAAACTGTTTTAATAATACACTGTAATGAATAATTCGTGAAAAAAAATTTGCTACATCAGTTCGATTTTCTTCGACGGAAGTTTTTACAAAAATACGTGCAAAAATTAATTCAAGAAAGGGAAGAATGCTTCTCTGAAAATCAGCAGAGAAAAACACTTTTTTGTCCGCCAAAGAGATATTCTAACCTATAGATTGAATTATGCCTACAAATTGAAATTTGTCTTCATGCAAATGACAGAACAATGCGAAGGAGCCATGTACGCTAATG
The DNA here is from genome assembly GCA_963931845.1 of Maratus michaelseni. Classification (NCBI taxonomy): domain Eukaryota; kingdom Metazoa; phylum Arthropoda; class Arachnida; order Araneae; family Salticidae; genus Maratus; species Maratus michaelseni. Next base: position 384,902,382 of record OZ007587.1, on the reverse strand, counting down.
GCGCCTTGTGCATGTAAAATCCGTCGTGAGTGCAAAATCCTGCTGGTTCCCTGTGATTTGGGGGTGCCTAGTCAGGTGAAGGTTTCGTCACCTGATCAAGGTTCCTTTCTCTTTTTTTTTTTTTTTTTTTTTTTGCTTTTTTTTAAATCTGCCAATTCAACAATGTTAAATAGAAGCCATGAACCGGCAAACAAAGAAAACTGTGGCAGAGCACTGCTGCGATGCCAACAAGGCTTTTTTTTCAGGTGTGATCAGGCGAATATAGCCTTGAGTCCAGGTATTAACTCGCCAAGCTAGACACTCATGCCCGGCAGGTAGAGGCCTGGTTAGCCGGTATTTAAAAAAAAAAAAAAAAAAAAAAATGCGAAGGATATACTAGAGATGGGTTCGGGCTCAAAGTGAAAATTTTAGTCATTCAGAAATAAATATTCAGAAATTTATTCAGAAACAAACCGAATAAATTTTATTTATTCAGTTTGAAAGGGAATTAAATTGTTATTGATGGGATATAAAGAGAAATATTAGTAACCAAAGGTTAAACTACGTGAAACTAAGGTTTTGCAAGTAAATATCAATAAAACAGTTAAAATGTTTGCCACCGGAAGTAAGCTGAAATGTATGTTTACACTCTTCTTTTTCGAGATTTAGTATTTAAATTGGATTATATGCCTAAGAAAATACGTGGAGTATATAATTAAACCATTAAAGAATAATAATTATTTTTACAGCAAGAATCGCGATTAAAAGTTATATTTAGCTTTTTCTCAAAATGAAGTTTTTCAGATTTTTACTGCACGCAAAACATCCTATAGCAAAAAATTATGCATGAAATGCCTTGAATTTTTTTTTTTACTTATTTTACAAATGTTTATTGAGGGAATAGACTACAACCATAATAATATATTAATTAGTTTTATATTTACACTGGTATAAGTTAAAATGTTGCAAGAAATTTTACGATTGTTTCATTACATTAATACTTCAAGTGCCATAGCATCTGCGATAGAAATGCTATTATAATGTGGCTAGTCTATATCCTAGAAAAAGTTATTCTCTTTTTTATGCAATTTACAAAATGTGGATGATGAAATGATTTGATTTTGAGTTAGCATGTTTTGCGAAAATGTCAATTTTTCACATAATTTTGACTATTTTAAAAAATCACTTTTGCGTAAGTTCTAAAATGTTTATATTTTTCAAAGTTTTAACTTAAATGGCATTAGAAAAAAATTGGTATAAAGAGAAAATTTATAAAATAAAAAAAATCACCTCCGAAGGTGTGGATACCTTAACTGAGAAATCTGAATTCAGCAAAGATAAAACCTAACATGTAAAACGGTTAAAAATAAGGATAGAATACAAATAAATGTTTTTATCTAAAGCAAGTTATTCTTTTCAAGGGTGATCTTATCATGTTATTATTTGAATAAACCCTAATATTTTTAAGAGAGGTGTGGGGGGGGGGGATGCTTTTTGACATTTTTGTGAAAACCAAGAAAACATAAACGACGCCGTGAAATGCATAAAATAAAACGTAAAATAAATATTTTTAGTACAACAGTACATGTCTTAAAAACTACTTTACAACGATTATATTTTAAACAAATAGGAATGCGTAGCTGGTCGATTTAAGCGATTTTTTCTCCTTTCAATATAGCTTCAATAAAAAAATATTTCTATCACATTAAAAAAGAAATTGAAGCAGTTGACTACATGGCTTCCCACAAAGATGAAACAGCTCATTCCAACGAAAAAATGTGGACAAAAGATTGTCAGAATTAAAGTGACAAAAGAATGCAGACAAAAGAACACAATTCTTGAAAACCTTTCTCCATGGATACGCTCTTTGATAGAGCTCCGAGACGATGAAGCTCTAAAAAGGCTTATTCTCCTTTTCTTATGTCTCGGTGAAGCCAATTGCGTGAGACTGCTGCATCAGATAACCAAAGTACTTTTTAATCTTTTCTTGTCCACGAGAGAAATATTTTTAGAATGTATCTATGTCGCAAAGTCAGTAAAATGCGTTACATCATCACTTTAGCAAACATTTTGTCTGGTTTTCATCAAAATCGGGACATCGAAAATTTATTCAGTTACACAACATTGCTTTCAATATCAATATTTTTCAATCAATCAACAACAAATTTTACATAAAAAAAAAATTATGCATTAAATTAATGAACGTATTTTTCATCAGACTTACGACTTTGAAAGCAAAGGATTTAGTTTATTATCTATTTCTACCTCTCAGAACCTTACATTGTATATCAATTTATCTATCTATTTATATACTTTCAAACTTAATATGAATATATTGCTTTATATCGTATAATTTTATGTGTATTATATTTGGGATATATATAGTATATTTATATCTTATTATTATTTTATAATATATAAACTATTGCTTTATATCAATCAACAGCAAATTTTACATATTTTATAGTCCTATAAAAAATTTTATGCATTAAATTAATGAATGTATTTTTCATCATTCTTACGACTTTGAAAGCAAAGGATTTAGCTTATATCTATTTCTACCTTAGAATCGTACTTTGCATACCAATTTATCTATCTATTTAAATCTATTCAAACCGTATTGAATACGTTATATTATATTGAATACGTTTAAATTTATCTAACATTAAAATATGTCCGTATAATAGACATTAAAAAATAGAGCATAATAGGTAATTAAGTTAATAAAAGAAAAAAAATGATAATGTACATTTTGACAAATAGTTTATTTTACTTTTAATGTGGATATGCAACTTTGATAATATGCCAGTTGCTTTCAAGTCTTATCTAGGTACCACCTGTCAAGTTAAGACTCCTGCTCAGTCAGATCTAAAAATACCTCTCCCCAATGTTAAACCTATATGGGTATGGAGCTCAATATGAATTTTCAGATTTGTCATCAGGAAATTCACATTTTTAACTTATTTTTACTTTCTTCTGTCTATAACAGAAGAAAGTATCCAATCGAATTTTTTTTTCGACTTCCGGTTTTCGACGGATTTACACGTTTTAGGTGTCGGAGATACCGAAAAACATGTTTATAAAAAATGTCTGTCTGTCCGTGTGTCCGTTCTCATTGCATCATCGAAAAGTGTATGAAGTTATTCATAGAATTGAACAAATAGACCAGATAATATGACCAGAAGGTCCTTCTTGAATTTGGAGATATTCCCACCGGAAGCAAACATTGTAATAGCGATTTTTGTGCCATTTTCATTATAGTATCATCGAAAAGAGCATAAAGTTATGGACACAATTGAACTAAATTTTATGTGTATGGTGTATGTTTTTGATTATTGCCTGGAGGTCCCAATTGAATTTGGGGCTATTCCGATGGAAAGGAAGCTATGATAGTGAGTTTTGTGTGATTTTCTCGATTTTTCGTAGTCCTGTTCTGTTGTAAATCGGCTGCTTGTGCAGCGAAGGTAACCTGGCGCTTCACAAGTAGCTGACGTATAACTGAAAAACGAAAAATATTGATTTTATTGGCGCTGTGATAGCGAATTTTTAAGTATTAACATGTATGCGATAGAAGAAAGTTTTGGGATTGGCACATCCGACTAGTTTTCTGTATAGTCTCTTACTTCTTTGTTTAGGAAAATATTTCTAAAATATACACTTAATTTTACTTGAAAGTGTTAAAATCTTACTCAAAGCTCGTCAGCTTCGCTAAAAGATTATCACGTAACGATATTAAGTTAAGCATGTATTTTAGAAATATTTTCTCAAACAAAGAAGTAAGCGACATCCTCCTTTAAGAAGAGCATCCAGAAAAAAGAAGCTAAAGATATTGATTTTCTGATAAAGAATGTTAAAAAAATGGAATGGATTCCACACTGAAAGAAAACTTACACAGCCTTCATATAGAACGAATACCTAGTCATTTTCTAAATAAATAAACTAGAAATATAGATTTCCGAGGTATGCGAATAAGGTAAACAAACACATTGAATAGACGAAAATGTTGAGATAGGTGATGAAATGATGCATTATATTATGAATCGTTTGAATTGCGAGAAATTATCACTTGGTTTCTAGAATAAATTCATAAACTAGAATTATAGTTACTAAAACTAACCCCTTGTGTTTACATTTATTTGCAGAGATTTTTAAATAAGTTTGACCACGATAATATAGGAAAACTCTCTTGAATTTTAATAGAGACTAGAACTCTCCAGCAAAGAGAACTAGAATTTATAAGGATGACATGGAACTATTTTTTCTAGAGCCACAATTTAGTTTCTAGATGCCAGTGGCAGAATTTTTTTTCAGTGCATGCCTATAGGTGTTTAATATTGTAAAGTGTAATTTGAGATCTGATCTGACTGACCAGGAGCCTTAAAAGAAAATGCTTTGGATTCATTTAAAAAATTTTAAATTATTTAAACGGCAACGTCTGTCTCTCAGGCGGAAACACTTTTTAGATCGGTACCAACGCCTTTCCGAGTAACTGAATTAGTTTTTGATCCAATGTTTTTTTGTGCAAATAAGCATTTATTTGTTTGAATATACAGCAGACTCTCCAAAATCTGCACAGCTTGAGATCAGGGACTTTTCGGATTTTAGAACATTTCTTTGTTTACATTTTAAAACTTGCATCAGAATAGTCACATTTTTATGAAATAACTAGGTTATACACAATACATAATAAATGCTAATAAAAACCAACATATCTAATGAAAATACAATTAATTTATTTAAAAAATATTAATGAATAACTCTGATAAAATATAATCGCTAGTACAAAATATAACTTAAATTTGTTAAACATAGGATCGATGATAGTTTAAGAGCATTAGTTTGATACAGGGTGATCGGAAAATAATTGTCAAAATTTTTAAGGGTGGTAAAGAAACCTAAACAAGCATTTTTTTTTTTTTTAAATCACAGAATGTGTGCCCGGAAATGACGCATTTAAGTGCTAGCGATGAAGAAAAATGTGAAAGGTGCAATGAAAAATAACGTAAAAGCGCAAATACACTGCTGTCCAAAAATTTAGGGGCAGTGACCGTGTAAGGTATTGACTACTCCGTGAGTAGGCAATGTGTGAATGAGATCGTTTTGTCCATTAACCGACTATGTGCGTACAAGTTATAAAGGCTCTCTATCTTTCTTTAACTTTCGATGGACAGCTGAATCCCTGAAATTGTGAGTCGCCGTGTAATTTCAATTATGCAAATTTTCTGGAGCTGGTCGATCGACACTGAAGTATATAAGCAGCGAATTTTGACTTGAGTTCAGAGCTCAGGGGAGCTAGAGTATACTTGGCCTGGGAAGTTTAATATTGCGACTTAGATTTAGATTTAGATTTAGCCTTGAGACCTCGCATCGAGTCTCAGGATGGATACTCGGCCTTAGTACTTTTTACTGGAGTTTTATGCAGTTGTAAAGCTGATTTGAACCTGCATCAGTGCTTATTTAATTTGAAGGATAAGAGTGTTGGATCGTGCTTATATATTTTAAAGGTTAAGGTTTAATTATATTGTTTCAGTTTTGTTAAAGCTACAAATTTGTTAGCAAGAACTCTTTAGTTAATTTAAACTTTTAGGAAAATTTCGTGGAGCTCGCTCAAACACCCTGCTAATTGTGTTAATAAACCAGTTTTTGGTTTTAAAACAGTTGTACTTCTTTCCTCGTGTTCTACCACACCAGCGGACATTTTAATATGGCCGCTACAACCGAACGCTTTCGCTTTTTAAACGGTTTATCTACCGAAATTCTTGACGAATTGTCCTTGAAATTCAAGGATGTAAATAAAGCACATGTTTGACTTCAAGAATAGTAGAAGCACAACAGTATACTGCAATTAAAAAATTAATATATTGAATATTTGATGATATATGGGCATTTGCATGAACTAATTTATAACTGCGCATGCACTTAATATACCAATGATTTTTTATTTTCATGATTTGGTAGTCTAGAGATATAGATGTATTCTGTAGAGTAACTCATAGAGCAGTGAAATATCGTAAAAACTCAGAAAGATACCAGCAATATAGTGGGCTAATTGACAAATTTGGGGAGAAATCCCATCCTCTCACAATATTGCCGTTATTTTTCTGAGTTTTCACGATATGTGACTGGTCTTTTTATATGAGTTACTCTCTATAGAATTGACTACCAAATCATGAAAAAAAAAAACTTTGGTATAGTTCGCGCATGTACAGTTATAAATTATTTCTTAGAAATGCCCATGTCTAATCAAATATTCAATATATTGATCTTTTAATTGCAGTATACTGTTTCTACTGTTCTTGAAGTCAAACATGTGCTTTACATCCTCGAATTTCATTACAATTTGTCAAGAATTTCAGTAGGTATTCGACAAGCAGTGTAAAACGTCCGGTCACTGCCCGTAAATTTTTGGACTGCAGTGTTGTAGATGACGCTTATACGCGTCATTTCAGGACACACATTCTATGACAAAAAATGCTTATTTTGGTCCCCTCTACAACCCATTAAAATTCTGCCATATGGTTTTCGATCACCTTGTATTTAACTCTTTTCTTGCAATATTTTTTGTGTCACAAAAGTGTATTATTGAAAAATTCAAATATTTACCTTCATGGGCAAATGAATGGGAAATAGCATCACTTTGATTATAATCACATGTAAAACTTTTCAATAAATTAAATAATCAAGCCTTTGTGACGTATATGAATACTTGATAATGTTTAAGAAACCTGACGACTGACGATATCATCAGATTTTAGTAGATAGAGAAGATATAAACAAACTGCACACGAGTCAGTTGACAGGCAAGCGATAAAATGCTGAATGCGAAGTGCGAGATCATCTACTTTGAGTGACTGAGAAATAATATTTTCTGCGTATAGTCAGTGTTGAACTGCACCTGCATATTTATTTATGAATCGCCTTTCATAGTGCAGAAAATCAGAAATTTCGTAATATGTTTCTGACGTTTGACTCAAAACTGGCCATCGTCAATTTACATTAAAATAAAAGTTTAAGAATCAAGGCAGTTATAATGGTTTAAATCATATATTGTACTGTCCTCTAAAAAAATCCTTTTTTTTTTTCTCTATATAAAGTCTAATAAAGAATTTAAAAAAATTAAACATGGCTACATTTTTACAACTTGTTCTAACTAAGATTTTAATGTTGAGCATTTTTCATTTTATCACTTTATTACAAAATGGCAGCCAATTTTAAGCGAGAATTTGAAAAAAATCCACTTTTCCAAAAAATAACCCATGTTATTTAAAAAACACCTGACATAATCCGCTGAAAATGAAGCATTTTATTACATATTAATGGTTTAACATAAAAACAATTAAAAATTTATGTAGATCATTCTAAAATTCTATTATAACAAGAAAATCTGTAAAAATGAAGCTCATGTTTTGCCAGAATTCTGCAATTGTTAGTTTAAATTATTTTAAAACTAAATAAGCACTCTTAGATATTTTTAACTATTTTCATTATTCTAAATGGTGCATAAACACAGAACAAAAAAAAAAAAAAATTGACATTAGTGAAATATTTAATGTAGTACTAGAGTGGGTTTTTTTATTTTTTAGGAAACATTTAACTGTGGATTTTTTTAGAGGATAGCACATTACATTTTTTAAATGTTCAAAAACAAAGGATTTAATGGAAACGCTATAATAGATTTAAATACGGCAGAATACCTTCTGGTGCTATGTACAGGCAGTTTTGTGAAACTATGACTTATACTATTCTACCTAGTAATAGTTTGATATGTCCATATAGCGCTAATTTTTAAATTAGTGATTTATAACATTCACTATAAGTTTCATTTAAAAAAAGTGGAATGGTGATAAAAAGATATTAATCAGAATAATAATCTCACACATAAAAACTTTAATTATTATATAAATAACATAAAAAAGACAAATGCGGGCATGATAAAAATAATAATAATATTTATTCGGCGCGATAAACGAACAGACAAAATTGTAACACTTCATTATAATGTTCAAAATTGTTTTAAAAAATGAATTTTGCAAAATGTTATTCGGTAATAAATGACTAATAGAAAGATGTTATCGACTAAAATAAAGTAAAATAATTACCATGAATTTTCTGGAACCTGTTTTACTTTTATATTTTATTTATGATTCGACATTTTCCACTCCCCTCGCACTAATGATGCTTTCATCTGTTTCTGAATTTTCTCGGATGCAAATTTCTCAATAAGTCACTTTAAATATATATTTTTTAAAAAAATGTTTTAAGTTAATCGACATTATTTCATTATTTTAATTAATGCAGGCTTATCTTTGAAATTTATGGCACATATGGAGATGTAGCCCTCAATTTTGGTAAGGGGATCTTATCTCTTTTTTAAGAGGGCGGACATATCCCTTAATTAAGCATTTTTTTTTTCAAATTAATATGCATTTTTATGTAGCAAAGTATGGCGATTAATGGAGTTTCCCCCGCCTTTTTGGCTTAGATGTATCCCACCCCCCTCTCTTGTATATTAATCCTAGCTTTTAAAAAATTATATTTTGCAGACGATAACTTCCACTAAAACAACTATTCCAAAATGCAGCACACCCGAACAATCACATAAAATAACTAAGATTGAAAATTCTACGGGGATTACAGATATTTGACAATCTCTTAAAGGAAAAACTAGAGAAAAGATTATATGAACAATGAACATAAATTACAAAATCATAAAAACTAAAGAAAACATAATTTGATCCCGAGATATTCATTACCTTTGTTAAATTTTTTAGGATTAATCACCTGTCGAAAGCAAAAGCCATTTGAAAAATCATGATGAAGAAAAATTTACATCCCAGTATGCATTTTTTGCTTTTTCTAACACAATCTAAAAGTGCTTAATGACATTAGTTTGGTAATTATTTCGTTATTATATACCATGAGTTAGGAAACATCGTAGTTGTTTGCGTGCATGAGCATGGCTCTAATGTACAGTCGGTCGGCCGAAAAGGGGAAAAAATAAAATAAAGAACACCTCAGACATTTAAATACCCAAATAGTCCAACTGAAATAACCATTCGACTAGAAATCATGTCTTTTTTAGGGTTTCGTTCATCTCACGAAACCCTATTACTCCCGCTCCGCTGTCTGTCTGTCACAGAGCCATTCTCAAAAACTATGTAACTTACAGAGTTGAAACTTCGTGTATATATACGAATAACAGCTATGAAGAGCTCAAAATATTCAAATTTGAAAAATTCGTATTATTTTAATAAATAGAGATAAAAAACCAAAATACTAACAGCCTTTTCGTATTACATTTAAACATTTTTCGTTATAGCAGATGCCAAAAATTAAAAATCCACGATGAAATTCTTTCCACAATAATTAATTTTCTATCAGACAATTTCCACGTGAAAAATGAAAATGAAATAAAAAGTTTCACCATTGAAAAAAAGATAAATATGAAATAAAATTGATTGACGTCATAGTGGTAATAAAACGGAAAATGTCTTAAGTTTTCTCAATAATACAAGGAGTATGTGTATGTACACAAAGCAGATTAATATCACGTCATTAGAGAATTAAAAAGAAAATCTGACATCATATTGGAAGTTTAACGGATATTTCAAATGTTTCAGAATAATACAAAGAGAGTATCAATATGAGTAATAGAGAATAGTAAATATATGAGTTTGAGGAAGGTATTGAATCATGATAAAAACCCGATTATGGAAATATTCGCATATTTTAACATTTTGAAGGTGTGCAACATGTTTAATTTTTAAATTAATTTTTCTTTTAAATATCGCATTTAGTCTTATTATGATAGAATCTAATAGCGGGCTGGTTTAGATATTCGAAAAAACGAAAAAATAGACCGCTAAATTTTTACTTTATGACTTTTTTTTTTCCTAAATGAAATTTATTTGAATTTATTAAAGAAAGGATAAAGTGTTTTGAAAGGAATATTAAACGAAACCCTTTGAGCAATCTTCTATCACACTTACCCACTTGTTTAATTTTTGTTTCTTCAAAAAAAAAAAAAAAAAAGTTTCTTCAGGCTGACATTGTACCAAACTCATAAATTTTCAATACGAACACCTAATTTTGAAATCATATTTAGTAAATCTTACCTCAGCGTACCAAATGAGAAGTCATTCGGTTAAGTAGTTTACGAATTATGAAGGTTTAAAATTTCGAACTCCTAACGTTAAATAAATTAATTTGTAATCGTTGCAAAACAGAGCACTACGCTGGTAGTTTTTTAAGCATTACTCAAGAATAATTCGGTACATTGAGCTAAAATTTTTGATTCGCAAACTTTTAATTTCTAGAAATCGATTTCTGTTTTTAAAAAAAATATATAGGTTACAATAGATACTTTCTTTAAAAAAAAAATATATATATATATATATTTTAATTAATTTTCGAATTTTTTTTCTTAAAAAAGCCAAATATGATGTCAAAATTAGGTGTTTGTATTCAAAGTTTGGTACATTTTCAATATGAAGAGAACCCCTAAGGGTTTTTTTTCTAACATAAATTGAAAAAAGACAATTTCCAGCCGATTGGCTATTTCCGTATTTTCTGTGACAATTTGGAAATTAAAATGTTAGGATGTTTTTTTTTTCTGACTGTACAGTCGCACATTATTAAATCCACTGTTGTTGTAACTCATATACAATTGTAACCATAAAGAATATTTGGTGATTTATTTCCTGTGTTCGGCTAACGAAAGAATGTTTTAAAATTAATTTATTAATTTATAATTAAATTCTAAAAGAATTAAAATGTTGTATTGTCATCGGAAACACACCTTTGCACATGATTTTTATAATTCTAGCCTATCCGGAAAGGAGTGGAAAAACGATTACGAAATTTCATCTTTACTTACAAAAACCAAGTTAAGTTAAATAAAAGAATGCAATAAGAAGAAGACAATTTCATATCGAATGACTATTTTTGTTTTTCTCATCGACAATTTGGTGGTTAAATTGCATGGGATAATAATTATCATTATGTATATTATTTTAGGATTGGCGGAGGGGGCGATTGTACAATTTAAAATGAAAATAAAACTATCATTGTAATTGTAAAATGCCATTGACAAATTTCACAGCGCGAGCATACTGTTGCGAAACACTTAACCCTTCTAGAGGCAAGTAATTGTGTTTTTGTAATGTTGAATTCACATCAGAATTTTCGAAATTTTTTTTATTTAAAATTAAGAAAAAACAATTTTATAAGACTTTTTCACCAAAGGTATAAAAGTAAAATTATATTAAAAAATTTGGATACAAATCTTTATTAAAATCAAGTGGGATAAAATATATTTCACCGTCCTTCAAGGGGTTAAAGACAATAATTTCAATAGTTGGAACAGTCCTCTGGACTTATGCCGTGAAATAATTTTTACTCCATGTTCTGAGTATCTTCAATTCTATTTATTTTTGTGGGGAATAGTTTTTCTAACACGATTTTTTGTAATTGTAAATTTAAGAATAAATAAGAAAATTACTGGTCCATTTCAAAATAGCATTTTGAATAAAAAATACTAGTTAGAAATAGGGATATGACGAATATTTGGCTACACTGAAATAAAACTTATACCGCCTTCATCTAGAACGAATAAGTAGTCATTTTCTAAATTCCTAAACTAGAAATATAGATTTCCGAGTTATGCGAATAAGGCAAACAAATAAACTGAATAGACGAAATGATCGAGAATTTCTAGTCTATAATAGCTTTCTAGCAGATGAAACGATACATTATATTTATGAATCGTTTGATTTGCGAGAAATTATCAATTGATTTCTGGAAGAAATTCATAAATTAGAATTATAGTTACTGAAATTAACCTCGTGTTAAAATTTATTTGCAGAGATTTTTAAATAAGTTTGACCACGATAATGTAGGTAAAAGCTTTTGAATTTGAATAGGGGAGACTAGAAGTATCTAGAAAAGGAAACTAGGATTTATAAGGATGACATGGAACTATTTTTTTCTAGAGACACAATTTATTTTCTATATGCCAGTGGCAGAAATTTTTTTCAGTGTACTATTCTGCCTTTTTGCCGAATAAGCTAGTTCGCCGAATACCCGCGACCGAATATTGCTAGATAACCCGGAAAGTAATTTTTTTGTCCGTTTTTTACATTTTTTTCTTTAATCCAAACTGGCTAATTTCTGACATATTCATTATGTCATTTTCATTCTTAATTACACAAAATGTACAGTTATTCGGATACTAAAAAAATATATGGCATTTCTCTGTTTTCTATAAAAGTTAAGGACCTTTTAGAAAATGGCGTCTAAATTGGAGATTTAAACTGACTTTAAAGACACAACTGTCCGCGAAATGTCTTCATTAAGGAATGATAGATTACAACACTTACGATGTAAAGATGTAAATACTGTTATAGAAAAATGAAAAACACTGTTCGATTCTAAAACACTTGAATATTCAATAATGTCTGCAAATTTCATGCACGTATAAAAAGAGCTTTATGAATGCGTCAGAAAAATTTAAAAATGAATTTAACACAAAATATTGAAAGATTATATCTCAGTATATTACTTTAAAAAAGCGCTGAACACTAACTCTTTTATTTTGTTTATAAGTTTAGATTTTATTATTAAATTGTTTAAGTTCTATATAAGAGTGCATATAATCATACTTAAATAAATATATTTTTAAACATTGCGAATTTAAAGAAGCATTGCAACCTATTACTAAATTGTAAAAGGAATTTCACATTTCATGTTTAAATTAAAAAATATATATACTATATATGTAATCAAAAGTTATTTTCTTTTTTGAAAAAGAAAAGTTTGTAGTCAACCGCCAAATATTTGGTATTTGGCCTAAAATTGGGCCGAATATTATTCGGTATTCGGCCAAATTTCTATTCCTCACATCATTAGTTAAAAATTATACGTACAGAAACAAACTAGTCGTTGGGAGCCACCGCAATACTTACCCATCATGGATATGCATAATGTAAAATATTAAAATAAAAATGTGTAAACTACTTATAAAATGCATTGCAATTCGAATAAAAACGTGGCTTGATGACGTCATAAACTTTAAAGGCTCGATTACTGAATTGCTTGAAAGAAACATCCTTATAACTCCAAAAATAATAATCCTATTAACTAGCGGTTTATTGCGTCTGATTAAGCGTCAAATTTCCAATTAAAATATATCTTTGAAGTGAAATTTGGATGAAATACAGGGTCATGAAAAATCGAAAAGTGTGGAAAATAGGATTCCAAATATCTCGGCAACTCATTATCCGATCGACTTCATGCTGTATGCAAAATTTGTTTTGTTATTGTCTTTTATATTCATTTCTTAAAATAAACAATTTCGAAAATTTTTATATACCTTTTATCAGAACGAATATTTCGAGAGTCCGAAAAAAATAGTTCCGGTTAATCGAGGTTATTGAAATGAAATAGGCTTCTTCCCCATTATTACATACTAAGTACATACCAAATTGCAAGTCTCTATCTCAATTTTTTCGGGAGATAGAGCGTTTACAGACACACATACACACAGGCAGACGGACGGCAAAATTTTTTTTCTAAAAATATGTTTTTCGGAATCTCCAGTGTCTGAAACGTGTAAATCCGTCAAAAAAAAAAATTCGATTTTCAAAACGATTACAAGACTTACCCTATACTACTTATGATGGGTAAGTAATAATGCAAGCTGATTAGATTATTCACACTAAATAAAATTTTGTGGGGAGGGGATTAAATGATACGCAGAAAATTATTTACACTCACAAGGTGAATATTTTCTTATGTAACTACCTGAAGGAAAGTATAAAATGATTAATCCTGATAATTACAGTCGTAGTTATCAAGTTTTGCCTATCTTATCTTATTTTAATAATTTTTATTTCCCTGAACTATGATTGTATTCGGTTTTAACTAAGCCATGTTTTTTATAATAATTTCAAATTGTTTCAATGCCAGCCAATTTTTAATCGGAAAATTTTTAACATACAAAAATAAAATTAGCTAAAAGTATTTTTATACACAAGAAAAGAGCCTCTTAGTTACGTAAAAGATAGAAGGTTTCGTAAAGTGAATATTATTTTTTTTTTCATATCTTTGGAGAAATTCCAGGAACACTAGTACAGTTAGTATGACTGAACTAGAGGCTTCATTTATTTACTTCTTCCCTTTTTTGTTACCCAGTGATAAGGAAAAGATATCTTAAATGGTATGGGGTATGCGCAAACACATTTGCTTAAGGAGCCGCATCACTGAAATTCCCCGATCGCGAAACCCCATGTTAATATATCGGAAATTTTAAATACGCCTTTTTTAAATGGTCCCCTTAAATTTTAAGTATTTTAAAAAAATGAAATTTCATCAAGTGGAAATTTCAAAATTTATAGTTTCTCACTTCGTTGCAATTTAACATCTACTTTCTGATGGTGAAAACTGTATTTCGATAATTATTTTACGTAATGAACAATCACAATAAAGTTTTCCCATATTAACATGGGATTTCGCGGGGATTTTCAGTGAAGCGTCCTCTTAAACCAAAACACTTTTATAAGAAGGTCGGAGAGAACAAAGCATTGGTTCGTTACAACAGGGTTCTTTATAAGGAGTCCTTGTAAAAATTAAATTTAAGATATCGCACTGTGAAAATAAGAAAAGCTGGAAATGAAACTACAAATTATAACTTAATACGTTTTTATTTTTCTCAAATTTACTTTATTTTTTATAAATAGGGTAAAAATAACGTTACATAAAGTACTTTTTTTATTTTTTCAAGCAAGTTTTTCAAAAGAAATTATTTTTTATATATATTTTTTGTCATATTTAGATTTTTGTCTATTATTCCAACTGAAATCAATGACAGTGAAAAAAGAAACTTTTTGAATATTTTTATTGAAAGTCAATTAAGATGGAAAAATATAGCAGAAAAAATGACTTCGCGATTTTTCCTCTTACTTTGGTAGACACGAAATATGCACATGAAGCGATACATTTTAATTAGAAAATATGTGAAAAAGTATTTTTTGAGCTTGGAACTTTTTTTTCTCATTATATCCGAGTTTCCTCTGGTTAAAATTGAGCTATTGGCCGAATAAAGCGCCCCCCCCCCCCCCCCCAGCCTACAAAATTTAAATAATCTAATTCAATAGCAAGACAAGCGCAACAGAATTTTGTAAACCGCCGGATGCAATGCAAGTCTAAATCGGCGTAGCGAACGGTGTTCAGAATAACACATGGGCTGATAAGTTCCCGGTCTAATAAAGAAAACACAACTTTTTTACATAACTTTATACCGTTATAACTTCATAACTTTAATAAATAACATAACTTTAATAATAAATAATAATTTAATAATAATAATAATAATTTAATAATAATAATAATAATAATAATTTAATAATAATAATAATAATTTAATAATAATTTAATAAATAAAAATAATAATTTAATGATAAATAACATAGTTTTATAACGAAAAAGCTCCAAACAGTGTTCAGAACTCGTTGTTGTTTTTGGTCATAAGTCAACACGCGCGGCAGCCACTTTGACAACAGCTTTTTCATAGACAAATGTTCATTCAAAATAAAACTTACACGTTCCTTGGATATCTTCAGAGTCTGAGCTATCTCCTGCAACTTCACTTTACGGTTCCCCAAAACGGTTTTGTGGACTTTTTTTATGTTTTCCGGAGTATTCACCTCTTTTGCGTGGTGCATCACTGGGTTCCGTGACCACGTTTAAATTCAGCAAACCAGTCAATAATGGTTGATTTACCTGGTGCAGTGTCCGGATAACTCTTATCAAGCCAAGCTTTTGTTTGAACGGTGTTTCTTCCCATCAAATAACAATTCTTGAAATTCTTTTTTTATCCATTTTTTTGTTTATCAACAAAGTCGTTCAACTAAAACCACTCTAACGTTTTATCCACACGGCGAATCGGCATAACATTTTTCTGCTACCTTTTGAAGGTTAGTATTTACTAAACAAAGCAACGGTTCGGCGATTGCAACGCTATCTGTGTGCCAGACCGGGAACTTTTCAGCCCATGTGACATGTGTTAATGTCGAGTAAAACGCTTGCGTCCATTATCAAAGTTCAATTTTCGGACAAGAAATTATTGAAATAAATAAGAAGACTGCATTGCGAGAAGCCTGGTGAACAGTGTGCGCTGTCTTTACTCAATTAAAGAATCATGCAGCGATTTCGTAAACATCATAGAACATCATGATGAAACGAGTCTTCAGGAAAATGGCCCAGAACTGGCGTCTTGAAATTTTAGTGCGCAACTGGCGTCATTTCATCCCCAGCTATTATTATAATTAATTAAAAAAATAGTAATTAAAGAATCAATAAAATGAGTTTTTATAATAATAATAATAATAATAATAATAATGGTATTTTTACACGACTGTATTTGTCAGTTGAATATATCAGTATATATATCACTTAACATATGCGTATTATTATTTTGTATCTGAATCTTACTGGTTGATGACGAAATTACACGAGTAGAAAAATATGTGGAGACTAAATGGCACTTTTTCATTTACAGACACGACATCGATAAATCATACACGATTGTCGTTATCCGACATCGATTGCTCGTCAAAATGCATTCATATTAGTGATGGGCATAACGATTATTTTGATTATTCGAATGAATCATTCGGGCATGCGCAGAAACATATCTGTCAAATT
Source organism: Maratus michaelseni (assembly GCA_963931845.1). Lineage (NCBI taxonomy): Eukaryota > Metazoa > Arthropoda > Arachnida > Araneae > Salticidae > Maratus > Maratus michaelseni. The sequence continues at coordinate 384,885,702 of OZ007587.1, read as the reverse complement.
TCAATTTTTTTTTTTTTATTATTCAATTGCGAAACACATTTTTCATTTATATCTGGAATCTAATCTAATTCTAATAAAAATCACAAACTTTTTTTAAAAAAATTTCCGGTAGTAATTGAATTTAAAAAAAAATTGAAGTTTAACAGATATGCTTCTGGCCATGCCCGAATGATTCATTTGAATAATCAAAATAATCGTTATGCCCATCACTAATTCTGTATGACGACAAAATCGTCATCGAATCGGCAGGTGGAAAAAAAGCGCGTAGTGTATATGAATGCATTTTGCATGCATCGATGTGGGATAACGACAGTCGTGTAAGATTTATCGGTGTCGTGTCGGTAAAGTTAAAAGACAGAAATTAGAACATCTATTTTAGTTTAGAACAAACAAATACGTGTTTGGAATTTCTCAAAGCAGTTAAGCTAGTAAACATTTTTCAAAGTTTCACTAACTTTTTTTTTCTTTTGTGTGTGTGTGGTGGTGTGGTGGTGGTGGTGGTGGGGGGGACTTTGTATCTTTGTAATAAACAACATTTTCTCCCCCCCCCCCCCGGGTTCTTGTTAGTACCGAGCTCGTTAAAAACACTTCTTGACTGTATTAGTGAGATGATTTAATGACGGAAGTTTTAAACCAATGAAGAAAATTTTTTAAAACCAACAAGAAAAAAAAAGAGAGAGAGAGATCAATCATTCGCAACTTCTTAACAGGTAAAAGAAAAAAAAAGAAAAGAAAAGAAAAGAAATAAAGAGCTCTGAAGCAAAATCCTTTTGCAAAAGCTTTGAGAAAGAGTAATCAAATAGTATTATTATAGAAACCAAAAAAAAAAAAAAAAAAAGATGACTCGATTAATTAAAGGAATTAAGTCGGATCGATCAATTGGTAAAGCTTAACTAACATGCCCGAAGCTACTTGCTACGTGACAATCTTCAACAAGTCAGCAATTTTGGAAAGGTCACGGTTATTTTACCAACAGACTTCTCAGGTAAAATCGATATACCAATTTTAATCTCTGCTGAAGATCTGAAAATGATGGATTTACAGAGAGATGGATTATAAAGAGGAAAAAAACATAAGAAAAGTAAACAGGGGGGAGGGGGGGGGTAGAGAGAGGATATGCATTTCAGCGTTTTAGCCAGAAACTAATTAACGATAAGAAAATAAAGAATCGTTGTAAATTTATGGAATATAATAGGCACACGCATTTAGAATATAGATTATTTTAAAATAACTAAGAGCACGTAAAATTGTGCACATATTGGAAACTAAAATTACTCATAATAAAACTAAATTCAGACAAGAAAACGCATACGTTATAATTTATTATGTTTACACCTGTTTTAACAAACAATCTATATCGGCGTTACATGAATTATCTTAAAAGTCTTTTTTATATTCAATTTGGACAATACCTCATAAGATATTGAAAAAATTTTAAACTAATATGTAGTAACTAAAACCGGAAACCATCAAAATACATGTTCATAATATTTAAATTAAATAAGTTTTTACAGTTGAAGCATCTGCCTAGATTGAAGTTCCACGAATAAAATATTTCTAGAATCCAATTCGTAACTATACTTAATACCCGAATAGAAGAGAAAAAAATCCCTGATAGCTCGGCCTACAGGCACAGGTAGATTTTCGAAGATGCAGACCGTGGGGCGCCTGTTTGTTGGGAATTGCAGAAGAAATGACCTTTTTGCCATGATGCCACAGTTGGGACCACTCACTTCGAAATCTAACTTGTTTGCAGGCGGAGCCGGCAGCGATTTTTTTTAATTTTTTTTTCTCCTATAAAAAACGCGTCAATATAAAAGTTTTAGATAGTATTAGGAGGATTTATAATAAATTTAAGCGGATTTGATATCTTGTGAATTGACGAAGTTATAAATTTTTTTCTTCTACCCCCCCCCCCCTCCTTGGGCCATTTTTAATGATATCAAAAATCTGTCCTACATAAATTTTTGGCCCTTTTCCTAGAAGTAATAATAACTTTAAACGGATTCGATACGTATCATAATTAAGAAGTTATGGGGTTTTCACAAAAAGCCCCCCCGCCCCCTTTGATTCGATTTTGCTCACTTGACCGAGATTTTATGTAACAGTTTGGAAGAGATTTGTGCAGAATTATGGGAGTTATCGTGTCCATAAAAAAGTGACATAGATAGATAGATAGATAAAGTTTTGAACTGGGGGTGGTTTTGGGTTCTGGTAGTCATAATCGGCGTAGATCTGCAAAATTTTTTTCAAAAATTTCAACTTAGGGGAGAATGTAATAGGTAGTATTTCTTACGAAATACTACCTAAAAATAGTAATTCTTCTACCTAAAAATAGTAAAACAAAATCTCGAAAATCAAAAATTTGTAGCAATCTCGACAAACAAAAATAAAATTCTTTAACAGAATATTTTTTAACATGATTTTATGCTTTCGTAAATGCATAATTATTTCGCAGTTATTTATTTATTTTGCGTGCGTGAATAGGGGATGATTAAAAGAGTCCTTCACAGTTCAGAAAAAATTTTGTCAAGAAATAACAGTCATTTAAATCTATTCTGAAAGCAAATAGTTTATATCTTATTTTAAACGTGGACTGCAATTGAAATTTCGAAATATTGGTTCGGTGGAATTGACTTTGTCAGGGCCGTATTACCCAAAAGGCAGATGAAGCATGTCCTTCCCCTCTAAAGTTTAAGAGGGACCCCAAAATGACTGTAAAATGAAACTCTAATTTCCATTTTTTTTTTTTTTTTTTTTTTTTTTTTTGCATTGAATTTTCAATTTTTGTGGAAAGAAAAGTTTCCTAATGTAATAGGACATCCACACTACTTCAGAAAATTTATGTAACAGGAAAATCTGAATGTGATCAACATGCTGTTAACAATCAATCATGGCATACTGATGTACTGATTAGAAATCACTTTGGTAACTGATCATACAAAAGCTATAAATATTACAAATATACTCTATCTAAAGTAAACAAAGGGAACATAAAATAAGGCTGTTTAATGAAATATATGAATTTGGCTAAATCACTCTCGTGAATAATACTTGTACCTTGTATCATTAATGAGTTTCCATGAATGAAAAATTTAGAAAACGGAATGGAATTTACCGAATAAAATGGGGCTCCTAAAATGATACCGTGCTTCCCCTAGTTTCAGAGGTTAATCGGGCCCTGGACTTTGTCAAGAAACAAGAAAGAAAAATGATGCGTCAAGCCTATAATATGAAACTTCAACATATCCAGAATAACCTTAACGAAACTTTACATTTTAATAAGGTAACAATTTAGAAAATGCATAACACGTTTGAAAACTCTTCGGCAATTATCGCCCATTATTGGAAAAGTATTCGAATTTTTTGGTCCAGCACTGTATATGGTCTACAGATTTGTATACTACATAGTACGCTAAAATTTAGTTCAGTTAAAAAACGCATAACACAATTTGAAATTCACCTTCAGCAATTCCTGCCAATAGACGAAAATGTATTAGAATCCTTTTGTACAACCCAGTATATTATCAACAGATTTTTTTATACAGACCACATATTAAGCTACAATTTAAATCAGGTAAAATACGCGTAAAACAACTAAAAACGTACTTCCAGCAATTACCATCCATAGACGGACGGCAATGAATCCGCAGTTCTTTCCGTAGCCTCTGTATATGAATTTATTTATATTCTACAGACATCTCGTAGTTAACATAGTTCAGCTGAAAATGCGTAATACAATTAATTAAAACGACTCTTAAGCAATGTACGGCGCTAGACAGTAATGTTTAAGAATTTATACACACCACGTAATATGCAAACATTCAGTTAATTTTTTATCAGAGCTGAAAAATCTACATTAGAATTTTCTTTTTAAAAAGGGAAATTTCTACTTATTAATTAGTTTAATTTGAAAGGAAATGGACGCCGATCAAATTTTTATTTTTATTATTTCTTATTTAAGGTTCCATAACAGTCGTTTCCAAAAGCTCAAACTTAACAAATACATTTTTAGTTCATTATTAAAATTAGATTTGAAGAAAAAAAAATTGAGAAATTGCCAGAAATCTTAAAAAAAAAAAAAAAAAAAAAAAACTTTCTCTAACATGTTTTTACTTTAACGAATTTAAATTTAAGCAGCAAAATATTCCGTTCAAACTTAAAAAATACTTTTTTTTTTTTTTAAATATCATTAGGACATGAATGATTTTTTGTGTTAGAAATATGTCTGAAACTAACAAAACCCGTGCCCTTGCGCGTTGTTGAAACATGCCATCTGGTACGGTACTTGCGTGGCTTGGCTATACTAACATGAGATGGAAATTATATTGCTTACGGATGATGTGGATGATTTAAATATCACTAATTGAATTGCGTTTTGGTGAAATATCATACTTGTAATCGACATAGATGAACTAGATGAACCGATGTTCAAGATGTAATGGGACAGATCATAATAAACATAACCGTAAATTTAAAGCTCGTAAATGCATTTCCCAAGCGTATTGGTCACATTGAACGAGCATGTTATTCTATAAAGAGGCTAAACGAAAGAAATTTGTGAAACAAAAACAGTTCCATGGAAATGAAACGGAAGTTCAAGATTTAGTTCCACTTCGTAGTTTAGAAGTAGAGAATGTTTGTGTTTAGGAAGAATTTCCTAAGAGACCTTTCGTAGTAGTGACTCTTGAAATTGAAAGTAAACCTGTTGAATAGAAATAGAAGTAGGTACGGGAAGTACGGTATCAGTTATGAGTTTGAACGAATTGGAACATTTCAAAAGAAGAAAATCTGTCCTATAGACTTGATATTTAAAACTTATAACGGTGAAAACTTTAAATCACTAGGTTACTCAACGGTTAAAGTAAAATTTAAGAAAATAGAACACTTAAATTTGTACATTGTTAAAAAAGACTCAGTCACGATCTTAAGTCGAGAATGGCTGTTTAAAATCAATTTAGATTGCAGTAGAATAAAAGAAAGAACTTGAGGTTATAAAACCAAAAAAATCTTCCAAGTCAGTTAGAAGAATACAGATTTATTTGATGAAAAACTGGGTAAAATAAAAAATGATGAATGTAAACCTGAATTAAAATCGGATGCTGTTCCAGTTTTTTTACTGACTGAGACCATTGCCGTTTGCATAGAAAAAGCGTGTTAAATAAAAAAATTAGAATGACTTGAGAAAGACGAGGTCATTCAAAACAATCCCTGACGGCTCGGCCTACAGGCACAGGTAGATTTCGAAGACGCAGACCGTGGGGCGTCTGTTTGTGGGGAATTGCGGAAGAAATGACCTTTTTGTGATGATGCGGCAGTTGGAACCGCCTACTTCGAAACCTAAATTCTTTGCAGGCGGAGCCAGCAGGATTTTTTTTTTTTCTATAAGAGTTGGTCCTATAAAAAACTTGTCAATATAAAAGTTTTAGATAATATTAAGAGGATTTATAATAAATTTAAGCGGATTTGAAATCTTGGGAATTGACGAAGTTATGAATTTCTTTCTTCTAAAACCCCCCTTCCCCCCCTTAAGGCAATTTTTAATTATATCAAAAATCTGTCATACATAAATTTTCGGTCCTTCTCCTAGAAGTAATAATAACTTCAAACGGATTCGATACGTATCATAATTAAGAAATTATGGGGGGGTTTTCTGTTTTCACAAAAAGCCCCCCCCCCCATCTCCCCCTCCTTGGTTCGATTTTGCCCATTAACGAACTTGACTGAGATTTTATGCCTCTTGATTGTATGTATCAGTTTCGAAAAGATGCGGGAGTTGGAACCGCCCACTTCGAAAAATAACTTGTTTGCAGGCGGAGCCGGCAGGGATTTTTTTTTTTAATTTTTTTTTTTTTTTTTTTTTGTTGCTATAACGGTTGGTCCTATAAAAAACTTGTCAATATAAAAGTTTAAGATAATATTAAGAGGATTAATAATAAATTTACGCGGATTTGATATCTTGTGAATTGACGAAGCTATGGTTTTTTTTCTTCTAAACCCCCCTTTTTCCCCCCCTTGGGGCCATTTTTAATTATATCAAAAATCTGTCATACATAACTTTTCGGTCCTTTTCCTAGAACTAATAATAACTTTAAACGGATTCTATACGTATAAGAATTAAGAAATTATGGGGGGGGGGGTTCTGTTTTCACAAAAAGTCCCCCCCCCCTGGTTCGATTTTGCCCACTAACAAACTTGACCGAGATTTTATGTCCCTTGATTTTATGTATTAGTTTGGAAGAGATTTATGCAGAATTTTTCCAGTTACCGTGTTCATAAAAAAGTGACATAGATAGATAGATAGATAGATAGATATAAAGTTTTGAACTGGGGGTGGTTTTGGGTTCTGGGAGTCATGATCGGCGTAGATCTGCAAAAATTTTTCAAAATTTCCAACTTAGGTGAGAATGTAATAGGTAGTATTTCTTACGAAATCTACCTAAAAGCAGTAATTTAGATTGGTTCCTCCAATGGTGCGTGCTGGTAGTCAAAGCAAATAAGAAAATTCGATTATGCGCTGATTATTCTGTCACATTTAACAAAAATCTAAAAGACCATCCTGCTCCAAAAACAGAAGAAATATTCGCTTCACCCAGTGATATTTTCCAAGATTGACTTTAGTCAAGCTTATTTAGAAATGAAGGTTCACCTGGACAGCCAAAAAAAAATGACTTTACTAATGCACAAGACTAATGCATGGAATAAACTAAAGCACCTGCTATTAGGTAGAAATATATTGAAATTCTATGGGGATATAAATTTGTTTGTCGGAAACAACTCTGCAATTAAGCTAAATTAACCGAAACAATAACTGAATCTTCGTTTCATATTAACTCGGGAGAAGTCGCGCATACCCAGATTATGAATGATATTTACATTGTCACCAATAAATACAAATAATAATCGTCACTTTATTTAATCTGAGACAATTGTTACAAATTCTATGATAATGTAAATTATAGATTACTTTTCGAAAAATAGTGGTGGCAATTGTAAAAACCGTAGCACCCTGGGGTATGTCATACCCCATCCGACTGCTCCCGGGTTAAGGCAGCCACAGAGCTAAAAGACTTGGTTCACTCCATGGGAAAACGTTTGAAGGCTGCAATTACTGCTAGTTTACTCAAATAATAATTAACTGCCTTGGTGGAATTTTTAGTATAGCAAATTTTCTCCACGTGTTTCACTTTTCTTCTTGACAACTGCTATAAAAATAGAAATAACCTTCTGACTATTATTGAATCATATTCTGGATTAAATCAAGTTTCTACCGATATACATTTTTACGGCTTTACTTCAAAATTAAATGTCGTTAAAAGAGTTATCAAACTTTAGAAACCAAGTTTTTCCAAAAGGTTTCCATAATTTTGGCCGCCACAACTGTACATATAACCGCACGATTTATTTAAAAACTTTTTCAAAGAAAGCTGACAATAAATACAGTGAATTTTATTAAAGCTGCTTTCATTAATCGGCTGCAAAACATTTCTTTATGATCTTTCAACAGATATTAAAAAGTTTCAACGCACTAAACGCAGTGCAGTAAAAGTGCCCCTAACAGGGAAGGGCTTTTAAAAATGAATGAAATGAAACATTATTTCTATGTTAAATGGTCTCAAACGTTATTACTCTTTTAGAAGCGGTGGAAGAGGGTGTCTACTAAGTTACACAACCCTGTCCCTACCGTCTGCACTGAAAAGAGGCTTTCACAACCACCCCTCTTTACGGAGATATAAAGGAAGAAAAATTCAATTTTTGCATCCTTAGAGATAGCAAAGACAGATGGAATTTGAGATTACAAAGAGGGAAACATATAAAGAGGATTACTAGATACTTGCTATAGTGTTCGGATTGCGATACAAGAAATCTGGTAGAAATACAATCCCCCATCTGAAAAACATTTTTTTTCTTTCAACAAATCCATAATCAATTTTTGTGTTCTGTTCATAGCAGATCCCTTCCAACCAATCGATCTACCCAATGTATAGATCCTTAAATTCTTTCTCCTCAGGGAGATACAGTCTTTCATGCGTAATGCGATCCTGAGATTTAGGGTAGGGGAAGAGAAAGAAAAACTTCTACAACGATTTCATGTTCAATTTAAAAATTTAATGCTATTTAAAACTTACAAAAAAGTTATAGCTCAAAATTCCCATAATTTTATCAGCTACATTTTCGAGAAAGAAAAATTTCTTTTGCTTAACTTTAACAGTAACCCCTGATTCTTTATGATTACAGTAACCAAAATATGATATATATAATATATAGCCTCAGAAAATCCTTGAATAAAATGCCCATAAATTGATTTTTGTTTTCTTACTTTAACTGACTGGTCTGTTAAAGCAAATTTTAAGTCTCATTTCTCCATTTAACTAATTGGAACTATGCCATATGTCAATCACTTAGGACAGATTACTGTCAGTGCGAATAGCAGATTTATTTATTTATTTTATTCATTTATTCATTTTTCATTTAAAACGTAACAGTAACACAAAAATTAAAATCAATGAAATGGAGAGCTTCATTTATATTGGACTGATGGAAATTATTAAGGTTTAATAAGGTGAAAATTATTAAGGATACATTTATATAAATGTCTATGTATATAACGATATCGCAAACAAAGTTGTAATTTTGAAAAGTCATTTTAATCAGGACACTTGTGAAAACTAGTTTTAACCGTCTAAAACTGGTCAAAACCAATTCAAAAGTGGTCAAAACTATTAAATAATTTTAGATTACATAAATTGCTCAAACTTTATATTTAACGGAATATTAATAGCATCACATTATATATATAATATTTAATAATAATTAATGTTATAATTTTTATAGCTATTAAATATAGGTGCTGTAATATAGTTATTAGTTCGAATGATTGAATGACGAAATATCCAGGTACGTATTTAATTAGCAAAGAAAAACTCCAGTATATCTTCAGAATTTTATTTCGTAGACATATGATGTTCTAAGGCAGAAGAGGGTAAACAAGAAAGGCCGCTCTTAAACAGCCATTATTATGCGAAGACAGCAAGCGAAGTGAGATGTTTCCACGATACAAGTTGGAATCGCACTGACAAGAATCTCGCCAAAATAGGGTTGCTACAGAGTGTCTAGGCGTAAATACTTTCAGACAGAGATAGGCATAACAAATGGTATTTGCCGGGCGAGGTTACCAGATTATTGGCGACAGGACGAATTTTGTTTCAAAAATTAATATCACCACGGCGATTATAACCGACAAATATCTTTCTCATGTGAACGGAATTCTACAGACAAAACAGTATGTGCTTTTAAAAATCAGAATATATTTTTAGACATGGGTGTGAGTGATTGAGTTATTACCACTACCATATAAGGGCATGCATTTGGGCAGTATGCACAGATAGACATAATTTTTAACGGACCTTGCGGCCACAAAAATGTGTTATGAACACATTGTGTTATAAGCTTGGTTACGGAAAGTAAAATTACGAAAAGGCATCTGTGCTGATTTAATTCTTTTCTTTTTTTTTATTTTAATCGAAAAGCCGTGAGATATTAGTGATCGAGCACAAGTGAAAATGAAAAAGGGAAAGGGTATAAATTACAGCGGGATTATTGTTTGTAGTTAAAGATATCTCAATCAAATTTTGAAAAAGGAAAGGGAAAAATATAATTTAAATGAAGGATAGGGAAGGTTAAAACTTAATATATGATTCTCATATCATATATTTCCCCCGTTTGCTCAGATAAAAGAATAATTTGTTAGGGTTTAAATTGCAGGCATGCTCCGTCTGAAAGTTTACATATAATCAATGCACAATATAAGAAAAAAATATAAACACATACAAATATCAAAAATGAAAATGAAAATGGAAATGGTATACCAAAATTTTTGCTACTAGTCATCAAAGTGTACACAATAGTTTATTCGTTGAGTCCATGGCTTCATAAGAGTTTTGTTTTGTAGAAGTAGATGTTGTTGTTATTTTTGCTGTTCCGGAACATATGGCAGTTGAACTACTCTACATATATATAGTGATGACCAAAATATGACCAGAAAAGTTGCATTATCATCAACTAATGTTTATTTTACTGATAACTGGTCGTAAGCATGCTGAATGAATTTAAAATTTTAAAAACACAAATTGCACAAATTGTGCTTATTAGTTGCTAAAATCAGTGTAAAAATTGTTTTAAACTCATAAAAGAGCTAAAATCCTACATGTTTCCGCTTCAAACTTAAAGCCATCATCGGGGAAGAGGAACAACACAAACGACTACTGATCTTTTTACTGATCGTTTGTGTTGTTCCTCTTCCCCGATGATGGCTTTAAGTTTGAAGCGGAAACATGTAGGATTTTAGCTCTTTTATGAGTTTAAAACAATTTTTACACTGATTTTAGCAACTAATAAGCACAATTTGTGCAATTTGTGTTTTTAAAATACTAGTTAACAGTGTAGTGTCCAAATGGATTCAATTGTGAATTTAAAATGTTCATATTTCTGAACACATATAAGCTTATGTTAAGTTGCAACTACAATACAATAAAATTTTCTTTGTTCGAACATAATGCAAAATACTGATATATGTAATCTTGCATAAAATAAACATGAAATATATAAATGCAAATACAGGATATATAAGATAAGATACAGTTACAGTTACACATGTGTAAAAATGGAATACAAAAATGATGAAGATAAAAAAAATGAATAAAATTTGGGTTTAAAAATAGTAAAAATTTGTGCATTCGCACAGGACAGGATAGGGAAAGTGACGCACGATCCAAAAAAAATTCCTGCCCTAAATCTTGTCTAAGGACAAGTGTGATGGCGCAAGTTTAGGACTATTGCCTTATTTGTGGAGGGAATATTTAGGGCGAGGTCCACATTGTTGTCACAACATAGACCCCGTTGCTCCCGCAGCAGTAATGCAACAAACTGAGGAGCAGTCTCGTATACACATTTTGACAGGGGATTTAAGGTGAATTGGAATACCAATTCGAATGTGTCTCTCATTACAATGGGGTGGAAGATCCTAAGGGCAATAATTTTGAACAGATCACCACTCCGAAAGGGAATAATTAGAAAAATAAAAAAATATATATACACCTAGTGTATGTCGAATAAAAGTCAATCCTAGAGTAATGAGAGAGAGTTTTGTCAAGTTCGGTAAAAATGTTAAGTCATGAGGTACATATTTACTTAATTAGCATTATTAAAATTTTAAAAAAACTGACCTTAAGAGAAAAAAATTTTTTAGTGCAATTAATGTTACTATAATTATGTTTATAGCTATTTATGAGATTTAAAAAAATATGACGACAAAAGTTAAGAATGCGCAAACACCCCATTAACATAAAAGATAATGTTCACAACAAGATTGCCATATCTGCCATTCCCTTGATGAAACAAACTTGGACCAGCCGAGAACTCTCACAAGGAAACATCAAATATAACATCAGTATATTGTGTACATCAATATACACAAGTGTGAACAAAACCAAAAATTCGCACAAAATACAACAATTATAAAAATTATACGCTATTTTCTAGGTCTTAAATTATAACGTGTTGAATAAGTTGGAGAGTTAATATTATTGTAACCATCATGACTTGTAAGTAAGTGATCGCTTCTTGGTGGAGCGATGATTAACCTATCAATGTGTACTCTAAACTAAAAGCAGAGTCATCAGGTGCATGTAAGCGTTTGATTGAAACAGAGACAGGTGAATATTTGTGTATAACAATGTAAGGTCCAGAATATTTTGGTTTGAACTTATCTACTGATTTTAAATACACAATATCTTTGTTCATAATTTTTCTTAGTTTAGCACGTTTTTGAAAATGATCATTTCTTTTGTCTTGAGAGTCTTTGATGTTATTATATGCTTTCCTGTAAATAGAATTTAAATCTTGTAACAATTTGTAAGCTTCAAAATCTTTGTCTAGAACCTGATTGACATTATGGTCAAAAGTATCAAATATTAAGGATAGTTCTCTTCCAAAGTGAAGCAAGTTGGGAGAATATTTTGTGGAGGAATGTAGAGATCAATTATAAAGAGATTTATGAATTGATAAAGCATTTTCAAAAGTGTGACCTTCTTGAAGTAAAGTAGAAACAGAGTATTTAATTGATTTATTAATTCGCTCCGACACGGCATTGCTTTGTGGCCTCGCTACACTGGAATGACGTACCTTTATGCCTAATGTGTCGTTAAATTTGTCGTATATGTGTGAAGTGAATTGTTTTCCCAAATCTGACAAAATTACGGAAGGTCTTCCAAAGATAGTTATGTAACTGAATAAACATTTAATTATCTTTTCAGAAGTGATGGTACGCAAAGGGAAGAGTTCTAGGTGTCGAGAAAAATGGTCAATTACTGTCAATACCGACTGTCCATTAGTAAAGGGACCGACCAAATCAACACTGACTGTATCTCCTGGATGCGTAGGTGTGTATGTAGGTTGTAGTGGAGCAAGTGGAGTTTTGTGATGTTTTGCCTGTAAACATTTTGTGCAAGACGCTACAAAATTTAAAGTGTCAGCATATATTCCTTTCCAAAAATATTTTTTTGTGACAAATGCATAAGTTTTTGTTAATCCAAAATGCGAAAAATGACATATTGTTAGAACTTTTGCTTTTAACGAATTTGGGACAATAATGTGGTAAGAAAAGGTGTCATTACAAATATTTTCTTTTTTTAACATTAAAACCTTTGAATCGGGATGAATGAAGTACATAGGGAATTGCTTCGATGAGCCACTTTGCATAATTTCGTTGTAAATTTCGGATAATTTTGTGTCTTTCTTTTGTTCGTTTACAAATGTTTCATTTGAAATTTCCAATAAAGGGTCTTTTTGATCCTTGTTACCAATAACTAAGTAATTTAGGGAATGTGTACCGTATGATAAATGATCATTATTAGTGTCTGGAAGATCATTATCTACAATTGGCAATGCATATGGTTCATTGATAAGCTCTGGGTTGGAATTTAAATCAACTGTGTTTTTCTCAAAAGAACATCTGGACAAATAATCTGCAAGTACATTTGAAGAACCGGGAATGTGATCAAAAGTGTATGTATATTCTGATAATTCTGTTAACCATCTAGTTGTTATATCAGCGGGATTAGTTGTTTTCTTGTATTTTTTTAAAGGAGCACTATCGGATAAAATTACAAACTTTCGGTTATATAGGTAGTATTTAAAAGCGATTACTGATTTGTAAATGGCCATTAATTCAAGTTTTAGTGCTGGATAACGTTTTTCAGACTGTTTAAGAGATTTTGAAAATAATGCAATGGGAAGTAATTGTCCTTCATGTTCCTGTAACAGAGCACCTCCTATGGCTATAATTGACGCATCTGTGTTTACATAAAAAGTTTTAGACAAATCGGGTAAACGAACCATGGGAGAATTAAAGAACACCTGTTGCATTTGGTCAAATAATTTTTGATGTTTTTGAGTCCATTTAAATGTTGTTTTTGGCGTAGTGAGATCTATAAGTGGTTGGATGAGTTTTGAAAATGAAGGAACTAGAGATTTATAAAATGTGACAAGACCAATAAACCTTTTCAATTGTCTTTTTGTTGTCGGGGTAAGAAAAGAATTTATTTTGACAATATTTGATTGGACTGGAGAAATGGAATGATTTTCAATGTGAAAACCTAAGTAGTCAACAGCGGTTTTGTGAAACGAACATTTGTTGGGCGAGAGCGTTAAATTATATTTCGATAAAATTTCAAGTACTTTCTGTAATTTTGCACATGTTTCCTCAAAAGAATTTGAACCAAAGATTAAATCGTCTTGGTAAGCAAAAATACCTTCCATTTCTAATTCATCAATAATAGTGTCCATTAAATTTTGAAAGAAACTACTGCTATTCTTTAAACCGAAAACCAACCTTTTAAAACGAAAAGTACCGTATATGCATGTGAATGTAAGTGGATCTTGATATTTTTCAGGTAAATTAATCTGATGATAAGCCTGTTGAAAATCTAACGAAGTGAAATATTTATATGCAGATAAATTTGAAATAATGGTCTGTATTTTGGGAAGTGGATAAGAAGATCCTTGTAAGACGGAATTTAGCATTCTTAAATCAAGAGCTAGTCTGTATTTTTGTTTTGCAGACCCATCAGACTTCTTTCTAACCAGCAAAAAAGGACATGCCCATTCTGAACAGTTACGTTCAATAATATTTGCTTCAAGAAGTTGATTTATTTGCTCTTTCATTTCTTGGTGTAATGATTGTGGTACCGGAAAAGATAGTGTTTTGATTGGGTAGTCATTAATGAATTTGAGATTTGGAACAACCTTGTCTGTGTGACCTAATGTTTTCATTGATTTTGAAAAAGAACGATAGTATTTTAACAATAATGAGCCTAAGGTTTTTGCTTGTTGAGTGTCTAGATGTTCCAATTTGAAGTCCTGTATTGTTAAATCTTCCTTTCTTTTTTTTAAGACCTCATCTGAAGCTTGAATATAATTGCAAATAAACTGTTGTAAATTATCATGAGGTTGGATATTGAAGCTGTTGATGTCGCATGACTTCATGATCTGTGAAAAATTGTCGTTTTTAGATGGTTCCATAATTTCCGAAATTTCATATAAAATTCCTATTCGTGCATTTTTGTTTATGTGTACAGGTTTGTTAGAAGAATTTTGTAAGAATATGTATACATGTGATTTTTGTAGGTGTTTGTTATGATTTTCCTGATCGGCCGATTCAACATCATTATTGTTACCTAGCAGACTGTCATAACAAATAATTTGTTTATTAGAAATAGTACTTTCAAAACAGTACTGCATTGAAGGGTTTAAAGAATCAGTGTCGATGGAAATCCATGTTTTCTCATGTGGTTCAAGTTTTAATTTATGTGCAAGGCGAATCGTTTTGACTGAATTTGACGGAGAGTTTACATGTTCACTTAGCAGATTTATGTCTTTGCCATCCGCTGACGCACTCAGTAATGGCACGTGAAATTCATTTGTTGACATTCTATTTTTGTGCACATCAATTATGATCCTGTGTTTATGAATGAAATCAAATCCTAATATTCCTTGAAAACTAGAGGTATCGGGAGTGTCAACAATATAAAAGTTGTGGCTAAAAGATTTGTGGTGAATTCTGATTGATGCTTTTATACATGCGGTGAAATCAACATCGGAATTTACTGTTTTAAGGGTAACTGTTGTGCCTAACCTTTTATATTTAAGACTGTCCTTAATAGAATCGAAAAGGGACTGTGATAAAAGGGAAATTGTCGACCCTGTGTCTAAAAGTAAAATTGTGTCTGTTCTTGCTATAGAGGCCTTTATAAGGGGGAGTGTTGGGGAACTATTATTCACATTTGAAATAACCTCAACTTTCTTTTCGTCACTTGGCGATACAGTTTTCGATGAACTTTCAGTTGATCTGTGCACTGTTTGTGACGACCCATTCCTGGTCATTTTTATGTTTGTTGTGGTCTGTGAAGCGACCGAATTGACTAGCCTTTCCTTAGAAATTTTTGGAAGAGTTTCATCAAACGACCATGGGAATGTAGGGCAAGTTGCTGATGTTAAAATGTTATCCTGAGATGCAAAGCCATCAGCTAAATTACATCTCCTTAATAGTTTAAAGATTCCCCTTTCTGATTACTTTTTTTGCGAAAATTTGGATTGAATTTGTAATTTTGATATCCACCTCTATTCGCATTAGATCTTCTCCATTTAAAACAAAATTTTGCAGTGTGGCCACGTTTCAAACACAATTGACAAGTGGGTGGAGAATTCGAATTTTTTTGTTTATTAGTGCGGTAATAGCTATGACCAGTGTGTCTTTTTTTTAAGTCTTTTTTATACTGATCATGCGAGTTTTGTGGGCGAGAGGGTTGATTATGAGAGTTATTTTTGTCCTCGCTACCTGTTAACGACAAAGCGTTAATTTTTTCATTTAGTGATTTCAACTGGAGGGCGATCGAGTCTGCGGAGCTAGATGATGCGCAGGGCTGCAATATTTTCTCATTTTGCATGATCTCCTGGAGAGCTTTTTCTCTATCTACCGCTTGTTTATAACTTGATATTCCCTCCTCTTGTATTTTAACCCTTAAATTTGAGGGGATTGCTGAAATAAACTTAGTAAATTTTATATTATCAAGGGTCGTTCTATCTGTTATAGTGTCATGCACGCGAGCAGTGAGAGTGTTAATGCGATGGGCTAAATTTCTAATTGATTCTTCTGGCAATAATAATAGATTATTGAATTCAACCAGTGCTGCAGTTTTACTCGGGGGAGCGAAAAATGCTCTGAATTCTTTCTCGACGAAATCCAAATCATTAGATTTATATATTTCAGGGTTTTGCGTAAAAAAGGTTAGTGCTGGGCCTGTCAATTTCCCACCCAGAAATTGAATTGCTTCTTCGTGCTTCCATTTTTGTATACGGGCCAATGTTCTTGATTGAAAAAAAACTCTAACAAGGTGGGTTCACCATCAAAATTGGTCACTTTAAATGTTAGCTTACTGGCCATGTTTGGCTAACGAGTGAGCAAATACAGATATATTTCCAATAATTTATCAGATAAATAAATCTTTACCCTAAAAAAATTAAAAATTCAGGTGGGGAAAATTTTGTTTACCTAAAATATTCACAGTAACTTACCAGAAAATATTTACTGCAAAAATTACTTATAAGCAAAAATATATATAATAAATGAATAAATAAATGAATGCAATCTCTCTTTTTTTTATGAAAAAGAAAAAAAACACAAGAACAAAATACCTATATCTCCAGAATGAACAATTATTCACACCACAAATATATTATCTTCTTTCTTTTATTATTATCCATCTATATATATATATATATTTTAAATTCTTAACCAAGAGATATCTTAATTTTCAAAAAGAAGGACAATTTGGAAAAATATCTGTAAATACATAAATAAATTAATCGCTCATTCTGCAGACTGCAATACTCATTGTGGCAGATAAATAAAAAGTAATATGAACTTTATATAGAAAAAGTATGTCTGCCTTGTTATAAAATCAAAATTTTTATGCAATATATTAAATAAAATTTCAGTCATAAAAAAATGTGTTATCTAGGCAAACCTTCGAGAGATAATAACAATTATATTATACCTTTCATTATAAATATTGTTTCTTCTAAATATATAAGTCTTTATAAAAATATTAAAAGAAATGCATATAGATTTACCATTTCTCCTTTCAAAATAATAATACGTTCAATATTTGAAAAAAAGTGTCATTGCATAATAGGAAAAAGGAACAAAAATTGTAGAATTAATCAATAATATGCAAAAATTCTCTTCTTCACTTATTTTCTTTATTTAAGATTTATCCTGTGAATATTAATTTTTTTTTTTTTTTTTACATACAGAGCATTATTTACCAACTTACCTATAATATGGCAAAAAAAAAAAATATAACATTAAAAACAGAAAATAATCAGAAATTGTTTAAATTTAATAAGTTCTGTTTGTTACATTGGTTTAAAAAAAAATAAAATTACTGAAGTGATCTTATCATTATTATTCTCTTTTTTTATAATTCAATTGGATACTGCACATTATTGACATAACAAAAGTTTTTTTGTTTAAAGGATAACTTACCTTGTTGTACGAGAATTTTTTTTATAAAAGATTTGTTCTAACATACCCTGTTGTTTAAAAAATCTATCTAATGAATCAGCTGTAAGAGAAAAATGTAATATAATTAAGTTTTATGGTGGTTTCTTTCTGTATGCATGCAAACAATTCATTCTATGTTAATTTGTTCTCCTTATCAGCTGGAAACTTAAACAGCTGACATTATTCACTTTAGATGAGTCTCAGTTGCAGAGAAAGAAAAAAACCACAGAACTATGAATGATCTGAATGTAGATCGAAGTCCACTGGCTAGTGAATATCGAAACTGGAAAGTGTTATTATTATTCTTTGTACAACCACCAAAGCGAGAAAAATATGCAGAATTACGAACGCATAGTTCGAAAGTTTTGAATCGTTTGGGTTACGCAGATGTTACTAAGAGTACTTTTGACGTCATAGCCTTTTTTTTTTGTTGCTAATATTCTAGTGTTTAATGAAGAGAAAAAGAGTTCTTAAATGCGGGATACGGAACTTCTATTTAGCTTATTGTCAGTTGGATAAAGAAAAATAAAAGCACCGAAACATTAACTTCACTGTTGAACTTGAATGCTTGGAAGTCCGTGAATTCTGCAGGATTTTTGGCGAAGCATAAATCTACAGAGAGGCCCAAAAGTTTGAAGTATAAATATAAACGACTAAATTTTCACGGAAATGTGGACACATATTGACTGAGCGGTGTATAGACACTGGGCAGAACCCACGGGGGCTCATAGGGCGTGAAGCACAGTAGATGACACGGATTGTAGACTGGATGGTATCACTGGGAGTCATTCACATGGAGCACATTGAGCATGAAACACATTAGAGGGCATGGGGGTTGGCAGGCACTGGGGGTTGCTGGAAGCAATAGCCTAAGGACGAGACAATCCTAGGACAGGCAAAGTTTTCAAATCAGTCCATTTGGTCCGATGGGATGGTAATATGCAAACGGGAATTTTCTTTGATGCATGCTGATTATCCAAAGTATACTGATCACGGGAGAGTTTGTAGAAACGCGGGAAGGTGCAGGCAAAGGCGTTTACACTTGTAGAAGAGGCGCTGAAGTAAAATTATCGATGACACGTGAAGTAAGAGCGTTCCCTCTTCTGCCAATGCTAACTTCTTTTTTTTTTTCTTTTTTTTTTTTTAAACTGGAGAAAAGAGCTGGTATGGCACCATTATTTCTGTAATATAGTTATTAGTTCGAGTGATTGAATGACGAAATATCCAGGTACGTATTTAATTAGCAAAAAACTCCAGTATATCTTCAGAATTTTATTTCGTAGACATATGATGTTCCAAGGCAGAAGAGGGTAAACAAGAAAGGCCGCTCTTAAACAGCCATTATTATGCGAAGACAGCAAGCGAAGTGAGATGTTTCCACGATACAAGTTGGAATCGCACTGACAAGAATCTCGCCAAAATAGGGTTGCTACAGAGTGTCTAGGCGTAAATACTTTCAGACAGAGATAGGCATAACAAATGGTATTTGCCGGGCGAGGTTACCAGATTATTGGCGACAGGACGAATTTTGTTTCAAAAATTAATATCACCACGGCGATTATAACCGACAAATATCTTTCTCATGTGAACGGAATTCGACAGACAAAACAGTATGTGCTTTTAAAAATCAGAATATATTTTTAGACATGGGTGTGAGTGATTGAGTTATTACCACTACCATATAAGGGCATGCATTTGGGCAGTATGCACAGATAGACATAATTTTTAACGGACCTTGTGGCCACAAAAATGTGTTATGAACACATTGTGTTATAAGCTTGGTTACGGAAAGTAAAATTACGAAAAGGCATCTGTGCTGATTTAATTCTTTTCTTTTTTTTTTTTTTTAATCGAAAAGCCGTGAGATATTAGTGATCGAGCACAAGTGAAAATGAAAAAGGGAAAGGGTATAAATTACAGCGGGATTATTGTTTGTAGTTAAAGATAACTCAATTAAATTTTGAAAAAGGAAAGGGTAAAATATAATTTAAATGAAGGATAGGGAAGGTTAAAACTTAATATATGATTCTCATATCATAGGTGCCTTCCTTTGCCTTATATAATTGTACTTCAAACAGAAACATATATTTCCTAAATCTTATCTTTCTTAAAGTGTAACTAATTCATTACGACTGGAAATAATTGGGTGAGCGGTAATTACGAAACGCTTGAAAATATTGATTTGCAGTTTGCGGATTTCATAGTGCACGTAATGAAATGTTGTACAAACTCTTAATTTCACAATGAGCGTAATGAATTGTTGTGCAAACTCTTAATCTACGGAAAGATTATTTTCTCAGTTTGGTCTGATCTAAAATAGTTTAATACAGCAAAACGTATTTTTTGTAAACACTTTTTAAGTTCTAAATAAAAATTTAAAAATGTTTCTTTTGCTTAATGCTATTTAGTTTTTTCCCCCTTTTTTTTTATATAAAATTAGATAATATGTAATCAAATTAATTATTTTAAAAAATATTTCAGTACTCACAACAATTGCTAAACTTACGAAACTTTTGTACTGTTAAATTATAAGGTAATGAAAATTAAATATTAGTACACTACTTAGTAAAATATTTGCAAACCCTTCCAAATGTTGTATTAAATAATGTTAAATGTTATTTGGACACTCCCTTATAAGTGCTACGTAAATTTATCATTTAACAAAATAAGTTTCAACCTCTTCTCTCAGTCAAAATGAGTTTTGACCACTGATGGTTAAAACATATTTTGACCAGGGTTCGATGATATTTATCATGAATATTATATCCGATATTTATTTTCAAAATAACATGATGTTTGATGTTCTCGATATTTTCATATATTTTATATTTATTTTCAAAAATTCCTTCTGCATAGTGCATATTTTAGATATTTTCAGTTAAAATAAGTGTAAATGAATTTATCAATTGTTATTGACAATATAGTTCTGTAAACAAAGAAGTTTTGCCTCTAGCAGTGACTTTTTTAGCCCAAAAAGAAATATGTGTATCCTTTACGCCTTATTTTTAGCTGAATTTTTAAATGTAGAATCAATAATTATGTGAGAATAGCTATAGAAAGATAAACTGTCTGAGTTTGATAACCGGTTATTTTACTATTAAAAAAAAGGCTAAATAACTGTAATTAACTTTATTCTGACCATAATATGGTCAATAATGTGGTCAGACACGCTTCATAATATGGTCAAGTAACATTTATCTTTAAAAAACGGTGGAATGACTGGGCAGTTTGCTGCAGATTTTTTAACAGTGTATTATGCAAAAATTTATAATCTGCATAACTTGTGGTCTCAACGAATGCAATATAAATATCTTTTACTGTATATTGATATGTTTCAGATATATGGCTATGTTTATAAGGTAAGTTTAATGATGTGTGAAATGTGATCTATCATCTATATATCGCAAAATTCTATAATACGCACAACTTCTCGTCTCAAGATGTCCGTTATAAAAATCTTTTACTGTATTTTAAGACATCGAAAAGGTTTTTTTTTTTTTTTTTTTTTTTTTTTTTTGCGACAGTAGAGGACGAAGGGAACATCAAGTCCCCCACTTTCGCTTGATCCAACCCTGAGGAAAGGAAGCCTTATTTGTTCTCGCAGCAATACTAAATATGTCTGTATGCTAGACAAACATTCTGCTGACATTAATTGTTCACATCTTCTATTTGGGGAAGAGTCAATTCAGTCCCCGACCCCTGTGTACATAGGGAGGAATTGTAATTTGCTTTACCGGTGAAGAGTGATGCCTCGGTCACAAAGTTCTCAATAAAGGTAGGAGGAAAAGACAATTACATTAATTTGAGAAAGAAGGGGACACTGTTTTTATAGCTTAGAGGACAACAGCAAACAGGCAGGAACCCCGAGATAACCACGTGCGAAAGTTATAAAAGTGCTACGTATTTTCAGCGAATGTATTTATCGAATGGGAAAAGAATTTGATTATTGAACCGATCCTCATATAGTAGATATTTATGGCTTTTGAACTCTACAGGGACTTCGAATAAAAGACTGATCTCATTTTCAGCCAATAATCTCAGAATCTGAACAAATAATGCACACCAATTTCATGGTGACTCATGAAAGGAAAAATATACCAAGTTATTTCCAGTAATGACATACACACTTGTCATACACAAGGCAAAACATTAAATATTTAGAAATCTAAATGAATAAACATCGAATTTCAAGGGAAAATTACTTTATTATTGATAAGGATTGGTCATTTTGCCGGCAAAATGGTATTTTCACCAGGAGAGTGGCAAAAACTGGTAAAAAGCGGCAAAAATGACAAAAACTGAAAGCAGATATGTCTGAATTAAAAAAATATAAAACAAACAATATAATTTTTTTACACGCTGTAACTGATACTTAAATCAGAACATCAATTTAGCATTTCAATTATATTAATTTGATTAATTAAAACTTAAAAATAATTTTAATTGATGATAACATTTAAAGTAGAAGTAAAAACATCTAATAAGTAGAAACTTCGTAAATAAATTTATAAGTTTGATTGTCAAATAAGGTATCATTGAATTCACACTTACAAAGAAGGTAACACAGGATATATAATGAGACGAAAAATCAAATATTTAGCGGTACACAGATGAACCTATTTTATAAGATATCATTGAGTTCACCTTGACAAGGCAGATAGATAACACAGAGTATAGAACGAGACGAAAAATTAAATTTAGTAGTTCCCAGGACTTAAAAAGTTAAAAGATTTTTTTTTTTTTTAACCAACTTAAATAAGACCAAATGAAAGACTGTCAATATGATAATAAAAATACATAATTTATGTACTTTTCAGTAAAAGACAAAATTAGACAGAAGGAAAAAAGGCAGCGATTACAGAATTCAACGAAACTGCCCATAAATAAAATACAATAAATACAAATTTTCGTTGTGGTTATAACCGTTGAAATGCTATTTATACAGGGCAGCCACTGGCGACTACTTTTATTTTTTCCATTTTGCCTACTAAAACAATTTTTGTGATAGATTTCTACTAATCTTCGAGGTTGTTACGTCATCGTACATTGCCTCTGTATTAATACATTTAAATTAATTCAATAAACTAATATTAATTCCCATTTAGCTAATATTAATTCCCATTTAGCTAATATTAATTCCCATTTAGCTAAAATTAATACTCATTTTTCAATAAATTCAATTTTCTTTCTAAAATTCAAATATTAAGTTTAAATTATTTATATTCCGTTATTAATAACTAATCATAAAATTATTTTAGAAGCTTTCATTAAATAATTCATTAATTAAATATTCCGTAAATTAATCTAAGCAAAATTTTCGAATCTCGCGTAACAAAAAATGTGTCAGCAAAAAAAATAAAATAAATAATAATAATAATAATAATAATAATAAATAAATAAATAAATTAAAAATAAATATATTCTTCAGATTACCAATTATTCACTGTTAACAATTATTTAACTTTTATATTTGTAAGACTATATATATAGTTCAATTCATAAAAATAGATTAAATGGTGATTTTTAATGAATAGTTGGCCAACTAGTAAAAAATATTTATTTTTTGATGTGCTACATAAATAAAAATTTGATATTGATGTGTATTTACAAGTCTCTTCATTTAACATAGATCTACACTGGGGTGAGTCTCTTTGATTTATTATATATTTTTATTAGCAATTCTAATTCTGGTGATCAATATATTTTTATGTTTTCTATTATAAATTATTTATTCAAATATATATTAAGTATTTTTATAACATTTTCCGTCCCATTTTTAAATATTTAAACTTAGTTTATTTTCTATTCATATTATTGATTGCCATGTTAAGGGTGCGTCCAGTGACGTTGTTTCGGAGTTGCACTTTTTGATAAATCTCATAAATTTAATTTATTCTTAAATTTAATTTTTATTTAATTATTCACTTTCTAAATTGTCTTTTATTTATCAAAATTTACATATCCGAAATAACGTTACAGAGGTAGATTATTTTTGTTTAGAAAATAGTGGTAGAAAAAAAAATAGTCGCAAGTGGCAGGCCCTGCTTAGAATTAGCCCGCATTCGTACCACTTCACTCTAGAGGTTTTTATTCCCACTTATATATATAATTTAAAATTCTCTTTTGTTATTTACAATTTGAATTTTTAAAAACTTTTAAAAAATCCTATTTTTATTTGGGATATTCCTGTACCCAAGTATGGCAGAGCCATTGTAAAAATAAGTGTAGTATTTCACTGTTAAATTAGTTAAAGTATGACGCGTTGCGGTTACTCCCTTTTCAGGTCAACCTATGTATTTATACATTTAAATACATGCGTATATTTTGTCATATTCGGCTTTGTTTAAATTAACATTTTGGAATTGTAGATCTTATAAACACTGTTCGTATTAGCATCAAAGACGAGAAAAAAATATGAAAATTTAAACAAACATAAGTCTTCTGCAAGGTAAAGCTGATGTCATATTTTTTTTTTTTCTTTAAGCAAATTTCTCAATGAAATTATTTTTCTCACATTGACCAAACGGTCGTACGCACGATAAGTATAAAAGTAAAATAAGTTTTTTTTTTTTTTTTTTTTTTTTTTTATAGGCATTCAATTGAAAGAAAAAAAAATATGACATCAGCTTTACCTTGCAGAAGACTTATGTTTGTTTAAATCTTGAAAATATCGCCTAATTTCCTGACTGTAATTTGTGATTTTCCCACAAAATGTCTGTTGCAATAAATTAATTTGACTTGGGCATCGAACTCGACTATGGAAATTCACCTCTTTTTCTTTTCTACACTTCGTAGAAAGCGCAAGCTAGTTAATTTATCAAAAAAATATATAATTTTTGTTCTTTTTTTAAAATATGGCAACAGGAAAGAAAAAAAAAAGAACCATTTAAACTACCTACTCGGGATTTGTAAGTTGTTTTCTCAACGTATAATCATAATTTAATTAATATTAAACTGTTAAATGATAAAAGTGCGTGTTTTTTAATTATTGCACCCTTTATTTTATTTTATTTTTTATTTTTCTACATTTTAGGGTTTAAAATATTGCATTGTTGCAGTATCACAGCCAGTTGGCCTTTTCTGACGAGCGTGGTTTGGAGTTTCATTAAATACATTGTTGTTGTAACTCGTATACAGTTGTAACTGTAAATAATATTTTACGATTTCTCACCAGTGGCGGGCTAAGGGGCTGTAGTACATATATAACGTTATCAACATTTTGGTAATTTTGGACCCCCCCCCCCCTTACGATATTATACGTTATCATTCCTCGACCCCCCCCCCCCTTTAATGATACCGTTATCAATGTCTAAAAATTCTTGTTACAATCTTTTTTTTTTTTTTTTTTTTTTACAAGTTTGCAATGATATAAAGATATTGTTATACATTTATTATTAGCATACTTTACGGATTCAAGTGAAGAGAAAAAGTCAATAAAATATCACTATTATACATGAAATAACTTTATATCAAATAGCATCTAAAAGAGATAGTTATTATTTAAAAGTATTTAATAACAGCTTATTGTTACATAATGCAGTAATATTGTCTTCTAGTACTTGCCCCCTGCACGGGGAGGATGAAAAAGTAGAACTTCTAACCAACAAAACAAATGGACACCAATTTTTTTTTCTCTTTTTCTTTAGTAGTAAACACAGCAAGTATCATTTCAAACATATTTCACACCTGTTCTCTCTAACGCTTAATTATATACGCATATGGCAGAAAAACAGGACAGCCGAACGGTGGGGCAGTCCATATTTTGGAATGAAAGGATTTTATAATCATAATTAATAAGGAACGTTTTTCTTAATTATGTAACACATATTTAATTTTTTCGCTGTTTGTTTTTATGAGAATTTTCTCCTGAATATGGTTATGAAGAATAGTCGAAACGTCGAGAGTTGTTTATTTATGTAGTTTTTTAAAACAGCTCATATTTAAATTAAACGAAGTATACGTTGAAAGCAAGTGTTTGATGTTTGTATTTTTTAATCATATAAAGGATTTATTAATAACTTTTAATTTTCATAAAAGTAGATATGACAGTTAAAAAAGAAAAAAAACAGACTATTTTGATGTAAAGAATAAGGCAAAAAAATTGGTTGAATCAAAAATGATAACGATATCAAAAGATATCCCCGCCCCTCCCCCTAGAGATATCTTACAATATCAAGTGCCAACCCCCCCCCCCTCCCCTAAAGTGATAACGTTATATGTATGTACAGCCCCTAACGGAAAAATGTCTTAAAATTAATGGATTAATTTATAATTGAGTTCTAAAAATATTAAAATGTTGTATTGTCATAGGAAACACACCTATATATATTTTTTTTTAATAATTCTAGCCTATCAGCAATTGAGTTCAAAATCGATTACAAAATCCCAAAGTTAAATAAAAGAGAGTAAAAAAAAAGGACAAATTTTCTAGCGTAAATTTCATAATACTCTGTCAAATAAATGCACTCCATCTAAACTTCGAAAAATGTCCACTGACCTGTAAAACCCCTTTCACGGCATGAGTACTTTAAAGGTTGAAAAAGTTACTTTTACTGTGCAGTGTAGTTTCGAATGCCAAGTCTCGCGCATTTAAACAAAAACGCTGAATTCAAATGAGGTATAATCTCTTTCGCGTTTCGATTAAATGCGGAAACCGTTAACTTACTGTATTTGTAAAAAACAGCATGGAATTTTATTTAAATCTTGCAACGTATTTAAAAGAGGTCCCTTCTACACTAGATACCTTATGTTAATTCAGCGCAAGGTGGCGGATTTTTTTTTTTTTTTTCTCAACATTTACTTCTAGATTATGTGTTCAAAATGAGGGAATTATATTAATGATCGATAAAGTTTTAAAAAGACATCCGTGAAATTAACTTCATCTATGCAACGGCTAGAATACAAGTGGTGTAAGTCCACAGAAATTGGAATAGAAAAATTTTGACGCAAAATATAGGCAACTAGGTATATTATAAAATTCTGTAATTTAGTAAAGTTGCAAACTCGTAAAAATCTTTTTCAGCAATTTTTAATTTTTTTGACGTAGATGACTTGGAATTTGAGCGCCTGATATAGTTCCATTACTGAAAATATTGTATAACAAAAATGTTGTTTATCGTTTCATTTTTTCTTAATTATTGGAAAAGTTTAAAAATCCTGTTGGAAGCCTTTAAATTCAAAGGTTGTGCTTTATTCGCATTTACGCGTAAATCGACGCCTAATGAAAATTAGTTTTAAAGCTTGAATAAGACTAGGCCGAGGCAAATAAGAGAGTATAATTTTTTAAAGTAAAGATAAATTGAATTTATTTTCAAAACTGGAATTTTTAGTACGAAATTGACAATAATATAAATTTAATTAGTGTAAAAGTAAAAATAACTTTTTTTCCCCCCTAATACACTTTTTTATAAGCATTCAATGTTAATCTTGAATATCACGCTTAATTTCATGACTGCAGTTCATGATTTTTCCAAAATATTTCCATTGCAATACGTTAATTTTAGCGTGGGCACAGAACCCGATTATGGGAAAATTCGTCCTTTTTTTTCTTTAACGTTGGTAAAACGCGCCAGCTAGCGAATTTTTTTTTTTTAATAGAATTTTTGCTCTTTTCCTTTTTTTAAGATATGGCAACAGGAAAGGGAAATATATATATATATATATATATAATTGTAACCATAAATAATATTTGCCGATTTATCATTTATATCGGGCTAACAGATAATACCTTAAAATTAAAAAGTTCTAAAAATATTAAAATGCTGTACTACCATCGGAAACACACCTTTGTACATACACGATTTTTATAATTCTAGCGTATTAGGAAGTGAGTGAAAAACGATTTCAAAATTCTATCTTTACATACAAAAACCAAGTTGAATTAAATAAAGGAATGTAAAAACGTTGGAATAACACCTTTAATTAAATGAAATACAGCAATTGCTGCTTTAAAATTTCTTGCATTTCTTTCTTTGAGTCAAGAGAGAAATAACACAGAATTTTAATCAATCTCAATTAGCATTGCCTTTTTTGACAAAAAATGACATTTTCAGGAGATTATCTTCTGAAATATATGTTTTCTTCAAATTCTTAGTTCTATGACGCATGACCTGATCGAATAATAAAGAAAATCACCTTATATGAAAATTATGGAGATAAATGCAGTGCCAACTACCGACCCAAAAGAATGTTGGGATTATTAATTTAGACAGAACTATGCGTTTGTTATTAATTGCACAAAAAGAAAAGAAGAAGTAATATTTATCGGAGAACGAAAATTTTTCTTCAAACATTTGTATTTCCTTCCGAGTTCTAAATTGTTTTGGAAGATAATGAATTGATACGAATTAATTAGCAAAGAAAATAATTTATTACTATACAAACAAAGATGAAGATTTAGATCTCGATTTATTTGAAACGTAATTAAATATACAGGGGTCTTGTGAAATTTATTATATTTTTGTGAAAAATAACATTCTGTAACAAAAGACGAAATTCTCTCTGTTACTCAAATTCGAACCAGGCATTTATTAATAATTTCTTTGAGTCCTTCTTCAAAAGTTTTCCTTTCTGGTAAACTTGTATTGTTTACAAATTACACATTATAATAAAACCTAACAAAATAAAAATAATTAATGAAGAGTATGTTTTTACGGAATTTAATTTTATGATGGGATCTATTTTATTAAGAGGAATTTTGTGAAGGGGTCTCTTTTAGTAAAAGGAATTTTATGAAGAGCCCTGTTTTATTACGAATAATTTTGTGAAATCTGTGTTTCTGTTTTATTAAATTGGTTTTTGTGAACAACCCGTAAATAGGCCCCAAATTTTGCTTGGATCGACCCCTAAAATACAGTGAAAAAAAAAAAGTAATTTTCCTCCATAGGTTTAGAAAAAATTCCATCTTTACATACAAAACCCAAGTTGAATTAAATAAAATAATGTAAAAACATAGGAATAACACTTTTAATTACATGAAATACAGCAATTACTGCTTTAAAATTTCTTGCATTGCTTTCTTTGGGTCAAGAGAGAAATAACACAGAATTTTAACCAAGTTTAATTAGCGTTACCTTTTCTGACAAAAAATGATATTTTCAGAAGATTATCTTCTGAAATATACGTTTTCTCCAATATATTCTTAATTCTATGATGCATGACCTGGTCTTCTGCCAATAATAAAGAAAATCACCTTATATGAAAATTATCGAGATAAATGCAGTGCCACTGCCAACTACCTACACAAAAGAATGTTGAGATTATTGATTTAGACAGAACTATGCGGTTGTTATTAATGGCACAAAAAGAAAAGAAGAAGTAATATTTATCGGAGAACGAAAATTTTTCTTCAAAGATTTGTATTTTCTCCAGAGTTCTAAATTGCTTTAGAAGATAATGAATGGATACGAAATAATTAGCAAAGAAAATAATTTATTACTATACAAACAAAGATGAAAATTTAGGTCTCGATTTATTTGAAACGTAAAAGTTACTATTTTTGTGAAATTTATTACATTTTTGTGAAAAATAACATTTTATAGCGAAAGATGAAATAAAGTTACTCAAATTCGAACCATGAACTTATTAATAATAATTTATTTAAGTCCTTCTGCAGTTTTCTCTTCTGGTGAAGTTGTTTTGTTTGCAAATTACATATTATAAAACCTAAAAAAATTAAATAATGAATGAAGAGTATGTTTTTATGGAATAGAATTTTATCAAGTAAGTTGTCGATTTTATTAAGGAGAATTTTATGAAGGAGCCTGTTTTATTAAAAAGAATTTTGTAAAGAGCTCTGTTTTATTACAAAGAATTTTGTGAAGGGATACTGTTTTATTAAATGGATTTTTGTGAAGAATCCTTAAATAGGCCCCAAATTTTGCCTGGATAGACCCCTAATATAACTTTAAAGAAAAAAAAGTAATTTGCCTACATCAGTTTAAACAAAATTCCATCATTTCATAAAAAACTCAACTTGAGTTAAATAAAATAATGTAAAAACGCAACGATAACAGCTTTAATTATCAAGCAGGGCGGTCGCTCTGCCAAGCCAAGCTTTAAAAAAAAAACGCCACACAAACAACGCCAAGAACTGGAATAAAGACCGCTAATGCTTATATACAGAAAGCAACTTCGCAATGTTAAATCGACAAAACATGCCAGATTAAAATATCAGATATCAAACAAACCAAGCGTCGTAGAAAAAAAAACGAAAACTAGAAGAATCTAAGGAAGAATTTCTTCAATTTAAGACCAAACTCATCTTCATAAGTGATTTATAAACAGAGATATAGCATTTTTTTAAAAACGTCGAGTTACTTAAAATGATCACTTTTTTCTTCGTCAAACTTTTTTTTTCAAACAAGCTACAGGCCTTAATATTGGGCAGAATAAAAAAAGGATTGCATTTTTGGACAAGTAATTACGTAATCTATGTGCTTTTATAAAATTCAGTGTAAAAAAGAATTATTTTCTATTCTTAATTAGCAAAAAACTGTTAATTAACTTGGCGATTAAAAAATTATGCCAAAACAGAGATAAAACCCGCCAACGACCATGTACCATCTGTATCAAAATAGCACAAATCAGTTACAGATTACAATATAACCACATCAAATTTCATGTGCAAGTCAGCCATTTTCTTTTGAAGATATTTAAAAAAATATATAACTTCATAATTATAAGAACACACATTTTATCAGACAATTAAATATGACTGCAAATTGTAGCTGATGACTGTTTCCAACATGAATAAGTATGAGAAATTGCCGCTCAAGGATATAGGTCTGGGTGGCTCTGTCGCAGCGCGTCAACACGGCATGCACAAGGTCCCAGGTTCGAGTCCTGCCCACGGTTAACTTTTCACTCATGTTTGTTTAGTGTATTTAATTGTCTGATAAAATGCGTGTATTGTAAAATAAATTAATCAGACGTAGTGTTTATGCTTTAAAAAATATTTTTAATATATAATTTACGTTTTTAGAAAGATCTTTAAAAATAAATTAGTTTTTGAGGGAAGATGTACCTTCTAAAATGTATACATTAAGACTTATCGGCATTTAAAATTTCTTTCAAAACGTAAACAAAATTTTTGAAATGAATTAAATGTGATTCATTTATTTCTTTAAAAAAAAAACACGGTAAAGGACAGGCATTTCGTTCGCAGGAATACCCTTCACGTCATTTTCCTATAAATTAATGAAATCCAGTTGTTAAATTACACAGCTCAACACAAATCTGGGGTTTGAAGAATGGCACTTTTTTCTTAATAAATCAGTCACGCTGATCACAAATATGACATTAGTTTTTTTCTAACACCCACAGTTTTTTCACAAAACAAAAAAGAAGGGGGTGCCTCTTAATAAAATCAATGTGTAATGTTTATTAAATAAGATACATTTTTAATAAAAACAAAAATTAATTTCTCAGTAAAGTGGCATTAATAAATGTTAAAATACAATACTGCACTAAAGGACGTGAAATATAAATATAGATGGCGCCACTTTATGTATTGATATTTGCCTGAGAAGGCGCATTTGTAGTGAGAACATGCATTTATTTTGTTCGTTCTTTCTCCGTTCCTCTTTATGATTTTCCTTTTTGATATCTTCGACATCCTTGAAAGTGGTGTTTTCCTCCTTATCTATGCTGATGATATCCTCCTATATGCTTTGGGGGAGGACCCTTCCCGCACCTTGACAAAGCTCCAAAACTGCATTGATCGGCTGGTGCAGTGGTGCACGGCCACCCACCTCTCCATTTCACCGGACAAGAGCACAGCCATCGACTTCTCCCGTCGTCGGCCGATGGATTCAAAGGTTTCCATCACGGGAGTTGAACTCGAGTGGAGTCCTACAGTCAAGATTCTTGGCGTTTGGTTCGGCAGATCCCTTCGTTTCAACCATCACTTTTCATACCTTCGGGCCAAGGCCTTCCGGAGACTAAACTACCTCAAAGCCGTTGCTTCACGTTCTCAAGGGGTTCACACTCTTCACATGCTCAGGATCGTCGACTCTATGGTTCGTAGCCTCCTTGAGTATGCCTGCCCTCTCTTCCTAAAGGTCTGTCCTTCGACCCTGAACTCCCTGGAAGTCACTTACAACGCTGCTCTCCGGGTCGCCACCGGCCTCCCAAAGTGCACTCCCATTCCGCTCCTTCACCGCGAGGCCAATGTCTCGTGCATGCGCAGCCGTTTCCGTTGCATGACCAACAAGTTTCTCGTTCGCCAACTCTCTCTCCCTCACCCTCCGGTCCCGGCTGACTCTTCTTCTCCTGGACATCTTTCTGCTGCCGCTGCCGACCTCCTTGATACATACAATATTCAGGGTCACTGCATCCTTCAGTTCTCGTGGCCTTCTCATCCCTTTCTCCATCCCGCTTGCCATATTATCCAGGACGGTCTACCTTTCCAGAACTTATCCCTCCCGCCGAGTGCTATCTACCAAGCTTGGAAATCGTGGTGTACGACAGCCACACACAACACCCTGCTCTCGACAGATGCCTCTAAAGATGCCTCCAAAACGGCCATTGCTGCCCACAATAGCCTCACCAACTCCAGTTTTGCCATGCTCGTTCCTCATCTCAATTCCATCTTCACTGCCGAGGCCCTGGCTATCTACATGGCCCTCACCTCGTTTGTTTTAGCCAGTGGTCATTACCTACTCCTCACAGACAGCCTCTCTGTCCTCCAGGCTCTACACAACTGCTCGCTTCGCTCCCCGAGGGTGGTCACTCTGCTCCATAATACTATCCACAGTCTTCTCTCATCCCATCGTGCAGCCCTTACACTTGTCTGGTGCCCTGGCCATAGAGGCATTCCCCCAAATGAGGTGGCTGACTCTCTGGCCCGCAATGGCCCCTACTTGGCTCGTACCCTGAACTGGATTGCTCCCGAGGACCTCGTGG
The DNA here is from genome assembly GCA_963931845.1 of Maratus michaelseni. Lineage (NCBI taxonomy): Eukaryota > Metazoa > Arthropoda > Arachnida > Araneae > Salticidae > Maratus > Maratus michaelseni. The sequence continues at coordinate 384,853,175 of OZ007587.1, read as the reverse complement.
CCCTCATTCGACGCAACTGGATAACGGAAAAAGAATACTCATGGCTGAATAGTGGATATCACCCCACCTACCCACATCTGAATACGGAGGACGCCTTTCGACAGTGGACCAGGCACCGACGCGTGGATATCTGGATTTCTCGTTGGCGTACTCGCACCTGGATGACCAATAGTCGCCTTTATAAGATGAAACTCGCCCACTCACCCCTGTGCTCTCTCTGCTGCTCTGTTGAAACCCCTGACCACATTCTCTGCACTTGCGGAAAGTATAACTCAGATAGGTCCATGTTATGTTCGACACTTGGTATTGGCCCCCTTTCCACCTACTCAGAAATCCTAACTGCTGCCCTCCACTCCCGCTTGGGTGTCACTGCCCTGGCTTGCTTTTCTTCTGCGGTTGCTCGCGGGTGACCCGTTCCTCTCCTGCTGGCTAGCACGCTAGCCTTCTCTCTTTCTCTCCTGGAGTATTTGAGACAAAGCCGCCGCCGGCGTAGCATGGGTCTCAAGCTGTGTGCCAACCAACCAACCAACCAATTTTGTTCGTTTATTTATATCTTACGTTTGTTTTGTCAGTTTCTTATAGCAATATGGCATCAAGAGGTTGTATAAATCCAGGATATAAAAAAAAGTAATTCGGCAGAACTTAGTTGATCCAAAATAAGTCCTCTTGCCTCCCCTGCACATTAAATTAGGTTTAATGAAACAATTCGTAAAAACCTTAGATAAAACAGGGGATAGTTTTCGATATTTAAATGAATTTTTTTCCACATTTATCGGAAGGTAAAATCAATCGTTGGCCCAGATATGAGATGGTTAATGAAGGACGAAAATTTTGAGGGAAAAATTAAATTAATCGAGAAAGATGCATGGGTTAGTTTCAAAAACGTTACTCAAAAATGTTTAGGAAATTACAAAGATCCTAACTACGCAACGATCATTGAAAAAAATGGTTCAAAACTTTCAAAAACTAGGTTGTAACATGAGTTTAAAAATGCATTTTCTGCACCCCTATCTTGAATGTTTTCCTGAAAATCTTGGTGAAATGAGTGAAGAACAAGGTGAGAGATTTCACCAGGACATAAAATGCATGGAAAAATGCTATCAAGGACACTGGAATGTAAATATGTTGGCAGATTACTGCTGGGGGCTAAAAAGAGACACTAAACCAGCTTCAAAATCTAAAGGATACAAGCGTTCTTTTGATGATAAAGAAAAGTAATTTTACTGTATATACTAGAATATAATTTCTTATAAAACATGCACACAGATTTATATATGTATATATGATTTTATTTATTTATCTGATTTTTTTTGTACATTTTTAAATGAATGTTGTGTAAATTGTATATTCTCAAATTCCAAATTCTTAGTTTCTTAATTGAAAGAAATCCTGACGTGATATATAAAAATGGATATTATTTTGAAATAAGCATAGCAGATTTCTTACAATTTACATAAATTCAGGAAAACCCCAGATAAAAAGTTAAATTTTGTAGGCCTGTGTTATTTTTGTTTTAGAAGTGAAATTTCCATTTAAATTTATTGTAGCAGTACAATGTTTAATTGAATAAAATAATGTAAATCTAAGAAATTGCTAAGAAATTCCAAACATGCACAGGGCAACGCAAAAATAAATAAATGAATAAATAAACAAAAAATAAATAGATAAATAAATAAATAAAAATCAGCTTTCAGAAATTCTAAAAATTGTTCGTATATCTTAATTACAAGCTAAAGGAGGGTTTATTTCTATATTATTCTATATATTATAGTAATTTCAGCAAATATATTAAATTCCAATGTGATCTGATTTAAACTTTAAGATAGTTTATAAGACATGATAAAAAAAATTATAAAAAAGAGTGGCGCGTCACATTTCGGGGAGGAGATGGGGAGGGGCGTGAACAAAATTAGGAAGTATAATAAGGCTATCTGTTTGAAACTTTGCGATATTTTATAACGCATAACATAAATTTTAAAAATAAAGCTGCGTCAAAAATTATAGGGAGGGGCGGAGCGTGTTTTGCCTACACAAGGGGGGGGGGACACTTTTCTAAATTTTAACGATATCCGTCATGTCACATATCGTTACAAAGGGCTGTGACCACTTATTCCTGTTATGCATCACAGGTGTCACCCTCACATTTTGCGCCCCCCCCCCCGACACTACTCATGTGATATATCGTTGGAAAGGTCTGTGAACGCTTAATCATACTATGCAGGGAGGGGGGGATTTCTAAATTTTGCACATACCCCTCATGTGATACATCGTTGGAAAGGTCTGTGACCGCTTAATCCTATTATGCATCTCCGGTGTTCATCCCCCCACTTTGCCCCTAAACGTGATTAGCTTTCACCATCAGGGGGCGCTTTCCTATCTCTGTTTCTATGGGTCGGATCACGACGGGGTATGGCTCATTCGACTCGACATCGATAGAGCTTTCTGATTTTAGTTCGTTTTTTCACCACCAGGGGGAACTTTCCTATCTCTGGTTCTATGGGTTGGATCACGACGGGGCATAGCTCATTCGACTCGACATCTATAGCCTTAACGATTTCAGTGCCCGAGGTTCATATAGATCAGATTGCGCTACCTGGTGGTGGAAGATGGAACTGGAGCGTGCGCAGCACGACTGCTATACGGTGCCGAAGGCAGTGGGGACCCGTGTCGGAGTTTCGTTCGGTTAGAGGTTTATACTGTTCGATGTGCAAATTAAGGGATTATCCAGTGCCGAAGGCAGCGGGGAACCTGGTCGGAGGTTCGTTCGGTTCGAGGTTTATCTTATTCGAGGTTTTACAAGATTCAATGCCCCGATGTAAATTAAGGGCCCGCTAGTGGGCGAAGCCAGCTAGTGCTAATAATAAAAGAGCGTGATATCACGTTTCATATCAAATGCAGCACTGACACGCTATGTACGTATTCTATTTTTATTCATTTCATGGATAAGTCAGTGATATTTTTTAACGGAGGATAACAAGTATTATAACAAGCCACATTTAGTATGTTGTTTTTAAGAGTGTAATTAGTTTAATTGAAAAATCTACTGGTATTTCTAGTTAACCCTTTAAACAATGACTGAAAGTAAAATGTAATTTTAAATTATTTCTCATGTTTAGATTATTTAAATTATGTTTAATCTATTTAAAAAAAAGAAATGATATCTACAAAAACAACTTTTCAAAAGTAGAAAAAGCCAAGCGTAAAAAAAAAAGTTGTGGCTAAAAAATGGTGTGATATCAAATATCCAAGCTATTATATTACTTATTTAACTTTTTTCCATAAAATAAGTTATCATATATATAAGTCGAGTGCCTACGTATATGTTAATAGAAATCGTTTTCTCCTGTACTAAATACATCCTAACGAGTTTCTGAAAATGCAATTTTTTTCAAATTATGCATGATGGGCTTGGCGGCCATCTTTCCATATTTCTAAGCATCCAAATTTCTAAAGTAAAAGAGTAGTATGTTTGCACTGTAATATGTTTATAACAAATTCGAACTTCAGATTTTAACTACGGACAGATAAATTAGATAAGACTGATATTTTGAGAAATTGATTTTTACTAGTTTGAAATTATTAATTACTCTAAAAAATAAATCATAAGATGAATCTTTTAAGATAAGTCATCATTATCTTAAGACACAATTTTCAGAGCATACAAGTCTATAAATTAAACGCTTAAAACATTTGCTTAAATAATAATTTTGAACTACAGATTTGAGTGTTTAGAATTTTGTGAATAATATGCAAAGATGGCCGCCAAGCCCATCATGCATAATTTGAAAAAAATTGCATTTTCAGAAACTCGTTAGGATGTATTTAGTACAGAGAAAACGATTTCTATTAACATATACGTAGGCACTCGACTTATATATATGATAACTTATTTTATGGAAAAAAGTTAAATAAGTAATATAATAGCTTGGATATTTGATATCACACCATTTTTTAGCCACAACTTTTTTTTTTACGCTTGGCTTTTTCTACTTTTGAAAAGTTGTTTTTGTAGATATGAAATACAGCAATTATTGCTTTAAAATTTCTTACATCTCCGTCTTTAACTCGAGACATAAATAACACAAAATTTTAGTAATTTTTAATTAGCACTGCACTTTTTGACAAAAAATGATACTGCCAGAAGATTATCTTCTTAAATATACGTTTTCTTCAACATATTCTTAATTCTATGACGCATGACCTGGTCGTTTGCCAATAAATAATAAAGAAAATCACCTTATATATGAAAATTATCTTAGATAAATGTAGTGCCAACTACCGACACAAAAGAATGTTGGAATTATTGATTTAGACAGAACTATGCGGTTGTTATTAATTGCAAAGAAAGAAAAGAAGTAATATTTATCGGAGAACGAAAAATTTTCTTCAAAGATTTGTATTTCTTGAGCTCTAAATTGTTTTGGAAGATAATGAATGGGTAAGAAGTAATTAGCAAGAAAATAATTTATTACTATACAAACAAATTACTATAAAAACGAGATTTAGATCTCGATTTATTTGAAACGTGATAAATAACTTAAGAAAAAAAAAGAACTTTGCATTCATAGATTTAAACTCTTTTTCAACACTTTCCATCAGAGTTTAAAAGTGTTTATGGATTCCGTTTGTCTGTCTGTCTGCCATCTATCTGTGCGATCTCTAGCTTTCGCAAATATACTTAAATTTTCACGTAATTGGTATATGTTATTGAAATTTACTGAAGGAGATTCCCTATTCAAAATGGACTGTGTAGCATTTATAGTTCGGATACAGGGACGCTCGAAAGAATTTCGTAACATTATGGTTTATGGGGAAAAACCGTTTGCAATGCATTTTAATGATGTTACACTATTTTAAACATATTGAAACTCATATACAGCACTGAGGTGCTTTACTATAGAATAGGGCGTGCATAGCATTTATTGTTCATTTACAAGGACACGCAAGAAAAAATCCGTTAGAGTATTGTTTATGACTGATAATTGGCGGAAGTGCGTTTCCAGTTGTGGTATACGTTTTTCAACATAACTAAATTTTAGCATATTACGTATGGTCTGTATAAATTTTATAGACAATGTACAGGGCAGCATGGTGCAAGTTGCTTAATGGGTGTTTTTAACTGTTTTATACATTTTCCAGCTGAACTAAATTTTACTATGTATTATACTAAGAAATATTTGTAGAATAGGAATAAATTAATATACAATTTATGAGCAAAAGAAACTGGATCTACCATCTAAGGATGATAATTGTCGGAAATGGGTTTTCAGTTACGGTATACGTTTTATAGCTGAATTAAAATTTTAGCATGCATATTGTGTGAAAATAACGTAACATTAAGTAATGAAAATAACATAATATAATGTATTTCAATTGAATTTTTCCCAATACAAATTTTTCGCAATCTATACATTTTTAAAATGCTCTTCGAGTTACAATTTTTTTGTTGATGTATTGTAGATTTTCTAATTGAATGCATGTTTCAACTAGAAGGAACAAGTTCGCAGGAACAATTAACCTCGCTAATCGAGAAAAAACCTATATATTTCATTTCGACTATAGACAAGCAGATTTTGATACAATAGTTTTAATCACAATAATTTAGTTCACTTACTTCTAACACAGTCATACCCCACAACATATTGGCCTCTCATATTGGGGCACCTTTTCTCGGCCTGTTCATGATAACTATAATTGCAACTCCTAGCTCCTGAGCATCTAAAGGGAAAAAGAAAAAATAAAGTTATACACAACTTTTACAATTCAAAAAGAAAATGTACAGAATAAATTTCAATTTTGAAAACATGAAAAGTTTCAGTGATTATAGTACTCAATAAATATGAAAAAAGGTGTAGTTATCGAAACATTGATAATAAGATAATTGGGGATTCATTAATAATAGGTTTTGTTAAGGTTGTCCAGTTCAGTTTCGGGACAGAGAAGAAAAAAATCGGGACGTCCCCTTCTCACGCGAAACTCAGTGTTTTATTTATTTATTTATTCATTTTTAATCACTAGTTAATTTGCGTGAATTAAACCATTTCTAGGGATACAGATTGCAGTTAATGGATCATAACATGTCTTTGGAATGATTAAAAACATTTCTACATCAATTCGGAATTTATAAATGAGACAATATTACTTTCAAGAATATAACATTCGAGTCGCTAATATTATGTCTTTGGACGGCACATGTTGTTCTTAAAAAATCGCCACTGCTTATTGTTTGTTCATAGATAAGATTTTCTTAATTGAAAAGAACGAAGAAAGGGTAACTGTACCTTTATTAACCGTCACTACCGCTGTCCCCATTGTTAATTTAAATATTGATACTCAGAGATTAAGGAATATCTTGCCATTTAATAGTAGGTTTGATATGTCTTTGAAGATAGCGCACACAAGATTCTAAAAATGTTCTTTTTTTAAATAAAAAAGCAAAATTGCAAAATATGTCAGTCACTATGTCCCTTTCACTTTTCTGTCCTCTTACAATTTGTGTTTCGTTTGATAAAAATTGTCATATCATACTTGTTTTTCAATAAAGCCTGTGCACATCTACTACTTATTATTTTGAAATATGGGTATTTAGTTTTTATTTATTTATTTATTTCTGTACATTTTAAATTTTTCTGATAACTGTGCATAAAATTTAATCATATTTTGTCAGGGAGGTTACGTTTTTTTTTCTTCTTCTTTAAAGAACACTTATTGGTTTTCGTTTTTCTATAATTGAAAATTGGAGTAACAAACAAGATGGTAATCTTAACCCCTTCGCGACGAGAGTCCTTTACAGAATTTTTAGTCTTTTACCACCGGTTTTTCCAAACAGAAATTTTCGCCTAATTGAATCGCAAAAATGCTATGATTAAATAGGGCAAAGCTTACAATAAAAAATAACTGGTGGGAATAATCGAGGATTCTGAGCATTTTATGCGGCACGTATACGTGTCGCTCGTCCCCAAAGGGTTAAGAGAAATATGATAGTTTAATAAATAAACAATGATTTAAATAAAATTATATTAAGGCGACAGTGGACCTTCAAACTCATTTTTTTATTTTTTTTTATTTCACTTTAAATACTATTCAAGGACACACTATATGCATTATGGCATGTATTTATCACACCAGAATTTAAAAAAAAATTTTTTTTGGAGAAAAATAAGGAATTTTTCTGATTTTTTTAACCGTTACGCAGAATTTTTCAAAATGTCCCAAGCGCATTCCATATCAATTAAAATCATCAATATTTTTTATGCAGGTTTGGTTTATATATACAAATAAAACTTGGTATCAAATTTTATATATTTGAATATAAAGGTAAAAAAAAAAAAAAATTCAAAATTTTTTGAAATTTTCCGCATTTTTGCATCATATTTTTTCAATTAACTACCTTTAAATTTTTTAAATTATACCTCATTTCAAAAAACCATACCAAGTTTTATGACAAATATAATGATAAATAGCTACAAAAAATTTCAAACTATTCAGATGAAATAGTATGCGCATGGAGCATTTTGAAAAAATGGAAACCGACAAAATTTTCGAAATGAGAAAAACAATTTTAAAGTTTTAGTATTGGTAAACATAAGAAAATATACCCTGAAAGGGACTAAAATCATATATATGCAAAACCTTTACATGTTTAATGAATGATTTTACCAAAATAATTATTTATAACCTCCCCCCCTGTTGAGTGTCTGAAAAAAATAAATTTTTCTGCGATTGACTAATAAAGTTTGAGATTTTTCTTCGCAACCAATTATAGAATTTCTCAGTTTCATCTTTTTACAGATTACTAAAATTCTGTATTCTCCCCCCCCCCCCCCCTTGAAAAAATTAATTTTTTCTGCGATTGACTAATAAAGTTTGAGATTTTTCTTCACAACCAATTGATGAATTTATCGGTTTCATCTTGAGACAGATTACCAAAATTCTCGATTCTCCCCCCCACCCCCCCGCCCCCCTGTTGAGTGACAGAAAAAATTCATTTTTTACTGCAATTGACTAATAAATTTTGAGATTTTTCTTCGCAACCAATTATTGAATTTTCCACTTTCATCTTTTTACAGATTACTAAAATTATGTATTCTCGCCCCCCCTGCCCCCTTGGAAAAAATCATTTTTTCTGCGATTGACTAATAAAGTTTGAGATTTTTCTTCGCAACCAATTATAGAATTTCTCAGTTTCATCTTTTTACAGATTACTAAAATTCTGTATTCTCGGCCCCCCCTGCCCCCCCCCCCCCTTGAAAAAATTATTTTTTTCTGCGATTGACTAATAAAGTTTGAGATTTTTCTTCGCAACCAATTGATGAATTTGAAATTGATGAATTGATGATACAGATTACCAAAATTCTCGATTCTCCCCCCCCCCCCGCGCCTCCCCTCCTCTGTTGAGCGACTAAAAAATTCATTTTTTAGTGCGATTGACTAATAAATTTTGAGATTTATCTTCGAAACCAGTTACTGAATTTATTGGTTTCATCTTGCGACAGATTACCAAAATTCTGGATTCTCCCCCCCCCCCCCCCCCCCACTCCCCTCCCTTGATAAAATTAAATTTTTACTGCAATTGATTAATAAATTTTTATATTTTTCTTCGCAACCATCTGATGAATTTCTTGGTTTTATCTAGCGGCATATTAGCAAAACTTTGGAATTCTTAATTTTTTCAGTCGTTCAACAGGGGGGGGGGGGTAGGGGGGGAGATTTAAGAATTTTCGTTATCTGTCGCAAGATGAAACCGACAAATTTATCCAGTCGTTGCGAAGAAAAAAAATTAATTTTTTCAGTTACTCGCAGTAAAAAATGACTTTTTTTTTGTCACTCAACAAGGGGGAGGGGCGGGGGGGAATCAAGAATTTTGGTAATCTGTCGCAAGATGAAACCGAGAAATTCATCAATTGGTTGCAATTGAATGAAAATTAAAAATAAATTAGAAGAAAAAATGCATTTGCAAATAATTGTAAACAAACATCAGCTGATCACGACGGCCGTTTGATTAATTATAAAAATATAAATAAAATCCGAAAAAATCATCCGATTGTAATTATTTAAGTTGGAGATGAAAGCTTACATGGAGCTTTATTTTTTGGGGACAAGAAATTTTTTTCAAAAATTTGAGCGATTTTGCTGATTTTGAAGGTCCACTGTCGCCTTAATATTTTAATCAATTTCTTAGCCAGCGTTTCGAAACTGGGTGAAAACTGTGTTTTTAGTTAGTCAGGAGTAAGTAGCATATACTAATAACTTTGGAAGAGCGAAAAAAAATACAATTAATTGATTTTCAATAGAAAGAGCTTATAAATCACGCGACGATAAAAAAAAAACATCACCATCTACATGCGTTCCTGATAAAGATGAAAAAAAAAAAGAAAAAAATACAAAAAAAAAATTATTCATTGGTTCTTTAGATTCACAGAATCAAACTTTAAGTCGATTTTAATGTGGATTTTGGAATAAAAACATGCATACGTTGTTAGATTATTGCGAAATTACATTTCATCAGCCAAACCATCTAATCTATTATAAAGGATAAGCGTGTCCGTGCGTAACGCTGACGTCCATTTTGCGAATGGCAACATTTGACGAGGAAATTTCGCGGTTTTGTGATTTTTGTGGCTGCAATTTTTTTAATTTCTAAGCATAGCACATTTTTTAATTTTTATACCGTTATATAGGAAAAAAAAATCTACTTTCAAATGCAGTTTGTTTGAAAACTGTATCTTAATTGACTGATTTATTCTAGCATTTAAATTAAATTTCAAGCATGATTTTTTTAAATCTATCTGTATTGTTTGCAGACGGTTACAGAATATTAATCCGTTTGCACTTTAAACAATATAAAAAGTCCAGTATTTGTTTCCTGCTAATAACATATGGGCTGATAAGTTCCCGGTCTGGCACACAGATGGCGTTGCAATCGCCGAACCGATGTTTTTTTAGTAAATACTAACCTTTAAAAGGTAATAGAAAAAATGCCATGACGATTCGCCGTGTGGATAAAACGTTAGAGTGGTTTTAGTTGAACGACTTTGTTGATAAACAAAAAAATTGGATAACAAGAATTTCAAGAATTGTTATTTGATGGGGAAAAATACCGTTCAAACAAAAGCTTGGCTAGATAAGCGTTATCCGGACACTGCACCAGGTAAATCAACCATTATTGACTGGTTTGCTGAATTTAAACGTGGCTGTACGGACACCAGTGATGCACCACGCAAAAGAGGTGGTTACTCCGGAAAACATAAAAAAAAGTCCACAAAATCGTTTTGGGGAACCGTAAAGTGAAGTTGCAGGAGATAGCTCAGACTCTGAAGATATCCAAGGAACGTGTAAGTTTTATTTTGAATGAACATTTGTCTATGAAAAAGCTGTTGTCAAAGTGGCTGCCGCGCGTGTTGACTTTTGACCAAAAACAACAACGAGTTCTGAACACTGTTTGGAGCTTTTTCGTTATAAAATTATGTTATTTATTATTAAATTATTATTATTAATCATTTATTAAATTATTATTATGAAATTATTTTTAAAATTATTATTATTAAATTATTATTATAAAATTATTATTTTTAAATTATTATTATTATTATTAAATTATTATTATTATTATTAAATTATTATTATTTATTATTAAAGTTATGTTATTTATTAAAGTTATAAAGTTATAAAGCTTTGTTAAAAAGTTGTGTTTTCTTTATTAGACCGGGAACTTATCAGCCCATGTGTTATTCAATAACGAAATTAAAACTTCATTAAGCAATCAATAAAATAGTATAAATAAAAAACAAATTTAACAGACATGTAATTGAAATAAGCGCTTAAAACCGTTCAAATTATCAGAATTTAAAAAAAAACTGTTGTAGGAAACGAAATTTTTAGCGATTTCATCGGCTATTAAATTCTGGCACGAGAACAATACAAAATTACCGCTTGTAACAAATTTCAAAATTTTATTTGAATATATAATTGACAAATTTCATATATAAATGCTCTTTGTTGTTGTTAGGGGACAACTTAAAAAAATTTATTAAATGTAAAAAACCTATTAGAGTTTTCAATTAAAAAAATAATAATAAATAAATGATTTTCACATATATTCTCTATTCCGAGAAGCCCGGGTTGGATGCCCTAGTATTCTTAAAACGACGATTACATTTTTTTTTCCCTTCTGGTATTTCTTTTTCTAAAAAATATAAATAAATAAATAAAAACGATAAAATATACGAGGGGGTGAAAATTATACAAGTACATACGATAAACACAAAATTTGGATTTTGTTATGAAATCAGTTATTTAATTAAAATAAACATTGATATTTTAGAACTTACAAATAAAGTGAATTTAGCTTTACACAAAAACTGAACGGGTTTTATCATAGCATATAAACAAGCAAATTAAAAATTAAAATTTCAGCATCATTTAAGAGAAAATATAAATGAAAAATTTTTATTAACATCATACAGATAAACGAATAAGTGAATTTAAAAACCTAGAATAATTTATGAAGGGTGGGGGAGGAGGAAGAAGTTTTCAATAAGTATACATGATTGATGCAAGTTGTCAAAAACATTAAATAAATATAACTGCCTTTAAAAAAACATATATACTTAGAAAAAGAGTAAATAAAAACTCAGAATACTTATTAAGCCTCTCATATTAAAGTATATATATATGCTTTATATAAAGTACTATATGTAAAGTAAGTCATACTATACAGGGTGATTCAAAACTTATCGTTCAAATTTCGTGGGAGGTAGGGAATACGCCAGGAAACCGATTTCACATAGGAAAGTATGTCCTCAAATGTACGCATGCGTACGTAGAGGGCGCTGTGTGTACCCTACCTTCCATTGCGTTCCAATCATTGTTTTGACTTTTCTAAAGCTAGTATTATTTCTTCTCCCATTTCCACTTCTCATTTGGACTTTTACGAAGCCTTTTACATATTTAAAAACTCCAAAAATCTCGTTAATGACCTTTATTCAACGCAACAAACACCATCAAATCTAGAAATTCGCCAGAATTGTTTCGGGTCGAAATAACGAACAAAACTGGTAAGCACAAGTGCAGTAAATGCTACAAAACATACAAATCGTTGATAATTGCAGCAGAAATATCGATCAGAAAGATTTTTAAAGAATTCTGACGTGAAACCAAAATTTAAAAATTCATGAACGAAGAAAGTTAAAAACAGAGAATAAAATAAACTAACGAAAAATAAATAAAATAAAAATGAAAACAAAAACAAAAAGTAAAAAACAAACCAATTAAAAATAAATAAATAAATAGTTAAAAGAACCGGAAAGGACAAAATTAAACGAGAAGTTTCCAGGCTTCAGATAATGAAGGCGTTGAATAAAGGTCATTAACGAGATTTATGGAGTTTTTAAAGATGTAAAAGGCTTTGTGGAAGTCCAAATAGGAAATGGAAATAGGAGAAAAAACAATGATTAATTTCAAGTCAAAACAATGATTGGGACGCAATGGAAGGTTGGGTACATACAGCGCCCTCTACACACGCATGCGTATATTTGCGGACATACTTTCCTATGTGAAATCGGTTTCTTGACGTATTCCCTAAATCCCCACCAAATTTGAACGATAAGTTTTGAATCACCCTGTATATAATTTAAGTCATATTAAAGCCTGATTAAAATATATAGAATAATAAATACTTTAAACTTTTTCATCACGCATATAAACTTAGAATAAAATAGCATAAATATTTGGACGGATAGTTTTCTAAATCAACTTTAATGGGATAAAATGCCATAAAAAGAGAAACTTACTCTATTTTCAATCACACAGAGATAACCTACCATTTCAAAAGCAAACAAGAGAGGGCGAACGCAAATGTATTCGGCAATACCAAACCCAAGAAAAGCAATAGAAGGCACGTTTCCTAAATCAACAACACCCCCATCTCCTAAAATGGGCATCGGAGCGAATTCTCACTTACTCAAGTATGCATTTTCCTATTTGGATATTCTATTGCTCCCCAGGGAACAAGTGCAAAGGCTTTGGGGCAAAACCTTTACTCCATATGTATTTCATTCCCTATCTCCACCTGAGCAATCAAGAAAAAGAAGAAAGAAAATACATGAGATACCTTGTTCCATGGAAATAACAATGCACGAAGCATTTTTTCGATACCAAATATAAATGCATAGCAGGTTGCATGCAAATATTTAAATTGCTACTACCGGAAAAAGAAGAAAAAATCTTTAAAATATCGATAAAACATTATTTAAAGTTCCGTAATTCTATTTAGAACTGTAATAGGAAATAATATACGGCACTCAATTTCAACTGATGTCAAATTCCCGATCATTTTAAACATTTAATAGGCTAATTTAAAATTAGACATTTGAAGTCAAAAATGATTATTTAAAAAAAAAATTCAGTTTATTAATTCCAAGAAAACAGAATTCTTATCTGTAAACAATTTTCTTGGAGAAATTACTATTTCTTTTCACAAAATTCTTTCTTTCTTTCTTTCTTTCTTTCTTTTTTTTACTTTATTTTGAATGGAATATGAATATTTACCAGCTTGCGTGCAGAAGTTTAAATTGTTACTTTAAAAAAGAAAAAAATCCTTTAAACTATTAATTAAAAAAAAAATGAACTTTTTGGAATTTTATTTAGTAATAGAAATAATAATATATGGTACTCAACTGATTTGAAATTTTCGATCATTTTAAGCGTTCTAATGGGCTTAATTTAAAATTAGACATTTGAAATCAAACAGGATTATTTTATAAAATTCTATTTATTAATTTCAAGAAAATAAAATTATTTCTGTAAACAATTCTGTTGAAGAAGTTGCAATTTCTTTTCCCGAAATTCTTTCTTTTTTTTAAAAATTAAATATGAATATTTACCAAGTATCATTAAATCGAAACTACATATGTTGAAAGCGTTTACTTTTTAAGTCACCGAATAGGTTTTTTTTTCTTTTCTTCTTCTTCTCTCTACGCTATTTCATTGTTGTATCATTCATAAAGGGAAAAAAAAATCATTTATCATGTTATAAATGTCTTCAACATCTATTTAATAAATTAACCCTGAAAAGAGCCGAACAAAAGAGCAAAAGTTCCTCTAAGCTTAATTAAAGATACGTCTGACTTACTCGGTATTAAACATATATTGAAACAATTATTCCTACGAGACGCAGACGCATGCGCACTCAAACCGGATATTGCTTTTGCTGGATACGCCACTTCCCGTATTTAGAAGCTTTGTCTCAAAGCGGATGGAAACCGAAATTGATAATGGAAATGAAATTTTCACTCTATCGGGGAGAGAAAGTTCATTGTTTTTGTTATTAATCCCATCCAGAGGGCTTCGAATTAAATAGCTCGCTTTTTCGAATTTACTTTGTTATAACAACCTGGGGAAGCACTTCCCTATCCTTCGCTTTCTCTTTCTTTTTTTTCTTTTTTTTTAAATAAACTAATGTGATTTTAAGTGCGGATTTTTGTTAGACCAAGCGATTTATTCTTGCATAAAATGAATAAAGTATAGGAAAATAGGAAACTGCCTATTTTTCTCTGCATGTGCTGGAAATAAATTACAGCTATTTCCCGTGGAGTAACATCCTCATTAGAAAGATTACAAAACTCCAAACTTTCCTAGTGTGACACCGTGTAATTTGTTTTTAATTCTTTACTAAAATTTGATTTTAAATATGAATGGTACTTTCTTAATTCCAAAGAAAAATTACAAAAATTCATTATTATCGACATATGCAATAAATTGCGACAATGCAAAAAATAATAATAATAATAATAATAATAAAAACAAAATTATAAAAGATAAAAAAACTGGCATATTGGCGAGAACACGTAGCGGACGAGAAAGCTAGTCGCATCGTCTGTTAATCAAAAAGCTAAGTCAAAATTTAACATATTATCCGGAAATAGACAGATTTGTTATTTATATGTGACCTTAAATTATTTATGGGATATTGGATTCATTAGCAAAAGTAATTATAATTTTTTTTTTTTTTTTTTTTTTTTTTTTTTTTTTTTTTTTTTTAAGAATTTTTCTGTGGCAGAATATTTGTCTTTAATTATTTTAATAATATTTGAAAAAAAAAATTCTTAATGTTGCGAAAATTAATCGATATTCATAATAATAGCGAATAGGGAATGGGGGTCATATCTCATAACAAAAAGAACACTGTTGTTCCATAATTATACATGATATAATAATCCCTTCAGCCAGAGTTGTAATTTTGACTGGTTAAAACTAATTTTAAACAGGACAATGGCCAGAAGTAGTTTTAACCGTCTATAACTGCTCAAAATTAAGTTTTATTTAAACATTCAAAAGCGGTCAAAACTCTATTATTTAACTTTAGCTTACGTAAATTGCTGAAACTGAATATGTATGAGAGTATTAATATATATCATTAATATTATTAATATTTTAATAATTATTAAATATGGTTGGAATATTAAATATCATAAATTATAATACGAGCAAATCTTCTGTGTCTGTGTGGGTGGGGGGGGGATGCAAATTTTATCTTAAAAACGGCTCTAACGGTTTTGACGAAATTTTGTATCCTACAGTTTTCGGGCACGGGAAGACCATTAGGCTAGGTCAGATGTTCGAGAAAATTCCATTAGTGGGTCATTTTGGGGTCACTATGGATTCAGTTGGACTGAAGGTTGAAACAGTTATTAAGTTATTAAACTGTTGACAGTAAACGAAATCGCAAAGTTGGTAACATTTCGTCAAATTTGGCGATATTTGAATAAATGTTGGCGAGATTGGCGAGAAAATCGACTTTTAAGATTACCAATGCCAAAACACATGCTTGGCGCCAAATTTAATGACATTTGGCGAAAAAATTGGCTTTTAAAATCTGAAGGAATTTTCTAGGAATTCTTAATAGGAGTCGGGGTACATGATTCAACCCATCAGAGTCCATGGAACATTCTCGAAAACAGAATTGAACGAATCAGAGTACACAGAACTTTCTCAACACATGCTTGGCGCTAAATGAACGAATACGCCAAACTTGGCGACGTTTGGCGAAAGAACTGCCTTTTAAGGAATTTTCTAGAAATTCAAAATAGAAGCTGCGATAGATCATTCAACCAATCAGAGTCTATAGAACGTTCTCGAAAAAATAATTCAAATGTAGTTTGGAAGGATGCTCTTCCGTTGTAAATATGTGATGCAAAATTTAAAAATATGTACATAGTTTTAATATTGATTGTTTCTGTAAATAATACTGTTAAAAAATAAAATTCTTTATAGTAATATTACAGCGAGAATTTATTGTTATATCGAATTGAACCAAACTAATTTTAACCGAGCATAAGCTCGGTCGTCCCCGCTGGTAGGTGGTATATTAAATATGGATGGCTTTATAAAATAGCATTTCAAACAGGAACATACATTTCCTAAATCTTACTTTTCTTAAAATGTAACTAATGTATTACGTAACGACATTTAGTAGGTAGTAATGAAAAAGTGGGAAATATTGATTTGGAATTTGTAAATTTCATAACGCACCTGATGAATGGTAGTGCAAACTCTTCATCAGTAGAAAGGTTAATTTTTCAAATTTAATCTGAATCAGAATAAACTATGAAATTGTCTTTTCTTAATGCAGTAACTGGTAACCCATTTTTTAGTTCTAGATAAAATTTAAAAATATGTTTCTTTTGTTTAATATAATGTTGTTTCCATCACTTTTTATACAGTTAGATAGATAGAATCAATTTATTAAAAATATTTCAATACTCACAATAATTACTTATCTTTACAAAGTTTTGTACTGTTAAATTGTAAAATAGTAAAAATTAAAATATTGTGCTGAGTAAAATATTTTCAAACCCTTCCAAATGTTGTATTACAAATAATGACAATCAGTAATTTCGGAAGGAAAGAATTTAAATAATTGATTATTTATCGTTGCAATAAAGTAATAAATGAGCAGAAAAGTAAACAAGTTGGAAATTGCACGTCAAACGTGACAAATGAGGTGCATTCGTACTGTTATTATTTCAGCGAAATGAATTATATCGTCTGTTACTATGATAGGATTAATTTCCGTAATAAAATAAGTACATTTTAAGTTGGCAATATTTTATCTTTCGTTGACATTTACTGAAAATTCCAATGGGAAACTTAAGCCTAGCTTTGAAAGTTTCAGAATATGAAATTCATATTTAGGCTTTTTTCCATTTAATATCTATTGCTCCGGAAACATCAATCACAAACTGTCGTTTGACTATAGGATTGCTATAATTAAACAATTTTAGTATACAAATTCGGTTTTTAAATTCAGTAATACGGAAATAATATACTCCATTTTAAATAGGACGTAATCACCATGGCAACCTAGTATCATTGAATTAATTACGTATGATAGGATTTAATAGAATGATACATCTCGGTCGCTTGACGATTAATCCTCGGAAGCTGCTATAACAAAGAAGTACCAATTTAAAAAAAAAAAAAAAATCAAATTACTTCATAAATATTTTTTATTAATATCTTTTTAAGTTTTGATTCCATTTTCATAAAAACTGAAATGACTCGAGAAAATTCTGCAAAGATTATATGTATTAAACTTCAAATCATTTGGTTGGGTAGTTTTTGCGCTGTTATATGCGGATAGACGGACGGACCAGACGACGACAATAGGTGCTACGTATTTATATAATTACGAACGCACCTAAAAAGAAAAATATTATTAAGTTTTACAAATTTTAAACTTTAAGTGCTGGGGTGGGATGATTTTTTGGGGTTGTAGGAAATAAAGATGAAATTAAAAGAAAACGGAAATCAGTCAAAACATAGAAGGTTCTCATTCTTCCTTATTATTATTATTATTATTATTATTATTATTTTAATAACGGGCTATTTTACAGCGGTTAAATCGTAAAAACTGGATATTTAACTTACGAAATTTATTCCATAGAATATTACTACTACTAAGTTTCACATTTTAAGATTTTTTTTATTAATATCAAATCATATATCATAATTTCATAGTCAAGTAATAAAAATATAAGAGTCCGATGAATGTGGATATACAGGATGTCCCAAAAGTCTCCGTACAACTTCAAAAAATTATTACAAAAAAAGTAATAGGCCTACAGCAAAAATAATTACAACAGTACATAGAGTAACTTAAAAAGTTTTTTTTTACTACCTTAGTATACTTGTACACGAGATCCTTTCGTTGCACGAAGAATATCAAGTCGATATTCCAATTCCATCCACGTGCGTTTCAGCATGCTAACATCAACAGTAGTTACAACTGTTTGATGAAATCTGAACAAAAGTTAATAGTCTCATGGAATTGAAACAAGAGATCCAAACAGCAGTAGCTACTGTTGATGTTAGCATGAAAAACGTTCGTGGATTGAATTGGAATATCGTCTTGATATTCTTCGTGCTACGAAAGGATATCATGTTGAAGTTTACTAAGGCAGTAGAAAAAAACTTTTTAAGTTACTCTATGCACTGTTGTAATTATTTTTGCTGTAGGCCTATTATTATTTTTTTTTTGTAATAAATTTTTGAAGTTGTACGGAGACTTTTGGGACACCCTGTATATAATTATATTAAAACAAATTCAGTATTGTTCAATTTATATTGTCGGTCTCAATTATTCATGTAAGACATATCAATATAAATATTAATTGATGAAAATGAATTTTTAATTTTAATATGGCATTACACAAAAGCTTAATTACATGCGACTTTTTTTTTTACTTTTACGCTATGGGATTGCCACTGTGACGTCACATAAATATTGTCCATTCAATCCTACTTGAGTCATATCTGAAAGTTAGACTTTAGGAAGTGTGTGCAACAAGTTTGCTTAGCTATAGATAGACGAACTGTTATATTCAAAAAATAATTTATCAGAGCGCAAATAATTTTCTTCAGTAGAAGAGACAATCTGTCATTCTAACTTACGAGGGTAGTAAACATGATTTACGCCACTGTCATTCTAACTTACGAGGATAATCAACATGATTTACGCCATTTTATATATGTACAAAATAGGAGAAAAGTTTTGGTGCTTCAGAAAAATACACATTTTTTAAAAATTATATATTTAATTATTGACTATATATTCAGGTTATATGATCATGTAGCTCTTTAGTTATTTGTTTCAAATGCTCATTGATTTTCTGCGTTTGTTAGACAAATGCCCAAATCGAAAAACTCAAATGATGAATTTTGTCACATGGCATGAACATAAATTTGTGCACACATGAAAAGCTGTTTACAGTTGAACAAGCAGTTAACAAACAAAAGGATAGGATCTCGGAGTAACCATATGGTTACTCTGAGGATAGGATATTTTCTCCTGTCAATTAGTCAGCACATCATACTTCTGTGATGGTTTCGAGTAAGGTAACGTCATATGCAAAATATCTATTTGTGTGAAAATTGATGTTAAAATCAATCAAAAATATTATGAATATCATATGCTTGAACAAGCTGTAAAGACACAGGTCCAAAAGTACTTATTTTTTTTTCTTATATTTCTTTTTGTTTTTATGATTGTTATGCAGGCATTTGTACCATTCCATAGTGCAAAAACCGAAAACAAAAATCACAATAAAAAGAAAAATAAACAGTTATATTCAAGAAAAGACATAGTGAAAAGCAATATACTATACTATACTATAACTACACTATACTATAGTGAAAGACCAAATCCGAATCTATTTTAGTCTTTCTAAGTTAAAAAATTGTTTCGATTTGTCAATTAGGCAGTTTATTATCCGTTTACCATAGAGATCTGCATGGGCCGAAATTTTCCGGCGCGAACCCGGCCCGGTCCGGTATAAAAAGCAAAAAGTTCGACCTGAGCCCGGGTTGGCCCGACTGAATTTCTACAAAACATGCCAATATTTCTGAAGCAACATTAAAATTACTATTAGTACAATTAAAATTATTAAAAAAGCACACTTACTTATACATAGATTTTATTTTCAGATTACGTTCGAAATGTATGGAATACAAAATATCAGCAATATTAATGACGATTTAGACAATTATGTACATAAACACTGATTAAAAAAATTGACTTGGACAATTACATTCAAATGAAGATTCAGTAAGAGAAGAAAAATCCGTTATAGATAGGTTCCATTTTTAGCAGGTACATCTGTTGTATGTGTATTATATCTTTTCGCCCGTATTATTATATTCATTTTGCACGGATCAAGATATTTTTCAGTTTAAGACTGGTACTATTTCACAGGTTTTACTGCACTTTATTTTTTCCCCCTATAAATGCATTAAAATGTAAGAAATTAGAATTATTTGATTGTAGAATGATTGACATTTAAAAATCTGTGCATTTTTTTGCAAAAATTGTTGTGACTGGCCTCATTTTACTGATTTTTACACGGAGCAGGCCGGACCAAAGAGTTTCATACTGTCTGAATCGGGAGCGCGCCTGAAAATTTCGGCCTGTGAAGACCTCTAAGAATTAAGTCTAGGCCAGGCTTGGTCCGGAAGAAAGAAGTCTGGCCAAGCCCGGTCCGAGTCGTAAACAGCGATGACTAGCCCGGCACGACCCGTCCTGAAAAGAGTGATGACCAGCCCCGGCCCGACCCGAGTCTCGTGAAAATTGGCCCAGGCCCGGCCCGTGCAGACCTCTAGTTTACCCATCCATGCCTCATGTTTTGAGGTAGACAGCAACGTTCAAAACGCACATTAACACGAACAGCTTTTTCTTATTTTTCATGGGATCTTGAAACACTGAGAATACATTTTACTTTATGAATTGCTGTTGTTTCAAGTATACTTCACTGATGTGATATGTTTTGAAGCTTCAGAAAACCGTATTCTGCTACTTAGATGTTCTCTTTGAAAAGCAATAATTATATTAATTGTTACAGTTATTGTTTGAGGAAAAAAAATTACTAAAAGTAACAAACTTGTTCAAATGAGTAATTCTAATTTGGCCCTCAAATAAACATAAATTAACGTAACTATAGTTTTGGGACAAATAATTAAACTCTCCTCGTCAGGTTGGAGCAAATTAGATAACCGCAAAGGTTATATCATCTAATTCTGCGGTATTTTTGTGG
The DNA here is from genome assembly GCA_963931845.1 of Maratus michaelseni. Lineage (NCBI taxonomy): Eukaryota > Metazoa > Arthropoda > Arachnida > Araneae > Salticidae > Maratus > Maratus michaelseni. The sequence continues at coordinate 384,832,089 of OZ007587.1, read as the reverse complement.
TATACGTAATGCAGAATCGCCCTAACCGTATAAGTACATGCATCTGCTTTACCTGAAGAAATGAGCCGTTAATTAATTACTTCCGAAATTATAATTGTGTTATTTGATATTTATTTGGATCTCAAAAAATTTTTACTCAAAAAAATTGCTCTTTTTCTTATTGGAAGAAATTTTAGTATATAATTTTCAATGAGAATTCGCAAAGTTTCTCTATATGATAAGCGGTTCAACGGATGATTTTCAAGTTACGGAACAAATGCGTATATTTTAAAAAAATTTCAATATATTAATAAGGTAGGTTATTGAGAAAAACAAGCGAAAGTAATTTGATTTATGTTATTTAGGGTGTGATGTTTAGATCAGGCCATATTTTAGGAGTAACACAGGCTCTTTTTTTTTTTTTTTTTCTTACCCATCATACGTAGTATAGGTAAGTCGTTTTAAAAATCGAAAAAAGAAAATGACGAATTTACACGTTTCAGACACTGGAGATTCCGAAAAACATTTTCAGAAAAAAAAATTGCCCTCCGCCTGTCTGTGTGTGTGTCTGTAAACGCTCTATCTCCCGAACAAATTGAGACAGAGACTTGAAATTTGGTATGTACTTAGTATGTGGTAATGAGAAGAAGCCCACTGAATTTCAGTAACCTTGATTATCCGGAACTATTTTTTTTTTTAATTTTTTTTTTTGGACTCTGATAAAAGGTATTCTGATAAAAGGTATATAAAAATTTTCACAATTGTTTATTTTAAGGAGTGAATATAAAAGACAATAAAAAAAAAACAAATTTTGTTTAAAGAATGAAGTTGATCGGATAATTAGTTGCCGAGGTATTTGTAATCCTATTTTTCCACACTCTTCGATTTTTCATGACCCTGTATTTCATCCAAATTTCAATTCAAATATATATTTTAATTGAAAATGAGACGCTTAATCCGACGCAGTAAAACTCTTAATTAATATGATTATCATTTTTGGAGTTATAAGTCTGTTTCTTCTACGCAATTCAGTAATAGAGAATTTAAAGTTTATGACGTCATCTAGCCACGATTTTATAAATAGTTTACACGTTTTATTTTCATATTTTATATTATGCATATCCCTGATAGGTAAGTATTACGGTGGCCCCCAACGACTAGTTTTTAAAAGTAAATATTTAAAATAATAATAATAAATAAATAAATAAATAAATAAATAAATCAGAAACAGACAAAGGAGAAAAAAAATTATATTTGAAGTAATTCGATGTATAATGATATTTTTTCAAGTTCTTTCATCTTTAAAAAAATATTTTTTTTTAAATTTAAATAATAAATAAGCATGCTTAAATAACGCAGTTACAAAAAAGGAAAAAATATATATTTTTTTTCTTATTCAAAAGTGACATTTTACAATGCCTTCGTGCTCATAAGACGAAATTAAATCCGATATTCACAATGCTTTGAAAACAAAAAAAAAAAAAAGTTTAAATTATTCATTAGTAAAAGAAAATGTAAATTCAAAGTTGATAGAAATGATTCAACGATAACTACAGCTCTTTCAATATCTCATAAACAGTTAAGAGAGATCGTACATCATTAACAAACGTATAAGAGCTTAAGCTGGTTTAAAAAATATCGCAGAGGCACGTACTAGTTGCTGAGGTCACGCGTTTTGAATGACATAAGAAATAGTAAAACTGATATCAGAAGCTTTTCAACGACATACAGTTAGTTATCGATCTTTCACTTCTACAACGAGTAAAGTTTTGTTATTTCTCTTAAGAACTATTCTTTTCAGCTGTCGATAGTACTAGTTTTGAACTATATCTGACGTGTAAAAAAAAAAAAAAAAAAAAAAAATAGAAATTGTTTTTTCCTGTCATGAACTTTCTTTTTAAAGATACATTTCAAGAAGTATTTAAAATTATTTTTATAAACTATTGTTTGTTTGATGTTCTTTTTAACTTAAAAAAATAAACGGGTTGTGTTGTTTAAATAAAATGTTTACCGAAAGGAGTTGCAAATTGAAAAAATATACTGTTTTCGTCCTCTTTTATTTTCTTCAGTGTATGTAACGCTGAAGGGAAGGAAAAAAAAAAACAAGTGGGTAAGTGTGATCGAAGATCGCACAAAGGGTTTCGTTTAATATTCCTTTCAAAACACTTTATCCTTTCTTTAATAAATTCAAACAAATTCCATTTAGCAAAAAAAAAAAAAAAGTCATGTCTTTTATAAAGTAAAAATTTACCGGTCTATTTTTTCGTTTTTTCGAATATCTAAACCAGCTGGATAGCGGGCCAAGGACGCTATTATATTCTGTCATACTAATATCCGTCATACGGACTGAATGCAATATTTACAAAAATAATTTCAAAATTAAACAAATTGTACACCTTTAAAATGTTAAAATATGCGAATATTTCCATAATCGGATTTTCATGACGATTCAATATGTTTCTCAAACTCATATATTTACTATTCTCTATTATTTATATTGATACTCGCTTTGTATTATTCTCAAACATTTCAAAAATTAGTTAAACTTCCCATATGACGTCAGATTTTCTTTTTAATTCTCTAATGACGTGATATTAATCTGCTTTGTGTATTTACACATACTCATACTCCTTGTATTATTGAGAAATCTTATACATTTTCCGTTTTATTACGACTATGACGTCAATCAATTTTATTTCATATTAATCTTTTTTTTTTATTTGGTGAAACTTTTTATTTCATTTTTCACGTGGAAATCGTCTGATAGAAAATTAATTAATGTCGAAGGAATTTCATCGTGGATTTTTTAATTTTTGGCATCGGCTCATAACGAAAAATTAAATTTAATAGGAAAAGGCTGTTAGAATTTTGGTTTTTTATCTCTATTTATTAAAATAATACGAATTTTTCAAATTTTAATATTTTCAGCTCTTCACAGCTGATATTCTGATTTATACACGAAGTTTCAACTCTGTAAGTTACATAGTTTTCGAGAATGGCTCTGTGACAGACAGACAACACAGCGGGAGCAATAGGGTTTCGTGAGATGAACGAAACCCTAAAAACGCACCACAGCATACTAACTCTGCCGAAAATCATCGTATAAAAATGTGACTGCACTGCAAAAAATAATTGTTGATTTTACAGTATAAAACTGGCACCCAGCTGCCAGTATTATACCGTAAAATTAACAGTATTAAACAGTAAAATAAGCAGTAATACGCTGCCGCGCAAGCAGTAATACGCTACCGCGCATGCGCGTAGCGTATTACTGCTTGCGCGGCAGCGTATTACTGCTTATTTTACTGTTTAATACTGTTAATTTTACGGTATAATACTGGCAGCTGGGTGCCAGTTTTATACTGTAAAATCAACAATTATTTTTTGCAGTGTGGTACCAATGGATTAGTAATAACGCCTAATAATTAATGCTATTATAAAGTTCGATATTAGGATTGCAAAAATGTGCACACCACACAGACAAATAAAAAAATAATTCTAATAAAAGTATTTTGTCGACAGCATGCCTAAGTTAAGCTGTCTTCAAAGAACGGAATAGTCAAACTTATGGAATGGGTGCAAGAAGAATGCGCAGTAGGTAGAAAGTGAGCCTGTTTACAATCGTGCATGTTACCTATGATTTTCATCATTAAATATTACGGTATAGTTGCTTGTAAAGCAAAATTTTTTCATTTTTGAAAAAATCATCGCGGAAAAAATCATTTTTAAGATTTTTTTTCTAAACAAATTTATTTATTTTAGGACCCCTAACAGCGGTGCACGGCCTAGTCGGCCTGTGCGGTCATCAGGTCCTTTACAGATATTTTAGCATAAGCAACGATCTAAAAATGTTATTTTCTTTAACAGTAATCGCTTTATATTCATTTATTTATTGTTCACCACCCCCACATCTGTCGCGCTTACTGGCAAGATTTTATATTGTTTTTTTTTTTAAACCTCAATAAAGACGACCGGGAGGACTTCGACATCTATGCTCCACAGACTTGGTTCCTAGTCTGAGCAATCCTTTTCGGGCAGTAAAGTAAAGTAAAGCATTAAGATTCAAACTTTCAAGCTATGATCATTGCTTAGAAAAATAAAGTTACGTCTGATTATGTACTGTAAAAACAGATTTAGTTTTTAATTAAAAAAAAAAATCATAGAAATTTTGGTCAAATTTATGATGTTTTTTATGAACATTTATGAAATTATATATATTTTTTAAATGTTCAATAAGAAGGGAGAAATGTTTGATTGCAAGAAAGAAAGAAAGAGAGAGTATCAGAATAACAGACTCTTCCTTGAAAAAATCTGCAGTGACTCCCCTCGACTTTCCAAACACTTATATGTACGTGGAGAAAGTAAAGAAAAAAAGGCCTTAAAATTAATTTATTAATTTATAATTAAGTTGTAAAAAATAATAAAATGTTGTATTGTCATCGGAAACTTTATGCTTTATGCATAATTTTTATAATTCTAGCCCATCAGAAAGTGAGTTAAAAATCAATTATAAAATTCTATATTTACATACAATAACCAAATTGAGTTAAAAAAAAAAAAAGAAGAATCAAAAGACCACTTGGGCGATATGATGAAATAAACAAAATGATGATCTCAACGTACGCGCTTGTCGCGATGATCTCTTCTCACAACAGCATATATATATTTTTTTTAATTTCGTCGAACCATTCGGATATTTCAGGGTATGCTATGTCACACAATAAATCGGCTCCGTTGCGAAACAAATGCACTTATTTATCTAAAGTGAGAAAGCTATTTCCATTCATAGATGATCCCCACTTCTCACCTTCAACAGCCTCTTCAACATCATCTGCGGTGTTTTTTTGGATGCGATCCAAAACCGGAGTCTCTTTTATTCAGGTACAAAAGGAGTAGAAAATGCACGATCACGAAGCCGTGTATGTATATATAGACTTCAAACACCCGGGATTGTTAAAAAAGAATTTTGACCTGTTTGATTCGAAAGGGTTGCTAACAAAAATATTGAGCGTTTCGGAAATTCTGAAAGGATAAATCGAATTATATAACAAAGCAGGCACATCACATGATAATAAACTAAATGTAACAAATAATAAAAATAAATTACCGTTAGTTATATAGCATTAAAATAACTGTTAATGATAAAAATAATATTTCTGTGAATATGCAATCTCCATGTCTATTTAATCATAATCAGTTTCGAAGTTTATTCTTTACAAAATATAGATAGATATATAGTACTTATGAGCAGGGCTCAACAAATGCGGTCTCCACTGGCGACCAAAATATTTTTACTGCCGACTGGAAGCATGGACATTTCGAAAGATCAAATGCTGATTCACTTATCACTTGTGCGGTTTACTTAATGACTATAAACCCGAGAAAGCTTTAGTTAGGTGTTATTTTAGGTAGATTTCGTAAGAAATACTACCTATTACATTCTCCCCTATGTTGGAATTTTTGAAATTTTTTTGATCTACACCGATCATGACTCCCAGAATCCAAAACCACCCACAGTTCAAAACTTTATCTATCTATCTATCTATCTATCTATGTCACATTTTTATGGACTCGATAACTTCAATAATTCTGCACAAATCTCTTCCAAACTGATACATAAAATCAAGGGGCATAAAATCTCGGTCAAGTTCGTTAATGGGAAAAATCGAACCAAGGGGGGGGGGGGGAGGCTTTTTGTAAAAACAGAAAAAAACCCATAATTTCTTAATTATGATACGTATCGAATCCGTTTAAAGCTATTATTTACTTCTAGGAAAAGGGCCGAAAATTTATGTATGACAGATTTTTGATATAATAAAAAATGGCCCCAAGGGGGGGGGGGGGGGAGGGTTTAGAAGAAAAAAATTCATAACTTCGTCAATTCACAAGATATCCAATCCGCTTAAATTAATTATAGCAAAAAAAAAAATCCTGACGGCTCCGCCTGTAAACAAGTTACGTTTCGAAATGGGACGTTCCAACTGCCAGATCATGGCAAAAAGGTCATTTCTTCCGCAATTCCCAACAAACAGGCGCCCCACGGTCTGCATCTTCGAAATCTACCTGTGCCTGTAGGCCGAGCCATCAGGAATTTTTTTATTTTAAAAAAGTACAGATATACACAAGGATATATGAAAGTAGTTAAGAAGAAGGGGGGGGGGGAGGTATAGATTTCCAAGAACCATGACAAAAAAAAGTGTTTGTAAAACTTATATATAAGGTAAAATGCCCTAAAGCTGACATTTTAAGAATATTGGTCAGTGGTCACAAGTCAAGTGTATACTAGCTCAAATTAAAGGAAATTTTAATGTTCTGTGGCTTAACTACAGGATGAGTGAGATGACTAATGTCATGAGCCTCGAGGATGAGAGAGCTCTCGAATATCAAAGAGTAAAACGTAAAAGACAAAATACAAATTTCATTAATTTCGCATTTTTAGAGATTATGTTTGATAACTGCCATAAATTTCATTACAGAAAATTTTAAATAAAACTTAGCTATACGCAGTCTATGTAGAAAGGAAAGAGGGCGAGATAACGAACTCCGTTTTTCTCCCGTCCAGTCACATATAGCAAGCACCTTGTCTGGTGCACCCTTGCTGTTATGTAAGGATGTAACTCACTGTCAACAATTCGCTTCAGAACAACCTGTAAGCCTGTGAGCAGCTGTGAACCAAAGTTCGGTTTTCGAGTGTGTTGTTGTAATTTTTAAATCTCACAATGCAAGGAATTACTCATCTGTGATCATTTATTTCAATAACTTACTAAAATATTCTCAAAATACCAACTCGAAACTTAGAAATTGATATGAAATAAAGGTTGTTTACAATGGAGGATATACTGATAAACACTGTTCAAACAAATATGGTCGGAGGGGGAGGGCAAGATGACAATGATATAATAGATGATTATGACAGTAAAGACTACCTTAGCAGTGGGGAACAGTGTTCAAAGGATGAACTTTGACTCCAATGCTTCATGTGCAAATCTTGGATTCATGATGATTTTTTTTTTTTTTTAATTGGGATATAGATCAAGCTAAGCACCGACCCTGGCGATGTGATTTTTGCTTCTGAATTTTCAAATTTACAATCCGTTTTATATAAATTATGAATTGGCATGTTCTAAAATGTGTTGAATAAAGCTTTATAAGGTACCTTCATGAATATTGTTATCTATAATAAATAGCTATTCGTCATCTAACTTCTGTGTGGGGCAAGATGACGAATATGACTTACTTTCGAAAAACTTATTTTTCATCCTTTGAGAACAGATGAAAATTTAAAAGTATTTTTTTTTTTTTTTGTTGTTGAAGAGAAAGGTTGTAAGAAGTGCCTCACATCAATTACAGCTTTTAAATCCACTTAGTGAGTTCGGGAAAATTTTTGAAAGCTTACGAAAATCATATTAACCTCCTCACCCCTATTTACATTCTTTCTGCATTGGAAAGCCTTTGTGTTTCTTTTCCTGCATTGCTTGAACAGTTATTTTTATGTTAGGAGATTTGCTTAAAGAAAAGTACTATAATATGTCGATGTTTTATCTAAAAAAAAGTATTTGCGGAGAGTAAGTTATATGTCCATATATGTTGAAAGTTTCCTGTATTTTCTCACTGTAAGGGAACGTCAAGAAAAGTTCGAGTCTAGGTCCCAAAAAAAAAAAAAAAAAAAAAAAAACAGTATTTTCCCTCTTGTATACAATCAAGTATTTAAGCTAGATAGTACTTTTTTAATTAATAAATCTTTAAATTTCATGGCTTCTTCTGGAAACTAAAATTATTTGAATAAAAGTTTCTTATATTCTAGAAAATATTTTTTTAAATTGAAGAGAATTTTTTAAGTAATTAGAAGAAAATTTTTATAGTCATAGAGTGTTTATTTATGAACAGAAACAATTCTCCCCATTCACAATGAACAGTTTTAATTAAGTATAATTCATTCAATTTTAAAGATACAAATATACAATCTTTTGTAATGATCTTGTTGGAAAATGTTTCTAATTGACCAATTTTGTCTAGAGCAGTGATTTCCACCGGAGGGCAATTTGAATTTTAAGAGTGAATTTCCAAATTTGTTACTAACATGTTTTTCTTTTCTTTTATTTATATTGTGCACTCAAAATAAAAGTAATACATGCAAAAGTAAAATTAAAAAATAAGTCTATTTTTAAAAGTTTCCTAACAAAAGTTCAAAATCGGAATTATTATATAAAAGATCGTTAAAAAAAATATATTAACGATTTTTTTATGTTTAAAAATGTCTACAACTTTTCTGGTTACGGGTGTATTTTATAATTTTTCGCAACTCTTTCGACAATTCTTAGATGAGCGCTCTTAACAGTACAAATCCGAAATTGCAATTTTAGAGGCAATTGAAAAAACTGTGTACGCCTGATTTTCGAATAACTGGGTATAGACTGTTTTGGTATGTTTTGTTCAATGCGTTTAACCGTGAAATGTGTTTTGATAGTATAAAGTAATAATTGTTACTGTTTGGTTTTGTGCAGTGAGTATATTGTAATATGTACTTATAATAGCAAACATTTCTTCCTTGTACTGTTGAGATCACTAGCTAAAACAGTCCGTTACCTTCCACCTTGACTTTTTTAACTGCCTATAGATATCTTATTTTCAGTGTGAAATGTGCAAATATACTGATTTGACCAAAAACTCACTTGTACTGTTAAGACCGCCTACCTAAGAATTTATTGAAAGAGCTTTTTACTCCTATTCGCTTTGCTATATGCCACGAAGAAATTTTACATGTGAAACTACTTAAGGGTATAGCGAAAACTGACTGTCTTCAATTTAACATATTTAAACTAAAAAATATTTACAGTTTCTAAATGAGGTACTACCAACTTTATAAAATTAATGAACCTAAAATAGGCATTAGAAAAAATAATCTGTAAACAGTAAATTTCTATGGCTCTATTGCACGCCTCCTACCCATTAAATAAATATACATTTTAAATTTTAAATTCAGATAATACACGGCCGTCAACTGACGATAATGGGGAAGGGAAAGCCCGCTAACAGAGAAATGTGTCATATTATGATGGGAAAAAATGGCTACTGAAAACTGATTAAAGATGAGAATTCAGAAATTCTTCTAGTGTATTGTGTTATCAATTAGAGAGAAATTTTAGTTTCAAAAACTTTTTCGCCAACTCTTTACATGTTTTTAAAATCGATTATAAAATATGTGAATGCTATCAATTTTAATGCCAAATATGAGAGTTTCTACAAGATATTTTGTGAAGATAAAAATGCAGGCCATATCATTGAGGTAAATTGGTGAGGAACAACAAATTCACTTGTTTGATAAGCTAAAAATTGTGAGATCCCTAATTATTGTTCGATCACTTTTCACGGGGGGGGGGGGGGGTTGACATCGTGATTTTATAGATGCTTCGGTGGGGCGTAGCCAACAAAAGGTTGAGAACTATTGGTCTAGAGGGATTGCATAAAAATGTAAAAAGTTTAACTTTTTAAAAACTAATGGCAAGACTATTTCATTAATATAATCTTACACTCTCCTTTTTAGAACACATTTTTCAGCTTACATTGCCTACTTATTCCAACAAAACAAAACAAAAAAAAAAAAAAAAATAAAGCTCTTTACAATTTTTGGCGCAGTTTTAGAATATTGTAATGATTTCAAAAATAATTCGTTTATCTAAATTAATATTAGATTGCCAACACTTTTATTTTCTTTCCTTTTTATCGAATAAGTCTAAGCCAGAGTAAACAGCTATTATCCGTAGAAAACAAAATTCAACAGGGGCTAAACTTTTGTCAAGCGACACTGGAAAAAACCGACATTTTCAACTTATTATCTCTATAAGCAGGAATGAAAACAGTGTGTATGCCAAAAATAAGGGAAACAAACTAAACCCACCATGAAAAAAGCTCAGAAAGTGTAAAGAAACAAAGAGGAAAAAGGGAGACTTGTAAGAAACATGTAAAATAGCCCAGAAAAATAGAGATTGGGATAAAGTACAGAAAAAAAAAGAGTATGATCGTGAAAGAGAGATTTGTTGGGCACGTGTAGACTTGCCAAATCACTGGCTTTTTGTACACCAGTATTTTCGCAGAGAAAATGCTGATTTTTTAAATCGAAGAATTGTCCAATTAAACAAAACAAAATTTCCTATATTAAAATTCAATAGTATTCAAAAAGCCGGAGACTTGGCATTCTGGAACATGTAATAAAGCGCAGAAAACAACATCGGGGTAAAATACAGGAAAAAAAGGTGTACAGTCGTAAAAGAGGAAAGTGTAAGAGCTGTCGGGAATGCGTAAAAATGGGCAGAAAACAATATTGGGATTAAGTGCAGAAAGAAAGATTATAATCGTGAATGAAAGAGGAAAATAGGAGAGTTTTCGGGAATATGTAAAAAAGGGCAGAAAACAATATTGGGATTAAGTGTTCAGAAAGAAAGATTATAATCGTGAATGAAAGAGGAAACTAGGAGAGTTTAAGGAAACATGTACAGAAGCACAGAAAATCTATATATATAAAAGAAAGTCCTTTCTGGCTAGATGATCAACGCACAGCCAAAACTACTGAACCTACAACGACGAAACTTGCAGGAAAAATACTTCTTAGTATGTAGAGGCGCACTAAGACGGGATTTTCAAAAACTCCACCCCTAAGGGGGGTAAAAAGGGGAACAAACTTTAAAATAATTCCTTAAAAATCGGGTATTATAGTTACGTGACAAATGATAACATATTTTAATGTATTTTTGTATGCTGAATCGAATGGTATCAATTAAATACTCATAAGTCAAATAGATCGTGAGATATTGCACATTTATCTAATTTGGCGAAGTCTTTGACGTCAAAATCTAACAATTCAAGTGAGAATTTCTAAAAATACACCCGTTACTATAGCAATGGAAGAAATTCAAATTAAAACTTTTTGTTATTTAATTATTTTGTATATTTTTACAGATAGAAACATTAACTGCTCAATTGAGAATTGAATATTATTCTTACGGATATTTATGTAATTGTGTATTATTATTATTTCTACAAATTAAAAATTCACAACGTAAGCTGAACCGAATGGTACCAATTAAATACTCCTAAGTCAAATAGTTCGTGAGATATTGCACATTTTTTGTAATTTCGCGATGTCTTTGACGTCAAAATCTCAAAATTTCTAACAATACAAGTGATAATTTCTAAAAATACATCCGTTACTATAGCAATGGAAGAAATTCAAATTAAATATTTTTGTTATTTAATTCTTTTGTTTATTTTTACAGATAGAAACATTAACTGCTCAATTGGGAATTGAATATTATTCTTACGGATATTTATGTAATTGTGTATTATTATTATTTCTGCAAATGCCGCGATTTAAAATAAAACGAGCTTGCTAAAATAAAGTTTCGAAGGTCTGTTTAGTATTATATATTACTTCTTTATTTGTTTTCAGTCTTCAGCCATGTTTCCCCTTTTCTTTGGGTAGTTATTCATATACGATTTTGGGCTAATTTTCCGTTATCGGATACCTCGCCAATTGGCGTATTAGCTACAATGTTGAAAGCATCGTTTATGTTTGAAGCGAAACCTTCATGATGATTTCTATTACAGAAAATCATATCATCATCTACTATGAGTATAAACCGCATATTCACATTTTAATCCGATTATTCATGATATTTTGGTAGGTTTTACACTGTTAGTTAGGTAATGTTTTTTAAAAGGTTTTAGCGTAATAGCGTTTTTTCTACGTTACTTTTGTTATAGAGCTACAGCGGAAAGCTCTAAGATTAAGTGAACCCGATTATTAAAGATTACCTTTTTAAAAGAAATTCTGCTGAACAAATTTTGATGGAAGTGATTTTTCAGGTATGGTTAATGACCTTATAACATATACTTCTAAGTTGCTTAGTGATAGAGCTAATGGGAAAGGTGAATACAATTATGAAAGATATATCTACTATAATATAAAAGAATAAATCCTAACTGACTCATAATCAACGCCGAGCCTAAACCGTTGGTCCTAGAGCAATGAAATTTGGTAGACATGTTTCTTACACAATGTAGGCACCCACTAAGAAGGGATTTTTGAAAATTTCCACCCTTAGGGGGTTAAATGAAGGTTGAAATTTTTAAATCCTTTCGTCTTTTTGCCATACCTTAGCAGTAGTTTTAGGTAGGGGCGTGAAATTCGGGATAACAAATCTACTAAAAAATAAGTAAACACGTATTTCAGCAATTTTAGAAATTCGACCACTAAGGGGATTAAATGGGGGGTCCAATATTTTAGGTCATTTCACCTTTTCGCCATATCTGAACAGCAGCTTTAGTTAAAAGCGTGAATTTCAGTATAACAAATCTACTAGAAGATAGTTAAACACATCTTTCACAGATTTTTAAAATTCACAAACTAAGGGGTTTAAATGGGGGGGGGAGGGGTCAAAAGTTTTAGGTCATTTCGTCTTTTCGATCTCGGAAAATGAAACATTTGAAGTTATTGAAAAATTTAATAGCTCGAAAAGTATTTGTCAGAAAATTGTTAGACAAACGGCATTTGAAAGGTAAAAAATTGTATTTTTCTTGATATAAATTTCAAATCTAATGATTATGTCGTTTTTCAAATATTGAATTTCAAAAATTGCCAAATTTCACAATGGAGTACCATAGCGAAACCTTCAAGCGTATAAAGATAATGATAACGGCAAAGTGTCCTGACATGTATCTATACTAATATTGTAAAGGAGTAAAGATTGTTTGTTTGTTTGTTTGTTTATTTGTAGGGGGTAATCTCTGGAACTACCGAACCGATTTCAAAAGTAATGGTGGCAAATTGATGGTGACAACCCCTGCTCCAACATAGGCTATATTTTATGTCGGTGCGACTAACCCCAGGGGGTGCAGGAGCTAAAAACGTTTTAAAATTGCGATTTTTTTTTATGCTGAAGGAGCTAGAAATTTGAAATTTGGCATTGTAGTTACTTATAAGATGTAAATGCTCTCTAAGAACAAAATAAAAAAAAAATTCGAAATTTAAAAGGGTGAAATGAGCGAAAATCGTTCTAAAAACATTCTAAATTACAATTTCTATGGAATCTCTATAGAACTACCGAACCGATTTCAAAAGTAATGGTGGCAAATTGATGGTGACAACCCCTGCTCCAACATAGGCTATATTTTATGTCGGTGCCACTAACCCCAGGGGGGGGGGGGGGGTACAGAAGCGAAAAACGTTCTAAAATTGCGATCTTTTCTATACTGAAGGAGCTAGAAATTTGAAATTTGGCGTTGTAGTTACTTATAAGATGTAAATGCTCTCTAAGAACAAAATAAAAAAAAATCGTTATTTAAAAGGGTGAAATGAGCGAAAAGCGTTCTAACAACATTCTAAATTACAATTTCTATGGAATCTCTGGAACTACCGAGCCGATTTCAAAAGTGATGGTGGCAAATTGATGGTGACAACCACTGCTCCAACATAGGCTATATTTTATGTCGGTGTCACTAATTCCAGGGGGGTTCAGGAACGAAAAACGTTCTAAAATTGCGATCTTTTCTATACTGAAGGAGCTAGAAATTTGAAATTTGGCGTTGTAGTTACTTATAAGATGTAAATGCTCTCTAAAAACAAAATTTAAAAAAAATCGTTATTTAAAAGGGTGAAATGAGCGAAAAGCGTTCTAACAACATTCTAAATTACAATTTCTATGGAATCTCTGGAACTACCGAACCGATTTCAAAAGTGATGGTCGCAAATTGATGGTGACAACCCCTGCTCAAACATAGGCTATATTTTATGTCGGTGCCACTAACCCCAGGGGGGGGGGTGCAAGAGCGAAAAACGTTGTAAAATTGCGATTTTTTTTATATTGAAGGAGCTAGAAATTTGAAATTTGGCATTGTAGTTACTTATAAGATGTAAATACACTTTGAGAACAAAATTTTAAAAAAATCGAAATTTAAAAGGGTGAAATGAGCGAAAAGCGTTCTAAAAACATTATAAACTACAATTTCTATGGAATCTTTAGAACTACCGAACCGATTGCAAAAGTGATGGTGGCAAATTGATGGTGACAACCCCTACTCCGACATAGGCTATATTTTATGTCGGTGCGACTAACCCCAGGGGGGTGCTGGAGCGAAAAACGTTCTAAAATTGCGATTTTTTTTATACTGAAGGAGATAGAAATTTGAAATTTGGCATTGTAGTTACTTATAAGATGTAAATACACTTTAAGAACAATTTTTTTTAAAAATTCGAAATTTAAAAGGGTGAAATAAGCGAAAAGCGTTGTGAAATCATTCTAAATTACAATTTCTATGGAATCTCTGGAACTACAGAACCGATTTCAAAAGTGATGGTGGCAAATTGGTGGTGACAATCCCTGCTCCAACAGCCTCTTTAATAAAAAACTATGCATTGCTCACGACTGGGTTTTTCGCTAATTGTTGTCACAGATTAATCTCGAAAAATGAAACATTTGAAGTTACTGAAAAAAAGTAATAGCTCGAAAAGTATTTGTCAAAAAAGTGTTAGACAAACTGCGTTTGAAAGGTAAAAAATTGTATTTTTCTTGATATAAATTTCAAATCTAATGATTATGCCATTTTTCAAATATTGAATTTGAAAAATTACCAAATTTCCCAATGGAGTACGATAGCGAAACCTTCATGCGTAAAAAGATAATGATAAGGGCGACGTGTCCTGGCGTGTATATTGGCTATAGCACGAGTCACAAATTATAGTAGTCTTATTATTCTGTTAAAATATAAAAGTGAATTATGAAATGTCAATATTTTGTTTGATTAAAAGTTCGGTATAAGAAATTGACCAGCGTAGCGGGCGTAGCTTGCTAGTATATATATATAGCGGGGTAAAATAAAAGAAAAAGAAAACTCAAGAAACAGTGAATGTTTCCATCTTTGCAATATATCTCACTGGACATAATTTAGAAGATATGTGAAGTTTGCTTTTAGGAAATTTGAGCCAGTCTAAGAAAACAGGAAAATGGAACAGTAAATTAAAAAATTTCCAAATTTACGTTAATAAAAAAGAAAAGAAATAAAGAAAACCATACAAAGAAATATAATAAGGGAAATACAAAAAATAAAATATATTTTATGTCTTAATACAGGTTGTCCAGTAAAAACTCCAGAACCTTAAAATTCAATAATAACGTTATCAAATTACGGTTAAAGTTGAAATTAGTGACGTATGGTTGCTCAAAAATTTTGAACACAGTAATTTTAAAATTAGTTCAAATTGTATCACTAGATGCCACTGTGCTGTCTCACATAGCAAGAATATTGTCTAATAGTCTGCAATACGCAATATATCATATCAATCTATTCTTGCTGCTGTTGTAGTTGTAGTGCTAATTAATTAAGGCATCAGCATTTATCTGCCTTTCTGAGCAAAAAAAAATTCTCAAATTAACAGCAAATATTCTGAAAGGTTACAGCAGAGGGGGGAGGGGAGAAAATCCCCTCTCAGCAATAATTTTTCTTGTTGCAGGTCGGATTAACTCTGCTTTTGATTCGAGTCGATTTCAGGCTGAGTGTAGATTCTTGCAAATTGGGTTCGGGTTAACCCGATTTTTCAAAAGTTAGTTCAGTATATTGTTTCAGATTAATAAAAACTATGCCTTAGATTAATAAGCATAGAACTTTGTGTGTCTGCTGTTTTCTAAAGGAATGCTGCATCTTTTCCGGGACTATTTCCCAAAATTCATGCTTTTTTCATGAACCTTTGACGAAATTAGATTAGAATTTCTTTTTTACCCCGAGATCCTTTGGTGAAATTCACGTTTTTTCTTTCGTGGCCCTTCGACGAAATTCGCACTTTTTCCGTGATCCTTTGACGAAATTAGCATTTTTTCTGCGGCCATTTGACGAAATTTACGTTTTCTTTGTGGCCCTTTGATGAAATTCGCATTTTTTCCACGATCCTTCAACGAAACTCATGGGTTTTTTTACAGTCTTTTGACGAAAATCAAGTTTTTCCGCGGCCTTTTGACGAAATTTGAATTTTTATTGCAATCTGTCGCCAAAATTAGCCATTTTCCCAGATCCTTTGCTGAATTTCACGATTTTTCTTTGGCCTTTGGACAAAATTTGCCGTTTTTTCGAGATAATTCGACGAAATTTGCCGTTTTTTCGAGATCATTCGACGAGATTTGCCGTTTTCTCGAGATCCTTCGACGAAATTTACCGTTTTTTCGAGTTCCTTCGATGAATTTTTCCGTTTTTTCGAGATCCTTCGACGAAATTTGCCGTTTTTTCGCGATCTGTCGGCAGAATTCTCCGTTTTTTCGCGATCCGAAGACGAAATTTGCCGTTTCTTCGACGAAATTGGCCGTTTTTTCGTGATCTTTCGACGAAATTAACAGTTTTTTCTACGATTTTTCGACGAAGTTGGCGTTTTCTGCGTAGCTCTTCGGCAAAATTCGCATTTTTCCGCGATTCTTCAAAGGAACTCACGTTTTTTCATGGCCTTTTGACTAAATTTGAATTTTAATCGCGATCTGCTTACGAAATTAGCCATTTTTCGCGAACTTTAAATGAATTTCGCGTTTTTTCCGCGATTCTTCGACGAAATTCGCCGTTTTATTCACGATCCTTCGACGAAGTTTGCCGTGTTTTCGCGTAATTTACGCGCTATAGCGCTTCCGCGGCATCGCTGTATGTTTTTAGTCTGCAGGTGCCCTAAAAAGTCTACGACGCCCGTTGCAGCGTCGCGTACATTCTGCCACGGGGTGTCTACGTGCTCCAAACTAACGTGTAAAGATAGGATGATAGGACAATGAGTTTTTACTCTTCATTCTGCTTAGTTGTTGAAAAATAAAACAAAGTAAGTGTTGCATTTTGATGTATTTTTACAGATAATATAGATTGGACATTTTTTCCAGAGTAGCTGAACAGTTTTCCAGGTTTTGAGAGAGGTTACAGACTTCTCTCCGAGGTTTCCCTAAATATTTTAAAGCCAAAAGAACATTCTGGGTTTTCTCCGTTTTCTAAGTTTCCCTGAAGAGTATGAACCCTTGTTTGAGAATTTTCAAATCGTTTGGGAAATTACAACGCCATCTATTGACTAAAATTTAAACTATTTTTTAAATTACTACAGCCAAACTTTGAATTTCTTTATAAACGCGGCACTTATTTCAGCTTTAAATTTATTATGGATAATGAAATTAAAATTCGGGTGTCCTTTTTTAAACACCTTGTTGGTAATCGAATATGACACAAAAATACATGCACCGTTATTATTTTATTTCCGAAAGAACATATACATACTTTCGGTTTATGGAAATCCGAATATCCTCGTAACAACCAGAAGACACTTCGGTGGGATCGGTGGACGTAGTAGACTCTAGCTCTGCGTCCTCATCGTCCTCATTGTACTTAAGGTGCTCATGCTCGATGGCGGACGGTCCACACGTGGTGTTGTCCCGCACTCGGGTGGTGAAAAAGGCCTCGTGGATGGCGATGAAGCTGTGATCACCACAGTTGATGCGCATGCGGTCACGATAGCACGCGACCTCTTGATGAAGATCTAGATAAAAGAGGAATCGACATTTTAAACAGTCCTTATAATGAAAAATGAAGAAATGAGAACATTCATGTTACCGTATTTTTTCATTGTACATGACCTACTATTTTACCATTAAAACCATTTTACCAAAATGGGGTACGTCTTTTACAATAAAGGCATCTTATATAATACAGGTGCGTCTTATACAATAAAGGTACTTTTTTTAGCACTCTCTTTGGTACTTCTCCTGTTTATATGATGTATAATTGCGCTTTCATTAGTACTTTATTTTTAATAAATAATAAACGCAATTTATTTCGTATGATATTTTACCAATCAGTATGAATGTGTTTAAAATATTAAAGTGCACCTACGTAGGGGAAGGTGGCCTAAAATGATCCCCTTAAGGGAAAAACTTGTGTAAAATAACATAACTGTTTAAATAAAACTTTGGCACTTTGCTAGTATGTTTTACACTATATTTTGCATTATAAACATATTTTAATAATATTTTAAGCCCAAATTGAGTAACGAAAATAAATATATTTTTAAAAATGTCCAAAGGATCATTTTACCCTCGCCTAAGGGCAAAATGAACCTTCATTTAAAAATAATTGTAAATTGTTTTTATCGACAAAATGCATAATATAAAAGTAATTATGACGATACATAAGTGTAATTCACATCTAAAAACATACTCCATTAAGAAAACCAAGTCATATTTCTGTACATGAAAGACTGTATATCTGAATAAATATGAAAGTTACTGCTTACCTTATAACAGATGTTATAAAACCCAATTTTTCAAAGAATTCTATACAGACGCGTAATACTACGATCGTTTGAATACCGCCATTGCTTCTTCCTCTCTTATCACAACTTGTTTATGTGTTACCCTGTAGATAATGCGACCTGTCTGGAAGAAAACATATGTGGATCGTTTCGCCCGCTAGGATAATTTCAGGCCACCTTCCCCACTTCCCCTATTCATAGTTGAATGGAGTTCCATTAGTACCTGTGGTTTATTATGTTGATCTGTTTGAGATAGCGGACCAGATACTATAGTCAAAAGGTTCTCTGAGTGAATTGTGTTGGCCGGTTGTATCGGTTCAGGTAGTTCAACAGGCTCGTGCATTGCATTGGCAATTAAAGCCAAAAGTTCTGGGTTCGCCTCCCGCCTTGGACACTTTTTCACTCTGATGGAGAAACGTTAATTCGTATAAATGCAATTTATTTAATAATAAACAAAATTAATAATAATAAATAATAAATAATAATAATTCTTCTACAAGTAAATAAATTATAAATAATATACAGTGGAACTTCCCTTTAACGAAGTCCCTATTTAACGAAGTTTTCTACTTAACGAAATTTTTTGCAGAACTTTGACTTTGAACACCATTAGCATGTAAATTAATCTCCATATTACGAAAAATATATTCTATATAACGAAGTTTATTCCACTTTTGTACAGAATCCAAACTAAGAGGTTGCTGTTGCGATGGATATGCAAATTTTTTTCAGTGAATTGTATGAAAATGAACACATTTAAATAATTTTCATTCTGCTTGGTGTTACATAAAACAATTTGTTTTCAGACTAAGAAAAACACTTGTTATCATTACCCTCGCACACAGAGATTCCAGCGCTGACAGTTGGGGGAAGTCAAAATCCCCTTTTTGCATTATTCAATGATATAGAAAATGTAGTGACGCAATGACGTCAGAGAACATTGAAGCAAAAAATATCAATTAGAGTCAGACAGTTACCATTCTGACCTTCCACTGCTGATAGACAACTAACTGCTTTGTACATCCACAAGAACGTGCTTCAAAATTCAAATCAAAGAACAGCAAAGTTATTTTTGTTCCTACCAATACAACTTCTAAACTTCAGCCATTAGTCCAAGGAATAATAAAAAATCTTGAAAAACATTATCAAAGACAGAAAAATGACAATGTAGTGAAAACATTAGTTTTAGAACCTGTGTATCAGAGCTGATGAAAGCCTGAGCCAAAGCTTGGGAATGTGACGTGATTTCAACGACCGTATACAACTGTTTTGTAAAAGGCTGTTACATAATTGAAACTGAATCAAATGCTTCTGAATCCAATACCTGTTTGTCATATCAGAAGGAAAAATTTCATGAATTTAAATTGATTTCTATTAAACGAATTTTCTTCATAACGAAGTTTTTAAGTGTAACGATGAGACTTCGTTAAATGGAAGTTTCACTGTATTTTGTAGAAGAAGATTCAGGTGATAGTAATATGGATTTTATAGGTTTCAAAAATATCAGTGTCCTGTTCACGAGCTATTACTGTATTTTGCTATAAATATATCTTTTTAAATTATGTATTGTCATTCTTTTACTTTCACGTTATTTAAAAAAAACACTACATTTTGAGGTGCTTGTTATACACCGGAAAATATATCGTTTCAATATTTTAATTAAACTTTCAATCATTTGCGAAAGATAAATATATTTTTCAGAAGTAATAAATAATGCACAATCACTTGAAACTATTCTAGTAATATTTTGATAATATTTTTTATACCATAGATTATGACATTTGGTAGTACATGAATAAATCCCAAATTTATAAAAAGGTGAAAAAAAAAAGAGAGAGAGTTCATAAAATACATATTACATTGGCTGTTGTGTAATATCATATGTTTATAATGAAGAATTTAAAAAATCGCGAACAAGATTTCTTTTAATCCAGGAGTTCTTTCAGATACACACCTAATAACATTACATAATATAGAAAACAACAAAATCCGAATTTTTAAAAAATTGAAAAGAAAAAAAAAAGAACATGAATAATAATTAAAATTAAAATGCCAACAAAAGGTATTTTTACTTTCGAAATTTATCTAGAACTGCCGAGTTGGAGGCTTTCAGTAAAATATTGCGACGCAATTCAATAGATTATAAATTTCGATTTTTCAGCAAGGCCCACTGTGAACTTTTCAAGTTAGAAAGCTTATGTTAATTGGAAAACTTTGAACACTTATTATGGACACTTAAATAATGCCTTAAAATCATTCTGCCGTGTAGTATATACTGAAAATTCGTATAAGTGAAAAAAGAAAAGTTAAAAAAGAAAGTGAACAGACAGCCGGTTATTGAAAAAAGGAAATACAGAAAGATATACAATTTTCATCAAATTTGAATGATATTCAATTAGTGGGATATAAATTACTGAAAAAGGAAACAATCATGGTCGGTTATTGAGACGTAACTCGAACAATAAATTATGAATTTCACATTTATATATACATATATATATATATATATATATATATATATATATATATATATATATATATATATATATATATATATATATATATGTTACTTTGTAAAGGACCAAACATAATGCGCATGCATATTCTGGAATAAATTGTTTTTGAAATAATAATAATTAAATAACAATAAAATTATTAGAAATTCCTAAATAGAAACATATACTTATGTATTCATTATTAAAATCCGAAAAGTGCAAAAATTTCCAGAATAAACTTTCATTTTAAAGTTAAGAGCAAATATTTAAAATTGCAACTTTGGGGGGGGGGGGGGGGTATTGAGGTTTTCAAAATTCGTGTAAAAATAAATATGCACATGGTCTCTCGAGAAAATACAAGTAGAACAGTAGTAAAAAATAAATACAAGTAAAAATAGTTGAAAAATCCTTTTATAAGCATTCAATGTTTATCGTTAAAAATCATGTCTAATTTCATGACTGAAAGTCATGTTGTTCCGTTACAATATGTTAATTTGGCGGGGGGCCCCGACTATTGAAAATTCACCCTTTTGATTTACGCTAGGTAGAAAGCGAAAAACATTCAATTAATTAAAAAATAGATAGTTTTTGCTCTGTTTCTTTTATAAGACATGGCATTAGGAAAGAAAATAAAAGCATTATTTTAACTATCTATGCAGAATTTCTAAATTGTTTTCTTAAAATATTCATAATTTAATTAACATAAATTATTAATCGATAAAAGAGTACTTTTTTAAATATAATAATATAATCTTTATTTTTCATTTGTATTTTCTGCTTTTCGGTATTTAAAATATATTTTGTTGTTGTAGTTTCATAGCTAGTTGGCTTATTTTCGAAGTTGCGAAAAAGCCGGCTAAAATTTAAAAAAAAAAAAAGAAAGAAAGAAAGAAAAAGCCACGCCTTTGGTTTTTATTGGTTTTAACAGGCTTTTTTTTTTTTACTAAAATTGGCTTCTGTTACATAGTGAAGGGTTGGGTTGATTATTGACGGCCAATTATCTACGCTTGGGATATAGGCCCGGGGGGATTGCCCTTCGTGGGGGTCTTTCTAAGGGAACCTAACCCGTATTTACGCATGGATAAATCCACGGCTCGAAGAAAACCACGAAAACTCCGAACGATTAAGCCGACGGGCGCGATTGGGATCGAACCCAGCAACTCCCGTCTACCAGCTTCGAGAGCAGAACCTCTAAGCCACTGGTGGGGCGTTACATAGTGAAGCATTTTAATTATAAACTGCACATTTTTAAGTGTTTTTTTAATTAATCTTAAAGACATCTTACAAGTTAGAGCTTAATAAATAACCTCATCATCATCCTTAGGAGTTTCCACTAAATTGCGATTGGAGAAACAAGTATGTATAAGTTCATTACAGTGCTTTACAATCCTTTAAAAATCAATTTGAAAGGGAACTAAATTGGTATTGATGGGATATGAGGAGAATTATTCTATCTGATTCTGAAGCCCTTTCACGGTCAGTGCGTTAGCAACAAAAAGAAGCCATGAGATATTCCTCGTCTATCCTCTCTTTCTTTCTGTTTAAAGTCCTTTTCCAGAATTAGTGGAAAACAGAACTTATGTCTTTCTGACATAATTGTACTAAAGTGATAATTTTAAAAGAATAGGAATTGTGACTTTTGGAGATTTCTGGCAGTGATTGGGTATAAATGACAAATTTGCTATTTTAAACGGATTCTCAGTGACATAAAAATCACGAAACTTTGTCACGAGAAATTATTTAACATTAATACTTATTTCTATGTGAGAAGCTATTCTTAAATAAGAAAATTAATCTTGAAACAACTTTAAAATGTTACTAAAACTTTTTCCAGAGCGTACTTTCGGTATCCGGCTCGGATGACACTTTTTTTTTTTTTTTTTTCGGACTCGGGCAGGCACAGATTTCAAATCGTCGGGCTCCGAAAAAAAAAAGTCATGATTCATCTCTAATATTTTTATGCGGTTTTAGTCGCAATAGCACCTAATATTCAAAAAGAGTTATTCCCCAATATTCATATACAATCTACGAGCATAACTTAAGAGCCTACACTAGTCACGCGAAGAAACGTGCAAGCTAATGTTAAGTCTATGGGAAGGTTATTTTCAAATTTCTCGCTCGTATTTTAATATTTTTAAATGATTATTTTTGCATAGGATAGCTGAGGTCGACGTTGTTCGTTTTAACTTTTTTGATTTTGGTTAAAGTTTTTTTTTTTTTAATAAGCGGAGATTTTCAATTTTGGAACCGGCTGGAACCGGTTCTGAAAGAGAAAGAACCCTTATAAAGAAACGCTCAAGCTCGGAACCGGTTTCGAAAGTGAAAGTATCGCCCTAAAAAAAATCCGCAAAGAAAATCGAAAAAGCAATCAACGGCGGAAATAGACATTGATCTCTGCTATCCAATGCAAAAAAATCGTTTAAAAATATTGAAATGCAAACGAGATATTAGAAAAATAATGCCCCATAGAATTAATATCAGCGAGCGGGTATTTTCAAGTGAGTGAAGAGGACTCTTAAGATGTTTAAGGCGTTTTCCAAGATAAAGCAATAAAAATTTACATCTAGACTAAATACGGCAAAACAAATCGAATAAAATAAACATATGTAGGTGTTCGTACTCAGATTTTCAAAGTTCATGTAAAAACAAATGTGTATATATGGTCTCTCGAGAAAATTTAATAACAGCAGTTGTATAGAAAATCGTAAGCAAGAAACTTTAGCTCAAACAGCTTTATCCTATAACTTTCAGAACGGGAGTAATGACTCCGAGATGAAATGAGGACAGAACTGAAAAAAATCTCATAAATGAGAAATGTAGGAATTCACACAGCACTATAGTTGTTCTACCGTCAACTGTAAAACATAAGAAGCTTTTTGAAGAATACCAAAAAATATGCTTCTTAACCCTCTGACTGCTTATTCCGCGATTTCAAGACATTTGTAGAAAAATTTATATAATACACAATTTTTGAAGCACTTTTGTTTTAAAAATCGCACAGTCAAAGGGTAAAAATACAAATGATACACTTACTATATATTTCAAAAACATAATGATTTGAAATGTGTAATAATACAAGAGATACTGGTCGAAAAGATTTTGAAAAAAAAAAAAAATTAAGCAGCCAGAGGGTTAAAAACAAAATTATTATTGTAACACTGTTTTTTATACTTGGTAAAGAGGTCATTCTGCCTTACTTTTGATAACTTAGGCCACACATTAGATATACCTTGAAGATACTCGTAGAAACGCTTCAGATGAGGTGCTAGAAAGCCAGTTTCACTACATCAATCAAAAAAAATTTTGCCCAACAGCTACCCCCTGTTTTGACAAGATCAGATATCTTGGGATAATACATGGGAATTTTTTCACGTCAATTCTGTTGGTGCAATAGATTAATCAATGATTCTTCCAAATATAACTTTACATTCGGGCCAATTACTGAAACATAATATAAATTGTTTAGGTAAACATCTAAAACAGGCCTGTCAAACTTGTTCACCGCCGCGGGCCAAATTAACCCATTAAGGACGGAATTATGTTTCTATTTTAAAATGCAAAAATTGCATTTCGTACCAGTTTTATAGAATAGAAACTTTAGTCCCCTTTTACCGCGGAATTCCTGGCATCAAATAAAGCAAATATTTCTCTAAACAAATACTGGTACTTAAACAGCAAAATGATTGTCAGCTATTCCGTTACCATATGGTAACGCTAGTCCTTAATGGGTTGCCACATACAAAAAAGTAGATAATATTATTACCATTGCACAGACTAAATTTCTACGTACAAAACACAACCATGTTAAAAAAATATTCACGTAAAGTTCCAAAGTTATTATTATTCATAGTTTATTTCATCTCATTTTTTGAAAAAAAAAGAAAAATACTCGACATTACTTTTTATCAACCAAATCTACAAAATATAATTAAATGTATTTATTTTAAAAATTGATTGTACACGCTGACCTGTTAATCTTTATCTAGCGAAGTCCTATCTGTAATAACTGTAACTGTAGTTATATCATCCTTATATTAATCGTAATCGTTTGTATCGTACTTGTTCGTTGTTTACGTCAATAAATGTCGTCTTCCGTGTTCTAAGCTTCGGCTATTATTAATTACAATATACAAGTTATCACATGGTGTCAGAAGTGGGATTCCTTAGTGCTGGGCAGACCCATCGCTTATTCATCCACAGCACTAAATTCATCACAACAGGCATATCCACAAATCGAAAAAGAGACCCTAGCCATGAAATTCGGGTGCCAGAAATTTCACTTGTACATCTACGGAAAAGATGTGGTCATCGAAACAGATCACAAGCCTCTAGAATCTATTTTTAACAAGACCATCGATCGAATTCCCCCAAGACTCCAAAAGTTATTCTTAGAAGTTCAGCAGTACGGACCTAAAGTCAAATACAAATGTGGTAAAGAATTATATATAGCAGATTTGCTAAGTAGAGATTGCCACTACCAAGATTCTTTAGAAGAAAGCAATCTTCAAATCTTATTTGCAATTCCAACTACCAATAAAGGTTTAAAAGCTCTTCAAGAATTCACAAATACAGATCCAGAATTGACTTTAGTAAAGCATTTTATTTCAACTGGGTGGCCTCAAAATAAAGATTGTGTACCAAATTCATGCAAGAAATACCTTCCGTTTGTCGATGAACTATCCGTTCAAAAAGATCTAGTTTTGAAGGGACTAAGAATCATCATTCCAGAAAAATACAAATCGACAGCACTAAGGAATCTCCACGAAGGACACTTAGGTATATCGAGTTGTCTGAAAAGAGCTCGCGAATGCATGTTTTGGCACGGCATGTCGCAAGACATAATTTCCATGATAGAAAACTGTGAAACCTGTCAAAGAACTCAGAGAGCTCCACCAGCCGAACCTCTAATTCCAAAGGAAATTCCAAAACTGCCTTGGGAAATTCTCGCGTCCGATGTCTTCACATTTCAAAGTACAGATTATCTACTTATTACTGATAGCTACTCAGGCTATATAGATTTTAAACCCTTAAAGGACATGACAAGTAAATCCACTATCGAAATTCTGAAGGACTGGTTTAGCGTACATGGAATACCGAAAATTCTAGAGACTGACAACTGCGGCAATTACAAATCTTGGGAGTTTGAAGCATTTTCTCAACAGTGGATGTTCCACCATCAAACATCTAGCCCTTTATATCCTAAAGGAAACGGTTTAGCTGAACGTGCAGTCCAGACAGCAAAGAATCTCCTCCGAAAATGCAAACTCTCTGGTCAAGATATCAACATGGCTCTCTTGAACTTCCGAAACACACCCAGAGATAACCTCGGATCACCTGCCCAAAGATTGTTTGGCAGAAGAACGAGAACCACAACTCCTATAAGCGAAGATCTCCTAAAACCTATGCTCATACAAAATACATCTGAACATCTTGCTGAAGCTCGTTTGAAGCAAAAGTATTATCATGATGCTCATGCGAAACCAACACAAAGCTTGCCGCTCCAGCCTAATCAAAATGTCATGTTTCGAAAAGCACACAGAAATTGGATCCCTGCTAAGATAGATTCTCAAACTGCACCCAGATCTTATAACGTAGTTACTCCATCTGGCACATTAAGACGCAACTCTAGTCACATAAAGCCAACTGAAATTAAATTCAACATAGAAAGGAAGAGGAGTCTACCAATGGATGCAGGAAACTCAACACTACCAGACAAACCACCCAATCCTTCTCCCACACCTGACTCGTCCAGTTCTGTCACACATGATGCTAAACGCCATCCCGCCACTGTCACCACAAGATCCGGCAGAGTCATCAAACCTGTAAAGAGACTTGATCTCTAAAGTGAACACAGGATGATAGATACGAGCTTAACTTTCTAAAGAAGGGAGATGTAATAACTGTAACTGTAGTTATATCATCCTTATATTAATCGTAATCGTTTGTATCGTACTTGTTCGTTGTTTATGTCAATAAATGTCGTCTTCCGTGTTCTAAGCTTCGGCTATTATTAATTACAATATACAAGTTATCACACTATCAGTCTTCCGGATTTTTTTCAGGTATAAATTGAAAAAGAAACATATTTTGAATCAGAAAGTTCATTTACTAAATTGTGTCTTGTATTTATGCTCTACTTATTTGATTTCATTTATTAAATACATTTTCGGGTTCAAATTATGTTCATTCGACTTGAAAAATAACAAAATGTTTGCAGCTACAAAAAGATCTCGTACAAAAGTGCGCTACTGAACATAGCTAAAACATGTCTAATTGCACACTTACTTAAAAATGTAATTCGATTGATAAATAATTCCCGAAATTTAGAAAACTACACATACACATATATTTTCTCACTAATATGTGATCTCACTAAATTTTGATTAATTTATTAATTTGTTTTTTCGAAAAATAACAAATTCCAAACAATTTTTACATTAATCATTAAAAAGGTGAAGTAAATAGGTTGAACTGATTTTCATATTTCTTGAAATTCGAAAATTTTTCTTTGCATTCATTTTTGAATTTATTTTTAGTATATTCTAAAAAATTCCACTCTGGTGATTTTTATAATAATGCGCCCGGCACGACTTAAAGTTAAATACATTTTCTTTTTGAAAATCGTTTTGTCAATAATAAGTATAATAAATAATAATAAAAAGTAGTAATAAATTCTAGTTGAAAACGCTAATACTGTCAAACAACATTATAACATTATGAAATTTGCTTTGAGGTTGAAGTTTATTAAGGTCAAGGTGCTTTGTAATTTCAAATGAAAACTCCAAGTACTTTGATTGTTGTTCTTTTAATAATCCACATTCATAATTTATCAGTTTAAACTGAAAATGGTAACCTTCTGTAACAGTTCGAAATTAACAGTTAAAACTTTATGATGGAAAGCCATCAAATTTCATTACAAGAAGGTAAATCTGTTTATCTTCACTACCTATATTTCCAAGATATTTTCTAGATTGACAATGATTAAGCATTTGCATACGAATATAAGTTTATAATAAGCACCATAAGTTTTAAGCACATATATATAGCTTTTATAAATATATCCGGCTACATAGAATAGTTTCTAGCATTGGTACTTATATTTTCAAAATTTCTTATATTTTCAAATTTCTGTTTGTATTTTCGAAAATTTTTAGCTGCTCTAGATATCATTTCTTCCATTTGATAGTGAATGATTTTGACTCGCGAAATATTTAATGCAATAAAAACAATAAATAATAAGTTTTATAAAGCAAATGCATTTTCTTCAATATGATTTGTGAAAGCACGTTGTTTCTCTTTTAAGAAGTATTAGTTTCAATTCTGATAGTTTATCTTTTCGATGTTTGGCCTGATTTTTATGAGTTTTCTTTATACTTATCCTGTATAGTCCGTCACAAAAGTTTAAGCACTCTGCAAATCTAGTTAAAAAAATTGAAGAAGAAAATATACGGGGTGTTTCTAAACTTATGGTACAAACTTTAAGGGTAGGTAGAGCACACAGTAGTAACAATCATTTATTGTATAGGAATGTATGGGACCAAGTGACGCATTAAGGTAAAAACACCAAGGGGGCAATTAGGCCCCTTTTTTAATTTTCAAAATTTCCCATTCATAGCAGAAAATTTTTATGCTATCCTTTTCTTGACATTTCATAATTACTTAACAATAAAATTCTTCTATAAAATTTTTGGTATGAAATCGAAATTTTTGAATAAAAAAAAAGCGCAAAACTGGCAAACTTATCAAACGAAATACATGAATAAAAAAGATAAAATGTTTATTTACAATGTAGTTTACAAGTAAATAATAATGCATACAATAATATTACAATAAGTGTTCAAAATTGCGCCCACCAACTGTGAGACATGCTTCGCAGCGTCGGTGGAACGATTGGCGTACACATCTAAAGATGTCAGGCATTTCCCGAACACGTGCAGCAGCTTCGGATATGCGAGATACTAGATTTTCGTCTGAGTCAACTGGAGTCTCATAAACAAGACTCTTCAGATGTCCCCATAAAAAGAAATCAAGGCTCGATAAATCGGGAGATCGAGGTGGCCAAGGAACTAGTCCACCACGCCCAATTCATCGCGTCCCAAATGTGGCATTCAGGTAACTGCGCACATCAGTGGTAAAGTGCGCGGGCGCTCCATCATGTTGAAACCACATCCGGTTACGAATGGCGATCGGAACATCTTGCAGCAGTTTTGGTAAAACATGTTGCAAAAAAATAAGGTAACAGCGACCATCCAGCCTCTTTGGTAGTAAGTATGGGCCAATCAAATAATTATTAACAATACCTGCCCACAAATTCACAGAAAATCGTTGTTGATAAGCATGTGGCCGCGTTGCATGTGGATTATTGGTTGCCCAAAGATGGAAATTGTGCTCTTTAAATACATCCTCGCGTGTAAATACTGCCTCATCTGTAAATAGAATATGAGCAGTAAAGTCTGGCTGCAATACATGTTGCTGCAAAACCCACTGGCAAAAGTTCAACCACAGAAGATAGTCTTCCGGATTCAAATTTTGTACACGTTGAAAACGGAAGGGATGAAATCGATTTTCATTTAACACTCTCCAAACGGTTGGATGACTCACACCTAAATTCTGTGCAACAGCTCTTGTACTTGATTCGGGCCTTTTACTCACAAAATTCAAAATAATTTCTTTCAGGCTTGCACTGCGTACAGCTCTTTCTCGCCCAGTTTCCTGTCTGATGACGTGAAAAGAACCCGTTTCAGAAAGCTGATGGTGTAAGCGCTGAAACATTCTATGATCAGGCATTCTTCTGCGAGGAAACTGCTCCTGATACATTCGTAGGGCAGCCCTGGCGTTGCCATTTGCACGACCATACATGAAATGCATGTCGGCTTTTTCGGCATATGTAAAGTCTTCCATGACGAACGATAGCACAATTAACAAGAACGAAAAATCATGCGTCAAGCATAGATTATGTAACACTTTCCAACGCTTCCAAAATAATTTTACGAATCATACTCTTTAATAAGCTAAAAGATAACATCTAAGTAATCCGAATACTTTTATTCAGCCCTGTATAGGATCTATAGATTTGTATATATACTACATAGGATGCTAAATTTTACTTCAGTTAGGAAACACGTAGCACAGTTTAAAATTCTCCGTCTGGATTTAAATAATACGGAAATGTGTTCCCGAACTTTTGTGCTTCCCTGTATAGGATCTACAGAATTTATACACACCACGTAATATACAAAAAGCGATTTAAAATTAAAATCGCATTCAGTAACTTAAAACGCACTTGCAGGAATTATTGTTAACATACAGTAGAGAATTCTTTTGTGTGTCCCTGTAAATGAACGATGACTGCTATACACACAATATTCTGTAGTAAGTCTCTTGTAATGAACCTTATATAAATTTCAATGCGTTTAAAATAGGGAAACATTATTTAAATAAACCGCAGACGATTTTTCTCCATAGACGTAATGTAACGGAATTCTTTTGACTGTCCCTGTAAAGTAAGTATAAGTGCTATGCACACCCTATTCCATATTAAGCTTCTTCTAATGCACCTTAGTGATATATATAAATTTCAATGCGTTTAAAATAGTGAAACATTATTTAAGTAAACCGCAAATGATTTTTCCCCATAGACCGCAATGTAACGGAATTCTTTTGAGTGTCCCTGTAAAATAACTATAAGTGCTACACACTTCCGTTGAAATAGGGAACATGCTATAGATGGCGACAATAACATATAAAAATTGCAGAGCAATCCGAGCATATTTACGGGAGTTAGAGCACGGACAGACGGCAGACGGCAGACGGCCATACGGCCAGACGGCAGACGGCCATACGGCCAGACAAACCGAAGTCATAAGCACTTTTCAACTAGGTTGGAAAGTGCTAAAAAAATGGCAATTTCTTCTACTTGAATGCATGGTATTGAACGGCGACCAGTCACTTACTGCCCTCTACCGCACCCGCCAGTGGAATCAACCAAAATCCATTTCTATTTCAAAAAATTTCTATTTCTATTTCTATTTTCAATTCAAAAAATTTCGATTTCATACCAAAAATTTTCAAAGAAGAATTTTATTATTAAGTAATTATGAAATGTCAAGAAAAGGATAGCATAAAAATTTTCTGGTATGAATGAGAAATTTTTAAAACTAAAAAAGGGACCTAATTCCCCCCCTGGTATTTTTACTTCACTTGGTCCCATACATTTGCGTCACTTGGTCCCATACATTCCTATACAATAAATGATTGTTACTGTGTGCTCTACCTACCCTTAAAGTTTGTACCATGAGTTTAGAAACACCCTGTTTGAAGCCAATTTACAATATATACTCGACATTTAATCAAAATCAAATAAAATAAGCAATTTTTGTTGGTTAAAATAAAAATTACATTAATTTTTTATTTAATTTTTCTTTTTTACTTGAAGAAACATTGCCTCAAACGTTTAAGCACTTTATGAAATTATTTTTAGAAACGCGAGATTGAACAGAAGTAATGACGTTGTATGACGTCGCGTTCCAGTTTTATAAAAGTATAAAAGCGAAGAAATCATTTTAACTAATTTTAAAAATGCCGAAGGATGAAAAATTCCCAAAAAGGGAGATTTTAAAAGTTTTAAAATTGAAATCGCAAAATAAAACTGTTTGTGAAATTGCTAAAATTTTAAATCGAGCAAAGCAAGGTAGATATCAAGTACTCTCTACAAATGATAATTTCAACCGGAAAACAACACGTGGACGACCACGTATGACAACTGTTCAGAAGGATCGGAGAATACGGAGATTAGTGTGCAATCAAAATTTGTCCATACAGCAAATTCAAAATGATCTCGGTGTACAGGTGTCCAAAGGCACTGCACATAGACGTATTAAAGAATGTGATAACATCATACGAAAGAAAATGGCTCGCAAACCGCGTCTCAAACTACACTACAAACAGGCAAGAATAATCTGGGCTAGAAAAAAACGTCCTACGGGACAAGTGACTAACTGTTTCATTCTGTGATAGAAAAAAAAACAGAGCTTAGATGAACCTGATGGGTGGAACACGTATTGGCATGATCTACGAAAGGAACCAAGAACTTCATCAGGCAGCAAGGTGGTAAGTCTGTTAAGATACTCGTTATCATTCACAATACAGAGCTTGTCGAAAAAGCATTTCCGTCTTATATATTAAGGATGCGTGTATTAAGCTTGACACTTATCCTGACTTGAGATTATATCTGTTTTCGTTTGAACCTGATTTAAAAAAACTCAGCTCTATGAAACAAGCCCAAGAATCCCCTTAAGAGTATTAACCTTTCGTTAGTCGCGCACTTCTTTCCGACATGGTTAGTCGCGTTGTACTTATGAGGTGTTTCTATTTTTTTAAAACCAGGTGAAATTTGTTCTAATTTAAATAGTTAATTGTTACCTAATTGTTACCACTGACCTCTCAGTAAACAGAAGTAGGGATGCACCCATGAACATACAACTTTAGATCTATGTTCATGGATGAACCTGTGAGGTGCGCCCGACTAATGGAAGGTTAACAGCCACTTTTGGCTACTTGTATATCATGACAGCAATACTGTTATAAACTTTCATAGCAAATTACTTTTTTTTTCTAAATATTTGCTTTGATGTTAAGCTAACATTATAAAAAGTAAAATTAACTTTAAAATGCAACATAAAAAAATAAAAGGTTAGAAATGTCAACGTAATTTGAGTTGATTTGTTTAGCTCTGCTAAGGATATTAATAATTTAATAAAAACAAACATGTCTGCGTTGTGCAGGGTTCGTAAATATCATGATATTTTGATACATATCCGATATTTTCGATATATATCCGATATTTTCAAAACAGTCAACTTACTGCTACTGATAATAAATATTTTCAAGCATAATCTGCATTATAAGTTAAAATTATATTGCACTTAACATGAAAACTTAAACAATATACTCAAAATGCTTTTTTTTTCCCTTTTTCTTCTTTTATTTTTCACTCTGAACAAAATTGAAGATAAATAATCAACAAAACAAAAACAATTTGCTTTATACACTTATAAAAAAAACAACTATAAGATTCAGTATCAACTATAAGGAAATCAGAAATCTAAAAAAAAAAAAAAATAAATAAATAAATAAATAAATACAAAATTGTTTTTTTTTCTAAATTCAAAAATTAAACATAAATGTAAGCTTATTTATTTTTTATTCCCTAACATGTTGTGCAATTTAAACTCAACAACACCAAAACGAGAAATTGATTATTTTCTAATGAGGCTCTATAGAACTGATTATCTAAATTAGACAGTTTATCTTTCTATATCTGTCCTGAATTAGTTATGTCCCACATAATTATTAGTCCCATATAATCTTCATTTAAAAACAAAAACTTCAAACGAAGTGTTGGATAAGATTTTATTTTTTTCTTTAGCTAGAAAAGTCACTGCCAGAGACAAATGTTCTTTATCTACAGAATGACAGTCAATATCAGTTGAAAATTTCATTTACACTTGTTTTGACTTAAAATAGCAAAAATATCTTGCACAATATTTTGAAAATAAATATCAAATATTGAAAATAACAAACATCTTGATATTTTGAAAATAAATATCAAATAATATAAAAATATCAAAAATCTTGATATTTTGAAAATAGATATCGGATATATATCATGATAGATATCATGATATCATCATCATCATCATCATCAACCGTTTTCAATCCACTGCTGGATGTAGGTCTCCCCCAGATTTTTCCATTGTTGCCTGTCTAGTGCTTTAGTCATCCAATTAACACCGGCCACTTTTCTGATTTCGTCACTCCATCTTACTTGAGGTCGTCTTCTTGGTCGTTTTACATCTCTGGGATACCACTGTAGGGTGTTTGTGCTCCATCTATTGTCTTGTCTTCTTGCAATGTGCCCAGCCCATTTCCATTTTAGCCATTTAATTCTCTCGATAATGTCAAAAACTTTCGTCTGACTTCTTATCCACGTTATTCTCTTTCGGTCTCTTCTGGTTATGCCTAGCATACATCTTTCCATACTTCGCTGTGTTGTTTGTAATCTTTGTACCATCCGTTTTGTTAGTGTCCAAGTTTCTGCTCCATAAGTTAGTGCAGGCAAAACACATTGGTTAAACACCTTTCTTTTCAAACAAAGAGGCATGTTACTTTTCAGAATAATATTGTTCTTCCCAAAAGCACTCCATCCATTTCTTATTCTTCTATTGATTTCATTCATGATACTGTTGTCTGAAGATATTTCTTGTCCAAGGTACACATAACTTTCAACATCTTTAATCTCAGTGTTGTTGTAGACGATTTTCTTTTTTGATGCAAATGAATTGAACATCACCTTAGTCTTTTCCAAATTTATTTTTAATCCCACATTAATGCTAGCTTCTGCCAAATCTTTTAGCATATTTTGCAATTCTTCAGGGCTATTACTGAAAATTAAAATGTCATCAGCAAACCGGAGATGGCTTAAATATTCCCCATTTATTCTAATTCCTTTGTTTTCCCAATCCAGCTTCTTGAAAATACTCTCTAAGACAGCAGTAAAAAGCTTAGGCGAAATGGTGTCTCCTTGTCTTACTCCTCTTTCAAGCTTGATCTTCGCTTTTCCTTTGTCCAAACGGATGGTGGCTGTTGCTTTCTTGTAGATCTTCTTTATGATATTGATATAAGGTTTGTCTATACCAATGTTCTCCAGAGAAGTAATTACTGCAGATGTGTAGACCGAATCAAATGCTTTTTCATAATCAATAAAGGCAAGACAGAGAGGTAAATTATATTCTTTATGTTTTCCTATAACTTCCCTTACTGTTTGAATATGATCCATTGTGCTAAATCCACTTCGAAATCCTGCTTGTTCTCTAGGTTGAGCTGAGTCCAGAGCTGATTCAAGTCTTGTCGTTAAAACTTTGGTGAAAATTTTATAAATCACTGACAGTAAGCTGATTGGACGGTAGTTTTTAATGTTTTCCTTTTCTCCTTTCTTATAAAGTAACACCATCACAGCATTATTCCAATCTTCTGGTACATCTGATTTCTCGAGACATTTGGAAAACAGTAAGGCTAGCATTTTTGCAAATTCTTCTCCTGCTTCTTTGATAAGATCAATTGTAATTCCATCTTCGCCAGGGCATTTACCTTTTTTCATGCCTCTAATGGCTTGTACAACTTCATCTGTCATCACTGGGATTATCTCTTCAGTTTCTGTTATGTTTACTAGTGGATCACGTAGGTTGATTTCCCTTTGATCTTCACATTTATATAGATCGTTATAGAATTTTTCGACAATGTGTACTATTTCATTATTGATTTTGGTGATTGTTCCATCTGCTGTCTTCAGTGCAAAAATACCTTTTCTTCCAACACACAGTTTGCGCTTAGCTGATTTTAAACTTTTGTTATCTTCTAGAACTTTTTTGACAAGATCACAGTTAAATTTTCTGATATCTTCTGTAACACATTTTCTTACCGTTTTACATAATTCTGCATATTCAACTCTTGATTTAGGATAGTTTTTCTTCATTTTAAATTCTCTGCGTTTCTTCATCAGTCTTCTTGTTTCTTCTGTTATTTTCTTTGTTTGCTTTACTTGTGCTTCACCAGCTATCGTCCTTGCAATTTCTTGTAGAGTATTTGTTATTTTCTTGTTCACTACTGTAACATCTTGTTCTTCTTCTAAGATTGATTGAAGTACTTGAAAACGATTTTTAAGTTCTAAATTAAATTCTTCTTTATGTTTCTGGAGATTTATAATATCGACTGATTTCTTTGAGCATTGCAAAAGCTTCATTCTTTCCACTTTAGTATTTAAAAGCAGTTTGCATCTAACTAACCTGTGATCGCTTCCTGTATTGAAGTTATTGAGAACGCTGCAATCCTGAATAAGATGCTTTTTGTTTGTCAAGATGTAGTCGATTTCACTTGTTGAGCCATTTGCACTACGCCATGTCCATTTTCTTTGTGGCTTTTTCTTGAAAAATGAATTCATGATATACATCTGTTCACATTCTGCAAATTCAATCAATCTGTTTCCTCTTTCATTACGCACCCCATATCCATGAATTCCTACTGAGAACTCACCTTTCTTTTTTTCCCCAATTCTAGCATTCCAGTCTCCCATTATTAATTTTATGTAGCATTTTCCTTTTTGATGCATTGAAGCTACTTCTTCATAGAAATCCTCAATTTCTTCATCAGTATAGCTAATTGTTGGTGCATAAACTTGGGTAATTTGCAGTTTGTATCTTTTTGACACTTGTATAACTAACCTTGCAACTCTATCTGATGCACTATCATATTCTACGATGTGATTCTTCCACCTTTTATGAATCAGAAATCCTACACCACTTGTTTTTCCATCTTCTGTACCTCTGTAGTACAATACATGTCCACT
The DNA here is from genome assembly GCA_963931845.1 of Maratus michaelseni. NCBI lineage: Eukaryota > Metazoa > Arthropoda > Arachnida > Araneae > Salticidae > Maratus > Maratus michaelseni. Next base: position 384,795,899 of record OZ007587.1, on the reverse strand, counting down.
GGCAAGATCAATCTTCTCTTCACCTTTTCTTCTTATTTCGCATAATCCTAGGATGTCCCAGTTGATTCTTTCTAATTCTTCTTCAAGTTCCTGTAAACGACTTTCAGAAGATAAGGATCGTCCATTATACGTAGCCAAGGTCATCAACTTATGGCAGCCAAACCGAGCCCGGTGATTCTTAGCACCCTCTGTCTTCATGTCTTTCTGATCGCTGCCGTAATCAGGAACATGCAGACTGCCGGGAATTGAGGGCCGTGATTTGTTTTGTGAATTCATGGTAAAATAAGGGGGGAGGTGGCCAATTTCCTCCACGCTGGCCAAGCGGGTTGGAGGAAGCCCATCCGCGTTCGTTCCCCATGCACTAGGCAAGGGTACTAACAGGCTGCACCGATGGAAGGTGCGGATTGGACATCAAGTCCCTGCTCCCAGTCGATTCCTTTAAGTCCTCCTCTGAGGCATTTAAAGGGTCTTCTCCTAGTTAACAAGCAGAGGCTATTAAACAGCCCTCATGATATATATCCATTGATATATATCAACGAAACGAACCCTGGCGTTGTGTAGATGAAGAGGGGCGTGTTTATGAGAAAAGGGGGTACACCTAAATGAAAAGCCTAAGAAAGGAGTACGTGGAAATAAAAAGTGGGTAAGTGTGATCGAACATCACAAAAAGGGTTTCGTTTAATATTCCTTTCAAAAAATTTTATCCACACATCGAAATCCAAAACACATCGAAATAGATTTTCTTTTCCAAAATAAATAAATAAATAAATAAAATAAATAAATAAATAAATAAATAAATGTTTTTTATAAAGTAAAAATTTACCGGTCTATTTTTCTTGTTTTTTCGAATATCTCAAATCTCAATCTGTCATGTGGACTAAATGCGATATTTAAAAAAAAAATCAATTTTAAAATTAAACATGTTGTATAGAGAATTTCAGAATGTTAAAATATGCCAATATTTCCATAATCGGGTTTAATCATGATTCAATGCGTTCATCAAGCTTATATATTTACTATTCTCTATTTCTCATATTGATACTCTCTTTGTATTATTCTCAAACATTTGAAAAATCCGTTATGACGTCAGATTAATTTTCTTTTTAATTCTCTAATGACGTCATATTAAGCTGCTTCCCGTATTTACACATACTCATACTCCTTGTATTATTGAGAAATGTTTAAAATTTTTCGTTTTATTACCAATATGACGTCCTATTAATTTTTTTTTTTTTTCAATTGGTATTCAGTGAAATAAAAATTTCATTTTCCTTTTTCACGTGAAAATCTTTCAATAGAAAATTAATTATTGTAGAAAGAATTTTATTGTAGATTTTTAATTGTTAGCAACTGCTATAACGAAAAAGTTTAAATTTAATAGGAAAAGATTGTTAGATTTTTAGTTTTTTATCTCTATATATTAAAATAACACGATTTTTTCAAATTTTATGATTTTGAGCTTCATAATAGGTAGTCAGCTATAAATACAGATAATTTCAAGCATGTAAGTTTTATAGTTTCTGAGACGGCTCTGTGACGGTGTGTTTCGGCTCTGTGACGGACAGATAACGAAGAGGGAGTAATAGGTTTTCGTGAGATGAACGAAACCCTAAAAAAAAAAAGGTTAGGAACCGCTGACCTAATGTGAAAAAGTGATATTTACAAATGTTGAGAAATATTAGCTAACATTCACATATATCAAAAATAATATTCTAGAATATCATTTAGAGGAGGTAATTTTATTTTGACCAATATTAAATTTTGATATTTACTAATATCTTTGTGTTACATGGTATGATATAAGAATCATATATTAAATTTTAACCTCCCTACTCTTTATTTAAATTGTATTTTTCCCCGGCTTTTTTTCAAAATTTAATTGAGTTATCTATAACTTCAAGTAATAATCCCGCCGTAATTTAAACTCTTTCCCTTTTCACGGGCACTTGTACTGGATCCCTAATATCTCACGGTCTTTCGATTAAAATAAAAAGAAAAGAATTAAATCAGCACAGATGACTTTTTGTAAGTTTCTTTCTGAAACCATACTTAAAACACAATATATTCATAATGCATTTTGCGGCCAGTGAATCAGTTAAAAGTTGTGTCTATCTTTTTCATCCAGCACAGATACATGTCCTTATTTGGTCTTAGTTATAACTCAATCATTCACATCCAGTTCTAAAAATATATACTGGTCGCTAAAAGGCTAAACTGTTTTGATTTCAAAGATTCCTTTCGCATGGGAAAGTATTCGACCGTTGCAGTCTTCTTGGCGATATTAAATTTCGAAATGAAATACGTTCTTATGCCAACAATCTGGCACCCTTGCTCGACAAATACCATTAAATCTGTACGTTCCGTCTGGAAGTGTTCTCGCCTAGACAATCTGTTAGCAACCCTATTTGGCGAGATATATGTCACTCCGACTCGAAGTCGAGTCGAGAGAGCAACTTCACTCTGGCTCCGATCTCCCTGCTATCAATGGGCTTTTAACCCCTTCGCGACGAGCGTCCTTTACAGAATTTTTAATCTTTTACCACCGGTTTTCCAAAACAGAAATTTTCGCCTAATTGAATCGCAGAAATGCTAAGATTACATAAGGCAAAGCTTACAATAAAAATTAACTGGTGGGAATAATCGAGGGTTCTGAGCATCTTATGCGTCACGTATACGTGTCGCTCGTCCCCAAGGGGTTAATAAGAGGTTAATAAGGGGCTCTGATGCTGACCCCTTTTCTGCCTTCGATCATCTTATTTTGAAAACGATAACTAAATAAACATCCTGACATTTATACTGGAGTTTTTCTTTTCTCATTCACCTCGAACCTGGATTCATCTTCGGATTATCTTCTTTTTATGCATCAACAAAGTAACCCGAACAATTAAAATAACATTATACATGGGTAAAAATCTGAGGTTGTTAAATGTTATTTTTAACCCCTTAGGGACGAGCGACACGTATACGTGACGCATAAGATGCTCAGAATCCTCGATTATTCCCACCAGTTATTTTTTAGTGTAAGCTTTGCCTTATTTAATGGTAGCATTTCTGCAATTCAATTAGGCGAAAATTTCTGTTTTAAAAAACCGGTGGCAAAAGATGTAAGAAATATTTTGGAAGCAACTCATAAAGTCCTCAAAAATTGTCAGTGTACTACCGCGACCAACGAGATACACGGCCGGTTCATGATTCTCAAAACGTCATGAATCGGCCGTGTATTATGTTGGTCGCGGTCCCACTTAACTTAAACCTAGGGCTACAACCCAACCAATCTCCTTTTCCATGTTAAAATCGGCCTCGAGACCAAGGTACTTCGAACCGATTGTCAAGAATGAAGCTTTTTTCCTTAGTGTATACAAATTAGAAAATTGTTCTGTTTTTAAATTTTGTATTTATTTGTTAAATTTCACGGTGTCAGTTTTGTATTTATAAGAATATAAATGTAAGTTGTACAATGTACAATAACCGGCATATAAAAAAGATACACCTACAACTCGCAGACCGTTTGTGATAAAATCACGCGAAAGGTGTCATCAGACTCAGGATATTGTCTTCTTTCAGAGGAATTTTTTTAATATCAGATTTTTAGATGCAGTATTTGAAATAGGGATCATCTAGATCAGCGGTTCTCAATCTGGGGTACCCCTGGAGGTACGTACAAATAATTTCGGTAATGGCGGAAATCACAAAAATGGTTTAACTGAAAACCCATAAACAAAGTTGACACTTTTGGATTACAAAGTTAGTCTCATGTTAATTCCAATTTGCTACGCTCAAAATGAGGGGTAAGGCCCACTAGACATAATAATTCATTAATAACTCAACGTGTTATATGAGTGAGGGGAGGAAGTCGGGGCATGTTTCTGATAAAAAGGGGTACTCTGAAATGAATAACCTATGCAAGGGGTACGTGAAAGAAAAAAGGTTGGATTAGAGGCTAGAAATACTTAAAAATTAGATTTTGATGATGCAATCTTACCAACAAGGTAGTAGGAAAAAAAAAAGAATGTATATAATGTATTCATATGCATTACTGCTAGAATCTTTATGACTGTTCCTAGAGGATAGTAAATTCCTGTATTTTTCGTTCTACTTTTGAAACAATATTTTTACATTTATTTATATTTATATTATCATTTTTCTTTTAATCACATTGTAGACATTGACACATGTAATATATTCTTTGGTATCTTCCTAACAGAATATAGTCACCGAGTAACAAAGCCTTTTTGTATCTAATTGGGGAGGGCTCCTGCTGTCTGCGTTTCCTAGGGAGGAATCCCTTGAGTCTAAATCGTTCCTTGTTTTTGGTACACTCAGATTTTGTCATACTATTTTACAGCAAATTTTAAAATGTTCGATTTATCATATACTTCGATTTAATCGAGTTCGTACTGCCCCGATTCTACACTATATATATATATATATATAAACTTATTGCAAAAATTAACCATTATATATATATATATATAATAACTCGTCATAAAAATTCATGTAGAAGTGGCAGGGTTCGGTGATAGATAGCAATTGATATATATCGTGATATATATCCATGTATCATTATATATATCCGATATTTATTTTCAGAATATCCTGATGTTTGATATTTTCGATATTTATATAATATTTCGATATTTTCAAAATATCACTGTGCGTGGTAGTTTTGATTTTGTCGTTCTGTAAGCCTCGTTCTGTAAGAACTTTTGCCTCTGGCGGTGACTTTTTTAGCCAGAAAAGGAAAAAAAGATTCCAAGTTTTACGATTGAAGCTGAAATTTTTAAATGTAGACCCAATAATTGCATGGAACAATATTAACTTAGAACAGCCATTGAAAGTAAACTGTCTATAAGTTAGGTAACCAGTTATGTACAGCTTCGTGATATTTACGAACCACGAGTAGTGGGTTTTAAATAGGAAAAAAAGAAGATACAAACAAGAAATGAATGTAGATGAACACCACACTTAATTTTTCAATCGGCAAAAAAGTTCGTTAATGCACACTTAATCAACGGGGGAAAAAAATGAAGTATTATAGAAAGTGCTTTGCTTTTCAATATTATCTATTAACAACCATCACTTCAAAAGCTTTTGACAAAGATCAAAGCCTGACGCAATAAAATGAAGGAGTACTGAAGTATATCGGTAAAAAGCTAAGAGCATGATTCTTTTATTTAAATTCAAGAAAGACAGCCAATTATAATTAATAATTAGTCTCATAAAATGTTAAGTTCGTCCCACAGCATAACCGCCAGCTAAATTATTAAGTTCAGAATATATCTGAAGTATGCTTTTACGTTTTTGAAGAAGAATGGAACTAACTATTCTTGCAAATTGAAAAGATCTCTTCATTATTCTCTGCTGAAGAGTTTTTCGGCAAAATTTTATTTTGAACAAAAGTCTTTCTAACCGACCTTTAAAAAGAAAAGAAAAAAAAAACACTCATTTTGACAAGATTATTATTTCCCCTAATGTTTGGTTATGATACTTTCCCATAAATGTATAATACTCTTTTTTTTTTTCTCTCGGTCTTTTAATGAGATATATTTCTTCGATCATATGAATATTATCAAGATCTGATAAAGCTTGTCTATCGGTGTGCAGAGTTGTGTGTAAACTTTCTGCAAATTTTGAAGAGTGTGAGAAATCGAGAATTTTGTAAATACCAAAGCTTAGATGGGAACTTTAGTTTATTCTCCTGACTAGCGGAGCTTCGACCGCTTCGCTGGTCTTTTTGCCAAACGAACCTGGTATTGGGGGTCCCACTGCCCAGCGTACACCTGAGTGGATTATTTTCGCTTTAGTCCAGCCTCGAAACAAAAGAACCTTGAATTATTGAGATTTTTTAATTTTAGACGAAACTATTTTCTAACAAACCTAGGGTTGTGAGACCACTGCCTTCGGCAGCATACACAAGTCATTATTTTTCATCTTTAAAAAAGCGTATATTGTACAAAAGCGTAATTTTCATCTCAAAGGCACGCAGCGAACGACCCAAATGAATTCAAATTTTCAACAACGCCGTTCATGTTGCTATAATAACCGATTTGGCCTTCTTTCTAGGATTCAAAAATCGCTGTACTGCATAAATTTAATGGAAAAAGTGATAAGATTTACTATATTCGGTTAAAAGATTAAAACCGGATTTTTTTTACAAATCTCAAAAAATCGCCGCTAAATACGGAAAAACGCTAAAATTCGCATAAAAAATTATTGAAAAAAATAATCGCGAAAAATACATAATACTTTTGTGAATTCCGGATAAACTTTATTCAAATGTGCACAAAATTTACTACGTTGGACTAAAACTTGTTTCCTTTTAATTAATATAGAGAAAAACGATAAATAAATTAAAAAAAAAAAAAAAACTCTCCAAAACTGCCTTGGATTTCTTAAAAAAGAAGAAAGAAAGAAAAAAGAAACATGAAAAAACACTAAAAATCGCATAAAAATTAATTTAAAAAAAAAAATGAGCAACTTGGTTTTGTTACTAAGTCACTTAAGGTATTCCCATGATTGTTGTCTGTTATCGATTAAAGCTTGGAATGATACGTGCAGCAGATGATGTCGCAATCAATCTAACATAGTACTTATCACAAGATGGATGATATGACATTCCCTCCCAACATCCAATGTACTCCATCCACTCCGTATTTCATGAAGTACAAAAGAACGTCCAACATAAATAGTGCATTATTGTCAAGTATGGGAAATGAACAGCTGTAGATGAAAGCCAAGTTGTAAAGCTTTTCAACTCCAAACACTATCCTCAATTAAAGTAATTCAATTCTTTCGTCTATCTCGTTCTCAACAAAGCACAGTATATTTGTTCAAGTTGAGGACAGCACAGATGCAAAAATCTATATTATAAAGGAGAAGCATGCCCGTGACGCTGACGTCATTTTGATGGTGCCAACACCTAGCCCATAAATTTCATTTTTATTGCAATTTTTTTAACTTCTAAACATTACATAATTTCAATTTTTATACCGTCGAATAGAGGAGAAGGGTAAAAAGTTCTTTCAAATGCAATTTGTTTGAAAACTATATCTACATTTACAAAAAAAATAATAATAATAATAATAATGATGATGATTTTTAAAATAATTTTCAAGCACGTATTATTATCTTTAAAAAAAAAACTATCCCTATCGAGTGCAGCTCGATTACGAAAGATTATTCGTTTGTACTTAATATAAATAGTTCAGCATTTGTTTCCGGCTAATATTACATAACGAAATTAAAACTTCATCAATAAATAAATAACATAAATTTAACGTACTTGCAATCGAACTAAGCTCTTAAATCCTTAAAATTATTAGAATAAAAATAGCTGCTTTAAGTAGCGAAATCTTTGGCGATTTCTTCGGCTATTAACTCTTGGCATGCGGCTAATAAAAAAAGTATCGTTTTTAATAAATTTCAAAAAAAAAAAAAAAAAAAAAAATTGAATACGTTATTGATATTTTCCATATAACATTGTTTTTTGGTGTTGTTAGTTCGCAATCAAAAATATGTATATATATTAAATGTAAAAAATCTACTGAAATTTTCAATTAAAAAAAAAATGGTTTTCACCTATGTTCTGTACCCGAGAAGAGCGTTTTGGTTCCCCTAGTTTATTTAAATGTGATTTTATTTTATAACTTATGAAATAGCGTAAAGTGATCTGCAAGATTTACCTCTTAATAAATATGCAATTGAGGCAAAATACACATTTTTTTTTTTTTTTTTTTTTTTTTTTTTTTATGAATATGAGGTTAGTGGTCAAAGCTGGAAATTCAGAGATCAAAAATGTAGTACAGCGTGAATAAACAAGTATACGTTTAATGGAAATCCATTCCAATTTTTAAAAATAATTACACGGAAAAAAGGGGGGTGTAAAATATGAATCTTCCAGTAATTAAAACTACTATATTTTTTTAAGTTTATTAATTCAACTTGCATTTTCAGCTGTGAATGACTTTTAAAGTGTCGGAACAAATCATCCATTTCTCGGCTGAACAGTTAAGTACTTTGACAAGGACCAATTAGCTAATTGCACTCAATTAATTAAATAATCAATGAACTTTAAATCTCGAATTAATAGCTAGTAAAACTGGCATAATTCCCGTTAGGCAATTCAAACTGAATTGCGTCTAGATACCAATATGCCAACAACTTTTCAAATGATCTTTTTCGACGCTGCTAAACAAAGTCTGCAGATCACGAACCTCAACGTCAGCTCTATAAGTCTCATTTTTATTTTGAACTCTCAATCAGTACTTTCATTTCTTGCATATTGAAATTATAGGTAGATTCAGGCGGTTTTAAACTTTACCGAATTGTAAAGCGAAATTTGATTACATTTACATACATCGATACTCCATAATTTTTTTTTCTCCTATTAAAACATTTTATTATATGAGGGAACGTTCTGCCCCCCCCCCCTCCCCCCGAACCCCGCGTTGTCTCATAAATATGATAATCGTAACTCTCTAGAAATCAGTGTTGTATCTTAAATATTCGATCTAAAATAATTAAAATATTGATTTTTGATAATTGCATTAATAATTAGTTCGAACGATTAATTATTCCCATGAATTTATATTTAAAACACGTCTTTTTATTATCATTATTGAAGCTATTTATTTGTAGATGAGCCCACACTAAGAATTCCTTTTTTTAATATTTCCATTTTTATATGTTATTTTAATTTTAATTTTACAAGTTTTTAATGAAATTTCTCCAAAATGGTCGAGTTCTTTCCATTGTTACAGAGAAAAGGGAAATAATAGGAATTTACTATATCTATACTGTAATTCTCATTACAATTAAAAATAACTTCTGTTAAAATTTGAAAAGAAAATGAAGTCATGTTTAGAAAAAAAAAAAAACACATTTTCACTCATAAAGCACATTTCAAAAAAAAAAAAAAAAAAAAAAATATATATATATATATATATATATATATATATATATATATATTATTCCGTTGATACTGAGTTTAAGACACTAAACTCAGTGGGAAGAGTTATACTCTGTGAGCGAAAAAATATAACGTCATATTCAAAAGGAAATCCTCATTTTCTCTTTGATAAAACTAAATATTTTACTACGAATCTGAAAGAGATAAATTTCTAGACTTTTTATACACGGGTACTGAGATTAGAATCTCAAGTCAAGAGTGCAAACGTTCACATGCAAAGTTGTAGCCGGCAAACGTGACTTCAAATTTGGAGATATACTCATTAATGACCTATTGCCCGTTAAAATATTTTTTAAATGAAGAATAAGAATATGAGAAGTACCTAAATTTTGCGACGATAAAATTGATGTTATGTTTAGATTTCATTGAAAATTGGGGCACTAATTTCATTGCATATGGTCAGTTGCTTCTGTTTCAATGGTTAATTTTTGCAATAAGTTTATATATATATATATATATTCCATCTGAATAAATAATACTTCATATATTAGAACTATTTATTATAATTTTTAATTTGACACTGCTATATGGTATAGTAATTTCATTGTATATGGTCAGTTTCTTCTGTTTCAATGGTTAATTTTTACAATAAGTTATATATATATGGTGAAGTCCTTTTATGCAGTTTCTTTACAAATGTGCAATTTTTTATATATAGTGGCAGAGATACGTAGCAATTGTGAAAATATTAGCAAAGGGCCAGAAATTCTATCTACTGGCGAAAATAAGACAAAAGGAGGAAGAGTCAGTAATGCAAGGAACATCTTTTATTGAAGCGACTAGCTACCCGCCCGGCGTTGCACGGGCCCGAGATAATAACAATCTCAGTGCAAGGCTTTAACCCCCTCCCTCCCCATACCCGCAAATATAATGAATAATTTGCTCAAGAGAACCACCGTCACCTACATTAACGCGATCATTAAAAAAAGAATTACATTTTTCTGATAATTAGAACATAACGAAGACGCTACGCTAAAATAGCCGGCAGATGACACCCCTTCCCGACCTAAATTTCAAATCTATATCTTAATTAGTTACCTAAATTTTTGTTAATTAGTAAAAATTGGCAATTATTTCCTTTCATTTTTGCAAACTAAATGGAGGGATCGGCCCGAGAAACAGATCTCTTTGTAGTTCAATTTTTAATGAAAGCAGATCCCTGTCCGAAACTTTCTCGGATCGTTTTCACTGGCGCCGGCAGATTTTTGGCAGTTTTTTGCATAAACTAAAAAAAATTACCAACCGAATTTTTCAAAATTCACATAGTCAGATACAGAATATTTTTTTTACATATGCTCAGAAATTTTCAAATAGATATCTCAATTAGTTTTCTTAAAATTTGCTAATTAGTAAAATAATTTCGAATTTGTTCATTTCCGCTCGCAAATCCAACGCGCCAGTTCGTTTCATTCGCCATTTTGTTTTAAAAGATGACATTTTAGAAGCGATGGTTAATGAGAATCTATAATATCTAGGCTAATTATCAAAATATTAAAATTCTGAGGCTCAGGTGCACATGGCCAGACCTTGGACTATCCACACCTAAATTTCCAGACTTCTAGGTGGGCTAGATTTTGCTAGCCATCGCCAACAGACACACCCACAGAGCGAAACTTTCTTTTATTAGTGACTAGGTAACCCGCCCGGCGTTGCACGGGCCCGAGATAATAACAATCTCAGTGCAAGGCGTTAACCCCCTCCCTCCCCATACCCGCAAATATAATGAATAATTTGCTCAAGAGAACCACCGTCACCTACATTAACGCGATCATTAAAAAAAGAATTACATTTTTCTGATAATTAGAACATAACGAAGACGCTACGCTAAAATAGCCGGCAGATGACACCCTTTCCCGACCTCAATTTCAAATCTATATCTTAATTAGTTACCTAAATTTTTGTTCATTAGTAAAAATTGGCAATTATTTCCTTTCATTTTCGCAAACTAAATGGAGGGATCGGCCAGAGAAACAGATATCTTTGTAGTTCACTTTTTAATGAAAGCAGATCCCTGTCTGAAACTTTCTCGGATCGTTTTCACTGGCGCCGGCAGATTTTTGGCAGTTTTTTACATAAATTAAAAAAAATTACCGACCGAATTTTTCAAAAATCACATAGTCAGATGTAGAATATTTTTTTACATATGCTCAGAAATTTTCAAATTGATATCTCAATTAGTTTTCTTAAAATTCGCTAATTAGTAAAATAATTTCGAATTCGTTCATTTCCGCTTCCAAATCCAATGCACCGGTTCGTTTCTTTCGCCTCTTTGATTTAAAAGATGTCAGTTTAGAAGCGATGGTTAATGAGAATCTAATTAAAATCTCGGGTAATTATCAAAATATTAAAATTCTGAGGCTCAGATGCACATGGCCAGACCTTGGACTATCCACACCTAAATTTCCAGACTTTTAGGTGGGTTAGATTTTGCTAGCCATCGCCGACAGACACACACACACACACACAGAGCGAAACTTTCTTTTATTAATATAGATATAAAACCATGAGACGGTAACCGTACACAACCAAAATTCTTACGACTCCTCTGAGCGGTCAGTAATCAAATGTATTATTTTTCACACATTGGTGGCCAAGGAGTAATTAAAATATCGAGCCAAGATTTCACGGTTAGATTGAGAGTCATATTAATATTTAAAAATAATTAAGCCAAGGGAGGTTACTAGAATTGGCGATTGATGAATTACAACATTTAAACAGCAAACCTTAGACAGCGAGTTGAATCAAATGCGTCGCAATTATACAAATGAAATATGTAATGAAATATGAAATACAAATAAAGGAACATGATGATGACTTAGTATAAGTTAAGTGAACATTGAGATGTGAAATAGAGCTATTGAAAAGTTAAAGAAATAACTGTTTTCCTTTCTTTCTTTTTTATTTATCCAAACTAGAGTATTGCATGGGGTCGGGGTACCCGCTTTTACCGGCACCCGACCTGACCCGACGCGCGGTTTGGTTTGGCGCTATATTTTTGTTACGGTTCGGGTTCGGGGTCGGGTTGATTTCTACTTTTTTTGCTGCGGGTCGGGTTGACTTTCATTGTTTCAGGTTCGTGTCGGTTTCGATTTCGGTTTTGTCCCTTGCGGGTCAGTTTCGGGTTGACCCGCTTTTCAAAAAGAATATCCACAATATTTTTTCAGATGAAAAAGATATATACAATAAGACCTCCATAATGGACACTTCCTAAAAGCGGACATCTCTGTTTAGCAAACAATTTTTCAATTCCTAACACTTATATATTTTTACACTTATACCTTGGAATAGTGGGCACCTCCAAATCTACGCACACGTAGCATGTGTATGTGTGCATAAACTATCACAAATACGATACATGTGTTTTTGTGTCGTGTATCATAAACTAAATGTTGGTAATTTTTTTTTATATTTTGAGAAAAGAAAAAATGTTTCTTAACTGCACCGTAAAGAAAGAATTTATGATTATATTTCTTATATACATTTTACTTTTTCTCATGTAGTAAATTGAATATATACTCATTCATATTCAGTATTTATCTTTATCTGAAACATACTTCTGTTGAATCTTTTTGTGAAAATCCCAACAATCCGACTTACAAAAAACCTAAATATGACCCGGAAGAATTATTCTAAAGTGAACCCTACACGCAGAAAGAAAATTAGTCATCCCGACCCGAAAAAAAAATAGAAACAACCCGACCCGATGCAGGATTCTATTCAACGATCTAAAAATGTGCGCTACTCCGAGATTTCACTGAATTTGAATATTAAAGAATATAGATTTGTTCATTTTTCTATCTAAAAATAAAATTGATATTAGAGATATAATTATATATTACTTTTCATAATAGCATTAAAACAAGATTTATTGTCCTTTCATTGCAGGTTCGTGTCGGGTTGCGGGTTGAAGTATTTCGGGTTCGGGTCGGGTTGCAGGTGGAGGAAATTTTTTTGTCGGGTTCAGGTCGGGTTGCGGGTTGACTTGAAATGGAATTTGCCGGTTCGGATTGGGTACAACCCGACCCGTGTAGGACTCTAATCCAAACCACAGATATGAAAGAAAACAGTTAAATTACATGTACCCGAATAAATATTTAAGCTGAGATAAAACATTGCCTTTTGATTAGACTTAATATAGATTTTTGATATAAGATATTATAGTCGAATTGAGTAATTAATTTACGAATATATGATTTTGTATCATACCAAAGATCTGAGACTCAATTGATAACTTCATCATAATTATATATCTTGATTACATACTGATTATTTATACGAACAAAGTTTAGTTTTTCTATAATCTGAAAGTGAAAGTTAACGGAAATAGTTACATATCTTGATTACATGTTACTGATTATTACAATCAATGTTTAATTTTTCAATAAGTTGAAAGTTAAAGTTAATGGAAATAGTTATATGCCTCGATTACATGTTACTGATTACTAAAGTTTAATTTTTCCATAACTTTAAAGTCAAAGTTAATGAAAATAGTATTTTAATAACATTAGTTTAAAATAATATCTGTTTTAAGAGTTAGATTAGCCAATGCAAGATTGATTTTTTAGTGTAGTAATTATTTTTGTAGGTTTATTATAAACTAGCAACCATTGCTTTGACACTGAATACTTCTTTTAAGCCGTACAAACATGCCTTACATATTTAAATTAAATATCTTCGTTTTATAATATTATTTCTCACTAAAACTTTTTTAGTTTGTTGTTTAAATAAAATTAGTATTTTTTTTTTTTCGAGGTGTTAGTATTTGTTTTTATCTCTTAACTGATACAGCCGTTTCCCAAAGACCGTAAAAACCCTTTCCAGCAAAGTGGTCCCACTCCGGGCACACCGAATTTTAATTCCAAACTTGCATACGACACCAAGAATATTTTAATGAAATTTTGTTTCTAAAATGAAAGCTATAAGGAGTTCTTATGTTCTAAAAAAGTCGTTTGTAAATTCCGGTGTCAGTCAGTAATTTTTCATTTTACGAACAGAATTTGTCTGTGCCGGACAGGGTTAACGAAACGATAGTATAATATACCGTCGCCAAGACGAAAAACATATACCAATGGCAACCTTTTCGTCCAAAATAAGGATAAAATACCAAATTTTATGACAAAAAATCATGGTTATATCGGTATTTATACATCATAATGACCGTGGGAATTTTCTCTATCCGATGGTGCAGACCGCAAAAAAATCCATCTGGTAATGTTTGAAATTACCCTGTACATACACTTTTACGGCTTGTTGCTTTATAATATATGTGATGATATGATGGGATGATATGATGTGATGTGATGATATGATATGAAATGATGATATGATATTCAATCTAACAATTTTTTTTTTTCAAACATTTTCTTTCGTCGGATTTCGACAAGTTCCACCTCGCATTTTATTAAATTATTGATAATCCTAATTGGTCAATTTATCTGAAAATGACTACTTGAATCGCTCCCAAAATGCTTCAATTGTGATGACACAGATGTTGAGTACGCGAAAATCTGTATTGCAAGTTTGTCTGCATTACAAAATCGAAGAAAACATATTTTGGATCAAATTCAGCGTGAAAATAATTCCAACGTGTTTTTCTTAAGTGCTTAACAGCCTAAAAGCAATTTTTTACTCGGAATCACATCCATAATCTTGTTAGTATTTATTTCGAATACGTAATACTTCGTTCTAGTTGGTTTTGTTGTTGCTTTTTCTGAATCTGCATGTAGATATGCAATGCATCACAAAAGAAAACGAAAACAAATATTGCTTTGCAGTTTTGAATGCTTGCCAGAATGACATCAGAGATTAGCGTATTTCTCTGCCTTACTTAATGCGTAATGCTTGTAATGCATTTCTAATTCAAAAACTATTTTAATAAGGAAAAAAAATTAAGCATAAATTATGACACATTTCTTAAATTAGTCTGCAACTTACTACATTTTAATTTTTTCCAACATAGAAGAAAGAAGAAATATGCTTAAGTAGCATAAGAATACCGTTTAGTAGTAGTTCTGTTCGCGCTTTAACTTCTGTTTTTTACCTCTCCATTAATAGGAGAAAAACCCCAAAGAGTAAATATATTCTTATTCAGAATATTATTAAAGTTATGTTCAAAACGAATGTCGGGAAATTTTCACTATATACACATAACATTCAAAGTTTATGAGGTTTCACGTAAAAAGCTTATTAAACAAGTTGCAATTTATTAGCAATAAATATAAAAATAGTTTTTTTAATACTTTTTTATACTCATTCAATAATTATCTTGAAAACCACGTCTAGTTTCCTGACTGCAAATCATACAATTTAAAAAAAAAAAAAAAAAAAAAAAAAAAAAAAGAAAAGAAAGAAAGAAAGAAAGAAAAAAAATACGTGTTACATTACATTAATTGGGCATGGTCCCGATTATGGAAAGTTCGCCGCTTTCATTTACGCTTGATGGAAAGCACGAACTAGTGAATTTAAGTTATTTTCCATAATGTCAACTATATACTATATTTTCACACTACACTACCATTCACAGACATTAGAGGAAAGGATTAAAGAACATGAAAGAGATATCAGATTAAATAAAGAGACCACAGCAATAGCCCGACTAAATAAGAAATCCCTAACACAGATAAATTTTCAAGAAGTACAGAAACTTGGAAATTACAACAACTTAAATTATGCTTTGATGCGTGAAGCCATTGAAATACATACAGATAAAACAGAGACTTGCAATGATATTATGCATGCGACAACAGACAATAGATGGCGCCATCTGTTACATTTTGAAAAAACTGGGAAAGTTAGAATGACATCAAGAGGCGATGATGAAGATAAAATAACTTAGGATGCCCAAGACGATGAGCGAAAATATTTTTTAACACATATAAATGTTTATAAAAGGACTGACTAACTTCTTCTATTTTGTGGAAAGTAACGTATATCTTTGTAAGTAACATCTACATTGCCTTTATATATGTGAAATTTGTTTTTAATGTCTGTGAATGGCAGTGTAGTGTGAAAACATAAGTAGTGAATTTATTTTAAAAAATGCGTTCGGTTTCTTTTTAAAGATATATATGGCAACAGGAAAGAAAAAAAATATTTCAAGTATCTATTAAAGAGTCTTAAATTGCTTTCTCAGCTTATAATCGTATTTTAATCATTATATATTTTACTTATATTTTAATTATTCATGTTATAATTAATATTTAACAACTAATTCATAAAAGTTTATAAAAAAAAATATTACACTATTTGTTTTTCATTTATATTTTATTTTCTATTTTTTAGTGTTTAAAATATTTTATTGTTGCAGTTTTACACAGTTTGCATATTTTAGCGAACGTGGTAGGGCACTTCATTAACTCCACTGTTGTTGCATACAGTTGTAAACATAAAGAATATTTTGCGATTTATCACCTGCGCAGGCTAACAAATTGTCGACAAAAATAAGTTGCTATAAACATGTCCCAAATTGCCGATAACTGGGCGATATTCCCATTCAAATCGGAAGCTAAGAATCTTTCTTAATTGAGGCTTGGCGATATTTTGCGAAATATCGTAAAATTTGGCGACCAAAATAAGTTGCCATAAACAAGTTTGCGACAACTAGCTGATTTCATGGAATTCTCATTTAAATACCATTTCGGCCACAATTTTAAATTTTACATAATCGGGGCCCATGTCAAAGTGACGCATTTCGGATTCCGTATTGTTTTGGCGCAAAATTGACTGCATTCTTGCTATCAGGAGTGAATTTTTGTGGAAAAAGTTCCACATAATTTAATATTAAACTTTATACGCTACTTTAAATCGATTATGATCGCCAAAGAAGTTTTCACTTCAGCCGTGCGGTCTTTGGTATATTGCTAAGAAATGTTGGAGTTCGCATCGGCGTTGTTATTGCTAGAAAAAAAAAATTACAGGTGACAAATTTAGTAAAGTGCTATGAGTTCCTCAAGAGAATCATGCTTTAGCGACTTTTCTTAACAATCAAATTAGATACGATACGAAACCTTTACCTGGAAAAATCCCAAAATCACAGCCGAATTACAAATAAACAAGTGGGTAAGTGTGATCGAAGATCGCACAAAGGGTTTCGTTTAATATTCCTTTCAAAATACTTTATCATTTCTTTAATAAATCCAAATAAATTTTATTTTCCCAAAAATAAAAGGAAAAAAAGTGATGTTTTTTATAAAGTAAAAATTTACTAGTCTGTTTTTCTCGTTTTTTCGAATATCTGAACCAGTTCGATAGCGGGCGAAGCCCGCTATTAAACTCTGTCATAATAATATCTGTCATTTAGACTAAATGCGGTATTTAAAAAAAATCAATTTCAAAATTAAACATGTTGTACCCTTTCAAAATGTTAAAATATGTGAATATTTCCATAATCGGGTTTTTATCATGATTCAATACGTTCCTCAAACTCATATATTTACTATTCTCTATTACTCATATTGATACTTGCTTTGTATCATTCTCAAACATTTGAAAAATCCGTTAAACTTCTAATATGACGTCAGATTAAATTTCTTTTTAATTCTCTAATGACGTGATATTAATCTGCTTTCTGTACATACACATACTCATGCTCCTTGTATTATTGAGAAATGTTTGGAAATTCCCGCTTTATTACCAATATGACGCCATATTAATCTTTTTTTCAATTGGTGAAACTTTTTATTTAATTTTCATTTTTCATGTGGAAATCTTTCAATATATAATTAATTACTGTAGAAAGAATTTTATTGTGGAAATTTTTTTTTTAATTTAATAGGAAAAGGCTGTTAGAATTTTGGTTTTTTATCTCTCTATATTAAAATAATATGATTTTTTCAAATTTTATGATTTTGAGCTTCATAGTAGATATTTAGCTATAAGTACACAAATTTTCATGCCTGTAAGTTATATAGTTTCTGAGAACGGCTCTGTGACGGACAGACAACGGAGCGGGAGTAATAGGGTTTCGTGAGATGAACGAAACCCTAGAAAGGAGATATCGATAACATTCTAGATAATCTCATCTAACAACTGAGTAATTTCTGGCTAAGTCAAATTGGAGAAGATAGAAATATGAGAGCTCGACAATCAAAAATTGGAGGATTTGCGCAAACTATTATCTACTCCCTATTAACGGGTTTTAAATTTAGTGGCCCGAGACATCTATTTTTTCGGCACGTGAAGCTCTTTGTGCCAAATCATATATTTCATAATAAGCTTCTCCTCGGAGTAATGAAAAGTTTTAAACTAAAACGAAAAAAAAAAAATCTTACAAATTTAATGATGTTCTTTTTATTAATAAATTTAAATAACATACTATTCATGCCAGTACCATATTCATAGAAACTTTCGCTATACGCCTACAGATGAATGATTATTTGCGGCTTACTGAGCCAATATTAATTGGAAACCCCTGGTTAGAGTTTTCATTCAAAGTGATATTTTGTTTTCTATTGCGCTGCTTCTCTTGATTTTCGCTAATTCGGTCTATGATTTTGTCAGTGCATTGTCCTTTTGGACCAGCTGTCGAATAATAAAAAAAAAGTATTCTTTTCAAAACAGTTTACATATTTATTTACAAATCACATTTCACCTGACTAAAAAGCCTGATTAATAATAACATAAAAGGAATACTTTTCCATATTAATCTTGAATGTATGTTTATAAATGAAATGCCCGAATGAATGGGATACCAATCATAACAAATTTAAGGCAACTTTTCTAGCCACTTCTAATGATAAGCCCTCAATGGAAGACGCTGTTGACGAGTCTCTTTTCAAGCCAAAACGTGATTTTGTGAAACCGTCTGAAAATACATAAGGCCTATCAGAAAATCAGTATCTTGAAAAACGCAGAAGAAAGACTTTCGTCTGAAGTACCTAATTAAATATTGAGTTAGAAAGATTAAAATATGCACATAGAGACGAAATTACGATGTTTAAAGAGGACTGTGAAGTGTTCTTTGCCGAAAATGATGCATATAAATGTATATTTTTCTCTGGATTATATAGTAAAATTAAGAGGATATCGTCGATACAATGCAGAACTATTTAATGTAACAAAGCACTGTTTTTCGCGAACAAAAAAACTGTTTCGTAGTTTAAAAAAAAAAAAAAAAAATTATTTTATATACTTTATTAAGTTTTTTTGAAGATTTTCCGATAAGATTTCACATTAGAGATTTTATCGAATTCTCCAAAAAACAACTAAAAAAAAAAAACATTGTTTTGTATAGTATATAGAAAATTATCTTTGCAAATATCAAAGCAAATTTGTTTCTTTAAGTTTTCAAGATACTTTTTTTTTATTAGGCAACTAACGGTATTCCTTCGTTCTTTCGCCCGGATATAATGAAAAAAAAAATACTCATCAACCCTTAAACGTAAGCCTTAACCGTCACATATACAAATTTAGAGTCCACATAGAAAGACAGACTCATACTCTTTGTTTTATTAATATAAGTTAACGAAATTTCAGTATGTCCTTTCAGTATATTAGAAGAGAATGTAGATAATCTCGGCGCACTGGTTACAATTCATTTCACTAAATTCACAAAAAATGGTATGATACAAAAAGCAGGGCAAAAAAAAATCGCTGAGACTCAAAGCTCAACCTCTAAAATGCAAGCATTTTGCTAAAATCAATTCTTACTTTATGAAGATTGCAAAGATGGCCTAAATCTCTAGATATAGTGGAAAAACTTTAATGTGTCGCTTGACTCATTCTCTTGTTATCAAGCAATACTATTTACTTTCTTACTTCTGCGTGAAAAATCTTCTGACGTCAGAAATAAAATCTCGCCAATGTTCAATAATAATTCGGCACTCGATAACATGAATTTTCTAGATAAGGGTTCGGCACGAGATATTGTCAACATAGGCACCATAAAAATTTTGATTTGTCGCCAAATTCGCCAAGTCAGCCGTTAATATCGATATCTGTACCGGACAATGCATTATACTCATAAATACCTGTGAAATTACTTCAATAATAAAAATTAATGCGTGTGCAGTGAAGAAATTTTTTGCCCTGTGGACAAAAAATTAAATTTTGTTTAGTTTAACATCACTGTGATGTACTTCAAACAATTATCTCATGCGGCAATTTTTAAAAAATTCTTTTAGATGGATCTATTATAAGAACATACATATTGAACATTATATTATAGATTGTATTGCGTACCATAAAATTTATGAAACTTTATTTCAGTTGGAAAACCTACTTCAAGAAATAACCATCCATAGACGGTAAATGTATCTGAATTCTGCAGCTGTACCAGTACTGGATAACAAAATAGGCAGAGTAAGCAACTATACCTAAGAACTTCCTAACTCTTAGGGAACCCGTGTACCCGGGCGCAAAATCGGCGCAAAGCTGCGACGCACGTCGCAGACTCTTGAGAAGGTCTGCAGCCTAATTTTTAACTGTTAGAATCGGTTCGCGATCGGACACGAAAAAATCGTGAATTTCTCCGATCGGCTGCGTAAAAGTCGCGATTTTGCCAAATTTCGCCGATTGGACGCATAAAATACGCAAAATTTGCCGATCGGGTGCATATAAATCGCGAATTTCATCAATCAAGTGTGTAAAAATCTTAATTTTTGCCCATTAAGCATGCAAAAATCATGAATTTCGCCAATCGGACGCGTAAAAATCATGAATTTTGCCGATTGGGTGCGTATAAATCGCGAATTTTGCCGATCGGGTGCGTATAAATTGTAAATTTCGCCAATCGGGTGTGAAAAGATCGCAAATTCTGCCGATCGGGTGCGAAAAAACACGAATTTCGCCGATCAGGTGCATGAAAATCGCAATTTTCGCCGGTTAGGCGGGTAAAAATCACGAATTTCATCGATCGGAACAGGTAAAAATCACGAATTTCGTCAATCGAGCGCGTATAAATCGTAAATTTCGCCGATCGATTGCGTATAAATTGAAAATTTTGCCCAACGGACCCCCAGCTCCCCAGCACCTCAAAACAAAATTCTCTCTGTGCTATTAATGGTGGCCTTCGACAGCCCAGTCATTTTAGTAAGTGGCCCTTCGCTTAAAATGTTGTGTACCCCTATGTTAGAGTTTAGAAAAATAAAACTCTGCTAGAAATTATTTGCCTTGTGCCATAGTAATACGATCCTTGCCACATGCGATTGACGAGCTCCGATTCCCGAAACCGAATTCAACTGACATGCTCATTCGAACATCACCACCACTGAATTCCGGTGATGTGGCTGCTCCAACTCAATCGAAAACCACTTTTCTTCCTGCTCCATCGACATCTTCTGCAGTGAGTAACTCTCACGAAATACCATTGCAGCCAAGGACACCCAAGAAGCTAATCAGGTGGATCTCCGTTATGAGGAGATTAGGCGAATTTCGCCCCGCGGCCAGATATACAAACTCGTTAAGCTGGGCATAATGCCCGGCAGGTAGGGGCCTGGTCTGCGGTTTAATAATAATAATAATAATCTTCTGCAGTGCAAGTGCTGCCACCCGATTTGGGCATGGCAAAATTGCTGCAAGTAACATTTAATATTATTCCATCTATATATAAATTTTAATATTATCACATTATATCAATCTTTTAAAAAATTTTAGAAGTTGGTGTTCAGGTGTTATTTTTACTGTTATTGTATTTTCTAACTTCAGAAATTTTGACAAATTTTATGAAAGATTTTTCAGACAATTTATGGGTGTTAAAAATTCTGAGGACAAAGGTAAATTATTTTTAAAAGTACTTTCCTTTTATGTTAATCACAAATAATTGGGGGGGGGGGGGGGTTGAGTGCATGTAACGTAATGCGAGGGACGTTTGTCCTTAAGTTCTGCAGACTGTTTTTAAAGTTTCTACTTGTGTTGCAGACTGTAGAAAAAAATTCTGCTGCTGGGCCCGTGTACCCGAGGAATTTAAACATAATTTATTTCCCGCTAAGAAGGCTACGTTTTATAATAAAAGTATTCTAAAAGTGAAGTGCCGTTATAGGTAAAAAAAAAAAAAAAAAAAAGAAAGACAGAAAGAAATATTACGTTTATCAAACCGTAATATCTTGATGTCCAAGAAATATCTTCAGAAAATTTTTACTTTCATGATATAGGTGTCCGTGTATGTACTCTTCTTCCTCTAATGATATTTTAAAAAAGGAGTGACTAATACTTGGACTTATGAATGTTCCAACACGATATGGTAAATACAATAGGAAAAAATATAGTGTTGTGCACAGTGCAGATCTTTCGCGACATCAGGAGTGAAATCAATTTTCTGTTTGAATTTTCGATTGATATTCCGGCAAGAATTGATGAAAAAATAACAGAAGCTGGTGAACATTATTCAGAGAAAGTTGGGGATGAATTTATAAACGAAATGGCACATTTTAAATATTTTATGGCACAATCAGATGTATAATACCTGCTAAGAAATAACAGTGCGTGCAATGAGATAATGTATATCAATCGTTCTCAATGTGTCGCAGCGCAATGATGCGCGGCACACATGGTGTGAAGACCTGAGGTGTGCCGCGAAAATTCTAAATCAAAGTTATATCAAGATTTTAATAACTAAGAGAAATATCGATAATTTAATATCTAACATTTCATATGATATTATGCGATTTACATAGTCACATATGACTGTAATTCATATATGGCGTACAACTTTTCGTACATCTCGCGGTTGCTTGGTGATTTATAATCGGAAGCCGCCATAACAAGGAAATACCTAAAATTTTGTTTTTGACATTTTGCCCCAATCAAACGGCTGGCCCTATTAAACGGTATACCAAATAGCCAGAATCGACAGTATATAAATAATAACAAAACTATTCATCTATAAAACGAGTTGATTTTTATTCGCGCATGAAAACGGGGAGCAAAAAAGGAAGAATGGAAAGAAAAGTTGTTCATCCTGGCTATATTTACCAAATAAAAATAGCGAGCATCATCGTTGGATCGATTTACGGAATCAGGGATGTGAAAAGCGCCCTTGATTTCGTAAGTTCGTTGAGCTAAACAATGTTTCCAAAAAAAGAAGATAAAATCACTAATAAGCTGCTCCACTTGCGTCAGCAAATCGTAAAAGGATGAAAGAAACTTATGAATAGAGACGAAGAACTAATAAAATTCTAGAATATCTTGGATGAAGTTTACGAGGTTTCGTTCGGAGAACTTTAAGCAATTTTAACTTTTTATTTAGCAGAAATTTGTGAAAGAAGATTCATGTTTCGAAATATAATATATGTATATATATATATATATATATATATATATGTGTGTGTGTGTATGTGTGTGTGTGAAACATAAATTGGATAACTTGAACTCGTGTTTTAAAATTCGTGGTTTAAATTAAGAAATTTTCCCTGTTTATACATATTTATTCGACAATTTGTACATTTTTCTTCATTTGATTTTTTTATCATTTTTCCACTATTCAGTAAATATTGTTTTATTTTGTCTCATTGAAATCTGCAAATAATTGTTCATATGTGTTATGTGTATGTGTTATCAGAAATATAAGTTAATTTTTGAAAAAAGAAAAGAAAAGAAAAGATTCAGATCTTCTTATCAAACAAGAAAAATTTGATAAAAGTTCGATAAAAAATGTTTTCAACATCGAACAAAGAAAAATTTGATAAAAGTTCGATAAAAATGTTTTCAACATCGAACAAACTACCGTTCTACCATTGTGGACTGAGTGGTCGACTGAGGACTTTATTTTTATAACAGCAGGGTTGGGGTTTTACCAGGATATAGAAAAACTATGTATTTACTGGTAAAAACCTGGAGAAAAAGATAAAAATCTGGTGAACACTATAAACCTGTATAGATTTACATTTACCAATAAATATTAACATACTGTTTATCATTTATGTGTGTGTGAGAGAGAGAGAGTATTATTTCTACACTTATAACAATAATGTATTATCTATGTATAATTTATATTCTATTTATAAAAATTATTAGGTATGATTAATTTATACATGCACGTGCACGTAAATACCATTACACCAGCGATATGTAACAGACTTCCTCCAGCTAAATATTAGTAGTATTAGCTGAGATTTATTAGTAAAAATAGAAATTTTACTAAAACAATGGAAAAAGAAGTTTTTTTTTAATAAAAACTCAAAAAACTTCCCTAGTTTTCAATAAAAGTATTTTTTATTTTATTTTACAGAATATTAAGAAAATACAAACACATAAACTGTCAGATTGCAACCAATGTTTATTTAAATTTGTATTTTTTATTTTTAATCCTCCAAAATCTTGTTTTACGCTTTGCACTCCAAAAATGTCTGTGTATTTCTACGTTTTTGTATCTCTGGTAAATTTTGCTATCTAATTATTAAGTTGAATTAAAAACAAACAAAATGTACTTATTTTAACATGTGGATGTATTTCACAACGCAATAGTTCCAAAGAACATTGCTTGTTTAACCCATTTTTTTTAAGCATTGCTTATTTAATCGAATTAAACATTCAGAAAAAAATTTACTATCAGAAATAATAAAAGATGTCAACCGCAATTAATGATTCTCATTTTTTTTGTTGTTGTTGTTGTTGTTAATTATGATAAAAGTGTCTAGTTTATTACTATCACTAGCAGCTTGGAAGATAGCTTTATAAAACACAATATTAATGCATAAACATTCTGCTACAAATGAAGGTATGATCCAGACTTATGTTTCATATCAATATGTAATAACAATATGATATGGTATCTTTGGGAAAAAATTTAAGTTATCCAATTAAAATGTATATGTTCAAATATGCTGTTAAAAATAATTGTTTTTTTGTTAATTGGTTTGCACAATAGTATATTTTTTTTATTACGCATTTTTGTATGAAAAATTAAAAAAGGGTAGATACAATGTTATAGAAATTTCAAAAATGTTTTTTTTTTTTTTTTTTTAATTTATTTATGTTGTAAGTGATAAAACTAAGGAGAAACGTGTTTTAACCCAAGACGGTAATTATCCAGACTTATATTTCATATCAATATATGATAACAATATAATATAGTATCTTTGAAAAAAAATTAATTATCCAATTAAAATGTATATGTTCAAATATGATATTAAAAATAATGATTTTTAGTTAGTTTGTTTGCTCAATAGTATTTTTTTTTTAATTACGCATTTTTGTATGAAAAATTTAAAAAATGATAGATACAGTATTATAGAAATGGCAGAAATAGTGATTTTTATTTTTATATATCTATTTTGTAAGTGGTAAAACTAAGCAGAAACGTGTTTTAGCCCAAGACGGTAATTATCCAGACTTATATTTCATATCAATATATGATAAGAATATGATATAGTATCTTTGGGGGGGGGGGGATAAGTTATCCAATTAAAATGTACATGTTCAAATATGCAATTAAAAATAATGATTTTTTGTTGTTGTTGTTAGTTTGTTTCCACAATAGTATTTTTTTTTTTTTTTTTTTTTTTAAGTTACGCATTTTTGTATGAAAGATTAAAAAATGGCAGATACAATGATATAGAAATGTCCGAAATAGCGATTTTTATTTTTTATTTATTTTGTAAGTGGTAAAACTAAGAGGAAACGTGTTTTTAACCCAAGACGGTAAACGCCAGACTAAATGCCAGCCATCTGTCAATCCTGCATGCAAATTTGTATCCTCTAATTTTATTACACCATCTTTAGTTTGAGAATATTTAAAGAAATCTAAAATTTTACTCATATGTATCTCGCAACAAATGCGTTTGAAAAATGCATCTTAAAGTATGAAATATTCGAAGATAAATTTGCATAACACTTAAATGCCAGCTCAGAAAGTTTCAGAAAATAGTGTTAGATTCTAATGAAATGTGTGGCTTCCTTCTCCGAAAAAGACCCGCTGCGCTGTTATAACGAGAGAAAAACAAAGAATAAATAGATCTTGAAAGACGGCGTCTAAGAAATGTCATGAAAGAAAAACAGGATGCCACACATTGTAGTGATGAGGAAGTATGTGTATTTTGTGATACGAGTGTTTCTCGGCTTGTGCATCTACGTGTAAAATGAACGAATTATTGCTGGTACTGTTTTTGTTGTCCAAGTGATTCATAACAAATATCAGGTCGTAGGGTGGGGAGTGGGGAAGAACTTAGTAATGGATTCAGAAAACAGAATCCGGCATATTTCAGACCTATCTAGTTTATTAAGTTCTGTAATAGAAATTTAACCTTACATAATTAACTTGCCGATAAATATACCGGGCACGGCTTGAAATTTGTTTTTGTTCTAGAAGGGTTTTTTTTTTTTTTTTTTCGGGGGGGGGGGGGGGGGGGGATCCTCTCTACCAACATTTGTAAATGGTGGAGAGTAGAAATGTTTAGGAAAGAGAGAAATCTGATTTTAACACTACATATATTTTAACGTGCTATTTAAATTAAACATAAATATTAAACATGTCAAAATATCCTTGAAAGAATTTATGTTAAAATTCTTTAAATGTTATATATATGCCCTTAATAACTGGTTTTCATTCAATTTCATAGTGGTCATTGTACCGCTTCTTCTACTTGACCGTTGTTCCAAAAAAGCAAATTTTCCAAAAATTAGTAAAACGTATTGGGCGAGAGGCTCCCACCTGTGAAATTCTTTAGAGCAGGATTTCAAAATTTTGGACGTGAATTCCGCCATCCAGCCCTGAATGTTAAACCTGCCGGGTGATTCAAAATAAACGTTATTAGTTGTTACCTCTTAAGGCGGTATTAAAAAAAAATATTTTTTTCCACGCTCAACAACTTAAAATTTTCTGACACATTTTCAGATTCATTTTTAAAAGTAAAAACATGAAACTTGGCGGCGTGATTTATGAAGAGATTTATAAGTGACCTGTGTTTTTATTTTTCGTTCAATTAATTAGAAATTGATTTACAAACAATTATTTTCACAGTACGATAATTTTCTTTTGTTTCCAGCGCTATCGCTTTGGTAAATTCGGTTCAAAATGTTCACTTCGACAGCATTTTTTGAAATATATTCTGCTTTTATCAAAAAATTGACCAATACGGACATTATAAAGTTTCTGAATAAAAGAGAACTTGCCAATTGGATGCATTTTAGAGCAAAAATGAATATAAAAAGTCACAAAATGAGCAGTTTGGATTTGAGTACACCCTTAAGCTTTAGAATCACAGAAACATATTTCCCATTTACGAAAAAAGAAAAAAGAAAAGAAAGAGAGAAAAATCAAATCAAGTACAGATTTTAGTGTTGCATTTATTTTACAAAAGACTGTATAAGTGTATATACATTAAAATAGGAAATTTAACTGTTTATACGCCACCCCCCCCCTCCCTCCCCTTTTCTTAAACTTACATTTAGAAAAAAAAATGGCCAGCGTCTCAGAAAAAAAAAATCTCATAGCTGAGTAAAATATTAGTTGAGATATCATATTGTAAATTTTAGCATTTGTTGTCAATTTAGAATTATTACAAACATGACAATTTATTTATCTATGCATTGTGTAAATTAGATATTATAAAACCTTATTTTTATATATTAATTTGTACAAACACACACGTATACAGTAAAAAATGTGAAAAGTAAAATCGTTCGAGACCCGAAAAAAAAAAAAGAAAAGAAAAAAAAGAAAAAAATCCTTTTTAGACGGATTTCGGTCTTAAGTGGTATAATTATATGGTATTAGCTAGTTATTCCCCTCGTCAGGAACATGAAAGTTTTTGCCTTTACAACAGGATTCAGTTATAAACAGGTTCCATTTTCACTGGTTTTATTGTATTTATTTCTTAAAAATGGGTATAATGCCAGTCATATGAATATCAATTGGGAGGGGGGGGGGGTGGTCCCTAACATTATTATAAATGTAAAATATACTGTTTTCTGCATACTGCGGAGAAACTTAACACGTGTCAGTTTCATTTTGTTTGCAATAGTTTAGTATCATTTTTAACATTTTTAAGTTTCATTTAATAAAATTTCATTGACAGTTTAACAATCCATGATTCAAGCTATATTCTCCGAATTAGAACCGATATTTTAATGTTAAATTTATAACTGAATAATAGACAGCTTTTTATAATATCTTACTGGCGCCACCAAACTTTTTAAAACATTGAGGGAAAAAAAAAAAAAAGGAAAAACTAAGAAGCGTTTTACATTTTCGCCTAGATAAGAATTTCTCATAAGATGAATTTTATTAATGCAGTTACTCAACTTTTAAAAATAAAATGAAAATATAGTTCTAATTAGATCCTTAGAAAAAATGAGAAATCTCCTCGTTTTGTCATTTACCAGAGATATGGTTTGACATTATGAGCTTTCTAAAAGACAAGAAAAGTTTCTAAAGAAAGAAAAAATAATTTTAATGAGCGTCGTTTGCAAAATGGAGTCCAAGTAGATTTTCGTTTATGCATATTTTCTTATAAAATTATGCATTGCTCATTTAAGCAAAGATAGAAAATGATGTTTAAATGACTGATTCTTAATAAAAAATTGCAAAATTAAACTGCTAAAAATCATATCGAATTTGACATACGGTACATAAGGTAATACTGAATACTCGGTCTACTGAAATAAGTATACCTAAACATGTAATTTTGAGAAAAAAAAATAACACAACTTTAAATGACTGATTCTTAGTAAACGGATTGATTGCGTTGCCAAAAATTCATGGTAACAACGCCTATTTTTTCATTTACTTATCAGATACAAGTTGGCGTAGTTTAAAGAGAGTGGTTTGGCTCAAGATACTATTTTTTGTGGCAACCGAATTCAGTTTAATGTGCGTTGTTGCCATTTGAGTAGCTTTATAAATAAAAAAAAATGGTAGTATCGCGACCAATGAAATACATGACTTTTAAAACGTCATACGGAGTGGATCATCTTTACACGGCGATTGGTACATAGCGGCGCCCCCATCGTTTTGTGCCAATCGCCGTGTAAAGATGATCCACTCCGTGTGACGTTTTAAAAGTCATGAACGGCCGTATTCGTGTATTTAGTTGGTCGCGGTACACTGTTAAAAATCCCCAGCTTTTGCTGCAGACATACTCCACCGCTTTTAGAGAAAACGGTTACTTTACTATATTGTGGAGCATTTTCATTGGTCAAAATAGAGATATTTTATAAAAGCGGTGGAGTGAAAATGCAGCAAAAGGTGAAGATTTTTAACAGTGAGTAAGCGCACGCTGAGATCGGAAGTTATTGTCCAAACTGTTGCAACCCACATTCCAGAACTTAGAAATACAGGACTGGAGAAGTTTTATTAAACAAGTGAGACAAGTCAACAAACAATAGCTTGGCGATAAAGGTAAGCTTGCCAAGTATTTGTGCAAAATCCTTTCGGCCAATCAAATTTTATTACTTCACTATCTTATATTAAAAAGGCACTCTGGGTAGGGAATACACTATAGTACTCTAGGTTCTATAGTACTATAGTACTCTAGGTAGTACTGTAGTACTCTCACTATAGTACTCTATATGAGCATGGCGACACACGGGAAATAAAATTTGATTAATTAAGGCAATTTTGTACAAAAACTAATCGCCCAACTTCTTGTCAAGCTGTCATTATAACCAAACTTACGTTTGTAGACTTTTCTCACTCTTCTAATCGAATTTTTCAAAGCCAGTATCGCCAAGTTCTGAAATGTTGGTTGCCATAGTTTGGACAAAAACCGTTTAACCCTTTGAGGGGCGGTGGTATATATTATATACCACCTAATTTTAATCCGATTCAAACCAGAAACTTTTAATAAAATTTTACTTTTTTAACTTTGACTAGAAAAAGTTGAAAAATTGCTTATTCTTATTTTGAACTAAATTTTTCCCTAAATTCCGGGGGGAATTCAACGTTACAGGAGCAAAAGTGCTTGTCCCTGAAAGGGTTAAGCTTGCCGTTTAAGCATGCGCACTCTGCGTATGTCAGCACTCTCTTACAGAGGCACCCTCCTAGATGTTCATCGCTCACGAATTCGTCCAAAATCCTTTCGAACTATCAAATTTTATTGTTCGCATGTCGTCACTTTCTTATATATAAAGTCATTCTAGCTGCCTCATCGCTATAGATTTTCTCCGAAATCCTTTTGACCAATCAAATTTTATGATACTTTTCTCACACATAAAAAAAAAAAAAAAGGCACTTGCTTTCCAGACTTTTATAACGTTTAGAGAATAAAAGTTTTCTTTTAGATGCTGTAAGGAAATAGTTTTAAATATGACGTAATTTTCACCATTAAATGCTTTTGGCACATAATAATTTAATTCTTTTGAAGTTTTCTTTCAATCAATATTCACGTGTAAATATATATTCCTATTAAAAATACAATGTTTGGAAACGCTATAAGAAAATGGTTGTAAATATGACATTTTTTTAAATATATCGTTTTAAATATGACGTAATTTTAGTAAAACTGTCTTTAGGATTTCCGATTTTTTTTTTTTTTTTTAAATAGTACTTTAGAAACAAAATTCAATTAATAAAAAATGGATTATTTTTTTTTTAATCAATTTCATAAACCCACGTGGAATTTTTTGATAATTTGAAAAAAAAAATTCGTAGTTATAATTTAAAAGTGTAAATTGATTTTGTTGTTAGTTTAATCACCAATGTGATGAAAACTTTGATAATTTTACAAATAAAAATTAGAATGTCTGTATTATACTTTAACATGTCTGTATTATACTTTAAAACAGAAAAAAACATTCAAGTGCAAAAATTATGTATTTTATTTTATTTATTTATTTTACTTATTTACTTAAATTAATTTATTTATTAGGCTTTGCTTTGCTCAAAATATGCAACGAAAGTTCTCATAAAATGAACATATTCGGTCAGTATGATTAATCCGGTCATTATTAATAATAACCGAGTATTATTAATAATGACCTGATTAATCATATTGACCGTATATAACATATATACTCCTTTTCATATTTCTAAAGACTGCTCAATTCAATGCTTGAAACAAACAAAATAATAATAATAACAAATAAATAAATAAAACATTGCAACTATGCTAAAGCAATGCGTAAACATACGTTTGAGACTTTTCCCCCCACAGACGGTTTTAAACAGTTAACATAATTTCATAAGTACCAGATACAGCTGCTATATTACATTTTCTTCGAGAATTATTTGAAATTTTAATATTTATAGACAGAACATTAGAATTAGTTTATTTCGTTTAAAAAAAAAGAACGAGTACAAGACATGAAAAAATAAATTACATAATTAGTATACACATCACACTTGATACATAATACACTGAATTGTTCATTACTTAAGGTCCGACATATACATTTTTTTTTTCTCCAAAGAAAAGTATTAAATTTCACTTTTATAATTTTTGTGTGAAAGAAAAATAAAATGCAGATAAAATGAAATTGAAGAACTGAAAGGGAAATGATGAATCAGACGTCTTAACTCATTTAAAATGATAAGGCAACCAAGACTATTCCGTAATTCATAAAAGATTTTTACCTGATTATTAATCAGCCATGACAGTAATGCGCAAACAATGTTTCTCGGAGATTTTAGCCTTTTTTACTTACCCATCTAGGGTAAGTCTTGTAATCGTTTTGAAAATCGAAAAAAAAAAAAAAATTGACGGATTTACTCGTTTCAGACACTGGAGATTCCGAAAAACATATTTTTAGAAAAAAAATTTTTGCCGTCCGTCTGTGTGTGTGTCTGTAACCGCTCTATCTCCCGAAAAAATTGAGATAGAGACTTGCAATTTGGTATGTACTTAGTATGTAACTAGCTGGCTTCGCCCGCCAGCGGGCCCCTAATTTACATCGGTGCCTCGAATTGTAGAAAATCTCGAATCTTGTAAAACCTCGAATAAGAAAAACCTGGAACCAGACGAACCTCCGACCCGGGTCCCCGCTGCCTTCGGCACCGGATGATAATCCCTTAATTTGCACATTGAATAGTACACACCTCTAACCGAACGAACCTTCGACCCTGGTCCCCGCTGCCTTCGGCATCGTATACCGGTCGTGCTACGCACGCACCGGATAATCCCTTAAATTGCACATCGAATAGCATAAACCTCAAACTGAACGAACCTCCGGCTCGGGTCCGCCGTCCGTCTGTGTGTGTGTCTGTGTGTCTGTAAATGCTCTATCTCCCGAAAAAATTGAGATAGAGACTTGCAATTTGGTATGTACTTAGTATGTAATAATGGGAAGAAGCCTATTTCATTTCAATAACCTCGATTATCCGGAACTATTTTTTTCGGACTCTCGAAATATTCGTTCTGATAAAAGGTATATAAAAATTTTCGAAATTGGCTATTTTAAGAAATGAATATAAAAGACAATAAAAAACATATATTTTGCATACAGCATGAAGTCAGTCGGATAATGAGTTGCCGAGATATTTGGAATACTATTTTCCACACTCTTCGATTTTTCATCACCCTGTATTTCATCCAAATTTCACTTCAAAGATATATTTTAATTGAAAATGAGATGCTTGATCAGATGCAATAAACCTCTAGTTAATAGGATCATTGTTTTTGAAGTTATAAGGAAAAACCTCTTTCAAGCAATTCAGTAATCGAGATCGAGCCTTTAAAGTTTATGACGTCATCAAGCCAAGATTTTATTTGAATTGCAATGCATTTTATAAGTAGTTTACACATTTTTATTTTAATATTTTACATTATGCATACCCATGATGGGTAAGTATTACGGTGGCCCCCAACGACTAGTTTTTCTTTTATTTGACATAATTCTAGTTAGAAATGTCTGACCCCTGTAAGCATTTAAAAAATTACTTTGAAGTTTTGCAGAAGTATGTTTAAATAGCCTTTTTTTCTGAAAGATTGTACAATTAGCTATCCAAAATGTTTTTTTGTTTTCTTGATACGATCATTGAAAGAGTAAATATGACTGTTTCATCTCTCAAACAGGAAGTGTTTATCTAAGTAAGCGGAAAGTATTTAAATCATCCAAATAAATGTTGTTTATTGAGAACATACATCTGACTTGTGTGTTTGACATCAAGTGCCCGCTTATAAGTCATCGTCAGTGTACAGGGACGAGATAGCCACACAAGGAAATTTACAACACCAGAGAGTTACATCCGAGAGCTCCACAAAGTGTGTGCAATGGAACTGACGGGAGTCGAACCTGCCGAGCAGACTCCTACGCTCTCGAGCGATTAGCGGAATGGTGTCTTAACCACTCAGCCACGGAGGCCCTATCCAAATAAATAACAAGTTGGAAATTGTACGTCAAACGCGACAAACGAGGTGCGTTCGTACTATAGCTAGTTATATAAATATTTAGTTCTTGATGATTTTTAATTCTGTAAAATGAATTACATTGTCTGCAGATTCATTTCTGTAATAAAATAAGCATCTCGGTCGCTTGACGGTTAAACCTCAGAAGCTCCTATAACAAGAAAGCACCGATTTTTTTTTTTTTTTAATTCAAATTTCTTAATAAATATTTTTATTAATATCTTCTAAAGTTTTGATTCGATTTTCATGAAATTTGAAATGTCTCGACAAAATTCTGCAAAGATAATATATCTTAAATTTCAAACCATTTAGTTGGGTAGTTTATGCGTTGTTACATGCGGACAGACGGATGGACGGATCAGACGACTATAGGTGCTACGTATTTATATAATTACGAATGCACCTAAAAATATCTTTTTAATATCTGGAGATTTTTAAGAAGTTAGAATGAATATTTTTAATAAATTTTCAGAAATGAAAACTTTAAATGAGTTTTCTGAGAAACATGTTTTTAATGAACAATCGTTTCCAAAAAACGCTTTATCTCCAAAAAGTACGGTTATGTTTATGTAAAACTGACCGCCTACAATTTATGTGATGCTGTATAATGAATTACCGATTTAAATAGCTGAGAATTTCTTGAAATTTTACAGCTATTTTTATAAGTGAATGCTCGTCAAAGTGATCATTTGAAGGATTACATATCTCTGGAAGTTTTTATTTTTATGGCTTAGATTGTAGCTCATTACATTCTTTGACGTAAAATACTCAAACTGTGTATATCTTTAAATGGTAATCTTGTATATCTAATAATAAATTAATATTACTAATATATTAATTAATATTCTATATTTAACTGTATTGTTCAGCTTTTTAACACTATAATTGTAAATACAATTGTAATACCAGTATATTTATTACATATCTTTAACAGCAACTTCGTTTAGATTTCATCAGTTACTTGTTCTTAATTTGCAATAGTAAAATAGCTAGTTGTCTTTTAAATTTCTAAATACTTAAAAAGTTTTGTTAATATTTTTGTAAGTATTCATTATTGAGTAATGAATATTTCATATCATAATAATTCTTAATTTAGAAAATACAACTAACTTGTTACTAGTACTAGATTAATTATAACACAATTATTCAAATTGGTAAATAAATCATACGAGTTGTAATTTTCCAACTGGACGAAAAATGTCCGGGCCAGGATTCGAACCTGGGATCTCTTGGCTGAAGCTGCCACGCTCTACCAACTGATCTTCAGCCAAGAGATCCCAGGTTCGAATCCTGGCCCGGACATTTTTCGTCCAGTTGGAAAATTACAACTCGTATTGTTACTAGTAACCATCTTTTGAATTATTTTTTTAAAGTGTGTCTTCTGTTTAATGTGGTTTGTTTTATTTCACTTTCTGTATAAAAATAAATACGTAATCTAATTATTTAACTATTTCAATAGAGGATTAACCAGGACAGTTAAAACAGGTTTTTTCCATGATTAAAACCAATACAGTAGAATCTCGTTACAACGAATATCACTTTAACGAATTTTTCAGTTTAACGAATATTTTTTGGATAGTTAAAAATGTTCTATGCTTTCATATTATAAAAATATTCACTTTAACGAATTTTTCAAATTAACGAATTTATTGAAGGCTTAAAAAGAATGGTCATTTCAATTTTACGAATGCTGAATTGGCAAGAAAAAAATGTCTCGATTGAAAAACTGGAATTTGAAAGAAAACTCAATGAAGGGGAGAGAAATGACAGTGAACATGAAGCTGATGATGATTGTCCATCAAGTACTGAAGATTGTGTTGCACGATCAAAAGGGACGTATAGAACATTGAAACTCTTAAAAAGTAATTAATTATCCTAGCAAAACAATGTTTCGAAAATATTTTATACACTTTGTTTTGAAACATACATTGTCAAATTTAGTGCAGAAAAAAATTCTCATTTTTCTGAAATAAAGTTACATTAACGGCAGATGACAGTGTAGTTTTTTAATTTGTCAGGTATGTAAGATAAATTATAATTTCTTAATAATATTTACGATTAAAATCTTGAATCTTATTTCTCTCTAGTAAGTTCACAATAGTAATATATTGCATATTTATTATTTGCTGACATGTTTGCATATTAACCGAAAATAAGTGTTACTGCACTTATTAATATATATTTTTATTCAACTTGCATGCAAATTCTTTTTTTAAAAAACGCCTTATTGGAATTTCACATTAACAAATTTTTCAGTATAACGGATTTAATTGGTGGTCTCCAGAAATTCGTTATAACGAGATTTTACTGTACAGCCTTGTTTTCCATTCTCAGCATTTTATGTTCTGCTGCATCTAAAAATCCTTCCACAATAATAAAGCAATGGAAAAATGAATAGCGAAATTGATTTTTGAACTGAAATCCGAGCTGAATGAATTCATTCTAAAATCTAAAGATTTCAAAGTTCTATTCTATTACATGTCTTCCGGAAAGCAGGATGGAAGGAGATTTAATTGAATTTTATTTTGTTTCGGGAAAACGATATAAAATGATGGAGTAGATGGATTTCTAGATTTACCTTGAAATCACAAAATGCAGGAAAATACAATCCATAAAAAGGTTACAATAATTAGAACAATTTGTATAACTTTATAAACATTTTACTTTTAGCGATCATTTTAAAAGATTTTCCAACTTTTTTTTATCATAAAAGTGATTTTTTTTTTTTTTTTTTTTAGATGTTGAAAATTTGTACAAATCGATAAACATATTTTCAATTTAAGATTGGAAGTTTTAAACCGGATTCGTCAATGACATCAAATGTAAAGCCAATTTGTTTGAAAATAGTATAATAATAATAATAATAATAATAATAATAACTCGTTTACATAATTGAAAGTTTAAATATATTATAGAAGATGCAGTAATATAAAAGTATATAGTTCAAAACGTCGTAAATATATAATTAAAACTCTTGTTCGAAAAATGTAAGCAAGAGAAAATGTGCAATGATACATAATGTGTTTAACTTTCAATGCGATAAATATAATTTTTTTAATGCCGCTTCTCTAGTAATTCAGCGCGTAAAATTTTATTCTATCTAAAGATTTCAAAGTTCTATTCTATTACACGTCTTCCGGAAAGCAGGATAGAAGGAGATTTAATTTAATTTTATTTTGTTGCGGAAAACGATATAAAATAATGGTGCAATAGAGATTTTTCTAAATTTTCCTTCAAATCACAAAATGCAGGAAAATACATTCCATAAAAATACAATAATAATTAGAACAATTACTAATACAATAATAATTAGAACTTTATAAAAATTTTACTTTCAGCGATCATTTTAAAAGATTTTCCAACTTTTTTTCTCTCATATAAATTGGAAGATTTTGGAAAAGTATTCTTTATTATTATTATTATTATTGTAAGATGTTGAAAATTTATACAAATCGATAAACATATTTTCAATCTAAGATTGGAAGTTTTAAATTGGCTTTGTCAATCACGTCTAATACAAAACCGATTTGTTTGGAAAGAAAAAAAAAATAATAATAATGAAACTCGTTTACATAGTTGAAAATTTAAATATATTATAGAAAATGCAGTAATATAAAAGTATGTAGTTGAAAACATCATAAATATAGAATTAAAAATCTTATTCGAAAAATGTAGTGTAGAGAAACTGTGCAATTAAACGTAATGTGTTTAACTCTCAATGCGCGAAATACACATTTTTCAATAACACCTCTCCATTAATTCACTGCATAAAATTTTAACCATCAATGTAACTCACTTTGGACATTGAGAATGGAAATGTTTAAATTTGAGATTATAATCTTTGGGAGGAAAAAACAAATGGGGAGATTAAACGGAAAATAACCCCTTAACAAAATAGAGGCAAAAGTGACGGTAAAAAATAATCAGAAAAAGTTCCGAAATAATAAGTAAAAATTAATCTTCAGGATGCTGTCCATAAAATGACTTGTCATATATTTCACAAAATTTAATTAAATGTATATAAAATATGAATGATCTCATTAACAAAATAATCTGTAAAGTTTTTAGTTTCAACCCCGATGAAGCCGCCAAACTCGTTAAAAATTCCAGGGGCCTATATTAAATGAGTTTAATTACAGGAGATGGGAGAAAAAGAGGAAAGTAGCTTAAGTTTTCGTTTTTACAATTAACTGAGGCCCTCACTCATAAAAATTTCAGCAGTTGGGTAATTCTAAACTCAATTATCTGGTAATCCCTGTAAAATAAAATATATTTCGCAATATATTTATATGTATTAAAAGCCACCCTAACTAAATCGCCATTACTTATTCAGTTGTGGTGAACTGGGCACATTTCAATCGAAATCCCACCATTTGAGAGATTCTCGATAATCCAGGGAAGTATCAGAAGGTAAACCAGAGATACATACTCCCCTTACGAAAATAGTTCATAGAATTGTATAGAACTCTATAGGATTCTTTACAAGTTCTATAGCATACTATTTCTATAGAGTTTTAAAGAGTTCTATAGAATACTTTTTCTAAAGAAAATGTTTCTATAGAATTCTTAGAAGTTCTATATATATATATATATATATATATATATATATATATATATATATATATATATATATATATATATATATATATATATATATATATATTTTTTTTTTTTTTTTTTTTTTTTTTTTTTTATAGAACAGTTTTTCTATAGGGTCTATACATCTTATAGAATTAAATTCTATAGACTAATGATTATATAGTTTATTATTATTATTATTATTATTATTAAAAATATTTTTTGGTCTTAAAATTTATGTGTGTAGTAATTTATTTATAACTATATATTAAAATTTAAAAATAATAATTAATTATTATTTTTAAATTTTAATATATAGTAGTTATAAATAAATTACTACACACATAAATATATTTACACACACATATATATATATAATTTAATTCAATTCTAATACATTGTGATTAAATTGTCAATGTAATGTTATATCAGTTAAACTACTGAATAAAATTATGATTAATTAATTTGTTGGTTAATTTTATAATCATTTATTAATTTGCTGTTAAATTTATAAAACGATCCATCTAAATTAATAAATTTTATTCACTAATATTACTTTAATTTTTATTCAACTATTTTAATCTGAAATATATAAATATTTTTACAACACTATTATGATTGGGAATACAAAACACAAATACAGTAGAGTCCCGCTATTCCAAAAATCCGCCTATTCCGAACAGAGATCAGAAAATTTAAAACAGGAAAAATTTAAAACACGTTCGTGAAAAAACGTACATTTATTGTTATACAAAGAAGTTCAATAGAGACATATATAGAGCCTAAGCTTGATGAAAACTCCTGAAACCAAACTGAAATGAAAGCTGGTTACTTACACTACATGCCGGCCCCATTTATACAATTCTGTAGAATCATTTTTAATCACTGCTCAACACAAAATATAACTAATTTACACACACTTAATAAATAAAGTCAGTGATTTTTTTTTCTAACGAAGAGCACTGAATAGACTTGAGGATGCAATGTTCCGCCATCGCCGCATGAACATAACTTCATTTGTTGTTGATTAAGCATGTTGTTCGACGTAGCGTAAGGCAAGGTCAAGAGCATTTGCCGCGTGTGTGTGTGATATGAGTTCAGTTTGAACGTTCACCTCTTTCTCGTTTCCCTCAATTAAGTCAATCTCAGTTGATGAGTCCTAGACCATTGCTACGATGTCTTCGTCTCCGTACTGCTGTGGCCATTCTCGTTAACATCAGTACACTCCTTCAACACAGAGTCTGAGTCTGCGTCTTCACAGCCAGGGATTTTCTTGACTAGTGGAAGAAGGTGATAGTCTTTCACTGGTGTAAAAGTTGTTTCAACAAATTCCAATCTAAGCCAGAGTGATAGGAAGGGTGGATGGGGTGATGAGTGGTCGAAGGTCACTGCCCTTCCGTTCCCACTTTCACTGAACCTGTTAATCACGAGCCGATGAACGCTGCATAGAGGTGACAATCGCAGATGTTCCAGAACTTAATTTACGCCTTAACACTCCAATACATTGATTATTATTAATGAAATCCGCCTATTCCGATAGAAACTCTATAGACATTTCTATTGAACTTTTACAGATATTTCTATAGCTTTCCGTTAAATCCGTTTCTTATAGAAAAACGGGCCATAATTCTATAGGATTCTATGATGCGTTTTCTATAAATATTTTTTATAGAATTCTATAAGAAATTTTTGTAAGGCCAGAAGGCATCAGGCTATTATTAATGAGCAACAGCCAACTCTTTTGTCTATACTACTCCTTGAAATGAAATGGCTTTAGAGTAGAGTCGTGACCCGTCCCGAAACCTTAAATTCTATTTGAAGTTAATCAGAAACAGTAAAATCTTTTTAATTGATCTTTAAAATCAACAAAATAATTTTCGTCGGCCCGAAACTCGTCCAGAACCCGACATACCTCAACTCAAAACCGACCCCAATTAGAAATACTTAAACTTAAATCAAACTCGAAATGCGAATTCACAGAAAATTACTCAAAATTTTAATGCAGTTATGAAAAAATTGTATATACATATAATGAAATCACATGTGAAAAACAAAGGATGAGATATTATAAAAATCAATGGACAAGAATTAAACATAGTAAAATCAAAAATGAAAAACTATGAATATCTTATGGAATCTTCAAAGGAGCTTCATAAGAATAAATCATAGTAAATATACGTTTTTTTCATCAAATATTGTCAGCATTATGCATAAAATTGACAATATTAAGCTCCTTATAACATTTATAAGAAACAAACTAAAATAAAATAAAAACCACAAGCGGTCAAATAACAAAATAAATAAATAAATAAACCATTAGTCAACAGCAATAGATATTGGATCATAAAGCAATTGGACAAAATTCACCAAAAGAAACGAAGAGTAAAGATGATTGAACAGGATTAGAAGTGCTTTGCAATAACTGCTACACTTCATTTCACCAAAAAACACAAAATGGTATAAAATATGCTTATTCATTACATTAAAATATATGATGAAAGAAAAATAAAATGTTTAGTTCTGCCATCTACCACTAATAAATAAAAATAAAAGCTGAAACTACAGACTGTAGTGAAAGGATAAATCTGGTACTACCATCTATTAGGAAAAAGGAAAAGCTGGAACTACAAACAGCTTTGGCCTAAAATAAATTTTAAACGAAGTTGTAACTAATGTAAATTAAATTTAGAAAGTGATGAAGAATATGATATACATATATTATTTCCGAAGTCAACATCCTTCTTTTCTATACACATACAAAACAAACAACGATAAATTAGGTATCATACGAAAGATTTTTGAACAGTTTTTTACATAGTACACTCACATTTCGTTAATGCCATTGTTTGATTAAAAATTGCAATTAATTAAAATTTAATGAAAAAACATATCAGCAAACAATTTCAAACATTGCAGTGCGAAAGCTTCAACGGTTCTACTGGTTAAGAATTATACATAATATTAATTTTATCTTTATGTTGATAAATGAACACACAGTTACTCATTCATATTCAAGTATATGAAAAATTATTCACAGGTAACAATATTTTGGACTTCCTTTTGAAAAATCGACTCGGTTCGAACCCGATTCAAAACCAAATCTGAAACTGACAAGAACCTAACTCACAGCAAATAAATAAATACATGAGAGTCAAACTCGACCCGCAATGAAATAAATTAGAGCCAACCCAGCCCGAACTGAACTGTGGGTCAGGTAAGGATGACTTTTGAAAGAAAAGTGACGCTTTCGTACAAGATTACCTCCCTTTCTTAGTAAGAGGAAAACAATTTATATAGAATTTTTTTCTTATGGTAGTAGATAAATATCTCCCAGTCATATTTTAAATCTTCTCAAAAAATGTTCCTTTATTTCAAAAGCGCGATCAAATTGAAAAAAAGTGAATAGTTGATTATGATAAAACTGACAAATTGAAATATATAATATGGCATAAGATAAATAAGCTTCTTCATCTTATCAAAATGTTTATTCAGAGAATTCTGTAAAATATTGATAAGACGTTCTTCTAATTGACCATGCAATTTGGAAGTTATTTCGCATTGCAAAGAAAATATTTACAGGGTATCAAAAAAAAAAAAAAAAAAAAAAATAGGGCTTAACTTTAAAATTGAATGATTCATTAGCTATAATAAAGATGAAATTAGTGACTTGCATATCATAGATGGCACTGTTCTATCTCAAACAAAATGAGCACTCAAATTAACGTAAATTTCAAAACCTATTAAATTACAAACAGCAGTCCCTGACGGTTCGGCCTACAGGAACAGGTAGATTTCGAAGACGCAGACCGTGTGGGGCCTGTTTGTTGGGAATTGCGGAAGAAATTACCTTTTGACATGATGCGGCAGTTGGAACCGCTTACTTCGAAACCTAACTTGTTTGCAAGCGCAGCCGGCAGGGATTTTTTTTTTTTTTTTTTTTTTTTTTTTTTTTTTTTTTGCTATAAGGGTTGGTCCTATAAAAAACTTGTCAATATAAAAGTTTTAGATAATATTAAGAGGATTTATAATAAATTTAAGTATTCTTATAGTTTGAGGCAGTGAAGCAGCATCTACTGACAAAAAGTTGAGCTATTTTTAAAGTTGCTATACGCAAAACTTAGAAACATGTCACTTATTTTTTCTATTATTATTATTATAGTTAATGAATTGTCGAAATTTAAAGTTGAGGCGTCCTTTATAAAACACCCTGTACATTAGATATGCCGTATAATATAGCTAATTTATAGTTTTCAACCTATCACACTGACTATGTTCAATTACATTACTATGTTGATGTATTTCTTTAAGTAGCGATCATTAAACACACAACTGATTCTAAGGCACTTAAACTGTATTTCGTCCTATAAACTGAGACCCACTTAGAAATTTCTGACGGGAACAAAGAAATAAAATGCGAATAGCGGGATCACATGCGTTTTGGATAAATATAAATGGAAGATAAGAAAACTTATAAGATCCCCTATTTTGTTGTAAATTACGCAAATATGTATATTTAGAGAACGTAAAATCGAAGATATACTGAATATAATTGTTGTTAATCTCTTTCTTATTTCCGTATAAGAAAGCTATAATATACAGAGAAGCAAACATAATAAAGTGAACAAAAAAAAAAAATCTGATGAAAATAAGGGAAAAAAAAATTCAGTATCAATTCAATTTTATTTAGACAACAAAATAAACTAAGCGGAGGTGGAACTGCATCAGCTATCCGGAAACTAACGCATTATCAATGATTCTAAGGAACGTACGCATTACAGTGTTCTAAAATTTGCCACATTTTTACTACGAAGTGTCGGTATTATCCGCGATTTCCTGTGGGTGTAGTAGAAAGAGGACTCAAATAAATATGACCTTCGAAAACGACTCTGATTTATGTTACTTATTCAGGAAGCTGGAGGTGCCAATTTTTTAATCTATTTCAATATCAAAGCATATCTGTTTCTTTAAGTTTTCACGAGACTTTTAGCAGGCAACTAGCAGTAAACCCGTTCTTAGCACGGAGAGAATGGGGAAAAAAGTACTTAGCCTTAAACATAGAAA
This sequence comes from Maratus michaelseni, assembly GCA_963931845.1. Classification (NCBI taxonomy): domain Eukaryota; kingdom Metazoa; phylum Arthropoda; class Arachnida; order Araneae; family Salticidae; genus Maratus; species Maratus michaelseni. Next base: position 384,753,077 of record OZ007587.1, on the reverse strand, counting down.
GACGATAAACTTCCATCGATGAATCTGACATATAGGTAAAAGTATATCGGCAATTTCATCCATAAAAATGAAACATTTGAATGAAACATTCGTAAGAACGAAACATCGACTGTTTTTAAGTAAGAGTTTTTATGGGGAAAAAAATAGTACTTTGCAATTTTATTTAAAAACTTTTTGAAAGCAAAAATGCGACAATAAAATACTTCATAAATACAATTATAATATACTTATTCTGGATGCATTAAAACAAAAACATTTATTTTTTATAAGACATCACACATCCTTGACAAAAATAAATGCTGCATTATTTTTTTACTTTTTACTTTTTTTTTTTTTTTTTTTTTTTTTTTTTTTATTTAACACTAAAATTTCATAAATACAATTATAATATGCTTATTCTGGATGCATTAAAACAAAAACATTTATTTTTTTATAATAAGACATCACGCATCCTTGACGAAAATAAATGCTGCATTATTTTTTGTTTTGCTTTTTAACACTAAAACAATTATAATATACTTATTCTGGATGCATTAATATATATATATATATATATATATATATATATATATATATATATATATATATACAGGGTGATTCATAAAAGATGGGCAGAACTTTAAGGGGTTATAGTACACTTAAAGACAAATAATATTAAATAGGAGACTAAGGGTCCCAGACGTATTCCCAAGGAGATAGGGGGCATTAAAGTTTAGGGTCCGAAATTTCAAATGATTATAAAACATGGAAAAATTGGTCGATTCGTTTGCGGTTTTTGCAAAAAATTTTCTTTATGCCAGTATTTTCTTGAAATAAAATTTTAAAGTTCAATTTCAAAAAATGCCGATAGGGGGCGCTTTAGACTTTGGAGTAACAAACAACTATTTTTTAACGTTATTTTTTGTATTTCTTTAAATGATTTCGAAAGCTTAGACTTAAACTTAAATTTTGATCTAAAAATCTGAGTCCTAACGAGTAGTTAAGTAGCGTAAACTGAAATTTGAAATTTGAAACCCTTCTCCCCCCAGAACAAAAATCAGTTATTCCCGATCTTTGTGTCGTAGATTAGGCTCTAACTACTGCCGCGTTTTGCTAAAATTATTCTTTATGTCAGTATTTTCTTGAAAATAAATTTTAAAGAAAATTTTCAAAAAATTCCGATAGAGGGCGCTTTAGACTTTGGAGTAACGAACAACTATTTTATACCGTTATTTTTTGTGTCTCATTAAATGCTTTCTAAAGCTTAGACTTAAATTTTCAGCCCAAAATCTGAATCGTTAGACGTGGTTAAGTTTCTGGGGAGAGGGGTTTGAAATTTCTACTCCTGAGCACAGTTCAGTTTACCATGTCCACACATTGTGTGCTGTGATACGAGGTAAAAAGACACAAATTAGGATTATGTTACCAAAGCATATTTATTAACATGTAATCACAATAAATGTTCAAAATTGTGACCACCAGAGGTTATGCACGCAGAACAACGGCGACGAATGGAACGGCGAACATTCGCGAAAACATCAGGCTTTTCGAGCACTTCCCCTACAGCGGCGGAAAGTCTGGCGACCAGTTCCTCGGGGGATTCAATGGGTGTCTCATACATAAGAGCCTTCAATCGTCCCCAAAAAAAGAAATCGAGGGGTGAAAGATCTGGCGAGCGAGCAGGCCAAGCAACAGGACCACCTCGACCAATCCATCTGTTCGGAAATGTGATGTCCAGATAGTTGCGGACGTCTCGTACGTAATGGGCTGGCGCTCCATCGTGCTGGAACCACATGACCCGCCGGATGCGTGGAGGAACAACGTTTAACAGGTCTGGCAGCACATGTTGCAGAAATGTGAGGTATGTTTTACCGTTGAGGCGTTCAGGAAGAAGGTACGGTCCGATTAGGTGGTCTCCGAGGATTCCTGCCCAAACATTGATGGAAAAGCGTCTCTGATGAGCATGTGGATACGTAGCATGTGGATTGACATCCGCCCATACATGTGCATTGTGTGTGTTAAATGTACCTTCACGTGTGAAGGTACATTCATCGGTGAAAAGCACAGTTCGTCCAAAATGTGGATTTAGCGCGTTCTGCTGCAGAAACCAGCGGGCGAATTCAATACGATTTGGATAATCCCCTGGAGACAGTTTCTGGACTCGTTGCACATGAAACGGGAGCAAATGTTCATCCTTCAGTACCCTCCAAGTCGTGGACTGTGAGGTATCCACCTGGCTAGCCACTGTTCGTGTACTTGTACTTGGCTGCGCCGCTACTACATCCAGAATGGCTTCTGCAACAACTACTGATTCGTCCTTTTTTGCACGACCTGCATTCGACCGGGAAGCGAGAAATGATCCCGTCTCACACAACTGTCTGTGCAAGCGCTCGAAAGTTTTGCGGTTAGGCAACCGCCTGTTAGGAAATCGCTCTCCGTACATTCGTTGTGCCTCTGCACCATTTCCATCTGCCGCTCCGTAAATTAAATGCATCTCAGCCTTTTCCTTATTCGTGAAGGGCACCATCTTCCGATTCATTACTACAGCGACTTACACTTGACTCACCGTTCAGTGGTTTTTATGCCTGAATCGTGTCGAAATTTTGCATACGTGTTCTTCTTCTTCCCCATTTGACATTTGCATACTTTCTGTTTCCTTCTTCACCCGGTGACTAGCGTCAGGAATGGAGCTTTAACGTTTGCATGAGCGACGTTTCCAACTGTGCCAGTGCCTTTATGAGTGAATTCCGACTATGCAGTCCTTGACGAAAGTTGTATTTTTGCCTCGTATCACAGCACAGAATCGTTGGGCATGGTTAAGTAGTGCAAACTGAACTATGTTCAGAAGTTGAAATTTGAACCCCCTCCCCTCGCTACTGAACCACGCTCAGCGATTCAGATTTTGAGCTGAAAATTTAAGTTTAAGTCTAAGCTTTAGAAAGCATTTAATGAGACACAAAAAATAACGGTATAAAATAGTTGTTCGTTACTCCAAAGTCTAAAGCGCCCTCTATCGGAATTTTTTGAAAATTTTCTTTAAAATTTATTTTCAAGAAAATACTGACATAAAGAATAATTTTAGCAAAACGCGGCAGTAGTTAGAGCCTAATCTACGACACAAAGATCGGGAATAACTGATTTTTGTTCTGGGGGGAGAAGGGTTTCAAGTTTCAAATTTCAGTTTACGCTACTTAACTACTCGTTAGGACTCAGATTTTTAGATCAAAATTTAAGTTTAAGTCTAAGCTTTCGAAATCATTTAAAGAAATACAAAAAATAACGTTAAAAAATAGTTGTTTGTTACTCCAAAGTCTAAAGCGCCCCCTATCGGCATTTTTTGAAATTGAACTTTAAAATTTTATTTCAAGAAAATACTGGCATAAAGAAATTTTTTTGCAAAAACCGCAAACGAATCGACCAATTTTTCCATGTTTTATAATCATTTGAAATTTCGGACCCTAAACTTTAATGCCCCCTATCTCCTTGGGAATACGTCTGGGACCCTTAGTCTCCTATTTAATATTATTTGTCTTTAAGTGTACTATAACCCCTTAAAGTTCTGCCCATCTTTTATGAATCACCCTGTATATATATACATATACATATATATATACACAATAAGTCATTAACACAACCTTGACGAAAATAAATGCTGCATGATTTTTTTTAAAAACTTTTTAACGGTAATCTAAACTTGGAAGCAAAATTTCAAGATTATAAAATACCCTTTCCGCAGTCAAAGAATTAATTTCTATAATTTATAGCTAATTGTTAAAACTGGAGAATCCCCTTAAAGTATTTATCGTTCACTTTGTAAAAACCAATGGTCTACATTTTCAAAGGAATATTGCGTGTCATTCATTTATGTTTCAAAATAATTAAAACCATAAGTGGAGTTTAATAGAAATAGACCTTAGCCTCCGATTCAAATTCACTCACTGGCCTTTCCATCTCCTGCTCACACGTCTTCCTTCCATTTCAATTGCGACTCCATATCCGACCAAATTACACACATCATTCAACGCATCCTCTGCTTGCTTATTCTCCAAATATCGATTTCAAAGGCAATTTCCACACGAAAGTGCCACTTGGCGACATCTGGACTGATCTTTATTTAGTGGCATGAAAATTCATTAGACCACAAATGTCACTCCACTAAAATAACTTATGTTTCGGAAATTTAATCCAGCAAGATTCGGTGAAAAAAGGGAAAGAGACAATAGAAAAAGATACGAATGTTTTTGATCCAATGTTAGACACGAAATCTTTAAAAAAAATCTTGTTATTATAGATTTTTCTTACTGAAAGCTATCTAAATGTAATAGAAGTAAACTGTAAACATGTATATTAACTCTACAACACCCAAACTTATTTAATTCATTCGGGTGGACCAGGGGCCACGTATACGAATTTATTTTCTCAAAACGACTATTTCCGTACACTAATTTCCCCCCTATTTAATCACCTAAAATCTTCGATAACTAGGACAAAGATTACAATATGAAAATAGTGGTAGTTAGAAAAGAATTGTACGCATGTTAGTGAAAACGTCCTTATGCGTCGCTAGTCCCAAAAAGGTTAAAAGCATTTCGACATGCATGGGTATTTGTGTTGATGTTTTTGTTACGGCCGATTATCTGCACGAGGATATACGGATAGGCCGAGAGAAGATTGCGTAAATAAAGAAAGACCCCCACGGAGGGCAAAGTTCGAAAAAAGAAACCACGGAAATCTCCGAACGATTAGGTTGAACAAAAATAATTTTTATCTTTCGAACTCTAAAATTTTTATCGGTTACAAATATAACTGTTTCCAACCCCTAGTAAAAATTTTGTAAAACAATGTGCATATTTAGTTGTGAAAACATGAGCCGAAGTCCAGCGGAACAGCGCCGAAACAAGCCGCGTTTTAGTAATTTCGTTTGTGTATGTTTGTGTTTCGTTCGTAAATGTTTGGAAATTTTTATAGGTGGTGTAAACCCGGTATGCCGAGATGTTGTAGAAATATTGTGTCGAAATGTTAACGTTTAGTTAGTTTTAGCGCAGAAAAAAAGAGCGTCTGCGAAAGGCACCAAGTGACCTACAGTCGCGATTCTTTAGAAAGGGTTAATATTCGTATTTTTAAAAACAGATTGTACCGTCAAAAAAGAAGAAGGTCTCAGGTTTAAAAAAGTATTTTTTGTTAATAGGTACATCTGAAATTGAGACCTAGGGGAAAGTTGGCGAAAGGAAGAAAAAGACCATCTCGAAAACAACTCTTTTTTTTATTTATTTTTTTTTTCAAAAAGTTAACAATAATATTTTTTCGAATGGATTGCGGCGTTTAAACCATAAAAGTACGAAATTTAAGAATATGTCATCCGTTTTTCCGTATCCCGAAAGGATCCGTCGATGGACTAGAAAACGGCCACAAAAGCCTCAGTGATTAAATTCCATATTTGAAGAAATAAAAACTTATTTTTCACATATTTAAGTTTCAGGAATAAATTAATTGCACAGAAATAAAAATCGTGTGTGTACATTTAGAAATCATTACACTGTAGATTTTTTACAGTTTTATATTAAACCAAGGAGGAAGTTTAAACTCTTTTATGTAGGTGGAGAATTACTGACCTTTATTAACAAGAATTCAATTTAAAGAAAAGTAAAAAGCATATGCTATTTTCAGTTAATCAATTTTGAAAGGTAGAGGTTAAAACGCTTCCCAAAGCTACTAAAGTAAAATGGTTTATCGAGTAAAAAATGACATTTTTTTTTCTCTTTGTAAAACATTTGTTTTTTTATTTAAAAAGCCAAAATATATTTTATAAGTATGTCAAAATATATACAAATAAATAAATAATATAATAGCGCCGAAATTATAAACCAAATCTTAAAAGAATAATATACTTTTGACAAACAACGTCTTGCAACAAAAATCACGTAATCCCCAAAATTAATTTTCGCAATTTCTGTTTTTAACATGAATTGTAAATATGATTTATATACTTGAAATTTGGCATTTAATAAAATTAATGTTATAAGTTTTTCTAAATGTACAATATATAATTGGGTTTTTTTTTCCTCAAGAAATCGGAAGATCTTATGGAATAAATGTAAATACATCACATTGGTTTGCACGCAGCTAGTATTATCATATAGGACCGGCGCAACTGTCGGGCAAACGGGGTAGATGCACAGGGCCCCGCAGAAGTTGGCAGGCCCTGATTATCGCACGGGCACCCGGGGCCCATGCCCTGGGCACGAAATTTCTGAGGGGCACGAAATTTTTCATAATTTCATCTAAATTTCTATTTTGAAAAATCACAATTGTGCCAAAGTTTTTATTTCTTTTAGGATTTTTGTTTGCACACAGTATCAGTTTGGTTTTATCATTTAATATCAATAAAATCATTAATAAGTAGACTTCTTGCCATTATTTTCTAGTAATTGATATACTGTATTTATCAAGTCATTCAATTTTATAATTTTGCACATTTATTCGAAAAGTGACACAACTGAAAAAATGCAATATCTGAGATATTAATATAATATGACAAAAATATATCTCAATCTATGGTTAAAAGCCCATTTCAATAAATAATAGAAAAAAAATATTATTTTTATTAATGGAACCGTTTTCCAATTTCTCGGGAAACGTAATTTTTTGAGTTGACACATTTCAAATAAGTCTGCGATACGTAAAAATAAATAAATAAAACTAATATCAGTAAATTAACTAATCTAAGGGGGCACGAAAAACTGAAAGTGCCCTGGGCACAAAAAATTGCTAGTCGGGCCCTGGAAGTTGGGGTTCTGTTACGGGTCCAGAGCCTCTCTCATACAATCCAAAAGAACGTTACCTCTCTATAAAATAAAATTTTTGCTCTAGATTTGTTTTTAAAAGTTTCTTCGTGGAAAAAAAGGTGAGTATTAATTTTATTTTCTGACAGCCAAAGTTCATATAATGGTGAAGGAATATATAGATTTGATGATTCTTGGAGTAAACGTGTACGTAAAAAATAAATATTTAAAATATTGTAAAGAAGATTTTAAGTAATTAAAAATAATTTTGTACATTAGATGTGAACGACGTCCGTTGATATTTATCAATCATTTTATGCTCTATATTATAAATTATTCTATGATATATACAATTTTTTTTTAATTATTACTCCAGTATTGTAAGATTTAGACGATGGGTCCTTTTAAGTGCTTTCGCTTTGTCAGAGGCTCTGATCACACAACAAATCGTTTCCATCCGAGAATTTTGCTAGAAGAACATTAGAGCATATGAATTTCTATCACGTGCAAATATACGAGACATACACACCATCGTTTATGTGTGTACTGATGACACTGGGATCTGACAGGCAGTGAATGACAAATGGGATCAAATATACGATTTACTATAATGTAACGCTTACATAATCCGCATTTCGCATCACGCCATTCACACATTTGAATACGAAAACGATATCCTCGGTGACTTGTGGCTTTCTTCCAAACTCTGCACTCGCCATGAACAATATCCGGCCACATCAAAAAGTAATAATAAAATACACTGACTTATGGAATGGAAGGGTGATTTGAGGGTTTTAAACTCTTCGCAGTCCAGAGAGCAAAGAAAACACACATAAAGATACAAAGGATCATGAATATAGGATAGGACGTGTAAAAACAGCATACCTACATTGTAAAAACATGTATATGTTGTTTCTGCTGTTTCTCAATTTTGCAATTAGCAAGTTTGTAGAGAACAGATATATCATCGCTATATTTTTCCCTCTTTCTTTCACACTGCTCTGAATAAAGGGTTCCTTTATGAAGATTTGAAACAGTTGTAATCTAAATACATTTTTAGTAATGTGTGTATTGCCTTTCAATAAGAATTATTCGTCATGTATTCACAAAAAAACTGTTTTTATACGCGTATATAATTACGATATGTTCCTCTTTTTTTTTGCATTTTCTGTAACTATACATACATGAATCAAACCCCATCCCATCCGGGCAGCGTAAACGTGAAATAAGTAAGTAAATAAGCAAAATAAAATGTATCATAGTGTTTTTATATTATTGAAGAGACGTAACACAGATGTGAAACCAAACCATCATAAATTCAGTTCAATAAAATGGCAACAGAGAGTTGCATGCACTCTTGACAGTTAAAAGAAGGGGGAGGGGGGGGGGGGGAGAAAAAGTTTCACATGTGTATAGTGATAGCAATATAATATTCACGTAAGTCAGGATTCTGAAAAGGCATTGTTCGCCGCGCGGGAGAGCAGGGAGACTTTGATCGGGAAATAAGCCTTTGTAAGATTTTAAATGGCATGAAAGAATACTGATGATGAAATGTTCTAACGGTCTTCAAGAGCAGATGTTAGATATTGATGGGGAGTAGAGAGATGATGATAAGAATGAAGGAAGAGAATGTACCGACTTACTGAGAGAATTTAAGACAAATAAAAGAAATAGTGATTTTCAAAATACGCTTACATTCCATTTTTTTTTCTTTTTTTCTCTTTTTTCTTCATTATTATTTTTTTTAAATTTTAACACAAAAGGATAGGGGAGGGTACTTAAGGTGTCAGGTACCTTTTAGAGTATCAAAAAATCAATTTTGTTAACAGCTTATATTAAAAAAAAATTCTTAGGAAGACTTTAAAAGAAACTCCATGCAAAAATTCACTTTAAAAGGAAAGTTAAGTCCAAAATAGTTTGAGCTCTTTTTGTAGGGTCGAGAGGTAATTTGATCTTTAAAGTAAATTTTTTCGAAACAGTGATTTTGGTCATTGCGCGCAAGATTTTTAAGAAATGGCCGGATAGAATTTCTTGAAATTTTGACTGAAGGTATAAATCTTATAGATTCACAAAATGACCAACTATTATGTTCATCAAGTAAGAAATTTAGAAAATATGACTTTTTATTTTTAAAAAATCAAAATTTTAAGGGGGTTTTTCCCCCTCACATACAATATTATCATAGTTTTTCCACTGTAAGTAATTTTAAACACATCTCTACTCAATAAATAAATAAATTGACTTACTGTGACGATTCCATTAAAAGAAATTATGCGTGTAAGACATGTAAGGTGAATTCATTTATTGAAAAAGTATTAAATTCGAAATTAAATTTTAAAAACTTTATATGCATCTCGACTATTTTTTAGAATATTAACTGTTATAATATTATGTGACTTTTAATGTGTGTTTAAAATTCCATATCCAAAAGTTAATTAGATGTTAAGTTATTGCAATCCATGTTAGGATCCCTTATATGTAATTTGTCAGTTTAAAAGTAAAGATGAAAATAAGGAATTTTGCTTAGTAGCCACTGGCCGGTAGGTTGATTTTTTTAATAGCCAGTTACTGGCTAGTGAGAATAATTTCTTTAGTAGCCAGTGAGTACATTTATGTCACTGAATATTTAATTTTAAAAATATATATAATGAGTTTACAGTAAACAAGTAATTTATTATGTACTAAATAAAAATATTTTAATTTATATTATTTTGAATAAACTTGAGATATTATTTTCCAATCTATTTTAAATTTTAAAATAAGTTAACAGCAAAGTTATACACAACATGCTTATGTAGCTAACTACATAAGTCCCACTAAGCTTAGGTACTTGTGTAGCTAACTTGTGTAGCTTTTTTTTTAGTTATTTGTCCAGAATTAAGATCTGAGAGTAATAAAATAGGTATGTTTATGCACTAAATAACAACACAAAACATATGATATACATTACACATCCACAAGCAGTGGCTAGCGGGTCAAAAGTGTCCAACATCTCCAGAAATCCAGGAATTGTGTATTCGCCAATTTGTCTCGGAAAAAATTGCAAATTTCGTCGTCCGAGAGCGTAAAAATCATGAATTTCGTCGATCGGGCGCGTAAAAATCCTGAATTTCGGCGATCGGTGCGGAAAATCCTGAATTTCGTCGAACGGGAGCGGATCGCGAATTTTAGGGGAAAAAGGAATTACGAAAATCCTGCATTTGGCCGGTTCTTTCCATATTTTTAATCACCAATTTTTCAAGTTTAATCGCCGAGTGGCGACTGGCGAGTGCTTATTTTCATCTTTATTTAAAAGGTACCCGACCCCTTAAGAAAATCTTTAATGAGACTATATATATAATTACTGGAAAATATTTTCACTTTAGTTCTGCAAGCATGCCAGCATTTTGTAATAACATTCATGCAAGATGAAACTTCTTTGTAGCTGAAATGGTAATTGTGTGAACCGGCCGATTGCGTGAAACAGACGATTCGTAGCAATTTTTCCGATGAAAGAATCATGAACCGCAACTTCCGTACAAACTGGTCTACAAGTACACTATTTTCGTTCCATGCGAAATTTCGATTTAAAAACTTACTGTAACCTCAAAACATTTACCGATTCTTAATTCTTTAATTAGTCTTTTCTTTTTTTTTTTTTTTTACCCATTCGACAATGGGAAATTTTCTGACTCATTTAAAAATTAACTTTCATTCTTAAATGTGTACAATGTTCAAATATCTCATTCATGTGTCAAATGGAACAACTTTTTCCCCTACACACATCAATGATCTTTGTAGTCCACTAAAATCTTAATATTAGTTTCCACCCAAAATTATACATAATGTATTACTTTATTATTATTATTATTCAGCATGACTGCTTTTGGGGTTATGCCTTTGAATATCAAAACGTCTGCAAATGCATTCATGGCTGCACATGCACTCATTTAATCGGAAGTGTTTTTTTTTTTATTATTCATTTTCTATTTTTGTGTGTGTGTATATTTCATAATTTACACAAGCTACGATAGTGAACATAAGAATAGATATTCATCAAATAACACTAAAAGAGCGTTTTGTATCATTCTTGTTCAGGATTGTAACTTTGACCGGTCAAAACTAATTTTTACTAAGACAGTAGTCAAAACTCTAAACTTCAGCTTACATAGATTGCTCAGCTCTAACTATATATTTTTATGTGAATATTAATGTCATATTATATATTATATATATTTAATACTAATTTATATTTTAATAATTATTAAATATAGAAATTTTTTTGGCCTTACGGAAAACTATTTTAAACAGAAACATACATATCATAAATCTTATTTTTCTTAAAGTGTAACTAATACATTATGACATTGAGTGGGCAGTAATGAGAAATTCGAAAATATTGATTTGGAATTTGTAGATTTCATAATACACCCACTTGATGAATGGTTGTGTAAACTCTTCATCAGTAGAAAGGTTATTTTCCAAAATTGAACTTACTTATCCAGAATAATCTATTAAATCATCTTACCTTACTACAGCAACACTTGTAACTGGTAATCATTATTTTAATTCTAAATAATTTTTTTTGAAAAATTCCTTTGGTTTAATTTGATTTGTTTCATTCAATTTGTATATAAAATTAGATATGTAATCAAATAATTAAAAATATTTCAATACCTACGAGCATTGCTTTATCTTTAAAAAATTGTGTGCTGTTAAATTTTAAAGTAATGAAAATTAAAGAATAGCACCGAGTTAAAATATTCGCAAATACTTCCAAATTTTGTAGTAAATATTGTTAAATATTAATTTGACAAACCCTTCCAAATGTTATACGAAATTCATCATTTAACAAAATAAATTTTAATTTATTTTTTCAATTCCTATTATTAGCTCACACTCTCTATATATTTATATATCTTGTTCAAATTTTCAATCGCTAATAAAATATTTTCTATTCATCCACTCCAGTTCAAATAATTTTTCTAAAACTTGTAGTGTATGACACTTTATGTTAATACAGTTTTTTCAAATATTAATTCATTAATTAAATTTAATTAATTAATTTTAGCTTTATATGGGAGAAAAAAAATTCTCCCATTGTTTTCATAAATGAAATGAAAGATTTTCCTCAAATTAGTGATGCCACAAAAATAAAATACCGCAACGATGATTACAAAAAAAAAATGTTCAATAAAGATAAAGTGGGAAATATGGATAAAGGTGTGGATAAAGATGCGTGGGTTTATTTTATATATTTATGATTAAAAAATAGGAATTGACTTTAAAAAAAATTATATTATCTGTTGCCATTCAAAATAAGTTTTGACCAGAACGATTAAGGGGACAGATCACCTTTAAAATGGTCAAAAATTCAATTTCAAAGTTTTGATGTCGGTAAATAGTGCATTTTATTCTGAGTAAAAAGGTACCAATGTTTTTCAGAGGCGATAATTATTGACGAAGATATAAAGTAAAACGCAATCGCCATTCTTTGTTTTTGAATGGGGAGTAAAAATTTTAAATGCATTTAATTCACAACAATGATTTTCAAACTTGCGCGCACGATTTCTCCAAAAATAATTTAGATAGAACCTCAATTTCTTTCGAACTTACTAATGTTGTAACAATGAACAAAATGAACTAGAATCTTTTAATTTGGTCGATAAATTAAAAAATAATTAACTCTAGTTCATCAAAAAGCGCATTCAAAATGCGTGTTTAATTTAATTACAGTTAATTATTTTTTAATTTATTGACCAAATTAAAAGATTCTAGTTCATTTTGTTCATTGTTACAACATTAATAAGTTCGAAAAAAATTGAGGTTCTATCTAAATTATTTTTGGAGAAATCGTGCGCGCAAGTTTGAAAATCATTGTTGTGAATTAAATGCATTTAAAGTTTTCACTCTCCATTCAAAAACAAAGAATGACGATTGCGTTTCACTTTATATCTTCGTCAATAATTATCGCCTCTGAAAAACATTGGTACCTTTCTACTCAGAATAAAATGCACTATTTACTGACATCAAAACTTTGAAATTGAATTTTTGACCATTTTAAAGGTGATCTGTCCCCTTAAAACCGTTTTTTTTTTTTTTCATTGTTTAAAAACAACCAATGCAACATTATTCTTATTTTTGGATTACATTACACTTCTAGAGTACACATTAGACAAATTTTTGTTTTACAACAATTTACAAGATTAGTTTAGAAGCTAACCATAAAATTACTCCATTTTAATCATTTCAAACGCCACGCGTGCCTTTAAACAAGCATGGTACACTACACATTTAAGATGATCAAGTCGGGTTATTACATCCCAAAAAGAACTCGCTGAAGAAATATTAAACCAAATTGTCTAACAATGTCAGAATTTTTTAGTTTTATGCATGCAGAAAAAATATAAACGGAGTTCAATTAACTAACCGTTATGAGTTAACCTAATTCTTATGGACAAGAAAGAAAATTAATTTATACACTTTTCTTTCGCGTTGTGATTTATTAACTAGTCTTCCATTCTTCACTGATAACAATTCACATAACAGGAAGTTGAGCGTTTACCTTCTCACAATAAAATAAACATATTGTAAGCAAGTATTTTTCTTTCCCTTCAAATACACAATTTAACTTTTATTTGACAAAATTCTCTAACGAAATTTTCTCTGGAATCTTGATTTTGTGCATAAATAACACGAGACAAATTTTCTTAAATAACGAACAAAATTCTCCAAATAAATTCTCCATTCTACCAGGAAGCCATTTCCACAAAAAATTCTTGCATTCCTTTATCAATGAACATAAAACACAATTCCCTTCAACTTGCGAGAATTGGGGATCTACTTGATAAAAGGGAGTGAAAAAAAAATTAAGGACAAGTGGAAAAGGACTCCTCATTTTAGCTAATTTCTTGAAGTTGATGACGATACATTCACCTCTGAACATTCACCCGATAATGAATTCTAACAAAGTGTGATAAAAAGTAGCACTGAAGAATCATTAAGTGCTGATGAAGATGTGGAAAATAGCTCCTGAAAATCCACCTCAAAGAGATTTTTTTTTAAGCTTTCGAAACGATTCGATGTCGATTGCAGGTCTTAAAAGGGTGTTTCCAAAAATGTGAAGGATTTAAGAAATTATTATTATTATTATTATATATATATATATATTTTTATTATTATTGTGTTCAAATCCAAATTACGGATTGCTTATGCTGTAAACTCCGAAAATAAATTTGAAACACCAGCCTTCTTATTTTTATTTAATTAAAAAAAAAAAAAAACTTGATTCGAATATTTTAAAAATGAACCATCAAGGTTCGTTGATATATATCAATGGATATATATCATGATATCTATCATTATACATATCCGATATTTATTTTCAAAATATCAAGATTTTTGATATTTTCGACATTTTTTATATTATTTGATATTTATTTTCAAAATATCACTGTGCAAGATATTTTTGGTATTTTAAGTCAAAACAAGTGTAAATGAAATTTTCAACTGATATTGACTGTTCCATACTGTAGATAAAGAACATTTGTCTCTGGCAGTGAATTTTCTAGCTAAGAAAAAAACAAAAATCTTATCCAAGCTTTATTTGAAGTTTTTATTTTAAAATATAGATTATATGGGACTAATAATTATGTGGGATATAACTAATTCAGGACAGATATAGAAAGATAAATTGTCTAATTTAGATAATCAGTTCTATACAGCTTCATTAGAAAATAATCAATTTCTGGTTTTGGTGTTGTTCAGCTTAAATTGTACAGCATGTTAAGGTAATAAAAAAAATAAGCTGACATTTATGTTTAAATTTTTCAATTAAAAAAAACTATACTGAATCTTATAGTTTTATATATATATATATCTACCCTATATATATAAAATCCTAATGAAACGAATTTGTGAAACGATTTTATGAAACGAATTTATGAAACGATTTTATGAAACGACTGATTAAACGACTGATTATGCTTCAAGGCTATTTTTAATAAAATATTAAACGCTTGATGGTGAAATTAATACCAATTGTTCATAAAAATCCGCTGATGTCAAAACTGGTAATAGAATTTTGAAATTGGGATTAGTTTTCGAGATATTAATTTTTTTTTCTAATTTTAATGACATTTCTGTAATGATGGCAACTAATTACTCAGTTTTTTTGTGACAAAAAAGGGGAAAAAATTGAAAAGGATCCCGATAGGGATTATTGATTTCTTTTTATTCGTCATTTTCAAATTGAAATTGAATTTATCTTTTATTTCAATCGATAATGAAGATAAGATTGTGATTAAATTATGTTTTTCAGGAAAATGTGAAAAAAAAATCACATTTCTATCGTCAGGATTCAATCGTCTGTCAGCATTTAATTTAATTTATAAACTGAAAATATTTTGAATAAATTCGTCCAAATGACGTCATTTAGGTAAACGCATAAGAAAGGGAGGAAAAGGAATTAATAGTAATTATTATTTATTGATATCATTTTGTTATTTTTTTGTAAAATTTAACTAAACGAAATTATAAAATCATTAATTCGGATATTTGAAACTAATATACAAAATAATAATTGCCCAATGAACGGAAGAATAAAATATCCTGCTTGGTTTTCTATCCTGCTTGGTTTTTTCCGCCAAGCTTTTTAAAAAAGCGTCAAGACCCCTATAATAGACAAGCACCAAAAGATCATTGGGTTTATTTTCATAACTTTTGGCAACAAATCTATGTATATTAACGAATCTATCCCTTTTTGAAGCTCGAATTACGCCAAACCTAAAAGCAAAGGATCCTATAATGGAAAAGTACCCGATTTTCTTATGGACAATATTCAAGTGACAGAACATGGTGTAAAATTACCGCGGATAGCAAATTTGTTTAAATATCTCATCAATTGATGCCGAATAAATGAAGGCATGCATGCACAAAATATTTAATTAATTTTGTATGATAAATAATTATTAGAAAATTCGTATATACATATTAATTAAAAAAATAATTTACATATTTAAAATAACATGAAAATATGCATGATGGTGCACTAAAATAGAGAGAAAATTAAAACCTGTTACTCAAAATGTCTATAACATAGTACTTTTCAATACCGTGGTTCTTAATGTTATTCACAAGCAGGTGGAATTTTTCTCATCCTTAAACG
This sequence comes from Maratus michaelseni, assembly GCA_963931845.1. Lineage (NCBI taxonomy): Eukaryota > Metazoa > Arthropoda > Arachnida > Araneae > Salticidae > Maratus > Maratus michaelseni. The sequence continues at coordinate 384,737,171 of OZ007587.1, read as the reverse complement.
CAAAGGAAGAATAGAATAGAGATTGTTGTTATAAAAGTCCGAGAGGTAGTCACAATTTAAACCTAACCATTTTATACAAGCTGGTTTTCAAGTAGTAATTGATTTTACTTATCAATCCCGAAAACAGTCGTCGCAACAGCTGTGTATGAGGCCATGATAATCGAAAAATGTCCCATTAAAATGTTAAAAGCATGGCAACCCAATTACTGATTTACCAATTTTAAAATAAAGCACGCTGTCATGTTTTTAGAGGCCTCGAAGTCTGAGCTGGGGTTGGCGAGCGTAGCTCGCAGGGGGTAGGCCCCCTAGTATATATATATATATATATATAAGTGTATAAAACAAATTGTTTCTGTTTTATTGATTAGTTGATCTTCAATTTTGTTCAAAGTGAAAAATAAAAAAAAGAAGAAAAGGGGGAGGGGGAAAGCAGTTTTAGTACATTGTTTAAGTTTTCATGTTAATAGCAATATATGAAGTATCGCGGTCGAAATTTAATTGTCATCGTGAAAATATTTTTAGTTGGGTGTAGATTCATGCATTGGGTCGGGTAAACCAATTTTCCACACACACGACCGCACCTGGGTCGGGTCGAGTCGAGTGCAGGTTAATTTTTTTTTTAAGATCCGAGGTTAGTTTATAAAAAATTAAGACTCCCGGGATAGGTTGCCGCTGATTTTTTTTTCTTCGCAATTCGGGTTTGATGTAATTCTTTTACTTTTTAATTCTTATGCGTCGTTTCATTTAACTTGATTTTTTAAAAAGTGTCCAGAATTTTATTTCACATTAGAGTTCTGCACTGGGTCCGGTAATCCGATTTTACCTAAACTCGACCCGACTCGCGATTCCGGTTGGCATCTACTACCCGAATTACTACTACTGGACTGCTGGAAACTATATACATACAATCGATCCATTGTATTAAAAATACTAAGACTTCTTATAGGGAACATTTGCAAATATTTAATGTTTTAGAAAACTGTATATGAAAATAAATAACATTCATAAAACTACTGCAATATAAATTGTTTAAAAAATTATATTGTACAAGAAAATATGAAAATCAACATTGTGGTGTATCTACGATTTATTTGCAACATTTTTTCTAATACAGATAGCACAATTTATCATTTTTTACAAACACCGTTGAAGCAATAACTATGGAAGTATTTAAAAATTTTAACAATTTAAACCCCCTATCTTAAATATAATTTTTTGAATATTCGACCATAAAATGTGCTTGATTTGAAATGTCAATGAAAAATATTTAGTTCTCAAGAAAAATATAAGGAGTTCCTAAGGAATATTAACAAAATTTAAATATTTATAAAATTAATAACTATAAAAGTATTTTTAATGCAGTTTTTTTAAGCATTTAAATGTTGTAAAGAATTGAGCTTCGACATCCAGCTGCACTATGTGTCATTCTAGCATTTCCTGTGAGTACACTTAACTGCATACCTTCCCTCGCTATTTTTGCCTTGAAGACTAGCAGACGCCGAATTCTATTGTACTGTGAGCGGAAAGTTCGGACAGTGATGAAGTGGTAAGGCGTTACCCAAAAAGGGGTCTTATGCTTTGATCCCTGCCGAGTTCGTGGGAAAGAGTTCATCTGCGAGAGAAGCGATCTCTGCACACGATTTTTAGGTTTGCGCCCGAAACTTTGCCCTTTGTCTTAGAACGTCCAATGACGGACTTAGTGAAAACGAAACAGAGGGATCTAAAGGCTGCTAAGAGGCTGGAGAGTTTCGAGGGGCCCGCCTAGACAAAGCCCCCGCCCCCAGAAGAAGTTCTCCTGCGAGAATGAAAAAGTGAGAGAGGACAGTTTTTGGAGAGATCGAAAAGGAGAGTGTTGACTCTCTGGAGAAGGGAAAAGGAAACGTCAGTTTCTAACTCAGCGTGGTGTAAGCGCTAGTGAGGTCCGACCTCTAGAATTGATACAGCAGGTATCCGCTGAAAATCCCAGCGAAGTGAAAAAGCACACCAAGTGCGAGAGTGAGAGTTCTTAGACTCAGAATTAACGAGCATTAGTAGATCTTCCGAAGAGAAGGAACGGACGAGCCTTGGTCCGAATGAACTTTGTTTTGTAGTCACGACTGTCTGTAATGTTTAGAGACTTTTGTTTGTTTCAGTTACACTTGGAGTCAAGAGGTCATTAATTTATAAGCGATTGACTCACGAAAAATAATTAAATGCTGTATTGACGTCTTGTATATATTTTTCATTAGAATTAACATTGTTATACAATAAAATTCTATTTTCTAATTTATGCGAGAAATTCTCTGTGCCAACGATCCGATCTCGCTACCACACACCATCTTTTATCGGGTCGGTATAGAGGAGTTACTACAACTGGTGGCAGCGGTGGGATTAATTAGCAAAAATTAATGACAATCTTCAAAGACAAAGAGTGGACTCCGAAATTTAAATCATCAAAGTGCTCCAAGAAAGAGTCTCCTTGTGACTTGTGACCTGAGTCTCCTTAGACGCCCCTGTGGATCAACACAGCATCAGAAAGAGAAATCTACCAAGAATTCTGGAGAGTGTTCCCCCATCAGAAAGAGAAATCTACCAAGAATTCTGGAGTGTTCCCCCATCAGAAAGAGAAATCTACCAAGAATTCTGGAGAGTGTTCCCCCATCCGGAAGAGTCCCCATCCGAAAAGTGTGATAGAAACTCCGTCTGTGCTCCTGAGAATCTCTGAAGTCTGTGCTTCTGACGCCCTGAAAGACTCTTAGTAATGGAGGTAAGCTCTTTTTATACTCAGAGTGGCTTTAATTGTTATTAGTGTCTGTATAGGTGTTGTAGGCTTCAAAAAAAAAAGTTGTATGTTTATTTTTGTGAGAGTAAATTTTTGAGAAATTTTTCCGGCAGAAAAAAAAAGTATGATGAGATATTTCCGATATAACTGTAACTTATTTAATAGACAAATTTTGTAGTTAAAATTAAATTATTGTTGAATTAATTTAATGCAAACTGAGAGTTGTGCAGTGTTACAAAATTTTAGCTGAATCTATAAATGAGAGTTCATTGAAAAAAAAAAGTATCGAACGCATTTCATATTTTACGATAACAGAGTTGATTTTATATGTTTTTTGTGAATTATTCTAATTTTTTTTAAGAGTGGATGCAGAGATTAAGACCACCATTGATTAAAAGAGAAAGGAATTGAATAAGACTTTTGCAATTTAAAATATTTTTACTGTGCTTTTTGAAATTGAAATTGTTGTTTTGTGTAGAATTTATCCCATATGTATTTTATAACCAAATACCAAGGTGAATGTAGACGTTAGGATAGAGTTGCTTATCTTTATATGTTGCATATTTCCTATATTATTGCTAAGCGTACTTTTTTTATGAGCGTATATTTTGGTAATATTTTGACGCACTTGGTAGGATTTGATTTAATCTTATTGTATTGTTTTATATTTGTGGGAAAGATAATTTCTAATTTTATACTTTAAAAATGTCGGAGCTTAAATATTTTAGGAAAGCTGATTTGCAAACGTTAGCTTGCGAATTTGAGGTCATTTTAGAAGAGAATGATACAGTACCGAAAATTATAAAAAAAATAGAGTCGTCAGAGGGATTTGATAAAGAGCTAGCCTTAGCGCAAATTAAACTGTTAGAAAAAGACAGGGAAAATAAATTATTGACAGAGAAGGAAGAGAACGATAGACTTCAAAAAGAGAAAGAACGCGAACATGAGTTAGCTATGTTAAAAGCGACACAAGAGTCAAATGACCGGAGTACCGCATCCAGTAGCATCTCAGTTAGAACGAATCATTTACCCCTAAAAACAATTATGCATCGCGTTGATGAAAAGAATTCGGATATTTCGTTGTTTTTGAATTTATTCGAGAGACAGGCAAAAAAATGTAATCTAAATTCGGATATGTACTACTATTTGTTGGGTAATCGCACTCAGAAATTGTTAGAACAGGCGAAGAAAAAACCCGAATTGATGAATGCAGTTTTGACACGCGCTCAAACGAGAGAAAAGTATGGCCCAGCTCCGAATCCGGTAAATAAACAAATTGTGATTTCCGAGGAAGAAAAAGAAGAGGATATTTCTAGCGGGAATGTTGAAGCGGAAACTTTGAATTCCGAAGAAGAAAAAGAAAAAGAAATTTCTAGCGGGAATGTGGAAGCGGAAACTTTGAATTCCGAGGAAGAAAAAGAAGGGGGAATTTTTCGCGAGTGCAGTGAAGCGGAAGCGTTGAATTCAAAACTAGAGGGTGAAAATCTAGAAAGCCCTATTGAACTGGTCAGTGTGGATAAGGGATTATCGCCTTTGCCGATATGTGAGGAATCTTCGATCTTAGCAAACATTGAAAGAGGGGTTAGTAAAATGGAAAATGACAGGTATCCATCTCTCGAAGAGATTAGAGGGAAAGGGGAAATTGAAGAAACGCATTGTAATGCAGGAGATTATTTAATAGTGGCAAATGCCAGAGACAATCGCATGAGTGGGGGAATGCGGGTGCTTGTCCCATTGCATTATAGAGTGGATATATTTGGCGCGTGCCTAGAAAAAGTGTCATTACACTTAGGGAAAGGGAAAGTTAAAGGAAATGTGTCAGAATACTTGAACCTTGGGAAAAGATTGATAAGCGATTTAACTACCGCATTTCTAAAAAGGTTCGGTGTTAAGTTGAAAAATCCGAGAGTGTGTCGCACAATAAGCGATAGTATTGCATGTTGGCATCGAAAAGTTAGAAAGCTCTTGAAAGCGTTAGTATTTGGAGAATGGATAAGAGAAACGGAGGAAAATAAATTCGTGAAGGGATGTGTGTTTAATCTCACGAACAGGTTAAAAAGAGGTCGAGTTTTAGCCGTTGAAAATGTGTCAGAAAAACGAGAAAAGAGGAAATTTTGGTTTGACAGAAAGGCGGTAAAACGGAAGCTTAATGTGAAAGATGAGGTTTTAGTTTTAACTAACAGTAAGCCAAATAAAATGTCAGATAGTCGGATAGAGCCGGGAAGAAAGGAGTCAATAATTACGGAAACAAATTATATTGTGAATGTTCCTGGGAGGCGACAGAAATCCCAGATTTCTCACGTGAGTTTAGTAAAGCCTTACAAAAAACGGGTGGAGTTAGCAGATATCTTAACGCGGGAAATAAACGCACTTAAGAATTTCTGTTTACCGTATCTAGATGATATGGCGATTTTTTCAGATAGTTGGGAGGACAATATGCGTCATCTAGAAATAGTATTAAAAAGGGTTAATGACGCGAAACTAAAAATCAAATTGGCCAAATGCAAGTTCGCTCAGAAAACCGTAAAATGTCTTGGGCATATTGTGGGTGAGGGTAGACGGAGGACAGCTGAGGCGAAAGTAAGGGCAATTAAGGAATTACCGGTTCCGAAATCGAAAACTGAAATTCGTAGATGTTTGGGAATGGCTGGATATTATTCCCGGTACATAAAAGATTATGCAGTGATTGTAGAACCATTAACGAGGGCGCTTAAAGGGAAAAATAAAAAAGAAAAGATTGCATGGAGCGACGAAATGGGAAAAGCCTTTGAGACTTTGAAAATGAAACTTACTGAAGAACCGGTGCTTTACGCTCCTAATTTTCAGAAAGAATTCATAGTACAAACTGATGCTAGTGACTTAGGTATTGGCGTGGTTTTGGCTCAAAGAGAGGGATCGGAAGAGCACCCCATAATATATTTAAGTCGAAAATTTACTGATAGTGAGAAAAGTTTCTGCGCCACTGAAAGAGAGTGTGCAGGGATTATTTTTGCGATAAAAAAGTTAAGGCATTATATTGATGGACAAAACTTTTCTATCGAAACCGATCACAATCCTTTGGTGTTTCTAAAAAGAAATTCTGGAAATAATCCCAGATTATTAAGGTGGTCCTTAGCTCTGCAACCTTATAATTATGCCATTTCTCATCGCGCAGGCAAAGACATTCCGCATGTTGATTGTCTGAGTCGAGTTTAAGGAGATTTCTTGATAAACTTTTGTATATAATTATTTTAAGATTTTTTATTTTTTATTTCACTGTGTTTTATTTCATTATATGTTCATGATTTCTTATCAGAGCGCGAAAAATAAAAGGAAGGTAGTATTATCTTATTCATGTATGTTTTATTTCTTGCCACTCTGATGTAATTTGAGCTTGCAATTCTTTATCCGACTCTTAGAGATTCTTAGTGTTTCACCCTTAAGAATCGTTTGAGGAGGAGGTGCTGTAAAGAATTGAGCTTCGACATCCAGCTGCACTATGTGTCATTCTAGCATTTCCTGTGAGTACACTTAACTGCATACCTTCCCTCGCTATTTTTGCCTTGAAGACTAGCAGACGCCGAATTCTATTGTACTGTGAGCGGAAAGTTCGGACAGTGATGAAGTGGTAAGGCGTTACCCAAAAAGGGGTCTTATGCTTTGATCCCTGCCGAGTTCGTGGGAAAGAGTTCATCTGCGAGAGAAGCGATCTCTGCACACGATTTTTAGGTTTGCGCCCGAAACTTTGCCCTTTGTCTTAGAACGTCCAATGACGGACTTAGTGAAAACGAAACAGAGGGATCTCAAGGCTGCTAAGAGGCTGGAGAGTTTCGAGGGGCCCGCCTCGACAAAGCCCCCGCCCCCAGAAGAAGTTCTCCTGCGAGAATGAAAAAGTAAGAGAGGACAGTTTTTGGAGAGATCGAAAAGGAGAGTGTTGACTCTCTGGAGAAGGGAAAAGGAAACGTCAGTTTCTAACTCAGCGTGGTGTAAGCGCTAGTGAGGTCCGACCTCTAGAATTGATACAGCAGGTATCCGCTGAAAATCCCAGCGAAGTGAAAAAGCACACCAAGTGCGAGAGTGAGAGTTCTTAGACTCAGAATTAACGAGCATTAGTAGATCTTCCGAAGAGAAGGAACGGACGAGCCTTGGTCCGAATGAACTTTGTTTTGTAGTCACGACTGTCTGTAATGTTTAGAGACTTTTGTTTGTTTCAGTTACACTTGGAGTCAAGAGGTCATTAATTTATAAGCGATTGACTCACGAAAAATAATTAAATGCTGTATTGACGTCTTGTATATATTTTTCATTAGAATTAACATTGTTATACAATAAAATTCTATTTTCTAATTTATGCGAGAAATTCTCTGTGCCAACGATCCGATCTCGCTACCACTCATCATCTTTTATCGGGTCGGTATAGAGGAGTTACTACAATGTTAATCTTGAAAATCACGCCTCATTGCATGACTGTAATTCATGTTTTTTTTTGTTTTTTTAATGCTGTACAGTACATTAATTTGGCGTGAGCTCGATTATGGAAAAAACACCGTTTTTTTTTTCACGCTTGATAAAAAGCTCGAGTTGGTGAATATTTGTTATGTTTCTTTTTTTTCCTTTTTTAAGATATGGTAACAGGAAATAAAGAAAAGCATTATTTAAACTATCTTTTTAGAATTTCCATCATGTATAATCATAATTTAATTAATATTAAACTATTACTATTGATGACCGAGTAGTTCGGTTGAAAACGTTTTGAATTTTTAAAAGGACTTTAATGTGCTTTTAAATGTTTTATGTATGTTTTTACGCACCTTCAAGCAATATATTTACATTTAGTTGTATCTTTATGAATTTAATTAAATAAAGTGTACTTTTTTTTTTAATATATTATAGTACACTCTTTATTTTTTCTCTATAATATTCAAAATATTTCGTTGTTGCAGCTTCACAGCCAGTTGGACTTTTTTTTGGCGAGCGTGGTTTGGCGCATAATTAAATCCATTGTTGTTGCAAAAAAATTGGCGCAAGTTATTAATTTATAATTAAATTCTAAAAATACTAAAATGTTATAATGTCATCGGAAACGCACCTTTGTACATAATTTATATAATTCTGGCCTATCAGAAACTGAATTAAAATTCGATTACAAAATTCCATTCCATTTTTTTACATACAAAAACCAAGTTGAGTTAAATAAAATAATGTAATAAATAAATAAAACACATTATTTACTTATAATAAAAGAGTATAAAATTGCTGAATTCCTAAGGACTGTAAGAACCGTGTATTTTAATCAACATCCAAAATAACGGAGAATGTAAAAATTGAGTGGAGAACAAAAGTTCAAAGCGGAATCGAAAACGAAATTCTAAAAACAGAAAAATCGATATAAAGTAAATTTCCGTACCACTGACCTTCATGGTTGGCTACACAATACAGAGACCACCAATACATGCGTCTGTTACACAACAGATACGGTTACAATGATTTTAATTTTCATGAGATCGTTTAATCCCCTCTTGTTCTGCAAGCATTGAACAACATCCTCTGAATGAAAAATGCGCTGATGAATGAAAATGCTATGTGAATGAAATGCTTAAAAACTCGCACAAAAATCATAGTTCAATTACCTAAATAGTAATATGTGGATAGCGCATATGTAAAAATATTTTTACGTAAAATAAAATAAAACCAGCTGACCCGCACGGAGATGCCCGGGCCCGTGATAATAAATATGAAAAAAAAAAAAAACATGAAGTTTTTATTATTTTATATATCTTTAATCCGATTTTGCATGAAATTATATTTTTAAATGAAAAATTCGCGAAAATATATAGATATTTAGTGATAAAATCGCTCATTTTCTTGTTTTTTTACGTAGGGTCGTTTCATAGTTTTAAAATTCTTGAGATAGTGAAATAATTTATCAGAGTCCGATGAATAACATCACAAGCTTTTATTACAAAAGCAACATATAGAACACACATACACTGACATAAAAGAAACATCTAGAAACAAAACTAAAACTAGAAAACTGTTGCCACTTACATTAACATAATTAACTATACAGTTACAGATACAGTGTGAGATTACATCCCTTCTCAACAAAAATAAAAAGTTATTTTTGTCCAAACTCTTTGATATCTTTATTGGTTATAATTAAAACGGTTTTACAGCCCGTGTAAGAATTTCGTGAAAAAATATTGTTATCTAGTTGTAATAGAAATGAAATGTTTTCTTCTCGCTTCTTTATTTGTTTATTTGCTTTCGCGTCGGCTCCTTCCTTTAACATAACAATAAAAAATAGTTCTCATCTTCCGAACTATCTGAAATTCAATCTGTTATAAATATAACTGTATCCAAGCTCTCTCTAAAATTTTGCGAAAAAATATGCATATATAGTAGTGAAAACATAAGTTCTTAAATAAAGAAGACGCAATGACCATATTACGCCTCCATCCGTTTTCAATCAACCCTTTTCAATCCCCGTAGGCTTAACAGGTTTCCCGTTTCTGAGGGGAGAAGACTTCAAAAAAATTTTGAAGCATGCGCAATGAGATCATTTTTGTGTAGAAAAAAGTGTGGGATTTTACAGAATGCGCTTTTCGCTTTAAACATATGGATTAGGCATATATTACAGAATTATAATATTTTGGGAAATGTGAACTAAAAAATACAAGGGTAGAGATTTTAAATTCATCCGTGGTGATTGAAAGGAGTTATTAAATTAGGGGGTTACATACGTTCTCAACATTCAAAAAATCTTTTTTTTTGTTTGTTTTTTAACGGACATTAAATTTTTATAGTGTGTAGAATTATGGTCAAAAAGATTTAAAATGATATCTCAATTATTAAGAAAGATATGAGCAAAAATGTGAGAGGGCGCACGATCGATAAAACCGACCTCGCCGAAAAGATTTTACTAAAGATTCGTAGGTGTAACAAAAACATTTTAAAAGAGCAGATTAAAACACTGGAGGGTCCACAGTATGGCGCAGGAATAGCAAATTAAGTGTAAGTAGAAAAACATTATCAGTATATTTTTTTCTTCTAAAACTTTAATCGCGATTTTCTGGAAACTACATTTTTCAACATGAGCAGCATGATAACTCGAACAATTTTTAACATTTTCGGATAAACTTTGCCCTTATCTACGCATAATTAAATTGTCTGAGGGCCATCGAGCCATTTTTTGAAAATTTAAATTTTTTATATTTTTCTAATAAGGTCAAGATTTTAGACGAAAAATGATTTTTTTTTCCATCTCAAAATAACGCAATTTTCTTATTTTTCAAAAATTTGAGCCGATGGCCCTTAGATATACAGCCTTATTTTACAAGAAGAAACTGAGATTTAATAATTTTTTGTTTCTACGGGAAGTTAGGATGCTACCCATCGAACCCGGATATTTTGGAATACATGTCCGGATATTTTAGAATACATATCCAGATTATTTTGGTATACATATCCGGATATTTTGGTATACATATCCGGATATTTTGGTGTACAGCTTTCCAACGTAATATGTGATCAAATTTAACAAAACGGATATTTTTAAATACTTGAAGCAATAAAAAACAACGTGGATTTATTTGTTTTTCAATTAACTCCCTTCATTTAAAAAAAAAAAAAAATCCAAAATATGTCAATTTTTCGCCGCCGAGAACATGTAACCTCTTAAGTCAGACATGCTTGTGGTAATAAGATTTTGACAAGAAATTATTAAAATAATTATAAAATAAAGATATGTTGGAAATAATACATTCCTTTTGGAAATCCAATTAAAATTAAAACTTCTTTAACAAAGATATTGAAAGATTCAATTCAAGTTGTATTGATTCGTACTGATCAATTCAAGTCGTATCGTATTGATATTGAAAGATTCAATTCAAGTCGTTACAATATAGTATGAAGACGTGTAGCTTTTTTCAAATATTACACTTCTACATTAAGATAATATTATTCGAATAAAAATTCCTTCCATATAACAAGTAGTGTTTTAACACATGGTACAAAAAAATATTCCTGTTTAAGTCCACTCGTAAGTTTTCTTAATATGTTAACATTATTTATGAAAGAAAAAAAGGTTGAGCTCGACCTCGAGTCTGAAGTGTAAATTAATAAAAAAAAAAAAAGAGCGAACGAGTGAGAAAAATAAGTTTAAGAGTGCATATTCTTTTAACAGTACAGATTTAATTAAATAAATTTTGTCTTGGCAATTACTTTCAAGGAAATATTAAATTTTAAGCAATGAGATAATTTCAAGAGACGTGCAACACAATTCACTGATGGGGTTATTTCTTCAATAACATAATTATAAATAATTAAAATAAGTATGCTCAAGTTTCAGAAAATTTGAACATGGGTCAAACAATTTTCCTTTTTTGGTTACATTATGAATTAAAATAAATAAATAGCTCAAGGCTGCACAAAATCTTTTAACTTCATTCTAATTAAGCTTCCCAATTGCTCTATTTCTTTTAACTAATTCATTCATCCAAAGACAAAAAATTTCAAGACTATCTTGAGTATTATTTTCTTCCAAGAAGAATGTAAAAATATTTCCAATGAAAACGTATTAAAGAAACATGTGTATAAGAACAAGTAATTTTTTCATTAAAATATCACCCACATCAAATCTACGTAAGTGTCTCTTCTTAATCGCTTGACTACGGCAACGTACAAGTGCGCACGTGGTTGAAAATACGTCAGGGATTGTACTGTTTCTCATTTAATTTTATTACATTATTTTTTAAATAAAATAGTAATTTTTACGAAAATTCTGACTTGAGTTTTGACTGCGACATACTGAAGTGCGGGTCGCAAAAAATGTTGGGGGGAGAGGGGGGGCATCTTCCTCCACAGTATTTTTTTTTCTGTACATACCTTTGGTTCGGGGGACCTTCGTAATTTTTAGCACTTTCCAACCTAGTTTAAAAATGCTTATGACTTCGGTTTGTCTGGCCGGATGGCCGTCTGTCCGTGCTCTAACTCCCGTAAATATGCTCGGATTGCTCTGCAATTTTTATATGTTATTGTCGTTATCTATGGCACGTTCCCTATTTCAACTGAAGTGTGTAGCACTTATAGTTTTCTTACAGGGACACTCAAAAGAATTCCGTTACATTGCGGTCTATGGGGAAAAATCATTTGCGGTTTATTTTAAAAATGTTTCACTATTGTAAACGCATTGAAATTTATATAGATCACTAAGATGCATTAGAAGAAGCTTAATATGGAATAGTAGGTGTATAGCACTTAGAATTACTTTACAGGGACAGTCAAAATAATTCCGTTACATTACGCCTATGGAGAAAAATCGTCTGCGGCTTATTTAAATAATGTTCCACTATTTTAAACTCATTGAAGTTTATATATATTACTAAGGTGCATTACAAGAGGCTTACTACAGAATAGTGTGTGTATAGCAGTCATCGTTCATTTACAGGGACACACAAAAGAATTCTCTACTGTCTGTTAACAATAATTCCTGGAAGTGCGTTTTAAGTTACTGAACGCGATTTTAATCTTAACTAGCTTTTTGTCTATTACGTGGTGTGTATAAATTCTGTAGATCATATACAGGGCAGCACAAAAGTTCGCGAACACATTTCCGTTTATTGACAGAAACTCGAGAAGGAGAATTTAAACTGTGCTACGCGTTTCCTAACTAAACTAAAATTTAGCATCCTATGTATATATACAAATCTATAGATCATATACAGGGCTACATAAAAGTATTCGGATATTTTTCCGAATATTGTATATATTGAAAATTCCTAAAATTACGTTTTTAAATATGTTATGCGTTTTCCAAATTGTTTACTTAGATGTCATCTTTCAGCTTATTAAACGGTAATGATTTGTAAAATTATTTTAGAAGCGTTGGAAAGTGCTACATAATCTATGTTTGACGTATGATTTTTCGTTCTTGTTAAGATTGGAAGTGGGTTGCGAGAAAGAAAGAAAAAAGTGTAAGAAACACACTTGATCTACATAACATGCAAGTGCCTGGCTCATAGACAAAAATACAATTGGATTACTTTTAATGTGAATGTTTGAAAAAAAACTTGTATTAAGTCAGATTATTCAAGGTAGCAGATATGGTACGGTACCAAATATTTAGATGTTTTTTCATAAATATTTGTTTTCTATCTATATCGTTATTAATGTATCTAGCTATACTAATATGTGACAGCTGCAAATTTGTATGTTAGAAGAAAATTTTTGAGAAAGAAAAAATAGAGGCAACATGGAATTTTTTAAGAGGAGCATGCAAAATCTCTAGTCAAAAACCTAAATTGCGCGTATAGTAATACTTAAAAAAATAATGAAAATACTATTGATTTTAAAGAAAGCATTCTTTAAAATGAATTTTTATTTATTAAAAATGCTAGCACCAGGAAACCTTCAAATGACGCCATGGCGCCTGCTGTTAGACGAACGAAAGCATCTGGAGTTGTCGAATTAGGGCACGGAGATACGCTTAGACTCGAATTTATGCATTTCGAAGCCCGAATTTTAATTTTTAAATTAGATTTATTTATTTAAAAATGCAAACGTTATTTTTTGCAGCCTGTAAAGTTGTTGAGTTAGGGTTCGTTATTAGCTTTGTATTTTCATAATGGTCTTTGTTTATGGTTCAGCTTTTGAATGAATGAGATTGATGAATATTGAAGACTGATATAATATGACAAGATACAAATCGAAGCAATCTCTGTAAATATTTTTCTTCCAATGCATTAATTGAAAAGCATTTATTTATTTATTTACAATTAAGCCAATTAGTTCTAATAGAGAAAGAAGCTTCATTTTTTTTTTTTTTTTTTTTTTTACATTACTGTGAATAATAATAAAATCATCTGACTAATGAATGTAGGTTGGGAAAATAAACACGAGGTTTCGATTATGTTAGAGAAAGGTTCTGGTTTCTATAAATTAATTTTCACATCCGATGCTTCAAAAAGCTAAATGAATACATCTACTATTTTATTTTCCGAATACATGATGTAAGCAAAGTATTGCAATCATGACTTGTGCGTGAGAGAGAGTAAACGCGATGACTCCTAAACGGTACTTATGCTTGAGCTACCATTTTGCGAATATCGCTCACTGGTAAGATAGGTGACACAACTCAAAAATCCTATCACTTCACAGGAGAGACAAAAGATTTGTATTTATTTTTACTGTAGCATAAAATTATGACACTTCGCTCTAAATTCAGCTATAAAAGTGTACATAAAAGCATAAAACCCGTAAGAATCAAGACCTAGGGTAGGAGAGAGGGAGGATTGAATAAAGTTATCCTTCCACACAAGTTGCTTCCCTTCGGTGGAGGCAAAATAGTGTTGCCAAGTGTCCCAATTCACAAGGGATGTCCCAATTTTCAGGAGTTACAATACCTGTCCCACGTAATCATGCCGAGAGAGCCAAAGGTTGAAATTTAATACTTGTGAAGTTAAAACCTATCTATAACGGAAACTTTTATAGTTCCTTCCAAAAGAATACCTTACAAATCTACCTGTCTAGACGGAAACCTGTCTAAAACGCAATTTCTTGCTGTTCCTAGCGATCCTGTTTTCACATGTTGAACTGTACTTTGTTCAGCAAAAACTGTGAAAACGGAACCTGTTTTTAAAGGAATTCTGTTATAAAAGTAAAAATTTCATTGTCCCTACGATAGGAATACTATATAACTATTCCACCTAAACTGAAATTTCGTTTCAGTCCATAGTGATTCCGTTTTCGCAGGTTTTACTGTATAAGATTGTTGTGTTTATTTAGTATAATAAAAACCCTTTAAGACGGAATCGCAAGGGATAGGAGAACATTTTCGTTTTAAACAAGTTTTCGTCTTCCTGTCCTGCTTTTGTTGTCTTCCTGTGTCCCGCTTTTGGTGACGCTGGACCTGGCACAAGTAAGGCAAAGTGACATACATTAATTAAAAGTGACATAAAACCTAGCGGTTATCCGAATAACACTTATGAACCTTTTCCTGTATAGCAAGAAGCCCCTAAGTCAAGCCTAGTAGTGCAATAACACGCTAAATATTTTTTTTTTGTAGCTGTGTCACTTTAACTGAGAGAGAGCGATATGTTATAAACCACTATCGCAAGAACTGTATAGGTTTTCATAAATTCTGCCGACGGATTAGTGTTTAATCCATTTTCAAACCATTTTGCGACCGCTTCTATAGGGAAAATCGCCAAGGAAATGTGACAGAAGTATAAAAGATAAGTATTGCGGCGATGCAATCACTTAATGGTAGCGCAGAGGTAACGTCTCCAGTTTCAAAATAGGAGGTCCTGCGTTCGATTCCAACCTATTCCAAATGTATTATTCCAAACCGATTCAAATATATAATATATATGTATATATATATATATATATATGTTCTGTTTTACTTTCTGGACGTATGCGGTTGTATTCGTAAAGTGTGATCCCAGATTCCTTTTATTTAAAAAATTAAATATAAAACAAATCCCTAAAATTGTTGGATTTTGATTTCAAAATCGGCGATAGATGTTCTGCCGGCGACAGTACGTTATTTTATTTTAAAATATACTTCAAAAATATTTATTAATGTGTAATTATCGTTCTTTTGTGTTTTTGCTTAAGCTAAAACAAGCAATAAAAATGTGCTTTGTCGAAAATAATTATTTTTCTATAACTTATATATATATATATATATCTTTACAGACCAAAAGGAGAAAACCAAGAAAATAATTAAATAACATGTAACATTTTCTACTGCATTTTAGAAATTAGAATTTGAATAAATAAGAAAACAAAAAAGTGGAGAAATTCGGCGGCACAAGTGAAAAGGCGATTCCTAAAAAATTAAATTTCCTGATTAAAAAGATTTAAGACCCAAACTATGCAAACTCGCACATGTTAAGAGTGTTTTATCTGCATCCAAGGTGGATAATAAAGTTGCTCGCTTAAAACAAATTGAATAATAAATATTTCTGAATCGCTCGACTTAATTGCGCAATAATTTCTCAGGAAAACGAACTTTCTCTGATCATTCATCTATCTACACAAATGTTGAATCTGTCTTGCATATCTCCGAAATGCTTGTTTACCCATCTGAAATAACATGCAATTTATTTCCTTTCTGTGAACTATTGGGATTCTTATGTAATTATGTCTGAGATTTATTCTTATTTCTATAATTTTTAAAACATAATTGGTAACACTGGATGTTATTACTCTAAGGATGTGACGGATATTCGGTCACTCTTCGCGTTATTCACTCTTTTGCCGAATATTTGGTTGGACGCATACTGGAGGCTAGTTGGCCGAATGCTTCCAACGAATATTGCTAGATCCTTGCAGAATAAATTCAGGATAATAATTTTGTTGTTGTTGTTGTTTGCAATTTTTTTCTTTAATCCAAACTGGCTACTTTCTGACGCATTCATGAAGTCCTTTTCATTCTTAATTGCACAAAATGTACTGTTATTCAGATACTAAAAGATCATATAATTGGAGATTTAAACTAATTTTAGAGACACAGCTGTCAAAATGTCTTAGACAATTTAGAAAATGATGTATTACAACTCAATATGTAAATATACTTAAAGAAAAATGAAAAATACTGTTCGATTCTAAAACACTTGAATATTCATTAACGTCTGCAAATTTCATGCACCTATAAAAAGGAGTTTATGAACGTGTCAAAAAGATTTATTTGCAATGTTTAGCATTTATTAAGGAACAGTTAAAAAATTATCTTTAAAAATGTATTTAATATAAAATATTGCAATGTTATATTTCAGTTTATTACTAAAATAATCGCTGAACACTAAATCATTTTTATTTTGTTAATAAGTTTATATTTTAGTGTTAAATTGTTTACGTTCTACATAAGAGTGCAATGATATTTAAATAAAATTATTTTTCAAAGTGTTTGAAAAATTTAAACGCATAAATAATAAAGCATCAATTTGTTTATTTCCTTTTCAATTTAAAAATTTTAAAAATATATATTGTTGAAGAGAAATATGCATGGCTCAGTTATAATATTTATTTAAGATTTTATCCTTTAATTTCCCTTCTAATTGCTGCCCATTCCAACATAACCCTTTTGCTGGGACAAGTTGATCAGAATTAAAGCTTAGAATTAAATACATAAAGGTTTCTCTGGGGTTGGCTAATAGAATAAATTAATTTATTCAGAAAATAATAATAAAAGGAATCCATAGAGATTAAATTTTGGATATGTTCCCCCCATTGCATTGTGTAATTTCGAAGTAGCCCATTACCCTTTTTGAGAATGATCATTCTTGCCCTTAGCTGACTTTTAAAGTGGAAATCTAAATAAACAAACACATACTAGATAATTTAAATGAGAAGACTCCAAATAATTAACACTATTATTTATTTACAATATTTACAGTTATTTCAAGAAAAAAAAAGATTTATCAGAACACATCTGATTTAATTTCCTAACAAAATTTCTCCTATAATATTGGCATTAACACTTTGATCCTTGCAAAGGATACTTATATTTGTTTGTATTTATATTTAAATTGATCTTTGACAACCTTATTTGTTTACAATTAAAATACTGACTTCCATTTGTGACTAAGGTCACACTACCAGCTTCTCTTATAATATTTTGATAAAATCAAATAAACTGGGGAATTACTTAGGTCAGAGTCATATTTACCTATACACATTGATTGAAGAAGGTTTCTCTTTGTATCAGAGCACACTTTCCGCTAACTAAATAGCGCTGCACTTATTGAAAATGTTCATTTCACAAAACTTAGCGCAACTTCACCACTCTCCATATATGTTGTTCGGGTTCGCTGCTTTCTTACCATCAGAATTGCCACTCACTCTATTTTCCTCTTTCGGACCGCACAAAATTCATCGCGTCATTTTATTTCACCTCTCACTTTCGCTTCTGATATCGATGTGTGTTCTGTTTTCATTCTTTTTCACAACTGCTTTTTCATGACCACGGTGGGCCGTACTTTGTTCTGCCCAAAATTTGCATGACAGTGCTTTAAGCCCATCCTTCTTTTTTTTTCATTGGGTAGTTGATCTCCCGTTTTAACTGAAATTTGCATAACAGAGGGTCAGTTTCACCTCCTCCTTACCAACCCCAACCAATGGCTATGCATCAGTTGTTGCTGTAGCGTGTTGTTTTTTTTCTCGGAACGACGTGTGTGTTCTTTGATATTATCTCCCAGACCAACTTAAATCAAAGTTCTTCTTATTTGACTTTTATGGCTTAAAATTGTCGCCAGCGAGTCTCTGGTCATAAATTTGCCATCCTAAATCTTTCAACTGAGGCGACTTATGGGAAAGTCCCGATAATGTACTTTCCTTACATTATCTTTCCCCCCGTACTAAAAGAAAGAAAACGTCCAGTTTTCTTTAGCATTGCATACCCAAGAAGTCCATCACCATTGCAGAAAATCTATAGATCACATAGATGATATCAGTCCACGTTCATCTATACAGAATCATCTTGTAGACTAAAGTTCATGCAGAGGAAAATGTTCATTTGTAAATTACTTGTGTGACTTTAATAAAGAACAGTTCATATATGTACACATTTCCTAAGTATTCCCAAACAATTTAGAGATAAAATATTATCATTAGTACAAAAATTTTAAATTTTGTGGTTAAATATAACCGGTGTGTCTAAGATAGAGCACTCACCAAATTCAAAATATCTAAATAGCCAAACAGACCATACAAAACAAAAAGATATAATACACTGTGATATGTAAGGATCAGTATTCAACTTTACAATGATTCTTGATAATTATTTTTAACACAATACATGCATCATACAATATATAAAACCCAATTCAGGCAAAATCTTACAATTACACATACATAACTGAATATGTAAGATACCTGAGAGAAAAATTATGATAATGAGTATACATTCAAAATATGTATATATATATACATATTTATATAGAGCAAAGAGTTTAATCCAATATAAAACTGTACATCCACATTCTCAAATTTTCTTTTTTTTTTTTTTTTTTTTTTTTTTTTTTTTTTCAAATTATTTAATTATATCTAGTGCTACTAAAATTTAAACCAAAATTAGGCCAAAACAAACCAAAAGGAACAAATGTATATCTATACATATATATATATATATATATATATATATATATATATATATATATATATATATATATATATATATATATATATATATATATATATATATATATATATATATATAATAGCAATACTCTTCTGAGTTCGATGAAATGGCATGTCTTCCACTTTACAATATTTACACATATTAATGAATGAATTCAGCACTATATCTAAGTAATAAATGCAAACAGACAAATATTTTAGATGGACACAAAAACAGTCCTAGCAATCTGAAAACATGACACATTCATGATGTTGTAACTTTATGATATTCATCTACTACTTGACCCAATTTTATGGATTAATTCAGTTACCATTTGTATTGTCCATTCATATGATTGTTGTAATTTTATTATATACATACAATTCTTTCGAATTATTAAACAACAAAGAATGAATAAAAAGAAAAAAAGTGAAATTTTTCTTTAATAATTTTCCCTTCTTTCCTATTTTATTTATTTTTTTTATTTATTTCTCTATTTCCTTTTCTTTTTCTTTTTTTTTTTTTTTAAACGCCTAAGCGTAAAAATTCTCATGTTAATTCTAACATGTTGAAAATAATAACTCCCCGTTCTGTCACTGTTCATTTTTTTCTGCCCGACAGAAAGAAGAAAAAAAAAACTTCTACTCAATGATAAGAATCGGAAAGCTGCGTGACCTCAGGTCAAACACTCACCCCGTTTCTGTCAATCATGTAGCCCTACTGAACAGGTGATTCATTCCTTCCTCGTACACCTGAAAATGCTGGCCTAATCCCATACCACGACCGGTTCAACACCTAAATGCTTCTTTACCTGGGATAATGCGTTTCTAACACGCCACCTGAACGCACCCTTTTTTTTTTTTTTTTTTTTCAATCCTGCAGGTGAATAGCGTTTGCGATCCTTCCGGTATGCAGAACACCTCAACTCACCTCAGATCTACCTTCCTGATTTGCCCCGTCACATGGAGTATGGCTGCGAATTATGATGTAAGTTTACGAGTTATTATTATCATTATTTATTTATTTAATGATATTTATATCTATATATATAATTTTTTGATATATATTAAAAGCTTAATTATTAAAACTGACTATAAGCCAATTGTTTAAACTACCCTTCGTCTTGACCCGTAAATTGAGATCAACCAAATAACATGCACGTGGTCTTTCATGCAATTCAATATTAAGACAAAAATCCATTTCCCGTTAAATATGTTACCAAATTACCATCTTTATATAAAACAAATATCCTTGAAAGTTTATTATCATCTAATCACGGCCTTAGAATTACAAACACTTAGCGAGAAGGAGGGAGAAAAAAAAATGACTTCAAGCCTACAAGATCGTGTGAACTAAGTCATCTCCACGCTAAATGATTATTAAATGGTATATGTCCACTACCGGAATGCCATACATTTATTTCGTAAAATCCGTTATCAAATTAATTTCATAAATATGCATATGGGAATCTTATCAATTTCGGTTCCCCTTTAGATGAGCAGCCCACGTTGAAATGCATAGTACTTAAAAGCCTCTGAATCACTGACAACTTTTAAGATTATCTCCAAATGCTTATTTAAAAAAAAAAAAATGTTTAAATATGTTAAAACCGATAAAATTTATTTATTTATTTATTAATCATTATAATAATTATTAATATTATTATTCTTATTATTTTTTTTTGTATTATTATTTCTTTCCTTTTTTTTTTTTTTTTTTTTTTTTTTTACTACCGATCTACTTATTAATAAATAACATCTTAGAACATTTAACCTAACTTAAATGGAAAAAAAAAACTTTTATTTATTTATTTATTTATTATTATTGTTTCTAATTACATATTAATTGCCCGCCACCAATTACTGCAGTTAAGAAACTTTTGCCCGCAAAAATTTCCAATTAGTGTTGGAACTTAATATGCAATTAGCATCCTAGTAATTAAAAAATTTTACACAGCTGGAATTATATGTATATATACTTTATTATTCATTATTATTAATTTTTATTTTTTTTAAAACTCAGCTTAACGAATTAGTTAATGAGATTAAATGTTAAATCCAAATTGTTTAGTTAAACTAAAAAAAAATAATGTAACTTAATTAATTAATTAATTAATTTTTTTTTTTTTTTTTTTTTTTTTTTTTTTTTAACGGCTTGGCTTTAACCATGATAATGTGAATGAAATGATCTTTTGACCGATTCATTTCCCAATTTCATGCAGTCTTTTGAAAAGTGAGCCTTAATTTATAGAAACAAGAAAATAAATTCTGTCATTATTATCATTATCACTTAATTAATTAACTGAATTATTTCCTTTCGTCTTATTATTATTATTATTATTATTATTATTATTATTACTATTATTATTTTATCGTTCTCTAAGAGTTTAAAATCGTTATCTAAATTTTCCAAAATAAACACGAAATTAAAACAAAATGATACCATGAAAAACGAATGTTCGATATTTGTTTATCTGTTTACTGATTTTGTTTTTTTTCCTTTTTATGATGTGGCCCCTGCCAACCTGACCAAGCGGACGAGCTAGGAACCAACTGCTACCGTTTCACGCCCCTGGAGGAAACAGAAATTAACGTCCAGAATGTATCAGTGTCAACAGGAAAAGACCGGGGGACGCATACTGAAAACTCCCCCCCGGTGTGTGTGTGTGTGCAATTAATTTATTTATTTATTTATTTTGGTGTAATATGGAAAAAATTGGTGTGTGTCAGGGACGCCTGGATTTTCCCCCAAGGAATAGACACACACCCAAAGAGTGCACCCTCGCGAAGAAGACATCATCAGAGTAAGTGATACCCTCATTTATCTATTTTTATTTATTTATTTTTATCTTTACTGACCCTTCCTTCCGCGAAGTTGTCCGCAATGCTTGTTGACATGGCAACTGGGGATGTTTGTTGATAAACAAATCCCCACTCCGCGCCTACCTGGTACGTCACCAAAATCTTTCACACCGCCTCAGAGATTTTATTGCCCTGCGTAACCTAGCCTAGGGATTTATTATTTTTTACTTGCTTATTTGTCTTTATCCAAATATTTATTCAATTGATTATGTGATTTTCTTTCTTTTTTTTTTTTTTTTTTTTTTTTTTTTATTGTTTGTGATACCTTGGGTCGCTTTTACTATGAAATTATCTCTTATCAAAATTTGAAAAATGTGCCAGGGATATCTTATTTTATGTTATTTTATTTTACTTATTTATTTATTTTTTTTTTTTTTTTCAACCCTAGTTGAGTATGCCATCGCTTTTTTTGAGAATATTTAAATTTGACAGTTAGTAGAATTCTGCAAACCGCAACTAAAAATTTTTTTACATAAACTGTTTAAGCTATTAGTCTTTCTGTAACCGTAACATCTTACTACCCCTTTTTAATGGTATTTTATTCCCACTATTCTTCCTCCGATGAGCTTGACTCCTCTGTTTTGCACCTGTCAGCATGCTTTGGTGCCCAGAGTCTGTCAATGTGTCTTTTTATAGTTCCTTTACTTTCTTCCGTTACATCTTGTAAAATGTAATTGTTATTTC
This sequence comes from Maratus michaelseni, assembly GCA_963931845.1. Taxonomy (NCBI): domain Eukaryota; kingdom Metazoa; phylum Arthropoda; class Arachnida; order Araneae; family Salticidae; genus Maratus; species Maratus michaelseni. Next base: position 384,714,763 of record OZ007587.1, on the reverse strand, counting down.
GCACTTTTCGAACCACCTTAAATGGGCCTTCAAATTTTTTTTGTAAAACAGTAGGGTTAATGGACTTAAGGTAAACTTGTTGTCAGGGTTGTAAAAAAACCAGGTTTTTTTCAAAAAAAACCCAAAAACCGGGTTTTTTTGGTTTAAACCTGGTTTTTTTGGTTTAAACCAAGTTTTTTTGGTTTAAATGATTTTATATTTTAGAAAAACGAAGAATATTAATATTTTCAAATATTTGAAGTCAAGCATTAAACAAAAATTATTTTAAGTTATTTTGTTGAAATTATATAATACAATTTTTACTATTTTAATTTAACCATTATAATATTTTTTTATTATTATAATATTTTAATATACAATAAACAATAAAAAGTGTATCACTTATATATGTATATATATAAATCAATCACTACTACTAACACACTAGTCTTTAATCTACATTTTCTTTTAAAGAAAATTAAACTAAGAAATTTTAACTGACACAAATAACAACTTTTGATAAATATTTGCAAACTGAAGGTAAAGAATCACAAACTAATAAATATATCTAAACATTTTATTGAAGAAAGAAAAAACTTGATATTTCTTGAATAGATATCTTACAGCAGTATTTAATAATAGGAATGAATAATAAATTTTACCCTCAATCATTGTTCATTTGTTTCATTACGAACACTAATTTTGATGCCTTCTCTATGCCTAATATGTTTCGCAATTTTGAATGAACTACACCAAATGTCGAAAAAAATCCTTTCAACACAGGCAGTCGATGCTTTGGCTGTAGTTAGCATGTTCACAAATTCCAAATAATTCTCCGTAATCAAAGATTTACCTGAAACATTATAAAAACTATTCCACCATTCAAAGTCAGACATTGTATCAACAACTTTGGGGTAAAAAAACAAAAACATTATCATGATTATGAAACGGTTCCAACTTCTCCAAAAATTTTAATGTAAGTGCTAAGAAATCAGAGCCACATTTTTGTTTGATAAATTCAAGACCCTTGTTTTTCTCTTCTTTTGTGACATCAATTCAGACCTGCCAACCTTTGTAAATGAGAAATAGTAGCACACCAAATTCAATTTTATCTGAAGGTTGGTTGGTTGGTGGTTGTTTTTTATGCAGTAAACTTTACGCGAGCAAATACTAATCAATTAAACGCATGTGTATATCCATAAGCACGCAAAGTAGGAGACTCTTTTGTTTTTGTTAATTTTTTTGTTGCGGGTGGGATTGATTAAACATAATTATTCATATTCAATTAATGCTCTGTCCACTCCTAAGCCAAATTTCTGAACTTCACAGTGAATATTCTGAAAGATTCCAAGGCAGTTGGGGGGAGGGTGTGATGGAACTACGGGTATATCTTCCAGAGAAAAATGTCTGAGTTAGAGTCCTTCATCAGGTCGAGTAAGCTGATACAACCAGGAGTGGGGGTGTCCACTCCCGCCACTTTTTTTTTGCATCCCTTTGACGAAATTTGCGTTTTTTCGCGATCTTTTGACGAAATTTGCATTTTTTTTCAAGATCTGTTGATAAAATTTGCGTTTATTTCGATATTTTTTGACGAAATTTGCCGTTTTACGCAATGTTTTTAACGAAATTTGCCGTTTTTACGCGATTCTCTGACGAAAGTCACGTTTTTCCCGCGATCTTTTGACGAAATTTGCCATTTTTCGCAATGTCTTCCACGAAATTTGTTGTTTTTTCGCGATCTTTTGACGAATTTTGCCATTTTTCGCAATGTTTTTGACAAAATTGGCCGTTTTTTCACAATTTTCTGACGAAATTTGTCGTTTTTCACAATGTTTTTGACGAAATTTGCCATTTTTTCGCGATTTCCTAATGAAAGTCACGTTTTTCCCGTGATCCTTTGACAAAATTGGCGACTTTTCTGCGAACGAAAGACGAGATTGATTTTTTTCGGCGATCATTTGCCGAAATACTGATACATTTAATGTCCGAATTTTCAGATTTATGACCGATATATATATATTTTTTTCGGAAACCATTGCCTTAATTTTTTGGAAAATTCGTACCAGAATCACTCCTGAATGAGCTTTTGACGAAATTCGCATTTTTTCAGCAATCAGTTGAATGAATTTCATGTTTTTTCGGCGATACTTTCGCGAAATTTGCTTTTTCCCCACCAATTTTTTGACAAAATTCGCATTTTTTCATCTATCCTGTAACGAAATTCGCATTTCTTAGCTCGATCCTGTGACGAAATTTGTGATTTTTCACGCGATCCTGTGACAAAATTCGTGATTTTTCGAGTGATCCTGTGACAAAATTCGCGTTTTTTTTCTTCAGAAAATCGTAGTTTGTGGTTCAAAATCATAGCAACTACGATTTTTTCGTAGCAGTTGGCAGCTCTGTTAATTCCTAGGTTAGAAATTAATACCAATGGGCTTAAAATAAATGCAACAAAATGTGCATCTACTAATGATTGTTCATATCTCTGTTTATACGCTGATGATATGGCCTTTTTATTGTTTGATGTTGATGCTTCTTTTAGCTTCAATTCTAGCTTTTTTCCATGCTAATACACATTCAGCGAGAGAACAGCTATTCCTCTGTACAAAATCAATAGTTTCAGCAATTGGTTTCAAAATCGCAATCATGTCTTCGACATTTCTTTTTAAACCGATATTTAAGATTTTACTGGAGATGTCACTATCAATCTCAGATCTCTGATCCTCACAAACTTTTGTAAAAATTGACCAATTTTTAACATAAGATTCAAGTGAATCACAATAAGTATTCCATCGTACCTCTAGAGGAAGTACCAATGCACTTCCACTTTCTGCATGATACCATGCTTTCGGGAGATGATGGTTGCAAAAATATTTGAAAATACTTGTAACATGTTTTGTTACATCACTTTTTACCAAATCTTTGACTAACAGATTTAAAATGTGGGCACTGCACCCATATGTAAGTCCCGAAAAACCAAGCTCTTCATGCAGAATGTTTCTGGCAGAAACCATATTTGCAGTATTGTCTGTGACAAAACTTGATATTTTACATTTGAACTTTTCTTCTGCCGCCTTCACTGAACTCAAGACCAAATTTGCTAAATAATTTCCAGTATGTGATGAAAAATAAATGTTTTTTTTTTTTAAAAAAAAAACCAAGTCTAGTTTTTTTTTTTTAAACCATTTGGTTTTTTTAAAAAAACCATTTGGTTTAAACCAAGGTTTAAACCATGGTTTAAACCAGCGTGGTTTAAACCTAAACAACCCTGCTTGTTGTCCTAGTTCAAGTGTTGTAATTTTATCAAGGTCTTCCTCTTTCACATATTCGGCCATCATTTTCTCCTGCTGTGCCAACGCTTGCAGTCTAACCTCCTGCATGTGGTCCATTCGGTTTTTGACATATGTCTGAGTGTGAATTTGTTCTGTAATTAATGTATTTACTTCCCCAGTGTCCTCCGAATCTTTGATGTTTAATGCCATTTTTCTTCCTTTGAATTTAAGATACTTCTCTTCAAAATCTAGAACCATTTGATTTTCTTTTAAGAAATCGTACCCTAGTAATAATTGATATTTGCGGCCAAAATCTTTATTTGTAACATAAAAAGTTCCTTTTACAAAAGTGTCCTGTAATTTAAATGACATTCTAATGCACTGTTTGAATGTAATCAGTGAATTTGTAAGTGTTTGAATCTTAATTTGATTTCCCAAATATTTAAATTTTATATTTGCTTGTTTTAAATTTTCAAACAAAAGCGGTGAGATCAAGCTCACCTGTGCGCCTGAGTCACAAAGGCTGTTAATTACAATATCTTTAATTTTAAATTTAATTAGAGGAAGTTCATTTGTATCGTTCTGTACACTTGCAATAGTTTTATCCCTTAAAGTATGCCCGCTATCGTGAGACTTGCTCGGGTCTTCTTTATCTGTATTTACAAGTCTCGTATTTAGTTTTCCGCATCCTTATCTTTGTTCTGCTTGTATCTTTTATAATTGCCCCTCTGAAATTTACCCCTTTGATTACTATCCTTGTTACTGTTCGTATGATTTTCTCTGTTTTCCCTAGAGTCCGTATATTTATTGCGATAGTTATTCCTCTGTGCCCCTCTATAATTTCCTCTCTGTTGAGTGTAATACCCCTGTGCATCATAATTATTAAAGTCAGGTTGATAATAAGTATACGGCGTGTTGTAATGTTGTTGTGGTGGGGGTGGAAAAGGTTGAGCATTTGGTACATGATTATAGTAAATATTACCCTCCGGAAATGCATTGTGAGAATCGTGTCTTTCATACTGGTTATAATTCTTGTAATTTGCTCTGTAATTACCCCTATTGTTTACAAATCTATGCCTATAATTCTGGTTGTTGTTTTTATTAGCTTTATTATACCAACAACTATCCTCATTGTGTGACCCCTTCTTGCAGATATTACAAAATTTTTCGACTTCCTCTCTTTTTTCGATTGTTCCCAAATTTATGTTATTTATTTCTTTTGATAAATTATTAATCTGCTCCGCCGTTTCTACATTTAATTTCAATAACTTCTCAAAAAGTTGCGATTCATTGTTAGCTGTTATAGTATTTACCTGTTCTGCCCCTATATTATTGTACGCCTCTTCTAATTTAATTGCTGTTTTGCAAGCATCCTCAAAATTATCGGGAAAGGTTTTTCTTAAATCCATACTTAAATCCGGTCTAATCGCATCCAAAAATCGTGTCAATCTTACTAAGTCCAAAAATTTCCCGTTTCCGTTCGGATCAACTTCTGTATGGCTTTTCTCTATATAAAGAGACGCTGCGTTTTTGAATTCGCTAATAAAACTTGTTAAGTCTTGTCCCGGTTTCTGTTTCAGATTAAAAAATTCAGTCTGTACCTGCGTAAATGATTTCTTGATTTTAAATACATCTAACAATTTCTTTTTGAATTCGTTGTAGTTTTTCTCTTCTATAAGCGATTTATTTTGTGAGAGTTTCTCTCTCGCAGTACCCGACAATTTTGCTTTCAAAATTGTAAGCTTCGCATCGTCTTTTAATATTTGTTTAGTTAAGTCCTCAAATTGTCTGAGACAATACTCGCAATCACTTAACTTTTTCCCATCGAAATTCGGGATTAGAGAAATTATTGTGTCCACTGATGGATCTGCCATCGTGTTACTCGAATCAATTTGCTTTTCTTTATTTAACTTTTTTATATGCCCTCGCGTTAATACGCCAGAAAAACTCGAGTTCAAGCTATTTCTATGATTTCTACGATTCTTTTTTGGCATTCAGCTTTTTGATAATTAAAATTTATTTAGATACTGAATTCTAAATCTAACTTTAAAAATGCATGGAAATTCTTACCCCTAAAAATATTATTAAGCCAAGTGTAAACATTTGCAAAATTTCAAAGATATCAAAATATAAATGCATTATACAATAAAGTATACAGTATCAAAATATATATGCATTAACAATCTACTAATACACTATTTTATCTGCTACATAAATCCTTATCTTTTTATTTTTTTTATTATTCATATCATTTTACGCTATCATTTGATTTTTTTTTTTTTTTTATGATTTACTTTCTTAGCACAATGTTTCAGTATACTGTTAAAGATCAAATGCAAAGTTCATATAAGAGTAACATAAAATATACATACAATTACGAATATACTGATTTTTCTAAGTTGAATACTGATATTTACGAAATCACCGACTTGCTGGTAGTGGAGCCTTTTAGAGGAAGTCAAACAAACCATCAAAATAAAAAAAAATCTCCATTTAATCTTCCAATAACTTATCATTAAAATAAAAGAGTTGAAATTATTCTAATTAACAGTTTCATAATTATTATTTTGCAATATACTATATAGATTGTAAATTTCCACAATTTGAATATAAAATTTGAAATTGATTACTTTTAACATGAGCCTGTATTTTAGAATACATTAAAGGTATTTAACTTAATGTTTGACAATAACCCAGTTGCAATTTTTAATCATTAAAATTGAAAACTCAATTAACAATAATTAAGAACTGGACGGCACCAGTGAATTATATAGGAATTGCAGATGTTGAAGAGAAATATGCATGGCTCAGTTATAATATTTATTTAAGATTTTATCCTTTAATTTCCCTTCTAATTGCTGCCCATTCCAACATAACCCTTTTGCTGGGACAAGTTGATCAGAATTAAAGCTTAGAATTAAATACATAAAGGTTTCTCTGGGGTTGGCTAATAGAATAAATTAATTTATTCAGAAAATAATAATAAAAGGAATCCATAGAGATTAAATTTTGGATATGTTCCCCCCATTGCATTGTGTAATTTCGAAGTAGCCCATTACCCTTTTTGAGAATGATCATTCTTGCCCTTAGCTGACTTTTAAAGTGGAAATCTAAATAAACAAACACATACTAGATAATTTAAATGAGAAGACTCCAAATAATTAACACTATTATTTATTTACAATATTTACAGTTATTTCAAGAAAAAAAAAGATTTATCAGAACACATCTGATTTAATTTCCTAACAAAATTTCTCCTATAATATTGGCATTAACACTTTGATCCTTGCAAAGGATACTTATATTTGTTTGTATTTATATTTAAATTGATCTTTGACAACCTTATTTGTTTACAATTAAAATACTGACTTCCATTTGTGACTAAGGTCACACTACCAGCTTCTCTTATAATATTTTGATAAAATCAAATAAACTGGGGAATTACTTAGGTCAGAGTCATATTTACCTATACACATTGATTGAAGAAGGTTTCTCTTTGTATCAGAGCACACTTTCCGCTAACTAAATAGCGCTGCACTTATTGAAAATGTTCATTTCACAAAACTTAGCGCAACTTCACCACTCTCCATATATGTTGTTCGGGTTCGCTGCTTTCTTACCATCAGAATTGCCACTCACTCTATTTTCCTCTTTCGGACCGCACAAAATTCATCGCGTCATTTTATTTCACCTCTCACTTTCGCTTCTGATATCGATGTGTGTTCTGTTTTCATTCTTTTTCACAACTGCTTTTTCATGACCACGGTGGGCCGTACTTTGTTCTGCCCAAAATTTGCATGACAGTGCTTTAAGCCCATCCTTCTTTTTTTTTCATTGGGTAGTTGATCTCCCGTTTTAACTGAAATTTGCATAACAGAGGGTCAGTTTCACCTCCTCCTTACCAACCCCAACCAATGGCTATGCATCAGTTGTTGCTGTAGCGTGTTGTTTTTTTTCTCGGAACGACGTGTGTGTTCTTTGATATTATCTCCCAGACCAACTTAAATCAAAGTTCTTCTTATTTGACTTTTATGGCTTAAAATTGTCGCCAGCGAGTCTCTGGTCATAAATTTGCCATCCTAAATCTTTCAATCTTCTCAAATAGATACAATAAAATCTGATAAGACGGATTCGCTGTTGGCAAAAAAATAATTCCATTTAACACAGGACTCTATTAAGATATGTTCCATTTTGATAGGTTTTACTGTATTTATGTTAAATTAAACTTATGCGTAACAAAATTTGCACTACAAAAGAATACCGAAATTATTAAAATTTATACTGTTGATCTCAAACAAAGGCAAAATATGAATTGTTTAAAATAAAAATATCTTTCATTTTTTTTTAATATAATCAAACACGAAAAACTACTTTGATTTCAACACAATTAATGTAAAAACCTCCAAGAAACTTTCTAATTTGACAAAGTATATTCTAATCTAATTATTTAAATGTCTTGTTTCTTTACACGTCATTTCAAAAGATTTTTGACGCAATGTGTACAATCACACGCAAAGAAGAACGCAAACAAAAAGGGGAGAACAATTTCAACCGCCTCATAAATTTAATTTAATCTCAAGAAAACTCCAAGTGATGAATGTATTTCAGAAAAGATTTCCTTTGTAACACAGCACAGTACCGTCAAACTCCCTTCCCTTGAATTATACATAAGGTCGGTTCTTACTCTCTAATTTTTCACAACAAAGAAAAATAAATTTCGGTGCATTACTTATTTAATAAAAGTTTTCTTTTACCTTTGGAATAATAATTGATACACCAACTGAAACTTTTAGGGGGGGGGGGGGGATATTTATCTGATAGCTATTCATTTCAGAAATAAATGAATAAATGCTGCTGGTGCAACGCCAGAAAACTTCGAACAAATATTCACTCTTCAAATATTATATACGTAGATTACCTTAACTTTCATCGTTGTAAAACACAAATAGGCTATTATTTATTTTATTTTTTTAGTATGTACTAAAGTTTATAATATATTAATAATTATTAAATAAAGTTGGGAATTATTTTAGTTAACAGTTTCTTTTCAGGCATGAAAACAGAAAATAAACAGAACAAACAAAACTCAAATTTTTGGGGGAATAAAAAAAGTTTTGCACAAAAAAAAACAAATGTGAAACTAAACAGTTCAGGTACATGACAAAGCAGTTTTGTGTATTAAGAAAGTGTTTGCGTCGTTTGCGTGCGATTGCCACAGAAATCTATCACAAGTTTTCTAGAGGACATAAACAAGTACGTGTGCATCTCACAGCCCAATTTAAAAAATTTTTGATTAGGTTTTTTTTTTCTTTCTTTTAAGCGTTTTCCGATTTCCGACAATGTAGCGACTGTCAAAACAAGTGATCCAATTACAATCTTTATACTAAAGGTGAAAATAAGGAATTTCGCTTAGTAGCCACTGGCCGGTAGGTTGATTTTTTTTAGTAGCCAGTTACTGACTAGTGTGAATAATTTCTTTAGTAACCAGTAAGTACATTTATGTCGCTCAATATTTAATTAATTAAATATTTTCAGTAACCTTTTCAGTAAAACTTTTCAGTAAACAAGTAATTTATGTGCTAAGTAAAAATATCTTAATTTATACTGTTTTGAATAAACTTGAGATATTAATTTCCAATCTATTTTAAATTTAAAAATGAGTTAACAGCAAAGTTATATACAACATGCTTATGTAGCTAACTATACATAAGTCACACTAAGTTAGGTACTTGTGTAGTTAACTACATAAATACCTTTTTTTTAATTATTTGTCTAGAATTAAGATGTGACAATAATAAAATAGGTATGTTTATGCACTAAACCCACAGCCTGTAATACATTACACATGCACTACCTGTGGCCAGTGAGCCTAACTCTCCAGAAATTCAGGAAATGTGTACATTTCGCCAATTAGTTTCAGAAAATATTCCAAATTTCGTCATTTGGGAGCGTAAAAATCATGAATTTCGTCGATCGCCGCATAAAAATCATGAATATCATCGATCAGACGCGTAAAAATCATTAATATTGTAGATCGGTTGCAAACAAATGATGAATGTAGTCGATCGGGCTTGGATAAATCATGAATTTTGTCATTCGGGAGCATAAAAAGCATGCATTTCGTCGATCAGGAGCGTAAAAATCAAAATCATGATTTTTGCCGATTGGGCACATAAAAATAATGAACTTCGTCGATCAGGCGCGTAAAAATCACGAAATTTATCCAAAGGATGCGTAAAAATGATGAATTTCGTAGAACGGGCGCGTAAAAATCATGAATATCGTCGATCGGGTGCTTAAAAATCATGAATATTGTCGATTGGGCTCGAAAAAATTATGAATTTCGTCAATCGGGAGCGTAAAAATCATGAATTTTTTCATTCGGTACAGTAAAAATCATGAATTTTGTCGATCGTATGGTAAAGATACCATATATATCTTTTTCAAAAGTTAAAGAAATCTATATTTTAAGTATTTTATTAAATATACTTTCCCCTTTCTGTATTATCGTAATTTATATACATTCCCGGCTGTTAAAACGCGCACCCTTTTGATCATTCTCTTTCAACGATAACTTTTAGTCAAAATCATACATATTGTTTGTAAATTATCATTAACGTACTTTATTCGGTCTCCCACATATCAAAGTAAATGAAATTATCCAAGGCATAAAATGTTTCCTTTCTCATGGTCAGTTTTGACACCATACTGAATCCAGATGTTAATTCCGTCTGAGTGACGCCTTATAACATATTTCTGAAATATCTTTCCTGCATTTTCTCAAAACAACTAACCACTAAAATTCTATTTCACTCTCTTTTTTTGCCAAAGTGCAATCTTCGCCAATAAAGATTTCCCTACCAATGACGTCAATTATGAAGTTGATATGATGTATATGCAACTGATCTCCGCGATGTAACGTCTCTAAAAATATTCTGGCCCCTTGGCCACCCTATGGTACTCTCCTAAAACATTTTCCACTTTTTAAAATTCGGATATGCAGCCTAAGTTCTCGATATTCTTACTTCGCCCCTCTGTCAAAAATTTGGATTGTCACCCCATCATACAAGATGTGATTTCTCATACCCTTGGATTATTAACTGTGGAATAACTTCATAGATATGTCTTATTTTCATCGTTTTAAAATAAAGAAAAGAAGTTTATCAAATACTTCTTGATTCTTCCTCGTCGAAACAAAACTTTTCCAGTTCTCAACAGGATGTCGTCAACTTGAGTTATCGCGGAACAACATACAAAAAATCACTATACGTCACTCGGGACCTAAGTGCCTATGTCCCACCGAAAACATTTTTCTCATCGTTTTTCTGTGCTACTACAATCTTCGACCATTCCCCATACTCCAAACCATTCTTGATTCTACTCCGAAGTATCTCTATTTCTTTTCGATAGATCGGGCGCATAAAAATCATGAATTTCGTCGATCGGGTGCGTAAAAATCATGAATTTCATTAATCGGACACGTAAAAATCACTAATTTTGTCGAACAGGCGCATAAAAATCATGAATTTTGTCAAACGGATGCGTAAAAATCATGAATATTGTCGATCGGGGCCGCAAAAATTATGAATTTCGCCGAATGGGCCCGGAAAAATTACTAATTTTAAGGAAAAAAGGAAATCTGAAAATCCTACATTTGGCCGGTTCTTTCCATATTTTTAATCGCCAGTTTTTCAAGTTTAATCGACGAGTGGCGACTGGTGAGTGCTTCTTTTCACCTTTCCATACCCAATACAATAAATTTTCACTTTTCAATACTTTATTTGGAAGTCGTTGCACGATTTCTCGATTTTGTAGATACTATATATTCTTTTTCCTAATCCTTTCTATGAATTTTTTAAAAAAAGAAAAAGAAAAGGAAGTGAGAATGAAAGTTTGTTCTCGTATTGTATAAAATGCTGGTAAAACCATCGAGAGTTCTTCTTTGGTGTCGTTGTTTTCGGAGGGAGGGGTATTGCTATATCCGGATCAGAAGGACAGCAATTTTAAACTGCAACACAACAGGAAAATATAACAAGTCGGTAAGTGTGATCGAAGATCGCTCAAAGGGTTTCGTTTAATATTCCTTTCAAAAAACACTTTATCCTTTCTTTAATAAATCCAAATAAATTTCATTTTCTTAAAAAAAAAAAAAAAAAAAAAAAGTCATGTTTTTTATAAAGTAAAAAATTACCGGTCTATTTTTTTCTTTTTTTTCGAATATCTAAACCAGCCCGATAACGGGCTTCGCCTGCTATTATATTCTGTCATAATAATATCTGTCATGCGGACTAAATGCGATATTTAAAAAAATAATTTCGAAATTAAACATGCTGTACACCTTCAAAATGTTAAAATATGCGAATATTTCCATAATCGGATTTTTATCATGATTCAATATGTTTCTCAAACTCATATATTTACACTAGTGTGCAAAACTTAAGCAACAAACACAAAATGCTAATTTCTGAACACGTGAGTACTCAAAAGGAAATTCTATAAAGAGCAAGTGTAGAAAATTGGTACTACCCTAAACAGCACAGCTAGTCGATGCGAAATCTCTTTGACGTCACACAGGGTCACAGTCACTACAATGAACTGAAACGTGATATCATTCATTCGGCTCATTTATACTCTCATTTGGTCACGCCACTGAGAAGTCACCATGACTGCTGCTTTTTGACGAGTCACCAGGTGACTTTATAATAAAGTCACCTGGTGACTCTCATGTGACTGTCATTTGGACACTCCTTTGTAAAGTTATCATGATTGCTGTTCTGTGACGAGTTCCCAAGTGACAGAAAATGAAATCGTTTGGTGACTTTTCACAAAGGAGCGCAATGATGACTTCACAGTACAGTGTCGGTCACCTGAAAGTCACTGTGCGTCTTCATTGTGGCATTAAATGGTGACTCATCACAATGCAATGCTCACAATGACTTCAAAGTTGAGTCTTTAACAGTCACGAGAGAATCACAAGGTGACTACATTGTAACGTCACCTAGTGACCCATTACAAAGCAACAGTCATAGTAACTTTTCAGTGGAGTCACCTTATAACAATCATTTGAGAGTAATAATGAGACGAGTGAAAGATCCCAAATTTTGATTCATCGTAGTGACTGTGACACTTGTAACCATGTGTGACGCCAAGGAGACTTCACACCCACTGGCTGTGCTGTTAGGATAGTACCTGTTTTCTATTCTTGCTCTTTATAGTATCTCTCTTTGACTTCAGAAATTACCATTTTGTGTTTGTTGCTTAAGTTTTGCACGCTAGTGTATACTATTCTCTATTACTCCTATTGATACCAGCTTTGCATTATTCTCAAACATTTGAAAAATTCGTTAAACTTCCAATATGACGTCAGATTTTCTTTCTCATTCTCTAATGACGTGATATTAATCTGCTTTGTGTACATACACATACTCATACTCTTTGTATTATTGAGAAATCTTTGAAAATTTCCGTTTTATTACCACTATGACATCAATAATTTTTATTTCATATTAATCTTTTTTTTCAATTGGTGAAATTTTTTATTTCATTTTTCACGTGGAAATCGTTCAATAGAAAATTAATTATTGTAGAAAGAATTTCATTGTGGATTTTTTATTTTTGACAACTGCTTTAACGAAAAATGTTTAAATTTAATAGGAAAAGGCTGTTAGAATTTTGGTTTTTTATCTCTATTTATTAAAATAATACAATTTTTTCAAATTTTAATATTTTGAGCTTCAAAGCTGGTATTCAGCTAGATATACACAAAGTTTCAACTCTGTAAGTTACATAGTTTCTGAGAATGGCTCTGTGACGGACAGACAACGGAGCGGGAGTAATAGGGTTTCGTGAGATGAACGAAACCCTAAAAATGACCTTAAGAAAATTTTCTTCTTTAAAAAAAAATTTGTTTAAATTTTTTAATGAAAGGAATTGTTGAGAGCAGAAAAATACAGTGGGTTCTATCCGTGAGTTTGTTTTAGTCGTTGTTTTTGTATCTCAATCTGGAAAAAAAAATTATTTCATTATTGTTATTATTGTTCTTATTATTATTTTATTTATTTATTTGTTTTAAAGGCTTGAAGAATTTTATTCTTGGATGATTTTATAAAAAAAAACATAAAGCTTTATGTAGAAAACTTCTGTTATTAAACGCAATATAAATCCATAAAAGAAGCAAAAAACAGTATGAAGCAGAAAAAAAAAATATATATATATATAGTACCAGTTTACTGAATTAAGTTAAATAAAAATTTGTGAAAAACTGACAAAACAGGTTTATTAGAGATGAATAATTTTTGGAATAAAATATAAATATAATTTTATTCCCGAAATTATAATAACAATATCAAAACTTCCATCTTTACATATATGAACCAAATTATTTAAAAGAAAAAAAACTGCAACCAAAATCGCACAAAGTGTAAACGTACAGCATTTATCCTATGAAAAAACAAAAGCATTTAAAAGTATTAAAATGCAAGCGAAAAATTCACGCGACGACACTCGCAAACTAATGTTAAACTTATGGGGACGTACTTTTAAAATATCTCGTCTGCATTTCCATAATTTTCTTCAAGGGCAATGTTTGGCCTAATGCCAGAGAAAATTCACACTACTTCAGGAAAGTTTTCTAACCAAGCAATTTGAATGTGATCAACAGGATGTTAACCAATCATGTGGCTCCCAGATGTGTTGGTTAGAAATCACATGTACTTCACAACATACAAGTACATATACCGCAATTATAATCTATCTACATTATATACAGGAAACATAAAGAAAAGCTGTTTGGTGAAATATCTGAACTCAGCTAAGAATAATATTTGTTACATTGATAACTTTCCATGAACGCAGAATTTAGAAAACTTCTCCTATGGGCCCCTAAAATCATACTGTGCTTCCACTAGACTAGATTCAGAGATTAATCGGGCCCGGCTTTCACTTTCGGAACCGCTTTTCATGTACAGCACTCTTTTTTCAAGAGAAAAAAGGAGTACTATCTGCACCGCACTACACACTTTTTTAGGAAATTTTACTTTATATATAATATAATACAATATAATATATATCAGTTACAACAGTGTAATTCTCTATCGGTAATTGTATTAAGAATTTTTTTTTAATATACTATGTATAAAATAACGCATTGAAGGTGAAGGCAGGGCCCGCTTAAGACATCGAAGTAGAGAAAGCCGGACGTTTACTCTACCAATTGCTTGTTATTTACTAAATCCATTTTTCGTATGCTGCAACAATTTGAAAGTTTACCTTCAAATTTTGAGTAAACAACACTTAAAAAAAGCGCGAGCGAGCTTCATAATTTAGATAAAAGTTTCATAAGGAAAAAAAAATGCTTTTTTTACCCTGATTGAATAAAAAAAGTCTAAATATTTATTTTGAAAAGTAAATTTGGGGGCCCCTTTGTATTTTATCTGGGTGCTTCCCAGGTCTATTCAGTAAACAGGCCCGGATTGAAGGGAGCGTGAAGCTGATTGAGATGCTATTACGCGGGCTCCGTTACTAGTTTCGGTTTCTGTTACGATTTATAAGAAATTTGAAAAAATCCCATACTTCGATTGCTCGGGCTCGTATTACTCTTGACAGTATTTAATACTCTTCTAATGAATGTTAATTTCTAATGAATAGTTGAATACTTTTCTAATAAATGTTATTTTTTGAAATTTAGTAAAACGGAAATGCTTAGGGCAAGTTAAACAGTGTTAATTTAAAGACTTATTTCCATTTTCCTGAAACCATTTCTAGACGTCCAAGTAGGGAAACTATGAGAATTCAGGAAGTTTTAAACGCCAGCCGGGACTGTTTAATAAGTAAGAATACGAAAACTTCAGAAGTGGGAGGGTTTGTTAACCCTTTGACCGCTTATCCCGTGATTTCCACGACTCATTTGTAGAGAAATTTATATAAAACACCATTTTTGAAGCAATTTTGTTTTAAAAATTCGTCAGTCAAAGGGTGAAAATAAAAATGATAAATTTACTACAAATTTTAAATATGTGATGATTTCAAATATTGATCCATTACATATAGGTCGAAAGAATTTTGAAAATAAAATTAAGCGATCGGAGGGTAAAATAAACTTTTGAAAGATTTAAAAAAAAAAAAAGTAAAATTTATCAGCAATTACTTAATACTTAACGTTTTGTATAGCATATGGATATATTATTATTAATTATAACAAGTTAAATGAAAATAATATGCAGGAAAACCTGTAAAAACGGAATTGCTAGGAGTCGAAAAAAAATCCGTTTTAGACAGGTTTCCGTATTAATAGGTGAAATTGTGGCCTTTTTCTGTTATAAATAGCTTCCGTTTTCATAGATTTTGCTGTATTAAAAATATATATACTATTATATATGTATATTACATATATATTTTTTATAAATATATATGAATATTTGTATCTCATGGAAAAAAAAAACTTTTTGGAAGGAAAAAATAAAACTTCGGAATTAGTTGTTAATTAAATGCAGTTTAACCGCGAAATGTAAGTAATTGGAACATTTTACGATTGATGATTTTCACATCCGTCAATCTAAATAAAAAACGAATGCATGAAAAACAAATCTATTTCTCAGTTAATATATTATTCGGATTATTTTAAGATGCTAGATTTTGACACATTGCAACAGTTCTGTCAAGTAGTACTTCAGAATAAGAAAGAAAATTCTGTTAGTAGCAGCTTAATTAGCAAGTCTGTCTTACTCTGCAAAACATTTGTATTAAATTCTAATTAAATAATACTGAATTTATAGAAAAGTCGATTTTTTATTATTATTATTGCTAAAATAAAGTCGTCAAGTTTAGTTGTACACATAAAAAATTCTTTAATTTTTTCTTTAATGTTCGGCTTAAAAGAGAGGAAAAGGTTACTAAAAATTAAGAATAATTCTCTTATTCGTGTACATTACGAAATTTCGGTTTAATTTCTGTTCCGAGATCAAATATAGCTTAAGAACAACAAAAAAAAAGTATTAAGTACAAACACGCAAGCTTTTAATTGAAAAAAAAAAATGATAAATCCCATTTACAGAAATAATAGAATAAGTAAGAAAAATAAAACATACGGCGATAATGTAAAAACAGAACTATTGGCGACAGTAAACATCCCTCACTATTAACTGTTTTTATGGAAAACAAAACTATTAATGATAAGTTAACTGTAAAAATAGTGTAGAAAATAAACTTAATGCTTTGTATCCAAAACCAAAATAATTGGTACTACTTATTCTTACATTAAAAATCAATAAAGATCCCAAATATGGGTGAACAACTCAAAATATTCGAATATGAATAGTAAACAAAAAGCAATTATCGTTTGCATTTCCTTTGTTGCCAGATATAATATGAATTATATCTATCAAGAAACAATCTTTATACTATTTTAAATTACATTCAAAATATTTTTAAAAAAATTTTAAATGCTCGATTATGAACTCCCATACATAAACAAAACAGACAGAATTACAAACGGTATCGATCACACAACCCGATAAACTGTTTTAATATAAAATCCAACTTACCTCTACTGCTGGCTATATTATGCAGTAAAATTGTAGCACCAAAATACAGCACCGTAATCACAGTAAAATAATATCTTCCACTACTACCCATGACTAAAACGGCATGATGCTGTATGCTCCCGCTCTTCAAGCAATATCATGTTGACTCAATGAATACCCTTCTTATGCATCTCTGCATCAAACGAATTTTCATTTCAGTACCTACTCTCCGATCTGTGAAGATCCGGGCATTTCCACCGGAGGAGAGGGATTAAACTTCGAGACTGCTGCCATCTACAATTGAATCTTGCAATGACAATCCATTGTTTGAAAAATTCATACGTAATTCATTCGATGCTGTGCTGAGAAACCAACTTTACGAAAATGCTCATATAATGCAGCAGGGAAATAATAATAATAAATATAATTTGAGTCGAAAAACGTGAGATCAATAGTAAGCAAATGTTTAAAACATTTTAATTTATTATGATATTATGAAAATGTGGAATATTTACAAGTCCCGATCAAGTTATGATATTGTGAAAATATGGAAGAGTTACAAGTTCCGATCAAGTTATGATATTATGAAAATGGGGAATATTTACAAGTCCCGATCAAGTTAAAGCGGGTCCAGGGGCTGGTGCCCATTCGAGGATCTTTTTAACACTTGAAATAATAATAATAATAATAATAATAATAATAATAAACACTTTTCGTGGATAAGCACAGGCGTACAGTTGTATGGGCTCGTGGGGCTCGAGCCCCGCCAATAATTTCTAAAATGGACTCTTTTTCCTTTTTTTTCCGCTAATATGTATATATTTTGACTTTATAATATTTTATGGAATTTTTAATGTGCCATTTTTCGGCAGATAAATGTGTTTCTTGAATTTTACCAGCTTTCCCTTCATTTTATGTTCTATTTTTTAATTAAAGTAAAATGCTAAAAGTTCGAACTTTAGATATAGAAAACGAAATTAGGAAAAAAAATCCATATTCCGAAAAAAAAAAACGTTATTCAGAGTTAATTTTCGTTGTGATATTATAAACGATTGGCGAATTTCACTGAGTATATCATTTTATAAAAGTCCTTCCGGCCTGTACCGGGAGGAAAAGATAGCTTTCCTATATCTTCGTTTTAAAATTTTAGCTAATGTTACACGAAAACAGCAAGTTAAAATCCAAAGAAACCGTTACAAAAGATTCGTTAATACTGAATTTGAATAAGAAATTCGCCAAATTATTGAGCAATAGCCAAATTGGCTTCATTTATGAAGACTTATTTTGGTCGCCAAATTTGGCGATATTTCGCCAAACGTCGCCAATTTTGGCGAGAATTTTGCGCTAACGGATATGAATATATAGTTTTATGCGTATGATTGGGAATATTATTACAACAATGAAAGAAAGTAATTTGCGAGTAATCGCGTTAATGTGTTGTTTTGTTTCAAAATGTCAGCCACCCTAGAATTTCAAACTGCTCTATCTCAGCCATTTTTTAAGATAGAGGTAAACCAAAAAATGCTCTGGAATCCTTGTATCAAGGCCTAACACGCAATTAAAAATAAATTTGAATTTTTAACTTTTTTGTATATTTATTTTAGTTTTAAATTTTTAAATGGCCACCATCTTGAAACAAAATGGCGGACCAAGCTGGCCAACGAACTTGGTCGAGACATTGGTGAGCTTAATACACACAATTGGTTTCATCGAAATTGATTTATAAATATGAGCGTTATCGTATGACATAGGTCAGATATATATATATATATATATATATATCAACATTTGAACGGAGGGTGGTTTTGGGGTCTGGGGGTCATGATCGGTGAAAATATATCGAAATTTTCCGGAACTGCTTTCCTCCGAACGGCTGCAATAGGTAGCTTTATACTTTTTGTATTGAAAGCTACCTAAAAGTCTGTACATCCGAATTTTTTAGATTGTCTTAACGTTATACTTAACTTATGATTTATTTATAAGATTATGTTTAATTTCTTTTAAAGGGAGAAACAAAAACACTAAATGAGTAATCGATTTATTTTACATGTACATACACGTATTTGTGTAGAAAAGAATTATATATCGGGTTGACCCCAGCCAAACTCTACGCCTATGTGAATTACGCCAAATTTTTTCCATGTATAAATACATATAAATACATATTTAGATAAATATATCTTGTTTCAACAGCATTCTAGTCTAAAAGTACGAAATTATTTATAATCTGTAAAGAGCCAAACGATAATTTAAAAATTCCCCTCATACACACCAAATTTGAGTACCTCAAAATCGTGAGGCCCAGAGCACCGCCTCCTGAATACTAGGCCTGCGCGCTGAGAGAGAAATGGTGGATGTCGTAGGAGGATTTTTTTCAGCGATTATACGGTCCCTTGAATTTGAACACGAGTATTTTGAAAAATTTTCTCCGCCTTTTATACTGGTGTTCAAATTCTGGAGACCGTATAACCGCTGAAAAAAGTTCGCCTACGACATCCACCATTTCAATGTCTCAGCGCGCAGGCCTAGTATTCAGGGAGCTGTGACCAGAGCCACGACCCTCTGCTCCAAATCAATCCCTAAATATTTACATTTAAAATATTTTATTTTATTTTGAAAGTATCATATACTGGAAAAATATTGAATATTTTGGTGAATTTTACTTTACAATTAAATTTATATGTAAAAAAAGTATGTTTCTATATAACTAATAAATATACTCTGAAAGTAACGTAGTAAATAAATAATACATAAATTTAATTAATAATCTTCAAATTAAATCCCCAATTGATTCTTGAAATGTTTTTTTATAGCTCTAATTTGAATATCGGAAAATGTCAAAAATTATTAAAATAAAAATTTATGTTATCGCTAGGTGAAAGCCCATTAAGTGTGACGAGTGAAATATTAAATAATTAATCAATTAATCTATAATAATAATGATAGTTATTTGTGTGTGTGCGTGTGCGTGTGTGCGTTCTATGTTTTCTGAAGAGCCGTTTTAAACAGAACTACAAGATTCGATTTCACAGGAAGGTACCTGTAATTAGGAAATTAAGTAACTCGAAGTCTGTGTTTGGATTTATTATTATTATTATTATTAGATTTTTTTTAATTTTAATGTTTTTATGCGATTTTTAGCACTTTGTCACGTTTTGCGGCGATTTGTCCACACTAGTAAAAGGAATCGGGTTTAAATCTTTTAGACCAATATAGTAAATTTTGTCCTCTTTTGAATAAAGTTTATTCGGAATTTGTCGACAGACTTTTGCCTTTTTCGCGAATTTCTTCTGTGCAATTTTTAACGGTTTTTTTTTTTCGCATTTCGTGGCGATTTTTTGACATTCATAAAAGAAATCCGGTTTCAGTATTTTAGCCCAATATAGTTCTTTTTGTCCTCTGTGATTTTTAAAATTTTCGCGAATTTTTTGTGTGATTTTTAACAGTTTTTTTTTTCTTTTCACGTGTTCTGCGCCGATTTTTTGAGAATCGCAAGAGGAATCCTACTTTAATGATTTCTCCCTCTATAGTAAATTTTGTCCACTGCAATTTTTAAATTTTTCGCGAATGTTTTATACGATTTATAGAGTTTGAGAGGCAATTTTTTGATATTTGTAACAGAAAGCCGGTTATTTTAACCCAATATAGTAATATTGTCGTCTGCGATTTTTAAATTTTCACGATTTTTTTATGTAATTTTTATCGGTTTATTTACACTTTTTTCGAGTGTTTTACGGCGATTTTTTGACATTCCTAAAAGAAATCAGATTTCAGTATTTTACCCCAATATAGTAAATTTTGTCCTGTGCAATTTTTTAATTTTTCGCGAGTTTTTTTATGTGATTTTTAACGTTTTGTGGCAATTTTTTGACATTCGTGAAAGAAAACCGGTTTTGGTATTCTAGCCCAATATAGTAAATTTTGACATTTGCTATTTTTGATTTTTCCCCGATTTTTCTATCCGATTTGTAGCGTATTTTCGCGTTTTGCGAAGATTTTTTGACTTTTTTATTTTTTATTTTTTTCTGAAACGGAAAGAATTATTCGGCAAATTTTGCTACTGCCGTGACTAAATTCAAGTTGGAAGAATGCCAAATTGGTTTTATAGTAACGTGAACGACGATGCTGAAAATTTGAATTAAATCTGTGTCAAAAAAAAAACATCACAATGACACTGCCGAAGACAGCGGGGCCTTCAACCCCAGAATCGTTTAATTTGAGGTTCGTTTGGAAAAATCGACCAGCGAATAGATCGAAGCTCCGGTAGTTAAAAATAAATTTTAAAATATTTCTATACTGTAATCCCTAGTAAATAAATAAATAAAAATATAAATAAATAAAATAAAATAAAAGTATTATTTTCATGTTATAAAAATATTGGAAAATAAATTACTAAAAATGTAGTTGTAAAATAAAATTTCTAAGAAATAATCTCAAAGTTACTGGGAGAATTTCTGTTCTGAAAGGTTATCTTCTTAGCATATTCGTTCCTTTTCATAGCTGGGGGAAGAAAAAAAACAGTTGGTGATTAATTGGAAAATTTAATTACTCAAGGTAAAGAAGCCGAAATAAAATATAAAATGTTAGAAACAGAAGTACTTGGATTAAAAGAAGCATTTTTGTCGGAAAAAACAAAATCGAGAATTGTGATAGCATCCTTAGAATCTAAATTGTGTGATATGGGAATTAAATTAGAACAAGAAGTAACAGAAAGGCAAAACATCGCCAGATCACACAGAAAATTAGAGAGGTGCCGGCACGATATAAAATCCCAATTAGATGAAGAAAGAAAATGTTCAGAATGATCTGAAAAAGCGCGCTAAACTTTACGGGGTGATAGGACGCAGCTATACGAGCATATTTCGTCATAGAATGTATGGCCGCGTGAGCCGCTAGGTGGCGTTGTAAATGGTATGACACATTCCTACGAGAGGTGTTGCCAGAGCTGCTGCGTCCGATTCCAACCCCCATCAGGTCGAGAATGTGGTTTCAACACGACGGTGCGCCTGCACACTTTGCCTTGGATGTGCGGAACACTTTAGATGCAACGTTCCCAGGGCGATGGATTTGGTCGAGGTGGTCCCATAGCTTGGCCACAAAGATCGCCGGATCTCTGGTGTTTGGACTTTTTCCTGTGGGACCATATGAAAAGCCTAATCTACGAGTGCCCCATTGAAACCAATATGGATTTATTCTCCAGGATTGCCGTTATTGCCGGGGATATTCGGAAAACGCTTGGTGTCTTTGCAAATGTGCGCCTGTCAACTATCCCGCAGGTGTGAAGCGTGCATTACAGCTGGCGGAAGTTAGTTTGAGCAATTTCTTTGAACATGTACATTAATTACATTGCTGTTAATAAAAGAATTTCTGCAGTAACTCCTCTCATTCTTGTGTTAATTCTTTAACTGCGACAGTGGAAAACTACCTTTTAACTTCTCACCGCTTGCGTTCGGACCATACATTCTATGACGAAATTTGCTCGTATAGCTGCTTTCTATCACCCCATAAAGTTTTGCCCACTTTTTCAGATATACACTGTAGAGTACGTTTAGAGAAAGCCAATAACCGTTCTAAAAAATTAGAAAAGCAGTTAGAAATTTCTGAAGACGAGTGTTCCAGAATAAAAGATTCCAAAAGAAGAATTCAAAGAAAATTAGATAATTCCCTGGAAGATTTCGAAAGTCTGAAGCACGAATTTATTAAACTTAAAGAAACAAATAAAGCAAAGCAATAGTTCTAAAAACTTCAAGAATGATTCAGATTCCCCAAATTTTGAAAGTAAAGGAAAATGGCGTATTTCCCTAAAAAATGAAAACAAATCTCGTTTAGAAGTAAGAAATGAAGAACAGTTAAGAAAAATTAAGAAAATGTCCTATAACAATAAATTGATGAGTAATGTTCCTAAAATTAAAGCTGTCTATAAACCATCAGATGAATTTGAGGATGAATCAGAAATAAATTCTTATGAAGATTTTGAAGTTAAGAAACCCAAACACAAGTTCACTAAAAAGAAGCCTGGTGATAGAAACTCTTTCCTGAGAAAAAGTAGAAGTAAATTTGATGTGAATTCCGAAGATGACAATCTGACCGATTTTGACATGTATGGTATCGATCCTGACAAATCCCTTGAATTTGAAAATGATGTTCCATTCCGAAGAAAAGATCAAATTTTATCCGGTTATGAATATGAATTGTGATAAAAGAAGAGGGAAGAGTAAGAAGAAAACATAAGTAAGACGAATAAGAAGATAAGACGTAAAGAAAAAAAAGATGATGAAGATGAAAAAAAAAGATGATGAAGAAGAAACATCTTGTTATGATGTTTAGTGACGTTAATTGCCATAATGACGAATGTGTTTTTTTAGGTGCGTTCGTAATTATATAAATACGTAGCACCTATAGTCGTCGTCTGGTTCCTCCGTCTGTCCGTCCGTCCACATATAACAGCGTAAAAACTACACAACCAAATGATTTGAAATTTAAGATATATTATCTTTGCAGATTTTGTCGAGACAATTTCAAAATTTTATGAAAATTGAATCAAAACTTTAGAAGATATTAATACAAATATTTATTAAGAAATATGAGTTTTAAAAAAATCGGTGCTTTCTTGTTATAGAAGCTTCCGATGTTTTAATTGTCAAGCGACCGAGATACTTATTTTATGACAGAAATTAATCTGCAGACGATATAATTCATTTCACAGAATTAAAAATCATCAATATCTGAATATTTATACAACTAGCTATAGTACGAATATACGGCGCAGCCTAGTTCTATACCAAGTTACAGGAACATTGCTAATTTTGAAGACATAACCAGAAGTTGATTTTCTTGTGTCGACATCACTAGCAAAGCCAGAATCTGAGAATCCAATAAGATGACAAAGATTATTAGCTATTGGAGAGTACTCAATGCCGTAAGCTGTTGTACCTTTCATGTATTTGAAAATACGTTTCACAGCATTCCAATTCACTTGGTCTGGATTGTTTTGAAATCGGTTGAACACATTAACAGAAAAGGCTATATCCGGACACGTGTAGTGCTGACAAGAAATATTAGAGATCCAATAGCTTCTCTTTAAGGGATAGTTTTACTTCTGGAAATGGATTCGATTCTAATGACAGGATTGTTCCAGGATCCGCAGGTACAGTATATGGACTTGCATCATCTAAATTAAGTCGCTTCAAGATTCTCCTTATGTAACTTTCTAAATGCAAGAAAATTGTACTGTCTGCTCTATAATCTATTTCCATTCCAACAAAACAGCCTGTTTCGCAAATAGTTCCTTCAAACCTTTTTCTGAAGTCATCTACCATTTCGATTAGAATCTTCTTTTCTTCACAAAATAATAAGGCATCATCAACATACAAAATTAAAAGTACTTTCTTCCCTCGAAAAATGCCACTGAAAGCACATGAGTCAACAGTACATTGCTTAAAGCCAAAACTAGTTTAAAATTCTGAAAAGGTCTTGTTCCAGCATCTGGATGCCTGTTTTAATCCGTACATAGGCTTTTTGAGCTGACACACTAAATCTTTATCAAAACTTAAACCTGGAAGAGGTTGCATAAAGATTGTTTCTTCAACTTTTCCATAGAGAAAGGCAGTTTTGACATCTATTTGTAGAATTTCCCATTTTCTCTGTGCAGCTATGGCTAATAAAACTCGTATGGTATCAAACCTTGAGGTTGGTGAAAAGGTTTAACTGATGTCTACTCCCTCCACTTGGGAAAACCCTTCCGCACAGAGTCTGGCTTTCTATCGGTCAATTTTTCCATCAGGAAGATATTTTATTTTGAATACCCACTTGGATCCAATTATGTTACCTGCCTCTGGAAGAGGTACATGATCCCAGGTCTCTTTTTTCTCAAGCGAACTTAATTCTTCATTTATGGCTTCTTTCCAATTATCTACTTGAGGAGAAATCATTGCTTCTTCATATGTTTGTTCCACTGCTTTTCAGTGAAAATCTTAATGAACATGCTAAGAGCTGGCTTCATTTAATAAATTTACATATTCTTTATTTTCTTGCAAAATTTGCATGCTTTTATTTGGTAGTAATGGAAAACTTCGAATTTTATATACTAATGGCAATTTACAAAGTTTCATTTATTTTTAAGGTTTTAAGACACGTGTCCATTACTGGAATGCTTAATTAGTCAATTTTTAGTAATAGACATCCCAATCCCATGTAGACACAGCTAAAAATGCAATTTCAGTAATATTCATAATGCATAAATTTTTTTGACTTAACTGAAAACCCAAGTAATAAAATTTCATTTTTAAACTGCACTTACAGGTATGTAATAACACCAAAATTTTATTAAATAGCTGCTTTTAATTGATTTCGTGTGGTTTATAAAATTTTCAATGTTTTAATCAAATTAATTTTTAACTCTACCTTGCATATTTTATAATATGGCAATCAATTAAACAAATCAGGAAGCAGAGAATATTGTTTAATGGCATAGAGGGAAAAAAAGCTCAATAATTCTCTAAAAAAAAAAAGTCCTTCCTGCTTGTACCGGTAAGAAAAGGTAGTTTTCATAGTCTATATTTTTAAAATTCTACTCATTTTACTCAAACATCCAAAGCTAAATTTCTTGGAACCCGATTATAGAAGATGCAATCCCGGTTTTCGTTAATACTGATTTTGAATGCGAATTTCAGCATGAGAGTTACAGCATAACAAAACTCAGATTATTTCAAAATGTCAGCCACCCTACAATTTCAAACTGCCACATCTCAGCCATTATTTAAGATAAACCCAAAACAAAAAACTGTTCCGGATCCTTGTATCGCGATTTAACACTAAACGGAAACAACTTTTTCAATATATAATTTTTATACATCTTTTTGATTTTTTTAAAAAATTAAAAAACAATTAACTGGCCGCTATTTTGAAACAAGATGGCGGATGAAGCTGGCCAACGAACTCGGTCGAGACCTTGGTATGTCCTATACACATACTCAGTCACATCCAAATCGGTTCACAAATAAGATAGTTACAGCATGACAAATGTCAGATACGTGTATATATATATAAATATATATATATATAAAGCAATTATTCACTTTGCTTTTAACAATGTAGTTCTTCCATTAGAGTCGATAGAGCAATACTTTATCAAGGCTGGTCTGAAATCCAAAGGAATTAATTTCTGACACATTTCCGAATTCATTTTTGTTTAGAAACGCACGAAATTGGCAGGGGTTCTAATTCAGAAACTATATAATCAAATGGTGTTTTCCTTTTTTTTTTTTTTTTGTTGAAGGAAGAAGATATTTTAGAAATTTTTTTCAAAGTTGGCATTTTGAACTGAGTTTCTGGACGCGGCCGCGTGGAAAAGGAGTAAAACATGTCGTCACGTGACAACAATCGCTTATAACTCGATAAGTAATTCATTTATCGAAAAAGAGAAATCAACATTCGATTTCAAATCCACTGTCCTGGAAGAAACTAGTTTCTTCCGGAAGAAACCCAACCCTGGTGAAAGAATAGTTTGTTTGTATGCAGACTATTTTTCCCAATAAAGTATGAATTATGAAAGACACTGGGAAAACTCGCAGCACTCAGTGCACAAGAGAGTAAAAAAAGAAATAAAAACAGTGAACAGGTGAAATTGCTGTAATGTATATTTGAGGTATTGTATTTATTTTTTTTTTATTTTATTATTTTTTTTTTTAATGGCTTTGCTTATGTATATTTGTTGGTATTTTGAAAGAAGTAACCCTTAAAATAAATGTTTTTCAAATGTTTCTAGAATTTTTTAAACAACTTACTGTGCTATCTTTAAGTAATCATTTGCCTAGCTATTTTGTATTTCCAGTTTCACTTACATATAAAGAAAGTGTTGAGTTGTATAGAAAATGTACCTAAGCTCAAATAGTATGTACCTAAGCCATAATAACAATCATTTTAAAACAATGATATGATGTCATACCAAAGATGTCAATAAGACTATCAAACGACACTGATTTTTACAAGTTTGACGTCACTATGTGATTCATGTTCAGCCACTCACACGTGTCTTTAATTTCTCTAAGATGTCTTTGGTAATGGCAGTTTTGTAAGATCATTAAAATTTATAGAAAAGGCCAAGTAGAAGATAGGCTCCAGTGGTGTAGTCGAGGGGGGACGCGGGGGGACGGCGTCCCCTCACTTTTTTATTTTATGTCGAGCGTCCCCTTACTTTTTATTTTCAAGGGGGACGCTAGAGACGCGAGAGGACGCAATCTTTTCAAACTTACTAATTTTTTTAAATTATGAGCACACCAATAAATTAATAATTTTAAAAAATAAGGCATTGATTTTTAATACTTTTCAACAACATGGAAAGTGTTTACGGTGTCGGATCGCTTGTCTGTCTCCATCTGTTCGCATTCTGCTTGTAACTTCCAAAAGTTTGCTTGAATTTCGACAAAATTTTATGTATATTTTTTCAATGTAGCCTTATCACTATTGTGAATTATGTGTATGAGCATCAGTATTTCGTTTACGAGTGATCAAAAACGAGTTCTTTCATATTACTGTTTATTGGACGGAGATTGTTTGAAATACACATAAATGAAGTAACGCCATATGGTATTGAAATTCGTTACAACATGTTCCCTATCGAAAATAGCATTTATCGTTCGTTTACAGGGACATTAAAATATATTTCTAAACACCAAAACACCATGAGCTATTAACAGTAATTTTTTGCAATGCATGGAGAACGGTGCACGAAACATTTATAGTTATTTTACAAGGCCAAAGAATCCGGACACATTTTCATATGTGGGTTCAGTTGCTCGAAACGTGTTTTCGGTTATATTTTGTATTTTTCAGCTGAATAAAATATTCATTTGCTAAGTGATACGTAAATGATATTCGTATAATCCAAATACACTACCGTCATGGCCGGATATTTCTTGAAATGCGTTTTGCAACTGGTTTAAATTTTAGTGTGTTATGTGATGCGCATATGATCATTAATTTCTATACATGACCACTCAAAATAATTCGAATGAATACATTACCATTTATAGATAATTATTGCTTGGTATGTGTTTAAACTGAACGAAATTTTATTTTCGATTAAAAAAACTCTAGACATGCTTTTCCTTCACACATTGTTGCACCAAATTAATTTTACAAACATTTGTGTGTAATGAATATAATATATATTGGCCGATATACAGTGTGTCTGCACTAGAGGTTGACACGCACTTTAATTTGTTACCTGCTGGAGATAAGTAGATAACGTAAATTATAAAAAAAGTTTAAAATAAAGTAAAAAAAATAATATTGTCAATGAAATAATTATCTTGTTAATTTTCAAACATTTATACAATAACTCTTTATACGACTCTTCTATTCAAAATTTGTCAGTCAGAAAAATTTTCCTTTTTGCTGCAACAAAATCATTAAAAATCTACATACATATATTTAAAATTAAATTTAAAAAATGAAGGAAAAAAGATATAAAATCTTTTCGAACCCTTTAAATATTACTTTATCAGTGAAAATGGTCCTGTGAAATATTGGCGATCGCATTTTTAGAACAAAATTAAATATTAACAAGTGTAAAAAGAAAAAGTCCTTCCGGCCTGTGCCGGGAGGAAAAGGTAGCTTTCCTATATCTTCGTTTTAAAATTTTAGCTAATGTTACATGAAAACAGCCACTTAAAATGTAAATAAAACGTTTACAAAAGATTCGTTAATACTGAATTTGAATAAGAAATTCGCCAAATTATTGAGCAATAGCCAAATTGGCTTCATTTATGAAGACTTATTTTGGTCGCCAAATTTGGCGATATTTCGCCAAATGCCGCCAAGTTTGGCGAGAATTTGGCGCTAACGGATATGAATATATAGTTTTATGCGTTTGATTGGGAAAATTATTACAACAATGAAAATTTTTGTAATGTGCTGTCTTGTTTCAAAATGTCAGCCACCCTAGAATTTCAAACTGCTCTATCTCAGCCGTTTTTTAAGATAGTGGTAAAACAAAAAATGCTCTGGAATCCTCGTTTCAAGGCCTAACACTGAATTAAAAAATAAATTTTAATTTTTAACTTTTTTGTATATTTATTTTAGTTTTAAATTTTTAATTGGCCGCCATCTTGAAAAAAAATGGCGGACCAAGCTGGCCAACGAACTCGGTCGAGACATTGGTGAGCTTAATACACACAATTAGTTTCATCAAAATTGATTTATAAATACGAGCGTTATCGTATGACATAGGTCAGATATATATATATATATATATATATATATAATCAACATTTGAACGGAGGGTGGTTTTGGGGTCTGGGGGTCATGATCGGTGAAAATATATCGAAATTTTTCGGAACTGCTTTCCTCCGAACGGCTGCAATAGGTAGCTTTATACTTTTTTGTATTGAAAGCTACCTAAAAAAATGCATCGCAAGTGTATCTAAATAAAAAGAGACAGAGTAGTTTTAAAACTTACAAAAAAAAAAAAAAAAAAAAAAAAAGAATTGGCTAAGCATACTCTATGTATTTTCCGTCAGCTGCAGTACATAACTGGGGGGGTCAACCGCACATGTTTATTATCATCCATGTTACTGTTACCTTCTTGTAATACCTCATAGCTTTTCTAATTTGATATATAGTCGCTGTTCCCTTCCTCCCCCCTGCATATTTCCTATCTTATTTTAAACTTTTTTGCATCTTACATTGACGATAAATAGTCAAGTTCATGTTTAAATTTTTCGGACGCCCTGTAAAAGTCGACCTTAGCTCAAACTTGAAGACTTCGTTTAAAAAATGCAATGCTTTGATAGCAACGTGTTTCAAAGTGGTTTTTGTTTTTAGTGACAAAACTTGATGCTTTTAATTTATAATAGTAATTTAACTTTAATGAATAATCTGGTTAATCTTCTAATTGTAATCTTTAACGATTCATCCTTATCAAAGTGAAAACCACAGCACAGCCTTACTCAAAATTTGGAAAGCGGTAAATCATAGAATGGCTACTGACACAAAATCTAGAAAATATAAAGAGGTGAGAATTTTTTTGAAAATAAGTATTTCTGTAAAGTTCATTGAAAGAGGGAAAATAATACACATTATTAAGCTGTGACAGAATTAAATATATTGCCGTTGTTTTCAACCCATTTCCTCCCTTTTATTTAAATATTTAATAAATAAAAGAAATTAATTTGAGCCACTTTTTTACACGCTTTCTTTTAACTTAGATTTCTGTATGTATGTGGGGTTAGGATCGGTGTCTAGGGGAATGAAAAAGATAGTCCAGACATTTTTCAAATTGATTAAACGTTATTCTTTTAATGTCTTGATTATCATATAAAATATTTACAACATTAATTTAAAAACTTATATACACTAGGAATTGATCCGACCGTCTGTCGGGCTGAAATATTATTTAAATGCGCGGTTCCACCGACCGGCATAGAATTAACAAGAGACCATCGTCGATCCGTCTGATCGAGACGAAAGCTGTAGCACATCTACTCTGTTCTCACGATAAAATTGCACATCATCAATATTGTTCGCGAGGCATCGAACTTTGATTCAACTTCACAAGCCCCAATAAAATATGTGCTTGGGTTTGCAGTCCAAAGTTCAGATGAGAACTCCTGCGACCACATGTATGTGACAGTCAAATCTTGTGATTCATTTTTCACCCACTTCCTGTTGACGTAGAGTTTTGAAATTTGGAATATATATATGTATACCTGCGGACAATACATGGATTGGACATTCATTTTTTGAAAATTAGATCCCTAAGAGGGGGGGGGGGGTCAACGTCGGCACAAAAATGGCATTTAGCCCATAGAAATAACATTACGATTGTTTAATTGAAAAAATAGCTCCATTGTTTCAACATTCATCCATTTTCACCACATTGCTGCCCGCATCAGTATGACATCATTGAGCGACGCACACATTTGTGCTTTATAATATAAGTTGACTTTTTGTGAATTTTAATAAAAGTATGTTTTTTTTTCTATATTTAATTTATTTTTATTAACGTTAAAAGTAATTTTATTAGGAAAATGTTTCTTAAATAAGTCATCTCGCACAAGTATAAGTATTATTTGCCATAGAAACTACTTCAAAATTATATCTTTAAAAAATTTCCGCTCAATTTTCTAAACACTTATAGAATGGCATCGATTCAAATCAATTTATAACTAGAGAGTAGACTTTTATACCGCTATTAATAGTGTGGTAACATTCACTGAGACGATTCCCACATTAAAATTTCAATTCTTCTTAGAGAATATCTACGAGTTAAATAACTTCTATGTCAAATTTGAAGTTTCTAGCACTGATAGTTTCAGAAGAAAACAACTTAAAAAAGTTTTCCGCTTATTTCAGCACTTAAAATTTCGAATATTTTAAAAGCCATTCTTCGTGAGCATCTGCAGGTTAATAGCTACCAGATAAATCGTGATGAAACGAGTTTAGACGATTTACTTAACAATCAAGACTCCCAAATGGTCCGCTTTTTAAATACCAGTATTTTCTTAGAACATTTTTACTTTTAGATTTTTCTTGTAAATTTTGCAGAAACAAACTTCGGATGTAAATTTTTGCAGAAAAGTTGTAGAAACCTACTAAGAAATTTTCTGTTAAAAAATATTGGTATTCAGTTGGCGAACCATTTGGGAGCCCTGGACAATTCATCCTTTTTGTTTGTTTGTTTGTTTGTTTATTGAGAACAGACATCTGACTTGTGTACTTGACATCAAGTCAGATGTCTGTTGCTTATAAGCTTATGCTTATAAGTCAGATGATTATAAGTCATCGTCAATATACAGGGACGAGATAGTCACAAGGAAATTTACAACACCAGAGAGTTACATTACATCCGGGAGCTCCACAAAGTGTGTGCAATGGAGCTGGCGGGAGTCGAACCCACCGACCTGACTCCTACGCTCTCAAGCGATTAGCGGAATGGTGTCTTAACCACTCGGCCACGGAGGCCCCATTCATCCTTTTAAAATGTAAATAAAAAAAAATAATAATAAATAAGATTTTATGAGCATGTAAGTCCTGAAAGCACATGTGTGGCAAGTTTTAAGTCAGTTGCTCTTGCTCGAATATTTCCACACAAACCATGCCGAAACCAATATTTTTGAACGTTCTTTCTCCATTTCATCCCGTAAAAATTCGATTTTTTGGGGGGCAAAAAACCCCCCTCTATTATTGTACATACAGATTAGAAGTAACCTAGTTACTGATTTAAAGAGTTACTAATTCTACAAAAATCTTGATGAAACACGATTTTCAGAAATTTTCTTTATAAGGATACTGGTCTATTTCACCCCTTTCAAATTCGTATTGGGATGTTCGGAAAGTTCCTTCCATTTGGGAAAACCAATTCGTACCGGAAAATTCTGCCCGTCAATTGACATTAGATATCGAAATTAATGTCTAATAATTAAATGATAAAATTTTCCGGTACGAATTAGTTTTCCCAAACGGAAGGAACTTTCCGAACAACCCAATATTTAAAAAAAATCGGATTTGGGTTAGTATCTGAATCCTAAAGATAGTCTTTGTGTCAATAAAAAGCATTATTTATGGGTTATCCTCGGCATCGGTCACATTTTGTAATGTTTTTTTTTTTTTTTTCCCCGACAGAAACTGCACATATTTTTACTTCTGGTCAAAAAATGGCTTAAAAACTGTCTAGACACGAAACACGTTGCTCAAAATTTTGTATAAAGTTTGGGCAGTGGCATATATTATCCAGAATGTTAAATAATCTTTTCATCATATATAACATACCTACGAAATTTGATCTGAGTCGAAAATACCGTTTAAATGCTATCCTGCTCAGACACATACACTACACATATGGACTCATTGCAAAATCACCAAACACAGACTTTGAGAATCTTAAAGAAAATACCGACTCGCACACATCCATACACACATACATAGAGAATTGTTACAGAAATACTAAAAGCGGATTCAGGGAACCTATAAAAGGTAAAGATACAAATTTCATAGTATTTTTTCTTGTCATGATTACAATATTTTCCTTACACTATACGTGTCCGTAATGTAAAAATGCAATAATTTTCAATGCTCTTAGTATACAATAGTTATTCTAAGACTATCTCAAAAATAAACAATGTCTAACAAAAGTTTCGTTGCGTGGATTAGTGTTATTGAATTACGAATTCTATTTCAAATATTTTCACATGAAATAAGGTTAACAATATTTTAATTTATGGCAAGCTATGAACGACCAACAGATAAAAAACTTCAATTAATTTAATTAAAATAAATTTTAATTTAAAATTTTTAATTTAATTTTTCAATTACTTTTTTCTGCAATTCGAAATGAAAAGCAAGATTCATAATCAAGTTTGCCCTATGCAGACCCTAATGATCGAGACTATGAGCGTCCCCCCACTTTTTTCCCCTGGACTACACCACTGGCTCTCTACCTGATAACTACTGTTCCTGTTCATTTGGCAATTCTGTGGCCAACTTCTCCAAATAACCCAATCCTCAAACAGAGCCTGTCCTATACGTCTGTATCTTCCAAACTTTCAGTTTATGTGTTTTATCAGTAGACGTGCTTGCAGATTGTGTTTATTAAACTTATATTATTAAATTAAAGTTTAATAAATGAATGAAATTTTGTGCAAGATATGGTTAATAACTTTAATAGCTCGTATTACAAGTGAGAAGGAGAAGGGTTATTTAGATAATTGGTTTTGTGTTGTTACAACAAAATAATAAATAGACATTATTATTTTATTTTTAAATAAGGAGTATTATGATTTTAAACTGTGTGCAAGGGAGGTGAGGGGGGGGGGGGGGGTGAAGAAGTGGAAATTTCTGGGAATGATAATTTAAATTATTATTAATAGTATTCTTGTTTTTGTACAGTAACAGTTAAGGCAGATACAAATTTAAAACCCAATTTAAAAAATTGTGTGGTGGGAGATAATTTAGATATTGATAATTTATTGTTACTAGAGAAACAAATAAAGCAGATTTTTTTTAATTAAAGAAATGATATTAAGTTAATTTTAGTTTTGAGATAATTAGAGCAATAATTGTAATAAATTGTGTGCTAAATTAGCAGTCTCGTTATTAATATTACAAAGAAGGCATTTTCAATTTACTTTAGTTAACATAGTGAGCTGAAACCTAAAAGCTTTCTGTTAATGAGTCTTTGACAAGTTAGATCTTATTATTCTGTTTTGACTTTTAGCAAGACAACAATAATTTCACTTTCAAGTGATGGTTTATTTGCTAATGAAATTCAAAAAGAAAAACTGATGTATCTTTTTTTTTTTCGTTATGAAACAATTTTTATTTTTCGCTTAACAGTAAACTTTTGATGGTAAATTTTTTAGATAAAGATTTCAATTATTTACATCATAAATTTTCATGGGAACAATTTTTAATTGTCTATTTTATGTTAGCAGATGAATTAAAACGCTGTTAGGTGATACAAATCAGTTTTTAATAAAATTTTAGTTGCCCTCAATGACTCAATTTGCCATCCATCAATTCTAAATATTTTTGTTTTCAAATTGAGCTACAGGGGATCATGATCCCTTTTGAATGATTAATGTTTTTATACAAAAACATATTTTTAAATGTAAACACACATTAAGGGTGTACCCCTCCTTTCCCTTCCCAGAAAAAAAAAAGAAAAGAAAAGAAATAAAATCCCGCTGAACAATGCAAATGTTTTGACAATCACAAAGTCATTCAAAATGGAAATGCATGGAATTTGCAGACATTACCCTTTAAACATCAAGAAATCAAAGTCTTAAATTTTCTTACCCTTTAATTAAACATCAAGAAATCAAACCAAGTTTTTAATTTTCTTATATATGTGATATAGTTTTAATAATAACTAATTGCTTCCTCATGAGGACCTTTCTTTAAATGTTGAATCTTCTTAAAAGGTTTTTCCTCTAACATTTTCTAAGAAATTCTTTGATTTATAAGGTAATAGGAAACTATGCTGAATTTCTTAAATTTGAATATAACTAGCAAATTTCATACATTTACGAATATAAGTGTAAATTTTATGCATTTGCGAATGAAATTTATACATATACATATATATATTATAAATTAGCTAATTTGGAGTTGTGGACAAAATTAAGATATTATTATGAAGAAATGTAAACCCTCCTCTTTCCACTATCCGCCGAAAAAGAAAAAAAAAAGAAAAGTGATTCCTTTCTAAATGAATCTGGCTATTATTAATTATTTTTATATCCGAAAAAACATTGCTCATTTTTAAGGTGCTTCTCAAATGACCTTCTAACAAGAAACTTTCTGTCACATTTTCTGACTCATTTTTAAACGAAAAAGATAAAATTGGCAGACTTGAGTATTGAACTAAAATTCATAAAGATACAACTAAATGTAAATATATTGCTTGAAGATGCGTAAAAACATACATAAAACATTTAAAAGCCCATTAAAGTCCTAAAAGTATGACACCGAGGAAATTTTGGGACAGAATAAAAGAACATGAAGCAGATCTGAGATTAAATAGACCCCACACGGCGTTAGCAAGATTAGCACAACTGAACCTATAAAAGTAGATTTCAATGGATCCAAAATTATATTCCGCACAAATAATCACCTGGAAGCTATCATAAGAGTGTCTATAGAAATAATATCTAAAAAAGAAATAGTCTGTAACGATGTATTATCATATGATATCCACGCAGTCTGGAATGAATTAATACATCATTGATTACCTTTCCCACCCCACCTTATATTTCAAACCCTTGAAGTAAAATAGTTTGTTCCGGGCAAGCAAGAAAACGTGAAGAGACCTCAACTCAACAGTTAGTTTTTCACTGATGATGACTGAGTAGTTCGGTTGAAAACGTTTTGGAATGTTTAAAAGGAATTTAATGTGCATTTAAATGTTTTATGTATGTTTTTACGCACCTTCAAGCAATATATTTACATTTAGTTGTATCTTTATGAATTTTAGTTATTAAACAAGGTGAATTTGCACTGAAATGTTAACTTTTTATTGAGTATTGAAGCTGTTTGGAATGGAAATGAGTTTTCCAAATTTTGATAAATTACTTATAGAGTTATAAGTGATTTGTGTCACGTGATGACATGTTTTTCCCCTTTCTTGTGCTGTGTCGTCAGAAATTCGGTTCAAAATGCCAACTTTGGCAGTCATTTTTGAAAAATGATCAAAGCTGCAATTTAAATTATTTTATTAAAACCACTGACACCATTTTTATAACAAATTTACTTAATTTTTAAAATGTTTATTTTCTCCCTGCCATGAAATTTCTATTTAAAAAAATAGGGATTAGAAGTCAAAAATGAATTATTTCACTTCAGCAATTTTAAATTAGAGAAATTACATTAAAATTTCTTCAGATCTAATGAAATATTTCATATTTTAAAAATAATTTATTTAATTAAATAATTCTTATTCTACAATTGTTAATATTAAAAATCTTGATACAAACTTTAAACTTCCGAGAGATTTTTTTTTTGTTTATAATTCATAAAAAGTTTATGCATATATTCAAGTAAAAGATGTCGAACCTCATTAAAATCTGATCCTGAGAGATATGATATAGTTGAGTTTGAATGGTCCATCCACATCAAATAAATGTTAATTAACTTTTTTAAATAGAAAGAATGATATAATTTTACAGAAATCCCACTTTTACTTCAGTAGGTGCAGTTTTACTGTCGCTCACAAAAATTATTTCATTAAACAATTTTAACTACATATCAAATAAAAAATTTAATTAATTCTGTCATTTTCATTATTCTATTATCACTATCTGTTATTATTAGCTGATCGGTTGTAATTACATGGATGAAAATTTTGTGGAAAATTAAATAAACATGACATCCCCTAAATTTAAGCTAATCATCACAGAGGATATTTTATATGCAATAACAGTTACTATTACAGGAACAATTAAATTTTTTATCAATGTGAATTTTTTTTTTTTACTATGGTTAATTTTTATTATTATTGTAGTTAATGATATTAAAGCAATTCATGCTCTTAACTTTTTCTTCACATTTTGCTAACATTATTGATTAATTTTAGATTTCTGGAGATTAAATAAACAAAGCATCCATATTTCACCATTTTCTATTTTTGGGAATCTAAAATCAGTCTTGCTTGTTATTTCAGAGTGAATGCTTAGGAAACGTAATTTACTGATAATTATTTAACCCGCCAAATAAGGTACAGTATAAGTTTTAGTAGGAAGTTCATTCTCTACATAGGAGCCAGTAAAATTTATGCATATGCAAGCAGTAACTGTTTTATAAGAAGTTGACTGAAAAGTGAATGTTTTAGGTAGCTTTCAATACAAAAAAAGTATAAAGCTACCTATTGCAGCTGTTCGGAGGAAAGCTGTTCCGGAAAATTTCGATATATTTTCACCGATCATGACCCCCAGACCCCAAAACCACCCTCCGTTCAAATGTTGATTTATATATATATATATATATATGTATATATATATATATATATCTGAGCTATGTCATACGATAACGCTCGTATTTATAAATCAATTTTGATGAAACTAATTGTGTGTATTAAGCTCACCAATGTCTCAACCGAGTTCATTGGCCAGCTTGGTCCGCCATTTTGTTTCAAGATGGCGGCCACTTAAAATTTTAAAACTAAAATAAATATGCAAAAAAGTTAAAAATTCAAATTTATTTTTTAATTAAGTGTTAGACCTTGATACGAGGATTCCAGAGCATTTTTTGGTTTACCTCTATCTTAAAAAATGGCTGAGATAGAGCAGTTTGAAATTCTAGGGTGGCTGACATTTTGAAACAAAACAGCACATTAACGCGATTACTCGCAAATTATTTCCTTTCATTGTTGTAATAATTTTCCCAATCATACGCATAAAACTATATATTCATATCCGTTAGTGCCACATTCTTGCCAAAATTGGCGACATTTGGCGAAATATCGCCAAATTTGGCGACCAAAATAAGTCTTCATAAATGAAGCCAATTTGGCTATTGCTCAATAATTTGGCGAATTTCTTATTCAAATTCAGTATTAACGAATCTTTTGTAAACGTTTCTTTGCATTTTAACTTGCTGTTTTCGTGTAACATTAGCTAAAATTTTAAAACGAAGATATAGGAAAGCTACCTTTTCCTCCCGGTACAGGCCGGAAGGACTTTTTAGAGTTTGGTTTCTCTCGTAATGGTTTTTCTTTAAGAAAGAGATGCCGGTATGTATACCGTGCATGAAGCATATTAAAAATTGGTGATGCTAGATAGTAATGATTTAATGCAATCCTTTAGTACTTTTAACTATAAATGTCAGTTAAGTGTATGTGATGTTTTCAAGTATTGTCAGTAAGATTACGTCTCCAATCAATTTGCTTACTATTTATGGACTATTTGAGACTTTCACTACCAGTTCTGTTAGTTGTCCTTGAATTAAGTTCAACAAATATGTTACATCTTTTAAGTAAGAGAAATGTTTTGTTTCAATATTTAAATTTTCTTTAAAATTCTAATTAAGTTTTCATATTAAATATTTATACACTAGAAATTATTCAATTAAGGCTGGTCTCAAATCCAAACGTGAGTGAAAGTATGATGTGTTTTTTTATTCTTCTCTTCAATGCACGACATTTTCAAATGGAGGCAAATTATGGTAACAATTATAATGAATATAACTCACTGAATCTCATTCAGACAAAAAAACCCAATATTTTTGTATGGTTGTTTGGAAAATATCTTATGTATAAGTAAGTGAGAGAAACATGTTTGAGTACTTATATTCATGTAACATCAATATGGGCAAGTGTACATACTCCTCCCCCTCCTCTTTTTTCTCTCATTTATTTTCTTGGATATGTATTTATCTGTACTATTATATAAAGACAGAACGCCTGACTGACTGGGTGACTCATCAACACCCAGCTAAAATGATTTAAGTTAGGATCATGAAATTTGAACAGTAGATTGCTGTTATGACCTAGGCAAGCAATAAGAAAGGATTTTTGAAAATTCCCTTCCGAAGGGGGGAAAGGGATGGTCAATCGTTTTAGGTGATTTCGACGTATCTCAGCAGGAGTTTTAGGTAGGACCTCGAAATTCAGGAAAAAAAATGTACTAAAAAAAATTATTAAACACGTATTTTAGCGATTTTAGAAATTAACCCCCTAAGGAGTGAAATGGGGGGTTCGAACGTTTTAGGTCATTTCGTCATACAGTACATCAGTTTTTGGGAGGAGCATCAAATTCAGGATAACAAATCTACTAAAAAAAAAAGTTAAACATGTATTTCAGCAATTTTAGAAATTCACCCACTTAGGGAGTTAAATGAGGGGATTAAACGCTCCAGGTCATTTCATCATATCTTAGCATAGTTTTTGGTCGGTGCATGAAATTTGGGATAACAAGTCTACTAAAAAGTAGTTAAACACGTGTTTCAGCGATTTTAGAACTTCACCCAATTAAGGGGGCTAAATGGAGGGTCGAATGTTTTAGGTCATATCAGAATATCTCAGCAGCAGTTTTAGGTTAGAGCATGAAATTCTGGATAACAAATCTGCTAAAAAATAATTAAACACGTATTTCAGTGATTTTAAAAATTCGCCGATAAATTTAAACATCAGATATGAACCCGATTATGGAAGATTAGACTAATAAGACACCTATTGCTGATTTCCGATTAGATATTTTGCGTAAGACATTCTTAAAAGGAAAATACATTGTAGTAGACACATTTTCCACCCACGCAAAGCTTGGACGGGCCGCTGGTATTTTATAAAATAAAATAAATGAATGGCTAGAAAAATAATTCTTTATTGTTTACTTTGATACACTTTTTGTTTTATATTTATATTACATGTTCTATATTTATTGATGTGCATTTTATAGATAATTTGAATATGAATATTAGATAATAACACTTACAAATAGTAGATTAATAAAAAGTTAAAATAATTTTTATGATTAATATCCCTATTAAAGGAAATTTGTTTTTATGTATCTTAATTGCACTTTGGGACTAAGTTGAAATCTGACAGCAAAAAGACATATTTTACTTTTATGTTGCATTTCAAATTAATTTAAAGTTGAATAATGTTACTTATTTATTTCACTTTTTACAGCTTTATATGCAACCAATTTCTTTTACAATGACACTTATTTTATTTTATGATAATAGTTATTTATATTTTATTTTATTTAAAAATTTCTGTCTATTTAAAATGTTTAATTACCTTTCTGTTAGCTGTTTTCTATTACATTTTCAATTGTTAGTATGTTACTGTACACTAAAAATTGACATCTGTCTTTTATTTTAGGCGTGCCGGGGTCTTTAGCATACTTCATGAGGTGCTGAATGCATAGTTTCATTCCAGGAGTCTGTTCAGACTTCTCTCCCAGGGTCCTGTTTTTGTGAAATTGTGAACAGCTTTTTACATTTGTGAAAAATCTCTACATAATTTTGTGAATGTGAAATTATCGTCATAACCAGGTTCTTGTTTATGCATTTTTATGAAGATATATGTAGGTAAAATACACATATTTTCTTTATATATGTAAAAGTGACAGTCTGATTTTACTTTTAAATTGTTAAATTTGTGAATGAAAGTAAAATTCAATGCCAAAATTAATTTTTCTATAAAATCCATTCTGCCAAAATCAATTCCTACTACCACCACTAAAAAAAAATGTCCTATCTGGGAAACCTCTCCATAATTTCACTAAGAAATTTGTGTACACTTTAGAGACAAACACAAAGCATTTTCTTGCATGTTATCTTTCTTATTTTTTTAATGCCATCAGTTATGATTGTATCTTGGCACACATGATGGGCTACTGTATTACGAAATCCATGTCAAAATTTGGTCGATATTGAATCCTTTGACAAAATTTGAAAATAGTGAAGTAATGACTACTTTTGAAAAGTAGTTTGGTAGTTGCTACTTTTTAAAACAAGTAGTTGTAGTTAACTGCATTTTCGATAACGTAGTTGTAGTTTGTTACAAAAGGAAAAAGTAGCTTCCTATATTTTCGTTTTAAAATTTTAGCTAATGTTACACCAAAACAGCAAGCTAAAATACAAAAAAACCCGATTCCTGAAGATTCGTTAACACTGAATTTGAATAAGAAATTCTCCAAATTAGTCAACTATAGCCAAGTTGGCTTCATTTATAGAGACTTATTTTTGGTCACCAAAGTTGGCGGTATTTCACCAAGTGTTGCCAAGCTTGACGAGAATTTGACGCTAATGAAGCTATAGTTTTATGCGTATGATTAGGACAATAATTACAACAATGAAAGATAATAATTTGTGAGAAATCACATTCACTAAAACCCATAAATTGTTGGTTTTTTGTGATCTGCTGTCTTATTTCACAGTGTCAGCCACCCTAGAATTTCAAACTGCTACATCTCAGCCATATTTTAAGATAGAAGCAAAACAATCCAGAATCCTTATATCAAAGCCTAACACTTAAACAAAAAATGAATTTTGTTTATTTATTTTTTTGTATATATTTTTTAGTTTTAAATATTTTAGTGGCCGCCATTTTGAAAAAAAATACTGTTTAATGTGGCATCGGGTCCGGTGGGGGAGTGTTTGTAACATTCTTTCAAATGCTTTGTGCATTTGATTTACGCATTGCAACACTCTGGCCGAAACCCCCTGCTACTATTGCACTAATTTATTTTATATTTTTTGTTCTGAAATATGGCTGTTATTTTACACTATACCCACTGCCGATGAGGCCACAGCCTTTTGCTTCTGGTTTCTTGTTTTAATTTGATTAGTTAACAATTTTCTCTCTGGTGTTTTGCTGGTTTATATTTGTTAATGTTAAATTATGATGTGGAATTCCGGGTCTGCCAAATACTTACAAAATATAATCTATATTACACACACACACATATATATATTGTATTTTTATTTTAGATTAATAATAATTTTATGAAGTTCTTAAATTTTAATCATTTGTTGCATATTAACAATTAGTACACTGATATTGTATAAATTTGCTGTCAATACTGTACCTTGTTATTTATATATAAGGTTTCAATATGTCTTTGTGTCATATATTTGACAAATTAGGGAATTTCAGCATGTGAAATATTTTTATTTCAGTATCTTTTTTTTTTCTGTGAAATTGTATTAAATGCAAATTTTATAAACTTGGTATTTAAGAATAAATTTCATGAAATTCTTTTTTTTTTAATAAATTGAAAGTTTGCATTGTTTCTCCTTTTTATATATATAAATTTACTGTCAGTAGAATTTACTGCAATTTTTAATAATCTACAAAGTCTCAACATTTTTATGGCATATATTTGAGGACATGAGTTTCAAAACTCGTTTCATCCTAAACTAAAAAAATTGTGTTTTCTCTATCAATGTATTCTATTGGTAAATCTTCCCTGAAAAAACACTACAATCTGCAGATAAACTAGTTTTAGCATGTATTTCTGACATTCTAAAATCTTGGTTTACAATGAAAACCAATGGAAGCAGTCAGATGTTTTTCGCGATTTCCTCAAATTTGATTTTTTGGATAAGGCGAGTTTTGAAACTCACGTCCTCATTTGTTTTATTAAGAGGCTAACTTCACTCAGTCAAAAACACCCGCTCACTAATGTTAATCCTATGGGGGAAATAATTTATGATATCTTGTTCGAATTTCAATATTTTTAAATGATTTTTTGCATTGGTTAGTTGAAGTAAATCTCTATGCCACGCTCCTATGTACTTTTTTGATTTTGATTACAAATTTTTTTATTAAGATACTTTCACTTTCAGAACAGATTTTGAAAGTGAAAGTATCCTCAATTTAAAAAACTGCAACAAAAATCGAAAAAGTAAAAAAGAGTGTGCATAGAGATTGACCTCAACTATCCAATGTAAAAAAAAATATTTAGAAATATTGAAATGCGTAAAATAATTCCTCCATAGGATTAACATTAGCGAGCGGATGTTTTCGACTAAGTGAAGTAGGCTGAAAAGTAAAAAATTTCAACAGAATTCATTATGGTATTCATTCATAATCTATAAAATTTGTTCTGAGAAAAGAAAAAAAAATCTCCATAAATAGAATTAATTCTTCCATTTTAAATATAAGTAAATTAAATACAGTGTATAAAAATGATATTTTTCCAATAATAGCATTTTTTCCTGTTTACTACACTTGCATCATTCACTTGAGATTTAGAGTAAAACTTTTATGCTTTTTGTGCAATTGTGAGAGAGCTGTTGATGGCATTATATGTCTGTATGTATATAATAAAGTTTCAAATACTGCAATATAGCAACATGCGCACTTTACAAATTGCAAATGTGGCTTTTCTATTTTTTCTTGGTTTCTTACCTATTTAAAAATTGTACTTGTTCTTTTTATTTATTTATTATTTATTTATTTATTTATAAGCGAGTTGTTTTTCAAGTGTACAACCACAGTGGCAATTTTAATTCTAAATATATTGTTGTTCAAAAACAAATTGGAGCAGCTAATTAAAGTATTTTAAACCAACAATGAATCATATATATATATTTTTTTATTCCGAATTGTATTCTTAAAAAAAGATAATTTTTAAAATGAAGATTTTTCAATGTTGAATCTCTGCTTTTAGTAATAAATAAAAAATTTAACAAATTTAAAAATTTATTTATAAATTGCTAACATAATACATATGCATTATTTGGAAGCAATTTATGAATTTAAAAAAAAAAAGGTTAGTCTCTTTGAATTAAAAGAACAATGCTATATAATATTGTTACAAGATAATAGATATTTAAATTTAGTATTTAAAAAAATCTCAAAGATGTATTTGTAATAGCAGAAGTTCTATATATTATAACTAAAACTGGTCATTTATTCTGAAAGAATTTTTGCATTTTTAAATAAAAGCTATATATAATGTTATTTCTGTTACAAATATTAAAATTGATGGTGTAGATAATACAGATAGATGCATATAATAGATGTAGATAATGTAATAGACGGTGTGTTCGATTTTAGGTATTTCTATTTTTGGATAAATGTGCCTCCATATATGTATAGTATACATAAGTACATATAAGTACTTTTCTCTTCATTTCATTGTAAACATATATATATATGTTTACAATATATACATACGAGCTGAACATTTATTAATAAAATTATAATTACTTGGCTTTTAACTGCTGTAATAGGATCATTTAACTTACCTTGTTATAATTAAATTTCCTAACTTAATTTTTGTCATTTAAGATTAGATACTGTGATAATAGTTGTCCTTTTTAGAAGACATTTACATGCATTTTTATAAATAAATTGAAGTCAGTTTCTTTACAGAAGCAAATTGTAAGATCCTATATATTATTTCTGTTGTCATCAACATCTTTTTTTCTGATCAAATAAAAAATGTAGAACGATAAATGAAATACCATATGAAAGGATTTTCAAACT
Source organism: Maratus michaelseni (assembly GCA_963931845.1). NCBI lineage: Eukaryota > Metazoa > Arthropoda > Arachnida > Araneae > Salticidae > Maratus > Maratus michaelseni. The sequence goes on along the minus strand of OZ007587.1, from coordinate 384,670,556 downwards.
GGCTTCTGACATAGTACACTCAAATTTCGTTAAAACATGTATTTTGATTAAAATTTGTAATTAATTAAAAATTAAATTGGTTATTGTTTTCATAAACGAAATAAGATTTTTCTAAAATCAATGTTGTCACAAAAATAAAATACCGCAACAATGATTATTTTAAAAAAATGTTCAATAAAGATAAAGTGGGACATAGTTACTGCACAGGTTTATTTTATATTTATGATTAAAAGCAAAATTTATATTCTATTGTTCAATTTATTTTTCTTTGTCCCATACTTTTTTTCCGAAACAGACGATGTCATCCTCTAATGCAATTAAAATACGATTTTTGCATTTGCATTTGCTATTTTCAGTCAATTTTTATTGTAACTTTCAGGAATAAATGAGATGATATTCTGGCTTGACTAATGTTGTTTGCAAATATTTTTAGTCCTTATTATTTTTTTTTAAGTTTAAACCTGCATCTAAAAAATATTAGGTATTGCTAAAAAATATTAGACTGCAGTGCGAAATCTTCGCACGGGTCCTCTGGTTATTCTATACTTTTATTATTTCAATTTTCTGTAATATTTAGAATGTTGAAGTTTACAAAATATGTTCTTGCATGCAGTGGATAAATTAAACATTAATTATTTAAAAACAAGTCTAATATATATTTAAGTAGTAGTAAAAATAAAACATTAATTATTTAATAAATGTCTATAATATCAGTGGATTAACACAGCTGGCAGCAAAAATAATTTGAATTAAAATAATATCTCTTTTACATAATATATTCTTGTTAAGAATATCTGAAATGCTGTGCAAGTTGAATTAATTCTGTGTAGATTTATTCATATAGTAGTATTATATTTTATTTGAATTTTAAGTAAAACTACAAGTTAGTATTGTTTTTTAAAGTTTATTTATATAAATAAATCTAATGAAGTGAGTATGTAACTAATAAAGTGGATATTTAACTAAATATTAATTATGAACTATTATAATACCAATAGATGGCGACACTTTACCTTTCAGGTAGTTGTAGATAATATTGTTAATATTATATTTAATTTAACTATAGAGGGAGCTATTGATTGTATATTAATTTTACTTTCAGGAATTAAAATTGGATGGAGTAATATATATTCACGGATATAAATTTGTTATAAGTGTATTAAAACCAGAATTATTTTGAGTGTTTTTGAATCATTTTGTGATTGGGTGTCATTTATGGGGTTGTGTTTTAAAAAAAGTGTGCTCTCAACTTGTCTTACAAATCATTTCTCTCAACTCGACTTAGTTAACATGTATGATGCATTGCCATGTGGATGTGAATATTATGTAGACGTTGTGACATTTTAAGGATTCTGTATAATTATTGTGAGTAAAATATTTTATCTACACTTTACGCGTTCATATTTCCAATTTTATTATTTCAAAACTGTTATCTCGTGGTAATTTAGTGAGGTGTTAATTACAGTTTTTTGGATAATCGATGTGAGTGAAATATATTGTATTTTCTTAATGGTTTTTTATTTCCTATTTAAATATTTCCAAATTTTAATATTTCCAATTGTTGTCTGGTAATAATTCAGTGTACCTGGATGATTCTACTGATCTTAGCATTATGCCAGTAGAATTATGAAACACTGAATTATTATTTAAAACACATGTGGGTGCATCCAGGCTGATGAGTACATGTGCATGTGTTTTTCCATGTCCAATTCATATTTAATTCTCATGTGGTCCAATTTTCCATTGTGTATGGTTCATATTTAATTTGTTAATCCATTTGTGTTTACTTAATTGCAACTCCAATTTATAATTTTTTTTTCCCCTTTCTCTCTATTTCTTTTTTCAATATTCTTTTGGTATGAGTAAAATTTGGCCAATTACCATTGAAGCATCAGCTATGGTAATATTATGTTTGCACATGTTAATTATTAGCTATGTGGTATTCTGTATACACAGTATCATTGATTATCTCTTTGGAGATTTAAGTAGAATAGAACTTGATATGTTTTTTGAAATTCATAGATATTATAATTATATATATATATATATATATATAAATTAAATTGTCCTATATATATATATATATATGTGGTGATTTTTAAGGCCGAGTTGCTTGAGTAGTAACATTTTTTAATAAATGTTTTTTAAAAAAAATAAGATGGGCTCTTTTCACATAATCAACCGAAGAGGAAGTTCCAGCACTCCACATTAGATGGCGTGTGTACGTAATCATAATTAAGCATCTCATTCAAGAACACAGAAGTTTTTATTCTGAAGCTTAAATTGACATTAGGGAAGAATCTGCTTTCACTCGAGTCCTCTTTTCGTTTCAATCACGGCTCCCACTACAGCAGAGCACGATGGCCATTTATTTAAAATAAACATTCCGCAGGCATATAAGAAAAAACATACTGGACTCCACGCCAATACCAGGCAGAGATTCCATCATTAACCTAACAAATCAAACTTCGAACTGGCGTCTCTCTATTCGACTGTTCTTATACGAATACGTCTAGCTTTCATCAGTGCATCAAATCTTCGGATCTCCGAATAGAATGCTCTCCGAAACGGAAAAGGCGACGATATATTCTTTCAGTAAGAGTAGGAATACATGGTCACGTGCGCCAATAGTGAGCTGGGATCTAACAGGGATTCTTTGCGCTGGCTCCAGAATATGGTAATAAAATGGTTTCCGCTAATTTTTGGCGCGAAAGAAAATTCTCGAAAGTTATATGATGTTCGATGATTTAGCTATGACCCAGAGTGTTTTAGATTAATTGATAATCGTTAGTTAATTGGTTCGAGAATATGGAATGATTTTGACTTTTAGGGAAAGAAAAAAAAAGAAAAAGAGAAATGGTTTATCGAATTTGGAACATAGCCAGAATGGGATTAGAATAAATGCTTTTACATTTTAATATAAGAAAAAGATTTTATGATCTGGCGAATTATTTTTAATATCGGAACTGATTAAAATAAATACAGTCTTTTTAGGAATTTAGAAAATTAAAAGGGAATTATGCGGGTTTTTTAAAGTATGAATATTAGGGAGTTTTATAATTTAAAGATAAAGACGCGATTTATTGAACTAATTAGCAGCCATTGAAATATTGAATTTAGATATGAGGTTTTTTCGGAATACATAGAGTTAAAATATTTTAATAAACGGAGGAAATAAATATTATAGAGTAAGTTAGACTAGGATGGAGTAAAAATACTTTGGTTTATCGCGATAAATTTTAAATTTTGTTATATATATATATATATATATATATGTATATATATGACAATTTAATTTTTGTAAGCATAATCTTAACTCCTGTTTTTATAAAATGTATTTTATATATAACTTATTATTAATTAATATGACTTACATTGAGTTTGCCATAAACACCTTTTGTAGTGCTATAGTTTTTAAATAATTGATCATTTATAGTTTCTACATAATCTGACTAATTTTAGTGTTAACCAGTGTTTTTTTTTTTACTTTAAAGAAACTTGATTATTTAATATTCAAATAAATTGAATGACATCCAAACCGATGTTCTTCATCAACATATTTTGCAGTGTTGTCAGGATATAATATTTATATTGATTTTATCATGCATTGAATGAATCTGTTTGCATGCAAAGAAATTAAAAAGGTATTCTTTATACTTAGTTTTATTAAAAAGCCCTTTTCCTTTCCACCACTTGGTATAACAAGTTTTTCACACTTTTTTATCATGGTGTAACTATTATATCAAAAATCACCATTGCAGAATTAATCATTGTTCAACTAACTTGCAATTTATCCTTTTCTTTGTGTGTTTTCCCTTGATAAAAAGCAGCAAAAATCATTAAAATGTTCAAATAAGTATTTTGCATGGTGTATGCTTGGCATAAAAGCCCAACAGATTGTAAGAGTGATTTTGATTGTTTGGTCAGTTGTGAGAAAACCTTGTATTTAATTTTCAAAATGACTGTGTGCAAATGTGTTCAACCCTTTTCCCTTCAATTTGTGGGTGTTTCATTTTACTTCTCATTTTTCTCCCCTGTTTTTTGTATGCTAGTAATTCAGTTCTTTTGGTTATGTTACTTTTAGAGAAATTTTATTTTTCCTTCCCTCTGTGTTTATAGCAAAAACAGCTTTAGGATTTTAGATTATTTTGCCTGTGTCTATTTTTAATTTTCTTTGTGTGTAATTTTGAAGCATATTTTATATTTTTTAAAGAGGTTTGTGCAATAGTCATACATATTTTCCCTTTCGCTTGGTAATTATGCATGTTAGTTAATTTTATTTACTACATTTTTTCTAATTTTGTATTAATTATTATTTGCTTTTAAAATACATAGGCAATATTAGCAAAGAACAGTACAAAATAATGTAAAGTATTTGCTTTACTGTAAAAAAAAATATTTCCTTAAAAAAAGGCAATGTTTTATTCTTTAAAGGAAGTTAGCGAAAATAAACTATGTAGAATTATTCCATGATCTTTCAGGATTGCTTTTATAATAGAATCTTTATTTATTTCAATACTTAAAAAATAAACTGGATGAATAAACTTTATCTCTTTTTAAATTATAATCTAAAATTTCTAAACATTGGGGGGTTTGAAAATTAAATTTAACAAAACAAGCTTCATTTACTACTGCATATTTTTTAAATAACTGTTTTCTTTAAACTATTAGGGACAAATTGTGGTGATATTAAAAAAATAAATACTGGTGAAATGTGTGATATTACAAAATCTGTTATTAAATTCTAACCATTATTATGTAATGATGAGCTATTTATATATGTATAACATTGTTTGTTGCAGATGTTTGAAGACACAAGTGCAAATTACTATGCAATGCATTTCTTTTTAGCACTTTCCAACCTAGTTGAAAAGTGCTTATGACTTCGGTTTGTCTGGCCGTATGGCCGTCTGGCCGTCTGGCCGTGCTCTAACTCCCGTAAATATGCTCGGATTGCTCTGCAATTTTTATATGTTATTGTCGGTATCTATGGCACGTTCCCTATTACAACTGAAGTGTGTAGCACTTATAGTTTTCTTACAGGGACACTCAAAAGAATTCCGTTACATTGCGGTCTATGGGGAAAAATCATTTGCGGTTTATTTTAAAAATGTTTCACTATTGTAAACGCATTGAAATTTATATAGATCACTAAGATGTATTAGAAGAAGCTTAATATGGAATAGTAGGTGTATAGCACTTAGAGTTACTTTACAGGGACAGTCAAAATAATTCCGTTACATTACCTCTTGGAGAAAAATCGTCTGCGGCTTATTTAAATAATGTTCCACTATTTTAAACGCATTGAAGTTTATATATATTACTAAGGTGCATTACAAGAGGCTTACTACAGAATAGTGTGTGTATAGCAGTCATCGTTCATTTACAGGGACACACAAAAGAATTCTCTACTGTCTGTTAACAATAATTCCTGGAAGTGCGTTTTAAGTTACTGAACGCGATTTTAATCTTAACTAGCTTTTTGTCTATTACGTGGTGTGTATAAATTCTGTAGATCCTATACAGTGCAGCACAAAAGTTCGCGAACACATTTCCGTTTATTGACAGAAACTCCAGAAGGAGAATTTAAGCTGTGCTACGTGTTTCCTAACTAAACTAAAATTTAGCATCCTATGTATATATACAAATCTATAGATCATATACAGGGCTACATAAAAGTAGTCGGATATTTTTCCGAATATTGTATATATTGAAAATTCCTGAAATTACGTTTTTAAATATGTTATGCGTTTTCCAAATTGTTAGATGTCATCTTTCAGCTTATTAAACGGTAATGAGTTTGTAAAATTATTTTAGAAGCGTTGGAAAGTGCTACATAATCTATGCTTGACGCATGATTTTTCGTTCTTGTTTATATTTAACTGCGATCTCAAAAGTTTTGATGTCATTTCTAGAAGCAGCTCTTTGTTTTACTGAAATTTATAGTTCTTGTACACATATATATATAGATGTTCTGCCTGAATGTAAAGTACAGTTTAATTAAAATTTATTGAGTATTTCTTATTTTGTCTTTAGTTATTTGTGCACATAAATTAGTCATGATTTATCAAGATAAAAAATTTCACTGTTATTATATTTCTTTGCTAAAATATTTTGGTATGTTTTGGTACTTTTGGGTTAAAGCAGCTTCCTCAATTACAATTATGTCAAGATTGCAGTTATGATTTTGGCAAAATCATCCCAAAGTTCATAAATGCATATATATACTCCAAACGCTCACATATGTGACATATACGTCTTACATACATCATATATAGCTTATACACATGCATATATACATCATATATGACTATAACTGGTACATTGAATCATAAATGTTATATACATATTATTATAATGTCATATATGCTTTATAATTTGGCAATTCGTCCTCGGGGGCTGCTATAACACGAAAGTATCAATATGTTTTAATAGAATTGTTTGGAAATCTCACTTTTGTAACAGCCATTTCAGGAATGAATTTCTTTACTTTTATAGTTTGGTTATTTTTAATGAGATAAACGTTGACTTTTCTGAAGTGTTATCTGTTATGTCTCTTCTCATTTTACATCCATTATTTCAAATGCCAGTAGAAAAAATAGAATCGGATCATATAAATGTAAGAATGTCAAAAAAAAAGAAATTAAGAAATGGGCAACATAAAAATAGCACAAATGGAAATATCTTTGAATGCCTAAGAGGGACTGCTCAGACTGGGAACCAGATCTGTAGAGCATAGATGTCCCTCCCGGTCCCTTTATTAAGGTCTTTAAAAAAAAAAAAAAAAAAAAAAAAAAAAAACATATTTCAGCTGGAGCTGAACCCGCCAGAAAACGCGACAAGCGGCGGGGTGGAAATAGATATGTTAGGTGATACTATCTTAATGATAATAACTGATGGTGGTACATATTAAGGCCAGGAGGCCGGTCCTGCCGGGCCACAGCCCCACGCGACAGAGGGCAGGAACTTGGAGCAGTAAAAGAATGAAGGGGAGTGACATGAAGTATGTCCGTCGCTGTGACCAGTGTCACCTCGCGCCAGGCAGCGATAGACTGAAGCGACTATGCCAAGTTGAACAGTTCATGATGCAGCTGTGGAAGAGGGACTGGAGCATTGAGTGTGAGGCTGTGAGGTGATGATGGCGTGAGAGGTGAGGAGCTCGAAGGTGAGAGACTGTTGGTGAGGAGGTGACTGTAGGCGGGAATGGGTAGTTGCTAGTAGCTGGACATGGAGTACTGAGCATGAGGCCAGGAATGCTGTAACGAATTGTTGAGATTGAAAGGATGGTACCGGCTCGGGTTGAAGTAGGGGAACCATGAGTTTCCCCAGCTTGCTTGACTGGTGTTGGAGGAGGCCAAATCATCCTGCAATGTGTGTGCGTGTGTGTCTGAGAAGCTTAAGTTACGTTTGTGTAATGAATGGTTGTTTTGTGCATGTTGTGGTTGATGTGTGTGAGGCAAATGATGACTATAATTTGATAACTTCGCTGGTTGTGATTTGAGGCTAAAAACTATGTCTAGGGCGTTTCGGGTGTGTGTGTATAGTTTTCTGTATGTGGTGCATGAGGGGTCCGACGCCTGGTGACATGTGTCAAAGCGAGTGCTCCATCTTTTGTTGTACTGTATGCAGTTGATGCAGCATGGGCGTCTTTTGCATGTGGAGTCAATGTCTTGGTGCTCCCCTCCGCAGTTAACACAGTGAGGGGGCCGTTTGCAGTTTTTCTCTGTGTGGTTGAGGGCCTGGCACTTTCTGCATCTGGTGATGGTGGTGTGGGGTCTAAGAGGTGATGTGCGGAGGCCAATCGTAAGTCCTCCGTCTGCAATGATGGCATGTGCCAACTGTTTCGGCATCAGGAGGACGATATCTTTTGTTGTTGTATTCCTTTTGCTTTTAAGTACTTTGAGGATGGTAACTTCAGTGCTGGGGAGATCATACATGGCTGCGATGGAGTCATGTATCTTGTCTTTGTGTTGGTCGTCTACATTAAGGAGTATCATCTTCTGGAGTGGTGGTTGTTTAGGTGTGATTATTAGGTTGTTGCTGAGGTTGCTGTGTTGTTTAATGTCGTCTTGGAGCGTCTGTAGGTCTGCTTGTGTTTTGCATGTAACCTCGATATGATTTTGCTTGTGGAGGACGTGGCTGGGTTGAATGGGTGCATAGTAGGATGTTTGGTGTATCAGGTTGTCTATTTCTTTGCTGGTTTTCTTGCTAGTGCCTTTGATGATGAGGGTGTTCTTGACTGTGTTGGGGACTGTTGGCTTTGGTGTGGAATGTGTCAGGATATTACTGTATCTGGGTGCTGCGTTGGTGTCCTCATGGCCTATTGGGGATGTGCAACGGGAAGGTACAATGGATTCCAAGGCTTGCTGGGATGATGATTGTGCCTTTAGTGCTGCCGCAATATCTTCTGCACGTGGGATTGTCTTGGTGAGGATGGAAAAGCTCTGTTTAGATTGGTGGAGTTCTGCTTCCAGGCATTGGACCTGTGTGTGAAGTGTTTGTACTTTAACACGCGCTGCTTCTAGAATCTTGTGTGTTTCTGTGTTTGTGGTAATGATAGATTTAAGGTGAATGTCAATATCTAAAAGCTGGCTGATATAGCGTGAGTAATGGTTATTCCTATCTAAATCGTCCCGTAAGGCTCGGACAAGTGCTAAAATCGTCTCTGTGGTGCGTGAAATTTTGGCCGCCCTCCAAGAGGTGTTTACTATAGTTGTGCTGGAAGGTGGAGCTGGGGTGTAGTTCTGGGACTGCGAGACAGATTCGGCCTTTGCTGACTCCTCGGTCTGACCGAAGATGTCGTCAATGTCTAATTCACTATCAGATGAGTCCATGGCTAATACTTGTGAGTAGAAAAAGCGATATTAGTTGAAAAAAGATAATAAATTCGCATACCTTTGGACCCAGGCCACATCCGACGACGACTGTGCACAGGATCTCACCCTGCCAGCAGCATGTTCTAGAAACACTATGAAGTGAAGATGAATGGGGTGTTGCCATGCATTGCAAAGGGGAAGAAGGTGAAAAATTGGCTGAAAGGGGCCACTGAGATGTTGAAAATATTACAGAGTTGTGATTATTTCTTAGATGTTACATAGTTAAATTACGACTAATAGTCTACGTTATTTGTGTGTGAAAATAACAGAGCCCCATCCTATGTGACAACCCGTCAAAGTTATTTTGTGTGAAGTTCTTCTAAGTTTTATTTTATGTGAAAATTTGTCAAAGTTTTTTTTTTTTTTTTTTTTTTTTTTTTTTGTGTGTGTGTGTGAAATTTCTTCTAAGTTTTATTTTATGTGAAAATTTGTCTAAGTTTTATTTTATGTGAAAATTTGTCAGAGTTATTTTTTGTGTGAAATTTCTTCTAAGTTTTATTTTATGTGAAAATTTATCAGAGTTATTTTTTTTGTGTAATTTCTTCTAAGTTTTATTTTATGTGAAAATTCGTCAAAGATATTTTTTGTGTGAGATTTCTTCTAAGTTTTATTTTATGTGAGAATTTGTCAGAGTTATTTTTTGTGTGATATTTCTTCTATGTTTTATTTTATGTGAGAATTTGTCAGAGTTATTTTTTGTGTGAAATTTCTTCTAAGTTTTATTTTATGTGAAAATTTGTCAGAGTTATTTTTTGTGTGAAATTTCTTCTAAGTTTTATTTTATGTGAAAATTCGTCAAAGATATTTTTTGTGTGAGATTTCTTCTAAGTTTTATTTTATGTGAAAATTTGTCTGAGTTATTTTTTGTGTAAGATTTCTTCTAAGTTTGGTGTTCCCGTGTTCTGAGAAACTTGCAAAAATTAAAGAGGGGTTGGACATAGGCTAAAAACGGGCACATGAAAGACTTAGACAAAATTATGCAGTTTTAAAGAAATTAAAAATTGTGCAAAGAGAAAATCCTTCTGCTATAATGAAGAAAACATATAGAAAGATAGGAAAAAGTATAAATTATGTTGAATTAACTGTGTTTTGGCATTATTGTGACTCGATAAAATGTGCAAACATTGAATGTGAAAAGTGATAAATAACTGAAAATAAACGTAATAGAATTTTAAAAAATTTGTGTGTGTAGTGCAAAAAGCAAAGAGAATCTGAAAACCGGTTTGCGAGGGGATCGTGTGAGCGGAAAATGAAATTTTGGATAAATGTAAAAGTGTTAATGATTGCAAAAAACCGTAAAGAAAAAGAATAATGTTAAAATTAGTTTGAGTGGAGAAAATGATTGTATTATGTGTGAATGGAAAGAGGACCAAAATTTGTTAATATTGGATGAATAATTAAGTAATTATCGAAGATTAAAATGTTCCGGTGAAGTGACGGATCGACGGTGAGTGCGGCATAGTGTCCCCGAGTCCCGGTGAAATGACAATTGCCGTACTCGAAAAAAAAAATTGAATTTTAAGAAAATATTTTGTGAGGATGATTTTTATAGCTTAATTAAATGAATTCCAAGTTATGGGGTTTAAGTGAGAAAATAAATTAAAAGTTGAAAAAGTGAGAAAAATTCTGAGTTTTATTTCGTGTAAAAATTTTTCAGAGTTATTTTTTGTGTGAGACTTTTAAGTTTTATTTTAAGTGAAAATTCGTCAAAGTAATTTTTTATGTGAGATTTCTTCTAAGTTTTATTCTATGTGAAAATTTGTCAAAGTTATTTTTTGTGTGAAAATTTGTCAAAGTTATTTTTTGTGTGAGATTTCTTCTAAGTTTTATTTTATGTGATATTTCGTCAGAGTTATTTTTTGTGTGAGATTTCTTCTAAGTTTTATTCTATGTGAAAATTTGTCAAAGTTATTTTTTGTGTGAGATTTCTTCTAAGTTTTATTTTATGTGATATTTCGTCAGAGTTATTTTTTGTGTGAGATTTCTTCTAAGTTTTATTTTATGTGATATTTCGTCAGAGTTATTTTTTGTGTGAGATTTCTTCTAAGTTTTATTTTGTGTGAAAATTTATCAGTTATTTTTTTGTGTAATTTCTTCTAAGTTTTATTTTATGTGAAAATTCGTCAAAGATATTTTTTGTGTGAGATTTCTTCTAAGTTTTATTTTATGTGAGAATTTGTCAGAGTTATTTTTTGTGTGATATTTCTTCTATGTTTTATTTTATGTGAGAATTTGTCAGAGTTATTTTTTGTGTGAAATTTCTTCTAAGTTTTATTTTATGTGAAAATTTGTCAGAGTTATTTTTTGTGTGAAATTTCTTCTAAGTTTTATTTTATGTGAAAATTTGTCAGAGTTATTTTTTGTGTGATATTTCTTCTATGTTTTATTTTATGTGAAAATTTGTCAAAGTTATTTTTTGTGTGATATTTCTTCTAAGTTTTATTTTAGTGATATTTCGTCAGAGTTATTTTTTGTGTGAGATTTCTTCTAAGTTTTATTTTGTGTGAAAATTTATCAGAGTTATTTTTTTTTTGTGTAATTTCTTCTAAGTTTTATTTTATGTGAAAATTCGTCAAAGATATTTTTTGTGTGTAATTTCTTCTAAGTTTTATTTTATGTGATATTTCGTCAGAGTTATTTTTTGTGTGAGATTTCTTCTAAGTTTTATTTTGTGTGAAAATTTATCAGAGTTATTTTTTTTGTGTAATTTCTTCTAAGTTTTATTTTATGTGAGAATTTGTCAGAGTTATGTTTTGTGTGATATTTCTTCTAAGTTTTATTTTATGTGAAAATTTGTCAGAGTTATTTTTTTTGTGTGTAATTTCTTCTAAGTTTTATTTTATGTGATATTTCGTCAGAGTTATTTTTTTGTGTAATTTCTTCTAAGTTTTATTTTATGTGAAAATTCGTCAAAGATATTTTTTGTGTGAGAATTCTTCTAAGTTTTATTTTATGTGAGAATTTGTCAGAGTTATTTTTTGTGTGATATTTCTTCTATGTTTTATTTTATGTGAGAATTTGTCAGAGTTATTTTTTGTGTGATATTTCTTCTATGTTTTATTTTATGTGAGAATTTGTTAGAGTTCCTTCATTAAAATTAATAGATGATTAAAAGAACAATGCCCTAACGAGCATGGCCGTACTGGCCCTTGCTGCCAGAAAAGCCGACCCCTTGGATAACTGGGTGATATTGCAGTAATATTTATCTTAATACTTATCCCCTAGGTCCCGAAAAAAAGGCATCTCCAGAGTATCCACGTGGTCCAAGTAATAATTAAAATGTTAAATTAAAGCTGATTAAATAATAGTAGGATGAATTTAGAAGCTAATTTGGAAAGAATAAAATTTATGCAATGTGAATTTAAACAGTAAGTAGACATTTAAATAATAATTGGGCTTTTAGAGAGTAGAAAACAAAAGATACGTTTAAAAATGCATGGCAAACAGAAAATTGACTAATGAGCAATTTTAATAATTGCTCATAGAACATTAACTAAGAGGGCTAAAAACATGCTGCTTACCAAAAACAGTAGATGAGATACTCATGCACGGAATTCCATCAGATGCGCCCGGCCCGCAGGTAGGGGGGGGGGCTATTAGCCACACATTTGCGGGAGCCTAGAAAACACGTCCCTAATGGAAATATCTGTAAAAAGCTTTTCGTAGCTTCTAAAGCTCCAAAACAGCTACCTGATTTTTTACGCATGTTTACAATTGTGCTATTTTTTACATTGCCCAATAATTATTTTTTAATACAACAGCACAAAGCTCAATCCTCCTATTTTAAAAGAAGAAATGTTTTGAGTTCAGTCCCACTCTTTAGCATTTGATGAAGTATTATTATGTAGATTGTTTATTTAAAATTACAAATAGCAACAATGCATTGGTATCTCACACTGTAAATCTTTCTGAAATATTAAGTAATAGTTAAAAAAAGAAAACAATCACATTTTGAAATGAATATCCTTTAGATGATACTCGTAATGTCATAAAACATTAAATACTTTTGAACAAAAAAAGAAAAGAAAACTTTTATTTTCTTAGTTAACTTATGTTATACAAAAGCCAAAAGTGTCAGATATTTAAATAAAAACTAATATGCTAATTTTATTCCTTCATTACTCCTTTTTACTTATCTCCGTCAAAAGGTTTTCATTTTTATTTTTCATATAATATTTTTTCATCATATTACTTCTTTTAAATACATTTGGTTTTACTTTTAAATAAATTTTGAAACTTAAAAATGATTTTGATACTAACAGAACCTATTTAGGTTTTTGAGTGTTCCTATACATGAAAGTTGAAAAGTATCCAATATTTATGTAACAATTCTTATTTTGCTTATCTTTTATTAAGATGTGTATTTACTATCAACTCTTTTTATCATTTGTCATCATCATTGCATTCCCAGGCACCTCCAGCCCCCTTTCTGAGCCAGATACTCACCTTATATGAGAAAAAATTCTTGTGCAAGACAGTGATATATAATATTTTGCTACAATAAATTATCATAATGTGGAATATTAATTTAATCTTGATTACCTTTCACAGTAGATCCTGCAAAAAAATTACACCAATTGAAAATTTGACACTACAGTATGTTTATTTAGTAAAATTTAATGTATTTCAATTATTTTGATTCTTTTTTCATATAAAGTACTCATAACATCATTGTTAATGTTACTTTTTTTTAATCATTTTCATATTAACATGTATAAAAATTGATGGTGTTATGAGCGTATTGGTATGTCAAAACTATAATTGAAATACACTAAAGTTAGCTAAAAAAAATCTATGTTTCTGATCTTGTGTGACATATTTAAACAATTTTAAATGAAAAATTAATCAGAGAGGCGGTAAGCATACATCTGTCTTTTTTGCCATTGTACAGAGGGATTGAAAAGTCGTGCAACCCTTGAAAAATATTTTGTTTACTAAAATACAAACATTATTCAAATTACAAACATAAACTAAATTTAAAGAGTAACAATACTGAGACACAAAACTGATGATGGAGTGTGGTTTGTTTGCAAAAACATTCCACAATCCATCCTGGACTAAAAAACAAACATTGAACATGAGATTAAAAAAATAAGTGTTCCAACATTGAGAAGAGTGGCCTCAAATTTGAAAAACACATATGTCTTTGTATCCAAGAAAATGAGTCACATTTTGATCTTCTGTAACAGTGTTAATTTTCACTCAGTATTGTTACTCTTACAGTTTAGTTTATGTTTGTAATTTGAATCATGTTTGTATTTTAGCAAACAAAATATTTTTCAAGGGTTGCGGGACTTTTCGGTCACCTTGTATGTCCATTATTTCAAATAGCAGAATAAGTAAATAATAAAAATAAATAATAGAATCATACATACATTCTTACTCAATGTTCAACTCTCAACTTTAATGTTCTTGTAAATGTGAAATATGTCAAATGAAGGAGTCTTTGAGGCTTTCTTGGTTCAGTCACACTCTCAATTCTGCTGAAATATTGATTGATACAAAAAATAAAAAATAAATCACATTTAAGAATAAACTTTTTGTAGCCAAAACTTGTAATGTCACAAAACATTAAATGTTTTTTGATAAAAAACTTTATACAAACAGAATTTCTGAGTGTGTCCGTCAAACTCCATCACTACGTTAAAGTGAAGCCTCTTTCGATGGAGTCCCTAACCTGGAATAGCTGACCAATGTCCGGCAGACTTTTTTCAGAAAACTGACATTTAGTTGTGTTGAATAGCATTTTATTGATTACTATACTGTTTGTCCCAAAAATATTGAATCATGCTTAATTTTTTTACTTGTTGTAGATATGTAGGCAGTGTAAATTACAAAAGTATTCAAAATGAGGTAGAAATAACTATTTTGATAAAATTGTCCTACCATTAACTTTCAAAAAGTTACACTTTTTAAAATTTTACATGGTCCTTGGGTCCTATAAATTATAGTTAGAAAACTTTTCTGCATGCTCTGACAAGTACAACAGTAAACATTCCCTCTTTCTATGACCAAAACTCACCGAGTTATCATACTTTGAATTTTATAAAATTCCGGAGCTTTCTGACACTGAAAAATCATCTGTCCATTTTTAGTGCCAGAAAGCTCTGAATTTTAGGGACCCTATAAAATTTAAAAAGTGTAACTCTTTACGTAGCAATGACACTGCTATTTCATCTGCATAACCTTTATTCCTTTCTTATTTAAGTTAAAGCACATTTCAATGATATTTTTGGGGACACCCTGTGTAGGATGATCAAGATTATTTTGATTGACCAGAACTAAACTTAACTTATTGGGGTAATAACAATTTAAGATACTTTAAAAATATATAAAAAAGACTTATTTGGCAGAAAATTTATATTTCCACACATCTTATTAGAATATATTTGCCTGTACAACAATTCTCATTTAAAAATATTTTCTATTGTTTTTTTTTTTAATAGAAAGATTCTATTTACTATTGTCATATTTAGTGTTTTTCTAGGCAAATCCAACCCCCTTCCTAGCCCAAACCTCACCTAAAATTTTCTATTAATTATATTCCTTTATATGTTTGTTGGAGATTTCACTTTTAAAAAAGTTAGAAAATTAAAAAATCTATTGGATGCTAACAGAATCTACTTAGCCCTATACAAAAGTGAAAAATATCAGATATTTTAGAAAAACTCTTGTTCTTTTCTTCATAAACATACATTTTCTTTATCAAACATTTCTGCTAATTTACTATTTGTCACATTTATTACACTCCCAGGCACCTCCAATCCCCTTCCTGGGCCAAACCTCACCTTATATATGACAAAATTTTCTTCAATTTCTTCAAGCGGTTAAAAGAAATTTACATTTTACTGAATTAGTTAACATCCATTTTTTTTTTTTTTTTTTTTTTTTTTTAAGTTTCTCCAAAAAATTTGTTTGTCTTAAATTTTAGATTCGTTTAATACAATGCCAACAATAAAAGGATATTTAATTAGAAAATATTTTGTTGTAAATCTTCCTCATTTTCTAAATTGCTTTTTTACCTGTCAAATGCCAACAATATCAGATGTTTTACGTGAAAACTTTTGTATTGCTAATAGCTCTTCTTCTCAAGGATATAGCTTTTCTATGAGAAATTTCTGCTAAGTTATTGTTTGTCACATTTATTATACTCCCAGGCACCTCCAATCCCCTTCCTGGGCCAAACCTCACCTTATATATGACAAAATTTTCTTCAATTTCTTTAAGCGGTTAAAAGAAATTTACATTTTACTGAATTAGTTAACATCCATTTTTTTTTTTTTTTTTTTAAGTTTTTCTAAATAAGATTGTTTTAAATTTTGGGAGGTTTAATATAATACCAAACATTAAAAAATATTTAATTAGAAAATCTTTTGTAATCTCCTTCATTTCCTAAATTGTTTTTTTATTTCTCAAAATGTTTTAATACTATTTGTCTTCCTACTTCCATATGTAATTTCTTTTTTCTTAATCGTTTCAAATTGAGATTTTTTTTAAAAAGACTTTAATTAAAGATTTTAACGTTTTTTTATTTCTCAGATTCTATAATTTTATAACGTCATTATGACCAGCTCTTCCCACGCGATATCTCTCGATGTGAATATTAAATAAACATAATGCGTTTTTTGTGTACCTATTGTTTAGAGTGTTAAATGCATGTTAATAATGTATAATGTAAGGTCACTTCTCGGTATTGAAATTTGTTAACAGTATATTGTAATAAGTAAAGTACATCATGTCCTGTATATCAAACAGATGTGGTGTATAGTGGGTTGTGAATAATAGAAAAGAACAGACAACTTCCTTTGTAAAACTTTCATTTTATTTCAACCAAGAAAAGTTACACTTACATCAATAAAAGTTACACTTAATTAACAGAGTACAAAGAAACAATATACATAACAAATAAAAGAAATAAGAAAACAAGACACACGTGTTATTTTGTATCAAACTGTTCTAAGGATTAAGGTAAAATAATAATTATTAAAATTTCTCAACAAAATGTGTGAAATAACTGTGAAATGTTGTGAAGTGTGATCCTCAGTGATTGTTCTCATTTTATTTTGAGACTGTCAGCACCGCTTTGAAATAAACCACACAGACAAACTTATTTTAAAAATTTTATTTTCTAAAAATATATTAATACATCAACATTATAAATACACATAAAACTGAAAAACATGTTCCATTAGAACAGAATCTTACACAATAATTAATAATACACCAATATGACCGGACAATTAAAACCGCTACGCAAAACCTGAACCAATTTCGTCGCTACATTCCTCTAACCGTATAAATTTATTAGGAAAAGCGCCCCCCCACACAAATGAGCATTTGAAGAAATTGCAGTGATCATTAAAAGTATTCATGAGGTGAGAAGAGGATGGAAGATAAATTAAAAGTTTCGCAGAGTGCCAAGCCACATAATTCACAAATGATGTTATGGTTAAAAAAATATCTCAAACTAGATGCCATGTTTATAAAATGCCTGTCTACCAGTGAAAAAAAATGAAATGATTTCTTTAATGGTGGATAAGATATGATAAAAAAAAATTGCTGGTTTAAGTTAAATTAATAATATTTATTATGAAAGTTTATGTCAAAAAAGAAGTTTCAGCTGTTTATTGTTATTTCATGATTAGTTGAATATTGATTAAAGTATGATCTAAATTGCTATAAAAAAAGCTATACTTCTGTAATAGGTATTGTATATTATCTATTGCTATTGAACTTTATGTTAATTTAGAATTAAAAGCCAAAGGGATAGATAATGTATTTTTCTTACTACTAAAAACTACTCAATTTAGATGAATGTAAGCCAAAAGTAAAAAATATATATAGTGTATTTGTTTAAATTATGGACACTTTATGAATATTTAGAATAAAAAGCCAAAACGATAGAGAATGTATTCTTACTATCGAAAACTACTTAATTTAGAAGAATGTAAGCCAAAAGTAAAAAATATATAGTGTCTTTTTTTTTTTTTTAATAAATAAACATACATTATAACAATTTAGATGTATACATAAGAGATGGCCGCATTAAATTTGTAATAACATAACATAATGTATAGATAATGATATAGAAAATAATATAGATAAACATACTTACTTTTTTACATTGAAAAAAAAATCATAAAAAAATTAATAAGAAGAAAACAGAGAGTAGAGCTTGCCTGAGATCGTTGCAGATCATTTCGAAACATATTTTTCAAAGTAGTATACTATTTTCTGAGAAAAATATACACAATTGAGTTCCTTAAAAAAAAAAAAAAGTACTTTTATGTTAACCAGGTGAAAATCTCACCAATAGTATTTTTTCCTCGCCAATAGTAGCTTCTATTTTTCATGTGTGTAAATTAGAAATGATACTTCAATTTTGATATAAAATGTTTTGGTTTACATGATATATTTATTATTATTCAATAAAAGACACATATTTTAAATGTATGTAATATATGAATGTATTTTAAATGAAAATTATTTATTTTAAAGTAAATGAGTGAAAGGTTTACATTTTAAATGAAATAAATGCAATTCAAATGATGATGTGGGAATATAATATTTGGCTATTTATCACTTGCTCAAGTAAAAAAGGCATTCACTGCCAAAATTTCCAATATGGTTTACATTTTCAAGGATATATTTTAAAATAATAAAATATGAAAGTTAATCATTAATTCTAATTTTCACTATGCTAAAGCAATTAAGCAACTCTACTTCTCTGTTTGCCAAAAAAGAAAGTTAAAGAAAGTAATACTTATCTTTCACCTTGGCACCACAGGCAAAGAACTGAAGAAAACGCTTGCCTAACGACCGCTTCCGCTTGAAGAGGAGGGGATCGCCTCTGCAGTCACGCCTCTTGCTTGGAGGAGCCTGGATGCTGGGCGAAGGGGAGCTGCTCAGGATGCTCCTGACGTCCTCTTCATCCACTTCTGATTCAGATCCATCTCGGCCTTCTTCTGGAACGAGGAAGGCGGCGGAACCTGAAAAAAGAGGGGACACAGGGACCCACTTACCTAGAAGGGCGTCCACAAACTCCTCTTCCTCCTCCTCGTCTGCACTGGTGGCGGCCGCTGCATCAGGACTGCTTTCTTCGTCTTCCCAGTGCTCGAACATGAAAGCAAGAAAAAAAGAAAGAAAATTAGCAAAAATAAAAAGGATCATGTAATACACAAAATTAAAGAAATGTATTACTTCTTCCATGGTGATTGCAAGTCAACCTGTTTATCTTTACAGCAAGTGAAGCTCAAGATCTAGAAAGGAATAGTAAAAATTATATTCAAAACTTAATGTTTATTCTTTATTTTATTTGTTGTTGTTAACAATGAGCATACAAATGATTGATTATTGTTGTACATTATGATATTAGACCAATAGCTCATTTGTAAAACATACAACTCTGTCAAGTATAATGATTTTTACTGATAGATCATAATATAACAGAATTATTTTGTGTGTCCCTGTGTATAAATGCTACTTATGCTATACCCCTGAGAAAGCATGTTCTAGTCCGCCTCAGTGATGCACAGGGTTGTAGTGGGCTGGGTTTTTTTACAAAAAACCTGTGTTTAAAAGTATATATATTTCTGGAAAGGAACAAATGATGTATTTGTTAACAGTTTATGGTTATTTTGTTTTATTTATTCACTTCTTTGAATCTTAGAAAATATATTTGTACTAATTTACTTGCACTTTTAGATTGGAAACCCTGTAATTTTAAAACATTTTAGATTTTACTTTAAAACATAAACTTAAGCTTTTCAGTTAGCTTCAAGAGTATTATATTTACTAAACTTTTTATATTTATTAAATTAATTAGAATAGCATATGCAAAGAAAATATTTTATTCATAGTTATAAACATAAAATTTAGTTACGGAAAATATTTTATTCATAGTTATAATCAGGGCTTGACAAATGCGGTCGCCAGGTCGTCACTGGTGACCAAGTTTTTCTGTCTGGACACCAAGTTATTTAATCTATCGGGTTTTTATTATTATTATTATTATTATTATTATTATTATTATCATAATATTTTGTAAAAAAAAAAATTGACCTAAGAAATGAAGACAAACGGCATCTTTTTTTCTCACCATTTTTAATTTGGTAAAAGTAAGTTCAGCAAATACAAATTTTAAAATAATACAAACAGAATTATTTGACCAATTTCAACATGAAAATAGCCCCCCCCCCCCTCATCATATACAGATTTTATAGCACTCCTATCCAGACATTGGAAGCATTCGGCAATCACCATTTTCCGAACATGTCGGTTAATCTAGATTTTACAGAATTTCTCTCTCACTCTCCCCCCCCCCCCCCCCCCCACAGATAAGTAATTTTGATAAATTTCATTAGACAACTGGGTTTATATTATTTTTCTAAATTATGTAACAATTTCAAACTATGTAACTAATAATCCTAAATTATGCTTATTTTTTTCTCAATTAATTCATAAGCTTTTCTTCTTTTTGAAAGTTAATGTCGGGGGAAAGGGAGGGGGTTACTGGACACTAGAATTTTTTGCTGGCTACCAGATTTTATCAAATTTGTAAAGCCTGGTTATAATAATAAAATTTAGTTATAGAATTAGCATTAAAAAACTTTTTATAATATATTTTTACATTACCAATCTGATGGAGTGTAACTTTTTAATACTTGGTAACATTTCACTGACTTTTCTGCTTTTTCATGGCCTAATCTATTACGTAGCTTATTATGAATGAAACCAAAACTTGAAAACAATCGTTCAACAGATGCAGTACTTGCAGGCAAAGAACTTATTTTTTCCGGGGAAAATTGGCCATTTAACCTGGGTATTTTAATAAAACCCGCCCAGGCTGGGTTTTTTACAACCCTGGCTGATGCATATCAATTACATTGTGTTTCAAATTCCGCAACATCAATAAAATGTGCCGTAAATGATTTTCCCCTATAGACCATAGTATAACGAATTTATTTTGTGTGTCCCTGTAACCGAACTATAAATGCTACACATTTCATTTTCAATACTGAACAGTGTATACTAAACCTAAATAACATATAAAAATCCGAGCATATTTATGAGAATTAGAGCCCAGACAAATCGAATTCATAAACACTTTTCAACTTTGTTGGAAAGTGGAATATTGAAATCACTCCACTTCATTCCCGAGAAAAAGGTACATCCATATCAATTGTTTTATGTGGGATTTCACAACTGTAGTCGTCCTCTTAACGATAATGAAGATATTTTAACAAAAATTTCAACAGACTCATTTTCCTTTGTGTGAAATAGTGTGACATTGCAGAAGCTCCTGGACGTGCATTGTAATTCGATGATTTACACCGTACGTACTGTCAAGTACATTCTGAATTATGAATCGTGTTTGGAAGTGAATGGCAGCCATCTACAGCACTTATTATGATGCATTTCAATTTCACATGAAGCAAAGTGGGAAATTTTCGCTAAAAATATCTCCATTATTCTTGAAATTATGACCAAGTTTGGTTTTAAAAGAGACATCTTGTATTTTTTATTTAATAGGTGATTTGTGACATTGTACAACTATTATTTGTGTTGACATTTAGTATCACTCTAAATGCTTTTAACCTTGGAATTGAAACATCCTGTCCTATTCCTATCGAATCTTTGACCAATAGCTAATTAAAGCGCTTAAAAAAAATTACTACTACTACTAATAAAAATAAATAAATTTCCCCAGCATTTTCTCGAAGACATTCTGCTTTTATAGAAAAACGGGGAAAAAATTATCAATTTGACAGTTTCTGAATAAGAGCTGCTGCCAATACAAAAAAGTCCTTCCGGCCTGTACCGGGAGGAAAAGGTAGCTTTCCTATATCTTCGTTTTAAAATTTTAGCTAATGTTACACGAAAACAGCAAGTTAAAATGCAAAGAAAACGTTTACAAAAGATTCCTTAATACTGAATTTGAATAAGAAATTCGCCAAATTATTGAGCAATAGCCAAATTGGAAGACTTATTTATGAAGACTTATTTTGATCGCCAAATTTGGCGATATTTCGCCAAATGTCGCCAATTTTGGCGCTAACGGATATGAATATATAGTTTTATGCGTATGATTGGGAAAATTATTACAACAATGAAAGAAAATAATTTGCGAGTAATCGCGTTAATGTGATGTTTTGTTTCAAAATGTCAGCCACCCTAGAATTTCAAACTGCTCTATCTCAGCCATTTTTTAAGATAGAGGTAAACCAAAAAATGCTCTGGAATACTTGTATCAAGGCCTAACACGTAATTAAAAAATAAATTTGAATTTTTAATTTTTTGTATATTTATTTTAGTTTTAAATTTTTAAATGGCCTCCATCTTGAAACAAAATGGCGGACCAAGCTGGCCAACGAACTCGGTTGAGACATTGGTGAGCTTAATACACACAATTAGTTTCATCAAAATTGATTTATAAATATGAGCGTTATCGTATGACATAGGCCAGATATATATATATATATATATATATATATATATATATATATATATATATATATATATATATATATATATATATATATGGATATATATATATATATAAATCAACATTTGAACGGAGGGTGGTTTTGGGGTCTGGGGGTCATGATCGGTGAAAATATATCGAAATTTTCCGGAACTGCTTTCCTCCGAACGGCTGCAATAGGTAGCTTTATACTTTTTGTATTGAAAGCTACCTAACAAACAGAAATAAGTTCAAATATGTATCCGAAGGTAGCCAAATTGGATTGGAGAACAGCCTTAAGCTTCTAACTTTAGCAGTATAGTTCCAATTGCAAAAATGTTTCAAATGGTGTGATTCATTCTATGCAAAGCCATTTATGACAATATTTTTACACTATTTTACTTAACTTATCAAACTAACTTAAGTAAAATAGTACAGCTGGAATATTTTTTAATCGATTTTTCGCTCACTACCTGATAAGCTAGAACTATAAAAATTATGTGCAAAGATGAGTTTCCAATAACAATACCAACATTTTAACATTTTTTTCCTTAGAATTTAATTGTAAGTTATTAATTTAATTTTAAGGCATTTTTCCGTTAGCTCGCCACAGGTGGTCTAATACTCTTTATGATTACAATTGTATACGACTTACAACAACAATGGATATAATGATGAGCCAAACTACGCTAGCCAAAAATGCCTAACTGGCTGTCAAGCTGTAATAAGGAAATACCAGAGAGCCCGTGCGAAGATTTCGCACTGAAATCTAATATTTTTTATAGGTACTTCTCTATTATCCCGTTGACCACTTTTCATAGCAAAAAACTACCGCCAAACTGTAAGATTAAACACCAAAAATGCAGTCCCATTTACTTGATGTCTGAATCATTATGCGTGTTTGTTACGTCATCTAGTGGTTTTACATTCGACATTTGCGTGTATTTTTTCATTATGTTTTACTGATTTAGTAGTTATTTTATTAATTAAAATAACAATTGCGTCCTTAAATTCTTATATTTTATTTATTTATTTATTTATTTATTTGATATTCCAATGGCAACGTTCTCCCGTTTATTTGGCGATAGTTTTTTGTTATGAAAAGTGGTCGACAGGATAATAGAGAAGTATCATTTTTTATCAATATGTAATATTTATTAGATGCAGGTTTAAACTTCTAAAGAAAAAGCAAGGATAAAAATATCAGCAAACAACATTTAGTTGTTAGTCAAGCCAGAATATCATCTAATTTATTCCATCAAAGTTAGACTAAAAACTGATCCAAGATTGCTAAAAGCACGCGCGAGAAAAAAAATTAACAATCGTATTTTGACTGCATTAGAGGATGACGCCATCCGCTTCGGGAAAAACATGGGACTTAGAAATATAAATCTAAACATTTCAATTTCAATTTCGCTTTTTAATCATAAGTATAAAATAAACCCGTGCGGTGTTTTTTATTGTAATTGCTGCTGAGCATCATATAATGTGGTATTTTATTTTTTTGGCAACAATTATTTTAGGAAAATCTTTCATTTCTTTTATGAAAATAATGCCGATTTAAATTTTAATTTTTAGCAAATTTTAATCAAAAACATGTTTTAACGAATTGTTAAGTGGCTATGTCAGAAGCCGGTTCAATAACCTTTCATATGGTATCTCAGTCGTTGTTCTGCGTTTTATATTTTCTGAGAAAAAGGGATGTTGACAGGAGAAATAATATATATGATGATGATTTTAAACAGTATCAGCAAATAGAAAATATAAATAAACTAGTATGCTGTGTCTATCACAAAACTTTCTCTTATATAAATCAAATCGTCTGTAACAAAAAACCAAATGATAATCTATTTGTTCTTGAGATATAGCTATCTAAAAAAAAGAGAGCATACTAGCGACACCTGTTGGGCGGTGTATGCTCAATTCTAATAAGAATCTATTTATGTCAAGGTAAAACAGACTATGAAGTTTGGTGAAATTTGATGTAATTCCTGAGATATAGTTATTTCTAAAATCGTGAAAAATGCAGCATAAGAGCCACTTGTCGGCTATTTACATCAAAACCTATTCAGCACCAATTTATGCCAAGGTCTAACTGAATCTGAAGTTTAATTCGGTGCATCATTTTTTGAGATAGAGCGCCCAAAAAAATTTGTGTTGCATGCAGGCAGACAGACATTCAGTTGTGTTCAAAACCTTCTAAAATGTATAAATCCATCGAAAAATTTCACTAATCCAACCTTTCTTTTTTTAAAGATAGAGAAAGTAAAAATAACGAGAGTAATATATTTTTTATAAAATACGCTTTAATCAATTAATAGTTTTATGTTAATTAAATTATGATTATACATTGAGAAAGCAATGTAGAAATACAAAAAAGATAGTTCAAATAATGCTATTTTTTCTCATTTACTGTATCCTGTTGTCCTACCTTAAACTAGTCGGATGTGCCAATTCCAAAACTTTCTTTTATTTCATACAAGTTTCACATACACAAAAAAGAATCAGGACCAATTTATGTCAAGATCTAACTGAATCTAAAGTTTAATTAAATTCCGTGCATTAGTTCTTGAGATAGGACTATCGCTAAAATCGTGTAAATCCTGAACAATGCAGCATAACAGCGCCATCTGTTAGGAGATTTACATTAAAACCTAATCAACAACAACTTATGTCAAGGTCTAACAGAATCTGAAGTTTGATGAAATTCTGTGCATTAGATCTTGAGTTATAGCTATCGTGAAACATGTAGCACAGCAGCGCCACCTGTTGGGCGATTTACACCAAAAACTAATCAGCACCAATTCATATCAGGGACTGACTGAATCTAAAGTTTTATTTATTTGAAGTTCCTTGCATTAGTTCTTCAGATAAGAGTGCTTACAATTTTTTTGTCACATACAGACAGAGAGACATTTTCTAAAAACAGTCAAATCGTGTTCAAGACCCTATAAAACGTATAAATCCGCCGAAAACCGGAAGTGGATTTTTTTCACAAATCCAATACTTTCTTCTTGTAATGGTAGAAGATAATAAAAAGAAACGGAGCAAAAATGATAATTTTTTTAAAACAAATTTACTAGCTAGCGCTTTCTGCCATACGTAAAAAGAAAACGGTGAATTGTTTATAATCCTTTTCGGGTCTCTCGCAAAATTAATATATTGTTTGGGATTTTTTTTCTTATTCTTTAAAAAAAAAAAAAAAAAAAAAAAAGCTTAAAGCGTGATTTTTAAGATGAACATTGAATGTTTATAAAAGAGTATATTTTTGTTTATTATTATTTTTTTTAGAGATTATTACATTTATACTTATTTTAAACGTAACGAAATTTCAATTTTAACAAAGCTGAAAATCCATAACATTAAAAGCATCCTAACTCAAGTTTTGATCGTACAAAAATATAATTTTTACTATTTTACGTGTTTAAGATGTTGAAAGTTTTTCTAAATAATAACTTATTGGGTCCAGATTCGTATTAATAAAAACAAAAGCTCTGTTTTTTGACGTAAGTAATGGCTTTTCATTAGGATGAAGAACAACATTTGAAGCCTTTTTGCAATAGTATAACTACGCCATACAAATGGACAGATGTTTCTTAATCTAGGAAAATACATAATAACCTCATCCGGGTTACCCTATATTTAGAAACCAATATATTTTAGAAATTTAAAGAGGCATTAATAAAAACAAAGTTTATTTTGCTGCTACTGATTTTCGGAAATGTTTCCAAGTAGTTTTTATCGTGTATTAATCTGCTTTCTCTACCCGGAATATAAGTTTTTTGGATGCTGTCAATTCAAATAAACATTTTCATGTTAATGCACACATGTTTCACAGACAAGCATGTTTGATTAACAGCATTTACATTAAAATTAATATTATCGTGTTGCTGTTGAATGTATAAATTTAGTTACGCAGCTGAAAATAGTTAATTGAGTATGGATAGCATCGTAAAAACCTGAACAACAGAAAACAGATTAGTTGACCAGCACGGCGTTGCCCGGGTCCGTGATAAAACCTTAAATGAACACCAAATAAAAAATACTGATAATTAGGGATGAAAGTGCTCGTAAGAAAACATTAAAAAACACTTTCTGTTGTCCAAACCTTTTGAAAATTTTAATGGTTATAAATATAAAGGTTTTACAGTCCGTGTAAAAATTATGTCAAAAATGTTGTTATCTGGTTATAAATTAAATGTTTTCCTCCTGGGGGGAAAAGGACCCTTTTTTCAAATTCTACAGAAGAGGAACTCCCCCTCCCATTTCCCTTTCCATTAAAGCTTTCAAAAAAAGTGAAAGCGCCTTCCTCCCTTCTCCTTTTGTTCATCCCTGTCTCAAACAAAGCAGGTGGAAGAATGAATGCTCCCTCCAGGAAGGGGAAATGATAATAGAATTTAGAAGGAGTATTTCCTAGCGGTAGAGTTGGGAGCAGTGCAGGCCAATAGGCGAGCTATTCTTTCCCCAGCATTCTTGATTCTTCTTAATTCTATTTCTTGCTTTATTCACGCTTCAAGAAAAGTTGAGGCATACACAGTAAGGTCAGATTTGCACTGAAAAATTAAGACTTTTGCTTCTCGCTTTAATACAGGGTGTCCATAAAAGAACTCCGGGGGTTTAAAAAAATCATATCGAGTTAACGGTATGAGTTAGATCAGGTCAATTAATTTAGAAGAAATCAGTAGCTCATCAAATTTTATCCACGCCAGTTTCAGTTTCATTTTTTTTTTTTTTTAAACTTTGGTAGCGCCAGAGGCGGATTACCAAATAGGCTGAGTAGGCTGAAGCCTAGAGGCCCGGTGTTAAATTTGTAACCCTTTTTTTTTTTTTTTGTCCTTAAAAAATATGTATGTATATATATGTATATGTTGTATGTGCGTGTTTATGTTTGTATATATGTCGTATGTCAATGTATATACATATAGGGCAGGAGGGGGGGGGGGGCAATGTGTTAAGCCTGGGGGCCCGGTAGGTGGTTAATCCGCCTCTGGGTAGCGCTGCGCGTCATTGACCTTGAAGTAACGTAGCAGACGCTCATTCCATTCAGTTAATGCAGTGCGATGGCGACGCCACAACAAAAGGCTCAGTGTGTGTATGGTTTATAGAAACTGGATCTGTTACCATTGTACAGCGGAACTTTCGGCGCGAGTATGGTGGTAATGCGCCTACGGACAAAACCATTCGTCAATGGCTACGTGCGTTTAAAGAAACGGGAACAGGGCCCGACTAGCAAGTTTTTGTGCCCAGGGCACTTTCAATTTTTCGTGCCCCCTTAGATTGGTTGATTTACTGATAGTATTTTTTTTTTTTTTTTTTTTTTTTTTTTTTTTTTACATAAAGCACGCTTATTCAAAAGGTGTCAATTCAAAAAACTACCCTAATTTCCGGTCTATAATCCACGGATCAAACAATTATGGTTCGACCCAGAAATTGTATATAATGTAGCTTACCAAACCGCTGTAAATATTTAACTTAAATTTTTAAGTAAAATTTCTGGGTCATACATAATTATAGGCCGAAAATTACGGTACGGTACGGTAAAAATTGAAAAACGGTTCCAGGAATAAAAATAAAATATTTTTCTATTATTTATTTAAATGTACTTTTAACCATAGATTGAGATATATTTTTGTCATTTTATCGTATTAATATCTCAAATATCACATTTTTTCAGCTGTGTCACTTTTCGAAAAAATGTGCAATATGATACAATTGAATGACTTGATAAATACAGCACATCAGTAACTAGAAAATAATGATAGGAAGTCTACTTATTAATGATGTTATTAATATTAAATTATAAAACCAAGCTGAGTGCAAACAAAAGTGCTAAAAGAAATAAAAACGTTGTCACAATTATGATTTTTTTAAATGGAATTTTAGGTGAAATTATGAAAAATTTCGGCCCCCGGGTACCCGTGCGATAGTCCGGGCCTGAACGGGAAGTGTGTTGTTAAAACAAACATCGCCTGGTAGGCAACGTGTGTCAGAAGAGAACGTCGATAGCATCCGTACTTCATGTGAATGAAGTTCGAAAATATCGTTGAGACGAAGCAGTGGAAGAGGTTGAATACCATTTGGATGTGTGCCGTGCCACAAACACATTAAAATCTACTAAATGTTGTAAAAATCTTGATAAATTTACCTTTAAGTACATATATATGTTAGGGCCAAAACCCGAAGTTCGGCCAATTCACGAAGTGGCCGGTCAGTTCGCGAATTGGCCGAGATTCCTGGCCAAAGCACGAAGTAGTATATGAAATGAACAATGCATTTCGGGTTTTGGCCGGCCAATTCGCAAAGTGGCCCGGAATCCTTGGCCAATATACGAAATGGGGATCCAAGGCTGTCCGATAGGTGACGCACACGTGCTTAAACGGAGGATACAGGGGGGGGAAACCCCCTCCCTGATTAGGAAAAATAGTAAACTGTTTCAATTCTTTATTTTTAATATGTGTTGTTATATTTCTGTATTTATGCTGATGTACTTAAAAATTGTTTTGCACGTAGAGTTCTGATAAAATAAAAAAATAATAATGCATCTTGTTTATTTCGTATTTATATTCTCTATTTAACAGAAGAAAACTTGTCGGTTGTGCCAATCACAAAACATTCTTCTATCTCATAAATGTTAATACTTCAAAAGTCGTATTTTTTGTTTTTTTAAATTATGTATATTTTCTAAACAAAAAATGAGAAGAATTTTGCGTTGATAAATGGGGCATTTTGTATAAACTTGTTTTTCGGGATCTCCGACCCCTAAAACTTTTAAATCCGTAGGAAACCGAAAGCGAAAAAATTTTCCGATTACAATATTTCTTTTCTGTTATAGATAGAAGAAAGTAAATATTAGATTAGAGCTACATCTGTTCGAAAATATTGCTCCTTCCTGATATTGTTCTGCGTACTCCCATGTTAACAAATAAGTATATCCAGTGTTTTGTATGTGTAAAATTAGTTTCATGATGAATATCTAATAAATAAAACCAACATAAAGAAAAGCACAATCACATTTAATCTCGATCCTATGCGTTGGCCTTGCTATATTTCCTTCTCCTTTTTTCCCTACTAAAATAAGTTTTCTTATGAAGTCTTGAAATAGTTGAAACGTAAATTTACATTGTTCATTCTGCATTTTAAACGTCGTATAATCAGCGTAGCGCAAGAGTATTTGTATTTATCATATTGGTCACTTCGTGCACATATATCGTTAATAAGGTAATCACTGTAATGGAGTCACTTACAAAACGGGACCTTGTGCAATTCGCACTTATAATTTGTTAATACGGCAATCACTCTAACATGGTTTCCTGAAAAATGAGGCTCCCTTCCAACTGCGCTCATAAACCGTTAAAATAATGATAATTAAAACGAACACCTTGATATAATGGGGATTGTGGACTTCGCGCCTATTAACCTTTTAAATTGTGATCAGCATAACGGGGTCCCTTAATTTAATGGGACTTTTTGTGCTTCGCGACCATTAAAAGGCTAATTTAATCACGGAAGAACACCCGCTCGCTAATATTAATCCTATGGGAGATTTTTTTTTTTTTTTAAATATCTCTTTTATGTGTCAATCTTTTTAATTCAGTTTCTTTTGCATTGGTAGCTGAGGTCGATCTCTACGCAGGCCGTTTTTTTGCTTTTTCGATTTTGTTTACAGATTATTTTTATTAAGATACTTTCACTTTCAAAACCGGTTCCAAAAGTGATAGTAGCTTCATAATGAAAAAAAACCTGTAAACAAAATCGAAAAAGTAAAACAAATGACTGCGTGGAGATCAATATCAGCTATCCAAGGAAAAAAACAATCATTTAAAAATATTGAAATACAAACGAGATATTAAAAAAAACTTCCCCTAGGATTAATATTAGCCAGTGTGTGTTTTCGCGCGAGTGAAGTATCCTCTTAACTGTTACTAAAGCTATCACTAAAATAGCTTGGTTTTGTGCTCTTCTAGGCTTTTAATCTTTAATACGGCAATCACTGGGTCTCTACTCTTCGCGCACAAAAATCGTTCATAATTTATGGCAAACATCAATTTATGGAAGAAAATGTGTGTTTTCTCTTAAATATGATTCCATTTTTTTTCTGATAGAAACATATTGTAAAACATTTGGGTCTGATGTCAGTATCAGAGGATTGAAATACCAATGTAAATTTTGTCATTTGGACACAATCGTAGTCAAATATTGCCCTTTTCTGAATAAATTTTTTTTATTTTCAGTCGAATGTCTTTTAAAAATGACGTCATCATCACAGGTGAAAGCAATTTCTTCTATTGAAATTTTGGTACCTAATTTCAGAGTGGGCAGGGTGAAAAAATTTGAAAATAGTTTCATTTTGACGCAATCATATAGGAAAATGCTGCAGTTTCATCTTTTTAAATGAATGTTTTCTTTTGATATATGATGTTAGTTCAATTTTAATGCCCTTGACAAACACCATTTTTGCAAATTAATATTTTTTATCGTTATAATAAAATGTCATCAATGAAGATACAAGAAAGAAAAATCATGTGCGTCAAGCATAGATTATGAAATATTGTGCAACACTTATAGAATATTTTAACAAAACCATTTAATAAGGTGAAAAAGATACTCAAGTAAACATTTTAGGAAATACATAACACATTTGAAAGCCAGATTTCAGCCACTACTGTACATAGCCGGGGAAAAACTAATTTTGGGAAACCCTGTATATGATGTACTGATTTTTATATATTCTATATAGTATTCTAAAATTTAGTTTAGTTAGAAAACGCATAACACAGTTGAAAATACACCTTCAGAAAATTCTACCAATGGACAGAAATGTACTTGAATTATTTTGTAAAGACCAGTATATTACCTACAGGTTTTTATACACGCCAAATATTAAGCTACAATTTAATTTAGGCAAAAATACACATAAAACTACTGAAATCACACTTCCAGGAATTACTTTTCATAGGCAGCCAAGTATCAAGTTCTTTGCATGTCCCTGTATATGATTTCATTTATATTCTAGAAACTTCTCTTAGTAATCTAAATACTATATTTGTGCTTGAAAATGCATAGTTCAAATTAAAAAGCATACTTAATGTACCTTTTTAAAATCACAATAGTAAAGCTTAAGAATTATTTTGTTTAGCCCTGTATAGGATTAATAGAATTTAGACACACCACGTAGTATGCAAAAATTAGGTAAACTTAAAAACGCACTTCCAGCAATCATCCCTAATAGATAAT
The DNA here is from genome assembly GCA_963931845.1 of Maratus michaelseni. NCBI lineage: Eukaryota > Metazoa > Arthropoda > Arachnida > Araneae > Salticidae > Maratus > Maratus michaelseni. Next base: position 384,638,984 of record OZ007587.1, on the reverse strand, counting down.
ACTTCCGATACAGTACTGTATTCGAAATCAATTATTGTGTCCCTGTAAATGAACAATAATTGATATACACATTATACGTATTCTACAGAAAAAATTCTTTGTAGTTAAAATCAGCAATGGATATGAGTTTCAGCATATTTCAAATAATGAAACATAATTAAAATACGCTGCAAACATTTTCCCCCGTACACCATTATGTAAAAGAATTATTTTGTGTGACCCTGTAAATCAATAATAAATTATTTGTGCTCCTTATTCTACAGAAGCATGTTTTAGTGCATCTCAGAAATTCATATCATTTTATTATGTTTGTAACAGTGTAACATTATTAAGGTACGCCGCAATTGATTTTCCCCATAGACCATTAAGTCACATATTACGTTTGAGTACTCCTGTACATGAATTATAAACTCTACATACTTTATTTTCAATACTGAATTTGTCAAGCACTTAAATTCAAACTGCCCAACTACCCACAGCTATTTTGGGAACTGGCCGACGGCATCTGGCCAATTCGCGAACTGGCCGACAGCCTCTGGCCATTTCGTGAATTGGCCGTAACATATATAACATTTACCTAATTTTATGATTGAATGAAAAAATTTTGCTTCAAAACTCCGGAGTTCTTTTAGGGACACCCTGTAATATTAGATAAAAGATAATAATAATTAATAGTGTTAATTTATCATGTTCGTCTGCACAAAACATGTTTGTCTCCAGAATGGATAACATCCAAAAAAAGCCTGTATTCTGGTTTGAGAAAACTGGTTGAATAGACTGTAAAAACTACAAACGTCTCCAAAAATCAGTGGCAGCAAAAGAAACTGATTTCATAAATGTTTTTTTTTTTTTTTAAATCTCGAAAATATATTAGTTTCTGAGGTTTCTAAAGAAACAGAACGCTTTTCGGAATCGTGGGCAACTCGGAAGAGGGTATTGTATATTTTTGCCCTTTGTTATATTTTGTTTCCTAGGTTAAGAAACATTTTTTTTTTCTATTTTTAGAGTGTATATCTCTAAATCTAATAACCAGTTTAGGAATTAACTTTTGGTCAACGATAAGAAGGGACACACTTGAGATAAACAAGGTTGTTCCTCTAGGTATATGCTCCTTTCGGCGAATATTCAACAGTGATCACGACTCGTGTCACAAACTGCAGATAATATGTAAATAAACAAGTATAAATTTTAAAAAAAATCCCTAATGGCTCGGCCTACAAGCACAGGTAGATTTTGAAGACGCAGACCGTGGGGCGTCTGTTTGTTGAGAATTGCGGAAGAAATGACCTTTTTGCCATGATGCGACAGTTAAAACCGCCCACTTCGAAACCTAACTTGTTTGCAGGAGGAGCCGGCAGGGATTTTTTTCTGTTTTTAATTTTTATTTATTTATTTATTTATTTATTTATTTATTTATTTTGCTATAAGGGTTGGTTCTATAAAAAAACTTGTCAACATAACAGTTTTAGATAATATTAAGAGGATTTATAATAAATTTAAGCGTATTTAATATCTTTTGAATTGACGAAGTTATGAATTTTTTCTCTCCTAAAACCGACCTCCACCACCCCCCTCCTCTTGGGGCCATTTTTAATGATATCAAAAATCTGCCATACATAAATTTTCAGCCCTTTTCCTAGAAGTAATAATAACTTTAAACGGATTCGATACGTATCTATGGGGGTTTTCTGTTTTCACAAAAATCCACCCCCCCTCCCTCCATTGGTTCGATTTTGCCCATTAACGAACTTGACCGAGATTTTATGCCCTTTGATTTTATGTATCAGTTTGGAAGAGATTTGTGCAGAATTATTGCAGTTATCGTGTCCATAAAAAAAGTGACATAGATAGATAGATAAAGTTTTAACTGGGGGTGGTTTTGGGTTCTGGGAGTCATGATCGGCGTAGTTCTGCAAAAATCGCACAGACCGCTGAGAAGTGAAATGAATGGTATCCCGTTTACTTATGTTACCCGACTAGAGTGGCAATCATCCATAATCGAGATATTATTCATTTCGCTTAGCAGTGGATTGTGCTACATCCTTCGCTGCTAGGTCAGCTGGCTGGCAACGTCATTATACGTACCATCTCTATCATATAAATACAAATCATTTAAGCGAAAATTGGTTGCAAAAATGGGAGTCTGCCTCCCACACTATAAATAAATAAAAATGACAATTCCAGCGGAACAGATGTCGCAGACGCACCGGAGTTGACGTATTTTATTTCGGCATTACACATTTTTATTACACACACGTTTTCTCCCACACACATTATATTTATTGACACACGCTTAATTTTATTATAAAACACATATATTTTATTATAAAACCCTAGGTTGCCAAACGAAGCAAAAATTGCCGAATTACCAAACCAGTCAAAAAATCGCCATTTCAGTTTATCGCCCAAGTTTGGCTTCTTAAAGTTAATCTTCCGTAATCAGATCCGTAGAAGCAGCCAAATGGTTTATCTGTGCAATTCTGATTTAACGCAAGTGGGGTTTTTTACACTATCCAACATAGTTGAAAAGATTTTATGAATGATTATTGTATTATGAGTTTATGTAGGCACACATCCAAATGGTATTCAACCTCTTCGACTGCGTCGTCTCAACGATATTTTCGATTGGGTTTGTCTGTCTGTCCGTCCGTGCTACACGGGTGGACCACCAGTGGCCCAAAAATGACCCACTAATAGAATTTTCTCGGACATGTGACCTAGCCCAATAACTTTCTCGTGCCCAAAAACCGTAAGATACAAAATTTAGTTCAAATCGTCTTAGCCATTTTTAAGATAAAAATAGCTTGACCCATGACCAAAATGACCCACTAATCGAAATTTCTCGAACATGTGACCTAGCCCAATAGTCTTCTCGTTCCCTAAAACTGTAGGATACTAAATTTAGTTCAAATCCTCTGAGCCATTTTTAATATAAAAACAGCTTGACCCATAATGACCCACTGTTCGGATTTTCTCGAACATGTGACCTAGACCAACAGTCTTCTCGTGCTCGAAAACCATAGGATGCAAAATTTAGTCTAAATAGTTTGAGCCGTTTTTTAAATAAAATTAGCTTGACCCACGGTGACCCAAAAATGACCCTCTAATCGAATTTTCTCGAATATGTGACATAACCCAATGATTTTTTCGTGCCCGAAGCTCGAAGGTTACAAAATTTAATCCAAAAATCGTTAGAGCCGTTTTTTAGATAAAATTAACTTGACCCGTGTTGACCCAAAAATGATCCACTAATCGAAAGTTCTCGAACATGTGACCCAGTCCTATATTCTTCTCATGCCCGAAAATAATAGAAGGTAAAATTTAGTCAAAATCGTTTGAACCGTTTTTAACACTTTCCAACGTAGTTGAAAAGTGTTTATGACTTCGGTTTGTCTGGCCGTCTGTTCGTACTCTAACTCCCGTAAATATACTCGTATTGTCCTGCAAGTTTTATATGTTATTGTCGTTATCTATAGCATGTTCCCTATTTCAACTGAAGCGTGTAGCACTTAGTTTTTTTACGGGACACTCAAAATAATTCTGTTGCATGGCGGTCTATGGGGAAAAATCATTTGTAGTTTATTTTAATGATGTTACGCAATTTCAAACACATTGTAATTGATATATATCACTAAGGTGCATTACAAGAAGCTTAATGTGGAATAGGTTGTGCTTAGAACTTATAGTTACTTTTCAAGGACAGTCAAAAGAATTCCGTTACATTACGTCTATGGAGAAAAATCGTTTGCGGTTTAATTAAATAATGTTTCACTATTTTAAACGCATTGTAATTGATATCACTAAGGTGCATTACAAGAGGCTTACTACAGAATATTGTGTGTATAATAGTCATCGTTCATTGACAGGGACACACAAAAGAATTCTCTACTGTCTGTTAACAATAATTCTTGGAAGTGCGTTTTAAGTTGCTGAACGCGATTTTAAATTTAACTAATTTTTTGTCTATTACTTGGTGTGTATAAATTCTGTAGATCATATACAGGACAGCACAAAAGTTCGCGAACACATTTCAGTTTATTGACAGAAACTCCAGAAGAAGAATTTTAAACTGTGCTACGCATTTCCCAACTAAACTAAAATTTAGCATCCAAAGTAGTATATATACAAATCTATCGATCATATACAGGGCTGAATAAAAGCATTCGGATATTTTTCTGAATATTGTATAGGTTGGAAATATATGCTGGAAATTACTGAAATTACGTTTTTAAATACGTTATGCGTTTTCCAAATTGTTTACTTAGATGTTTTCTTTTAGCTTATTAAATGGTAATGATTTGCAAAATTATTTTGGAAACGTTGGAAAGTGTTACATAATCTATGCTTGACGCATGATTTTTCGTTCTTGTTGAGATACAATTAGCTTGACCCTGACCCATGGTGACCCAAAATAACCCACTTATCGAATTTTCTCGAACATGTGACTTAGCCCAATCGTTTTCTGATGCCCCAAAATGGTAGGATACAAAATTTCGTCAAAATCGTTAGAGCCGTTTTTAAGATAAAGTTTGCATAATCACATACGAAATTTGCTCGTATTAGAATATACGAGCAGGGAAGACCGAGCTATGCTCAGTCAAAATTAGCTTTGAGTTCAAATATCATGACCCATGACCAAAATGACCCACTAATCAAATTTTCTCGAACATGTGACCTCAGTCTTCTCGAGCCCGAAAACCATAAGATGCAAGATTTAGTCTAAATAGTCTGAACCGTTTTTTAGATAAAATTAGCTTGACCCACAGTGACCCAAAAATGACCCACTAATTGAATTTTCTCGGACATGTGACCTCGCTCAATGATATTCTCGTGCCCGAAATTCATAGGATACAAAATTTAATCAAAATCGTTAGAGCCGTTTTTTAGATAAAATTAACTTGACCCGCGTTGACCCACTAATCGAAAGTTCTGGAACATGTGACCCAGTCCAATAGCCTTCTCGTGCCGGAAAATTGTAGGATACAAAATTTAGTCAAAATCGTTTGTACCGTTTTTTAGATATAATTAGCTTGACTCTGACCCATGGTGACCCAAAATGGCCCACTAATCGAATTTTCTCGAACATATGACCTAGCCCAATGGTTTTCTGGTGCCCCAAAACGATAGGATACAAAATTTATGTCACCGATTGTGGGAACGAAACTAGTAGGTCTGTTCATTAAAAAAAAAAATTAGTCTTTATATGCAATGTAATCATTTTTACCATGTGTAATTTTATTTTTATCATATAATAAGTGAATTTTTTTTTATGTAATTTTAAAACACGACTCTTTGATTTTGACAATAACGATTTTACCAACATTTTACACTCAGAAAAATAAATTAATTTGGTTTTCTTTCTAAATTCAGACCAAGTTTGTTTAAAACATTCTCTTAAATTCTTCGTATCCAAAGTTAATTATACTTTGTACTTTATTATTGTACGGACTAATTTTCGAAATTGATTTTCCAGAAAAAACAAAACGATCCATATATAGCTAAGTATAATAAAATAAATAAAACAAAAATTATTGAAATCGCTTGAGTAGTTTCCGAGAAAAGGGTACGCCAATAGAAGATGTTTTCCATAAGATTTCGAAACTGTTGTTGCCCCTTAAGATCTTCGAAGTAACAGCCCCAGGAGAGATTTGGTTACCACCCATACCCTTCAGCCTTAGGCTCAATTAATTTCCTCCCATTCATTGTCGCATGTCAGAAACACTCACTTTAAGATTAGTATTTAAGGTACTTTCATGTTATAGCAGCCCCCACCCAAGGATGAATCGCCAAGCGACCAAGATTTATCGCCAATTTATAAAGCATATATGAAATTATTATTTCAATATATGATATCTCATCAAAAACGTCACCTGTAAAAATTGCAGCCAAGTCTCGTGACTCTTTTTCCGTAAAAAGTTCTGAAATCGTGAAAAGCCAAGTTTAGCTATCTTATTAACTCTGAAATTTTCATTCACAAAATTTTCATTCACACTTTAGCGAAATCGTAACTGCACCCTTAGCGTAATCGTAATTACGGGGGCCGCTACAACAAGAAAGTGCCCTTTTTTCCTCCTACTACTTTCCTATAACCGAGTTCCAGATCAAGGTTGGCGACATGTAAATATTACTGCATATATGTAAATACTGACGTATTATCCGGTTTAATGTATTTTAAGTTATGAAAAAATACTACAGTGTGAACAAATAAATACTTTATTGAAATATGTCAAAAATATCAAGTAAAATTATGTAATTAAATAAGTAAAAAAAGAAAAAAACATTAAATCACATTTAAAAAGATAATTTTATTTTGCCAGTGTGGCGTAAGAAAATCCGCAGCATTGCGTAAACAAAGCATGTACATGAAGAAAGACTCTGAAATCCTTTTTATCATCATGTGCGGCTTGAAAAAATAAAAACAAAACAAAGAGATTAATTCAAAATATTATATTTAAGACTTATAAATTATTAGAATTAATTGATAGACAAAGTTTATTTATTTATTTATTTTTTTTTTTTTTTGAAATTTTAACTTGTACAACTTCAAACTTTCCTCCCTATATTTTCTAATTTATCTCTGGTTCATTTTAAATGTCAAATCTAGGACAAAATAAAACGAACTCTTTTTTTTTCTAGAAAAATATTCAATTTATAAACGAAACTTTTTGAATGTTGCATTATCTATAATGCAATAAAAGTATCAAAAAGTTTCGTATTTATTCCCAGAGTGACATATATTAAATGCCAAAAGAAATTTGTAACGAATGAATTTTGTTTAAATTTTAAGCATTCGGATTACAAAAAGTAAATTTTAAATCAAATTTCAATTCTAAATGTATCCCTCATATTTTTTTTTTACTAAAAAATGATTAAAAATTAAAAACTTTCCCCAGTTTCCAGATATTAAATAAAAACAAACATATATATACGAAAAAAACAACAAAAAACAAGAAAACATAATGTATAAAACATTAATAAATTCAGAAATACATTGAACATAAAAAGAGCCAATCTCTTACTTTTTGGCGATAAAAAAGTTGGCGATGAAAAGCTCACAGTAATTCGCTTACAAAAATTTAACAAGAGCTCGTTAAAAGCACGACCAACAAGGTCTAAAATTTTTGTTGGAATGAAGAAACGTCTTCCTTATATAGACCACAGGCCTCTTTAGACGTCGGTGATTGGTTACTATATGTCACGTGATAAATCCCTGCGTTTAGATTGGTTGATGCTCTATTATGTTACAAATACTGGCAACACACACTATGTCACGATTACGTCATACTTGTTGGTTGCCGAAAATTTTGGCAAGGAAATGGTCGCCAAGAGGGGCGATATATGGGGAAAACCCATTAAAAATACGCCAAATTAAGTTCAGGTCACAGGAATACTGTAAAATAAGCATTTTTCGTAGGAAATTATATTTATATATATTATATTGCACAAAATTTAAATAAATAAAATATTTTTGTTCCATTTTCCACTCAAATTCATTAAAAATTTCAAAATTTTTAATCCATGTATAATGTTGATTTAAAAATACTGCTATACACAAATAAAATGTCTAACTTTCGACAAAAGTATAAAATTTCTACATAATTATACAAATAGATGTAGATTTAAACAAATAACTCATTCGCTATTGCTTCAAAGTTCATTTTTAAATGAGTCATGCATACGCAATTTGAGTACGTTGATAACGTTTTCTAGTAATTTGTATCGGGCAAAAAATGTATTAATTTAAACCATTGAAGCATGTAATATGTCAAAATAATTCAACGCTATTGCCATATAAACCAGTATTTCACCATAAACAGGTGAACATTAGGAAAAATAAGAATCTATTTTGGTTAATTATGTAACGGACATTTTCCTCACATTGTGAATACTCATGTCTGAATTTTTTGCTTTTTACCTTTAAAATACTGAGTAACTTCAAGATAATTTGTACTGCAAAGGGTTAACTTTTGCAATTTCCACCTTTAAAGCACTATTTAAACTTTAAAAAATAATTAATTAATTAAAGCGTATTCATAACTAATTTTTCGGGTAACTGTTAGGCCTAACTTACCGTTGCAAAGCATACATGTAAATTTCTAATTAAAAATGCTTTAAAGTCCCAAAATATTGATAAATTACTGCTTAAAATGTAAAAATTCATGGTATGTATCTGTTTTCATAATGTATCATACAGTAGATATTTGTAAATAAACAGTTAAACATTTCCAGGTTCAAAATCATTTTAATCAATTTTCCTTAAAATGCGAAATCCAAAAATAATTTAATCATTTTTTTTACGCGATATTTTTTAATAGTTTTAACTAAATTTGCATAAAAGATAATGGCAATCAATAAATAATAACATTAAAGTATTTCCCTGATGGTTTTCTAGTGAAATTTCCATATATTTGAATTTATCTCTTAGACTTGCTTATTAAACCAATTTCGTGATGGATTTCTGTTAAAAAAAAAATACAAAAAATCGATATTCTGACAGCTGAAAAAAGGTTTTAGCAACGGAAAATCAGAACCTGATTTGTAAAAGCCAGTTAAATGAATTGATTAACATTTAAAAAAAAAACAAGTTGGAAATTGTACGTCAAACGTTACAAACGAGGTGCGTTCGTACGCACGTTTTAGAATTAAATTCATGATATCCCGTGTGTAGAACGGGTTAAACAGCTAGTTAAGTATATATTTTATGACACTGTTCATACAAATATCTTAACTAGTTATATAAATATTCAGATATATATGTATCAGCTAGTTATATAAATATTCAGATCTTGATGTTTTTTAATTCTGTGAAATGAATTATATCGTCTGCAGATTAATTTCTGTATTAAAATAAGTATCTCGGTCGCTTGACGATTAAACTTCGGAAGCTCCTCTAACAAAAAAGCACCGATTTAAAAAAAAAAATTCAAATTTCTTAATAAATATTTTTATTAATATCTCCTAAAGTTTTGATTCGATTTTAATAAAATTTGAAATGTCTCGACAAAATTCTGCAAAGATAATATATTTTAAATTGCAAACCATTTGGTTGGGTAGTTTTTGCGTTGTTATATGCGGACAGACAGACAGACGGACGGACAGACAGACAGACGGACGGACAGACGGACGGACCAAACGACGACTATAGGTGCTACGTATTTATATAATTACGAACGCACCTAAAAATGTTGTATAGCCTATGCTATATGTTATAAGTAACATCATGAAACTATTTGATGGAATGCTACAGAGTGATCAATTAAATTATTTGAATTTAAGTCTGACTGCATAGGATTTACCACTATATTGCTGTTTATTGATTAATATGAGTATTTTAAATTATCCGAGACGTATAGTATTTATTTTGCACCTATGACTCTAAGGATCTGATATGATAATTTATACTTAGCAAATTTTATTAGACAAATTATCAATTAATTATAGAAAAGAAAAAGTTGCGTTGTGAATTATTTTTGAAGTTCGGATCCTCTTTGAGCCAATTACAATCATCAAAGGTTACCTGCAGAGAGTTATGTAACATTAAATAAATAATGGCTTATTTTAAAACCTAGATTGTAATATTAAAGAAAACATTTCCTAAAATAAAAGACTTAATATTAATTCAATAAATTAAGTAAACAAAAGGAAAACTGACTAAAATTAATTGAATATAAAATTGAGTTTATTTACAAGGTAATTATAATCATGTAATTAAAAACAAACATGAATGTTTAAAAAAAAATATATTCAATCCTAGTTGAGAACTGTATTCTCAACATTTATTTTCTGAGAATTACAGTTTATCTTACTGAATTAACAAATTCGATTTTGAAAGGCAGAGTTCCATACCCTAGAAGTATTTATTTGATTAGCCTTTTTATGTTTAGATCGGGGTAGGATCTTCATACACACGTAAATTCGTATTATTAAAAGAATATAGCTTAATTAAATAAAATGGAACAATGGTGAAGGAAGATTGTTTGTTACCTTATATTACTAGATAACGTTGACAGCAGGAGGTAATGGCTGACGCGTTTTCGCTTTTTCTTAGCGCGTACATTTCCATCTATTGGCACACACACTCAAAATCTGTTTTTTTAGTTAGAGAGCAGTCAGCCTTCTACTTTTCCATCTTTTTTGAATCTGAACTCTCAAAAAAAAATCACATTCTTTTCGTGGAGCAAAAAAAAAAAAAAAAAGGATGGAATCATTCTTCCCTTTTCACATAAAATTAAGGCCTTATACATATAACTTCTTGAAAATTTGCATGTTTCGGCCATACCTCTGATTTTAGAGAGATGACCATTGGCAGGCGGGAGAATTTTGGTACTCCCCTTGAGTGTTTCATAGGCCCGTCGGTACAATAGTGATTCCTCTTGACGCCGTGCTGTGTCTGGGAGGTAAAGATGCTTTTACTTGTGAGGTCTTCGTGCCTATTTAAGCTCTCATAAATAAATGTGTCATATTATTGTTCTGACAATTTTCTCCATGACATTTTTATTAGGTGTAGTTAAATCATTCGTGGGAACGGAAAACCAAATATTTCCTTGACTGCCGTGGTTCACTTTGTTCCACAATTATCTATCTGTATGCGCTGATCCTAAAATGGATCATTAATTTGTATTGTTCACTGTTCACTGATTAAAATGATACCAAATACTCTGCTAATATGCAGAAAAAAAACCAAATACTTTTTTTTTTTATAGTGTGTGCTAGTTTAGATCTAGATGGTGGTATTTCTCACCATCATCTCTTCCCCCGACATTAGAAAAAAAAAGGTCCACAGTATCTTTTTTTTTATATATATATATAGCCACAAAGTACTCGATGAAAGTCCATCGTCGTATTATATTGAAGATCAAAACTGAAAATGTTCACATGGAAAAGTCTAGGAACTTGGGATAAGCTAGGGTGTCACTAGGTTTGGAGTGTAAGTAGGTTTGCAACACCAGAAAAAAGTTTTACACATTGGTGAAATAAAGCGTAATCAAAAGTTCACTGTTGAAAAATCTGATGAAAGACATGACTTCTTCAGCAAGTTATCATGTGTAGTTGGTTTCAATTTCCATTGTTCCAAAAACATTTATTAAAATTTTGAGTTTTAATAGGTCCAAATCCAAATAAAGCAGGAAAATTTGAATAAGCCAAATAATAAAATAAAATGCCCGAGAGAAGAAAGAAAAAAAAATTAATTTTCTTTTCCACTCTTATATTTTTAGTTATTACATACATATAAATTGGCAAATCTTTTATTTTAATTATTACAGGCTAATTAGGTACCCATACGTTGAAACACAATATACAGAATCATTTAAAACAAATACTCAATATAATCAGTAAACTGTATGCATTGTATAATTAATACCATACATTAAATATATATATATATATATTATATCAAAAACATAGAGAGAAAATAGATATACATAATCTCACATGAAATGTCTCTCTTGAGCAAAAAGGCAAACATCTTTATTTTATTTTATATAATATACATAAAGAAAATGTTATGTGAAAAAAACATCTTATCATTCTTACTAAAACAATTTTGTTTTGGGATCTTATAAAAGGATGACTTTTCTGAATGAAAGATATTTTCAATAATATATTTTCATAAAAGAAACAGGTCTAAAAAATGAATTTTCCTCTTTCCTTTGCTACCAAAATTTTAATTATCCGTTGGTAAAATCAAAACAAGTACAATTTCACTGCCCGGCTCCTAGAATGAACAAGGTTGAAAGAGAACGAAGAAAAGAAAAAGAAGAAAAAAAAAATCTCCTCTCTTTCCTATCGATCCATCAAATTGCTAAGGGGAAGGATTCCAAATGACAGTTACTGAGCTCACGTGTGGAAAAACTGACCCCCCCTTTTTTTTTTTTTTTTTTTTTTTTTTTACATTCGTATCCAGGTGTACACAAGGGAAGATTTGCGAAATGCATGTACTAGCGATCGTTGCTATCCCTCAGGTGTATGATTACTAAACTCCTGGATTTTCGACTCTACAAAAAGGGGTGAAATGTGTTAATTGCACGTGTAATTGGTGAAAGGTAGTGCAGCTATGATTTACAGCTAGGAATTATGATTTATGTTGTTAAAAATAAAAATTATACTGTGTGGTTAAAAAAAAAAGTCGTGTATACCCGGCTTGGATTTAAAAATAAATGGGGTATGTAATTAAATCTGTATATCTGCTTAATATTTTCTATTAAAAAAAAATCGGTACACGTGTAACGTGGTCAAATCCGTTTGCATCGCACTATCTTCTCGTCAATTTATATATTTACTTATTTATTTATATTGTGTATAAAAACGTAATGTATTATAATATATATATTTTTTTAATATAATATTGATTTTCTAGTTACAATTTAAGTTAGCGAGAACAAGCGAGCGTTGCTTTGCACAAACGAAAATGTGCATGCAATTGTAAAATATTTATTTAATTATTTATTCTTCTTATTATTATTATTTTAAAATATATTAACGTGTAAATATACATATTTAAGGAATCGAAAGCGAGCGTTCGCTTTTCTTTTCTCTTATTATTTTTTGTTTTATAAAATATTACATATTGGAAAAAAAAAAGATTAAACAAATTCTTTTTTTTTGTAAAGTTTGGAAATTTAGTTAATTAGAAATATCTCAGCTAAATGCATTATTAGATGCTCTGCGCAGATAGTCTCAATTTCGCCTGCAAAAACGAGACTTTAACATCCAATAAATTGCTGAAATGATCATTGACATGTATCCAACACCTTTTTATTATTATTATTTTTTAAGTATGAAATAATTTACCTAAATATTTAAGGTATAAATTAAACATCCAATTTATGTTTTGTAATAATTGAAACGTTCAATGGTATTTTTTTTTTATTTTTTATTTTATTTTTTTATTTTTTTTTTTAAATTATCTGAAATGTTAATCCTTAGGGACAACTAATAATTTTTTTTTTTTTTACTTGTTTGTTTTATAATATGAAATCGTACGATTATTCTAAAATTAAAATTGAAACGCGTTGTTCTAACCAAGTTATAGATTATATCAAATATTAAACTAAAATAATTTTGTAAAATCTGACCGATTTTTTTTTTTGTTATAATAATTCAAGTGGATTCGTCAATCCGTGGCTTTAAGCAAAGGATGAATTATTATAAATATTGGTCAATATAAAATGTTGTATTATTATTATTTATATTTGTGTCGCCGAGTGAATAGATGTTGACTTGTAATTTTAAATCGATTAGTTATATGTTTTGTGCTACATATAAAGACTTTTATTTTCACTTTTAGTAGAGGGGGTAAGGTTATATATTAAAAATTTTTTTTTGTTTTGTTATATAAATTAGTATAAAATGGGTTTGAAAGGGTGATACCCTGGCAAGGCTGCCTCTGCTTTTATTTTTACCGTAATTATTATTATTTTTTATTTAACGTGCATGTTTGTTCATAACTCCCTCTGACGAGCCAAATCCCTCAGTAGTACACTGTGTAGCAAAGAAAAAAAAACTTGCAGTATCCTCCCTAAATGATCTTTTTTTTTTTTTTTTTTTTTTTTTTTTTTTTTTTTTTTTAATAGTAACCTGTCCTCAATGTACTGTAAATAAACAATAATGGAAAATTATAAAATGTGTACTAAACTAAAGAAAAATAAGACATCTATAAACGATAAAAATTTAAAATAAATATATACATATTGCCTCGACAGCAATAAAAGAGAAAAAAAATTTCTCGCTTCCCTATCTAGGAATTTATGTGTATAGTCTGTGATTCCACTTTCGTTGGTGAGAATAATTTATTTATGTGGCGTTTAATAGTCGCTTTATCTGGGAATGCAATTTCCTTTAATAGGTAATTGTTATTCCTAAACTTCCTTACCACCTCGAATGGTCCCAAGAATTTTGGCTGAAGTACACCTGGTTTACCCACGACTTTTAAGTAGCATTCTTGTCCCGTTTGTAGAAATTTTACTTTTTGGACTGGAGTACTGTCGATGTACTCCGCCATCATTTTTTTTTGGTTTTGTAAGGCTAATTTCTTTATTTCCTCAATATGTTGGACTCTATTTTTAACGTAGGTTTTGACAATTATGTCTTGGTCAGGCAAGTGTATGGAAAAAGGAGTTCTTATTTCTCTACCGAAAAATAGAAGTGCCGGAGAAAATCCCGTAGCTCTGTGCGGCGTACTGTTATAATTAATTTAAAAAAAATCAATCCTGGTATCCCATTCTAAAGAGTTTTTACACATAGCCACAATTGAATTTTTTAATATTTTATTACTGATTTCACAGAGCCCATTACTGCGTGGATTATTCACGGACGTAAAATCTAGGTCTATGTTAAGAGAATCCATGTATTCTTTGAATAAATCAGAGTGAAAATACCGGCCATTATCCAATTTTATGGATCGCGCCAATCCGAAATTACTAAAATAGCGATTCAATACATTTAGAAGTGTTTGTGATTCACAATTGCGAACCGGTACAGCCTCCAAGAATCTTGATGTGGAATCAATAATCATAAATACAAATTTATTTTTGCGTAGCGTCATTGGAAGCAAACCAATTAAATCTATATGCAAAACTGATCCGATTTCTTTATCTTTGATTATTTTTTGTGTGGGAACTTTAATAGTTTGATGTTGTTTAGTCGTGTTACATGGTATACATTTAGTACAATAATTCTTTACATCCCTGTACATCCCGTACCAGTAGAATCTAGCTTTTATTATTTGATAAGTTTTAAAAAATCCGAAATGTGGTTTATGAGCTTCCTGTATTATTTCAGCTTTAAGTTTATCCGGAGCAATTAACAGTTCATTTGTATCAGAGCCTGGCTTTAATATTAATATTTCTTTTTGATTGAGAGTGAATTTTTTAGTGGTTTTGTTTTGTTTGTCAGTTTTAATTTTGTTTATTATTTTATTCAATTTTTCGTCTTCTAACTGTTGTAGTTTCATGTTTTCATCTCATAGAGCTTTGTTTACCGTAAACAATGAATTTTGCAATTTTTCTCTTGAAATTATATTATTAATGTTCCTCGAAACATAATCAGCAGGATTTTTAGATCCCTCGATATGCTGAAAAGAGTAGTTAAAAGGGGACAAATTGTCCAACCACCTTGCTACAATGTCTGGTTGCTTTTCCAAATTTAAAAAATACGTTAGCGCTTTGGAGTCTGTATAAATATTAAATTTTCTCCCTGCGAGAATATGCTTGAAATACATCACCGCTTCATGAACCGCCAGTAGTTCGAGTTTGAAACTGGGGTAGTTCTTTTCGGGATCCCTTAATTTTCGCCCAAAATGTTCAATTGGCAGCTGTTCTCCGTCGTATTCTTGTGCTAAAATTCAAGAAATAGCTGTTTTAGAAGCGTCTGTGATTAAAATGAAATCTTTTGAGAAATCCGGGGGTTTTAATGTGGGATTTTTAACTATCGCTGCTTGGATTTCTTTGAAAGCATTTTCTTCTATGTCAGACCATTTAAATTTCACTTTGTCTTTAGTAAGATTAATTAATGGGTCAACTATTTTAGAATAGTCTTTAATAAGCGATCTAAAATAATTCGAAAGACCAAGTAGAGATTTAACTCCCTTCTTATTTTTAGGTTTAACTAAATTTTGAATTTTATCTATGTTTCTTTTTGAAGGAGAGTATCCTTCGCTGTTTAGGGTGAAACCGAGAAATTCGATTTCTGACATACAGACTTGTATTTTAGTAGGCTCAATAGTTAAATTATTTTCAATAAAAGCTTTAAGGACTTTGTCTAACAGATCTAACATTTCTTCGAGTGAGTCGGCTGCTAGGATCACATTGTCAATAAAATAAGCGACTTGATCTTCATTAAAGTGGCCCAACACTTTATCAATTAATTCTGCAAACACCGCAGTACTGAGTCGCGTTCCGAAAGGCAATCTTAAAAAGGAGAATTTACCGTGCTCCGTTATGAAAGCTAATTTTTCAGTGTCTTCTTCACGTAAATTTATTTGGAAAAACGCACTGTGTAGATCCAGTACTGTATAATATTTTTTTCCACTCATTCTCCGCAGAATCTCTTTAATTTCGGGTATGGGGTACGCATAATTTTGAAGTATTTCATTTAAAAGTCTATAATCGACCGCCATACGATATTTAACTTCATTAGCCTGTTCGTTTTTCTGCAAAGATTTTTTTTTAACGAAAATAACAGGGAAAGCGTAATCAGAGTTGGATTTACGAATGATATTTGCTCTCAAAAGTTTTTCAATTTCTTTTTTAGCATACTCCTTAACATTGTGTGCAGTTTTGTATGGTTTAGTCTGCAGAGGATAATTATGTATTAAATTAAATCTTGGGACGACTAATGAAGATTGTCCGAGTGTATCGTAATTCTTAGAAAAGGCATGTGCATTATTTAGAAGTATTTTTTTTAATTTTTCTGCTGTGTCCGAGTCTAAATGTTGTAAATTAAAGTCGTCTGATCTAAGTTCTGCTTTTCTCCGTTCACGAACTTGCTCTAAATTCAGATTATTAATGTGCACTACCTGCTTCGTTACTTCTTGACCCTCAGTGTCAACTGATTTTATTTCAAAATGTTTAGAAATTTTGCCAATGTTCATTCCCTCTGTTAAGATTAATTTTTGTTGTGATTTGTTAGTGATTATTATATGAATTTTATTATCCTTGGCAATTTCGTGAATTGATGTTTTATAATAAATTTTCATATTATGTTTAATCGGTTCCAAGAGTATTGTATTTGTAGTTGCGAATTTATCTGGATCTAATAGTAATGCAACAATTTTTTTTTCGCCTGGTAGTAACTCCGTTGTCTGTGTTAGTTTTGCTGTAACAAAATTTTTGTGCGAGATACGTTTTTTTTTCTTTTTGCGTATTGTTTCTTTATTTTGATTCTCATTAGAGTTAGCAGTTAAGTTACTTATCAGACTTTGAGGTTCATTTTCTAGAAATTGAAGTGCAATGTTTTTGTTTTTTAATTTCATGGTTTTATCTTCAAAATCTAGGATAATATTATTTGTTTTGAGGAAATCGAATCCCAATAGCATATTGTAGTTCCGACCAAAATCTTGAGATGTAACATAGAATGCCCCCGATACAAAAACGTTTTCCAATTTGAAAGTTAATTTAATGCATTGCTTAAAAGAGATTGTCGAATTTGTTAATGTTTGAATTTTTACCTGGTTACAGAGATTTTTATATTTTACGTGTGCATTCTTTAATTGTTCGAACAATATAGGTGATGCCAAAGTTACTGCCGCCCCACTGTCTGTCAAAGCATTAATCTTAACACCATTAATTTCAAAAGTAATAATCGGAAGTTGAGAATTGTCATTACTTTTGACACTAGCAATAATTTTGTTATTTTTTTAGACCCGCAGTGAGACTTACGCGGGTGCCTTGTATTTGAGAATGTAAGTCCCGACTTTAGTTTCCCTTACTGTTACTAGAATTCTGATCATGATCTTTATCTTGTTTATTGTTTTCAAATGTCTGCTGTGAATTATTTTTTTTGTATAATCATGTTTTTTATAATTATTTTGCTTGTAGCCCCCTCTATGCCCTCTATAATTTCTTCGCTGGTCATATGATCTCTGTTCGTTGAAATTGCCTCCATAATTTCCGAAACTGGGATATGATATCGGCATAAATTGTTGGTGGGGTGGGGGTGGTGCATAGTACATGTACTGAGGAGCAGAATATTGCATAGGGTTGAAGTTTTGGTGCGTGTAATTTGGGGTTTGCTGAAAGTTTCCCTGAGCTTGTTGGTTTCCCCCTTGATAAAAATTTGGTTTTTCGATTTGAATATTCTCAGGAATTTTTTTATTTTCGTCCACGTAATTAGTGCTGTTTTGTTCGTTGCCCTTGTAAAACCAACAATGTGGGTTCGTATGGGATGTGGATTTACAGTACTTGCAAAACCTAGTTGTATCATTGTTAGTGGCATTTACCTTTAATTTTATGTTATTTAGTTCCGCGGTTAATAATTTTATATTCTCTGCACTTTCTACATTGAGTTTAAGCAGTTCATTTAACAAATCAGAATCTTTAGTTTTGGAAATGTTGTTGATGTCCTTTAAATTGACATGTGAATAAGCCTCCTCTAATTTTAAGGCTATGTTGCACGCTGTTTTAAAGTCCGGCGGAGAGTTTTTTCTTACTTCCAGACTTAAATCACTACGAATTGATTCCAAAAACTGAGATAATTTGATCATTTCCATGAATGTAGAGCTGTTGTTAGCTCCTATATCTTGCCCACTTTTTTTTAGATAAAGGTCTGCTGCCGCATTAAATTCTAATATAAATTCGTTCATGTTTTGTTCCGGTTTTTGTTTGAGATTGCAAAATTTCTTTTGCGCTTCTAGAAATGTGGTTTTGGGTTCGAATAATTGTTTTAACTTTGTTTTAAAGGTTTCTAAGTTCTGTTCCACGAACAAATTTTGATCCCTCATCAATTTATCTTTAGCAGGTCCTACAATTTTCGCCTTTAATATAGTTAATTTAGAATCATTATTCAATTCAGTTTTATTGATGAGATTGTCAAATTGTAAGAAAAAATGGTTAATATTTGCTTCCTTTTTTCCATCATAGTATGGAATCAGATTAATTAGGCTATCTGCATTTGGGGTGTCCATTGTAGTAATTTTAGGAGTAGCTTTTTCAGAATTTATAATTTTCTTCTCTTTCTTTTTTTTCTTATTATTATTATTACTATTATTACAAATAATATTAGTGTCTACAGTTTGATTATTTAATTCGCGTAATTGTTGTCTAGTTTTGACACCAGTATCTATTCTACTAATTCTTTGACTTTTACGCTTATTCATCCAATTAAAGTACAAAAATCATAAAATAGAGAGAGAGCAAAAAAAAAATTGTTTAACATAAAATAAAAGATACCCAATGGTGAATTGTTATGCACTGTTCGAGAAATTAATTATATATAATATATATCATTTCAATATTTGAGCATTATTATGTATTTATTTTATATTTGCTGCTGTTGCAGTATATGTAACACAAGTCATATTTTCAATTCTTTGTTAATACAAATCAATCCAATAACACTTATTATTATTTAATATATCATTATATATTTAGTGAGGTACCCAAAAAGAATTGCCAGGTATATGCATGTTACAGAGTGTATGAAGATTCCCCAATGAATGCTTAATTTTTTTTTTTTTTTTTTTTTTAATTAGTTGTTGAAAAGAGGAAAAAAAAAAATTTCAAAAGAATTAGAATTAAGAACATTTATGTTAGCAAAAAAAAATTTTTTTTTTTTTTAGTCTTAATATTGCATATATATTTTTATATTTAAAAAATTATACAATAACCTAAAGTTCTATTTCTAAAATTAAATTAATATATTAAAATAATTTAGAAAGAGGTAACGGTACCACTTCTAATTCGGTAAACCCTATGATGGAATGCTACAGAGTGATCAATTAAATTATTTGAATTTAAGTCTGACTGCATAGGATTTACCACTATATTGCTGTTTATTGATTAATATGAGTATTTTAAATTATCCGAGACGTATAGTATTTATTTTGCACCTATGACTCTAAGGATCTGATATGATAATTTATACTTAGCAAATTTTATTAGACAAATTATCAATTAATTATAGAAAAGAAAAAGTTGCGTTGTGAATTATTTTTGAAGTTCGGATCCTCTTTGAGCCAATTACAATCATCAAAGGTTACCTGCAGAGAGTTATGTAACATTAAATAAATAATGGCTTATTTTAAAACCTAGATTGTAATATTAAAGAAAACATTTCCTAAAATAAAAGACTTAATATTAATTAAATAAATTAAGTAAACAAAAGGAAAACTGACTAAAATTAATTGAATATAAAATTGAGTTTATTTACAAGGTAATTATAATCATGTAATTAAAAACAAACATGAATGTTTAAAAAAAAATATATTCAATCCTAGTTGAGAACTGTATTCTCAACATTTATTTTCTGAGAATTACAGTTTATCTTACTGAATTAACAAATTCGATTTTGAAAGGCAGAGTTCCATACCCTAGAAGTATTTATTTGATTAGCCTTTTTATGTTTAGATCGGGGTAGGATCTTCATACACACGTAAATTCGTATTATTAAAAGAATATAGCTTAATTAAATAAAATGGAACAATGGTGAAGGAAGATTGTTTGTTACCTTATATTACTAGATAACGTTGACAGCAGGAGGTAATGGCTGACGCGTTTTCGCTTTTTCTTAGCGCGTACATTTCCATCTATTGGCACACACACTCAAAATCTGTTTTTTTAGTTAGAGAGCAGTCAACCTTCTACTTTTCCATCTTTTTTGAATCTGAACTCTCAAAAAAAAATCACATTCTTTTCGTGGAGCAAAAAAAAAAAAAAAAGGATGGAATCATTCTTCCCTTTTCACATAAAATTAAGGCCTTATACATATAACTTCTTGAAAATTTGCATGTTTCGGCCATACCTCTGATTTTAGAGAGATGACCATTGGCAGGCGGGAGAATTTTGGTACTCCCCTTGAGTGTTTCATAGGCCCGTCGGTACAATAGTGATTCCTCTTGACGCCGTGCTGTGTCTGGGAGGTAAAGATGCTTTTACTTGTGAGGTCTTCGTGCCTATTTAAGCTCTCATAAATAAATGTGTCATATTATTGTTCTGACAATTTTCTCCATGACATTTTTATTAGGTGTAGTTAAATCATTCGTGGGAACGGAAAACCAAATATTTCCTTGACTGCCGTGGTTCACTTTGTTCCACAATTATCTATCTGTATGCGCTGATCCTAAAATGGATCATTAATTTGTATTGTTCACTGTTCACTGATTAAAATGATACCAAATACTCTGCTAATATGCAGAAAAAAAACCAAATACTTTTTTTTTTATAGTGTGTGCTAGTTTAGATCTAGATGGTGGTATTTCTCACCATCACTATTCGATTTTAACGTAATGAAATCTGATACCACTATTTAAAAAAGAAGTATGTGCCATTGGTGAAAATATATCAGCTAGTTCAACAGCTAGCATGGAAGATTTTCAATTTCAGCATCTCGAATTCATTTGATATTTTCCAATATCAAATATTTCCTATAGCCTAGTATGGTTATATTAATCATCATATTTCCATCATCGAATTTTGGATGTTAACGATGATGTAATCGGTTGTTTTTGATAGTATGACTCAAATATTTTCTTGATGAAAGTCACTTCCATAATTCCTAACTTAATTGATGCCCGGAAACCTTATTTCTCCAGTTTCCTATATTTTTTATAGTCGCAGTCATATTGAAGAACTTCGGCAAATTGCATATGTCACCATTTATGACAGTTGTCATCGCGGTAAGTTGTTACTTTTAAGAAGAAAATCTCTTTGGTGAAAATCAGTTAGGCAGTTCATAATGCATTATGAAAAAAGACTAAATTTTGGTGTTAGTTTAACATGTTTTTGATAAAAGTCAAGGTGGTACTTCTTTTATAAAAATCAAAATATCCAAAGCTACATTGGTGTTGTTTAGACAAATCAACGCTATCTCTTTGGGGAAAATGTATTTTAATTAGTTCAAAGCCCAGTGTGGAAGATATCAATAGATCCTACCATGTCAGCATCTGAGATTTTCTGTATATAGTCTATATAATATTGAAATGACATCATTAATTTACAGATGTTAACGGTAATGACACTTGTTATTACTCTTAGAAAAACTCAAATAATAGTTCATTGGCGATTTCCAAATGGATAGTTCATGATCTATTGTGGAACAATTTGGATTTGATTGTCCCAAATAGTCAATTTAAGATTTTTCCAATATTTATAATGGTTTAGGCGTTATTAACTTAACATCACCCAATTACAGATACGAATGGTAATGACTTCTGTTATTATCGTTATAGTTAAAATCAAATGATGCTCTTTTGGTAAAAGATGTATCGATAGTTGTAACCCATTGTGCAGCAAATTTAATTTAAGTACTCCGAATCTTTCATTTTGAATTTTCTGATCCTTTCTAGGTCTAATGTTACAATTACATAACACCATTAACCCTTTAATGCACCCATTAGTTTAATTAACTGAACATACATAGCTTATTTTTGATGTAGTTACTCCAAAAGTCGATCCCATTAGCCTTATGCTGCAATCTGTGACCACTCTCTAGTACTAGATGGTGAAATATGATAGATACGAATAGATGCAAAATTTTTGAAAAAATAAGAACAAAAAAATCATGCATGAAGTATAGATTATTAAATAATTTCCAACACTTGTTAATATTATGAAATAATTTCATTTTTTTTCGTAAACTAAAATGAGATATCCAAATAAGCAGCTTAAAAAAAAACCACAACTGAGTAAAAACCCATTTTCACAATTATTGCCCCCATCTGGTAATGTGTGCAAATTCTTTTGTGCAGAACTGTATAAGACCTATAGAATTTATACACGCCACTTAATACACTGAAAATTAGATAAGTTTAAAAAGTACACTACAGTGGTAAACGCACTTCCAGCAATTATCGATTTTATAGTCAGTCCTGCAATCGAATTCTTTTGTGTGGCCCTGTAAATAAACGATAAATGCTATGCACTCCATAATCTATGGAAAACATGTTGTAGTGAACTTCACTGATTTCAATATGTTTGAAGTATCATAACCTCATTAAAATGCACCGCAAACTTTTTTCCCCCGATAGATCATAATGGAATAGAATTATTTTGTGTGTTCCTGTAAACGAACTATAAATTATGCTTATTCTATACTCCTGATAAATCATGTTGTAGTCCATCTGAGTGATGCATACCAATCTCATTACGTTTGAAATACCTTAACATAAATAAAATGCATCGCAAACGGCTTCTTGCCTTAGACGATAATGTAACGGAATTCTTTCGTGTAATCCTGTAAACGAACTATAAATGCTGCATACTTCATTTTCAATACCGAATATTCTATACTAAGCCTTGATAACATATAAAAATTACATGACAATCCGAGTATATTTACAAGAGTTACTGTAGGGACAGACAGACAGACAAACCAAATTCATAACTTTTCAACTATGTTGGAAAATGTTAAAAATAAGCTTCATTTGATACATGTAGCAGCTGACAGAAACGTGTAGCTAGCTGATTAACTACAATTTGTATTGAAAGGTTAACCCTTTCCGGCACAGACAAAGTCTGTTTGTAAAATGGGAAATTACTGACTGACACCGGAATTTACAAACGACTTTTTTAGAAAATAAAAACTCCTTATTTTAAGCCTTCACTGTAGAAACAAAATTTTATTAAATATTCTTGGTGTCAAATGCAAGTTTGGAATTAAAATTAGGTGTGCCTGGAGTGGGACCACTGTGCCGGAAAGGGTTAAATTGTGGATTTTAACAGTAACGGCATCTGCTATACTGTTGTGAAAAAGCAGAAGTAGCTACCGTGATGCCTTTAATGTTTATAGAGTTATGAAAAACAAATGGTGAAACTCCTATTTTTTATCATTTAAAGTGAAAACCTTTATATCATTTTGTCACCTTCTATTGCGGAACTTGGATATCCCGAAGCCTCAATCATATATTTTCTGAAACTTTTTTTTTTTTTTTTACAGCCACATATCATCCTTGTTGATGAAAATTAGGGTACTTATACACTATCCAGTCCAGGTACGCCAACGACACTTAAAAAACTGTAATTTAGTTAATGCAGAACCATCGTACTTTATATACATTCCTACTAATAAAAGAAAGTTGTTTGTCTGTGTGTGTGTTTGCGTGTGATGGCTAGCGAAATTTACCGCACGTAGAAGTCTGAAAATTTCGATGTGGATAGTCCAAGGCAGATCTTGATGCATCTGAGGCTCAGATTTTTCATTTCTTGAGACCCGGATCCCCCTAAATTGTTAATAACTTTCCCCATTTTTATCCAATCCTCTTCGTTTTTGGGGCCCTTTCTCCATTTAACCTTTCCCCCATATCTACGTTCCGATTAAGACCCTGGACTCCTATGGCCAGATACGGAGCCCGTTGAAGTTTTTGTTTCCTAAACGGTTAATAACTTGCCCCTTTTAATCCAATTTTCTTTCTTTTGGGGACCTTTTCTTCATTTAGTTATTCCCCCATTTTTACTTTCCAATTAGTACACTTCATCTTAGGGCCCTGCTTAAAACTATTAGCTGGCCTCTTTTGGAGCCCCTACTGTAGTTCACTTAAAAATCATCCGATTTACTAACTTTTTCTTCTAAAAAATTAACAGTACTTCGAGCTACTACATGAACGACAAAAAAAAAAAAAAAAAAAAAAAAAAAAAAAAAAAAAAATTCGGAGAAGATCAGGGGCCTAATTGTGTCATCATTTCAATGCATAACTTTAAAGTTGAGTCTTAGACTTCTCTCCTCGGGCCACCACCCTCATATTTTTATTGGGTCCCTAGGGCCTTTTTTTATGCATTTCTTTAAAATTTTATTCTAATGATTAATTTACACCCTATGCTTAATTTCGACTAATTAAAAATCTAAAACGCTAAGTACTAGGACCTTTTAAGATGTTTTCCTCTTAGGGTTCTACTCAAAACTAAGAGTTGCCCCCTTTTGGGCCACCTGTTATAGCTCCCTTAAAAAATCGTCCGATTCACTAGCTTTTCTTTTTTAACAACTTCTTAGGATTTCCAGCTACTAACTCAGGGCCGAAACTAAGGAGGGGGGGCAGAGGGGGCACGTGCCCTGGGCGCCAGCAAAACAGAAGGCGAAGGGGGCGCCAAATGCAGGTTTTGTTTGTTGTTTGATGTAGAAATGTATATATATATGAAATTTGTATAAAATGTCTCGCAGCCGGAAAATCCAAAAGAAAAACTGAACCAAATGCATTAAAATAGACAAATAGATAAAAAGATTCGTCTACAATACAAGATAGCAAATGAATAAAAAACGAACTGTTCTCTTAGGCTATTTTCTTTCTCCCATTCGAAATGTATCATGTCTATGCCGTCTATCATTTAAATCTCTTCCTGTGGTTTAGGAGAATCACTAACATTTTTCAAGGTCAGTCCCTACTCATGTCTGTATATGACACTGTTCAACGTCGTCTGGATACTGTACTGCACTGTCCAGCATGGATAATTGGCAAACGATTCCCTCACTTTGACTTTTCTATTAGATAAAAATATTCCGTGAAGGATGTTCTATTTTTTCCCTTTTCTCACAGCGTGGAGCTTTCTTCTTTTTCCATTTTGTCATGGGCGAGGGGTTACTGCCCTGGACAATAAACACAAATTGAGGTATGAATGCCCAAAGTAAAATTCTCAGTAAAATCTTTTTCTTTTAAGTATAGCATTTGTAGAGGTACAGTAAAAAATCTCGTACAGGGCGCCATGGCTAGTAAAGCCAGAGTCGCCCTTGGCTTTAACTTTCAAAAAGTTTTTTACTCGTTTTTTTGCGAAAGTTTTTTAAGCGTTTTGCCGTCCTTGGCGGCAACTGGAATATGCCGGCCTGTTACTTTTGCTGAAATTACTTTTTTATCCAGATCCAATCTAGTATTATTAGAGGGGACGAGGTTGGGCGACTGCCTGGGATACTAAAAACAAATAATATTTGAGAGGATAATTTGAAAAATACGCAAAATAAAACTCTTTGTTAAAACTTTTTTTTGAAAAAAAAAATGTCATTTGTAGGGGTGCAGGAAGAAAACCATACCCAAGTTGCTATGACTAACAAAACCGCAGTCGCCCCGGCGACCCTTTATCCTCCCAAATTATTTTCTCGTCCTTGGGCCATTTCCAGATAAATGAAAAATGCCGCCATACCATTTGTTACAATTACTTTTTTAGATACAGATCCGGCTTTAAAGGGCGCGAGGTTGGCTATTGCTAACGACACTAAAAACTAAGGTGATGAAACATATGCAACATAAAATAGTAACCTCACCTCCCCTTTTTTCTTTTTTAAGAATATAGCATTTGTAGAGACGCAGAAAAGAACCTCGCACGGGGTGCCATGGCTAATAAAGTCGTCTCTGCCTTTATCTTTGAAAAAAAAATTGTCTTTTTCCCATTCTTACGTGATTTGCCGCCCCATTCTTTTGCTGTAATTATTTTTTTAGATCCAGATGTAAATTTCCGGGGCAAATACATCGTGTTCCTCTGTAATAGTCAAGCTCAATTTCTTTTTGTTTTTAATCTTATCCTACTCTAAAAATGCAAAATATCGATTATAATCAGTAACAAAGTCAAATGTATTCTAAATATCAGCTTTATGTAAACAGCATACCAAGTGTGGGGGACCCCTAAATCAGGGGCCCCAGTGTCACGATCCAGATTTAGATTTATCAGATCTGATTTAATTAGACTCTGAATCTGTGTAATTAAATCGTCATAAAAGTCTCTAACAGTATCAGGGTTCCTTTCAGCTCAGATCCAAGTTTGAGTCTCACCCAGGGCTGTAGCTAGAAGTAAACAATAGGGGGTGCTCAAGAAAATGTAGGGGGGGGGGGGGGGCTCATACTAGTTTTCTCTCTCTCTGACACATTGCACGCACAAACACAGATATATATGATCAAAGTATTATGTAGAAAGGTAAAATAGTGCATTATTCATATTGTATGCACAATGTTTCTTATTAAATTGTTTATAATAACTTTATTTGATGCTAAAAGTAAAGGCTGCAGACAGGGATGTAATGGAGGGTATACGGTGGATACGCGGTATACCTTCTAGATTATTTTAAGGAATACTGTATATCTCTCTCTCAAAAACACTATAGCATATACTCTTTAGGGTATACCGTCTGCCTACAGCATATGCCCTCTGTTTTTTTTTTACTAATACATCACTGGCTGCAGAATGAAAATTTTCAGTGTATAATTATACTAGTGAAAGAATAAATGATATCAATAAGTAAATAAAAAAATGACAGTTCACCTGTTTCAAAAGAGTTGCAACCTTTAATTTTTTTCTGAATATTCCCTGCCCTTAAGGATTCTAAAGTTATGTTTTTATATGATAAAAAACATTGGAAAAATCAAGGATGTATTTTGCATTTCAAAATTATATTTGTGTCTAGTCAAATGCTAAAACCACTTGTATTTAAACTGGCTATAACTCATTAGAATAACTTTGTTTTATACTAATAATGGAAAACGCTTTCAAAATGAAAAAAATCAGTATATAACTAATGCAAAAGTCAATATTTGCATCAGCAAAAGGTTGCTAATGATGAGTATGTGCAGATAGGATGCACGCCTATTGAAGCACTTATTTGCAGTTTTTAAACAAATACTACAATTTAGTATTTATGTAAAACTGTCAAAATCCGCCAAAACGAAGTTCAATTTTTGAACAGAGTTTCATTTGGATTTTCGAAACAGAATTTCATTTGGTGGCCTTGGCAACATTCCCAGGGGGGGGGGGGGGGCTCAATAATTTTCAGGGGGTGCTGAGCTCCCCCTGGCACCCCCCTAGCTACGGCCCTGGTCTCACCCCAACCCTCCACAACTGTTCACAGTTCTAATAATTGCTAATAGAAAAGAAGACAAGGAAAAACATTTAAACATAACTAAAACATTTCTTGGAATAGCAAATGGTATAAAAAATATTCTATTTAAATTACATGAAAATTATGTAGTAATACTAATTAAAAAAAAAAAAAGGTGCTAAGAAAATCCTTTGATCAAAAAATAATTTTTCTCGTTGAATCAAAAGAGGATTTTGACCCTCGCGATTGAGACCATCGCGACCCTTTAAATCCGCTCCTGAGAATATCAATAAATATACCTTTATAAAGCGGAAAATTTTTCGGTTCCTTTCGAATCCATTTTCAAGGTTTTAATGAATCAGTATTTGACAAAGCTGGTTACTTAGTTCAGTATTACAGAATATCTGATTATATACTTTAAATTTTAGAAACTTAGAAAAAAATTCGCTTTGGAAATTTTCTTTTCGGAGGAGGGGGAGGGGGGGGGGGGCGCCAAAATCCATGTTTGCCCCGGGCGCCAAAAAGGCTAGTTTCGGCACTGTTTCAAAACTCTTCCAAAAGCAAGCCTGGAAGTGACGTGCTTTTGCGTAACTGTTTCAGAAAGTGTCGCGTTTAATTTCTGACACATTTCCGAATTAATTTTTGTTTAGAAACGCACGAAATTGGCAGGGGTTCTTATTCAGAAACTATGTAATCGAATGGTGTTCGATTGGGGATAAAATCTAATAATGTATAAGCAATCCTAACATTTATTCTATATTTAAAATAAAAATTAAGGGAATGGATTGAAAACCTTTCTTTAAAACTTTTTTTTTGGAAATGACAGGGGGGGGGGGGGATTTATGTTTGACCCGGAAGTAATATAAAAGTGAGAGTTCAGCGCCAGCAGCAGGTGCAAGGTGCAATCAGCAGCAGGTGCAAGGTGCAGTCAGCACCAGGTGCAAGGTGCAATCAGCAGCAGGTGCAACGATGTTAAAACAGTAACTTTAAATATAGGATATTTTAGGAGGGGGAGGGCTTAAAATTTAGGGGGGCTTAATTTTTTTTTAGGATCAAATTTAAATGTTAGATTGAAGTATGCTATAGGAGAGGGGTATAAAATGGAGGGGCTTATTTTTGAAGAGGCGGCTAACTTTTTTGAAGGGGGGCTTAATTTTTAAGGAGGGCTTAATTTTTTTAGGATTAAATTTAAATGTTAGATTGAAGTCTGCTATAGGAGGGGGTATAAAATGGAGGGGCTTATTTTTGAAGAGGCGGCTAACTTTTTTGAGGGGGCTTATTTTTGAGGGGGGCTTATTTTTAAGGGGGGGCTTATTATTATTTTTTTTTTTTTTTAAATTTTAGAATGGATTTTCAGTTTGAAGGCGAAACGGAGATCAATTTTTTTTTTTTTTTTTTTTTTTTTTTTTTTTTTAGGATCAAATTTAAATGTTAGTTTGAAGTCTGCTATAGAAGTGGGGCTTATTTTTGAGGGGGCTTATTTTTGAGGGGGGCTTATTTTTAAGGGGGGGGGGCTTAATTTTTTTTTTTTTTTTTTGAATTTTAAAATGGACTTTCAGTTTGAAGGTGAAACGGAGATCAATTTTTTTTTGGTGGCGCCCTCTATCGGAAGGGAATGCAATAACGGATATTTAAAATAGGTTTTCTTGAAAAGATTTCACTGGGGTTTGAACCTGCAAAATAGCTTCTTGACTTGATAATTTGTGGTAGGTTTAACTAATCAAGCCAAGAAGCTATACATGAATGTCGAGATTTCAAGTGTTTAAAGAGAGGTATCGTGAGAGTGACGTATCATTTGTTAAAATGACTTGAGAAAGGAAGTGATTAGCGTCGTGTGTCTGTATATAACGGTATGCACTGTGTTTTCGCTCATTTATATGCTTACCGGAAGTGAAAAGTTTAAGGTTTATTTTATACTGAATTTAAATGAAACCGAAAATTTATCTTTTTCGATATGATTGGATTGAATATTAACATATTTATTTTAAAATGTATAGTGGAAGCAATGGTAAAAAGAAGACATCTTTAGGGGTAATTACTGTTTTTATTGTGTTTGGTGTAGAAAACATAGGAAAGAGGTATAGTTAAAAAACAAATTCAATTTTATTAATAATTTTCCCAATGCAATACATGTGGACCCACTTTTCGTTTTTTAGCGGGTTTTGACAAATCTAATACAGAATCTTGTTTAATGTTTGTTGACAAATATTTATTTTTAATAAAATTTCGCGGGACATTCATTTCGTTTAATGTTTCTAATAATTCTTTCTGTGCCTTGATCGGTTTTCTTTTATTCACAGAAAACAAAAGATTAAATAAATCTGCCAAGTTTGATTCGGGGATAGGTTTTCCTTCGAAACTTACAGTCAAATTTTTATCCTAACGAAATTTTCTTGGACGTGCCATGGCAAACTGAACTAATGCTTTGATAATTTAGGATAGCTTTATCTGGATATCATGGTGGTTATATTACGGATATTTGTGTGTGGAATAACGTGATTTTTAATTTTGCGTATTCAGTTTCAATTATATTGTGAAATGAGGATTTATTTTTGGAAGATAATGTTAACTTTTTGTGATTATCTTGTAACAGACTGCTTTCATTAAAAGTGTATTTTAGAATTGTAAACTACAATTTTGAAATTTTCGCCTGTTTGGAAAAAAAGCACAGGGAAAAAAAAATAAAAGTATTAAAAAAATAATAACAACAACTGTTCAAAAATATAATAACAACTAAACAAATGATCAAAAATAATAAAAAATGTTCAAATAATAATAACAACTGTTCAAAAATAAAAAAAACTATTTAAAAAATAATAACAACTGTTCAAAAATAATAAACGATTGACTTTATACAACCAACATTTAAAAAAAAGATAATCGAATCTAGTTTTTTCTAACATGACTTATTTGAAATATTCACTTTTTCTAGTTATATTTATAACACGTAAGTGATTCGATCAGTAAAATATTATTTATAAAAGCACTAAATACGAGATTAATAAGAATTTTTAACTTACAAACATATGAACTTCTGATATACAAGTGATTCGACCAGTAAAATATTATTTAGAAAAGCATTTTTGACTTACAATTGTGCGAACTTCTGATATGTAACCCTTTCTGAATCAATGTGTAAGAATTAACTGACTATTGAACTTATAACAGAGTATGATAAAATAATCACGTGACTTTTTTAAACCAATAAAATGTTATTATTTTTAAACAAGCGCCCTCTATCATTTTATGAACTTCCAAGAAACGAGTTAATATGATTATATTGTTTCCTGTTACCGCTATGAAAGGTTGTGTTTTCCGTTTTAAGTTAGTTTACATTTAAGTGATTACGGAACGAGTCATGGATTCTGCTTTGTTAAATGCTAATGATTTGTCTAACGTGAAGAGTGAACCCTCATCACCAGGATTAAATGACCATGACATGGAATTTTTAATACAGCCTAAAGAAGAACCCGTTTCGAATTGTGAAGTGAAACCCACCTCATCAGGATTAAAGAAACAGAAGTTACCCCTTGCGTGTTCTACTTGCGACAAAGCTTTTCCCCGAAAGGTTAACTTAACGTTTCACATGAAATGTCATCTGGAGAAAATACCTCTTGTGTGTATAATTTGTGAAAAAACATTTGCTAGAAAGTATCATTTATTAAATCATATGAATGTCCATTCAAAGACCCCTGTGATTCATAATTGTAATGTATGTGGCGAAGTATTTTCACAAAAGAGGGATTTATTAAAGCATGGGAAAATTCATAATACTTCCAAGCCAAATCAAAGGAAAAGTAGACAGTCACCCAGTCACTGTAAATGCGACGACTGTTTTGAAACATTTAATAATAGATCTGACTTAGTGAAACATAGAAAAATTCATCTTTCACCTAAAGAACTTAACCCATCTGATCAACTTTCCTTGGGAAACAGTTCGAAATATGAAATTTCAGACATCACTCAGTTTAGTAAAATATTTAAGTTTTTCGATGTTTTTACTCCTGCTCATTGGAATTTAGGTGAGGAAATGATTGTTGAAGTACAAATGAATAAGAACTATGAGCTTTATGTTCACATACAGAAATACGAAGAATTTGAAAAGAACGGTCGTGAACTTACCCCCACAAATGAAGGCATTACATTATCATGTGCAACATTCGACAAATTTGAATCGAGATTAGATAAATTTAATTTTGTTTCTGAAAAAGATACATTCGTATGTAATAATGACTTACTAATCGCTTATGTAAATAAGGAATCATGCATACTGCAAAAATTATTCAAATCGAAAAAGTTTGGGTTTTGTTTGAAGTCGGATTTTTTACTGCTTACAAAAGATCAATATTTGAAACTAGTGAAAAATCGCTTTAAAATTACCAAATGTCTCATTGAGACGCTTTTAACCAAGTTTATTCCTGTTTCGATTTTAGAAAACTTAAACAAATGTAAATGTACCCACCTCACAATAGAAGAGACTTTGAACTATTTCTTAAAATGTTTCGATGACGAGTTAAAGTCATCCGTTTCTCGCGTGTTTGATTGCTATCGATGTTCAATCGGAGAACCAATTAATGTGAAACACGAGTGTGATAGTTATAATTTACGTAGAAAGTATAATTGGTGTAGCGACAGTGCACTGCTAAATTTCAACGTGACTGAATTTATAAATAACATATTCAAGAAATGTTCATGTAATTATACTCATTTATTTTTTGAAACTATGAATATGGACTTTTATAATAACCATTTAGACAATGTATTTGTAAATTAACATAGAAATGTATTTATTTAATAAATATTCGTTTTTATATCACATATCTGTTTTTATTTCACATGTCTATTTATTTTTTTATTTTTATTTATTTATGAAATCAATCTTTGAAGTTTCAGTTTCTAGAAAAAAAAAATGAACATATATTTATGAGTAGGCAAAATTTTTTTAATTGTAGTCTTTAAAGTTAACACTTTTTGGTTAAATGAAATCTCTTTTTAAGAAAAATTTATTATTTTTATTTGAATAGGTATTAAACTTATTTATTGATAAGAAAGTTTAATTTTCTCTCTCCTTTTAAACAATGACATTGCATGTTTTGATAATTTCCATCCCACAGTTAACATTACAGTATTTAACATAGTTAAGAAAATGTTTAACTTAAACCGTCACTGTATTTATTATAGATAAGTAAACATTTTATCTTTAACCTAAATGTAATTTAAATGATTAACTATAACTGTGACTGCTTTTAATCTAGATAAGTAAATGTTTCCAGGAAACACAATCAGTTTACTGTAGACTTTTATCGAGATTACACCAGTTAGTGGAATGCTGATTAAAAATATTTTATGACATTAATATGCAGAAAAGATCTCACGAAGAAGTACTTTCCCCTTCAAAACGTCTACGTTTAGAAAAAATCATGGAAAATTTAAATACCTATGAGAAGGAGTTAAAAGACCCAAGATTAAAACTTTCTAAAATGGGTAATAACTGTGTAACTACTGAGGACTTACAAGATGTGAAACCCGAGATAGCTATGAATTCAAACTTTGCCTATGGGAATGATACAACATCTTTCGAGAATCCCGGTCGAATGCCAAATTCTACCACGGACTATTTGAATACATTTTTCGAAGACATGAATTTTGAAAATTTAGATTGTTCTACTACCTTAGCGTTTCAAGAACCTACAAATAATATTTTACAGACTACTGTTAAACGCGAGGTCAACGAGCTACAAGCAAGCAACCTTTCGCAAACAAGTGGTGAATTAAAAACCACCATCTCACCTACAAATGACATTAAAAGTGATAAATTATGCAATTCATATGTGTTTCACAAAGAACTAAGTGACTGTTTCTATTTAACTTTGAAGTTGAGAACTAAACAATATTGTATACTTATACGAGAATTTAAACGCAATGTATCTACTAATGAAGAAATCCCGACCAACCGCGTGGTTAATATGGATATTCCTAGCTGGTTTGAGTTTCAATATAAACTCATTGCATTTAATTTAAGATACAAAAGTACGTCCTTTGTTTCTAATAACATGATTTTAGTGTTAAATCACAATTCTACGATGCGAATTAAAAATTTAAAGAATCATTCTTATATTGACTTAAACGAACATCAACTAGAAAAATTAAAAGAAAGTACCTCTCATTTAAATAGTGCACTTTTACAACATATGTATACAAAACTTTTACCATCTCTTATTAAAAAGAAATGTATGGTGAGTAATATATCTACAGAAAATGAACAGGTGTTAAAGTATAAACTTAACACGTGTATCGAGAATAATATGTTATCAATACTTAATCAATTGTATGAATGCCATGCTTGTGCACTACGACATTCGAACAAAAGCCTTCACTCCTGTTTCACATTTAATAATAGGGAAAAATTTAATCAATTAGGGGAAGCTTTGTTAATGCTCGTAGATTTCGATTATGTAACTTCAACGTTTCTAAACGGAGTTTATAATGTTAGTGAGCACTTTTTATGTAAGATTAATGAACAAACTATTTGTAATGAATTATTTAAGACCTGAAAATAAAATGTTTTTGATTAAGTTCTGTGTGTTTATTTTTGCAAAGTGTCTATGAGTGAATTTATTAGTTTATAATTTAGTAGAAATTTTAAGTGAAGTGATGTAATCCAATTAAAAAATAAATTAATCTATAACAAAAATTAATTGTAATAAAAATATTCACATTAAAAAAAAAAAAGGTTAAAAAAATTAGAAGTTAATGAAATTAAAACTTATTAAAATTAAAAGTTAACAACAAAAAATAAATAATAAAATAAAATAAAGATTAACAAAAATATAGTTTTAAAATAAAAGTAAACAAAAAAAGTTATAAAGTAAAAGTTAACAAAAAGTTAAAAGTTAATAAAATATTTAAAAAAGCAAAAGAATGTATGTGTTATGAAGAGAGGGGTTTCCTTGTGGAAGTAACTTACAAAATGTATGTGTATGTATTTATTAGTTTTCCATTTAGTAGAACTTTTAAGTGAACAGTTAGAATTTATGTTTTTATATAACTTAACACAAAATAAATTTTTTAACTATTGCAAAAAGATTCAACTATTGAATGGAAATATGCATATTAGTAAAACAATCACAAGTTAATAAAATGAAAGATTTTAAATTTCATACAATTTAACAAATATATATATATATACGAAACACATTACGGATTTAAATATTATAAGAAATGTTTGATTGAAATTTTTAAAACAGATTTAATTCTTGGTTCTGTCATATATAGTTCGAACTTATTTTAGAAGATAGTTTTCAATAGTCTTGTGGTTCGAACTTGACAAAATGAAATCAAGACACAATGAATTGTATGTTATTTTAATCATTATGTTATGACTTCATACTTCTGAAAGTGTATTTAAAGGTTTCTCTAGCTTTATTCAATGTTATTAAGCGTTTGTGAAACCGAAAATTAATGAAAAAACAGATCGCCTTCTACCAATTACGCTAAGAATGTTTTATTCAATTATTATAAATAATAAAACCTTTTAGAATATTACTTATTTTAAATTCAAAATAATAAAAATTTAAAGTTAACAAAATAAATAATTCCTCTGTTCATTATAAATAAATAAAAGTTTACAAAATAAAAGTTTCAAAATTAAAACTTTATAAAAATTATAAGTTAACAAAAAATTAAATAAAATAAAATTTTAAAATAAAAATTATGAAAAGTAAAGTTTATAAAAATTAAAAGTTTTTAAAATTTTTAAGTTATGTTTAAAAATCTTCAAATTAATCAAAATTGACTTTTAGTTTTATGTTAATGTAAGTTTCAATGTTTTAAATATCGAGCTAACTGTTTATCCCCATAATCATTTGTTTACCCTTCTTCCAACCAACCAACTGGTTGCCTAGCCAACCATATACTTTGTATCTACACATGCGCAGAAAAAAAAAACACTAACTTGAGTTTTACTTTAAACCTTTGCTAGATTAGATATATTATACAAGTCGAATATCTTCCATACTTAGAAAATTTATAATTTTCAACTATTCGTCCCTATTTATCTTAAAACATTAACAAATAAATATAATTTATATACTTACAAAAACAGGATAACTTAAAAAGGGGTCCATACATTTCAGCTAGCTAAAGTCAAGTGCTTTGCAATAGTTAAAAAATTTATTTTGTGTTAAGTTATATAAAAACATAAATTCTAACTGTTCACTTAAAAGTTCTACTAAATGGAAAACTAATAAATACATACACATACATTTTGTAAGTTACTTCCACAAAGAAACCCCTCTCTTCATAACACATACATTCTTTTGCTTTTTTAAATATTTTATTAACTTTTAACTTTTTGTTAACTTTTACTTTATAACTTTTTTTGTTTACTTTTATTTTAAAACTATATTTTTGTTAATCTTTATTTTATTTTATTATTTATTTTTTGTTGTTAACTTTTAATTTTAATAAGTTTTAATTTCATTAACTTCTAATTTTTTTAACCTTTTTTTTTTTTAATGTGAATATTTTTATTACAATTAATTTTTGTTATAGATTAATTTATTTTTTAATTGGATTACATCACTTCACTTAAAATTTCTACTAAATTATAAACTAATCAATTCACTCATAGACACTTTGCAAAAATAAACACACAGAACTTAATCAAAAACATTTTATTTTCAGGTCTTAAATAATTCATTACAAATAGTTTGTTCATTAATCTTACATAAAAAGTGCTCACTAACATTATAAACTCCGTTTAGAAACGTTGAAGTTACATAATCGAAATCTACGAGCATTAACAAAGCTTCCCCTAATTGATTAAATTTTTCCCTATTATTAAATGTGAAACAGGAGTGAAGGCTTTTGCTCGAATGTCGTAGTGCACAAGCATGGCATTCATACAATTGATTAAGTATTGATAACATATTATTCTCGATACACGTGTTAAGTTTATACTTTAACACCTGTTCATTTTCTGTAGATATATTACTCACCATACATTTCTTTTTAATAAGAGATGGTAAAAGTTTTGTATACATATGTTGTAAAAGTGCACTATTTAAATGAGAGGTACTTTCTTTTAATTTTTCTAGTTGATGTTCGTTTAAGTCAATATAAGAATGATTCTTTAAATTTTTAATTCGCATCGTAGAATTGTGATTTAACACTAAAATCATGTTATTAGAAACAAAGGACGTACTTTTGTATCTTAAATTAAATGCAATGAGTTTATATTGAAACTCAAACCAGCTAGGAATATCCATATTAACCACGCGGTTGGTCGGGATTTCTTCATTAGTAGATACATTGCGTTTAAATTCTCGTATAAGTATACAATATTGTTTAGTTCTCAACTTCAAAGTTAAATAGAAACAGTCACTTAGTTCTTTGTGAAACACATATGAATTGCATAATTTATCACTTTTAATGTCATTTGTAGGTGAGATGGTGGTTTTTAATTCACCACTTGTTTGCGAAAGGTTGCTTGCTTGTAGCTCGTTGACCTCGCGTTTAACAGTAGTCTGTAAAATATTATTTGTAGGTTCTTGAAACGCTAAGGTAGTAGAACAATCTAAATTTTCAAAATTCATGTCTTCGAAAAATGTATTCAAATAGTCCGTGGTAGAATTTGGCATTCGACCGGGATTCTCGAAAGATGTTGTATCATTCCCATAGGCAAAGTTTGAAAAATTCATAGCTATCTCGGGTTTCACATCTTGTAAGTCCTCAGTAGTTACACAGTTATTACCCATTTTAGAAAGTTTTAATCTTGGGTCTTTTAAAACTCCTTCTCATAGGTATTTAAATTTTCCATGGTTTTTTCTAAACGTAGACGTTTTGAAGGGGAAAGTACTTCTTCGTGAGATCTTTTCTGCATATTAATGTCATAAAATATTTTTAATCAGCATTCCACTAACTGGTGTAATCTCGATAAAAGTCTACAGTAAACTGATTGTGTTTCCTGGAAACATTTACTTATCTAGATTAAAAGCAGTCACAGTTATAGTTAATCATTTAAATTACATTTAGGTTAAAGATAAAATGTTTACTTATCTATAATAAATACAGTGACGGTTTAAGTTAAACATTTTCTTAACTATGTTAAATACTGTAATGTTAACTGTGGGATGGAAATTATCAAAACATGCAATGTCATTGTTTAAAAGGAGAGAGAAAATTAAACTTTCTTATCAATAAATAAGTTTAATACCTATTCAAATAAAAATAATAAATTTTTCTTAAAAAGAGATTTCATTTAACCAAAAAGTGTTAACTTTAAAGACTACAATTAAAAAAATTTTGCCTACTCATAAATATATGTTCATTTTTTTTTTCTAGAAACTGAAACTTCAAAGATTGATTTCATAAATAAATAAAAATAAAAAAATAAATAGACATGTGAAATAAAAACAGATATGTGATATAAAAACGAATATTTATTAAATAAATACATTTCTATGTTAATTTACAAATACATTGTCTAAATGGTTATTATAAAAGTCCATATTCATAGTTTCAAAAAATAAATGAGTATAATTATATGAACATTTCTTGAATATGTTATTTACAAATTCAGTCACGTTGAAATTTAGCAGTGCACTGTCGCTACACCAATTATACTTTCTACGTAAATTATAACTATCACACTCGTGTTTCACATTAATTGGTTCTCCGATTGAACATCGATAGCAATCAAACACGCGAGAAACGGATGACTTTAACTCGTCATCGAAACATTTTAAGAAATAGTTCAAAGTCTCTTCTATTGTGAGGTGGATACATTTACATTTGTTTAAGTTTTCTAAAATCGAAACAGGAATAAACTTGGTTAAAAGCGTCTCAATGAGACATTTGGTAATTTTAAAGCGATTTTTCACTAGTTTCAAATATTGATCTTTTGTAAGCAGTAAAAAATCCGACTTCAAACAAAACCCAAACTTTTTCAATTTGAATAATTTTTGCAGTATGCATGATTCCTTATTTACATAAGCGATTAGTAAGTCATTATTACATACGAATGTATCTTTTTCAGAAACAAAATTAAATTTATCCAATCTCGATTCAAATTTGTCGAATGTTGCACATGATAATGTAATGCCTTCATTTGTGGGGGTAAGTTCACGACCGTTCTTTTCAAATTCTTCGTATTTCTGTATGTGAACATAAAGCTCATAGTTCTTATTCATTTGTACTTCAACAATCATTTCCTCACCTAAATTCCAATGAGCAGGAGTAAAAACATCGAAAAACTTAAATATTTTACTAAACTGAGTGATGTCTGAAATTTCATATTTCGAACTGTTTCCCAAGGAAAGTTGATCAGACGGGTTAAGTTCTTTAGGTGAAAGATGAATTTTTCTATGTTTCACTAAGTCAGATCTATTATTAAATGTTTCAAAACAGTCGTCGCATTTACAGTGACTGGGTGACTGTCTACTTTTCCTTTGATTTGGCTTGGAAGTATTATGAATTTTCCCATGCTTTAATAAATCCCTCTTTTGTGAAAATACTTCGCCACATACATTACAATTATGAATCACAGGGGTCTTTGAATGGACCTTCATATGATTTAATAAATGATACTTTCTAGCAAATGTTTTTTCACAAATTATACACACAAGAGGTATTTTCTCCAGATGACATTTCATGTGAAACGTTAAGTTAACCTTTCGGGGAAAAGCTTTGTCGCAAGTAGAACACGCAAGGGGTAACTTCTGTTTCTTTAATCCTGATGAGGTGGGTTTCACTTCACAATTCGAAACGGGTTCTTCTTTAGGCTGTATTAAAAATTCCATGTCATGGTCATTTAATCCTGGTGATGAGGGTTCACTCTTCACCTTAGACATATCATTAGCATTTAACAAAGCAGAATCCATGACTCGTTCCGTAATCACTTAAATGTAAACTAACTTAAAACGGAAAACACAACCTTTCATAACGGTAACAGGAAACAATATAATCATATTAACTCGTTTCTTGGAAGTTCATAAAATGATAGAGGGCGCTTGTTTAAAAATAATAACATTTTATTGGTTTAAAAAAGTCACGTGATTATTTTATCATACTCTGTTATAAGTTCAATAGTCAGTTAATTCTTACACATTGATTCAGAAAGGGTTACATATCAGAAGTTCGTACAATTGTAAGTCAAAAATGCTTTTCTAAATAATATTTTACTGGTCGAATCACTTGTGTATCAGAAGTTCATATGTTTGTAAGTTAAAAATTCTTATTAATCTCGTATTTAGTGCTTTTATAAATAATATTTTACTGATCGAGTCACTTACGTGTTATAAATCTAACTAGAAAAAGTGAATATTTCAAATAAGTCATGTTAGAAAAAACTAGATTCGATTACCTTTTTTTTAAATGTTGGTTGTATAAAGTCAATCGTTTATTATTTTTGAACAGTTGTTATTATTTTTTAAATAGTTTTTATTATTTTTGAACAGTTGTTATTATTATTTGAACATTTTTTATTATTTTTGATCATTTGTTTAGTTGTTATTATATTTTTGAACAGTTGTTGTTATTATTTTTTTAATACTTTTATTTTTTTTCCCTGTGCTTTTTTTCCAAACAGGCGAAAATTTCAAAATTGTAGTTTACAATTCTAAAATACACTTTTAATGAAAGCAGTCTGTTACAAGATAATCACAAAAAGTTAACATTATCTTCCAAAAATAAATCCTCATTTCACAATATAATTGAAACTGAATACGCAAAATTAAAAATCACGTTATTCCACACACAAATATCTGAAATATAACCACCATGATATCCAGATAAAGCTATCCTAAATTATCAAAGCATTAGTTCAGTTTGTCATGGCACGTCCAAGAAAATTTCGTTAGGATAAAAATTTGACTGTAAGTTTCGAAGGAAAACCTATCCCCGAATCAAACTTGGCAGATTTATTTAATCTTTTGTTTTCTGTGAATAAAAGAAAACCGATCAAGGCACAGAAAGAATTATTAGAAACATTAAACGAAATGAATGTCCCGCGAAATTTTATTAAAAATAAATATTTGTCAACA
The DNA here is from genome assembly GCA_963931845.1 of Maratus michaelseni. Classification (NCBI taxonomy): domain Eukaryota; kingdom Metazoa; phylum Arthropoda; class Arachnida; order Araneae; family Salticidae; genus Maratus; species Maratus michaelseni. The sequence goes on along the minus strand of OZ007587.1, from coordinate 384,598,497 downwards.
AACATTAAACAAGATTCTGTATTAGATTTGTCAAAACCCGCTAAAAAACGAAAAGTGGGTCCACATGTATTGCATTGGGAAAATTATTAATAAAATTGAATTTGTTTTTTAACTATACCTCTTTCCTATGTTTTCTACACCAAACACAATAAAAACAGTAATTACCCCTAAAGATGTCTTCTTTTTACCATTGCTTCCACTATACATTTTAAAATAAATATGTTAATATTCAATCCAATCATATCGAAAAAGATAAATTTTCGGTTTCATTTAAATTCAGTATAAAATAAACCTTAAACTTTTCACTTCCGGTAAGCATATAAATGAGCGAAAACACAATGCATACCGTTATATACAGACACACGACGCTAATCACTTCCTTTCTCAAGTCATTTTAACAAATGATACGTCACTCTCACGATACCTCTCTTTAAACACTTGAAATCTCGACATTCATGTATAGCTTCTTGGCTTGATTAGTTAAACCTACCACAAATTATCAAGTCAAGAAGCTATTTTGCAGGTTCAAACCCCAGTGAAATCTTTTCAAGAAAACCTATTTTAAATATCCGTTATTGCATTCCCTTCCGATAGAGGGCGCCACCAAAAAAAAATTGATCTCCGTTTCACCTTCAAACTGAAAGTCCATTTTAAAATTAAAAAAAAAAAATTAAGCCCCCCCCCTTAAAAATAAGCCCCCCTCAAAAATAAGCCCCCTCAAAAATAAGCCCCACTTCTATAGCAGACTTCAAACTAACATTTAAATTTGATCCTAAAAAAAAAAAAAAAAAAAAAATTGATCTCCGTTTCGCCTTCAAACTGAAAATCCATTCTAAAATTTAAAAAAAAAAATAATAATAATAAGCCCCCCCTTAAAAATAAGCCCCCCTCAAAAATAAGCCCCCTCAAAAAAGTTAGCCGCCTCTTCAAAAATAAGCCCCTCCATTTTATACCCCCTCCTATAGCAGACTTCAATCTAACATTTAAATTTAATCCTAAAAAAATTAAGCCCTCCTTAAAAATTAAGCCCCCCCTTCAAAAAAGTTAGCCGCCTCTTCAAAAATAAGCCCCTCCATTTTATACCCCTCTCCTATAGCATACTTCAATCTAACATTTAAATTTGATCCTAAAAAAAAATTAAGCCCCCCTAAATTTTAAGCCCTCCCCCTCCTAAAATATCCTATATTTCAAGTTACTGTTTTAACATCGTTGCACCTGCTGCTGATTGCACCTTGCACCTGCTGCTGACTGCACCTTGCACCTGCTGCTGATTGCACCTTGCACCTGCTTCTGGCGCTGAACTCTCACTTTTATACTACTCCCGGATGTAAAAAAAAAAAAAAAATTATTTTGGCACTGGATATAATTAGTATCGAAATAATTATGAATGATTTGGGATCCAATATTTTTTCTTTCTTTTCTTTTCTTTTTTTTTTTTTTTTTTTTTTTTTTTTTTTTTCCATTTTTTGACAAATGAAATCTTGAGTTCTAAGTACATATTGAATCACAAACCAAAATGCATTATCTATATTATTATTATTATTATTTTGCTTTGTGCAATCATGTTGGTTAACTGATAGATTAAATCTTGAAAATCCGATTTTTTACCCTCTTATGTCACATAAGCTTCAATGTGTTCAGAATTTGTAATAATACTGTATGATAAATATGATTAAAGCAATTCTTTTATTAGAGGTTACTTTTTAAAATGACTACTTCAAAAAAAAAAAAAAAAAAAAGGAAGAAAGAAAAAAAAAACTGTAAAATAACTCATGATTTCATTTGATCTCATGATGAAATAGAACTGATGATTTCATTTGTGAAAAAATGAAAAGAAAAAAAAACTATTTATTTCAAAGCAACTTTGGAAAAAACATTTTTAATTCTGGTGTGAAATTGTGTTTTCTTGAACCATTCAGTTATAGTATAAAATTCTAAAGCATAATTATCTATTTAGTACAGCGAAAAATAAACTAGGCGAAAAATAAAAGAAAATGTCTGTTGGAACACTTGGCGAAAATATAAACTCACATTTTATCGTGAAAGTTTTGCCAAATTTGAAAGTAACCTTTTTTTAACACTTTCCAACCTAGTTGAAAAGTGTTTATGACTTCGGTTTGTCTGGCCGTCTGCCGTCTGGCCGTCTGCCGTCTGTCAGTGCTCTAACTCCCGTAAATAGATATAGTAAAATATGCTCGGATTGCGCTGCAATTTTTATATGTTATTGTCGTTATCTATAGCATGTTCCCTATTTCAACTGAAGTATGTAGCACTTATAGTTTTTTTACAGGGACACTCAAACGAATTCCGTTACATTCCGGACTATGGGGGAAAATTATTTGAGGTTTATTTTAATGATGTTACACAATTTCAAATACATTGTAATTGATATATATTACTAAGGTGTATTACAAGAAGCTTAATATGGAATCGGGTGTGCATAGCACTTATAGTTACTTTACAGGGACAGTCAAAAGAATTCCGTTACATTACGTCTATGGAGAAAAATCGTTTGCGGTTTAATTAACGCATTGAAATTTATATATATCACTAAGGAGCATTACAAGAGGTTTACTACAGAATATTGTGTGTATAGCAGTCATCGTTCATTTACAGGGACACACAAAAGAATTCTCTACTGTCTGTTAACAACAATTTCTGGAAGTGCGTTCTAAATTACTGAACGCGATTTTAAATTTAACTCACTTTTTGTCTATTCCTTGGTGTGTGTAAATTCTGTATTTGATATACAGGGCAGCACAAAAGTTCGCGAACACATTTCCGTTTATAGACAGAAACTCCAGAAGGAGAATTTAAAATGTGCTACGCTTTTCCTAACTAAACTAAAATTTAGCATCCTATGTAGTATATATACAAATCTATCGATCATATACAGGGCTGAATAAAAGTATTCGGATATTTTTCCGAATATTGTATATGTTGGAAATATATATTGGAAATTCCTGAAATTAAGTTTTTAAATATGTTATGCGTTTTCCAAATTGTTTATTTAGATGTTGTCTTTCAGCTTATTAAACGGTAATGATTTGTAAAATTATATTGGAAGCGTTGGAAAGTGTTACATAATCTATGCTTGACGCATGATTTTTCGTTCTTGTTATTGCTTTGAGGGGAACTTTACAATACTAAGATGGGGAAGTTTACAATAGAAATTGCAAGCTTCCTATGTAATTATCTCACCAGGTTCCAATAATAAAAGTGTCAAAACCCATCGGACAGCGGGGAAGGAGTGCGTAGGAATCCGGCAACGTTTGATGAAAGCCATAAAAGATCAAAGGTTCCGAAAAAACGCAAGAAAAGAACCGCTCCTATGGATAAGCAATGTTTGAAAAGCATGTGGCAGAAATTAGAAGGATTATGTTCTGGATGCTGCTACCTCCCATTGGTCAGAAAGTGAGCAAACTGTCACAGAAGAGTCTGATTAATTAGTTTTGATCATATTTTACATGATTTGTTCATCCCATAATGTTTAATTATTATTCCAATATCTTAAAATATTTAATGCCATGTCTACTGTATGTCATGTAATATCATGTTGTTATTCAACTTTTCAACTCTATAATTTATATGACCTACCCTAACCAACACCGGCTCTATTAAGGTAATAGAGCCGGTATTGCCCTAACACATACATAAATATAAGCATCAAACTCTTTTGGTCCAAAAACACCGCTTACAGACCCTTATCCTTTTCTGAGTAATACTGTAAAGCGTGGATTAAAAATTCTCTTTTTTCAAAACTTTTGAAAAGTACCTCGATTGTCCCAAAAATTCCCTAGATTTAAGAGTGTCTTCCTTAATCCCTAACACGTAATATTATTTGAATTTTCATAGTTAGATCACAGAACGATGTTTTTATCTTGCCAACATTAATAAATATAACGAGGAGAACCAGTGGAGGCGTTCCTCATTTCTTCAATTTTTAAGCATTGAAATTATATTCCGTGGTAGATCATAGTTCGGAACAGTCCGGAACAGTTGATGCCGGTTCAGGGGCTTCCTAGTTGCAGCAACTTAACGCCCAGTCGAGTGTGAGTTGAATGTCATTTCAAAGTGAGCCGTTGGGGGAAGGTAAAGATTGCTTATAGCAATTAAAGATAAAATAAAGATTGCATATAGCAATTAAAAGTAAAATTTAAGATTACTTATAGCAATTAAAAAGATAAATTTTAAAATGGATGAAAAAATTTGGAATAAGAGAAGAAGCGATAGAGACTAAGGATAGAGTCGATTAAACAAGAAGTAATTGGTTTAGCTGTAGTAAATACTACTGGGAAGGAATAACAGTAAAATAGGGTTCGGGACATGTTCCAAGATCAGTGCAAAATGCCAGATGGAAAGGCGGGCAAAGCAACATAAAAAAAAGACACTTTTCAGTGGCCATACAGTTTTTTTTTTTTTTTTTTTTTTTTTTTTTTTATTATTATTTAAATAATGGTATAGCTGGGGAATGTATGTAAATAGGCTATACAAAGATTTTTTTTTTTTAAGAGTAATAATTCGAGAGAAGATAGCTGAGATTGGTGAGCACTAATGATTACCATCAGTTAAGCATGAGTATTTTGGCCGTTTACGGTGATGTGGCTCGGATGCGTCGTAATCCGGCAGCTCAGCGATTATTTCATTGAGGAGGTCGTAAAGATTGTCAAAAAAATTTTTGGAAAGGTGGTTGATACGATTAACTAGAGAGGTAGTGTTGAGGTCTCTGTAAACAGTGCTGTTACGGAGGTAGCGCGAGGCACCCCTGACATTGCGCAGGTGTCTGTTGTGTAGTTGACTGAGATTTTTGATGGAGGATTTGCAAGTGTAGGCCTAGACCGGACAAGCGTATGTGATTATGGGTAGAATGCATGAATTATAGAGTAGAAGTTTATTGCGAATAGCAAGGGTTTTGGTTTTAAGAAGAGGTTTGAGTGCAATGGAAGCGCCGGCGACTTTTCTCCTAATGTTGATGATATGTTTGTTGAATATAAGTCTTCGGTCAAGTGTGGTAGATCATATGAGCCAGCACTTAAAAAAAAAAAAAAAAATACAATTAAATAATTTTAGTGGTGTGAGTTCAATAAACTTTCAATATTGAATTATATTTTAAAAGGTTGTGTTGTGCCATCACATCATTGAGTGATTGATTTGAACAATTGAATTATTACTAATCATTCAAATTATAAAAAAAATAACTCGAAAAAATGATTCGATCGATTATTTTCCCCTGATTGATGAAATGTCTTCTTTTTGTTTTGTTTTTCAAGTTAAAACAAACTTATAACAACAAAATTAAAACAAACATATTCGAATAAAAAAATATATTAAGTGAAGAATTTCTTATTTCTAATGTGGCTCTTCTTCTATGATTATAGAAGATGAGTGAATTTAAGTTCCTAATAATTTCTCAACATTTTCTCAGCTCCTTTGATTTTAGTGAATATTTAAATATTGATCGGATGATTCGCCGGAACTCATGAATACTGCACTCCGGAGCCCACCGGAACGGAACAGTGCTGTGTGTTGTTTTGCTAATTTATACAAAGAAATCCTTGGCGACTAAGATTTTCTGAAAATTTCCCACTCCTGATTTTAGTAATATTTTTGCTCTGTTCATCTATTAGTTTTTTATTATATGTAAAAGTATATAGATATAGTCAACCTTTTCCTTTGGTGAAGACGAAATTGCTTTAAATTTTGCAAATAATGTATGAAATATAAATATGCGAAGTGGGGGGGACGGGGTGATACACTACGGTTGTTGTGACTGCAGAATATTAGAGCTCTGGTGCTTTTTTGTTAGAAATTAAGCCCTGGTTACAACTATTTCCGAATACAAATGCCCCACCAGTGGCTGAGAGGTTCTGCTCTCAAAGCTGGTAGACGAGAGGTGCTGGGTTCAAACCCCTGTCGCGTCCGTCGACCTAACCGTTCGGAGTGTTCCGTGGTTTTCTTTGAATCTTGCCGTAAATACGGGTTAGGATCCCTTAGAAAGACCCTCTATGGAGGGCACTCTCCCTCTCCCCTTTGGTCTATATCCCTCGTGTAGATAATCGGCCGTCATAAAATCAACCTACCAACCAACCGAATACTAATATTGATGCGATTTAACACCTCAAGATTAGGCGACGATTTCTATAAGGAAAGGGCATGTTTACAAACAAACAGTTCCATCAACCAATCTACCACTGCATTTTTGTCGCAGCTATCATTGCAGGGATCGTCATGGCGACGTAGGCCAATCATATCACAGACCAGTTTAACGTAGACCAATCAAATCGCTCCATCTCATGTGTACTGTAGGAGTCGTGAAGAACGAACAGGTTTTTCTCCCAAACCAACAGTAATTTAACCAACAGTGACGTCAGCAGGGACCGATTTACAAATTTTGGGGGTCCTGAGCACAGATGCTTATGGGGGGCCCCTTGCACCAATGCTTACAGCTGCCTTATATTAATAAAAAAAAAACTGCAAACAAAATCAAAAAAGGAAAAAAAAAACGGTTTTGTAGAGATTGACCACAGGTTTAAAAGGTTTAATTTTAATTCAGAAATTGCAAACAACTAAATAGTATAAGAGAAAATTGCACTTATTTGTTGGAGAGATCATGATATTTTGAGATAGAAAAAAAAAGAATGATGAAAAGAGAAAAAGAAATTCCCCAGAAAATGATCGATAACGAAAAAATGAATAAATAAATAAATTAAACCGTGGTTGGTAGTATAAATTTAGCGCACCTTCAATTTCCGCACCCGGGGCGAAGGCCCCCTCCGCCTCCCTCTTCGCACGGCCCTGGCTGTTTGGGGTATGTTAAGGCTCCTATAAGGCAGCTCTATGGTATGGGATGTAGCCCAGTTAAATTGTATAGTTTGAGGTGGAAAATTCTGGTGTAATTGTTTTAGTGGCTTATTTTATGTTTTTTGGGGTGCTGAATACGAATCTGAAGTTTTCCAACAAAATTTCGTTCGGCAAATTTGTTTTTTTTTTACAAAAAACCTGTAAAAACACGGACTTTTTTTTTCAAAATAACTCCAAAACTGTGCATTTTGCGTGAAAGTCGGCAATACATGAGTTAAAGAGAATAAAATTTCCTACATTTTATGTATTGAAAGATTTTTTCTATGATCAATGGTTTAGCCGTGAGAGTGCTGCAAAAATGGATATTAAAAACAAAAACTGTAAAAAAACGGGAATTACGGCATTGTATGTCGATGTAACATGGAAACAAACCATTTAACGCAAATATTAACCATCAGTGATACTAAAGATTATATTATTGACTATATTTTATGCATTTAAGGTAGGGGAAAAGTGTGGATCTGGCACCAGTGGAAGTTTTGAGCAGTGGAGTATCTCCACCTCCTCTCAAGAGTCAAAGGTGCTCCTCCTCCGGAGAGCTAGTACTCTAAAAGAATATAAAATTTTGAAAAAGGGGGTAAAATTTGGTACAGGAGATAAAACTATCTAAAATCGTCGAAAAACAGTAATTTTTGGAAAATAGCAATAAACACTTAAAAAAATCCATTGAACAATTACATAAATATAATAATGAATCCTCTTCAAACACACAAACAATATTTTTAATTCAAAACTTAACATTTAAATATGTGTATGTTTTTCCTCCCCCCCCCCCCCGCATTCTAGAAATAGCAGTTTCCTTGCAGGCAAATATGCAACAGATTTTCGCCATTTTAAAAAGATATTTACTGAAATATAGATTTTTTTAAAACCAATATGCTTTTAAAAGAACTGTTTATAATGCTGTCCAAAAAAGGAAATATTAAAGTGCTGATAAGCTCAAGATGAACGCAAATTAAATGATTGGTCTCTGTAGGGGCATACATTCAAATGTATATTTTTTAAAGCCAGGCAAAGGGACAGTTTCACCACTCATTTTTTCTCCTGACTGCAAACTTGAACAATCGGTTGCTGACAACATATTATTTTTACATGCCATAAGTGGTTGTGATACTACTTCAGCCTTTTTCAAAGTAGGAAAAATGAGGTTTCTTCAGACTCTCAAAAGAAACCCGGCATTAATTAAAGCCATAGAAATTTTTAAAGACCCTATGGCAGATGCTGATGCAATTACTGATGCTGGCAATCGTTTTTTGACTTCCTTGTACAAATTATCTGACAAGGAAACCACGTCATTAAACAAATTGAGCTATCTATGCTACCTTAAGTCTGCATATAAGCCATCAACCCATTTGGCGTCCCTACCTCCTACGGAGGCTGCAGCTAAACAACATTCTTTAAGGGTGTATTTTCAAGTTCAGCAATGGCTTGGGAATGAAAAAAATCCTGAACAATGGGGTTGGAAAAGCACCAAAGATGGTCTAGAGCCAATAACCACGCTAGAGCCAGCAGCAACTAAAGCCGTTCTAAAACTCATTTCTTGCAAATGCAAGAAGACATGCCGTAAAAACTGTGGATGTAAAAAAGCAGGCCTCAGCTGCTCTAATATGTGTCTAAACTGCGAGAGCAGTTGTAATAACATGCCTAATATTGAAATAGAAGAAAACGAGGATGACCCGGAATACCCTGAAGTACTTGGAGGTAATTATACATAAATCATTCTATTTCACATTTATTTTTTCATTCATTTTTAATTTGGTGTGGTCAAAATATGTATCCCAATACACTGTGCATAACTATTTAGTTTTTAGACAATTAAAACTATGTCATTAATTATTTTTTAAAACCCTGATACGTAGTATAATAGCTTTTTTGCTCCCTGATTTGGGGTCCAAAAGTGACCGATTCCTGAAATGAGCTGTAAAAGAGGGCTGATATTAAAAAGAGGTAAAAATAATGTTATGATAAAATGCTGTATGAATCTTAACTTAGTTATAATTAATTCCACCGTTTAAAAAAATATTATACACACCAGTTCTTCTCCGGAGCATAAGTTTCGATCCTCGGGGCAAAAACGGCTTTTCGCGCCCGTATGCGTAAATAGCTATTATATAATTAATTTCTTTTTTATAGGTGTAGAAGACCTAGAAGGCATACCCTCAGGAAACATGAAACCATTGGCCAAGAGGACTCGGTTTGACTGACAAGTTCCTTTCAATGTCCATAATAATTATTAATTAATATTGTATAAATACATAACTACCTATTTTACTATATTATTTAACATTAAACAGTTTACATACGAATCAATCGTGAATCATTTATCATTTTTTGTACCTATATAACCTAACATCAACGTTTTACATATCTGCACACATGTATAATGATGCATATAAGTTATATGCCTTTAATAAGGAGGTGGATGACTACTTCGTGCATTCGTCATTGCTTTTTTCATAATTATTCAAGGTCCAAGAAAATTACTTGCACATAAATTGTAGAGAATTTTATCTATTTTTTTAAAGCATAGTATAATGTATACAGTGAAATGTTTATTTTTAGGCCTTATGAACAGAAAGGCTGTAAAAAAATGTGTTTTTTGCTATTTTCCGAAAAGTACTGTTTTTCGACGATTTTGCCTAGTTTTACTTCCTTTACCTAATTTTACCTCTTTTTAGAAAATTTTATCCCCTCTTAGAGTAAGAACTCCCCGGAGGAGGAGCAACTTTGACTCATGAAAGTAGGTGGAGCTGCTCCACTGCTCCCAACTTCCACTGCTCCCAACTTCCACTGGTGCCGGAACCGCACTTTCCCCCTACTTTTAATGCATAAAATATAGTAAATCATATAATCTTTAATATAAATGATGGTTAATATTTGCGTTAAATGGTTTGTTTCCATGTTACATCGACATACAGTGCCGTAATTCCCGTTTTTTTACAGTTTTTGTTTTTAACACCCATTTTTGCGGCACTCTCACGGCTAAACCATTGATCATAGAAAAAATCTTTCAATACATAAAATGTAGGAAATTTTATTCTCTTTAACTCATATACTGCCGACTTTCACGCAAAATGCACAATTTTGGAGTTATTTTGAAAAAAAACGAAAAAAGTCCGTGTTTTTACAGGTTTTTTGTAAAAAAAAAAAAAAAAAAACAAATTTGCGGAACGAAATTTTGTTGGAAAACTTCAGATTCGTATTCAGCACCCCAAAAAACATAAAATAAGCCACTAAAAACAATTACACCAGAATTTTCCACTTCAAGCACTTTTTGAGCACAATTTGACTGGACTAAGGTAGTATGCTCATAAAGGAGGGTCTATGGGTATTGATCGCCTCGTAGAAGTGTCTTTCAAAGCTGCAATTTTTCTTATTTTTTGCAGTGGTGTGGGCTCTTTTGAACAGAAAGTTAATTTGTTAACCCCTTGAGGACGAGCGACACGTATACGTGACGCATAAGATGCTCAGAATCCTCGATTATTCCCACCAGTTATTTTTTATTGTAAGCTTTGCCTTATTAAATCTTAGCATTTCTGCGATTCAAGTAGGCGAAAATTTCTGTTTTGAAAAACCGGTGGTAAAAGATTAAAAATTCTGTAAAAGACGCTCGTCGTGAAGGGGTTAATGAAAATTAATGTATTCTTTCTAAAATGCCGTACTGCTGTGTGCCTTATTGCCGTTTATCCTTTTAAAATCACGAAAAATATTTAATTTCAGCATATTATCAATGCATATTGGCTGATGTTATCTAAAAGTTAGAGAAAATGGACGTGTTTTCAGAGAACTATATTAAAACGGCAACTTTTTCAGTAATTGCTGGTTATCGTACAAGAACGGTAGAAGAAAATATAGACTGTGTTGAATTTTGTAAACTATTATAGTTAGTCCAAAAAAAGAAAAAAAAATCTCATGATTTCTCAAGTAGATAGGGGAGAATTAAAATAGCCTAAACTTCAATTTATGAATATTTTAATTTTGTTGTATTCCAGCTTAAAATATTTATTTAGCTTTGAAAGTTTTGAAAAGGACATAATTAAAATTTTAATGGCCTTATTTATACTTTCATTAATGGAAAATCCCATTTTCTCATGTCCCTTAATAAATGATGAAAGTCATACGAAAATATTGTGTATCCATATCCAAAAAAAATTTCTACTACCCCATGTAACAAATTTTTGACAAAAATCAACAGATAACAAGATGGAAATTCCACGTCAAACGTAACAAATGAGGTGCGTTCGTACTATAACTAGTTTTATAAATATTCAGATCTTGGTGCAATAGCTGTTACATATTACTATTATACTATGCGCAAATATCCAATACATGACAATGTAAAAAAAAAAAATCATCGTTATTATTTCACTGATAAAATGAATTATATCGCCTGTTATTATGATACGATTAATTTCCGTAATAAAATAAGTACATTTTAAGTTGGCAACATTTTATCATTTGTTGACATTTATTGAAAATTCCAATTCTAATGGTTAAGCCTAGCTTTGAAAATTTCAGAACTTGAAATCTATATTTAGTCTCTTTTTCAATTTAATATCTATTTCTCTGGAAACATATATCCAAAAAAATGTCAGTAGATTATATGATTGCTATAATTAAACAATTTTAGTAAAAAAAATTCTTTTTTTTTTAATTCGTTAATACGGGCATCTTAAATATGACATAATCACCATGGCAACCTAGAATCATTACCTATCATGGGATATTACTGAATTAATTACGGATGATAGCATTTAATAGAATGAAGAAAACTTTTATTAATATCTTTTTAAGTCTTGAGTCGATTATAATAAAATTTGAAATGACTTGACAAAATTCCTCAGCGATTATATATATTAAATTTCAAACCATACGGTTGAGTAGTTTTTGCGCTTTTATATGCGGACAGACGGGCGGACTATAGGTGCTACGTATTTATATAATTAAGAACGCACCTAATAATAATTACAAAGAAAATACAAAATCTAGAAAAATTTTAAAGCTGGTTGAATCCATATCAATTCAGGCAGGGGGGTTACCTTCATAGTCTCAAAAGTTTTTGAATTGAACATATGTTAAAATTCAGGAAAAAGTAAAATACCTGTATATTTTTGTTTTGCCCAAAAAAATTCTTGGTGCGAGATACAGGCCGCCAAAGATGGCGTCCTGCGAACCATTTCTCACTTACGATTTTTGACAAAAACTTTAAAGTGCTCTATCTCTGGAACGGTTAAAGATAATTTCCTGCATTTTTTTTATTTTAAAGGTAATATTATTCTGTTTAAAACTATATACTCTATTTTGAAATATGTGTTCAACTTTTCTTGCTGCAGCCTTTCGATTATTATTTTTTTTACACAAATTTTTTTATTTTTTCAAAAATGCCAATCCCAAAAATTTTGATTTTTTTACTGTTTATCAATACCATTGAGTACTACATTTCCTATAAAGGAGAACTTCCACTTTTCAGTTTAACAAGTTTTAGAAACATTTTAAAAATTCTATACAGTTCCTGTAAAACTCTCTGAATTTTTATCTAAATAAACGGTGATGTTCCCAGTTCTTTCCATGGATCTGTATATTATTTTATTTATATTCAACAAACATCTCTAAGTTACTAAACATATTTTACATTCAAAATGCATAATCGATTACAAAACCCCTTTAAGCAATTTACACCGATACAGAGTAATGCTTACCAATTCTTTTGTGTGCCCCTGTTTATGATCTATACCATTTATACATACCACATAGTATGGAAAAATTCAGTTAAATGCATACCATACCTAACTGAAAGCGCACTTTCAGCAATTATCACTTATAGACAATACTTCAGATACAGTAATGTATCAGAAATCTTGTGTGTGTCCCTGTAAATGGACAATAAATGCTATGCACATCATATTATATACAACAGGTATGTTGTTTTAAACCACATTAATGTGTATCAATTTCATTATATTTGAAATAGTGTAACGTAATTAAAATATGCTGTAAACAGCTTTTTTTCGTAGACCATTGTTTATCTAACTGAATACTTTTATGTGACCCTGTAAATGAATGATAAATGCTTTACACTCCATATTCTGCAGAAAGCATGTTTTAGTGCACCCCAGAAATTCATAAATTTCATTATGTTTCTTATAGTGTAACATAATTAAAATGCATCGCAAACTTTAGTTGTCTGTGATGTAGAGCGAGAGACCTGTTTGTTTCAAGAATGTGGTGACTGTCCTTTAAAGGGAAGACTCTTGTTACAGGCACTTGGTCTGGAAAACACAAAAGATTACTCTTCTGAAGTTATATATGCAACATGGTAGGAAAATAAACTCATTAAGAAAATTGTTGCCATTGATACCTTCATTGATGAACTTGGGAAATGGACAGTGAAAGCAACAACACAACATCTGAAGAAATTACAACAACAACACATTGCAGAAATGAAGGTACGCGTAGAAGTTGAACGACTATGTTTTGTGCTTCACTGTGATTTTGCTGAGAACTGGTCCGTGATTCTGCCACAAGAAGTACAGGGATATCACTGGAGTAATGACCAAATTTCAATTTTTACAGGAGTCGTTCCATATTTTCAAAACCAGACCACAAGTGTTGCAGTTATAAGTGATGACAGAGGACATGACTCAGCATATGCACTGCTGGCAATACGCAAAATTTAACAACAGCTGCAATCACAGCCAGAAAAGATCATCATTATTTCTGATGTTGCCCCTAGTCACTTCAAAAATCGTTAGCAACTGCTTGAAGTGAATAAGTCAATTGTGTCAATGGAGTGGGTATACAGCGCTACTAGACATGGGAAGGTATCTTGTGATGGTTTAGGCAGCCTGCTGTGTGTGTGAAACACCATGCTATAAAACATAATCTTTCCAGGCCCAGTACAGCGAGAATTCCGAATGCTGGGGATTTTACGAGAGTGTTGAAGTCAAACACATCAACAACCCTCATCCTGTTATCCAAAGAGGAAGTTGAAGTATTCTGCCAGCAGAAAATAGAAGAAAGTTCTTACAAAAGTACCCCTATGAAAGAGGAATTCAGAAGACACATGTGTGGACTCACAATGATGGCCGAACCTATATTGCACGAACTTTAAACAGCAAGAAAGAATTTAATTTGCCCAATCAAGATCGTTGAAACGACAGGAGAATACTCAGATCCACAATTTACAAAAAGGGATGTTTGTGGCCTGTATATATGACTGTGACTGGTGATAGATATCAGTTGTGAGTTAAATGAAATCGCTGTTAACTTTATGCTCCCACACAGACCGGCTGCTGCATAGAGATTTCCAGTTGCAAAACAGCAACACCACCACCAGTGCTCACTTCCAATTCACAATGTTTTATAGATTGCGGATGCCCCAGTTCCTATTGGTTTAACAGGAAGGCATCACTCAATATCAAAGGAAGATACTGATGCAGTTCAACAAATTTTTAGTTCACTGAATTTCTAATTTCAGTTCTAAGCAAAGTACACAGGATGTAGTATGTTTTGGAACTTGCACATATATTTTGTAAGCTTTTATATGTTTTTGTAAGCTTTTTTTTAAGTCGTCTGTTTCTTATATTTATTAAGAATTAAAAAGTCATGTCAAATAAGACTAGATTTTGATTTCATGGGACCAATATGTGATTATGTTGTAACGGAAAGTAGTAAAATATATGGCAAAATTTTACATTGTTTCTAAAACCTGTCAAACTTAAAAGTGGAAGTTCTCCTTTACAGGGAATGTAGTACTCAATAGTATTGATAAACAGTAAAAAAATCAAAATTTTTGGAATTGGCATTTTTGAAAAAATAAAAAAAATTGTGTAAAAAAAATAATAATCGAAAGGCTGCAGCAAGAAAAGTTGAAAACATATTTCAAAATGAAGTATATAGTTTTAAACAGAATAATATTACCTTTAAAATAAAAAAGAACGCAGCAAATTATCTTTCACCGTTCCAGAGATAGAGCACTTTAAAATTTTTATCGAAAATCGCAAGTGGAAAATGGTGCCTGGGACGCCATCTTTGGAGGCCTGTATCTCAGGCCAGGAATTTTTTGGGGCAAAACAAAAATATACAAGTATCTTGCTTTTCCCTAAATTTTAACATATATTCAATTCAAAAACTTTTGAGACTATGAAGGTAAGATTTTTTCTTTGCCTGCCTGAATTGACATGGACTATACCAGCTTTAAAATAGTAGATTATTTTGCAGATTTTAAATGTATGTTAAGCAATTGAAAAGTTTATAATGATCCGTCTCATACTCTTTGCCATGATTTATAAAATTTTTAATTTTCAAAAGTATTTCAATCCATGTGAGATAAATATTCCAGTAAGACACACTCTCCAAATATTTTGGTTCATACACTAAGTGTGCAAAACTTAAGCAACAAACACAAAATGCTAATTTCTGAACACGTGAGTACTCAATAGGAAATTCTACAAACAGCAAGTGTAGAAAATAGGCCCTACCCTAACAGCACAGACAGTCGATGTGAAGTCTTCTTGTTATCACAAATGGTCACAATTGTCACAGTCACTACAATGAACAGAAATGTGATATCTTTCATTCGTCTCATTTTTACTCTCATTTGATCAATCCACTGAACAATTACCATGACTGCTGCTTTTTGACGAGTCACCAGGTGACTTTACAATGAGGTCATCTTGTGACTCTCATGTGACTGTCATTTTGACACTCCATTGTAAAGTCATCATGATAGCTGTTCTGTGACGAGTTCCCAAGTGACAGAAAATGAAATCATCTGGTGACTTTTCACAAAGGAGTGCAATGGTGACTTCACAATAGAGTGTCGATCACCGGAAAGTCACCATGCGACTTCATTGTGACATTATTTGGCAACTCAGCACAATGCAATGCTCGCAATGACTTCAAAGTTCAGTCTTCAACGGACAGTGATTTGAGAATCACAAGGTGACTTCATTGTAATGTCACCTGGTGACCCATCACAAAGCGACAGTCACATTGACTTTTTAGTGTTAACAATCATTTGAGAGTAATAATGAGACAGTGAACTATCCCATATTTTGATTCACCGTAGCGATTGTGACACTTCTAACCATGTGTGACGTCAAGGGGACTTCACATCGACTGGCCGTGCTGTTAGGGTAGTACCTCTTTTCTACACTTGCTCTTTATAGAATTTCTTTTTGAGTACTCACGTGTTCAGAAATTAGCATTTTGTGTTTGTTGCTAAGTTTTGCACACCAGTGTATATAAACATCTATATATTTAAAACGCTAAGCGATTTCTTTCGGCAATCCGTGAGAACAAACTACTGCATCAAATTACATCATTCTTTTTTTAAATGAAAGATATTAGGACACAGATTTGTTATCGTGCATTCGTTTGTTCGAAAATTTAATTAATTAGCCGTAATTTCCAATTAAACTTTTACTTCTGCTAATGACGTCATAATCGGATAACGCCCACAGTTGTAAGGCATAGAGTTTATTCTCTGAACTCTATGGTTGCGAGGATATTAAGAGAAATAATGAATATTAAAAGCACGCGGCTTTTAGGCCGAATTTTTTAATTTGCAATTAAGTTTTCGTAAAAATATTTATCCGCGTGTTTTAAATGCGAATAAAAATTTATATTTATTGTGACGTCACGGGAATATTGTTTATTTTATCATGATGCATTATAACTTTGTTGATGCCATTTTTTCATTCCAATTAAATGCAAAAAATATTTTTATTTGCATGCATGGTGTTTAAGCATTAAAGTAGTGGATATAAAGTACGTGTGAAAAGTTTGCGCCAGTGAAAATCACGTTATGCTTACCTTGAAATGCATTTTAACATTGATAAAACTAAAGAGAAAAATGTATATGATTATGATTGTGTCAACATCGCGTAATTTTAACTGATTTTTCCACTCATAATTATAAAGATTAGAATTGGAGACGTCATTGATTTCTTCATTTTGTTTGCATACCTTGATTACATGTTACCAATTACTTTTTTTTAATTATAGGTTAGAAGATTTTCTTTTTTAATAAAACAAATCACAAAAGTAAAGCATTTCAGGAAATTTAAAATTATTAAAAATAGAATTAGGGTAGAAACAAAATCTTGAAATAATGATTGTATAGCTAGAATAAATAATGTAAGACTAATGTTTCATAAGAATTATTTTGGTAGGTTTATTATAAGTTCATTTAACAGTTCCTTATTAGCGCAAAATCCTATTTCTTGCACTGTGAATTTATCTTTCGATGTCAAAAAATGGTTTTCGACTTTTGGACGCCAGCCAAAATACAGTGGCAATTTTTAGAAATGTACAAAGGTTGTGACAACAAACGGCACTATCGCTTTAGCTTTCATCGCGGTTACATCACTTCTAAATACTACAAATTTCTATTTTTTACTACATTTTACAACATTTTACAATTTTAAACCTTACATCATCAATTAGAAAAAAAATTAGCTTTTGATGGAAATTTATTTGAAAACTGACGCTTAATTTAACGACTTTTTAAATAAATTTCAAGCATGAAGAGTTTTTCAATTCTATCTTATCAATGACAACCAGTTTGCTTCAATAATGTAAAACAGCCCCTGGGAAAGTTGCCACAATTGAAAATAGAATTTCCAAACCATCATAAAAAGTGAATAATAATAATAATAATAAAAACAGTGATAAATCATAAGATCAGATTATCCATAAGATAGAGCATTTTAGCGCTAAACAAAAATCTGTCAAAAAAAAAAAAAAAAAAAAAAACTATGTTTAGTTTATGAATAGCATAAAATTGATACGTTGAATTCGTTGATGTATATGTTCCATCAGATATCAGAATATGCTAGAAATTGTATTTTTATATTTTATTACATTTGCCAACTGTATAAGAGGGAAAATATCCCCGACTGTGATGGAAAAGGGATAATCATCCTGATTATGTAAAGGAACCGAAGAAAAAATACAAATAAATTACACTTGAAAACATTAAAAATCTCCCTCACCGGCCGATTGATTTATTACTGTAAAAAAATTACATAAAAACTGATTAGCTTAAAATAATGGATGCGTTTTAGAAGATATGGATTTGAAACGAACAATGATTAAAGAGGACATTTTAAAACTTTTAATTTAAGCATTTTAAAACTTTTTTTAACGTTGAATTTCGACGCTGCTTTTGGGCAGATGCAATGCACATGCGCATATGAGCTCATTCGGTTGCATTATCACAGTCGGGGGGGGGGGGGGGGGGGCAGATGTGTGCTTTATTTACTATGTTCTTTTATTTACTGAATATGATATGACCGTAGGAATATACTATTTGTATATACTTCATAGGTCCATGACATTTTTTTCTTGCCGTGGGGAGTATGGCCGTAATGTCAAACTGATTTGCATTATACAGTTGTTTACAGATTGTTTGTTTGGAGTTTGCATCGGAAATAGTACTGTATTTGACTGGGGAAAAAACTTTTAAAATAAACTATTTGAAAGACTGTTTCATACGCACCCCTTTTTAAATAATAAAGAAGCTTATTTTACTGATATTGTTATAGTATTTTTTCCGTCAAATTTTGACGGGTTCCATCTAGTAAATAAATAAAAATTCAGATTTTTTTTTTCATAACTTTCCCTTGCATGTTTTAAAATATGAGTTATTGTTAACAATCTCAATGAAAACAGTCAGAAAGCAAAAAATAATGTTTCACAGTTCCCCTGTTTTTCAGAGAAAATTTTACTGAACAAACTAAGAGCTGGCTTTACTTAATTAATTTATATCTTTTGTATTCTCGTGCAAAAATTTCAAGTTTTTATTGGAATAGCAGAAATCTATGAATGTTATATAACAATGGCCACTTACAAAATTGCATTTATTTTTAATGTTTTAGGACTAGTGTCCATTATTGGAATGCTTAATTAGGGTAATTTTCAGTAACGGACATCCCATGTGACAATTGTTAAAAGTGTAATTTCAGTAATGGTCATGGTGCATAAAATTTTTAGAGATTTAACTGAAAAACTAAGTAATCAAATTTAATTTTTAAACACTGCACTTACCAGAATGTAATAAGAACAAAATTTTTATAAATAGCTGTTTTTAATTAATTTCATGTGATTAATAAAATTTTAAATATTAAACCAGATTGTTATTTTTTTTTAACTCTGCCTTGCATATTTGAATTAATCAGGAAGCAGAGGATAATGTTGAAGGGCATAGAGAAAGGAGGGGCTTTTGGGTTTCAAGACCTCCTTATTCAAATGAAGAGCCTTTTCTTAAGTCACATGAGTTTTTAAAAATCAATTACTTTCTTTCTTCCATGTAGTAAAAAATACAGTCGTGAAAACATGAGCCGAAGCCACGCCGAAACATCACGCTTTTTAGCGTTTTCATCGAAAATTTCTCGGATTTTAATTTTTTTACAAATACTTTTACCCGTCCTAAAGTTTCGAAATTTTTGTAGGTGATATAAATCCGGACTGCCGAGATGCTCTAAAAAGATTGTGTCGAAATATGGACGTTTAGATACTTTCAGCGTAGAAAAAATATTACCTCCGGTAGGCGCAAATGACCTGCAGTCGAGAATTTTTTGAAAGGGTTTAAATTCGTATTTTTGAAAACCGATTGCACCGTCGATTAGAAGGTCTCAGGTTTAGGAGCATTTTTTTTTTAAAATTGGTATCTCTAAAATTGCGTCCTGGGGCCGTAAAGGAGAAATCGTCCACCCCGAAAACGATCCTTTTTGAAATTTTTTTTCAAAGGGTTAACAACAGTATTTTTTCAAACTGATTGCGGCGTTTAAGACGTAAAACTTCGAAATTTCAGAATATGTCTACCTGTTTTCCATATCCGGAACGTTCGGCCGTAGTATGTTAAGATAAACGGCCAAAAAAAGAAAAAAAAATCAGCATTTGGTTCTTCCCTTCTACACGCTCGGGAATAGTGCCCAATTAACCTCCGAATCTAGAGGAAGCGCGGTATCATTTTGAGGGCGCCTTTCATTTGGGCAAAAGTTTTATAATTCTTCATTCATGAAAACTCCCCAATGATACTAATATTATACCCGGGAGTAGATTAGCCGAGGTCACATTTATTTCATTACACAGCTTTTTTATGTTCTCTGTGTATACTTCAGATATAGTTAGTACATATAGCTGTATGCTTAATACCCTGGCTGGTTTCTAACAGGCACATCAGGATGCTATAGGAATAATTGCATCCTATTGATGACATTCATATTTCCCTGTCAAAAAAGTGTCGTGAAATAGTGCGTGGATTTCCTCTTGGATTAAGCAAAGCTTTTTTTTTCCACAAAAATTAAAAATACAATGTTAAAAAAATAAAAAGGGAATTAGAGGACCCTTTTCACAGTCATTTTGGGGGCCCTTTTAAATTTTAGAGGAGAAGCATGTGCTTCACGTGCCTTATGGATAATCAGCCCTTAGTCGGGAAGAAGGGACTGAGCATGCGCGGGTGCGCTTGCCAATTTTCAGAAAAAAGAATGCATTGTCGATAAGTTTACAATTACTATCTCGTCTAATTATCAAAAAACTAAAAATCTGAGCCTCAGGTGCATCAGGATCTACCTTGGATTACCTTCATACAAATTTTCAAGCATCTGCACAAAGTAGATTTTTTTTCCTAGCCATCGCAGATATACACACAGACATAGCAAAATTTTCTTATATTAGTATAGATAATTTTTACAAAAAGGAACTTTTATATTAAAAACAAATACCTTTTATTAAAAATACCAGTTATTACAGCAATTTAAATTGGTATTTATAGTAGCTAAGAAAAAATAAATTTGTGAAATTCTAGAAATCAAAAACTAGAAATCTTTTAAACAAAGTTTACTTTTTAAATTTTCCATATAAATATTATCAGTACAGTCTTTGTTTACGTTATTTGCCGGTAGGTATTTAAAGATCATGTCATTTGTCACCGATAGATGACAGCGTACTTTGGGGTTAAGTTGACTTCTATTATTTATCTGGGGGAAACAGTGAATGTATTAGGCATTTTTTATTATGGAAGTAGCAATGTGGTCGACCAAGCACCGTACTCTCCTGCTAAGGGCCTGTTTGACTTTTTTCTGTTCCCGAAGCTAAAATTACCACTTCGAGGAAGGCGTTTTGAGTCAATTGAGGACTTCAAAGAAAATTCGTTGAAAGAGCTGAAGACCATGCCTCAATCAGCCCAAAGAAAATGTATGGAGAATTGGGTCAGAGCCAGTAAATCAAAGCATCATATGTGCATTACAGCCGTATTTTGTAAAATGTAAAAATTACTACTGTGAATTTTTTGCAGTTATCTGTTCAGGATGTATTAAACTATCTTTCAAAATTGGAAAAAGTTTCTCAAAATTTATTGGCATCCTTGTCTCCAACTTTCTTAATCTTAAGATTCATCGTGTCATCATTGATCTGCATAATAATCAGATAAATAATAAATAACAACCTTCTTGATATTTTGGGGACTGGACTGAGTTCCCGCACAAGACGTTAAAGAGACCCAAGATTTGCAACAAATATCTTTTGCTCCTGATTCCAGTACCCAAATTAATCCTGTAACTATGTCAACAATAAAATAAATACATGTGATTATCAGTCCTGAAGCAATTCTTGTAACATGGAGAAGAAGGTTCTTGTTCCACCGAAAAGTACTGTATTTACCTGCGGTGTCAGTCTTCCTTTCATTCGGGTGATACTCAATTTTTGTTTAAGCCCAGAACACAAGAATCACGTACCTGTTCTTATCAATCAGTAGTACTTGTATATCCTATAACTAAAGGTAAATAAAAAAAAAAAAAAAAAAACAAGTATTCAATTTTATGTTCCAATAACAAATAATTTTGAAGAACTGTTCATATTAATAAAAATACAGTTTTGTGATCAATTCGGGAAATTGATCAAATTCCAGAAATTGCAAATCCTGAAAAATATTGTTTCTCCTGAACATATAAACTTAATTTAAGCATCTGAAGACATTTAAAAATTAAGAAAATCAGAAAATAAAATCAACAGCTTCCACTTAAGTCATTTGTCTGCACGTCAAAAAGATGCTCTTCAAAATGTATGATTAAAGTACAACACATTCTTCTCCTCATACAGTAAGTCATTGGGTCACACAGATCGAGTAAGACCACATATCGAATTTATTTCTAACGTACCTGTTAAGAGCCTACGCTAGTCACGCGAAGAAACGCTCAAGCTAATGCTAAGTCTATGGGAAGGTTCTTGCGCGATTTCGCGCTCGCATTTTACTATTTTTAAATGCCTTTTTTTGCATAGGATAGCTGAGGTCGATCTCTATGGTTGTTATTACTTTTTTGATTTTGGTTACAGTTTTTTTTATAAGCGGACATTTTCAAGTTTGGAACCGGTTGGAACCGGTTCTGAAAGTGAAAGTACCCTTATATGAAAAAACTGGAACCATAATCGAAAAAGTAAAAACTAACAACGTTAGAGATCGACCTCAGCTATCCTATGCAAAAAACATCATTTAAAAATATTAAAATGCGAGCGAGAAATCGCGCAAGAACCTTCCCATAGACTTAACATTAGCTTGAGCGTTTTTTTGCATGACTGATGTAGGCTGTTAAGACACTAGCCTTCCCTGTCCCTCGGGCTATCCAGGAGAAATCGGAATATCATTTGGATATGTTGATTGAAACTGGCATCATAGAGAGAAGCATCTCTGATCTCCAACAGATCAGCCTAAATTCAGAATGGTACTTGATCTCCGACTAATTAATTCTATGATTCGAAACCTATCATACTCAATGCTAAAAATTCACACCATCGTCAATAACGTTTCGAAATTTAAATATTTTACAACATTGGACTTTTCATCTGCTTACCACCAAATCAATCTCCATGATGAATTTCGTAAAAAATCTCTTATAACTGAATGCACTTACAGCTTTTCATGGTTGATGTTCAGACTTAAATACTCAGCATCAAGTTTTTAAATGCTGATTCAAATAGCTGGAACAGCTGGATTCAACACTAATGCCAAAAGGAACCCAGTTTGAATTTGAAAAGATCTATACAGTTTAACTGTTCATAAATTATAAATTAATACTCACACCAGGTTTTCTTTAAAGCATAAATAAAAATTATTTTTGAATGCATTTCCAACTCATACTTACTTGGCGCCAGAGATGCCTTGATCAGGAAGGGGGCTCTCTCGGTCGGAGGCTGTCCATTGCACTGCGGGCTGCTGACGGCTGCCACTTCCGCAAAAAGCGGTTGGTTGGGGCGCATAATTTTTGGTAGTTGGGACTGCGTTCGCGCTGATCCCGGTAATTTTAAAGTATAACATTCATTTAATAAACGCAATAACGATTGATTATTGTAGAGATAAAACTTTGAAATTTGAAGTATTGTCTGTGGAAGATTGTACTTGTGTACTTTTATTTATTAAACTGCTCTTATATATTTTCTAGAATAATTCACAGCTTAGTTCTAGGATATAGAATGCCTTCTTTCTCGAATAAAAGGACTCCTAGAAATGATACTGTGCTTTCTAAACCTTCAGATGTTAATCGGTCCCTGCATTGCCAGATACGCTTCGGCTAATTACCCAGTGGGCCAATTTGTTTTCTTTTTTCTCAGGTGGTGTTGTTTTTTAGCTGAGAATAAATTTATATGTCTCAAAATTGTGCTGTCGGCATCCACATAAATAATTTGAAATATATCTGTAAAAAAAGATAAGGCAAAACTAATTAACAGAATTATGGGCGGAGCTACTCAGTTTCGCAAATATGAAGCTTGTTACTCCGCCCTAAACATTTCCTTTCATTTGTATATGGTCCATGTTCGAAGAATTTTTCAGTAAATATTTTGTGACGTTATAATATATATAATATACGATGATTTCAAATCATCGATATTTATTGTATGTTATGTAGATTTATAGACCTTAGAAGAGTTTAATAGAAATACTCACATAGATTATTGTCTTTGGGTTATTTTTTTAAACTGTATTTTCGATTACACTATAAGTTATCCAGCTAAGAGAAATCGTAGAATGTAATGTGCAGGCGCGTATGAACTTGCATCCGTATACAGGGCATTCAAGAAAAATGCGAATCCAATATATTAACAGATATGAGTACTTATTGCTTGATTACTTTTCAGCTATTGCACTTACCGCATTTAGCATGAACTAGAGACTCAACCCACTTAATATTAGGGAAATTTTCTGCATTAAAAAGGAATGTCTGTTACACTCGCGATGTGTGGGGTTTATAAATCCCAACTAATTAGGTATAAAAAAACAGTAAGTTGTGGAGACGAGATGGAATAAAAATGTAGCGTTTTCGGCTTATAATGTATGTGAAAGTGTAGTGATGTGGGCAATTGAAATTAAATTATGAGCAGTATTAAATATTGAAAATGTAAGCATATTGCCATTTATATATCAATGCATAACAATTAAATGATTATTATTTATGATATTTCAGAGATGGCTTATTCATTTTTCAGAGATTTTCTTTACGAAATTTTACATGATGTGCAGAGAGAAACATGTTATATTTTGGAACTTTTAGCAAGGAACAGACACAACATTTCTTCGAGAAATTATCGCGTTTACAATTTATGATTTTATTACGGCTTTAGAAAAAAAAATTATATTAAAAATCACTATTTGCATAATTTTTGAAAGAAAACAAACATAATCAACTTTGCTTCTCAACTTGATAGTTAAATATGTGCTTTTCAGATACTAATTTATGCATTAATTATTGACTCTTTAAAATTCAAAAAACATTTTGTTAATTTTTTTAAAAAATAAATATCTGCAAATTTATTGCTATTTTGCTGTTTGTTGAAAAACAAAGAATCTTTTAGCATTTTCCATCTGACACACACTTAGAGACAGAATCATCAAACTGCAGCAAGTCATGTAAGTTTAGAATCTTGGAAAGTTTTCTTCTGTGATCTAGTGGAAAAGAGTAAAATTCATCTAATAATGCTGGAAAAAACATTAAAATGAATCTTTTATGGGAATCGTCCCCTGATCCAGCAGCCGATTATAATAATAATAGTATAAAGCATGAACATATCGAATAGAATCTACTTTACTGAACATGGAGTAAAGAGTAAGGCTCAGAAAGAATAAAGAGCAGAAAGACAAAATAGAAAAGAACGCTGTTCATTTCGTGTACTATGTAAAAAGTCACGTTGCTTTTAATATGCTTTCTATTACTTGTATTTTCATTGATTACAATTATTTGAAAAGTTGGAAATCCATTTTTTTTTAATCGAAGGATATTCAAAGTAATTTTAGTTATAACACCATTAAAAATGACAGTTATTTCATATATTAAAGGCGCGGTACAAAGAAATTCGATATTCACATTTTTAATGCTTTCTAAGTCAGCGATTAAACATTGAATTAATTTTGGCATTTCTATAGAAAGGCATACATATGGAAACACAACACTGATATTTTCTATTGAAAAAGTGACATATTACTAAAAGTCTTTGAAACACGAATATTTACTCGCATCCGGCAAGGAATGTAAAAAGTAAATCGTTTGTGGGAAATGAAAGAATCCGAATTCTGCGGAGTATAAATTATAAAATACAATAATCTGTATCCTACTGTATAGAAACTGGGTAAATCTAAAGCAACCTGTACTCTCATGGCTCTACTAATTACTAAATTTTAAAATACGGCGTGAAGAGGAAATTAATTATTGATTTTATTGGGAAAATAAGACTCAGTTTTATTTCAGATTTTGCTTTGTTTCTGAATTATTTTGTAAAAACATTCTTTTTTTTTTTTCCACATTTAATTACCGTGTTTTAATGTAAAAGATTTCACAATAAGAACACGTATACGATATTTTCTGATAACTTTTCTTGACATCTGACTATAATTTTTTTCCAATAATTGTTTTTGAAATATTCTATATCCTAATTTGTTTCTTACTTTGCAAGAACATTTAACAACTTTTAAATTGATAATTTCATACGTTTCGTATGTTAATTTTCGTAACAAAAGGAAAATTCTATTCCCACCAGTTTGCACGGAAAGAATTCTTTAAATATATATTTCTCTTATATACTCTCATTCATACTTACCTGGCACTGGGGTATGCCTTGATCAAGAAGGAGGCTCCCCCGAGCAGAGACCTTTCATTGCACACTGATGGGTTGACGTTCGCCACATCCGCAAATCGCGGTTGCTTGGGGTGTATAATTTTTGGTAGTTGGGACTGCGTTCGCGCCGTCCCTGCAATTAAATACAAAGATCCCTTGGAAGTTCTTGGAACCAAAGTTCACCAAGCTACCTTTTTCTCGCGATACAGACCGGAAGGACTTTTTTCCCATGTAATCTGCTGTCTTGTTTGAAAATGTCAGCTATCCTAGAATTTCAAACTGCTATATTTCAACCATTTTTTAAGATAGAAGAAAAACAAAAAATGCTCCGGAATCATTGTATCAAGGCCTAACAATTTAACAAAAACTAAATTAGAATTTCGATGTTTTTTGAATATTTTTTTTAGTTTTAAATCTTTTAGTGGCCGCAATTTTAAAACAAGATGGCGATTCGGAGCTGGCTAACGAACTCGGTCGAGACATTGGTGAGCTTAATATATACAGTTAGTTTCATCCAAATCGGTTCATAAATATGAGTGCTATCGTATGACACAGATCATATATATTTACATAAATCAACATTTGAACGGAGAGGATTTTGGGGTCTGGGGATCATGATGGTTGAAAATATACTGAAATTTTCCGGAATTACTTTCCTCCGAACGGCTGCAAAAGGTAGTTTTTTAATTTTTCTAATCAGAGACGGATCTAGACTAAATTTTAGCCGGGGCAAGCTTGTATAATTGCCCCCCCCCCCCCCTGCACCCAAGAATATCAGAATAAAATCTGCGTAAACAATTGCTTAAGGAAGTAATATTAATACTCAATATTCAAAATCTGTATTTTTACTATGCATTTTTTTCTTGCAAAAACTGTTTGTAAGTATGTAACAAAAGTATATTCATTTATGTCGTATATGTTTTTATAATATTTTTAGTAAATTGTATATTAAATCTTTATATCGGAACATATTTTTTATTAGTGAGTGAATCTAGGAAACATATCTATGCTTTTTTTTTTTTATACCGCAAACCAGGCCCCTGCCTGCCCGGCATGAATGACTAGCTTGACGGGTTAGTACCTGGGTGCGGGGCGGAAATCGCCTGATCACAGCATGGCTGTGATCCACCTGAATATAGATTTGTTCACGTCGCTGCTGTGCTTGCTCTCCTGTGGATTGCTACAGTTATATTTGTTTGCCGGTTCAAAGTTTCTGTTTAACTTTGTTGAATTGACAGATTTAATAGGTCTCGTAATTTAGAACCTTGATTAGGTGACGAGACCCTCACCTGACTAGGCACCCCCAGAGGTATAATTCACAGGTAACTTGGAGGGCTTTGCACCCGCGACGGATTTTACATGCACCACGTGCCATTAGCGTACATAGATTTACATATTTACCATGTCTGTTGGCTTGTCACGTTCATGGTGGGTTGTCGCTGTAGTGTTTATCGCCTCTTTTATGGGCTGATTTCACTTCTTGTTGTATTTTGTCTCTGTCAAGGTTTTTTGGCGTTCTTATAGGCTCACCCCTGTTGTGGGTTGTTTTTGTCTATCATTCATTGGGTTTTTGTCTCTTTCTTGATATATTGTTACCTCTAGCTTGTGCTAGAGCTTTTTGCACATTTTGAATCTTGGTCTTCTTTCGAGAGTTTTACTAGTTATTATGTCACTAGCGTGGGTTTTGTCACGTTATAACTTTTGTTACTGGTGGTTGTCACATTGTAACTTTAATGCTACAAGAAAAAGCCGAGGCTTCAATTTTTTCCATAGAAAATCGCCAGTCAACTCAGTATTTTTATGAGAGATAGCTGTGGAATTTCTTAATATTTAAAAAAAAATATTTATAAAATAAATATTCCTTTTTGAATGAAAAACTAGTCGGATGTGTCAATCCCAAAACTTTCTTCTATCTCACAAAGGTTTCGCATACACTAAAAAGAATCAGCACCAATTTATATCAAGGTCTAACTAAAACTCAAGTTTTATTAAATTCCGTGCAATATTTCTTGAGATATAACTATCGCTAAAATCGTGTAAATACTGCATAGCAGCGCCACCTGCTGAGCAATTTTTACCAAAAACTAATCAGCACCAGTTTATATCAGGGACTAACTGAATCTAAAGTTTTATTAAATTCCGAGCATTAGTTCTTGAGATAGAGCTATTGCGGAAATCGCGAAAAATGCTGCATAGCAGCGCCACCTGCCGGGCGATTTTTACCAAAAAGTAATCAGCACCAATTTATATCAGGAACTAAGTGAATCTAAAGTTTTATTAAATTCCGACCATTAGTTCTTGAGATAGAGCTATTGCGGAAATCGCGAAAAATGCTGCATAGCAGCGCCACCTGCCGGGCGATTTTTACCAAAAACTAATCAGCACCAATTTATATCAGGGACTAACTGAATCTAAAGTTTTATTAAATTCCGAGCATTAGTTCTTGAGATAGAGCGCCCACAAAATTTTTGTCACATACAGACAGAGTCACAGACAGACTCACAGACAGAGTCACAGACAGACATTTTCTAAAAATAGTCAAATTGTGTTCAGGACCTTCTAAAACGTATAAATCCGTCGAAAACCGGAAGTCGAAAATTTTCATGAATCCAATACTTTCTTCTTGTAAAGATAGAAGAAAGTAATAATCTCATAAAATCATATTAGAACAATGGATATTTCAACTTTTAATAAAACTTATTTTAAAATGATTTATCTCAAAATACAGTTTTTCAGAATTGTACGGAAGATATCTTAAGAACTTATCGATATTTTTGCATGATATTTTAAAGCATTATTATATTCATATCTTTAGACTATATTTAAATATGCTTAGTGATTAACCTATAAAAAAAATATTGCATTACTTTGCATTTACTTTTGCATTGATAATAAATCCTGCATTACTTTCAACTTTATTTTTTAAGTATAAATTTTGCTAAAATAAACACATACATAAGTTCGGTGTTACAATAAAAACTAGTCGTTGGGGGCCACCGTAATACTTACCCATCATGTATATGTATAATGTAAAATATTAAAATAAAAATGTGTAAACTACTTATAAAATGCATTGATATTCAAATAAAATCGTGGCTTGATGACGTCATAAAAAGGCTCGATTACTGAATTGCTTGAAAGAGGTTTTTCCTTATAACTCCAAAAATAATACTCCTATTAACTAGCGGTTTATTGCATCTGATTAAGCGTCAAATTTCCAATTAAAATATATATTTGAAGTGAAATTTGGATGAAATACAGGGTCATGAAAAATCGAAGAGTGTGGAAAATAGGATTCCAAATATCTCGGCAACTCATTATCCTATCGACTTCATGTTTTATGCAAAATTTATGTTTTTTTATTGTCTTTTATATTTACTCCTTAAAATAACCAATTTCGAAAATTTTTATATACCTTTCATCAGAACGAATATTTCGAGAGTCCGAAAAAAAATGTTCCGGTTAATCGAGGTTATTGAAATGAAATAGGCTTCTTCCCATTATTACATACTAAGTACATACCAAATTGCAAGTCTCTATCTCAATTTGTTCGGGAGATAGAGCGTTTACAGACACACAGATGGACGGCAAATTTTTTTTTCTAAAAATATGTTTTTCGGAATCTCCAGTGTTTGAAACGTGTAAATCCGTCAAAAAAATTTTTCGATTTTCAGAACGATTACAAGACTTACCCTATACTACGTATGATGGGTAAGTAATAACATCTATAAATCGGTGAAGATAGCATGTAAAAATACATTTTGCGCGCAATTAAAAAAAAAGCACACTTTTATCATTTTAGATAATACAATTTTAAAATATTCTTTTATACATTGCTTATAAAGGAATTGTTATATGAATTTTTTCATGCAAATAATTTCAAACTAAGCAGAAAATTCTCTTGCTTTATTCGCATGTTCCTAGAAAAATTTAATTTTTTGAACATTGAAGAGAAATATGCCCCTTTAAGAACAGCATTGAAAATTAATTTAATACTTAAATATTATTATAATATGATATTAATCTTGATTATTCTTTTTTCTTTTTCTTTTCTTTTTTTTCTGAACTTTTTTTTTCTTTCCAAAAACTAAATCCATTTATTAAAAGCTGGTTTTTAAATTCGTTGACTATATTATTTACAAACATGTAAAAAAATGACAAAAAATAAAATAAAAGAGGAGTAGCGTTTTAAAATATGTATTTAAACTTGACAGTTTAAAAAATTTCTAAAAATTGCAATTTATTCTTCTTACATTAATGGGTTTTTTTTTTTTAAAACATTTCAACTCATTCGTCGCTTTTAATTAAAAATACTTTTTTTTTAAATTTTTATTTTACATTTTCTTTTAATTCCTTTAATGAACGAGGGCTATGCAAAGTGAGCCTTTCGAATTCAAGTCACTTGGATTTGTCTAACTCTGTATACGGGTGTTTCTTTTTTCATGTTATATGTTACAAAATTCCTCGAAAATTTACACAATATTCTTATTTATACAAGCAATGTACAATAAATGTAAATACATTAGTTAGAAACAGTAACTTTATCTATGTAGAACAATGGTGGGCTCAAAGGAGCGGGCCCCACCAGTGGCTGAGAGGTTCTGCTCTCAAAGCTGGTAGACGGGAGGTGATGGGTTCAAACCTCTGTCGCGCTCGTCGACCTAACCGTTCGGAGTTTTCCGTGGTTTTCTTCGATCCTTGCCGTAAATACGAATTAGGTTCCCTTAAAAAGACCCCACGGAGGGCACTCCTCCCATAGGGCCTATATCCCTCGTGTTGATAATTGGCCGTCATAAATCAGCCCAACCCAACTCAAAGGAGTGGCGCTGATAAAAGGTCTCCAAGTCAACTTCTGCAGGTTTGTTTTAAAGTCTTAGAAATGCGGTAATGAGTCATTGATGAGAATCATTACCAAATAAAACACATCGATTCGTATAAAGAAACTCTTTATAAAATACGTATTTGGGAACAAATTATGGTATAGACTCTTAGGAGAATTGTTCAAGACGTAATATGATTATCACAACCCTCCCAGTGCCTCGCACCCTTATTGGTTTGATCCATTCCCCAGCAGTGAATGATGTTCTTACTACACTGCTCAAAACAATTAAAGGATATTTGAAGTTTTATATAAAATAAAGATATAAACGAAATTTTTTTTGCCGAAAATAGAAGAAGAGAATCACAAATGCAAATTTTTCTGGTTTTCAAACTGTGGAGCAGTGCCGAAACTAGCCTTTTTGGCGCCCGGGGCAAACATGGATTTTGGCGCCCCCCCTCCAAAAAGAAAATTTCCAAAGCGAATTTTTTCTGTGTTTCTAAAATTTAAAGTATATAATCAGATAATCTGTAATACTGAACTAAGTAATCAGCTTTGTCAAATAATGATTCATTACAACCTTGAAAATGGAATCGAAAGGAACCGAAAAATATTCCGCTTTATACAGATTTTTATCTTAGGAAGTATAATCTCAAGGGCGGAATTTAAGGGGTCGCGATGGTCTCAATCGCGAGGGGAGCCGCATCCAAAGGGCTCCCAAAATCCTCTTTTGAGTTCAACTTGAAAAATTATTTTTTGATCAAAGGATTTTCTTAGCACTGTTTAACACTTTCCAACCTAGTTGAAAAGTGTTTATGACTTCGCTTTGTCTGCCGTATGGCCGTCTGTCCGTGCTCTAACTCCCGTAAATAGGCTTGGATTGCCCTGCAATTTTTATATGTTATTGTCGTCATCTATAGCATGTTCCCTATTTCAACTGAAGTGTGTAGTACTTATAGTTTTCTTACAGGGATACTCAAAAGAATTTCGTTACATTACGGTTTATGGGGAAAAATCATTTGCGGTTTATTTTAATGATGTTACACAATTTCAAACACATTGTAATTGATATATATTACTAAGGTGCATTACAAGAAGCTTAATATGGAATAGTGTGTGCACTTATAGTTACTTTACAGGGACAGTCAAAAGAATCCGTTACATTACATCTATGGAGAAAAATCGTCTGCAGTTTATTTAAATAATGTTTCACTATTTTAAACGCATTGAAATTTATATATATCTCTAAGGTACATTACAAGAGGCTTACTACTGAATATTGTGTGTATAGCAGTCATCGTTCATTTACAGGGACACACAAAAGAATTCTCTACTGTCTGTTAACAATAATTCCTGGAAGTGCGTTTTAAGTTGCTGAACGCGATTTTAAATTTAACTCACTTTTTGTCTATTACTTGGTGTGTATAAATTCTGTAGATCCTATACAGGGCAGCACAAAAGTTCGCGAACACATTTCCGTTTATTGACAGAAACTCCAGAAGGAGAATTTTAAACTGTGCTACGCGTTTCCTAACTAAACTAAAATTTAGCATCCTATGTAGTATATATACAAATCTATAGATCCTATACAGGGCTGAATGAAAGTATTAGGATATTTTTCCGAATATTGTATATGTTGGAAATTCCTGAAATTACGTTTTTAAATATGTTATGTGTTTTCCAAATTGTTTACTTAGATGTTATCTTTCAGCTTATTAAACGGTAATGATTTGTAAAATTATTTTGGAAGCGTTGGAAAGTGTTACATAATCTATGCTTGAAGCATGATTTTTCGTTCTTGTTTTTAATTAGTATTACTACATAATTTTCATGTAATTTAAATTGAATATTTTTTATACCATTTGCTACTCCCAGAAATGTTTTAGTCATGTTTAAATGTTTTTCCTTGTCTTCTTTTCTATAAGCAATTATCAGAACTGTGAACGGTTGTGGAGGGTTGGGGTGAGACTCAAACTTGGATCTGAGCTGAAAGGAACCCTGTTAGTGTTAGAGACTTTTATGACGATTTAATTACACAGATTCAGAGTCTAATTAAATCAGATCGGATAAATCTGGATCGTGACACTGGGGCCCCTGATTTAGGGGTGCCCCATACTTGGTATGCTGTTTACATAAAGCTGATATTTAGAATGCATTTGACTTTGTTACTGATTATAATCGATATTTTGCAGTTTTAGAGTAGGATAAGATTAAAAACAGGGGCACACGATGTATTTGTCCCGGAAATTTACATCTGGATCTAAAAAAATAATTACAGCAAAAGAATGGGGCGGCAAAACACGTAAGAATGGGTAAAATACGATTTTTTTTTTTTTTTTTTTTTTTTGCAAAGATAAAGGCAGAGACGACTTTATCATCCATGGCACCCTGTGCGAGGTTCTTTTCTGCGTCTCTACAAATTCTATATTCTTAAGAAAGAAAAAAGGGGAGGAGAGGTTACTATTTTATCTTGCATATGTTTCGTCCCCTTAGTTTTTAGTGTCATTAGCAATAGGCAACTTCGCGCCCTTTAAAGCCGGATCTGTATGTAAAAAAATAATTGTAACAAATGGTATGGCGGCATTTTTCATCTATCTGGAAATGGCCAAAGGACAAGAAAATAATTTAGCAACTTGGGTATGGTTTTCTACCTGCACCCCTACAAATGACATTTTTTTTTTTCAAAAAAAGTTTTAACAAAGAGTTTTATTTTGCGTATTTTTCAAATTATTCTTTCAAATATTATTTGTTTTTAGTATCCAAGGCAGCCGCCCAACCTCGCCCCCCTCTAATAATACTAGATTGGATCTGGATAAAAAAAGTAATTTCAGCAAAATTAACAGGCCGGCATATTCCAGTTGTCGCCAAGGGCGGCAAAACGCTTAGAAAACTTTCGCAAAAAGACGAGTAAAAAACTTTTTGGAAGATAAAGCCGGGGGCGGCTCCGGTTTTACTAGCCATGGCGCGCTGTACGAGATTTTTTACTGTACCTCTACAAAGGCTATACTTAAAAGAAAAAGATTTTACTGAGAACTTTACTTTGGGCATTCATCCTCCAAGTTGTGTTTATTGTCCAGGGCAGTCACCTCTCGCCCATGAAAAAATGGAAAAAGGAGAAAGCTCCACGCTGGGAGAAAAGGGAAAAAATAGAACAGCCTTCATGGAATATTTTTATCTAATAGAAAATCAAAGTGGGGGAATCCTTTGCCAATTATCCATGCTGGACAGTTCAGTACCGTATCCAGACGACGTTGAACAGTGTCATATACAGACAGGAGTAGGGACTGACCTTGAAAAATGTTAGTGATTCTCCTAAACCACAGGAAGAGATTTAAATGATAGACGCCATAGAAATGATACATTTTGAATGGGAGAAAGAAAATAGCCTAAGAGAATAGTTCGTTTTTTATTCATTTGCTATCTTGTAGTGTAGACGAATCTTTTTATCTATTTGTCTATTTTAATGCATTTGGTTAATTTTTCTTTTGGATTTTCCGGCTGCGAGACTTTTTATACAAATTTCATATATATATACATTTCTATGTCAAACAACAAACAAAACCTGCATTTGGCGCCCCCTCCACCTTCAGTTCTACTGGCGCCCGGGGCACGTGCCCCCTCTGCCTCCCTTAGTTTCGGCCCTGCTGTGGAGTATGCAAATTTTGAGTTCGACGTCAAAAACGTCGCTTCAGCGGCAGCGAATGAAATTTGACTTTCAACTGGATAAAAGAGAATGAATACAAGGATGATCGGCATTCAGTGATTGCTTTGTTTCGATGAGTACGATGTCTCAGCGAAGTCATTTGACAGATTCAGAAGCTTGGAGAATTGTTGGTAGGTTAGAAGGGGGCCAAACTCAAGCCGAAGTAGCGCAAGCCATTGGAGTGTCACAAAGTGTCATTTCCAGGATCTGGAACCGTTTTTTGGAGAGTGGATGTGCAGGCCGAAGACCAGGGCAAGGTCGTAGACGGGCAACAACGCCCAATGAAGATCGGTATTTAGCGTTAACAGCTCGGAGACACCGAAACATGAACGCTACTCTTCTCCAACAACACCTTTCCTCGGCTACAGGCACCACGATTTCAACTCAGACTGTCCGAAACCGGCTCCATGCTGTAGGTCTGTATGCTCGCCGACCGATGGTATGTGTTAGATTAACATCAAGGCATCGTCGCGACCGCAGGGAGTGGGCAACTGAGCATGTCAACTGGAGGAGAAATGAATGGAGCAATATTCTGTTTTCTGACGAGTCCCGTTTTTCTGTGCATCCGGATAATAGGCGTATTTTCATCTGGAGGGACCGTGGCAGTAGGAATAATCCTGCGTTCGTGCACGAAAGTGTCAGATTTGGCGGTGGAGGAGTGTTGGTGTATGGTGGCATCTCCATTGACGGGCGCACTGACCTCTACATCATTCGAGATGGAGCCTGACTGGTCGCCGATATAGGGATGAGATCCTCAGACCTATTGTAGTCCCTTACGCTGCAGCAATCGGAGATAACTTCATTTTAATGGACGATAACTGCAGGCCACATCGTGCAAACCTGGTGGAGGATTTCCTTTTCGAGGAAGGAATCGTTCGAATGGAATGGCCAGCGTGTTCTCCAGACATGAATCCAATCGAGCACGTTTGGGACGCTCTAGGAAGACGAGTTTCTGGCCGCCAACAACCCCCACAAACTCTCCAAGAACTGGAAAGAGCTCTTCTGGAAGAGTGAGGCAGAATACCCCAACTCGTCATTAATAGCCTCATTGAGTCCATGCCTCAAAGGTGTTCAACGTTACTGGCCGCCCGTGGAAACCATACCCCCTACTGAAAATGATTTTCTTTGAAGAAAACACCTTTTCTTATTCTTTTTTTCTCATATGCACAAATTGTGTTTTTTTCCTTTTGTACACAAATGCTCAATAAAATGCATTTTTTCTGCCAAACATGTGTAATTTATTCTCATATAACCTACTATGTCTGTCGACCATGTATCAATCAGCTAAAAAGTTTCCCAGATACAAAATCCACCTAAAACTGCAATATCCTTTAATTGTTTTGAGCAGTGTAGTTTATCGCCATTTGTCCTTTGTTGTATACTTTCGTTTTGATTTGTAACCCTGAAGATGAGCAAAAGTTTGCTCGAAAGCGCTCGGTTATCTATGTAGAAATACAGTTTTGTATATGAAAGCACCTTCAGTAAAGTATTTTATAAAATGGTACGTATATGTTTTTGGACATTTATGTTGTTTTTAATTAGTAATATAAAACGATTTTAGAAAAGAGATGACGGAAAATCTTTAAATATTAAATAAATAAAAATTTCTTAAAAATACTGGTGGCAATGTGATATTTTATATAATGTAATACAAATTAATTTATTTTTCATTTTTGATCCTTATGCAATGAGAGCAAACTGCCGTTGAACAAAATAAAATTGAATTTCTTTTCATGTGAATTTTTAATTTTCTTTATTCTTAATCTATTATGATTCTTCATTTTTGCGCCCTTCCAAGTCTTGCACCCGTGGCAGCTGCCCCGGCTAATCCCCCCCTTAGATCCGTTACTGTTTGTAATGAAAGCTACCTATCACAGTAGACAAAAAAATATCGAATTTGAATTTGCTCTTTTGGACTTATAGAAAGAAACTGAAACTTGACTTTGAATCAGATTAAAAAATTTAAAAAGTCAAATTATCCGATATTCTTTATGTATAAAAGTATACTAATTTTTCTAATTTTTATCGACTTTATAGGGGAGGCAAAAAATATGCGAATCTTACGATTTCGATAAATACTATGTCACAAATAATATATTGTTTTAATATATAGCATCAGATGGCGCCACTATCCACATGAAAATTTGAAACCTCGTGTTTTATTTTATATATGCGATGCGATAGTGAACAATAAAAGTGAAATGAAAAGGTTTGTTTACTACATGTTTCAAGCTATATTTACTATTTACTGTAAAAAAGTAGATTGGTATCAGAAATATTCTGGGTAGAATGGTGATATTTTTATGGCAAATTGTAGTAAAAGTCTGCCATTATACTCGAAAAATATTTATCGATTAAGTTATAACTTTTACATCGAAAACTTAGAAAAAAGGGTATTTCCTGGATAGTTACTGATTTAAAGACTTTCTGTTTTTCATATTTTAAGTAATTTTATTAAGTTATTAGTATATAGTTTCCGTACTTAGTAAATATTTAGAATTTTGTTTCTTTTTATTCGTTTTAGATAACCATGTATATCAAAATATTTACAAGTTTTCGTTTCTTATAATAATAATTCTGATTTAAAACTAATTGCTGTTATTATAATCAAGAGTCTGTACAGACTTTTCTCATAGGGTCCTGTTTTAGTGAAATTGTGAAGAATCTAGTCATAATTTTGTGAATTTGATTTTATTGTTATATCCGGGTTCCTTTTCAACAAGATCCTTTATGTATAAAATAGCTAGATAATAGGTTCTTTGGCGACTTCGTCTGTCTTGTGGTAGAACAAGTTTTGTTTTAGAAAGATTAAATTTGGGAAAAATAAAGTTTTGAGATGGAAAGTGTTCTAAAAGGTTTAAGACAAAGAATTTTGTGAAGGGTCCTGTTTTAAAATCAAAAGATTTGTGAAGGGTCCTTTAAAGGACTTATATTTTTTCTAAACAGATCCCTGATTTTTAATTTAGTCTATTATGCTGCATTTTATGCTTTTATTTATTTTTTACAACTGCTTACAGTTTAATGGTTATGTTTAGTTAAAAATGGGCATTACAAAGTTACATAAAAATAATAATAATAATTAATCTTTTTATTTTAGATGCCAATGAACTTATCAAGGATAAATGTGTGGTCCATCAGTAGAAAATTACACAAATCCAAACATTTGTGGCCTTTCACTATTTCAAAGCAATGCATTAGTTTTTTGGGCAAATGGAAACAACCAGAGGGTTATGATACTGGAATTGTTGTCTATAATTCAGCTGTGAATCAAAAAGTTCCTCTGATTTTGAAGAAAAAAGATTTACTTACTTGGTAATGTATAGTTGATTTTTTTTTTTTTTTTTTTTTTTTTAAAGAAGTTTTTTATTGTTTTTTCTTCTCATGATATGATGATTTCTCTCCCTTATTATTCTTCAAACTTTTATTTGTTTTCTATCGTTTAGATTACATTTTGACATGATTTAAATTGGTAATTGTTAGTCTCATCACAATTTCACAAATAATAATGATAATTATATTATTATTTTAAAATAAATATTTCATAGTGTAAAGTTGCTCACAATATTTTAAAGATATTGTTTATTTTCTATAAACATTTTCCATTCAAATATGTATGTTATGTATTTTATTGGTTGATTTAATTTCTTGTTCATGTACTACACACATGATCAGGGCTTTACAAATTTGGTAGCCAGAAAAAATTCTAGTAGGCAGTAAAAAATACTTAGAATCCTTTATATATATCTAGGGTAGATGTACCAGTAATGGACTGCCTTTGAGTAATGGGCCACCTTCAATGTTTTTGGTTTATAAAAAAAATAACCAATAAAAATTCAGCTTTTTTTATTTCATTAATATGCTTTCTTTAAATTCTAGTTTTAAATACAATCATAATATCAATTATCTATTACTTTTTGTGGGGTGTCTGTTAATGGAATTTAGGGTGTTTTGATTTATTTCTGTTATTTACAATTGCATTTTGATTCACATTGGGAAATGTGACTATGAGTATGGTTAAATATTGTTGGTAGATTTATATAATATTAAAAAATGTGGAATATAACAATTATCACTATTAATTAAAAAATAATTTTTAAAGAAATTCCTTAAGGGTGTCCATTACTGGCACTAGAGGTCTGCACGGGCCGAAATTTGCAGGCCCGGGCCCGGTCCGACCCATACAAAACAAAATTTGGCCCGGCCCGGCCCGATACAAAAATTAAAAGTTCGGCCCGAGCCCGGCCCGGCCCGAACAAAAAAAATATTGGCCCGGCCCGGCCCGATTTAAAAGTTAAAAGTTCGGCCCGAGCCCGGCCCGGCCCGGAAAAAAGTTAAAATCTCGGCCCGAGTGAATTTCTAAAAACATAATTTTTACGTCGATTTGGTTAAAAATTTGCCTCGTAGGAGGAGATCTAACCAAAAATTCCTATCTTAGCCTTTTTTTTTTCATGTTTATAATCTTCATTTTTATAGAGGTACCGCAAGCTGGAATGTTTATTTTTTTAATAAATCTCTATTTGTTGTATGTATGTGTTTAAGTTATCATCAATATTGTTAATCCATATTCCATTTATTGAAGTGTTAAAAATCAGAAAAATGCTATACAGTAAAATCTTCTTTGATGGAATTGCATAGGGAAGAAAAAAAAATGAGTTATAGATAATTTGCCTTCTTATCAGGTGTAAATGTATTATATATTCTTTTCTTACGTATTAGTATATATATTTTTAATGGATCAACACATTTTTCAATTTAAGACAGGATTCCGTCATAAGCAGGTTCTTTTTCACACGTTTTACTATATTTTAATAAGTGTAATAATAAGTGTAGTGTAATAATCAACTATTCTTTAAAAGGAATAAATTTTAATGTTTAATTATAAAATAATGGTGATTTAAAATGTATGCATGTTTTGCAAAGATTTTTATGCCAGATCTTATTTTACTGACCTTCGAACGGCCCAGGCACGCCGTGACAATGATTTTCATACGGGTCAAAACCAGAACTAAAAATTTTGAGGCGTGAAGACTAGGAAGAATGAAACCAGTCCCGGCTCTGTACGGAAAAAATAATTTAAGGCACGGCCTTATCCTTCAGGAAAAAAATTAGGCCCGGCCCGGCCCGGCCCATAAAGAGTAATCACTAGGCCCGGCCCAGCCCGAGCCTTCAGAAAAAAATATGGCCCGTGCCCGGCCCGGCCCGAGTGCCGTGAAGAAAGATAGGCCCGTGCCCGGCCCGCGGGCCGGGCCGAGTACGGGCTTCGGGCCTTGGCCCGGCCCGTGCAGATCTCTAACTGGCACATCTACTACCCTATATATATATATATATATATATATATATATATATATATATATATATATATATATATATATATATATATAACCCTTTTCTCACATCATTGATTTTCAAAAAAACAAAAGGCTTTTCTGAATTAATTGAGATTAATTGAAAAAATAATAATAAGCATAGTTCAGAAATATTATTTATATAGTTTAGAACAGTACATAATTTAGAAAGATAATACCTAAAGTTTATCTCTGAAAAAAAAAAAAAAAACCCTAGTAAAGGCTGAATTAACTAGCATGTTCGGAAAATACTGATTGCTAAATGCTTTAAATGTCTGAATAGTTGAGTGCTACAAAATCTATATTTGACAAATGGGGGGTCATTGACAAAATAGTGAAGCAGGAAAATGTCAGCGAAATTATTCTGATTTTATTATTTTAAAATTTGCAATTGATGAACTTATTTTTCAAATTAAAAAACTTAAAATAAAGATTTGTAAATTTATTTTTTAATATTAGAGGAAGAGAAACAATTCTGTTTGTGTTCAAGTCGATTTTTATTAAAAAAAAAAAAAGGCCGCCAGATTAAATAACTGGGACTGCATTTGTCGAAGCCCTGCACATGATAGATTTATGCATCAAATTTAATGTACATCCATGTATAATCAATCATTAATACTTACATAACTTTCCTCTGCTAGTTATTTGAATTTAGATTATAGTAAGTGTATTATTTGTTAACTGATGGTAAAGTGTTATTGGTTTTGTTGTTAATGCCATGTATTGTATCATTATTAGTTAATTTTTTTTTTTTTTTTTTCACGAGATTTTACTGCAGTTTTAGATACTTCTATTAGTGTTCACTCTAGAAAAAAAAAGGGCAGGGTGCTAGTCACAAAAAGGGCACTATTGAAGCATAAAAAGGGCACTAGTTTCAGCGAAAAAGGGCATTGTTTCATAAAAAAAGTATACTTATTCGGAACCAATATAAGAAACTCATTATTGTTCATCATATACTCATCAATGTTTGTACACATATTTAGTAATATAAATTATAGAAATACATTTTTATTAAATTGATATTTTAAGGTTCTAGTAAGTAATTAGGTTAACATATGTGGATATAAAATTATTAGCCGCCTCTAAACTATGAATTTTAAGGGGGAAGCAGAAATTTTGAACTTAAAGATGACTGATTTAGTTACCTTACTAAAGATTTAAAAATAGGACAAAAAAATTTAAATAAAAAAGTTTTAACTTTAAATTTCGTGTGCTTGGAAAGAAGGGGTGGGCATCAATTTTGGGTGAGGGTGTGGAAAATTACTTGATCGATTATTTGCTATAATAAAGTGACAGAGCAGAAAAAGTAAAGATAAGGCTTTTAAGCTTGGTGAGCTGGGAGAGCAAAAGATGAGTTTTTTTCCCCCCAGGGTGTTAAGGGGGGGGGGGTTGCGTCCCTTTGACGAAATTTGCGTTTTATCGCGATCTTTTGACGAAATTTGCAGTTTTTTCGAGATATGTTGATAAATTTTGCGATTTTTTTCGCTATTTTTTTGACGAAATTTGCCGTTTTACGCGATCTGTTGACAAAATTTACCGTTTTTTCGCGATCTTTTGACGAAATTTGCCGCTTTTCGCAATGTTTTTGACGAAATTTGCCGTTTTTATGCGATTCTCTGACGAAAGTCACGTTTTTCCCGCGGTTTTGGTGACGAAATTTGCCGTTTTTCGCAATGTTTTTGACGAAATTTGCCGTTTTTCGCAATGTTTTTGACGAAATTTGCCGTTTTTCCACAATGCTTTTGACGAAATTTGCCGTTTTCTCGCGATCTTTTGACGAAATTTGCCGCTTTTCGCAATGTTTTTGACGAAATTTGCCGTTTTTTTGCGATTCTCTAACGAAAGTCACGTTTTTCCCGCTATTTGTTGACAAAATTTACCGTTTTTACGCGATCTTTTGATGAAATTCTGCCGCTTTTCGCAATGTTTTTGACGAAAGTTGCCGTTTTTACGCGATCTGTTGACAAATTTTGCTGTTTTTTCGCGATCTTTTGACGAATCGCAATGTTTTTGACGAAATTTGCCGTTTTTTCGAGATATTTTGACGAAATTTGCCGTTTTTCCGCAATGCTTTTGACGAAATTTGC
This sequence comes from Maratus michaelseni, assembly GCA_963931845.1. NCBI lineage: Eukaryota > Metazoa > Arthropoda > Arachnida > Araneae > Salticidae > Maratus > Maratus michaelseni. The sequence continues at coordinate 384,556,575 of OZ007587.1, read as the reverse complement.
CGTTTTCTCGTGATCTTTTGACGAAATTTGTCGTTTTTCGCAATGTTTTTTACGAAATTTGCCGTTTTTTCGCGATCTTTTGACGAAATTTGATGCTTTTCGCAATGTTTTTTACGAAATTTGCAGTTTTGTCGCGATTCTCTGATGAAAGTCATGTTTTTCCTGCGATTTGTTGACAAAATTTCCCGTTTTTCGCGATCTTTTGACGAAATTTGCCGTTTTTCGCAATGTTTTTGACGAAATTTGCCGTTTTTTCCAGATATTTTGACGAAATTTGTCGTTTTTCGCAATGTTTTTTACGAAATTTGCCGTTTTTTCGCGATTCTCTAACGAAAGTCACGTTTTTCCTGCGATTTGTTGACAAAATTTACCGTTTTTTCGCGATCTTTTGACGAAATTTGCCGCTTTTCGCAATGTTTTTTACGAAATTTGCAGTTTTGTCGCGATTCTCTGATGAAAGTCATGTTTTTCCTGCGATTTGTTGACAAAATTTCCCGTTTTTCGCGATCTTTTGACGAAATTTGCCGTTTTTCGCAATGTTTTTGACGAAATTTGCCGTTTTTTCGAGATATTTTGACGAAATTTGTCGTTTTTCGCAATGTTTTTTACGAAATTTGCCGTTTTTTCGCGATTCTCTAACGAAAGTCACGTTTTTCCTGCAATTTGTTGACAAAATTTACCGTTTTTTCGCGATCTTTTGACGAAATTTGCCGCTTTTTGCAATGTTTTTGACGAAATTTGCCGTTTTGTCGCGATTCTCTGACGAAAGTCATGTTTTTCCTGCGATTTGTTGACAAAGTTTCCCGTTTTTCCCGATATTTTGACGAAATTTGCCGCTTTTCGCAATGTTTTTGACGAAATTTGCCGTTTTTACGCGATTCTCTGACGAAAGTCATGTTTTTCCCGCGATCTGTTGACAAAATTTGTCGTTTTTTCGCCATCTTTTGACGAAATTTGCCATTTTTCGAGGGTGCATTTTGCCGATTTCAAAAAGGGCAGGACGCATTTTGCCGATTTTTAAAAGGGCAGGGCGCTGTGCCCTTCAAAAAAAGCCTAGCGGGAACACTACTTCTATATCAGAAGTCGCCAACCTTTCGGACCTCACTGACCACTAAATTCATAACTTGAGATCTTGCAGACCACTAATCATGTGATTTTATGTAGAAATATAAATATATTTGTACAATAATGATCAGAGTACTTCCATTTTATCAATATAAAATTCACCTATTTAATATAACAAAATTATAAATGTTTATTTAATTATGTAATAATTGTAAATGTCTGTTTAATCATAACGAATATCATTAAATGTTGTTTTTTGCTAACAAAGCTATTAAAATCAATTTAACTGTCATAAAATAAAGAATAGCTGTCGCAGATGCTGCAGGGTTGGCACAATTTTTTTTTGTGCCATTTTGGTGAGAAAACCCCATTTATAGGTACCCGTTAGGTCTAGTTTGCTAAAACAATATATTAGTTTTATTTTATTATGAAACAGTTAATTTTATTACAAAACACACAATTTTTACTATAAACATACACAAATTATTTTATTATAAAACATGCACAGGGATTAATTTATTATAAAACACACAATATTTAATTTAATCAATGTAATTAAAACAACCGGAATCTGCTCTACCAGGTTGCCATACAAAACAAAGTCACCAGGTTGCCCAGGCATAAAATCGCCATTTTGGCACCAAAACGATACCGGTGCATCTGCGACAACTGTATCTAAAATAATTTAAACATATGTAAGTATTACACATTTTTATTATGATGTTTCTTTCTGCACTTTTGAAAAAATTCAATGGATTTTTAGCTCCAATGAGGCAGGCTACTTCAAGATGGAGAACAAATTTTAATTCAAGCGTAGACTGCTACAGAGTTTTAATGGCTGTGACAGATAAAAATGTCTTTTTGCACAAATATGTTGTTGAAAATTGAGTCATTATTTTCATTGCTTTTTTTCTAAACAATATGTTTTCATTAATATAAGAATTTCTTTGAATGCTTTTTTGGTTTTATTATTAATAAAACATAAAACATAAAATACGATAATCATGTGTAGATTTTTCTGTGGACCACCAAAATTTTTTTGCCTACCACTGGTGGTCCACAGACAACCGGTTGGTGACCTCTGTTAGATTGAAAGGGAATGTTCCCCTCTGCAGGTCATCCCCTGTAAATCACTGAAACAAAGAATAAAAAAAAAAAAAAAAAAAAAAAGATTTATGTTGTTTAACAATAGTAAAATTTTTATATTCATAAATTTTAAAGATTAAAATAATATTTTTCTCCCTTTTTTGTTGCTACATAATTTAGAGTTTTTCGTTGCAATTTTATTTATTTATTTCATCACATTAAATACCTAGCTGGAATTCATATTTATGTATTTAAAATTTGACATACAATGATGTTAGTTCATGATCATCTTTCATTTATCAATTATCTTGTAATGTAAACATCTAACCATTAGCAATTAGCACTTTGTGAAACTTTTTAAGAATTTTAGCTTGCTTTGATTTTCTTTTTTCAAGTTTCACAAATGTCATTATTTTTAAAAGGTAATAAAAATATTTTAAAATATGTATTATTATTTATATTTATGTTTCATAAAAATTATTAGTAATATTGTAAGTTTAATGCTATCATTTTTGTTAGGTATATGTGTGGACCTACAGTATATGCAGAATCTCATATTGGACATGCAAGGTATTTTTTTTTTTCCTTCAAAATATATCATGTACATATATATTTTAATCTAGTTCAGGGCTCTGAGCACATAGAAGAAATTTTATTGTCTCTACCACTATTTCTAGTCAATTATTGTCATTATAGATTTATCTTCTATATGTTAAAGAAATTTATCCCATTATCCCAGAGATTTTTGATTGGAGATACTGATAAGAGCAGTACAATTTTTCCTATATGCTCCAAACCCTGTTAGTTACATAAATTATTGCTCAGTATAGTAATTTATTGCACAATTTATTCATATTGAATTCTTAGTAATCAGTGTGAAAAAAGGGGTACTTCTCTATTATCCCGTCGACCACTTTTCATAACAAAAAAATATCTCCAAACTGTAAGATTAAACGCCAAAAATGCAGTCCCATTTACTTGATTTCAGAAGCATTATACGTGTTTGTTATGTCATCAAGAGGTTTTTAATTCGACATTTGCGTATGTTTTTCATTATGTTTTACTGATTTCTTAATTATTTCATTAATTAAAATAACAATTGTGTCCTTAAATTCTTATATATTATTTATTTATTTATTTTGATATTCCAATGGCAACGTTCTTCTGTTTATTTGGCTTTACAGTTTGGCAATAGTTTTTTGTTATGAAAAATGGACGAAGGAATAATAGAAAAGTACCAAAAAAGGCAAATTTTTATTTTATTGATTTATTTTTTGGCATGTTTTCTACAAAACCTTAGTAAAAATGTAAACTTTTTTCTTATTTCTAACAATAAATAAATACATTGATTTCTTTTAGATTTCTAAGTTATGTATCTTCATTTGTGTTATGCTAATTTTTGAGTGCTTCATTAAAGCTCTTCATTTTAAGGATATTATTTATTTACGTCATCATTTTAAAAAATATATATTGAGGGTTTTTTTTTTTTTTTTTCTGGAAAAGAAAAAACTATATGTATATACAGGGTGATTCAAAAAAATTTATACTCACTTTGAATGATTATAACTTCAGTTTTTATTCACATATAATTGATACTTATTGCAAGAGAATCTACATAAAATGTATAACTTTTCCTCCTACCGTAGATGTTCAAAATTATTACCATCCTGGTTAATACACTGCTGATAACGGTGGGCTATTGATTCACGAACTTCAACAAACATTTGGTGTTGTGGTGCATTTTTGCTCAATTGCAGTTGCAGAACATTATCTGTGAACAACCATTTGTTTCAAACTGATCTTTTATTTGATTAATTGTAAGTCACCTATGTCTATCTACCTGAAACTCCTTGCGATATTCTTTTTGTAATTTTGCTACATTTTCATGCTTCCAATAGTATTTTAAAATAAATTTTCTTTTTTCAAAAGTGAATCTTGGTCCACTCATTTCCAATTAATTACACCCTGAAAAGAAAGAAAAATCGAAAAGTTATGACCTGATAAACAGTGTATTTATATATTGTTTTGGATCACCCTGTATAGATTGATTGAAGCAAATTCATTGTTATTGAGTATTTTATAAGGTATTTTACTTTCAAGAAAGTAATGTTTCAAATTAAGTTTCTTTCAAACTAAACAATTTTTTTTTTAATTATTTAGTTTTCTTGATTAAGTGTTTAATACTTTATTAATTTTAATACTTTTAAATTTTTTGTGAAAACATACTTTTATTTTGAAATCATTTTTAATATATAAAACTTTATTATCTTAATATCTTGAAGCTTTAATTTTTAAACCTAAAATGAATTTATATATATATTTTTTATTTGCCTTTGAAATTAAATAATTCACTATCTTGAAGTGAACTATTGTAGTCATTAATAAAAAAAAATTCTAATAATTTTTTTGAAAGATTATAAAATAATTTTATAACATGTCATAATAATAATACAGTACAAAGTCCAAATTCCGGAATCCTCCGAACCTTGGTGATTCAGGATTTTAAAATTTTTCGAATTTTGGATCATTTCCAATTTATTTATCAAAAGAAAAGAACAGAAAAAGATAGATATTTTTAGTGTTTTGAATTTTGCGGCGATTTTTCCATATTCACAAAAAGAATCTCTTTTCTATCTTTTAGCTGAATATAGTAAATATTGACCTCTTTTCAATAAAGTTTATTCAGAATTCATACAGCAATTTTTAGTGTTTTCCTGCAGCGATTTTTTTGACATTTGTAAAAAGAACTTGGTTTTAAACTTTCAGTTTAATATAGTCAATTTTGTTCTTTGCAATTTTCGCATTTTTTTTTTTTTTTTTTTTTTTTTTTTTTATCATTTGGGAAAGAATTCTGGTCAGAATCTTTTAGCTCACTATAGTAAATTTTGTGCTTTGTGATTATTAGCATTTTTTTTCTTCATTTAATGGTGATTTTTCCACATAAGTAAAAGGAATCATGGTTTAATTTTTTGCCCAATGTAGTACATGTCGTCCCTTTTTCAATAAAGTTTATTCAGAATTTGTACAGAGATTTTTGAATTTGTGTGCGATTTTTAGAATTTTTTTTGCATTATGCGACGATTTTTTGACATTTGTAAAAGGAATTTGGTTAGAAACTTTTAGCCTCTGCAATTTTTAATGCAGTTTTCAATGCAATTTTTAGCATTTTTGTGCATTCCGCGGTGGTTTTTTTGTCATTTGTCAAAGAATTCTATTTACAATGTCTTATCCCACTATAGTAAATTTTGTCCTCTGCAGTTTTTGAATTTTTATTATTATTATTTTTTTCATTTTGCATCGATTTTTCCACATTATTAAAAGGAACCTGGTTGTAATCTTTTAGCTCAATGTAGTAAATGGATTTTTTTCGGAATTCATACAGCAATTTTTTAATTTTTTACAATTTTTAGTTTTTTTTTTTTTTTTTTTTTGCATTTTGAAGCTTTTTTTTTTACATTTGTAAAAGGAATTCAGGTCCAAAATTTTAACCTAATACAGTAAATTTTGTCCTCTACAATTTTTTTAATTAAAGCAATGTTTTTTATTTTTTATTTATTTATTTTTTTTTTTATTTAAGTCAGTTAGCAAATAGTCTGGATTTCAGACTTTGTACTGTATACAGTAAAACCTCTGAATAACGGCCACCACTGGGAGCATAATAAAGTGACCGTACTTCGGAGGTTGCCGTTATTCATAGGTTCCAAATTTTAAAAGCTCAGAATTACATTACATTAAAATCAAAATAACTGACCAAAATTATTTTATTTTTACAGTTAAAAAATACATACACTATTATTTTACCCAAAAAGAAATCACTTATTCGTAATTGTTTAATTTTTAAAGCATCTCTCTTTCTCTAAATGCATAATCATTTCCACATATTTGTTGTACAATTCGTTATCTATGTGCAAATTTTTTTATTTCTCTGAAGCTAAAAAGAACATCAGAATGTGATTTTATGCTGCAATTTTGTGATAATTCCATATTATCTTCTGCTTCATTTTCGTCATCACTTTTATTCTCATTAACCTTTCTGTCTGTTAGTTCTTCTATCGTATTAAAAGTAGAAAAAACTGCCAAGTCATTATCTACATTCACATACTCTCTCCTTTCATGGTTATTACAGCTCTATTTAAAATAATATTTAATTCAGCATGATCTATTACTATAAATAAGCAAATCCTTCTCTACATTCTTTGCAATCTCAGTTGTAGTTGAAACATAACATTAAAAAGAAAATCTTGTAAGGTGGCTGTTGTTCGGAATTCGTTGTTTGGAGGTTTAGTGTAATCTTATTTCTATGAAAGAGATTTAGTAACACTAAAACATGACCAGTATTCAGAAGTTACTATTGTTCGGTGTGTCCATTGTAGGAGGTTTCACTGTATAACTTTATATGCATTAAAAAAAAAAAAAAAAAAAAAAATATTATTTCTTGGTTAATTGAACCTTTTTCATTTTCAGTTGCTATGTAAAGTTTGACATTATCAGAAGAGTTTTAGAAAACATATTTAATATCAACGTCTTGCTACTTCTTGGCATCACTGATATTGATGATAAAATTATCAAAAAATCCAATGAGGTATTTTCTCTTTTTTTAATTTTATAAAATTTTATATCTTCATTTTCATGTTTTTTTCCTGTACATATTATGCATTATGTATTTCATTTATCATAATATCATTTTTTTATGTAAATTAGCATATTTAAGAGTGCAGATTAATAAATAAAATATTTTAACAGCAATGTATCGAGAAAAGTTTAGTTTATGATTTGAATATTATCCTCTTTATATTCCCTTTATTATTATTAGTAATTTAGTGTTCACTCTAAAAGAAAAGAAAAAAAAATAGCAAGGTACTTGTTATTAAAAAAGGGTATTATTTCAATAGGAAATTTAATGCATTTGGTAAAAATGAATAAAAATTATGCAATTTTTAGATGTGATGAATAGAATAACATTAATTTTAAATGAATTATATATAAATACAATTAAAATATGGCTAACCAATATCTTGTTTTGCCTAGAGAAATGAGAAGGTTCCATGATTTTTGCTAACTCTCGGGCAGATTTAGAAATATTGTGGTTCAGGGAAAAATTTTATGAACAATTTCTGAGTACAACTCGGAATGCATTTTGCTATTTTTTAAAAAGAGGGCGAGGGCACAATTATTAAAATAAAATAAATCAGGGCACTGTGCCCTTAAATAATGACCTAAGGGAAACACTAATTTATGACGGATTCAAAGAATACAGATAAACACGTGAATACCATTCACATGAAAATTATTGAATTTGCAAAAAAATTTAGGGGATTAAATAAAATTTTTCTTCCTTTCATTTACTGCTAAAAAAAAAGAGTATTCTAGTAACACACTGAGAATATTACTAGATAATAAAAAAAATTAATACTTTTGTGTAAGTTAATTGCATCGCTTGAAATTGTAAATGATTTTATTAATTCTCAATTAATCTGCAAAATATAAATATTAATTTAAATTTGTTATTTCAAATTATCTACTTATTCATGTATTAATAAATAATCTTATTAATGTGTTTGTACATGCAATGCCAATTTGTAAGATGTAAAACTTCTGATGTTATTTAGTTTGAACTTATCTAGAATTTTTTTTCTTTATGTAACTATTATACTGTTTACTACCTTCTACATGTATATGTTTTAACAAATAATGTTTTAGATCATTTGATTTAGATAAATTAAAATTTTGAACTTCATTTCTATTGTTATAAAATGTATATCTATAATGTATTTATCTCTCTCTTTTTCTCTGTATATATATATATATATATATATATATATATAAAACCTCGTTAAGACGAAATGCTATCAATTAATTTTTCATGTACTTTTTCAAATTATACACATTATTTTTTATTTTTACTTGGGGTATTGATTTCTGTATTTGTAACTATGGAGTAACTCGAGCCACAATTTTGGTAAGTTAAATGATGTTGCATTATTGCATATTGTATTACAAATGGTTACAAATATAGAACTAAACATCCAAGTAAAAATAAAAAATAATGTGCGTAATTTGAAAAAGTATATCAAAAATTAAATGATAGCGTTTTAAATAATTCATGCAGTTGTAGAATACAGTGCAGCATCTTAAATCCGGACTTCCAAAACCCGGAGTTATCTAAAATCTGGACTCTTGAATCTTTTTGTCATTTTAGTTATTCAGAACAACAACAGATGGCGTCACCATGCAAACCACGCTAAAAGTATTTTGTTAAAATATTTTATACGGAAACCAATCACAGTACATGTTTCTTCCCCTTTTTTGTTAAATAATATATGATTGGAGGATGTTCAACCCGGCAAAATAGGCTAATGGAAGCTACCATTCATTGTCATTCAATGTTTTAGCACCATTTTTATTTTTCTCAGTATCTGGATTAGTATATTTCACTCTGTCTTACCAAATTTGACATTTAGTATAGCATTTGTGAGACAAATACAAATAAAAAGTTTACATAATGAGTAGTAAGCGAGCCATCGATTCTCCGATTAGCATAAAAAAAACATTGCACGTTATCGATTGCAAAGAAGGTGGAATTACTAAAAAAATACGACCAAGGAACTCCAGTCCGGAATTTGTGCGTTGAATATGATATTGGAAAGTCAACAGCACATGACTTAATAAAGCAAAAGAAAAATATTCTCTCTTTCTTTTCTGAAAGTGATTCACCATTTGAAATGGCCAAACGAAAAACTATTAGAGGCACAAATAATCCAGATTTGGATAAAGTTATGATTGACTGGTTTAGACAACATCGATCAGAAAATGTCCCTCTAACTGGGCCTATGATCATGGCTCAAGCTAAAATGTATCATGCAGAATTATGTCTAGCAATGCCATGCAATTATATGACGGGTTGGCTAGATAAGTTTAAAAAACGTCATGGTATTAGACAAATAAGAATTTGTGGTGAAAGAGTAAGTGCAGATCACGAAGCCGCGGAGCAGTTTGTAACTAATTTAATGGAGTTAGTAGAAAAAGAAAATTTATCGATGGATCAGATATATAACACTGACGAGACCACTCTCTTCTGGCGGTATGTGCCGTGAAAGACTCTGGCTATGAATGAATAAAATAATCCCGGTGGCGTGAAGGATATAAAACAACGATTAACAGTTTTGGCTTGTGCAAACGCTTCTGGAACGCCCAAATTAAAATTAATGGTTATCGGGAAAAGTGCTCATCCCCGAGCTCTTACTGGAGCAAAAACGATTCCTGTAATTTTCAAATCGAACAAGCAAGTATGGATTACACAAGAACTATTTACAGACTGGTATAAAAATAACTTTTTGACAGAAGTACGGAGATATCGTTCGCCCGCCAATCTGCCTGCAGATACGAAAATATTGCTGATTATTGATAGACGTGCAGCCCATCCTGACAGTGAAAAATTCAATGAAGGCAATAATGAAATATTATTTCTCCCAATTAACTGCACATCCAATATACAACCAATGGGTATGGGTATATTGCATTCTTTTAAATGCAAGTACAATAGTAAATTTGTTAACCGGATGCTAGATTATGTAAATGAGAGAAAAAACATTTCCGAGTTTGTAAAAGATTTTTTGATAAAAGATGCTATTTGGTTCACTGCAAGTGCCTGGGGAGATATGCCTGAAGATAGTTTGAAAAATGTCTGGCACAATATTCTTCCTCAGACTTTATTTATCCCTGATAATAATACTGAGGATTTCAACGGGTTCAAATTATCAGAAGAAAAAACGAAAATTTCTAATTTATTAGCATATGCAAAAGAGCAGAATATTAATTTGGAAGAAATTGACATGCAAGATATTTTTCATTGTGATGACGATGCTTCAATAGTAAATCAATTGACAGATGACGGAATTTTGAGCAATGCATTAAATTCAAACGCAAACTCTAGCAACACCGAAAATGAAAGTGACAAGGAGCAAATTGAAGAAAAAATACTGACAAATCAGATGATTGAAATGTTAAATACTGTGATTAAGGGTCTGGAACAATGTGATTACATTAATGAACACGAAATCATGACTGTGTTTAATATCCATGAAAAGCAAATAGACCAATAGAAATGTCCAAAATGAAACAAAAATCATTAATAGATTATTTTAAATAATGCTTAATTATTTTGATTTTTTTTTCTTTACTTAACCTGTATTTGGGAAATTTTTTGTATAAATATTTTCATTAACGTATTTCCATATTTGCTTTTTTATTATTACAGTGAAACTTCCATTTAACGAAGTCTCATCGTTACACTTAAAAACATCGTTATGAAGAAAATTCGTTAAATAGAAATCAACTTAAATTCCTTAATTTTTTCTTCAAATATGACAAACAAGTATTGGATTCAGAAGCATTTGATTCAGTTTCAATTATGAAACCGTCTTTTTTACAAAACAGTTGTGTACGGTCGATGAAATCACGTCACATTCCCAAGCTTTGGCTCAAGCTTTCATCAGTTCTGATACACAGGTTCTCAAACTAATGTTTTCACTATATTTTCTGTTTTCTGTCTTTTTCGATAATGTATTTCGAGATTTTTTTAATTATTTTTTAGACTAATGGCTGCAGTTTTGAAGTTATATTAGCAGGAACAAAAATAACTTTGATGTTAGATTTGCATTTTGAAGCACATTCTTGTGGATGCACAAAGGAATTGTCTATGAGCAATGGAAGGTCAGAATGGTAACTGTCTGATTCTTATTGATATTTTTTGCTTCAATGCATCTGACGCCATTACGTTACTGCATTTTCTATATCATTGAATGTAAAAAAAGGATTTTCACTTCTCCCAGCTTGTTAGCGCTGGAGTCTCTGCTTGAGAAAGTAATGATAACAAGGGTTTTACTTAGTGTTAAAAAAAAAGTTTTATTTAGCACCAAGCAGAATGGAAATTATTTAAATATGTTCATTTTCGTACAATCCGCTGAAATAAATTCGCATATATCCATCGCACAAGCAACCTCTTAGTTTGACTTACACGTACAAAAGTGGAATACACTTTGTTATATAGAATATATTTTTCATAATATGGAGATTAATTTACATGCTAATGGTGTTCAAAGTCAAAGTTCTGCAGAAAATTTCGTTAAGTAGAAAACTTTGTCAAATAGGGACTTCGTTAAAGGGAAGTTCTACTGTATTTGCATTATTTTCCTTTATCTATCCGCAATAGAATTCATAATACAACTGATGATTACTTCTCTTTTTCCAGCCATGTGATGAGTCAGAAAAATAAACATTCATTTTCGTAATGTTTTTTTTTTTTTTTTTTCCCCATCAACAACTCTGCTGTTTGACCTATATACAAACAAGTGACATATTCAATGTTTAATTTCTGTTCTTTGTCATTACTAGCTGTGAGCGTGGAAAAGAAAAGTCGTTGTAAAAGAGGAAATTAATATAACAGATTTTTTTTTTCTTTCCACTTCTACTGTGTGAGGAGGAAAGAAGAAAAGAAAGCTATGTTCTAAATGTAGAATATTTTTATTTAAATTACGAAACGAATCCTTTTTATTTTATTTTTTAGCTGTAATTTATTATTTTATTTTCATTATTTATTTATTTTTTAAGTTTTTAAGTTTACATTTTTGGGCTTCATGACGTAATATGAAAAGTCCAAATAAATATTTAAATATATATATATATATATATATATAATATATATATATATATTGTAAAAATATTTACAATATAAAATATTTATTAAAGGTCTCGATTGAAAAAAATTATAATAGATTTCTGCAATCAATTTTTGACGAAAGTTCATGAAACTTGGAAACATGTATATTGAATGTAAAAATGCATTGATATTTTTCTTCCCTGAAAGCTTTTTTTATACATACTAAAATAATAATAATGAAAATGAGAAATAAGAATTTGATTTTCTAATCAATACTATTAATGTCGGTGAACGTCTGTGTGTGTTTCTGTCTGTCTGGGCATTCCCCTCTGTACACACAAAGGCTCCGGGACCACTCGACGCCCGGACGGCGGACGCGGACCGAAAAATTCGGAAAAAAGGCGCGGAGCTCAAGTTCGGCCGGGTCGGGAGTCACAAAACTGTTTTAATTATCGACCGAAACCAAACTTGAAAAAGAATGGAAAACTGCAAATTTTCGCCTCCGAAAGGGGTTGCCGGTCTCTCGGGTCGTGGAGAATGCAGGGCCGCCGTGGAGCAATTAAGCCCCAAACCGCAGTACGGGTTTTTAAACCGACCCGTATCTGCAAAAGTCTACGGCCCAGAAATTCGAAAGCGGTACGTACGCAACCGGGACGGCGTCCGGTTTCATAAATTCGAAAAATCATTTCCGTATGACAATTAGAACCGAAAAAATCCTTTAAAAATCGATCGATAACAAATAATTTTTCATTTCTTTCCGCGCTGCGAATGCCAGACCGCAGACAGGCGGCCAGATGATTGTCTGGATCGATTTTCAAGAGGCGAGGTGCATTTTCTTTGACGGAGGTCACGTGGTTTTCAACTGGGTTTTTTTAGAGGGGGGCCCAATCTCTGAATCTAAGGGGCGCAGTAATTCCTAACTTTGACAGGGCGACGCAAAATTGACTCTGCTTTCAGAATATCTAAAAATTATTCTCATATCTCCATTACGAGCCGATATATTATTTAATTGTATAATTAATCATCATTCGTATTATTAAAGCAAAAGAAAGATTTCCATGACAGTGCCCGCTAGATATTAGGATTTTAAGAAGTAGGCCACGTCTATAAACTGCATGACGAGTATTTTAAGTTTTTCTTTTAGAGTGGCAACCGGATATTATGATAAGGAAAAGCGGGCTTCACCCGTTATCGAATCGGGACGGTTGATGTCATTAAGACATATTTGTACATTTGTATTATTTTTGTGGAAACCAATTCCATTTCAACAAATTTAACATTTTTAAGCGTTTCTCGATATCGATAGCGCTTACATATTTTAGTTCCAAGTTTCACCACCAGGGGCACTTCCGGAAATCTGGTTCTATGGGCTCTTTCGACTGGACTTGGAGAGCTTTACACATTTCGGTCATGTTCGTATAGAACACATTGCGCCCTCTGGTGGTGGAAGGTGTAATTAAAGGATTTTTCATCCAACTCGGGTTCTATAGGTCACATCACGACGCGGTTTGGCTCATTCGACTCGGCATCAAAAGCCTTAACGATTTCAGTTACGATCATATAAACAGATTGCGCCACCTGGTGGTGGAAGGTGGAACTAACGTATACTGCAACGCGTGCGCAGCACGACTGCTATACGGTGCCGCAGGCAGCGGCGACCCGAGCCGGATGTTCGTTCAGTTAGAGGTTTATACTATTCTATGTGTAATTTAAGGGACTATCTGGTGCATGCGTAGCACGACCGGCTTACGGTGCCGAAGGCAGCGGGGCAGGTTCGGAGATTCGTTCAGTTAGAGGATTTTACTATTCGATGTGCAAATTAAGGGATTATCCGGTGCCGAAGGCAGCGGGGATCCGGGTCGGAGGTTCGTTCGGTTAAAGGTTTATACTACTCAATGTGCAAATTAAGGGATTATCCGGTGCATGCGTAGCACGACCGATATACGGTGCCGAAGGCAGCGGGGACCCGGGTCGGAGGTTCGTTCAGTTCGAGGGGGTGCGAGCCGGAGAATACAAAAGTTTCGAGGCACCGATGTAAATTAGGGGACCGCTAGTGGGCGAAGCCAGCTAGTAGATGAATAATAATTTCATGTTTCTTTCTTTTACCGATGTAAGTTACTTTGTAAATAAGTACAAAAATAGAAAGTTCAAAAACAATCATTGATAATTCCTTTTGAATAAATTTTATTGAGTTTAGCTATCACGGATATAATTGTACAAGCAATTGATTATTATATATTTCCACTTTTTTACATCTAGCTACATTTTTTGATCTAAAAACTTTTTAGAGCCTTTTTTGAAAAGATGATTGTATTACTTTCAGAATGATAGTTTCTGAAACATTTAATTCGTAAATTTAAGAAATTGTGGTATAAAATGCAATTGTTGGCACTGAAAGTAGCTTATAGAATTTAAAATTTCAATAGAAAATAAACAATTTTATTAATAGTTAATTGCTAATCCGATTGTATAAATGATTTATGTATATTAGTTGTATTTGTGTAAAATGAAATTATGTAGATTCTTTTGTTTCTAAGAACTTCATTAGATGGCGCCACTAGACAACTTCCATTATCCGGAATTTTCTAAAATTCGGAATCGCTAATTCCGAATGAGTCCGGATTTACGATGTTGCACTGTATTCTTATTTGTTTTGATAATAGCTCCGATGGACTCAAAACATGTCAACAGTCTAATAGAACTTATTTTATTGTTTGTTATATCAGTTTTTTAATTTTTTTTTTAAAGGTTGGATTAAGTGCTTTTCAACTAGCAAAGAAATATGAATTGGATTTCTTTGAGGATATGGATGCTATGAAAGTATTGCCTCCTACTGTCATTAGTCGTGTGTCTGACAATATTCCTCTCATCATAGCATTTTGTGAGAAACTTATAGAAAAAGACTGTGCATATGTTACTTGTGAAGGTTACTGAAACTTCATATTTCTTAAAGTATTTAAAAATATATATCATGAATAGAAATAGTGCTATGCATTTTAAGTTAATTTATTTTACTGGTTATCGTTTATTGTCTAGCCAGATTTCAAAATCATTATGTTTATTTTTAATAAAATTATTTCTATACCAGATAACAATTTCCGATAGTTTAAAATTTGTAAGTATAGTAGTAAAGCCTGTGAAGACAAATTCACAAAAGACTGGAAATTTTTTAGTCTTAGACAGGTTTCCATCATAACCTTCTATTATAAATGTATTATATTCTTTTTGCCAGGATGATGAAATTTTTCCATTTGAGCAGATTTTGTTATTGACAGGTTCTTAAGGCTTTTATTGTATGTATTTTTATTTAAATATGTCTAACTAGCATTATATTATAATTTTATCATGTTTAGATTGGATATACTGCCTCAAAATATAGATATTTTATTCCCCCCCCCCCCCTGTGATAATTCATTAAACAAACCAGCAAATATTTTTATTTTTCTATATATTTAAATTCTTGAATTCTTATTTTGTATTATCTCCTTGTAAAGTTGTGCATTTTTAATTCCTTTTCTTAATAATATTTGGGATTTTAATATTTATTTCATTTGTAATTTAAAAAATATGTTTGTTACATACAAATAAGTATAAAAGTAAAAATAGTTAAAAGAACAAAATAAAATTATCTTTCATAAGTATTCAATGTTTTTCTTAACCCTCTCACTGACAAGCCTGTGTTAATACGTTCACTAAGCTCCAGGTTTCATAGCAATATAAGCATTATTTAAAGTAATAAAATTCTATTGATTTAATGCATTGTTAATGTGCTGAACAATGAATAATACTCTCAAGGATTACATTCATATTTGTAATTAAGTTTCTTATATTCAATGTTGAAAAATTAGTTTTTCTTAGCATTTAAAACAAAATGCAGAGAAAAATACATTACACATTTGCCCTTTTGCAAGACTGACAGAGGGTTAATAATGATACATAACTGTATTTATGACTGTAATTTATGTTGTTCGAAAAAGTTACCACTACAATACGTTAATTTGGTATGGGGCCTCGATTATGGAAAATATGCTGCTTCAATTTATGCTTAGTAGAAATCTCAAACCAGTGGATTTATTAAGAAATATGTATAATTTTTGTGCTGTTTCTTTTTTAAGATCTGACAACAGGATAGAAAAACTATTTAGATTATCGATTCAGGATTTCTAAATTGTTTTCTCAATGTATACTCGTAATTAAATTAATATTAAACTATTAATTTATAAAAGTATATATTTTTTAAATTATTACCTACCTTTTATATTTTATTTTATACTTTTTAGTCTTTAAAATATTTCATTTTTGTAGTTTCACAGCCAATTGGCCTATTTTAGTGAGTATGGTTTAGCACATAATGAACACCATTGTTATTGCAACTTGTATACAGGTGTAACCATAAGGAATATTTGGAGTTTGATCATCTGTGATTTTCTAAAAGAAAAATTTCTGAAAATTTATTTATTTTTATGTTCAAGATATAAAAATATTAAAATGTTGTATTACCACCGGAAACACACATGTATATGTAATTTTTATATTTTTAACCTACCAGAAAATGAGTAAAAATGAATTACATCTTTACACATATATGAGCCAAGATAAGTTAAATAAAAGAGTATAAAATAATGCAGATGATCCATAAGTAGATTTTTTAAAACTAAATTTGTAAATTTCATGCATTGCATTTATTGCCAAATAGTAAATCCATGCACTATTTTAAATATTTCTTTTATAAATGTTTCATATTTCAAGAAATTAAACACATATTTTTTTTTTTTTTTTTTGACAGGAAATGTTTATTTTATAGTATCAAAAGGTGGTACTGCTGATGTATTAAATGAAGTTCAAGATGATGTTTTACGAGATGTTCAGACAGATCCTTTAAAAAAAGATCCTCGAGATTTTGCGTTATGGAAGGCTGCTAAGCCCAGTGAACCATTCTGGGAATCTCCATGGGGCAAAGGAAGACCAGGTTGGCATATAGAATGTTCAGCTATGGCTAGGTTTGTTTTATTCTTTATGTTATATGTTATTTTTGTGGTACTTTCATGTTATAACGGCCCCCAAGGATGAATCGCCAGGTGACCAAAATTTATCACCAAATTATAAAGTGTATATGACATTAAAATAATAACATTTGTTACTCATTTTAATCACAATCTTAACTTAAAATTCTCATAAGATGTTTCGTTATAAATGTTGCAAAGTTCCAAAATATTAAGAAATAAACTTAGAAATTATACTCAAGCAAAAAAATATTTGTAACTGTATTTCAAATTTAGCAAAAATAAATTCATCAAATGCACATTTTAAAATAATAAAATCAGAATTAGTTGACTGATTTTGACCGGAAAATAGGCAAACAATTGTTGTTTCACTATTTCATCGATTTCTATCTCATCAGATATATATTTTGTAGTACTCAACTATCCAGACATTTTAAGCATTCGGCAATCTGCATTTCCCAAACATGCTGGTTAATTCAGCCTTTACAATATTTTTCTTTTCAGCGATATATAATTTTGTCAAATTTAATTAGAAAGCTTTGTTTATGTGTGTAAAATGTTAGCGTGTTCTTAGTTTATATGTTAGTATAATTATGTACTATTCTAAACTATGTAGTAACTAATAATTATAAACTCTGCTTGTTCTTCTTTTTTTTTTTAAATTGCTTTTTGAAAAACGATGACCGGGAGGAGAAGGGGGGGGGGGGGAGGGAGGTAAAATTTTTTTTACTGGCAACTAGAAATTTTTGCTGGCTACCAGATTTTATAAAGCACTGTGTATATAACATTTCGTGATGTATATGGCCAAGTTTGCATCATCATATATGACATGTGTATAAGACGTATATGATGTGTATGTGACATGTAAGACTTAAATAATATGTTTATAATAATGGTTATGGCCATATAGGAGTATTTGGAGTATATATATTTATATATGTGTATATATGCTGCATATATAAGTTTTGGAATGATCTTGGTGAAATCATAGCTGCCACCTTGGCATAATCGTAATTGTGGGGGCCGCTATAACACAAAAGTACCCTTCCCTGTTGTAGGAGCCTTGGCGAGATAGAGAAAATTGCTATGGAAAAAGAAGATAATTTTTCACACATATTTTCTGATAATCAATTCACTGTTTCATACACACAAGCAATATTTTTTTAATATTTATACATTTTATTTTGTAAACATAATCCATTTATCTGTTATTATATACAAACAGAAGTAATTTATCTAATACATGTAAGCATTAACAATTTTTTAAATACATATGTAAACAAGCATATTAGTTCATCAGTTTTGTTTTCATAGTTATTTATATCATTTGGCAACAAATCACACTTTCTGAAGCAGAATTGTGCCACTTTCTTTTTTTTTTAAAGTGCCAAGATTCCTATATCAGTTAATACCTTAATTATGTCGTTATTTTGATAGATGATCTTAATTATATATATATTTATTTATAAATAATAAACTGTAAACTATTAAAGTGACAAAATATCACAGCACAGCATTAATAATTGAAATTGATTAGTATTTGTTAAAAATCTTCAGCAATTTTACATATATATTTTTCATATTTAAAAGTTTCTCATCTTTAATTTCAAATTTAATTATAAGTTATTATTAATTTAAGTGGCTTCATTTCATTTCATTCATATTAATTTTATCAAAAAATTATTGTCAAGAATTCATCAGTAGAACTTATCAATTAAATTAATGTACTTTCAAGTAAAATTTCTTTGAAAATTGTAGATTACTGATTTCTTATGACTTTTTAAATAATTTTTAAAAAATCTCTCAACATTAAACATTTTTTTTCTTTCACACTTAATTGTCCACTTCTAAACATTGTCATCATGGCTACAATGTCTTTTAAAGTTAATGTTAATACCATTAAGAGCCTACACTAGTCACGAGAAGAAACGCTCAAGCTAATGTTAAGTCTATGGGAAGGTTCTAGCGTGATTTCTCGCTCACATTTTAGTATTTTTAAATGCTTTTTTTTTTTTTTTTTTTTTTTGCATAGGATAGCTGAGGTCAATCTCCAACGTTGTTAGATTTTACTTTTTCGATTTTTGTTGCAGTTTTTTTATAAGCGGGCATTTCCAATTTTGGAACAAGTTCTGAAAGTGAAAGTACCTTTATATAAAATAACTGGAACCAAAATCAAAAAAGTAAAAACTAACAACGTTGGAGATTGACCTCAGCCATCCTATGCAAAAAAAATCATTTAAAAATATTAAAATGCGAGCGATAAATCACGCTAGAACCTTCCCATAGACTTAACATTAGCTTGAGTGTTTTTTTGCATGACTGAAGGTTGACTAAAGGTTTTAAATATATAACACTCTTGCACCAAATCATACAGTAATACCTCGGTTTTTGTTGACTTCGGTTATCGTCGATTTTTTCTGCGAAAAATTTATTTTGGTTTTCGTCGGTTGCCTTGGATTTCGTTTATTTCGAGTGTATTTTTGTTCTTTTTTTTACTGATTGCAAGTGCTCCATCATGGAATCAAAGAAGGTTTCTTATAAGCAACTTGTTTAATGATAATGTCTTGCCCCATTTTGGGCAAATCTTAAAGAGGCGGCAGAAACAGACCACTTTAGACAGCTTTTTGAGCGACATAGGCAGGGGTGCAAAAAGCAGGCGTGAATGAGCCGATTATCACCACTAAATTTTATTAGAATTTTTTTAGTATAGTTTGCCTAAATTGTATTAGTACTCTTATTAGGCGAACAATACTAAAAATTTAGTGGTGGCAATCGGCAAAGTGGTGCCCAGTTTTTATGTCCCTGGACATAGGTACTCTGATTCTGAAGCTAGTGCTAGTGCCAAAAGACTAAAAAAGAAATGGCCCCACATATAGTGCCTTGATACCATACGCCAGCAACATTTCTTATTGTTTTTAGTATTTATTCCATGACGCTATACTTAGTCTCTATAGAATGTGTTTTTTGTACTTTTTTTGGAGTGTTTAGAACGAATTATTTAGATTTACATAGATTCATATAGAAATAATTGCCTCGGTTTTCGTTAGTTTCGGATTTTGCCGATTGTTTTCGGACGGATTATCGACAAAAACAGAAGTATCACTGTATTTGCTCAAACATGGCATTTGGCTATGCTCCTGATTATGGAAGATTAACCATAAGATACCACATTTTGGCACTAAACTGAAATCTGTCAACGAAAAGACAGATTTGGATTTTATATTGAATGTAAAAATTAATATCAAGTTAAATTAGCTGACCTGTCGCCCCGCGCTGCCGGGCCCATGATAGTACATTTTTTTTTAAAAATCAAGTTTTTATTATTTTATGTATTTAACCTGATTTTGTATGAAATTATATTTTAAATGAAAAATTTGTGAAAAAATATTGATGTTTGGTGACAAAAGTGCTCATTTTCTTTTTTTTTTTCACATAGGGCCATTTCATAGTTTTAAAATAAAAAGTTCTTTTTGTCTGAACTCTTTGAAATCTTTATTGGTTATAAATAAAATGATTTTACAGCCCATGTAAAAATTTCGTGAAAAAATATTGCTATCTAGTTGTAAAAGAAATGTTTTCTTCTCGCTTTTTTGTTTGTTTGTTTTCGCGTTGGCTCCTTTAACATAGCAATAAAAAGATAGTTCTCATCTTCCAAACTCTCTTAAATTTCAATCGGTTATAAATATAACTATATCCAAAGCCCTCTTTAAACTTTTGCAAAAAAATATGCATATTTAGTTGCGGAAACATGAGTTCTTTAAAAAAAGCTTTAGCTCTCAACACAATGGCGATATTATTTCTTCTGTCATATTTGATATCTGCCATATGCTCTTTTAATCTTGTTTTAAACTTTCTAGTTGTCATTCTTATATAATTTTGCAATGGTTTTATTATATGAATATTATTTTTATCATTTTTTAATGGTAATTTTGTTATTGTTGTTTTCTTTAGTAAAATGTTTGGATCAGAAATGGACTTGCACTCTGGTGGTGCTGATTTGTTGTTTCCTCACCATTCGAATGAACTATCTCAGTCAAATGCTTATCATAGCTGTTCTCAATGGGTCCGTTACTGGTTGCATGCAGGTACTTATTTTTTTAAAATATATTAAAATTAATGTTATTTATTTTATTTTTACATTTCTTACCAAAACTAGGGATGTAAAAAATGTTCGATTTTAACAAAAGTATTTTTTAATAATCATCTTTCTTGACTGCAAAATTAGGTAGAAATAGTAATATTTAAGATAGAATAAATTTATTTCTGTTTTATGTGTACATAGTAGCGACAAGTTCAGATTCTGTTTACAGAGCTTGAGCCTGATGATTTGAAATCCAAGCTTGAAAAAAATTGTGTCACCATAGCTTGAGCCTGATACTGAAAGAACACAGTAAAAAATTATTCATAACATTTTAAAATTCTTTCAAGATTAATTTTCTCTTTTAAAAATCTCTCCTTACATAGAAATAAGTATTAATCCTAAATACTCCCTCATGACAATATTTCGTGATTTTCATGTCCCTGAAAATCTGTTTAAAATAGCAAATTTGTTATTTACATCCAACCAGTGGCAGAAATCTTATTCTTTTAAAATATTATTATACAACTATGGCAGAATGTCATGAGTTCTGTTTTTCCCTAATTCTGGAAAAGAAATTCAAATAGAAAGTGAGGATAGACAAGTGATATCCCTCAGCTTTTTTATGTTACTAACATTGACTGTACAAAGGCTTCAGAATCAGATAGAATATTTCTTCTTATATCTCCTCAATAACATTTCAATTTCCTTTCAAACTGATTTTTAAAGGTTTATAAAGCACTTTAAGAAACTTACGAGGAAGGTCTCCATAAGCGCATATTTAGAAAAACTTGAAAAAAATTACAGATTATTTTCTCATTAGGGTATGTTTATAAAAATATTGTTGCGGAACTTCAGTATAATGTCCATAAAAATTTTATGAAAATTTCGCATTTTTAGTGATTTATCTCTGGTTGGCGATACGATGAAATTTTTAAAAAATATGCTTTTATGATAAACACTCTTTTAGGAAAACCTTTTCTACTCTTCCTAACTGAACTGGTTTAAGTAAGTTTAATTTAAATAAACACATTTTTATAACTACGGATTTGCCATATATATTTATATGTATGCATAAAGAAAATTAACTATCGTATTTTGCAGTTTAAAACAAAATTTAAATGAATTAAAAATGTTCCAAACTAAAAATTGAAGTCGGATTCTGAGCACTGACAATTTGACTTTGATATTGTTAGTTTCAGAGACAACAAGAGAAAACTATTGTTGCCATGGGAACAATGACTTATTCAGTATCAAATGTATAATGAAAGCTTTCTTAATCAGGCAGTTACTGTTAAAATACACTTAAAAGTTATCCAGCCAGTGAAACTGTGTAAAATTAAATAACTTCAGCAACACACAACTTGTATATAAGCTTATAGAAAAAATAATAAACTATTTAATCATTTAAGATTAAATTCATAAAGAAATACGCATTGAAATACTCAATTAAAAAAGCAATTTCCAAATGCATTAAAATTGTTTGCACTTGGCAAGGAAAAAGTGTTGCTCACCAAATCGCATCTTTTTGCACCAAGTAACTTGAAAGTATTTTATTTTTTTACAGATTTTCTACTGGGATTCCATAGCTAAATTTGACTGATCCTTTAATATGTACATGAGTAGTTTCATTGGCATTTTTTTCAAAATATTCTGAGTATGCGCTTTAAGGAGACCTTCCTTATTAGACTACATTCTTGTTTCTCAAATAACAAGTTATTTTTTTTTCCATATTTCAATATGTGAATAAATAAAATTTTCGCTTTGAGCTTGAGTTCAAAGACTAGTATAAAAATCCAAGCCTGTCCCATCTCTAGTATGTAGTGGCATAGCATGGATGGGAGATGATTGCCTTGGACATATAATTTTTAGGGGTGCCAGAAAATTATTGTATAAAAAATAGTAGCATAAAAAAACTCTAGTAGCCTCTAAGCAGGGGTGAAACATTTTGAATTGAAACCTACCATATGCCACTGTGTGCATGAATATGTTGCTCTTAGATTATTCTTATATATTCGAAAGAGAAAAAGTATGTTAGATTAATGAGAAAATACCAGTAGAGTTTGTTAACCCCTTCGCGACGAGCATCATTTACAGAATTTTTAATCTTTTACCACCGGTTTTTCAAAACAGATATTTTCGCCTAATTGAATCGCAGAAATGCTAACATTAAATAAGGCAAAGCTTACAGTAAAAAGTAACTGATGGGAATAATCGAGGATGTCGCTCGTCCCCAGGGGGTTAAAGGTTTGACATTGTTCTTAATATGTTACTCATTTTCTCCAAAGCAGCTGTGATTTTAATATATGTTATAAGATTATTTCATATAAATATATGTCATAAGATGTATTTTCAAAGCCAACCACCTTCCTCCATGACCTTTAGAACTTGAATAATTTTAGTTTATATGAGGTAATTCATATTGTCTGGCTTAAGCTTCACCAAAATTTTTGCAATATCACAGGAGTGTTGATTTATTTAAAACAGCTGCCATTGTAAGCATGCTACCATTGTATCAAATGCTATTTTGTAACAGTTGGTTGCGTAATCTTTTTTATATTCCTCAATCCTCATTGTAGCTAATTTCCCATTTTTCTTTTTCCTTTTTTTTTTTTTAAAAAAAGTCAAACATATTTTGAACCATAAATTTTACTTAATAAATGAAATCCAATAAGTACCACAAGAAACATTTTGTTAAATAAATTTTTTGGTACAAAATATGTTTATGCAATTTAAGCAAAAAAAAACAAAAAAAAAAACAAGAGGTTGACAGCTATGAATCCTTAGTTAATCAGTACTGAACTAAGTATGTAATTTTATTTTGCTGCCATATTATGTAGTTGAACATCTTCATTTATTCATCACTATTTTCATTATTGCTTTATTTTAGAGATTATTATTATGTTTGTTTTCCCTATGTTTTAATGGTTATTTATATCCTTAATGATTTTCAAGCTTTATTTCTATTTAGAGTACTTTATTGTAACAAGTTAACAATATAATTCTTTAAGTTGTTTTATTAGTTGGCAGTTATGTTATTGTCATTAAAATTTTGACTTGTTAAGAATTATTCTGAAAGTTCTTTTTCAAACTATGTTATCTCTTTAAAAATATCATCAGGGTGGTGAAGAATATGAAATATTTATTATTAAAAATATTTTATTTTTTGTGGGGGTATATGTATAATTCAAATATAGTTCAAACTCTGTTAATACAAGAAGCAAGAGAATTGTAAAACTCCTCGTATTAACCATTACTCGTAACACCCGTGAAAATAATAGTTCTCTTAAAAACACACACATAATTAAACTAATTACTGCTATTACTTTCTTTAATTATATCTCAATGATAAAATTAACTTAATATCACAAAGTTAGCATAAAATATTCAGTGTTACCTTTGTGAGTGTCATTTTCTCTATTCTGGTCTTTTCTCGATAAAATTTCATAATTGAAGTCAAAGCCTCTAAAGGACTAGTAATTCCAAAGGACATGAACAACGTACAGTAATGCAACCAATAACTTGCCCTTTTTCCTGGAAAAATTCAGCTAAAACTTCAATAGTTAATGCAATTTTTGAGTTATTGATTTCACATATCCTTTTCAATTTAGAAGTGCAATAAAAGACATGAAAAGTCTGGTTAATATGGCCCAGGGTAAGGATTTAAAGAAATAAACAAATAAAGGTTTTCTTCTATGCTCTTTCCTTTCGATCGCTCAGTTGTAAATCACACAAAGGAGCTGTTTTTGAAACATCCTTATTTCTCCCTTCTTTCATGACCTTGGGACATTCTTTTCATTTTCTTGGCTGGTGGGTTTCCCTGAAGGTTGAAATTCTTTCTGTCTGGTAAAACTGATAAATTACTACATTATGACAGACAGTTGTAATGTAAAAAGTTTATTGCTGAGAGAGAACAGTATTTGATAAGAAAGGGATTGCTTTCCTTATTGTACCCAACTTATCGCTGAAAATTCCATTGAAATGAACATATGTTTTGCTCATATTGCCTGTAAATTTCCTTTTGTAGCTCGTAAAAATCAGGAAAATGTTAATATAGCTTAAATGATGAACCATTCTTAATGTGCAAATTGTTCTTTTTAATCATGTCCTCATTTTTGCTGTGCTCGTATTAAACGAGTTTGACTGTATATATGTATTAATAAAGCAATTAATATAAAGCAATGTAATTTAAGATTGTTGTAAATTTTTATTTTCATATAATTTTTTCAAAAGTTTGTTTTTTATTTTTTCTATATACTTACTCTTTTTAAATAGTATGCTCTTGATAGGTTGTGAGCTACTGTTGTAGGATATTATTTTATGTCTACTGTAAGATATATAACTATGATATGGACAGGCTCATAATACTATTTCTATGGCTGTTAAATGGTACATTTTAAACTATTTCGGTTTATGGTTATCTTATTTGTCATTTTTAGATTAAAACAATCACAAATCCTTTTTAATACATTAAAGACTTAATTTTTATACTCAATAGCTTTAAAAGTACAAGAAAAGTAAACCTTAAAATAAAACTTTAAAACTGGTTAATATTAATATTAGTGTTAATATGAACCTCTAATGGTTTAGAAGTGTTTCAAGTTTACTTACTGTTGGGTCCAAGCTAGTTGTTATATGAAGAGCAATTAAATACTAAAGATTTTTATATCAAATATGAAACAAAAAATAATTAGTGTTTACTGAAAATTTATTGATATAATTTCAAGATAATAAGATAACACACACAAGTATTTGCATAAACTGTAGAAAATGTGTCTCTTTCATCAGAACTCATTCACATATTGAAAATTAAAAGAGTTAAAAAAGAAATAGTTGTAACTAAAAAAAATGTTAAACTAAAATTTAACAAAATTCATTCGCAACACTTCCAAGTTGCATTCACTACATTTAATAAGATACTACCATCATTCTCAAAACTTCGTACAATTACTATTTAAAACCAGTAAGACTTCATAATTTTACTATTAATGAGTTAAAATTTTGTAGAATACAGACATTTATGTACCTTTATAAACTTTGCGATTTCACTATCCACAATAAACAACATCACAGCTTAACTATTGATATATTGAAGACTTTATAGTGCCACTACAAGACTTTGTAGCATTAACAAGTCATAATAGCAACAATGTAGATCTAATAATATATCAACAAAAATAAAAATTATTAATTTTTGCCACAATATACATGTGATATATTCAACCTAATAAGTAAAAAGTGTCATGTTGTGTATATTATGACATTGGACTGGTAACATGTTGTTGACCAGCGATTTCATATGAGATCTTGCTTTTAAAACAGTAGGCGCTTCACCCTCTTCTGAAAATCTGTCATTAAATGGTTTTCTAGATAAGTTTTTCAAGTTTATGCATCAGTAAATATCATTCAATGTACGGATTCAATATAAAATGTCTTACAATCTAAAAAAAATATGGACAACATAATATAAATGTATTTTCTGTAAGGTGAAAGCCATGCTTTTAGTCAATGATGCTAGGTGAAACAGACATGAGTTAACTAAGTCAACAATGTGTTAAGGGTTGTATTAGCTATAATTTTTATGCTTTATTATTCTCTGTCTATCTGTTAAATTGTATTTGTAAAATTATATTTACAATGTATAATTATTTGAATGATTTACATCATTGTTTTATGACTCATTACTTTAAATTATAATAGGTTTGTTACACGTTGATGATGATAATTCTAAAATGTCAAAGTCAATAGGCAACATCATATCAATTAAAGATTTTTTGAAAGAACATTATGTGAATGACTTCAGAATACTTTGCTTACAGTCTCGATACCGAAAAAGTAAATAACTTCTTATTGCTATGAACTTATGTGCTCTCTATTTATATAATGTTTTAATGTTAATAAATTTTACAAGAGTTCTTATTAGTAATAATTATGTTCAGTGAAATAAAAAAAAATATATAGAAAATAATTAGAATGTTATGTTGCTATTATTCTTTTTATTTTCTTCTGTATGCTAAAATATTATATTTACTAAATTTGTCTTTTGTTTTTATATCAATAATTTATCAATAATTAGAGAGGTCCAGGGTCCTACTTATTAGCAGAGGTCCTACTTATTAGCAATAATTTATCAATAATTTATTGCTCATATATGATTTTTTTTTTAAATATTTAATTTCGTACAAATTTCTATTAGTTTTTACATGACAGTCAAGTGCTTCATAAAAAAATGAAATAAAAATTAATAATGTATTTATAAATAAGGTTGTTTTGGAAAAAAATGGCTGATTTTTGAAAGTGCTGTTTTTTATTTCCTTCCAATGCATGTAGACCAATCAGATTACAGCACTAATCATATATGTTGTAGTTTCACTTAACGTGTTTAATGCATGACATATTATGTTAAAGTACAGTAATTGTTTGTTGGTTGAGAGTACTCCAAAAATTATGTTGACAAAGGAAGAATTGCATTTGATTTTGCTACACAGGTACAAACTGGGTCGAAATGTGGCCAAAGCTTATTGTAATGTAGTTGAGGCATGGTATGATATGACAACATCTCAATGTACTGTAAATCAGTGGTTTTGATTCTCTATGGCAACACAAGCCATGAAGTTATGAAAAGCTGAGGATGACACTCCACACTTGATAATGACATTTTGAAAGAAACTGTGGAAGCAAATCTTTGATTTACAGACAAGGAACTTGCCAAACAGTTTAGTATATCAGTATCAATTATTTGTTATTTCTAAATACAAATTTGGAAGAGGTTAAGAAGCTTGACACATGGACTTCACCAGTGGTGTAGTCATAAATAAACCAGAGGGTATATGCTATAAGTAGCGAGTATACACCAGAGAGTATACCCTATAGCTATGAAGGATGTATGGAGTTATCGAGAAGGTATACAGAGTATACCACCTTATACTCTTCACTAAATCCCTGAACCTCTCGTGAATTAAGTAAACAGCAGAAGTTTCTTTAGTTATCATTCATATAGAACATACTAAAAAAATTCCCACTCAGGACACCATACCTCCTTAAGCTGGCCTTGACCTGACATTTATTAAACAGTGATTTAGACGTGAATTTAAAAATAATTCTTTCTTTTGTAATAGTCTTTCTTTTTCTAAAAATTCGTAACTTAATTAGAATGTCTTAAGAAAATCTTCTATTGTGTATTCTAAAATACCTATGTAAAATTAGTGGTTTATAAATCTCTAATCAAATATTTGACTTGTGATTTAATAAAAATCAGATTTATTTTAAATACTAAATATATTTACATAATACTAATAATTTAATAATTTTTTACAAGAAGATGAAATAACAGTTTTTGTTTACAAACTAATGAATTATTGCCAAAGTTTTTTTTTTCTCCTGAAGACTGAAATCTTAGATATATAAAGTAAGAAACAAAAAACATAAATATTTTTTAAGCTAAAAATTTCACATTATTCAAAGTTTCTTATTATAGTAAATATAATATTAAAGATGTACTAACTAAATAAATAATATATTTTAAAAACTATTAAATGCATATTCTAATAAATTTAGATTACTAAATTTATTAGAATATACATTTAATAATTTTTTAAATATAGGATAAAAAGATGAATGTTCTAAAATATGCTTTAAAAAAAAATGAAATTGTCTTCCATCATAAGGAAATAAAACAATATTACAATTTTATTTCTGTAATAATTACACTAGTTTACAAAAAAAATTTTTTTTTGTTCATGAAATGAAACATATATTATTTATGTAGGCTATAAACGGTAGTTAATTTTTTTTTTTTTATTAAATATTAAATATTTTTTGTAGCACGTCACAATTCTGAGATATGAAGGTCTTTGTTTTCTATCTACCCGCAATTGTTTAAATACGTTTATCGTTTTATTTTGTAAACAACTGTGTGATTCAAAAGTCTTATTTTTATATAAAAATGTGATCTAGAGTGTGTAAACTAAATCCAAACCGATTTTGTTATGTTTGTGGCAAAATTGTTCAGTTAAATCGTGGTTTTCCTATAGCAAAACCATTGCAAGAAGCCTATTTACATTATTTTGGATTTCCAGTGTCAAATCACGATAAAAATTGGGTTCCTCATGTGATTTGCACTAATTGTAGATTGGTCCTCAGCTCCTGGTATTCAGGTAAAAATAGATCACTGAAATTTGGTAAACCAATGATATGGAGAGAGCCAACTAACCACGTAACAGATTGTTACTTTTGTTTAACAAAAACTTTTGGTTTTAACTCAAAAAATAAAGATAGCATAAAATATGCAGACGTTCCATCAGTGACTAAGCCGGTCCTTCATTCAGAGGATTTACCAGTTCCCACACCACCTGGCAGAATTGACCAAACTCACACAGATACATCAAGTAGTATTACAATGCACAAGCATAGTGACAGTGAACAATCAAGATCAGATAACTTTGTTGATGATGAGGACACTCCACATTTAATAACTCAGTCTGAACTCAACGATCTTATAAGAGATTTGCAGTTGTCTAAGTCAAAAGCGGAATTACTTGGCTCCAGGCTGCAACAGTGGAAATTGTTTGCTCCTAGTACAAAGTTAGTATTTATAAAGAGATTGTTGAAAATTTATTCCAAAATTATGAGCGTATGGGTGTAAATATGTCACTAAAAATTCATTTTTTTTGCATTCCCATTTAGATTTTTTTCCAGAAATTCTTGGTGGTATGAGTGATGAACATGGTGAGCGATTTCACCAAAATTTAAAATCATTTGAGCAAAATTATCAAGGTTTTTGGGACCAAAGTATGCTAGGTGACTACTGTTGGTCTGTTGTGAGAGATACAGATGAAAATATTTATAAAAAAAGAGCAAAAATTACCCATTTTTAACTGTTTATTGTTTATTTAGATGTAATTTTTTGTAAAAATCTTCTTAATAAATATTTCAAAAAACTGACGTGCTGGATATTTTAAAATATTTTTTCCTAGATGTAGATACCCAAAGTAACGTAACCGTATATATTTCATTTCATGAACAAAAGTCATGTAAACTAGTGTTATTAAGAAAGACGATAGCCTGGCTAAGAAAACTGTTTATTTTTTTTTTCTCCCCTAAATTTTGGATATAAGAGACAATTAATAAGACAACATGCCTGGTATAAGGTTGGCTTTAGAAAGGAGTGGAGGCAGCCGAACGACTTCCTGAAAACTAAAGACAAACGGTGGTAAATACACAAAATACTTGATTAAAATTTAATAGTTTCTTTAGAAGATATCATTCGTATAGAACACACTGAAAAAAAATTGCACCCAGGATACCATAGCTCCCCTGACCTGATATTTATTAAATTTCTTTTTCTGCTAATGTCTGTTATTTGTGATGTTTCTAAAATAAGGTTTTTTAAATATATCTGCAGTATTAACTCATGTTATACTAACATAAATTATATATTTAAGTCAAGATATATGTCTAAATTAAGATACATTTAAATTAAGATTTATGTTTGTTGCACATTTCAAAATATTGCTACTTTTGACATTTGACCCAGGGTCCATGTAGAAAATATTTTTAAATACAAAGTTGAGCATAGAAAACTCACCCCCCCCCCCCCTTCTCCTTTGCAGTATTAATATTTTTAGAAAGTAATTTAGAAATATATTATATTAGAAATTTTAAAATATATTTTTATTCTTTCAGATTTGCCTTACAATTCTGAAACACTTTCTGGTGCCAAATTTCTACATAAAAAGATCCATAACTTTATGAATGACTGTGAATCTTATATCTGTGGTGAAATTAAAGGTCCTCCTCTTGAAGAAGATAAATTATTATCAAAGTAAAATTTTGAAATACATTACATTTTTTTTATACACAATATATACATTTTTGAAATGCAGTATCACATTTTAAGTAGTCAACCTCCTTAAATAAAAGTACATTTTATCTTTTATTTATTTATTTATTTTTTAACCCAGCATTTATTTTTAAGAAGTTAGAATAATCTGCTAGGCCTGAAATTGCCTGCAGTGCCTGCTACCATGCTTCACTGATTCTGCTTGGAAGCTTAGTAATACAGTAGACTCCCTTAAATCCTCATAGCTTAAAACCAGAGGTTGTACAGATTTTAGAATTTTGTTGATTTCTGGTCACTGTTTTGTTCACACTTTTAAACAGTAATGTGAATTTAATAATGCACTTGAAATTATAATGAATGCTTACAATAAAGTAAAATAATAAAGATTAAGAAAATTTAATTTTTGTTTTAAATATTAAAAGTAAAGGTCAAGTAAATAATAATGCATAATCATGAGATGATTTTTTCTTGAATTATTCAGTGAAAACTAAGTTTATTCCATTTTTGTACGTGTACAGAATTCAAATTAAGCGATTGCTGTTCGAAGGATATGCAAATTTATTTCAGTGGATTCGTTTGTATGAAAATGAACACATTTAAATAATTTCCATTCTGCTTGGTGCTAAATAAAACAATTTTTTTTCACACTAAGAAGAACACTTGTTATCACTATTCTCCCACTCCTAGACTCCAGCGCTGACAGTTGGGGGAAGTCAAAATCCCCTTTTTACTTTCAATGATATAGAAGATGAGGTGTCGCAATGGTGTCAGATGCATTGAAACAAACAATATCTATTAGAGTCAGACAGGTACCATTCTGACCTTCCATTGCTGACAGACAATTGCTTTGTACATCCAAAAGAACGTGCTTCAAAATACAAATCGAAGAACATCAAAGTTATTTTTGTTCCTGCCAATGCAGCTAAACTTCAATCATTAGTCTAAGGAATAATAAAAAATCTTGAAGTACATTATCGCAAAAGACAGAAAAAAGCCAATGTAGTGAAAACATTAGTTTGAGATACTGTGTATCAGAGCTGATGAAAGCTTGGGAATGTGACGTGATTTCATCGACCGTACACAGCTGTTTTGTAAAAGATGGCTTCATAATTAAAACTGAATCAAATGCTTCTGAATCCAATACCTGTTTGTCATATCTGAAGGAAACATTTCATGAATTTAACTTGATTTCTATTTAACGAATTTTCTTCATAACGAAGTTTTTAAATGTAACAATGAGACTTCGTTAAATGGAAGTTCCATATATATATATATATATACTAGCTGTTACCCGTGACTGCGTTCACGTAACATTAAAAGAAAAATAAATGTACTAATCAAGCAAAATATTTCACTCCCGATAATTAAAAACGTAAATAATTGACTAACTCTTTATCACATTTCATGGAAGAAAATACGATATTTCTTTGTTATAGGGGCCTTGACATAAATCAGTTTAAAAAAGGTAAAATTTTGAGCCAAATAACCGCGAAAAGGAAACTGCAACCAATGGAAAAAGGACGGCCAAATAAAATCTTGTAAATCGACGAATTGGGTAAAAAGAAATGTCAATTTTACCTGATAAACTATTTTACTTTTAACGACTTAGAGAAACGTTTTAACAGCCATCATTTAAAAATAATTCATTGGAAATAGTATATGCTTTTTCCTTAAATTCAATTCTTGTGAATAGGGAGGAATAATTCTACACCCAAATGCAAGGAGCTTCAAATGCAAAGCTTTTTGCAGGCCAAAATTACATGCAAACGTAACACTTAAATTGCAAAGCTTTTTGCAACTCAAAATTATATGTAAACATTAATTTTGCATGTAATTTTCATTGCAAATTAACATTTATTACGGTTCAAATTAAAATTAATTTGGGTGCAAATTACATGTAAATGTTACGTTTGCATGTAATTTGGGGTTGCAAAAAGCTTTGCAATTGCAAGTGTTACGTTTGCATGTAACAGCAAATTTGTGTCCTTGGTTTAATCTATAGCTGAAACAAGTCTTGAGTTCTTGACAATATGCTGAAAGGCGATTTTTGCTCTGCATGATAAATTGACTCATAAAGTTTGAATATGTGGAAATATGTTTTTATTTTTCGGAAATTTTACTGTAATCAAGATTTTTTTTCACCAACTATTCAAATTGAAAATAAAATAATTTTTTTAGTTTTAATGAGATAATGGCATAAAAATATATTAATCCGTTTTATTTCTCCTTTTTTATCCACAAAAATGAAGTAATTTAAGTACTATTTTTAGAGAAATTTCTTTAAAATTTACAAAAAAAATATTAATATCTCTGAATCTAATTCAAAATTTTAAAGTCTCAGAGTTTATATGACATCCTCGAATCAATGATAACCCGTGTTAAGTAAATCGCGTTGTATTAAGAGGAGTAGTTGCGAAATACACACAGTCAGATTTTAACTTAATAGACTTGTGTTCAAATTTCTTTTCCTAACAATCTTACTGATGCTTGTATTATTAATCACAGAGTTCAGAGAATAAATAGAAATGAAATGTTCATGTTTGGCGTGATGCTGAAAATACAACCCTACAGTCGGCCAAAACAACTGGCAGCTTGCTTTGAAAACCTCTCCCCGTCCAATGAATCCAGTCATTGTTCCACGTGCAGCCTCTCTCCATCCAATGAAGTCAGCCCTTGGACCTAATGATTTGAGCGATAATAGGCTTCATATTGCAAGACGATTTTACGGTTCATTACCTCTCTATTCTTTCACTGTACTCCGTGATTATTAATGTAGGAAATTGATACACGCTCCATTTGAAACATGTATTTAAAAAATCCCGTTTTATTATGACGTCACTTTGATCCCAGAGAAATCTCTTTTCAACGATATAATTCTTGTTAATTTTCTTTTCCTGACAATAATGACATAATTTTAGAAGAAAACTCACGTCTGTTTGTAACTGATATTCAAGCTTATTATTAATCAGTATCAAAAAAATATTTCAGTTATTCATCTTAAATATGACGCCCATTATGTATATACTTTTATTATACCCTGAAAGTCATGCTCTTTGTAATATTACGAATATTTGAAAATACATGTTTTATTTATGACATCATATTTGTTCAAGAAGGATCTTTTTCATAGTTCCATGGTTCAAGCGAAATCTTTTTCTTAATAATATAATTATTGTTAATTCTTCTTTCTAATTATAACGCAGTTTTTGGCAGAAAAAGATCTTTTTAATGTAACCGATATTAATACTTCATGTATAATAACAAATACTCCATATTGTTATTTCAAATATCACATAAATTCATCTTCTTTTGAATTATTTTCATTTTTCACGTGAAAATCGCTCAATTGAAACTTAATTGTTGAGGAAAAATTATTTTTCGGAAATTTTTATTTATTGGCAACGATCAAAGCCCTAGCAACGATAAAGTAAAATGGTTAAATTTTATCTAAAAATGTCCATTGATTCTCTATGAAAATAATCAAATTTTGAATTATTAAAAAAAGTATTTGAATAAAATAAACAAAAACCAGTCTATGTTCATTTCCGGGTTATAATCCACCTATATGCAAAGATACAGGGCCATTAATTTCTCCATTTTGACGCTGGCTTCAGCCTAACATTTGCACACAATCGGATTTATAATATTATATTAGGATTCTTCTTTCTAATTATAATACAGTTTTTGGCAGAAAAAGATCTTTTTAATGTAACCGATATTAATACTTCATGTATAATAACAAATACTCCATATTGTTGTTTCAAATATCACATAAATTCATTTTCTTTTGAATTATTTTCATTTTTCACCTGAAAATAGCTCAATTGAAACTTAATTGTTGAGGAAAAATTATTTTTCGGAAATTTTTATTTATTGGCAACGATCAAAGCCCTAGCAACGATGAAGTAAAATGGTTAAATTTTATCTAAAAATGTCCATTTATTCTCTAGGAAAATAATCAAATTTTGAATTATTAAGAAAAGTATTTGAATAAAATAAACAAAAACCAGTCTATGTTCATTTACGGGTTATAATTAGAGATCGACCGAAATTTCGGTTTCGGTTTCGGCACAAAATCTGAGTTTCGCCGAATATTCGTTTTCGGCGAAACTGCTGCCAAAGTTTCGGTCTGACCGAAACTCGACCGAAACTATCTGTATTTCAAAATCTCGTTCCTTCTTTTGGAAATTTTCAACTTTACTCATTGATTTGAGTTGTATCGGCTCAAATGAGACACTGTTTATTGCTGTGAACTCCAGTGTTTATCATTATCGGTCATGACTAATCCATGATGCGAGTGTAAATTATAAAGCAAGCAATGCATATACGACTAAGCTTAAAAGACGCTTATCACGTGATCTTTAAAAGCTGAAAACTTAACAGTAATAGAAAATTTTTACTTTAAAACTCCAGATTATTTCGAATGCTTTATGAGAAAGATGTTGTTAAAACATATGAAGATTTACGAAATTTATTACAAAACATATATCGATATATGTATACTTAAAATATTTTTTATTAGATGAAATTCGTATAATTGGAAACTATTTCCGTCTTATTGCTAAATTAATTACGTTTTATTTTACAAAAAATAGTTTTGGATAGAGGCACAGAGAGTCAACTTGGCACCGGAGATAAAATTTTCAAACAGGGATGCCATTTCAATATTTTCTTAGGGAGGCAGGGAGTGGCAAAGATTTTTTTAGGGGGGGGGGGCGGTGTGTGAGCAAATATTTATTTTGATCTTATTGTGCACATCCTAAAAGGAAATTGACAACTGTTACATTTTTATCCTTATATATATATATATATATATTTAAAATTAGATAATACTAAATAGTGTTAAACATGTCTCACTTTGAGAATATTGAAATGGAAAATAAAGTTTATAATTAATAATTTCTAGGCTTAAAATGTTGTCCTAATGCTAATTTTCCTTTTTTAGTCAAATTGAACAAATTATTTTAACTTTTGTGCCCTTTACTTAAACTTTTACTTAAACAATTACTTTTACTTAATCAATACTTAACTGTATACTTAAACAATTTAAATGCAAAATATTAACAAACTGAAAATATGAATATATTTAAAAATTAAATATTTATTATTGAATTTGTTTTACATTATTTAACTGCATTGTTAATTAATTATTGATAAATGCCTATAATTATTGGTTGTTATAAAATAATAAAATATAAAAGTTGTATTATTCATGTTTCATTTTTGTTTGAAACCTATACACACACATATATATGTACGTTTGTTTCTTATAAATGTGGTTCAATACACGTATAATTAATAAATTAATTAGTAAATTAATTAGTTATTATTAAGTATTTATTACTTATTTGTTATTAATTAATTCATTAATAATTATATGCAGTTATGTATGTATTAATCAGTTTTTTAATTTTTTGACACTTTCGGTTTCGGTTTCGGCCGAAAGTGGGAAGATCACCGAAATTCGGTTTAGGTTTTGGTTTCGGTCGATCTCTAGTTATAATCCACCTATATGCAAAGATACAGGGCCATTAATTTCTCCATTTTGACGCTGGCTTCAGCCTAACATTTGCACACAATCGGATTTATAATATTATTAGCTGTTACCCGTGACTTCGTGCACGCAACATTAAAAGAAGAATAAATACACTAATTAAGCAAAATATTTCACTCCCTATAATTAAGAACGTTAATAATTAACTAACTATTTAGCCCTTTTCATAGGAGACAATACAGTATTTTTTGTTATAGGGACCTTGACATAACTCAGTCTTAAAAATGTGAAATTTTGTGCCAAATAATCGCGAAAATGAAATTGCAACCAATGCAAAAAGGAGGGCCAAATAAAATTGTGGAAATAGACGAATTGAATAAAAACAAATGTCAATGTTACCTGATAAACAATTTTACTTTTAACGCCTTTGTGAAACGTTTTAACAGCCATCCTTAAAAAAAAACATTAATTGGAAATAGTATATGCTCTTTCTTTAAATTCAATTCTGCCTCGTTGGTTTAATGTATAGGTGAAACAAATCTTGTTTTCAAAATGACAGTATGTTGACAGGCAATTTTTGTTCTCCAGAATAAATTGATTCATAAAGTTTGAATATGTGAAAATATGTTTTTATTTTTCGGATAATTTACTGAAATCCAGATTTTGTTTTCACCACCTATTCAAAATGAAAATAAATTCTGTTTTTCCGTTTTAATGAGAAAATGGTGTAAAAAATATACTGATCTGTTTTATTTCTCCTTTTTATACACAAATATGGAGTAATTTACTTTCAGTTTTAGAAAAACTTCGTTAAAAAAAAAAAAAAAAAAAAAAATCTTGGCATCTAATTTAATTTTTTAAATTCTGAGAGTTTATGTGACAATAGTCTAGAAATAGTTTCGAAATACGAATACACTGTCAGATTTTAATATAATAGTTTCATGTTTATTTTCCTTTTCTTAAAATTATGATGTAATTTTTAGCAAAAAACTCTCATCTGTATATAACGGATACTCATGCTTAATAATCAGTATAGATAAAAAAACATTTAAATTTTTCGTTATAAATATGGCGTGAAACTCATCTACTTTCTATTCTTACTGATCATTGTATTATTAATGTAAGGAGTTGATTCACACTCATTTTAAAACTTAAAGGAAAATTCCCGTTTTATAACAAATATGACGTTTCTTTTTCCCCAGAGAAATCCCTTTTTAATGACATAATTCTTGTTACATTTCTTTTCCGGGCAATTAATTTCAATACTGGCATAGGGAAAATTATGTTACTTTAACGAAATAACATTAAATCTTTAGGTTTTATCTACAAAAATGGAACTGTTAACATTGGTAATTTTTTTTAGGTAATCGAGTTATTTCTTTTAGTTTTAAGAATAAAAAAACTTTCTCGCTATCCATGACATCATTTTCGACATGGATAAATTTGCGGAGAATATTATTGACATTTGCTAGCCATTTTCTATTGAAACTTCTTTTTACTTTTTTAAAAATTAAATTAAAAAATACGGCATAGTTATATTAGCCGTGCACAGACGGTAAAACAAAAAGTATTGTTACCATACAAAAGAAAAAGAGAAGTGTAGAAAAAACCCAAAATCGTTTTATTTCACCAATCAAAGCATATCCGCTTTATTTTAGATGTATCACGTCATATTCGCCTTTTTCCTATGGTTACGCATATTGAAACCTTATATTATTATCAAAAACTAAAAAAAGTACATTTTATTTCTAATAATAATATTTAATCTTCTTTTTAATTCTTTAATTTTTTTATTTCATTTTCATTTTTCACGTGAAAATTTTTCAATTGTAACCAAATTGTTGAATAAAAATTATTATTTCGGGTTTTGAATTAGTTTTGGCAACGATAAATTATTAGCAACGGTAAAGTAAATTTAACCATTTTAGAATATTATACGAAAAAATGTCCATTTATTCTCTATGAAAATAAAGAAATTTTGAATTATTAAGAAAAATATTTGAATAAAATAAACAAAAACAGGCCTATGTTCATATGAGGGTTATAATTAACCTATATGCAAAGATACAGGATCATTAAATGCTCCATTTTGACGCTGGCTTCAGCCTAACATTTGCACACAATGAGATTTATAATATTATTAGGATATATATATATATATTTGCTAAAAAGATCGTCATTGCCACTGATATCAGTGCTATCTTGAAAATTTTTCTCCTACATCTTCACTGTAAGTTTCATTGTTTACATCTGAAACGATGTGCGGCTTTTAGCAGTTTGCGGATTTGAGGGAGTCTACTGTACAATAAATATTTTTCTCTCTAGTTACACAGTTGCTAAAAGTTCCAATTAATATTGTGAAATAGCATAAAATTTTCCTGTTGATAATTTCATGTGTTGGCAAAAAAAAAAAAAAAAAAAAAAAAACTTATTGTTGTGAACTACACCATATGTATGTTAAAATGGGCATAATTGATGTTATTTCTTTTAAGCTTAGGTTGGCTGTTGCAAAAGAACAAGTTATTACCTACCTTAGGAATGATTTTAATACAAGTAATGCCCTTTCATGCTTAGCAGACTTTATAGATGAAATCAACAAAAATCTGCCAGCCAGTAATACTTCTGATTCTGTGATTCCTAGCAATATTACTACAATTTCAAGCTGTTACATGTATGTGAAAGCAATTCTAGAGGTCTTAGGTGTCATTATTACAACAAAAAAGGTGATATATATTTAAAAAATATTTGGCATCTTTGAGTTATTTTTTGTATGGCTGTTTTGGTTGTATATATACGGTTAATATACGGTTGTATAAGAATTGTGCATTTTTTTGTGATATCAGAGCAAACATTTATGTATGGAGTTTCTCTGATCCCATTTAATCTGTATTACAACAGTTGTATCAAAAAGTAGTGCAAAATAGAAATAAAACTGTTATGCCAACTTTTGCTTTGCTTTCAATACAATCCTTGTATTTAAACCAAGCACTTTCTTATGCCCTTGTTCATGCAGAAGTGCCTTTTTATTTTTCAAGAAATATAAATTTTATTTTGTTTTAGTATATCTATATTGGATGGTTTTTACTTGCATTTTATATTAGCAAAAAGTGTTAGTTTTTTTTTTTTTTTTTTTTTTTTTTTTTTGTGTGATATAAAATTATTCTTGCATGATTTTTTTTTTTTTTTTTTTGTAATATTTCACTTTCAAAGGTCATTTATCTGGTATGTGTCAAAAGAACAAATTGTCTCAGATTCTATTTTGAACTTTCCTATCCATTTTTTCACAAAAAACTGCCATCTTGCTTAAGCAATACAGTGAGGGAGAAAAAAAGAAACTGTTCGTTATTATGCTTACCTGTTTTAAGATCTGAAAGGGATGAAAAGAATTTTTGCATATTGTTCCTACACCTCTCTGAAACATGATTAAATTAAAGCATGCTGTTATGCCACTATGTTTAGAAAAAGCTTTGTTCACGATTTTATTATTATCATTATTCAGTTTGTAATTCACTCAATACTTTTCTGTTGAGAATAATTTAAATTCTGTTCTGCTAAAATAAAATAAAATAAAATCCCCAAATTTTGCTAATGGGATAGAAATTATTGCATTAACCTCCCTCTTCTTCCTAAATCATTCAATTTAATAGAACAAACATACAAAATATTCATAAAATCATTCTCGACTTTCTCTTTTTTTTTCTTTTGCTGCTATAATGTTGCATCTGATTGTGTAATCCAGGGTTTGAAGTAAAGTTTGAATTTTAGTCCAAATTTTAGGAGGAATTTTTTTTATTTTGGGGGAGAATTTATAATTCAAGTTCTTAATTATTTCATTCTTTTTAGCACTTTCCAACCTAGTTGAAAAGTGCTTATGACTTTGGTTTGTCTGGCCGTATGGCCATCTGCCGTCTGTCCGTGCTCTAACTCCCGTAAATATGCTCGGATTGCTCTGCAATTTTTATATGTTATTGTCGTTATCTATAGCATGTTCCCTATTTCAACGGAAGTGTCTAGCACTTATAGTTTTATTACAGGGACACTCAAAAGAATTCCGTTACATTGCGGTCTATGGGGAAAAATCATTTGCGGTTTATTTAAATAATCTTTCACTATTTTAAACGCATTGAAATTTATATATATCACTAAGGTGCATTAGAAGAAGCTTAATATGGAATAGGGTGTGCATAGCACTTATAGTTGCTTTACAGGGACAGTCAAAAGAATTCCGTTACATAACGTCTATGGAGAAAAATCGTCTGCGGTTTATTTAAATAATGTTTCACTATTTTAAACGCATTGAAATTTATATATATATATATCTAAGGTGCATTACAAGAGGTTTACTACAGAATAGTGTGTGTATAGCAGTCATCGTTCATTTACAGGGACACACAAAAGAATTCTCTACTGTCTGTTAACACTAATTCCTGGAAGTGCGCTTTAAGTTACTAAACGCAATTTTAATTTTAACTCGCTTTTTGTCTATTACCTGGTGTGTATAAATTCTGTAGATCCTATACAGGGCAGCACAAAAGTTCGCGAATACATTTCCATTTATTGACAGAAACTCTAGAAAGATAATTTTAAACTGTGCTACGCGTTTTCTAACTAAACTAAAATTTAGCATCCTAGCATATACAAATCTATAGATCATATACAGGGCTGAATAAAAGTATTCGGATATTTTTCCGAATATTGTATCTGTTGGAAATTCCTGAAATTATGTTTTTAAATATGTTATGCGTTTTCCAAATTGTTTACTTAGATGTAATCTTTTAGCTTATTAAACAGTATGTTTTGTAAAATTATTTTGGAAGCGTTGGAAAGTGCTACATAATCTATACTTGACGCATGATTTTTCGTTCTTGTTTTGTTTGTGCCATTATTACAGTCACATATTTACTACAGTCATTGCAATACTATCAAATTATTTGCTTTATTAAATCATATTATATACAGTATACTCTTAAAAATCTGCACAGCCAGAGGCTTTGCAGGTTTCTGAATTGTACAGATTTTAGATCATTAGTGAAGAGCAAGGCAGAAAATTAAAAAAATAATTGCGGAAGAATCACATACCTGGGAAAGATTTTAGGGGAGGGGGGGGGGGATTTAAAAATCCTGCACAGCATTTTTCATTATGCAGGATTTTTCTATTTTGTGTGCAAATCCTGAAATCCCACATGCTATTTCAAACCCTGGTAACCTGATTTTATCCATCTTTGACCAGAGTAAAGTTGGGTCACACTAAATTTTTCTGTTGTGAGTCAGAATGCCCCCCCCCCCCCACAAGTTAGAGTCAGTGTCAGATTAGGTGTTGACACTTATGGGTATGTATACCTGATATTTTTCTTCAGAAAGTTCTGAATGTTGGTTCATATAAACATTATATTTTAATATGAGTGAGTAGATATTCATTTTTCTTTGTAGAAGATAAAATTGATATTTTAGATATTATTATAGACTTATTTTTTCATAATTGCAGTAAAATATTATAATTATTTTTATTTTTATTTTGGTTTCAGATCAGGTTTGGGGGAAAGTGTGTCAGTTGCTAGTTGAGGAAAAATATTTTAGTGGGTTTTGGGTCAAGAAAAATTATTTTATTGAGTTTAGGTGGACATTGAAATTTATTTCTAGGTTTGGGTCAGGTGTAGCATAAACTCTCCCATGCAGGACTCTATTGTTATTTATTCTTTTATAGTTAAAATTATAGTTAATATTAGTATTAATTTTATTAATATCTTTGTGAATCTTTATTGAAGCAGAAAATAAGTTAAAACAACTCTATGCATTTTATCTAAGTTTATCTATGTTTATGTTTATATGAAGATTTTGGTTACTTGAAATAATTTGTATGATCCTGATTTTACTGTATTAACTGCTCATTACATATTAAATAATTTTTAATATTTTGATATTGCAGAATCTTCCTAGAGAATTAGTATTTTCTTTGGATTCAGTGGTTGGTTTTCGAAACAAGATCAGATTATTTGCTTTGAATCCAAAAGCTGTTGGTAAGAATTTTATCTGTCTTAGCATGGCATTTTTTAAAACTTTAATCATTCATATTTGCTGTAATTAATATTATTAAATTGTTTATTTATTTTGTGAAAATTTTAAAACCTGAAGTTTCTCCTAATAGATCCATAAGCAATATTTTTGCAATAACAATTTTGAGTTTTACTAGGTCCTATGAGTTATTTTTTAGAAAACATTTCTCTATGCTGTCTGAAGTAAACCAATATAGAAATTACATTTTTGTACGACCAAAATTTAAAGAGTTGAGTTATGATACTTTAATTTTATGAATTTTTGACATTTTAGGGCTCTGAAAATAAAAACGTCTGTTTAGTGCCAGAAAACACCAAAAATTTAATGAATTCAAAGTATTATAGCTCGGTAAGTTTTAGTCACAGAAGAATGGAATTTTTACTATTTTACTTGTTAGAGCATGAAGAAAGTTTTTTTTAAACATAATTATAAGACCCAGAAACTTTACAGAAATTCAAATTTTATAACTATTTTGACATAAATGAATTTTCATATGGTCATAAAGAACAGCATTTGAAACATTTTTGCAACTCGAATTATGTCTCTAAAATTTAAGGTATAGGAAATAGCTATTGGTCAATGATATGTGTGTGTGTGTGTGTGTGTACATAATGTTATACAATTTGTGAATCATACTTGTGTAGCATGTTGGTTATTCTTATTCAATTTAGGAAATGGTATATCAACTTCTAGTTATGTGGACAATATGTATAAAGCAATGCAGATTGAATTGGACATGAACTATGAAAACAAGGTAAAATAATATTTTCTCATAATTTTTTATGTGATTTTCTTCACGTTAGTTTAGTATTATCATTGATTTTCCACAATTAATGTTTTACTTCTTTGTTAATAATATTCACTCTTATGTGAATTGTCTTGATAATAGTTTTGATATAGCTCAAAAAAGTGATTGCATGTTAAATGTATATTATAAAGCAAAAACATGTCCACAAGTAACGTTGGTATCATAGTGACAGTGACAATGATCTAAGCAATTTATTCCTTTTTTTGCAAATTTAATTACTACTTCTAAACATTGTATAATTTAAATTTTTACACCATCAAATAAGGAGGTAAATGTGCTTTCAGATGCAATTTATTTGAAAACTGTATCTCAGTTTACTGATTTTTAAAATAATTTCCAATCATGAATTATTTAAAAATCTATATCAGAAAAGATTGAATTATTTAAAAATCTATCTATCGAGCATGCAGCTCAATTACAAAAAATTAACCAATTTGCACTTAAAATTATATAAACAGCTTAGTGCTTGTTTCTGAGTAATATTCCATAACAAAATTAACACTTCATTAGTAAATAAATAAAAAAATTATAAATAGAACACAAATTTAACAGATATGTAATCGAACTATGTAATTTAAATACAGATACAATCAGAATTGAAAAGACTGCTGTAATTAGCAAAATCTTTGGCAATTTGTTTGACTGATAACCTTTGCATGCAGCTAATACAAAAGTATTGCTTTTAATAATTTCAAAAATAAAAATATATTAAATGTAAAAAAATTATTAGTTGAGTTCAAGTTTTAAACTACTTTAAATGCCTTTGTAATTAAATTACTAAAATTCTGTCTTCGATAGATATATTTTAAAGTAAATTAATAAATTC
The DNA here is from genome assembly GCA_963931845.1 of Maratus michaelseni. Lineage (NCBI taxonomy): Eukaryota > Metazoa > Arthropoda > Arachnida > Araneae > Salticidae > Maratus > Maratus michaelseni. The sequence continues at coordinate 384,512,662 of OZ007587.1, read as the reverse complement.
TTTCATATAGTGAGTTAATTATCTGTTCCAATTACTAATTATATCTGGCATTGAAAACCTATGAAAGTTTTATAATTTCACAGGTTGAAGCCTTTTTTTTCTCCTTTTTATTTTTGGAGGAGTGGGGGTGATACCTTTAAAAATGCTTTTTATTTATTTTTTTATTTAACTTTTTTTTAAATATGGAAAATTTTGATTTTCAAAAATCAGGAATATTGAATGAAAAGAGTTAATTATGGAAAATATTCTATAATCGTTCGTTGTTTTCAGCTAATCATTTTATTTTTATTTTTGTAGTAAAAAAGAAAAAAAAATCTGTCTGTTTAATATGAAGAATATTTCACTCCTCCCCTTTCTTTCTCTAATTTCAATCTAACTATTTATACTTGACTAAGAATTAAAAGAAAATACGAACTTATAATCCTAATATAGTTGGTATTAATTTGGAAATTATGTAGTTCATTATATAGAACAAACATTTTCTGACTAATTTTAAGTTAAATATGATGATATTGTTATTTTTAAAGAACTTGTTAAATTATTTATCGATTGTATTCTCTTTATTCTACGAATAAATAATGTGGAAAATATTACTTTTTAATGTATAAATTTCAACTTATTTTCAACATGTTTATTATAGATATATCCTAAGTTTATGATGGATCTTTTAGATGATTCTAAAGTTTTCTATGAGAAAGCCTGCCAGTTTTCTGAAACTTTTGAAGCTAATGGATGTATGTATTTTTTTATGCTGTGCACATTAAATTTATATATCTAACAAATATTTAACTCTACGAGGTTTTAACTAGCGGATGGAATATTAGGTTTTCTTCAGACTTAATATTTGTGTCATATGTAGATCTAGAATTTTCAGTGTTGTTGAAGTACATTTGTATTTAAAAAGGAAAGTAAATGAATATAACTAAAGTATTGAAAGTGATTAAAATATATATATTATTACAATTGGCATTTTCCAGGTTTCAATAATATCTACTCTCAACTTTCATATCAGATATTGTTTGATACCTTAAAATGTTCCAGTTTATAGCAAGACTTTGTGTGGCAGACATTCTCTTTGTATTAATGTGAAAACGCATAGTCTTAATGTCTTACTGTTTAACAGACATACAAGCACTTATTTGTAAAAAAATTAGAAGTTTGGATACATTACTTAATAAATCATAAGTTTGGCATCATCATATTTAGATGAATTAACAAAGTGGCTTGAATGGATGTACAGATATAAATGTTTCATGCAGTTGTTTTGATTATTTGAAAGTAATGCATAAATAAATTTTTATTTTTAATCTAGAATTGCTTATTGCTTTGAATCACCAGAAAAATATTATTTCATTTATGATAAAAGCACCCTTATCATGGAGAGATACCATTGTTGTAGTGATTGTTGCATTGTAGATTAGGATTAAGGAAGATTTCTTATTTTTAGTTACTGTTACTTTCATTTGTCAAAAAAAGGTTTGTTAGATCTATTGTATGTATTGAGTCCTGATCAGGGAAAAGGGACATACAGTAGAAGATCTTTATAACGCAATTCTCTATATAACACACAACTTCTCAGATGTAAACAATTAATTTTGCAGCATAACTTGCATTCCACATTGTAAAAAACTTGCTAATCACCAGAGAACTTAAATTTGATACATTAGTTCATCTTTATCTCCTTAATTCAGAACTTTTTAATGAAAAAAATTACTATTATTACAATAAAAGTTTTTGAAAATGAGTAATATAATGAATGATTTGGTCCTGGTCCAGGCATATTTGAACCATCTTTATAAAGTAAATTTAGTCATGTGTGAAATTATCTATATTATGCAAAAATTTATAAGCTGCACAACTTCTGGGTCTCAAGGAATGCAATACAAAGATATTCTACTGTATTTTGATATGTATTAGACATATTTGGCCATGTGTACAAAGTAAGTTTAATGATGTGTGAACTATATAATGCACAACCTTGCATATTAAGATTTGCATTATAAAGATCTTCTACTGTAACTTAAACTTAACAGACTTTAGCAGTACTTGTATTGTTAGTTTTGATAATTTTGCTAAAAAAGGTTTCAGCATGTTGAATATCTTTATATGATGTTTGGTTATAGAGTTATGGCAAGATTTGTGAGGCAAATCATATAGGCGACATGATAATGATAGACATTTTAACACCCAGCCTCAATCACTGGTCTTAAAATGAAATTTGGAAGACAGGTACTTTTTGTAACATAAGTACCCATAAAGAATATTTAAAATCAAAATAATTTAAAAGATCTTTATTTACCTTCATTCTGGTGTGTAAATAAAATAAAGCAATTCTTTTTTCATCATTATTATTGTTTTAAATGAAAAGTGCAAGTATTACAAAGTATAAACTGTAGAATTTATATATAAAATTATTTATAAATTTTATTATCTTTTGTTATATATTATTTTTGCTTGTATCATATATATTACATTGCATAGTTATATACATTATTACTTATACAGTTCTATTATATTACATAAATTGTGTATATGTATTGTAATAACATTGCATATACAACCAATTCTCAAACAAAACTCTTCATATCATTTGCTATGTAAAAAATGAAAATTAATTTCACTTAAGATTTTGTGTGTGTGTGTGTGGGGGGGGGGGGGTAGAGATAGCTGGATTTGATTGGTTAATTCTAATCTGGGTGACTTGTGCGTGCTGATAAAGCACCAGTCACTCATCATGTCACAGATGAAGAAATTACAAGTGTAGTCTTCAGAACATTCATCAGAGGAAGAAAAAGAAAGTAATTTTTATGATACTCATGGAGATAAATATATAAATATTTAACTTTTGTGATTGCACAAGAACTTCTGGCAGTTTGCAGGTCACAATAAAAAATTTTAAAACAAAATATGAATGTATTTAATCAAACAACCGTTGATCAAATGTTTAACAAGTTACAATGCATAGCAGTAATTACAGTTCATCAAAATTATTCATCAATGAATTATTTGTATTTTCATTAGATATATTGATTTTTATTATTTATAACACATAGTTATTTCCTAAAGATATAATTATTAGGTTTTAAAATGTAAACAAGGCAGTGATCTAAAATCCACAAAGTCCTTTGTCCCAAGCTGTTTAAATTTTGGGAGTGTACTCTGTACTGTACACTTTTCTTGAGTTGTGACAATAGGTTCACTCAAGCATCAAGTTGGGCTGTGTCAGCATAGTCAGTAACATCACTTCTTTTATATTTAACATGTTGTACTAGACTAAACCCCATATTAACTGTTTTTCAGATAAAACAAGACCCAATAATGTACATTTAAGTTTCTCAAAGTCAAATATTTGTAACCAGAATTCTTGATATCTCAAATCAGTTTTACATTCTCTGCAGGATATCCTGCTGCCAGTGCAGATTAACTACTTTTTTTTTACAAATAGTGTATATTTTAATAGGCACTATTTGCATTATTATAACATATTGTTTTATGTGTGCCACACAGTTTTTCCCCCTCAAATTTTATCTGAAAATCGGGGTATGTATGAAAATTTAGGTCTTAAAAGGCCTCTGTGTATATATGACCATTGGTCATCAATTAAAATCATTGGATGGTAATCTTTTATTTAAATTTACGTAACCATGAAACAGTACATTCTGAATATTGTGCAATTTTAGTATTCACTGTTAGATTTTAATAGTCACAGAATTCAATTAAATGTATTTGAAATGTTTCTCTCAGACATTATTTCTGCAAATGAAGTATTAAGAATCTGTATGTATTACACAAGAATGTGAAATACACAAAAAGTACAGTCTTTCTTAACAATGTTTATTAAGGGGGCCAGAAAGGTTTGAAATGACAAAAATTGACTGAAGTTTGATTGTGTATTCAGGGATGTCACTGCCTAATGGCATAAAAAATAGTTGCTTTAGTAGCCTACAATGAAAAAAATAGTAGCCAAATAGTAGCATTTATACAAAAATAGTAGCCAAACAGTTGCATGCTTTCTTAAGAAAAGAGGGGCAAGAATCCTTACTTGCCATAAAAGCAATATGAAAATCCACAACTTTCCTTACAGTTTATGTTACCATCCAAATTTGCCACTTTTTGTATTTTTATTATAAAATCACACCCACAAAAATGGAAAAAAGAAACTTTTTAAATTATCGTCTGAGATATAGGATCAGAATGCAGTTTGGTTTTCCCAAACTAAATTGAATATATGCTATCTCGTACTTGAGCATTATTGCGAGGTAACTGAAAACAATAAAACTTTTATTGCATGTTATTAGCTGCAATTTTAATTCCATTTTGTAAATAAAAATGAACTGAAGCAAGAAATCTGCCAATAAAAAGTGGTTTTATCAAAAAAGGATGTACACATATTTTCTTTAGCTATTCTTTAGAAGAAATTTATATAAAATAAAATAGCAAAATCGGCATAAATAAAGTATGATTTTATAGACACTAATGGGCCAAATAAACCTAAATAAGCAAGAAAGGCAATATTCTAAATGTTTTTCTCAACAGTTTAAATCTGTTATTAAATTGAAAAATTACGATAGAAAACAAGATTTTCTTATTTTTAAGTAGCATTTATTTCAGTTCATTTATTAATTCAATTTTTTTTATATGAAACATTTATATGAGGTGAGAAACAAATACGATTCACAGTGAACAAATCTACAGTTAATCATTTGTGGTTCATACGGTAGTTAAAAAGGTTAAATACCTTTAAAAACAATCAAAAATTGGACAAATATACTGTGAAGCATAAGGGTTGCGGGTGGTAGCCAAACCAAAAATAAGTAATTAGTTTTCCACTGAAATTTGAATGATTGGTATCTTTGCACTATATTTAGATTGAAAAAGTAATTTTTTTTTAAAATTTCAAATGGATGTTTTTAGATATTTTAAAAATTGAATAGAAAACTTAAATGTATACAGAAATATTAGGTCGGGATATTGAGTTTAAAAATCAGTAATTCTGAGACTGATGATGGGTTTTTTTTTTTTTTTTTTACAAAAATAGTAGCTGGGATTGGAAAATAGTCTCCCTTTTTCTGGTTTTCCTCCAAAATAGTCGCTTTTGAAGGTTTTTAGGCTAAAATAGTAGCCATAGTTGCCTGATGCTGAAAATAGTCACTTTTAGTAGCATTTTAGTTGCAAATGGCAGCCCTGTGTATTGGGAAGCCTGCAATTAATGTAGGTTATTACTTTTTTGTATTTGTGTTTTATATAAGTAAAAAAAAATGTATTTGTTAAATTGTAAAAAAAAAAAAAAAAAAAAAAAACAATAAGAACAGTTTTAATATTGTATGACGAAACTAGCTTTTTGCAAAACTAATGATTTTTGATGTCCAGGTTCCATAATTTTGAGTCTCCATTTCTTCTTTATACTGATTATTATGTTGTCTCTCAATTATATATTTTTAAAAAAATTGTATAAAAAAAATTACAAATTATAATAAAACATTTAAAATTCATTAAAAATTTTTGTTACAACTTGAGAAAAAAAAATTTTTTTTTTGGTATAGTTTGTAGAGAATTAAACTTCAAAGAAACATGCAATTCAGTTAACTTGTTCAAAAGTTAACTGACCGATGGTGTTATGATTTAAAAATTTAACTCTTAATTTTTTCAGTATTTTTACATTTAACCTTAATTTATTCATCAATTTAATTAAACTCATTAAATTCATTTAAATTAATTAAGCTAAATTTCATTTTTGCATTTTAAATCTAACATTCTTTCTATATTGTTTACTTTTGGTGAGAATATAAATTAATTTCAGAATCTTTCCATTACATATGTTTTAGGATATTTATTCATTCAATTTAATTTACATTTTATTCACCTTGCAATATTAATTAAACTTCATTTCAAATTATCTAAAAACAAAATATTTATAACTTACTTTTTCTAACTTTTAAATAATATACAGTCTAAAATAAATTATTCTAAAATATAGTATATTTCCTTTTTAATAATATTGATTAAAAAATTGGTTAATTGTTAATTTTATTCTTTTCAGAAAGTTCAAATTCATTTATTTTAATTCAGGCAAATTCTTTCAGAATAACGAACTTTTCCATATTTCATTTCATAATTTCTAAGTCCAATAATCATTTTTCAAAATTTCTTAATTTAAATATTTTACTTTCAAAAACATATCTGGTGGAAAGAAATTTTAATTTTATTTAGATTGCTAAAAGTTCATTTATTTTCATCCATTAGCTTGGCAGTTATCGATTTTTAATTACTTTCGTTTTTTCTGTTTTGAATCTCATCGAGATTTGCGCTCAGACGCCATTGATGGGTATTTAGATGTTTCAAGTAAACAAGAACCTTTCTTCCCGCGGATTTTGAACAAGGTCGTTTTGACAGCACTCCAAGGTCACGATCGAATGTTCTAAATGCCATTTAATGCTGTTGCTAGGGTTGGAAGTGTCAGTGAAACGTTTGACTGCAACTTTGACTATGATCTGTTGGGGCTTGTTCAGTGACTTTCAGACGGTTCGGATTTTTTGATTGGTTGTTTCGTAACCGTCAGAAAGTTCTGCCTGAGTGGGAAACTGGGAAGACTCTTTCAGTTCCTAAAAAAATTTGTATGATGTAGCGTAGGCTAGATCTTGCTCTTCGGAGCGTAAGCCAATTTTGGTATGCGGTGAGAATGAAGAAAGTCATACATCTAAATATATTGCTATTTATAATTAATTCCTCCTTCTGTTCAAGGTCAACCAACTAATAAGAGGAATGCTACCCTGGTTGTTATTGGCGATTTTTCAAGGAAAGTATACTCCCTCTAATTTATAATAACTTACTTTGGGCGTCACTGTTAACTACAGAAACTTGGATTCTTTCGCAGAGCTGAGTGATCCTGATATTTTATATCTTTCTAACAGATGGTTACTACTTCATAATGTTTGACATTCCGTCTGCAATCTAAATTCTCGACATACGGTTGAAACATCTATAAAAGAGTGCTGAAATATTTCTACCTTATAATGATTTACATTCTATCAGCAATTTAGAATCTCAACATACGGTTGAAACATCTTTATAAGAGTGCTGTAATAATTTATTGTCCTCATTGTTATACACCTGTTGGTGGCCAAGAAATCATCATCTAGTAATTCTTAAACATTAAATTCCAAAGCTCTACATTTAACACACAATGAACAGATTGAACTAATACAACGAGATTATCATTTGGACAAACCTATCTTATTACTTGCAAGTTGAACACTGAACAGAACCAGTATAATTATTAATTAACATCATGATATTTTCTCATAATCTATTACAACGTTTGTGAATGATGTATATGTTGTTGAAAAGAGTAACGAATTAAATGATAATAATATAACAGAATATAATTTCGCATTTATGTATATTTCAATAACAAAATAATTTATATCGATATAACATCTTATAAAAGCAAATATATTGGTTGTAAAAAGTGTATAAAAGAAATTTTCAAGTTAATATCTATACTTTATTTACGTGAGTGCTCTATGTGAATAAACAAGAATTTACTTTGATCTTGGTGAGTTTGTCTTTTTCTATTATTTATATTTATGTGTTTCAGCTATGTTTGAAGTAATGGAATAAGTTCTATTTTCTAATTTATATAAGTATTTTATAACTTAAGATTTAACTTTATGAATTTAACGTAATTTTAAACTTAACTTTTATGGCATCGCATTATGTGCTGCTACTTACGATCATGCCTATAATGGTGTTTGGGGAAAGTGTTGAATATATGTTTTGTCTAAATTTTTAGGTTTTCTGAATCACTCCGGTGCGAGTCGCTGGTGATTCACCCTTTATTAATTTTTCCTTTTATATTCATCACGATCCTCAGATACCGTTATATTTATTGGCGCCGTGTACCAGTCACGATTTGGGTTGTGTTCCTATTTATTGGTGCCTTAGACGCAGTCTTCTTCTTGGGTTATCAATATTTATATTTTTCATGCAATATTATGTGAATCTCATTTTTATTATGTTTTACTTCTCAAACTTCAATGATTATTATTGTGCCATTTCTGAAACTTATTTTATTTTATTGAAAGCAAACAGTAACATTATTTGAATTTGTCTAGTGGTTGCCGTTGTTAAAATATTTTTGTCTATGATAACAGATATTCAAAATAAATTAATTGATTAATTGCAGTTAAGATTAAATTTAGATAAAAATACTATTACTTTTGAAATAAGTTAACTTAATAAATTTATTCAGTAAAGTAATTTGAAAACGGTAATTTCAACTTAATTTTTCTTTAAGAGTAGATATGGTGATAAAAAATATTAACAATAATTTAAAAAGTATGATTTTCAAATTAAATTTATAATATAAAAGATGTAGATGGCAATGTTGGTAAAAATAAATTGGCTCTGATTATTGCTATTTTTAATGTGTTTGCAGGTAAATAATATGGTATGCATTTTTTTTTAAATGTATTTGGTAATTTCTAATACTGGCAATATTAAATTATTTATATTAAAATAATAAATATAAATTATTAAACATTTTATAATTGATTTAAAAGAAATCAAACTGATGAAATTTATTTTATTCATATAAAGTTTTAAATTTTAAGGAAATTTTTGATATAGCATCTAGAATGTTGGAAGTAATTGTATTGTGTGGAATATAAACTTGTGCAATTTTATTTTCAATGTGTACATAAACTTTTTATAGATTATTAAGATTATCTGGTTTAAAATTTGAAATTAATTTTATTTGTTTCATATGTGACTCAACTCATTTACAATAATTTTAAAAGTGCAATATTTAAAATTTTTAATTTGTTGACTCTCCATTAAAAGATTGATATGATTATATTCTTTTATAGATATTCTGCTACAGGAATTTTAAACAAAAACTATATAAAGTCTAATAATTTTTTTTCTGTCAATTATTTTAACTGAATTTTTTTTTATTTTCAATAATCTCAATAATAATATAATAAAGTTAAATATATAAATGTTCTATTTCAGTGAAAATCAGGTTAGGTAGAATCTTCTGACAAATACTTAAGTCATATTATTTAAAATTAATTATTAAATCTAGGAGAAAAAATGGCTTAAAATAATTTATTTGCAGAAGCGAAAAGTGGTTTTAATTTTACTTTGACTTTAAAATTCATAAATATTATTTATTATACTCTAAATACTTCTTTGAATCATAAAAGTGATATTTTGAAATAAAAGATTTTCTTTAAAAAATATTTAAAATAAAATACTATTTATATTTAATTTGAAAAATGGAATATAGATGTTTTCGGAAATTTTATTTGTTTACAAAGAGTTGTAGTAGGAGAATACACACAGAAGGGAAACTCAGCCTGGTATGGGAATTTATAAGGAGGATCCTAGATTCTTCCCCTCTGACAAATCCTTCACGGTAAATCCTTATGACTTAGAGTGAACATTATTAATTTTGAAATTCTGATAGATTTTTGAAACATTTTGGATATAAAATTACTAATTTGAAAATAGAAAAACTATGAAAAGTATTTAAAACAAAATTCATTTATTAAACAAATTTGTTAAGATTACCTCATGACACCATTATTCCTTAGAATTGATTTTTTTAACTATAGCAATTTAAAATTATTCCTCCCTATTATTTTTCATATATTTAAGATATATATAGTTTTAAATTACTAGGAAAGTGCTCTTGCATCTATTGCCACTATAAAGGCACAAGTCAATATTTATATTGTGAAAATCTAATTGTGTTAACCCTTGAGAGTTGTCATTAGTTTGAAATCTCAGGTGGCGAGAAATCCTGAAGCGTTTCTGTCGATCATATAGATTAAATTTAATTTCCTACTTTTGCTTTTGTTTTGTGCTGTCTGGTAAAATTGAAACAATAATTTGTTCCGGATAACATAGGATCCGCACAACATGAGAATGCGCCTCATTGGACCTATTTGTTTTCGGATGATGGTACAGAACTTCAGTGAAATTTTTTTTTTTTTTTTTTTCTAAATTCATTTGCTATAGTTCAACTTTATCTTTTCATACTTTAAAATCCTCTATTTGTACAATATATTTTATTTTTTTTAGGTGTCATAGAGATTTTGATTTCGCTGGGGAATAATGTTTAAATTTACTTGTAAATAAAATTCATCATTATGTATATAGAAATGAGTACAGCTCATAATTCCTTAAGGAAAATTAATATGATGAGAATTTTTTTTGAGACTGGAGAAATGTGATGAAGGATAAATTGTAAATAAAAATAAATGAAAAATCAATCAAAATTGATGTATAAAGAAATATATCAAAAATAATGATTGATAAATAAAAAATAATATAAAATGTCATGATCTGTCAAAATTTTTTCCTTTCCCTCAGGCTGTTATACATAGTAATATTATGATCCGACAGTATCTATCAAATTGAGGCGAATTGTATTTTTTTTAAAGATTCTTGTGAGTTTAGCTAAATTTGGAGACCAATAGCTGTGCGCAGGCTACTCTAATTTTGGGGACAACAAACAGTTTCTTCCTTTTACAGTGTACACTTTAAAAAATTGTGGATGGCTAATGTATCCAAGAGATACAAATTTAATCATGACTTGTTTTCCGCCATTGTTGGTAAATACTATGCTGAGAATCGGTAAGTTACTTTACCACACGAGCAATAGGCGAAGTGTATGAACCATTAAGATATGGTAGTCTCAATGTTTTTCGGCTTTTATTATCCTCAGCAAATCATTTTTTACTTTTTAGAAATTAAATTAATTTTACCTATTTCAAAATTTTATAAATCTGCATTTCTACAACTGATTTTCTTTAATAAAATTCCTTTTTACATAACTTTACTGATATATTTTGCGTAGGATTTTGGGTTATTAGGGATATTGTTGATTGGCCGAACAGTATCTTTGGTGATTTGGAGTGTGTGCAAAATTTGGGAGCTCTAAAATGTTTATTTATTCATTTAAGAAATTTTATAGTTTATTTAAAAATCATTGAACAACAATGATTCACAATATTAATTATTTATGTAAAATCTATTTTTATTACTTTTAATTGCAATCTTGGAGAGTCATATTCATTTTTTTTTCCATAGTCACATATATCTCACTAACTTCTTCGTACACATACCTTGTATTTGTGTTGCAATATAAAATTTATTCTTAAATTGTTTTTATTTTCTAACTATTTTATATTTATTACTCACAACTGTTTGATTTTCATAACTTCAATTGTGATAACATCTGTAAATTTTTCATACATATACATATACTTACATGTAACTTTTCAGTCTTCCTTAACTGCTATAGATATATTATTCTTCTCAGATCCATATACCTATATAATATGTTGTATTTTGTAAACGGTATAATTTTATTATTTGTTTGTATATTCTGCAAAAGTTAGATGAATTTTTAAATGTGCAATAGATATTTTCTAGAAAGTTTGTATATTACTTATATTTTTCAGAAGGTAAATGTCATACTTTAGTGTTTTCAGGTGATTGTTTTGTAATGTTATTATTTCATTTTGCTCTGGTTCGGTTCAGTGTGTCTTATTCAAATTTTTTTTTTAAAAATTTTCAACCCTTTGGCAAAAAATTTTTTTTTACTCTTTTTTTTTCCATTTTCTGGAGGTAAAATGTTATGATTTAAAAATTTAACTCTTAATTTTTTCAGTATTTTTACATTTAACCTTAATTTATTCATCAATTTAATTAAACTCATTAAATTCATTTAAATTAATTAAGCTAAATTTCATTTTTGCATTTTAAATCTAACATTCTTTCTATATTGTTTACTTTTGGTGAGAATATAAATTAATTTCAGAATCTTTCCATTACATATGTTTTAGGATATTTATTCATTCAATTTAATTTACATTTTATTCACTTTGCAATATTAATTAAACTTCATTTCAAATTATCTAAAAACAAAATATTTATAACTTACTTTTTCTAACTTTTAAATAATATACAGTCTAAAATAAATTATTCTAAAATATAGTATATTTCCTTTTTAATAATATTGATTAAAAAATTGGTTAATTGTTAATTTTATTCTTTTCAGAAAGTTCAAATTCATTTATTTTAATTCAGGCAAATTCTTTCAGAATAACGAACTTTTCCATATTTCATTTCATAATTTCTAAGTCCAATAATCATTTTTCAAAATTTCTTAATTTAAATATTTTACTTTCAAAAACATATCTGGTGGAAAGAAATTTTAATTTTATTTAGATTGCTAAAAGTTCATTTATTTTCATCCATTAGCTTGGCAGTTATCGATTTTTAATTACTTTCGTTTTTTCTGTTTTGAATCTCATCGAGATTTGCGCTCAGACGCCATTGATGGGTATTTAGATGTTTCAAGTAAACAAGAACCTTTCTTCCCGCGGATTTTGAACAAGGTCGTTTTGACAGCACTCCAAGGTCACGATCGAATGTTCTAAATGCCATTTAATGCTGTTGCTAGGGTTGGAAGTGTCAGTGAAACGTTTGACTGCAACTTTGACTATGATCTGTTGGGGCTTGTTCAGTGACTTTCAGACGGTTCGGATTTTTTGATTGGTTGTTTCGTAACCGTCAGAAAGTTCTGCCTGAGTGGGAAACTGGGAAGACTCTTTCAGTTCCTAAAAAAATTTGTATGATGTAGTGTAGGCTAGATCTTGCTCTTCGGAGCGTAAGCCAATTTTGGTATGCGGTGAGAATGAAGAAAGTCATACATCTAAATATATTGCTATTTATAATTAATTCCTCCTTCTGTTCAAGGTCAACCAACTAATAAGAGGAATGCTACCCTGGTTGTTATTGGCGATTTTTCAAGGAAAGTATACTCCCTCTAATTTATAATAACTTACTTTGGGCGTCACTGTTAACTACAGAAACTTGGATTCTTTCGCAGAGCTGAGTGATCCTGATATTTTATATCTTTCTAACAGATGGTTACTACTTCATAATGTTTGACATTCCGTCTGCAATCTAAATTCTCGACATACGGTTGAAACATCTATAAAAGAGTGCTGAAATATTTCTACCTTATAATGATTTACATTCTATCAGCAATTTAGAATCTCAACATACGGTTGAAACATCTTTATAAGAGTGCTGTAATAATTTATTGTCCTCATTGTTATACACCTGTTGGTGGCCAAGAAATCATCATCTAGTAATTCTTAAACATTAAATTCCAAAGCTCTACATTTAACACACAATGAACAGATTGAACTAATACAACGAGATTATCATTTGGACAAACCTATCTTATTACTTGCAAGTTGAACACTGAACAGAACCAGTATAATTATTAATTAACATCATGATATTTTCTCATAATCTATTACAACGTTTGTGAATGATGTATATGTTGTTGAAAAGAGTAACGAATTAAATGATAATAATATAACAGAATATAATTTCGCATTTATGTATATTTCAATAACAAAATAATTTATATCGATATAACATCTTATAAAAGCAAATATATTGGTTGTAAAAAGTGTATAAAAGAAATTTTCAAGTTAATATCTATACTTTATTTACGTGAGTGCTCTATGTGAATAAACAAGAATTTACTTTGATCTTGGTGAGTTTGTCTTTTTCTATTATTTATATTTATGTGTTTCAGCTATGTTTGAAGTAATGGAATAAGTTCTATTTTCTAATTTATATAAGTATTTTATAACTTAAGATTTAACTTTATGAATTTAACGTAATTTTAAACTTAACTTTTATGGCATCGCATTATGTGCTGCTACTTACGATCATGCCTATAATGGTGTTTGGGGAAAGTGTTGAATATATGTTTTGTCTAAATTTTTAGGTTTTCTGAATCACTCCGGTGCGAGTCGCTGGTGATTCACCCTTTATTAATTTTTTCTTTTATATTCATCACGATCCTCAGATACCGTTATAGATGGCAAAACCGATGAAAGTATTTTGAGATAGTTGAGTTTAATGTTTTGCCTTTGCAGGTATGCCTGGTCTATAAGCCTCAACATTGTACCACAATATTTTTAATAATGATAAATACATTTTTTCATCATTTCAAATCTTCCTGATCCCCTGAAGTTAAATTTCCATTCTACCAATTCTTATAAATAATAGCATGATGTATTGAAAACATGCTAGCAAAAACTGTTAAAAAGAATGGATATTTTCAAAAATTTTAACTCCATCTTTTAAATGTTCTTTTCATAAATATTGATTTTTCTTCATTTAGATTCTACAAAAGAATTTAATTTGAATGTAATATCAAAATAAATTTTTTATGTATAATATCTTCTAGTATACTTTCATTTGTGTGTTTAGGAATTTTTATCTTTTAATTATCAGTGCAGATTGCTTATAAAATGATAATAAATATTTAAAAAGTAAATAAATACAGATAAATAAGATAATAAATATTTAAAAAGAGCAAATTGTTATACTTTACAGCTCTGGCTTTACTAGATGGGATGACAACCAAGGAACGAAAAAAGATAATGGCTCCTCTTTTTGTCTACTGTGATAATTTTCGATCTGTTCTTAATGATAAAGGGATTAGTATCAAGGTTAGTAGAATTTTAGATACTGTAAATTAAAGTTATTTAGACCTACAAAAAAAAAAAAAAAAAAAAGTAGATCCCTGACTGATTTAAAACTTTTTTGTATGTCAGTATAAGTAACACTGCACAGTGTCCAATTAACTGCAGTTTATGGTACTTATTATTTTTATAGCAGTGATAAAATGCTATCTAACACTAGCGGCCAATCTATCTGTCATATGCATATGTTTTAGCACTGAATTAATCCTGTACTAAAAGAAAAAAAAGAACATATCTTTCCATTATTAATCATGTGGTCTTTTCATATCCTAAAGAAATAATAGGTTTATGATGTTCATCTTTAAGTAGTCAGTGTTTATTTAAAAATTTCTCAAAAGTTTAGTAAATAATGATCAATAATTTTGTGAATCTGCTAAGATAAAATGAGAAACTTAAAGTACACAAAAAAATTTAAATATTTTTTTTTTTAATCAGTGAAAAAAATAATTAGCGATTTGAAATAGACTTTTGTTATTATTATCTGTTAGTTTTTCATTCCAAAATTTTTGGTAAAAATAATCATATTATAGAGTTTAATCTAGGAAAAAGAGATTTGTAGCTTTTTGGCTAATTGCAGCCAATAACTGTTAGCCAAATAAAAATAGCTTAAATGAGTATTATTTTTAACTATACAATATACAAACAGTACACCACTCTGTAAGATTGACCCTCTCGAGATTTGGCCATACATCACACATCAAATGCTTTTTTAAATGGAAATTCTTTTCAAACTCCCCCTTCCAAATTAATCATAATTAAGTTACTTAAATTTTTGATTGTCAGTCTATTTCTCAAGTCAGTTTTTGTTATATTCATGAGACTCAATCCTCTTTCACAATCTGCTGTAGACAACAGAATTGTAGCTATAAATTCACACAAAGAAGTCACATTAGGAAACATGTCAGTAATACCATTTTTATGGGAAAAAAAAGAATACAATCAGCTGGTTTCATTTCTTTAACCCTTGTAGCCAGAACCTGCCTAAACAGATTCCATTCATGAACCGTTTTGGTTTCATTTCCTAAGTTGGGATCATCAACAAAAAATAAACAAACTCTTTTAATTTCCTCAATACGTGTTTAACGCAAATGACGTCACACTATTTGCACAGGGAGGATGAGACAAATTTTGAAGCGAGTTGCCGGAACAGAGGCAGTGTAAGGGTTTTTTTTTTTTTTTTTTTTTTTTTTAACGCAGCAGCAGCAGGTTTACAAAATGCAGAACAACAAAATGGAAATGATATATATTGTTTTGGCTGTCGCTATTTGGCGAATCCACTAAATGCTTTGGGGGCAAAAGGTGCTTTAAGTTAGCGTTTTGGCTAGCGCTAGATTAAACCCTATATTATTACAATTAATATACTTTCAATTTTTTATAGAATTATTTAAAATATATATATATATATATATATATTTTTTATAAATATCAAGATAATAGAGTTAAATTGAAATTTCTCAAATGTTTATATTCTGAATAGCATTTTGTTTGAACATTAGATGATATATTCATAACATTAAAAAATGTTTTATTATCATTATTTTTTTTTTTTTTTAGGATAGAGGAAACACTTCATCATGGATGCCCTTGATTGAACTACAGAAAATATTATTTAATTCTTATAATTGTAAATAAATCACTAATAAAGATAATCATTTTTATATTTTATGCATGTGATTTATTATAAAATTTTGAAATATCCAGTGAATCTTGGCATATTTTAAGTAAATTTCATTAAAATAATTACATAAATATATTCATACATATAGAAAAACAATTTTTATAAACTATATTTTATACTCTTATTGACTTTGAGATATGGAAAGTCAAGAGTTGCTGATTTTGACCCTTTCACTGTTAGGTATAATGGTGGCATCAGAATTTGCCTAATGGGGGGGGGGGGGGGGTAATGGGTAATATATATTAGAGGTCTATACAGGTCCAACTTTTAAAGCAATTTTTATATATTTTTAAAACTGCATTGATTTTTTATTAAACCTCCTTTTGTATGTAATTGTCTAAGTGATCATTAATATTGTTAATCCATATTTCATGTTTTCAAATCATAAAGTTCTGAAAAATGTTAGTTTACATTTTTGCATAGAAATGTATACAAAATCTTTTAAGAAGAATTTTAGATATAGAATAATGATGATTTAAAAATGCCTGCAATTTTTTTCAAAAATTGAGCTGTGCCATGTTGGTTCTAAGTTTATCGATTTTTGCATGAGCTGAGCCATAAATGCGAAACAGTAAACAGGTGAGGCCGAACTTTTAGCTGTTGTATTTGGTCAGGCCTGAGCCTGAAAATTGCTGCCCATGCAGATAGATCTTTTACTGATACATACTCACTCTGTTTTTTAAACTAGGGATGAATCATCACAGGCTAAATGATTTTTGTTTGCATTACAAATTTCATAACTTGTCAAAGAATATTGACGAAAAATTATGTGAAAAAATAGCTCTGCTCTTTGCTAAACTATCTTATTTCGTAGGTGGCCACATCCACATAAGAAAAAGGTTCCTTACAATTTTGATCGTTACCGGAAGGGAGAACCTTCGATTTGAACTCTTTTTCTACCCACTGACCTCCCAATAAAAGGGCTTACAACGTTACAGATTTTATGTACATGTATTTGGCATATACACAGCAATGTTTTAAAGACTAAGTATGGAATTAAAGACCTGACCCGAACAGTGGATCGTGTTTGGGTTGTCTCTAATTTTTTGCTGTAGGTGGAGCTTGAGTTGCTTCGGCTTTGTTTTTTAATGCCAGATTAATGAAAAGAATCCGTTGACAAATGGCTACTGAAAAATGCATGAAATGACAAAAAAAAAAATGACAAGCATTTTTCAAACTCTGACACTAATGTCTTTTGCAGAATGAGAGATGACAAATTTTGATCCAATTTGGACACTTTATTTTTCTTTCTTTTGAGAATTTTTTAAAAAGTGCTTGGGAATGTATCCTTGTGAAAATTAACAGTAGTTTTTACTAACTAAAATACCTAACTAGAGTGCAGTGAATTTTATTTAAAGCCAACTTGCAACTATAGTCCTAAGTGGACTGGGTTATACCTGACTCAAATCCAAAAAATCTCTATTCAGCCAACAAAAATAAAACAAAAAAAAATTAATTAACCCATAACACAACCTGAATCTGCCAAGATAATTTTTATTTACCCGCAATCTAATCCATACTGTAATGCAGTTATGGAAAAGCAGTCTACAATTATATCGCTAGTATCAATTTTACCTTTTAAGGAGAAAAATTAATATGTGTATATTAGGGTGGAGCGAAAAAAGTGAATTTTTTTTTACAAAAAACGGGTAGGGGCCAAAAGTTGCCTTTATACTAGTACATTAAATACCTAAAATTTTACCGCTGGAAAAAAATGCCTTAAGTCTGCGCTTTTGGTCCAAATGTCGAAATTTTGGGTAAAATTTGAAAATTTTTCAAAAAAAATAAAAATTTTCTGTTGAACTGGTTATGATTTAAAAGTGTCATTTGAACCTTTATTAATAAAGATTTAAAATATTGAAACGATAAAACGATATCTATTCTGTATAACTGGAGCAAAACTAACAAATTTCGGTAAAAAATGGGCGCTTCTATTCTGGTACAGCATACAACGAATCGTTGTTTTGAATGCAGCTCTTCGCTAGTTGCTTTTACAACTACCCAGGAGTGGAGGTGGGTGCATATCATGTCCCATCCGTAGCCAGCACAACGACCCTACCATCTGAGCACAATGTTTTATTTATACAATGAATTGTGATTTTATATTAGACTGGCACGAGTTTTCTGTATATCAACCTAGTCTTGGTGTATTCATCTCTTCTTTCGTATCCACAGACTTACTAGCTGTGACTTCCTTCACGTATCTTTCTACTTCTTGAGTTTGAGAAGGCATGCAAAGTAACTCATTGGGGATGTTAGTACGGGAATCTATAGAGCCGTCTATTATCTTCAACAAACTTGCATTCGATAAATGCATAGTGATTGGGGGTCCTGTTACCGCAATAGTTTTCCAATCAATTACATTTATATAATCATCTGCTTCAATGTTGATTGTCAGTATTTCAAATTTGCGTATGTCATCATTTATCCTACCTCTTGCATTTATTATGGGATGAGCAGCTAGTTTTTTAATGTGATTGCAATCAGAATTTGCTCCGAGTGTGCAAAGTAACCATTGTCCTGAATAATTTCTTTAACTATTTGTTTTATGGCGTTTGCTGCATTGTTTAGTAGCCGAGTAGTTTCCCATAAGGTTTTAGATACATTCTTTAGCAGTGGATTACATTTGATGGTAAACCATCCTGGGGCATAAACTTAGATCACATACTTTGTGAACGAAAATAGAGACTCTGACGCGCAGTCAATGCGAATAATTAAGGTGAAGAATTCTATTCGTCGTTGTCAGCCATATTGCGTGGGACAATTTTCCTAGGCTCCTATTTGCTAGTTCTTTAGAGCAATATCCTGATGAAATAGCTTTGCAAATGTCCAGCAGGTATTTCTGATCTGTGCTGAGTGCCATTTCATCAATTTCAGGAAATATGTTTTCTAAATTACTCTTTATAGGTTCTGTATATATATATATCTGATACTGCAATAGAGAGTGAATGGCACGTGGACAAGGATTTCTCTAATACATTTGGGCCAGAAGTTTTCCCATCAATCATGCCTAACAAATGATGCAGAGGCAATTCATTTAACTGGAGCTGGTATATGATCCTTTGCAATGGTCTTGCAAGCTTCTCTTCCATTCGGCGGATTACTTCAACATGCTTCCAAGTATTCACAGGACACCGGACACCCATCACAACTCAAGCATGAGAGGCTGGACAAATCAATATTTTCATCTTTTAAAAACTTTGATATGTATTTAAAAAAATATTTTGATGCTCCAGATGAGAAAAAGCCAGGCTCTTCTAAGATAGTAACACGTTCTTCTTTCATAATTCTACGATACGCATGTTTATCACTTCTCTTTTCTATACACATTGTGTCATCTTTTCAGGAGTCGAAATATAAGGCTCTTATTTCTGTTTTATGGTTCTGTTCTTTACGTTGAGACGAACAAGCCGATTGGCTTTCACGTCTTACCATGCTTATATCTGTAACTGGTACGGGTACATTATGTTTTCCAGTGTCATTTGCTGTACATACACAATCCTGTACATCACAAGATGCAGCAGACCGATCAGAAATTCTATAGCTATCACATGCTCTAGAAAAAGTTTCAAACTTCATTCGAGTTTAGGTATAGGAGGATGAAGATGAGAATTCAATTGTATCTATTATTGAATCATTGCATACTGATTCGTTTATTTCAATTTCACATGCAGCATCTTTTAATTGCGGTGCTTCTTTATTTAATCTTCTTTCTATTAATTTTTTTTCAACGAGCCGTTGTATGCTGTACCAGAATGACAACGCCCCTTTTTTACCGAAATGTGTCAGTTTTGCTCCAGTTAAAAATAATAAAGATATCGTTTTATCGTTTCAATATTTTAAATATTTATTAATAAAGGTTCAAATGACACTATTAAATCATAATAAGTTCTACAGACAATTTTTATTATTTTTAAAAAATTGTCAAATTTTACTCAAAATTTCAACATTTGGACCAAAAGCGCAGACTCAAGCCATTTTTTTTTCAGCGGTAAAATTTCAGATACTTGATGTATTAGTACAAAGGCAACTTTTGGCACCTACCCGTTTTTTGTAAAAAAAAATTAATTTTTTTCGCTCCACCCTAGTGTATATAGTCATTGATATTTAAAGATATAGATTTCATCTGAAAAAAAGTATTTTGGAGATTCTTTTGAAAAATCGGTTCAACTCGAACCTGATCCACAATTGTCAAAACCCAACTTTTCATGTTAGCTCAGCTTTCTGAGAAGAACAATTGTCTGTGTCATTTTATTTATTGAATATTTCATATTATAGTACTTACATACTAATGAATAAATTTAGGAAACTTTAATATAAAAAAATAATATACCATTTAGTATGTGTTAAAAAATATTAAATTTAGGTCTTACATTGTACATAATCTTTTTTTTTAATTAAAATGATTTGAATTTTTTTCCACAAAGAGTTATGTTTTCAGCTGCTACTGAGAAAAATAATTGAAAACCAGGTGAGGATTTTGCACTGCAGTCTAATATTTTTTAGATGCAAGTTTAAACTTTTAAAGAAAATCTAAGGATAAAAATACCTGCAAACAACATTAGTCAAGCCAGAATATCATCTCATTTATTCCATCAAAGTTACAGTACAAAATGATTGAAGACAGCAAAAGGCATGTGCAAGAAAAAAAAAAATTAACAATTGTATTTTAACTGCATTAGATGTCTTCCGCTTCTTGAAAAACATGGAACAAAGAAAAATAAATTGAATACATATAAAATACAACTTAACCTAATGCAAAGCATACCTTTTAGGCTACATGTGAAATACCACTGCTTTGATCGACCAATGGTGTCTTTTGCTTTTTAATCATAAATGTAAAATAAACATGTACCGAGACATCCACACTTTACCTTTTTTGTACTATTTTTTTTTAAATTATTATAATCATTGCCGAGCATGATATAATGCTGCATTTTATTTGTGGCAACATTGATTTGTGAAAACCCTTTATTTCATTTATGAAAAAAATGCTGATTTATTTTATAATTAACTGCAATTTTTATTTCAAAAAATTTTTTAAAAACAAAATGTGAGCGTACTATGTCAGAAGCCAGTTCAAAAACCTTTCATATAATATTTCATTTATAATTCTGCATCTTTTATTTTCTTAGAAAAAGGGATGTCGACAACAGAAATAATATATAGGATTGGTTTTATTTCAGTTCTGATAACATAACATACTCAAGATAAGTATATCGTTTTGATGTTAGAATTATTATACACTCAAAATAAAGACACATTTATATCACAACCGAGAATACTTTATTTCAAATATCTAATAAAATACATAAAAGTTTTACATTGAAATAACTAATAAATATATAAAACAAATAATAAACAAAAACATTATTTGTTCTTTCATTTCCGACAAAATTTTTATCACAAATTTAATATACAATCTTAAAATTACTTTATTGTAGTTTCAATTAATATAAAAATACAGTTTTGAATTATCAAAGCATGGAAGTATTTGAGATATGCTGCTGTCAAACCATTTTTTTCGTGTATAAATTTAAAACAGGGATTTTTTTTTTTTCAAAAAGTTCTCTACTGTTGATTTTTGCACAACAGTTTTAAAATATGTTTACTAGAAATATTTCAGTATAAAAAAATTTACTGGTTACTTAGTAAAAACTAAGTCTATTATAAAAGTTAGCTTTAAAAAATTGTATGCCTCACTTTAAAAAACAAGCAAAATAAAAATCTCTAATACTGACTTAAAGAGACAAAAATCTAACAAATATAAAATAGTACAGGGTTCATTTCCAGTTTCAGAAATCATAACAGGATCTTAAAGAAAAATTTTGCTCAATCTTTCCTGAAAATTTTGTGATTAGTTATGCTGATAAATAATAATCATAAAAACGAATTAATTTATTTCACTAGAGGAGAAATTGGATTAAAAAAAAAAAATCTTGTCCAACCTGCTACAAGAATGAAAACAGGTAAGATACAAAAAGCAGAGAAAGTTAGACGATTGCCTGAAAAGACGGGGGGGGGGGGGGAGGGGGGGGGGAGGGGGAGAAAGAAAGAAAGAACAGGACGAAGAATGAAGAAAATTGAGCACCTTCATAAGAAAAATTAGCAGAAAACTGCAAATTCATGGAAAAAATCTATCTCTGACATTAAGCAGCTAATTTTTACATATTTCACACACACAGACATTTGATAGATTTTCCAATTTAGTAACAATAAAACTAATACACATAAAACAATATATATATATATATTCTGAAATAATACAAAAGGTATGAACCCTGTAAACAATAGTTAATCTAAGAAGACAATAAAAAAATCAAGCAAAAAAATAACTATGAAAATGCAATTTTCAAGCACATATACATATTCTACAATTATCTGACTTGAAAAAAAAAATTATACTGTATTTAATGTATGCAAAATATATAAACAAACAAACAGATATTATTTCACAAAAAAAAAAAAAAAAAAAAGATTGAGGTCAAATGAATTAAATTAATAAAGCATGAGTTGTATGTGCTTGTATAATCAGACTTTTAAATGTGCATATGTGTACACATTAGCTGCAGTGTTATTTCTCTTAATGTAGTTTTCTATTCAAATTGCTCATTGATTGAAATACTTATAAATTACTTTTCAGAGATTAGATAGAAATCACATTTAAGCAGTTGTAATCAAACATTTTAAAAATAAAGTATTTTTAGTAATTATGTAAAACAATCAAATAAAAGCTATATTTTAAAGTGCAAACTGGACAGAAAATGGTTTAATAAAACGACTGGGTCAACTTAACGGCTCACATTAACATAATAAATAAACTTACACAGAAAATATTCAAATATAAATGCAGGCTACAAAATCACAGCACCAAATGAATATCACTAGAGTGCAAAAGCAGTGTTCACAGAAAAAATGCATTTACAACTGTTATGTTGCATAGTTGCCTTATAAAATAAGTTTGATGATGGCATATATTGAAATTTAACCTTAACTAGAAGTTCTCAAAATAATAATAATAAAACAGGAGATTCTTTTTTGCAACCTTTTATTTTTTTTTTACTGATATTCCAACATTTTTCATTGTTTAAATTTTTAATTAATGTCACATGATAATAATATTACACTAATAGTAGCAAATTTTGCATTATCTAAAAAAAAGCATGCATCACATGTAGATTATGAAACACTTTCCAACACATTCAGAATACTGAAACAAACCTTCCCCATTTAATAAGGCAGGAGTCGATGCAGAGCTTTTTTCTTGAGGCCCATTTTGTGAAAAGTAAAAGTTATTTTTGTGAACAACAACATTTTGTAACGAAAAATGAAATCCATATCCAAATTGGAACTTCAAACTAAGCATCTATTAATAACTTCTTTGGGTTCTTCTGCTAAAGTTTTCCTTTCTGGTGAACTTGTTTGTTTGCAATTACACATTTTAAAACCTAACAAAATAAAAATAATTTTAAGGAATAGTATGTTTTTATAGAATGGAATTTTTTGAAGGGACCTGTTTTATTAAATGGATTTTTGTGAAGGGGACCCAAATTTTGACTGGATCAACACCTGTAAGGTGAAAAATGCTATCTGTAAAAACAATTTGGAAAACTCATAACACATTTGAAAACCTAATTTCAGCAATGTCCATATTTGGAAAAGTATTCAAATTCTTTTGTGAAGTGTGGTATATGATCTATAGATTTGTATGTATATAAATGCATAGTATGTTAAAATTTATTATACATAACACAGTTGAAAATTCACTTTCAGGAATTTCTGTCAATAAACAGAGATGTACTCTAATTCTTTTGTGCAGTCTTGTGTATGACTATAGAATTTATACACACCAAGTAATATGCAACAAATTAGTTAAATAAAAAAATGTAAACTACCACTGAAAACACACTTCAAGCAATTATCGCTTATAGACAGTACTTTAACCAAATTATTTTGTGTGTCCTTGTAAATGAGCGATAAAATTTTATGCCCGCCCTATCCTACAGTAGGATTCTTGTAGTGCACCTCCTGTGACGTATATCAATTTCAATATGTTTGAAATAGTGTAACATTATTAAAATACACCACAAACGATTTTCTCCCATAGACTATAATGTAATGGAATTCTTTTCATTGTCCCTGAAAATGAACTATAAAAGCTACACACCTTATTTTCAATGCTGAACATGACATAGCAAACCTAAATAACATACATATGTTACATGGCAATCTGAATATATTTGTGTGAGTTAGAGTTCAGACAGACAAACTGAATTCCTAAACACTTTTTAACTATATTTGGAAGTGTTACAAATGAATATTTGATCATATCAATACTCACAAAGTACTACTTCCATTTTTTAGCGACCTTGGCATAAGAGGAAAAATTTTGGCAACCTGTTCAGTGTTTTACACACATAAGCAATTTGTTCAATATTTAGACAATTTATTAAATACTAGCCGACCTGCCCGATGTTGCCTGGGATAACCTTAGATATACCTAAAATTACCTTACCATTTCCAGAAATTACTTTAAATGTATCTTACTACGCTAATCAATTTTTCCAAATGAACTTATTTTCCTGTGACGAATAATAATAATAAAAAAAATAAAGGGAAAAAAAATTCCCAAATGCAAGGTCACGTGTGTCCTCAATAGTTTTTGGTAATAAAGAGGTTACACAGGAAACCAATGCTGGAGCTTTTTATGCATTGGAATTTTACTTTATATCCCTGTGTTTAAAAAAACAAATATAGTCTTACTTTTTTAATAATTAAAAAAAAAACTATTATATATATATTTTTTATTTTCTTTTTAAAATGATTAACGAAAGTCTGCTTCATACAGGGGTATAAAAGGGGGGTGAATAAGTATCAAATAGATATTGGTTGATAAAAAAACCGCCTCATTTTTGGCAAAATCGGGACTTAAAAAAAAAAAAATCTTTCTAAGAATTCCAAATAAATTTTATTGAAAAGAGGACAACATTTACTAAATTGGGCAAAAAATTAGAATTTGTATTTTTTTAGGAGAGGGTCAAAATCAGCGGCGAACTTGGGAAGATTGGGGAAATAGTTGGGCAAATTGTTCCGTTCAATATGAAATAACAAAAAATCTAATTAAAAAATGCAAAATCTGAGATTCAGTGCACTTGGACTTACATATGATACATTTTCCTAGCCATCACCAACTAACAAACAGACACACATAGACAAACATCTTTCTTTTGTTAATATAGATATACAATATGCAATCAGAAGCAATTAATCTAATATAGACAAAAAAAAAATAAAAAAGCAATTTGTCTAATGTACAAAATGAGAAAAACTTTATTTAATATACAAATGTACAAGCATAACACATACAAGTTGTAAATTTCCAACCGGACGAAAAATGTCCGGGCCAGGATACTCATGAACAGTTTTTACTTTAAATGACATCATTTTCACTGTTAAAAGCATGAAAGCCCGGACATTTTTCGTCCGGTTGGAAATTTACAACTTGTATGATTACTTTACCAATTTTTTGAAAATTGTGTTAAAAAAAAAAAAATAATAATAATAATAATCTAGCATAACACATAATCAGTTTTTATATTCATAGTGGTTTGTATCATTTGGCAACATATTACACTTTCTTAAGCAAGTTACACTAATACTATTTTAAAAGTGTCAAGACTCTTTTAAAAAAGAAGCACCCACAAAGTTTTAAAAAGTTATCATTCATATTCAATAGGAAAGGATCAATCACAGAGTGAAAAAGTAGTCTTGTTTTTCAACTTTTATCTACCAGTGGCATCATATTTAAGGCTAAAAACAGGATATTTAAAAAAATGCACAAGGAAATCAGGCAAGACTCCTACAATATTTATAAGAATTCCTCACTTAAAAATTTGGTTAGGATCCATAAATATCACATTATTATTTTTATAGTCAAAACTACTTTCACATCGCTTGAGACATAAAACTACAGTTCAAACGGAAATGACACATGCTTTTAACAGTGAAAATGATGTCATTTAAAGTAAAAACTGCATTGGCATTTTAAAACAATTGCGTTAAATTATGACTTAATCCTTCGAATTCCCAGGGAAGCATGCAATAATTTAGCTGGTAAAAATAATATCATTCTCAAAAGAAAAAATGGATTTTCATCCATGAAACTGAAATATTTTTCTATGATTGTGTCAATATGACGTCATATTAACTGGTCTTTCTGCATATAAATAGACTAAATTTATCATTTACTGAAATATCTTTAGTATGTACGTTTGGTAATTTTTTTGTTTGCTTGTTTTCTTGACAATTCATTTCAGTTAAATTCAACACAATCATAAATTATGTAATTATAATTTAAAAAAGCTCCAATTACTGTTTTGTTTGACTTAGTTCTAATACAACTGTAGGAATCATAGCTTTTATGGGAGGAAAAAAAAAGTATTTCATATGATATAATAGCTACCAAGTCTGTAAGATGATAAAGCTCACTTTTACTTGAGCATTAAATGATCAAATGTTGCAAGATATACAGCTACGAAGTCTTAGACACTTGAAATAATGACACTATACAAAACACATGAGTATGAAAAGCTGTAATAACTGTATTGTAAATTCAGCTTTAAATGCTTCTGATATGTATAACTTAGGCAGTGAGATTGAAACTACTATTTCATAAGTTCATTATTATGCAATCTACTTTAGTTCATTATAATGCAATGCTTTAAGTAGCTTTCTGTAGCAGACTTAAAGCATTAGATTGGACAAGCATACCAGGAATGCCAATTTTATTTATAAATGTACCAACGAAAAAAATGCTTATGGCTAAATAAAGCAGTCCTTATCTTATTGATGATTTAGCACCAAAATCTAAACTAGCAAATGCATAACATTAATAAGTATACTGGCCATTTATTTTGTGAATATGGCAGATCCACTTTTTACTAGTTTCAAAAATAGCAAAGTTATATGCATAATCAATAACTTTGAGATTTCTTAGACTGGTGTTTTACACAATTCCTGAGTCACAAAAGTGCTTTAGGTATATTGTGAAAATATTGAAATGTTTTTCCAGCTTTTAAAAAATATATATTTTTTAATTTCATTTATATTTTATATTTTTTTTCACGGACCAACTGCAGAAAGAATTAGATATAGTTATAGATCACTAAAATAAAAATTATAATTGAGTCAAGATGAAAACATACATAAAAGCAACATTCTTTTTTATTCCTTTTCTGTCATATTGCTGTGAGATAGATTCTTATCAGTGACATATTTAGCTGTTTTTAGATTGGCAAATCACCAAAAAAGAGGACAAAATTTCAAGCACATGAAAAATAAGAAACCTGTATACAGTTAGGTGATGAAATGTTGTAGAATTTACAGATTCAGAAATATTTTCCCAGATATCTAAAACATTCAGTTTAAATTAAGTAGCTATATTAAATTTTTATATTAAACTACAACATATGTTTTACTTTTTAACTATTTTTATATATTTGGTGTCAATATTTCTTATTCTTTAATAAACAAAAACATATACAACAAAATCTGTCAATGGGACCACCTATGTAAACTAACCATTTGAGATCTTTAAAATTATTTCATATAAAAAAATTCAATACATGTTTCACCCAGTATAGTGGCTATTTGGTATCGATGTAGTAATGCAATCTACCACTGCTAGTCATTATACATAACTTGTATGAGAAATTTAATAAGATATGTGTAAAAAAAATTAAATAAATAGTAAGAAACAGAGTTTTTTTAATGTAACCATAAAATATTTGAATTTTTAATGATCATTTTGAAGTTGAAATATAAGAAAATACATGAAACTTAGTATATACCATAATGCATGCATGAGCACTTTACACCCATGGGAGTGAAAAAAAACCAAAAAAAAAAAACCACTAGATGCAACAACCATGTTTGCATCACACAGGAATATCGAATATATATAAAATTCAATAATGGTACAATCGCTATAATGCATGTATGAGCATTTTGTACAGTAGGAAAAAAAATATATATTTAATTCAGCAATTGAGCTGGAATCTAAAAAATGCACTAGAAGCAGTAAATTGTATATTACATCAATATTGGTCATTTTTATAAACTACCAAAGAATTTTTTTGGTCCCCACTTACAGTTTCTAGAGTAAATACAGGTATGTAATAATAATAATAATAAAAAAACATTATATTTCAATTGTCTGATTACCTTGCTAATATCTTGTTTATTTAATATCATACTGTAAAGTTTTCTCTTTCCCAATTCCTTCATTTACTTTTCCTAAAATTTTTCCATCGAAAGCACTGGAATAATTTTGCAAATTATAAAATTCAGATCATATGCTAACAAGAAATAAATTCAATCTTTTTTATATTTAAAACATTTAAGAACCATATCACATACATTAACATTATACAAATTCATTTTAGTAAACACTTGACAAATTCTACTGATAAATCAATTTAGAAAGTTATTTTAATTTATTACAGCAATCTCCCATTATATCACTCATTAAGATATATGGATATATTGTTTTTTTCTTTTTTCTGGGTTTCCTTTTGAGAGGAAAAAAAAAACACTACCTTTATGGCACTTTCTAATTAACTTTTTTATAAATATTGATTACAATAAGTATTGCTCTACCATTAATTTTCTGAAGAAAGTTGCAACAGGTGTAAAAATTAACATTTTAGACATAAATATAAAACATTTACTTGTAAGTTATCATCTTTCTTAATTGTTTTTTAATGCCCTCAGTTATATCGCTTTTGAATATATAATACTTTTGTCTTAGGGATCATCCATTAATTAATCCTTTCACTGACATGCCGTATTAATACAGTCACTAAGCTCCAGGTTTCACTGCAATACAAGCATTATTTAAATTAATATAATTCTACACATATAATGCAGTTTTAATACATTGAGTATTGATTAATACTATCACGATTACATTCATACATATAAGTAAGTTTTTTTATATAATGTTGAAATAATCATCTTTTTTTAGCATTTAAAATAAAATACAGAGAAAACAACATTACAATTTTGCCCTTTTGCTGGGCAGTCAGAGGGTTAAGCATGCAAATTTTGCAGGGGATTTTTATTCCTTTCCTGTTTCTGTAGTAACACCACATTTTTTGTATTGTTAATTTAGAGCAGATTTTTATTAAAACAATACAATTATTATTTTTTTTAACTTTAAAATTTTTACCAAATGTGTAACAAATTAAAGTCAACCCTTAAAAAAATCCTCACATTTTCATTAGTTGTAATATATAAATTAATCTTATTGAGTTTATGCAGTTTCATATTTCACATCAGTCTTGGATATTGTTTATCACTGGCATACTTCATTTTTTGGGTAACATTAAGAAGATAGAAAAGGAAAAATATACCTAATACTACTTGAGTAAAAAATAATACCATATATTCTGGCATAAATGCAGTCTGGTGCATATTGCATACTTAGGTTTTGAGGCTATATTTTTCTATTTTTAAGTATATTTGCCATATTACAACGCACCCTTCTTTAACTCCTTGAAAAACTTTAAATTCACAAGAACTTAAAAGCATACAATTAAAAGCAATTCTATTACCTTCTTTACAAAAATCTTCAGGAAATATGTAGCACAAACATAAAACAGAGAACTTTACAAAATATAACACCTCGTACAAACATAAAGAAACAGATGAGCAAATTCAATGTGACGACATACAATACTATAAATCTAAATTTCCAAAAAATATTTGTAATTGTATTTTGGTTTATTAAATTAATCAAATATACTTCCCTTGTTCATTAATATAAAAAAACAAATTCCTATGTGTATATTTTCAAAATTTTTAATCTTCCTTTATTATACCCAGTATATAACGGGCATATGTAAATGTTGATAATTTTTCTCTGTTTGAAAAGTGTGCATTATACGTTAGAATATATGGTATTTGTTTAATGAACTTTTTTTATGTTGCTTGCAAACAATGCCTATATAATTGTTTTCATATTTTAATTGGGAATGTGATGTCACAAAGAGTTAACCAATTCTGTCTCCCTATTGCACAGTGTTACACTTTGTGAAGTCCCTCGCCTCCTCCTGAATTTATGAGATAGTTAATGGATGACTCCTTATCTTCCCAGTATGTACAATATAATAAGAGACTACTGTAGACACTCTCTAAGTAGATAATTTCCATGTCAGGATGAAAAATTGCTTACAGACAAAATTAATTCTATTTCCTTTAGCTATTTACAATAATAAACATCATTAGATTTCCATTTATCAAATATAAAATAATAGCATTAATTATAATAAACAGAAAGGGATATTGTTCTTTATGTGAATATAATAATAGGTAACTTTCATTGCACTGTAGCAAAACATGCTAAAATAAATATACATACATTTTTATACATAAATTGTAATTGAGAATAAGTAAACAAAAACAACATTTCTTTAAAAACATACAGTACTATTTACAATTTTATGAGCTGACACGTGAATGCAGTAAATTTTTTTACATATTACAGCAATTTAATTCATTGCAATACAGTCCCAGTTTCAATGCTAAGCTGAGAAAAATGATAGGCCAGAATCCATACCTGGATCAATGTTATAGAAATTTCACAAAAAAAAAAAAAAAAAAGAATATTTAATAGAAATTTGTCCACATATCCTAGGTTTGTTAATTCTACAAATTTCCTTCATTAATGTTTAAGCTAAGCAAAAAGTATTTTCCAAAAACAATCAAACATTATGAATCTGACAATTAAAAACAATCTGTTCCTGTAAGGCACAGTGCTTTAGATAACCAAACCATCCTGTCAATTTCTGATCTATCATCTTTTCTTTTTATTGTATCATCATCTCTATTTTCTACAGTCATTTTCCTCACAGTAAGATGAATTTTTTTTTTTTTTGCTTAAAGCAGCGATTGTTAAACCTTTAGTTACCAGAATTTTCCTTTTCATATATCCTTTATCTTTGCGGCTCCCAAAGATTTAAGACTGATATTCTTTAGAATATTGAATACAGGATATATAAACTCATGATAAAATAGTTTTCAATAGTATTCTTAGTTTTTTCTTAGATTTTAATTGCAAAATTTCTTTAAAGTTCTGGGTAAGTAAAAATTTTTACTTACCCAGATGTGAGATCTTCGCAAACCCTTTAAAGATGCACTACAGATATAGACCACAATTTAAGAACCACTGGCATAGAATATATAGATACGTATATATATAGATATACATATATATTAATTTTTTTTCTTTTTATATATAAAAAAAAAAACATGGGGATTTACTAATGGTCCAATATATACACATGCAGAGAAATTAAATATTCAAAAATCCAATTAACAGATCTATAAAACATGCATTTGCCATAAGGCTAATGTTTTTAACACTTTCCAACCTAGTTGAAAAGTGTTTATGACTTCGGTTTGTCTGGCCGTCTGCTGTCTGTCCGTCTGCCGTCTGTCCGTGCTCTAACTCCCGTAAATATGCTCGGATTGCCTTGCAATTTTTATATGTTATAATCGTTATCTATAGCATGTTCCCTATTTCAATGGAAGTGTGTAGCACTTATAGTTTTTTTACAGGGACACTCAAAAGAATTCCGTTACATTGCGGTCTATGGGGAAAAATCATTTGCGGTTTATTTAAATAATGTTTCACTATTTTAAACGCACTGAAATTTATATATATCACTAAGGTGCATTAGAAGAAGCTTAATATGGAATAGGGTGTGCATAGCACTTATACTTACTTTACAGGGACAGTCAAAAGAATTCCGTTACATTACGTCTATGGAGAAAAATCGTCTGCGGTTTATTTAAATAATGTTTCCCTATTTTAAACGCATTGAAATTTATATAAGGTTCATTACAAGAGACTTACTACAGAATATTGTGTGTATAGCAGTCATCGTTCATTTACAGGGACACACAAAAGAATTCTCTACTGTATGTTAACAATAATTCCTGGAAGTGCGTTTTAAGTTACTGAACGCGATTTTAATTTTAAATCGCTTTTTGTATATTACGTGGTGTGTATAAATTCTGTAGATCCTATACAGGGAAGCACAAAAGTTCGGGAACACATTTCCGTATTATTTAACTCCAGACGGAGAATTTTAAACTGTGCTACGTGTTTCCTAACTGAACTAAAATTTAGCATCCTATGTAGTATATATACAAATCTATAGATCCTATACAGGGCTGAATAAAAGTATTCGGATTACTTAGATGTTATCTTTTAGCTTATTAAAGAGTATGATTCGTAAAATTATTTTGGAAGCGTTGGAAAGTGTTACATAATCTATGCTTGACGCATGATTTTTCGTTCTTGTTTTAGATCATTTTCTGGTGTAAAAGAAAGTACATCCTTTTTTTTCTCTGGCAAATACCATAATTATTTAAATTACAAATTTTAACAAGACTAAATAAGAGTAATCAAAATAACAGAAAAATGTTTCTACACACAGAAGTAACCAATATCGAAGATCAGATATAGAAAAATTTACAACTTTTAAATTACTAATATATCCATGTATTACACATTTTTACTGACAAGCAAATTCTCAAAACTAATTGAAATTAATTATTCAATCTATTTTTTAAAAATCTTACCACTCACTCTTTACTGTATAAACATTTAAAAATGAGTAAATCACACCACACTTTTATTAGAAAAGGATTATATTAAAGGTTTCATACAAATAACATTAATATCACAATTAGAATCTCTACTAGAGATTAAGTTTCCTAGTATTTTTCACTAAATGGTTTTTGTCTATGTAAGTATAATTACGTGTAGTAGGTAAATGTACAGGACACAGGCTAATCCCTAACTTATCTTTCCAAAAAATTGACAGTAAAGTTATTAAAGATATTATCAACAGATTCACAAAGAAACTGTAAAAACTAAAACTATTCAGTGGACTCTCATTAATGCATCTCTATATAAGACGTATCTTTAGTTAATGCGGACAATTTTGTTTTTCCCATCATTTCCTATTTGCAATTAATGAGAAAGACATCGCTGATAGCATACTACTGATCGGATAATGCAAACATCTTTCTCACGAATTGACAGAGCAGAATCAAAACTGCTTTTGAACATTATTTTTTTTTTTCAAAAGAAACGATGATAACTTTGGTACAGGTGAAAATTAGCGGTCGCCACTCGCCACGTGGCGATTAAAGTTAAAAAGTGGCGATTAAAAAATCAGCCATCGATCGCCACCTTAGTCGCCATTCGCCAAGTGGCGATTAAATTTTTTTTATCGATCGCCAAGTGAAATACACCATTTTTCATGGAATTATGCATCTCTACACTGATTACATCTAATTAGAGAACTGGTTAATTCTTTTTCCTACCAGATCCAAACAGATTTCAATGACTTAGCTGTATTTTCAATATTTCGGCTTTTTCTCATGTGCTTACTCTTTAGTTGGATTATTTTTTCAAGAAATACAGTTTTATTCTGTAAAATATATTCATCAGCTTTGATTCATTCCACATGCATTTCAAGTAATTTTTCCCTTTTTTCCCACCGGATACAAACTAATTTTAAGGACATTTCAGTATCCTCAATATTTCGACTCATGCTCACCAGTTGGATTGTTTCTTCAAGAGATACTGTTTAATCATGCGAAATACTACTCATACTACATGCGAAAATCATACTCATACTACATGCGAAAATCATGCTCATATTACATGACAAAAATCATACTCATACAATAGGTATAAAACTCTTATAGAAAAATATGTTTATATACAACGATTATAATTTATCTAGATGTCAAGAAAGTTTGAAACATAATAGTGGCCACTAAATTTAAAAAGTGGCCACTAATGAAACTGAGTCTACCGGCCACTGGCTACTAACTAAATTTCCCAGTTTTCACCTATAAACTTTGGCTATTGATAGATCAAGAAAATATCAGTGATAAAAATGAAGAGAAAGAAAAACTTTCTACCACTAAAAATGTGAGTGGTTCAAAAATTGCTAATGGCTATTTGCCGATATTACAAATCAAAATGTGATATAACAGACAAATGCGATATAATTTTCAAGAATCGAGTGTGCAAAAAAGATCATTTGTTCAAGTATCACAAAGAAAAGTGAGAGATTACATTAATTAAAGTCAAATTTACGTAAATACGGCAATTTCTTTGTCCATCCAGCACATTTTATTTGTGCTCTATAATTCATTCTTACGTATTAATAAATTGTTACTTATTTGTTTTTACATAAAATTACTAAATTAAATAAAAACTTGTTTAATTTTAGCATTAAGTTGGTAATGGTAGGTAATAATCTATTTAATTTCTGTCAAAAACTGAATTCAGTTTATCAACGGATTATTTTTAAGGGCAAAAATTGTCCTCCTTGCACTAATGAGAGTTCACCGTATTATGAAAGAATAAATATATAGAAACCTTTGTTAATAAAACAACTCTTCTAAAAAGCAGAATAAAAATGAATTCAATTTACCTTCATCACAAAAGTAATTTTTTTTCTTTTGTTATTTTCTATGCAAAATTGGTGTAAAGAAAATTTAAATTTTTATAAACCATTATACCTAATAATAAACTCAATGGTTTTGGCATTACAACTATTAAATATGACTAGTAACTTTTAATTTGGTTCGTGCATTAGCAATAAATGATTTTTACAGTTAGTCCTGACAATGCCAAATTAAAATATTTTCTTCTTTTGGGAGGGATTTTTGTTGTTTTGGGGGAAGGGGAGTCCCCCTCAGGCTATCCATTGAATTTATTACCGAGTACTGACATATTAAAATCTCATTTAAAAATTCCCTCAAAATTCATTAATAGACTTTAATCTATACGTCAGATAAAATATTTCCCCTTTTTTCTCAAAAATAGCTATTCTAACAAAACCCAATTCATACCTTTACTTTTCTATAGGGTCCAGAAAAATCAGATGCTATATTCCAATCTTTCTTGGCAAAATTGCATTTATATTATAATCAAAAAATTATTTTACCTATTGAATCAGTGTTAAAATATGATTGAGATTTTTGAGTTCAGAATTACATATTTCCCTCCTCTCAATAATATAATTATTTTAAATATAACAACACTTTTTGTTGGATGCATACAATAAAGTATAAATGAAATTTCACTACATTTTACTAGATTTTTTTTTTTTTTAAACAATATTAAATAACATATTTGTAATTCACATTAGTCTATAAATTATTATATAAATAACTTACACAGTGACTAAAACACTTTTGAAATCAATAGCACAAATTAAGATTTATTTACAGTTGATACAGAGTGTGCAGATGAACTGGATTTCATGCTAATTGCACTTGATCGTCCAGATGTTGTACTCGATGCACGGGAAGAAGTTCCTTGAGATATGGACTTTGAAGATCGGGAAGTAGGTCTAGACAAAACTCCTGCTGCTCTGCGTTCATAATCACGAAGTAAATGATGCCGACTGACGTTCTGAGTTGCTTTGGTTGTCTCCAAGCGTTTAAGAAGAGCCTACAACAATATGCAATGTAAAATAAAGTTAAGGGCTTTTATTAGATTCAAAACAGGTAGCAATTCCAATTAATTAGTTTAGAGAAAAAAGTGCTTATTTTATACATTTCTTTTGAAATTTGCATTTTTTACACAAGGGTTTTCAGTGATGTGCTTGCGCTTACAATTTACAAATGTTCATATGAATTAAGCATAAGCAGGATTTGGGATTTAAAAAAATGAAAATAAATAAATAAAAAAAATTTAAAGTTGGATTTATTTGATTTATATTAATTTTTTTTATAGCTTAATTAGCTCACCTTTATTTAATTAAAATTATATTTTTAAAAATACATAAAAATATTACATTTCAAGCCATTACTAACCATAAAACTATTTTATTGTAATATAATATAATATTGTAATATTATTGTATATAATTGTAATGTAATACACTATATTAAATTATACACCAGAATGAAATATAATAAAGGGGTCGATGCAGGCAAAATTTGGGGCCTATAAAGGGCCCGTTCACACAAATCAATTCAATAAAAAGGGGCCCTTCACAAAAACCAATTTAATAAAATGGGTCCCTTCACAAAAATCAATTTGATGAAATGGGCTGCTTCACAAAAATCCTTTTACTAAAATAAGCCCTTTCACAAAATTCTATTCCATAAAAACTTACTAATTATTATTTATTTATTATCTTGTGATGTTTTAAAGAATATAATTTGTAAACAAACATGTTTACCAAAGAGAAAACTTCAGCAAAAGGATTTTAAAAAGTTTTTGTTTATAAATGCTTGGTTCGAATTGGATTAACTGGATTTCAACTTTTGTTACAAAATGTTATTTTTCATAAAAATAACCTTTACTTTTCACAAAAAGGGCTCCCAAGAAAAAAAAACCCGCATCAACCCCTGTAATAAACTAGTAGTACATTACATATTAAATTTTGGTTAAATATTTAAGATATATATAAAAATAAAACTATGTGTCATTAAAAAATATATATATATATAGGGTAGATGTGCCAGTAATGGACTGCCTTCCAGTAATGGACCACCTTCAACTTTTTTGGTTTATAAAAAAATAACCAATAAAATTTCAGCTTTTTTATTTCATTAATATGCTTTCTTTAAATTCTTGTTTTAAATACAATCATAATATCAATTATCGGTGCGATCCAAGGGTTTACCACTGCTTGGCGCGTTTTCAAAAAATTGCCAAATTTGTGCGTTTCTGCCTGTTGTCTCCCGGAGTGGCAACCTCCAGAAGACAACAGGCAAAAGCGTGCAAATTGAAATGGCGATAATGAAAATAAAGCAAAAATACATATTTTAAAACATTTAAAAGCAAAATAATGTCAAAATAACGTTTTTAAAAACACAGATTTTTTGTTTAAAAAAAAAATCCACTTTTTGGAATGGCTAGGTAAAAATTAAACTCACTTGCTTTTGTGCGGAGTGTTCCGAAAACCACGCAAATTGAAATCGCGAGAATCAAAATAAAAGCAAAAATAATTAATCTAAACCTTTAAACAGCAAAATACATTTATGAAAAATAAAAGAGAACCAATGATCTCGACCTAATCCTTACTCAAGCCACCATTTAGCGCTTTTAAAAAATTATGCCACATTGGCGATTTCTAAATTGTTTACTTACATTTATCGTATTGTAACCCACAATAAGCAAGTGGTAAAATGTTGCCATTCTTAATTTTTAAATAGTTACACATAGGAAAAGTAATGGATTTAGCAATAAAAAGGTCCCTGAAAAATAGATTGCATTTATACGAGAGTAAAATTTTATTCGTTCAAAACAATTTGGACAAAAGACATAATTTAAATACAGAATTATTAAATTAAACCCTACAGAGTTGATTTTTTTAGATACTGCATTTATGAGTGAAATAAAATATTTTATTTGACAAATTTAATAAGATACATATAAAAAAGATAATACGAGCAGTAAAAAACAACGTTTTCATCGATATTACATAAAAGTTAACGATTAATGTGAAGTTGAAAAAACGAAAATACACGAAATTCCTTAATGCCGCAATCACTGTACTGCACGTATGATCGCTTCGCGAACATGAAACCGAAAAAAAAACATCACTGGATACAGCAACCTCGTCGTATCGGAATCCCACGAAATACACGAAATTCGTTAATGCCGCGATCACTGTGCCGCACGTATGATTGCTTCGCGAACATGAAACCGAAAAAAAACATCACTGGATACAGCAATCTCGTCGTATAGGAATCCCAAGAAAAACACGAAATTCGTTAATGCCGCGATCACTGTACCGCACGTATGATCGCTTCGCGAACATGAAACCGGAAAAAAACATCACTGGATACAGCAACCTCGTCGTATCGGAATCCCAAGAAAAACACGAAATTAGTTAATGCCGCGATCACTGTACCGCATGTATGATCGCTTCGCGAACATGAAACCGAAAAAAAACATCACTGGATACAGCAACCTCGTCGTATCGGAATCCCACGAAATACACGAAATTCGTTAATGCCGCGATCACTGTACCGCACGTATGTTCACTTCGCGAACACGAAACCGAAAAAAAAAAAACATCACTGGATACAGCAATCTCGTCGTATCGGAATCCCACGAAATTCGTTAATGCCGCGATCACTGTGCCGCACGTATGATCGCTTCGCGAACATGAAACCGAAAAAAACCATCCCTGGATACAGCAACCTCGTCGTATCGGAATCCCAAGAAAAACACGAAATTCGTTAATGCCGCGATCACTGTACCGCACGTATGATCGCTTCGCGAACATGAAACCGAAAAAAAACATCACTGGATGCAGCAACCTCGTCGTATCGGAATCCCAAAAAATACATGAAATTCGTTAATGCGCGATCACTGTACCGCACGTATGATCGCTTGCGAACATGAAACCGAAAAATAAACATCTCTCGGTGCAACAACCTCGTTGTATAGAGATCACAAAAATACTCGAAATTTGTAAATGCGGCGATCACTATACCGCACGTATGATCGCTTCGCGAACATGAAACCGAAAAAAACCATCCCTGGATACAGCAACCTCGTCGTATCGGAATCCCAAGAAAAACACGAAATTCGTTAATGCCGCGATCACTGTACCGCACGTATGATCGCTTCGCGAACATGAAACCGAAAAAAAACATCACTGGATGCAGCAACCTCGTCGTATCGGAATCCCAAAAAATACATGAAATTCGTTAATGCGCGATCACTGTACCGCACGTATGATCGCTTGCGAACATGAAACCGAAAAATAAACATCTCTCGGTGCAACAACCTCGTTGTATAGAGATCACAAAAATACTCGAAATTTGTAAATGCGGCGATCACTATACCGCATGTATGATCGCTTCGCGAACATGAGACTTCCATGAAAACTGCAATCAATTAATTCACACTGTTCTAAAGTAACAAGAGTAGCCACTCACATACATAAATTAAAAAAAAAAAAAATCAAGATTTAAATAAAGAAGCAGATGATGAATATCATGACATAACCATTTAATGACATAAGTGTTATTTAACTGTATTAAAAAAAACATGTTTTAAATAACAAATAAATCATTAAATATCATTAAAATACAAATAAAAGTCGAATAATCATTTGATGACGTAACAAATACGTCATACGTAACAAACGCGTCATCACAAAAAATATCATTGCTGAGCCTTTCCAACAATAAAAGAGCTACATCTGGCTAACTATCGACGGTTTGGCACGATTGAGAAATGATGAGGGTTGCAAGAGTCAGTCCGCTATCGCGCGCGCGTTAGCACGCCAATACAAACGGACGCCAATCAGGGGTGAACTCTTGGATTCACCCCAATTATCTATTACTTTTTGTGGGGTGTCCATTACTGGAGTTTACGGTGTTTTGATTTATTTCTGTTATTTACAATTAAATTTCGATTCACATTGGGAATTGTGACTACGAGCATGGTTAAATATTGTTGGTAGATTAATATAATATTACAAAATGTGGAATATAACAATTATAACTATTAATTAAAAAATAATTTTTAAAGAAATTCCTTAAGGGTGTCCATTACTGGCACATCTACCCTATATACATAATATATTTTTTGGAGACGATTTGATGCAAGTAAAAGAAGTTAAAGCTGCTTTGTAGGTGGTACATGGTAGGTGACTAAGTGGTTGGTACTTTTTGACTAAGAAAACATTCGCTCTATAAAGGCTGGTGAAGTTACTGCAATTAATTATAGCTTAATTGTTGCATTCTGTACTTTATTTAAGATAGTCATTTTCAATGTTTGCTTAGTACATACCTTCTACAAGTCTAATGGACTAATTTCTGTCATAGCATTTGTTTTGCACAAAAGCTCATTAATCTGTTTACACTTTGATTGAAATTTCAATGCATTATTAAAGAATACTTCTCTTTCATAAACAATAATGCTGATATTGCCTAAAAATTTTAATTTTCTCTTGCTAGGCGTGGAAGCAATAGATATAACAAAAAAAAAAGTGTTGGATATAATAATTTGTTTGTACCATCCCCCCCCCCCCAATTAAATCTTTTACATACCACTCATTTAATATCTCTGTAGATCTTCATGTCTGGAAGCATTAGTAAAGCAAGTAAAGTAACGTATTGGAGAAAACCTGGTCTAAGGCCTAGGGTCCCTATGGGTTTCAGGTAGGGATGCACTGAATAATGAATTTGGCCGAATACCGAAAATATTCCATACACAGATAAACCGAATACCGAATATTCGGGGCTGGTCGAATACATTTATATTTCAAAGTGTAAAGGTATTAAAAAGCTAAATTAAAAAAAAACAATTTTAGATAATATTTAACACAGATGCTTTCATTTTGATAAACATGACCTTTTTACAAGTAAACTTTGCACTAACAAAAATCTCTGCTTTGAGTTATTATTTAAGAAGAGGATAGTTTTGGAACTTTTGTAATTAAATAAAATTTTAACATTCATGGCTTCTTCTGTGAATTAAAACAAATGAATAAAATTTTCTCATATTCTAAAACAAATATTTTAAAATCAAAGAGAATATTTGAAGGAATTGGAAGAAAAATTTTAAGGTCATACATACACTTACACTGTTTCTCAGGAAGGGACTAAAATAAAAATAAATAAATAATACAATCTATTCAAAATTCAAATGGTGGCAATTCAGAAAAATAAACGTTCCTGTTCTTTTTGATTTATCAAGGAAGTTTTTAAATGCTCAAAAAAGTAGTGTCTGAAGTGGGCGTAATTTTCCGAGGTTATAAACATACTCTAGGTTGTTCCTAAAATCACATAACAAACTTTCAGGGGAGTTTGTGTTTCTTCTTCAAAAAATGTTAGTCTTGAAAACAATATTTCAATCCACTTATTCCATCTAAAATACAGGGTGTGTCACTACAAGGCAAAACTTAA
Organism: Maratus michaelseni; assembly: GCA_963931845.1. NCBI lineage: Eukaryota > Metazoa > Arthropoda > Arachnida > Araneae > Salticidae > Maratus > Maratus michaelseni. Next base: position 384,471,424 of record OZ007587.1, on the reverse strand, counting down.
TTTTCGTTCACAACTTCAACAATAATGAAGATATTTCAGCAAGATTTACATCATATTAATTTTGTTTGTATGAAATGTGAGGATATCATTAAAAGTGAATGAGTCTTGGTCAGTGACACAGTATAAGTACTGTCAGCTGCATTCTGAATAAAAGGATGTCTAGCTCAGTGGTTCTTAGATATGAATGGTGGCAATTTCCAGCACTTCTCGCCATGTCATCATATTTCGCAAAAATAAAAGTAACTCTGTTGAAAATATACTACTTAATAATTTTTTTTTCTTTTAATCCTCACTTTCTGACAAATAAATACTATACTATTGTAAAATTTTCCTTTGATTTTAAAATATTTGTTTTAGAATATAATAAAATTTTATTCCTTTATTTTAATTCACCAAAGCCCTGAATTTAAAATTGTTATTAATTTTAAAGTTTTAAGATTATTTTCTTCTTAAGTAATATTTCAAAACATAGATCTTGTTTTGGCAGAATCCTAGAATAAGCGAGAACCTGACTTGGTGATTTTTATGACACGTGCCAACCGAAAAAGCGAAATTCTTCGCGATGTGATTGGGGATACGATTCCCATGCATTGTGTGGCATACAATTTATTACTTAGACAGTTCTAACGAGAATTTCATTCACAAAGTAAACATTGAATGTAAAAAAGCTTCATTTTTCAGCAACTTATGAATAAAATCATTCCCTCATATTGATTTTGTTCCATTCTGCAGCGAATTTTTAAAATTCATAAAAGGATTTCGGTTTAAATCATTTAGCATTGTAAATATAATTTTTTCTTCCATGATTTTCAATATTTTTAGCGATTTTTGTGTTCAAGGACAATTTTTTAACATTCGTAAAAGAAATTCAATTTCAAACTTTTATTCTAATAAATTGAATTTTGTCCTCTGGATTTTTAACATTTTTTTTGCATTTCAAAGCAAATTTTTAACATTCCTAAAAGAAATCAGCAAAATCCTAGAACAAGCAGAGACACCCAATTTGGTGATTTTTTGACGTATGCAACCAAAAAATCGGCAACCTCCAAATTCTACCCAATCAGAACTATGCTTTCAGCAGCCAAGTAGATACCTACACACTTCTTACGGCAAACTTTTTCACAAAGTAAACGTCAATTTTATTTCGTTTCATGACTATTTACAAAGTTTTTTCTTCATGATTTTTACAAACTTTTAGTAATATTTTCCTACATATTTTTTTATTTTTACAAACTTTTAGCAATATTTCCTCCAGATATTTCGATTTTTACAAACATTTAGCAATTATTTTCTCCGCATTTTTTTATTTTTTACAAATTTTTAGCTATTTATTCCTCCTTGCTTAAACTTTGTAAATTGTCACAAAATGGAATAAAATCAATGTTTACTTCATGAAAGAAATTCTCATAGCAATTGTGAGTTCTCTGTCACAAAGCACACAGGTTATGATTGGGGCGAATCTAGAGTTTTTCTGATTGTTCGAATGCATGAAACTCATTCAAGCAGCAGTTAGTAACACATATATGTATGCTTCGTGGACATTAACCCCCCCATTAACCCATTAATGTGTATATATATATGCATCATATATACACATATTATTTCAAACACCCATATACGTCATTACATACATATTATTTACGTCTTATATGTCATATATATACATCCTATACGACTTATGTACATGTTATATGTATGCATCATATATGTGTTATATATGACGGTACTTCTGTATTATCCCGTCGACCACTTTTCATAAAAAAAAAACTATCGCCAAACTATAAGATTAAACGCCAAAAATGCAGTCCCGTTTACTTGATGTCAGAATCATTATACGTGTTTGTTATGTCATCAAATGGTTTTTAATTCTACATTTGCGTGTATTTTTCATTATGTTTTACTGATTTATTAGTTATTTACCCAGTGGCAGAACTATCTTTAAGTGTCTACAACGCTAATAATGTTTTCAAAAATAGTCTGCAATACGCAATATATCATATAAATCTATTCTTGCTGCTGTTGTAGTTGTAGTGCTAATTAATTAAGGCATCAGCATTTATCTGCCTTTCTGAGTAAAAAAAAATTCTGAAATTCACAGCAAATATTCTGAAAGGTTACAGCAGAGAGTGGAGGGGAGAAAATCCCCTCTCAGCAGTAATTTTTCTTGTTGCAGGTCGGATTAACACTGCTTTTGATTTGAGTCGATTTCAGGCTTCAGATTCTTGCATATTGGGTTCGGGTTAACCCGATTTTTCAAAAGTTAGTTCAGTATATTGTTTCATATTAAAAACTATGCCTATATTAATAAGCATAGAACTTTGTGTGTTTGCTGTTTTCTAAAGGAATGCTGCATCTCTTTTCCGGGACTATTTCACAAAATTCACGTTTTTTTTTGTGAACCTTTGATGAAATTAGGGTTTCTTTTTTCCCCCGCAATCCTTTGGCGAAATTCACGTTTTTTTTTCGTGGCCCTTCGACGAAATTTGCACTTTTCTGTGATCCTTTGATGAAATTTGCATTTTTTCTGCGGCCATTTGACGAAATTTACGTTTTCTCTGTGGCCTTTTGATGAAATTTTGCTTTTTTCCCACGATCCTTCAACGAAACTCATGGGGTTTTTTTTACAGTCTTTTGATGAAAATCAAGTTTTTTCGCAGCCCTTTGGCGAAATTAGCATTTTTATCGCAATCTGTCGACAAAATTAGCCATTTTCCCAGATCCATTGATGAATTTCATGATTTGTCTTTGGTCTTTGGACAAAATTTGCGTTTTTTCCGTGATCCTTCAACGAAATTTGCCATTTTTTCGAGATACTTTGACGAAATTTGTGGTTTTCTCGTGATCATTCGCCGAGATTCGCCGTTTTTTCGAGTTCCTTTGACGAAATTTTCCATTTTTTCGAGATCCTTTGACGAAATTTACCGTTTTTTGACGATCCTCCGACAAAATTTGCAGTTTTTCGCGATCTGTCGGCAGAATTCTCCATTTTTTCGCGATTCGGCGCCGAAATTTGCCGTTTCTTCGACGAAATTGACAGTTTTTTTGTGATCCTTCGACGAAATTAACATTTTTTCTACGATCTTTCGACAAAGTTGGCGTTTTCTCCGTACAGCCCTTCTGCAAAATTCGCATTTTTCTGCGATCCTTCAAAGAAACTCATGTTTTTTTTTTGGCGGCCTTTTGACAAAATTCATGTTTTTTCACGGCCTTTTGACTAAATTTGCATTTTTTTCGCGATCCTTCGACAAAGTTTGCCGTTTTTTCGCGTAATTTACGTGCTATAGCGCGTCTGCGGCATCGGTGTATGTTTTTAGTCTGCAGGTGTCCTAAAAAGTCTGTGACGCCCGTCGCGTACATTCTGCCACGGGGGTTATTTCATTAATTAAAATAACAATTGTGTCAAATTCTTATATTTTATTTATTTATTTTGATATTCCAATGGCAACGTTCTAACGTTTATTTGGCGATAGTTTTTTGTTATGAAAAGTGGTCGACAATGATAATAGAGAAGTACCTATATGACTAATAACTCGGCCATATACATCACAAAAGTAATGTTTTAACGTAATAATATATCATATTATGTCTTGGCAATAAATATTGGTCGATTGGTGATTCATCCTCAGGGGCCGCTATTACACAAAAGTACCCAATTTTTTTAATCAAAAGAAAATAAGCTACTTTTAAAAAATATGAAACATTTTGCATTATTCAAGGAATTGTTACAGCAAGCAATAACCATTTTTGATCGACAGATTTCAGGTATCAAAATGACAAATGGGTAAAGATGTGTTAAATAATAAGTTTTAATTTCATATTGGTTAATGGAACTTTTTATATATCAATTCTTATTTTTATATATATATTTTTTAAATAATGCTACTGTTTTAAAAATTTTGAATATACAAAAATTGTCTTTAAAAGGTCCACAATAAACGAAACTTCAAAAATTGAAGTTAATTTTAAAAAATGATTAGATTATATGCTCAAGATGCATGTTTATAAATAGGTATATATATAAACACACACACACACACACACATAGAAGTGTTACCACTAAGCACACTTTATGATTGCATCAGTGATTCTTTCTTAAACACAATTACTCGGTACTCGGCCGAGTAATAAATGGCTGAGTACTCGGTACTCGACCAAAGCACTACTCGGTACACCACTACTTACAATGTACAAGCCACAGTACATTCCGTCCTCTCTAAGATTTTTGAAATGATAGCGATTTTTATTTTTTCACGTTTCATTCTGATTTTTACACAGTAAAATAACTTCAGTGTTAATCTTCTAGCCCAACACAGCAAAATTTCTTTATTTGCAGTCTTAAAAATGCCCAAATTCGTCAAAAAAATGTCTAGAATATACAAAATACAATAATACTTATCAAATAAAATATTCACTTACTTTTATTTCCCTTTTTTTGTCTACTCTTAAAATAAATAGACTGCTTATGAAAGGGTATTTCAAAATATATTTACAAAAAAGACCCTGACAAAAACAATTCAATCCGTCGCACATGGGACACATTGTACCTTCAATCTTAATCTTCATCACAAACAGCAAAATAAAAAAACACACTTCAACTCAATAAAACACCCATTTTCAGAAACCCAACTATATGAAAAAAAAAGAAATCCAATGATCTAAAAAAACAAATTAAATTAAAGTAAGCGTAGCTACAATGTATGGAAGAAAGTGATTTATCGCCTCACCAAATTCAATGTCACCAAGTGTGTCGTTTATTCTAGGATTCAGCCTTTTTTTTTAGTGAAAGTTTATTTATGAAAGGTTTTGTTCACCAAAATGGAAGTATTTGTATTAAATTTGATATAAAAATATTTTAAATTTTAACTTTTTAAACCCTGAAATATTGGAATATTCGGTCAAATAGTAACTATTTGGTCAGCCAAATACTCAGTATTCGGCCAAGGCCAAATAGTTATTTACTATTTGGCTGGCCGAATATTAGTTAATCTGTATGCCGAATATTCAGTATTTGGCCATAATAATCGCTATTTGGTGTATCCTCACTTTACATTATTGTAAAAATGAATACTTATTGTTGAGTCACGTGATAATAGATTTAAAAAAAATTCATGCCAGAAAATTAAAGTTATTCAGGATTTCTAAATTATTTTCTCAACTTACTATCACAATTGAATTAAAATTAAAATCTATTAAGTTTAGCCAAGGCCAAATAGTTATTTACTATTTGGCTGGCCGAATATTAGGTTCATCTGTATGCTAAATATTCAGTATTTGGCCATAATAATCGCTATTTGGTGTATCCTCACTTTACATTATTGTAAAAATGAATACTTATTGTTGAGTCACGTGATAATAGATTAAAAAAAAATTCATGCCAGAAAATTATTTAAAGTTATTCAGGATTTCTAAATTATTTTCTCAACTTACTATAACAATTGAATTAAAATCTATTAAGTTTTTAAAATATGAAAGTAGCATTATGTTATCGAAAACACACAATTATACACTATTTCGAGAACTTTAGCACATCAGGATGTACTAAGTGAAATATCAATTATAAAATTGTTTCTTTACATATATACATGAACCACATTAAACCAAATAAAAGCTGTACAAACTTCAAAAGATGCATTTTTAGTCAAACGCACGTTAGCAAATGTTGTACCTACAGACAGTTCCAATATTGAGTCCACAGCTAACTGAAATAGTTTATCTCATAATTAACTTAATTGTTGTAACCAATATTGTAAGTCTTATAAACATTTGAAACGGCAGTAACGTTGACACCAATTTTGACTGTGGATCTAATATCTAATTATGGAACTTTGTCTAGCCAATATCATTAAGTATAACATACAAATACTTGAGATTAAAAAAAGATAAAGAACATACCAGATTTTCTAATTCTATTTGCCTTTGCTGCTTTTGTCTATTAACAGCTGACGATGACATAACTCTTGAAGAAGAACTTGTTCTGGGCTTCTGTCTAGTTTGTTGAGCAACTATCTTCTTCAGCAAAACCTGATTATCATTATCGATACGTCGAACTTCTTCATTACTGAAAGAGAGATTTTTGCGACATTTGGCGTTTTGAGTAATAACAGATGGAGTAGCACTTTTCCCTCTGCATACATTATTGATATTTTGCCCCATTTCTAATCGTTTAACTGCTTTCAACAATTCCTGAATATCTATTGCATCACATTTAGAGCAATCTTTTTTATCCAAATCATCAGGGAATTTCACACCTTCTTTTTTCAAGTCTTTTCCAATAATTTCTGAAACCTTTTCTTTTTGGAACTTTAGCTTATTGGGCATTGGAGAATCACATTTATATGGTGAATTTAGCGGAGTTACATCAGTCATTGAATCAGACCCTCCATCCAATTCAAAAGAATCTTCACTGACACTTGACACATCAGAGTCTGACTCAGACATACTTGAAATAGAGCTATCATCAGAAATTTCAATCTCATCATTAAAAACTTTGTTTTTCAACCGAGGGCTTAAAACTCGTTTCCCTTTTCTGGACCCAAGAGGACTGGTCTTTCCACATTTGTTATCTTTGTAATTATAAGGAGTTGGTATCACTGTTTCAATAGTAGTCTTCTGAATAAACCCAGTAGCATCATCGCAAGAAACAGTAATCATGGGTTTATTCAAATAATTACTGCAACTTGATTCCAGCACATTCGCTATATTCAAGTCTTGTTCTTTCAGACTACCTTTGCGATCAGGTAACTGATTGCTGCAGTTTTCACTTTTCTCATCAGTACTTTCTAATGTTCTTGAGCTTTCTTGAGGAGCAGATGCAGTCTTATTTATGTTGCTACTACTTTCACTTGCTTCGAAAAAATCAAAATCAATTTCACCTTGAACATCCAAATCAGCTTCTGATGTGTCTAGACCAACTCGAAGAGACATGATTTACATTGATTTATTCGATACAATGCCAAAATTTAAAAAATCGAAGATGCGTGAACATTAATTCATGACAACCTTATCAAAACTTCAAAACAAAAATACTTAAAGTTTTTGACCCCAAGCTTCAGCTGATCGAATTTACTGCACAGACAAGTCGGTTAATGTGTTACGTTTAATTGTTAACCGAAAAGATAGGATAGGAACCTTGGAGTTTCAGATGAATAGAATACAGAGGGAACATTTTTATTAAAAAGAACAACAAACATGATTCAGTGGTAAGATCATAGATATAGAAATAAATTATATCTATGTTATTATGGATACTATGTAAACGTCGTACTATGCGTAGATACCCACATAGTGAATACTTAGACTGTTCTCAGGCAGATATTTTTGTCCAAACTAGGACAATAGCGGACGAGTATATCCATGAACCTCGTAAGAGAAGCTAACAAGATGCTGACTATTTGTTTTTGTCCAAAATCATATCAACCAATCAAATTTTATATCCTATATGTCGCTACTCTCATATAGAGGCACCCTATTTATTAAGGAACCTTAAAAGGATAATCATCGTCTGTTGTTTTGAGTGCCAGGGGATCGGTTATAAATTACATACTGTGGGTTTTTAAATGCTTTCTGTTCCTTATCTCCAAATAATTTGTTAGGATAGGAATAGGAATCTTGTTGCGGCTGTTTTTGTTTTGACGTTACTAATTTCTTGCTTGTTACTTAATTTGAGTACTTCTGATCTCGCATTTTGTATAATTATTTGAATACAAATAATGGGATTGTTTACATGACATATGTTTTATAAATATTTCGCTTTATATATAAAACTTTTGGAAGTTTGTGTCTGACATGGCGGATAGCGCTAGTGAGAGCGACAGTGGCTCGGTTGATGGATTGTGTTCTCTTTCTATGACTAGAGAACAGTATCAGAAACGAATAGATTCCCTTCAGCAAGAAAATAAAGTCCTGAAACTAGAACTTGAGACTTATAAATTTAGAATCAAAAGTTTACAAGAAGAAAATAAATACTTACGGCAAGTTAGCGTTAACATAGTAAGTATTCAATGTCTTATATCTTTAGTAAAGAATTTAGAAGTATTTAGTAAACATATATAATTAACTCATAATGAGTTAAATATTGTTGAATATATGTATTTTTCATTTAACTGACCGTTGATAACTTTCATACTTTTGTATGGATTGTATAATCAGCTGTTAACGACCGTTGCTATGGTACGTGATAATGTGCTGCACAATTAAGTTAAACACTGATAGTTTATTATTATTTATGTGCATATGTGTCTGTATATTATTTGTGGGCTTTCATAATTAAGCCATTTATTTCTTAAAATTCCGAAGTTCGTATGTAAATAAATATTTTATTAGTAAAACTCATGAAATTTTTTTGTTTCATACGTTAACATGAGTAATATAGTACAGTTTTCAGTGACCAACACAAAGAGTTGTGTTTAATGCAACTAAGGGACATAAAAGTTGTGTTAATATAAAAAGTATAAACACTTTTCACAAAAATTAAACTATCGATTTGTATAATTTCTTGAAAGTGCAACCAACAGACAAACCTGGAATTTAATATATAATACTTAGATGAAGTTTCTTTTTAATAATTTTGCAATATCTTATTGTATTTATCATACATTTTCTTTTTTTTTAAATTTTCCCCTCTAAGCCCTTTTTTAAGATTACAAATCAAGGAAGGGAAATTCATTAGAATTTTCTAACTCAAAAGTAAACTGAATATGTGGGTTGATAGAATTGACAGTTTGAAGAATACTGGGAATATCAAAAGGATTATCGGTACTTTTCCGTTATATGGACACCATTGTCACCAAGCATACATTTTCATACATTATGCATTAGCATACATTTTGGCATGGTGTCCGTATAATGGAAAAGTACCAGATTATCAACTAAGACAAAAGTATCATCAACAAATCACATCCAAGATTTAAAATTTAACAAATTCAATGATTTTTCTTCAAAACAATGCACATATAAATGTCACAGAGAATCTAACCTCATGCAATGCTCTCTCGAATCACTCAGCTAACCAGAAAATCCGTGTCTTTTGATAAATTGTTGAATGTTATATGGAATCTTTCTCAGTGAAATAATATACTATCCCAAGTCCTTTTGTTGTTGGGCCACTAACACTAAGCTTTTATGTTGTATAATGGGAATATAAATACATCATTTTCTTTAGAAGGCGAAGGCCAATGGAAAATTCAACTTGCAGGTAATCTCGAAACTCTTCTGTTATCGTTATGACATGTTAAATCAGTTGTGTGTTATGTTATCCTACTGTTGTAGTATTAATTATGTATTGTGAACAGTTTTGTTAATGCCTCTTGTTACCTTTCATATTTATAATCAACCTTTTTATTTTAACAGTTTTAAATAAATATGTGAATATAATGGACAGGGGCGTAGCGAGCGGGGGGGCAGGGGGGGCAGATGCCCCCCCAATGTTTGGTAAAAGGATTCAGTCGGCTTATCAGCAGATTTAATTAGTGTCTCTGTAGTATGTCAGTAGGCCGATCAAGAAAAACAATTCGGAAAAATTCTGGTTGGTAGGACTTTAAGTCTTCAGAATGCATTTCACTGCAACCTTACAATCATATGGCAAAAGGTAGTCGGTCTATCAATAGATAGGTTATGAATAAAAAAAGTATTGGTTTCAATAGATCTATCTGTTCAGCCGGTATGAAAGTCACGTTTTCACATTTTTGAATCACATAAATAGCTAGTCGGCCTACCCACTGAAAAAAATTATCATGTATAAATCTTGTCTGCAGAGCAGGAAATGTTGGACATATACTATACATTACCCACACATGGAAAAGCTAAGTCGGCCGTAGATACATAGGCCAATAGGGGAAAAAATGAATATGATCTATTGATTTGAAAATATCATAAATTTGTCCTACAGCAACACTCGCAACTTATATAGATAAAAACTATCAATATATAAACTAGGTCGACCGAATGCGAAAGTCGCTTAAGAAAATTCAAGAAATTTTATATTTGATACATAGTAGGTTCTAGCAACGATATGATGTTTACGCCCTTTGGAACTGTTTTAAGAACGTTTGGAAAATAAAAACGAAGAATTTTTAAAACTATTTAAAAAAAGAAAATGAATAAATTATAAATTTAAAAAATATTCGTGCATTTAACATTTAATACCTAAAAAACTTCTTACTTTTTTTTTTAAATATTTTAATCAGCAACAGAAAATATCTTCTTTATAAGCCAAATCTTCACACGTATTTTCTTTGACATGTAAAGCAAAATTCTTTCCAGGCCCATACCACTAGAAATAGATACAGAAAAGGTGTCAGGTCTGGTGTAGATAAAAGTCTTTTGTTATGATCTCCAGATAATCCTGCAAATCCAGTTTTGCACTAATTTTCTGAACTATACATTGTCGGAATTCTACAACTTCCGACTTTCACAATAATATATTTCTGAAACTTATAGAATAGTCCAGTAGAATAGCATTTTACCTTGCAAAAATTCGGGTAACTCTGATTTTTGGGTACGTTGTAAAGGTTGACCCTCTAATAAAAAAACCAAATTTTCGTCCTTCTAGACCTTGTGCGTTTTTCACAATATCAGAAAACCAAAAATTTTCGGCACTTTTTTCGATTTTTCTGAAATAATTCGGTTTACAGTGCATTTTACAGAAAAGGCACGTACACCATTTTGTAGAGGATAAAGTTATCTACAACATGCATTATTCATGTTTGTAAATTGTCCAAATAGAAGGAGAGATACGGAATGCGGAGCCGGAAAATAGGGTTAAATTTGGAAAAAATGCAAAAATCCGCAAATGACGTTAGTTTTTGCTCAATAACTCACTTATAGTGCATTTAAAAACAAAACTGTCATAATAAACTTTTTAGAGCATGAGATAGTCTACAGTTTCATTTATTAGATAATTAAATATTGGTAATAGACCTTAAAAATCACAGCAAAAAGATTTTGGGTGAAAACAGAATAATACCGCCTGAGAAGTTATTAATTTAAAAAACGAGCTTTTATTTTTGATATTGAAAACACGATGTGGTTAATTAATTATAGAATGCACAATAAATTAATCAACAAATACATAGTAAGTACTATATAGTCGTTTTGTCATATATGTTTCTTTTTTCTGCTGCTTGGCCCTGGTAATGATGCCATTGTCTCAGATACTTCATCATCCGTCTCTGTACTTGACTCGATTGGTTATTCTAGGTCATCAAAGTCCTCAAGGTCCAGTATAATATCAGGACCGTTACCACATAGTTGGTTGTGGCATTTCACACAGATAACTGAGCACTTCAAGCCGGATTTTCTACAACTTCACTTCGTACTGCAATCTTTTTTGCATTGGCAAGATATGAAATCGAGTAGAGTTTGAGGGGCGGGTTCGTTCATCATAGTTACTGAAATGAGCCCATGACCACCCCTCTTCCTGCCCCATTCGAGAGGATCCTTTTCGTTTCCCAGCCGTGTCTGAACTTGTAGGTATGTTCGGAATGCATGATATTCAGTAGCATTTCGAGTAGGTGGTAGTCTCGCTAAATTTAATTTAAAATTGTTAGCTGCTCTAGCGAAGCTGACATACCGCAATACATTCAAGTTTTGGCCGGGATCACCTCCATACAGGGCAAGAAGTACAGCTTCTGTGGCTTCAACAAGTTTGTGCCTCACTCCATTTGAATCTTTAAAGATTTGAACTTTTTGGTTCAGGGATGGGTTCTGAAGAATTCTGCAATATTTCATTTTCCCATGGGTGTAGAGCGCAGAAGTGGTCTCGCAACCACTTACTGCATGAATTAAAAGAATATTTTGTGCAACTTCCTTAAACTTGAAACACTTGTTGGAGTAGATAACATCAGGCAGTTTCCCTCTCCCGGTCCTTCGGAAATAAACATTGTCTGGAACTAGAGAAGCAACAAGAACAAGAAGGTCAATGTCTACACCACTAACAATGACAGCATCGTAATCACGGGCTAAGGATATAGCTGTGTTCTCTGTTAGCACATCTGCATCTTCAGTGGCCTGCTTAGTGATCATTTGTGCTTTTTCAAATTCATTTCGAAGCATAGAAATGAAAAGTTTTTTGTTTTTTTAATTTCTTAACAATTTTTCTTGTGGCATCTGTGGAAACATGGTCTCATTGAACTTAACACCTCAGCAGAAGCATGAATCTTCAAGCGACGAGCTCTTTCTGCACATTTATACTTTTTTGATTATGTTCAGGATAAGTTTCTGATATTTTCTTTATTTTAAAATTTAAAATTGAATTCAAAACCCCAGAAAACAATTCCTCTTTATACAGGTTTCTGTCTTATCAAGTATAATTTTTGGTATTCTTTCTATTTGGACTAACATTTGCAACCTGAGATACATTTACCATTGACGAACTAACAAAAATATGTGGGTCAAATTAATATAAACACAACAAACCAAATCTTCATTGTGTGCACTCTTCTCTTTCAATTCTAGCACCCGGGCCACTTGCTCCTTTTGCTCCCACCTCCCTTAGTTTTTGCCTTAGATACTCCTTTTCCCTTTTAAAATTTCTAAATTATGTCTTATTTATCTTTCAAGTATTCTTTTACATTATTCCCAGCTATTAATTTTACTTTCGACTTTGAATTCTTGGCCCAATCTCTTTGCCGCGCTTATATCTACCGACTAGGTTTTTTGGTTAACTTCGCTCCCCCCCCACCCCCTCAACTATTCAACAGTTACCTTTTATTGTACATGCTATAATTAATTAATTGCATCGTTTAATCAATATCAAAAATAAAAGCTCGTTTTTAAATTAGTGACTTGTCAGGCGGTATTTTCCTGTTTTAACCATAAATCGTGTGTTCTGATTTTTAGAGTATTATAGATATTTAATGATCTAATAAATGAAACTTATAGACTACTTCATGCTTTACAAACTTTATTATGACACTTTTGTCTCTAAGACGCATTAAAAGTTGGTTATTAAGCAAAAACTAACGTCATTTGTGGATTTTTGCACTTTTTGCAAATTTTACCCTATTTTCCTGGCTCCGTATTTCACCCCCTATTTCGACAATTTACAAACATGAATAGTGAATGTTGTAGAGAATTTTATCTTCTACAAAATGGTGAAAGTGCTTTTTCTGTACAACACACTGAAATCGAGTTATTTAATAAAAATCGAAAAAAGTGCCGAAAAATATTGCTTTTTTCGATATTGTAAAAAACGCACAAGGTCTAGAAGGTCGAAAACTTGTTTTTTTTTTTATTAGAGGGTCAACCAATGCAACAAATCCAAAAATCAGAGTTACCCAAATTTTTGCAAGGCAATACCCTTTTTTGCGCTATTTCTACTGGACTAAGAAAGGGAGGAGACGGATTTGTCCTGTCGGCGCCGAAACGTCTGTGCCTCTACTGAAATTTTTTTAAATTCGGCTCCTTTGGTTATATGTTTACCGATACAAACTAAAAAAGACTAAGAGTGTGTTACTATCCTCGCGACAGCATAACATACAGGTTCACTTCTCTCTATCATTCTAAACACATGTGTTTTTCACAAATATAACTGTACGATTTTCTCTTATCAATACATATTTTCTTTCTTTTTCTCCAGTAAAGTTCTTGGTAAATCTTTTAAATAATTACTGAGTTATATCTATAAGAAACATTTTAGGAATACAAAATCATATATTTTATTTTTAATTATCAATTATAATTAATCAGTTAAAATTAATTGCAAAAACTATTAATTAAGAAATAATGCGACAGATTAAAATTTTACATTACCCGGATTTGAAACATTTTTGAGTCGGCCAATCTTGCCTTTTGCCCCCCCAAAAATTTTCTTTCGCTACGGCACTGATAATGGATGATAATACAAATAAAAGAAGGAAATCAAAGAATTTTTTCTCATTGGTAGATTATATTTACCTGCCAGAGTGGTTAAGATAAATAATTTATTTAATTTCTAAATAACCTTTTTTTGAAATTTTCTTTTAAATCCTTTCTTTGTGAATACAAACTACTCATCTTCCAAATTTGGTGTTTTTAGATCACATTCTCAGATAATGTGCTAAAATTGAAAAAAAAAAAATAACATTCATATTCAAATTAGTGCACTATGTAGTGCTTGAAAAGAAATGTTCACAAAAATTTTAAACATTCATAGGCCCCCACCAGTGGCTGAGAGGCTCTACTCTCAAAGACATTCCCTCGAAGACTCTAAACATTCATAGCTGATTTGATTGATTCACATTTTTTAGCCAAGGACATAAAATTTCCCATTATCTGAGAATGACTCACAAGGTGAAGAGAGATTTATCTCCTAGTCCATTCAAAAACTGGTTCTTTGGGATTATCTGTCGAAATATAAATTTGCATGACAGATAAAGTAAGAAGAAAGCCCAGAATAAATTTCTCTGCAGCTAAAAGACTTGCAATCATTTGCATCTCATTTCAAGCAATAGCACTCATAACAAGGGTAAATGTGATCGAAGATCGCTCAAAGGGTTTCGTTTAATATTCCTTTCAAAACACTTTATCCTTTCTTTAATAAATCCTGCTATTATATTCTGTCATAATAATATCTGTCATGTGGACTAAATGCGATATTTAAAAGAAAAATTAATTTCAAAATTAAACATGTTGTACACCCTCAAAATGTTAAAATATACGAATATTTCCATAATCGGGTTTTTATCATGATTCAATACCTTCCTCAAACTCATATATTTACTATTCTCTATTACTCATATTGATGCTCGCTTTGTATTATTCTGAAACATTTGAAATATCCGTTAAACTTCCAATATGATGTCAGATTTTCTTTTTAATTCTCTAATGACGTGATATTAATCTGCTTTGTGTACATACACATACTCATACTCCTTGTATTATTGAGAAATCTTTCAGTTTTATTACCACTATGACGTCAATCAATTTTATTTCATATTAATCTTTTTTTTTCAATTGGTGAAACTTTTTATTTCATTTTTCACGTGGAAATCGTCTGATAGAAAATTAATTATTGTAGAAAGAATTTATCGTAGATTTTTAATTTTTGGCATCTGCTATAACGAAAAATGTTTAAATTTAATAGGAAAAGGCTGTTAGAATTTTGTTTTTTATCTCTATTTATTAAAATAATACGAATTTTTCAAATTTTAATATTTTGAGCTCTTTATAGCTGTTATTCAGCTTTATACATTAAGTTTCAACTCTATAAGTTACATAGTTTTTAAGAATGGCTCTGTGACGGACAGACAACGGAGCAGGAGTAATAGGGTTTCGTGAGATGAACGAAACCCTAAAAATCAGGGTTGGGTTTTTTACGTCAAAAACTAGTTTTCAACATGACAAGCATCACAAACAGATTTAAACTGTCATAGACTGGTTTTAACCGTCAGAATCATGTAACACACTTTAAAGCATTTTAACAACAATAGGTATACATTTAATAAGTCATAATGATTTATGGATACTTCTCCATTATCCTGTCGACTACTTTTCATAACAAAAAACTATTGTCAAACTGTAACGCCAAATAAACAAATGGAAGAAAGTTGTCACTGGAATCTGAAGCAAAAATAATAAGAAGAAATAAATATAAGAAATTCGAAAAAGCCCCACTCACCAATGTGTCAACTTAGTGAGCTTAAACAATAAAATTTACCATATATTAATGAAAACAGAAAAAACATAAATCTTGGATATTTATTTATTTACATTATTTTTCTTAATTATTCTTCTCAGCTGGTGAATAAATATTTGTGTTATCAGCTGAAACTGATCTATTGTACGTAACTATGCATCGCAACATTTTTTCAATACTTTTTTCTCTTTTAAGATCATGGCACAGCCGTTTAAGGATGCAATTGTTATTTTAATTAACAGAATAACTTATAAATCAGTAAAACATAATGAAAAATACAGGTAAATGTTGAATTAAAAACCACTTTTCTGACGTCAAGTGAGTGTGACTCTTGCATTTTTTACCTTAAATTCTATAGTTTGGCGATAGTTTTTTTGTTATGAAAAGTGGTCAATGGGGTAATGGATAAGTACCGATTTATATAATCTTTTATTTAAAATTATAGTAATTTAATAATTACAAAATTTTGTTATTAATTATTGTAATAAATTATTTTAGTTTTTGGAATTTTCAATCAGAAAAAAGTGATTGTACAATTAATAATCTAGATAGAGAAACTAATAATAAAATTTCTAGCTAAACTTTGATCAGTTACAAATTTTTCTTCCTTTATCAATTCTAACGCTTGTTTATTTTTGAAGATATAAGAAATGACCCAATATTGATATGTATTATTTTATGGCATTCCAATATTGTTCAATATCATTGTTTTAAATTACTAGGACATTTAATATATTTTAAGTAAGAGAAAAAAATGTGCAGCTCATGTGAAAATCTTCAAATCTTATAGTATTTACTTTTTAAAAAGCACAATTTCATCCAAAAAAATTTTAAATACAAATTTTACAAAGTTAAAAAAATTGCACTTCAGTGATGCTAGGGATATGTGCTATAGCGCATCATTTAACCAGGAGCAGTTGTGCCAGGTTGTATGATATACCCAATGTGCGTATGGTTTTTACAAGCACCACTATTTTTAGAAAGGTAATCTTCAATTTACGTTATTGCAGAATTTGTAACAATTGCCTCCGACTAAATAAGGTGACAATTATTATTTGTATTTATTGGTGATAAAGTAAAAAACATTCCTGGGTATGCATGACTGCTCCTGGGTTAAGCCAAAAATTGAAGAAGGGGTGCATTAATATAACTTTTATGGGTCCTTCCGGATGCCTAATTTTTTTGTTGAAAGATTGCTAAAAAATAAGTATATGTTGTATAAAATACATTAAATCTATCTTATTTCTAAAAGAGGGCCCCCATTTGTAAAAAAAACCCGGTTTTTTGGAAGTGTCTGGGGCCCAGGTACTCTGGATTTCAAAAGCCTAGCAGCATCTTTAGAGCCCTTTTTAGAGATGGGAAAAGTGCCCTGCTCGTTTTCCCAGTATCTTTTCTGTGTCCTATTTTTTTCAAAATACATGTTTCCATAAGTGGAATATTCGAAAAATGGAATTATTTTAATGGGATTGTTTTATGAGATTCTTAAAAATGTAGTATGATTTTAGCTTACCTTGATAATGTATGTGAGTGATGAATTTAAAGGGTGGCTTGGTGGTAATATTCCCACCTGTGCATCGAAATGTCCTCAGAAGATTTAGAACTTAATGCTTATTAATGGTTTAGAAGTGAAGATTTAGGACTTAATGCTGATTAAGGGTTTAGAAGTGAACTCCCTCCTTCCCCCAAAGCTGCAAACATCCCAACAAAATGTTCCTTTTTACTCAACATGAGTCGTTTTACCAGACAAAAATGCCCTTTTCAATAAATCCGTCCTGCCCCTTTTTAAAAGAAATGTGAACACCAGCCTTGGCATAACTCGATATTAAGAAAGTGTAATTTCATGTCAAATATTAAGTCACGAAAATGAAAAAAACTCTTATCTTCTATGGCATGTTTACGTAGCTATATGTTATAATATTTTGTATTATATTATTATATGTTTATTTATGTATACCTATATTAAAAAAGAACTACTCTACATATATTATTAAATGGTTGCTGTAAATATTGAAAAAAAATATATATTTGTGTTATTTGATACATTAATAGTTATTTCATAAAGACTGAACAATCTGATAAGGTTTTATAAATGCAGAAAATTCTTTAGAAAATAAAATTTCTATTTATCATGAAATTTAATGTTGCTGTTTCCTCTATCTTGATACAGCCCTAATACCAAGGAAAGTACCTCATAATCTTTAATCAATATTTTTTAGGATTTTCTCACACTTACATGAATTTCTATATTAAAATTTTTGAAATTAGAATTTTTTTAATTTTTTAGCAAGCTAAAGCTGAACAAGAAGAGGAATTCATAAGTAATACACTTCTTAAAAAGATCCAAGCTTTGAAAAAAGAACAAGAGGCCTTAGCTATAAACTATGAACAAGAGGAAGAATGTCTAACAAACGATCTATTCAGAAAGCTATCTCAGGTTTGTATAGTAGATTTTTTTTTTTTTAGATTGATTAGTCTCAGTAAATTAAAAATATAGCAGATGAAAAGTAATAAGTCCTTGTGTTCTGCTTGTTCTTAATGGATAAATCAAGAAATTAGATTAGTTTTTTGTTTGTATAGCATTTAGCAAAATTGCCAGATTAATTTTTAAGTTTTTCACTTTATAAGATGAGAGGTGAAAGATTTTATTATACTCTTAATATAGTAGATGTGTTGGTGTTAGTTTTTAAATTCATAAGTTGCAATGACAAATTAATATTATGCAGTATCTAAAACAGAGTAAGTATAATATATAGTATGCATAAATAGCGCAATGTTAATCAGTTCTCGGCTTAATATTAATATTTAAATAACCCAATATCTGGAATTCCAAAATTCAGAAAAAAAATTATTCAAAAATTTCCTAAATTTGTAAATTTATATTAAAATTTTGTGAATTTCTAAATTTTTTTCAAAAATTTTACAGATTCCTATTTTTTTAAGTTCGTTGTTTCAATGTGTTAACCACTAAAATAATATGTTGCTTCAGTAGTGTAGGCGGGAGTAAATGCAAAAAAGAAAAGAAATCTGACACGTTTTAGTTAAAAAAATTTTTGTAAGAGTTTAAAGTTTCAGAAACAAAACACATCCAATGTATAAAATTCAAGAGCTTTTTGTTAAAGAGAAGCAAAAGCAGTTAAAGCAAACAAAACTGGCTGTTTTATTTAAGAAATAAGATGCAGTAAAAAATATCAATCAACATTTTTTGTGTAAATTATGCAGCTGTAAAGATAAAAAGGGTAGAACTTATAGTTTAAATAATATTAGTTACAGGTTTTATTTTTTAATTGTTACCATTGAATAATGCAGGAATTTTTGTTAAAGCAAAAGATAAGTTTTTATTCATATCCTGTTATTGCTTCAATTTTGATAAATTAATATGAGAATTCTATATTTCAAGGGGACAAAAATCTGGAAAATTTCAAAATCCAGAAAGCTTCTTTCAGTTCAGATGTTTCCGAATAATGGGTCCTGTACTGTACATAATTTAATTTTGAATTTATACTGTCATGAATTTCAATTTTTAATAATTGATTCCTTAATTATTTTAGTTTTGATACATAAAGACTTAGCACTTAACAATATGAAAGGTTGTCAATGATGTCACCAGACTTTTAGAATCCTGAGTCTTAAGGACCCAAACACTTCCAAAAAACTGGATCCTTTCACTGTAGTGGATCCTCTTAGAAATTATATATTCAGTGTCTTAGGGACTAATGCACTTTAAAAAAACTGGATCCTTTTCCACAATAGTGGGTTCATAAAAATCATTAAAAAAATTCAATACTTTTATGTTAGCCAGGACAGGTGATAAATGGCCAAATATTGTTCCCATCGCCACCATTTGTATTGCATTAATTTCATTTAAAGTATAAACATTTCACTCATCCATATATTTAAAGCAAAAAGGGTTTTCTCTAAGATTCACACAAGATTTTCTATGCAAAAATGGTCTCATTGCATATGCTTGAGCGTTTTTTGAAGGCTTCTCCCCTCAGAAAAGGGAAACCTGTTTAGCCCTCACCCTCATGGCTAACTATTGCCCGGAAGCGAAATTGAGAAGCAAAAAGGAAGTGACGAAGGAACAATCTCCATTCTTCCACATGCCTTGTTTGTTTGAGAGCGGGCTGAACGAACCGGATTGTAAGGGAATTATGAAGGGGGTTGAAAAGGGATGGAGGCGTTGAAAGCTAAAGCTTTTTTTTTTTTTTTTTTTTTTAAAGATTTGACTGGAAGGTTTTGTTTTTTATTTAAATTTTCTTTGCGATTTTTAACGTTGTTCCGAGTTTTATCCGAAGACAGTGGGGCGCCCGATCCTAAGTTTGTTTCATTTGAGGTCCGTTTGGAATAAACCGACCAGCATAGCAGGCTAAGCTCCACTAGTTTCATTTAAAGAACATATATTTTTCACATTTAAAATGAATTCTTTTCAATCATTTCATGTAAAGTGCCTATTTTTCACTATATATATACAGTGGTGGCCAAAAGTTTGGACATTTTTTGAAAGTTTTATGTTTTTCAATTTTGTGTGCTTGTAGAATATATTAATTTTCACTTAAATACAAATGTTTATATATCAAATTGAAGGTAATTTAATGTAGAATTTAATAATAAAAACAGTATTACAATATCTGTATTACAATAAAAGTTATGCTTATTTTAGTAGAACAAACAAATACAAATCATTTTGAATAAGGATGTGTTTTGTAATAAAAGCGTACTAGCCAATCACAAACACTGTTCTGAGGACCAATCAAATGTCTGTAACTATAGTTTAGGTTATTTGGATGGTAAAAGAGTTATTGTTGTGGAAATATTTTGCGGAATGATGCATACTAGTACAATTAAATAGAGTATTGCTGTTTTTTAATATTTAAAGTCCTTTTTTTTAGTTAAACTAATTTTAAGCAATGCCAGCAACAAGAACTAATTGGACATCTACAAAAATAAGCCGAATTGTCATATTGAGAGAAAATGGCCTCTCTTATGCTGAAATTGCAAGACAAGTTGGTGGTTCAGTGACTTGTTCTGGTGTACGAAAGTTCTGTTTACGTTATGAAAAAAACGAAATCAGTGGAAAATAAGGCCAAATCAGGCCGAAAAAAATGCACAAGTGCTACTGCCGATAGAAAAATTAAACGGCTATGCCTTCAAGATAGAAATTTCATCAGATGCCATTAGATGTGAAATGAATGCAGCGGGTATTGCAGTAAGTTCAAGAACAATAAGAAGAAGGTTATCAGGATTTAGACTACAAGCTAGAATTCCAAGGAAAAAACCATATTTAAATCAAAAGCAACGTGAAAAATGAGTTATGTGGGCAAAAGAACACATTAAATAGTCAGAAAATCAATGGAAGCAAGTAATCTGGAGCGATGAGAGTAAAATATCGCTCTTTGGTTTGTGATGGTAGAAAATACGTGAGACGTAGAGTAGGAGAAGCACTTCATCCTGATTGCATTGAAGCAACTACAAAAAAACCCAACAAATGTCATGATTTGGGCATGTATGTCTGCGGATGGTGTGGGCCGAATTCAAGTGATTGATGGCATCCTGAATGCCAAAAAATACATCGAAACTGTCCTGGAACCAAAATTGATACCATCCATCAGGAATCTCTTCCCCAACAACACACCATTTATTTTTCAGCAGGATTCAGCTCCATGCCACACAGCAAAAGTATGCAAAGCATGGTTTCAAAATAAAGGCATAGACATATTACCATGGCCAGGAAACAGCCCTGATCTCAATCCAATTAAAAATTTGTGGCGACGTTTGAAAATTCTTGTACGAAAAAAACGTCCATCCAATAAAAGACAACTTATTGAAGCTATAATTGATTCTTGGCACCATGTGATTACGAAAGATGAACTCCAAACACTCGTTCATTCGATGAAAAGACGCTGTGAAGCTGTCTTAAAAAATAAGGGTTATCCTACTAAGTATTGATTATTGATTGTGTAAGTATCACTTTAAAAAAATGCAAATCTAAGATAGATCTTACTATTAGTTGCATAACTTTTTTTGTAATACAGATATTGTAATACTGTTTTTATTATTAAATTCTACATTAAATTACCTTCAATTTGATATATAAACGTTTGTATTTAAGTGAAAATTAATATATTCTACAAGCACACAAAGTTGAAAAACATGAAACTTTTAAAAAATGTCCACACTTTTGGGCACCACTGTATGATATTCTGGTTTAAGAGCTAAGGAGCTGTGCACAAAAGTATATGTATGTATCATGTGTATCCATGAGAAATAAGTATTATGTCCACAATTTCAAAAGATGGGAGAGCACATTTGAATAAGATTAATATAGTTTATTAAAGATATGAAATAATATATATAATGCCATGCATCATGAGAAATTAATCATTAAAGTTATATTTTCTTCATATCACATATTCTCAGTATTAAACAGAGCCAAGATACGTGACTTCTCTGCCTGTTTGCAGAGTCAGGACTGAACTTTTTAACAAAAATCAAGATCAATTTACAATATGCATGATTATAATCAGTTTCACTTCCAATATCATAAAACACATTAAATTAGATCAAAATTATTATAAAAGGCTATAAATCTTCATTTCAGTGACATCAAGTAATTATAAAACAAATAAATCTATTTAAATGATCCCAAAATGAATTTATATCAAGAAATCCCAAAGTTATTAAATTACTAATAAATCATCATTAAGATTCCAATCATTAAGATTCCAAAATTAGTATAAAGCTAATAAATCTATATTAAATGACCTTCAAATCATTATATTACTATTATAAACATTAAATTATATCAAAACATTATAAACAATAAATTAGGTTAAAATCATAAGATAATAAATTATATGAAAGTCATTATAAGGTAATAAATTATGTGAACATCATTATAGAATAATAAATTATCTCTATTAGTTCAAAATGTATTTACATGAGGGTTTTTCCCATCATAATCAAATTATAAACAAATAAATTGTAGTACGCTTAAAAACTGATATTACATCCAAACATCTTCCGCCACCATGAACAAACGGAGTTCATCAAACCTTAAAACTTAAATAATTAAATACTAGATATAAACTGAAATGAACTTACAAAATTTTAAACATTTTTACCCTTAAGTTTCATTATTAATAAAGTACTAAAGTATAACAATATAAAAATTAAAATATACTTCAGCCATAACTATGCTTCATAATTCACAACTGAAAATAGAAAAAGAAAAAGAACATTAATATACATAATTCAAAATTTACAATATTTGACAAGTACAAAAAATAATAAAAACACATTGTTCTATTCATCATCATTTTCTATGGGCAGTGGACAAAGTTTTGTGATGGGACGTTTCATTTCCCCATAGGCAGTTCTTAATTTAACCACCCGCATGTGGTTATCATCACCAGGAAACAGTTCGACTATTCTGCCTAATTTCCACCTTAATGGGGGCTGATTTTCTTCTTTTATTAACACTAAGTCATTGGTTTTTAGGTCCGGCTTACTTTTCAACCACTTAGTTCATTGTTGAAGTTGCGAGAGATAGTCACAAGACCACCTTTTTCAAAAACTTTGGAAAATCTTTTGCAGGAGTTTCCACCGCTCTAAAGGGGTTATATAAGTAGAGGACATATCAGGTTCATGCAAGGAGGTCATTGAAGTTCCTATGATAAAATGCCCTGATGTTAGAGCAGTCAAGTCCCTTGGATCAGAAGATCACAGGGCCACAAGGGGTCTTGAATTCAGGCATGACTCAATTTGAGCAATTAAAGTAAGAAATTCTTCATTAGTTAGGATTTGTTCACCAATAGTTCTTTTGAGGTGATTTTTCATTTGTATTATTCCCGCCTCCCAAAGGCCTCCAAAGTGAGGGGCGGAAGGTGGATTGAATTTCCATATTAACATTTCATCAGTAAAGTATTTCTATATTCTTTCATCAGATGCAATTTTATACATCATTTTCTTTATTTCTCGGTCTGCCCCTACAAAATTTGTACCTCTATCTGAAAATATTTCTAGAGGTTTTCCACGTCGAGCAACAAATCTTTTTAGAGAAGCAAGAAAAGTTTTAGTTGTAAGGTCAGTGACAACTTCAAGATGAATGGCCTTTGTTGCGAAACAAATGTACAAACAAACATAATGCTTAAAAGGTTTCACACCCCGTCCTTTACGAGGTTTGACCAAAAAGGGGCCAGCTAAGTCAATGCCTACTTTTGAAAATACTCGAGCTTGGGTCACACGTGCTGATGGCAAATTTCCCATCAACTGAGATGACAAATTAGATATGTTTCGGAAACATTTCATGCATTTCCTTATTTCTTTTTTCACAGCTTCCTTAGCATTAATTATCCAAAATTTTTATCAAATAGCTGATATGGTTAATGGAGTGCCACTGTGCAGATGCTTTTCATGAAAATATTTGATTAGCAAGTTTGTAACATGATGCTTTTTAGGAAGAATAATTTGATGCTTTTGGTATTCAGACAGATTGGCATTTCTTAACCTGCCTCCAACACGAAGAATACCGTTGCCGTCAGTAAAAGGATGTAAAGGAAGTAGCTTACTTTTAGAATTTAAGCTTTTTCCTGATTTTAGAACTTTCAGTTCTTCCGCGAATTCATCCCTTTGAATCAATTTCACAATAGTATTTGTTGACCTTTCAAGTTCTGGAACAGTTAAAAAACCAGTGATTCGTTCAGATGGACATTTTATATTTTTGATGAATCTGAGACACCAAGCCATAATTCGTTTTAATTTAGTCCAAGAGGAAAATTTAAACAAAAGTTCAAATTTAGGAATATTTTGGGCTTCAGAGCAAACAAGTGTTTTGCGTTGTTCTTGCAAGATCTCTTCATCAGGCAGATTTATTGGAGTTTCAAGAGAAAATATCGGTAAAGAATTTTCTTTCAGCCAGGAGGGGAAATGTGTCCATACATTATTATTTATTAATTCAGATGCAGAGCAACCACGAGAGAGAACATCTGCAGGATTTTCTTTTCCCTTACAAAATTTCCACTGTACTGGAGCAACAAGATTTTGTATTTCACGAACACGATTCGCCACAAAGGGCTTCCAGTTATTAGCACTACCCTTAATCCAATCCAAGACAATTTGTGAATCACTCAAACAAAATATATTTTCATTCAAGATTTTTAATGTTTCCTTTAAATAATTAGCTAATCTTGCAGCTATGAGTGCTCCAAGAAGTTCAAGTCGGGGCAGGGTTATTTTCTTGAGAGGTGATACTCTGGTTTTAGACATAACAAATGAAGTTTCACAGGAGAGAGGATCACGAATATAAACAACTGAACCATATCCCTTTAAACTAGCATCAGAAAATGCAAAAAGTTGAACAGTTTCAGGATTTAATTTTGCAATATTTACAAAATATTTTCTAGAAATTTCAAAATTTACTAAGTCTAATTTCATGATACCATTTCAAGAATTTTTCAGCTAAAGGATCTGGTAATGCAGAATCCCAGTCAATCCCATGTTCCCAAAGTTCTTGCATTAAAAATTTTATTCTTATCACAAAGGGAGAGATTTGACCAATAGGGACATAAATTTTAGCTGCAGTTTGTAAAACTAGGCGTTTGGTGATAATCTTATTATCAAGTCCTACCAAAAGGGGTTGTATATCTATTTTCAATGTGTCATTATTTGTTACCCATATAATACCTAATACCTTTGAAAGGTTTTGTTCAAGAATGTCTTCCTCAAAGTTTATCCCATGTTCCTTCCATAAAAATTTTAAATCTCTAGAATTACTCTTAAATTTTCTAAGTTTCATTTTAGCCTCACCCAATATCTTCTCTGCACCAGTTGATAAAATGAACGCTTTATTTACTGAATCTGCACCATGGAACAGATCATCCACATATAAAGAAGTATCTAGAATATTAACTATTTTTTCAAACAAATCTTTATATCCCTTAATATGATGTTTGATGGTCGCAGCAAGGAAAAATGGTGAGGTTGTTACACCAAAAGTTACACGGGTCATGCGATAAACCTTCAAAATGGGATTGTTACTTGTTATATTGTCAAACAATAAGAACCTCAAAAAATTTCTATCTTCATCTTCTATCTGGATTTGCAAGAACGCTTTCTCTATATCTGCTGAGAATGCAAATTTGTAAAGGCGGAATCGTAAAATAATGTCCAAGAGATTGGGATTTAAATTAGGACCAGAAAATAAACAATCATTTAAAGATTTTGCACCCTTATCTTTAGATGAAGCATCAAATACAATTCTCACTTTAGTTGTAGATTTATCTTCCCTTATTACTGGTCTGTGAGGCATGCAATAGGTATTTATTTCATTTTCATTAAATTTACATTCTTCGATTATACCCAAACCAGATTGTTCATTTATTATTTTCTCATATTGGTTAAGTAACCATTCATTTTTGCACAATTTTGATTTTAATCCCCAAAGTCTATGTTTAGCAATATCAAAATTGGATTCTAATTCATTTTTATTTACCTTCCACAAAAGTTTTGTTTCATATCTTCCGTTAACAAAATTTAAATTTTCATTAAAGAAATCAATAGCATCTAAATCCTTTTGTGAAAATAGTTCACTTTTACTATCACAAATACCCAAAGATTCTAAATTCCAAAACCGCTGCAAATCAAAATTTTCTGCTTCATTAACTGATACAAAATGAGCATTAATTGTTTCAGTACTTTCAGTGTTTATTTTTCCTACTATTGTGTAACCAAAAAGTGTATTAGCTACATATAAATGATCGTTAATTTCTTCAACTATTCCTCTCTGAACATTCCAAAAATAATCAGCTCCAACTAAAATTTGTACTTATGATTCATTGGGGGAGGGATCTGCTAACCTCCATCTCTTACCCTCGACATATTTTTTGATTTCAGGGTCAGAATTAGGAACCTTCAGTGTTGTTGCACTAATCAAGTCGGTAGCTAATACCTCAACATTTATGAAACGATGATAATTCATTTTGCTTCGTAATTTAATTTTAAAAACATCATATTCTTCTTCGCGACCTTGATTAATGCCAAAGGCAAAAACAGTTAAATATTCTTTCCTCAAAACAGGCAAATTTAATTCACTAGCTAGTTCTTTTGTTATGAAGCTTTTTTCACTTGCCGAATCCAACAATAAACGAACTACTTTTGATTTTGAGTTACCTTGAGCTGTTACGCAACATGTTTGCAATAAAACAGCATGCTTAGAATTTTTCAAATTACAATGAGAATTAGAAACGATAGTTTGATTTTCCAAAAGTTCTGGTTTCAAAGGTTTCTTAAAACAAAATAATTTATTATGTTCAGTACTTTTGCAATTTACACATGGTTGTAATTTTATTCGGCATTGCGATGATAAATGCGATTTAAGAAAGCATCGATAGCATCTTCCTTCTTTCTTTAACATTAATCTTTTTTTATCGTCAGCTAAATTTTTACACTCAGACGATGAATGATCATTGGTTTTACAAAATACACAGAAAACTTTAATATTAGCATTTAAAGTACTGGCATGATATTTATTTGATATTTTCCTTTCACGATATTCAGATTTGTTTTTATGTGTGAATGAAGAACTTGCATCATTTTTAGAACTTGTCATAGACAAAGCCTTTTCTCTACATTCTATTTCACATTTAAGAAATGCAATTAAATCGGTTACATCTGATTCATGACTAGGATCACGTTTTCTATGATATTCTATTACTAATTCATGGGGTAAAAGCTTTAACAAAATAGGATTTAGCAATTGTCCATAGGAACTGGATGTTACACCTAGATTTCTTAAACTTCTGATATTAATTTCACACATATCATGCAATTTTCGTAAAGCATTTAACTTCGAACAATTTTTAACTGGTTCCATAGTTAACAAATTAGTCATATGTTTATTAATAATAATATCAACTTTACCATAGCGATCTTTTAGTAAATCAATACAAGTATCATAATTTTGTTCTGTCAATGGAAATCCTTCTACCACATTATAGGCCTGGTTATATAACAAGGATTTCAGATAGGTAAATTTTTCTACTTTAGTTAATGATTTATTTTGGTGAATCGATGTTTCAAAACAGTTAAAAAATTCTACCCATTGTTCAATAATACCAGAAAATTTAGGAATATTTAATTTAGGCAATTTCATTGTGCACAAATTTATTTCTGTTCCACTGACAGAACTATTCAAACCATTTATAGAACTACCAGTTGTCATAGATGTAACATTATCTTTATTACATTTAATTAATCTATTTTTTATCTTAAATTTAGCACTTAGCAATTGATCATTGTATTTTTCAGTATTAGCAAGATCTTTTTCATATTCTTTAAGATCAGTAAATTGTTCTTCAATTTCATGATTCAAACTTTGAAAGGTAGATTCTTTTGAACTTAATAGTTCTTGAATTTCTAACAAATCATCTACCTTTGTATTATCAACATCATCAGCTAATAAGGTTTCCATTTTTGTTATCAATTTAGAGAAATTTGTTCACTCAACTGAGCGCTTTGACTTAAGCTTCTCAAGATTTTCCATTTTAATACACAATTTTTATTTTTGAAAACATGAAATATAATTCATAAATGAAAGAAGCTTTCTTACCTGTTAATTCCAGGTAATATTAATCCAAGTGTTACTTCCAGGTAATGCTGATGCATTGTCACACAATATCTAATAATAATCCATCCTGTGGTTTCTGGCACCAAAAAATGCACAAAAGTATATGTATGTATCGTGTATCCATGAGAAATAAGTATTATGTCCACAATTTCAAAAGATGGGAGAGCACATTTGAATAAGATTAATATAGTTTATTAAAGATATGAAATAATATATATAATTCCATGCATCATGAGAAATTAATCATTAAAGTTATATTTTCTTCATATCACATATTCTCAGTATTAAACAGAGCCAAGATACATGACTTCTCTGACTGTTTGCAGAGTCAGGACTGAACTTTTTAACAAAAATCAAGATCAATTTACAATATGCATGATTATAATCAGTTTCACTTCCAATATCATAAAACACATTAAATTAGATCTAAATTATTATAAAAGGCTATAAATCTTCATTTCAGTGACATCAAGTAATTATAAAACTAATAAATCTATTTAAATGATCCCAAAATGAATTTATATCAAGAAATCCCAAAGTTATTAAATTACTAATAAATCATCATTAAGATTCCAATCATTAAGATTCCAAAATTAGTATAAAGCTAATAAATCTATATTAAATGACCTTCAAATCATTATATTACTATTATAAACATTAAATTATATCAAAACATTATAAACAATAAATTAGATTAAAATCATAAGATAATAAATTATATGAAAGTCATTATAAGGTAATAAATTATGTGAACATCATTATAGAATAATAAATTATCTCTATTAGTTCAAAATGTATTTACATGAGGGTTTTTCCCATCATAATCAAATTATAAACAAATAAATTGCAGTACGCTTAAAAACTGATATTATATCCAAACCAGCTGTTTTAAATGTATAAATCTGTATTGATTGTAAAAGTACACATTCAAAGGAATGACATTGGGTTGAAATGCAAACACATGTTAAAATACATATTTGTTGGCAATAAAGAGAAAACTACCAACTTGAATTTATCAGTAGGGAGGAGGGATACTACAAAGTTTACTACAAATATTTCAAGTAGATATCATTGCATTTTGTTGGTAATAAAGAGAAAACTACCACCAACTTGAATTTATATCAGTAGGGAAAAAGGATACTACGAAGTTACTATAAAGATTTCAAGTAGATATTGCATTTTGTTAGTTTGGTACCACATAAGCTGTTTTTGAGCTGTGTGTATCCATCAATCGATAGATTTGTGGGTTGATGGTTTTTTGTTTATCTCTGTCCTATTGATCTTACATGTAAAGTAAATTGTAAAATATTTTCTTGCAGTGTTTCAAAAAATTTAACACATTTTAAAGCTTTAACTTAATTATTATTGTTTTTTTTAATTTTGTAGCTTCGTCAAGAGAAAGTTAACTTAGAACAGACTTTGGAACATGAGCAAGAAGCTTTAGTTAATAAATTAATGAGAAAGATTGAAAAACTTGAAGCACAAACTCAAGCAAAACAACACAACTTAGAACAGTTACGCCGTGAAAAAGTAGAATTGGAAAACACTTTGGAACAAGAACAAGAAGCTCTTGTTAATAAGTTATGGAAACGAATGGATAAATTAGAAGCTGAGAAAAGGTAAAAATATTTGTTGTTATAATTTATATTCTGAAAAAGTACAAGTTTCATAAATGAAAATAACTATAGACAAAAATAATTTAAGTTTTGTTAAATGTTTTTTTTTATTTATGTAAGGATGAATTTTGAAATTTGATATTTGAATTTTCTTGTTGTAATCTTAAACATATTTTATTTAAAAAAATAATTTTCTCACTTTAACAATTAAAATCTAGTTTGAAATATTTAAACAGTGTTTTCACATGTTGATTTTTTTCTTTCGGTATTTATGTACAGGGTTGTTCTAAAACAGGCATATCAAACACATGGCCCGCCAACAACTTGTCTGTGGCCCGCGAAGCCTTTGGTATTTTACCTGTGTTTAATTTAGTTGTTGGAGTGTTTTTAGTTGTTAGTTAACCTGTAACAGGGGACATGCGGTCTCACAGACCGCATATCTTTCTCCCATCACCCCTATTTCATGCTTCCTCCAATTGAATGGATTCCTCCCCTAGCTTCATGTTTTGTGACCTTCGCCTTGATGCTTTATTATCAGAATGTTCTGGCAGCTGCATCTAGGTGAAATTATATCACATTCTTCTAAAGCGGTCTGTGAGACCTCACCTCCCTCTCAGTGTTACAATTTTTGGCAGTAGGTAGTACCGATGGCTTTGAAGTTAGGTCCATGGAGATGCATTTATCCTTCTGATCCGCATTATGCGGAAGAATTGCAAAACATTTTAAATGATATTGGTAGTGATTTTAGTGAAGAAGATTTCTGTGACGAGGACTAACTTTTTTGCATTCATAAAATCAATGAGATACTGATACTTCAGATACTGTCAAAAATTTTCTGTATTGTGCTACATAAAATTTTCATACATTAAAATTTGATTTATATATTAAACAAAATAAAATTAATAGTTGATTCATAATACATACGTTTTTAGTTTTAATTTTACAGAATTTACTGTAACATATGATATTTAGCGAGAAATTTTAGACTGTGGGAAAATTTTCTGGGGAAAGTTTTATTTCACTTTAATGTGTGAAATTACTTTTTTCTTTTGAAAGTTAAATTTCAAGCAACATCTAAGTGAAATTTCAGGATGATATTTTAATTAGACGATTTTTAAAAAATTATAATAGCTCGCAGTCTCTGAGACCGCACGTCCACTGTTATGTCCTACTTTTTCACCTCCCCTGTTACGGGTTAATTTAGAATGCTACACTATTTTTGAATAGTAATATTTGTCTTATTTATTCTGTCATTAAATAAGGGGGATATTTCTCATCTGAATGTGGTAGCATTCTGAATTTAAAAAATCACGCTTATCTAGTAAAAATTATGTTTATGGGCAGATATAACTCAATTTTACATTTTAGCACGAAAAATTTTGTATACAAAGATAACCAATCGGATCAAAGCGAAAGATCTTGAGTTTGAAAATTTAAAGATTAGTAAAATTTGTACAGTATTTTACTTGTAATTTTTATTTGTTTTATGTAGAAACTAATTCTTTATTTTACTACTATCTTCGGTTTTACACCACTTTACAAAATAATATTCTGTATTTATAAGATAGTAAGAAATGTATTGTAAAATTAATAAAATTTAGCGCTAATTAAGAACAGCTAAATATTTTTTTAAAAATCAAAATACAAAATTAAACATTTTTTAATGAGTCGCATTGAAAGTGACACAAATTATCACTTTTCTGCTTGACACAAAACCCCGAAGATGTCATCCAGTTTCTTGGGTTTTAGTCAAACATATGGATTTGCGATTTAAGCTTTTTAATTATTTTCATTACTTAAGTTAGTAATTCTGCCATTGTAAGAGCTGTGTGATCTTTCATTCTTTTCTTTCATTTTTTATTGATATACATATGTTTTATTGACATACTTTCAGACATCCCAGGATCCCAGGATTTATATTAAAAAAAATATTTTAAAGCTCTTTACCACTAGGAATAAATATGATAAACTGAAGATGAACGTCGCAGATATTTTTTAAGGTGATTTATAATACAATTTTATTCAAAGGAAAACGGAAATTTTATGTTGGATATGAAGTCACTGTTGGAAAAGAATGTAACATTAAGAGATGCTACAGCACAAAGTATAAAGAAAACTCACAAAAATATGGCTAAACATCGAAAAGATAAACTGTCAGAATTGAAACTGATACTTTATAAAAGAGAATCAAACTACTTTCATCGAGCCTATTGAAGAAATTACATTTGCTTTAAAAAACTAATTATTGTTTTTGTTACATTAAATATCCCGCGAGTCAAAATCATTCACTACGAAGGTGAAGAAATGATACTTAGAGAAGTTAAAGAAATTTGTAAATACTATAAGCATAAGTACCTTTGTAGAAAGATTTATACATAACAGATAGATTTCTAAAAATCGGATATGTGCTTATTTATAAACTTATATTATATTCGTACGTACATGCTTAATCATCGTCAGTCTAGAAAATATCTTGGAAATATGAGTAGTGAAGATAAACAGATCTACCTTAGAAATATTTGACGGTAATCCGTCATAAAGTTTTAACTGTTAATTTCAAACTGTTAAACAATGTTACAATTTTCAGTCAAAATCAACAAATTATGAATGTGAAATTTTAAAAGACCATCAATAGACATCGTACTTTGATATATCATTTAAAATTACAAAGCACATGAATAAACTTTAACTTCAAGGCAAATTTCATAATGCTATCCTGTTATTTGATAGTATTAATGTTTTCAAATACATTTTATTACTTTGATTACAAAAAAAAAAATATTTTAAATGTTCCCAGGCATTATTACAAAAATCATCGGAGTGGAAATTTTAGAATACACTACAAATGTATTTAAAAATGAATTCAAAAGAAGATTTTTTAATTCCAAGGTATATGAAAATCAATTTAATCTCATTTATTTGCTTCAACTCTAATGATTGATGTTGAAATTATTCATCAAAAGTCAGTACGAATCCATATTAGAGTGGAAATATATGTATATGAGGTTTCCAAATTTCTGTAATTATTTGACAACTTTTGATAATTTTAAAATGTATTAAATATAATTTGAACCAGAAAATGTTTTTAATAAATGAAATAAAATAGGTAGTGCATAGATACAAGACACAATTTATTAAATAAAATTGGTTTCAAAATATGTTTTTATTTTTGTTGTTTGAAGGAAAGACGAAAGATTGACAGCTATGCCTTTGCTAGATCCAGATAACCAGACCAGCGTAATACAATCAATTTTTTAAATAAATGCAATTTGGAAAATTCAATTAAATTTTATGCATTTGGTTGATAAAAAGTAATTTTGAGTATTTTTTTTCGAAAAATAAATACAATATTCTACAATATATAGATATAACTGTAGCTATAATAAATAAGTATAATAACTGTGGAACTTTGCGCGAAAATTTCTTTAACATGGCTGTGTTGTGTATGTATACATTTTATTCTGTGCAATGATAATAATAATATCTACTTTTTTATGTGGCCCGCGGCTTTGTACATAATGCTTAAGTTGGCCCGCGGCGGTAAACGAGTTTGACATTCCTGTTCTAAAGGATGCACCCTTTTTCAAAAAATTGTATTTATTAAAGTACAAATCCAAAATGAACAATATTTATACCAATGAAAAGAGGAAGTTTCAAAAAGTTTTTTTAAGACAGACATTATAAATGTTCAATGTGTCCACAGTTTGCTCACTTCTTGCAAACTCAAGAACGTAGAAAACCTTGTGCTCCACAGTAGTCATCTCACTCACAACTGACAGTGAAACGAAAATCGCGGCCTATTGCCACGCGACCTCTACTGGCCCCCTCTGGAACCATCACCGCTTTGAAAGCCGTGCACTCAGTAACAGCAGATACGCTTTCTCGTGTGTGAGACGAGTTTGGCTATCACGTAGATGTTTGCCGTGCAGCAAACGGTGAACACATTGAACATTTATGTCTTAAAAAAAAACTCTGAAACTTCTTCTTTTCATTGGTATAAAGATTGTTCATTTTGGATTTGTACTTTAATAAATACAATTTTTTGAAAATGGGTTCATCATTTAGAATAACCTCGTATTATCCATGCCAGGAAGATTGCTCGCCAAAAATTCTTGTCAATCGTCAATCATGTTTACACATAAGATGCCACTTTTCCGTCAAATGGCACATTTCTACTATTTTCATTTTTTATTTTATCAAATCCGTGATTTTTCCAGATTCTCCTCCATAATTCTGCAATATTTACCTCTTTTTTTTTTTTTTTTTTTTTAATTGCTTGTAATTAAAAAATATGCATTCATGGATGCCACTTTTCTGCAGATCTGAAAATTTCCAGTTTTCTTTTTCTTTCTTTTTTTCTTCTTTTTTTTTAATCAATCGTTGATGTTTGTGAAATCGGGTGGAAAAGTCAGGACAAATATCTGCCTTGAATGAAGTCGTTGCCAATAGGTGTAGAAAAATTCATCCTGAGAAGTGAATAATTGTGGGTCTCGTTCTTTAAATTTGTAGCTCTGGGATTATTCAGATATGTTCTTACAAGTATATACTAGATATACAGTTCTTTCACAAATTATCAGCATTCCTTGAATTATTATTATTATTTGCTGATTTCAGCAAGATAAATTCATCAATCAGTCATGAAAAGAAATTGGAAATTTCCTCAGTTGGTCAAGAATTTAATGAAAACAGTCAATGAAAAATCCACGAATTTTGTTGATCGCTGATCAAATAAAACAACAAATTT
This sequence comes from Maratus michaelseni, assembly GCA_963931845.1. Classification (NCBI taxonomy): domain Eukaryota; kingdom Metazoa; phylum Arthropoda; class Arachnida; order Araneae; family Salticidae; genus Maratus; species Maratus michaelseni. The sequence goes on along the minus strand of OZ007587.1, from coordinate 384,436,829 downwards.
TGACAGCCCAAGAATTAGGTTAATCGGTACATAAATCTGAAAAACAGACTTCTATTATAACCTAAAATTAAATGGTAGAGTACCTGAAAAATGAAGGTGTGTATGGCAGTGTGCTTACATGTAGATGAGACAAAATAACAAAAGAGGAATTTAAATGAAAAAGTAACATTTATTTTTCATAAAGAAACAGAAAATATATTAATGGCAACCATAACTAAAACAGGTTGAAAAGGCTTTAAAAATATAATGCAGCATCTCATTTATTCGTGATCAAAGTTTGTTCCAATGATTATATATATAAATTTACAAGTCATTCAGTGTATATAGATACTTGAAAATAAATGCAGATATATTCATATTTGTAAGCATAATTGCTGCTTCAATATAATCACATTACTTTTTAAATAAATACATTTGAGAAGATGTAAAACTTACTTGCATTTTGAAAGGACTGTAAACATAATAACTTGGTAAAAGGTATTCCAAACAGGCAACAACACATTCTAAAAACAGTAGTGGAAACCGAGATATCACATCACCAGTAAATAAGCAGAGTGCTTTCAAAAATGTAATCTTGAACTAAAATAGTAGGCCAGTTCGTCATCAAAAGACAACCGAACCATATCTTGAAACAAAACACAACAAGAAGTAACCACGAGCACAAAGATCCTTTTATTTAAATACCTGCGAGATACATCAGCTGATTTGAGCATGCAGGCAGAAGTTAACACGGAATTTGAAATATGAAAATAAAATACATTTATTAAATACAATAATACTACATTAAATTAGTAAATGTTAGGAATCAAAGATCTACATGTTCCAAATTCAGAATAATTTCATAATAATTTTAGAATTTATTTTTAAATAAATGTATGTATGATGCATGTATACATAACTAAATTGTTAAACTTTGAGTTATTTTGCAAATACATGATGTTTTGTAAAGAATATGTAACATGGTGGCAATTATAGGTTACAGTGTCAAGAACAAGAAATTTTCATTATTTATTATTATTTTTTTTTTATATAGAGATGGAAATTTCTTGTTTGACTAATGTAATTATTTGAAGGAAAAAATAGATTTTATAACTTGGTTTTCTAAACTTCTTCCCATTCTAACTTCAAAATTTCAAATAAAAATTGGAAACACTTTAAAGCAGTCATACTGATCCTGTGACCTGCCAATGTTTTATGTGCGGCCCGAGACACTCAATCCATAATTCATGTTTATAAAAAAAAAATTGATGCATACTTAAAAAGACACTTAAGACTTTTACTTTTGTTTTATATATTCTTATGGTAAGACAAAATCTATTGTTATTTATAAATAATTTAAACTTCTGTTGAAAAATTCTAAACCTCTATGATAAATATAAATGATGCCATTTAATAATTCTACTGATATATATTGGTTTCATAAATTTAAAGAAGAGTGTTGATAGAATTTCAAAACTTGAAAGATTTTTAATTTGCAATTGTATCGAATTTTATTTTAGGTGTTATGAATTATTTTTAAAACAACAACACATGCAATTTGTGGTTCTTTTAAAGCCATTGAGAAAGTAGAATAAAATTTCTTACTTGAGTTGTGAAAGATGGAAAATGAAGACACTAGAATTGAAGACATTTTCTAAAACCAACACAGGAATTCACGTTAAAAGATATAGCTCTCTATAAAACATCACCATCAATAAAAATATGACTAGACCACAAGTGAGACAAAACATGAGACAAATCGAAGCTAATGAACAAGCGGCGAGCGACCGTATCAATACACCTTGCTTCGTTAAAGCTATCATTATGCAACCTTCCATCCTGCAACAAAAACGTCACTACCAGCAGGAAAGCTCAGTGACGATCTGTCATGGTCACGGAGAAAGAATGTAGGTGAAGACAGATTACAAACGGCATCTGCCGTCAATCGCTGTAATCTCCCTCGATCTGTCATTTAACATAGACCGGTGCTCTGGGATGGAGAGTTAGCAAAATGTAAACTAGCTGTTATGATTCCTGTGTAAGTAAAGTCCCACCAGTAGCTGTGAGGGTCTGCTCTCAAAGCTGGTAGATGGGAGATGCTAGGTGCAAAACCCCTGTCGCATTCGTCAACCTAATCATTCGGAGTTTTCTGTGGTTTTCTTCGAACCTTGCCGTAAATACGGGTTAGAATCACTTAGAAAGTCCCTCCATGGAGGGCACTCCGCGCTAGGGGCTATATCCCAAGAGTAGATAATCGGCCGTCATAAATCAACCAATAAACCAACCTGTGTAAGTAAAATGTGATGTGGTGGTGGAAAGAAGGGAGAGTGGAAAAGCCTGGAGATTTAAACAATTAATATGTCCAGATAGTAGGTAGAAATAAAGATATTAAAACATGTTCCAATACTTTAAATAAATATACAGCCATAAGTAAAAGTTAAGTTATTGTACTGAAAGTTTAACTATTGGAAATAAATATGTAACTGAAATTATTTACTTATATATGAATGTAAATGAATTAAATTAAAAGTAAACAGGTTGAAAGGTTAAATAAACTGAATAAGTTGAATGAGTTAAATGATTGATAAGAATATTTGAGGAATAACAGTTGAGGAAATGTTTATTTCCCAACCGTCATTGCCACGCCCGAGCATGCCAGAGTTTAGAAGTTCTGAACTAGAATTACACGTGAGTGGCAACAGTTCGTGATGCACAAGGTGAATGTCCTGGATTGAAAGCCTGCGCTCTACAAAGAGTCAATGAAGTTTTAGAATATTCTGGAACAAAAATTTCTCAACTGAACGCAAGATGTCGGACCAGAACAGATCACTTGATTTAAAAGATGTTGTTTTAAGGAAGGAAGAACTTCAAAAGATGGCTAGATGTCAAAACATTCATGGCGCACTGTTTGAAAGAATGAAAAAGAATATTTTTTATTTTTCACATAATTTCCGAAGTTTTTAATGGGTTTTCAAACTGTAAACAGATTCTGAAAGTAAATAAATATTTCTATTCATTAAATATAATTTTGAAAGAAAATAATTAATATTTAATAAATTCAATTTTTGATTTTTCTGCTTAGAAAAATTTCACAGACTCATTTTTGTTATGCGAAATACGAAAGTTTTGCTTAGATTAATTTACAGAATATTTAACCGATGAATCATTAAATGAAAACTTCTAAAATAACTTAATGATTAGTCATTAATAACAGAATATAATTAATTTAAACAGAATAATTGAATTTTTGACAAAAAGTGGAATTATTGAAAAATGAGTATTAATTTTAGCTAAATGGAAATTAATTTTATTAATACTGAGGCAATGTACGATGACGTAACACTCGCATTCTAATATGTATTCATCATGAAAACTTAACTGGAAAATAAAATAATTTCATAGATGGAATTTTGTTCTGTGATGGAATGACAGCCCTGTAGCATATATTTAAAACAAATTTGCCATTTTCAAAAGGTGGAAAAAAAAAAAAAGATATGTGCATCTATATGGACTCATTAATATTTTTATTATATTTGTCTAAGAAGTAATGAATATCCTTTTCAATGACAATTTCTAGTATTTTTCTTTTTGATTCTTTTAAATCCCACTAATTAAGAATTTTTTTTAAATTTAGATTTATTTATTTTCTTTTTTTGTATGTTCATAATGTAATGACTTTTGTTGCAAATGCATTTAAATATCCATTGCATTAAATCATTAAAAATCTTTTTTAAATACAGAATGTTGCAAGAAAAATTGGAACAACCTGTATCAGCTCCTCCGTCTCCGAGAGACATGACTAAAGGTGATACTGCTGCTAACTTGACATTGCATGTTCAGCATCTCAGGAGTGAAGTAGATAAATTAAAAATGCAGTTACTGAATGCTCAGAAAGAACGTAAGTTTAAATTATGAAAGCTTTTACATTTACTTGGTTATTTTAATAGTTACATTGCATGTTCAGCATCTCAGGCGTGAAGTAGATAAATTAAAAATGCAGTTACTGAATGCTCAGAAAGAACGTAAGTTTAAATTATGAAAGCTTTTACATTTACTTGGTTATTTTAATAGTTACATAACAGGGCTTGAATTTAAGGGCGGGATTCGCGCCGAAAATTTTGAAATCCCGCCCAAAAAAAGATAGTAAGCGGAAGACTCCCGCCCTAAAAATTTCAGCATTTTCGGAGAAATTTACGTTATTTAATTTACCTGCAACCGAACGATAAATTTCGTGATTTTTTTTCCCCGCAACCGTTTGACGAACTTTGCGCTTTTTTCCGCGACTGATCGACGAACTTGGCTTTTTTTTCGCGACAGATCAACGAACTTTGCGTTTTTTCCGCGACTGATCGACGAACTTTGCTTTTTTTTTGCGACAGATCAACGAACTTTGCGTTTTTTCTGCGACAGATCAACGAACTTTACATTTTTAATCGAATGATCGAAGAACTTTGCATTTTTTAAGCGACTAATCGACAAGCGTTGCATTTTTTCCCGTGACAGATCGACGAACTTTGCATTTTTTCCGCAACAGATCCCTGAACTTTGTGTTTTTTCAACCACAGATCGACGAACTTTGCATTTTTTTTTCACGACTGATCGACGAACTTAAGGTTTTTGAAGCGATTGATCGACGAACTTTTCGCTTTTTAAGCGACTGGTTGACGAACTTTGCGTTTTTTCTGTGACAGATCGACGAACATTGCGTTTTTAAGCGACTGATTGACGAACCTTGCGTTTTTTGGGGACAGATCGACGAATTTTGTGTTTATTCCACAATCGATCGACGAAATTTGCTTTTTTTCCCGCGACTGATCGACGAACTTTGCATTTTTTGGTGACAGATCGACGAACTTTGTTTCTTTTCCGCGATCGATCGGTGAATCTCAATCAAATAAAATCTAAATTCAAAAATTTATTTAACAACCTAATTGTTAAGGGTCCTTAACACATTTAATGGAACTTGAAAAGTACACTGCATATATAAAACTTAACTTTCTTCTCCTTTTTTATAACAAAAATAAACATTTTACATAATCATTCTCAGTTGACTTAATTTTTTCAATGGTATTTTGTCATGTCTGCATTAATGTAATTCTTTAAATAGCACGTAAAATAATAGTGGGGTTTAAAGATTTTTTTCTCCCTCCCAAACATTACAACTCCCCTCCATTTAAAAATGTTGGTAGGGAGACTCCCCTTCTTGGAAAAATTGAATTTCAAGCCCTGCGTAATGTGAGCTCCCAGCCAGACAACAAAATTACTTATTGCCAGATTACAAATTAATGAATAGAAGTGAATGCATGAAGTGTATCATAGATGTAGTAGTAAAAATTTGTAAATAAATTCTATGTCAGCATCATGGACAAAATTTTGCATATTATTAAATTGCTTTTTGAAGGATTTAATAATAGTAAATCCTTTTATGGTAAAATTTGAAAAAAAAAAATAAATAAAACAATACTACTTCTACAATTTTAAACCTTTTTACCTTTTTGCATGCTTTTCTTACAAATGTGTTCTATAGCAGTAGGGATCAGATTTCGAAACAGTTAATTAGTTTAAGGAAAAATTAAACAAAATGTCATAACATATAAAAATTCAGTAGAAATGACAATTTACTTAAGATATTTATTTTTGAAAAATAAACTTTGTATTAATGAAAATCTGATCCCTAATTTTATGAAATGCCCCTTAAGGGTCCTTTCCTCTTGCACGAAAACACTCACTCGTTAATCCTATGGGGCATTATTTTTCTAATATCTAGTTTGCATTTCAATGTTTTTAAATGATTTTTTTTTCTTTTTGCATTGGATAGCTGAGATAGCAGAACCGGTTTCATAAGTAAAAACATCTTCGTAGTAAAAAAAAAAAAAAAAATCCGCAAAGAAAATTGAAAAAGTAATAAATGGTGGAAATAAAGATTAATCTCAGCTATCCAATGTCAAAAAAAAAAAAAAAATCTTTTAAAAATATTGAAACGCAAACGAGATATTAGAAAAATAATGCTCCATAGGATTAAGATTAGGGAGCAAGCATGTGTTTTCATGCGAGGTGGAGAGGACCCTTAAGGATCATCTGAAAAGAGTAGAGAATGAATTGAAAACAAGTTTTAGCATTTTGATCATACTGATATATTCAAAAAATGAGAAAAATGAATATGAAGATTGCAACTCTGAATCATTTAAGTAAAATGGATGCAGTAAAATACCTTTTTCACATATTTATAATCTTGCATCTTTACATAACTTGGCTAGGATATACTAGGAGCGCTTAAATACATTTTAAGCAAAAAAATTGAAAACTTTATATTTTCATCATTTTTCCCCAGATGAAGGGTACAAAGTCCTTTTAATTCCTAAAAATTTAAGCACTGTATAATCATTTTAATTCCTATTTTATATGAAAGTGAAGTGTTTTATTTAGCATTATATTTACTTTTATATCAGTTTTTTTTTTTTTTCTCCAGTCTGATCATCTGGTACTGTTAGGAAAGAATTCTGTGATATGTCCTGTTATTGAAAGCGAGAAATTTTACCCTGATTGAAACTTTTGCTACATTCATCAGAACCTGTTAGAGTAGAATATAGAATACCTTAATCGCCAATCACAAAAACCTTGAAATCAATCTAAAAAAAGCCTAGATTATAAAACCTAGGTAAAAGCTTAGCCAATGTCTGAGCAAACTTCTGCTTCATTTGCAAACAAATTGCAAAAATCTGATGCTTCCCAAACACAGAAAGGAAAACAAAAATCATGTGTACAGAAAAAAGAGTCGCAAAAAATCTCAACTCAACCCTCTTTACAGTGGAAAACTGTGAGGAAGAAAAACAAGAAATAATGTATTGATCCATCACTTGCTACAATGAAGGATTCCAAACAGCTACTCCACTATGTGGAAGAGACTATGCTGTATTATTTGGACATTTTATACTTTGTTTTTTTGACCAATTGTTACTTTACAGATAGTGCAGATTTTAATTGTAAAGATTTTCTATGTGTCTTAAGTATGGTATTTTGCCTTCATTAAATGATTGTAATTGGGCATTATCATATTGCTTTTTTCAGTAAATGATTTTGTTTTTGATCATTTTGTTTTTATGATCAGCTTTTAAGATAACTTTTAAAATATAATTCTATGTTTTTGTTTCACCTCCTTTTCTTGCACATGCTGTTTTTAGTAAATGGTTTTGTTTTTGATCAGCTTGTTTTTATGATCAGCTTTTAAAATATTATATGTTTTTGTTTCACCTCTTTTTTTTTGGCACAGCATGTCCCTAAAAGGACTTAATGCCATTAAACCCCAATCAACCAACTAACCAACCAAATGAACATTTCTTTTTAACTAGCCGCCACTGGCGACCAGTTTGGTCTCCTTTAAATGTATGTTAAGCATTGTAACACGCATTGATATTTTTTGTATTATTTTAGTTTGATTCCATGTTATTTACCATTTTTAATGATGGGTATTTTTATTAGCCGGGAGCAAATGATAAATCGCCAAATATTGCTCCTATCACCACCATTTATACTGCATTAATTTAATTTTAAATTATAAACCTGTCACTTATTTCAGTTAAAATACTTAGCTTTAATTTCAAATACTTATATTACATACAATTTAAAATACATGCCATTCACACTTTTCATTTAAAAAAGAAAATAAATAAATAAGAAATAATATCATAAATCAAAATATTTGATTTAAAAATCAAAGTATATTTTCCAATTCGAACACGCGAAAAATAAAAGCTGGTATCGACGATTTAAAAAATGGTATTCGCGATATTTGCGCAAATTCACATAAAAGTATTTAATGATGTTATGTATTTTATAAATGTATATTAAATTACTATTTTGAACGCGATTGGTCATAACAATGGTAAATATGATTGGCCATTACCAATCATTTTCCGTGATCTCTCTTCCTGGCGAGTATAATACATAAATACCAAATTAACTGATAATTCGTTTCGAAATTATTCGAATTCGAATTCGAAAAAAATTCTGCTTCTTATCCTTCCTGGATGTCCTTGGCTGTCCTTCTTATCCTTAATCATTTTATAGCCTTCCTTGAGGAGAAGGCTATAAAAAGGGATAAGAAAATTGGCGATTCCAATTGAAATTATTTAGGCAACAGAGATTAATATCTCTGTGAATAGGACTTGGAAATCTTCCAGTTATATAGAAACAATGTCAAAGTATATAAACATAAGTTAAACCTAATAATTATTTTTGAAATAACTGAATAACCCCTCTTCCTTTCCAAAAATAAGAAAAAAAGAAAGAAAAAGATTTAATTTTTCATATAGCTATTACTTTAAGTATACATATTAATATATTCCTTTGTTTGATTCCACTCTCTCCCCCCCCCCCCCCCCCCTCTCAACATGTAGTTGTTAAGAAAGCTTTACTATACTTTACAATTTAAAACAAATTAACAAATTTTATGAAATTTCTTTCTGTTAGATTCGGAAAAAATGGCTCAGTTTGCTATGGAAGAGAAACAAATTCGAGATGAAAATATTCGTTTACAAAAAAGATTACAAATGGAAGTTGAAAGACAACAAACATTGTGTCGCCATCTATCTGAAAGTGAATCTAGTCTTGAAATGGATGAAGAAAGGTATATCTTGCTAGTTCTTTTGAATGCATATATATTTTGTTGATTAATTAATGTAGAATTCTTAATTTTTACTTCCTCTAATCTCCCATTAATATGATTTTGGACTTGCCATTTCATATATATGTTATTTTTTACTTCCGCGCTTATAAAGGATTTCTCATAATTTTAAGTTATTAAAATTTTAATCAATTACAGACAGAACACATGTTAAAACCAAAAGTAACAGGCTAGTGCAGCCCTAAAACTGGTTACAATTCTGCCAAAACACCTAAAGCTCGCTTTGAAATGCATGTGGGTGGGTTTGTCAGTCAGAGTAAGGTCGTCAAAAATTTAAAGAATGTTTTACTACAAAGACCTGAAAATTCCAACTTGAAAATTCTTGGCTCTCTTTTCACTTAATGTTTAATTGTTTTAAAGCATTGTTTTAATAAAAATCTTTATTTTAAATCAGTACTTATTATGTTTTACATGAATATTTTCATTCAGCAATTTATCGTTTCTATCTAATGATAGAAATCATAATAATATGCCTTAGCAGCAGATTTTATTACCAGCCCTCTCTCCTTATGCTTGTCCTGTTTAGGTCGAATGAGAACATTTAAATTTGAGCGATAACCAGGTGCATATTGCAAACTGTTTTGGCAGCATACTGCATCTCTATTATACTTAGAATTCTGTGTACAAGAAAGGTCTGGTTTTTCACAATGCACTGGTTCACATGATACTTCTATGTCTCTCTCTACTTCAGTAAAAACATACAGTCCCTGGCCAAATTATTAGACGCAGTTGTTTTTATTATAATTTATTAAATATTTGGAAAGATACATGAGGAATTATCCTGAAACTTCAGGAGTGTAAACAACATGATAAACGTCACATTTCCGCAAAGATTTTTTCCCGAAACCCCATAAGGGGCCGTCAACAAATTTAAGAAAAACGGATATCTTTTGGATAACCCTGTAAAAACTAATATTGCAAAAAGCATTCAAACTGTAGATTATGATTAAGTGGCTTATTGTAATAATTTGGTTTCATTTTTATGAAGATAGCATGTATACTCGAAGAGAAATTCACGTTTTTATAAAAACAGTCCCAAATTTTACCAAGTTTTTTGCTTATAATTTGCAGAGTTTTTAATATAAAAACAAGTTATTTTCAGACAATATGACAAACAAAATTATACACAATACCCTGCAATCAGAATTAAAAAATAATAAAAATTGTATGAAAAATGTGCAGGTTTACTAAATATTGTTTCACTGCGCATGCGCGAATTCAATTAAAATATACTGTGCATAATATATTAGCTAAATGTATAGACCAACTTTTATGAAAGTCTCAAAAACATAGCTTGAAAATTCTGATAGTAATCATCGATAGAATAATCTCGAATTTCGTTGTTCCCAAAAGGAAGCAAAAAGATGAGGGGTTGTATCAAATATAGAATGAGAGACACTTCATTCTTATTATGTCAACTTTCATAAGCTAGTATATTTGGATACAACCCCTCATCTTTTTGCTTCCTTTTGGGAACAGCGAAATTCGAGCTTATTCTATCGGCGATTACTATCAGAATTTTCAAGCTATGTTTTTGAAACTTTCATAAAAGTTGGTCTATACATTTAGCTAATATATTATGCACAGTATATTTTGATTGAATTCGCGCATGCGCAGTGTAACAATATTTAGTAAACCTGCTCATTTTTCATACAATTTTTATTATTTTTTAATTCTGATTGCAGGATATTGTGTATAATTTTGTTTGTCATATTTTCTGAAAATAACTTGTTTTTATATTAAAAACTCTGCAAATTATAAGCAAAAAACTTGGTAAAATTTGGGACTGTTTTTATGAAAACGTGAATTTCTCTTCGAGTATACATGCTATCTTCATAAAAATGAACCCAAATTATTACAATAAGCCACTTAATCATAATCTACAGTTTGAATGCTTTTTGCAATATTAGTTTTTACAGGGTTATCCAAAAGATATTCGTTTTTCTTCAATATGTTGACGGCCCCTTATGGGGTTTCGGGAAAAAATCTTCGCGGAAATATATGACGTTTATCATGTTGTTTACACTCCTGAATTTCAGGATAATTCCTCATGTATCTTTCCAGATATTTAATAAATTATAATAAAAACAACTGCGTCTAATAATTTGGCCAGGGACTGTACACAAAGCTAAAGAAAAATAATATGCGCAGGCTCAAAGAAGAGTTGCAGTGTTGCTAATTTAGCAGGGTTTTTTTAAATTAAAATATCTACTTCTATTTCTGATTAATAATATTCTTCTTATTTAATCAGCATTGCCAATTTAGTGGATTTTTTATTCAAATATTTCCAAATAGTAATAGTCATCTTCATTTATCTGTCATTAAATAAGGCAGTTATTACTGTTCAGAAATAGTGGTCGATATCCGAGTAAAAAAATCTGCTAAATTGGCAACACTAGGAAAGAGAGAAGAATTTCGTATCTTGATCTATGAATTCGCATCTTAAGTGAGATTTTTTGCCTGAAGGGACCGAAACTCAATTGTGTATTAAGTGGGATTGCATAATAACCGTTCGCGTATTAAACATGATATTTTTTGCATTAGTCTTATAAATTATGTTCAAAGAACTGAAAAAAATCCATACCTTAACTTGGTCCAACTGTACTTCAATAAAACTGGGCATTCCTCATGAACCTTTACCATAACCTTTGGTTAGTTGTTTTAAAATTTTAATCATAAGACTCATAATTTTATTTAAACGATTTGAAAATATTTTTCTGTATCTAACAGAAACTTTTAATGTTTAATTAAATATATTCTGGATATTTTTTACATGCTATAATTCTGTATAATTTCATATTTTAGGCAATTTAGTGAATATGGCCATTTAAACTCTAGATCTGTGCCTAGTCCCATTCCATCTCATTCTGGGATGTCTTCCAATCCTCATAGTCCTGGTATGTTGTTTATAAATATTGCTAAAAAAAATTTCTCATTTATAAAGTGTTTGATTCGATATTTCTTGTCCTATCTTCCAAATGAATATTTTGCACCATATTTGTTTTAGTTTCAAAGAAAATTCCGGTCAATACTATATTCTTTTATCATTAATTGAGTTAAAAAAAAAAAAAAATTCTTGTAAGAAAATAAAGGGTAAAAATTTGATTCCCCCCTCCCCCCCTGCTTTATTTTTAAGCACAAAATTGTTTCTTAATTTGTATTCAAAATATTCACTTTTCTGCCAATCTAAACTTTTCTGTGTTTTCAACATTTTTCTAAATGTTCTAGTTCTACTTTCTGCATTTCTTCTCTTTTGCTGTGCATTTTCTATTTTTGATATCTTGACTATTTTTATTCTTATATTCTGCAAGAATTGCAGTTTTTCTTTCTCAAAATTAAATTTTAAATTATCACGTTATTTTATACATTTCATTTTTTATTCTGAAATGTAGTCCAATGTATTCTCAATGTGCATTATTATTTTCATTTATGTTGTGATAGTGTGCTTATAGCACACCATAGCAAAATTGCAATTCACACTATCCTCCCTTATCTTCTTCATTGTTTATAAGTAAAACCAACATCCACTATTTATTATCCACTTGGGAATTTTTCTGATAAATTTTTGTTTAAAACTATATTTTCTAATGAAATGTATTGTATAAATAGTGGCGAACACAATTAGAACTGAGAATTCTGAACACATGTATGAAAGTTTTCTGTCTTGTGGCAAAATTCCATCTTTTTTATATTTGGGAAGATGGAAATTCATGAAAATAATTATTCATTTCTTGCAAAAGTCTGCATTATGAGACAAAAAAAAAAAATAATAATAATAATAAAAATTAACAGGGATGCATTAGTTGGAATTTTTAACAACAACAAAAAAATAAATAAATAATATGTGAAAAAAGTGATGCCACTCAAGTTTCTGAACATTTCATAAGGATTCAGATAAGTTTCTGACACAATGGAATCGGCACTGGACCTTCCATTCGAACACTGGACCTTCCATTTCGAAACTGGATATTTCGAACTCTGAGCCATAAATGCTTGATTACATTGCTACAATATTTATCACTTATACTCTGTCACATTTTCTTGGTAATTTTCCCTATTGAATCTTTTGCAAAATGATTTAGGTACTTAATCCGATGACCGATTTGTATGAAAATCTACACACTTGCGTGTCATTGGTCTAGAACATATTTGCCAAATGGGAGCTCAATCGGAAGTACTGTTTGGAAACTATTGTGTTTACTCTCACACACACATTTTAATTACAATATGTTACTTGCACTATGTGTTCGGAAAGTAATAAATCTATCCCAGTCATGAATAATTTCATTAAGAAATTAAATGCCTGTGCAAACTAGGATTGCAAGGATTATCACTTAAAAAACAGAAGATTTTTATTGATGCTAGTTTTTTGTTTTTATCAAACTACAGTCATTTTCCACATCCTACTGAACTATGTTGAATGTGTCAATAATGTCGTCTTTAAAACACAAATTATTGCTATTTTCCAGCTTTATTTGCATTACATTATTCTAACAACACAGTTTAATTAATTTTGCGATCACATTTTTATGGTGAAAATTTTAAGCAAATTGATAAAAGTTCTTGAAATTATAAGTCAGGTTTAAAAAAAGAAATCATCATACAGGAAAGGTTTAAGCTGACAGTGTACAATAAGTCTGTACGAAAAGTACAACTTATGGAGGAAACATACAATTTGGCAACCATAGCACAGACCTATAAGATAGTCATCAAAGTTTGTTTACTTATACATTGTTATATTATATATGAGTTATATACATTTTATTTAAGCATTATGGACAGGGCTTGACAAATGCGGTCACCAGGTTGCCACTGGCAACCAAATTTTTTTATCTGGCAACTAGGTTATATGGTAATTTTTTTTGTATAAAAATGACCTAAGAAATGAGCACAAATGACGTTTTTCTCTCTCCTCGTTAATCTTATAAGATGTCTCATTATTAGATGTTGTAAAATTACAAAATATTAAGAAATATAGAATTCATATTCAAACAAAAAATATTTTTAACTTTTTCTATTAATTTGGCAAAAGAGAGTTCATCAAATGAAAATTTTAAAATAAAAAATATGAATTATTTGACTCAGGCAAAAAAAGTCTTTTACTGCTTCACTATTTCTTTGATGTCCCCCCGTCATCAGATATAGGTTTTGTAGCACTCAACTATCAGCATTCGGCAATCAGTATTTCCCGAGCATGCCGGCTAATTCAGCCTTTACAGCATTTCTTTTTTTCTTGCGAGATATATAATTTTGATAAGTTTTATTAGAAAACTTAGTTTATATTATCCTATTAAATCACGTACTATTCTAAACGATGTAACTAATAATTCTAAGCTATGCTGCTTATTATTTTTTCTCAATTAATAATAATAATAATAAAAACTTTTTTTTTTAAATCAATGATGTGGGAGGGTGGAGGGGTAAATATTTTTTATTGGCGACTAGAAGTTTTTGCTGGCTACCAGATTTTATCAAATTTGTAAAGCCCTGGTTATAGAAACATATTATTATTTTTTGGTCCTGTGAAATTTTATGACTTTCACCTATGGAAGGGTATCACCATGTTTTATTGTTCCACATTCATATAAGATTATTGATTTTGTTCATTTTTATTAATGAAAGGTTCGCTAAAGTATATGTAAAAAGTTTGAATATTTTGCTGCATTATTAGTGTGCTTGATTTCAAAATGTAATATTTTTGTTTTATTGATGATCAGTAATTATTGTAAATTTTTGTTAATTACTCCAAACTGTACTGTTAAATTTATTGTATATAATGACTCTTAGAAATTGTTTAGTTCCATAAATTTAATGTAATGACAGAAAACTTTCTATAATTTTAAGTAGATACTGCTGTCCCACTTTTAAAAAAAATATCTTGTCTTGTGCTATTTGCAACAATAGACCTGACAATATTAATTGTACCCTGCTCTTGCCTAGCAATCACCCAGCAAGATAACTTTATGTATCACAGATTTAATGTGCACATATATGGCATTTACATGGCAATGTTTCTGTGGCCGAGTATTTAATTGAAGCCTCAGGCTGTGAGTTTGATACTCTAGACATTTTACTCCTGTGAACCAAAGTTAGACAAACACAACAAACCAACTTGCTATAAATTAATCTTCATCATACAGTATCGTTATTATGTCACATATCTGATGCTATAAAAATGCTTAAAATAGATATTGTGAGTTATTACCTGCTGGTATAGAAAGAGAAAAATGCAGGAAAGAAAATAGAATTTATTACTTTTAATCCACAGAAGCAAGTATAAAACCTGGAATAAATCTATTTATTAAACCTAAATAAAGTGTGCAAAATTGGATTAATATGAAATATAATTTTATCTTTGCAAAGCATTATGTGATGCTTGTGCAAAAAATATGCAATATCTTATTTTCTTCTGGATCTCTTTCAAAAATAAGGAATGCAAAATCTTTTGGTATAAATTACTGCATAAATATGGCCTACAAAAATTTAGTCTTTGTTTATTTAGTGTTCTTGTTAAACATACATGTAAATAAAACTCATTGTTTTATTGAGAAAGCTTTCTATTGAATAAATTTTAAAGATTGATAATGTATTGTTCACATTTAATTGCATAAAATTAAAATGTGTTGCAAATTTTGTTTTCTTTTTCAGCCATGAATGTGTCTGGCAGTCGTGATACTTTCAGTCCTAGTTCTAATCGTTGTCATCATTGCAACCAGTCTCTCTCCCAACTGCATGTGATACCAAGTCCTTCACCTCCACCCATATTTTCTCCAAGTTCTGTGAGTACTTATTGTTAACTCTAAAATTGTTCTATATATATATTTGATACTATAGCAGAATGTAAAACTATTTCTCCAGGGCACTATAAATTTTTCGTGCTTCCTTAGATTGGTTGATTTACTGACACTAGTTTTTTTTTTTTTTTTTTTTTTAACATATTGCACGCTTATTTTTGCCAACTCAAAAAAATACCTTTTCCGGAAAATTAAAAAACGGTTCCAAGAATAAAAATAAAATATTTTTTTTATTATTTATTAAAATGTGCTTTTAACCATAGATTGAGATATATTTTTGTCATTTTATCGTATTAATATCTCAAATATCCCATTTTTTCCAGTTGTCACTTTTCGAATAAATGTGCAATATGATAAAATTGAATGACTTGATAAATACAGTACATCAATTACTAGAAAATAATGATAAGAAGTCTATTTATTAATGATGTTATTGATGTTAAATGATAAAACCAAACTGATACTGAGTGCAAACAAAAGTCCTAAAAGAAATAAAAACCTTGGCACAATTATGATTTTTTTAAATGGAAATTTAGATAAAATTATGTGCCCAGGGCATGGGCCCCGGGTGCCCGTGCGATAGTCAGGGCCTGTATTTCTCTATGTATCAAAGAGAAGGGGTGTCAGTTTTGGAACAGTTTAGGATTTATTAGTTATCTGCTATAGAAACAGTTATATGCTAAGTTTATTGTGGGTATTTATGCTTTTTTTTTTCTTTTCATTAGTTTTTAACATATAATACTCTTTTCTAAAGTTTAGTGTCCGGTAGACCAGTGTGCATAATTTCTGGACTAGAAAGTAGCATATGGAAATATATAGTTGCTTTTGTATTTTTAATATTTTACTTATTCTAACCAAAAATTGACAGTTTTTTGGATAGATGCTTCTGGAGAAATAGATATTAAATGGAAAAAGAGTCTAAATATGGATTTCAAGTTCTGAAATTTTCAAAGTTAGGCTTAAGTTTCCCATTGGAATTTCCAGTAAATGTCAAGGGATTTATTTCCTGATTCTATCTTACTTTTTGCTGAAAAACACATCGAAATGAACAGATATTTTGCTCGCATTAACTGTGATCCTGCAATTGTAACTTGTAAAAAAAAGTGAAAATCTTAATATAGTTTAAATAATGAACTATTCTTAATGCGCAAATTGCTCATTTTAACTGTGTCCCTCTTTTAGCCATTCTCGAATTAAGAGAGTTCGGCAGTCTTTTCAACTGGTATAAAATTATGACAACTAGTACGTTTAGATTTATGATTGCCTTTAGACTTTAAATTTAGTGTCCTGAAAGAGAATTCGACTGTCTTTTCAACTGGTATATAATTTTAACAACTAGTTCGTTTAGACTTACGAGCCTTTAGACTTTAAATTTTGTGTGCTGAATGCAGTAAATTATATTTTTTAGCATAATTTACATTTTAAAGAAAGTTAAACACTTATATTAAAAATAATTGCTTTTGTTGATAAAGTTGAATTAAATGCATTTATTTTTGCCTTCTAGAATTCCTCTAGTTCAGTACAGTCTAACAGAGGTAAATCACCATCACAAGAACGATTCTTAAAACCAGCTGCTCCTCCACCTCCTTGAAAATAATGAAGACATGTCTAAGATTATGGATGGGACATTGCCTTTTCTTATGTTTTATATTCAAAATATATACAAGATCCAGATGCTGTTGTATCTAAAGTTTGCTTTCATACTAACAAAGATAATACGGATGACATTCCTGTTTTCTTTTAGAAAGAAGAAGCTCACATTCCATACTCATATTCATTCTCATTACAACAGTATATATTTGTTATATGATTCATAAATGAGACTAAATGCCTAATGTAACACTTTCTAGATTTTACTTTTTTTTTTTTTCATGGTGCTGTATAAAGCTAACATCAAATCTTGAGGTTTCTAGAATTGCCATGAACTCTTATAGTCAGGTACGATCTGAAAGAAATTTCTTTGTATGTTATATTGAAAGTTTTAGATGTGTAATTTAATTTCTTTTTCCCCTGGGAATAGTCAGTTTCTTCTAATTTTAGTTATATTTTGCATTTCTTTTTCTTTCAACATCAGTTTAGGGTTCTGCTTTATTTTTCTTTGTGCATGTGTTTGTGTGCATTTCTTCCATTTTAAAAGAAAAACAACATTCCTGATGATAGCAGGGATAGATAGCATTGAATAAGGCATTTTCTTTTCTTTTTGTCAGTATATTTGGGTTGTGTTTGATTGCTGTTTAGAAGGTACTGTTGAAAATGTTTAGAGCTAAAAAAATGATTAGAAATGTTTATTTGAATAATTCTTCTGCCATTGTTAAAATTGGTGTGCATTATTTGCATTTTTATGTTCATCTTGATCTAGCATATGTAGTTTAATTATTAATTTCAGTATTTTTCTGCAGACTTATAAAATGAAGTTTTATATTTTGTATCTTATTTGCAAGATTTTTTTTCTACAATATTTTTTTTCCATCTTTTTGTTTTATTTATTTTTGTGTGTTTTGAAGTTTAGCTAACATACTTTTTTGGAATAATACTTTTCGATAACAACCTTTATGAATAACAAATTTTCTATTTTGATTATAGACATTTTCTAATGCTTGTTCAGAATTCTGTGCAGCTAGAATTTTGTTTGGTGCTAATGAGGTTTATACTATGCCTGGTAAATTTACTTTTATACACCAAGTCATGAAATGCTTGCATTTAAAAATTATTTCACTAATTATATTTGAGTCAAAACATTTTAGTTTTTATATGCATTTTGTACTTACATGTACTCTAGTTTAAAAGCGAGCTTTTAAATAGCGCTGTTTTTAGACACTATCAAAAATCAAAGCAGCAGTTATGTATAAGTTTCATTATTTTATATGTATTTTTGAAATAAAGCTCTTGTACTTGGATTTTGTCTGTATATTATTTTTATAAATGTGTGTAAAATCAAGTAAAATGGATTTTATAATAAATCGGTTTCTAATTAGTAAATAAAATGATAGTTTTTGAAATATTCCTATAGTAACATTTCAAAAAATATTATTCTAGTTCTCTAACTCTAATACATGAAAATTAAGAGAAAAATAGAAAATTAAGCCTTTTCTTAATAATTTTTCTTAAAAACCTGAAAATTCAGATTAAAATCAGCCATTAATGAGCTGGGAATAAAGAGATAATAGTACTTATATGCTATTTTTTTAGTTAATCCTAAAAGTAAAAATTTGCATCATAAACTTCAGTATTTTTTATTGGAGCAAACAGATTTGAATTTAAAATACAAATAAACAATGTAAAAAAAAAAAGCACAAATTGTTAAAATGTTGATAGCAGACAGTCCATCAAAAGTGCAAGTTCAAAAGAATTAAAAACATGTGCATGAAAATATTAAAATGAGAGGAAGGAGCAAACATAATAATTTAAGGCCAAAGGGGAATTGGCAGAGTCAAGGAATAAGTTGAGCTAAATAATCTTTGCATGTATGACATAAATTAACCCAAATCCATTCAGTATGAGGTAGTAAATGCATGAACACAAAAAAGGGTGTGGGAGGGAGGAGAGTAAGTTAAGGGGAGGTTTTTCTAGAAAACTTTTTAAAAAATATTTTTTTTTCTTTGTATGTTTTGAACCCTTAAAATGCCGAAGAATATGCCCTAAAAACCATTTTTTGTTCCTCTCAATATTTAAGTCGACAACAAGATGTAGATAAAAAACTTAATTTTCTTGAAACAAGATTTTTTTGAATCAGTGTGCCTTCTCATGCTTAAACCATTCAAGCTACAAAATAGGATCCATTAAAAATTTTCATTTGAAAATTTTCTGAATTTGTAAAATTTCATTAAAATTTTGCAGATGCCTGAAAATTTTCGAAAACTTTACAAGATTCTTAATTTTTAAGTTCATTGTTTCAATGTGTTAACCACTAAAATAATATGTTACTTCAGTGTCATAGGCTGGGGACCATGGAGCCGATTCTTCAATCAGTCACAAAAAAAAAACTGAGAATTTAGTCAAACGGTCGCAGAAAAAATAATCTGGAATTTCGTCGAACAATCTCTGAAACAAATTTGTAAATTTACAAATTTAGTCACAGTTGTGGAAAAAAAATCATATAGAGAATTTCATCAAACAATTGTAGAAACAAATTGCGAATTTTAAAAAACAATAGCAAAACAAAATTCAAATTTTGTTGAACAATCACAGAAAAAAAAATCGCAAATTTTATCAATCGGTTGCAGGAAAAAAAAAAATCTTAATTTTTGTCAGTTGGCCCAGACCAAAAAAAATATATATAAAGAATTTTTTCAAACAAGTACAGAAAAAAAAAAATCGAAAATTTCACCAATTGCTAATGATAGGTGACCACGAATTTCATCAATCAGTTACAGATGAAATCGTAAATTCCGTCATTCAGTCGCAAAAAGAAAAAAAAAAAAAAAAAAAGAATTTTGGTGGACAATTGCTGAAAATAACTGCAAATTTCATGAAGCAGCACTGAGTAAAATCAATTTTCGTCCAACGGTCACAGAAAAAAATCAAAAATTTTGTCGAATGATTGCCAAAAATATAGTTAATTTTATCAAGAAGTTGTGTTTAAAAAAATCGTAAAATTAGTTGGTGGTGGGAGGGAGGGGATTCTGAATTTCAGGAGGAATCCGAAATCCAGAATATTCCAAAATCTGAAAAGCCTATGGTCCCGAGGTTTCTGGATAATGGGTCCTATACTGTATATATATATATATATATATATATATATGGTAAAATAAGGGGGGGAGGTGGCCAAATTCCAAATGGAAAAATCTGGGGGAGACCTACATCCAGCAGTGGATTGAAAACGGTTGATCATGATGATGATGATGATATATATATATATATATTTTTTTTTTTTCAAATTAAACTAGACTTTTATAATTAAAAGACAAATCTTCAAAAAATTGTAATTTTTAGTAATTCTGTTTTTAACAATTTTGAAAATGAAAAATTAGTGCCAAAAAGGGACCTTAAACTTCAAACAGCTGTCATTTTGTAAAATTTTGATTTATTTTATAAATTTGAAGGTACATCTAACTAATTATATATCCAACTAATTTAATATAGTTTAAGAATCAATGTGATTTTATTGTTTCATATGAATATTAAGTGCAAATCAGGCACATGGATTTATTAAGCATGCTGGATGTAGTGAGTGAACTTTGGAAGAGTTTAGGTTGATTAAAATATCAACATTTTTACACGACAATATTCAAACACTTAGACCAAAGTTTTAACAAATTCAATGCCAAAAAACTTTTTTTTTTCTGTGTGCATTATTTAAACAAACAAAAATATCAAACCATATCGAGAGAATGAAATGAGATAAAGAAATGGCATCTAAACTTGAAAAAAAATCTGGGTGTACTTGTCAAGTCGTTAACTAAACTATTTAATTTTTTCCAGATGTGAAAAGCTTCTCAAAAGTCAAGATTGTAAATAGGGGAACATTTTTAAATTATGGAACCTTTGAGAAAAATTGGAAATGTGGCTGATAGATTAACAATGGTTAGCAATGGCAGAACGTTTAATGTCTTCATTTTAACACAATTTTTATATTCCATTAAATGGGTCTTTAGAGGGCTTTTAGTTTGATCTGTATACATTAGGCCATATTCACAGGAAATTTTATAGTGTTTCCCTCAAAAAACTTTGTCTATTTGATGTTTGAGATTAGTAAATTTCATTTTTTTTAAAGAAGTATAGGTTACATTAAAGTCTGATTTCACTTCGCTTCAAGAAATTTTATAGCTAATTTTCCAAAAGTATGATAATATAATTAAATTTTTATTGAGGAAAGATTTGACAGTTGAATGAGTTTGTTATAAATTGAATCAATAATTCTATCTGAAAAATCAATCAATAGCAAGATTTAATATAATCTAATTCTGATTTAAGTAAATTGCCTGAACAGCAAATATTTAGTCATAAATATGTATATTAAAAGTAGCTAACTTTTGCATATTATTGACCAACTACGAGTTGGCACTTGGGAATCACCTTCTTTTAAAAGAATCTATTTTAGGGAAGGTATGCTAGTTGAAACTGGAGAAAGAAATAACTCTGCCCTTTGAGTGTCGTCCACTCACTGAAAGAATAATAGGTTGTAATGAAATAAATTTGTCACCAATATTTTCTACTCATCTTCACAGAAATATGTTTTCCTGTCATTGGTTAACTGTGTTTCTCTTTTTTCTAAAAATTTATCTTGCAATATTTAAACTTTTTTAAAAAACATTGTTATTTTGATAGCAGACATGTCCTCAAAAGGGAAAATAAGTAATTCTAAATAATGAATGATTGAAACAAAGAAAATTACGGGCATTGTTACAAAGAAAATCTATATTTATAAAAGGAAGTTTTGCTTGGTCTGTGATGGCTAACAAAATCTAGCACACCTAGAAGTCTGACATTTTAGGTGAGGATAGTCCATAACTTTTCCTGGTGCACCTGAGAATCAGAATTTTAATATTTTGAAAATTAACCTAAATATTAATTAAAACCCTTTAAGCATCGCATAAAAAAACTCATTAAAATGCGCTTTGAAAATGACTATTTTTATCGTAACCACAAAAGAAATTACCGTTTTGATAATTCCAGACAACGAAATATTCTCATTTTTACTTATCCTAGAGTATTAAACTATTGGAGCTATTGATTCGAAACTCAGACTACATACGTAGTTGATTTTTCTGATTCCAAATATACAAATTTTGTGAAAATTTGACTGAAAGTTTTCTTTATTTTGGCCAAAAACTGACCTGACTCATCAAATTGACACAGACGGAAAAGAGGTTACTGTAAATTGGGGGTTGCCAGATTAAAAAACAACTCAGAGTTTTGTGGACCTATTCAAATAAATAAAACTATTACGTTTATCGGTCAAGTGGGAATGTTTGTATTTTTTTTTTTTTCAATTCACGGGATGGGGGGACGGCAGACTTTTTAATAAATATCACATTTAGTGAACTGCACCCCTTAGCGATGAGTTTATCATTATTTGACACCATTTGTAACATATACATATCCAATGACCCGATTTCAACAGAATTAATTCCATTTAACAAATTTAACTTTTTTAGATTCATCCGTGTAGCATTTAATTGCTGTGATGTATAGATAATTACCACTATTTCTGAATAGTAACTTCAGCGATTTTTTTTCTTTTTAAAGCTCCAAGCTTTTCTACGATTCAGTCTGAAAAAGTAGTCCGGTAGACATAATTAGTTGTTTAGCAAAAAGCAGCCTCATCTCCCCTCCCCCTTCAAGGTTTTTTCTCTAACTATGTCCCGTTTTCATAACTCAGCAACTAACTTTCCAATTTCAATGCAACTGATTCCAAACATTATAATTAACTTTATAATCACCTTCTATAACATTGAAGTGAACTTATGAGTTGTATATACCACTCTTTTCGAATAATAACTTCAAATATTTTTTATTTCATTTCAGAGTATCTTGGGTTCTACAGGCCCAATTACTGTGGGGTTTGGCTCATTCGACTTGATATCAATAGCCTTAAATATTTTAGTTCTACTTTTTACTGCAGGGGGCATTTTCCTATCTCTGGTTCTATGAGCTCGATTAAGACTGTGTTTGGCTCATTCGACAGCCTAACAGATTTCAGCCATGTTCGAATAGAACAGTTTGCATCCCCTGGCAGTGAGAAGGTGGAACTACAGGAGTATTTTGGGTTCTATGGGCAGACGGGATTTGGCTCATTCGACTTGGTATCAGTAGCTTTAAATATTTTAGTTGCACCTTCTACCGCCAGGTGGCGCTTTCCGATATTGGGTTCAATGGGCCCGGCTAAGACTCCTATAATAGAACAGGTGCTGATTAGCTTGGTTTTTCGACTGCTCCAATTCAGATGCCAAATCTGCGAGGATGTGTCAGCCTCTATTATAGGAGTTCTATCCCTGGCATTTGCCTCATTCGACTTGATTTCAATAGCCTTACAGATTTCAGTCATGTTCGTATAGAACAGATTGTTATTATCACGGGCCTGGGCAACACAGAGTGGGTCAGCTAGTAGATATTTCTCTTTCATTATCAGTTCAGATTGTAAACGTGCCAGCAGTTCTCACAAAGATATTTATGAAAATTATGATTCATCAGATGCGAGTGGCATCAAGCAGTAGATTTTGTTAGCCATCGCACACAAACAACTTTCTTTCATTAGTCTAGATACAGGTCTAACAGTGCTCCTATAGTATTTCCTATAATTTTTGAAAGAAGTATGTAGTTGTCTTAAAACTTAAGAATTTGGCTATTGGAATTTGAACAAGGAGAGTCCTTTTGAAATTAATGAAATCTGAAAGAACTAACATAAGAGTAGAACTAGAAAAATGTGAAGTATCCAGATTAGTTTACTTCGGAAAAACTGCCATGAATACTGCATTGGGTTGAGTAACCTGATTATACCTGAGTGAGCCCAATCTGATCAATACATTTACTTTATTTTCTTTTGCTATGGCTTAAGTTGGCAATTTTTTTCGATTTGTTTTTTGGGTTTTGTACCGATCAGGTTCAAATATATACTTGCTTTTACAGAAGAAAGATCAGAGTATAGTTTTGCATTGGAAAGCTATATTTATATTTTTATAAGACATAATAAACATATATATTCATTTTTCTTCATTGATTGTCTCCTTGATAAAATAGCAGTAGAGACATTATTGTAGCTGCAAAAGCTGTTTCCTTATAGATTTTTTTTTTTTTCATAATTTCATTAAAATATGGTACTCCAGTTTGGAAGCTTTATCTGGAAACCAGAATCATATTTCCAATCAATCAATTTTAGAATGTTTCCAGAAAAAAGTACCTTACAATATCAGTTTGACATGTGCATTGTTTGATACGTCAACACATGCATGACATAACTTGATAACAACATCTAAGATTTGAAATGGAACCATTTTGATATAGGGTGTATTTATGCAGAATTATTGTTTCTAAGGAATTCCCACAATCTGGTTAATCTAATAATTAATTTGAAATAGAAAACAATGATACAGTTGCATATATTATAAAAATCTTATCAAATGAGTGTTGCTTTTATCCCCAACTGGTTTTCCAAAAAAACTAGTTGGTTCCAACCACTTTGTATAAATGTATTACACTGCATTGGGCTTTTTCTCGGTTTGAATTTAGGTGTTTCAGGTCAACTAAAATTACTTGTACAATAAAAACTTCTCTTTCATTATCTCGCAGTAATGAATATGTTAAGCAAGATTCTGTAAATGCTTTTTACTTTCTTCTATCTATAATAGAAGAAAGTATTGTAATCGAAATTTTTTTCGACTTCCGGTTTTCGACGGATTTACACGTTTTAGGGGTCAGAGATTCCGAAAAACACGTTTTTACAAAATGTCTGTCTGTCCGTCTTCATTGTATCATCGAAAAGTGTATGAAGTTATGCTTCAAATTGAACCTAATTTTTTTTCTATGTTTTTGGCTATGGCAAGCAGGTTCTATTAGAATTTGGGGATATTTTGACGAAAGGGGGCGCTGTGATCGATATTTTTGTTCCATTTTCACTATTGTACCATCTAAAAGTGTATGAAGTTATGCTTCAAATTGAACCAAATTTTTTTTCTATGTTTTTGGCTATGACAAGCAGATTCTATCAGAATTTGGGGATATTTCGACGAAAGGGGGCGCTGTGATCGATATTTTTGTTCCATTTTCACTATTGTATCATCGAAAAGTGTATGAAGTTATGCAGATAATTGAACCAATTTTTTTTTCTATGTTTTTGACCATAGCCTGCAGGTCCAGGTTGAATTCGGGGATATTTCAACGAAAGGGGGCGCTGCCATCGCGATTTTTGTTCGATTTTCACTATTGTATCATCGAAAAGTGTATGATGTTATGCAGATAATTAAACCAAAAATTTTTAACATGTTTTTGGCTGTAGCCAGCAGGTCCTACTAGAATGTGGGGATATTCTGCCGGAAGGGGGCGCTGTGATAGCCATTTAAAGATTTCAAATTCAAAAAGATGTATAAAAAAATTAGAAATCCTAAAAGTTGTTTCCGTTAAATGTTCGGCCTTGATCCGGAGAATCCGAAGCAGTTTTTGTTTTGTCTCTATATTAAAAAATGGCGGAGATATAGCGGTTTGAAATTTTAGGATGGTTGACATTTTCAAACAAGACAGCAGAATTCATCCATAAACGGGTTTAATTTATGAGTTTTAGTTAACAGGTTTTCAGCAAATTTTCTTTCATTATTGTAACCATTGTTCCTATTCTTAAGTGCTTAACACTATATATTTATATTTGCCAACGTCAAATTCTCGCCAAGCTTGGCGGCAATTGACGAAGTATCGCCAAATTTGGCGACAAAAATAGGTTGCCACAAATGAAGCCAACTTGGCTGTAGAAGACTAATTTGGCGATATTCTCATTCAAATTCAATGTTGACGAGAACTGGGAATGAATCTTCTTTAATTGGGTTCCATGCATTTTAGCTTAGTGTTTTCCAATAAAATTAGCTAAATTCGTAAAACCAAGGGATAGGGAGGCTATCTGTTCCGATCGGTACAGGCCAAAAGAACTTTTCGTAGTTTAGTATACATCAGTTGATTGCATCCCGGTAACCCGATGATTCGCAAGCAACTGACGTACAACAGAATGACGAAAAATATTGATTTTATTGGCAATGTGAGGACGAAATTAGAAGTATTAACATGATTGAGATAGAAGAAAGTTTTGGGATTGGCACATCCGACTAGTTTTTGTTTAAGAAAAATTTAGAAGAAAAGCAATTGTTATCTAAGACTAGTGAAAGATATTGTTCACAGATATGAAAGCATTTAACATGTTTCAAAAATAATTTTCTCATTTAAAAATCTTTTCTTAGAATTAATTCTAAATAATCCCTTATTTTATTCTTTTGTGATTTTCATGTCCCTAAAATACCAATTTTGTTATTTAAATCCAACCACTGGCAGATCAGGTAAAGGTCACAATTCTTATTCTTTCAAAACATCTTTATGACACGAGTTCTGTTTTCCAACAATTTGGAAAAAATGAATTCACAGAAAGACAAGGCTTCAGAATCAGATAAAATATTTCTCATTTTATCCCATCAATAACAATTCAGTCCCCTTTTAAACCGATTTTAAAGATTATAAAACACTTTAAGAAACTTAGACTGCATTCTCGTTTTTCAAATAGCAACTTTTTTTCTTTCCTTTTAGGTAGATATCATAAGCAAGGTTCCTACGGGTCAGGGAAAACCTGGAAAAGTCAGGGAATTTGAAAACTGAGGTAAAAAGTCAGGGAAATGTCAGGGAAAATTAAAAATATTTGAAGAGGTCAGGGAATTTTTCATGTACTACTTTCCAACAAAAACTCAGTTATCATCGTAAATGAAGAAATTTTGAATTAATTATTCCTCTAATCTAAAATTTTTATATAAAATTTATGCAAACTATGCAACAATAGCATAATATGAAAAATAATAAAAAATGAGAAATTCCTACAGTTAAGAGAAGCACATACTTTTTTTTAGAATTTATTTCTACAATAAAGGAAAAGAATACAGCAAACAGCATAGTATACACAAAAAATGGCACTGTTTTTTTCAGAAATTAGATCTGGTCAGGTTAACAAAGACTCAAATCTTAAAAAGTAAAATCATCTCCCCCTCCTCTTTCCTGCCACACAAACTTACTCCAACTCTTTCATTTTTTTTCTGTCCCAATTGTAAATCTTTAGTAATGATAACTAACTAAGCAATCATCTAATCAACCGCTTTCTCCATCCACAAATTTCTGCTTCTCTCATTTTGCCCCTTCCCCAGCTTTCAAAGTTTAAAGTCTTTAAAACTTTTCTATTCTGTTTATTTCTTTATTGGAACAAAACATAATCACTCACCTATATTCCTCTTCTTCACAAAAATCTGTTTTCATTCAGATTCTACTTTTCCTGTACAAAGTAAAAAAATGTTTGAAGGTCTTTATTATTTAATTATTTTTCTATTTATTATTATTTGTAACTCTATAGTCATGATAAATAAGCATCTAATCGAACACTCTCTTCCCCCCCCCCCCCCCCCAAAAAAAAAAAAAAAAAAAAAAAAAAAAAATTTCTCCTCCTCCTTAACCTCTGCCTCTTTACACTTTGCAGTGACAATAATAGTTCAATAATCATCTTAATTCTTCCTACCAGAATTTTGGATCCCCCCCTCTTCCTTTTGCATGCTAAGTTTACAATCTTTAAATTTCCTTTTAGGTAGCTTTCAATACAAAAAAGTATAAAGCTACCTATTGCAGCCGTTTGGAGGAAAGCAATTCCGGAAAATTTTTGGTATATTTTCACCAATCATGACCCCCAGACCCCAAAACCACCCTCCGTTCAAATGTTGATTTATATATATATCTGACCTATGTCATACGATAACACTCGCATTTATAAATCAATTTGGATGAAACTAATTGTGTGTATTAAGCTCACCAATGTCTCGACCAAGTTCGTTGGTCAGCTTGGTCCACCCAGAGCCGTCCTTAGTGAAAGCGAGGCCTGGTGCAAGAACTTTTGCGAGGCCCTTTCCTTTCAAATGCGTTAATAATGTCCTTTCAAATCCTCCTCCCCAACAACACACTCATTACAAATAATCATTTAAATAATTACTATTTATCTAAAATCGGCTTTTTAACAGTTGACATTATAATTTCAAAGTAACAAATGAATTACGGCAGTATCAGCTGTATCCTGTTAAATTGGGTCGGGACTGACCCGAAATCTAAGCCCTGGAGAAACTCGAGCTAATATATTTCTGCAGACTCTGATCAGGTCGGACCTACACTTCATTCTTTCCAGGTCGGTCCGCACTCCGGCCTCACTTTTTCCACCGGCCCGGCCCGGGTTGGACATGAACTTTATTTTTTTCTGTGCTGAGTCGGACACGCATGTATTTTATCATTGAGAGATATGACAGGTACCGCTCAACTGGGAATTATGACTACTTTTCGAATATGAATGCAATTTTTGAAATAGGGATTGTCTACTTATTAAAAATTGTATCAACTTTCATTTTTCATATGTTAACATCCACTTTTGAGATTTTATTTGATTTATTTGGATCAAAGCAGCTCGGATAAATGTTTAGTTTATATACTTTTTCTTAAATCTTCACAGAATTACAGGAGGTCAAAATTTGAAGATGCTAACGTTAAATTCACATGAAAACTTTTAATTTATATCCCCCCCCCCCCTCCAAAAAAAACCCCATTTATTTCGAATGCTTCTCTTTCAGTGAGATACAATAAACAGATTAAAACAAATTCCATGCATTTTTTCAATTCAAAAACTTATGTGTCATTATGAAAGTTATTTAAAAAATGTATTAAACATTTTTACGAATTATAATCTGCATTAATTTTTTTCATAAAAAGAATCAGTGTCATTGAAAACATAGCTATATGATTTTATAGCTCCTTCTTATAATTAGTTTTCAAGATATGGAGAAATTTTACTTTTCAATGGTCTGGGTGTCGTGCTCGTCGACCTAACCGTTCGGAGTTTTCCGTGGTTTTCTTCGAACCATGCCGTAAATATGGGTTAGGATCCCTTAGAAAGACCCCCACAGAGGGCATTCCCCCTTAGGATCTATATCACTTGTGTAGATAATCGACCGCCATAAAATCAACCAACCAACCATGAATGGTCTGGGAGGGGGGAGGGGGGTTGTCTCTATGCTGTGGCATTTACAAAAAAAAAAGAAAAGAAAATCTTAGAAAGCAACCTAAAAATTATTATATATATATTTATTTTATTAAAATGTAAAAAAAAAAAAATATTTAAAAAATAATTATTTTATATTTAGAATTGCTATTTTTTGCTGGTAACTGATTGAATGGTTTCGGTATTTTCCTTGTAAGATACTAATTTTATTTTTCGAAATTTGTGGAAAAAAACCTTAATACATTGTATTTTATAACTCTATGAAGATTTAAGAAAAAATACATAAACTTTGCCTTTTTCTGGGCTACTTTTATCCAAGAAACTCAAATTTGGTGTCAAAAGCAGGTTTTACAATTGAAAAATCAGAGTTATTTTTAATATGTAGACAACCCCTATTTAAAATTTTATTCATATTCGGAAAGTAAACAATTCCAATCTAACAGTTACCTCATGGGTCTTTCTGCGAGAATTGGTGATAAAAAGTTCCATATTCTGTGAATTGCGGACATTTAATCTGAAAAATGATGTGATTAAAAATATTTTACATACACGTAAATATGTATGCAGTATTATGAAAATAATTTTAATTTTGAGATAATGTTTAAAAAATATCGGCATGTTTTGTGTCTGATTTCATTGCATGTAATAAGTAATTTTTATCGTTTTTTTTTTTTTAATACACAGGCTGGTACAATAAGGTTTTCTTGTTTTCTTACGGATCGGAATGGGGCCAGGCCTAGAAATTTTGGCCTGTGTAGACCCATAGGTTTTCCTGATTGTCTTGAGTATGGCAGCATGGACTAGTTCAATTTCATTCCTGAAAAATGCCACACTTGTTAATTCTTGCATTTTATAAAAGTATATCGTATGCTGAGAAAAGAGCAGAATCAACTTTCATTTTCGGTTAAGTGTAGAAATTAAAACATACAATATAACGCTTAATAACAGGTGAAAATCTTATGCGAAATAAAGTGAATTGTTCAACTAATGCTAATTATTGTAACCGTTATGCAACGTCTAAATGTGGAAGTTTTTTTTATTAAATTAAAAAAAAATAGTTTGTTTTCGGGCACGAGGCCCTGTGCGGCCGCACCTGTCGCACACCCCTAAGGACGGCTCTGGGTCCACCATCTTGTTTCAAGATGGCGGCCACTCAAAGATTTAAAACTAAAATAAATTTACATAAAAGTTAAAAATTCAAATTTATTTTTTGCTTACGTGTTAGGCCTTGGTACAAGGATTCCGGAGTATTTTTTGTTTTACCTCTATTTTAAAAAATGGCTGAGATAGAGCAGTTTGAAATTCTAGGGTGGCTGACATTTTGAACACATTACAAGACAGCACATTGCAAAAAAACAATGATTAATTTATACGTTTTAGTGAACGCGATTTCTCGCAAATTATTTTCTTTCATTGTTGTAATCATTTTCCCAATCATACGCATAAAACTATATATTCATATCTGTTAGCGCCAAATTCTCGCCAGACTTGGCGAAATATCGCCAAATTTGACAACCAAAATAAGTCTTCATAAATGAAGCCAACTTGGCTATAGCTCAATAATTTGGCGAATTTCTTATTCAATTCAGTATTAATGAATCTTTTGTAAGCGGTTTCTTTGCATTTTAGCTTGCTGTTTTCGAGTAACATTAGCTAAAATTTTAAAACAAAGATATAGGAAAGCTACCTTTTCCTCCCGATACAGGCCGGAAGGACTTTTTTTTCCTGGCTGTAATTGTTATTTTGAAATAACTATAAGTAATAGTCTTCTAAATTTCTACAGTCACATTTCAAAATTCCCAAAGAAAACCTCAAGCTATTTGAATGTTTAAAATTTGTATTTATGAAAATGAAACCCTATATTAAAAAGTGCTTCCGGCCTGTACCGGGAGGAAAAAATAGCTTTCTTATATCTTCATTTTAAAATCTTAACTAATTTTCTCGAAAACAGCAATCTGAAATGCAAAGAACCGATTTCATTACATTCATGAACACACATGAATTTGATTTCATTTCATTACACACATGAATTTGAATAATAAATTTGCAAATTGGTCAACTATAGTCAAGTTGGCTTCATTTATGGAGACTTATTTTTGGTCACCATATTTGGCAATATTTTGCCAAGCGTCGCCAAACTTGGCGAGAATTTGACATTATTGGAAACGAATATATATTTTTATGCGTATGATTAGGAAAATGATCACAAAGATGAAAAATAACAATTTGCGAGATATTACATTTACTAAAACTCATAAATTAATCCCTGTTTTTTTTAATCTGCTGTCTTGTTTCAAAATACAACCTTACAATTTCAAACTGCTATATCTCAGCCATTTTTTAAGATAGATGCAAAACAAAAAATGCTCCAGAATCCTTCTATCAATACCTAACATTTAAAAGAAAAATAAATTTGAATTTCTAATTTTTTGTATATATTTTTTAGTTTTAAATCTTTTTGTGGCTATCATTTTGAAACAAGATGGTGGACCAAGCTGGCCAATGAACTCTATTGAGACATTGGTGAGCCTAATACACACACTGAGTTACATCGAAATTGGTTTATAAATACGAGTGCTATTGTGTGAGATCATATTATAATATAAATCAACATTTGAACGGAGGGTGTTTTTGGTGTCTGGGGGTTATGATCGGTGAAAATATGTCGAAATTTTTCGTAATTGCTTTTCTCCAAATGGCTGCAATAGGTAGCTTTTTACTTTTTGTAATGAAAGCTACCTAAAAGTGCATATTATAATTCAATAGTCTATTCAATTTGTAGGTCTTTAAATTTTTTTGGTTTTGGTCCTTAAAAATCCTTAAAAGTTCTATATTTTTATTCATAAAAATGTGTACGAACACTGATTTTTCTTTTTCCTGATTGGCTTAATTTGCTTCTAGCAAGTGTAGTCAATATCTTTACTGTAAAGCTGTATATATTGATATTGACAGCATATTAGTAAATTTTTAACTAAATATAATTTAGATACTAAGTATTCTTAAATAACTGTGACTTAACAAGAAGATTTCAGTTCAAATTGCATATTATTACATTTAAATTTTTTCTAATTTAAATGTAAAATCTGTGATTAAAGAAAATCCAAAGATTTTAGGAGCCAAAAAAATAAATATCCAGGTTTGGAATAATAGCTATAATAATGAAATTGTCAGCATAGCAGGTTTAGTTCTACTAACTTAACAACTAGATAAAGACAAAATAGCTTTATGCTGCAAGTTCCAGTTTGAAATAGAATGTTATACCACTTGGATGAAAACTTTCTTGGACTTTGTCCTCTTGAATACGGGATTACAAATCTTATCATTTTAGTGTTTTGAACTTTTTGTTTAGCTGTAGGTAACATCATTTCCTTATTTTAGATATCTTATTCCACTATTAGGCACTATAAAATGTGTGTCAATTTAAGTGTGTTTGCGAAATAATGGATATTTTAGATTATGTATTAGATTAATGCATTTTTATGGAAATTAGCAGCTGTCGGTAACTGGAATGTGTCTGTTGTGGGGAGTTTTACAACAATATATAAACCGATTTTTTATTGAGAAATGTCAGGGAAATTTTTGTAAAAAGGTCAGGGAAAACCTGGAAAAGTCAGGGAATTTTTTTACCACAATTGTGTAGGAACCCTGATAAGAAATACTACCTATTACATTCTCCCCTATGTTGGAATTTTTTTCAGATCTACACCGATTAACTCCCAGAACCCAAAATCACCTCCAGTTCAAAACTTTATATATCTATCTATATCACTTTTTTATGGACACAATAACTTAAAAAATTCTGCTCAAATCTCTTTTAAACTGATACATAAAATCAAGGTACATAAAATCTCTGTCAAGTTCATTAATGGGCAAAATCAAACCAGGGGGGGGGGGGACAAAATAGGGGGCTTTTTGTGAAAACAGAAAAATCCCCATAACTTCTTAATTATGATACATATCAAATCCGTTTAAAGTTATTATTACTTCTAGGAAAAGGGCCGAAAATTTATGTATGACAGATTTTTGATATCATTAAAAATGGCCTCAAGGGGAAGGAAAAAATAGAGGTGTTTCAGAAGAAAAAAATTCATAACTTTGTCAATTCACAAGATATCAAATGCACTTAAATTTATTATAAATCCTCTTAATATTATCTACAACTTTTATATTGACAAGTTTTTTATAGGACCAACCCTTACAGCAAAAAAAAAATTTTAACCGGAAAAATTCTGCCAGCTCCGCCTACTCGACACAGGTAGATTTCGAAGTGGGCGGTTCCAATTGCTGTATCATAACAAAAAGGTCATTTCTTCTGCAATTCCCAATAAACAGGCGCCCCACGGTCTGAGTCTTCAAAATCTACCTGTGCCTGTAGGCTGAGACACCAGGGATTTTTTTCAATTTGTGAATAAATAAAATTTGCATTTTGAGCCCGAGCTCAAAGACTGGTATAAAAATCAAGGCCGTTTCAGGTCCCAGTCTCATCTCTAATTGCTGTTTGAGAAAAATTACTGAACTCTACAACTAAATATTTTTCTACATATAAAGAAGAAAAGGGGAAACAACAAAAAACTGTTATACAACATGTACAAGAAAATGTATCCAATGGGAATTAAAACCATTGGAAAAATATATAAAGTGAAACTAAAAAAAGAAGTATAAAAAATTCTCTAAAATCATTGAAATACTGCCTTATTAAATGAAGGCAACAAACATTTACAAAAAAGACTTAAACAAAACTTTAAAAAAAAAAAAGAGAGAAGGAATTTCTTCAATGATTGAGTCTGATATTATTAAATGAATTTCAACTGAAAAACATGTGGATGCTGAAGGAGAAAAAAATCAAAATTTAGTTCCGCTGTATAATTTTTTCCCTTAAAGATGATTTGGTCATTTTTCAAGAGCATAGTTTTAATTTTATCTTTCTTGTTATGATTTAAAATATTTACCTATAATTTATTCATCTTTTTAAATATTTAATTTATTCATTTATTTAAAATAGTTCTTAAATTTATTTACATAAATAAATAATGCTTAATCAATAAATACTTTTAAATCAAACATTTACTTTTATATAACTTTATATTACTTTTAATATAACTTACTTTTTGAGACTTCAATCTTAAAATTTTCCAAATAAAAGTAATATCTCAATAATACAGCACATTTCCTTTTTAATCCTTAAATTTAAAATGGTTAATCGCTATTTAAATCAAATTGGAACGTAATTATTTTATATAGTTTGATTCACTCAAAAGTTATTTTCAAAATCGCGATGTTTCAATAATTTTCTAAGTTTCAAAATACTTTTCCTCAAATTCTCTAAATTTAATAATTATTATTTTTTTTAAACATTTCTAATGGAAAGAAATATTTAGTGTATCTACATACTTAAAATTTAAACGCATTTAGACTGTAACTTTTTGAGTTATGTATTTTTGTTTCTTTTTCTTCAATCTCTGTTTTGTAAACATTGAGATTATATTTGGTAGCCATGACAGTGAATTCATTTTTTTCTTCTCAAAAATACAATATCTTAGCGAGCTTTTGGCTGCAGATCATTGACACAAGGTTTCAAGGTTGATTTTCGTGGCGTCTAGGTCAAACTTGAATGCTCTTTTCATAACTCGTGCAGGTATAATAAGGTTTTAACTGCAGTGAAGGTTGACTTTCCAACCGCGAGCATGCTTTTTGCTAAGGACATTTTGGAATCTGACTTCTTTATCTGCCTTGCATTGTGGCGTTTTATGACGTAGCGTCCAGCTTGCCGTTTGCTGATTGGATGTTTTGTAAGCACTCCAAAATCCAAATGTTCGTTGCATTTTTGAATTAAGAGAGAGTTGCTTTAGAATTTTTGAGCAAGAAAAGTGTTAAAAAAAGTGTACCTGATTCGTGGGGAGAGAGTATTACCGTCAGATTATGTCAAACAGCATTGAGTTTTTCATATGATTGATGAAATGAAAGAGTTCCATTTTTCTATAGAATTGTTCATTTAGAAATATTATAGTAAGACAATAGTTCATTAATTTTATCTTCGCTGAAGTCCACGCTTGGAATATACGTTTAAAGAAGAGAAGCTTTGATGGTCCCAACTTATCATTTGAAATGTTTTACCTATGGGCACGGTCGTGAGATTGTTTCCTTTGAGATGATGTTCATATTAGTGAGCTTTTCGTCAATGATTATCTATGAGAAGAGAAACCGATATTAGCTACAGTCTATGAGAAAGTATCATCGTTTAATCAATCAAGAGCGGTCCTCAGTAGTGGAGCAGAGAGTAACATCTACCTATTTTTAATGTTAAGAGAAACTGATGTTGGTTGTAGGTTGTGAGAAATTAACATCGATGAATCAGTCAAGAGCTATCTTCAGGAGTGGAGCAGAGAATAACGTCGATGAATCAGTCAAGAGCTATCTTCAGGAGTGGAGCAGAGAATAACATCGACCTATTCATAATAAATTTTGTAAAAAATATACAGTTCATCCAGGACACTTCTACTAAAATCATAATAGACATTTTGATGAACTTTCTTTAGGTGTATGTTCATATATAACGACACAGAACTTTTCCTCGATATAGATACTTTCCGGCAAATCAATTAATATATAAATTGAATCATTAATAAATATTAAATGAACATTCTCCAATAACTGAACTGGACATAACAGAATCTTCTTTTCTTTAAATAAATTTAAAAATAATTACATTCAATAACTACTGATAATATTCTGAAATAATATATCATTTTTACATTTTCCTTTATTAATCATACTTGTAATTATCTCCGGAACTCCCAACATCATAAATATGTGTTGATAAAATAAATATGTTTAAATTTAACAATGTGGTTCATGTGTTATTCAACACTTCATTCTGGTGAGTTTATTTTCTTTTTCAATATTGAAGAATATTGTTTAAACTTTATAAGTAAAATTATACATGATTTCATATTTTAAAAATCAATTAGAAAATTTCAAATAATTTAAATTTAATTCTTGTGCAATGTACTAACCAAACTATACGCCTGGCTATAATAGCGAGATTTTGGGATGAAATAGATATATTTGTTTTTCAAAATTATTTTTAGGTATCTGATTCACTCCGGTGCTGGTGAATCAACTTGTTCTCTTTTCTTCATAAATTAAGGCCATATATTCAGCAAGAGTCGCAATGGATCTTAATTACGGAAATGCATAACTGTGGAAGACTAAAAAATACAGCAGGAGTTTAACTAAGTAGTTTATTGATGATAAATTTACAGATGAAAAAAATCAATGTCAGCATTTCTTTGCCGAACAAAATAAAAGTAAAATAAACTCAACACAAATAATTATCTGCCAGCAGCCTTCATTACATAGCAAAGCTACAATGCCGTAATTACATGCAAAACAAACGCTGCTTCCAAGCAGGCTAGGCAAGGAAAATGAAAGAGGTGAAGATAAGCACTTCGTTCTACTACATATACCAATTTGTTTTGCAAATTTACATTAAACTGTTGCCATTTTGTAAAGAGAAAAACGTACGCGAAATGCCATTGGCTTCATGGGTTATGACGTCAAACATAGACGAATCAGAGCAGCGTTCGTCGAACAAGAGCCCTGAACCGCGAGTAACAGTGATTTTAAAATCACAGTGGTAGAGCATAAATAAATTGTGTATTTATCGGAAAAACTGCATGAAGCAATGGCGTTCAGTCGTATTTTTAATGTAGGCTTGGCGATAGTAAAAACATAAGGTATGTCATGTGAAAAGAAAATATTTAAATGAATACATTAATCTAACTTTAATACATGATATAACACAACTTCTATTTAATTTCTTTATATATCCTATTTTATCCTGAAATTCTGTTTTTACAGTAGCCACATATATGTATTTTTTTTTTAATGAATATACAACTTGAATGAATTGAAATAATAATAAGAACAACTTTTTACACCTATAAATATATAATTCTTGCTTGCTGGGTAAATTGTGCTGTTTAGGTTGCTTGTAATTGTATTTTGATCTTTTCTAATTTGAATATTTTTACTAAAAAATTTATTTCTGTAAAAATGTTTAAAGTAATTAAATTGATAAGATATTGAAGTATAAGTTGTTTGTATTGTATGTTAATGTATCCATATTTTATGCACTACTAGCTGTTGCCCGTGACTTCTTCCACATAACATTGAAAGAAAATTAATGCACTAATTAAACAAAGCAACATATACAGTTAAACTCTTTATCACATTTTATAGTAGAAATATTTCTGATAGTCCCAATGTGTATTTTTGTTTTTATATGTATGATTGTAACAGATATTTAAAGTTTACTTCAATAGGTGGCACTACACAAGCTAAAATTCATTATTTCTGTGTATGTACGTTTTTTCCGACATCCTCTGCAGAATGCTTCTACGTTGAGATGTGAAGTATGTTGTTAAAAAAAAATGCTGGTCCCAAAAAGGCAGCAAATTCTCTTATATTCGTGCACAAAGATGAATTCTTCCACCTTTAAGAAATGTGTAAATAATTTGTACATACTTGCTGTAAATATTCATACCTGATGTCTTTGCTAAAAATAAACTTTCTTATCCAGAATCCATTAGTCTTCTATGAGACGTCAAAATGTGTATTAAATTATCATTTAAATTTCTTTCATGAGCTTGAAGGAGGAGGAATTTTATTAGATGATTGATTATTTACTCATACACTAAAGATTTAAAAATAGGCCATAAAATTTTTTAAAGATTTTAAATTTTGCATGCTTGGTAAGATGGAAGGGGGGAATGGAAATTCAGGTGAGGGGAGAAATTTAGATGTTTAATTATCAATTGTTACAATAAAGTAACAAATAGGGCAGAAAATTTTACAAAAATTATAATTTTAAAGATTTTAAAATTTGTGTACTGTGGGAAAAAGGAGAGGGGAGGGGAGTGAAATTTTTTAAAAAGAAGATTTTTACCCTTGATTAAGAAATAACAGGAGAGTAAAGTTAAAGACTTTTTGCAGATTTTGAATAAAAATATGGACTTTTAAGGCCTACATATTATTTTTGAAAAATTTAAGGACTTTCAAGGACCATACAAACTCTGATGACTCGATGGAGGACTGTGATGTGCATCTGCAAAAAACGCTTGGTACTTTCTGATCAACCTAATATTAAAACATACAACTACCTGAAAAACTATTACCATTAAAACTACTTTGGTATTGAAAAAAACATGAAAAAGGAAAAGAAATAAAGAAATGTTTAATCATCTATTATCTTAACCAATTAAAAGGAAAACCTGACCTGCTACAACTTGTGGGGAAAAAAAATTGCTAGCAGGACACAGTACAGGCTCAACCTAGGTCTAATGAGAGAAAATAAGTCTTTAAATTTGAGCAGTGATAGCAACCTAGAGTTATTTTCAACTTGCTCTTTGTCCGTTCTGTAAGATTGATGCCAACACATATCATCATTCTAGGACAGGAATGGATGATGAACCTTTTTATGTGCACATGCCGGAAATTCACAACAGATATTTATGTCATTGTAACATACCAAACTTTTACAAAAAAAACATTGCAGCATGCTACGTATATATAAAGATGGGTTATAGAATCTGATGCTTTCATGAGTTAAATAACTAAGGACAAAAATCAAAATGTGATTTATCTGTATATTGGAAATCAGCCATTAGTTTAATGAAAATTTTATTAAAAAATGGGATTAAGCAGTACACAGAAGTAATATATATATATATATTACTAATTTTTAAATTATCATTAATGCAACATCTAACATAATAATGCAAGTTGCATTGATGCAAAACTGTTTTAATTTATTATCAAGATTTTTCCTGCTACACATTCGATAAAGAGTGCTTTATACTTTGTTCATATTTTGTAATCTATATATTTAAAGCTAAAAGAGCATTTTATCAAATTTCCAATGCAGGAATAGAATACTGGGAGATTATCTCCTTCTATTGTTTGAGAGTGGACTGGGTCTGAACAAAAAGAAAGAGAGGGGTCGAAACCCACACAATGAGAAACCCTTTCATCCTTCTCCCTAGTTCCACTGGGGAGAAAATTTTTCTCTTTCTTTCAAATGGCAGCTGGGTCAATTTTTGTTCTTCACCCTTCGGACAAAAAATAAATCAACAATCAGTTTTTAAAAATACGTTAATGCAGTTTCTCCAGGATTCTAAGCGAAATTTTCTTTTTTTGTTTTTTATTTAAATCCGAGTTGACCGGATCTGAAGACAATGGGGCGCTCAATCCTAAGTTCATTTAATTAGAGGACCATTTGGAATAAACCGACCAGTGTAGCAGACGAAGCTCCGCTAGTTTTTAATAATATGTATAAGAAAATTGAGTCCACTTGTCATTTTATTGTATTGACTGTTTTATGAAATCCATTTAAATAATATATATATATATATATATATATATATATATATATATATTATAAAGATTCTATAAGATATTTATAGTTTTCCAATTTTTGCTTTTTCATCTTTTTAAGTATAATTCCTTCAGTGTCCATTCCATTGCTTTTTATAATGTCTTATCTTTCGTTCTTCACCCCCTTTATATTATACCCCCTACCCCCCCCTAAAAAAATCTATATAATAATTAAGAAATTAAAATTTTTAATGTGCCCAAGAAACTGTCATACATGCCGTCTGTTGGGCGTATGTGCAATAAGTTCACCATCCCTGTTCTAGAACAACATTATGTTAAATGCTACTCTAATAAACAAAACATGTAAAAAAAAAAAATTAAGGACAACAAAAAATAATCTTAAAATTTGATTTATTAGCATCCTCTTTTTTTCTTCTTTATTTTACACATGGCTGCAGCAACAAAGCTAATATACATAATGATTAGACTTTACATAATAAATAAAATGCCTTCTGAAATGAACTTTGTAAATTGCAAAACTACTAAAACAATAAACTATTTATCCAGAACAAATGAGATTGTAAAATATGATTTGAATGTCATATATTTTTAATTTGTTACGATAAAATGTTTCATATATTTAACATTTGTTTAAATCTGTCTTTACTTGACCACAGGCAATATACAGTTGATAAACCTAAACCTAAAGCTCCACCAATACCACACTTTCTCAGTCCAGCTAGAAAGAGAGAGAAGAAAATTATAAACAACTTAACTAAAAATTACTAAAAGAAAACATACCAATTCTAGAAAGAGATTAATCTTAAATACATTCATAACTAACTCTTATCAAAAATTTTAAAAATAAATATGATAAATAACCCTTTTTTTCTAAATATTTAGGAGCATCTAATAAATAACTTATTCAAAATTCTAAGGAAAATCTCTAACATGTACAGTAATGAAATTTACTACCTTATTGGGTTTTCCATCGGTTTTGAACATATTATTCATCTCATTACTACTGTAATTTTTTTTTTATTTTTTTGTCAAAAATGAGCCAAGTCATACCCACCAATAGTTCAGTTACAATTATCTTGTGACTCAAAATCAGCTAATCTCCATGATAATCTATAGGTAATGTCAAGTAAAAAGTTCTAGTTGTACTAGGCATTGGCAACATACCATCTATATTAATAAAAGAGAGTTTGTCTCTGTGTGTGTCTGTTGGCGAGGAAAATTTACAATGCATAGAGGTCTGAAAATTTGAATGAGGATAGCCCAAGACAGGTCCTGATGCACCTGAGGCTCAGATTTTTCATTTTTTGTTAATTAGCCGATACATTAATTAAAAACTACAACAAACTCTCATAAAAAATAAGCTTTTTTTTTCTCAAAATGGCATGCATCAAATGTTCCAGAACTTCCTAGCATGGAAGACCCGAAAGGTCAAATACAGCTATTATTTTGGATCATTTTTTAAAGCACGCTTCAGCCAGATTGTTGAAAATAGGGAAAAACTAAAAATTTCATACTCTTTACTTTCAAATGCTGCAAACCGCATAAAAATATACAAAATTTAACAGTTTTGAAAGAAGTCTGATTTTGCATGGCGAAGGAGGGGTGGTTGTCCCCCTTTTTTCAAAGCTTGCATTGGACTGGATTTTAGAGATATGGATAAATGAAAGAAACACTAAAAATTGCATTTAAAAACATTAAAAATTGCTAAAATTCAAAAATTGTCGAGGACAAAATTATATATATATTTCTCTTATGTAGCATGAAAATAGGGCTGAATTTGTAACTTGCCGTTTGGCAACAACTGTAACAACATAAAATTAATTTGCCTTATTACATTCCACCAACCAGAAGTGTGGTTTCACCACTGAAACCTGTGTCATATTTAAAAGAAAAATTTCAATGGTTTTTATAAAATTTAAGCATATTAAAATGATTATGTTTAATTATGCACTAATCATGGAAGAGGAGAAGAAAGACAATTTATTGAGAAATAATATTAAGCAACCTGGGTAAATAAAATAACAGTAAATAATAATCTATCATAGTAATATGTAAAGCAAAATGTTTCCGATGAAGAAAATGATGTCATTCGGAAAACAAAAGATGCATTTTCATTGAACCATATTCCTGCATCTAAATAGACTCTGCGAACTCTTGCTATTTATTTGAAGATCCTTGGTGTGCACAAAATAAAATATTTCTGAAAATTATATAATTTCCAATTAATCATAACAGTTATTTAATGAAACTCAGGAATTTTAAAACAATTGCTTAAATTATGCTCTAATCTCGGAAGGGATGAATGGTTCTGATGGTGAAAATGATATATTTGAAATAAAGGATGCATTCTCATATAGACGCCAAAAGTGTGAGGGCACATGGTAGAATTTTTTCAAATAAACAAACAATTTCTAGTTAGGTTTTCCATTGTGTGAAGAACTTACTTCCAAGAAAAGCATAGCAACAGCCAGAAAATGCATAGCAACGGTTTGTTAGGATCTCCCAATGACGTCATGACCTTCAGAGTCTATATAAAACTGAAATACTGTACAGTACAAAGTCTTTACTTCGGACACCCAAAGTACGGAATTGTCCAAAGTTTGGACTTTTTCCGCAGCAATATTCAAAGAGAGAAGAAAAAAGAAAAATTGTTGAAACAAAAAATATTGAAACATCACATTGGATATTGTTTCTGTTTTTTCCCCCTTACAGCTATCAAAAGTCCAGAAATGCTCTTTCTCGCACTTATTAAGTATTCATTTTTTACTTTCTTCTATCTTTACAAGAAGAAAGTATTGGATTCATGAAAATTTTCGACTTCCGGTTTTCTATGGATTTATACGTTTTAGAAGGTCCTGAACACGATTTGACTATTTTTAGAAAATGTCTGTCTGTGACTCTGTCTGTCTGTCTATGTGACAAAAATTTTGTGGGCGCTCTATCTCAAGAACTAATGCTCGGAATTTAATAAAACTTTAGATTCAGTTAGTCCCTGATATAAATTGGTGCTGATTAGTTTTTGGTAACAATCGCCCGGCAGGTGGCGCTGCTATGCAGCATTTTTCATGATTTCCGCAATAGCTCTATCTCAAGAACTAAGGCTCGGAATTTAATAAAACTTTAGATTCAGTTAGTCCCTGATATAAGTTGGTGCTGATTACTTTTTGGTAAAAATCGCCCGGCAGGTGGCGCTGCTATGCAGCTTTTTCCACGATTTCCGCAATAGCTCTATCTCAAGAACTAATGCTCGGAATTTAATAAAACTTTATATTCAGATAGTTTCTGATATAAATTGGTGCTGATTAGTTTTTGGTAAAAATCGCCCAGCAGGTGGCGCTGCTATGCAGCATTTTGCAGGATTTACACGATTTTAGCGATAGTCGTATCTCAAGAAATATTGCACGGAATTTAATAAAACTTGAGTTTCAGTTAGACCTTGATATAAATGGGTGCTGATTCTTTTTAGTGTATGCGAAACCTGTGTGAGATAGAAGAAAGTTTTGGGATTGACACATCCGACTAGTTCTCTTTTTGCTCTTCTCCCTGCGTTGAGGAAAGAGGCTGGAGTAAAGAACTGTTCTCACTACGCTAATTCGTCTCCCAATCTGCTCTGCAGTCTAAAAATACTAACGCAGGCAGCCGCGAAAACTAGAGCTTGGCAGCGAGGATACTCAACTGATGAGTAACCAATCAGAATCTGCTAATGGTAAAGCTAGGAGTAGAGTCATAGTTTTGCTTTCGTCACGTTTAGAGCCTCTTGGAGAATCCTCTGCGATCGTACACTGTGATTGGTGGCTATTTAAGATAAGTTTCCCAGCTACTAACGGCTAGGAATCGCAAAGTCATCATTGCATTTTATTAGCAGGATTATCGGCTAAGACGACGACGCATTTGTATTCTTTTTTTTTTTTCTTTCTCTCTTATTATTAAGGAATTGGTTGAGAGATTTCAGATTTAATAATGAAGAGAAGTAACCCTAACGATGCAAAAGATAATAGTAGTTCTAAAAGAAACACTAATTACCTTACAATCACTAAAAAGGTTGAATTACTTAGGAAATTGCAAAAAGGAACTACAGTGAAAAATTTATGTGAAGAATACAACGTTGGCAAATCAACAGTGTATGACATACAAAAGCAAAATAAAACAAATTTTGGCATTTTTTGCAGACAGTGATGTACCCTTAGCAATGCAAGAACGAAAAATTATGCGTTCGGCCAATAATGAAGACCTAGATAAGGTTATGATCGAATGGGTCTGGCAACGAAGGTCTGAATATGTACGCTTAACAGGACCAATGATTATGGAACAAGTCAGAATGTTTCACAAGGATATGAATTTATCCTCCCCTTGTGAATATTCTACTTGCTGGCTTACCAAATTCAAAAGACAGCACGGAATACGTCAATTAAGAATATGTGGTGATAGAGCTTCCGCAGATCATGAACCAGCAGAGCACTATGTGGATGAATTTAACAAATTAATATCTGATGAATCATTAACACCAAACCAGATCTATAATGCTGATGAAACTGGTTTGTTTTGGCACTATCTACCACGGAAAACACTTGCAACGGTAGATGAAACAGCACCAGAGGTGCCAACCTCTCATTAATATTTCGTAATATGAGGGTTAATTTAACCCAGGTTTAACACGTTTCGCACCAGAAATTTTTTTATGAAATGAAATTAAATGAATTCCACGTAGAAATCTGAAATTAAATAAATCAAAATTCATCCAAAAATTTTTCTGGTTTGAAGCGTTGTTAAGCTTGCTCAGATTAACCCGCATATTACGGAATATTAATGAGAGGTTGGCACCTCTGCAGCACCCACAGACATTAAGGATGCTAAAGAAAGAATCACCATTTTAACTTGCA
Organism: Maratus michaelseni; assembly: GCA_963931845.1. Lineage (NCBI taxonomy): Eukaryota > Metazoa > Arthropoda > Arachnida > Araneae > Salticidae > Maratus > Maratus michaelseni. Next base: position 384,392,390 of record OZ007587.1, on the reverse strand, counting down.
TAAATGCCGCAGGCACTCATAAGTGCAAACTTTTAGTTATTGGCAAAAGTGCTAAACCTCGTGCCTTTAAAGAAGTCAAAGCCTTTCCCCCAGTACACTATAAAGCAAGTAAAAAGGCGTGGATAACACTGGAAATAATGACAGAATGGTTCCATAAGCATTTTGTACCTGAAGCTAAAGCTCACTGCAAAGCTGTTGGTCTTCCAAATAATGCCACTATTGTTTTAATTTTGGATAATTGCTCAGCTCATCCAGAGGCAGAAATTCTTGTTGAAGAACATGTGAAAGTTTTATTTTTGCCTCCAAATTGCACATCACTAATACAGCCTATGGATATGGGCATTTTACGTGCTTTAAAATGCCGTTATAAAAATGACTTCCTGAGGCGTATGCTCGACTTCATTAATAGAGGAGAAAATATACGCGACTTTGTAAAACAATTTACTATCAAGGATGCTTTGTGGAGTGCCTCTCGTGCATGGGACGATATTTCAGAAGACACTTTGAAAAATACTTGGCATAACTTATGCCCTTCATCAATTTTTTTTTTGCGTTAATGATCGGGAACCAGACTGGGAGGGTTTTTGTTTGCGGTAAGAGAAAACTTACATTTCGGAACTTTTAATGTATGCTAAATCCTCAGCAATGCCTTTAGAGGAAAGTGATGTCCTTGAAGTTATGGATGTTGATAAGGACGCGCCTGTAATTAATTCATTAAGTGATGGTAAAATTCGCGAGATGTTTTAAATCAACAAGAAAGTGACTCTGACAATGAGGAAAATGAAGAAAAGATGCCAATCGATGACATCATAAACTCCCTGGATAATGCCATTAAAAGTCTAGAGCAAAGAAGTTTTATTACTGAATCAGAACTCATGTCTGTGTACAAAATAAAAGAAAAACTTCTTAATGAGAAACCTAAGTTAATGAAGCAGTGCACATTAACTGAGATGTTTAATAGCTAAGTTACAATTTGTTCTTAAATTGTATGTTCTCTTAAATAAATGTTTTTGTTATGATTTATTTAATGAAAAAGGTTGTTTAATTTAGTATTAAAGCTGTTATATGCAATTTTTAATATATGAACGTCATATTTTGCATTTTTAAGCACTGAAATTTATTTTTCTTTTTATTAGAAAAGCAATATTTTTGATGACCCAAAATTTGGAAAAATCCGAAGTTCGGACTCAGTAAAGTCCCGAGGATTCCAAACTTTAGACTTTGTACTGTAGTACGAGTCTGTCAATATGACATTATATTCACTGGCCCACATTTCTAAATCATCAAATTAAAATTCAGAGCAGGAACCTTTTTTAAATACAGCATGATCTTTCGGCCGATGTATGAATAATGTTTCCAAAGTAATTTTTTCAGTTAATTATTTTACTTTTCAAAAATTTGTAAATTTTGTATTGTTAAAATGATTTACGCCTATTGGTAGAACCAACTAAATGTATTTTTAATTATGTTTTCAGCAAAGTTTTTAATTACTTTTTCTTAGATTAAAAAAATGGTAAACTTTATATGTTAAAATGATTTGTGTAGTACTCATTCTGGCTAAAGTTCATGGAAAAAGTGGCGAGCGAGTGAAGCGGGCTGGGACCGCATAGCAGTCTCAATGTGAATTGCATCACAATTCATGAGGGTTGGCGAGCATGAGCCCCCTAGTTTACTATATTAGGCTAAAAGTTGAAACCGAATTCCTTTCTCCAATCTAAAAAAAAAAAAAAAAACAATTCTAAAAATATCTCAAAAAAAAAACTCGCGAAAAATTTAAAAATCACTGTACGAATTAAGAAAAATTTATTGAAAGGAACACTAAATGTACTAAATTGGGCTAAAAGATTGAAACTGGATTCTTCTTATTAATGTAGAAAAATTGCCTCAAAACATAACAAAAAAAAGCTAAAAATTGCATAAAAAATTAAATTTAGAAAAAAATTTAATAATAAAAATTCAAAATCGGCCTTCAAAGTGCAAAACTACATGCATAGAGGTACCTTTCTATTAAATTCTGTACCTCTGTGTACAGCAGTCTCTTCAGAACACAGTCGACAGACACACACACAAACTTCTTTCTTTATTATAGTTATAGATGTTCTGAATCACAGCACACAGTGCTTATTGGAATTAATTAAAAGGCATACAATTTACAAAAAATATAACAACAGTTTCATATATAGTGGAACTTCAGTTGTCAAACACAATTTGTTCGAAATGAATTTATACAAGATGAGAATTGTTCAAGAACAAAATAAAAATTTACCATAAAAAATAATGAAAATACAATTAATTGGTTTCACCTTCCAAGTTGTTCTCTGTGTGTGTCTCCCCTGTCTGTTGTAAACAATACACCGTACAGTACAGTGAAATGTAAAAACACATTACAGTACAGTAGATTGATTATAGGAGATAATGATTATTCATTAAAATGTTAATAAAAAAATAACAAAAATCATACATATACATTGATTAATGAAACTTTGGGGATTAAGGAGAAAGCAGGGAGGAGGATCCATTTTTAATTTTTAGATCACTAGCCTAATTCATTGTTTCTGAATTTCAAAATTTATGAAAATTTCATAAGCACCTATATTGCATATATGGGCATTACATGTTCATGAAGGAAAAAAAAAAAAAAAAAAGAAAAAAAGAAAAGGAATAATCAGCAAATTAAACAATCTTGCTGTACAGGAATCTCAAAATGCATGAATTTTATTTTATTAATGCTGTGACCACTATACTTTATGTACATGTGCTCCCTGTTCATGAGGGGGGGGGGGGGGACCTCTTCTGTTGTTTTTTTCATTCAGTCAATTTTGTGATGACATCTTCATTGGTCAAGAGCCAAATCAAATTTCTTGTTTGAGAACAGAATTATTTGACAAGTGGAATGTTCGACAACCAAAGTTCTATTGCTTAGAATTTAATTATTAATGATTATTTATCTATATATTAATCATTTATATTCATACTATTAATCATTTTTATTAATTATATCACTATTTCAAAAATCTACAGTGATTAAGAATATGATCAAAATGTCCTTTTACATTTTTTGCATTTGAAACAAATCCTTCACATCTCTTTCCAATACAATTACGTATATGTTTTAGAAAATAATATAATTATTCGAGGCTAGTACAAGTGCTTGGATTTTGAAAGCCGGTTTGATTTCATTCATCTTATTTTGCCATCAAATGCTAATTATGGATAGATTGTTTCGAGGAAATGATACCCCTTTAAAAAATAAAATACAGGGTGTTTCTAAATGAATATAGGGGTTTTAACGCTTGGTAGTATTTATTATATAAAACTTAAAATTATAATTAATACATAAAATGAAAGAGCAACTCAAACCGTTTTACCTACAAGCTTACAAGCATTCAATGTGAACACCTTTCATCACACGGCACACATCAAGTCGATAACTCAGTTCTTCCCAAATGTTAATTAGTGTTTGTAGGGTAATTGTTGCAACAGCTGCCTCAATCCTGTTTTTTTGGTCGGGTAGGTCAGCTGGTAGTGGAGGCACATAATAACACACGATCCTTTATCCACGATTATTACACACGATCCTTTATAAACCCCCACAGGTATAGAAATCACATGGCGTCAGATTGGGTGAGCGTGGACTGGCGTTTGAGAAGAACTGAGTTATCGACTTGATGTGTGTCGTGTGACAAAAGGTGTTCACATTGAACGCTTGTAAGCTTGTAGGTAAAACTGTTTGAGTTGCTCTTTCATTTTATGTATTAAGTATAATTTAAAGTTTTATATAATACATACTACAAAGCTTTAAAACGCCGATATTCATTTAGAAACACCCTGTATTTTAATCTGAAAGTTTTGTAAGTGGTGTTCGAGATGAACAATAAAATCACCTTACAACTGCACCTAACAAATCAATAATTATAATAAATTAAACTTTTTTAATAGTTAGCAATCAATAAGGAGTTTACTATTAACTAGATGTACAAACACATCAGTCTATTGGGAAAAATATTATAAATATCAAGCAAATTATTATTATTACTCTAATGAATGTAGAGGCAAGATGATTAATTTGTACTGCTTGTAATAAGATTCCTGAAGTGAGAAAGAAAGAATATAAAATCTACTGGCTTGATCTCACCCATGACTTTTTCAAACGAAATTCAAACAAAATCACTGCTACTAATTAAACAGAATTTTTTCCATTGATAATTTTTTTTATTAAAAATAAAACTAACAGCTAATATAACTATTTACTAATACATCTCCCAGTGATTGTATAAGTTTCCAATAAGTGCTACTGTATAATGTCTAAAATAAGATTTGAAAAAAAAGCCTCATCTTACCAGATGATTTGTATAATAAGCCTGTTGCTGTACCAGCGGCAATGGTGTTCACTTCATCATCCACACCTCTCATCCAAGAAAATATCACACCAAATCCACTATACATAACAGCTAAAAATAATAAAAAAATTCATTAAAATTGTTATATTATTCAACAAAATTTTTGTTAATATATTTCTTCGATAAACAATTTTTAAATCAAAATTATAAAAGTGTTACCAATCAATGAAAATTGTTTCAACTAAATACACAATAGCCATAACTTTCAATTAATTCCAGAAATAATGCTACGAGATTTACATTTATAAAAGCAACCTATAGAATTTTCAAGCATGTTTCATTAATTAACAGGATTAACTATAAAAATGATATCATTTTATGTTAAATTTCACTTCTAAAACAAATGACCATCCAGGGTTATGGAGTCAATAGGAAAAATGACTGACTCCAAATGCAACTCTGACTACTGGAATTTTAAATAAACTGATTCAGACGCTGAGCCTGTGCAGACATCTTACTAAATGCAACAACAAAATTCTTGTATTTTCATGATTAGAAGTCCCGTCCTTTGTTGCTAATAATAAATGGAACTAATAATGTCATCAATCTTTGGTGATAAAAGGTTCCCATAGAAACGACAGAAAAGCAGTTCTTTCTCCTTTTACCTGGATCTTCTTTTCTGTGATTGAAAATTTTGCATCCTGTTAAACTTTTAATAAATTTATTAAAAATCAGAATACTAATATTGTTTTTTTTCTTTTAAGATTCTCCCGAAGGTTTTTTCCCATATAGGAATATAAAATATAAGATTGCATAGATAAGATTTCACATAGAAATAGTTTAACAACAACAAAAAGTCTTCATTATTGACAGAAAAGGGACTTTTTTTATATTGAGGGGGGGAAAAAAATCAAAAATAGCTACATGATTTCTGAATAAACTTCATTGGAAAGAGGACAAAATTTACTATATACTGGGCTAAAATATTGAATTTGGATTAGTTTTATGACTAGCTTAAAATCACTGGTAAACTTGGAAAATTTGAATAATATGCAACTTTTCCCTTTCAACTTAAATAACAAAATTCTATTACACTAATAAAAAAAATCTTAGTCTCAGGTAAATCTGTCACTGTTTATCTGGAACAAGATTTACAGATCTTGAGTTCATTCAACTTAACATGAATTAATTACGATATAGATAACTAACTAAGATATAGATTTGGTGCTGCCTGGCAGTAGAAATTGGAACTAAAAGTTTTTGCAGCACGTATGCTATATAGTGCCATAGGCAGTGGGGACAGGTGCCAGAGTTTCGTTTAGAACAGAATGTAACACCTGGCGGTGGAACTAAAAAATTTTCCTGTGTGTGTGCCGAAATTGGCTATTTTTAACACTTTCCAACTTAGTTGAAAAGTGTTTATGACTTCGGTTTGTCTGCCGTATGGCCGTCTGCCATCTGTCCGTGCTCTAATTCCCGTAAATATGCTCGGATTGCCCTGCAATTTTTATATGTTATTGTCGTTATCTATAGCATGTTCCCTATTTCAACTGAAGTGTGTAGCACTTATAGTTTTTTTACAGGGACACTCAAAAGAATTCCGTTACATTACGATCTATGGGGAAAAATCATTTGCGGTTTATTTTAATGATGTTGCACAATTTCAAAGACATTGTAATTGATATATATCACTAAGGTGCATTAAAAGAAGCTTAATATGGAATAGGGTGTGCATAGCACTTATAGTTACTTTACAGGGACAGTCAAAATAATTCCGTTACATTACGTCTATGAAGAAAAATCGTCTGCGGTTTATTTATATAATGTTTCACTATTTTAAACGCATTGAAATTTATATATATCACTAAGGTGCATTTCAAGAGGTTTACTACAGAATATTATGTGTATAGCAGTCATCATTCATTTACAGGGACACACAAAAGAATTCTCTACTGCCTGTTAACAATAATTCCTGGAAGTGAATTTTAAGTTACTGAACGCGATTTTAAATTTAACTCACTTTTTGTTTATTACGTGGTGTGTATAAATTCTGTAGATCCTATACAGGGAAGCACAAAAGTTCACGAACACATTTCCGTTTATTGACAGAAACTCCAGAAGGAGAATTTTAAACTGTGTTACGCGTTTCCTAACTAAACTAAAATTTAGTATCCTATGTAGAATATATAGAAATCTATAGATTATATACAGGGCTGAATAAAAGTATTCGGATATTTTTCCGAATATTGTATATGTTGGTAATATATGTTAGGAATTCCAGAAATTACGTTTTTAAATATGTTATGCGTTTTCCGAATTGTTTATTTAGATGTTATCTTTCAGCTTATTAAACGGTAATGATTTGTAAAATTATTTTGGAAGCGTTGGAAAGTGTTACATAATCTATGCTTGACACATGATTTTTCGTTCTTGTTATTAAAACTGCAAAAGAAAATTACAGATTTGATAATCCTAGACAATGAAATATTCCCATTTTCATTCATTCTCGAATATTAAGAAAAGTAATGAAGGTATAGATATGAAACTCGCAGTATATATGTAGGTACAATTTACTTCTGCTTCGGAGTCTGTCTTTTTATTTATTTTCCGACAGATGAAAGGGTTACCAGAAGAACGGTTTTGCACAGTGGTTTTTAGAGTGTCTTCGCATTTCGGTTAGATTATATTGTTTTTCCTCTGATATAATAGTTATATTAATTACAATAAGTTTTATAAAACATTTATTTCAGAAAACTATCTATATATCAGTCATTTGTAAAATAAACTTCTGATTTAAACATTCCTCTATCTATATGCACTCTACGAAATCCCAAGTTCTTGGGACAGACACTGACATATTTTTTTTTTTTTTTTTTAAGTAGGCTCTTTTCTAATAATAAGACAAATTCAGTATATGTAATACAAAAGAAGTCTTTCAACGTCATAAATTTTTGTTTTTCACAAGGAAAATTATGCAGCTGAGACGATACATCACAGTTTCTTTTATGCATGTTTCTCTGGCTTCTTGAACAATTTGTATACAACACATCCATGCTATCACTAGAATAAATTTAATGTTTTGAAAAGAATGCTAGTTTTCTACACTTTATTTTTTCTATATTAAAGAATTACTTGAACTAAATTGTAATGCAATATCTATTTTAACCCTTTATAGCAGCTCATCTCAGAAGCCATTTAATTATGGGCAGGAAAAAAACATACAGGGAAAACCCACTAATTATAAAAATTATTAAAACTACATTTATTTAAAAATAAATATTACATCCATACCTAATACACCAAGAGTATTTGCACTACCACTTCCTCGTTTAACAATATGATTCAAAAGCCTTAAAAAGAAGAAATGCATTTATAAAATAATTTGAAATACATTATTTATATATACATATATATAGTCGAACTCATTTTAATATGAACACAGCATAAACGATATTACTAATGACAGGACATGGTTAAAATGAGCAATTTGCATGTTACGAACGGTTCATAATTTAAACTATTAAGATTTTCCACCTTTTCCGAGCTGCAAAAGCAGGATCACAGCTAATATAAGAAAACAGCTGTTCATTTCAATGTGATTTTCGCTAAAAGCAAGGTGAACTGTTAAAATGAAAAGGGTATGTGAAATCAATAACTTGAAAATTGTAGTGACTATTGTAATATTAGCTGAGTTTTTCTGGGAAAAAAGGAAATGTTCAGTTGCATTACTGTAAGTTGTTCACTTGATGTTCTTTGAAAATATCAGTTCTTTAGTATTTGTGATTTTGCCAAAAGAAAATGACGCTCACAAAGGTAAGAAAGACTGAATATTTTAATTTTATGATATTAAGTTAATTTAGCATTAAGATAATTAGAAAAATGAACAGTAGTAATTAGTCTAATTATGTATGTGTGCTTCAGATTTTTATTACAGTCATGGGTCTTATAAGTGATGGTTAATACGAGGACTTTTAAAATTCCCATGCATCTTGGATTAACTGAGTTCGACTGTATTTCAATATTAATTATAAAATCATGGGATGATAAAAAACGATTTAAATATTTTAAATTGCTTCACATTGCTTTTTAATAGTAGGACATACATATGTAAAAAATTTAAGAAAGACTAAAACAGTTTATTAAAACAGAATATTATGACTAATATAAACTAGTAGCAGACTCACATGGCTTTGCTAATGTTTTTCCACTGATATGTTTAGCCCTAAAGCATTTTGTTTTAATATATAAAATGCATGAAAATTCATAAATATTTGAAGGTAACATTCAGCAATATATTAAGCTTAAGATTTCACAGAAATAAATATTTCAAGTAGATAAAGATTTAATTTAGCAACATCAGTTATGAACTTTATTATAAATATGTCTTTTTTAAAAATAGCAAAAAAAAATCTTAAGGAAAAAAAAAAAAAATCCAAATCTGAACTACCACAACAATTATAAAATTAGTTAAAAATTAATTTCACCGTTAACTTTTCTTGACACATTTCTCACACTTTAAGATACTTCTTCAACTACATATAATACAAACACTTACATTTATTACATACAGTACAAAAAAAAAGTATATTTCAAAATGCAATAAAAAAAAAAACAAAGAATTCCGTACTGTGTTCTTTTTATGCTGGCCTTTTGATCAATAGCACCCATATGTTTCCACCCACCATAAAAACCTTGAACTCCACCCAGAAAAGCACCTAAAATGAAAAATATAGAAAAAAGAAACTTAAAATTTATACAGTGAATATCAAAATGATTCAAAATTTTAAAGATGTTCTAGTGCCTTTTTTTTTTTTTTTTTTTCAACACCTTTCAAATAGTTGAAAAGTGTTTATGAATTTGGTGTTCTGGCCATCTGCTCATGCTGCTTAGACTTGCACAAATGTACTCTGATTGCCATGTAATTGATATATGTTATTAGGGTTTACTATGGCATGTTCAGTATTGAAAATGAAGTGTGTAGCATTTATAGTTCATTTACTGGGTCACTCAAAAGAATTCCATTACATAATGATCTATAGGGAAAAATCGTTTGCAACATATTTGAATGATTTTAGACTATTTTAGATGTATTGAAATTGATATACATTACCGAAATGCATACTGTAGAATATGATACATATATATATAGCATTTATCATTCATTTACAGGGACCCAAACACAAGAATTTAGTTACATTAATGTGTGTAAGAGGGATAATTGCTGGAAGTGTGTGTTTTTAAATTTAACTTTTTAAGCAAATTTACTTGGTGGGTATAAATTCTATAGATCATACACAGAGCTGAAAAAAAAAAAAAAAAAAAAAAAAAGACTATATGCCTGTTTATTGAAAGAAATTGCTGATTTTTCAGTTGTGTTATGTCAGCAAATGTTTTCAAGTGTGTCAGTCCTAACTGAACTAAATTTTAGCATACTATATAGTATACGTACAAATCTACAGATTCATATGTAGGGCTGTACATAAAACTTAGGATACTTTTATGACAATGGATGGTAAATGATGAAATTAGGTTTTCAAATGTGATATGCATTTTCTAAATTGTTTATCTAGATATCATCTTTCACCTTATTAAATGGTGAAGTTTTGTTACAGTATGCTGAATGTGTTGGAAAATGTTTCATAATCTATGCTTGAAACATGATCCCCCCCCCCCCCTCCCTGTTAAATGAAATTCTCAATTATATGTATGCAAATCAATAGAATTCAACCCAAATTACTGAGATTTTTTTTAGGTGGAGGTCAAAGTTGAATAAATTTTCCAAACAGAGGGGAAAGTTTAGAGGCCAGGATTCGAACCTAAGACTTTGGTTATATGAATCAATGTTCTGCACCTGAACTACCCAAACAATAGCTAGCCTGACACAATTTACTCACACATTAGTTGTATCATCAAATCGATGAACCCACAGTTTTACAGATGAAAATACTATCATGAGTGAAAGTGAGAAAGTTTAAGAGGTATATAGAAATGTTTCCGTAAAACTTTAGTAAAATGCATATAATTCATATGTAATCATAACACATCTTTGAAACATAAATTTCCAAGAATTACATTAATATATATGAAAAACCTAAAGTAATGGTCTATAAAAATTATGTCCAGCCAGAGACTCATATTTTCCCATAACATTCCATCTTCCGAAATAAGAAAAAGATCGAATTCTGTCACATTATGTAAAACTTTTACTCATGAATATGATACTCATAGAAGCCCCATTACTTATAATACCATACAATGGATGATAATTGTATATATGCAAACCATTATAATTCAACCCAATTGTGGAGTAATGGCCTTTCCATGTGTATTGTATTTTCATTGGTAAAGTTGCAGGTTCATAGATCAGATGACCAACATGTGAGAGAATTGTGTCAGGCCAGATATCGACTGAGCAGCTCAGGTTTCAGAGCATTGGCAATATAGCCAATGTCCCAGGTTTGAATTCTGTCATAGATACTTTTCACTCTGCTAGGAAAATTTGCTCCCGTAAAAGAATCTTAGAAATTTTAAATGTTTAAAACATTATGAAACACGTTTGTTAGGTAAATGTGACTACACTTTATTTCACTAAAGTCTGGCATAATTTAACAGTGAAAATAAAAAAATATATATTTGTCAGACAATTTATCTGTGATAATCTAATAATCACTAATCACCGAAATTTGGAATGAGCTGCATGGAAGTTGTAGCAAAAAAAAGCATTATAATTTAATTCATGCACAAATTTTCTTAATTATATAACTTTAGTTATTTTGCATGGTGTACTTCAAAATAAAAAGTGGTTATACTGAGCAATATCAATGCCTTTGTTTGGGCATATATATATATATATAGAAGAAATTTTGTGAATTTAGAAAATATCATCACTTTTTAGACAACAGCTTTGACAATCTACAAACTCATGCTATTTCAGTAAAATATGAGATATTTATCTTATAAATGAAAAATTCCAGAATCTTTACAATTTAGAATATTATGTGAAACATCACATCAGTCACTATAGACCAGGGTTACAAAAAAGCCGGCTAAAATTTAAAAAAGCCAGCAGTAGCTATAAACTGCATATTTTAAATAATTTTAAAGACATTTTATTGATTTAGAATTCAATAAATAACATAATTTCTCAATAATGAAGACATTAATATTGGAAATAACACATTACATGGAGCTGCTAGTGATTTGATAAATAGTCAAATGAAATAACTAGAAGATGAAAACCTGATTTAAAGATGAAGACTTTTAAAATCAGTGTAAAAAGAAACAACTCTTTGGTTGTTATGTAAAATTGTCTTTTGATGCAATGTGGATTTGATTATTACTAGGCAAGATAAAACATTGGTGCCAAAACATAAAAGTTTCCAATGAGTGATGTATAGTAAATCTGCTCCAACTTATTTATAACCTGGGGTCTGTCCAGATTTTTTTCCCAGGGTCCTTCCTGTCATTGTAAATTGTGAACAGATTTTTATATTTGTGAAAAATCTAGTCATAACTTTGTGAATTTGAGATGATCGTCATATTCAGGTTCTTGCTTATACATTTTTAAGATATTTAAAATATACATATTTTCTTTTTGTAAAAGTGATAGTCAGATTTTATTTTTAAATGATTAAATCTGTGAAAGGTTCAGTTTGTAGAAAGTTTTGTAAGAGGTCCATTTTTAACCCCCTGACCGCCGAGCAAAAGCGCAAATTTATAATGTTGTTTTCTCTGTAATTTTTTAAAAATTCTAAAAAAAGATGAATTTTTAAACTTTATATCATATATTCTAATACGAGCAAATCTTGTGTGTGGTTATATATATATATATATATGCAAATTTTATCTTAACGGCTGTAATGATTTTGACGAAATTTTGTATCCTACCGTTTTGGGGCACCAGAAAACCATTGGGCTAGGTCACATGTTTGAGAAAATTCGATTAGTGGGTAATTTTGGATCATGGTCAAGCTAATTGTATCTAAAAAACGGTTCAAACGATTTTGACGAAATTTCGTATCCAACAATTTTCGGGCATGAGAAGACTATTGGGCTGGGTCACATGTTCGAGAAGTTTTGATTAGTGGGTCAAATTAATTTTATCTAAAAAACGGCTCTAACGATTTTGATTAAATTTTGTGTCCTACGAGTTTCGAGCACGATAAAATCATTGGGCTAGGTCACATGTCCAAGAAAATTCGATTAGTGGATCATTTCTGGGTCAAAATCTAAATAGCGGCTCAATTTACACTAAATTTTGCATCCAATGGTTTTCGGGCACGAGAAGACTGTTGGGCTAGGTCACATGTTCGAGAAAATTCAATTAGTGGGTCATTTTGGGTCATGGTCAAGCTAATTGTATCTAAAAAACAGTTCAAACGATTTTGACTAAATTTTGTATCCGACTATTTTCGGGCACGAGAAGATTATTAGGCTGGGTCACATGTTCGAGAACTTTCGATTAGTGGGTCATTGTTGGGTCAAAGCGGGTCAAATTAATTTTATCTAAAAAACTGCTCTAAAGATTTTGATTAAATTTTGTATCCAACGAGTTTCGGGCACGCGAAAATCATTGGGCTAGGTCACATGTTCGAGAAAATTCGATTAGTGGATCATTTCTGGGTCAAGATTTAAAAAGCGGCTCAATTTACACTAAATTTTGCATCTACAGGTTTTCGAGCACGAGAAGACTGTTGGGCTAGGTCACATGTTCGAGAAAATTCAATTAGTGGGTCATTTTGGTCATCGGTCATTATGGGTCAAGCTATTTTATCTTAAAAACGGCTCCGACTATTTACACTAAATTTTGCATCCTATGGTTTTCGGGCACGAGAAGACTGTTGGGCTAAGTCACATGTTCGAGAAAATTCAATTAGTGGGTCATTTTGGTCATGGGTCATGATATTTGAACTCAAATTTAATTTTGACCGAGTATAGCTCGGTCTTCCCTGCTCGTAAAAAACTTAATTACGTATATGAGTATAACCTTTGAGAGTATTAATTATTACTCCTCAACGTTTTAAAACGGCATTATATTTGTAGAAATATATTAATTTAAACAATGCTTCTATTGCAGGGAAACCTATAGCATAGTGAACGAATATATCAGTTCATGGTGGTGAGAGGGTTAAAACAAAAAAATTTGTGAAGGGTTCTTTATTTAGGTAAAAAGTTGTGTGAAGAGTCCCGTTTTCAGATGAAAAATTTTGTGAAGGTTCCTGTTTTAAAATGAAAAACATTGCGAAGGATCATTTAAAGGACCCAATTTTGTCCTAAACAGATCCATGATAACATAGTTGTAAGCATGATTTGAAGTTTCATCAATAATGTTATATTTACTAAAGTAATGAAAAAGTTCTTTCAGAAATAAAAGTACATTATATACATGTTTTATAATGCTAACAATATAAGTAACTTATATCTTTTCAATCAAATAAAAATATTTCACATTATATACAATACCTGTCATAACAGCACCTCCAATCTGAGAAAATGCTAACTCAAATCTACCACGCTGTCTAGAAGCTCCTTCAGGAAAAATCCATTCAGGACTAGCCTAAAATTTTTAATAAATTAATAAAAATTGACATCACAACACCTATTTATCAAATATATATTTTGAAATATCAATTTAATATGCGTATAGTACTTAGGATGTATGACGCCCCCACCTCCCTCACTCAGCTAAACTTCACATAACTACTTGTTTGCAGATTATCGAAAGTAAGTTCTAGATATATTTAATTCAGTTTTAAATTGTACGAAAACATTTAAACAACTGACTAAACAGCATATAAAACAAATGTGCAAGTAAAAACCATTCTCAAGGTAAACATATATGATCAACTTTGCTAACTTCATGTTTAATTTGACCCAAGTCAAATAAACATGTTTTGAACCAGAAATTTTACTTAATAAAGGGAAAAATCCCACTTAGACATAAGTATTAATTGAATGAAGACATTTGATGGTTCAAAATGTTTTTATTTGGATATACAGTAGAGTCCCGCTATTCCGAACTAATTGGGACCAATCACTGTTCTGTTTAGCGGGAATTCGGAATAGGCGGATTTCATTAATAATAATCAATGTATTGACTTGTTAAGGAGTAAATTAAGTGCGGGGACATCTGCGAGTGTCACCTCTATGCAGCGTTGATCGGCTCGTGGTGGACAGGTTCAGTGAAAGTGGGAACGGAAGGGCAGTGACAGTGACCTTCGACCACTCATCATCCCACCCACCCTACTAATCACTCTGGCTTACATTGGAATTTGTTGAAACAACTTTTACACCAGTGAAATACTGTCACCTTCTTCCACTAGTCAAGAAAATCCCTGGCTGTGAAGATGCAGAAGAAAGCTGTGTTGAGGAGTGTACTGCTATTGACGAGAATGGCCACAGCAGTACGGAGACATCGTAGCAATGGTCTAGGACTCATCAGCTGAGATCGGCTCGGAGGAAAACGAGGAGGAGGTGAACGCTCAAACTGAACTCATATCACACACAGACGCGGCAAATGCTCTTGACCTTGCCTTACGCTACGTCAAACAAAACGCTTAATCAACGCCAAATGATGTTATGTTCATGCGGCTATGGGGGAACATTGCATCCTCAAGTCGATACAGTGCTCTTCGTTAGAAAAAACACTGACTTTACTTCTTAAGTGTGTGTAAATTAGTTATTTTTTGTGTTTAGCAGTGATTAAAAAGGATTCTACAAAAATGTATAAATGGGGCCGACATGTACTGTAAGTAACCAGCTTTCATTTGAATTTGGTGTCAGGCGTTTTCATCAAGCTTAGGCTCTATATATGTCTCTATTTAACTTCTTTGTATAACAATAAATGTACGTTTTTTCACGAACGTCTTTTTAATTTTTCCTGTTTTGAAGTTAAAAAAATTGGCAATTTTCTGATCTCTGTTCGGAATACGCGGATTTTCGGAATAGCGGGACTCTACTCTAAAGAAGCCATTTATCTATTTTTATATACAAACAAAAGTAAATTATATATATATATATATATATATATATATGTAAATAAAATGTTTATATATATAAATTTATGTATAAACAAGCATAAAAGTTCATTAGGTTTGTTTTCATAGCTGTTTATATCATTTGGCAACAAATCTCACTTTCTGAAGCCCGAATTATGCCAAACTTTTAAAAAAAATGCTAAGGTCTTTATAGTGGAAAAGCACCAAAAATTATATCACAGAAACCTCTAACAGGGTTTGTATGCCACAGAGGGTCAGAGGATTTGAATACCAGATTTTTTATAAAATAATATCTGCATTATTTAATGCAGAATATCCATATTTCAATATGGAGACCATTAATTTACGAAAAATCTGGTGTTAAAATCTCAAGAGGTGTACAAACCTGGTCTAATTTAGTATGCCAAAAAACGTATCGCAGAAACACTACAATTTAACAATCATTTTTGCAAAACTAATGAAACTTTCGTATTTACGAATGCATTTATCATTTCCTCGAAATCGAGAATAACTGTGATTATGACGAGCATTCCAAGATTGACCAGTCTTGCTTCAATCTGTAGTAACCACACATATTTTTTCTCGTTTAAAAATTGAAAATGACATTTCAGCAGTGAGCTTGTTGCTGGAGTACACAGTACATATTTCAATAGATATCACTTTTATTTAGGATATTTTACTTTGAAGCCAATATCCTGCACAGTAAAGAAGATACTATCATCATCTTCTTTCTTCATGGATAACTAAGAAATTTTAAAAGTAATACATTTTACATTGAAACGTCTCCCTATCATTTGGTTCAAAATGTTGCTGCAGCATCGCAATTTTTGAGCAGCTTCTGAATAGGTAAATTGTTATCTTGAAATTTCGGAATTCAAGAAAACATAAAAAGAAACATTTGTCAGGGCATGACACATGAATTAAAATTAATGTAAACAAGAACGAAAAATCATGCGTCAAGCATAGATTATGTAACACTTTCAAACGCTTCCAAAATAATTTTACAAATCATACCGTTTAATGAGCTGAAAGATAACATCTAAGTAAACAATTTCGAAAACACATAACATATTTAAAAACATAATTTCAGGAATTTCCAACATATACAATATTCGGAAAAATATCCGAATACTTTTATTCAGCCCTGTATAGGATCTATAGATTTGTATATATACTACAGAGGATGCTAAATTTTAGTTCAGTTAGGAAACGTATAGCACAGTTTAAAATTCTCCTTCTGGAGTTTCTGTCAATAAACGGAAATGTGTTCGTGAACTTTTGTGCTTCCCTGTATATGATCTACAGAATTTATACACACCACGTAATAGACAAAAAGCGAGTTAAATTTAAAATCGCATTCAGTAACTTCCAGGGATTATTGTTAACAGACAGTAGAGAATTCTTTTGTGTGTCCCTGTAAATGAACGATGACTGCTGTACACACACTATTCTGTAGTAAGCCTTTTGTAATACACCTTAGTGATAGATATAAATTTCAATGCGTTTAAAATAGTGAAACATTTAAATAAACCGCAGGCGATTTTTCTCCATAGACGTAATTCTTTTGACTGTCCCTGTAAAGTAACTATAAGTGCTATGCACACCCTATTCCATATTAAGCTTCTTGTAATGCACCTTAGTGATATATATAAATTTCAATGCATTTAAATTAGTGAAACATTATTTAAATAAACCGCAAATGATTTTTCCCCATAGACCGCTATGTAACGGAATTCTTTTGAGTGTCTTTGTAAAAAAACTATAAGTGCTACACACTTCAGTTGAAATAGGGAACCTGCTATAGATGGCGACAATAACATATAAAAATTGCAGAGCAATCCGAGCATATTTACGGGAGTTAGAGCATGGACAGACAAACCGAAGTCAAACACTTTTCAACTAGGTTGGAAAGTGTTAATTAAATGTAAACCACCTTTTATAAAATTAAAGTCTGCTTTTTTCTTTAACAAATTATAACCCCTTGTCATAATATACTTCTTTTAATTGCTAATAGGCACAAATAAAAACTTTATGAACAGTAAAATAAGTTTTATTAGACTGTTGACATGTTTCTGCTCCACCAGAGCCATTATCAAAACAAATAAGAATATTCTACAATATGGAAATAAACATCCAAGTAAAAATTAAAAACAATGTGTGTAATTTGAAAAAGTACACGAAAAATTAAATGATGGCGTGTCAAATAACTTCATAGACTGTGCAATCGTGGAGTATTCTTATTTATTTTGAAAATGGCTCTGATGGAACCAAAACATGTCAACAGCCTAATAAAACTTATTTTACTGTTTATAAAGTTTTTATTTTATGCCTTTTAGAAATTAAAAGCATAAAGCTAGTTTTATAAGTGGTTACAATTAATAATAAAAAATACTTCCAGTATTTTTTGGCCTGTGTAAAATTTGGCCACCCTGTATATAATTCACAATTCATTCACAAGTTTCACTCAATTAAAACTAAAATATGACTAATAAAACTTACTTGATTTAAAATAGATGGATCAACATTAAGGTAAGGAGAGATGCTTTGCATATTTGTTGAACCATCTAAAGGAAAAAAAGTAAAATATAGATCATCACGTGAATTTTATGTCTATTTTATAATTATTTCTTAAATATGTTAAGCAAAATTTATGATAAAAAATATGCTTTTACACAGTTTTATCCAGTAATTATATATAATATATATATATACACACACACACAGAGTTTACCCCAGACAGTTTCAGAAGGGTGCTGCACCCTGCCTGCCCTTTGGTTTACAAAATAGCATCCTTCTTGCCCCTCATAAAAAGAATTAGCACCCTTCTTGCCCCTTTCAGTAAAATAATTAGCACCCATCTTGCGCCTCATTAAAAAAGTGCCCTTTCTTCTTTTTGCATTAAAAAATTTGCTTTCATAGTAAAAACTAACTCAATGTTGTCTTAAAAAGAGTGCCTTGACTTTTAAATATTAAAAGTGGCTTTAAAAACCAAAAGAATAACCTTTTAACAATTAAAAAAGTGCCCTTAAGAATCTGAAAAGTGCTTCAAGAATCCAACAATTGCCCTTAACAATTAAAAAAAAGTGCCCTTTTCTCACCAGCAGCACACTGCCTTATTTAAAACTGGGGGAAACTGATATATATATATATGGTACTTTTATGTTTGCCAAGTGTCCGTGATCGTCAAATTATTTAAAATCTCGCTAACCTTTTTTTTTTTTTAAATCTTTTAACATTAGACAATATCAACTAGGTAATATTTTAACATTGCAAAATATCTTTAAAAACTTACTTAATTAGCTAAAATATAATCATAATAAAATAAACATTAACATATCAATTCAAATAACAAAATATTACGTAAAAGGTTGCAATTCAAATGATGCCATTTGAAACCAGATTTGGCGAGTTATCACTGGCACCCAGCTAACATAAAAGTACCATATATATCTATATATATATACAGTGAAACCCCGATCTATTGTTCCCGCATCCATCATTTTCCCGTTAACGAAACCCGCATGCATCGTTCTTCAAAAAGTCGTTTTCCTGCATTCATCAATGTTAAATTTTTCTTCTCACCGAAATGAAATTAAAGTTCAAGCGGATCCATATGATATACAAACTGGAAAGACTTCTTTTATCCTAAAATAACTCATTTGTGCTGTTTTAGTGAGAGGCGAGGGAAACAGGGATTAGCAATGATATTGTGACATGTATGTACATGTAAATAACAGAATGCCGAACAAGTGTTCTTGTTTGGAGAATGGGTAATTCTATTCTGTGTAAAAGGGGAGGATAGATACACCCAGTTTGGCCAGCTGCCACATTCTTTCACATTCCTGGCTAATTTGTTGTGTGCAGTGCACGTGTTTAATTTCAAGAGTGTGAGCTTTCAATTTAATGCGTTCTATGAATTTTAAGAATGGCAAAACATCCGAACTTTAGAAGAAAGACTTCACATCATATGAGGTGGAAAAGAATCCTTTTGAGAAAAAAAAATAACATTATTAAACGTTTAGGTATACCGCCGTCAACCCAGAATTTGATAATTTCGAAGAAGAAAGAAATTAGAGAGCAGGCTGAGTATGAACTTCTGCAAAACCGAGAAAAACTACCAAAATGTCTGCTTACAGTGACTTGTAAAGACTTCTTTTCACTTGGTACGAGCAGACTCGTGTGTCAAATATCCTTGTGGATGAGAGTATTCTTCGAGAGAAGGCACTTGAAATAGCTGCCTCATATGGTATGGATACTTTTTCTGCATCAAATTTGTGGATTTCACGTTTTAAAATTTACCATGGATTGGTATCCAAGAAATTATGCAGCGAAAATGCTGCAGTAGTAAATATTGATGCCTTAGAAATGTGGTTCGAAAAACTTCCGAAGTTACTAGAAGGATACAAGGATTGTGACATCTTTAATGCAGACGAAACAGGCCTATTTTATAAATAGGGGAGACTGGTACACAGTGGACCACTTTTTCAGTTAATTTTTCTTTTCTCTTTAACTGACAAACCAATCTGCTTGAAAATATTTTTGAATATTCCTTAAACCTTTATACATTCATCATAATTTTCTCAGAACATAGTTTTCAATGCATTTTTCAAAAAAAATTTTTTTTTATATGCACCCGTAAAGTGGACCAGTGTACCACAGAAGTGGGGCACAGTGGACCGCTATTAGGTATTATCTGAAATACAATACAAATCTATTTTTCATTAATCTAATTCCTTTTTATGTCTCCTTTTACCCACAAATTAACATAGTAATATAAATTTACAAGTAGTAACATTTTGAAACATAAAAAAAAAAAAAAAAAATTATATTTTGAAAATAATAACAGATTAATACAGGAACAATTGCAATTTAGTTGAAGTTATTACTTAAGTACAAAAAAATCAGCTCTACATACTCTAAATACTTATGAGTAAGATTGCGCCTGGAATTTTCCTGAAATACTTTTGGGTCTTGGAGCAACATTATGAAATCATTGACATCAACAACAGATTCATTTAGACTTTTGGGAAAAATAAACTGATCTCCATTCAATTTGCGTTTCATGAATCTTACTTGAAAAGAATAGTCACCAATTAGACTACAGTTATATTTATCAAAGGCAGTAAATACAAAACAAAATATTTCTTACTATGTGAATTAAATTGTTATTTTTCTTTGTTTACTTTATTTTACAGTTAAATAACTACTTTAAAACAACATTTCTTTATAGAAAATAAGCAATTCTTAAATATTTTGAACATTCTGCATTACAGGAGCAGAGTGGATTGTGGACCACTGTGCCCCAGAAGTGGGCGGTCCACTGTGCTCCATGTTGAAGTTCAATAAATACTGTAAAATCCCGATTGTAAGCCCCCCATTTTTCAAAATCAAAAAAGGTTAAATTTGTCAGGGGGGCTTATAATCGGGATTTTTTCTAAAACTCATTTAAAAACCTGTTTTTATCATTAATTTAGAAGTAAAAAAGGGCGAGAATCTTCTGTATTTCGGCAGATTAAAAAAAATAATAATAATTAAATTAAAATAAATTTCCAACCCTAAAATCCTGCCCCCTCCCAAAAAAAAAAAAAAATTAAAAATAATTTTTTAAATATTTTTCTTTATTTCTTATTTTATTGTAACAATAAATACTATCTATCTAAAATCAATCTAAATCTGCTCTCAAAATTACTGTTTCCCCCCTCCTCTCTGGTACCAAAAATGCATAGTTTAACCTTTATACTTTTTAATTTTAAACTTCTTTTCAGACTTATTAAATACTCTATATTAAAATAAATAAATCCAACCTACCACCTAAATTAACCCCACCTCCTAAAATCTCTGCTTCTCTCCAACCTTATCTCATGAAAATCCTCCCCCTCCAAATGCATCACATAAAATTAAAAATCTGTGAAATTGTAAAATTTAAAAAAATAAATAAAATAAATTCAACCCTAAAATCCTGCCCCCCCCCTCCCCTCAAAAAAATCATTTTTTAAATATTTTTCTTTATTTCTTATTTTATTGTAACAACAAATAATCAATCATATAAATCTGCTCTCAAAATTACTGTTTCCCCCTTTGCCCCTCTCCCTTCTATGGTACCAAAAATACATTGTTTAACCTTTATAACATTTTAATTTTAAACTTATTTTCAGATTTATTAAATACTCTATATTAAAAATAAATAAGTCCAACCTACCACCTAAATTAACCCATCTCCTAAAATCCCTGCTTCTCCCCCCAGCCCCCTGCTCCCCACCCTTATCTCATGAAGATCCTCCCCCTACAAATGCATCTCGTAAAATTTAAAAAAAGGGGTGAGAATCTTCCGTATTTCGGTAGATTAAAAAAATAAAAATAAATTCCCAAATCCTGCCCCTCACCCCTCCCCCAAAAAATAAATAAAATAAATCATTTTTTTAATGGTTTTTTTTTTTTTTTAATTGTATAACAATAAATAATCAAAATCTGCTCTCAAAATTACCTGCCCCTCCCCCCCTTCTGGTACCAAAAATGCATAGTTTTCTTCTTAATTTTTTCTGCTGTATTTGTGATTTTTTCCCAGCAATATTTAGATAACGATCTACATTATACCCTCCTCCCTTCCAAAAAGTCCTCTTTATTTCCTTTGCCCCCCCTCCCCCCAGTACTTACTTTAAAGTCTTTAAAAGTTTTTTTTTTATCTATTTAGAACTTTCTTGCAACTATAATTAAATAATTATCTAAATTGCTTCTCCCCCCACACACCTCTAAAAATTTGCTTCTCCCCCCCCCACAGCACACAAACTTAAAAATCTTTAAAACTATTTTTTAAAGATTTTATGTGGTATTGTCACTTTGT
The DNA here is from genome assembly GCA_963931845.1 of Maratus michaelseni. Lineage (NCBI taxonomy): Eukaryota > Metazoa > Arthropoda > Arachnida > Araneae > Salticidae > Maratus > Maratus michaelseni. The sequence goes on along the minus strand of OZ007587.1, from coordinate 384,370,212 downwards.
AGCAACAATAAATAAATGATCATCTAATTCTCCATTTAAAGTTCCATTCTCCATCCCCAGAAAAAAGGAATTTCTAGACATGGACGGGGGGGGGGGGGGAGGGCAAAGAGAAGATTTTAGTCTTTTTATAGTTTGGCTGTTCTCACAGCTGATATTTTGTTAATGGATTGGGAGTTATTTTAGAGAACATATTTATTTCAAAACATAAAACATACATGTGATTCAGGGAAGAACAGCCAAACTGCAAAAAAGATGAACATTTTTGCTTTCCTCTCACATATTTAGAAATCCACTCCTCTTCTTTGGGAGAATAGGACACAGAAAAAATTTCAAACGGAATGATGATTTTAGATGAGTGATACTTATATGAGATGATGTAAATGAGATGAGTTGCCTTACTACAACATAAGAAATAGATCAACATTTAAAAATAATAATAGAGATTTTAAACTATTTGCTGGGTGAGAAGACAGAGGGGGAAGTGGAATTTTTGGGAGAAAGGGGGGGGGATTTAGATGATTGATTAAGTCATTAATATTGTTACTAAAGAGAAATAAATACAGCAGTTAAAAAAAAAAAAAATAGAGGTTTAAAGATTTTAAAATTTGTGTGTGGGGGGGAGGGGGGGGCAGACACTTTTGGAGTAGACAGGAAATGTAGGTGGCAAATTAGAAGGCAACAAGTAGGACATAAAATTTCTTCCCATAAGAGTTTTATAAATTTTAAACTTTGTACTCTTTGGATGAGAGGGAAATATGAATTTCGATGGAAGGAGTTTGTAATTTAGATGATTCGTTATTTATTTATTGTTAATAGAGAGCAACAAATAGGACAGAGAATTTTTTTAATAAATAGTTTATTTTTTTTTTTTATAGGGGTTAGCTAAGTGAAAGAAGCAGACATTTTGGTGGTAAAGCGATAATTGAAATGGTTGATTAGTTATTTATTGTTACTAGACGGCAAATTTTTTAATAAAGATTTATAACTTTGTGTCCTGAGAGGAGAGGGAGGGAAGGAAGGAGAAGTGTAAGTTTCAGAGAGAGAGAGGAGTAGAGTGGAGGGTAATTTATATGATTGATTATTTACTTATTTTTACTAGAGAGCAACATGTAAGAGAGAATATATTTTTAAAATAGAGTTTTAAAGATTTTTTTGCTGGGGCAGGCAAAAGAGCGGAAGCAGACATCTTGGTGGTAGAGAGAAAATTTAAATGGCTGATTATTTATTTATTGTTAGTAGAGTGCAGCAAATAGAGCACAATTTTTTTTTATAAAGAGTTTTAAAGATTTTAAACTTTATATGCTGAGGAAGAAGAGGCATAAATTTTGGATGAAAAGGGAGGTTGTAGGATAGAGGATTGATTTTTTTATTAATTGTTACATTACTAGTGAGCAGAAAGAAGTACAGAAGGATTTAAGATTCTCAAGTTTTCAAACTTTTTATGTTAGAGAGGGTATAGAAGGGAAACAGACATTTCATGTGAGAGGAAGGATTTCATTAACATCATATAAAAACATAAGTGGAAATCTGTCAAAAATATGAAATGAATGAAAATTGCCTCCCTTGGATTTTTAAAATCAATTTTTTGTGCATAAAAATTTTTTTGTATGTGAAAGAGAGAGGGGGGGGGGGGGGGGGTATTTATATTTGGAAATGGAAAAGAAAATCAAAATTGCTTAAAAGTGGGAGGAGGGCTTACTTTCGAGATTTTACGGATATATATATATATTTTTTTTTTTGGGGGGGGGGCTTATATTTAGGATAGGAAAAGTAAACCAAAATTGCTTAAAAGTGGGAGGGGGCTTACATTCGAGGGGGGGCTTACTTTCGGGATTTTGCGGTAATCCTATTAATATTGTTTATAGCTTTTTTTTTAAACATATTAACTTTAAAGTTAAATAAAAACAAGTATCTTAGCTTTTCAAAAAAGCTGTTTTATCTTATTTATCTACCACCTTTAATTACTAAAAAAATAAAAATATGATTATGAAAAATTTTACTTTTAGAAGCTCAAAACAACCAATCAGGATAAAATAGTTCAATCTGAGCTAAACATATTTACTGAAGGCTATAAATAATCAGTGCAGTGCTGTTGTCTATTAGGATATAAGAGAAGCTTAAAAAAAATTAAATAAAATATTAGGGGGTGGTCCACTGTGCCCAGCCCGTAGGTCCTCTGTGTACCGGTCTCCCCTACTTGCCAGAGAGAACGCAAACGTTCAAAAGAGAGTCTTGTTATGGTGGTATACATTCCAAAGAAAGACTCACAATGCTACTATGAACAAATAAGAAAGGTTCTGATAAGCGAGTACCCCTCGTTATTGGTAAGTCTGCTGGACCTTGATGCTTCAAGAATGCAAAGAAACTGCCAGTAGTCTACCATTCAAATGCCAAAACATGGATGAAAAATGATATTTTTACAAAATTTCTTCATGACTTTGATAGTTTAATTGGTGCTCAAAAAAGGAAAAATTTTCTATTTATTGACAATTGTTCAGCTCATTCACCAGATACGTCCTCTTTGCAAAATATAAAAGTTAGTTTTTTCCCAGCTTATTCTACATCTGTCGTACAACTTCTTGATGCCAGGATAATCAACTGTTTTAAGCAATTTCACAGGAGGAAGCTACTGAAAAGATCTTTATGTTTCATAGAACAAGCAAAAGAACCTACTCCAAAAACAGACCTTCTGTAGGCTATTCATCTTGTACTTTCAGCATGGCATGAAGTAGCCACTTTAGCCATCCAGAATCATTTCGTGAAATGTGATTTTGTGCAAAAAATTGATGAAGAATGCGCCACAGAAGGGAAAGACAATATTAATGATGGTGATGATAATGCAGATGAAGAATGGTTGCGTGTAACAGAGGATGTATCTGGTGTGAAATTTAGCGCTTATATTTTCATTGTTCAAGATGTTACGACATGCAGTGTCCTAAGCATAGAAGAAATGTGTGATGATACTGATGATGCAAAAAATGAAAATAATGGTGAAGAAGCAGAGGATAATGTTCATGCCGATGAAGCTGAGCCTACACCAGTGCCTGGTCTGTCTGATGCAATTACCACATTTGAAAGTGTACGAACTTTTATATAGGCACGTGAAATTACAGAAAATGACCCACAAAAATGTTGTACATCTTAAAAATTTGTTGTTTAATTTAAGAAAAAAAAAAACGAAAACCCAAACATAAAATTACTGATTTTTTTAAATAAATATCAATTTTCTACAACTTCGATTAATTTCTTTTACAACAAATTAGTATTTAATTTAAGTAACAAATTAGTATTTATTAGTATACTGTATACAGTACATTGCATGTATTAGTAATGCATAAACATTGTTTTTTCGTGTTTTGACGTTAACCCGCATTCATTGTTTTCTTTTATGCACCCCTTGAAAAACGATCGATCGGGGTTCTACTGTATATATTATGTAAGATGTACATGTACAGTAAAACCTCTAAATAACAGATTAGATATATCAGGAACGCAGGAATTGTCTGTTATTGGGAAAAACTTAGATATTCATAAAATCACTTGGAAATGTTTAGTTTTACACAGTTAACTGTATTATATATTATATCTGCAAAATTACATTTTCTTTTCTATACACTGCAAGACCAAAATAATAAAATCTGCTGGCAATTTGGATGCCATCTTTTTTTCTTAATGTCGTTTGCAAAATAAACAAAATGTACTGTTTAATCCTTTTATAGGAAATATAGCTGTAAGACCTGCAAATTTTCACAACAAAAAATGCTGACAGCCAAACTGCCACAAGATTTTGCTGCAGTATTTTTTTCCTTCCAGTATACTAACAAAAAGGTACAGTTCTGTACTAACATTAACAAGGAAAGTTTTTGTACTACACATAAAATCCAAATTACATAAAAAAGTATAGATCATGAAATAATGAGTGGGAAATGAACTGCTCATAGTTATTCAGCAAAGAAGATTTATCTTACAGTAAGTAATAATTCTTGTGAAGATAACTAATCTTTAGGTTAATTCAGTTTATAATGAATTTTTAAATGTTAAATGATGGGTACAAATGAACTGGCACCATCTTTATGCCAATTTGTGGAGTTTATTTAATATTTTTTATGAGGACTCCTGTTGCAATTGAGCAGTTCATTTTCACATTATCTACTTTTATATGGTATATTTTCATCTGTATTTTATCATGAACATTGGCTTTAATATATTCAAAGACATCTATTATAAGATTAATCATAATGTAAAAAACACATATTTAACATTAATGGTTGCATTGCAATTTTCAAGCTATCGATTTCATATATCTTTTTTTTTTTTTTTTTTTTTTTTTTGTTAAGCATAATAAGACAAAAAAGGCTGGTTAATATGACACACAATCCAGATTTAAAGAAACAAACAAAATGTTTTCTTCTATGCTCCTTCCTTTCCATGGCTCAATTGTAAATCTTATAAAAGGGACGGTATTTGAAAGGTCCTTTTTCTTTAAATTTTTCAAGACATCCGGAAATTCCTTTGCCTTTTCTTGAATGACGATTGGAATGAAGGGTTGGAATCTTGTCTGGTAAAACTGATAAATTGCTACACTTTCACAGACAATTGCAACGTAAAAATATTACTGCTGAGAAAGAACAGTGTTTGACAAGAAAATCCCTTTCCTATTTGCTATTTTTCGTCAAAAATCCCATAAAAATTAACAATGTTTTGCTTGCATTAGCCATAATCCTGCTTTTGCAGGTCATAGAAAGCATAAAAATATTAATATAGTTTAAATGATGAACCATTCTTAAGGGGCTACTTCACTCATACGAAAACACCCATGCACTAATGTTAATCCTATCGGAGAAAGTTTTTAAAATACTTCATTTGCATTTCAATATTTTTTTTGCATTGGACAGCTCAGGTTGATCTCTACACAGGTGTTTTTTTACTTTTTTGATTTAGGTTGCAGTTTTTTATAATGAGGATACTTTCACTGTCAAAACAGATTCTTAAAGTGAAAGTATCAGTTTACCTCAAAATCGATTTTATTTTTAAAATATTAAATGAAAGCCTGTTTAATTGTGAATATTTTGACACCTAATTTTTACCCATACAGCAATTATATCGCAAAATATTGTAAATTTTGTTAATACACCCAGTGCAATCACCCAGAAACAGCCCTTTAAATCCCTTGTTTACATTCCCAGCTGGCGTACACTCCGTTTGTATGGTCACTATGTTTTTGATTTGTATGCTATCTGTTAAAATACCCTGATTTTTGTCAGACTAGTTGGATTTTTCCTCATTGTTTTTTTATTTTTATGTCTTTTGAATGAGGAAAGATAAACTAGTCAGTTTGTTTACAACAGCAATGATTATTTCTGTTTTTCATTTTTTTTAAATGTTTTAAAGACATAAAAATAACCTTATTATTATTTTTTGTATTTAAATAATATACTATTTATGAAACATTTTATGCTTTGATTGATGTGATAGATGTTTCACTTTTGATTTATTTAAATTTGCTTTCAAAAGTACATTTTAAACTAAAATACAGATTTCTTTATCTTTTTTCATTTACAGATATTTGCTTTTTACCATCATGAAACATTTTATATATACTTACATTTATACAGTTTACTATACTGTATGTGTAATATGTACATGATTGATATTTAAGGGGTACTTTTTCACAAATAAAAACTTTAAATGGCTTTTTCTCAATGTTCATATTTTCTTCACTTTCATGTTTTAAATATGCTAAGGCTTTTTTTTTTTTTATGTATTTGAGATAGAGATTTAAACTTTTTAGAACATGTTCTTTATTATATATGTTATAAATCTACGCATGGAATTAGCCTTCCGATTTTTTTATTTTTTAAATAAAAGCATATGAAGATGTGTTAAATTTCATTGTTTTACACTATGTATATCAGTAACATCACGCCACAGGTTGAATTTTGGAGTAAAGTTATGTTTTCTGACACTGAATCAAGGTACATTTCAAAATAATAGCTATAAAACACTTTTTGAATGCAAATTTTAATCTAAAATCGGCTAAACTGAATAATACTATTACATAATCACCACTTACACATGTTAGGATCTACTCCTGGAAATACGTTTAGATAACCACTTTGACGATCCATTTTTAATTTTTTTATAAATTCTTAAACAATAGAGGGGAAAATATTTAACAAGCTGTTAGATAAGATAGAAATACAACCATCAAAGACAGAAATAAATTTTCATGTTTTCATTTTCTATTTGCGCACATGTTAAAAGAGGTTGCCAGATAGAGAGAATAAATAAGCAATGTCATCCGTGGAGGGCATCTTTTCCTTTGAAATTTTAGATAATGACATTTATTAATTGAAAAGATTTGTTAAAACAAAAACCCCAAGAAAGATATAAAACAAATTTAACACTTATAAGCTGAAATTTAATGAATCCATCATAAATTTCTTTTTATTTACGCTTTTTTTTTTTTTTTTTTTTTTTTTTGTGGTCTGTAAATAAAAATCTTAATAGTAGTGTTTGGCAACGGTTACGTAGCGTTGCTTTCTGCTGACATAAACTGTGAGTGTTGTCTATTTTTCTGCGCGCGAATTTTTACTTGTATAATTTCAAACTCAAGATATATTAATACACAAAATAATGGTAAGTAGTTGTTTATCTAAAATGCATAATTTTGGACATTAAAGCTTAGGCTACAGAGATAAAAAAATATTTCTTTACTATAGGCTGGAGGCAAAGCAGGGAAAGATTCAGGAAAAGCCAAAGCCAAAGCAGTTTCTAGATCTGCAAGAGCTGGATTACAAGTAGGTCAAAAATATTTAAATGTTTGCATTTAACTTTTTTATATGCTTGATAATAGTGTTATTTGTGCTTCAGTTCATTTATTTATATTTATGTAAGTGTATTTTACATAATATTTAATTTTTTTTCCTTCAACTTTTTAAAGGATTTAAATATTGCTTGGGAGTTAGTATTCTTTATACTTCATATATGTATGAGTGTTTGATAGTTTTTACATATGTTGATTCTTTATAGTATTATAAATTTTAAAAAAAAGGTAATAATAGCAAATAAGTGTACTGATTAATTATTTTTCTGATCTTTTTTAAATAAACATTATCTTTTAGATAATCATCTGAATCTTAATAAAAAATTTAAATAATTGCTCATGATGTGCATAAAAGCATATTTAATTCTTATTTTTTTTTAAACGAGCGAGAGATTGGCGAATTTCGGCCAGTAGAGTAAACAGGGCTTGAATTTCAGGGTGGGATTCGTGCCCAAAATTTTGAAATCATGCCCATGAGAATATGGTAGGTGGGAGATTCCACCCAAAAAAATTCACCATTTTTTGGAGAATTTTGCTGTTTGAAACGACGATCAAGTCTGTGACCGACTGACAAATTTCACAATATTGTCTCACAACCAGTCGACGATTTTTGAAAAGTCATTTATCACGACAGACTGGCGAATTTTGCATTTTTTCAAAGGGATTAATTAACAAATTTCGTGATTTCTTGCGTTGCGACAGATTGAGGTAATTCATGATTTTTTCCCCTGCATCCGACTGAATAATTTTATGATTTTTCTCAGCGACCAATTGATGAATTTCACAATGTTTTCCCGCAACCACTTGATGAATTTCTAAATATTTTCCAGTGATTAATTGCCAAACTTCGCAGGGTTTTTTTTCCATGACAGATTGACAAAATGCAAAATTATATATTTTTTTTCCCCCCTCGCACCTGGTCGACGAATTTTGTGATGTTTTCCCGCAATCGTTTAGTGAATTTCACGATACTTTCCCATGACTGTTTGGCATTTTGTGATATTTTCTCATAACTGATTGACGAATTTCGCAATATTTTCTTGCAACCAATTGGCAAAGTTAGTTTCTCTTTTTTTTTAGCGACCGAATGATAAATTTGCCAATTTTTTCCCCACGGCAGGATGACGAAAATAGTGATTTTTTTTCCATGACCAATTGACGAAATTCACGATATTTTTCTTCATTTCCAATTGAAAAATCTCGTGATTTTTCTCCTCGATCGATTGACGAATTTCGTGATGTTTTCCTGTTATCGTTTGACGAATTTCACTATATATTTTCCCATGACTGTTAGACAAATTTTGCGATATTTTCCCGCAACCAATTGGATAACTTTGCAAGTTTTTTTTTTTTTCAAGCAACCAAATGACAAACCTTGCAGGGTTTTTTCCTTGCGACAGATTGATGAAATTTATTATTTTTTTCTTGTGAAAGATCGGTTAATTTCATGATTTTTTTTCCCACGATTGATGGAACGTATTTTGCTATTTTACTTACCCATCATACGTAATATAGGGTAAGTCTTGTAATCGTTTTGAAAATCGAAAAATTTTTTTTGACGGATTTACACGTTTCAGACACTGGAGATTCCGAAAAACATATTTTTAGAAAAAAAAATTTGCCGTCCGTCTGTGTGTCTGTGTGTGTGTGTGTCTGTAAACGCTCTATCTCCCAAAAAAATTGAGATAGAGACTTGTAATTTGGTATGTACTTAGTATGTAATAATGGGAAGAAGCCTATTTCATTTCAATAACCTCGATTAACCGGAACAATTTTTTTCGGACTCTCGAAATATTCGTTCTGATGAAAGGTATATAAAAATTTTCGAAATTGTTTATTTTAAGAAATGAATATAAAAGACAATAAAAAAACATAAATTTTGAATAAAGCATGAAGTCGATCGGATAATTAGTTGCCGAGATATTTGGAATCCTATTTTCCACACTCTTCGATTTTTCATGACCCTGTATTTCATCCAAATTTCACTTCAAAGATATATTTTAATTGGAAATTTGACGCTTAATCAGATGCAATAAACCGCTAGTTAATAGGATTATTATTTTTGGAGTTATAAGGAAAACCCTCTTTCAAGCAATTCAGTAATCGAGCCTTTAAAGTTTGTGACGTCATCAAGCCACGATTTTATTTGAATTGCAATGCATTTTATAAGTAGTTTACACATTTTTATTTTAATATTTTACTTTATGCATATCCATGATGGGTAAGTATTATGGTGGCCCCCAACGACTAGTTTATACCCGCGATCGAAAAGGGAAAGGAACGAAAAGGTCAGTAAGGGCCACCGGGTGTTGAACCCTGCCAAATTGGCTTAGAGTTAGCACTGAACAACAAGTGGGTAAGTGTAATCAAAGATCACACAAGAGTTTTGTTTAATATTTCTTTCAAAACAATTTATCCTTTAATTAATATATCCAAATCATTAATTTATAATTATCCTTATCATTTATCCATACACTTTATCAAAAAGAAGAAAGATGGCAGCACCATTAAATTTAATGGAACAGATGTGTTAGTGGTCTGCAATATAAACTTGGCGATTTTTTTTTCGCCCCAAATGTCGTTTTGAAAATTATCGCCAAACTGAAATCCAGAAGAACCCCTGCTTTCCAATATGGCAGTCACTTTCAAAACTCTTGATTTTTTTTTTTTTTTTGACAAAGAGTTTTTAAAAAGTTTTGAAGGAACAGATGTTTTGTTGGTCTGCAGATAAACTTGGCGATTTTTTTTCGCGCCAAAATGCCGTTTTGAAAATTATCGCCAAACTGAAATCCGGAAGAACTTTTGTTTTCCAATATGGCAGTCACTTTCAAAACTCACGGAAATCCTTTTTTTTTTGACAAAGAGCACTTAAAAAGTTAATGCTAAAAGTTTTAGTTTTGAAAGTGATGGCTTATTGGAAAAAGTAATTTCCTCGGCATTTCAGAATTGCGATCAATTTCGAAAAAGGCATTTTTATGCGCATTATCATAAGGAAAACAATAGAAAATGAACGAAATTAGTACTTACCTCGTGCAGAGAAATCCTTCTAATAAATTGTGTACAGGGCGCAAAAAAAAAAACACATTTTAGATTGTAAACAGAAAACAAAGATAAACATTTCCATAGATACGATGCGGAAAAAGCAAATATTAAAAAGAAAAATGTTCGTTCTTTTGCATATTTATTATGAATATCACAAACATTTGATTTAAAAAAATCCGAAAGTGCTTTGACCGCACCTCGAAACACAAAATGCCGACATTAAAATAAATATATTCCGTATCATTTCGAGAAAATGCACAAATGGATCCGATCCACGTCAAAATAAAAAAATAATTAACTCTGTAAACATAATCTTAAATGGATTTCACGTCAAAATTACCAAAAATTAAATCCAACTTAGAAAATATCCAAAAATAAATAAAAAAAAATCAAAGAACGATGCTGGATGCTCGCAAAAGTAGGTCAGCGGCAGGTGACGTCGCTAAAAGAAATGAAAGATGTCAAGCCGACCCAATGCGGGAAAACGCTACAGTTATAATTTCAAGAAACAGGTTTATCTGCCCAAAAAAGTCAAAAAGTGTACACTGCGCAAGTGCGTTGTAAAAACAACATCAAAGGTGCAAAAGATGACTCTCCCCCTTCTCCCTACCCACGAAGCCAGAAGAACGGCTATGGTTGCCAGTAAATAGGGATTTGGGAAGGTTCAGAATAGGGTTACCAGAAATGCACGTTTATCGCCAAAGTTGGCGAGATTTTTTTGCGCTTATATTTTGCAGACCAACAAAACATCTATACCGTTTTGAAAGTGATGGCTTATTGGAAAAAGTAATTTCCTCAGCATTTCAGAATTGCGATGAATTTTTAAAAAGGCATTTTTAAGCACATTACCATAAGGAAAACAATAGAAAATGCATGAAAATAGTACATACCTCGTACAGAGTAATCCTTCAAATAAATTTAGTACAAGGGGGAAAAAAAGCAAATTTTCGATTGTAAATGGAAAACAAAGATAAACATTTCTTGATTTGGTTGATTTGACATGGAATGACCCTATATACATATTAAATATATGTGTATACATATGTATTTCTATATATGCACATATATCACTGGCGCCGGCTAACCGAAAAGTACCAAATATACTCCATATCATTTTGAGAAAATGTATAAATAGATCAGATCAACGTAAAAAAAAAAAAAAAAAAAAAAAAAACTTAACATAATCTTAAATGGATTCCACGTCAAAATTGCCAAAATATGACTTCATAAACGCTATCTTAAATGCGTCCATCTGCATTGCAACAGCTTGCTTTTAATGGTCAGTCACAAAGCGGTGCAAATGCGAAGTGAAAGATAATACTAATACTACTGTGCCGTACCGTCATGCGGTAAAATGTACCATTAGAGAATATTCTCGAATAAGTGTGCACACGTTAATAAACGAATACTGCATAGGTTCATTATAAAATGACATCAGAAGCGTAAAAGTTGACTCTCTCTCTCTCCCTCCCCTTAAAGCCAGAAGAGTGGCTTTGGTTGCTAGTAAAGAGGGATCTGGCATGGTTTATATAAGGGTTACCAGAAATGCAAGTTTATCGCCAACGTTGGTGAGATTTTTCCGTGGTAGACCACTGCAGCATCTATACCAATTTAATAATAAAATAACAAGAGGAAGCTATTTTTTAAATCAAATTAAAAGTATTCAAGAACTGCCTTTCAGATAATTGCAACAGCATACGTTTGTATACCTTATAGTATATTTAATTATATGATTTAATTTTAATTAAATCCATCAGATAATGAAATGTAAAAATTGCAAATTTCAACTTCAGTCTTTGAGAATAGAACCCGAAACCTTTTGGTTAGGAGGAAAATGGGCTACCACTGAACCATAAGCATCTAGCTTATGCGAAAAGACTGGAAATTAAACTTTTCTTTTTTAGATCTAAGAAAATCGTAGAAATGGTCGGATGTTATTAAAATAATTCATTTGATTAAAATAATGTGAAAAATTTTATGATTTGTCGTGTGACAGGAGGTAGCTTTAGTATGCAAAATTTCAAGTCTCTAACTTATACAGTTTCTGAGTACGAACTCTGTGATAGACATACAGATGGATGAGGAAACGAATAGGTAAAGGTTAAAATTCCTAGTCGCCACCAACCACAGGGCAACTAAAGGTAAAAAAATTGCGACTTTATGCTATATATCTGACTGCCAAAGCGGCGATTTCTATTTTCCACGTAGCAGTACATCCAATTTCTTAGTGCCATTTTGTTTCCAGGGGTGCCACTTTTCTGCCAAACGGCAGATTTCCGCTTTAAAAATTCTTTTAAAAATCAATTCTGTGATTTTTGCGGAAAACAATCGTAATTTTTGTCAAGTTGTTGTGTTGTTTTCGTCAAACAATCGCAAAATAAAACTATGATTTTCGGTAAGCAACCGCGAAGTAAAACAGCTATTTTCAGCAAGTGACTGCAAAATAAAACTGCAATTTTCGGCAAATGATTGTGAAATAAAACCACAATTTTCGTCAAACGATCGTGAAATCAAACTGTAATTTTCGGCAAAGAATTGTGAAATAAAACTGCAATTTTTGGCTAACGATCGTCAAATAAGACCGATAATTTCTATGTGTTGAGCAGTTAGTTTAACAGTGTAAGTTCATTGCTAATTTACCACATCAAGTATCACTTGAAAAGTATAAGTGAAAAATAAAGGGAAAAGTAAATACTCACAAAATGGTAATTCTTGATATTTATTAATCCTTGTGGAAACATAATAGGTCTTTAGTCATCCTTTGACATATTCAAACATCTAACAAAGATGTAACATTAATTTCTGATCTCAGGAGTTAGCAAAAGAAAACACAGCCAAACAGATTTAACTATCATGAAGAAAAACAAACTCATCAAGTATCTTCACTAGCCCCCAAGGACAGATTAGGTACAGCAAGTCAGAACATTTCAGAACTGCTGTGTAAACAACTTTTAAAGGGCTGGCTACTTAACATCAGCCAATTAAAGTAAAGAATCATGAGTCATTCATCAACAACTCATAAGCATATGCAAATCAAAATGATTTGCATAAAAAAAATTTGCCTACAACATAAATATCTTTCAAAAATTAGTAGAATAACTTAAATAAACTTTTAAACCTACTAATAATAATAATAAAAAAAGTATTAAGAAAGCATGACTTCAAAAGATTACATTTCACAGTTTGTGAAGATGCATATGAATCGCAATGCTACACGAAGTGAAGTGAAGAGATGAAATGTATTGAAAACAAAACATGGCTGACTGTGTACTCGAGTTAAACATTTTTGAAAGGAAGAGGGGGGGGGGGGAGAAAAAAATTCCTGAGATCAAATTAATACATAAATTTATGAAAATAAGAGATGAGCAGGAAACAAAAAAAAAATACACTACAATTTCTTCAAATGATTGCAAAATAAAACCGTGATTTTCGTCAAACGACCACGAAATAAAACCAAGATTTTCATCAGACGATCGTGATTTTCGGCAAGGGACAGCAAACTATAGTTCTATTTAAATAAATTTTTCTCTATTAAAATTAATGACCTGGTCATAAAGTACATTTCATTTCAAAGGCTATAAAAACTATAAAATTTAAACATCCAATATAAACTGGCAGAGATATAGATTGATGAAAATTAGCTCGGCTTAAATTGTCCCAGTGTCCACAGAAGGTTAAACTTATTTTATTTAAATATAAAACCTAAAAAAAAGGTACTTACATATTATCTGTGCTAGGAAGATGATATGCCATGCCAACAATACTAAATACAGTAATCTTTTTTTTTTTTCATTGTAGCTGCATAGTTAATGTTATGTAGTATGTAATATGTATATAGGGTATATCATTCCGGCGGGCATAACATCCCGCCAGAAATAAAACTACCATCATATTAAAAGCTGCTAATCTCATGTTATGTATTTAATAAATGTGTACAATGTTGTTCTTTTGTATTATTTTAGTTGTTTTTATATTATTTACAATTTTTGTTGATATTATGTATTTGTACGAGTTATAATTTTCTAACTGAGTGAAAAAGGGGCCAGGCTATGAAACAGGTACCTTCGACTTAGTATAGGTGAAAATTAGCAGTCGCCACTCGCCATGTGGCGATTAAAGTTGTAAAAGTGGCAATTAAAAATTTTTTCATTGATCACCACCTCTGTGTGGTCATTTTAAGTAATAAAGTAGAAAATACAGAAATCTGCAGCAACAAAAAAATTCACGATTTTTTTTTTTTCAATCAGTCACGGTAAAAAATTGCTGATTTTGTCAGTAGGTCACAGCAAAAAAATCTCGAATTTCGGCAGTAACTCTTGGCGAAAAATCGTAAATTTTGCCAATGATTCGCAGCAAAAAAAAAAAGCACAAATTTTGTCAGTTTCTTGTGGGAAAAAATCGTCAATCAGTTGTGAAAAAAAATCGCGTATTTTATCATTTGGCTGCAGAAAAAAGTTTGTGAATTTTGCCAATCGTTCTTTGAATAATTTCGTCAGTCACTTGCGGCAGAAAATCATGAATTTCTCCAATCACTCACAGCAAAAAAATCACTAATTTCATCAGTCATTTGCGACAAAAAGTCGTAAATTTTGTCGATCATTCACATCTAAAAATCGTAAATTTCTTCAATCTGTTGTTGAAAAAAAAATAGAAAATTTTGTCAATCAGTCATGGAAAAATATGAAATTCATTAGTGAGTTGCAGGAAAAATCGTCAAATGGTCGTTGATAAAAATTGCTAATTTTGTCAATCACTCGGGGGAAAATATCGTGAAATTCGTCAATCAGATGCGGAAAAAAATCATGAATTTTGTCAATTGGTCACGTAATTTCACAGAATTATATCGATCATAATTTTTTAATCTGTAGGGATAAAAAAATAATTCCTTTTTTATAAATTTACAAAAAATCATTTATACTTAAAAGTAAATTAAGTAATCTTTATTTCAATTATGTTTGTATGAATTAAATGCTAAAGCTGTAAAGGTTGAGGATTCGGATGATATTTGTAAAAAATATTTTAAAATATAGCTTGAAAAAAATTGTGTACGACTCCTGAAATGCTAATAATTTATTCCTGAAATTTAATTAGTTTACTCCTGATATCGTCTTTACAATATTGGCATCTTTTGGACACATCTAGTTGTTAGAATTTTGATTTAGTTATTTTTTTATATGAAGAAAGTAATAGTAATTTGATTACTAATTGTGTTTATGAACATATATAGGTACAAATGATCCATGAATATATTTTTAAAAAAACTTAATGTGATAATAGACTTTTTGATTTTAAGGAAATTTTCCTAATTTTTGTCTCTTTCCTGATTCGTATCATGAATAGTTGACTGGTATAAAACTCTGATTTATAGAAAAATATGTATGACAATTATAGTTTATCTAGATGTCAAGAAAGTTTGAAATATTATAGCCGACCACTTTAAAAAATGGCCAATAATGAAACTGAGTCTACCGGCCACTGGCTACTAATTAACTCAATTTCCCAGTTTTCACCTATACAACTTAGACAGTCAATGCTCTACCAACTGAGCAAACCTGGACAAATCTGGCAACACACAATTCACTCAGATAACCTTTTGATAGTGACATCTGGTCTGTTATCTGAAACATATCAACAAAATCAATTACAGGTAATGCAACTCCAAGTACCGTAATTTCCGCCGTATAATCCGTGGATCAAACAATTCTGTTTCAACCCAGAAATTTTATTCAAAGTCAAATATTTACAGCGATCTAGCAAGTTACATTTTATAAAATAAGATTTCTGGGTCGAAACATGATTGTTTGATCTGCGGATTATACGCCGGAAATTACGGTAAATGTTGGATACATAGTTGCACTTCATTAATTTTAACACAATTATTCTAATTGGCAAATGAATCATACGAGTTGTAATTTTCCAACTGAGTGAAAAGGTGTCCAGCATAACATTCTGGCCTGGACACTTTTGTACTCAGTTGGAAAATTACAATTTGTAGGATTTATTTACCAATTATAATAGTGTTAAAATTAATGAAGTACAGTCGAACCTGATTAAGACACTCACGGTTAATATGCGATCTCGCTTAATATGCAGATTTTTTTTAGGTCCTTTGAAAATCACCATTAGACTAATGTTAAAAATATCACGTTTAATACTTGAACAGTTATTATGCAATCTTGCTTAATATGTGATAGAGTTTTGGTCCTTTGAGGCAAAAAATCTCGCTTAAGGCGGGAATTCATAGACCAATATATGAATTCTTTCTTGCTTTTCCCGTGTTCTTTTTGCCAGGCTAACAATATTTTTTTTATACAAAGATTAATAAGGTTAGTTTTTTTCTAATTCTATTAAAAATTAAGAACTGATTATAAGGGTACTTATATCACAAATACTAAATATGATTTTAATAACTGGGTTTTGCTACAAAGATTTATTATTCTTCGTTTGAGTTAAAATGTTAGACTAGCAGGAAAATTATTTTTCTTGCTTTATCTTTGGTTCAAACGTATTAACCAACAATAAAGCCATATTTGAATCCATATTTATTTTATATTATTATTCCAGTTGGTCCTATAAAAACACACAATGAGTTAAACTTGAATACAGTTAAATTGTAATCTAAATCTGCATAAAAGACAATTTTCAACCGTAAACATATAAATGAAAACTCCAAAATTCATTTAGACAATTAGATGTGTAAATAAGCTCAGTTCCTGCAACATTGTGCATATCGCGTTTAATATTTGATCTCTCTTAATACGCGGCTTTGGTTGAGTCCCTTGAAATGTGTCTTAACCGAGTTTGACTGTATTATGTATTAAATATATTAAATTTGTGTTTTGAACATGATTGATAATGATAAACCTGATTGTCGTTGGAGAATCACTTTTGGTGATCTGTCTTTTTGACACGAATAATGTGTAAGTACTAAAAGAAATAGAACTTCTTCATATTTCTTACATGTGTTTTATTTTAATCCGAGTTGTTTCATTGTTAGTCAATGATTGATTTGTCTTGTTAAATGAATGATAAAATAATTTTAACATACAAACATGTAAAAATAGATTGAAACAGTGACTTTAAACTATATCATAAGTTAAGGCTGCTGAAACACAACTTTCTTAGAACTGTGATTCTTCAATACTATAGCAGAAGTTTCCCCAATGATTAAATTACATTAAAACATATCTAAAGCACTACTATTTGCTTGATAGATCTCAGTTATGTAAATTTTAACTTTTTTTTTTTTTAAGAAAGTTTCTTCTTTCTTTCTTTTTTTTTTTAATCTCGCCAAAATTTGAATTTAATTTCATCAGCATACATCATTTTAAGGTTCAAATTAATCCTATGCCAAAAATTTTATTAAAATTTTGCTGCCTTCATTTTAATAATTTTTTTAAAAGGTTTTCATGTTTTAAAAAGTGTTAAACTCTTTTTAGACTTTTGATTGTTATTTTTTTTTTCCAATCAGTTTCCCGTTGGCAGAATACATCGTCATCTCAAACATCGAACTACCAGCCATGGGCGAGTAGGAGCAACTGCTGCTGTATATAGTGCTGCAATCCTGGAATACCTGACTGCTGAGGTAATAGTTGCTTTTAAATTTTATTTGTATTTTGTGCTTTATTAATATTTAAAAGAAACAAGAACAAAAAAATTGTGTGTCAAGCATAGATTATGAAACACTTTCAAACACATTCAGAATACTGTAACAAAACTACACAGTTTAATAGGGTGAAAGATGATATCTAAGTAAACAATTTGAAAAATGCATAACATATTTGAAACATCAATTCCAGTAATTGCCACGAATAGTCTGAAAAATGTCTGAATTCGATTGTATTCCTGTATATGATATATAGATTTGTAATGATCTGCCATTTTTTAATTTAACAAAAAAATAGAACATGATTACAAAGACAGAGCAATTTACTAGGCTAGCTGATTAAGCACAGGCAAAAATTAGTGAAGAATGGCAAAATGAAAAATAATAGTGTGATTTAAGTAAAAAATCTAATTGGTCAAACTGAATGTGTAGACCCAAATGGGCAGGGCAGGTAGAAAGTTCTAGTAACTCCAGGGTGAGGTGCAAAACTACTGTGCATCTGAAGATTTTTTAAAAAAATCTTTGATATCTGATATGACCATACCCCATCACAATTCTTAGAAAATGCAGTATAATTTTCCTCCGTCCTCCTGCTTCCTCACTTGGCTGTTCAGTTTTCGGGACTTAAAGGGGTTATTAAAGACAGACATAAATCATAATTTCATGTTGAGAACTTAAATTGTTGAAATTTCTCTTGATTGTATAGATGTGCATTAATATAAACATCAACATTAATTAAAATTTTAAAAGACAAAAGTGTGAAATTGATGTTGGTAAAAAAACTTGTAAAATAGAATTCCCTGCTTTTTTATTTTGGAAATACAGTAGACTCCCTCAAATCTGCAACCTCCTAAAATCCTCACATCGTTTCAGATGTAAACAATGAAACTTACAGTTAAGATGTAGGTGAAAAACAAGGTTGGCAGGTTTTTGATGGTTTAAACTGTCACATCAAAAATTTCTTGTCAAAAACCATTTGTCAGAAACCTTGTCAGAAGCTCAAATACTACATTCAGAGTTCATTCTAGGCGTTTTTCGCGGGGCGGGCCGCCCTGCCTGCCCTTGTTTACAAAATCTGCCGCCCCGAGGGCCCCACTGCTCTAAAACCCCGCCCCGTGTGCCCTAACACCCGAAAACTCGGCTGAATGAAAAAAAAAAAAGCTCTAAGTAAAGTTTATCGTTAATTTCAAACGAACTGTAACTATTTCTATCCAATTCATTGCTTTTTACACTTCCTGCCCCACCCACGTTCCCAATAGCATACACACGCGGACACCAATTATTTTCAGTTGAATGCCCCATTCCTTTCAGCTGAAGGTCCGAGCCGCGCGTTAGTCATAAATTACTCTCTCCCTCTCTCATGTTGGTGGAAATGTCAACATAGGAACAACAACAGAAAAGAGATCCCCCCCAAAGATATCTCCTGATATTTTCTCTCCAAAGGGTAGTTGGGACATATGAAGATGACCAAAAACACAAAAGATACAGTTCATAGAATTGGTTTGTAAACTGTAAGAAACGTACGCGCAATGGGAGCATAAGAAGAAATATTGAAATCATCTTTCATGTTAGTGAAAGATGTAAAAAAAAAAAATCGATTTATTAGAAAACTAAACTGATTTTTTTATTAAAAAGTTAATTATAAAAAATATTTTTGAATCCCGGATGTCTCAATCTGTTAATTCTATAGCATGCATAAATCGGGACAGTACGCATGCCCGGCTGTCTCTTTAAAGGGCCCTTGGCGCAAAAATAAAATTTAAGACCTTACAACTTTTTTCCAAAGTAAAATAATAATAATTGCTTCGTCAGGGGCTCCGTATATGTGCGGAAACTAGGCGCAACCCCCTTTTTTAATACTATCTTTTTTCTTTTGTCTCGTTTCAATACCTTCTACGCTTCTATTCGCCGCGCCGTACTCCCCACTTTATGGCCGTCATTCTTCGCACGTTTTCATATTTTATGAAAAGCACTCCGTATTTTCCTTATTTTCCCAGCTTTGATTCATCGAAAATTTTATTTTTTTTTTCTTACTCACTTTACTATAAAATGTTTATTTTGAATAACTGAAATAATTGAGCCTCATTTTAACTTTCAGATATTGACTCATGAGGACGCATATTCTTTAAAGTCTTAAATGGAGGTTTTATAATTAATAATATAAACACGCCACGAAGGAAATGCAAAACATCAAGCGCTGTGTTGAAAGCTAAAAGTTTACTATTTTCATCCTTTATCTTTCTTGTTCTAAAAGTCTCTGTGTCCTGCATGAATACAATTAGCTAGACTAAGTTTTTTATTCAAAATAAATTTCGTTTCAGCTTATTAATTTTGTTCCAATTTAAGATCTCGGCAAATCATTCGCATTCCGCGGGATGGATCTCGCAATCCTCAAATTCTGCTTATTAATTAACCCGAACTCTAATTAACCCGAATAAACTCTTTAAAGCCAATCTATAACCCAATCCGAATCCAACAACAACAACAAAATTGATCTACTCTCGCCTCAAACTCGAAATACTTCAACGTGATATCCACAATCAAAGAAAATTTTATAATTTAATATAATTATCGAAAGCTAATTCATAATCATATCTCAATATCTATTTTATCCTTGTATTTGCGGAGTTTCGCTGATCATTTATTTTTCAAACGAACCTCGAATTCACCGGAGTTAGCCACTACCTTCGTCATTGCACATCCCGTGGAGAGGGGATAAGCCCGCTCTGATCACGAATCAACCGAATATTGAATTAATGTGCTTTTATATTAAAGCCCAGATTAGATTCAAATTTTCAGCATCTTCATTCACGTTGCCAAAATTTCCCGGCACGGGCCAAACCAAACAATTTTTTGGGGCTCGGTACAGTATAAAAGTTAGGTCCGCCTCGGCCCCGGCCCGGTATAAAAGCAAAAAGTTCAGCCGACGGAATTTCTACAAAACATGCCGATATTTCTGAGTCAACATTACCCTAAAATTAAAATTATTCAAAAAGCACACTTATGCATAGATTTTATTTTCAGATTATGTTCGAAATGCATGGAATGCAAAATATCAACAACATTAATGACCATTTAGACAATTAAGTACAAGATTTAGTAAGAGAAGAAAAATCAGGATATGAAAAATCCGTTATAGACAGTTTCCATTCTTAGCAGGTACATCGTCTATTGTATATGTATTATATTCTTTTTGCACAGATAAAGGTATGTTCGTTTAAGACAGGATTTCGTCATAGACAGGTACTATTTCATACGTTTTATTATATTTTAATTAATTAATTAAATATATTTATTTATTTTTGCCTAGAAAAATGTATGTGCTATTCTTTAAAAAGAATTTTAATTTTAAAATAATGGCAATTTAAAAATTTATACATTTTTTGCAAAAGTTATTTTGCCGGGCCTCATTTTACTGATTTTGCATGGGTCTGAAAATTTCGGTCCTGACAGACCTCTAGGAAGAATGAAGTCCAAGCTAAGCTTGGCCTAGAAAAAATAAGTCTGGCCGGCTCTGCCCGAGCCTGCAGAAAAATAAGTTATGCACGGTTCTAGTCACGTGAATGAAAATTTTCCCGAGCATGACCCATGGGCCCGGCCGATGAGAATTTTTTTTTTTTATGTAATAGTTTTAGAGATAATTAATGTTGCTATTCTGCACTGGCGCAGCAAAGGGGAAAGGGGAGATTTGGGGGTTAAAACTTCTCCCAGAGCATTTAAAAACTGATAAGATCTTGTGTTAAGATAAATATAGGATATGTAAAAACCAAAGTAAAGAAAATCATAAACAGCGTGAAATTTTTATAATATAACCGTTTCAAGGGTTCATAATAAGATCATCTATTTGAACACAAAATTAATGAAAGAAAAAGTTTGAAGCAATATTAGCAAAGTAGTATGTATGTATGTAACTGCTTTTTCTCTTTCCCCCCATCTTTTTTTTTTTTTTTTTTCTTGTCTGTAGATTGAAGGAGAGACTTTTATGAAACACAAATGCTAAATTATCATTTCTTGTGCTTTTCATTATGTCGATTTTTATGTTTCACGTATTTAATAAACTCTACCTTATGAGCATGTAGTAATGCAATGAAATTGTCCCCCTCCCCTGCAAATGAAGATCGTGACTGCGCCACTTTAGTCTTTATTCTATGGCTGGCGGACATATAGTCTAAAATGTACTTTAAAATTTTCGCATAAATATACATGAAGTATAATTTTTTGTAAACTACTTCCGTTATCGAGTTGTAGCGCCTCGGAAATTTGATTTAAACCGCCAATTTTGACACCATATTTTGAACGACGTCCCGTTTTTATCGAAAAATTGAAAACGCTATTCGATTTCATAGTCTCTGAATAAGAGCATATGCCAATTAATTGCATTTACGAATAGAAAAGAATTCAGAGATGAGTCAGAAAATAGTCACTTTGGATTTGAGAATAGTGTTAAGGAGAAGGCCAGCTCTGCACATAGTCCTTCACAAAAACATTTTTTCGTTGGAAAATAATAAAATTGAGTTTTTTCTGTTTGTCAGTTGGTTTCATGTAATTATTGGAAGAGGAAGAGTCAAATTTAGGTTAGGTGTTTGTAGGATACTGGCGATGGAAACCAAGCAAAAATAACTCGTAAATTACTATGTCGACCATTATCCCTTTGATTTTATTGCCCTTCGAAGAGGAATAAATAAAGAAGAAAAAGTATGGGCATTGTATAGAAAGACACCCCTGTCTTGCTCCTCCCACCCCTGAACGTGAGGACAGTTCAAAGAATATATTAGTCAGGTTCTTTGGTGAGACTTTTTCTGAGCATAGATATTCCCAAATTAGATAATTTAATAAAAAAAACCATGAGTTAAAATTTTTTGGCATTGGTAAATAATATCGACATTTTAAGTCTGTTTATCAGTCCGATTTATTGATGATCTGAGGCAGTAGAAAAGGGAGAAATATATTTGTTTTCTGTCTCTTAGTAATATTTAAAAACATGAAAGTATAGGGCAGTTGCAATCAGCTGATCGACCATTGTATTCAATTGGAGGTAAGGGTAATTCCACCAATCAGAACTGCCTATTTGTACTGTTTACCTCCAAGGTGACGGCAATTGCAACTGCCCTATTGCTCCCTCAGAGGATATGATTGCTCCCCCATTTTCTTTTCCTTTTCGGGGGGTGGGGGTGGCCCATTTCTGATTGGAGCAAAGGCGAATGATGAAAATTTGACCATCTTCTTTCTGTATACGGCTGATCGGCCGTGCTTTTTGTATAGTCAGCATTTCGAGTATCAGAATTGTTCAGTTACTTTTATTTCTAAAAATTAGTGGAGTTTTGAGTGCGTAATTTGTATTTTAAAAATCTGTTATTCAGCGATAAGGGCTTCAGAGAAAAATGAGGGAGAAAATACTGCATTTGGGGAAAAAAAAAGTTATAAGTTGACCCCCCCCCCCCCCCCCCCCCCCCCCCCGACACACACCAGGAAAATATGGGTAAATATTCTTCTCTCTCTCTCTCTTTTTTTTTTTTTAAATATGTAAAATATCTTTTCAAAACTTATCCTTAATCTCAATGATCGGGTTTTATTGCATTGTATTTTTAAAATATTAAACACTGAAATATTGATATATTCATTCTTAAGCATTTACCTCAATGCATATCAACTAATTTAGCATATTTCTCAACTTTATCCTCCAATTTTAGAGGTCTGCAAGGACCCGGGCCTCACTCGTGTCCAGCCCGCACAATGAAGGCATTCTTTTAAACGGGCCGGCAAAATAAAGAATTTTTTAAACAGGCCGGATAGATAAAAAGAATTAAGCGGGCTGTCTGGCCCAATATAACAAATTTAAAAGGATCGGGTAAAGCTGACAGTATATGAAAAAATTTAAATTGATCGTGCAGGGCCGAGAATAAGTTCTGAACTTTTAACGGACTCTTTGGAAACATTAATTAAACTGAATTAAAAATCACAAACACGCAAATATTAAATTATTAATTTAATATAAATATGATATTCAAAATTATTATTACACTATAAATAATATTTAAATTAAAAATTCCCGCTAAAATTGCATAAATGTGGCAGCCAAAATTTCGGCATATGGACTCTAATCGCAAATGATATATCATTACCCTTAACACATTACCAATAAACTAAATTTAGAAAACAAAAATATAAACATGAAATTAATAATTTGTTATAAATAATAAATACGGAATTGAAAAAAAGTATCTTAAATAAAATACCGTGTTTGATTGGGATAAAATGAAGTTTATTTTCACCGAGCCGCACATTAAAATTATTTACAAATGAGCAATAAACGTATTGATTTTATTATTTAGCTCTAGGCACAAATAAGATAACGCTACATCCAATTTTGTCAATTAACTCAGATATAAAAGTACTATTTCATTTTAATCATTTATAAAAGAATTTGTAGATCAGAAATGCAGGCATAAAAAAAAAAGCTTTTAAAGCTGTTCTCAAAAAACTATATATATATGTTGATCAACAACGCGAAACTTTCTGATAATTCACAGATTCATTTTTAAACGTAAAAGCATCAAATCTGCTGACATAATTATCAAAGTGACTTGAAATCGAATGCATTTTTCTGTTTTCGATAAATGTATTAAATCTTGAGTTATAAGTAATTACTATTTCATGACGATCTTTCTCGAGCTGTCTCATCCGGAAATTCTGTTCTAAATTAACTTTAACAGCATTTTCTAAATGATTTTTTCCCCTTTATCAAAAAACGAAAAACGCTATTCAATTTTGTAAAACATAAATAAGGCTACCAGCTAGTTTTATATGTTAGATTAAAACTGACTTATATTTTAAATATTTTTTCCCACTCTCTCTTCCCGGACCTGACTGTAATTTTCCTTCAAAATTAATTTTTAGAAAACAAAACCAGACTTTCCAATCTGGTTCTTATCGGTCTATCGACAAGAAATTTCATGACCTACTTTTATTATTCCTCTCCACATAGAGAGATAAAGATCAGAAACATATGATTCATGCTAACTAACTACGAAATGAAAAACTGTCTTCTTTCTCTCTCTCTCTTTTTTTTTTTTTCCACTCCTCTATCATTATGTTTGATACATTTTAGTTGTCAGAATCCCAAATTAATAAATAAAGATTACAATTAGAAGATTTTGTTTTGAAAAGCGTTTACAATAATACTACATACAAAGTAATTAAAAGGAAAAAACTAATACTTAATACCAGCAGTTTGCTATTTCTCTTAAATACTACATATTTTAACTATGCAATTTAATGCGTTCTATTTTATAGTCGTACTTTTAATATTGCATATAAATATTTAGTGTATTTCTGATATTGTATGTATTTAAAAAATATATTATGCGTGAATACTTCACGATTATATTTTATATTTATTTCAACTGCTGGGTGCAGACCGGTCGGTTAACCCGATTTTACGCAAATCCGACCTGGAGTTCGGGTCGATGCTATTTTGTTGTTGTTGTTGCGAGTCGAGTAGACTTTAAATGTTTCATGTTCGGATCGGTTTCGGGTTGGGTTTTGATTCCTTCGGGGTTTTTTTTTTCCCCAAAAGAAAGTGCCGAATATTTATGACAATGAGATATTAAGAGATGTAACTGTAGACTACTTTTGCATAATTCTGTTAAAATATGGATTAATTCTCTTTTATTTCAGATTCGGGTTTGAATATTTCGGGTTCGGGTATATATTTTGGCGGGGGAGAGGGGGTCCTTGTTTGGCTTTGAACAAAACTATCGGGTTCGGGTCAAATACAGTCTGATCTGGTCAGACTAGAGTCCAGGATGTGATCTTATAATCCGATATTACCCTCTTGTTAAGGGTAGAAATGGAAATTTCCAAATGGCAAAGAAGTTTTGAAATTTATATCTACAAGTTTTTCTCGAGTTTTTTCTAGAAAAAAATATTAAAAAAAAATAAAATCTTTTCTTGCAGTTATATTTTCTTAGAAAATATGGATTATTAATTGTTTTTTTAATTTATATCCACTACTTTTTTTAAAGTAAAATACGAATGTTGCTTTAAATCATTTTTATAGAATTTTCACATTAAGTGTACACGTTAGAGATCGGGGTCGATCTTCTTTTTTTAGACTCGGGCTGGGCCGCGACCGGACTTAATTTTTTTCTGCAGACTCTTGCCAGGCTGGGCCGTGTCAGGTGTCGAACTCCTTTTATCCCGGACTATGTCAGACCGGTTATTTTTTTAAAATGAAAATTACAGTGACATTCTATCTTTATTCGAAGAAAATTAATTTTGTTTTATTAAATTATAAAGAATTTTTTTTTAATCTGATTTTTTTTTTAAATAATGTTTATAGATATTCAAAATTATTTTTTTTTTATCTGTCTTTTTTTTCCATTTTAAACTAATAAATGAGTAAAAATTTCGGCCCGTGCACATTATTAAAAATCTCATTAATATGAAACTTTCTCATCTTTAGTGACTGTATTTTTGGGGTGAAAAAAATGTAAACTGCATGTAAACGCCACATAGCTTGAAATTTTAACTTTAAAACACATAAACGCCGCGTCGTTTCTTCCGAAAATTACGGTATATGTTATTTTTTTAAAACGAATGTGATAATCAGTTTTAATTCTGAACACAAAAATCTGATTTGAAACTTACAAAAAACTTGACAATTTTTAACATTGTATCCAGTTTTAGATGTCACAGAGGTTGTATTGACACTATTTTTTACTGTTTAACTGAACACCCCCCCCCCCCTTACACACACTCTGAACACGTGACATTCTAGCTGGCTAGAATATAAAAGATTGGTATTTTCTGTTCATGAGACGGAAAATACCTTTTTAACTTGGTTCTTCCATTTATTAAAAGTACGAGAGAATAAATACAGTTTGCGCTCATTTCTTAAGTCAACTTTTGAACAAAAAAAAACCCTTCCGGATTAAATAACTTAGTCGCCAGATAAACAACTTGGTTGCCAGCGGCAACCTGACGACTGCATTTGTCAAGCCTTGCCCATGCCCAGGGGTCGAAAGTAGCGAAACTACAGTAGTTTGTAGTATAGTGCTAAAGGTGAAGCACTCGCCAGTCATCAATCGGCGATTAAACTTGAAATACGGGCGGTTAAAAATATGGAAAGAACCGGGCAAATGCAGGATTTTCAGATTTCCTTTTTTCTTTAAAATTCGCGATTTTTCCACGCCCGTTTCACGAAATTCATGATTTTTACGCTCCCGATCGACGGTATTAATGATTTTTCCGTGCTCAATCGACAGTATTCATGATTTTTACGCACCCGTTAGACTGTATTCATGATTTTTACGCACCCATTAGACGAAATTCATGACTTTTAAGCTCCTGAATGATGGAATTCATGATTTTTACGCCCCCGATCGGCGAAATTCATGATTTTTACACGCCCGGTCGTTGAATTCATGATTTTTATGCGCCCGATCGACGAAATTAATGATTTTTATGCGCCCGATCGACAAAATTAATGAATTTTACGCACTCGATCGACGAAATTAATGATTTTCACGCTCGCGATGGATGAAATTCATGATTTTTTACGTACCCGAACGACGAAATTCATGATTTTTACGCTCACGAATGACGAAATCTGCAATTTTTTCGAAACTAATTGGTGAAATACACACGATTCTTAAATATTCAGTGACATAAATCTACTTACTGGCTATTAAAGAAATTATTCTCACTTGCCAGTGACTGGCTACTAAAAAAAAAGAAATCAACATACCGGCCAGTGGCTACTAAGCGAAATTCTTTATGTTCACCTTTATATAGCGCACTACATTTTGAAGAATGTAGTGCAGCGACTAGCACGATACAAAAAACAAGTAGCAAGAAATGAGGCTACTTTTAACACTACTTTAGGGGAAAAAATGTGCCATTCTACAAATCACGTGACCGAAACTTGCTTCTTTTGTGCAAAATTTCTTCTGTTCAACAATTTGCGAATCTCAATGGCAAATCTCATCTGCAGTGTATTAGTAATGCATCGCATGAAGTCATAGCTTTTTCCCATTGACACTTGCTGCTAAAATCTAGTACTAGCCCACCAAGGAATTAATTTTCTTGCTATAGCAACATTTGTCTATTTACTCGTTATTAGGTCTCCATGTTTTAATGCCGGGTTCCTTATTATTCAAAATGTCTCTATTTAAAGATTTGTTTATTGTTTGCATTTAGAGTTGTTTTTCTGTAATTTTCTAGTTTATATCTCTTTTAATTTTGCTACGAAATTTGTAGTGTGTGTATAAACTAACATTTTGGAGACAAACACAAAACATTTTCTTGTATGTTATCTTCCTTAATTTTTTAATGCCTTCAGTTATATTGCATTTATTTAATTGTATCCCCAGAGACGTGATATAATGAGTGGTCTCTTAGTTATTTAATTAGTATCTTCAATTTCTAGTGCCGATTGAATCCTTTGACAAGATCTGAAAATAGCGAAGTAGGGACTACTTTTGAAAAGTAGTTTCTAGCAACTATTTTTTAAAACAAGTAATTGTAGTTGTAGTTAACTACATTTCTGATAAAGTAGTTGCAGTTCACTACAATAAAAAAGTAATTTTTCCGACCCCTACCCATACCCATATATCAATAAAATCAAAGTTTGTAAATACACTATATATATACACACACACTCGCATACTGGAGTAATGTGTAATAATTCATGAGTGTGCCCTTTTTGTCTCCGAAGTGCCCTTTTATGGGAAAGTGCACCCTGCCTGCCCTTGATCCTAGAATGAACTCTGCTACATTGATATGTAAAATTTCACATTAAATGTCACACATATACAACATTACAGTGTTGAATCCAGGGGGTGGCCCGGGGGGGAATGTCCCCCCCCGGAGCATTGAAATGTCCCCCCCGGAAGATTTGAAATTTTATGCTTTCAATGGTCAAAAAGTGTAATTTCCCCCCCGGAATTCTATAATGTCCCCCCCGGAGCCACATAAATCCCTCCCGGAGAAAAGTGTCTGAATTCAACACTGCAACATTAGATGTTTAAATTGTTACTATTACTGTATATCAAAAATTAATATCTAGTAAAGTGTTATTTTTAAGTGTAATTTTTTAACTGGGAAAATTTTTATTTAGAAATTTTTTTGGGGTAAAATGGGGTGTTAAAAAAATATATATGATTTGAAACTGCTCACATGAGCTAAAAAAATTTTCCCTTACTTAAAATATCTTAAATGTTCCACTAATTAAAAACAATAATGACATCACCATCTTTCAATAGTATGGCTTAAAGTGTGTAAAGAATCAGTAAAAAAAACCCCAGCTGCTAAGTGATACCTGCTGGAATAGTCAACTCACTTGCCTGCCTTGAAACTTTTTTATGGAGTAGGTCAATATTGCAGAAAATTGTAGAAGCGCATGAGAATGCAATGAATATTATAATTTCCCAAATCCCAATTGATTAATGATTTTAATTTATGCAGTGCAAATATCTTATACTTCAGCTAAAACCCGTAGGTGTTGCATTAGCTATTCTTCAACGAGATACTGCTACAATTGCTGATGTATGTCAAGTTTGGCACACTCTTATAAAGAAAGGATGGTAGTAAAAATGAGCATAATCATTGTGGCAGTGGCATATTTGTGAAAATGTCCTCTTCCAATCTCGCCATAAGGATCAGAAATCTGGACCACTGCTCAGTTTTTCGATCAGGGCTACTTGCGATTGAGGAGGGCCTCAAAGCTGCCACTTCCTGTACCACTTATAAAGATATTTGGATTCTAACTGACAGTCGCAGTTCCATACAACACTTACAAAATTGGCTTCACGTTGGCGACAGAACTTCATTATCTATTCTATCTCTATTCAGAGGACTTTCAAGCTACCATGACATATTCTTTCAATGGATTCCTTTGCATGTTGGCATTGGCGGAAAACCTTGACTTTTCTGGAGATCTGTTCAAGAGCCAAATATTCTCTCGACTAGGGTTGGGCAATTTGCCGGCAAAATGGTATTTTTGCCAGGACAGTGGCAAAAACTGGTAAAAACCTGGTAAAAACCGGCAAAAATTGGCAAAAACTGGCAAAAAAGGCTGGATTTAATAAATATAATAATATAATTTTGTATATATTATAATTGAGACTTAAATCAGAATATTAATTACATATTTCACTAATATTAATTTGATTAATTAAAATAATTTTCACTGGTAATATGAATAAAAAAATATCAATAATCAATTTTGTAGATAAATTTATGTGATGGTGACAGGTAAAAACTTTTTACTTTTCTCAAATTAATGTAGTAATGTTGCCTTTAAAATGAAAAAATTTAAATCAACAGTTTCTACATTTAAAAAATCTATAATAAAAAACAATATTAATGCATAAACATTTGCCAAATTAATCTTCATTTTATCTTTATTTGAGCCTTTAGGTATAACTTTTACAAATACTTTATAGAAGTAAACGGTACTACTTGTTTATCCCGTCGACCAATTTCACCAAATTATACAAATGAAAAAATATTGCCATTCTAAAATTTTAAGTTGGAAAATGAATAAATTTCAATAAAAAAAAAAAAATCTAAATTATAGGGTTACTTTAATAATAAAGTTCACTCATGACGTAACGACATAGCAAATATAAAATTTTAATTATCCAGATTATTTCTGTCAAAATAATACTAAGAATACAGTTTATGTGTTTAAATGCAGAATTATTAAATTAAACCATAAGCAAACAGATATTTTTAAGATATTGAATTTGTGAATTAATTGTAAGTATTTTAAATGTAATAATTGAATTTATTAAGGAACATAGTAAACATCAATGATAACGGAAGATTGTAAAGAATTCAATCCTCTTTATTTAGTCAAAAAACTTAGAAAAAAAAACTATAAAATATATGTAAACATTAGATATGGGCTTGAAGCAAATATAGAAAAATAAAAATATTTTGGGGACAAAAATTGGTGACACCAGTTGAAACTAATCTGTTATATTTTTTCTTCCTTTAATATCACGAGGTAATCATTTATTGACATAATTTTCATTTTAAATAATGAAAAAAAAAAAAAACAAATTAGTAAAACCTTAATAAAAATACAAAAATAAATTAAAATTCACATGATGACGTAACAAACACATGTAACGTGTTTAATATCAAGTGAAAATGACATTTACAATGATCCATAATTGGCATTTAATCTTATAGTTTGGCGATAGTTAAGAGAGGGGAGGGTACAATGATTTTATTAGATAATTTTTCTTACAATTTTTCCCACTGTCATTATACCTGCTACAGACTTGAATCTTGATTTGATCATAGGAAATGAGAATGAATTATCTTGCAAAAGGTTTTGTTTCTATTGTTTTTAAATTTAACTTCAAATAACTGTTGTTCTCATAGCATAGCCAAATTGGCAAGTGCTATTTCTCTCTCAGACTTTGCTACAAAATTAACTGAAGCATAAGGATTGATTGTTTAATAATTATGAGAGATTAAACCAAAGCCAGTAAGTTATTTACTAAAAAGTAAAACTGATTACTAAAGTATTTTACTAAAAAATACAATCTACTTAGATTAACTGTTTAAATGATGCAATGAATATTCTAAGGTAAATAAAAAAATAAAATTACATATTATTAGAGTTGAAATTATTAAAAATTAAAATATATTAATTACATCGCTGTAAATAAAACATCTATTTTTGCCACTTTGGCAAAAAGTGGCAAAAATGTATTTTTGCCAGGACGGTTTTTACCGGTTTTTTCCATGGTTTTTACCACCTTTGGCAAAAACGTGCCAACCCTACTCTCGACACATCTTGGCGTTCCCCTCCAGTTCATAACTGGTACTGTGGCAAAAAGCCTGGAGGAGCTATTGCTCTTGAGGGGTAGCCGTGAACAGCAATCTGCTATTTCAAGATTTTTGAGTGGACACTTGAGATGCCTGAAATTTGACAACGGTACCAAGATTTTTCCCATTTGTGGAAAGTGCAAGACTGCGCCATCCATCCCTGACCATCTCCTATCCTGTTTGGACTTGACTAGAAGTGACCTTTTGGAGTGTCCTTTTATCGTTTTGAACTTCCTTCAAATTTTTGGGCTCATGGACTTGGTCTAGCCTATTGGCTAGATCATTTAGGATTAGAAACAACAACAAAGAAAGTTCATTTTAGCCCCATATTGAAAATGTGCGTAATAGAATGGATCAAATTGTGAAAATCATATACCATTTTTTTTGGTTTAATTTTGCATTTCAACCATACGGGTTGATTGATTCAACTTGCACATTGACTACAGAGAGAATCGGTGGACGTTTACATGTGTTGATTGCGTACAAAGCTGAAGATCTCCATTCCCTTCTTATTTCAGGCTACAGGGAGGCCAGTTAACACTATGACTCGGTGGAAAGGTATTGTTAGATGCAATAGCTGTTCAACTGAGCCTGCCTCCAAACTTGCTCAACTAGCAAGGCTTTTGCTATCAAGTCCTACTAGCTCAGCATCAATTGAGAGAGTATTTTCAAACTTATTTAGCTTCATCCTTCTAAACTTAGAAATCGTTTGTAAATAAATGTGCAAAACTGGTTATATGCTAAAGAATGTGAAGGTTAAATTGATCTGGATTATCAATTGTACAATAATTTTCTTCTGATTTGAAAATTAATTTTTTTTTTAATTACAATTAATAATTTAATATTTTTTTTATTATTAAATGATTATAATTTTACTAAATAAAAAATTACATAAATCATTATGACTTATTTAATGTATACCTGTTGTTAAAATGTTTTAAAGCATGTTACATGTTTTTGACGGTTTAAAACCAGTTTATGACAGTTTTTGACACTTGTCATGTCAAAAACCAGTTTTTGACGTCTAAAAACCCAACCCTGGTGAAAAATTCAAGTGTGTTTTTTTTATCATTCTGGTACACAATTAAATATGGAATTCTGATTAATATGATTGAACTCATGTTTTCTCATGATGGAAGCATAAATTTATTTCTGAAAAGTTTCAAGATAGTGCTGATATCAGTGGCGATCACGATTTTTTTACCAAATACATTTATGTATTAATCAAGCTTTTTTGGTTTAAATCTGAAGAACATGAAATAAAACTTTGTTATTTTAAGATTTTGATGTGAATTATTAGTGTATATTTATAAAAAAGAGTTTCACTGAATAATTCAAGAAAAATTTTTCATCATTATGCATATTTAGTTATGCATTATAAATTATTTACTTGACATTTACTTTTAATATTTAAAAAGTTTAAATTTTCTTAAATTTTTATATTTTACTTTATTGTAAGCATTCATTATAATTTCGAGTGCATTATTAAATTCAAATTACTGTTTAAAAATGTAAAAAGAAAAACTGCAAAATTCTAAAATTCCCACAACGTCTGGTTTTAACCTATGCAGATTTAAGGGAGTCTACTGTATAGAAAGTCTGAACTAAGTTAAAGTGACACTAAAGCTTATGTTTTAGAATATTGTTAATAATGCAGATCTAATGGAACACATGTTATTAACTAAACATACACTGATTTCAGGTACTGGAGTTAGCAGGAAATGCCAGCAAAGATTTAAAAGTGAAAAGAATAACACCAAGACATTTACAGTTGGCCATTCGTGGAGATGAAGAATTGGATTCTTTGATTAAAGCAACCATTGCTGGTGGAGGTAAGAATTGGATTGTTTTTTCTCGGATAACTGTTGTTATTATTTATATATTGAAAGAGGTTGCTGCAAAATATCTTCCAAAAGTTTGACTCTGTTTGTTGCTCAGTTTAAAATTTTGCATGAGGAACTTTAAATTACTGTGTTTTTTGAAAAATGAGACCTAGCATGATTTTTTGCTCTTAAGAGGCTATTTCACTCCGACGAAAACACCCACTCGCTAATGTTAATCCTATGGAGGAAATATTTTAAGATACCTCATTCACATTTCAATATTTTTAAATGATTTTTTTTTTTTTTTTTTTGCATTGAATAGCTGAGGTCAATTTCTATGCATGCTCCTTTGTACTTTTTCGATTTTTGTTGCAGTTTTTTTTATTGAGGAGGAAAGTATCTTAATAAAAAAAAACTTGTAATCAAAATCGAAAAAGTACAAAGGGGCATGCATAGAGATTGACCTCAGCTATCTAATGCAAAAAAAATCATTTAAAAATATTGAAATGCGAACGAGGTATCTTAAAATATTTCCTCCATAGGATTAACATTAGCGAGCGGGTGTTTTCGTCTGAGTGAAGTAGCCTCTTAATATAAGGTCTACCTTATAGGTGAAAACTGGGAAATTTAGTTAGTAGCCAGTGGACGGTAAACTCAGTTTCATTAGTGGCCACTATTATGTTTCAAACTTTCTTGACATATAGATAAAGTATAATCGTTGTATTTGTATATAAAAATATTTTTCTATAAGAGTTTTATACCTATTGTATGAGTATGAGTGTATTTCGCATGATTAAACAGTATATCTTGAAGAAAAATAATCCAACTGGTGAGCATGTGGCAGGGGTCGAAATATTGAAGATACTGAAATGTCCTCAAAATCCGCTTGTATCTGTTGGGGAAAAAGGGAATAAATTACTTGAAATGCATCATGCATGTGGAATCAAAGCTGATGAATATATTTTGAAGAATAAAACTGTATTTCTTGAAAAAATAATCAAACTAAAGAGCACATGAGAAAAAGCCGAAATATTGAAAATACAGCCGTGTCGTTGAAATCTTTTTGCATCTGGTAGGAAAAAGAATTAACCAGTTTTCTAATTAGATGTAATCAATGTAGAGATGCATATTTCCATGAAAAATGGTGTATTTCACTCGGCGATCGATAACAGATTTTTTAATCGCCATTTGGCGAGGGGCGATCGATGGCTGATTTTTTAATCGCCAACTTCTAAACTTTAATCGCCATGTGGCGAGTGGCGACCGCTAATTTTCACCTATAGTCTACCTCCAGAAATACTGTTTTACTTTCTTAAAACAGTACTTTGACCTTAAAAAGGCATTCAGTCATAATGGAAATTTCAAATTATATTTAGTTTAAAGTAATGACTAAACTCTCCCCCCCCCTTTTTTTTTTAATACTATTTATTTAACTCAACTTGGTTTTTGTGTGTAAAGATGGAATTTTGTAATCTATTTTTAATCCACTTCCTGATAGGCTAGAAATATAAAAATTATGTACACAGGTGTATTTCTGATGACAGTACGACATTTTAATATTTTTAAACTTAATTATAAATTAATAACTTAATTTTAAGGAATTTTCCCATTAGTCTGCCACAGGTAATAAATCGCTCAATATTCTTTAGGGTTAGTATAACTATGTATGAGTTACAAAAACAATGGAGTTCATAATGCGCCAAACTATGCCAACTGGCTATGAAACTGCAGCAACGAAATATTTTAAACCCTAAAAAAGTAAAAAATATTTTTAAAAATTGAAGAGTGCAATATATATTTTTTAAAATGCACTTTAATCATATAATAGTTCAATATTAAATTATAATTATACATTTAGAAAGCAATTTAGAAATCCTGAGTAACTAGTTTAAATAATGTATTTTTTCTTTCCTTTTGTCATATCTTAAAAAATAAACAAGCAAAAACTATAATTTTTTAAATAAACTCATTAGTTTGTGCTTTTTACCAAGCATAAATCCAAGCACCTTATTATGATAAGGACCCATGCCCAATTAACATATTGTAATGAAAATGTTTTGGAACAATATGAATGTCAGTCATGAAATTAAGCGTAATTTTTAAGATAAAAATTGAATGTTTATAAAAGAGTGTTTTATAAAAACAATTTATATTTTTATACTTGTTCAGAGAAATTTGATGTGTTATTGGGCTAGGTCACATGTTTGAGAAAATTTTATTAGTGGGTCATTTTTGGGTCACGGCGGGTCAAGCTATTTTTATTTGAAAAACAGTTCTAAGATTTTGACTAAATTTGGTATCTACCATTTTGGGATATGAAAAGACCATTGGGCTCTGTCATATGTTCGAGAAAATTCAAGTAGTGGGTCATTTTGGGGGTCAAGCTAATTTTATCTAAAAAAACTGCTCTAACGATTTTGACTAAATTTTTATCCTACTGTTTTGGGGTAAGAGAAGACCATTGGGCTAGGTTACATGTTCGAGAAAATTCAATTAGTGGGTCACTATGGGCCAAGCTAATTTTAACCAAGCGTAGCTCGGTCTTCCTCGCTGGTGAAATAATTATAGATTGTTGCAGATGAATAAATCAAATGCACATAAAAAAAGGAGGAAGACAACTCCCGAAATTGCTTCTTCTATAGCAAAAAGACCCAGAAATATTTTCAGGAAAACACAATATCGGAATTATGCAATTTTTTGTTGTATTTATAAAATGATAATAGTTAAAAAAAATTTCCTTTTTACATTCATATTTTTTTTCGACCAGAGTAAGAAAA
Source organism: Maratus michaelseni (assembly GCA_963931845.1). Classification (NCBI taxonomy): domain Eukaryota; kingdom Metazoa; phylum Arthropoda; class Arachnida; order Araneae; family Salticidae; genus Maratus; species Maratus michaelseni. Next base: position 384,334,293 of record OZ007587.1, on the reverse strand, counting down.
TTTGGTACTTTTCTGTCTAGCCACACAACACCATTAGTTCAGATTATGTTCAACAGTATTTATTGAGATAACTTTATATTCAATAAATTGTTGCAAGAAATCATGTTAAAAAACATGAAGCATAACAATAACTTAAAAATTTTAAACAACACTCTTTTATTTTTTAAATCCCTAGTTTTAACCGCTGTTCTAACTTTCATATAGTTAAAACTCTATTTTTGTTGTACTTTAGCAAGCGTGGTTTGGCATAAAATTTATTTAATTGTTGTTACTCTATTATTGCCAGCATCACTCTTGTTTCTGGAATACAGTTTGATGTGAGAAGTTCAAAAAACGATTGCAAGATTTGACACAAACATCCAGACAACAAAGTTAAATAAAAGCATGTAAAAAATAATAGAGTTGAAATAGCAATTTTTTTTTTCTTAAATTCTTAGCCTTTTTTAAATTCTTGGACAAGAACTACAAAATCCTGGTTCACCTACATTTTAATTTTTTTACTCAATCGACAATTTAGATACTGGTACTTTTATCTTCCGTTAACAGTGATTCATCTATCTACAAATAGATTTTCAAGATAGTTATTTCTACGATATTTTTTGGTGTGCAGTTTAGTTTAGATTTTGCAACACTTCTTATAAGCATATTAAAAACTAGGTAAAATGTTGTACTTTGCAAAGTGTTTTATAAATCTTTGTGTGTGTTCTACTGTATCTATATTATACAGCAAAAACATGTCTGTGAGTAACTCTGACATTGTATTGACAGTGGCAGCACCAATAAAAATAAAAAATAAAAATATATAGAAAAATCTATATAACACGAACGTCAAAATTCACCTTAACAAATTTTATAAACACAATGTAAACACATTGATAAATTTCGTTACTACCGAGGTGCAATAAACCAAATCACAGTTTTAAAACATTAAAACTATTAGATGTTAAGATACATAAGCTTTCGGCTAAACATTAGCCTTCCTCAGATGAAACACCAGCAGTCGAGAAGACGCGGCTCTGAATGGCGCGCTTTTGGACAGGCTGGAAATGGACGAAACCAAACAGCTATGAAACGAAGGGAGCGACGGAAGTCGGGATGATACCATTACAAGCTGGGGGGGGGGGGGGGGGTCAGCAGAAACCGAAAACCCCAGTTATACCTAGTACATTATACCAAATATGAAGGATCTGATAAGATAATAAATACATCATTACATGTATTATCACCTCTTTTCAAAATCTCTAGGGACTCTCTGATTATGCAACTATTATACTGTGAACTTCGTGAAATTATTTTAGCTTTACTGAAAAATACATCAATGTCTTTAGCTTGATTTAATCTGGATAAAGCAGTGGTTAATTTTCCTTTATTCATGTCAGCTGTATGTTCCTTAATCCTTTCCTTTAATTTGCGAGTTGTCATGCCTATATATGAATATATTTTAGAACTGCCATTAACTTTAAAAGGAATAATATATATGCCAGATTTATCTCGGTTATCATAGGTCAATCATTCTATGTACCAGATATTTTAGCTTGGGAGCTTAGCGATAAGTGGCAACACCTATCAATAAATTTCGCTTTTGCTGCAATTGTTTTAACTTTTAAACATCCACAATTTCAATTTTTATGCAGTCAAATAAGAAGCAAAAATGTTTTTTAAATGCAATTTGCTTGGAAATTGCATCTTTTTTATGGTTTAAAGAAAAAGGAAAATTTATCATGTGCAGCCTGATTACAAAAAAGTAACTTGTTTGTACTTACAACAATCTTACTTATAATAAAATCCGAAGGCAAGAATCTGTCTGTAACCATTCCAGGTTGTACCACTCTGGTCTGCGAGTCGACTGTAGTTAAATGCCATGTTAGGCTTAATGAAAAAATCATGTCTGTTCAGATTATTTTTCCTATAAAACATGTATATCATATCCTATTATAATGTTTTAAGTTCTTAATTAAAAATCCAGATTAAACATCCGAATCCCAGATATAAGCCATATAATAGAATATCTCAAGTAGGGGAACCTCCAAAGTAAAGTTTGGTAATTCAAGTACTGGCCGGAGCGCCATCTATTGTCTGGATTTGAATTTAAAATCGAACACCGTTTTTTAAGTATAACTTTTTATTTTTAGCTGCATTTAAAAAGAAATGCTGCGTTGTTTTTATAGAGTTTTATAATTTAAAAAAAAAAAAAAAACGAAACATGAACTATTTTAAGAATTTGTGAAATCTTTATAATAAGTTTACAAACTGCAAATTTTTTTTTTCAACTATATTATTAAAAAGGAACAAAAAATATTAATTCTTATTCAAGACAAGCCTAGAACACAGTTAATTTTTTTTCTTTTAAATTTTACTGTACTCAGATAAAAGTAATTAAGACCGTATCTAGATAAAAATTCTGGATACGATTTATTTAGTTATTTAGATTTTTCAGTTTAATTTTGATAAATATTTCATGGATTAACTTATTTTTTCTAATTAAAACATATCCTGCAATGGTTTTATACGCGTTTATTATTATTATTATTATTAAAAACATGAACAAAAGAATTATTCAGTTTAAGAATTTGATAAATGTTCATAATACATTTTACAAATTACAAATAATTAAAAAAAAAAAAATCAGCTGTATAAGAAAAAAATAATTCCTATTCAAGACTTGAAGCAAAGTTATTTTTTTATTATTTAAGTTTACTGTGCTGAACAAACTATTTAAAGTATTTAAGACAATATCTAGGTAATTTTATTAACATTTCTTTTCCTTTTTTTATTTTTTTTCAAATCAAAATATAAGTTGATGCCTGTGTATATGGTGCATTTGATCAATACATTTTGATAAATTAAAACTTCTGTTCTTATGTGTGTGCATTTAAATAAAAATGACATAAATAAAGATATGCAGATTTTTGTAAGAAACAATTGACAAACATTTTTAAAGAGAGAACAAACACAAAATAAATTTCAAGAATTCAAAAAATTAAACATCTGGATATTGACCTTTGCTGGTGCTGCCATCTATCGCCTCAATATAAAAATAACTCCAGATTTAAAAAAGAATTATTTTCAAATTGCTCTGTCAAAATTCTTAAATAAAGCTTTCATATCATGAAATTTTTAAACAAGACTTAGAAGAAAATAACTGACTTTTTCGTCATAGAAATATTTAGCAAATACAAGGTCTGATTTTATATACTTACCTCAAACATTTCATTTAAAAGTGCCTGTTTAACATAGTGTCAAAGTTTTATTACGAAATTTTTTATGAAACTTTTGTATAAACTCTTAAACTAGACTTTTAGAAAGAATTGAAAGAAGTTATTTTAAACATTATCTTACTCACTCATTTTTTTTTTCGAATTACAATAAAAATCAGTTAAATATTAGATCAGCATTACATATAAGCCTACACTGGGAATAGAAAACAATGATAGATTTCTTATACTCAATTCATTATTCCGTCTTTCGACTTTCACATAGTCAGTGTCACATCCGTTTTCAAAACAGTTTCGAGCCACATTAAAATATAATGTAAAAATAATGATTTATAAAGGAAATAATAAGACATTTGTATAGGAACAATGTTAATTTGATGCTGGTACAGACCGCAGGGCCGCATGTGACCACTTCGGCGTCAGGCCCAAGTTTGCTTGGAGGATGCCATAGGTGAAATTTCTCCTGATCTATTTATATCTCCATGATATAAGCAAACGAACACTGTTGCGAACAATGAGAGCTGCTTTGTCAAATATATATATATATATATATATATATATATATATAAGGAGGGCTTGCAGAGACTAAAGCCATATGGTAGGCCACCCTGCTTGGTTGAATCTGAATCTGTTGCGAACAATATTGTTTTGGCGCCATCTACCGGCTTTAAAATGTTCTTTTCTACAATACAAAACCTTTCAATAATAAAACCTTCAAACTGTTTGTATGAAGTCTTATGAAAATGGAACGCAGATGAACAATCCGTCATTTTTGACGGGAATTATATACTAGTATTAAATAGTTCAGCATTTGTTGGCTAATATTTTATAACGAAATTGAAACTTCCTCAATCAACAAATAAAATAATATAAATAAAACACAAATGTAATAGACATGTAATCAAACTACACACTTAAACCACTAAAATTATCAAAAAAAAGTGTGTGTGTGGTGGTGGGGGGTACTGTAAGTAACAAAATCTGTGGATATTTCTTTGGCTGTTAACTCCTGTTATGCATGTAATTTATGAAAGTATTGCTTTTAATAAATTTCTAAACTACTTTAATACATAATTGAATTCTTCTATAAAAATGCTTTATGTGTAGTTAGTGGGCAATCTAAAAATATATATTAAATGTAAAAAAATCTATTAGTCTTCAATTTAAAAAAAGGGGTTTTCACTTATAGTCTGTAACTCAGGAAGCCAAGATTTTATCCCCGAGTTATATTAAAAGCTTAATTCTTCTATATTTGCCAGTTTTCAAGATTAGTTCTTAATAAATTGCCAAAAGAAGAAGAAAGATCCTGTTTTTGTATAAAATGATTTTTTTTTCCTTTAAATAATTCATACATATGCTTTTCATTATTTAATAAAACTTTTTCTTTTAATGAGCTACATATTTTTCCTTTTGTTTTTTAGTATTAAGTGATCTACATTGAATCTATTATACCCGTAGTAATTAAAACTTTGGATGTTTTTATAACTGGTATGGGGGGGGGGGGGGATGTGTTACCAAATGTGTTATATATTATAGTGTTAAATTTCACTGTTTAAAAAGTATTTTGTTTATATCTGGGATTTTTTTCTCTAATTTCAGGTGTTATCCCACATATCCACAAATCTCTCATTGGGAAGAAAGGAACCCAAAAGCCACAATAATTTTGTTCTTGATACATGTTTTGTTTTACTGTATGACATTGCAATTATACTTTTAAGTTATTGGTATTTTAAAAATAACTGCCTTATACTGCGAAATATGCAAAATGATTTTATGGATGTGTTAGATATCTTAGTGAATATGTATTTAAGTATTATTATGTTTCTCTTTTAAATCTAGAAAAGAGTTAGTTATTTCAATGGATTTTGTACAGATAAATTTTGTGGATACATCAATTTTCATAAACTGACATCAGATAATCATTTGAAAAATTGTCTTACTCAAAAGAATCATTTTCATAAAAGCTTAGTCTATAGTTTTACATTTTTTGCACTGTAAGTTACTCATACATTTTCTTATGGATATTCATGACGAAAACTTTGCATTTGTGTAGTTTGAACTGTTTGTGTAAACATTGATAGCTCTCATTAATAAAATGTAGTTTATCTAGTTTTTCTGTATCATTTTTTATTACAAATTGTCTTTTGCTTTGATTTTATGTGAAAATATAACTTGGTTATCTGTTTCAACCAGAATTATGTAATCTTTAATATGTTGCTGAAGGGGGTGATAGAAAAACAAACATATTAAAATAAAGATTTAAAAAGTAACAATATAATCTAAATGTTTTTGCCCCATATTTTGTCAGTATTTAGTTTTAGAGAATATCTATACATTTTAGGTGGTTCTCAAATGACCTGCTGAACAACACGAAACTTTGACACATTTTTTTAAACACAAAAGTGAAGGTATTTTTACACCTAGGTAAATCTAAATTGAAATTCATATATTCCTCGTGAGTAAATCGAGAACAAATCACCACGTACATTAACATCAAAGATTTGCACTTCACTTAAACATTTACAAGTCAATTGTGAAATATCATGAGTCAGTTTAAACCAATGATTAAATATATATTTATTTATTTATTAGGACATTGCACACATGTTACAGGGCTGCCATTTGCAACTAAAATGCTACTAAAAGCGACTATTTTCAGCATCAGGCAACTATGGCTACTATTTTAGCCCAAAAACCTCCAAAAGGACTATTTTAGAGGAAAACCAGAAAAAAGGAGACTATTTTCCAGTCCCAGCTACTATTTTTGTATAAAAAAAATCTCAGCATTGCAAATTTTTTAACCCAATACCCCAATCTAATATTTCCGTATAAATTTTTTAAGTTTTTTATACAATTTTTAAAATATGTAAAAATTTCCATTTGAGGGAAAAAAAAAAAAAAAAACTCTTTCAATATAAGTGTAGTGCAAAGATACCAACATCCAAATTTCAGTGGAAAACTAATTACTGATTTTTGGTTTGGCTACCACCCATAACCCTTATGCTTTACAGTATATTTGTCCAATTTTTGATTGTTTTTAAAGGCATTTAACCCTTTAACTGTCGTATGAACCACAAATGATTAACTGTAGATTTGTTCACTATGCTGCGTGAATTGTATTTGTTTCTAACCTTGTATAAATGCTTCATTCCAAAAATTTAAATTAATAAATGAGCTGAAATAAATGCTACTTAGAAATAAGAAAATCTTGTTTTCTATCGCAGTTTTTCAATTTTATAACAGATTTAAAATGTTGAGAAAAACATTTAGAATATTGCCTTTTTTACTTATTTAGATAGCTTTATTTGGCCCATTGGTGTCTATAAAATCAGACTTTATTTTTTTCGGACAATTTTGCTATTTTATTTTACAAAAATTTCTTCTAAAGAATAGGTTAGTATGTACACATATTTTCTTTATCAAATGCATCCTTTTTTGATAAAACCACTTTCAGTTGGTTCAGCTAATTTTTGTTTACAAAATGGAATTAAAATTGCAGTTAGTAACATGCAATAAAAATTGTATTGTTTTTAGTTGCCTCACAGTAATGCTCAAGCACAAGATAAGAATATATTCAATTTAGTTTGGAAAAACCAAACTGCATTCTGATCGTATATCTCAGATGATAATTTTAAAAATTTCTTCTTTCTTTCTTTCCGTTTGTGTGTGTGATTTTATAATTAAAATACAAAAAGTAGAAAATTTGGATGGTAGTAGGGAAAATGTGGATTTTCATGATGTTATTTTTATGGGAAATAAGGATTCTTGCCTTTCTTTTCTTAAGTAAGCATGCAACTATTTTGGCTACTATTTTTGTGCAAATGCTACTATTTTGGCTACTATTTTTTTCATTGTAGGCTACTAAAGCAACTATTTTGTATGCCATTTGGCAGTGGCAGCCCTGTATGGGTGCTGTAATTGTAGATTTCCACTTCCAGCTGCAATAAACAAACAATTATAATGAAAAGTAATAATTGATTTTGTCTACTTTCCATTCCTTCAAAACACTTATGCTTTTAGATATGAGAAAACTGGTCGCAGTTTTGTTAAAAATACCTTGTCTACCTATCTACATTGATAATTTTTTTTTCTATAAGCCATGGAAGTTTGTTTCCATTCCATTTTCATTGTTTAAAAAAAAAATAAGTCTATCCTTTTTAAATACAGGTTGCAAATCGATTTTTGGAAGACTTTTTCTTTTGTAACTCAGCAACTAAAATAATGCATGACAAATTAAGATACTTGGTGCAGTATAATATAAGCAGATAAAACCAACATTTTATTTTACGTACCAGACTAGTTTTGATAGCATTCAGCATCAGTGCAAAGAATGAATGAACTGATGACAGTATTGCTGAATGCTACCAAAACTAGTCTGCAATAAGTTAAAAAGTTCTGGTGCTTAAAATGTTATCTGTCTATAAAATAATCCATCTTTTCACAATTGCTTTTATTGCAAGATAACAGAAATAGGGTTTGGGAAAGTTGATACTAACAGAAATTTGTAAAAGCATTTAAATTATTTTGTTTTGGTAGAGGCAGGGGGCGGGGGATGTTGAATTTAGAATCACTTTTGTAAAAATTTGCGAATCATGATTAATAACTTTTTTGTGACTTACGTTTAAAATTCAAATGAACATCAAACTGTTTGTCCGTATGCTGCTATCTGTTTTAAAAATGCTTTGAAAAAAAAAATTAAAAAGACAGTTTATAAAAAGTAGTTTATTTAGACATTTGTATAAAGTACAATTTTATACTAGACAAATAAAATTTTTGCAATGAAAATATAAAAAAATATTTGATTTTTTTTTATAATAGTTTTATTTATTTTCAGGAGTAATCTTTTTTTTTTTTTTTTTTTTTTTTTTTTTTTTTTGTATGGCTGCTAAATAATACAAAGTTCAAGTTATTTCATTAATTATAATCATGATTTTTATTCTACCTAATAAGCCACTGAAATTTTTATAACAAAAAGATATTGTTTAAACACCTATACTTTTTATTGAACTACTATCAATGGAGTTATGCTTAACATTCTCCTGATATTTTACATAAGTATAAAGTACACCACCTAAAAGGTTTAAACTAAGACCAAAACTATTTAAAATGTTAAATTTTATGCCACCAAATGTAAAAATTCCTATAACAGTTTGAAGAACACTTTTTAGCACTCCAACCAAACTAGTAGTTAATGCTGAGTTCTTTTGAGTACATAAAAACAGACTATAGTTAAGCAGTACCCCTATGATGTTTTGTAGCATGAAGCAAAAGAGGAATGCAGGATCTGAAAAAAAAAAAGAAGAAAAATTAGCTGTGAATATGTAAGATTATAATGAAAATTTATATTAAAATAAGCATACCTGAAAATCTGTTGGCTAAAATGATCTCTTGATATTCAAAAAATAGACTTGAGCAAGCAAAAATAAGGATGATATTATAACTACTAAGATATAAAACATCTAAAGCAGTCATACTTTGTAAACTTTTCTGTGCCAAAGTCAAATATAGAGCCTGAGCAAATACACTGACAGTTCCATATTTGTAAGCTTTAATATCTAAATTCAAATCTCCAAAACCTAAAATTGAAATGACAATCATTTACCTGTATATTTAGTACTTCCTTTTCACAGTAGCCTTGAATCAATTCTAATGTAAGAAGTGCCACAAAAACAGAACTGATGAAAACATTATGGCTTGTTTGTGTTTATATTGAGTAAATTGCTTCTGTATGTGATAGGGTATCAACAATTTTAATTGATGACTTAAATTGTGATTTTAATCAGATAAATTTTTTTAAATATCATAAATTCTTGTAATTTTCAAAATGATGTGAAAAAGTATTAAAATCTATTATGTACATAATTTGGAATGTTTAAAGATATTTTCCTTATTAAATAAATACTAGCTTTAAAATTTTTCTTGAGCTTGTAAATAAAATAAACAAAGATTCTAAAGAGTAAGGTTTTTTCAGACATAAAATCATTTTATTTAAAATTGATATTTAATTAAATTATAATAATTCACATTGGCATAATTTTTTTGAGTAATCAAATTATTCAACACATACAACAAGCATAATAAATTTCTGTAAGTAAAAGAATGATTTTCTTATCAAAAATAAATAAATAAATGTATATATATATGTCTGTAAAAGAATGGCCCTTTTTTCAGCCACTTATGTGGATGAAAATAGCATTGTTCATCCCCATATTCTTGCTGGAAGCATGACAAAAAGGTAAAGTTTTAATATTTTTGAAACAACTGGTTTGTCCCATGTACGAGCAGTGGTAATTTTTCCACTTCTATGCATGTTGTAGCCGATCATAATTGTAATTCTTTCTTTGTTGAATTTTCCTCTAGTACATTTTTCTTCTTTTAAAGTAAGTGTTCTCGATTATTGTGCTTTGAAAAACAGTCTTGTTTCATCAGCATTAAAAATATCATGGAGAGCATAGTTTTTAACATCTAACTGCTTTTCTAAGAAAAGGGGCTGTATATAATTCTCATCTCTTCTCTATTTTTTACAGACATGATGATTTCTATGATGCTCTTTGAATCTTGTCAACCATTCATTAGAACATGTGAAATTGTTCTTATGAAGAGCATCAGCAAAAGCCTTTGCTTTCTCTTGCAAAACTACATCAAGTAAAACAATGTTCTGACTTCTTGCTTTTTTTTATCCACCACAAGTGAGCAATTTCAATTTCTTCAGTTTTTCCTGTATGCATTCGCTTTCTTGCTGGTTTGAATTGACTCGCAGCATGAGTCGCTTCAATCTTTACAAGATTTTTTTAAATCACAGAGTGTGTGCTATTGGATATATCATACTTCGTTGCAATTTCTGTTTTTTTTTCTCCAGTACATTATTGCTAACTTCGTTAAAATATTTTTGTTTTGTTTTTAAAGATACAGCTTGCTATTTTCGACACATCTTTCATAGAATTCTACAAAGCAACTGTGATAAGAGTTTTAATTATGTTAATCAGGTAGTCATTTAGGCATTGTCACTTCTTTCATTTGAAGATAGGTGATTTCGGAAACTGTTTATGGCACTGTCAATACAGTCAAACACTTAAATTTTCATTGTAACTGATCTACAGGATCAGTGTAGGAAATCTTCCGCATAGCAGAAGACAAAGAAAAGCAGGGATTAGTCAGGATTTCACCAATTTCTAAAACACTTTTCTGCTTTATGTCATTTTCAAAACGGGAGAAAAATTCCATTTTTATAAGTGACTTTTAAATTTGAAACATGTTTTGACTTTGGAGCAAAAAAAAAATTTCGCCTTAAGCGGGATTTTGTGAAATTCTATTTCATGTTAAACAAATTAGCATTGATTTTCAGATTTATCTGATGGGACCTCGGTATTATTTCGTGTTAACAAGGTTCGATTGTGTATGTTTATATATATATATATATATATACACAATTTGGAGCTAAAGAATGATAACATATGCTCAACAGCTATTATGAAAGAATGTATAAAGGGGGGAAAAAAACTAATTAGTATCAAAATGTTAAGTATAGCATGAGCTACTTCAGTAGAGGTTGAAAGAATGTTTTTTTTTACTTTTAGACTCTTACACTGTAGTGTTAAATAAATGCACATCACCTTGGATTTTAATGAAAAGTGGAATTTTCAAGAAGAATAAAAATAAACACCTTTTTTCTGTCTTGTGCAAAATAACACAATTAATGCTGGAACCGAAAAAATTATTTTAAAAGTACCACCAAAAATATCACACAAACACTTGGTAAAGATGTAATTGCATGTCATACATACAAAACTTGTATGTCCAGAAAGCAGTAACGTAGTTGAGTAATGGTAATATCGTAGGATTCTTGGATAACTGACCAGATGAATATTCTTGGTTTAGCAGTGTTGAAGGTTTTATATGATTTAAAATGAAAGTCAGCTATGGTAGGAGAAATCCTGTGTTCAAAACACGTTTCTGGAGAACTAAGAAAAAGCTAATCAGTCATCAGCTCTAAAAAGAAGGCAAGACATGTCAATGGTTGAACCAGTTACTGCATCTGCAATGAATCTTAAACCTAGTACAGCTATAGTCAATCACCGGTAAAGTTTTGCAAGCATCAATAAAGTCTGATAACGTATGATTTTATCTATATATATACATAAACTGTATGATGGTATTTCATAACATCAGACTTTATTATAATGTTTCTACAGCATCAGACTTCATTGTATGTTAAGTTCACAGAAGGTTAATTTCATTCTCAATAGTCTATTAAGTTCCATTTGTAATACATAAAAATTTGTTTCTATAACTAGTTGTTGAACACTGGGATCCCTCTTTGACAAGATGAAAGTTTATGAGTATCAAAGACTTGGTGAAGGCACCAAGTATTTTGTAGAGGAGTTCGTTGTTTATACAGGAAGCTTTGTTTGATTGAGATCAAAGTTACATGTTTGAATAAGGTCCAGGTTCTATGGTAATATAAATTCTTTGATTCCCTTCATGTAATCTTAAAAATAATAAACAATATGCAGAAAGTCGACATTGAATTATTTTTATTTTTGCAAGGATAGACATCTTGATAATAACTATATAAGATGAGAGGGACCTAATGGGGGTAGCTGTTACAAAGCCAAGAGCATCTTTATAAATGCAATTGTATTGATGATAGAAAAGTTGATATGTTTTTTATTTATTTATTTTATTAAAGGTTGAACATCAGGAAACCATTAAAGAATGATATTTATTAGCTGCAAAAGAGATGAAAAGAATAATATTTTTTAAAAGGAAGGAAGTTTTGAGTATATTTGTAAAAAGATTATTAGGTAGATTTCGTAAGAAATACTACCTATTACATTCTCTCCTAAGTTGGAATTTTTGAAAAAATTTTGCAGATCTACGCTGATCCTGATTCCCAGAACCCAAAACTTTATCTATCTATGTCACTTTTTTATGGACACAATAATTCTGCACAAATCTCTTCCAAACTGATATGTAAAATTAAGGGGCATAAAATCTCGGTTAAGTTCATTACACTCGATTAAGTAAAAAATTCATAACTTCATCAATTTACACGATATCAAATCCGCTTGAATTTATTATAAATCCTCTTAATATTATCTAAAACTTTTATATTGACTTGTTTTTTATAGGACCAACCCTTGTAGCAAAAAAAAAAAAAAAAAAAAAAAATCCTGCAGGCTCCGCCTGCAAACAAGTTAGATTTCGAAGTGGGCGGTCCCAACTGCGGCATCATGGCAAAAAGGTCATTTCTTCTGCAATTCCCAACAAACAGGCGCTCCATGGCCTGTGTCTTCGAAATCTACGTGTGCCTGTAGGCCGAGCCATCAGGGATTTTTTTAACTTTTAAATTGGATATTCAATGTCATATGATGATTTGTTAATTACATCATCATAGGAGGATACAAATACACAATGTTTTGTTTCATAATGCCAGTCTTATTTAGTGTAATGTATGAAACTTCAGGTAAATATCTCCAAAAAAGCTTTACACATTTGAATTAAAAACTTATTTTTATCAAATAAATTATACTTACCTTTTAAATTAAGAACAGAAGATACATAAAGTTCACCACCATTTTTAGTTCTGTGAGAACAGTTCGAAATTAATGACAATATGGACATGCATGACTAACAACTGAAATTAAAAATGGGTGCCTTCCACCCCTAAATATTTTTATTATATTACAAATGCTACTATATTTTCACGAGAGGACAGGAAAAACAGATCCTACCACTTCCGTATCTAGAAATGAACATCAGTATAATTCTTTTTTCTGTTAATCATGGCATAATTTGTGGCAGAAAATATCTTTTGTACATAATTGATGTTCATGCTTACTCTATCAGTAAAAAATAATTAAATTTTTCATTTCAAATATGGCGTTATATTCACCTGTTTTTTAATTTGTAAAATTTTAAATTTCATTTTCATTATTGATTTGTAAATGTTTTAATTAAAAATTAATTGCTGTAGAAAAATGATTCCAGTTTTTGAAGGTTTGGCAACTATATACAACCCTTGGCACAAAGTTTCCGATCATTATACCAACACTACCATTTTTTGTAATAAAGGATTATTTATTCTCACTGCATAAAAATTAAACGATTAATAGCGATAATACATTTGTATTATATATAATGAACAACAATATGCAATTAAAAAAAATCATTATACATCAATTTATAAACAGAAAAAGGATGATTGAAATTTAAACACCAAAGAAAAAATTATCCAATCACGCTTTGATTTGGAAAAAAATAACCGATCACTGTAATCAAAATTTAGTAAATCCACCTTTAGCTTGGATGACAGCCGAAATTCTTCGTGGAATGGACTCAATAAGCTTTTTACGCTCATTGGGAGCAATTCCACACCAGCATTCCCTTATAGCTTTACGTAGTTCTATGGCATTTGTGATCCTTCGAAAATCGATTTTTCTTTTTAATATATTCCACAGATTTTCGATGGGATTAAAATCCGGACTATTGGGCAGCCAAGTGATGGTTTTATTTGGATTATTACCTACATTTTGTAGAAATTTCTTCTCTGATTTGGTGCGATGGGAAGCTGCGTTGTCATCTTGAAATAAGAAGTCATTTTGATCCCCGAACTATTGATCGATGCTGGGAATAAAAAAATTCTGTAAAATGTCAATGTAAACTTCAGAGTTTACTGTACGTAACACAATACACAACTTGCCGTCACCTTGTGATGTCATACAACTACAAACTGTAAATGCAGGTGAAAATTTAGTCTTCGTATTGACACACTTATCATTGAACTTTTCACCAACTCTCCTCCAAACAAATGTTCCACAGGCATCACCTGTTCCGAAAGATATGCGAGATTCATCACTAAAAATAACTTTATTCCATTTATCAAGTGGCCAGTGTACATGTTTTTTACACCATTGCAAGCACTCTTTTCTATGCTCCTTTGTCAAGGTTTTGTTTTAGCTTTATGGAATTTAAATCCTGCTGGATTTAGACGATTACGTCCAGTGCGGTCACATACTTTTACATTATACTTAGACCATTCAGCATTGAGTTGTTTTGAGGTTGCTCACCGCTTTCTTTTCGCTATTCCCACAAGTTTTCTGTCCTCCCTAGGCATTGTCATTCGTGGACGTCCACTTCGAGGTAAATTTTCCGCGCTGTTAGTCAACTGATATTTTTTCCAAATATCGCATACCGTACTTTGAGCACAATTTAATAAAGCAGCCACTTTCCTTTGGGAATTTCCCTCTTGCAACAATTTAATCATGCAGGTTTTTAAATCGCCAGACAGGTTTTTCACACGAGCCATTGCCCAGCACTTCAGAGCTGCTTTCGATCTCGCAGCTGGAAGATTTCTTGTTTTAAATAGGATTCAGATATTGTACGCATGCGCAGGCACTCTTATCTGTCTTCAATATGCAAATTTCAAACTTGTTTCCTCAGTGATCGATTACTATTTTCCAACTTCCGTCTTGATTGGATATTTTTTTCTCACGAGGAAACTTTTTCATCTACAGTAAAATTATAAATTACATGATTGTTATATTGAATTCACTTTTCATTTATATTTAAATAAGTGTTCTTTTATTTGGCATATTGTAAAACGCCCGTATGCTCATGAATCGCAAAATATATGCTTCGAAATGCGAAAATCATAAACTTGATAACACTGATCGGAAACTTTTTGCCAAGGGTTGTATATATATAAAAAAAAAAGACTGAATTTTATAGTAAAGATGTCCATTGATTCTCTATGAAAATAATGAATTTTTGAATTATTTAAAAAAGTGTATTTGAATGAAGTAAATAACAATTACCCTTTAAAACCTTTTTTAGCTTATAATCCACCTATATGGAAAGACACTAACACATTTAATCTGGTCTTTTGATGCTGACTGTAGCCAAACATTCCCACACACTCACATTTATGATATTATTACAATGTGTTATATATTATGTTAAAATCCTAAAATTTATTTTCAATATTCTGTCAAAAATTAACTATCATGTACAAAAAAAATTTTTTGTAGAAGGATGTGTGTGTGTGTATATATATATAGGGGATAATATTATTTATTTATTTATCGTATTTATTAAGCAAAATAGTGTAAATATAGTGGAAAATGCTTGTGAAAATTTTCCTGTTCATACTAAAGTTGTTTTTATCTATCTTGCTATTATTACTTGTTTAAGTAAATCTAAATGTATAGTACTCATGTATGCATACATTGGATAAATAATCTCTCTATATATATGTATCAATTTGGGTAAATATTGAAGAAATTAGTTGTGTTTATGAAACATTAAATAAGGTTCTAGAAAGTACTTGTGAAAATTTGGCTTCTTTCGCCAAAGCCATTTCCTCTTATTTTGCCAAAGCTTCTATGAAAAGAAAGTACCATATTTTTTAATAGTATTAAAAACATATTAGTTGGAAGTGCTACTTGCACTCATAAATATTTGAAATTTAATTAATCAGAAATGTATAGCTTACTTGCTAAAATGCATCCAGATGTAATCAATATCACAGATAAAATCAATTTTAAAGATGGACATTTTTTATGAAGAAATATCACAGATAAAAATAGTGTCACTATGGGTGAGCATCTTTTAACAGCAGCATACATGGGAATAGACATACCACTCAGAGCATGAAGAGCAGTAAAAGAATGTAGTGCATAGAACAAGGATGGCCATATAAATGATTTTCCTGTAAAGTAATAAAAAAATGCGGTACTTTTCGGTTAGCCGGGCGCCAGTGATATATGTACATATATAAATACATATGTATATACATATATATGTATATATATACATACATATATGTATATATATGTATACGTAGATATGTGTATGTAAGTGTGTGTGTATATATATACATGTATATATATCACTGGCGCCCGGCTAACCGAAAAGTACCAAAAATGCATATATTCTGATTTTTACAACAGAATATTTTATGTATAGTCAATATATGTAGTAAGATTTATCTATTATGATATTGTAGGTGCCAGAATAAATATTTTAGATAGGGTTAAGACCACTTGGCTGAATCACTATGTAAAATATACTATTAATATAATAGAAGATTATAATGTAAGATTAATTTAATGCTTCATAATCTTAATTATTAATGAAAATTTATTTATAATAAATAATTAGAAAAAATTGTAATTAATGGGATAATAAAAATATATAAAATACACATATCCCATATAGCTACCTAATACTATTATAACATGCATAATCTTTTTTAATTTCTAATAATAAATTATATGTACAGTTCAACTTTCAGTTAATGAATCTCGTGGTTCCTTCAAAAAATTTGTAATATAGAAATTTTGTTAAATAGAAATTCAATCATATCTTTTAAAATGATATTTTTCAAAATAGAAAATTTTTTCATTTATTTTAACTATTATGTACATTTGAAAGTGCTAATACTTTGCTGGCTTCTATATTTTTTACATATACTAATTCAGAATTTTTTCGTTAATAAAAAAGAAAGCTTCACTTCCAAAATTTTCTTTTTTGCAGTTTACAGCATAAAGTAATCTGTAATTTTGCTTTGAAAAAAAATTATTTTTGTTCACAAAGTTTTAAAAAAATTTTAATTGTTTAAAACATTTTCAGGACTAGTTTTAAGAATTTAAATATATATAAAATTGTTTTGAAAGCTTTGATTATTTATATTTATTTGATTGTTGTTAAAAGGCAATTACATCAATATTCCTAAATATAGACCATGAAAATAACACTTTCTCCACATCTACATATTTTGCTGTGAATATATGTTTAAATGATGAGGAAATTGTGTCCTTTTCAAATATTTTAAGAATTTTTTCCCGATCTTTCAATATTGTGTTACATGCTATTTGGAATCTTATAGAGTCAAATCCCAAATTGTTTTACCATATCACTTTTAACATTATTCTCGATACATTTTATAATTTCGACTTTCTCTTCTAAATTTAAACTTCTTTTTTCTTCTACCAGACGTGAGTGTATAAAGAGTTTTAAAAATCAACATGTGATAAATTTACAGGAAAAGCAACATCAATGAAATCAATATAAAAATGCATCAGCAAACAAACAAAAAAGAAACATAATTCAGTTCAGTTATACTGTTGCCCTTCTGTGTTTAAAACACTGACCCCCCCCTCCCACACACACACACCATCCGGGATCTCTCGTGGAAAAACCAAATATATGTGAATGACTAAAGAGAATGAAATTGAACGTTATGTATTGGAAATTATATCTGTTCTTAGAGAAATACAGCCCTATTTTCTGCAGTGTTTTTGGAGTAAAAAATTCGCTCTATCGTTTATTTTTCTCACTTTTCATCTTCGCAAAATTTAAATTGCAATATTCTAATCTTCATTGTAAATTTTTAGCTTTTTTTTTTCTTTTTTTAAAAATGGACATTGGCCAACTTAAAAAGCCAATTTTTGGTTATATGCTAACAAAAACTTTAGATAAAATTCAGATGTTTACATATTTCAACCTAGACTGTATAATTTACATAAACAGGTCTATATAGGCCATAGCATTTTCAATCTTAGCATCTCCCAACAAAATAATGAATTAATTCCTAATGTTTGTGGTCTACCTGACAAAAAAGAAATATAGCTCATATGAAACTGTCATTCCAGTGATAAAATAATTCAAAGGGAAATTTTATTAAGTGCAATAACAAATAAATGCAAATAATTTTTATGAATATAACAGTTTTGAATTAAATTTTTTTACCCTACATATATTTTTAAGTGAATTTTAATATTTTAAAAAACTATGGAAAAAAAATACAAACCTGACTTTAAAGTATACTTGGATATTGATACAAGTCCAGAAATCCTAAATATCTCCAATAAGATAATGCATACAGACATTTGAGAGACCATGATAAAGAGAGGAAAGTCAAAATCGAATGATGAAATAACTGCTTTATTAAGAAAAGCCATTGATGTTGAACATGCGCCATACAGCAAAGCTGATCCTATACTCTCAAAATAGCATGTATATTTCTGTAAGAGAAGTATGTGTGTGTTTACATAGATATTGATAAACATATATAAATCATGTTTCACATACATAATCATGTATGTAAACTACAGCTACAATATAGATTTATAATAGAGGTATCAGCTTTATTTTCATGGGAAAAAGGAGAAATTAAAAATAATTTGCCAACTTTAATATGTATTATCATTTTCAAGGTTCATAAATATCATGATATTTTCGAAAATATCAAAAATATCCGATATTTTGATATATATCCGATATTTTCGATATACATCCGATATTTTCAAAATAGTCAACTTACAGTTGATAATAAATATTTTCAAGCATAATATAGATTAGAAACTAAAATATATTGCACTTAACATGAAAACTTGAACAATATATTAAAACTGCTTTTTTTCCTCCCTTTTCTTCTTTTATTTTTCACTTTGAACAAAATTGAAGATCAACTAATCAACAAAACAGAAACAATTTGCTTTATACATTTATAAAAAACAAAAAACTATAAGATTCAGTATCAACTATCAAGAAATCAGAAATTTATAAAACAAAAAATTAAATACAAAAGAGTTTTTATTATTATTATTATTTATTGAAAAATTTAAACATAAATGTCAGCTTATTTTTTTATTCCCTAACATGTACAATTTAAGATCAACAACACCAAAACCAGAAATTGATTATTTTCTAATGAAGCTGTATAGAACTGGTTATCTAAATTAGACAGTTTATCTTTCTATATCTGTCCTGAATTAATTATGCCCTACATAATTATTAGTCCATATAATCTACATTTAAAAAATAAAAACTTCAAACAAAGCTTGGATAAGATTTTTGTTTTTTTCTTTAGCTAGAAAAGTCACTGCCAGAGACAAATGTTTTTTATCCACAGAATGGAACAGTCAATATCAGTTGAAAATTTCATTTACACTTGTTTTGATTTAAAATATCAAAAATATCTTGCACAGTGATATTTTGGAAAATAAATATCAAATATTGAAAGTAACAAACATCTTGATATTTTGAAAATAAATATCAAATAATATAAAAATATCAAAAATCTTGATATTTTGAAAATAAATATTGGATATATATCAAAGAACCCTGATCATTTTAATTTATACACTGAATATTTTCCAACAAGATTATATTTTTCTTTCCTAATACTGGCCACAAGTTTTAGGGTTAAAACATAGAATTTTATCTTTGTTAAAATAATATTTAAATAGAAAGCTCACTGGAGTGAAAATAAAGTAAAGTTAGTATTTTTTTAGAATTTAGTCAGTATCTATCTCCATAAGCATAAATAAGTGCCAAATAAGACATGCTGCCAACATTACAATCCTAAATTTCTCTAACCTGTTAAATGATGGCAATTCTACTTTCCAAAAAAAGAATATATATATATATATATATATCTTTTGTTACAATATTTTCCTAGAAATAAGATCTAATCAGAAAATCAACCATAGTGTGATTTTTCAGGACTTATTGTAATATAAGCCCTATTTCAAAAATAAGTGAGTGTCATCTTTTTAAGACAATAACTAGCTAAGATATAACATTGGCTTCAAAATGCACCAATTGCGATTAGAGTTGGGGGGGGGGGGGAAACATTCATTCCTAGGTTTAACCTGAGTTTTTTCCAGTCTTCACAACTCTAGACATGGGGGAAGAATTCATGGAATAAAAATACTGATTCAATGTTGCCCATGCATTACAAGCAGGCTTCTTGGTCAAAAAGTGTTCATTTAATGAGAGCCATGTTGCTGGACATGAGAGATTAGGGACAGTAGTTTTTCAAGAAAATCAGACTGGCGCTTTATAACAATGTTCCAGTAGAAGATGACATGATTTGAGTAAATAAAAATTTTGTATCCATGAATGTAAAAATAAATATTGACTCTTGTACATGAATAAATGGAAATTTTGCATACATGAAAGTATAAAGAAAAATGTAAATTGTTGTGCAGGGAAAAAAAACTCAGAATATAAGCAGCAATGTATCTTTTGAAGCAAAAATTAACATTTTGCCGTCAGCACTTTTGTTTTTATTCACTGTACTAAAATTAAGATTTTGATGAGAATATGTCTGATGTCCAATCTCAGTAAAAAAAAAAAACAAATAGCAAAGGTTTGCGATAAAAATTATTCACCGCTCTGTTTTTCCAGTGTCAATTGCGGCATTGGTGATTGCATGCATGCTTTCTCTTCTCTAAGATCCTGGCTGTGGTTCTGATTGAATCATAAGGGACATCATGTTCTGTGTATATCAGATTTCCCTCTTTGAGGACTGTTACTTTTGATTTTCAGCGTATACTTTTAAAGTTTTATTATATTTATTTTTGGTGACCCTGTTTTATTGAAATATGAGATTTGATCATATCTGTGAGGGTCAGATAAGTTTGATCTTTTTTCTATTTTTAATGGAGTTTATTGTTATCAAACCTTTTGTAAGTAATTCTGCGGGATTGTTTAAATAGTTCTACTAATTTGTCGGTTAAGAGATTTTTACCAACATATAACATTTTTAAACAATAAAAACTCTATTACCACCATATGAATTAATAAAGAAATAATTTTATAATTAAAGGTTGTCTTCATTAAAAGTTCCATTAATACTATTCCAAGCTTTTAGTAAAATAAAACTTTTCTACATATTTCAAATTTTTTATCTAAAAGATCGAAAGATTGGGTTATTGTAATTTTAAGTTCACAATAGCTACATGTACTATGCTATACAATTAAATTTATTACCATCAAAGACCCAATCTTGTTTCAGGGAAACATGATATTCTTGAGAAACTTCTACTATGTTTATTAAATAGCGATGAATAATTTTTATCGCAAACCTTGCTATTTTTTTATTTTTTTTTCTACTGAGATTGGACATCAGACATATTCTAGTATAAGGTATAGGGATGAGATTCTTGAATCTACTGTTTTACCATGTGCTGGAGCCATCAGTGATACATTCATTTTAATAGACAATAAATAATACTTGATATTATGCAGAATGTAGAAACCCATTGGATTCTATCTCAACATGCCCTGTGTAATTTTATTCTAAGAAGAGAGAGACATGTTTAAGGATGTTCTTGATTTATTTCCTTTTCTCTGCTCAATAACATGGATTTTTCTAATACATTTACAAAATCACCTTTATACATAAAAACATGAAATTTACAGACATTACTATTCAAGTGCCTTGAAAACAAACATTTGTAATTTTCCTATAAAGGCATTGCACGTTGAATTATGATAATTATCTCTAGTAATGAACTTTCTCAGACTCTCATGTCATGAAAATTGGCTTAAGGATGTTGGTCAGTTAGATCTTGAATTCCCCTCGCTAATGTTAAACCTATGAGCATACAATACATTCATATTTTTAAAATATCTTTTCAATAAATTAATATTTTTAACTTCTTTTTTCTGTGTACTGTTCTTAAAGGATGTCTCTTTTTTTGTTGTCAAAATATTTAAAAATATATACTACTTAATTTTATGTGAAGTGTTAAAATCTTACAGAATTTTGCTAAGATTTTAACACATAAAATTATAAATTTAGTATATATTTTAGAAATATTTTAACAACTAAAAATAGGAAGATATTCTTTAAGAACAGTACACACACACAAAAAAAAATAAGTTAAAAATATTAATTTCCTCAGGAGATATTTTTAAAATTTGAATGCATCATAAGCCCATAGGTTTAACATTAGTGAGGGAAAAATCGAGATCTTACTGACCAACAGCCTTAAGGCTGTTAGTCAGTCAGCTCCCCAATATTAATATTTTTAACAACTCTCCCAAATTAATAATTTAACTTTTTTTTTCCTGTGTACTCTTCTTAAAGGATGTCTCTTTTTTTTTTCTTAGTTGTCACAATATTTCTAAAATATATATTTAATTTTATTTGAAGTGTTAAAATCTTATTCATAGCTCATCAGCATTTAACACATAAAATATTAAATTAAGCATATATTTTAGAAATATTTTGACAACTAAGAAAAAAAAGAGACATCCTTTAAGAAGAGTACAAAGAAAAAAGAAGTTGAAAATATTAATTTTCTGAGGAGATATTTTAAATATACAAATACATTCTACACCCATAGGTTTAACATTAATGAGGGGAAATGCAAAGCTGGCTGACCAATCTTAACACACTGACCACTGCACAATTCATGCAATGCATTGAAGAAATGTAATATGAATCGTATTTGATGCATACAGTGGTCATCGTGTTAAAACACAAATTTTGAGAGCATTTTCTAGATTTTTTGCCTTTAATATTAAAAGAGAAACGCTAGTTGATTTTTTTTGTACCTGAATAAGAAAACCAGCAAACTTTGTGCATTCACAAATAAAATTGAATTGGTAAAAGTAGTGAATTTAGTTTTCATTTTCAGTACAGCTTTAAATTGAAATAACAGAATATGAAAAATTACCTTTATCTTTAAGGTTTCCCATAAAAATAAGCTAATTTTCTTAAATTTCATATTTAAAAAATGAAAAGTAATAAGTTTAATATAAATGCTTATTACCTTTTTCAACTGCAATAACTTTGAATGACCGCAGCTAGTCATTAAAATATCTTTCATTCTAATTTAGTAATGGTTTAAAACCACTCTGTATTTCACTCAGAACAGTATATATTTTACATAATGGCTCATATCTGTAAGGAAAAAATCTTTTCATTATAAAAAGAAATAAATAACTCAAACAAATGATAAAAAATATATATGTTTGCTACACATAATTATAAATTATGAAAAATCAAAATCTGCAAACAGTAGGTAAATTTAATTGAAATGTAAATGTTACACATCATTTCAGTTTTCTTTTCATTAAAACTGGGATTGTTTTTATTCATACATGAATTTAGCTGAGAGTAGGGGAGACCGGTACACAGTGGACCACTTTTTCAGTTAACATTTTTTTTCTTCTCTTTAACAGACTGACCGATCTGTATGAAAATATTTTTGAATATTCCTTAAACCTTCTTACATCCTTCATAATTTTCTCACAACATAGTTTTCAATACATTTTTCAAAAAAAAAAAAATATATATACACTTGTAAAGTGGACCAGTGTACCCCGGAAGCGGGGTACACTGGTCCACCCACCGGGGTACAGTGGACCACTATTAGGTATTATCTAAAATACAATATAAATCTATTTTTCATTAATCTAATTCTTTTTTGCTGTCCCTCCACCCGCAAAATAACATAGTAATATAAATTTTGAAACAAAAACAGAAAATTAATTACATTTTGAAAATAATAACAGATTAATACAGGAACAATTGCAATTCAGTTGAAGTTATTACTTAAGTACAAAAAAATCAGCGCACATTAAAATTTGCAAATGAAATTCCAAAGTACTTATGAGTAAGATTGAGCCTGGAATTTTCAAGAAATAATTTTGGGTCTGAGAGCTACATCATGAAATCATTGACATCAACAGCAGATTCATCTACAGTTTCGGGAGAAATAAACTGATTTCCATTCAATTTGCGTCTCATGAATCTTACTTGAATAGAATCATCAACAATTAGACTACAGTTATATTTATCAAAGGCAGTAAATACAAAACAAAATATTTCTTACTATGTTAAATCAATTGTTATTTTTATTTGTTTACTTTATTTTACAGTTAAATCTACTTTAAAACAATCTTTCTTTATAGAAAATAAGCAATTTTTAAATATTTTGAACATTCTGCATTACAGGAGCAGAGTGCATTGTGGACCACTGTGCCCCAGGAGTGGGTGGTCCACTGTACCCCATGTTGAAGTTCAATAAATAATCATATTAATATTGTTTATAGCTTTCTTTTAAACAATAAAAACATGTATCTTAGCTTTGCAAAAAAGCTGTTTTATTTTATTTATCTACAGCCTTTAATTACCAAAAAAATAAAAATATGATGATGAAAAATTTTACTTTTAGAAGCTCAAAACAACCAATCAGGATAAAATAGTTCAATCTGAGCTAAACATATTTTCTGAAGGCTATAAATAATCATTGCAGTGCTGTTGTCTATTAGGATAGCAGAGAAGCTTAAAAAAAATTTAAATAAATAAAATATTAGGGGGTGATCCACTGTGCCCATAGGTCCACTGTGTACCGGTCTCCCCTAATTTGTTTTTGAAAACAAAAAACAAAACAAAAAAGATTATTTATTTTTTTTTTAGTAAATTTATTAATTAAGAAGTACAATGCTCATTCAGAAATTTTCATCTTTCAGCTCTATGTGATTTTTTTAAACTAATCACTAGCCCAGTAGCAGAATTTTCTGTTTCAATGTGCAGCAAACCAAAATTGATTTGGGACCCAACAATATTGGACTAAACTTACTATCATAAGAAATTTATAGTAGCCTGTAAAATAAGTAAAATTTGCATCTATGAAGAAAAATGTAATCAGAAGATACAATAAATCTAAAGACAAAGTACATTTTTGCAATTTTTTTAAGCGCATATATATATTTAATCTGGAAAGTCTAACATAATCTGCAGCACCTTTTCTGCTACTGGGGTCACTAGTACAATAAACTTTGCTTTATACAATGGCACAAAACTGTGACATATATAAATAACAAACACGTTTCTATGTTACAATCATACCTGCCAAGCTGTTTAATTTTGTTACAAATATTTAATATTTTTTAATTTAAAAATATGCTGATCTTATCAATATGAAAACAAAAAATCAGTACTTATTTATTATCATAATGCCAATTACAATTCTGCACTAAAATCCCAAACAAGGGCGAATACAATGGGGAGGTCACAGGATTCTCCATTCTGAGCAAAGAAAGTTTCTATACATCAATATAGTTTTAGGTAGCTTTCAATACAAAAAAGTATAAAGCTACCTATTGCAGCCGTTCGGAGGAAAGCAATTCTGGAAAATTTTTATATATTTTCACCGATCATGACCCCCAGACCCCAAAACCACCCTCCGTTCAAATGTTGATTTATATATATAGATATATCCATATATATATATAAGATCTATGTCATACGATAACGCTCGTATTTATAAATTAATTTGGATGAAACTAATTGTGTGTATTAAGCTCACCAATGCCTCGACCGAGTTTGTTGGCCAGCTTGGTCCGCCCTCTTGTTTCAAGATGGCGGCCACTTAAAATTTTAAAACTAAAATAAATATACAAAAAAGTTAAAAATTCAAATTTATTTTTTAATTAAGTGTTAGGCCTTGATACAAGGATTCCGGAGCATTTTTTGTTTTACCTCTGTCTTAAAAAATGAATGAGTTTGAAATTCTAGGGTGGCTGACATTTTGAAACGAGATAGCACATTACAAAAAACCAATGATTAATTTATGAGTTTTAGTGAACGCGATTTCTTGCAAATTATTTTCTTTCATTGTTGTAATCATTTTCTCAATCATACGCATAAAACTATATATTCATATCTGTTAGCGCCAAATTCTCGCCAAACTTGGCGACCAAAATAAGTCTTCATAAATGAAGCCAACGTGGCTATAGCTCAATCATTTGGCGAATTTCTTATTCAAATTCAGTATTAACGAATCTTTTGTAAACGGTTTCTTTGCATTTTAGCTTGCTGTTTTCGAGTAACATTAGCTAAAATTTTAAAACGAAGATATAGGAAAGCTACCTTTTCTCCCGGTACGGGCCGGAAGGACTTTTTAATGTAAATACATATTAAGGGTGTTTAAAAAGTATCCGAGTCCCGCTTAACCGAGTTTTGGTTTAACCGAGTCACCAAAAAAAAAAAAAAATCCCTTTTTCTTATTTTGACTAAAAAATCAGAATTTTGTGATTTTTCTTTCATCTTCACCTTACACTTCATTGACAATCAAATTATGAAAATGAAACATCTGATGACAAATCTTTATTGAGCTTAGCACGAACACTTCCTGTTTCTGAAACCCTTACTGAAAAAGACATTGCTGAATGGATGAATGCAGATGAACAGCAAGAAATTACAAATGAAATGATTACAGATATGGTTGAAAATCGCGAACAAGCAAGCAGTGATGATGAAAGCTATGATAATCAGAAAAAAAATTATGCAATCTGAAGGTCTAAGTTCTATTGAAAAAAAATATTTATTACAATGAGCAGCAAGAAGAGGCTACACCTACAATATTGATGATACTAAAATAATGGCGTAATATTGCAGCAAAAAAACGTTTATCATCCCCCAAACAAACAAAAAATATCAAGGACTTTTTCAAATAAACAATTTCATTACCTGTTTTTATTCTACAAGAATTTGCAGTGTACATCACAATGACTGTAAGTATACTATAAAAATTAATAAATTGTGTGTAAATTTATATTTTATCTCTTAAATCAGTGACAATTTATATAAATCCCGTTTAACCGAGTTTTTCGCTTATCCGAGGTGAGCTTGGTCCACATTAACTCGGATAACCGCGACTCTACTGTATACAGGAGTTTCCATGCTGTTTCAGATTCATCATGTAAAATGCTATAGTTATAGCTTGGATGAATGAAATTAGTACCGCAGTTCACAGCCTTTTCCAACAGATAAGAGTGAAATATGCCAACCAGGATATCGTCGGGATAGCTGAGTAAGGAGAGTGTTGGTACGGCAAACAAAGTACCCAGGTTCGAGTCCTGGTCCCAGCATATTTTCTCTCTGTTGGAAAAAAATCTCAACTATGATACTCCAACCATTGGATATAAACTATTAAGTTTTTACTAAGTATTTTATTTTGTGAATTTTTCACCCCTTAGTGTTTCGTTTGGTGTAGTAAAAAAAAAAAAATTAATTGCTTATTTTACACCCCTTATTTTTTAGTACTCTGGGCAGTCACCCGACCTCACAAATCTTTTTATCTATTTATCAATTTTATTGCACTTGGCTCAGTTTTTCTGTTAAATTTTCCAGCTGCAAAACATTTTTGCCCAAATTATATATATATTTTTTTGTATCAAATCTTCATTTGGAGCCCCTCCACCTTTCGTTCTGGCGCACGGAGTACATTCCTCCTCTGCCCCTCCTTAGTTTCAGACCTGCTTCACACCTTTAAGTGGAAGGCTGGATCTGCTCCTGACCCCAAATGGACTACATCGAATATGGTGGGCAGGTGCCTTCTCATCAAAGGAGCACTATACATATTGTGGTTTGTGAGAAGAGCATCAAAGAAGAATTAAAACCTATAAATCCATTGAATATGTCAGTACTATGTGATATTTATTTATTTCCAATTATTATTTTATATTATATTCCTCTCCCATTACAATGTGTTCAGTTGGGTTTCTATTGCTTAAAAAAAGGTTAAAACTTATGAAAGTTATTTTCATTCAAATTTAAATTTTGGATCCGGCTCAAAGAGAAATGCTTACACCACTGAATGGTTGATTTTTCTTACACTACTTTTGTTGTTACAAATTTTGTTGAATTCATTCTAAGAATGACTACAATAGCTAATTTTATAATTCAGCAGCTTAATGACATAAGAATGACCAACTGGACATCTACACTATTGCAGCTGTATTCACAATAATATAGAAATTAATATTATTAATTATTTATTCTGAGCTGTCTCAGAAGATGAGACAACTGAGAAAACTAATTTGGACTTATTGATTTAGCTATCATTATCAGTAAAATAAATTCCTAACTAAAAAGATTTTAAAGTTTTGTAAAAAAAAAAAAAAAAAAAAAATATATATATATATATCTTTTATTTTTATTAATAAAAATGATTCTATAACTTTTTTTTTCTTTCTTTCTAAAAATTTTACTTAATAAAAAATACAAGGATTAACTAACATAATTCTTTATTATTATTATTAATATTAACAAAGTTTCAAATTAAAAAAACTGAAAATTAACTAAATGCGATAAATATGGCTTAGTTCTCAGTTCAATAATGGATTTAGTACTTGAATATAATATTTTATTGTCCTCTTTCTTTACGATAAATTTAAAATGTACTAGCAAGAGAGCCTGTATGACTTGACAGTTGAAATACAAAATAAAATTTTGAATTAAGTTATAGAGTAAAATATGAAGTTTATTTACTAATGTATATATATATATATATATATATATATATAAACAATTAAGTTCCCATTGGCTGGAATACTTGTAAATAATAATGAAAGTTTTCAGTCAGAAAATAGAAATGCAAACACTATTTTGTAAACATAAGAAAATGTTTACGATCAACATAAATATAAATCATGACAATCATTACTAAACCCGCCCTAACGTCTCGATTATCCGGCTCCGTATCCATAGCTCCTCCCTATACCGCGTTGTCATATTATTAGAAGGCGGAGCTGCCGTTGCGGACATTCAACTTCTTCGATTGTACTTCGATTATATTACTTTCATTCGATTCATATCATAATCATAAATGTTAAATGTATTTAATTTACCGCAAAAGCATAATGCTTCATGTTAGAATTTAAATGTTTTCTATACTTTTAAAAATTCAAATGACAAAAGATTTTCTGTATCATTTTAAGAGATTATTTAATATCTGTAAAGCATATTTCTGATAAAAAATATTCGTAGCTGTAGAAATTGTATGTTTGTAATAAATTGCTGTAGTATATCTCATTTTCTAGTTTCTTAGGGTAAAATTGCTATAAATAATATTGATTACGAAGCTTAGAGAGTAAGCTACATATTATTTATTTGTATTTTAAGGATCTGCTACACTGACATTGTGCAAGTTTTTATTTGCCACTATTGGTGAATATCAATGTATTGTTAAAACTGTTAATTATATTTTGCTATGTCTAGCTTGCAAAGAAAAAAATATATATATATAAATGTGAAACAATATTTTGCCCACGTGTTTTAATAAATTGTTTTTATATTAATTATTGATTTATCCTATATTTGTTGATAGAAAAAGTGTTCATAATCCTGTTTATTCATTAAGAATTAATAAATATGTTACAGACTCTATTTTATAAAATTCCTTTACTTAAAAATGCTACCATGGGGTCATTTAATTACAAAACCTTAGAGGTGGTAATTTTATTTTATAGAAGCAGCTGACATTGGGAAATTGCTCATATACTCACAGTCATATAAAGTGTCCGTTCAGAAAAGAGAGAACATGCTCACTTTCAATAAACATAAGAACTTTGAATTCAGGTGATATATGCCTGAATGCAATGACTGTTATAAGATTTTCTTACATCAATGATGATTCCAAAAAGTAAAACGCCAGGGTATTAACATCAAAAGGGTCACTATTTCAAAACAAAATATTTTAGTAATGTGTTTCATAAAAGTATAAGGAAAGAAAAAAAATTAATTTTTTTGTATCTAAACTAATAAAAGAAAGATAAGGTATGTCTGTGTACAGTACATGCTCGCATGTGTGTGCACATGTGTTTGCATGAGGGCTAGGGAAATCTATTACACATAGAGGTCTGCAAAATTGGTTCCAGATAGATGAAGACAGGTCCAAATGCACCTTAGGCTCAGATTTTTAATTTTTTCAGGGATGTAAGACCTGCACCAATTGCTCCAGACTGCACCAAAACCTTTTTCCTGCACCAAGCTGCTACAAAACAGCTATTTTTTTCAATTTTGTGCCAAACCTGCACCACATCGCCATTTCTTGCAACTCCACTTGAATTACCTCTTGACGTCACTGCTGCGTGTAACCGTGCCCGGCCGATCTCCGTACAGTACAAAGTTCATCCTTTTTTTAAAAAAAACTTGAAATAAACTGTGATTTGGGGTTGACTGTTCCCGCCTGCCACAAATGGTTGCCAGAATTTTTTTTTCCTTACTGCCGTCACGTCACGGCTTGTAAAAAACTTTGGATTCCACAAAGAAAAGATAGAAGTCTTTCGGCACAATTGGTACATATTGGCGTATTCTTTCGGCACAACATATTTAAGTCTGAGTTTCTGTTCGTTAATTATATTATTCAGAAATGAAAAGTTTTATATTTTAACAAATTTTATTGATTTCTGTTTTTTTGTTCGAAATTTCTAAAATATCGTCGCTAATAATGTTTATCTATGCTATTTTATACCGATCTCAAATTGTTCTGATATCGTATGGTATTGGTTTTGCAGTATCGTATTTATATTATTTTTTCCCCTTCCGCGAAATTATCTACTTTTTTTATGATTAATAAATTACACAAAGAAAGATTAAAAATTTCTGTGAATCATCATTTATTTATTGATGTGTTTATTATTATTTTGAATTTAAGGTGCATTGCAGAATATTGGCTGGTTCGTATGCACTGATTTTACATAAATGTAAATATTAGAAAATCGCCAAAACCAGTAGTATTATCGAATAGCGTTTTTCATTTTCTGATAAAGTGATATATCTTGAGTATAAAGATGAAAATAAGCAATCGCCATTCGTCGACTAAACTTGAAAAACTGGTGATTAAAAATATGAAAAGAATCGGCCAAATGCACGATTTTCCGATTTAATCTGTACCCATTCCCCTTTTATTTATTTATTTTTTCTTCTCCCCTACACTTTGGACGTTTCCGATTTCACATTGCTGCATCGTTCTACATCCACTCTTGTTGTAGAAATAATTCTACAGAATTTATAAATAAATTATTCTATAACATTAATTTTTAATAAAACGTTATTTTTAAATGAACATTTTATTTTGAATTTATTATTTTGTCTTTTTTGTACGTGTGAAATAAGAAACACTTATATTTCATGCATCTCTCAATGTTTCTCACATCTTATTTGATTTTATTATTATTATACAATATTTTCTTCAAAGAAATAGTTTCTCAAACAAAATGCTAAATGAAAGTACTATTACCCAGTAATGTAGTCAGTTTTTTTGGGTGGGGGGGGGGGTAATTATAGATTCATTAATTTAATAGTCAGCTGTACTTGCACATTACTTAGTATTTCTTTAACATACATGCATTATTGCAATCAGTACCCAAATGTTGTTTAGAATGTTCAGGGTTAGCAAAAAGTGTGGCAAAATTTTATCAGAGTAATTTTTTTTTTCAAATATCAAAGTATTTTCAAGATAGCAATAATTTTTATTAACATTAGAATTTCAATCTGCTCCAAAACAGTTTTTTATTGCTCCAAAAACAGTTTTTATTGCTCCAAAATTAAGATTTTTGCTGCTACAAAAATGGATTTTACTGCTACAAAATTAGATTTTTGCTGCTACGAAGCTGCTACAAAATGACTTTAGTGCACTTTCATCCCTGTTTTTTGCTATTTTATATTGAACAGAACGATTTACATATTTACCTGATTATCCTAGTTCGACTGCAATTTTGACCCATTTAATAAAAGAAATCCAAACTCAATCTTTTTTTATTGATATTGTAAATTTTGTTCTATTCAATAAAATTTATTCAGAATTTATACTATGATTTTTTAATTTTTTGTGATATATATATTTTTTTCTTTGCCAAAAAGAGAAGGTTTGTTTTTTATTAATCAACATCTGTTTAATACCTTATCCATCCAATTTTATATTTAAGGGTGTATTCAAATCCAAACTGCTTATTTTGAGACACATTCGTAAATTCATTTTTGCTCTAAAATGCATCCAATCGGCAGGTTCTCTTATTCAGAAACTTTATAAGGTCCGTATTGTCTCGATTTTTTTATAAAGGCAGAATATATTTCAAAAAATGCTGTCAAAGGGGACATTTTGAACCGAATTTCCCGAAGCGATAGCGCTGGAAACAAAAAAAAATGATCGTATTGTGAAAATAATTGTCTGTAAATCAATTTCTAATTAATTGAACGAAAAATAAAAACATGGGGCCCTTATAAATGTCTTTATAAATCACGCTGCCAAGTTTCCTGTTGCTACTTTTAAAAATGAGTCTGTAAATGTGTCTCAAAATTTTGAGTTGTTGAGTGTGGAAAAATATTTTTTTTGAATACCGCTTTAATATCCCTGGATGGAAAAGACTTTTGAAAATCAATTAAAAATATATACAATATTAATAATTTAAATTTATATGTATTTTGTAAAACTTTAAGAAAAGAGAAATTTCTGATGGCCAAACGAATGTTCTGACCAGTGGTGTAGTCGAGGGGGGATGCGGGGGGACGGCGTCCCCTCACTTTTATATTTTATCTCAAGCGTCCTCCCACTTTTTATTTTCAAGGGGACGGCAAGGGACGCGGGAGGACGCAAACTTTCCAAACTTTTTTTTTAAGGGATAAGCAGCACGTTAATAAATTAGCAATTTTAAGAAATAAAACATTGATTTTTAATACTTTCCAACATAGTTGAAAAGTGTTTATCACTTCGGTTGGCCAGTCATGTCTGTCTATTTATACGTTCTCTCTCTAACTTCTGTAACTTTGTTACTATTGAAAATGATATAACTTAATTGTGTAGCTTCAATCTAGAGATCTGCATGGGCCGAAATTTCCAGGCACGGGCGGGGCCCGAACGAAATCTATCTTGGACCTGCCCTGTGTAAAAACTAAAAGTTCGGCCTGGTGCTGGCCGGATAATATTTTAGCAGTTCATGGGCCGGCCGAATTTCAACAAAAAAATTCCAATTTTCTTAACATACATGTAAGATTCTTTTAAAGAATACTGCATACATATTTATACGAAAATTTTACAGTAAATTTCAAACAATTTGTCCGCCGCAAGACATAGAATACAGAATGGAAACATTAATAATCAAGTGATCATTAATAAGACTCCTAGACTTTTATCTTCAAATAAATACTCATTAAAAAAAAATAATGTAGTTTAGACTAAAAGAAAAAAGTGTTAAAACATCAGAACTTTTAAAGCTGCAATAAAGAAAAAGTACATTTTTTTAAAATATTTCTCTGTAATTTATTAAAGTACAGTATTTCCATAGATTCCGTTAACAAAAGCCACTACTAACTCCACTAAAAAAATAACTGTTATTTTAACAAAAATATTGCCTGCTCGACACGCCCTGGAAACAATTAGTCTGGATATGGCCCGTCTCGAGTATGTGGGGGAGAAAAGTGAACCCGAGTCTGTCCGAGTCTGCTGAAAAAACTAAGTCTGGGCTCAGACACGATGTAACTGTCCGATGCAGATGTTAAATTTCTAATGGTTTTGTCAAATTATCATCGGATCGTACAACGCATTTATAACTTATTCTCGGCCCAGCAAGACCCATTGAAAAATATTCCTTTTTTGTCGGCTTAGTCCGACATTTTTAAATTTGTTATGTCGGGCCTGCCATCCCACTTAATTTTTTTTTTATCTTGCCGACTGGTTCATTTAATTTCTTTATAGACCCCGCCCACTCTTAAAAAATTTCTTTATTCTGCCGGACTGGCCCATTTGAAAGTTTGTCTTTACTTTTCCGGGCCGCGTACGGACTTCGGGCCGAGCCAGATCCGGCACAGACCCTTCAATTTTTCGCTTACGGTGGCACAAAAGTATTATTTCATATTATGGTTTATGGTCGGAAATTGATTGAAATATACACTTTAGTAAAAATATAGTAACTTTAAAGAAAACGAAAACGAAATATGATATCGAGATTCATTACAACATGTTCCCTATTAAAAAATAACATTTATTGTACGTTTATAGTTACAGTCAAAGATATTTGAAACACCATTAACAGTAATTGTTTGAAATGCATTTCATGTTATAATTTTTAAAACTAAAATAAATTCATATTTATGTTACTATAAGAACCACTGCTGCACGTTTACTATAGGAAACTGTGCGTGAAGTATTTTATTTTTACAAGAACACACAAAAGACTCCGAATACATTGTCAACTATGGATGTAGTTCTAGAAATGTGTTTTCGATTTGCATTTTTCAGCTGAATAATATATTAATTTACCGAGTAGTACGTGAAAGCTATTCCTGTACAGGTACGCACAAAATAATTCAAATACACTGGTGTGCAAAACTTAAGCAACAAACACAAAATGCTAGTTTCTGAACACGTGAGTACTCAAAAGGAAATTCTATAAAGAGCAAGTGCAGAAAAGAGGTACTACCCTAACAGCACGGCCAGTTGACGTGAACTCCCCTTGGAATCACACATGGTTAGAAGTGTCACAATCGCTACGGTGAATCCAAATATGGGATATTTCACTGTTTCATTATTGCTCTCAAATGATTGTTAACACTGAAAAGTGACTGTGACTGTCGCTTTGTGATGGGTCACCAGATGCAATAAAGTCACCTTGTGATTCTCAAGTCACTGTCAGTTGAAGACTGAACTTTGAAGTCATTGTGAGCATTGCATTGGTTATGAGTCGCCAAAGAATGTCACAATGAAGTCGCATGATGACTTTCTGGTGATCGGCACTCTATTGTGAAGTCATCATTGCACTCCTTTGTAAGAAGTCACCAGATGATTTCATTTTCTGTCACTTGGGAACTCGTCACAGAACAGCTATCATGATGACTTTACAATGGCGTGTCAAAATGACAGTCACATGAGAGTCACAAGATGACTCATTGTAAAGTCACCTGGTGACTCGTCAAAAAGCAGCAGTCATGGTGACTGTTCAGTGGAGTGACCAAATGAGAGTAAAAATGAGACGAATGAAAGATATCACATTTCTGTTCATTGTAGTGACTGTGACAATTGTGACCATTTGTGATGTCAAGAAGACTTCACATCGACTGTCTGTGCTGTTAGAATAGTACCTATTTTCTACACTTGCTGTTTATAGAATTTTCCTTTTGAGTACTAACGTGTTCAGAAATTAGCATTTTATGTTTGTTGCTTAAGTTTTGCACACTAGTGTACATTTTCGTCTATTGGCGGTTATTTCTTGAAATACGTTTTACAGCTGAATTAAATTTTAATGTGTTATGTGGTGCGTATATAATCTGTAATTCCTATACAGGGTCACTCAAAATAATTCGAATACATTATCATCTGTAGGCAATTATCGCTTGATACGTGTTTAAAATGAACGAAATTTTATTTTTGATAAAAATACGTTAGAAATGCCACCCCTAACACATGCTTTATTGCTGTGAAATTAATTTTACAGGTATTTATAAATAATGAGTTTAATGTGTTGTCCGCTATGGTGAGTGTCCAACAAAGATTGAAACAAGCTTTAATTTTTTACCTGTTGGAAATAAGTGGGTCA
Organism: Maratus michaelseni; assembly: GCA_963931845.1. Lineage (NCBI taxonomy): Eukaryota > Metazoa > Arthropoda > Arachnida > Araneae > Salticidae > Maratus > Maratus michaelseni. Next base: position 384,298,954 of record OZ007587.1, on the reverse strand, counting down.
TGTAAATTGCAAAAGAGTTTAAAATGAGGTAGGAGGTAATAATTTTAATTAAATAGTCCTCTCGTTAATTTTTACTAATTTATACGTTTTAAATTTTTAGGACTTTTCTATATAAAACTACTCAGTTAGAAGTTTTTTCTTTTTGGTGCAGCGAAATTCCTACAAAAAACTGCATACCTGTATGTTTAAAGTTAACAGAAAGAAAGAACAAACAGCGGAAACAGCTGTCTTATACCCTCTTCTCGAACCGTTTAAACATTATTTTATTAAGGAAAATATGGACTATATACAAATTCATGACGGCATTAAGTGTGAAATTCTTTTTATCACAAATGCATCTAAATAAAGAGTCACACGGGCAAAGATCCTGAAAAAAAAGTACAGTTTTAAAAATTTGAAACATAATTAAAAATAAATAAATAATAAATATAATTCGCTAAGCATTTTCTAAGTGTTTTCCAACAACTTCAGTGCATATCTGAGTTTTTTTTTAATAACACTTTTGCAAATATTTTGCATTTCTTCAACAATGATATTGTTGCAAACACATAATTTGCTTAGTGTCAATTGCATAAATATTATCGTCTGGTTACCTCTTTCTTGTAACATCTAACAGATTTTCGAATTTATAATGTGTTGTGTAGTCAAATTGTAATTTGATATATTCACAAACGTCAATTTTCAATTAAGAATATCTCATTCAATTTTAAAGACAACAGTTGTTTTTTTCTTTTGTTGTTGTTGTTGTTGTTTTGCAGTAATCTTGATGCAGTAAAAGGAAAAATTTTCTAATTAGTGAGTTTTACCTAGTGGGAATAGGAACAGTGTTTTTAAAGTTCCTTGCAAAAAATATCTTTGGATAAATCGTGATGATGAATCGATTTTAGAAGCTATAACCATCGTTTAACTTTTGTAAAATTCGATTTAAAATTTTTTGGGAGTATGTAAGCCGCAAAGGTAATCTTCGTACAAACTTTTAAATTCCTTGCTCGAATAGTTCCAGAAATCGTGATGAAATTACGATTTTAAAAGATTCTACCCACATTTTACCTCTTCAAAATTCGAATTATTAAAAAAGACTTTTACAAATTACATTTACATACTATAAAAAACCTCCTTACCAATTCACAGTTTTTAGTCCAAGTATTTCAGGAGATATCCGGAGAAAACGCAATTTTCAGCAGCATTCTTTAATAGCACCTTTACCTACTCCGATTCTTTAAAATTTGTTTTAAAAAAAAATCCGTTCTGGGACAGCATTTGAATCTTAAAAGTAGTCTTCCAGCCAGTAAAAGTATTAGTTATTAGTTATTATCGGCCTCGGTCACATTTCTTTGATTATTTTCTCTCATACAAACGGTACTTATTGGTCGCAAAATAATTAAAAAAATTGTTTAGATACGAAGCTCGTTGGCAGATTTGTCCAAAATTCAATACAGTCATTGTGACAGCGGCACGTAACATCAAATCCTTAAATGCTCTAACAATACATATATAACATACCTGCCAACTATGAGCTCCATAGAAAGCAGCGTTTAAATTCTATCATGCTTACTCACTGGCTCTCTCTCTCACACACACACAAACTCATCGTAGAAAGAACATATAACCAAACTTTGGGAACTAATAACGGCAATAGCAACCTGCACAAATGCACATAACATGCAGAATTGTTGCAAAAAAATAGTACCAGAACGAAAAATCATGCATCGTCATAAATTATGAGACATTTTACAACACTAACAGAATATTATTAAGATATTTGATTTTTTAATGTGATGAAATGAGATAGCTAAATAAGCAATTAAAAAAATACATAACTAGGTAAAAAACCCTTTCCAACAACTGTCTTTCGTGCAGCACTAGATATGATCTACAGAATTTGTAAACAACACGAAATACACTAAAAATTACATAAAATTGATACCGCAGCGGAAATAGCACGTCTAGCAATGACCGATCCTAGTTAGTCCTTTAACCGATTTATCTTGTGCGTCGCTGTACATGAACGATAAATCCTAGGTACTCCATAATTTATAGAAAATAAGCTGTATTGAACCTTAGTGATCTTTCTAAATTTCATTATGTTTCAAGTATCATAACATGTTCAAAATTCACAACAAACAATATATTTCCCCATGATCATAATATAAAGGAATTGTTTTGTACGCCCCTGTAATTGAACTATAAATGCTACGAAATGAATACTCCGGTAAAAGCATGCTGTAGTCCACCTAAGTAATGCATATTAATATCACTATGTTTGAAATATCGTAACATCCATAAAATGTGCCGCAAACGACTTTTCAACATAGACCATAATGGAATTTAATTCTTTTGTGTGTCCCTGTAAATGATATATTAATGCTACACACTTCGTTTTCAATACTGAAAATTCTATAGCTAAATTCAATAATGTATAAAATTTCATGACAATCTGAGTATATTTAAAAGAGTTAGAGTATGAACAGACAGACAGACAAACCGAATTCATAAACACTTTCCTATGTTGGAAAGTGTTAAACAGCGGATTCAGATGACCTCAAAAAGAAAAGATATACCAATTTTTTCCATGATTACAATATTTGTTTTGCACTTTGGAAAGTAAAAATTCATTAATTATCAATATTGTCAATGGCCAGAAAGTTTCATGTTATAATAAGGCTATTTCCAAAATCAATTAAAAGAAGAATCTCGTTGCGCGAATTAATGTTACTGAATTTCGAATTCTTTTCCAAAAATTTTCAGACACGAAATAAAGTTCTCAACTTTTCTATTATGGCAAGCTATTTAAAAGAATACAAGTAAAAAAAACTTTAATAAATTAAATTAAACTGCTTAAATTTTCAATTTATTTTTTATGCATTTCAAAAGATTCTCTAGTATCAAGTTTTTTGTGGGTGACACAGGACATAGACCTAATGTTCGGAACTAGAGCGTCCCCCCACTTTTTTCCCTAGGACTACACCACTGGTTCTGACATATATTTTGATATGTTTTTTAGAGTTTATTGTTTGTTTATCTGATTTCTACTTATTTTTCTAATACAAATGGGGAAACAGATGTGGAATCCTTGGTCACGGAATTTTGGCAGGCCTCTCAGAATCACGCCAACAATTTGCAAAAAACAACTAAATCCAGCAATTTAACTATTGCTGGGTTACCATAGCAGTAATCATAGTCCCCAAAATTTGGCTACTTTTTTCCTTTTTTTAACTGATTAAAAAATAAAATATCTGTGATATTCTGTATAAAAATATCTAAAATATCTGTGTACCACATCATAGCCCAAATGGAGACAGTGATATTGTTAAATGCTGATTTTAAACTGCCTTTTTCATTCTTTTTTTTTTTTTTAATTTCTACTATAAGCTGATTTATAGCTGGTAAAATTTTTTATGGCTATTTCATTATTTGTTTTATTATAAATGGACTCAATTTAATTGTCACATTAAATGCTTTTTATCTTTTGCAGCATTAGTATGAATCTGATAATACCTTTTAGCAAAATCATTACAGACATTGCCTCTTTCAAATACATGTTTTAAATGATATCCTTTGTGAATAAAAAGTTATTCTGTAATATCATTTAAATCTGTATTATGACTAATTATTTATATTAAAATACAATGGCAACTTATATGTATCAAATATGAATTAAATAATTATTTTGTTTAAAACATTTATACTGTAGGCAGCCAGGATATTCCTCTGGGAGAGAGTTTACATGAATGTTTAAATAACTTATAAAATAAACAATTTCATTGTGCTACATGTCCATAATGTAGTGTTTAGTAAATACGTAACACATAAAACTTGACATAATGAAAAGCAAAAGCAACCATAATAAATTTAAGGTTTATATGTTTAAAGGTTTCATAAAAAAGCGTCTCTTTCAATCTTCATAGAAAAAAAAAAGTTGAAGTGAAAGCAGTAGCTGTAACATACATACCATTTTGCTGCTATTGCTTCTAACTTTTACTTTCATTAATTTTGTTATGAAATAGAAGTTCCTATTATGAAGCCTTGAAACAGTCATATGTAAAAATTTTTAGGCTGTTTATTCTTTTTCTTTACTTTAGTTGTTATGGTACTTACGTATTATCCGGACCAGGAGATAGATCGCCAAAAATGGTTGTCAATTGCCAATCTTGTTTATTGTTGCCAATAATGTGCAAAACAGTAATTTAGTATTGTTAAATACATAAAATTATTTAAAATGGTAAATAATATAAAATAAATAAATAAAATTATATAAATAAACACTAATAAATAAATTACAAAAAACTGTAAACTGTAATAAAAAAATAAACTATATACTAAAAAACTATACAGTGTAATAAATAAATAAACGGAACAGATGCTTTACACTCATGCAGCGTTGTTTGGCGATTTTTTGGTTGGCGCGATTTTCAAGTCCGTGCCAAACCAAAAAACTGTAAACTGTAATAAAAAAAATAAACTATATACTAAAAAACTATACACTGTAATAAATAAATAAACGGAACAGATGCTTTACACTCATGCAGCGTTGTTTGGAGATTTTTTGGTTGGTGCGATTTTCAAGACCGTGCCAAACCAATAACTTAATACAATTGCTAGGTTGTCATTAAAGGAAAAAATCCCCAAAATTTGGCGACTTTTTTCCTTTTTATAACCGATAAAAAAAATTTTAAAAACTGTACGTAAGTGTATGACATTATAGCCAAATAAACTATGTACTTGTCCAAAAATAAGGGTTACTGTAATTAGTATAATTGGTGCCATGCTTGCCTCAGTTGTATCTGACCTGGCCCGGATAATACGTAAGTACTGTTTTTACACATCATACATTTATTATTTGCACATCATATATCATATTATACACAAAGGCGGTTTGCATGCATTTTATTAGTTTTTAAATGTTCTAGTAGAGGTTATAGCCCTAAAATTCCCCTTCGTTGCACCAGTGATTTATATAATGATCTGATAACTTTTTTTGTCTTTATCATTATTTATATGATTTTTTTTCATTCCTTTTTTAAGAAATAATATTTTAATAAATGAAGTTTGTTCATGGTACTTGCGAATTTAACCTGTAACAGGAAAGATCATGTAAGTCTAATGAGATATTTCGATGAAATAGTCATTATGTTTTAAAAATGTCCTATGTACAAAAAATTAAGTTGAATGTCCAAAGTACACATTGTACAATTTCATATTAAGGAAACTTTATTGGGTCCACAAATAAATAAATTCTCTGTTATGCTTTACTTTCTACCTCCCTTGTTATGAGATAAACATTTTTTTCACATTTAGATGATTTAATTATATTTTACATGATTGTCACTAATGTTCTACAATAAATTAATAATCTTTACAGAATGTTTACAATTTCAAGTTATATAGTATTAACATAATCAACCTATTTCAAAACTCATCATCTTTTTTGTTTCCCCTTTAGGAAGAAATGGACTCACTGGGCTATATGAGGGATTATTTATTTAAAAAATATGTGAATTTGTATCGGAATTATGAATGGACTCTTACTTTTGCAGGTAATTTAAATTTCAATCAATCATTTTTTTGCTTAATTATTAGTGTTCTAGATTTTATTTTACAATTAATTTTACTATTTACTTGAATCATTTTAAATATTAAAATTTTCGATATTTTGTTGTCAGTTTTGTAATAATTTTGATAAAGATATTCCAGCAAAACCTCAATGTTCCAGGTATTGAAAACTAGTAGGCTTTGGTCAACATAATTTTTTTTTTCCTTGACATTCCAGTATATTGATTTAAATAGCACAATTACACACAGCAATTATGAATAGGAACATGGGTGCAAGTTTTCCGTCTTTTGAAAATTGCCGAGGACGGAAAAAATGCCCGAGGATGGAAAAAAATTCGCCGTTTTTTCGAGATCCTTCGTCAAAATATGCCGTTTTTTTTAGATCCTTCGACGAAATATGCCGTTTTTTCGAGATCTTTCCACGAAATTTGCCGTTTTTTTTCAATCCTTCGGCAGAATTCACCGTATTTTTGGACTTTTTCACGAAATTGCCCGTTTTTCCATGATCCTTAAATGAAATTAGCAGTTTTTTCCACATCCTTTGACGGAATTGCCGCTTTTTCGGCGGCCATTTGACAAGATTTGCGTGTTTTCGCGATCCTTCGATGAAATTTACCGTTTTTTTTCGAGATTTTCGACGAATTTTGCCCTTTTTTTTTTTAGATTCTTTGGCAAATTTTGCCATTTTTTTGAGATCCTTCGACGAATTTTGCCGTATTTTTTGAAATACTTCGACGTTTTGTCTAAGTGGGCATGGTATGTGCATTCGGAGAGGAGGTCTGGGTGGAGAATTCAAAGTATTTTCAGTCTTTGCCACATCTCAAAGTCTTTCCACGAAATTTGCTGTTTTTTTCCGATCCTTTGATAGAATTCACCGTTTTTTCGGACTTTTTCACGAAATTGCCCGTTTTTCCATGATCCTTAAACAAAATTATCAGTTTTTTCCACATCCTTCGACAAAATTTACCGTTTTTTCGAGATCCTTCGACAAAATTTGCCATTTTTCGACGAATTTTGCCTTTTTCTTGAGATTTATTGACAAATTTTCCATTTTTTCGAGATCCTTTGACGAAATATGCCGTTTTTTTTAGATCCTTCGGCTAAATATGCTGTTTTTCGAGATCTTTCCACGAAATCTGCTGTTTTTTTTCCGATGCTTCGACAGAATTCACCGTTTTTTCGGCCTTTTTCACGAAATTGCCCGTTTTTCCATGATCCTTAAACGAAATAAGCAGTTTTTTCCACGATCCTTCGACGAAATTGGTGCTTTTTCGGCGACCATTTGACGGGATTTGTGTGTTTTCGTGATCCTTCGATGAAATTTACCTTTTTTTTCTAGATCCTTCGACAAAATTTGCCGTTTTTCGAGATTATTCGATGAATTTTGCCTTTTTCTTGAGATCCTTTGACGAAATATGCCGTTTTTTTTTAGAGCCTTTGACAAATTTTGCCGTTTTTTCGAGATCCTTCGGCTAAATAGGCAGTTTTTTCGAGATCTGTCCACGAAATTTGCCGTTTTTTTTTTTCAATCCTTCGACAGAATTCGTTTTTTCGGACTTTTCCATGAAATTGCCCGTTTCTCCGTGCTCCTTAAACGAAATTAGCAGTTTTTTCCACGATCCTTCGACGGAAATGGTGCTTTTTCGGCAGCCATTTGACGAGATTTACGTGTTTTCGCGATCCTTCGACGAAATTTACCGTTTTTTTCCGAGATTTTCGACGAATTTTCCCTTTTTTTTTAGATTCTTTGACAAATTTTGCCGTTTTTTTTTCGAGATCTTTCGACGAATTTTGCCGTATTTTTTGAAATACTTCAACATTTTGTCTAAGTGGGCATGGTATGTGCATTCGGAGAGGAGGTCTGGGTGGAGAATTCAAAATATTTTCAGTCTTTGCCACATATCAAAGTCAAAACATGTGTTGTCTGTGCACACGTGTGCGCTTGGACGGGACGGGGGTGACAGGTCAAAATATTTTCAGTCCTGGCCACATTTCAAACTTGCACCCATGAATAGGAAGTATATTGTATTTCTTTGAATTTAATGCTGAGTTACAATGACTCATCACTTCGCAACAAGTACAAATGTTGGCGTAAAAGCTGACAAAGACACCTTTCACAAACATTACAAAAAGTATATGCAAAAGTTTGAATAGCCTAAGTTAAAATAACTTAGGTAGAAGATAGAAATGATAATCCTTACATATAGTAGTTTAAAGAAAGTATGTTTTATTAAGTACAAAATATAGAGGAAATTCACAAATAATGCAAATATTGGTACTTTTCCGTTATACCAACACCATTCTAAAATGCATGCTAATGCACCATTTACTTCAACCCTGACCGAGCAAAGGATTTTTATTGCAAAATGCAAACTGTGCCAAACATTGTGACTCTCTATTTATTAAATGTGAATATTTTTTTTTTTTTTTTCATCAAACAGCTAATACTTTAAATTCAACTTTTGAATTTAGTGGTGGCAATTGAGAAAAATGTAGCTGATGGGAAATATAGTGCATTTATCTTCACATATTGCTGGAGTGGATGATATAAAACTGAGGAACTGTGAGGTGCTGGCTATGCACATTTCACATTAACTCACAAATATAATTTTGTTAACCCTAGCACTGGTTGTTATACCCAATCTATTGAGATATTATGGGATATCGCAAAATGGCATGAAAAAAAGACAGTGCTCCACTGTTCATTATCATTTACAATCTTATCTCATCAAGTTCATGGGGCATTGTTTTTATTGAAAAAATTAAATGTTTACTGCAGTGCTAAAAGACATTTATAATTTCATGCCTACAGTTTAAATTAAGTTTTATTTCATTATTATATTGTATAATATTTATTTGTTCTTTTATTTTAAGTATATATTTGCACTGATATAATAAAATAGCTCGTAAAAGCCTGTAATTTTCAAATGTTATATATTTTTTAAATTTTAAATTTACTTTTGCACCAACAATGGTAATTCTTTTTTAAATGTTTCGTTTGGTACCAACTATTACACTTAACTACAATGGTGTCGGTATAATAGAAAATTACCAAAATATTATTTCTTTACACAACTAGTATAAAATTGATTTTATTTAACATTGTTAAAAATATTTGATTTCTTTATTTTTTTTTCATGCGAGTGGTATTATATAAATTAATTTAAGTATGATTCACATTATATTCGCAAAAATCTGTGTATGTACACTAGAATTATATAAATTGAACAGCAGCTATTAAAGATATGTGAAAATTTTGAAATCAGGTTTCAATATGTAAGTTCTTTGGCCACAGTGCCATTTTGGTGCTTTGAAACCAAGAATACATTATTTGGTACTTTTTTCTAAAGTTTGGCAGATTTCGGGCTACAGAAAGTAAGAGTTTTTGCCAAATGGTATAAACAGCTATGAAAACAAACCTGATGAACTCTTTTTTATATATATATATATTAGGTAGCTTTCAATACAAAAAAATATAAAGCTACCTATTGCAGCCGTTCGGAGGAAAGCAGTTCCGGAACATTTCGATATATTTTCACCGATCATGACCCCCAGACCCCAAAACCACCCTCCGTTCAAATGTTAATTTATATATATAGATATATCCATACATATATCTGACCTATGTCATACGATAACGCTTGTATTTATAAATCAATTTCGATGAAACTAATTGTGTGTATTAAGCTCACCAATGTCTCGACCGAGTTCGTTGGCCAGCTTGGTCCACCATAAGATTTAAAACTAAAATAAATATACAAAAAAGGAAAAAAGTTAAAAATTCAAATTTATTTTTTTATTTAGTGTTAGGCCTTGATACAAGGATTCCAGAGCATTTTTTGTTTTACCTCTATCTTAAAAAGTGGCTGAGATAGAGCAGTTTGAAATTCTAGGGTGGCTGACATTTTGAAACAAGATAGCACATTACAAAAATTTTCATTGTTGTAATCATTTTCCCAGTCATACGCATAAAACTATATATTCATATCCGTTAGCGCCAAATTCTCGCCAAATTTGGCGACCAAAATAAGTCTTCATAAATGAAGCCAATTTGGCTATAGCTGAATAATTTGGCGAATTTCTTATTCTAATTCAGTATTAACGAATCTTTTGTAAACGTTTTCTTTGCATTTTAGCTTGTTGTTTTCGTGTAACATTAGCTAAAATTTTAAAACAAAGATATAGGAAAGCTACCTTTTCCTCCCGGTACAAGCCGGAAGGACTTTTATTATTATTGTCTTTTTGTGTATAAAAATAGATAAATAGTTTCTTTATATTATTGAACAAATTGTATAAAAGTTGAAAAAAACTGCTTGTGTATAAGAAACAGTGAATAATAGGTTGCCAGAAAATATGCATGAAAAATTTTCTTCTCTTATCAATGCCATTTTCTCTATCATTCCAAGACCCCTATACTGGAAAAGTACACATTTTGTCATATACAGTGGAACTTCCATTTAACGAAGTCTCATCGTTACACTTAAAAGCTTCGTTATGAAGAAAATTCGTTAAATAGAAATTAACTTAAATTCATGAAATTTTTTCTTGAGATATGACAAACAGGTATTGGATTCAGAAGCATTTGATTCAGTTTTAATTATGAAGCTGTATTTTACAAAACAGTTTGTGCACGGTCGATGAAATCACGTCACATTCCCAAGCTTTTATCAGTTGTGATACACAGAATCTCAAACTAATGTTTTCACTACATCGGCTTTTTTCTGTCTTTTTCGATAATGTACTTCAAGATTTTTTATTATTCCTTAAACTAATGATTGAAGTTTAGCTGTATTGGCAGGAACAAAAATAACTTTGATGTTCTTCGATTTGTATTTTGAAGCACGTTCTTTTGGATGTACAAAGCAATTGTCTATCAGCAATGGAAGGTCAGAATGGTACCTGTCTGACTCTAATAGATATTTTTTGTTTCAATGCATCTGACACCATTGCGACACCTCATCTTCTATATCATTGAAGGTAAAAAGGGGATTTTGACTTCTCCCAATTGTCAGTGCTGGAGTCTCGGAGTGGTATAATAGTGATAACAAGTGTTTTTCTTAGTGTGAAAAAAATTGTTTTATTTAGCACCAAGCAGAATGGAAATTATTTAAATGTGTTCATTTTCATACACTCGAATCCACTGAAATAAATTTGCATATCCTTCGAACAGCAATCGCTTAATTTGAATTATGTACACGTACAAAAGTGGAATAAACTTCGTTATATAGAATATATTTTTCGTAATGTGGAGATTAATTTACATGCTAATGGTGTTCAAAGTCAAAGTTCTGGAGAAAATTTCGTTAAGTAGAAAACTTCGTTAAATAGGGACTTCGTTAAAGGGAAGTTCCACTGTACTTTAAGAACAAATATTAAAATATTAATTATATGTTTGCCTTGGAAGAATTTAATTCCAGAATTTTCATTATTTGGTAATTGCCAAATAGTGTAGTAAGCCGTACTAAAATATTTTTTGAAATATAATTTTAAAAAATGACCAATTCATCAAGAAATCTTGAAAGAAAAAAATGATTTGTAAATAATTTATAATCGAATTACAACACTTGTCAGCAGGAAACTAGCAGTTTACCACATTTGCTGTTTTGGCGCAAAATTGAGATGTGTGTCCATGTGACAGAAAAATATCCTGTAATCAGTGAATAATAATATGTACAGTAGAGATCCATTTATCCAGAATGGTTAGAGTCAGATGTATTCTGTATAACTGTTTGGGCATCAAAGCAACATCCATTTGATCAGATTTGTAGAACATATGTGATTGTGGCATTAATTATTAGATTACTCAGATTAAGAATCAGATTCAAACAAAATGTTAATCTTTGTTTGAAAGAAGGCTTTAAGGCAATAATTTGGAAATAAAAATTCTCCTGTCCCTCTGCATAAAAATCAAAACGTTAATATCTAACTAAATATGCTTCACTTTCAAATCCTAGATGTTGGCATCTAGTTATACTATAGGTAAAAATTAACTTTTTTACTCACTGGCCAGTACATGGATTTTTTTTAGTCGCCAGTGTTTTTCAGCACTGGCCAATAACAAACTTACAAATACTTGATAAAAAATTTGCGGATTTTGTCAAACGATTGTGGAATAAACAGCGAAATTCATAAATTGGTGTCGGGAACGAAATCGTGACATTCATCAAATGGTCTCGGGAAAGAAATCAGGCATTGCAGGAAAAAAATTAATTTTGTCTAACTGTCGTGAAAAAATTCGAGAAATTTGTCAGATAGGTTCGGGGGAAAAAAATCGCAAAATTCGTCAAATGATCTCAGGAGAAAAATAGTGAAATTTGTCTAACAATCGCAGAACAGAATTGCAAAATTCGTCGAACGGCAGCGGAAATAGAGTGCGAAATTTGTCGAACATCAGCGGAAAGAAAGTGCACAATTTTTTTTGTTCATGGAAAAAATCGTGAAATTCGTTAATCGATAGTTGATAAATCGCGAAATTCGTCAATCGATAGTGGAAAAATCACAAAATTCATTAATCGATAGTGGAAAAATCGCAAAATTCATCAACTGATTTCGGGGGAAAAAATTTTTGAATATCGTCGAATGGCTTCGAGAAAAAAAAATCACAATCCGTCAAATAATTTCGGGGAAAAAATCGTGAAATTCGCCAAATGGTTTTGAAATTTGTCGAGCGACAGCGGGGAAAAAATCTTTTTCCATTCAATCATCGCAATTGGCGAGTGTGACTATTAAGTTTGACCAGTGGTGGCAATAAAGTCAATCGCGAAATTTTCAGTATTACTCGCCGAGTGGCGAGTGCTAATTTTGTCCTATAAGTTATACCATGTATGTTGTAATGCTTCAAGCAATGCATGTGTCAAACTAGCACTGTATGGCACTTTTTTGTGAAAGAATTCTGAAATTAGTCAATTGGAAATAGCATTCTGGATAACTGGTTTCCTGATAAAAAGTTCCATACTAAATAAAAAAATTAAAAAGCACTACACAAAAACACCCACTGTTGTATATTGAAATCCAAAATTTGAGCAACATATATATATTTTAATTAATAACCTGAAATATAATTTGGTGCATTTCCAGCCAATTACATACAGCTACCCAAATAATACAGCTATAATGTTCATCACAAAAAGCAAAGGGACTAAAACTCCCTAACTGGGTCCATGTCCAAGGTTGTCAAAAAAATGAACGATTCTAGCAACAGCTCTTTGAATGAAGCTCTTTCATAAAACATTGATAATTGAATGTTTTAAATTCTTTCAACTATTATATTAATAAGACAACTGTATATTTTAAAATTATGTTTCTTAAGCTTGTAAATTTTACTTAATCTGTTCAAATTAATATCTACTTAACAAGAGTTATTTATTTATTTTATTTTTTTAAGATTTTTATATTGTTTGAATTTAATATCTTAAGAGGGGAGGTTCTGATCTGAAGCTTAAAAAAATCAATTTTCTTTTTTTTACATTTTTCACTTCTTGGATGTATTCAAAATATGTATTTAAAACATAAATATATAAATCCAGAAACACTGATTAGAGTGTTTTTACTTTCACATTTCTGATTTTTTTTTTAATTTAAAAATATTTTTTATTTTCAGATTTATTACTTCAAAGCTGGACATCCCAGTGTCTGAAAGAAATTTTTTTATGACTGCTATGAAGAATAGCTTTCATTGCTTAAATATTTAAATGTATTAAATAGTCATATCATTTTTTAAAAATATTTAACATATAAAATAATTTTTTTAAATGCCAGATTGTGATCATCTTTAGTTTTACATTTTAAAAAAATCCTAAAAATGTCCTATTATTTAACAACTTACACCAAAACCTCCCCTTAACAAATAATTATAATATCTCTTGCTTCAGCTTGCTGTTCTCTTTGTAAACTATATTGCATATCTAATACTAAAATATATTTATGCCTGTTTTCTTCCATATGTGTGTTTCATTCTTGTTTTTCTTCAATGCTTCCCAAGATTAATAATTTTAAACGAGTGATGTAATTAGAGAAATGATTTCTTAATTTAAAAATATTTTTTTTAAATGTTTCGTGATATGCAGATTTATATCTGTTGACTTAATTCTTGTTTATTAACAAAAATATTTATAAACCCATTTAAATGTTTTTCTTTGTTGCTATATGTATTATTTAGGAGAGTTCATATTTATTATAAAAAATTTATTATTACCAAACTAAATTACTTTAAATTTTGATTTTCGATAATTTCTTCTGCATAGCCTAGAATTCTAGAATTTTAATGTTTTCCATTTATGGAATGTCCATGCATAAATGTAAAAAAAAAAAAAAAAAAAAAAAAAAGAAAAAGAAAAGCTGAATTCAGATTTTATTAGAATTTTTGCCAATATTGGGAAGTACTGAAATTTAACCATTGACATCTCATACAAATAGATACCGGATCAGCAACCCTTTTTTGAAGAAAACATGTCCCTTCCTACCAGCAGGTACTGGTGGGAGAATATTATGAAAAACAGGTTTTTTTCCCACGAAACTGTCACTGGAATTCGACTGTCTGTTTCTTTTATTACAAGAATGGAAACAGAAAGTTGTCAAGAAAGGGATTACTGCCAGAAAGCGGCACCCTTTCGTCGTTTTTTGGCGATGGAAGGTGAAAGATGTTTTCTTCGACTCTCTCGGGAGAGAAGAAAGGGATCCTGTGTCCGTTTATATTAGAAGTCAATGGATTTAACTCAATTGTGTTAACATACTAACCATTTTCCCCTAACCTTTTTCTGCCCATTAGATAAACGTGTCGCAGATTGGCCTCTAATGCAATCTCCTATTTCTACCATGGCTTTAATCCTTCTCTATCTTAGCACTGTTTACTATGGGCCTCAGATAATGAAAAATAGAAAACCTTTTCAATTACGTTGGGTGCTTATATTTTACAACCTTTCTATGACTTTTCTCAATTTATATATAGCAGTAGAGGTATGTCACACTCAGTGCTACACATTTTCTATTTCAATTTCAGTTGCTAGTGCTCTTAAATATCTTGGTTTGCATGCTACATCCAGATAAACTCTATGCTTTTTCTATTGCATTCTTAATTTTCTCTTATAGTGCATACTTAATTTTCTTTTCTATTTAATTTTTCTCATTAACTCTTTACTTGTTTAAAATATGAATTTTGGAATGCATTTTTTCTTCCCATATGCTTTGTTAGTAATGATTTTAAAGTAATATTTAGTAAAATTTCAGTATTTATATTACCTTCACTTAGCTAAAAATAAAAGTTTTAGATCATATCTTTTATTAGATTTTTCATATTCACATTTTTTTTTTAATCTAATTAAATTATTTGTTTTCTTTACTAAATAAAAATTATATATCTGTTTCTTCAAATCATTAACAGGATATTCATGTTTGTGATATATTGATAATAAGTTCATTATTATTTTGTAATCATTTTTTCAAATTAATGTTCATATTTCTTTTAAGAAGCAATCATGATGTTCTCGAATACGAAGGTAACACTGAAATTTTTAATACAGGGGCAAAGGATATGCATAATATATATATATATATATATTATTGGTTTGATATTTAAATTTGAACTCTTTTATGCCCATAGATGATAATTTGTGGCAACAATTGCAATTTAGATGTCGTAGAATAAATTTTGAAAAAGAGAAAATGCAGTTGATGCGAGAGCATTATCGAGCTATGACTTTCTATGATTTTAAAGTGGGGTTAAATCAAGAAGAATACTTTCAATGTCTACAATTAGCATATGGAAATGAAGCTCCATCTCTTGTTACTGTATTTAGATGGTTTATGGAATTTAGAAGAGGTCAAAATTCTCTTATGGATGAAGAACACACAAGAAGACCTTTGTCAGTTGTAGTCCAGAAAATGTCCAGAAAATACAACCGTACGAAAAATTTTAATAGATGATAAGAAGGCAATTTATGGGGAATCCCTTATAAACAAAAATTTATTTGCATAAAAATCAAAATGTCCAATATCTAACTAAATATGCTTCCATTTCAAATCCTATATGTTGGCATCAAGTTATATCATCCGTGTTGTAATGTTTCAAGCAATGCACCTATCAAACTGACATTGTATGACATTTTTTTCTGAAATCAGTCAATTGGAAATATCATTCTGGACAACTGATTTTCTGGTTAACTGGTTTCCGGATAAACAGTTCCATACTGTTCATTTTTTAAAATTCTATTTTTAATCCTAAAATGTTGTTGAATGAATATTTTTCACCTCATTCATGTTTATAACAGTGTAAACTTTTCTTTTTCTCTCCCAGTTACTAATATGCGCAAGGAGACGAAACTACAATTGGGCTTGCCAGTTGGTTGATTACACAGATAATCCATATGAAGTGCGGGTAATAACAAATGATTAGTTTATAAAAAAAAAGTTTTGTTTTAAAAGTATAGTAAAAGTTACAAATTTCATATATAAACTATAAATTTTACAGATTGCCAAGGCTTTATGGTGGTACTACTTCTCCAAGCTATTAGAATTTTGTGATACGTTATTCTTCATACTTCGGAAGAAAAATAACCAGTTATCTTTTCTTCATGTTTATCATCATTCGACAATGTTTGGACTCTGGTGGATTGGTGTCAAGTGGGTGGCCGGAGGTTCAGGTTGTAATTATTTTCAATATGTATATATTATACGAACATTTTCCTATTGATCATATGATTATGTATAAAATTTTATTATTTTAATTTCATTAGTGAGAGGCTTGTTCTTTATAAAACTGAAATTGGGTATAAGATATATTTTGCCTTTTCAAATCCAGTTTTAATGAAAGACAAAATCAACTATAAATTTGTTTTTCATTGCATATAATATATCTAAAGAAATCCATTCATTTTCTTAATGTTTCCACAAAAATGTACAAGAAATATTAAGTTTTAGCTGAAGCATGAACCAATCTATTAATATATCGGAATTTAATAGATGTGAATCTATTATTATACTACAGAACATAAATGTAGCCTTCCTTTAGGTACATCCTTGCACTTGATTTTTTAGGTGCGTTCGTAATTATATAAATATGTAGCACCTATAGTTGTCATCTGGTCTCTCCGTCTGTCTGCATATAATAGCACAAAAACTACCCAACCGAATGGTTTGAAATATAAAAAATTGCTGCAGAATTTTGAGTCATTTCATATTTTATGAAAATCGAATCAAAACTTAAAAAGACATTAATAAAAGTTTTCTTTATTCTATTAAATCCTATCATACATAATCTATATAGTAAAAGTGCATCATGTGACTGAGGAAAACAAATATGGGCTATCCACATCTTTTTCCATATGCCAAGCGGTCATTTTTATTCAAAATTATTTTTTCGAATAAAATTGCATTAAAGTTACATTTTTAAGAAGATCTTTCAAAAAAATTGTTTGTTTGACGGATGAGTAACATTAAAAAATGTATACATTATAATAATAAATGGCAATGATTCGCAAAGCAAGATCTCCATGATGAATTTTACAGCGCTGTCTAGTGTCGAAAAAAAAAATTGCATCTTGTGAAATGAATGTGAAAAAGTATGAAAGAATTTTGAATGTGAACGAATGTGGATTGATATGAAAGGATAGTTTAGTTAAACCCATTCCAAATCAAAAACTAAAAGATAAAAATTCAAAGTTTAAAATCCCTAAATCGTGTGTCAAAATTTTAAAGTTTTGCCTTCATTTCTAGTTGCCCCTGTAACTTAACTTTCCTTACGATACATTTATTACGAACAGATATCAATTTTGAATCCTCGTTAAGATTAAAAGTGCTGACGGTAGCGCATCTCTCTTCTCCCGGTGGCTAGATTTTGCATGTTAATTATCTGGGCTGCTTACCCAGATATGAGTCAAGGGCTAATTAGCCAATTAAATTACATTATTTCATAAGTTGCAAAGCGGTCTCTGGCGGTAGTTTCGATGTATATAATGTGAGGAGCACGTTTTTGCGTGGCTTTTGACTCTAATCATTCTCCACAAAAACTACGGCCAGTATTCTTCGAAGTGCGACGGCATCCTTGCCGTTGTAAGTCCGGCAATTCGCCGAAATATGAACGATAAGACGATAAGACGATGTTTCCCCGGTAAAAGACTCTTCAAACTGTCCCCTGGGCCTAGCTTATGAAGAGACTTGTAATTAATTGGAATAAAAGCTAGTTCCCAGGAAAATGCCTGCTTATTTCTCCTACTTGTGCACGACTACATTAACGATGGATATCTATTACTGGGATGTGTGATAGCGGTGATCGACCGCTCGTTACAGAGAGATCGATGTGTGTTTGTTATATCGAGGTGCGCCCGTTATACAGAGGCGTATCGATATCTTACAGAGAGTCTGGTAAGGATGAGAAGGCTCCTGTGCGGGTAACAAGTGTTTTCAACTCTCCAATTCATGAGTTCAGCGTTTCTACCGTAAGAAAACGACTTTCTGATAAACGATTTTCTGAACTGTGGAAAGCGAAATCGGAAATAGATTTATTTTCGGTACAAAAGCAGTTATGAAGATGAAATAAATATCTACAGTCAGTCAATGAAAGAGCTCCTGCTTCACTCATTAAGTTATCAAATAATATTCTGTGTTTCTGATCATCTATCAAACAATTTTTTTTTCTTCCTTTTCATCTCGGATATTTAGAAAACAAGAAAACATTTCCTTGCTCATTCAAAAGAAAAACATTTTTTATTGCATGGGTTTTCTCCTACTTCACTTTCAAAAGACGGTATCTCAGATGACCTAGTTTGCTGCAGAGAGAAGAGCAAAAAGTGTGTCACAGACAACCACTTGTTTTGTGTTAAGATCAAGGTCAAAGTTCAATGCAGTAAGGATCTCCAGCAGCAGAAGGAGGGCTGTTCTTGATCTCCAGCAGCAGAAGGAGGGCTGTTCTTTTTTTTTGTGTTTCGTTGGTGTTTCTTTCGGTTTCAGTTTTAATGGTGATAAATTTTTTCTTTCTTTTTTTCACGTGAGTATTCTGTGCAATCAAATGGATTTAAAAGAAAAGAAGAAATAGGTATGTTCGATTTTGTTATTTTTTAAGAAGAATTTAAAATCGGACAGAAACTTTTTATTTTTATTTTTTGAAGCAGTAAGAGAGAAAAACAATTTGAAATTTTATTATTTTTTAAGTGTTATTTTTATGAAAAATACTATTAATATTTTACTATTATTATTATTATTATTTTTATTATTATTATTATTATTATTATTATTTATTATTTTATTATTATCTCTATGTTACAACTTAAGTGATTAAATGAAGCAGATTATTTTTGTGTATTATTTTTGAAATTTAAACGGGATTTGATGAAAAATTAAGAGAAAAAGAGGGCAAATTTTTTAGAAAAAAAAAAAAAAAAAATGGAATTTTTCTAGTAAAAATATTTTTTTTTTAATGTTTTGTTTAATGAGATTGTAAAAATAAGTAATAAAAATGAGTGCAGAAAACAAATCCACTCAAGTGGGTGAAGGTAGCGAATCTTTGAAAGAAAAAAACACAGAAGTTGATGAAAGTGGAAACCCTTTTAAAGAAAGTTCCCCTGTAAATATGAATGGAGCCATTAGCCCAGAGAGCCAACAATCTCTTAAAAATCAGGCCCTAATTCCTGAAATAGAATTAATCAAAAAGGCCGCTGTAGGTAGCTATGCAGCAAATATTGAGGAAAAAACAACGAAAGAGCCAGAGATTATCTCATTTTCGCCGGAAGCAAAGATGATTTTTGCTTCCTGGCTTGCTTATTTTGAGGCTGTATGTATTGAATCCAAAAAAGATGATGTTTGGAAGATAAGAAACATCCAGAAATTTTTAAAAGATAGTGCCCTTACCCTATACATTAACAACTGTCTTAATGTTTTGCACTGGAATGAGTTTGTTTCACTATTCCATGAAAATTTTTCTACCCCAGATACACTATCACTAAGCGACTTTGCTAGTATTCGGTATAAGTCAGGTGATGACCTCAACGAGTACTACCAAAAGAAAACGAAAATGGGTCGTAATCTGGGTTTAGATAACAAATTCATTCTAGAAGGGTTATCCGAAGGTTTGCCAATTTCGATGCAGAGACTTATTGTGACTAATGCCCCTAAAACTGCCACAGAATGGAGAGAATTAGTTTTTAAACTTACTAAGCTTGAAGAAGCAGGCAAGAGTCCTGAAAATAAACCAGACCCAACTCCCCAAAATCAGTTCAGACAATGGCGACCATATCGCCCTAATACCCCTGA
Organism: Maratus michaelseni; assembly: GCA_963931845.1. Classification (NCBI taxonomy): domain Eukaryota; kingdom Metazoa; phylum Arthropoda; class Arachnida; order Araneae; family Salticidae; genus Maratus; species Maratus michaelseni. The sequence goes on along the minus strand of OZ007587.1, from coordinate 384,279,160 downwards.
GCAGAATTTTCCAATGCGATCCTGGAATTATAGATACCCTTATCAAAACCCCCAGAATCGCCCAAATGTGACTAACCCTCAAAGAACTTTCCAAAATGTGAGACCATTTCAACCGTCTCCTCCCAGACCAAATATACACTACCAGGCTACATTGCCACCATCGCCATGCCGTGTATGCCTTAATCTTAATATTCCAAATGCTTACCATTGGGTACGAGATTGTCCTTTTCGAAAGCAATCTTTAGAGGCCTCTTCTCTAACCCAACACCCAAACATTCAAATCCAAAATCCAAATCAGACACAAAGTGATTTTTCTGCAAACCCAAGTAGTAATATATGACAATTAATAGTACCCGGGTACATAGAAAAAAGAAAAGGATCCAAAGAAATGTCAAATTACTACTCTAAGGATACCGGAAAACTCAATACCATGTTTGATCGACTCAGGAAGCTCGTTAAGTGTCATTCCATTACATTTAGTCCAAAAATTCCAATTAAACACTTCCAAAATTCGTAAAGGTCTATCGGTCGCTCAAACACAAGGCATTCTCACCTTGCAGGAAAAATGTCGTGTTAATTTGAAAATTGGCCTCATATCCAAATATGTTGATCTTTATGTTATTGATAATAAATTACCCTATACCCTTATTGGACTTAACCATTGCCAAAGTTTCCAGTTAAATATTGATTGTGTTAAGATGCAAATTTTCCAAAATAACCAAAGAGTGCCTCTCCTGAACCAATTACGAAATATTCCAACCATTAATTCCTTGCACGTGTCAGAATCTAATGAAGATATCTCAGAAAAGGAAAATGCAGGGATATTTGGCAAAAATTATGAGCCGGAGTTTGTAAACGCCACTGAACCTATCCAAGTTCAGTCTGCACCTAACAAATTGCCTACTCTCTTAGCCAAATATGTCGGTATTTTTGCCAAAGATAAATATGATGTAGGATGTGTCAACATGGAACCACAGAGAATACATTTAACTTCTGACTTACCAATTTCGCTTAGAGCTTATCGTACTTCCCCTAAGGAAGAAGAAGAAATTAGAGAATAAGTTCAAAATTTGTTAAAAGCCGGTATCATCAAAGAAAGTCATTCCCCTTATTCCTCACCTGTAACCTTAGTTTATAAACGTGAAGAAGGAAAGAAAACTCGGTTGTGCGTCGATTTCCGAAAATTAAATGCCATAACCAAAACAGATGCAGAACCCTTACCCCGAATCGACACTTTATTGGACAAACTGGTGCAAGCTAAAGTGTTTTCCACTCTTGATTTAGCAAGTGGATATTGGCATATACCTATCCACCCTAAAGATACTGAAAAATTAGCCTTTGCCACAACGTTTGGCTTATTTGAGTGGAAGAGGCTCGCGTTCGGCTTGAAAAATGCGCCTGCAAATTTCAACCGTATCCTTTGAAGAATCCTAAATAAATATAAAATTGACTTTGCATGCAGTTATTTTGATGATATTATTGTATTCTCACAAAATGAAGAAGAACATTACCATCATTTGGAAACCATTTTTGATATTTGTGTCCATGAAAATCTTAAACTAAAGCTGTCTAAATGTAATTTTGTTAAAAAAACAATTAATTTTCTTGGATATGAAGTGTCGAATGGTTGTATTACACCCGATAACCCGAATATTGAAACCATCAAGAGGTTAAAACCACCAACCAATGTTAAAGAGTTACAACGCTTTTTGGGATCTATTAATGTTTATAATAAATTCATTCATAAATATGCTGAGGTTAGATATCCTCTTAATAATTTGTTAAAGAAAAATGTTCCTTATGTATGGGACCAGAACTGTCAAAATTCTTTTGAAAAATTAAAAGCAGCTCTAATTCAAAAACCTATCTTAAGATTGTTTGATCCCAAAACACCTTGTAATTTATTTGTAGATGCATCAAGTCTTGGAGTGGGATGTGTTGTGAAACAGGCTGATGAAAATGGTATTTTGCACCCCATAGCATATCATTCTAGAAATCTTCGCGACTATGAAAAAAATTATGCAATTACTGAACTCGAATGTTTGGCAATTGTGGATGCTCTAGATAAATTTTACCATTATTTACACGGTCAAAAATTTGTCATTCATACAGACCATGCGGCTCTCACTTGGCTCAAAAATGTTAAAAACTTAAGAGGACGTCTTTTCCGCTGGTCCCTTAAATTGAGTATGTTTGACTATGATATTAAATATAAAAAGGGCTCCACTAATGTAGAGGCTGATATGCTGTCTAGATTACCTGTTTCAGAAGACCCTCCACATCGTACACATTTACTCAACTTGAACGATATCAGAGAAAATCAGAAAAAAGAGAATGTCAAGGTAGATGGTAAAAAATATGTTGAAATTAATGATGTTATTGTGATTAAAAAGAAAAGTTTGTATAAGATTGTCGTCCCCATAGCTTTACGTTTACCCCTCTTGGAAAAAGCCCACACAGATTTTGGACATCCTGGAATTTATAAGATGATAAATTTAATTACAAATCAATATTATTGGCCTAATCTTAATAAAGATATTGAAAATTTTGTTAAACATTGTCATACCTGCCAAATCAACAAAAAAAGTAGGCAAAAAAGATTTGGTTTGTTGCAGCTCATGCCCCCAACGGATATACCTTTTGAATGCTTGGCATTGGACTCTGTTGGCGGATTTAGTCATTATAATTCGGCAAAGAAATATCTGCATTTGGTCATAGACCATGCAACTCGCTATGTGTGGGGTTTCGCGTCAAAAAGTGTAACAACTGAAACTTATACAAACATTTTGAAACAATTATTTCAAACTCAAGTACCAGAAAAAATACTTACTGATAGAAATGGAGCATTTACAGCTTCTAGATTTAAACGTTTTCTTCGTAATTATAATATCAAACACCGATTAACCTCCAGTCATCACCCGGAAACGAATGGGAAAATTGAGCGTTTGAATCAAACTATTCTCACCAGATTAAAATGTATTGTAAATTCATCACCAACTAAATTACCTTGGACAAAATTTTTAGATGAAGTATTGTATCAATATAATGCTACTCCACATTCTGTAACTCAATTTCCACCTAGTTATTTGCTGTTAGGAAAATTACCTTATGATCCTCTTTTGCAAGATAATGATTATTACCCTCCTGTTGAAGAAGCTAGAAAATTAGCTAAGGAAAGAACAATAGCTTACCATGAAAAAAATAAAATCCATTACGATGCTCGTTTTCTTCCTGTAAAGTTTAAAGTTGGTGACATTGTAATGTATGAAGAATTCCACTATCCTAATACACGTAAATTGACTCCACCATATTCTGGACCATATACTATCTTAAAACAACTATCTGATGTAAGTTTTGAAATTGATAAACCCAGTATACATTTTAAGAGAGATTCTGAAATAGTGCATGCTTCCAAGTTGAGATTCTATAACCCTCCTCAAAATTTAAAACTCTACCATGAATAACCCCCGTCTATCCCTTTCATCTTTCAATTTTTTATTTTTGCTTTCCTATCGTCCCTCTATCATTTTAGTATTTGGATGAGGACCCAGCTGGATGTTAATTTAAAACCCAGCGGTGTAGTTGGCGGAGCAGTTTTAAAGTACTGCTAACCTTTTTATTTTTTTTTATTACTTATACAATGACAAAATTAGGAACACGTTAGGGGTCCTCCGCTCCGTGGCCTCCCGTCTATAGTCGAACTGTTTTCCCATTTTCTCTTTCCATGTAGAATGGAGAATTTGGCAAAACTGCTTCGCTTTCCCTCTGTAGGTGATTATCGGGCATCCACTTTTCCTTTTTCCTTGTGCAAGAGACACATTTTTTTGGATGGTAATCACCTCAGAGTTTAGAAATCCATGTCTCACTGAGCATGGTGGAAAGGATAGCCTAAATTTTTTTTATTTTTTGGTTAGAATTTCCTATTTTTACAAAGTTTTCAAGTTCAATATTTTTTTTCTCTCCTGAGAATAATTCCCACTAGTGTCCTATAAGCCCAAAGATGCTTGTAAGTAGATATTTTGGAGTAGTAACAGACCTTGTAACTGCTCATATGACATTTTCATGTTTGTGTTGTTTTTATTACATTTATAGTAATTGTTTTGTCCTATATTTACAGTATATTTGAAATATCTTTTATGCTATATTTTTTTTAAGTTAATGTTTTGAATAAGTGTTTATATCATGTTGAAGTATTTTTATAAGTTTAAGTGCATATTTTAATTGTTTGTGTTTGTAAATAATATAAGTAATTGCCATATTATATTTCTGCTTTAAAGTATCATATTATTTAGTTTTTATTGTATTGTATGTTTGAAGAAAGGTGCAATGTTTCCCTTTCCTGATGAACCAAATATAATCCACGAACAATTCTAACAGGACATATTGGTTAACAGAAACTTTTGAAATGTGCTAAAAGACTTTAAAAAAAATAGCACACAATGTTCTCGCGAGAAATGTTAAAATTTTTTTTGCTGCAGCTGTGTGTTTTGTTTACAATATATGTCATATGTTTAATCTTCAGTGTATATCATCAAATAGTACCAGTATTTTATGTAAAAGTAAGCCCAAGCAGTTTGAGAGTCTAATTAGAATTCCGTAGAAAAAAAAAAAAAAAAAAAAAAAAATTCGATAGCCTAGTTTAAAATGTGTTTAACTTATGGGGTTGAGCCCCACAGCCCTTGCTGGCAAGTACTGTGGCGCTCATTGTTAAAGGGGGGGGGGATGTGAAATGAATGTGAAAAAGTATGAAAGAATTTTGAATGTGAACGAATGTGGATTGATATGAAAGGATAGTTTAGTTAAACCCATTCCAAATCAAAAACTAAAAGATAAAAATTCAAAGTTTAAAATCCCTAAATCGTGTGTCAAAATTTTAAAGTTTTGCCTTCATTTCTAGTTGCCCCTGTAACTTAACTTTCCTTACGATACATTTATTACGAACAGATATCAATTTTGAATCCTCGTTAAGATTAAAAGTGCTGACGGTAGCGCATCTCTCTTCTCCCGGTGGCTAGATTTTGCATGTTAATTATCTGGGCTGCTTACCCAGATATGAGTCAAGGGCTAATTAGCCAATTAAATTACATTATTTCATAAGTTGCAAAGCGGTCTCTGGCGGTAGTTTCGATGTATATAATGTGAGGAGCACGTTTTTGCGTGGCTTTTGACTCTAATCATTCTCCACAAAAACTACGGCCAGTATTCTTCGAAGTGCGACGGCATCCTTGCCGTTGTAAGTCCGGCAATTCGCCGAAATATGAACGATAAGACGATGTTTCCCCGGTAAAAGACTCTTCAAACTGTCCCCTGGGCCTAGCTTATGAAGAGACTTGTAATTAATTGGAATAAAAGCTAGTTCCCAGGAAAATGCCTGCTTATTTCTCCTACTTGTGCACGACTACATTAACGATGGATATCTATTACTGGGATGTGTGATAGCGGTGATCGACCGCTCGTTACAGAGAGATCAATGTGTGTTCGTTATATCGAGGTGCGCCCGTTATACAGAGGCGTATCGATATCTTACATACATTATAATAATAAATGGCAATGATTCGCAAAGCAAGATCTCCATGATGAATTTTACAGCGCTGTCTAGTGTCGAAAAAAAAAATTGCATCTGTAAACATGGCATACGTAGTAAGAAAAAAAAGGCATCCTCATTTCACTAATAGCAGACTATATAATTTATTTCATTGAAATAATAACGATGATTTTTTTTACATTGTAAAACTAGTTATAGCACGAAACGAATGCACCTCATTTGTCACGTTTAACATACAATTTCCAACTTGTTTAAAATAAATATGTGAAATTAAAAAGAGAAAGAATTTTCTTTTTATTGATCTGAAAATATCTTTGATGTTTCAATATCTCTGCATTGTTAAATATTTCATTGATGGGCTATTCAAAGTATCTTGTGGTTAAGGTTTTCAATTTTGATGTAATGGGAAAATTCAAAGTAGAGTGGGCTGTTCATTCCTCATATAATTTTTTACTACAAGATTCAATCTGGTGTAAGGCAGGCCACACACTAAAGCAACAAGCGACAAAATGTTCGAGTCAGGAGACTAATTCTGAAATTAAAACCTGTTTCTTCTCCTAAGACATACACTATGTTGCCTTGGCGTGCAGCCGGACTAATAGATCTAAAAGTTAAGTAGTCTCATTCAGTCAGTGTCAATAAAAACAAAACGTAGGAAGAATTTGAGCTCTCTAAAATGGTAAATCATTGTTCTATTTCTGAGCCTTTTGCAAGTCCCATCAGATTTCATCAGCATATTATTATTATTATTTAATAATGTTGTTCCAGTGGTTCTTGTAAAAATTTATTTTAGTGTAAAAAATAAATCCTTTAAAAATGAAATTATAAGTAGATAAGTTTATATAGTTTATTTTGTCATATGATATTAATTCACAGATATACGCTTTTTTAATTTTAATTAGATTATATATATATATATATATTTTTTAAATTTCAAAACAGCCTTTTTATTCATTTCTGTTATATAAAATTAATGTTATTAACTATGTTTAATTTTTATAGCTTTACCTGGTGCCATGGCCAACTCATTTGTACATGTACTTATGTACTCATACTACACATTATCAGCATGTCCTGCTATACAGCCTTATCTCTGGTGGAAAAAGTATCTGACTGTAATACAGATGGTTTGTAATTTTATTTATTTATTTTTTACTTTTTCAATAACTATTTAAAATATATATATATATTAGTGTAAGCATAGTCAGAATTTAGTCGTTTTATACAAATCCATTTAAAATTCAAAAACATTCTCCTAGTTTATTTTCTAATTGTATCCCTAAAGTTATCCATAATTAGTTGAACAAATTAACTATATTTTACTATTATAAAGCATATGTGCTTTGTATATCTAGGTATATAATTGAAGTAAATCCACATCACATAGTAAATCACGTTTGTTTTAAGAGGTGACATCCTCTTTTTTGTAAATTTCAAGCTTATGCCACATAATGGAAAGATTATAAAGGCATAATTATACTTTTTGCAGCATATTGTAAAATCTCAATTTTTGCCTTATTTCCTTTTTTTTTTAAATAGTTATTTATCTTTAGATACAGTGTTTGATCATATTTCTTTACTGTAATATTTTACAAAAAAAATTACTCAATAAAAATAATACTTTTTTTAAAAATAAATCAAATTATTTAGATGTTGAATATTTAAAGTATATATGAAGTATATATAAAAGTAAAAGTAAAGTATATATAAATAATTATTATATGAAGTGTGACATAAATATTTATACTTGTAGTGCTTTGGCATTTGATATTGCTATAATTTTGAAATGTTCGGTTATATAATATGTAAACTTTTAGGAAAGTAAAAAGGTTTGTGTTGGGAAATTCTATTAGCTGAAAAGTTTTCTTCTTTTATCTTTGTAGTTATCAAATTTTTATCAATTATGCAAGGTTTAAAAAAATTTTGTATCCTAAACCTACTATATCTATTATTCAATTCAGGTATGAAAGAGTTCTTCCAAAATGTGGAATTTCACCTTTTTGAAAGCAATTTTGGACATTCTCTGAATTGATACAGAAATGCAAAAAAAAAAAACCTCAAAACACACTATTCTAATAGCACTGTTTATTTAATTTTACAATCGCATTTTTTAAGACCTCAGAACATTTCTTTGCATTTTCTTGGGTGGTTGGTCTCCTTGAATGTTGAAATTTTGTCTGGTAAAACTGATAATTTACTGCATTTTGATAGACGGTTGTAATGTAGAAATATTATTGTTGAGAGAGAACAGTGTTTGATAAGAAAGAGATTTTTTTCCTAATACTACACCTTACTCTTTGCCAAAAATTACATTAAATAAATAGGTGTTTTGCTCATATTAGCCAAAATTCTACTTTTATAGCTCGTAAAAAGCATGAAAATCTTAATATAGTTTAAATGATGAACCATACTTAAAGAGCAAATTGCTCATTTTACCCATGCTCGTATTATCCCTTTCATTGCCTGAGGGTGCCCCACCAGTGGCTGAGAGGTTCTGCTCTCGAAGCTGGTAGACGGGAGGTGCTGGGTTCGATCCCAATCGCGCCCGTCGGCCTAATTGTTCGGAGTTTTCGTGGTTTTCTTCGAGCCGTGGATTTATCCATGCGTAAATACAGGTTAGGTTCCCTTAGAAAGACCCCCACGAAGGGCACTCTCCCCGGGCCTATATCCCAAGTGTAGATAATTGGCCGTCAATAATCAACCCAACCCACTACCTGAGGGTTTTCCTGCATTTTCGTAAGTATGCTTGTAAATCCCAAGATATATACATTTTTTAATCGCAGTTTGATACTATAATATCTTTTATATTCCCTCATTCTATGTATGGTTAAAAACAGAATCCAGTTGAAAATAATTTTGTCTACAGCCATTTTAACATGATTTCTAGAAACTGAAAACACGGGCATAATGGTGAAAGGCTTGAGCGAGTTAAACCATATTTTAAAATTTTTATATTTGGCATTCCTTTTCCAAATAATTTCTTTTAAACTTTTGTAAATTTGGTTTTTGATCATTGTTTAAAAAATATCTTAATTCTATATTAACACTATAATATATATTATTATTATATTTTCTCACTAGATTCAGTTTTTATCTGCAATGGCTATGGGAATAAAAGCAATCTACTACAACTGCCAGTTCACAAGATGGATGCAATATGCTTTGGTGGCATACTCCTTCTCGTTTATTGTCCTCTTTGGTAATTTCTATTTCAATTCATACTCCAAGAAGGACAATAAGGTATAGTTACTGATTTCATTCTAGTGATTTAAAATGTTGTTCATGCACTAATTGAACAGGTGTTGTCTGGAAAAAGGGCATATGTTACCAATTTTGGAAAACTGGGGGTTTTAGGTAGATTTTGTAAGAAATACTACTGATTACATTCTCTCCTATGTTGGAATTTCTGAAAAAAAATTTCAGATCTACGCCGATCATGACCTTTAGAACCTAAAACCATCCCCAGTTCAAAACTTTATCTATCTGTCTGTATCACTTTTTTATGAATACGATAACTTCCATACTTCTGCATGAATCTCTTCCAAACTGATACATAAAATCAAGGGGCATTAAAATCTCGGTCAAGTTCGTTAATGGGCGAAATCAGACCAGGGGAGTAGAAATGGGGAGGGTTTTTGTGAAAACAGAAAACCCTCATAACGTCTTATGATACATATTGAATCAGTTTAAAGTTATTATTACTTCTAGGAAAAAGGCCAAAAATTTATGTATGACAGATTTTTGATATCATTAAAAATGACTTCAAGGTACAAAAAAAAAAAAAAAAAAAAATAGAAGTTTAAGAAAATAAAAATTCATAACTTCAATCCACAAGATATCAAATTCGCTTAAATTTATTATAAATCTTCTTAATATTATCTACAACTTTTATATTGACAAATTTTTGATAGCACCAACTCTTACAGCAAAAATAATTAAAAACAAAAAAATCTCTGCCGGCTCTGCCTATAGGCATAGGTAGATTTCGAAGTGGGCGGTCCCAACTTCTGCATCATGGCAAAAAGTTCCTTCTTCTTCCCAATCCGCAGGTGCCCCATGGTCTGCAGCAAAAATGCAGAATCCACTGTCATGAGTTTCCAGGTCCTTAATTGTGCCTGCCTTAGGGATGGTGGAATCGATACTTAAAACCTATCCTAGCAACGAATGTAATCGTAGATTAAAGATAAATTTAGTTTATGGTCCGATTTTTTTTTAATTTCACACTTTTACCAATTAACAAGACTAAATAATTGAATGCACACAGGCAAATTTTTATAATTATTTACAAAATAATTGGAGTATAATGGGGAAAAAAAAAACTCGTCAAAAGTGGTCAGATAAAATTGTTAACCCTATCACTATGTCCTATCAAAACATGCCCTGTTGTTGCCCAGGACAAATATGCTATCTATTTTTCAAATTAAAAAAAAAACAAGTACCACTTATATTTGTACAGTTTAATTTTTACCGTGTGTTACAAACATTATGATATGAGATGTCACCGGCTGAAACTACTCAGTGCGTGATATTTTTTGACAACTTGTAGAAAGTGCTTGGGGTCCGCGTGGACCCCAGGACATAGTGATAGGGTTAAACTGGGTTTATCTCTTATCTTAATTTAGTTTTTGTTGGTGAAATTAGTACTTAACTTTGAAATCTACATGTGGCTGTAAGCTGAGCCAGCAGGGATTTTCTTGTTGCGAAAGGATTTTTGTGGAATGATTGATGGTTATCCAGTGTTAAAAATTGTAATTTCATAATATACAAGTTTGTTTACTTTAAATAAAAAATTAAAACAATAAGCTAATATATATTATTATTTTATTTTATGTATTAATAAATTTATGTATTAATAAATTTATGTATTAATCCTGTGCATGCATTTTATTTAATAATTTTTTTTTCTTACAAATCAAAGTAAAAATATTTCACTGTGAGTAAAAAAAAAAAACAAGAACGAAAAATCATGCGTCAAGCTTAGATTATTATTATTTTCCTTACTCACCTAACTAGATTTTTATTACTTGTCAATGTTCGTTAATCTCATTTCTGTAAAATTTTTAATGTGTAATATAGCCCTTATTCCAGACACCCATTGAATTATTCTTCGATGTATAAATTATTGTCTGCACGATCTATTAAAGGTAGAAGATGATTTTTAGCTGCAAAAGATTTGAACCCTATATCCCTTGTACATATAATGGGTATACAGTACTGTATACAATATTGTTTGCTATAAATTTCTTTAAAAATAATTTTGTAGCATAATTGTTAGTTGGTTGGGTAGTACATGAATTAGCATTAACCTACTTGCCTGACTTGCATGTCAGACACTAGTAAATTGTTTTTACCAAAACTGACTTGCTTGACCATAGTAATTTCTTGAAAATAAATAAATCTCTTAAGATTGTTAACTTAAAAATATAAACTGATTTTCTATGCTTTTTTTTTCTAGTCATAAATAAATCTTAGAAAAGGGTGGGGGATGACATTTTCTGCACAAAACCAACAGGCAAGTAAATCAGTTGATTTTCTAAGTGAAATACATGACAATCAAATGCAAATTGTAATTTGCATTCTGCCATCTTAAGAAATAAGATGTTTTAGTGAATGAAATTCAGTGCTATAAATGGTGTTTACTCCATTTATCAGAGAGAAATTCAGATATGAATTATATTGTTAAATATAGTTAAAAGTTTTATTAATCATATTATGTACTTTTTGTATGAAAGTAGAAATAGTTAATATACATATTAAGGTAGTCAAATTTGTTTGAAACAAAGAAAATTTGCATATCACCTTTTTTTTCCATTCAGTTTCAATTAATTTAAAATTTAAAATTCCTCCCCCCCCCAAAAAAAAAAAAAATGTTAATTCCATTTAAAATGGATTCTCCATTAATTTATTATGTTTATCAGCTCACACATTACTAAAACTATAGCAAGTTTAATATTAATAAAAATCATCTGCTCATATGGCTTTGTCAATGTGTTGGCCAATGTTCAAAGTACTGTAAGTTGTGGCATAAAGTTCAGATTTGTTTAAAATAATACATATATAGTCAGTGAAAAAAAAATGGTTACTTCACTTGACTTTCTGAACATGTTATAGAAAACTTTGCATTTAGATAGTAAAAAGCAACTGAAAATATATGTAATGCAATAAATGCAATTTATTCTACTAAAATACTTCAATTATAGAACTAATCTTCTGTAATTGGGTTCGTAGCCAAAATTGGCATCAAACATCAGCAATCCTGGCAACAATTATTTTCAAGTGTGTGATAATTACAACGCTTTTTTCACCAAAAGGGGCCATTTTAGTATATTTTACAAAAGTATTTTGTTTGATTTTTTTTAAATGTAGACATTATTTCTTTTTTCTTCAAAAAAATTAATACATAAATTTCCATACAAAGCATATGGAAATTTATGTATTAATCCTGTGCATGCATTTTATTTAATAATTTTTTTTTCTTACAAATCAAAGTAAAAATATTTCACTGTGAGTAAAAAAAAACAAGAACGAAAAATCATGCGTCAAGCTTAGATTATGTAACACTTTCCAATGCTTCCAAAATAATTTTACAAATCATTACCGTTTAATAAGCTGAAAGATAACATCTAAGTAAACAATTTGGAAAACGCATAACATATTTAAAAACGTAATTTCAGAAAATCTCAACATATACAATATTCGGAAAAATATCTGAATACTTTTATTCAGCCCTGTATAGGATCTATAGATTTGTATATATACTACATAGGATAAATTTTAGTTTAGTTAGGAAACGCGTAGCACAGTTTAAAATTCTCCTTCTGGAGTTTCTTTCATTAAACCGAAATGTGTTTTTGAACTTTTGTGCTGCCCTGTATATGAAATACAGAATTTATACACACCCAGTAATAGACAAAAAGTGAGTTCAATTTAAAATCGCGTTCAGCAACTTAAAACGCACTTTCAGGAATTATTGTTGACAGACAGTAGAGAATTCTTTTGTGTGTCCCTGTAAATGAATGATGACTGCTATACACAAACTATTCTGTAGTAAGCCTATTGTAATGCACCTTAGTAATATATATATAAATTTCAATGCGTTTAAAATAGTGAAACATTATTTAAATAAACTGCAGACGATTTTTCTCCATAGACTAAATGTAACGGAATTCTTTTGACTGTCCCTGTAAAGTAACTATAAGTGCTATGCACACCCTACTCCATATTAAGCTTCTTCTAATGCACCTTAGTGATATATATAAATTTCAATGCGTTTCAAATAGTGAAACATTATTTAAATAAACCGCAAATGATTTTTCCCCATAGACCCGCAATGTAACGGAATTCTTTTGAGTGTCCCTGTAAAAAAACTATAAGTGCTACACACTTCCGTTGAAATAGGGAACATGCTATAGATAACGACAATAACATATAAAAATTGCAGAGCAATCCGAGCATATTTACGGGAGTTAGAGCACGGACAGACGGCTGACGGCCATACGGCAGACAAACCGAAGTCATAAACACTTTTCAACTAGGTTGGAAAGTGTTAAAAGAAGAAGAAAAGATTTTACTAAATTAAGTCACATTCTAGAGAAATCACGATACAACATCGATGCATCGACATAAGATGAACGTAAGCAATAAAAATAATTTAATTGAGATATAAGAGAAAATTATTATCAGTTATCATCACAGAAGGATTGAAAAAAGGTTTAGACACCAAAACCCACTGACTGATTTCTTTTAAAATGTATACAGTTTTTATGACAGTGGCCTGTAACATATTCACCAAATGGCAGCTCAATTGAAAGCATAGTTTGTATGCTTTCGATTGAACTGATGTGTGAGTGATTCGGTGAACTTTGATTAAACATGTGTGAGTGAACCCTATCTTGTTCACTCACACACACACATACATACATAGAGACATCAAGGAAAGACCATCAAAAAAGAGCCCTGGATACCTGAAAAGTGGGGAAATTCTAATATACATGTATACATACACACATATGTATGGAATAAGTTTAAAATAGTGTAAGCAAATTCAGGGAACATCAAAATGTAAAAATATACCAATATTTTTTATTTTGTTCTTATCATGATTACAATACTTTCCTTACACTTTATGTGTGTAAAAATGAGAATACCCTTCTTCATCTTAATCACCAAATTGTCTCAGAAAAAAAAAAAAAAAAAAAAAAAAAAAAAACGAAAATAGCCATTCAAAAAATTATCCAATTTTTAATGTTCAGAAAATCGCATTAAAAAGGTGGAAAATTGTAAAACTGTATAAGAATCTCATGCCTGGCTTCCTCTACCAGTATTTATTACTATTATTGTTTTATATAATAATAATATTTTAAGTGTTTATTTATGTAATTCATACCATTGCAAAAGTACTGTTATCTTTTAGACTTTTTGGCTTAAATGTTCAGAGTGAAAAAAATATTTGAACCAAAAAATCATGAATGTATTTTTTACAGGGATAATTGTTATTTTGCAAACATTTCTTCTAAAATTATAAGTTTGGAAAAATGCAAATAATATAGAAAATACATTTTGATGTATGTATATTTATTTTTATGTAGTAATTTTCTAACTTACATTTTGATATAAAGTCATTAATTGCTGTATTTATTTATTATTTTTTTAGGAGAAGAAGAAAAAATGAATGCAAAATGACTTTTTAAACAAAACATTGGACAATTTTTTCTTCCTTTATTGGATTTTACATCTCAGTGGAAATGTAATCGACCATCATGATGATACTACCTTTCATTTAGCACTCATAGAATATTTTGCTTTGGAAAATGGAAGGAAAAATGGTTTTGAATTTCATGTTATTTTCTTAAAAACTTTTATTTGTGTTCACTTTTTTTTTTCCTTATTTTTCCAACATTACACAAGGCCAATTTAGTGTAGCCTTAGGAATTTTAATGTTAATCATAAATCCAAATAAGGGCACATATCCTACCTCCTTTATGCGCACTTCTCAAATTAAAGTTAACATATGCTGATAGTTAAAAAATAATTTGCAAAAGATTTTTGAAAAAAATTTTCTTTAACTATTTGGTAAATCAAACAGTTTTGTCAAATCTTAACTATACTTTGCTACATTTATATTCTTGAAAAAAATTGGGTAACTTTTAATAATTAATGTGGAGAAGGTTTTTGTGAAACCTAACAATTATATTTATTATATAGTTAATGTTATTAATTAGTAGATATTAATTTAATAAATAACTAATATTAAAAGAATGATCTCCAGTTAGATATGGCTTGGGGAATTTAATAGACATGGAATCATCTGTTCTGTAAACAAGGTTGAGACTTTTGTATAAAAATATTACTTTTATATTGTACGTTATTTGAATGAATAGTGATTAAAGCTTTTTATATGTTGCACAAAATGCTGTAAAAAAAAAACATTAAAAATAATGCTTATTTAGGTTAGGAAAAGACAGAAGAAACTCATCTTAATATGTATGTCAAAATCACGATAGAATTAAGTATTTCCAACTCGGGATCATTGTATTGTGCAATTATTTACAACATTTTCTACCAAGCCTTGTACACAACATTTAAAGTTGTAATAAACAGTTCTTGTATAAAATATCCATAGTACAAATAATAATAATAAAGCAGCTAGGAACTCCTTTTGATTTTAATAATTATAAAATTTATCTTTTAACATAATAGTAAACATTTTCACATGTTTTTTCCTCTTTTCTTTTTTTGTGTGTGTACATTAGTATATATCTCATAAATCATTATAAAGGAATAATATTTTTTTTATATGTCATTTTATTTATACGTTATTCTATTTATGTTTTATTATTTGTTGTCTTCATAAAATATTTTGCATCTTTTGTTGCTGTTCTTATTTTTTCAATTTTATGTTGGTTTAAAAAATTGACAAGTACGTTGCTAAAGCATTTATTTATTTTTACTAAAAAATGAATTTTTTTATATTTTATTTCTGTTATTTAATTTGTGTATGTGAATCATCAGTGATTCACATGATCAAAGATGTATATATATATTTTTTTTTTACCAAACTTGTATGCAAACAAAACACTAGCACTACAGTGACACTTTCTGGACCATATAAGCAGATGCCAATAGTGACACAATATGCATCGTATTACTAGTTATTCACATGGCAATCAAAATCTTTTAAAGAATAAATATATTAATTTTTCATTTTGAGAAATTCTTGTGTTTCACTTCTTGTTTTGTGCTTTTAAAGTTTATTAATGATAATTAGTGTCCATTTCATGGTTTGTTTTTAAGTATTGGTAAAAAGTGGAAGTTTACTGTTAAAGTTTCATTTTTGACATAGAAAAGCTGAACCTTCAGCATACACTGAAATTGCATTTATGATGTACAGTAGTACTCTGACTTACGTCAGCAATTCGTTCCAACACTAGCAATGTAAGTCGAAAACAACATAAGTTTAAAAAAAATTCACCAAAATCTAATGAATATATTCTATGTAAGTTAAGGATAATGTTACTTTACATATAATTCACATTCACAAAACATGCATTTGCAATACAAAATCTTTGAATAAATCAATAAGTCATTACTTATAATTTAATGTTCTTCTAGTTGTCCCTTTCAAGTCTTTGAAAATGGGAAAAAAAAAATCCTCCAATGAAGTTTGAACTGACAAACTTTTATTTTTTCTCTTAGAAACTCTGTGTAACAGCAGAGTGAGTTTCCTAAGCCTTTTCTACTTGTTGCTGTTCTTTGATCATCCGAGTCAATATCTTAAAGAAGCTTCATTCCAGCTTCAATAAGATTTCGTCTTTTGGTTAATTTTGCAACTGTCATAATCTTTTCCATAGGTTCAAAGATCATCTGTTTTTTCAACATAACTTTGCTGCTCCAATTCTACAAGATCGTCAATGGTTATTTCTAGATTATGGAAATTTAAGAATTCATCAACATCTTCAGCATCCATCTCTAAGTTGAGTTCTCTTCCATTTTTGACAATTTCATCAATTAAGAGATATACAGAATCACAATTTTCAAATGTTTTCCAGGTGTCTTTCATTACTTTTTGCTAAACTAACCCCATAAATTCCTTATGGCTGTGACTGCATCCAAGATATTAAATTTCTTCCAGAAGTCTTTCACTGTCGATTCTGTAACTTCTCTCATTGCTGCATTCGAATTAACAAATGAATGTCGCATGTAATTACTTTTTAAATGTCTTGATCACGTCCTGGTCCATGACTGAAGCAGATAGGTGGTGTTGGGAGGCAAAAAGACAACTTTTGCTCGGGTAAAAATTCAAAATTTGTGGTGGGTATCCAGGTATATTTTCAATAATTAACATCCTCTTAAAACGTAAATTTTTGGGTACACAATAATGCTCAACTTCTGGTATAAAATGTTTAACTCCTCAAACAGTCCAAGCTTTAGAATTTTATTTCCAAATCACTGGAAGTTTAAGACTTCCAGTTTTCATCCTACAATTACTTCTTCCATTGTCTTTTAAGACCTTGTGTTTTCTCTGAATTATAAATCAGAAGGGATTTTAGTTTCCAATCTCCAGTTACATTTCCGAGTTAATCTAGCTTTTGACACTTTAAATGCAGGAAATGTTTTCACCCCTCCCTGTGCAATGAAAGTTCTTTTTGGCATTCCCCCCCCCCCCCCCACCAAAAAAAAAAACTTGTTTCATCAACATTGAAATCAGTCTTAGGGCAACATCTTTCCTTGTCTATCACCTTCTTTAAATGGTTGGGGAGTGAAAAGGCTGCTTCTTTATCAGCACCTGCTGCCTCTTCAGATGTTGAAATACTATGAAAATTACATCATTTGAATCTATGAAACCAGCTGTTTCTTCCTTCGTTGATTTTTCTTTCAATTTTTCAAGAAATAACTTGGCTTTATTAGATAGTGTGTTTTAATCGAAAGGACAATTTTTGACCATCACCTGATTCTTGCACCATATTATCAGTAATGATTTCATTTCAGAAACTAGACTGTTGATTGCAAATCAACATCATATTCACTTAGTGAGCCTTCATCATTTTAGCATGTATTTGTTCTATATCTTTGATGTTTTTACAGTCATATGGAATAAATTCACCTTTGAAGCGATTTCATATGTCTTCATTCCTTCTTCATAGAACTTGATGATTTCATGTTTTGCTTCCAAAGTAAAAAAGTCTTCAGTTTTTTCTTTTTTTCAGCTGTTGAATCAAGTTTTTCTAGGTGCCATTGTTAGAATGCAACCATCGTACTGCATCACATGAACAAGTGAATTTTACTACTTGTTTCTCGCATAGTAAATAAGCTTTTTCTGCTGTGACTATTTATGCATTCCTTGTCCTCCTCCATGAGGAGAGGGGGGAATGCTATGATTCTATTTTTCTATGTTATCTATTTAGCTCTATCATGCGAGTGTCGCATAGACATGCCAAGCTTCCCGTAATCTTCCGTAATATGTGGATTAATCTGACCCAGTTTAACAAAGTTTTGAACCAGAAAATTTATTTGATGAATCTTTATTTATTTAATTTCAGATTTCTACTGGGAATATATTTAATTTCATTTCTTAAAAAAATTTCTGGTGCAAAACGTATTACACCAGGGTCAAATTAACCCATATATTACAGAAGATTAGTGACAGCTTGGCACCTCTACTGTCACAGGAAACTTTCCTTTCATGGAACATAAAGTCAAAAGCCTCAAAAATGTTCAAAGTGCATCTATGGAAAATTCATTTTCTGGGCAAGACAATGTAAATGCAGGGGGCATAAGTTGAGGGGATGTAAGTCGGAGTACTTCTATATCACAATTCGATTGAGAGTATAAAAATTTTTAATGCTTATGATTACAATTCCTTTATGAAAGAGAATAAATCCTGTATGCCAGTATGTCATTACACATTTCCTTTATTGCATTTTTTAGTCACAAAATATCTGAAATATTAAATTGATACTTAAAGGTAACCAGACTAAATCAAGTGTTCGTAACAGAGCACAGCTGGATAATTTGTGACTAGGAAATTCAGAGAACCTGTAGCACAACAGATGTAAGTAGCTTTTAATAAGAGATTATTGAATACAAAAGAAAATACTTTAGAAAAATTAATACAACAATTAAATTTTATTTCTAAATTATTTATCTCATTGTGAATAATGACTGATGTCAATATACACTGGGGTAATCTCTAGCCTGACAATAGAACAGCCCACTTGTGAAATTAAAAAAAAAATATTTTCTGTAAGTAAAAGACATAGAGTTGGTTTGGGCATATAATACATTGACAACCAGGGCAGCTTTGAGCTTATTTGTGGCTCTAGGTATAGGTAGGACTGACTGATATTTATATACAGTGCAGCAATGCCTAGTCCTATTACGGAAGATTGTTGCACACAGAGTTTTCATTAGAACTTTCACCTATAGTTGCCCATTCCAAAGATCGAATTTCAAAAATTAGGCTATGTTATTACATTCTTACTAAGATCTATGTTTGTGTACATTGTAATTGATCGAATTATTGGTGAGAAATCATGTTCATTTCATTGTCAAATTAGAGCGGATACATAGGAGGCTTTGCTCTTCTTTAGCTCGCTGCACTGCAATTATATGATAAATTCCCAAAAGTATTTGTTTATAGAGAGTTTAATAATAACTAATATTTTGTTAGATCTAAAGTTTAAAAAGCAAATACAGTCACATGCTCACTGTAATACTTTATTTCACAAAGAAAAGCAATTCTAAAATGTAAGATTATCTAGAGTTTCAATTGCCATATTACTTTACTAATAAGGAAAATTGTTGAAATTTATAAATAATAAAATGTGAAATGGAATTTTATAGTTTTTGCTATTGTCAGCAAATTAATGAACATCAAACTTTAAGGTAAAAATGTGTTTCATTCGGACACTAATAATCATGCATAATAAAGTCACTAAAATAGTTCCTATTTTTTTAATTGGATTTTTTAAATCTGCTGCTGTTTATGTTTATTACAATCATATATTTTATATGTGTGTCTAACTAATCAATTTAATTTTTTCTTATTTTAAATTACTTTATTGTTTTATGTCATAGTGCCTTTTATAATTGTAGATTTTTCATTTCAAGCTGGTGCTGTGCAGATATGTATTTCCCAGCATGTAAAATGTGTCTTGAATATTTAATAAAACTTAGTAAACATTTTGTATATATAAGCTTGGAATGTAATGTTTTTAACATCCAATAACTTGGTAGTACAACTATATATGGGTATTTACAAAAACTGTGATAAGAGAATACATTTATAACTTACTTACGATTGATAAGAACTATAGTCTATTCAAAATGAAAATACACAAAATGAATAAAACCACATGCTTATATTGGTAGCTTTTATAACATGTTGGCTGTAATTAACTTCTGCCAAAGTTACAGTCATTGCTTTGTTATAGAAGAAAACAGTTTGTTTTATTTTTTTTTTTTATCAGTATTTGTTTCTATATTTCTTAAATAGATTTAAAAAAATAATTCACCCCCCAAAAAGTCAAATTTTAGCAAATCTGAGAAGAACAGGATTTTAAATATTAAGGGTTGCTCAAATGAAAAGTGGACATGTGTGATTGCTTCAGAATGACTGCAGCTATAGCAGCGCCACCGAACAAGGATATAAAGGGCAGTAGGAGATGTGCACCGCATACGGCATTCAACAGTGAAACCTGTTTGTGGTAGAGGAAATTGATCGAAAGTAAATTTGTTCCATACATGGATGCGTCTAGATCGGAACAACATACGGTAGTACGGTTTCTGATTGCAGAAAGTGAGCACTATCAGTTCAACACAATACTGCAGTACTTTGATGAAACTACAGAAAGCAATCAAAAGCAAATGGCCAGGCCTTCTCACACAACAAGTGATCCTTCTTCATGACAATGCCTGCCCACACGTCTCCTGTAAAACCCAGACAACCTTAAACAAATTCTGTTGGGAGCTATTGGAACACCCGGAATATAGTCCAGATTTGTCACCCTGTGACTTCCACATCTTTGGGCCACTTAAGAGAGCATTACAGGGGAAACGTTTTCATTCGGACGATGAAGTGGAGGAAGCTGTGGAGAACTTCTTCAAGAATCAACCGCGATCTTTCTACAGCAAAGGCATACACCTGCTGCCGAAACAATGGGATCTGGGTTACAATGTTCATTGTGATTTCTTTTGATTTCCAATAAAGGTATTCTTTTTATTCAACTTGTCCACTTTTCATTTGGGCAACCCTTATACTTATAAAATGGTATTACAATTTAATCCTGAAACTGGAATAATGGATGTTGATGATGTTTTGATAAACAGTAAATTGAAAACTCAAAATAACTATTTTATTTGCGTAATTAATGTATCAATAAATTGTCATTGTTGGTTTGATTAGTTAAATTTTAAATATTTTTCAAAAAACAAATGGAGGGGGATTATTTATTTTTAAAAAATTGTGAAAAAAGTGCAAAACATAAATCTAAATTCTGTAAATTGGCAAAATTTCAGCAAAATTCATGAAAAAATAACTGAAATTTTAGCGAAGGAATATTTCTCTAAAGAAAAGGGGGAAGGGAAGATATAATTTATTACAGGGAGGTTAAATTATGAAAAATATGAATTTTAATTATGTTTAGATATCATACAAAATTGATATTTTGGTCTTATGTTATGAATTTAATTATCAGAAAAACCGGAATTTTGGTATTGAAAATGAAAAAAAAAAAAAAAAATACCTGAATTCAGGTATATAACCTGAACACAATCACCCCTGAATATAAAAGGATTGTAAATTGACTTTTGTCAATCTGTGATATTCATCTTCAATTAATCTTATTTATGGGCACTTGTAGAGAGTTTTAACATAACTTTTTAAACCCTGAAATATATGAGAGAACAAATAAGTCTGTAAAAATGAAATAAAAGAAGAAAAATAAAGGTGTAGGACTCATTAACAATGAGTTTACTAATCTAAGTAATTAATGAGCTCAAATTATTCGACTATGCATGCCCCTAGTAAAAAGCCATGGTAACATTTTTAGTTTAACAAGTATTAGTTGTAATAATAAATATATATAAAAAAAAGTAAATAGGTTAAGAAATATATGAAAAATTACTTGATGATAAAACCAATTCTTTTATAATTAAGAGAGAACACCATATTTTTATATAAAAATAATTTATTCCAGAAAATGGCACGCAAAAATGTTTACAAGGCAGCAGAATGAAATAAATGACTGTACACTTTTGATTTGTAGATTGCAAGTTCTTAAACTGTAAGACACAGTAGTTGAGGTTGTTACAGATTCTGACTAGTTCGTAAAATGGATTGTCCTCATTTGCAAGTGATGTAGATATTTAATGTTTTCTATTTACAGAATAAATAGATATTACAGAATCTATGCTTCCAGATGCTAAATTTGCCTGAAAAGTAAATAATGTATTATATATAAATAAATTGTCTGTGGTAAATTAAAAATTTCTGCAAAATAATTGCTTATATCATTTGACTTGGAAATCATAATTGTATAATTTGTTTGTTATAAATATATATACAGCCAAACTCTGTTAATACTAAGCAAGATAATTATAAAAGTTCTGGTATTAACCACTACTCGTAATACATGTGAAGATAATAAAAATCTTAAAAACATAGGCATAATTAAACTAATTACTACTATTAATTGCTCTAATTACCCCCAATAATCCACTTAATATTATAAAGTTAACATAAGATGTTCAGTCTTACATTTGTGAGGGTCATTTTCTTTAGATGAAATCATAGTACTGAAGTCAAAGCCTCTAAAGACCTAGTAATATCAAAGGACATGAACGACATAAGGAATGCAACTGATCGCTTCCCTTTTTCCCAGAAAAACTCTGCTAACATTACAATAGTCAGTGCAGTTTTTGAGCTATTGATTTCACATATCCTTCTTATTATAACAATACAATAAGAGAGATGAAAAGGCTGATTAATATGACCCAGAGTCTGGATATACAGAAAAAACAAATAAAGATTTTCTTCTATGCTCGTTCTTTTGTATAGCTCAATTGTAAGTCACAAAATGCCATATTTGGAATGTTCTTATCCGTTCTTTCTTTCAAGACCTCAAGAGATTGCTTTGCATTTTCTTGGGTGAGGGGTCCCCTTTAAAGTTAAAATCTTGTCTGGTAAAATGAATAAATTACTACATTTTGAGACAGTTTTAATGTAGAAATATTATTGCTGAGAATAAACAATGTTCGATAAAAAGGGGATTTCTTTCCTAGTTTTACCCTACTTTTCACTTGAAAAGCACATTGAAATGAACAAATGTTTTGCTCATATTAGCCAGGATCCTGCTTTTGTAGCTCGTAAAAAACATGAAAACCTTAATATAGTTTAAATAATGAACCATTCTTAATGCGCAAACTGCTTGTTTTAACCATGTGTTTGTTTCAGTTGTACTCATATTAAACAAGTTCGACTGTATATAGTATTACATATATAACTAATTAAACTATTAGACATTTTTTGACCTAAAAATTGTTGGTAATTATAGATCTAATCCAAGCCATAATTGATCTAAATTTGTTTACTGGGAAGGAAGTATAGTGAAATATCGGAGTAGTAAAATCAAGATAGGTAGAAAATAAATCAAGAATTCAACTCTAAAATTTATAAACAAATCTCAAAATCAATACTCCAACATTTCAGTATAGGCCAAAATTAAAAGTATAATGGAACATACTAAAGGTTGAGATATAAAATAAAATTATATATTAATTTAAAAGAAATATTTAAAAAATAATTATTTCAAAAAATATGAGTTAAAAAACACTTGCCCACTGTGTGTAGATTGTGTGAACATATTTCAATAAATAATCCAGAATTAGTGCACGTTATTTTATTATGTGGAAGCATCATTTTATAAACAAATATTATTTATTTTCCATGGAAAAATTTACAAACTCAATATTATTTTTTATCAATTCATCATATATTCATATTATTAGAAAGTAGAAATTTATGTATACAGTAACGTTGGACTTGTTTGGATGAAATTTACTCGATTACAGTGGTTTCTTAAATATGTTTGAATCAAAGTTATTGGCAAGAATAAAAGTCTTTTGAAATTGTGATTGTCATTATAATCATTAATTTTCAAAGTCTCTAAATTACGATTTTTTTTTTTTTTATACAACGGAAGTTTATTAATATTGGCTAAACGATAAACATCATATCTGTGGAAAATAAATAAGTATTGGCAAAAATCGAACAACACATTTGCCGAGAATTGCTATGTCTTGATAAAACATTGAATAATACATTAGTTGAAGAAACATTTCAATCACATTTTTTTTTATGAAATATGAAAGATCAATAATTATAAAACATTGATTATTTGTTCATAAAATGAAGAAAACACAAATAATATGATTAATGAAATATTGAATACATCGGCACATTATATCATCAAATCTACATTTCCAGCAAATTTTAAAGATGCCACATAAGAGCTATGACGATAAAATATTACTGGTATCATACATTTACTTCAAGCTTTAAAAATCATTCTGTAGAAGATTTTCTTGTATATATTATAAGATTACGTAATAATAATTACAACTTTTATACTTCATTATTGTAGATTTGTGACAGAAAACGGTATTCTCTTTAATAACGAGAGCTATATTAGCAGCTCAAACATGATACATCTATTTCTTGCAAACTCCCAGTTCTTTCTGCCTTGCCAGAAAGCCATTCGACCCAAAGGCCAGTCCCTCTAACACACACAACTTACTCTAATGGTTCCAAATCACTAAAAAAAATTAATTTTCAAATTTAGCATCACGTTGGAGATAAACAACCTTCCGAGCAGCCAACGAGCATGCTTATTTCTCACAAGATGAGTTGTTTTCCCCTTGCATTACCAAGCTATGTTTAAAGTCAGCATGCAGAACGGAGTTTTAAAAAGGGTATTATCGTAAGTGGCAACCGTGAATGTTCTTGGGATCAACGTTCTGAATATAAAATGGAAGCGAATTTTTGATCCGTCATGCTAAAGTTGTTGTTGTTTAAGTGTGGGAGGAGGGAATGTTAAAACAGCCATGTCTTAAGAGTTTAAAGAATCATGACAAGATGCTTAAAAGTTAGAAAATAAGTAAAAACATTTTTTTTTGCTTAAATGCCTTATTTTTTAACCGAATTCAATGAAATTTTAACAAGGAAGAGGGGATAAATAACTTAATCTAATAAATAAAAATTGGAAAGAAAAATTTAAATAGTTTGGAAAACAAGAATGTAATTTGAAGTGATTAGCACAACAGAAGGCAGATTTCCATGAAGATGGGATACAAAAGTTGGTCGTACAATAAGATAAGTTTCTTAAAATATAGGCAGAAATTATGTTGAAAAGTAGAAAAAGGTCCATGCTTTCATTTAAAAATAAAATTGTTAAAAAAAATGGGCTTGTGTTGTTTTTTATATCAAAATAGTACTAACTTAAAAAAACATGCCTCATATATATATATATATATAAAATAAATATGTATACATATAAATTTTATATATATATATATAAAATAAATATGTATACATATAAATTTAATGCATTTATATAAATTTGTTCATTAAACCAGGACCTTTTTAAAAATTAACTGTCTAAAAAGAAACCTGAATACAATGCTAATTTCAGATTCACAAAATTAAGATTAGATTTTTCACAAATATATATTAAAAAAAAAAAAAAAAATTAAAATTTTTACAAAACAGAACCCTGTGAGAAAAGTCTAGACAGATCCCCGGTTATTATAAGATCTTTTAACTTATACATTGGCTCATTTTGTAGGTTATTTAATAATCCTGATGACTTAAAGCCCCAATTAGTCTTTCTTAATAAGGGTTTACTGTACATATTGTTTTAGTTACCGTTTTAATGAAATTTGTCAAGAATCAAACACTCATTGGGATACTTATAAATTTCTGACAAAGTAACAACTGGATTTGAATATTTACTTCTAAACAATACTTTACTCAACTCATTTACTTCAGATGTAATTCATAGTTAAATTTAAAAAGCATTATTATTATAAATAGTTGCAACCTTAATAAAAGAAACTCGTTTCAAGTACTTACTTTGTATGGATGAAAAGTTAAACAACTTATAGGTCCAATTCTATGGCCCATGAATCCATCGTGATATTTGATTGTACTAACATTATCTCCATTCTGATTGAACACACTGATAAATTGGCTCGCGGCACCACTAGTGAAAAAAAAATTAAAAATACAAAATTAAGAATGATTCATTAGGATTTATTTTAATTAAACAGAAATGACATATATATGCTTATATACTATTCTGTTATCTAAATTAATAAAACAAAGAGTCTTGACTCTGTCTGTGTGTGCTTTCCTACTGTGATGGATAATGCCAGCACTACAACACTGAGCACGGGGGCATTCCAAAGTGTACCCGAGAACTTTTCAAAGTGTTAAGGGATTTTTTACTTAATTTTTGCACTAGGTATTTTATTTCACCTTTCACATCTTCATTTCAAAATATCACATATATTCACTCATAGATAAAACAATAAGTGCATAGCTTTTGTTCTTTTTATCATGATAGGGAAATTTTTACAAAAATGGCAAGTATATAATATGTAAGCAATAGCGGATAAATAAAACAGCCAAACCAAAGCATAAATACATGGTGGCATGTAATTTTTTGCTTTTAATTTTGATAAATGTCAAACTGCAAATGGGATTTTTATTTCTTTGCAAAATGATGAAATACTAATATGTTATTTTTTCCCCCTCTAAATCTCGAAAAAATAAAATGTACCTCACCATTTTGGGTTATTTTTCTTATCGTTATAGTATAAATTTAACTGGTTACAGAAAATTAAAATTACAAATTACTTGATTTAAAAAACACCCAAAATTAAACAAATATAGTGTAACTCAAAATAAAAAAATTAAAATGTACTTATCCCCAATATGAAGTTATTTCATCACTTAGGAATTCAATATTACGCAAGAATGCTACCTCTAGGTATCAGATGTTAATGAAGATCAGATTTTACAAAAAACAAACTTTAAAGAGGTAAAATGGATGAAAAATCCTGAGAAAGACACTTGAAACTTAAATATGGAACATACATAATTTCTAACCTCTACGTGCTTATATCAAACAGTTTTATAAACCGAATTTAATAGAGTTAAAACATTACAGTTTTAACAAACAAGGTACAAAAATCTCATTTAAATTGAAATAAAGTTTTAAAATACTGAGGCTTACTAAGAATGTTCTTACTTTTAAATTTCGGATTTTTAATACTCCAAAAATATGATAAATCAATTTTTTTGTTGCTTCAAGGCGAGACACAACTTTACCACCAATTTTTTCGAGCAAAAGAATAATAACATAATTATAACAACAAAATATAATGATGATGGAATATTATTGGACACTGTGTAAAAAAATTGCTCCATACTTTGTCATTTTCTGGAAAAAAAAAAAGCATAGTTAAATATTGCTTTCTCAAAAATTTCAATTAACATTTCACTTTTAGAAATTTTTACAAGCATACATATTTGTGCTTTATAATATTTTTGTTTATAATATTTTTGTTTATAATTTCTAGCATAATTTATCCAATATTGCAAATCTTCTTTTCCACATTTCATAAGAAAAATTTTGGCTTTCAAATGACCTAAAATTTAGGTTTTGTGACAACATGCAAACATTTTAGCAACATTAAGAAAGAATTTGGCCAATTTTTTCAACAATTTATTTCTATTATCATAACAGAGTAATTGTCATTTAAATTTCAATATCTTAATTTAAGCACATATGGAACCAAAAATGAGTGCAAATTATGATATTTTTTCTCTATTGTCAATAAATATTTTGTATGATAGATAAACATGCACATTTTCTGCTAAATGCAACATCACTTTTGCCAAAGAAGCCTTCCGTATTTTTCTGATTAAGACTATAAATTAATATTTGAAAACATTTCTATTTGAGAATGAAAATTTACAAGGTGTTTTAAACTTAATAAATATTAAACATTTTAAATGGTGAAAATTGCATTATGTTAAAAAAATGTACTTTCCAATATAGCTAGATTTTTATAAAATGTAGTGAAATAGTTTCACCAAAATTTGAAGAAAAAGAGATTAAAAAAATCACTTTAATTTCCACATTATAGTAAAGATTCTGAGACTTAAGAAGCTATGAATCATTTTCCTGCAGTCATAAGTAAAATGCTTCAAATTCATATAAGAAAATGCCTGTTTTCTTTTATAAATGACTCAATTTTAGTGATGGATTTTGGTATTTAGCCCTTATAATTGTTTCATAGCTTGGTTTAGCCATGGAAATTAAATCACTTTATCTTTGTGATGTGTTACTTTAATCTTAGTCTAGTCTAAATGGAAAATAAAAATGCATCTAGTTTAAACAATCATAGTAATATGTTTCCTTTTTATAAATAAAAATTGCCAATATACTTTTACACACATCATTCTATGGAAGCAATTCAAAGTTTATGAGTATTTTTTTTCTCTCGACCATGCAAAAAATGGGTATACTGCTAGTAATATAAAAGAATAAAATATCACAAATTATTCCTTTAGTATTTCAAGTAATTAAAATTCAATGCTTATTTTGTAGAAGATAAATTTAAAAATACAAAATAGAAATAAATTAATAATGACTACAAATGTGTTGTGTATGTTGAAAAAATTATCTCAGACAAAATCTTTTTAGAACATTATTATCTTTCTAATATAATTGATAGATTAAAAGAGGTTAAATCTGCTTCTCTATTTTCTGTGCATCTATTTGTTTATGCTTTTTATAAACCAGGAGATCCAACCCGGGCTTCCTGGATTACAGAACATAGGTAAAAACTATCTTTTATTGAAAACTGTAATAGATTTTTTACATTTAATATATTTTTCTAGATTGCCCACTAACACCACCAAAATAAATTTTTATATGAAAAATATCAAGTATGCATTCAAAAAAAAAAAAAATTGGAAATTGGAAATTTATTTAAAATGAAACTTTCATATTAGCCGCATGCCAACAGTTAATAGCCAAAGATTTCACTATTTATAGCAATTTTTTTAATTATGAATATTTCAGTGTTTAAACACGTAGTTCGATTACATATCTGTTAAACTTATGGTTTTTTTTTGGGGGGGGAGGGGGGGGGGGTGAAGTTTTAATTTTATTATGGAATATTAGCCAGAAACAACTGCTGGACTATTTGCATTGTTTTAAGTGCAAATGGACTAATCTTTCATAATCAGGCTGCACACCAGACTGTCACGTCGTTTCGGATTGGTGTGAAAAATTTAAAGATTGAAAGTAATTTTGAAAAATAGAGATGCAAAAATTAATAAAGTTAAAAGAACTAAAGAAATGCTTTAAAAATGCCAATCCAAAACAACGTCACGGCACGTGATCGTAAAGTGGCAATTAACCCAATAATCGACATAACAGTTAAATTTATAGCAAAAGAATTTAAAGAACAAGGCCGGATGAACAATTGAATAAACTTCACTAGATAATTTGGAAAATAGTTAAGATATGAAGTCGATTCTTAGATTAAGATGTAAAGTAAATTAAAGTAACACTCACCCATGTCTTGACAAAACAAAGAAACTGACGTATAACAAATAGATATTTATTGACGAAACAACACATAAACATAAAGGTGTAGAAAGCTTAGTTGGCCAACCAAAACAACAAACATTTAAAAATTTCGTATCATTATATTGAAATTACATATTACTATATCAGGATTTCAGAACTATGATTATGGTAAATTCATTTGTAGAGGACCACGCTGCATCGACGTAAGTTTATAAATTAGGATCAAATAGGATGATCAGAGTTCTTGTATGAAATAACGTTAAGACTTTGAGATAAGTCACTATAATGAAATGAGTTTGTGAAGTGGAATTCTTACAGTAAAAACATGAAGCTAGACAATTTCGGCATATTGCTTGAAGAGACACAATGAAGAGAGGTGAAGTTAAAATCGTTTAAAACGGAACCAAGATGATAGATGGGACACGCTGAGTGAATTCAAAGAGGGAAAAACAGAACTACTTCTATAGATGTATGAATTACTGGAGATTTCAGGCTAAAAAAAGATTTAGCGAAGCTTAGCTGTATGTTAAAACTACTCATTACAGATTAAACTACGGGCCTAAGATGATCGATGATGGCCGGAATGGATTGTTTGATGAAGCTGCTAACAATCAGGAAAATTGAGTTGTGATGTTTCAAGCTATCTCCGTTACAGGAGATTTCAGGCTAAAAAAATTTAGCAAAGTTTAGCTGGATGTTAAAACAACTCATTACAGATGAAACTACGGGCCTAAGATGATCGATGATGGCCGGAATGGTTGGTATTAGGCTGTTAACAATCAGGAAAAGTTACTTGAAATGATTTAAGCAATCTCCATGCTGCGATAAAAATTTAGTTAGAGAGTTTACACTCTAAAATGCAATAACTTTGAAGACTGCTGAAGCTAACATCGTTGAAACGAACTTTCTCTCTGTGGGACCCGAAGGTCCGCAGCTTAAATAGAGCAACCGAACGCGTTAATCCCTCGCTGACAAGAGATTGAAAACATCGTGCTCAAAAGTCAGTTAGATTTTTGAAAGCTAACTTTCAGCCAATGAGCATCGAGCATTATCGAACGTTCGCTACGCAACGCAGAGTTGAGATGAATAAAAATCATCATTACTCCTGAATGGCAACGACGCCGTAAAAGTACCCGGATGGACGCTGAGATGGGAGCACGTCTCTGCCTGAGTGCAATGAACTGTACGCTATTTCTTCCGAGAAATCCTGTCACGTGATCGTAAACAACAAGTATCTTGGGGAAGATGCGCAATCAAAATGTCGATATTTCTGCAAAACAAAACGCGCGATCTTTGAAAAGAGAATTGAATAAATAGAATTTCTTGCCATAACTGCTGAACTAAATAACGTATTTAAAAACTGTAAACGGATTCTTGAAGTAGAATTTTTTATCTATAGATTGAATATGGTTTTAATACAAAATATTTAATATTTAATAATTATGATTTTCGTTTTTGGACTTAGAAATATTTCGTATCTGTTTGTATTGACACGCTAAAAACTTATCTTTTTACTGATATTACTTTAACTGAATATTATATTAATGATTTTAATAATTAAAACATTTGATTTATTGATTAATATTATTATTTAATAACAGAATAAAATTACTTTAACGAAATATTTGAAAATTTAGAAAGAAAAGGATTTTAAAGAAAAATTATTATAAGATTAAGTTAAGTGTATAATTAACAGAATTTAATGAATTAAATTAGCATAGATTAATACAGAAACAATGTACGGTGGCGTAACATTTTCCTCCACACTGTGGAAAAAAAAAGCAAGAAAAAAAAAGAATAAGCTGACGGGTTTTTCCTCAAAGAAAAACTAATTTTACACAAGGGTAATAATAAAAATGAAACGTTGAAAACCTCAACGATTGATCTCATGAACATAACAGAAATCAATAAAAAATGTGCAGATACACAAGTTCAAAAATCAAAAGTCCAGAAGAACTTGACTAATTTTAGCTGAGTCTCGAGCACATATGAAACTTAATAATATAAAACATGAATGTAAATAGTTAACAAAATGGTAAATAAAATATATATGAAGCAAACACAAACAATTACAAATACGCCACAAATAAACACAATATATATATATATACATAGTAAAGGTGAGTGAACGAACGAACAAGTGTATAGTGCCTTAATTAAACCAAAAATCTAAAATTGTGAAAATCTGAGATGTATAAATGTAATATCTATGTGCACACCATTACAGACTATTGCAATGTTTAAATAAAATCTATAACATATATAACAAGGTAAATAGGAATCTGAGTGCAGAATCAAAGTATATTATATACAGGACAAATACTGAAGAGCAGATGTGATTTGAATGAGACATAATTAACATTAAATCATCATATGTCATTGTAAATAAACTACAAATAGCTATAAGGAAAAAACGTGAGTACATTCCCTATGAATTGTAGCAGTGTCCAATTATTTAAATAAAATTAAAGCTAATTAAATTTTAACCAACTGTTGGTAAATTAGACAACATATTCACAAAAACAAAATTTTGATTCCATAAATTTGATAACGTTTAAACCATGAAGGATTGTCGGAAGGGCAATATATTTGTGATTGTTAATACCCCATTAAGCCCGAATGTACCTTCTGTGTGCTCAAACATTAATTTAGGAAATAACCGAAAATATTTTAGAAAAACTTAGAGCAATTGCTCCATCGTATTCTATAAGCATGTTCTTACATGCAATCATTATAAATCTCAACTAGAACCATATAGGCATGCGCATTTTTTGAGATTATCAACATTCTTTAAACAATTGATCAATTTTCAAAATTCTTTATATCTTTCATTTTCTTTTTCATCATTGTCTCATTCTTTTAAATTTGATCATTTCTTGTGAAATGTATCATTAATTTAATTAATAGTATTTTCAAAATTCACATCAAACTACAAACAGTAAAATGAGAGTGTGTAAAATCAAAACAATAAAAGTCTAAATCCATGTAGTAAACATAGAAAAATTATAAAAAAATATAGTAGCAACTGAATTAATAAAAGCAGAATGTAAATAAAATGGAATATTTAAATGCATCATGTAAAGGAGAAAATATTATAACTTAAAAAATTTTTATGAGTTTGAGTATATAACATGAGACAATACTTCCTGAAGCGATTTGTGGTAGCTAGTCACTCACACTGCAGGTAACTTACACTGATATCAGAATGTAAATTGTTTGAATATCATAACAAGTTATATAGGTAGTTGCTACCTACTATGGTAAAATTTTACATAAAAGTTTACAAAATTTAAAATGAACTTATATGAATAACATATTGAAATAAAGATTAATTATAAATGAGTTTAAGTTACTACAGAAGAAATCAACAATAAAATTTTGACCAAAAATACACTATTTCTGTCCTGTACGAATTAGTTTGCTGATATGTACCTTTGTAGTTTTCCCCTGGTCCGTACAATGTCTAATTAAATAATTGTCATTTCGAAAGCATTGTAAGATTTCATATGGACCAGTATTTTTTGGTTTGAAAGTAGTAGAGGGAATTAGGTTTTTCAAATAAACTATATCTCCAACAGCCAAAGTAGACGGTGTACGACCCTTCAGAAATTTTTCCTTCAGAGAAAAGTAGTGTTTCTCATTTTCTCTTACTAAATTTCTAGATGCCACAATATGTTCTTGTAGTTTCCGTAAATAAACAGAAGGTTCCTGAGCATACTGAGGTGGTCGAAACGTGTCAATTGGCAAATTTAAATTTGTAACAGAATGTTTTGAGTTATTATAATGTAGAACAAAGAATTTTAATCTATCAGACCATTCAATTACATTGTCAGCAAGTGAAGCAACGGATTCCTTAAGGGATCTATGGATACGTTCAATTAAACCATTAGAGCGCGGGTAATAAATAGAAGAATGTCTGTGCTTAATATTAAGTGATTTTAAGTAATCATCAAATTCATCAGATTTAAAATTTGAGGCATTATCAGAAAGTATTACTTTAGCAATTCCAAATCTAGAAAAATAGTCATTAAGAGTTTTAATTATTGAATGAGAAGTAACATTAGCTAATGGAATAGCTTCTAAAAAGCGTGAGTAATGGTCGACAATAGTTAAAATAAAAAATTTTCCATCATGTGACCTAGGTAGTTTTCCTACAACATCTATAGCAAGCATCTCTCCAGGAGCAAGTTCGCTTTTGGAAATAAAAGAAGGTTTGGTGTTTGTTTGTTTGCTTTTGTGCGGAAGACATTTTTCACAAGAATTTACAAAGTTTTGGACGTCCTGAACCATACCAATCCAATAATAATGTTTAGCAACGACATCCAAAGTTTTAGCTATGCCAAAGTGTGCCTGATGTGCAAGAGCAATACAGCTATTTATTAAGGTTTTAGGGATGAGAATTTTCTTAGTTCTATTTACATTTTTAGCTTTCTTTTTTGCAAACATTAAAAGATTATTTTCCGGGTTAATTGAATAATTAGGGTTGGTGCATGTTTTATCTAATATTTTATTTCTGATGTCATTAAGTTTTTGATCGTTAAGTTGTTCTTTTAAGATATTTTCAGTTTTAAGTGAGTCATTGGTAGGTATAAAAATATTTAGAGCATTAACAATTAAATTAGGATTATTGGGATAGTCTATCACTCTAGAAAGAAAATCAGCTGGATTGACAAGACCAGGAATGTGTTCAACTTTGTAGTTGAAGCTTTGAAGAAACAAAACCCATCTAGTTATAATTTCTGCCTGTTTCTCTAAGTTTAGATGGTAAGTGAGAGCTTTGGCATCTGTTAAAATAGTAAATTGCCTACCGTAGAGATATTCATGGAAATGTTTTACAGAAGAATATATGGCATAAAATTCACGTTTAATTGATGGATATTTTGATTCAGCTGGGTTTAATTGTTTAGAGTAAAATTCAAGAGGATAAAATTTGTTGTCGTGTTTTTGCAATAAAATTCCACAGATAGCATGCATGGATGCATCTGTCACTAAAAATACTTCCTTACTCTCATCAAAATTTTTGACAGTAGGATTGTTGAGCAAAATATTCTGAATTTTATCAAAGGCATTTTGGCATTCATTACTCCAAAGAAATTTCGACTTTTTATGGGTTAATTTTACAATAGGTTGAACAATTTTAGCAAAGTTATAAATGAGATGTCTGAAGTAATTTATCATTCCTAGATAGCTTTGAACTTGTTTTACATTTGTTGGTACAGGAAATTTAGTAATTTTCTTAACATTATCAGAAGAAGGAGAATGGCCATTTTTATGTAGGTCAAAACCTAAGTAAGTTATGTTCTCTTTGCAAATTTGAAGTTTAGCAGGATCTAAGGTTAGGTTGAATTCTTTAAGTTTGTCGAATACTTTTTGAAGCCAGAATAACATTTCCTCAAGAGTATCAGCTGCAACGATAATATCATCCAGAAAAAATTGAACATTTTTGCCTTTAAGTTCATTTAAACAACTATTGATTAAGGTATGAAAATAGCTGGTTGAATTGACAAGTCCGAAAGGGAGTCTTTTTGGCATGAAATTACCAAACTCTGTAGCGAAAGCTAATTTAGATCTATCCTTCTCTTGAAGTAAAATTTGAAAAAATGCAGACTTTAAATCTAAAACAGTGTAAAGCTTCTTCCCAGCAATATTTTGCATGATGTCAATAAAATAGTTAACGTTTTCGTCCTCTTTCCCGTGAAAAAGCGGAATAGCGGACATTAAAGCATTTAAATGCATCGGAATTGCCATGATACCTTTAAATTTAGAAAAACAAAATAAATAAAATATAAACACGTAAGAAAAGTTATTTTTAAGAAAAATTTTATGATTCCCTAAATAATTTCCAACATGTTATCACTATAAAATTTCTTAAATAGTATAGATAATATTGCAATAAAATAATGAAACACAAAATAGTATAAAAATATGAAAACACAAATAATAAAATTAGAATACAGATAATTAAATAAATTATACTAAAATTTTAGTGAAAATTTGTAAAGGAAATTTCACTAAAGTTGAAATCTTTGGTTAAAATATAAAATATATTTGTATTGCACTATTGGAGGCACATGGATTTGAAATCTCAGTTCTAGTATTTAAAATTCATATCAAAGAATGGTAAAATCACAAAGAAAATAATTTATTTACTTCAGAATGTAAAATTTGGCAAAATTAAATGCAGATAAAAATTTTGAGACTGCAGAAAGGAAAGTTATTTTAAGTAAATCTAAGAATTTGAGAATTTACAAAAGATCGTTAAAATAGCAAACATCGTTAAAATATAAGATTTTTGAGATATAAAATATTTTGGAATAGAAAATAGTTAAATTATAAAGATCGTTGCATTCTAAAAGATCGTTACTTTTTAGCACTGAAAGAAGCCAAAATTAATATATAAGTAAGAAGTTAAATTTTCCTGAAAATACTTATATTACAAAACACACAGGTTCAACTTCCTAGGGCTAAGGCACCATAAAATGTCACGTCGTTTCGGATTGGTGTGAAAAATTTAAAGATTGAAAGTAATTTTGAAAAATAGAGATGCAAAAATTAATAAAGTTAAAAGAACTAAAGAAATGCTTTAAAAATGCCAATCCAAAACAACGTCACGGCACGTGATCGTAAAGTGGCAATTAACCCAATAATCGACATAACAGTTAAATTTATAGCAAAAGAATTTAAAGAACAAGGCCGGATGAACAATTGAATAAACTTCACTAGATAATTTGGAAAATAGTTAAGATATGAAGTCGATTCTTAGATTAAGATGTAAAGTAAATTAAAGTAACACTCACCCATGTCTTGACAAAACAAAGAAACTGACGTATAACAAATAGATATTTATTGACGAAACAACACATAAACATAAAGGTGTAGAAAGCTTAGTTGGCCAACCAAAACAACAAACATTTAAAAATTTCGTATCATTATATTGAAATTACATATTACTATATCAGGATTTCAGAACTATGATTATGGTAAATTCATTTGTAGAGGACCACGCTGCATCGACGTAAGTTTATAAATTAGGATCAAATAGGATGATCAGAGTTCTTGTATGAAATAACGTTAAGACTTTGAGATAAGTCACTATAATGAAATGAGTTTGTGAAGTGGAATTCTTACAGTAAAAACATGAAGCTAGACAATTTCGGCATATTGCTTGAAGAGACACAATGAAGAGAGGTGAAGTTAAAACCGATAGTTGGCAAGCAACTCGATTAAGGAAGATTAACCTGCAATAATGATAAACATTTTCTGCACAAAGCAAAAAGTATTTAAAAGTAAATTATGCCAAAGACATGTGGCTAATACAAAAGTACCTTATAAATTAAATGCTGTACACTCTGTTTAAGCCAGAATTGATCAGGGCCGAGAAAATATTCCATCATAGACAGAGTTCATCAGTGTTGAATTCAGGAGGGGGGGGGGGGGGGGGACACTCCCGGAAGATTTGAGATTGCATGCTTTAATTAGTCAAAAAGTGCCCACCCCCAAGCCACAGAAATCTTTCCCGGAGAAAAGTGTCTGAATTCAACACTGGAGTTCATTGTATTGAAAATCGTTTGGCTGGACTTTAAAATCTTTCTATATTACACAGAGTTTATTGTATTTTAAAAATTGCCTGTGGACTAATCTCATTTATAAAATGCTCATATTGACATGGCAAAACTTCGGCAATCTATTGCCAACTGTGGTAACTCTGGCAATTTTCCCTTAATTTAGCATGTTTATTTATATTACTGCAAACATTATATTATTACAGTAAACAAATGCTTAACAGAACAAAGAATTAATAAATTGAGGTACAGTTTTCAAACAAATTGCATTTGAAAGTACAATTCTTTTCCTATTTCACAGCGTAAAAAGTGAAATTGTGCAATGTTTAGAAGTTAAAAAATTTGTGATAAAAGTAAAATTGATTGCTTAGGTTGTTGCCACCATCGATATGACATCAGTGTTACTAACAGGCAGGTTTTTGCTTTATAATATTGATTTACATTTGCTAGCAGTATATATTGGGTATTTCAAAAGTGGATCAATAGTAAAATGGAATAAAAGAAATTATCTAATGGTTTCATTGATATAACTTGTGATTTGCAGATTAATATTCACTATGATACAGAATTTAATATGACATGAAGAAAAAATAAGTTCAAAATCTTGACAGTAGAGTTTGATTTTTTTCTTAAATTATGATCTGGTGTAAAATTATAACTTACTTAATAAACAAGGATTTCAAAAGGTATACTTCAGAAAAGGTATCATTCTAAAGGTATACCTTATGATAAACCACAATTATCTATCTAGAACAGCCATATTCAACCTTTTTTCTGTGTCGGCT
Source organism: Maratus michaelseni (assembly GCA_963931845.1). Taxonomy (NCBI): domain Eukaryota; kingdom Metazoa; phylum Arthropoda; class Arachnida; order Araneae; family Salticidae; genus Maratus; species Maratus michaelseni. The sequence goes on along the minus strand of OZ007587.1, from coordinate 384,241,605 downwards.
GCAAATATGAGTTTGCTATATTAGATGGGCTACAATACACTATAGTTACATAATAATGTAAAAATTCTAAATATTAAAAAACAGGGATTTATTTTAAATAAATCAGGCCTTTTTTTTTATGCAAAAATTTCTATATTTTTAAAATGTGAAAGTATGTAGTGAAAATTTAATATTAAATAATATTTGATTAGTGGTGAAAATTTAAAATATATATATACACCATTGTAATGCTAATAGGACTATATATAAGAAGAAATTTTGAAAAAACAAATGAAATATTTTAAAAATAGTTCAAATTTTGTCTTTTTAAGAAAATATGTAAACAAATGTGAAGATTTTAAATATTTTTTATGCACTTTTCAAAATTTTTTAAATATAACTGCCATCTTTTTTTTTTTTTTTTTAAATCAAATGAACATAAATTGAAAAATTATCTTTTTATTATTTCTTAAATTTTTTAATTAATATTAATAATTATTTTAACTAATAATTTTTTTATTTGATAAAGTTAATTAATTTGAAAAACAGGATGGTTTGCTGCAGTTCTACAATATGGATTAATGAATGTGTGTCTCGGGCACACATTAGAGATCACTGGGCCACATGCGACCTGCGGGCTGATCCAGAATGACAAACACATTGTAAACAAACACACTAATTGTAAATATTCTTTTAAATTATTTTCTAAAGTAATCGACATTAAAATCTTACCAAGCAATCAGATCTAATGAACTGTGTATAGCCATAGCTGTCATGGCATTTGTAGGCGGTATAGATTTAACACTGTTAGTATGCCTTATGTCCCAAAACTTAACATCTCCTGCTACACTAGAAAAAAAAATAAAGCTATGGTTATTTACATTTGATTTTATTAAATACAATTGAAGTTCTTTATAAAAGAATAACAATATATATTTAATATAAATTTTACATTTTGTATTAAACACAAAAAGTTCTTCCGGCCTGTACCGGAAGGAAAAGGTAGCTTTCCTATATCTTCGTTTTAAAATTTTAGCTAATGTTACACGAAAACAGCAAGTTAAAATGCAAAGAAACGGTTACAAAAGATTCGTTAATACTGAATTTGAATAAGAAATTCGCCAAATTATTGAGCAATAGCCAAATTGGCTTCATTTATGAAGACTTGTTTTGGTCGCCAAATTTGGCGAGAATTTGGCGCTAACGGATATGAATATATAGTTTTATGCGTATGATTGGGAAAATTATTACAACAATGAAAGAAAATAATTTGTGAGTAATCGCGTTAATGTGCTGTTTTGTTTCAAAATGTCAGCCACCCTAGAATTTCAAACTGCTCTATCTCAGCCATTTTTAAGATAGAGGTAAACCAAAAAATGCTCTGGAATCCTTGTATCAAGGCCTAACACGTAATTAAAAAATAAATTTGAATTTTTAACTTTTTTGTATATTTATTTGTTTACTTTTTTTTTCACTTTTAGCCTAATAATAAATTAGCAACATTTGCAGAATAAAGATACAGAATACAAAAAGGAACTATAGCAAAAAGTAGTTTAGTTCTAAATTATTTTAAGAAAAATTTGACTGTACATTCAAATTCAACTGATTATTATTTATTTCATTAAGGGAGTTGGTCAGTCAGATCTCAAATTCTCCTCACTAATGTTAAACCTATGACAGTAGAATGCATTTGTATTTATAAAATATCTCCTTGGGAAATTAATATTTCTGACTTCTTTTTTCTGTGTAAAGGATGTCTCATTTTTCTTTTATATGTCAAAATATTCCTAAAATATATGCTTACTTTTATTTGAAGTGTTAAAATCTTACTCACAACTTGTACAATTTTAACACATAAAATATTAAATTAAGCATATATTTCAGAAATATTTTAACAACTAAGAAAAATAAAAGACAGACATCTTTAAGAAAAGTACACAGGAAACAGAAGTCAAAAATATTTATTTCCTGAGGAGATATTTAAAAAATGAGAATGCATTTCACTCCCATAGGTTTAACTGCTTTAACATTGGTGAGGGGAATTTGAGATCTGACTGACCAACCTCCTCAAGCATTGTAACAATGGTAGTTTAATTTTTGGGTTTTGTTTAACGCTTTTTGCTGTATTCTATGAATTATCGTTGTATAAAATTTTGTAGCTGAATTAATAGATAACTGTATAAAATTCAAGATTATTTTACTAAGAGAAACACACAAGATATTGAAATAAAGTCCATTATCAGTGTTATGTCATTTACAATATAACCCATGATTTTAAGAAAATAACTTGTATGTATCATAAATTGAAATTTTTTATGTTAACCATTTCTTATAATTTGGGAAAAGTCTTGTAATGAAGATTCTGATCAGAAGATTCACAGTTTTTCATTTCTCTCAAAGAAATTTCATTAATAAAATATTTTATTGATATAAATGTCTTTTATTTTATATATTTTGACATAATTTATTTATACACAATTGTTTATTTTGATGTGCCTTTAAAATTAAAAATAATTAATACAGATAAATAAGAAGATGAAATATTATTCCAATAATTAATGTATAAATATAGTAGAATGAAATTTAATAGAATCATAAATTATAAATTTCTATCATCTTTTAAGACATCTATATGAAAAATTCATTTTAAATTTGATCTAAATATAATATTACTAAGCTTAAAAGTTAATAAGCCAGCACATCACATTTTATATGTTTGTAAATAATTTTAGGCATGCTGAAGTTTTCTTATAGTTCAAGTAAGTGATATTTTATTGTAATTTGCCATGAAGTATTTAATTTGTATTATTATTTCACTTCACAATGTTTTAATATTATTTATACTACTTTAGATCATGGGCCATATTTATCTATCATCTATTTTTGGAAATCCAAAATTTAATCAAATATTCAAAATTTTCTGTCCCACCACTACTTCTGAATAATTAATTCCCTTTTCTATTGTTTCATTTTTTTTCATTACAATCAGTATAGGTATATTTCTTCCACACAGTTTTTCTCTATCAATACATTAGCTTAAATTACTAAATATTTGTATTTATTCTTTTTGCTTTTCTAAAATTATTTTAGTATACAATGTATAGAAAACAAAAATTCTTAAATCATGTTTTAGCTCTTTGGAAAATTGATAATTAATGAACTAATCTCCATATATATTTTCTTCTATGAATTTATCTATTTTCTTTTATGAAATTAATCATTAATAGTGATTTTCACTGTTTACATAACAAAGTAAACTGCTGCTTATAGAAACTTGTCTTAAACTATTAAGATAAGTATCCAAGAAACACTTAAAAACAGTAAGCATTCAACTTATACATGAATGCCATGTCAGATTTTTTGGCCACTTAAAATGAACTGCTTTTTTAGAATTTTCATGGAGAACATTTTTATTATTAGAATAATTTATTAACAGCACATATTGGTAAAAACAATGAAAAAATTCAACTAATAATAAAGAAATAGATAATACTTTTTAAAAAATGCCTGAAACTCAGAGGGGGGCATTTCACTACCCTGCCCTCTCTAAATGAAGCCTCTGAACTTACAGTAGTTGAAGTGTCGATAAGGTTTTATTTAATATCATTTTAAATTTTGATGTAAATCAATACAAACGTGTGATGAATCATTTGGTAAAAGATTTTGACTATGGAAAAAAGAAAAAGAAAAAAAAAGTTGATTTTTTTCACTTGACTCAAAATGAACTCATGTCTAACCTTTTAACTGTCGCATAATTTTCAGAAAATTCATTCAAAAATCGTCGATTTTTTTATTGCCTTATTTTATTATTCATAAAATTCCGGGTAAAAAAAAAACAGTATATTCCAATTTAAACTATTCACAATGGATAAAATTATTAAAAATCACAATTTTATATACCTTATATTTGGCTTTTTTTTTTTTTTTTTTTACTTAGTCATTAGTTACTTTTTAAAATTCAGAGTGCTTGATTGCCACGACTTTTTTTAAGTAGAAATATTTGCCTTATTTAATTACAGATTAAATAATGCAAGAAAAAAGCCAATTACACTATTTTAAAAAACAGGTGGGAATCAAACACAGTCTGAATTAAAAAGAAGTAGCCTACATTGCCTGTGAGGGTCACGGTTGCGACAAAATAAGTTTAGAAATGATTGCCCGTGAAGTTGCTGCCGCGACGATTAAGGGGTTAAGGAAGGTTAAAATTTATAATCAATATTCCATTTGCTTTACATAAAAAATCAAACATAATAAGAAAGATAAACATAATTCTATGCTGATAAAAATAACAATACTTACCTTCCACTTACAATTTTTGCAGTATTTTCTCTATCTAGGAGTGATGCATTTACAACCCAACCTGAATGTTCTTGGAAAATGTGCAAACAACTAGAAAATAAATCAATGAAAAATGTAATTAAGAGGAAATTAAGAAAATGTAAAAGATGTTGATTTCAAAGGTCATATGTGAAATCTTGTAATAAACAGGAAAAAATAGAAAGTTTTAAGGAAATTTTGATTTGAAATGCATAGATACAAAACTTGTTATTTGGAAATACACATTAAAAGCAATGAGCCTTTTTTTTAATCCTTTGACAAACTTGGACTTTCTATTGAAAACTATCAAGGTCCAAAATATAGTATTAAATTCTTTACTGTCCCTTGTCCCTAAAGCTGATTTTGATTTTTGGAGCTGTCTGGATAAAATGATTTCAAGAAAAGTAGTTCTACTTAATTTTTTAATGAAACTGGAACAATTGTTTTACATAAATATGTAACAAAAATTAGACTGCACACATTTTTACGATTATTATTATTTTTTTAAATCCTCTTCCGGGATTTTAGATTCCTTACCAATCCTTTTTGCTAGAATTATGCAGAAAATTACTGCAGACGTAGCCAGAGTCTTTTTCAACTATTTCTCATACAGAAGTATGTTAGAGAAAAAATGGCTATAGTTCTTTTGCAACAAATTTTCTGCAATCAATATTTAAATATTAATTTCAAGCATTGCGGCTTTATTGGTAGTCTTACTGTAGCCAAATTTATTCCTGAACTTTTAGAGATAAATTACTTTTTTTTTTTTTTGCTGTTGTTATTTAGTTCAATGTAAATAACTGTTGCTAAAAATCAAAGAACACTATGGCTACCACTTAGACTAACATGACGCTTAAAAATAGGTGATAATTTTCCTTACCGTCCCTTTTCTATTTCACTATTAAATGGATGACAAAGGTCTCACAGGGATAGTACAGTATTAAACATTAATGCTGAACAAGATCATATTTAACTATAGCAACAAGAACAAAAAAGTTTAAAACTGGAAGTTTAAAAATGCTATTTTATTAAGTTGAATTTCATAAGTTTCTTATCCATGAAAGTAAAAATTATGGGAGAATTACTCACATATATTTTGTCCTAAATCATAGTTTCCAAAACATTTTAAGTATTGAGACCCTCTAAACATTTGTTTTAAAAAAAAGTAAATAGCTCCATTATAATGTATGAAATCTTAATAACATGCTTTCAAAACAATGATCCAATTAATTTTTTTTATTTCTTATCTGTGCGAAACTCATTTTCTTCAATAGTAGTATCAAAACTAAAATAGTTGAAAATAATTTTACTTCTGTGTGTTTGAAATGTAAATCCACATGTAAGAAAGTTTTCAAGTGATAAATAAATGCAGCCGCAGATTAATACATGTTTAAGCTTATCGGACTACATTGATATCAATACAATTATGTAATATTTGATTATTATTATTTAATAACAGACATTTTTGTATATAAGCATTTTATTTTTTTTTTTGGATTGACTGCAACCTTTCATTATCTGCTCACGACCAACAGTCTGAGAAACAATGTTCTAAATATTTAATTGTAATTACTTGCTACAGTCTTTACCATCCCTATGATATTCTTATTGTCCCTACTCTTATATTTCTGTTTGCAACTATGAAATTCTTAGTAAAAGATTTTAAATATGTTTGTAACATAATTTAATTATATGTATATTTTTTTAATCTGGGTAGGTGTATACAATAAATTAGCATGTCTGGAGCCAGTGTGTTACAGATAAATAATAATAAAATAATATAAACTGCTAAATTTCAGCCTTTAAAACAAGTTATACTAAAATTTTGTACTATTGTTTATGATGCAGGACAAAAATTAAACCAATTTTGACATAAATAAAACATAAAATTTAACTTGTGTTATATTTTTGTGAAAAATAACATTTTATAATGAAAGATGAAATCCAGTTATTCAAATTCAAACTAAGCATTTATTAATATAATAATAACTTCTTTAAGTCCTTCTGCTAAAGTCCCTTCTGATGAACTTCTTTTGTTTGCAAAAATTACACATTTTAAAACTTATCAAAATAAAATAATTAATGAAAATTGTTTTATGGAATGGAATTTTGTGAAGGGTACTGCTTTATTAAAAGAAATTTTGTGAAGAGAAACCTGTTTTATTAAAAGGAAATTTGTGAAGGGGAATTGTTTCATTAAGAGGAAATTTGGGAAGGGGACTTGTTTTATGAAAAGGAATTTTGAGAAGGCAGCCTAAAAAGGTCCTAAATTTAGCCTAAATCGGTCCTTTTTACCCTAGTTAGAATAGGAAAAATATAACAAGAGATAAATTAAATAAAAGGGATTGCCTTTTTCCTAGAATACAACATAAATAGGCGCACTGTCTCCAGTTAGTATTTATTTAACATACTAAAAACTTTAAGCGATCTTATGGCATGAAAGCTTAGATATAAATTATTCTAAATCAAGGATGTCCAACTGTAAGCCACTGAGTTGCATGTGGCTTACAATGCCACTCATGAAATTCCTTTGTCTTATACTTCACCTTATCATTTTGCCAAAAATATGCAATTTTATGCAATAAATAAATAAATAAATAAATAATATGTAACTTAAGCATATTAAAATGTTTAATTTCATTCACAGACTCTTTCTAAGAAAAACTTAAAAAATTAGTTAAATATGATGATTTTTTTTCCCTTTCTTATATCTTAGTTTTGTTTGCTGTCTTATTGTAGTTTTGGTATCTTAGTAATTTTTAACAACAGCACATATTGCAATCATTAATAGGTTTTTTTGAAGTTAGGTGTCATAATAATAATAACAAAAGCAAAAAAATGCATATTCAGTGCAATTTTGATTAAACAGTTACAACAATAATCATTAAATGGTGAGTTTTAAGGCTTACATATACATAAATATTTATGACAATATTGTATATTTTTTATACAGCCACAGTAAAATATATATATATATATATATATGAAAGGATAAAAATAAACCCTTTTTAAAATGCAAAATAAAAAATTTAAATCCTAAAACATTTTTTTCTAACTTATAAATCTAATGCTTAAATCTAATCTGCCCCTGTGATCTTTGTTTCTCCGCCTCACAAATATTACTTTCATCTATCAATTTCGACATCTCTTTAAGTTTTAAAAGTGATGAGTTTGCATTTCTTGCAGCCGTCTGTTGGGTGCGGCTCCCAGGCCCGGCCAAGCCTTGGTGTCGGCATAAGACCCCAGACATCAGTCAAAAGCTAATTGACCAATTAAAATAAATGATCCTCCCAATTTGACTCTTTCTCCCTCTGCTGGAAAATATCCTAAATTCTGATTTAAAACCCCATGCAAGGACGAAGAAGACGGAATTTTGGCACATTTGAGCGGTCAGCCAAACCCTCGGCCATGTAGATCTCAAAATTTAACGTAAATGGCTCGCGGGACCTCCGACTGAACGCGCGAAGATGTCTGTACGAAGAAATGCTTCAATAAACGAGTTAGATTCACAAGAGAGGTCCCGAGTCAAACTTATTTATGTGTCACCAACTTATTTCTCCCAAGTCGTCCTCCGGATAATATCCTTACATTTTATAAAGTCGGCATGACAGGTCGCCTACTTCGGGAAAATCCCAGCCTTTCTTCCAGAACTTGATAAAAGAACTTGAAAAATAAAAAATTCCACTTGTGCCATGAAAATTAAAAATAGTATCTGTGTTGTGTCAGTGCAATCGGCCCACGAACAATCTCAAAAGATTGCAAGCAATTAATGAGACTTCGATTAGTCTTTCAACAAAGTGCATTTTACCATCATGAACTTTTATTGTGTATAAAAGTTGAATATAGTCACCTAGAAAAGAAAAATACTTTTCCCCCCGATGGCCGGTAAAAAAGAACTTTTTTTTTCTCCAAATCAAATTATTTTACTTAGTGTGCTTACTCGCCAGATAAACTTAAAATAATTTTCGTGATCATCTGAGAAAAACCGAAAATAAACATCCTTTATGCTGAAATTTATTTGCTATATTTCCGGTCCTCAACCAAGAAACTTTTTTTTTTTTTCCTCACTCTGTTATCGTCAAAAAGAAACTTATCTATGTGCAAACCGCATCAATTTATTAACTTTAGACTCACTGAAGATCAAACTGAATCTTTCGAAAAACTCTTTTATAACCTCAACATATGTAGGTAAAAGAGACAGCTGATTTTCAAGATCGCGTAAACTCTGATACAGAACTGAAATATTTATCTGTGTCCTTCGCTATCTGTGCGATCCCGACTTTAAATTTTTGTGGTTAGAACTGAGTAAGAAAAAGAAAAAACATTCAGTTTTCATTTATTTTTTAAATCTTTTTTTTTCTTTCAGTTGAACAAGTTAAACTAAAGTGATTCATCATGAACTGAACTGACTACCGAAAAATGTTATTATTTACCTTTAGTGAACAAATAACGTTAATGATCTGGGTCAGAAAAAGCACTGTGTTTTATTTTATTTTATTTTATTTTATTTTATTTTGTTTGTGTGTGTGGGTGTGTTAAAGCAAATTGGATATTTTAATCCACAGGTAAGTTTTATTGCTATATAAATTTCCGTCTTAATGGTTTTGTAGAAAAAAAGTATAAAGTTTAATTACATTCTTTTTAATTTCTTCATTTAAGTGTTTGAAAGTAACTGATATTTTTTAATTGAAGCTTAAATTTTTAATATTTTATTAAGTTTTTGTATTAAAAGTAATTAAGCCACAATACAGATTTCTTTTACGTTATTTCTTTTATGAAAAGGTGTTTTTAAAAATAAATTTTGTTAAATTAAACAATATTTTACTTTATTTATTTGCTTAAAAAATTAATATTGAAAAGTTACTTCTGGGAATATCAAGAATGAAAAAAAAAAAAAAAAAAATTGCTGTTATCAATGTGTAGTTTTTAAAAGTTCAAAAGTAGATTTTTCTAAAATATCACAGTTGGGTTAAAGGGATTTTAGAAGTTTTAAGCAAATTTAAATTTATTATTTTAAAATTTTATTAGCTTTATTTTTTCTTGTAAAGTTGAAGTTATTAAAGTTATAAGAAATTGGGGAATGACCAGCTATGCACATTAATTGTGACAAGTTTTGATAACAGTAGTTTCTTTTCTTTTTCATTAGGTGAAGCATACGTGCGATCACCCAAAAAATAAATGCAGTTGAATTTAATGTTTATGGTATTATAAATAAATGGGTTGAACTATTTACTTTTATAAATGCTTTCCAGTAAAAATATTTAAATAGACAACATTTTTGTATCGTTTTACAACTCTTTCCTTTTTATATGAACGAAACAGAAAAGAAAATAGCTATGAAGATATTAAATGATACATTTACACAGTGATCGTTCAGTGTTTCATCATTTTATTCACTAAGTATTTTTCATCAAGTTTTTACCCAATTTTTCCAGGTGAATTTTTTTAAAGTTGTAAATATATTTTTAGTATTATTTCTAGATTTTGTGTGTGTTTAATTATTACCTATTGTACTTATTCATTATTACAGTTCGTTTCTTTTTATATGAAAATATATTTTTATTGAACTGTTGGAGATACCAATCAGATTGCCAGTATTTTTAAAAATATTTCTTGTAAGTAAGTAATGTATGTTGTGTTTCTAGTGCATTTATTCAATATTTTTATATTTTATATTATATTATTTTTACCATTTCCTTTTTTATTACTCATATCACCCCTTTATTACCCATATCACTTTTTAATTCAAATATCGTGACTCATCATTCCCCGTGTTGGTTAAACCCCAACCAGTTTTTAAAGGTAAAATTTGAAGGCCCCGTCCTTACCATTTTAAATATTCAAAATAAATTCAATTCATTAACCAATCGGTTTAGGCATGACCTTGGTGAACCCACTTTTACCGTGGTAAGTCCAATAGTGTCTAAATCCACCCATTCAATTTTTAAAGATGACCATGGTTCCATTCCATTAAATCTTTAAGCCCACATTTTTTTAAAAGTTTTTGAGTTGGTTAAACTCCAACCAAAAACACCCCTGTGCAATCAAAGAGGATTCAGTGATATTCATGTGCAAATGTGGCGACTGCTGACATTTTTGGTAAGAATAGATCCATTAGTAAACAGAATTGTCACCAGGTTGCCACGCACTTCTAAAACGCTGTCCTTTTTTATTCATACCAGGTTTATTAATTTTTGTTTTATTAATTAATTTTTCCTTTGCCAGTAGTAAAACCCTTAAAAATAAAAAAGTTTTTGCTATTTGCGTAAAAACTGGCAAGGAAAATTCGGAGCGTTCTGGCCTCAATCTTAAAAAGGAGCATCAGATATTATGAAAATCACCTTTACCCAATAGATGGCGCTGACTTTCGCATGGGCGAATAACTTCTGTTCTTGGTAGCCCTATTTTCTAGGAAACGTCACTTCCCGTTTGAAGCCGATTCTGAGTAAACACAGAGGCTCTGTGCCAAGTAAATGTAAGTTAGAAGATTAGAGATTAGCTTTTGGTTATAGATCTGTATAGAGGATGGGTTTTGGTTTTGGACTTTACTTTCTGGGGACTCCGGAACAAGATGGCTTAATTCGGGCCGGGTCCAGTTGTGAATATTTCAGCCCATGCAAATCTCAACGCGGTTTAAGCCAGTTTTTTTTTTTTTTTTTTTTTTTTTTTTTTTAATTTAATAGATATTGACTGGTCAATTGTAATCTCATGTTATTGAGAGAAACACAGGGTTTAGCAATAATTAAAAAGGGATTTTGTAATGTAACAGGAGGAAAATAGCTGCGCTAAATAACAATAACGCTTTTAAATTAAAGGATCTAGATTCAGAATTTCCGAAATATTGATATGTTTTAATTATATTTCCTCAAATTTGGAGATAAATTGCTAATGTATTTAGCTATCCAAATTAATGGTTCAATGTTTTTTTTTTTTTTGGTGGGGGGGGGGGGGGAGCATTGTACATCAATATTTCTGCTTACCCATATCAATAGAAACCCAGTAATCCGAACCGAAATTGAAAAAAAAAAGTAATCAAGATTAAGCGAAGCTTTGTAAATATAAATTTAATTAAACACAAAAAATATTTAGAATTTTAAATATATGATAATTATCAGTAAATATATTTTATTAAATATTATTACATAATGCATTTGTTTTATTTTCTGAATTTTTTTGCATATACATTTTATTTACTTAAGGCTGTTCTGAAATTCAAACTGTGCACTTTCTGACACATTTTTTAATTGATTTTTTTAAATTCCTACTATTAGCTCACACTCTCTCTATATATATCTTGTTCAAATTTTCAATCGTTAATAAAATATTTTCTATTCATCCACTCAAGTTCAAATAATTTTTTTTAAACTTGTACTGGATGACACTTTATGTTAATACAGTTTTTTCAAATATTAATTCATTCATTAAATTTAATTAATTAATTTTAGTTTTAAATGGGAGAAAAAAATTCCTCCCATTGTTTTCATAAATGAAATGAAAGATTTATCTCAAATGAGTGATGCCACAGAAATAAAATACCGCAACGATGATTATAAAATAATGTTCAATAAAGATAACGTGGGACATTAATGATGCACGGGTTTATTTTATATATTTATGATTAAAAAGTAGGAATTGACTTTAAAAAAAAATTATATTACTTGTTATTCACAAACTTATTAAGATGTAATATATATTTTTTTCATTTTCCTGTAAAGGCAAAAGATTTTCAAATAATGCTGTCAAAGTTGTCATTTTAAACTGAATTTTAGGACGTGACAGCGCAGGAAAGGAACAAATTGCTGTCCTTAGACAATAATAGCCTATAGCTCAAGATGTAATTCCTTTATTTGAAAATAAAGAACTGTTCAATCATTTCAATAATCATGCTTGCAAGTAGTATTATGCTTTTATGCTTAAAAATGAATCAGAAAATCGCTAGCAGCAATACATTTACTAACAGTACCATTTGATACACGTGAAAGCTATTCTACGATGTTTGCATAGCTGCCAACTTTTACGCTGTTTTCCTTCTACTATTTTTTAACATCAAAATCACCTTAAAGTAATAAAAAATTTAAAACACAGTTTGATTTATTACAGGAATTATATAAACTAAAAATAAATTACAAAATAACTGTGATAAGAGACCGATTTATTTTTTAGGTAGATTTCGTAAGAAATACTACCTATTACATTCTCACCTAAGTTGGAATTTTTGAAAAATTTTTGCAGATCTACGCCGATCATGACTCCCAGAACCCAAAACCACCCCCAGTTCAAAACTTTATCTATCTATCTATCTATGTCACTTTTTTATGGACACGATAACTGCAATAATTCTACACAAATCTCTTCCAAATTGATACATAAAATCAAGGGGCATAAAATCTCGGTCAAATTCGTTAATGGGCAAAATCGAACCAAGGGGGAGGGTGGGGGGAGGGCTTTTTGTGAAAACAGAAAAAAACCCATAATGTCTTAGTTATGATACGTATCGAATCCGTTTAAAGTTATTATTACTTCTAGGAGAAGGGCCGAAAATGTATGTATGACAGATTTTTGATATAATTAAAAATGGCCCCGAGGGCGGGAAAAAAGGGGGGTTTTAGAAGAAAAAAATCACAACTGCGTCAATTCACAAGATATCAAATCCGCTTAAATGTTTTAGTAATCCTCTTAATATTATCTAAAACTTTTATATTTACAAGTTTTTTATAGGACCAACCCTTATAGCAAAAAAAATTAAAAACAAAAAAAAAAATCCCTGCCGGCTCCGCCTGCAAACACGTTATTTTTCGAAGTAGACGGTTCCAACTCCCGCATCTTTTCGAAACTGATACATAAAATCAAGGGGCATAAAATCTCGGTCAAGTTCGTTAATGGGCAAAATCGAACCAGGGGGTGGGGGGGGGGGGGCTTTTTTTTAAAACAGAAAAAAACCCATTATATCTTAATTATGATACGCATCGAATCCGTTTGAAGTTATTATTACTTTTAGGAGAAGGGCCGAAAATGTATGTATGACAGATTTTTGATATAATTAAAAATGACCACGAGGGCGGGAAAAAAGGGGGGTTTTAGAAGAAAAAAAATCATAACTTCGTCAATTCCCAAGATTTCAAATCCGCTTAAATTTATTATAAATCCTCTTAATATTATCTAAAACTTTTATATTGACAAGTTTTTTATAGGACAAACTCTTATAGCAGAAAAAAAAAATCCCTGTTGGCTCCGCCTGCAAACAAGTTAGGTTTTGAAGTAGGCGGTTCCAACTGCCGCATCATGGCAAAAAGGTCATTTCTTCCGCAATTCCCAACATACAGGCGCCCCACGATCTGCGTCTTCGAAATCTACCAGTGCCTGTAGGCCGAGCAGTCAGGGATTTTTCATATATAAATTACTTGAGTTGCAATTATACCTAATTGTATGTATTTTAATATTTTATATAGGCTTTCATTTTAAGAATAAAAATTTATGTAATTTTTCATATTAGAAGTTTTAGATTTATCATACAATAAGTTATCATTTCTGACATCCTTGTACTTACATATGCTTTAAAATTTTACATGAGTTAATCATATGTATTATTTCTGTTGCCAACATCCCTTTTTCTATGCATTTACAAAATGCACAAAAATGAATGAGCTATCATTCGAAAGGTTTTTGAACAGGCTTCTGAGATAGTATACTCACATTTCTTTAAAACACGTTTTTTGATTAAAAATACAGTTAATTAAAAATTATATCAGCATTTTTTTTTTCAATGAAATTATTTTTTTATTCTCAAATCATTGTTGCCATAAAAAAATATATATACTACATTATATTGTGCTCAACAATAATTAAAGATAAATAAATAAATAGCACAATAAAAGATAAAGCGGGACGCACGGGTTTATTTTATATTTATGATTAAAAAGCAAAATTCAAATTCAAATGTTTGGAGAAAAAGACACCATCGATCGATCGAAGCAGTGGTATTTTACGTGTAATCTAAAATGTATGTTATGTTATATTATATTAAATTCTATTTTATATGTGCTCAATTTATTTTTTTTGTCCCGTGTTTTTCCCGAAGTGGATGACGTCATCTTCCAATGAAGTTAAATTACGATTGCAAACACGTTGTCCGATAAAAATGAGTACAGTTCTTACGACAGTTGATATATCATATGCGCCAAATGGGAGCTCAATCAAAAGCAATGTTTAGACGCTATTGTGTTCACTCACATATATACAAATACATATATAGGCATCATCATAAAAGTACTATAAAAAGACACACATGGTCTGAAAACGAAAAAATACCAACATTCACGTATACATTACGGAATAATTGTAAAAAATATCAAACCTTCAACATTTAAAAACATCCTCAAAATGTAAAGATATATAAATATTTCCATAATAAGGTTTTTATAATGATTACAACCATTTTCCCAGCACTAGATGTGATCGAAAAGTAAAAATGTAAATGAAAAACTAAGAATCACTGGCCACATCAGTTATGTTCTTAGTAACATTAAGATTTCTTTATAAAAAAAATTAATTTGGCAGATTTAAATATGATATAATATACACATGAATTGATGCCACACAATCCCTAAAATGTACGTGTACCAAAGAAAATATAAATTCTACAGATAAGGTAATTATAAATTTACCAGTACACCTATGCGAGGATTTCGCACTGCAGTCTAATATTTTTTAGATGCAAGTTTAAATTTCTAAAGAAAAATTAAGGATGAAAATATCTGCAAACAACATTAGTCAAGCCAGAATATCATGTCATTCATCCCATCAAAATTGAAGTAAAAACTAATCAAAGATAGCAAGAGGCACGCACGAGAAAAAAAAAAAAACATAGGATCAACCCTTACAGCAAAATAATAATAATAATAATAATAGAGCTGCTTATAAATAAATAAGACATAATACATTTTACACATTTCACGCAATTGAATAATCTATACTATACAAAGAATTCATAATGTAGGTTATACTTAACAGTTTCATTCGAAATACATATCCGTTTCCTTCAGAAATTAAAAAAAAAAAGTGTTCGAGGATTCAAGAGTGCAGCCGATTATAAATAAATAAGACGTGATACAGTTTACACATTTTACGCAATTGAAAAATCTACAAAGAATTTATAATATAGGTTTTACTTTACAGTTTCATTCAGACAGTTTTTGTATAGGAAACCAGGTTCTAATCCATTTATTCAAATACAGAGTATTTCACTTCAAGCCGAACTTGAATTTTTTTTCCCAACTTTAATTATAGTAAAGATATTGTTACGATATTTTTATCAGACTTACACTGCTTTATCTGAAATATGATATTACGAAAAGTGGTAGAAACGAAATTTGTATTAATTTATTTTAATTCACATAGAAAGCCAAAGTTAAAAGCGTTATTTACAAGTATTAAAATTATAATCTTATTTAATAATTCGAAACAGATTTTTTTCCCTTCTCTTTTTAGTGTGAAGTTTACTTGTGAGAAAGTAATGTTCATAAAAATAGGAATAAAGTTAAAAGTTAGAGAAAAAATTAAAATTGAGGCAGCATTTGTATTAAATATGAGATAAAGCGATTTTAATATTTAACCTTTTAATATTTTAACCCTGGAACATTGGAGTATTCAGCCGACCGAATATTCGGTATTCGGCTCACTTGTGTGTGTCGAATTTACATTGTTTAGACGTTAAATTCTCTTTCACACAAAAATGTACATTAATTTCTTTCAATTAAAAATTGTGTACATCTAATGCAATGTCAACTAAAGGTAACAAGGAATGAAAACTATTTTTTTAAAGGGAAAAGTTATACAACGAATGTATTTGAAGGGAAAAATCAAAGAAACAAAAATCGCCTGCTTCACTTTATTTTTAGAAAGTAAAACTTTCGCTAACAGAAAGTTACCCATTTTGAAGATATCCCTTCGCAAACCTAGTGATACTGAAAATCTGAAACCTTCGGAACATAGAGAGTGGGTCAGGGGTCAGGGGTCAACCAACAGTTCCCTTTCCCAGATTCAATAAATGCTTTCTACAAAGCAGACAAATTTCCTTTTACAGAGAGAAAAGCAAATGACCACAAATGTAACCCCCCCCCTCCTCCCATTCCCTTCCCTTTCAAAGGCAAGCGTAGAGAAAAAGGTGATATCGGAAATCTCAACGGAAGTGTTTTAGGGTTGCTGAAAATTTGGAAAAATTTGTCTTTCTGACATGGCAGCTGGGAATGAAATTACTGCAGCAAAGGCAAAAATGCTTGTTGAACGATATTTTTTATATAATATCGTGTAAAAAATACCCCTTATTAAATTTATAACAAGATAATGACAACAATTAACAAGAAAATATATAAAAACTGCCTGAAACAATCGTTTTGTAACCTATGCCGAAAATCTGCAGCACCCGTAGTGCCCTCTAGTGAAATCTATTGGAAACAAATTAAAAAATTTTAAATTTAAATTAAAAAAAGGGTAATTACATCTCACTTATGAAATTTGCGTCGTTTGAAAGAAATAAGTCATATTTATCACCAAAAAAATTTTTAAATAAATCGGTTCAATAATAAATGCGCAATTCTGATGTTAAAAGTATAGCATTAGCAGTATAAGGAAAATATAAGTGATGATCACCCTTAAAGGGAAAATGTTCCGTGATTTATACTTGTCTAGAGCAGGAATTTTTTTTTTCTTTGAGCTCACAGTGAGATGTAGTTTTAATTTATTATTTTGCTGCTCGGATTTATTGATGCCACTGGGGAAAACAAATACACCTCAGTCTGCAAGACAGTAAATTCCATTGCTTACAATTAAATTGCATCTACATCTTCACCCAAAATAGAAACATCATGCTCAATTTTCTTTTTTTTTAATTTTTGCTAAAACCTCCCCGAGGTTTAGGATCTGCTAAAACCTCCAAAGGTTTAGGATACAAATAAAACTACTCACCTAACCAGTAGTCCCTGTAAATAAACACTATATCATACACTTGTTATGTCCACACCTGTTTTGCCCATTTTTACAGTATATTCCATTATTTTTAAATATTTACATAATCTTTTAATTTTAACAATTTTACATTACTGCGATTTTAGTATTTTCACGTTTTGAAAAAAATGTGAATAAACAATTTCAAGTTTTTCCATAATTTCACATTTCTAACTAGTTGTCTAATGTGAATATATTACATATAAAGAACATATATTTGTCAAACCAATTTCTTACGTTTATTATTATTATTTTATTTTATTGATACCATATGTTTATATATTTTTGCATAACTATTTTTTATATTTAATTTTTGCACTTTTCACCTTAAATTTATAATTTTCACAGAACTATATATTTTTTATAAAATATTTTGAAATTTTGTGCTGTAAGGACTTGAACAAAAATAGCACAAAAATGGCCAAAAAACTTTTAATCCATACAATTATGGCCAAAAGATAAACAACAAATTTATGGCTATTATTTTCTTTATCTTATTAGTATTTTTTTCATATAGTTTTGTGGTAATATTACTGTATTATTGTTTTCATAGATTCTGTATGTTTTGTGGTATAATTATTATATTTTTCAAGTTTTTAATGTAAAGTTCGGTCAGATTGTCCCGAGAGCCATACACCAAACTTAGAAATTTTTAGCATAAAAACATAAAATCGTTCATTTTTCCTTAATTTTTACGCGTCAACATGTGAACTTTTAATATTTTTCCAGCAGCAAAATTCAGCCCTCACTTTTTACCAATCTTAGTTGTAAATTTAACTTTAACATTAACTTATTTTGAAGCCTTACTCAATTAAACACTTCTTTTTAACTCACTTTGGCATTCTCGGTCTTCCGGGTGAGTTCCCCCAGTTTTGCAGGCAAATCTGGTGGATCTCATCTTGGAGAGGGGGGATGTGAAAGGATAAAAATAAACCCTTTTTAAAATGCAAAATAAAAAATTTAAATCCTAAAACATTTTTTTCTAACTTATAAATCTAATGCTTAAATCTAATCTGCCCCTGTGATCTTTGTTTCTCCGCCTCACAAATATTACTTTCATCTATCAATTTCGACATCTCTTTAAGTTTTAAAAGTGATGAGTTTGCATTTCTTGCAGCCGTCTGTTGGGTGCGGCTCCCAGGCCCGGCCAAGCCTTGGTGTCGGCATAAGACCCCAGACATCAGTCAAAAGCTAATTGACCAATTAAAATAAATGATCCTCCCAATTTGACTCTTTCTCCCTCTGCTGGAAAATATCCTAAATTCTGATTTAAAACCCCATGCAAGGACGAAGAAGACGGAATTTTGGCACTTTTGAGCGGTCAGCCAAACCCTCGGCCATGTAGATCTCAAAATTTAACGTAAATGGCTCGCGGGACCTCCGACTGAACGCGCGAAGATGTCTGTACGAAGAAATGCTTCAATAAACGAGTTAGATTCGCAAGAGAGGTCCCGAGTCAAACTTATTTATGTGTCACCAACTTATTTCTCCCAAGTCGTCCTCCGGATAATATCCTTACATATATATATATATATATAAATGCTTAGTTTGTTCCCTCTCCCTCCAATATTTTTTATGATTTGGCAATATATCAAGAAATAAGCTTATACAATGAAAAATATAAAAGTTTGATTTGGGCACAGTTAAAAAAAGATACTTGAATTGCAGATTTCATAACACTTTTACAAAATGATCATAAGAATATGCAAAATGTACACATTTTAATAAATTTAAAAGCATCTACCAAGAATAATAAAAAATATAAATCAATGATGCAATGATTTTTGTTTTCAGACTATCACAACTTGTATGTATACCATTCATTTTGTGGCATCCTGCGGTCATAAATTCTCACTGTTCCATCACCACAACCAGCAGCTATTAGGCCTGTTAACTCAGCATTGGAAGATAGGCAAGTCAGGCAGCTATCAGCACCCGTAGGAATATCCTGTAAAGGAAAGGGATAAGAAAAAATGGAGAGAAAATCTTAAATAAATAACATTTTAAAATAGGTAACGGGATCCCAGAGAAAACGAAAGTGGATTTAAAAAATTGCCCTATATCTTATTAAGAAGTTTGCCTATTTTTTAAGGGTCTGGAATTATATCAAATGCACCATTGAGTTTGGTAGAAGGAGATAAAAACTTATTCCTATACACATATATTTTGAATAAATACACCAAACATAAATAAGTCCACAATTTTTACTTAAAATTTAAAAAAAAAAAATGTGAAAAAGCAAAAGCCATCTATAATTGTCAGAGACCAAACTTTCACTCAATGGCTATCAGTGCTTCATAAAAATTGTATTTGCATGGCTTTGAGGGTAATATTTTTAAGCACTGCCATCTGAAGTAAATGATATATTTTTAATGGGTATCTTTTCAATTTACATTAACTTAAGTAATGAAAAAAAAAACTGATAAAATGGAGTTCTCATAATGAGATCAACACAAATGAAAAGATTAAGGGTATTTTTTTTACAATGTTTGTGGAGACAAAAGATTAAAATAATGAGCATGTGTCTGCCCACAATAGTAACAGTTTAAGATTTAAATTCCAAACTATGACATACAAAGATAATGGGACCAGAAAGGTTAGAAATGATGAAAAAGCAAATTATTTGTTGTTATTATTTTTATAATGCTTCAGCTTTTAAGAATGACATCCAGTTGGTCCAATAGAAAAAATCCTAAAATTACAGTTGTACAAGCTGTAAACGAGCTGCAAGCCGGCAGCGATACCTGCCAAGGGTAAAACTCAATTATCTCAAAACACTGTTTTCAGAAGTTTTTCCATGATAAATTTTAAATAAAATGCCTAAAGGCTTAAAGTTTCTGCCTTTAGACATTTTATTAAGAGAGCCTTTACAGTCTGTACGCCAGATCAGTTAACCAATGAGATAAATAAATTACATGAAATAGCAACGGATATAATGAAAGAACTATTAATAAAGTAATTACAAGCATGAAGAAGGAGAAGAAAAACTTCAATAAACAAAATTCAAAGTTATCTACTTTACAAAATTTCCCTGGTTTCTTTGAAAGATTGAAATATAAACTTAGCAAATTCAATATATGTCGTATAGCAAAACCATCCCTATCGGGTGTTTATGAAATCCCGTTCACCAGAGCAGATGGAACATTGCAATATTATATAGGAATGACAACTAGAAAGTTTAAAACAAGATCTGAGACATTAAAAATTGATTTTAAAAATAGTTAAATAATTCATTCATCAAGACTATATTTCCCATCTATTATTTGTGAATCAATAGAAATTTATATGCGTAACAAGAACATATGCAATGAATCAGTCTCTTTTGAATTACCTAAAATCTGGCACGAGGTCTTGTTAAATTTTAAAAAAGCAATAAGGAAATATTAATTTTTACGTTTACAGTTGACTATTTTTAAGCACCTGCTTTATTATACATATGATCTCGTAATTTATGATTTTCAAGTTTATTTAAAAAAATTTTTGCAAGAATAGTTTGTTTATTGAGTAGATCTTGATAATGGCACCATTTGTGCATTCAAATAATGTCGATCATTATGTTAAAAGGTTTCTGTAAGCCTTTTTTTATCACTTAAGCATTTAAATCTGTATTTTACAATATTATATATATATATATATATATATATATAAAGGAATATTGAGCACAAGCATTTAGACACAACAATAGGAATATCAGTAGTATTTCTGAAAACTATAGAATGAAAATTAAGACATACTTTAGAATAAATACATGAAAAGTACATGAATTTAACCAATGTATGAAATTTAACCAATATATGAAAAGCATAAACAATAAATCCAAGTACATCTGGCAATAAATATATACCTGAATTTTAGCCTCTCTTTCTGCATCCCATATCCTAATGTGTCTGACATCTCCAGAAGCTAATAATTGGCAGTTATGCTGCTCCCAATTAAGTACTAAACCAGCACCTATCAGCAAAGAAAAAAAATGAATGAAATTATAATAAAAGCTGAAAGCTTTATAGACAAAGAATAAAATACAAACAAGTATAAATAAATGTAATTAGAATACTAGAACTAGATACAGAATAGAATTTAAAAGAGGTGAAATATTTTTTTTACACAGTCATTAAAGTAGAATAAATAAATGTAAAGAAAAACTACTTAAATAGCCAAAGAAATTCTCAAAAAATGTTTTATTTATTTTTCACTATCTTTTTCAAAAGAATAAATAGAAAATATAGAATAAACTTCTTTTAAATAAATTAAGTTTTTTATTTAATTAAGGATGAGTAATTCTAGTTATTAATTAAACAAAGACACTTAGATAAAATTATTTAATTTATTGTACATAATTTAACATAAAATTTAAAAAAAGAGGAGGGGTAAGACCTCAGACCATAATATTTGTTAATTGTATTCACCTCTGGTAGATGGAAGCAAATCTTGAACAATTTGGAATGCTGTGGTAAGTTTCAGATCATTTTCACTGGCATAGTTCTTCCAGATTTTTACAGCACCATCATCTGAAAATAATAAAAATAAGAGAGAAATAAATATAAAAAGTAAAAATAGCTTTCTTAAAAAATACTCTTTTATAACCCTTCAATGTTTATATGATGTAGGCACCAAAAACCCTAAAATTTACCGCTTTGATTTACAGTTAGTGCGAGCTAGTGAATTTACTTTTTTAAATTACAATTTTTGCTCAGTTTCTTTTTTAAGATATGGCTAACAGGAAAGGAAAACAAATATTACTTAAATTATCTTTTTATGGGTTCTAAGTTGATTTCTCAGCATATAATCATAATTTAATTAATCTGAAACTATTATTTAATAAAAGCATATTTTTAATTATTACATTATACATATTTTTTGTTCTTATTTATTTTTTTTTCTCCTTTTTAGTGCTTAAAATTGAATTTTTGCAGTTTCACAGCTATTTGGCCTATTTTGGCGAGCATATTTTGATACAAAATAAAATCTGAATTTTAACTCATATACAGTTGTAACCCTCAAGAATATTTGGCGATTTAGCATCTATGGCAGGTAAAAAAAATGCCTTAAAATTAATGTATTAATTTATAATTAAGTTCTAAAAATATTAAAACGCTGTATTGTTATCAGAAACACACCTGTGAACATAACTTTTTTAAATTCTAGCATATGAGAAAGTTAGTGAAAAATCATTTACTAAATTCCATCTTTACATACAAAAACCAAAATGAATTAAATAAAAATAAGAGTGTAAAAAAGGTATAATTATTTACAGCTATTATATAAAACTTTAGGTGTCAAGCACAGTTCACCAAATAAATTAAATTAATAACTCAGAAATATCTATCAATGAGACATTATGACCATGTAAAAATAAATTATTATTCTCGGAGTTTCCCCATAATAGTAGAATTCCTCAATTAAAAATCTCCTTTGCAGCTCTTCTCAACCGTTTGGGGTTATCCATTAACTGTATCACATAAATTTCATATTTTTTAATCCCCCCCCCCCCTCCCCGTGCAATATTTTCTGCAATTATTAATTTACAGCTAATTTTATGCAAAAAAAAAGTTACATATAATCTATTACCTCTTGATATAAATATTAAAGATGAGTTAGGGCTCTATTCTTGGACCCCGAGATGAATATAAAAAATATGCAGTAGAAAATTGTTAATAGCATTTTAAAATTGTTTGCTCAAGGAATAGATCAATGGTGCAGTGATCACCATTGACAGGATGGCAAAATGTGTGGAACCAGTTCAGCTACCACCTGGACGTGTATTGTGTGACACAGGGGGCACAAACTGGACATTTGTAGAATGTGCAGAAAACTTGATGAGTTTGTGGTTATTTTCATATATCACTCTGATTTGTACTTTTGAATATATAGCGTTTGAAAATGAATGAATCTTTTATAGTAAACCTGAATTTATTACTATTTAATTAAAAATACATATTTTTTAATGAACATTAATACCTATAATATACAAATAATACTTACTGAATTGTTTTCATATTTTAGGTGTGACAATGTGTTAACCCATCAACCCTCTCTGTCACACTTTTGGAATCCCCCCCCCCTATTCAGCCAACCAAATATTCAGCAAAAGGGCCGAATACCAAATACTGACCGAATATTCATCACATCCCTAGTTAGCATCACTCATGTTTGTAACCAAATACTTACCAGATCCAACAAGTAACAAGGTATCATCATGAGCATTTATGAAGTCAAGCGCTGTTATACGAACATTTTGATGACCATGAGAATTATGAGAATGTAGCAGACACCCTTCTTTCCAGTCCCAAACACTAAAAAAGAAATAGATACATGGAAATACATGGTCTAAAAGTAGGGCAGAAAAATCAAACAAAAATTTGAGAAGAAGAAAGATGAAAGAAAATCTCAAAAGTAAAGAATGAGACATATATATAAGAAACAAATTTTTAATTTTTCGTTGTTGGCCTCATCAAAGCTATAATTCTGTGTAAATCCCATTATTCTAATTTATTTTCTCGTTCTAGTATTTAGATTGTCAAAATTCTGCCTAGCTAAAAATGCTTTATTCTAAATTCATTCTCTTAAAAAATGGCTCTAAGCGCTGTTCTGCTAAAATTACACACTTTTTATTTCGTTAAATAAACACATCCTAGAATTTAATTCTTTTAAATATCAATCTCCCCACTAAATATTTATAATTCTCTTGAAATAACAACCTATATCTTTTTCTTTTTATTTCCCTATGTTTTCTGGCAAAAAGTATTCTTTCTCAAAAATATAAAAGCTAATCTCAGTTTCAATGTAAAATCTTTATCTTGGCATCCTGCTCACACTCGGTAAAACCTAATGTATTTATTTTTTCTTTTCTTTCTTATTTGTTCGAAGGAATCAGATTGTTCCGAAACATTCTAGAATATTCTCCCGCGCTTTTACAGCCTGCGGCTTGATCTCTTCAAAATCATAGCGGCAGAAAAATAGAGTTCCGTAACGCTATTGGTCAAAAGACTGTTTCGCGGGTCTCTATTCGTGAGCTTTAGCAAATTCTTATATGCTTCGTTTTCCCGCCTAGAGAGCAGATTGTTCCTGGATATCAATGTACATGTAACCACGGTGCGTACTTCGCGACCATGGAATAAATCTCCTTTGCTGCCCATAGACAATACGACGCTGCCTATTAATATCTTGTGTCTTCTTCAAGCATTGAATTTAATTCACCAAGTCTCTCCATGTTACTAAAAGTCATTATTTATGGAATTTTCATGTGAAATAGTAAAGAATAAATGCCCTTTTTCTGGATTTCTAATAAACTGTGGATTGGAATCGACTGCCTTATTATTTCCTTCAGTAAGTACACCATGAATTGGGATTATCGGTGCTACGACTGCAAACTCCTAGGTGGAAACCTCTAGCCTTGATAGCTTAATTTACAAAAAATAACGTGATTCACGTGAAATCGTGACATATATATATATATATATATATATATATATATATATATATATATATGTAAGATATCGCCTCTGTATAACGGGCGCACCTCGATATAACGAACACACATCGATCTCTCTGTAACGAGCGGTCGATCACCGCTATCACACATCCCAGTAATAGATATCCATCGTTAATGTAGTCGTGCACAAGTAGGAGAAATAAGCAGGCATTTTCCTGGGAACTAGCTTTTATTCCAATTAATTACAAGTCTCTTCATAAGCTAGGCCCAGGGGACAGTTTGAAGAGTCTTTTACCGGGGAAACATCGTTTTATCGTTCATATTTCGGCGAATTGCCGGACTTACAACGGCAAGGATGCCGTCGCACTTCGAAGAATACTGGCCGTAGTTTTTGTGGAGAGTGATTAGAGTCAAAAGCCATGCAAAATACGTGCTCCTGACATTATATACGGCCGGACCACCGCTAGAGACCGCTTTGCAACTTATGAAATAATGTCATTTAATTGGCTAATTACTTTTGACTCATATCTGGGTAAGCAGCCCAGATAATTAACATGCAACATCTCACCACCGGTAGAAGAGAGATGCGTTAACATCAGCACTTTTAAATCTTAACGAGGATTCAAAATTAATATCTGTTCGTAATAAATGTATCGTAAGGAAAGTTAAGTTACAGGGGCAACTAGAAATTAAAATATTTTGATACACGATTTAGGGATTTTAAACTTTGAATTTTTATATTTTAGTTTCTGATTTGGAATGGGTTTAACTAACTATCCTTTCATATCACTCCACATTCGTTCACATTCAAAATTCTTTCATACTTTTTCACATTCATTTCACATCCCCCCCTTTAAAAATGAGCACCACAGTACTTGTCAGCAAGGGCTGTGGGGCTCAACCCCATAAGTTAAACTCATTTTAAAATAGGCTATCGATTTTTTTTTTTTTTTTTTTTTTTTTTTTTTTTTTTTTTTTTTTACGGAATTCTAATTAGACTCTCAAACTGCTTGGGCTTACTTTTACATAAAATACTGGTACTATTTGATGATATACACTGAAGATTAAACATATGACATATACTGTAAACAAAACACACAGCTGCAGCAAAAAAAATTTTAACATTTCTCGCGAGAACATTGTGTGCTATTTTTTTGAAAGTCTGTTAGCACATTGCAAAAGTTTTTGTTAACCAATATGTCCTGTTAGAATTGTTCGTGGGTTATATTTGGTTCATCAGGAAAGGTAAACATTGCACCTTTCTTTAAACATACAGTACAATAAAAACTAAATAATATGATACTTTAAAGCAGAAATATAATATGGCAATTACTTATATTATTTACAAACACAAACAATTAAAATATGCACTTAACTTATAAAAATATTTAAACATGATATAAACACTTTTTCAAAACATTAAATTTCAAAATATAGTATAAAATATACTTCAAATATACTGTAAATATAGGACAAAACAATTACTACAAATGCAATAAAAACAACACAAATACAAAAATGTCATATGAGCAGTTATAAGCTCTTTTACTACTCCAAATTATCTATTTATAAGCATATTTGGGCTTGTAGACCATTCTAGTGGGAATTAATCTCAGGAGAAAAAAAAAAGATTGAACTGGAAAACTTTGTAAAAATAGGAAATTCTACCCAAAAAAAAAAAAAATTAGGCTATCCTTTCCACCATGCTCAGTGAGACATGGATTTCTAAACTCTGAGGTGATTATCATCCAAAAAATGTGTCTCTTGCACAAGGAAAAAAGGAAAAGTGGATGCCCGATAATCACCTACAGAGGGAAAGCGAAGCAGTTTTGCCAAATTCTCCATTCTACATGGAAAGAGAAAATGGGAAAACAGTTCGACTATAGACGGGAGGCCACGGAGCGGAGGACCCCTAACGTGTTCCTAATTTTGTCATTGTATAAGTAATAAAAAAAAATAAAAAGGTTAGCAGTACTTTAAAACTGCTCCGCCAACTACACCGCTGGGTTTTAAATTAACATCCAGCTGGGTCCTCATCCAAACACTAAAATGATAGAGGGACGATAGGAAAGCAAAAATAAAAAATTGAAAGATGAAAGAAATAGACGGGGGTTATTCATGGTAGAGTTTTAAATTTCGAGGGGGGTTATAGAATCTCAACTTGGAGGCGTGCACTATTTCAGAATTTCTCTTAAAATGTATACTGGGTTTATCAATTTCAAAACTTACATCAGATAGTTGTTTTAAGATAGTATATGGTCCAGAATATGGTGGAGTCAATTTACGTGTATTAGGATAGTGGAATTCTTCATACATTACAATGTCACCAACTTTAAACTTTACAGGAAGAAAACGAGCATCGTAATGGATTTTATTTTTTTCATGGTAAGCTATTGTTCTTTCCTTAGCTAATTTTCTAGCTTCTTCAACAGGAGGGTAATAATCATTATCTGGCAAAAGAGGATCATAAGGTAATTTTCCTAACAGCAAATAACTAGGTGGAAACTGAGTTACAGAATGCGGAGTAGCATTATATTGGTACAATACTTCATCTAAAAATTTTGTCCAAGGTAATTTAGTTGGTGATGAATTTACAATACATTTTAATCTGGTGACAATAGTTTGATTCAAACGCTCAATTTTCCCATTCGTTTCCGGGTGATGACTGGAGGTTAATCGGTGTTTGATATTATAATTACGAAGAAAACGTTTAAATCTAGAAGCTGTAAATGCTCCATTTCTATCAGTAAGTATTTTTTCTGGTACTTGAGTTTGAAATAATTGTTTCAAAATGTTTGTATAAGTTTCAGTTGTTACGCTTTTTGACGCGAAACCCCACACATAGCGAGTTGCATGGTCTATGACCAAATGCAGATATTTCTTTGCCGAATTATAATGATTAAATCCGCCAACAGAGTCCAATGCCAAGCATTCAAAAGGTATATCCGTTGGGGGCATGAGCTGCAACAAACCAAATCTTTTTTGCCTACTTTTTTTTGTTGATTTGGCAGGTATGACAATGTTTTACAAAATTTTCAATATCTTTATTAAGATTAGGCCAATAATATTGATTTGTAATTAAATTTATCATCTTATAAATTCCAGGATGTCCAAAATCTGTGTGGGCTTTTTCCAAGAGGGGTAAACGTAAAGCCATGGGGACGACAATCTTATACAAACTTTTCTTTTTAATCATAATAACATCATTAATTTCAACATATTTTTTACCATCTACCTTGACATTTTCTTTTTTCTGATTTTCTCTGATATCATTCAAGTTGAGTAAATGTGTATGATGTGGGGGGTCTTCTGAAACAGGTAATCTAGACAGCATATCAGCCTCTACATTAGTGGAGCCCTTTTTATATTTAATATCGTAGTCAAACATACTCAGTTTAAGGGACCAGCGGAAAAGACGTCCTCTTAAGTTTTTAACATTTTTTAG
This sequence comes from Maratus michaelseni, assembly GCA_963931845.1. Classification (NCBI taxonomy): domain Eukaryota; kingdom Metazoa; phylum Arthropoda; class Arachnida; order Araneae; family Salticidae; genus Maratus; species Maratus michaelseni. The sequence goes on along the minus strand of OZ007587.1, from coordinate 384,213,430 downwards.
CCAAGTGAGAGCCGCATGGTTTGTATGAATGACAAATTTTTGACCGTGTAAATAATGGTAAAATTTATCTAGAGCATCCACAATTGCCAAACATTCGAGTTCAGTAATTGCATAATTTTTTTCATAGTCACGAAGATTTCTAGAATGATATGCTATGGGGTGCAAAATACCATTTTCATCAGCCTGTTTCACAACACATCCCACTCCAAGACTTGATGCATCTACAAATAAATTACAAGGTGTTTTGGGATCAAACAATCTTAAGATAGGTTTTTGAATTAGAGCTGCTTTTAATTTTTCAAAAGAATTTTGACAGTCCTGGTCCCATACATAGGGAACATTTTTCTTTAACAAATTATTAAGAGGAAATCTAACCTCAGCATATTTATGAATGAATTTATTATAAACATTAATAGATCCCAAAAAGCGTTGTAACTCTTTCACATTAGTTGGTGGTTTTAACCTCTTGATGGTTTCAATATTCGGGTTATCGGGTGTAATACAACCATTCGACACTTCATATCCAAGAAAATTAATTGTTTTTTTAACAAAATTACATTTAGACAGCTTTAGTTTAAGATTTTCATGGACACAAATATCAAAGATGGTTTCCAAATGATGGTAATGTTCTTCTTCATTTTGTGAGAATACAATAATATCATCAAAATAACTGCATGCAAAGTCAATTTTATATTTATTTAGGATTCTTCGAAGGATACGGTTAAAATTCGCGGGCGCATTTTTCAAGCCGAAGGCGAGCCTCTTCCACTCAAACAAGCCAAACGTTGTGGCAAAAGCTAATTTTTCAGTATCTTTAGGGTGGATAGGTATATGCCAATATCCACTTGCTAAATCGAGAGTGGAAAACACTTTAGCTTGCACCAATTTGTCCAATAAAGTGTCGATTCGGGGTAAGGGTTCTGCATCTGTTTTGGTTATGGCATTTAATTTTCGGAAATCGACACACAACCGAGTTTTCTTTCCTTCTTCACGTTTATAAACTAAGGTTACGGGTGAAGAATAAGGGGAATGACTTTCTTTAATGATACCGGCTTTTAACAAATTTTGAACTTGTTCTCTAATTTCTTCTTCTTCCTTAGGGGAAGTACGATAAGCTCTAAGTGAAATTGGTAAGTCGGAAGTTAAATGTATTCTCTGGGGTTCCATGTTGACACATCCTACATCATATTTATCTTTGACAAAAATACCGACATATTTGGCTAATAGAGTAGGCAGTTTGATAGGTGCAGACTGAACTTGGATAGGTTCAATGGCGTTTACAAACTCCGGCTCATAATTTTCACCAAATATCCCTGCATTTTCCTTTTCTGAGACATCTTCATTAGGTTCTGACACGTGCAAGGAATTAACTGTTGGAATATTTCGTAATTGGTTCAGGAGAGGCACTCTTTGGTTATTTTGGAAAATTTGCATCTTAACACAATCAATATTTAACTGGAAACTTTGGCAATGGTTAAGTCCAATAAGGGTATAGGGTAATTTATTATCAATAACATAAAGATCAACATATTTGGATATGCGGCCAATTTTCAAATTAACACGACATTTTTCCTGCAAGGTGAGAATGCCTTGTGTTTGAGCGACCGATAGACCTTTACGAGTTTTGGAAGTGTTTAATTGGAATTTTTGGACTAAATGTAATGGAATGACACTTAACGAGCTTCCTGAGTCGATCAAACAGGGTATTGAGTTTTCTGGTATCCCTAGAGTAGTAATTTGACGTTTCTTTGGGTTTTCTTTGGATCCTTTTCTTTTTTCTATGTACCCGGGTACTATTAGTTGTCATTGGTTACTACTTGGGTTTGCAGAAAAATCACTTTGTGTCTGATTTGGATTCTGGATTTGAATGTTTGGTTGTTGGGTTAGAGAAGAGGCCTCTAAAGATTGCTTTCGAAAAGGACAATCTCGTACCCAATGGTAAGCATTTGGAATATTAAGATTAAGGCATACGCGGCATGGCGATGGTGGCAATGTAGCCTGGTAGTGTATATTTGGTCTAGGAGGAGACGGTTGAAAGGGTCTCACATTTTGGAAAGTTCTTTGAGGGTTAGGCACATTTGGGCGATTCTGGGGGTTTTGATAAGGGTATCTATAATTCCAGGATCGCATTGGAAAATTCTGCTCAGTGGTATTAGGGCGATATGGTCGCCATTGTCTGAACTGATTTTGGGGAGTTGGGTCTGGTTTATTTTCAGGACTCTTGCCTGCTACTTCAAGCTTGGTAAGTTTAAACACTAATTCTCTCCATTCTGTGGCAGTTTTAGGGGCATTAGTCACAATAAGTCTCTGCATCGAAATTGGCAAACCTTCGGATAACCCTTCTAGAATGAATTTGTTATCTAAACCCAGATTACGACCCATTTTAGTTTTCTTTTGGTAGTACTCGTTGAGGTCATCACCTGACCTATACCGAATACTAGCAAAGTCGCTTAGGGATAGTGTATCTGGGGTAGAAAAATTTTCATGGAATAGTGAAACAAACTCATTCCAGTGTAAAACATTAAGACAGTTGTTAATATACAGGGTAAGGGCACTATCTTTTAAAAATTTCTGGATGTTTCTTATCTTCCAAACATCATCTTTTCTGGACTCAATACATACAGCCTCAAAATAAGCAAGCCAAGAGGCAAAGATCATCTTAGCTTCCGGCGAAAACGGGATAATCTCAGGGTCTTTTGTTTTTTCCTCACTATTTGCTGCATAGCTACCTACAGCGGCCTTTTTAATTGACTCTATTTCAGGGATTAGGGCCTGATTTTTAACAGGTTGTTGGCTCACTTGACTGATAGCTCCATTCATATTTACAGGGGCACTTTCATGTATTTCCGTATTTGGAGGACTTTCAAGGGGATTCCCATTTCCCTCAATTTCTGTATTTTTCCTTTAAAGATTCGTCACCTTCACCCACTTGAGTGGATTTGTCTTCTGCACTCATTTTTATTACTTATTTTTACAATCTCATTAAACAAAATATATAAAAAAAAAAAATATTTTTACTAGAAAAAATCAATTTTTTTTTTTTTTTTTTTTTTTCTAAAAAATTTGCCCTCTTTTTCTCTTAATTTTTCATCAAATCCCGTTTAAATTTCAAAAATAATACACAAAAATAATCTGCTTCATTTAATCACTTAAGTTGTAACAGAGATAATAATAAAATAATAATAATAATAATAATAATAATAATATACTTTATAAAAATAACACTTAAAAAATAAATTTCTAATTGTTTCTGTTTAATGGTTTTTCTCTTAAAAACCTTTAAGTGTTCACTTTGTCAAAAAATAAAATAAAAAGTCCTTGACAGCTTTTAATCTCTTCTTAAAAAATAACAGAGGCGAAACATACCTGGTTTATTGCTTTTCATTACTCCATTTGATTGCACAGAATACTCACGTGAAAAAAAGAAAAAGAAATCACCATTAAAACGAAACCAAAACAGGAAGCATCAACGAAACAACGGACTCTTGACACACACAAAGAAAGGGAGAAAGAACATTCCTCCTTCTGCCAGGAGATTGTTGACCTTGAATTTTCCACAAACCATCTGTGAACAATCCCTTTCCCTGGATAGTAGGTCATTTGAGATAACTATTGAAAGTGTATGAACAAAACTTATCCGAGATTTGATAGCTTAATGAGGAAGCAGGAGCTCTTTTATTAACGGATTGTAGATATTTATTTCTTTATTTTGGACACAAACTTTTTCTTTTCAGTTAAACACACTAGTCTTCTGTTATTTTCTTTTAAAGGCCCGGTGATTAAAAATAGTCTTTTTATGGTTGGTTCGATTACGATGTTTCTTATTAATGAATAGTTATTTAAAAGAAAGGATTTTCCCATGGCAGGTATTTAATCCAAGCAGACTCACTGTAAGATATCGCCTCTGTATAACGGGCGCACCTCGATATAACGAACACACATCGATCTCTCGATCTCTCTGTAACGAGCGGTCGATCACCGCTATCACACATCCCAGTAATAGATATCCATCGTTAATGTAGTCGTGCACAAGTAGGAGAAATAAGCAGGCATTTTCCTGGGAACTAGCTTTTATTCCAATTAATTACAAGTCTCTTCATAAGCTAGGCCCAGGGGACAGTTTGAAGAGTCTTTTACCGGGGAAACATCGTCTTATCGTTCATATTTCGACGAATTGCCGGACTTACAACGGCAAGGATGCCGTCGCACTTCGAAGAATACTGGCCGTAGTTTTTGTGGAGAGTGATTAGAGTCAAAAGCCATGCAAAATACGTGCTCCTGACATTATATACGGCCGGACCACCGCTAGAGACCGCTTTGCAACTTATGAAATAATGTCATTTAATTGGCTAATTACTTTTGACTCATATCTGGGTAAGCAGCCCAGATAATTAACATGCAACATCTCACCACCGGTAGAAGAGAGATGCGTTAACGTCAGCACTTTTAAATCTTAACGAGGATTCAAAATTAATATCTGTTCGTAATAAATGTATCGTAAGGAAAGTTAAGTTACAGGGGCAACTAGAAATTAAGGCAAAACTTTAATATTTTGATACACAATTTAGGGATTTTAAACTTTGAATTTTTATATTTTAGTTTCTGATTTGGAATGGGTTTAACTAACTATCCTTTCATATCACTCCACATTCGTTCACATTCAAAATTCTTTCATACTTTTTCACATTCATTTCACAATATATATCATCATCATCATCAACCGTTTTCAATCCACTGCTGGATGTAGGTCTCCCCCAGAATATATATATATATACATATATATATATACAGAAAAATAATTTGTCATTGGAGCATTACAAAGCAAACGTGTCTGAGCCCAGTATGTCCATTGCTAGTTATTCTAATACAATCATAGTCTGGTATAGCAAATACTTAATACGAGTAGTGATAATAACAGGGTTGCCAACCTTTATGTCAATGTTCCTGAAACTGTTGAAAAAACTATCACAATGCAATTAAAGAGAAAACTTAAAAGCTATTATTTATAATGATTCTCGTAACACATCTAGAAATAGAAAGATGTTTTAATTTTCAAACTCTAAGAATCAAAGTATGTATATTTTTACTACACATAATTACCATTCACACTAAAAAAAGTATCCATTTCTTTTGGTCATATTTTGTTTTCTTTAAAACTACTTACTTAAATGTCAAAGTATGGAATTTGTACCAAATAAAAATATATAGTAAATCTGTCTACATGGGAAAATTTACCGTGTTTAGAACAGAGAATTAGAAAACAATGTGAGGGAAAGATTGAAATATCCCTGAACATTTTCCCCTGCAAGTAAAAAATTTCCCATTTCATTAAGGAAATATCTACTTTTTATACAATGTAGTTTTCCAGAAGCAATTTATACAATGTGTGGAGTTGAGATTTTCCGTGTACCTGCAATGAAACTCCAGATCTTTCGAAGTGGTTGGCAATCCTGCAATAGAGAACTTTTGGAAAAGCCATGAACATGTAAATTTACTCTTACACATAAATATTAAACTATTTGAAAATGTTTTAATGCATGCACTTATCTCCACCCAAAATTTCTACTTATTCTTACTTGAAGTATTCTTTATCTGTAACAACCATATGAGTCTCGTAAGGATGAAATTTTATTGATGTAGGAACACTTCGGGTTTTGTTGATAAATACCTGATCATCAAATTTATAAATTTCTAAAAAAGAAAAAGGAACAAAAAAATCACAAAAGAAAAAATAATCACAACAATGTTTTAAAGACAGACACTTTAAAGCAGGGCTGTCCAAGCTGCAGCCTCACAAAGAATCAAAATTTTAATTGAATATTGGTATTTTACTACAATTTTTTTTTATTTGCACACTTTATATAACACATTTATTTGAAAATTTTATTTTTTTCATTTTTATTGAAAATATTGCTTTAAGATGATGAGAGCATACATTTATTGTTGAAAGACTGCATTCAATGCATTTCTTGTACTGTGCAGGAGCAGTCAAATAAAATGTTATGACAACTCATGTGCGTCCAAAGAAGTGCAACTGTTAATATTAAAAAGGACATGATATATAATAACAAGTGACAAGTTTGAAAAGCATGTAAAAGATGCTAGGGATATAAAACTATCATTTTGTCAAATCTCCATCGCTGTAATGGGGAAGGTTTGTGCTTTCAATATTTTTGACAAGTTTACAGCTGTTAAACTGCACAGAATGAATATACATTATTAACCACATTTTTTGTGCCACTTTTTTTTTTCAGTGTTAAAAATAGGGGAAAAATGGTAAAATATGTTTTTTTTTTTTTTTTTAAAGATTATTATTTTTTATTTTTAAAGAAAACTTGGAGTAAAAAGAGAAAGAAGACTATCTATTTGGTAATATGAACATAACTATATGATTTTTTAATGAATGGATAATTAAGATTAAAAAGATGTATAAGAGTTTAAACAGTTCATAAGTAAATTTTAAATAGGTAGAAAACAATACTGAAAGCATTCTAGAATAAGAGGGAGGGGGGGGGGGAGTACCAGTTAATAAATGAAATGTAGAAAGGGGGGGAAGTACAGGGAGAATTTTAATGAGTTTAAAAAAAAATCATTTAGTGTAACTAAATCTTGCTCTCTTAAAAATTAAAATGTTTTATTAGCATCTCTTATTGAGATGTATTTCCCAGATTTGAAACCGAAAAATGCTCATATGCTTTTAATTGCTTTGTTTAGTGCATATTTCTTTTTGAGCTAATATGGAATAAATGCTTCATTCACTACGAATTAAATTCTAGCTGCCCAGTTATGTTGCCAGAGCAGACTATTATAAATACAAACTCTTCTGTGTAATTGTTATTTTTCTAAAGATTGTAATTGTAAATAAATCAGCACAAATATATCCCAAGACTCATGAAACTGCATTAGTTATAACTAGATAGTACCTATCAAAACTTGACAGTAAACAGCATAAAAGTTCCACAGAAAAAGGGTACATAACATCATTAAAATATCAGAAATTTTTACAGAATATTTGTTAGAAATAGTTTAAAGAAATAAAAACCTCTCCTTTTATAACTGGGTTGAGGATTGGTAGCATATTAACTCTCTTTACAAAGAAAAAGTCAACAGAACATTTCTGAGAAAATTTAGTTTTCAGATCGAAAAAAGAACAATTCCAAGTACTTTTTCTTAAAAATTTTACTAATAAAGAAATTTTTGAAGTTAAATTTTATTAGTTTTCTTGAATATAAATGTTTAACTGCATTACAATACCAATAGATCACACCATATTTTTTTAATATAAATATTTTCCTTTTTTTATAATAATCACCTACTTTGCTCAGTATATATACTTTATCACTCAATCGTAACAAAATATATACCAAAAATTGCAGATCATTTCAATTTACTTAATCGATAATTGCATGCCAAAACTTTTAATTTTAAATACAAAATCATTTATTAAAAATATATTGGGGATGATAAATTTCCATTAATAATAATGAAGAACGAATGAATTCTATAACTTTTCCACCTGAAATAAAGTATATTTTACATCACTGAACTGAGTAATCAGAACACTAACAATATCTGAAAAACATCTTATACCTGGAGCTGGATTCAAACTGGTACTCCCTTTAGACAACCAGAATTTCTGTTTCTGGTACCTTAGACTACTCAGACATTTAGTCTTCATTCAATCTGCCTTTGAAATGAAACCAATTCAAAACTGGTTTCCTACTCCATTTAAAAACAGAAAAACATCCTTATTGTGCATGCTCAATATAGCCGAAATCGCTTTGCATTTTAAATATATAGATACCACCTGCACACAATATGCAGCTAAAAAGAAAAAGCTGTGGGAGAATAGAGAATTTGTTTCTATGATCCTAATTGAAATATTGTAAAATGAAGGTCATTACGACACACTCAGTGAGATTTAAAATTTAATTAATTTAAATTATCGCATATTATATATGTGAAAATTATGCAAATCTTTGTCTTTTACAGAAGTTTTCTTTCAAAGGTATGATGTGTAAAAAATATGCAAAGCCGTAAATTATTCAAGTAAATACAATACTTAAAACTGCTGAACTGCGAACTCACAAACTACCTCTTAATAAAGTATTGAAATTGAGTAACCTGTGCTTCAATATTTGATACAATGTACTTTTGGAAACATATTAAGGACTTTTATAAAAATTTCCATTCCAAGAAGAAATGCAAACGTTTTGTATGTCGGATTTAATACAATATTTAGTCTTAATGTTTTGGCCCAGTAGTTTTAGAAGCACCTCTATAAAAAAGAAGTCCAAGGTTACAGGATATTTTTGCTTAACAACTATCCTTAATATACTGCCGGGAAGAATTAAAGGGTCATTCAATAGAATTTAGACAAATGATATTTTTTTTTTCATTGCCTCACCATTTTTTTAAATTTATTTTGTATGTAGAAACAGAAAATAAATTAAAATCCATTTGCAAATATTTCTATCTTAAAAAAAATTTTAATTAGAAGGGGGTCAAAAACTGCAATTTTGCATGTTTTTACAAAATTCAAAGGTTTATAAAACTGTGCATATTTTTTAAACTAATACAGATTAAAAAAAAAAAAAAATTAGAAATCTACACACACCTTTTTCTATTAGATCATGTAATTTTCATGGATTTTATAAAGGTTGAGTACTGTAACATCATCTTTTCCGTATCCCACTTCATATCACAGTTTATATAATCTTATTTATTTATTTATTTTGCAGAAGTATATTTTTCATTTTGAAGATATGCAAAGAATAACAAAATAAAGATCAATTTCCATACTCTTAGCTACAAAATCATTCAAGTTAATGAGTTTTTATACTTTTTTTTTTAATTTTTCCCACCAGTTTGGTACAGTGTATATGCAGTCCATAACAAATGTTTTTCTCCTGGTGTGTGGCCCAAGACAAATTTTCCCCTACACATGTACCTGAGAAAATCAAAAGGATGGGCACCTCTGCTTTAGTTTTAAAGTTTCATACTGATAATTTAAAACATTTTAAATCCCTACATAATAGAAATAACTCTTGAAAAACAATTACAGTTTTAAAAAGAATAGCTTATAGAAGAACTTCCCAGCACAAGATATTAATTACAGTATCGAATTTTTTATTCGAAAACCAGCTGTCCAGAATGATATTTCAACTGTCTGATTTCAGAATCTTTCTAGTAAAAAAGTGCCATACAGTGTCAGTTTGACATGTGCATTGCTTGATACACTACCCCATGCATTTTATAACTTGATGTAACATTTAGAACTTGAAATGGAAGCATATTTAGTTAGATATTGGGTGTTTTGATTTTTATGCAGAATCATTGTTTATGAGGGATTACCATAAATTGCCGTCTTTCAAACTTTGATTATTCTTTGATCTTGACTGTATTGGATTCTTAATTTGAGTAATCTGATAATTAATTTGAAATTGGAACAATGACACAGTCACATATATACTACAAATCTGATCAAATGAATATTGCTATAATGCCCAACCAGTTGTCCGGAATACACCTGGCAATAACCATTTTGTATAAATGGTTTCTAATGTACGAATGAAAGATAATTTGGATTAAAAATTAACCCAAGTACATGTGTCTACACTAAATATAAGTATGTTATAGTTATTCAATTTATTTAAAATATTAGATATAATGAACAAGCATGCTTCATTAAGTTCAACCTATTTTTGAAAAAAAGCAGGGTATAAAAATACAAACAAAATTTACAAATTAATGTAGAAGAAATAGAAATATAAAAAATGTTGGCAGATTTAGAGTTTGATGCAATTTTTAGCAAAACTCCACATCAAATAATTAATATAAAGACAGCTACACAAGATTTTAAAAGATGTTTTCTTACCAAGTCTTTTTTGTTCAGCAAAGACTTCTTTTCGTATACTTTCATTCCTCAGGTAAAGCCATTCTTTCTCTAAGTGAGTTGGGCTATCCATATCGCTTTCATTAGCCTGAAAAATTACAATTATTAATAACTTAAATCAATAAAAATATCAAATTAATAATATTTGATAATTAACACACATTCTACCGCAGAATTCTGCTGGTCACAATAGAAAGAAAAAAAATCCTGTGTTCAGTTGATTAAAATTAAATTAAAAATCATAGATTAACTTTTTTTTTTTTTTTTAGCAAGTTTTGATTAAAAATTAAGAAGACAAAAGTTAAATAAAAAAACAAGACATAAGTTGCAAGAATGCAAGGATATCAAAATAAACGTAATTGTTTATGGTAAATATATTTGTTTTTGTAAAATATTCTTTAAAAGTAATTTAAAAAGTTAATTTATAATTCAACAACCTACCAAAAAAGGATTGATGGATTTGATATTTTCTTAATTCAAATGAAAATTGTGTGAACTGACCAAAGTGCCAGGTCCCAATTATTTTTTCTGTCCAGATTTTTGTCACAGAATCCTGTTTTTGTGAAATTGTGAAGTTTTTTTATATTTGTGAAAATTTTATTTTCACCTAATTTTGTCTTAATTTGTGTCCTAATTTTGTGAATTTGAAATTACGGTTATATTGAGGTTCCTGTGTATCTATCTTTTATGAATAAAAAGCTAAGTATTATGGTCTTTGATGAGTTCAATTGTTTAGTGACAGATCAGATTTTATTTTTAAATAATTAAATTTGTGAAAAGCTCAGTTTGGAGATGGAAAAGTTTTGTGTGTGGTGACAACAAAGGTCTATTTTTAAGACACAGAATTTTGTGAAGGATCCTGTTTTAACCCCTTCGGTCTGATTTTTTTTTTCAATTTTGGGAAAAAATTACTGTTATGCTAACAAAATAAAAAATAGCTATCGGAATCACAGAAGTTAGGGTTTAATGAAAGTTAACAAATGCATTCTATTCCAAAACCTCACAAATGTAGTTATTTTTGCATGTTTTTCATATAACAATAGTCTAAGGAAGAATTTTTGAAGACGTTTGGAAAATGTCGTATTACAACTAAATTAAACAAGCATAAAAATTTAGTAATATTTTTTATCTTTTATCACAAATTACCAATTCGGAAAAGGATTCCCAAATTTTAATTTAAAGAGTGAAACGTATGTTTTAATTAAAAGAAATGCCAACGGCTTGCTAATAATTATGAAAATTATTATTATTATTATTACTAAATGCTAAACATAAGTGAAGTCATAATAGGAAATGTAGAGATTCATACTATCACTATTAGGTGCTGGAATTAATAAAAATAATGTTTAAGACAAAATAATACTCAATAAAAGATATGTCCTATTAGTAGGACGTCAGGGCCGAAGGGGTTAAGATGAGAATTTTTGAGAAGGGTCCTTTTAGAGACCCAAAATTCTCCTAAACAGATCCCTGGTGTAAGAAAAGTATCGTAATCATGATAAAAGCTATATTATGAAAATATTGGTATTTTTTTACATTTTGAGGTTCCCGGAATCTGTTTTTCTTATTTTTATAATGATTACATTTGTATGTATGTGTGTATGTTGGTATTCTTTTTACATTTTCTGGTTCTCAGATAAATTTTTGATATTTTATCAATGATGTCAGTATGTATGCGCGTGAGTGAACAAGACCTAAAATATGCTTTCAATTAACTTTCCATTTGGTGAATATGTTACAGGCCACTGTCGAAAGAGTACAAATCGGACAATGGGTTTGCGATCTAAACCATTTTGCATCAATCCTCCTCCCTCTCCACCACACACACACAAAAAAAAAATAAAATTAAAATTAAATTAAATTAACTCAATTATTTAATTAAACATTTTTATTGTTTACGCTCATCTTATGTTCATACAACAGTCATGTTTTGCTAGAACATGTCTTAATTTAGTAAATTTTTTTTTTCAGAAAAAAGCAGAGAAAAAAAATTACAGCAAGTTTTATTATTCTGCATAACAGCATAGAGTAATTTAAGTATTGCACATTGTTAAAGAATAAAAGTGAAATATTTACACTTAAAACTCCCATTAGCATGACTTTGTAAATTCTATTTCAACCTTTATTAAAAAGCAGTCCTTAATTTCAGCACAAATAGAGTGAAAATTCTCGGAAAATTGCATAATTTTTTTTTTTATAGTTTGAGCATTATGAAAGAGACATTTTCTTTAGAATATGAAGTCATTTTCACAAGTGGAAAAATTTCCACTTTGTAAAATTAGGATCTAAGTTTTTATTTATATTTAGATTACTATTTATTTATTTGAACCCATAGTATTCTCTAAAGTGTACAGTAACTCAAGTAGAGTCATTCCAGATTTTTGTTGAATTGTAATAGTAAATCAAAAGCATTAAAAAACCTTAGTACTTAATTATAATAAACAGTCTATAGAGAAAATAACTGACCTTTTCTTAGAAAGAGATCAGTAGAAAAATTGTAGTAATAAATTATAATATAATAGGCATATCTTTTTTTTTTTTTTAGAAATCTATCAAAATTATTTATAAAATATTTTTTTAAAAATCAGAATACAGTGCTGGAAAAAAGTTTAAAACCACCAACTAAAACAGTAAAGCTCGTACTTTAATCAAAAACTAATATCATTACAAAATTATACGCATAAAGTTATGCAAGTTTTTTTATTTGTTTTAAATAACAATTATATGTTTTAAAAAATAAGCAAAAATTATTTTCTACATAACACAACATGGTGTAAAAATATTTAGCACCAGTATATTTAATATTTAAATTACGCATGTAAAAGATTTGTACATTAATTTTCAATACCTTGTTTGCTTCTCCTTAACACAAATGACTTCCAAAAGACGCTTTGGGAAGGATTTGACCACTTTTTTGCATGTGGAAATGGATATTTGGTACCATGTTTCCAAAATGGCTGCTTTCAATTCAACAATTGAATCAGACTACTTTCCGCCGGTATAAACTTGACAAAGCAAGATTTCCCACAAGTTTTCTATGGTATTAAGGTCAGAAATTTTAGCTGGAAAGTCCAAAGTTTTAATGTTGGCTGCAGTTTACCAATTTAAAGTTGAGACAGACTTGTGAATAGAAGTGTTATCTTGAAGCAACACCAAATTCTGATCCATAAGTTCACTTTTAAGTGAAACAAAATTATTACCGAGAATATCTTGATAGTCAAAGGAGTTCATCTTTGTCAGGGTGAAAACCAAACTTGTTTTTTCTTTCGTATTAAAGTCTGCCTAAATCATCATTAAGCCATCACCTTGTACACGTCTTGAAAGTGAATATGGCTCACTTCGCAAATTATGGCAGTAATATCTTAAACCATCTGGTCTATCAAGGTTGAATTTTTTTTTCATCAATAAAAACAAATTTTGGCATAAATTGCATTTTAAGACATTGGATAATGCAAATTTTATTCTTGCATCAAAGTGATGCTTTTATAGCTTTGACTTGGCTTTGAATTTAGCATATTTCAAGCATTTGGCACCTTTTAACACATTTCCAACAGTTCTGGACATTATTGAGAGTTCTAGAGCAGATTTTATAATAGGAGAACAGGCACAATCTTGAAACATCATTCTAATAACATTCCGTTTACATTGGTCTAAAAGTTTTGATGGCAGTCCGCTTCTTTTGTTTCTTCCATAGTTCATTGGATCAGAAAGGAAATTGTACAAAACAGCTGGAAAGTCAAAATTTATTTATTTTTAGGGCAAATTGCCTTTCACTCAGCCCGCAATTCGAAAAAGCCTTGATTTTACCCTTTTCTTTTTCAGTCAATGATTTTCCATGACCTATGCTCAAAGCAGCAGTTGCATATCCCAAAACTTCAAATGTAGCAACTACTAACTTATAAGCATCATCGCAGATGGGTCCCCTATAAAATGAATCCTCTATAAAACACTCATGACGGCGTTAATATTACAGGATTTTAACACTTGTAAATAAAAATATTTTTTCACATGTGCAGTTGAATTAACGTCACATATTATATCAGATATGTGTGTCTAAATTCAAGATATATAACTACACTGCTCAAAACAATTAAAGGATATTTGAAGTTTTATATAAAATAAAGATATAAACGAAATTTATTTTGCCGAAAATAGAAGAAGAGAATCCCAAATGCAAATTTTTCTGGTTTTCAAACTGTGGAGTATGCAAATTTTGAGTTCGACGTCAAAAACGTCGCTTCAGCACCAGCGAATGAAATTTGACTTTCAACTGGATAAAAGAGAATGAAGACAAGGATGATCGGCATTCAGTGATTGCTTTGTTTCGATGAGTACGATGTCTCAGCGAAGTCATTTGACAGATTCAGAAGCTTGGAGAATTGTTGGTAGGTTAGAAGGGGGCCAAACTCAAGCCGAAGTAGCGCAAGCCATTGGAGTGTCACAAAGTGTCATTTCCAGGATCTGGAACCGTTTTTTGGAGAGTGGATGTGCAGGCCGAAGACCAGGGCAAGGTCGTAGACGGGCAACAACGCCCAATGAAGATCGGTATTTAGCGTTAACAGCTCGGAGACACCGAAACATGAACGCTACTCTTCTCCAACAACACCTTCGCTCGGCTACAGGCACCACGATTTCAACTCAGACTGTCCGAAACCGGCTCCATGCTGTTGGTCTGTATGCTCGCTGACCGATGGTATGTGTTAGATTAACATCAAGGCATCGTCGCGACCGCAGGGAGTGGGCAACCGAGCAAGTCAACTGGAGGAGAAATGAATGGAGCAATATTCTGTTTTCTGACGAGTCCCGTTTTTCTGTGCATCCGGATAATAGGCGTATTTTCATCTGGAGGGACCGTGGCAGTAGGAATAATCCTGCGTTCGTGCACGAAAGTGTCAGATTTGGCGGTGGAGGAGTGTTGGTGTATGGTGGCATCTCCATTGACGGGCGCACTGACCTCTACATCATTCGAGATGGAGCTCTGACTGGTCGCCGATATAGGGATGAGATCCTCAGACCTATTGTAGTCCCTTACGCTGCAGCAATCGGAGATAACTTCATTTTAATGGACGATAACTGCAGGCCACATCGTGCAAACCTGGTGGAGGATTTCCTTTTCGAGGAAGGAATCGTTCGAATGGAATGGCCAGCGTGTTCTCCAGACATGAATCCAATCGAGCACGTTTGGGATGCTCTAGGAAGACGAGTTTCTGGCCGCCAACAACCCCCACAAACTCTCCAAGAACTGGAAAGAGCTCTTCTGGAAGAGTGGGGCAGAATACCCCAACTCGTCATTAATAGCCTCATTGAGTCCATGCCTCAAAGGTGTTCAACGTTGCTGGCCGCCCGTGGAAACCAAACCCCCTACTGAAAATGATTTTCTTTGGAGAAAACACCTTTTCTTATTCTTTTTTTCTCATATGCACAAATTGTGTTTTTTTCCTTTTGTACACAAATGCGCAATAAAATGCATTTTTTTCTGCCAAACATGTGTAATTTATTCTCATATAACCTACTATGTCTGTCGACCATGTATCAATCAGCTAAAAAGTTTCCCAGATACAAAATCCACCTAAAACTGCAATATCCTTTAATTGTTTTGAGCAGTGTATTTTCAGAATTTTATTCTAAAAAAAAAAAAAAAAAAAAAAAAAAAAAAAGCATGGTCTTAAACTTTTTTCCTGCACTGTATTAAATATATTTATAAATGTAGTTTTACAGGTTTATCACTTTGTAAAATATTTACTATAGTTAGATTATTTTTCATTGAATGCATATGTAGAGAGAAAGAAATTGAAATGCTGACCTTAAGAACAGGTTCACTAAAATGCTTTGAACACCATGCAACAAGCTGTGTTTCAATTATAGGACTTTTTGGCTCTAAAACATCATCTGCTTCTTCTCCTAGTTCTCGAATCTTAAACAGAAAATCATCAATATTATTAGAAAATTTTCATGCTATGTTAATACTGTATTAGCAGAATTAAAATTTTGTTTATAATACATATCATACATTTGGTCATAAAAAATAAATAAATACAACCAAATCAGATTTTATTCTAGGAGCTAAAATCATCAATATTATTAGAAAATTTTCATGCTATGTTAATATTGTATTAGCAGAATTAAAATTTTGTTTATTATACATATCATACATTTGGTCATAAAAAATAAATAAATACAACCAAATCAGATTTTATTCTAGGAGCTAATATACAATTGCATCACGCAATGAAACTAAGTGAACTAATAAACTTACCTCAGGACCTCTATCAAATGTTTTCCTTATACGGTTGAATTGAGCAAAATATTGATAATGCTGATAAGGTGCACTTGATTCTGCCCAACGACTCCCACTTTTACGATTGTTCTCATGAGTAGAATTTGAAAGAACTCCGTTTTGAGCAGGAGGGTGTGTAGGAGGAGATTCACCCCTGAAATTTCAAATGCCAAACATATATCTACTGAAATACACTTAAAACTTCAAAAGATTTATTTTTTACATCTTATATCAGGGAAGGGGGGGAAAGCTTTTGGTCTTACAGGGAAAGGGTGTTATAGCTGGATTGGCACATTAAGAATTTTTCTACATATTCATCATTATATTATTAATTATTATGCATTTGGTGCTGAAATTTGTCTTCAGAGATTGACAGAATGATTTACCATGAGCTTCACATGAACTAACAATTTCCATAATGAACATATTATTGGAAGTGAAGTGACATCCTCAAAGTGAATTTTTCAATACAGAGAAAATATGAGTCCAATAGAGTTAGATCTAATGAATAAAGTGGATAGTTGAAGTGCTGTGAACCTACAACCAATGACAGCACCATTTGAAATTGCAACACGGTGTTGAGGTGCATTATCTTGATAACATATAAAAGCATTAAAGGAAAGACATTATCATACAAATTTGGCATAGTGTGTGATAAAACTATACTTTATAATTGTACAAAATTATAAATCTTTATCTCAACTCTTTCTTTGAGGGGCTCAAAACTTTACAATCTTCCCTTGTATTAACACACCAGTGTAAGACCCAAGCATGTATGTCTTCTATTATTTATGATAGATAACAGAAGCTTCAGCTTTAACTTTCCATCTATCTTCTTATCTCTACAATGTTAGTTACTGCAGGCTGCTAACCTCACCCATTGTTTTTATCAGTAGCTGTTAAATCATACTGAGTGTTTTGGGTCTACGAGATCCCACCAGTCTACTCATGTAAATTTTTATTAATTTTTTGTGCTATTAGTTTTAGAGTAGACCAGTGAGTTGTCCAAATAAAACAGAAATTTAGTTCTGTTTTTATTTTTATAGGGCTTCAAGAAGATTCAATTTTAATAATTCCCAATATTTAGCCACAGTACGGCCTCTGTTGGAAGCCAAGATGACATTTCTGATGACAATGACTCCGATGCAGACCTGAATTTTGTCATTCACAGTGATCATAATACAGATACAGAGAATGATATTGGACATGAACAATGTTTCCTCAACCCATGCACTGGCGAGTTAACCCTTTGTGGTCAAATTTCACCATATAAGAGCTGTCATAAATACTACTTATGAGATCAAATGTTGTTAGATAAAATAAATATAAAGTTGGATAATTATCAATTTGATTTAGATGGAATAGGAGGGAAAGTAAATTTGGAATAATTAAACAAGTGAGTAAAGTGAATAATACAAAATCAAAATTCCAAGAGGTAGAGTGATAATAATTTAAACTCATGATCAAATAGTGGCATGTACAATGCATTGTACAATATTAAAGTAATAATAAATATCACGATGGAAATATTATAAAATTTAGATATACTTACCTATTTTAGCTGGACTAGAGTAATATTTTTTTATGCATAAATATTTTCATATATATTCCAGTAACTCCAAATTATAATCACAAAATAAATTGAAAAGATATTTATTCAGGTATCAATAAAAAACCACCATGGATCAGCACTGATCAGAATCATTCATTATTAATAAATTATATATCTATAACTAGTACAGGGGTAGAAGTGACCAATCCATAAAATATAGGACATTTTTCGCAAAAAATATAGGACATATATAGGACATTTAGAAAATTATGTTATTTGATATATTTTGCTATAAAAACTTTTTTTACACATGATCCATATTACTTAATTTTCACTAATTAATGATATTAAATCAAGTTACAATCTTAAAAAACAAATATAAAACCAAACTTACCTCTACAATAGCAAGTCTCCAATTTGTGAAACATCAACGACTTTTTTTTTTTTTTTTTTTTTTTTAAGATTCTTGTTTAGTTTATAAAAAATTAATTAAGCAAAATACATAGGATTTTCTTTTTTCTAGATGAGCATGAATATTTACAGGTGATTATTAGTATGAATATTTACAGATGAGTAGTATGAATATTTACAGATGAGTAGTATGAATATTTACAGATGAGTAGTATGAATATTTACAGATTATGGATATTTACAAATTTATGAAATTGTTAATCCTTTTTATCAACCTGAAGTAATATCGGAAAGCAATGTTGACAAACTCACAGATGAGTGGAACATTTATGTAAATGATGATGATATCTGTGAAGAATGGGGCTTTAATAATGTGACCTGGCAACCAATAAATCACTACTGGGAAAATGTCCTTTCCATGACTGACAGTAAACAACTTCCTAAATACAAATATTTGGGGAATTTAGTAAAAGCCATCTTAACTTTTTCACATGGGCAGGCGTCCATAGAAAGAGGATTTTCTCTAAATAAGAGAATGCTAACGTCTGAAAGATCCTCTTTAAGCCTTGACACAATAAGAGGTTTGAGATTAATAAAGATGCTGTTGGTGGGAAAGCTGTAGAAGCTTGCATAACAAAAGAAATGATCCAATTTTACAAAGATGCTTACTCTAAATATAAAATTCAAAAAGAATTTAAAAAATCTGTAAATAAAAGCAAAAAATCAGGAAAAAAAAAGAAAATAATCCTACAACTTCAAAAAACGATAAAATGGCAGAAATTAAAATGAGTATAGTGAGTAAAATGAGTATTTATTTTAAATTTTATTTTAGTTTTTATTTTAGTTTTTATTTTAAATTTTATTTTATTTCAATGTGAAAAGGCATATTTATTGCATTAACGCGATGACTGAACGTGAACATAGACTGACGAAGTTCCGTGAAGCTTGGACAGATAAGATTGATGTTCATGGGAAAAAAGTCGGTGAATGGCTTGTAAAGGGTAAAGATGATTATAACGCTTATTGTCTCTTTTGTCAATGTCCGGTTCCCATAAGCAACAGTGGCTATTCGCAAGTAACGCAGCATGCCAAAACAACGAAGCATAAAGAAAATTCTGAAAAACAAAGCGACAAGTCTCAATCTTGCTTTGTAGATTCTACTGGCAGAAAAAACTTGGTATCGCAGCTGAATACACGATAAAAGAAGCTAAAATAATCGCAATAAAAGAAAGCACCACGTTGAATAATAGAAATAACTCAGCGAGCGAGCAAGCAAGCAAAGCGATACAAGTGACAACCAAAACATCAAACAGAAAGATTTCTTTCCTGATGCCATATCCAAAAGAGAAATAAACTGACAATGAAGCCAAGGAGATTAAGCAGTCTCCACAGACATCGATGTTTCATCTCCTGCTTCGAAGGCGTGTTTAAAAATCCAGCGATCTACGCCACACCCTCCTTCTCGTTTGTAATTGGCTGAAAGCGGGAGCATCATGGGCAGGATTGAGCCATTGCTCTTGTATTGAAATATGACAAAAAACAAACAGCAAACGATCGCAAATGCTAGCGGGCGGCGATATTAATACCAAAGATATGAGAAAGTAGAGAAATATAGGAAATATAGGACAGTTAGAGAAATATAGGACAATATAGGACATTTTTGAAGGTTATTTTATAAATATAGGAAATATAGGACAACTGCGACCCCTGTAGTATATAACCCTGTCAAAAATGACAGAACATTACGTTTCATTTTCATAAGACTTCATACAAACAAACAGCATTAAGATGTTATGAAATAATATTCAACCCTTTGATATAAACAATGACATTCCCGAAGAAAATAAACTGTTTTGATTGAACTTCATTAGTTTAAAGATTTCACTATAAAAAGATTCTGTAAAGATTAGGAACGATAAAATCTTCAAAACATTGTTTAGATCAACAAAGTTGTTTAAACACCCATTGCTGGGTTAACACATCTCCGGGCCTGCTTGCAGAGCCCTAATTACATCGGGGTGGGGCCTTGCATACAAACCTCGTAAAAAACTGCTCTAATACTTCACCAGGCAGCACTGCAAAGCATATTTTTAAGCGACATTAAAAATTTCGAGTAATTTGGGCAATCTGTGTCATTTTTATCTTTTAAACTGCCCTGCTATATCAGAGTAAACATTTCATTATTCAAATTTCGATTTCATAAATGTATACAACTGTAATAAATTTAGATCATTAAAACAATTTATTTTATTTTATTTCTTAATTAAATCGCATCTATTAATTGTATTAATATGACTGATCTTTTTTTTTTCACTACAAAGTTACTATGTTAAAATTCAAAATTTTATCTGCATTGATATAACTAATACTTGTTGTACCACAGTCTTACATTATATTCCTTATATTTTAATTATATTTGATATAAAATATTCATTTTATTTACAATGCAAGCAAAATTGATAAAATACAGAACAAAGTGCAATTTCAACAGAAAGTTTATTTGCCAAAATAATAATTAAATGACTTAAATTTTCAAAAGTTTATCTCAAATTAAATTCTGTTTTTTTATAAACATGCCTAAAGAAACCTGTGATAAATTTTGATCATTAACGATCATATTTTATTAAATAAGTATTTTTTTTTTAAATTCTCTTATTAAAATACACATTTATTTTCACTACAAAGTTTCTACCATGCTAAAATACAAAATTTTATTTGCATTGATATAATTAATATATGTAGTATATGGCATTACAATTACATGTTCCTTATATTCTAATTACATTTTATAAGAAATACAGTGACCTCATACGCGATGTTCAGTAATTACTTTTTGTACCACTATTTTAAAACAGTAAAATTCGATTTATAAATTCTGCGATTAAATAAGGAGAAAATTACTTGAATTAAAACTACAATTTCAGAAGAAAATTTTGTTTATATTAATCTCCAATAGATGGCGATAAAGGTTCACAATGAATGAACGAAGTATTTTAGCGAGTATTACCGAGGAAGGTAACTTCTTCCGTTTGTGATCGCTTTCCGAACGGTTACCTTCATGGTTTAATATTTTAAATGTTCACGACGAATGAATCATTTGTTTGTTTGCTTTCATGGAGCAATAAACCTAATTTCTTTACCGAATTTATCTCAGAATATAAACATAATTTAATGTAAGTCATCTCACAAACATTAATTTTTTTGAAAGACATGATTTCAAGTAGGAGAAATTATTGTTTAGTTGTTATATGTTAGAATAAGTTTTTCATTAAGCCTACCATGGCGTTTAACTACGGTCAATTCGCAGACCAGAGTGGTTGCGCCTGGAATGGTTACAGACAATTTCTCGCTTTAGGATTTTATTATAAGTACATTGTATAAGAAAATTAAATGAAAAATACTGCATTATATACTTAATTTTCAGTTTTCAAATTATTATTGCAAGATAACTACAGTTAGAGAATATCAGTGAAAATTTTGTAGAAAAATTTGATGGCTAGACAGGATGCTTTTTATGTCTGTTTAAGCAAATTGTCCATGGCTGAAACATATTGTTTATCAATTGAAATTGTCCTCTGCAAAAATGTTGATCCTGTTGAAAAAATGAGTTCCTTTTATAACGCACAACATGCGTTAAATCTAAGCAAGAAAAAGTTTGAATTGACAATCGCAATGGAATCCTGCAAAAACGACTAAAAATTTAGTTGGTTTGCATGTTTAATTATGGAAAATGAATTAGATAGTGGAATTTGATTGCCACATTGGCAATCAACAATGAAATTTTGAAAATAATGTATGTTAGATTAAAGATGGTATCTGTAGATCGATAAAAACATTAAGAAAAGATGGCTAGTCATCTCAAAAATTGAAATATCGCTACAAACAATTAAAGGATTTAATTAAAGGAAAAGATTGTAAATTAGGAGGAATTCAACAAATATTAATTTGATATAAATTAAAGTTTGCTAATTCGAAATAATTATTAAAATAAATATTTATAGTTTAGAAATTTAATGAGAATGTTAAAAATAATTAATATAAATATAAAATTTTCTAATTAAAATCATAACTATCGAATTTTGTAAAAAATTATATTTCATAACAAATGTCATCATGTAAATAGTATTACTGTTCAAGCACAAAGAATTTGGTTTATGTCATCATTGGATATTTCATAAATGAAATTTTGTTGACTTTGTGTTAGCACTATATTACTAGGTCTAATATCTCAAAAAACTGGACAGGGACAGAAAAAAAGCAGGACAAGAATTTTAAAATCAGGACAACCTGAGTACTACAGTAAAACCTGTGTAACGGAATCATGCTTTAAACAGAAAATTCTTGTAATCTCAGCTGAAACAGTACAATAGAATCATAAAAAACATTATACCTGCTACAAAAATTTTACCGATCCCTTGTCATTCTGTCTTAACTGGTAACTATATTAAGCAGTTTCCTTTCATTGTATTGAATGTATGGAAAGTGTATACATTATCCATAAGGAGATAGTGTAAAAATAGTTAGTCAAACTAGAGTTTTTGAAATAATTAACAGTATTTTTATGACAATAATGTTCACTTTATAAATACCATGTTTTATTTTATTTATTTCATTACCTTGTATTTCAGTCATTTGTAAGAATGCACAATTATTATTATGTATATAGATCAAACACAGACAATGTGATTCTCCGACTTCTGATAAGATACAAAATTTTAAATCTGAAATTGAAAAATAAAATTCTCAAGAAAAATATAACTGAAATGAAAATTTGGGAAATAGTATAGAATCTTAAAGTGAATTATTTTAGTATCAGTTCTATCATAAAACATAAAGTCTTTATGATGTAAATAAATACATAAATTAATCTCTAAATTTTGAAAAAGCAGAGGTATCACTAATTAATTAAAAGTGATCAATCTAATAATACAATCAAATTTAAATTTTCAAGGAAGCCAGTATTCTGATTTACACAATTTTTCTACCACATTTCTTACAAAACTCTCCATTGTTACTACAATGCTACTACCCTGTGCAAGACAAATTATGCCCAACTTGAACTTAATGAAATAATTTTTGTTGTTGGCATACAACTCCATCCTAAACATGAAATGGAAAAATAAATAAATAAATAAATACGTAATTTAAAGCAACTATAGGAAAATAGTCTACAATCACATCTCTCATATAAATTTTATCTTTTTTGTAGAAAAATTAATGCATACATATTCATTCTACACAAATATTGTTTCATCATTACAAACAATATTCTGGACTTTTCTTTGAAAAAAATCGGTCATACCTGAACACGACTTGCAAGAAACAAAACCCTAATCTGAGATGACACAAAAATGAAAACATTAGAGTCAACACAATTTGCAGCAAACAAACAAATTAGACCCAATGTCCAACACATCCAGGTACAATCGCAGAACTTCTGTTGTTGCTCTGAATACAGAAGTCCAAAATATACATTTTCCCATAGTTTACAATAAAGTATGTATATAGATAATTATTTTCTCATTTATATATGAAATAAATTACAGTAGACTCCCTCATATCTGCAACCCCAAAATTCACAAATTCCTAAAATACGCACATTGTTTCAGATGTAAAGAGTGAAACTTGAGCAACAGAAATTCCTCCCGCAGAAAAGTGTCTGAATTCAACACTGACTGTGATCTTTTTATCAAATACATTTATGTATTAATCAAGCTTTTTTTACTATTAAATCTGGCTAAACATGAAATAAAATTTTGTTATTTTACGGTTTTTATATAAATTATTAGTGTACCTTTCTGAGGTGAGTTTCATTGAATAATTCAACAGAAGTTTATCTCATCATCATGCATCTATTTATAATGCATATTTAATATATCCTTAATTTAAAGTATCTTTAAATTAGTTTAAGATAAATGTATTTACTTTTTATTATGATACATTCCTATTTTTTACCATCTCTTGAATAAACATACGTACGTATCTGAGGCAGCCGGCACTTTCGTTTTGTTCATGGTCTTCAATTGAAAATATGTTACTTGGTAAGGGGAAGTAACTGTGATTTCAGGATTGTGTTATTCACCGTGATCGGCTAGTCGCAAATTCCTGTGTAAGTAGACAATGGTGTTTCAGATACGAATTTGTGTACCTTAAATGGCAACATGTTTGTGCAAAACATTTGCTGACAGTTTGTTTAAAAGGCTGGACTTTCTGTGATGTATTTGCCTTTCTCCCTTCTGCCTGCAATGCTGGTTATTATTTTTAATATGTAGCTGCATGTGTTATATTTTTCTTTAGTTTGTTCAATTAACAGCACAGGCATGCTGTTTTTACTGTTAGTCATCTTTTGGATAAACTAGTATATTTTTAAAGGAACTGGTGATTTTTAAAGTCTTCCACATGAAACATTGCTTTTTATTGGCACGGCCAACAATTATTATACATATTTAGTCATGCAATATTTATTATTTATTTGACGACCTTTACTTTTAATATTTTAATCATTTTATAAGGTTTTTTGATTTTTATTATTTTTCTTAATTATTTTAATATTTTACTTTATTGTAAACATTCATTATAATTTTGAGTGCATTATTGCATTCCAATTTCTGTTTAAAAATGTTAAAACACTGACCAGAAATCTGCAAAATTCTAAAATCCACACAACCTCTGGTTCTAAACTGTATGGATTTGAGAGAGTCTACTGTATTATAAAATAAGGCTCTGCTGTATGTTGAAATTAATAAATAATAATAAAAGAAATTTAGTTTTATACAGAAATAATTTAAATAATAATATCAACAGAAAAACTCATTCAGAAAATTTTCTGAAAAATAAAATCGTTTCTTCTGAAAAATAACTAAAATTAAGAAATAAATGCTTACGTCAAAAAACTTGGTCTACCAGAAGGTGATGATGGTTCTGACATGGATGGAATTTTGCTATTTTTTCCAGGTTCTGGCCTGTGTAATTCATTAACCTAACACAAAAGTAAATATATACTTTAAAACCAATTTTTATTTTTAAAAAAATTTTTGATGCTGTACATTCAATCTTTAAAAATATACTTATTATATATTTATTTTTAAATTAATTAATATATTTACTTAAATTTAATACTTCATGCAAAAATAGAACATATAATTTATTCCTCAATACTAAAATTATTTATCTTTGTTTCTATTACTATGTAACAAATATTCAAAACATATTTAGTTAATAACAGAACAAGTAATTTAAAAAATAAAAATGATTTCAATAGATTGCCTATTTTCACTTACTTATTACAAGCCAGTTGGCATATTTAAACATGTTTTAAAGAGGTTTGACAGTGTTTTTGGTGACATTTTACTGTAGTTATCCGCATTTATTTTAAGCCATATTGTTGCCCACATTGCTCATGTGGGACACAAAACAGATGATGTATTAAAATTTTCATTGTGTGTCTATTAAAATCAGGGTTGGCAAGTTTCTTCCAAAGTGGAAAAAACCACGGTAAAAACCGGTCAGAAGAAATAGGTTTCTTCCGAGTGGAAGAAATGGAAGAAACTGTTTTTCTTTAGGAATTTACCATATAAGTTGTAACTTTGTAAGATACAATAAAAATAAATGCATTTTTCTAATAGATAACCTTAAGTAAATTTAACTAGACCTATAAAAATTTAATTATGCATGATAAATTCATAATTACATCAGTTTTTTAGCCAAGATCACACACCTGTCTAAGGCTTTCCAATCTTGTGTACCTGAATAAAATAAATGGTACTTTTCCATTGTACTAACACCATGCCAAAATGTATGCTAATGTGCCATTTATTTCAACCCTTAACGTGCAAAGAATTTTTATTGCAAACCGTACCAAACATTGTGATTTACTATTTATTGAACATGAGTCTTTTTATTATTATTACTTAATCGTAGCCTCACAAAACATCTTAATTTTCTATTTTTCAAATAAAGAATTGTAACTTATATGTATTGTTGACACTGATATAGATTTTACAATTTGTCAGTTACCAGATGATGAGGAAGCTACAATAAAATTGTTTCAGGCCTTTGGATACACATAAAAGGCTTTTATTCAAAAACCAGGAGCATCTTCATTCGAAAAGTGAAATGTTTACTGCAGTGCTAAGAGAGATTTACAATTATATGCCTGTAGTTTAAATTGAGTTTTATTTTATATTTGTTTGTTCTTTTATTTTAAGTCTATATTCATATTGATTTAATAAAATAGTTTGTGAAAGTCTGTAATTTTTAAATGCTATATTTTTAATTGCTCAATTGTGTGCCAACTTTTTCTTTTTTTTAATGAATCATTTTACAGGAATTTCATTTTGTGCCAATTATTACGCTTGGCGATGACAGTGTTGTTGGTATAACAGAAATGCACCAAATAAATTTATCCAAAATACACAAAATCGATTAAAAGTAATTCAATTCAAAACAGGCACATTTTTTTTTATTATTTAAACTTCTGTAACCAGTAGTAAATAGTATGTGGATCATTTACCTACAGTAGAATGAAACTGCTTTAAATAAAAGAAAGTGCTTTTAATTTACATCCATCTTATTAAGGGAACTATATACAATCATTACTGTATTGAAAGATTTCGTTAAAAGCTGCATTTTCCTTGCCGCAGTGCAACATGGTATAACAAAACAAAAATATTTTAGCAGTAGGATGTTGAAATCAATTTCTCAACTTAGAATGGATGAATGCAAAAGATGAAAAAGTTCAAGTCCTTCAAAACATGGAGTGTTTAAAAGAATTTTGGCATACCCGTAGAGTTAATTTTTAGAACATTTATTTTTTAAAAGCAGCATTGAAATATGCATGCTACAACTATACATAATCACAAATTTGTTTATTTTAAGAGTTGCATAATAGTTTTTAAAATATTGCATTTTCATATAAAAAATAAAGAATTGGTAGGTTTTTTTTAAACAGAAATGACAAACAATAAAAAAATATTCCCTACCTCTAAAGTTGTAAAAAACATAACTGTAAATACCTGTTGAACCTGAAGTTTTATTAAAAAATAACTTATTTTTCCATAAATAATATTTTTAATATTAATTAAAGTTTCCAATTTAAATTTCATAAAATTAGGTCTTGAATTTAATTCTTTTATTTAGTTAATAAACTTTAATTTTGAGCATCTGTTTTGTTTTCTGTTGGTTTCTTCCATTTCTTCCAGTTTTTTTCCATTTCTTCCGGTTTTTTCCAGTTTCTTCCCACTGTCCTGGAAGAAACTAGTTTCTTCTGGAAGAAACCCAACCCTGATTAAAATAATAACTATTGTTTTTATTTAAAGTAGTACTTTGTACCTTAACAATATATTCAAATTTCAAGGCAAATGGCCAATTTTTATGAAAGTTAAAAAAGACAAGACAAGAAAATAGGCTGGCAGAAAACTTTTTTGTATCTTGGTGATATATATATGTGACCAATGCCAAAAAATTGGAGCATCCATTCAAAACTTATGTGTGGACACACACTTTTAAAAAATCAAATGAATTTACCTTCTTTATTTGAAGCTAGCTTACTTTCCTGGGCCTGTGATGATAACATTAAACAAACCTTAAGTTTGTATGACTTTATATTTTCAGAAAATCTTTCAAATGAACCTATTTTCGAAGGCAACAGTGCCTTCGACAGTGTATGGTGTTTCAAATTAATCCATTATTTTTAAATGTCTTCAAACATATATATATGCATATATATATTTATATATATATTCAAAACTTATTTTTAACAGGGAATATTTACTGTAACAATTTCATCAAATAAAACATTTTTGCACCAACTTCTGAAATTTGTAGATTGCAATAGAAGAGCATGAAAATCCATTTTAAAAAGTTTTATTGGATTAAAAAAAAAAAAAAAAAAAAAAACTACAGAAAGAAACAATCATACAATAATATTTTAAAAAGCAGTTCTTATTACAATCTATGGTACTTCACTATTATCCCGTCGACCACTTTTCATAACAAAAAACTATCGCCAAACTGTAAGATTAAACGGCAAAAATGCAGTCCCATTTACTTGATGTCAGAAGCATTATGCATGCTTGTTATGTCATCAAGTGGTTTTTAATTCGACATTTGCGTGTATTTTTCATTATGTTTTACTGATTTATTAGTTATTTCATTAATTAAAATAACAATTGTGTCCTTAAATTCTTACATTTTACTTACTTATTTATTTTGATATTACAATGGCAATGTTCTCCAGTTTATTTGGCGTTACAGTTTGGCGATAGTTTTTTGTTATGAAAAGTGGTCGACGGGATAATAGAGATTACCCAATCTATTATCACTTCTTTGCAATAAACTCTTGTTTCTGCCTTTCTGCATTAGAAACAAAATAAAAACAAATAAAAGAACATTTTTGTGTCAGTTGCTTATATTATGAAATATCATTTAGGAATGAAACAAATAATTTAATAGTCTAGTAGTAACTTCCTGATTTCTGATTTAAAAAAATATATACACTTTTTTGTTTCAAAAACATAAACTAAATTCTGTAATGTTTTCAGACTAAACTGCTAGAAATCTATGACTGCTATTCTTAAACTGTGGCCCCCGAACACCACTGGGTCTATGAATGTTTTGTGTCCAATGTAAATTTTTCTCTTATTTAAAATAGTAGAAAAATCTGGTGAGTAAATTGAACAGAAAATAAGAATACAATATAATTAGTTCATGGTTCTCTGTCAGTTTTGTATATCCTAAGTAAGTTTAGTATTAGATTCTGGAGCTCTGCAAAGACAAAATACTAAAAAGGGGATGTGATAACTAAAAGATTAAGAACCGCTGATCTATGCTGTCAATAAGTTTTTCACTATTTAACATATTGCTAATCTGCAGCTGCTGTTGCTGAAGTGACTGGACAATCATATCAGTCATTTTTATGTATAAAATCAGTGAGAACAAAATAAAAATCATGATATTATTTTCTTCAGTTACTGGAATCAGTTGCTTTATTAAATAAAATACTAGTGAACATATACAATTCATTTAAATAGCAATATTTGTACCTTGAAAGGATAGTTATCCCCAACTTTTAAAAACATAATTAACTAACTTTAAAATTTTGTGTTTAAAAAATTGTCAAGATTGGATATTTTTTACAATAATGAAAATTGGTAATTGATTCTAAACACAAATTATTCTGGAATATTTTAATCCTAATTTGTTTTAATTAGTTTAATTATAACATGTTTACAAAACAGAAAATCATCACAAACAAATCGGTACAAAAATATTTTTAATAGGAAATATTAAAAATATTCAGTAAAAAAAAAAAAATAAATAAATAAAAATTCAGGATAATATTGTACATATTTAATAGACATTTATCACATGACTAACATGAATGAAATTGAATGAGTATTAAAATATTAAATATAACAAAATTCTGGAAATAATTGAAATTTCTTAATCCCATATGATGCAAAAAAACGAACAGAAATTAATAAAATAAGTAACAAAAACATTTATTGTACATGTGCATACATATGTAGCAAAACTGAATATTTACTGAAATTCGTGAATACAGTAAAACTTCTGAACAGCAGATATCTCGGGAACTCAGAATTTGTCTGCTATTCAGAGGTGAAATCCTACAAATATACAGGTGTTGAGAATTGAAAAAGTGCTCACTAAATAGAGGTGTCCGCTATTTGAGAATGTGTGCTAGGGAGGTTTTACTGTACAAATATATACATATATATATTTTTTATACATATAAAAATTCATTTTACTATCAATTTTTTTAAATTTACTTTTAAAATTTAATGTTTTTGTAAACAAACACAGAATGAAGATATTTTAAAGTCATGCTTATACTAGTTCAATCAAGTTTAAAAAGTCTCATAGTCCAATTATTCTTGCTAGTTATACTCCCCTTTAAAAAAAATCATTAGAGAACTACAAAGTGCAGTTTTGAATAAATGCACATTCAGGTGAAGAGAACCGAAAAAATGCTGAAGACATTTCCTTTGTTCTACCGAGATTCTTTAGGATTGTCTAAAAGACAAACAAAACTCTTTCATGCATAATGTTGCCATACATAAGTTCTTACTGAACAGGGAGTTTTTGTTTTGTCAATTCTTATACAAAGCAAGTACAATCAAAACAACTAGTTTGAGAAGATATGAAAAATTTTCACAAATTGTAAGCATTAACATTTCCAATTTGAAGTGAGTTTAGATAGAATTTTTTATATTGAAGCAGTTAATACAATAAAATAATAATATTAATAATAATAATTTATCATTTAGTAACTTTATGTTTAACTTAATCATTAAACTATTATAATTAATAACTAGTTACATGATATAAGAATTTCAGTTATTTATTTACATAAATCAATCCCATTAAATAGAATATAAATGGCAATAAAATAAAGAATCATTTGCAATTTAATATAATCAGAATATTATAAGATTATTACCTTTAATTTTATGTAGTTTACTAAGCGTTCAGCAAGTTTAGCAACATCAGGATAAGGATCATTTGATAGTGCAATCAACGTTTTCCAAATGTTTCCAAATACAGATGCATAACCTAAACTTGAAATAGGACCATATGGATTATGGATGCCAGATGACATACTGCTGATGGATGTGCTAGAGCTGACTCGGCGCAGTCTTTCAAGATTTAAGTTGGAGATATCAGGTTGAAAACTGATATCTAAAGCATCTATATAAATAAAAAATAAATAAATAAAATGCAAAAATGACTAACTGAGGTTTTGATGTGTGTTTGTATATATATATGAATAGGATTTGCATTTACTCTCATTTGACGCTTAAATCTCAGAAATTTGTGAAACATGACTCAAAAATTTTTCAATAGTGACTCATTTTGGTGAAGTATGTCAATTGACTCACAAATCGACATACTTCATCCTCTCCCTCTCCCCTAATAAAAAAATTTAAATACATTTTTGAAAATTTTTCAGTTACTGTTTGCTCTCCCAAAATCTGTTCTTGTTACCTCTCTTTTTGTATAAATGATAAAAGCAACAAAGAAACAGATTGTTTTAATTGCCTTAGTTAGAAAAGATAAAATCTTCTTAAAATCCAATCACGATGTATTTATAAAGGACTGGCTTTGTGTCAATTTTCGTATTTTCCAAAATTAACCCTATGCGATAATTCACATCCTTTGTATTTCAGTAATTTACAGTGTAATTTCAGCTCTGCTGAAACATTAATTAGTATATAAATATTCACCGATACTGGGATTGATTTGTCTCATGTATGCCAATAGGTGTTGTGCTCATGATTGACGTTCCATCTTGTGCTGCAAGGTTGTAGTCTAGCCATTTAAGAGTGAAAGAATGCTAGACTAGATGTCATCCAGATGGTTTAATTGGTAAAGCACTTGGTGCGCTATACCAAGGGATCTGGGATCGAACCCCGGCCTGGATATTTTTTTCACTCTGTTGGTTGTTCGCTGTTAAGTAAAGTGATAATTCACATCCTTTGTATTTCATTAACCGTACCTTCCATGGCTTATTATAAAAACTTTCAATGTCATTGCCTTTGAGTATGTGTGACAAAACGGTCGCCAGTTTTCTATAAAAGTCTCAAGGTTGTTGGTTAGTCAACTTCCCAATTCCTCTTGCTAATTTTAAACCTATGGGGTACATTTATATATTTAAAATATCTCCACCCATACTTCACGTTCAAACTTAAAAAAAAAAATAAGCAAGTTATAAATCACCATGCAAGAAATTCTCATTTATAAATCTGCTATTCTTAAATGTTTATTTTTCAAGCTTCTAGAAATAAAAACCGAAATTGTCTTTGATAATCATCAAATTTTAAATTACTATCAATTTGCAAAAATAAAATTATTTGAGATTAGATTCAAAAAGTCTGGTTTTTAAACTACAGCAACAGTAAATAAATAAATAAAACTTTTTTTATATATTTAAAAAATATTTTTTATTTGTATGAAGAATTGTTATTCTAAAAAATTAGAACTCATCAAAAACTTTTAAAGTTGTAGTTATCAGAAAACATTGAACATTTTAAAATTTTCTTCAGATTTTATTTATTTTTGTTTTCGTTTTTAAATGACATTACCTATTTATTTCATTAAGCAGAATAATTCCCTTTTTCTTTTTTTTTTCTTTTTAAATCACATTACCTATTTTTTTCATTAAACAGAATAATTCGTTAAATCATTCCTAATCCCTTTTTGCAATTTCTTAATAACTATATAATCTACATGAAATAATACCTACATAAAATTGCATTGTACTATTTCTATGAAAAAAATTTCCTAAAATTCTTAATGATAATTTCCAAAGCAAAACTTTCATTAAAACACTAAAAGAAATTTATTATCAATAAAGTATTTTATGCAAAAAAAAAAAGTTTTTCTTTCTTTCTTTTTTTTAAATTAATTTTTGAAAGAATAGCACAGCAGTATTAAGTACAATCATGATATATAAGAGCTTAAAAACAATTATGCATTGTCACTGTAACTAAAAATCTAATTAATGTTATTAAACAAAAATTAAGTCATTATAAAATCATATGAGTTGTGATTTCCCAACTGGGAGAAAAATGCCCAAGCCAGGATTCGAACCAGGTATCTCTTGGCTGAAGCTGTAAATGCTCTACCAACTGAGCCATCCTGGACGAATCTGGAAGACCTAATTCACCTAGTTAACTTTATTGATAATAGCATCCGGTCTGATATCTGAATCAGCTCAACAGAATAAATCACAGGTAATGGAACTCCAGTAAATGCAGGATACGTAATTACACTAGATTAATTTTAACACAATTATATTCAAATTGGTAAAGAAATCATATGAGTTGTAATTTCCCAACTAGACGAAAAAATTAGATTAATTTTAACACAATTATATTGAAATTTGTAAAAAAAATTATATGAGTCGTACTTTCCCAACTGGACAAAAAAAAGTTTTTCTTTTCTAGTGCATTATATATATTTTTTTCTTTTTTAACCAATCTACTGGATGAAAAAATATTTGCCATTATTCTATTTTAA
Source organism: Maratus michaelseni (assembly GCA_963931845.1). Classification (NCBI taxonomy): domain Eukaryota; kingdom Metazoa; phylum Arthropoda; class Arachnida; order Araneae; family Salticidae; genus Maratus; species Maratus michaelseni. Next base: position 384,180,256 of record OZ007587.1, on the reverse strand, counting down.
GTTAGTTATAAATAAGTCACTGCAAAATATTTTTGATTCAGTATATATTAGTTATAAATAAGTCTCTGCAAAATATTTTTGATTCAGTATATATTAGTTACAAATAAGTCACTGCAAAATATTTTTGATTCAGTATATATTAGTGAAATGAGAAACTAAAACTGACTGTCTGTCAAGAAAAGATGAATTAGTAAAAAAAAAAAAAAAAAAAAAAACTAAAAGACATATAAGTTATTAATTTAATAAGTTAATAAGTTAAATAAATGCATAAAGACAGTTTCAACTTGTGGTACAAGTTCGAAAATCTAAACCTTCCTACTAATTAGATATAAATTAATTTTGAAAGAGGAGAATATTTTCTTATTTTTAAAGTCAAATTTTAAGTGTTGTTAGTACTTTTTAAATTAATCTAACAACCATCTCCTGATATGAATAAAAAAATCTAGTTAATTGAAAATGACTCTTCTTTTTTTTGTTATATTTTACATAAATAGGATACTGCAGAATTTTATGAGAGTCAGTAATATATATACTCACTGGATCCTGGAGAACCAGAGAGTACTGCTTTGAGGCGGTCACGAGAAGACACCTTCCTCAAACCAGAACCCATCAAAATTCCAGAGGGTGCCTCTAAGAACAAACAGTATACATTTAGAAATGATAAACTGTACAAGTTTGATTCCTTAACTACTCTAAAATACTACATAAGAAAACTGAATAACAAACAATGTGAAGTATCACTAAGAAAACATCTTTGTGGTGGCTTTTAATGATGTTATATTATTTCAAACATAATGAAATTAATATGCTTTTATGAAGTGCACTAAAGCATGCTTTCTGTATAATATGACATGCAAAGCATTTATCATTTATTTACAGAATCATCCATAAGAGTTTGGATTGGTTACAGGAAAAATTTGTTTGCAGTGTATTTTAACAATGCTACATTATTTCAAACAATGAAATTTTATACAATGCTGAGGTGCAGTACACGAATATGTAGAATATGGCTTGCATAACAGTAGAATATGCATTACTGTAGAATATTACATGCATAACAGTTATTGTTCAGTTACAGGGACACACAAAAGATTTCAGTTACAATACTGTCTATGAGCAATAAAATCTGGAGGTGCTTTCTCCAATGTAGTATGCTTTTTTCTATGTTAACTATATTTTTGCATACTGCGTGGTGTGTATAAATTCTATAGATCATATACAGAATTACATAAAATAATTCGTATGCATTACTGTATATGAGCATGAATTACTTAATGATGTTTTTTAATTGAGATAGGAATAATTGCTTAAGGACGTTTTCTAATTCAGTTTTGCATTTTCCAGCTGAATTATATTCAGTATACTAAGAGATTTTTGTAAAATATAACTAAATTCATATACAGGGCTATGCAAAGAATTAGATACATTGCCGTCTATGGATATTAATTTCTGAAAGCATGTTTTATTTGCATTGTGAGGTTTTTTTGCTGAAATAAATTTTAGTTTAACATGAGGAGTGTATAAAAATCTGTAGATAATATACAGAGCTGTACAAAATTATTCAAGTGCATTTCCGTCTATTTGTGGAAATTGATGAAGGTGAATTTCAGACTGGGTTTTGCGTTTTGTAACTAAGCCAAATTTTAGCACACTATGTAGTGTATATATGAATCTATAGATCATTATACAAGGATGGACAAAAAAAAAATTAGAGTACCTTTCTGGCTTATAGATGGTAATTGCTGAAATCTGGTTTCGCCTTTTTAAACGGTGAAGTGCCATTACAGTATTCTAGAAGTGTTGGAAAGTGTTTCAAAATCTATGCTTGATGCATGATTTATTTATCTTTATTCACAATTCTTGCAAGTTAAAAACTAGAAGGTATTCCAGACACACACATTTCTTGAAGGGATACGTGAGAGAATCACTGTTATAGAGAATAGTATAGTTAGGGTTTTCTTGATTTCCTTTTACTTGAATTTTCCTTTTCCTTTTTGTTTTCCTTTTTTAAATAGCAAATTCTTTCTACCTGCTTATTACATTGTGCAGATAAATCTTTTTAAACTTAAATATTTTAATGCAAAATATTTCTTTTTAGTTACTGATATTAAACATTTACAAAACTTCATGCTGCTAATGCTGTCTTACAGTTTACATTTAAAGATGAAGGTTATGGTTAAATTAGTTAAGAAAGGCCTTTTATTTTATTGTCCATGTTTCATTGCTAAAATAACACAGGCATCACAAAAGTATAAGGCCTTCACTTTCTTTCACCTAAAATAAAGCATTATACAGGATGAAAAAAAAATAAAAAACTTCTTAGTTTGTTTGTAAAAAATTAACTTTATCGCCAAATCCATTCTATACAATTTTCTTGTGACTTTTTTAATTAAAACTCCAAAGCTTAATCCAGTTGTTTTCTCGACTGAGCATCTTTTTGTATTCTATAATTTTGTTCATTAATTGAAAAGAAATGAATCATTTTTTAGATATGATTTTTTTTTTCTTATTTCTTATGCAATGAACACATATAATGGTTGTCTTGAATATTTCAAAGACAACATGCGGTCGAAAATCTCAAAGCAAACTTTTGTTTTTAATTTGTTTTTTAGTTTCAACGATTTGTTCAAAATTTAAACAGTAGTATAGTGTCATATATACATACCTGGTGGAAGTAAATGATTGGCTGTAGATTCCTTCGCTTTTTCTTCTTCCATATATTGATGCCCAACTGCCACAAACTGATTTTCAAAAAGTATCAAAAACCACTGTAGAGCAACTACAACTTCCTAAAAATAATAATAGAATATATTAATATATATATATAAATAAAATTACAGAAACAAAATTAACAATCCACATAAAACATAATATTTAATGTACAAAACAATATTTTATATGAATCATATTATTATTTAAAATATATAAAAAAAATAGGATGAAAGTGAAATAATTTTATTCCTTGATGTTTCTGAAATACAGATATTAAATTACTTAATATTTCATCAGAGAATCTTTTCATATAAAAATTTAAATATAATTTAGTACACTACCCAATCACCTTCTGCTACAAAAGACATTTTGATATCAAAAGATTTTTCTTTTTTTTTTTTTTTTTTTTTTTAGATACCAAGACAAGAAATCTCTGCATCAAAAATGTACTTCTAATTATTTATAAAATAATTATTATGATTAAAAACAATTTTTAAGACCAAAACCAAAAATCTTCATTTATATTTTCACAAGTGTCACAGTATAATGACATTTTTTTCTCCTTTCTTGAAGAAAATTGACAAACCAAAACATGTACGATGTAGATTTGTATTTCTTTCATCATCATCATTAATATAATTTTAATGATAGTCAATATCTGAATGCCAAGATAAGAAAATGAATACATAAATATAACTTTAATTTATTTTTCAAATCTCAGCTTAAACCCCCTCCTATACAACACATCTGTAGAATCTATAAACTAGTACAGGGTTCCCAGCAAAACATGTCTGGCAATTTCCCTGACTTTCCATGATTTTCCCTGACCAAATCCAAGAAAATTCCATGACCCCAGTGACAGAACTATCTTCAGGTGTCTGCAACGCTAATAATGTTTTCAAAAATAGTCTGCAATACATCATATAAATCTATTCTTGCTGCTGTTGTAGTTGTAGTGCTAATTAATTCAGGCATCAGCATTTATCAGCCTTTCTGAGTAAAAAAAAAACTCTGAAATTCACAGCAAATATTCTGAAAGGTTACAGCAGAGGGGGGGAGGGGAAAAAATCCCCTCTTGGGAATAATTATTCTTGTTGCAGGTCGGATTAACTCTGCTTTTGATTCGAGTCGATTTCAGACTGAGTGTAGATTCATGCAAATTGGGTTTAGGTTAACCCGTTTTTTCAAAAGTTAGTTCAGTATATTGTTTCACATTAAAAACTATGCCTATATTAATAAGCATAGAACTTTGTTGTTTTCTAAAAGAATGCTGCATCTTTTCTGGGACTATTTCACAAAATTCACGTTTTTTTTGTGAACCTTTGACGAAATTAGCATTTTTTTCGTGATCCTTTGACGAAATTAGCATTTTTTTCCCACAATTCTTTGACGAAATTGGCATTTTTTCTACGGCCATTTGACGAAATTTGCGTTTTCTCTGTGGCCCTTTGATGGAATTTGCATTTTTTCCACGATCCTTCAACGAAACAAATGTTTTTTTTTTTTTCAGTCTTTTGACAAAAATCAAGTTTTTCCGTGGCCCTTTGATGAAAGTTGCGTTTTTATCGCTATCTGTCAACGAAATTAGCCATTTTCCCAGATCTTTAGATGAATTTAGCATTTTTTCTTTAGCCTTTGGACAAAATTCGCGTTTTTTCTGCGATGCTTCGACGAAATTTGCCTTTTTTTTAATATCATTTGATGAAATTTACCATTTTTTCGAGATCCTTTGACGAAATTTACCGTGTTTTCGAGATCCTTCAACGAAATTTTCTGTTTTTTTTCTTCGAGATCCTTTGACAAAATTTACCTTTTTTTGGCGATCCTTCGACTAAATTTGCCGATTTTTTGACAGAATTCTCCATTTTTTCGCGATCCGACGACAAAATTGACCGTTTTTTGCAATTCTTCGATGAAATTAACAGTTTTTAACACGATCCTTTGACGAAGTTGCCATTTTCTCCACAGCCCTTCGACAAAATTCGCATTTTTCCACGATCCTTCAATGAAAGTCATGTTTTTTTAATGGCCTTTTGACAAAATTCACATTTTTTCACGACCTTTTGACTAAATTTACGTTTTTTCACAGCCTTTTGACTAAATTTGCATTTTTTTCGCAATCTGTCAACGAAATTTGTCATTTTTCGCAATCTTTAAAGGAATGAATTTTGCGTTTTTTCCGCGATTCTTTGACAAAATACGCAGTTTTTTCGCGATCCTTCGACGAAATTTGTCGTTTTTTTCGGGTAATGTACGAGCTATAGCACGTCCTCGGCATCGCTGTATGTTTTTAGTCCGCAGGTGACCTAAAGACTCTGAGACGCCCGTCGCAGCGTCGTGTACATTCTGCCACGGGGTCCATGACCAAATGGGCATACACAAAATCTGCTTTAAATAACACAAAATAACAAGCAACATAAAAAAAAAAAATCAGAAATTTTTATCGTAATAACAGGGTTTATACTCTTTTCCCAGGAGAAAATTCAAGCACTTTTCAAGAAAATTGCAAAATGAAATTCTATAAAACATTATAATTAAAAAAAACATCTTTGCCAGTTTTCAAATGAATGCCATACGAGATACGGAACAGATTGCTTACACGCCCTCAAGTCCACCATTTTGTTTTGTTGGCGAAAACCCGTTTTTCGCCAACAAGAATTTGTCGCCAAGTGGTCATTTTGGGCTATTTTAGGTTTTATTTTTTATTTAATTTTGGAATATATACAGATTAAAATATATACAGATTAAACATAAAAAAGGGAAATTCAAGAAATTTTCACTGAATACTGAGCAAACGGCAGAAACGTAAATACGGTGATACTTAAAAAAAAACCGCAATGATTCATTATTAAACCAACATATCTCTAAAAATAAAGGCATTAAAATGTATATCCTATCGTTTAAAAAACAAACCTCAATACAAAATTTGAAAAAAGAAACATCGACAAATAGAAAAATCAAAAATCTGTACATAAATTTCTAAAATACATCTTAATAACAAACCTCAATTAATAAAAAAAAACACCAGAAATTGAAAAATCAAACCTCCATACGTAAATTGCAAAAATACATCTTTAAACAAACATCCCAAAAAAAAAACAAAAAAAAAAACAGATAAACACCTGCAGAATTAATTTGAAAAATCAAACATGGATACATCCATTCAAAAATCAAATATCCGTGCATAAATTGCAAAAAATACTTCACGTTTCTACGAAAATTTTTTGAATTTACCTTTTTTATGTTTAATCTGTATATATTCCAAAATTAAACAAAAAATAAAACTTAAAATAGCGCAAAATGCAATTGCACTCCAAAAATAGGCCTATCTCGAGAAACCTTGAAACCTCCTTTGGCTCTCAAAATTTCCTGAAATTTCAGCACAACATCACCAACAAGCGGTAAACTAACAACAGAAGCCATTATCAATCGAAAAAAATAATCAAATATTAATAATAATAATAAAAAGTTGGAATTATACAACCTGATCAAAGATACCACGTGGAATAAAACAGGCAAGAAAAAATGAACACAACCTCTCAGTCGTCCGCTCACAGAATAAATGAGAAGAAAAAAAAATCGTATCGGAGATTACTTCAGGGTTGCAAGAAGGCAAAAGTCCACTCGGTAGCCAGATCGGCAAATACATCGCCAAAAACCCCGCCAAACATCAGCAAAAAAAATGGCCGCCCGATCTGAGGGCGTATAAGCAATCCTAGCCTATGGTTTTTCTGCACTGAATTTGAAGGAATTTCTCGATCTGGAAACCGACAAGAGTCGAGAGATTTTTCAGAGCCACCATGTAGAGAGAAACATAGTAACACTTTTCTGAAAAAGAAATGATTTCAAATTTAAAAAAAAAAAAAAAACCTTTTTCCCCAGCCATTTCCATGACTTTTTAGGAAATATTTGTAAATTCCCTGACTTTTCCTACATATTTTTTAATTTCCATGACTTTCCCTGACTACTTTGAAATTCCCTGACTTTCCAGATTTTCCATGTCGCTGGGAACCCTGTAGTAAGTATAAATACCAAAAGAGGGGAATAATTTATAAAAACTGTTCATTAAATAAAAATAATTAATGAACTATTTGCATATTCATTAATTATGTTGATTTTTAATAGCATTTATTATTTCAAGCATCATATAGTTATTTCATAAATATATATAACTATTCTCATAAGGCTTAAAATGTGACTCAAACAATGACCTAAAATTCACAAAATTCAGAAACCTACAAAGGTCTTGGTACCAAGGTATGCAGATTTTTTAGAGTGAGTGCATTTGCAATTGTATCCCAGAAAAAGAGAGGCAAAGATTGCTTTATATCTGTAGTAGTTTTTCATATTTTGCTTTAAATTGTTTTACTAAAATTCCCCAATTTCACTACAGTGCCTACAGACCAGCTTTTACCTCCTTATATCAAAATGTTTCTAGCATATAAAAACAATATATAGGCAAAAATCTTACCATTCTCACAACTGGACTTCCATCATTGGCAACTTTGTTAATCAACATCATTCCAATACTTTGATCAATAGCATTAGCATGATCAGACCTTTCTGTTGTACTATTCAAAAAAGTACCTAAGGCAAATACAGCTGCTGCTCTCACCTATAAATACAAGAAATATAACTTAATGCATTCACATCAACAATGAATTTGTGTGCAAAATTTGAATAAAATCATTTAGCTAGATATGTGATTTCAATGACAATAGAGGTAAAATATACCAAAAATTGAGTAATAGACGACAACTGGTGGTCATTCGTGAAAATTTGAGAAGTTATCTGATGAGTCCCCAAAAAATAAAGCTGTTTTATTATGGCTTGGGACACAAAAGGGGGGCATTGTTTAACATATATTTTTTTTAATTCTGAATCGAATGACACAATTCGAACGTCGATACAATCACCTGTTACAAAGTTACATCAGGTTTTATGAATAAAAAGTCCAAAATTACACTTTATGAGAGAGCACAACGTTATTATACTCATTTTATGTTTAAAACATGTTCTTTATAAGATATTGAATAATCTTAAACTTATTAAATGTCCTCAAAATAGCAATAATCAAAATCAGAGTCATCTGTGTCTTTTTCAAAGTCATCGAAGTTGTGGATGTAAAATAGGTCTAATAAAGTTGTGCTCTCTCATAAAGTACAATTTTGAGCTTTTTATTCCTAAAAGCTGCTGTAGCTTTGTAACGAGTGATTGTATCAACCTGTGAGTGGTGTCATTCAATTCAGAATAAAGAAATACATATTAAACAATACCCCACTCGATTTTATTTTTAAAAAGTTGAGTCTCCCCCCCTTCCCTTCCCCTCGAGTTAAAATTATCTTTTTTTGCCTCCCAAACAACAGTAAAACAACTTTATTTTTTGGGGACTCACAAAATCTTCATTTCTACTGCCAAAACTAAGTTCTTTTCGAATTTTTGTGAATGGCCACAAGTTGTTGCTGTTAAACCCTATTTTACCTGCACTAAATATAATTTTTGACTTTTTATTCATAAAACCTGCCACAACTTTATAACAAATAAATGATTGTATCAACTTCTTGAGGATAGTGTCGTTTGATTCAGAAATAAAAACTACATAATAAACGGTACCTCCTCTTGATCTACTTTTAAAAAGTTGATCTCCTCCCCAGTTAAAATCCCCCCTTCCACCCTTCCCCCTCCCCTAATAAAAAAAACCATGGCAACAACTTTTTTTTTAACTCATTGTATCTTCATTTCTAGGGTTAAAATGACGTTCTTCCTAAATTTTGGCGAATGGCCAACAGTTGTCTTTGAAAACACCTATTTTACCTGTACTAATAGGTAAAAGAGAATTTTGTCCATTCTTTTGTTCAGAACTGTATATTATCCAAAAAATTTTGTACACACTACATATGAAGCTAAAATTTAATTCAGGTAAAAAATACATAACACAACTTAAAACGCTAGTTTTAAGGTAGTTTCTATAGTAAACTTATATTAGTATACTAAATATAGTTCTGTTATGACATGTACATAACATCTGCTTTTTTTTTAATTATTAAAATTTATTTATGCTAGATTAATTTATTTATTTTTAAATTTAAATGATTTAGTTCCCATTTTTAATTAATTCCCATTTTCTAAATTTATTTTCATTTGATCGGCAACCATAACGTTAATTTCTGTATTATTATAATTGTAAACAAACGCTATTTAAATTCATTCAGCGGTTGCCAATCATATATTAATTTTTTTCCATCAACGCACTAGCTTTAGCGATCGTAAACTTGCGTTGCAAGTCGTCAGGTTTAATCTTTAAGCATTTTTCCTGTGACATTATCATCGCCGGAGTTTTGAACGCTGTAGTAGCGTGGAGGCCTCTGATTGGCTATTATAGTTTCGGCGTGAAACGGGGGACTTCAACGTTCCTCTGATAGCGTTCGCTCTCTTCTACTTCTGGACACTCGCGTGGAAGCAAGTTCGTGCGAGTGCTCCTCAAAAAATAATTATGTTTCTGACTGGCCTACTGTTGGACTAAACAGGTTCAGCAGTAGAGTTCTTTCAGTACAGTTTCGTCACAAATGCTGAACAATCATTTAAGTAATAGTATTCAAATAAATTTAATATTAATAGTATGTAAAAACTTCGATTATGAATCTCAAGTTTGGCTACAGAAGTGTGGAAGAAGGGACCGTAGATGAGCACTGATTCAACAAAAGATCTCAAAGATGTCCCATTTCCAAAAAAAGGTTTAACGGCTTACAGTAGCTGATATGAGCTGGAAAACATCCTCTTTCTCACAAGAATTATAGCAAGATATCGAACAGTGGTAATATTTTTTCATTATTAACTATTCTGATGATGCAGCTGAGAATAATCATTCTTCAATAAGAATATACTACGTTTCGATATTTCTGTACTACAATGCCTATTGGTATTGTATGATTAAGAAAAATCATATTAGTGATATTTGCTTATACAGAAGGTTAATTTTTGGAATTTTAACCTCCATTTATGGCTAGTACAGTACAAACAAGTCGTGATATTTATAAAAGCAAAAAATCTATCGTTATTCAATATAAAGATTGCTGTTGATTTCTGACCAACGAACATTGTGATATTCGTGATAAACTTTTCATCTCATACTATTGAAGCATCTGTTGATTTTTTAATTCTGTCAAATCATCTGTTAACTTCTTAGTTTTGTCAAAATACATATTAAAAATTTTAATCCTAGCTAGCTAATTCTAAATCAATATATTATCTTGTAATGTTGTGCACAAACCATGAATATTATATAATCTATCTATTTTAAATATTTATTTATATGTATATTTATATATTTGCATATAATAAAAGATGTATTGTTCAATTTACGTTTGTTTCTTTATGTCTTTAAAATTTATTATTTATCTGATATTTATAACGTAATTTCCACAGAACAGAGTGCCTTTAACTTAAAATAATAAATATCATAATCTCAAATTCAATATATCTTCCAATAAACTCATATTCAATAATGTGAAATTTTTAATTTAATGATGAAAGTACAGTAAAAGTTCAATTTGTTTTAATTGAACAATTTAAAGATGTTATATGTAATCTATAAATGGAATCTCTTATGGCACTATGAAAAGGTTGACAATATGTATGTTTTCAGTGTTGCAGTATTTCTCAGTTCAGGTAAGAATTGTTACTATATTTTATCATGAAGAATTCATTAATTGATTTTTATTATATTATAAATTTCTTTCTTTTCACAACGCATTGTTATTGTTTTTATTTCAGTCCGCTTTCGATCATTGGCTAAGTTATTGTTCATCTATTTTAGGAAAATACAAAATTTAAATTAACGTTTATAATATTCAAAATTCTCTGTTAATTTCTATATCAGAAAATACATTAAATCCAATTTTCCTGAATTTTCTTTTTTTTCTATTTTTTTTTTCATAATAAGTTCAGCAGGAAAATACACAACACAAATAAAAATTACCCTTAAACAATTCACTCCGTAGTCTAATAGTACTAATAAATTCCTTTGTGTAGCTCTGTATATGAACAACAGTATGTGTACACACCACGTGCCAGGCAAAAATTCAGATAAACTTAAAAATGCAAACCAAAGTAAAAAACGCACTTATCACGCATAGACTGTAACCGAAATCTTTTGTGTGTCTCTGTAAATGAACAAAAAACGCAATGCACACCATACTTTTAGTGAGCAATTTATAGTTCACCTCAGTAATGCATATAAATTTCAGTATGTTGGAAACAGTGTAATATCATTAAATTACTTTTCCCTGTAGAACATTGGGTTACAGAATTCTTTAGTGTGACCCTGTAAATGAATAATACATGCTTTACACCCCTTATTTTACAAAAAGCATGTTTTAATGCACTTCAAAACTGTATATCAATTTCATTATGTTTCAAATAACGTAACATCATCAAAATGCACTTGAAATGATGTTTTCCCATGGACTATAATGAAACTGAATACTTTTGTCTGCCCCTGGAAACAAAGTATAAATGTTACACACTTCATTTTCAATAGGGATTATGCTATAGCAAACATCAATAACATATGAAAATTTTAGGGAAATCCAAATATATATAAATATATATACGAGAGTTATAGCAAAGATGAACGGCCATACAAACAGACAAACCGAAGTCATAAACCCTTTCCAAGTAGTTGGGAAAGTGTTAAAAAAACAAAAAACATAAATGAATTTTTTTTTAAACAAAGAAAGAAAAGACAGAACGGAGAGAGGAAAAAAAACACAAAACATACTTCAGGCTCAGGATCAGATAACAACTTTTCAAGTTTTTCATGAGCGCTGTCTCGTACACCACACCATCTAGCTTGCTCAAAATTATTCCAAATTTGGCCAAGGCAAATAGCTACCCACTGTCGAAGTTTAGGACATGGATCTGAAAGTTGTTCGAGGCAAATAGCAACAACGTTTCCTTGCATAGCTGAAGACTAAAAAATTAAAAATACATCCATATAAATACATTACCCACCTATTAAAAAAATAAATAAAAATACAAAATAACAAATAAAAGTGACAATTTTCATTTAATAAAAAGATTAGATTTCTCAGAACTAGGAAGGTTAATTTTGAAAATGTAGCTATAAGCATGAAACACAATTTATGACTTAATTTATATATAGCTCCACCAACCACAGTAAATGTCATACATAAAGCAAAAACTAGTTTCTTTTTTCATCTATTTATTAATAAGAATAACAGGGGCATAATATAGTACAAGAACTACTGTTAAGCTCATGGCAATGAAAATAAACTATGTTCAAAATTTAAATGTAAGAAAAATGAAGCTATGGCTAAAATTATTGTAGTCTATTAGCTAAAAGAACAGTTTACATTGAATTTTTATGAAAAATGTTAATTATAAATATGCTGATGGGAAAAGTAAAAAAGAATTATTTCAATAAACTATATTCTCAAAGTTATGAGTTTAGATGATATTTTAGCTATTTATTTTAAACAATGTAGGGAAAACTGTAGAGCAGATGATTTATGAACAAGGCAATTTCTCGTAATTTCTTGTACTATTTAAATCATTTAATTGATTTGATTTATATGGAAGAAAATTTTGTGATGGCCATAACATACTAGTTTTTACTTTCTTCTATCTATAATAGAAGAAAGTATTGTAATCGAAATTTTTTTCGACTTCCGGTTTTTGACGGATTTACACGTTTTAGGGGTCAGAGATTCCGAAAAACATGTTTTTACAAAATGTCTGTCTGTCCGTCCGTCCGTCTGTGTGGTTTTTCATTGTACCATCTAAAAGTGTATGAAGTTATGCTTCAAATTGAACCACATTTTTTTTCTAGGTTTTTGGCTGTGGCAAGCAGGTTCTATCAGAATTTAGGGATATTTCGACGAAAGGGGGCGCTGTGATCGATATTTTTGTTCAATTTTCACTATTGTACCATCTAAAAGTGTATGAAGTTATGCTTCAAATTGAACCACACTTTTTTTCTAGGTTTTTGGCTATGGCAAGCAGGTTCTATCAGAATTTGGGGATACTTCGACGAAAGGGGGCGCTGTGATCGATATTTTTGTTCCATTTTCACTATTGTACCATTAAAAGTGTATGAAGTTATGCTTCAAATTGAACCATATTTTTTTTCTAGGTTTTTGACTATGGCAAGCAGGCTCTATCAGAATTTGGGGATACTTCGACGAAAGGGGGCGCTGTGATCGATATTTTTGTTCCATTTTCACTATTGTATCATCGAAAAGTGTATAAAGTTATACTTCAAATTGAACCACATTTTTTTTCTAGGTTTTTGGCTATGGCAAGCAGGTTCTATCAGAATTTGGGGTTACTTCGACGAAATGGGGCGCTGTTATCGATATTTTTTTTCCTTTTTCACTATTGTACCATCTAAAAGTGTATGAAGTTCTGCTTCAAATTGAACCACATTTTTTTCTAGGTTTTTGGTTATGGCAAGCAGGTTCTATTAGAATTTGGGGATACTTCGACGAAAGGGGGCGCTGTGATAGCCATTTTAAAGATTTCAAATTCAAAAAGACGTGCAAATTCGAAAAAATTAGAAATCCTAAAACTTTTTTTCGGTAAAGGTTCGGCCTTGATCCGGAGAATCCGAAGCAATTTTTGTTTTGCCTCTATCTTAAAAAATAGCTGGGAAGATAATACATTATCAGATTTTTAAAGTCTATGAATTAAAGATAAAGAAAAAAAAATAATAAAGCTTTGGATAAAAGGATTTTCAAATTTATTTTTACTAACAGATATTTTTTTAAAGGCATTTATATAGTTACAGAAGAATTTATATTAAGTTTACAGACCAGCATGAAGATGCTCGTGTTCAGTGGGCCCGAAATCACATGAATTGGACAAATGAATGGTTGAGTTTTCTTTTCAGTGATGTAATAAAGAAATTTAATTTAGATGGCCCTGATGGCTGGGCATACTACTGGCACGATATTTGCAAGGAACCACAAACTTTTTTTCAGCAGACATGAGGGGTTCCCTCATGGTGTGGGGAGTGGTATTTACCAAATTCTGTCAAAAGATGACAATTTTAAACAAAACCCTGTTCTGAATGACCAAAGAAAACAACTAAACAGCTAGACAGAGATACTACTTGAGATTAGTTTCAACCCAGAACCTGCCTGTATGGTCAGTTTAAAAAGAAGTAAGCATTGCAGTATCAAAATCCAAAGTCTATCGACAGCTTTGACTTAAATTAGAGTTTTAATCACAAAAACATTAAATATTTTCTTAACAGAAAGTAACACCTAATGCATACAAAAGTACAGTTTACTGCAAATAAAACATGATACATTACTACAGTCAGATCATAAGCATAATTTTCAAACTTTAATATCATCATTATTATTATTGTTGCAATACATCTGGATTATCTGATAAAAAAGTGGGCTGCTGAATTTAAACATGGTAGGAAATCAATTCACAATGATGAATGCTCAGGATGTCCAAAAAACTACGACCGACGAAATCGTCTCAAAAATTCACAATGCCATATTGAATGATTGCCGATTGAAGATACGCAAACATCTCAATAGATCGTGTCCACTACATTTTACACAATGTTTTGGGTACGAAAAAACTTTCCGCTCAATGCCATGTTTGTTGAATGTCCACCAAAAACACTAAAGAATAAACATTTTTCAAGAGTCTTCTGAAATGTTTTGAGTTGCAAGTTGAAAAATAAAATGAAATATTGTCAAAAATCTTGTATTTTCTTTGTCAGGCCGCGAACTTTTCGAACCACCCTTGTATGGGGCTGCACTACAGAATTCACAGACAAGAGTGTGTCTTAAATGTATTAAGTTGCAAGGAGACTACATTGAAAAATAATATGAAATGATGTCAAAAATCTTGTGCTTTCACTGTCAGGCCGAAAACTTATGAAACCACCCTCGTACGTTGTTCGCCAAAGTTTACAGAACGGCATGAAGACGCTCGTGTTCAGCGGGCCCGAAATAACATGAACTGGACAGATTCATGTGAATGGTCCAGTATTCTTTTCGGTGATGTAAAGAAATTTAATTTAGATGGCCCCTAAGGTTGGGCATACACTGCTGGCACAATATTTGCAAGGAACCACAAACTTTTTTCAGCAAACAACAAGGAAGGGTTCCCTCATAGTGTGGGGAGCATTTTCTTATAATAGAACAACCAATATTGCTTTTTTGAAAGGTCATCAATGTTCCGAAGATTACCAGAAAATGCTTGAAGTACAGTTACTTCCATTTGGAAAGTTGCTAGATGGGAACAAATGGATATATACCAGCAAGACAATTGCTCCATTCTCGTGACCAAATCTACAATGCAGTGGTTTAGAGACACAACTAAGTAATTGCTATGGACTGGCCAGCCATAAGAGCTGGCCTGAGCATAATAGAAAACATCTGGGAATATTAGCTAGAGACGTATATGCTAAGGGGGGAATCAATTTGCAACGGTTCAAGAACAAAAGCTGCAAATTGAACAAAGTTGGTTTTCTTTAAAGCCAGAATTGCTTCAAACTCTTGTTTTGAGTATGCCTGGTCTATTCTAAAAAAGGCTTAAATATTTCAATGTCAAAGGGAAAAAAATTGAGTTGTCTATATAAACTTTTGGGACAGTGAAATTTAAATTTTTCTCACAAAGTCTATGATTGTGTAATATTATTTTTGTACAGTAATATTATTGTCTTGATATTATTTCTAATTATATAAATTGTTTTGAAATTTTTACTCCTCTTTTTCAATTGCAAAATAAGAAAACCCCATTGTCTATAAACTTTTGAGACACACTGTATATTTCTTCTGACTGGGTGAAAACAGTTGACATATTCACATTTTGTTAGGAAAAAAATCCAATTACACTAACTAATGAATAAAATATCATAATTTTTATAAGGCCCTTTCATATACAAGCATACAGATAAAAAAAAAATTAAGCATTTACCTGGCCAGTAGAAAAATTGTGAACTATGCAGGATATACAAAATGCAGCCATTGTACGATGTTCAGCCTAGAAAGAACAATTAATAAAAATATTTTTTTTTCATACATTAATTGTATCAGTCATTTAAAAAATTACACAAGTCACAGATTCCAAAATTTTCAAGAATCAATAAATATATAATTAAGTAACTCTTTATCACATCTTATAGGACACAATACGGTATTTTTGTTATAGAGGCCTTGACATAACTCAGTCCTAAAAAAGTAAAATTTTGTGCCAAGTAATATAAAGTCGCAAAAATAAAGTTGCAACCAATGAAAAGAAGTGAGCAAGGAAATGATTATCTAGAATACGATGAAATATTTACCATGCAAAAAACAAACCTGGTTACAAAAATGTATTTACTTTTGAGCCAAATCTCACTCACTAGAAAAAGCATATTGGCTATGAACTTGATTACAGAACCTTCTCGATTTCCTGTTCTTAGCCATTTTCTACCTATATATGAAAAAAATTCTACTATATACAACGCGATTTCACATTTATAATATTAGGAATTAGCTTATATTTAGAAATTGGCACGATCAGCTTGTTCACGCCTGCACAATTCGGCTTGAAGAAAGGTTTCATTACTTTTTTAATTGTTTCTTTGCTCTTGCATTTTTTTTTTTTAAGTTTTTTAAAAAAGTTGTAAATTTATTTAAACATTGCATTAAAGATATGCTATTTTTCTCATCCTATAAGACTTTACAAAAGTCTATTTAAAAAAAGAACACTAAAAAAAGCTATTTTTAAAAATGATGACAAAACGTTTTGACCTTTTAAAGCTAATAGAAATTTGGAATTAAAATCTGGTTGTCAAACAACTATTTACAGACGTGTCTCGATTGTACCAATATACTTCTAAAACCTTTGAGCCATAATTTTAATACTGGCAGTTTTATGAAAGAAAATACAATTTTCTTTTTTAAAATAAAGTCATTTTTATTGATATTTTTTTCAGATGAAGGGCTTTAAGATTTAACACTAGACATTTTTTTTTTCAGTGAATCAAGTTAATTTTTGTTTTTGTTTTTATGAAAGAAAAGAACCATTCCCTGCTAACCATGCCATCATTTTCGCCATGGATAATTTTATGGTGCATATTATTGACATGTGCTATCCATTTTCTTTTTTAACATTATTTTTAAAACTTTTTAAAAATTCAAAGTAAAAATTCTTTATTTTAGCTGTGCGCAGACGATAAACTGTCAAGTATTCTTCTCATCACCATCATTCGTATAGGATTCATTTCATTTAAATACAGAACTTTAATTTAAAACACATACAGTTAAAATACATATATTACATACGTTTAAAATACACATATTTCATGTGAAAAAGATTGAAAAGAAATAATACCGTAATCCACGACCATTTTCTTTCAACATCAAAGATATTCGTTTTATTTTTGATACATGTCATCATATTCTTCTGCTTTGCGTACTTACCTTCATGCACCTTATATTATTATCAAATATTTGAAAATGACTGTTTTTATCTAATATGACATCATATAAATCTTTTTAACTTTCAATTTTTTTTTCATTTTCAATTTTTAATGTGGAAATCTTCCAATTGAAAATAAATTGTTGGAGAAAAATTATTATTCCAGGTTTTTATTTATTAGCAATAAGAAAGAAAAATGGTTAAATTTTATAGGAAAAATGTACATTGATTTTCCATGAAAATAATTAAATTTTGAATTATTAAGAAAAATATTTTAATAAAATACAGCCTATGTTCATTTCTTCGTTATAATCCATCTACATGCAAAGATACAGAGCCAATAAATCATCAATTTTGATGTTTACTTCAGCCAAACATTCACACACACTTTCACATTTATAATATTATAAGGATTCATATTGAGCAAATTAGTTTGCAATGATTGACAGTTTTATCAAAATACTATGTTTCCCAAGAAATCCAGAGAAAAGATCAACATTACACTCTTTAAATATCCTCCCCAAACTATTTGAAAGTAAGATTTTTCAGCAGTTTGACAATGGTCTCAAAACAGATGGAAAAGGAAAAATAAAAAACATTTTTCTATAAAAGTATGAACAACTTTTAAGACTAAAACATGCTAACAACAAATTATCTAAACATTCTATTCAGGAAAAAAAGAGAGAGGGGAGGGGGGGTTGAATGTAAATAATCATAGAAATCAGAGTTGTAATTAAATTACCTATATTAATTGTCGTGTTGCGATATATTTTTAATTTCAATTCTCCCAGTTAATCTAATTTAATTCGCATTTATCACTTTCCATTTTGTCATCTGAGCTCTGAATTCAGCATTAATTTATTTTAATTCCAATATTTTCCCTTTTTAAATTCATTGTACGCTTTAATTGTTGGATGTAACTCATCTTCCTTCCTCTGACACTGTAGTGTTTGTTTCTCCTTCTTACCGTTTCCTCCCGCGATTGTTAGCTCCGCCCCCCCATCGCGACGTCACGTCTTTCAGCTACGTGCGTTCGATAGGACGGCACTTCGTTTGTCTGCGCATGCGCGCGCCACCGAAGTCGCGGGTTCTTCGATTCTCTCATTTTCAGTTACTTGGGACAGTCTTACTAGGATCGTCACACATAGAGGTTCATTCGTTGGTGCGGTCCGCGGGCGTGCGGCGTTCGTCGCTGCGGATCCGCGAGTGTTTTCATAGTTGCAGTTTTATAAAACCTTTTGATAAGACATCGTTAGTATGTACACCTAGTGAAAAGATATTTATTTGATCATAGTGTATGATCATTTTTGTTACTACAAAAATGTAACGAAATACGACAAGCCCTGGACTGCAGAGAACCTCACAGAACATCGTGGAGCAAATCCAACTTCAGTGATATCTTAAATAAAGTACATCATGTTCAACGTTAACTACGTCTCGTGTCTCTTCATTCAAGGTACTGTACTTTTTAAGTTACTTTTATTTAAGAACATTCTCTTCATACAATATCAAAAGAACCTGTTTCGTTGCCTATCACGATCACAATGTTTTTTTATTACCTGTCTTTAACAAAACCACTAGAGGCAACACAATATTAATAAAAGAAAGATGTTTGTGAGTCTATCTGTATGTGCACAATGACTAGAGAAATCTACTGCACATAGAGGTCTGAAAATATGGATATGGATAGATAAAGACAGGTCTGAATGCATCTTGAGACTAAGATTTTTCATTCTTTGGTAATTTGCCAATATAATAATTAAACACCCATATCAAATGCTAGTGAATGAGCTCCCAGTTCAACGGCATTAAGATAATTTCAACACAAGTCCAGGGAAAATGTAGTTGCTCAAGCAAAGGGGTTCGCTTGAAACTTTCAGTTTTTTCTGCATTTTAAAATTGCAACCACCGGACACCCTATGGAATTGCAAAAAAAAAAAAAAAAAAAAAAAGTCTATGTTTGGTTATCATTCTGGTACTGATGGTACTTTTCATTTAAAAAATATAAAAATATTTACTATTTCAAAAGAATTGTGTTCTAAAGTTTGATTTCACATTTTCCATCATTTATGCATTTTCAAATCATAAAATGTGGTCCCTGGATGGAGTTATAAAAAACCCTCAAAAATACCTACATTTAGGTGGAACGTTCCTGGTTGTAATGGTATCGTGCGTTTAAAAAATTAATAATGTTTACTATTTTTAAAAAATAATAATAATAATTCTGGAGGTCATTTTTATATTTTCCGTTTATTTAACTCCTTTTAAATTTCCATCCCTATGGTCTGGATAGAAATACAAAATCATGTATAGGAAGCTCTTGTCTGCTATTTATTTGTGGATATTTTTGTGACTAAGTCATTTTAGTTTTTCTGATGAAGGATTATATTAGTAACTGCTATTTATCTGCTTCTCTCACATTTTATGAAAAAATTAAAAACATTTACTATTTTTACAAAAAAAAAAAATGTTTTGGTGGGTGTTGTTTTTATATTTTCTGTTTTACTATAGGGGGAAAAAAAGAACTGATAGTAGAAGGATCTTTTCTTCTCACAACAGTACCTTTCACTTAAAAAGATATTAATATCTACTATTTTGAAGCAATTATTTTCTAGAGGTTGTTTTATATTTTCCTTTTTCCAAGTTTTAAATTGCCATCCTTGTAGCCCAGATGGAAATTCAAAAATACAAAACATACCCACATACAGAAGGTTCTTTTCTGCTCTTAATGGTAACTTTCATTTAAAAAATAATAATATTTACTATTTAAAAAAAAAAAAAAAAAAAAAAAAAAATTATTTAGTAAAAAATAAATAATAATATTTTGCAGTTGTTCTGTAGTTTATCATCCACATCGCCCAGACGGGAATGTAAAAAACAAAGAATACCCACAGATGGATGGTACCTCTCTGTGGGCCATGGCAATGCAGGGCAGGTTTGTATTTAAATAAAGTAGAAACAAAACATTTGTTTATATGAATGATACAAAGTTCAAAGAACAAAATCCTATTATTGAAAAATGCATAGATGATACAACAGAAAATTTACTAAAATGGCACTAAGAAGAAAAAATTAAACAGAAGACAAAAAAGAAAATATTTCGACTGTTTAACAGCAGTACTAAAGAAAATATATAAACAGTAGCATATTTATATAACTTTTCAATTAAGCAGAGATATAAAAAAAAAGATTATTAAATTGCTTACTGGCATATAGGATTCACTTAAAACAGTAAGGAAATATTTAAAGCCACCATCCCGTACAAGATCATTTTGGCAACTCTGAGGAGGAGAGAAACAAGAAAAATCAAATCACTCAGATTAAAATAAAATTGTATAGAGATTAAAATGCAACAAAAAAAAAAATCAATTTAAAATCATGTACATACTCAACCTGATTTTTAAAAACAAAGACTACTTTTAAAAAAATAATTGAGTACAAAATATTTGATATAATTGATAATTGGGTGAATTAACTGTTCCATTTATATCTTTTCATTTATTTTTTTATTCCATACTTTACACAAAACAATAAAAAACATTATTTAATGCAAAATAAATTCACAGTTTTCTTACCTTCAGATCACTTACAATGGATTTTTTTCAAGTAAAGTGTGTTCAGTAGTTATTTATTTGTTTATTTGAAAAATTGGATTAAAATTGTATTTTACTACATGAATTAAAAAAAATAATAAAATTGAAAAAAAACTATTAAAAAAAATTAAGTTGATAATGCATTTTTGTTTTTTAATGTAACCATGTTGATTATTTTATTTATTTATATCTACATTTTTAGCTTCTTTTTTTTTTTTCTTATTCATAATATAATCCACCTCTGTAAAATTTTATTTTGACTTGAAAACTTTTATGAAAGTATGAAAGAAAAAAAAAAACATTCAAACAGATAAAATAAACCAAAGTAACTATCATATTTTTCTTTTTTTCAAAAATTACTTGAATATTTCACAAACACACACATCAGGGTTATTTAAGCATATAATTTAAGATACATGGATTGAAAAGATGTGTCTAAAAATTATTTGAAAAGTTTGATCACAACTGCAAATCAAACTAAATAAAAACATTTGGAAAAGGTAACTTCTACATAAGAGTGGGAGGAAAAGTGAAAAATTTTAATATGCAACGTTTAAGTCCTCATTAATCAGATTTTATGGAACTTTAAGTTATGAAAGGTCTAGATTAAAAAAAAAAAAAAACCTATAAAATAAGCCAAGGTATAGATAAAACATCCTGTACAATAACTACAATTTTAAAAAAGAGTATTTTAAACTTGGAGTAACAGAAAAAGTATATTAATCCATAGTGGATGAAAATACATAATTTACACAGCATGTAGGTTTTACAATATAACTTTAAGTAGTATATTTAGAATGTCAAATTCATCCACACTCACTGATTTGAAGAAACTACTGACTTTTTCTTTCAGAGCTGATTTTTTTAACAATGAATTCATGCAGATGGCCTGAAATATTCATAAGATCTAGATATGTTTTCATCTTTGCTGTCTATCACATATTTGATCCTTAAATTCAAGTAAATGTTCTTTGGTTTTACTATGTTTTGGCTTCTACAGAAAAAGCTATCCGGATTAAGCAAAGTCTGTCTTGATGGGATTCAAATTTTAACTGTACATAGTTATGTATATATTTCTCTTTTCATCGTCATTGTTTCAGGTTGTCTATTCCAGATCAGCAATGAATTTCCCTGACTTTTTCATACCAATAAAAAAAAATTCCGGTATCGAGATTTTGTGATGTTACATACAAAAAATCTTAAAAGTTGTCAGTTTGAAGGTGAAACTTTCACAACTGATTCTGAGACCCAAATTACTGATTTGTTACATAATTTTTTTCAAAATTTACAAATTGTTGAACTTTTTACATGCTAAACATTTCGCAGATACGACACACTTTTAGCATCAGGTTCTGTCAATTTTATGAAATCAGGATGAAATTCTTTATCACATCAGTCACAGTTAAATGCAGATTGCTTTGACGTATTTTAATACAAATAATAAATATTCAATAAATTAAGCTAACAAATGTTCAGTTCCCAAACAAAGATAAGTAAGCAGAGTAAAACACCTAATCAATACTACAACATTCAGTAGAAGTTTCAGTGAAACTGGAACTGAAAATGTCCAAGTTCCAAAGAAGGATTGAAAGGGGGTAGACCAAATGGTTTGCAAGAGAGGTAAAATGCTCTTTACAGTACTGTTTTGATTTTAATGGTGTTGCAATTTCAAATCCTTAATTTTATAAAAAAAAATTCCCCCCCCCTTTTTTTTTTTTTTTTTTTGAAAGTTTAAAATTTCTAACTTTTTCTCAGAATTTTCAAATTTTTCTGACTTTTCCAGTAGGCTAATCACCTTGTGTTTTTCTTCTCAATGTGTATCATGCCCAGTAGCAGAATTTTCTGTGCTAATCTGCAGCAAGCTAAAATTTATCTGAATGCCAGAGTAAGTTTACTATCATAAGATATTAGAGTAACTCATAAAATAAACAAAATTTGTATTTACAAGAAAGCATAAGAAGAAAATACAATAAATCTAAAGACAAAAAAGAAATTTTAGCAATTTTTCATAGCCCAAAATTATATTTTAAGCTGTTATATTGATCTGCAAATTCTAAAATAATCTGCAGCACTGCTGCCGTGCTGCATTGTTTCTGCTACTGGGTGTGTATGGGTACACAAAGAAAAGTAACTGTATCACATTTTGTATAGATTATGCATATTATCTTCATCTAGTATAAAATTTCATGGATCTACTCATTGTATCAACATCGCCATTGATTACATCGTATTTAAGTTGTAATACACTGTATTTTCATATGGCGATGATATTCTATGCATCTCATTTTTATTCTGCATTGTGCTTTAAATCATCATGTTCATCACTGTGTTCTTCCTAGTATTATTCAGTTATTCTACCTGTATCATCTAGTGTATCATGTCATGTAATATTCTACATCAGGCGGTTGACTGGCTAATATTTTATTGCATCTGGCTTTGCAAAGCTTAAAAATATCTTTAACTTTTATTTTGACCTCCCTATCTTAATCAATCACTGAGCCAGAGACTCAGGTTCTCCCTAATTCACTGCCCATTGTCAAGTTAGAACTTTGTCTTCTCTGGCAGTGATATTTCTTACTAATATTGTCCATTTCAGAAATATTGTTTTCATTATATACATCACCACCCCGCACTCTGTCATGCTTACCAGCGGGCTCAGCTTTGGCTGAAGTGGTTTTTTTTAGGGTTCTGTACTTAAAAAGTAAAAACGGAACCATTATAAAAAAAGCTCCTGTGTCTGTCACAGCCCTTTTTCTTGTAAACTATGGGATGTGGAAAGTTCCAACTTGGGAAAGTTATAAAGCATTTTTACCCACATATTTTCAGATTATTAGCCATTCCCAAATATATTTAGGAAAACTTTAGAGGGCTAGTTAAGTTACTTAAAAAAAAAAAGCTTTATTTTTGTATATCATGTATAGATTATCAAGTTGAAAAACTTGTAATACCGAACTCAAAAATATACTTGTTTTAATTTTAGGTACTATATTTTCAGAGATATCATCAAAAATGCAATGCAAAAATATGTCCCCCCCCCCCCCCCTATTTCCGAATCAACTGAAACTAAAGTTATGAAAAAATTAGGGGTAGTAAGAGTTTATAAAAACATTGCAAGAAAACTATAGCAATTTTACTAGGTAACATAGTTTTTAAGAAAAACACATTTCACACACTTTACTTTTCGAGTGGTCAGTGGGGGAGTTGACGAGCACATGAAGTATCTATCAACACAGAATTATCCAAGGATATTTGATAAGATTTTCGAAAAAATTGTCGATAATTAGCCGAGATATTAAGTTACTTGGAAAAAAACCAACTTTATTTTTATACATCGTGTAGCATATCATTCGAAAGACCTCGTAACATTGAACTCAAAAATATATTTGTTTTAATTTTAGGTATTATATTTTACGAGATATCATCGAAAGTATACTGGAAAAATATGTCCTCCCCCCCCCCCCCCTCTATTTCTGAATCAACTGAAACTAAAATTATGAAAAAATTAGAGATAGTAGTAGTTTATTAATCTATAATAATAAAATCAAGTTTCGCTCTGTGTGTGTGTGTGTTTGTCTGCGATGGCTAGCAAAATCTAGCCCACCTAGAAGTCTGAAAATTTAGGTGTGGATAGTCCAAGGTCTGGCCATGTGCACCTGAGTCTCAGAATTTTAATACTTTGAAAATTGACAAAAATATTAATTAATAATTAAAAACTGATCAATAACTCATGTCTTTTTTACGAGCTGGCTTTCAGAACTCGTGCATGCCCAGAACCTGATTTTGAACATCATACGTTAATGAAGAACCATTTGCATGAAAAATGTGTTTATTTCACAATTCTGTTTTAAATTATATTGACTAAACTGCTTGGTTTACTTAAAAACGAAAAGCATATTAGATCGCACTCTTACGTCTCCAATGCCTTAATCAATTCGAAAAAAAATTTATGCTTACCCTTTGAAAAACATTTTTGAAAAAGGGGTCATTTTCAAAGGTTTTAGTTTTCTCCCTTATGCCAACGCCCCTCAATAGCACAATTTTAGAGATACACACAAACCAAACATATGCTGTTAAAGCTGAAACCTTCTTCTAATAGACGGTATAATTATTTTTTTTAAATACGGATTTTAACCCTTTCAGAAACACCAACAAACGCAGGTCATTTAGCCCATCACCAGAAGATTTTTTTTCCTTGCACTAAAAGTTACTAAACGTTCGTTTTTCGACACAATCTTTTTAGAACATCTCGGTAGACCAGATTTACATCACCTACAACAATTTTGAAGCGTTTGGACGAGAGCAAGTATTTAAAAAAAATTTAAATCTGAAATATTTTCGGCGAAAACCCATAATAACAGGATGTTTTCCGCAGTCACGCTCGGCTTCTGGTAACGTTTTCACTATTTAAAATGCATATATTTTCACATAAATTTATAGAGGACTTGGAAACAGTTATATTTATAAACGATTAAAATTTCAGAAATATTGGACAACGAATACTATTTTTTAAAAATGTTAACGGACACGAAATGAAAACATAATTATTTTACAACCAGATAACAATATTTTTGACATAAAACCGTTATATTTATGCCCATTGAAAATTTCAAAAGGTGTGGACAAGAAAAGCTATTTTTTAAATTATATAATGATTATACTTGAAAAAGAAGTAAATGTGTTTACTGTATGTTTGTTTTTCTTTATTAAAAAAAAAAGCTATTATTATGGAAAAACAGCGAAATAAAACACTACTTACAGAATCTACTGCAAGAACTTTAGCCCAGATGAAGACTAACAAAGGTCTTAACTCTCTAGCAGAGCTCTGTAGCAGCTTTAAGACATATGGAAAAATACCAACAGATAGAGCCTACAGATATGGAAGAAAATGAAATAAGCTTTGAATTTTACATAAGAATTTAATACTTAACTTCCACAGTAATATAAAAATTATTAACATACCAGATTTACAGCCCAAGGTCCCAAGTCTAAAAATCTTCCTAGTAATTCCAAAGCTCTAAGGCGATGAACCTGACTCAACAAAACCTAAAAATAAAGAAAACAAAACATCAAAAATTAAGTTAATAAAATTGTATCTAAAAATCTTTTAAAATAAGAAAAATAACTACAAGAAAAAGAAAAACATTATACATTTCTCAAGCATAGTGAAATGTATCGATACTATATGAAAGAAATGTTTGTGGACAATTAAGGCCATATATGATACATCAACCCTTTACATTTATATAATAAAGCAAAAACATGTCCATGAGTAACACTGACATCATATTGATGATGGCAACAACCTGACCAATAAATTTCGCTTTCACTGTATTTTTTTTAACTTCTAAACTGCACAAATTTTATTTTACATCATCGAATAGACAAAAAAAAAAAAAGAAAAATACTTTGAAAACTGTACCTTAATTTACTGACTTTTTTAAAAATAATTGTTAAACATGATTTTTTTCTTTTAATCTATCACTATCATGTGATGCCCAATTACGGAAGATTAACCCATTTCTATTAAAACAATATAAATAGTTTAACATTTGTATTTGGCTAACATTCCATAGCAAAATTAAAACTTAATAAATAAATAAAACCCAAATAACAGATATGTAATCAAACTATGCACTTAAATGCTGAAATAATCAGAATAAAAAAAATATGCAATTTAAATGGCAAAATTTCTGGCAAGATCTTCAGATCACCCTCAGAATGTGGCTAATACAAAAATTCCATTTTTAAAAAAATTTCAAAAGTACTGTTTTTAAAAAATTTCAAAAATGGTTTTTGATGTTAGTGTGTAATCAAAAAAATACATTAAATATTAAAATAAAAAAATCTATTAAAATTTTTAATTAAAAATTATTATTAACTATATTCTGTACCTGGCAGAATGTTCTGTAAACTGGGAAGCCTGGGTTGTATACCCTGGTTAGTTATAAAACAAAATTTCAGCATTATATATACATATATATATATATATATATAAAGCTGGTAGTACTTGCATATCCCTCCCTAAATAATAACAACCAAAGTCCTGGCGTCACATGTAAAAGACAATAAACAACCTTTTTTTTTTATTTCCACCCTGTTAATTCAAATGCTGCCAGATGTGTCTTATTAGATTTCTTCTAAATCTTGTAATTAAAATGAACCAGTGGATATGTGCAAGGCTTTTACACTGAATCTTTGCTCATACTTTTTTTAATTAATATTTAATTAACCCCTTACCTCGCTCCCAGTGTGTTCACTAGAGAAAAGTTCAGGCTCTTTCTTCAGAGCCAAAACACAGCAATTTGAAATCTGAGCTCGAAAGATTTTGGGTTATCAAAGCTTTAATCCAATACCAAAAGTATGCTGTAGAAAATTGTCCATAACATTTTTAAATTGCTTAAAAATTAATTTTATCATTTAAAAATCTCTTCTTACATAAAAATAAGTATTAATCTTAAATGCTCCCTTATGACAACATTTCATGATTTTTATGTCCTTAAAAATCTATTTAAAATAGCAAATTTGTTATTTGTACCCAAGCACTGGCAGAAATCTGGAGTCAATTCTTAGTCTTTTAAAATATTATTGTACAACTATGGGAAAAAGACATGAGTTCTGTTTTTCAGTAATTCTGGAAAGGAACTTCAAACAGAAAAAAAGGATCCCACGATTTCTTTATGTTATTAACTCTGACTGTACAAAGGCTTCAGAATGAGATAGACTATGTCTCCTTATATCCCATCAATAACAATTCAGTTCTTTTTCAAACTGATTTTTAAAGGATTGTAAAATATTTACAATTTTACTTCTCAAATAGTTTTTCCAGTTTTTTTTTTTTTTTTTTTTTTTTTTTTAATAAATAAAATTTTTATTTTGAGCTCGAGCCTGAGCCTTATATAAAAATCCGAGCCCAAACCCATCTCATCTCTAGTATCCACTAGTGGATAGATGCTAATGGGTTAGCTGCAATTTTTAATCAAACAATGTGTTTTAACGAAATGTGTGTATTCTATCTCAAAAGTCAGTTCAAAGACCTTCCATGTGATACCATATTCATCATCGCACGTTTTTTAATATATGTATATAAAAAAAGGATGTTGACATCATATATGATTTTTGTAAATATATGCAGATTTCATGAAAACTAAATACTTTTCAAGAAAATAATATTCTCCACTTTTCAGAATGTTATCACATTTTTACAGCATTTTTTTAAATTATTTTCTACATTGATTTTTATTACTAGGGTGACAATGAAATATTTGAGACAGGAGCAGACGATATGCACCAAAAGAAAATGTTATTGGTCGGATATTTAAATATGAATTCTTCTATGTCCACAGACGATAATTTGTAGCAACAATTGCAATTTCATAGAATAAATTTTGAAAGAAGAAAAACTGGAATTGACACAAGAGCATTATCGAGCTATGATTTTCTAAGATGTTAAAGTGGAGCTAAATCAAAAAGAATATTTTCAATGTCTAGAATTAGCATATGGAAATGAAAGTCTATCTTGTGCCACTTAATTTAGAAGAGGTTGAAATTTTCTCCTGGAGGACACAGTGAGACCTTTGTCAGCTGTAGTCCTAGGAAATGTGTCAGCCACAAGAAAAATGTTAATCAATAATAATCGCTGTACCTACCAAATGATATGGAAAGAACAAGAACTTAACATTAGATCCATAGCTATACATAAAATTATTTTTGAAGAACAGTATATGAAAAAAATTAGTTTGTCATTGGGTCTCCCATAATTTAATAGAACACTAAAAAGCAGAGTGAGTCAGAATCAGTAAAGAAACCATAAAATTACTTAATGATGGTGGGCACCAAATTATTTTTTAAATCATAACTGATGATAAGACGTACATACCTTTTCTCAAGAAAGTAGAGTATGTGTCTTGGAAGATGACCTCAAACTAACAATGGTGAAAAGGCAAGCAATGGAAAAAGTAATGTATGCCGTATTCTTCAGAAGAACAGAGCTGATCAAAATCATAAAGTTAGAGGGACAGAAGACAGTTACAGCTAACTGGTACCCCACTAAGTGACATCCAGGAACTCTGCAAGAGGCAGGTGTTAGGGGACTCATGTTTCACCATGACAATGCATCTTTTCTCAAGCAAGGATTGCATTTGAATTTCTTGAACAAAAAAACATCAAAGTGATAGATCATTCACCCTATTCTCCTGGTCTTGCTATGTGTGACTTTTGGCTACTTTTTAATCTATAAAAATTATGTGGGTGTCATTTTCATTCCAAAGATGAGATTGGTAAGGCTATAAAAGCATATTTTTCATCTATCCTAATAAAAGAATGGCTTGAAGCATTTAATCTTTGGAAAATTCACCTACAAAAAGTGCATTGATCTTGGAGGAAACTAGTTTAAAGCTAAGAGCTGGTAAGTTTAACTTGTACCATTTAGCAGAATCTCAAAATTTTCAGTGTGACTGTGGTACCCAGTAGCAGAAAAAGTGTAGCACAGCAGCGGGCACTGTAGATTAATCTAACATCTTAAAAAGAAGTACTGAGTTTTAAAAAAAATTGCTAAACTTTACTTTAAGTCTCTTGATTGTTTGCATTTATTGTATCTTTTTATTATATTTTTTTTGTAAATGCAAATTTTGCTTTTTACTTACCCATCATACGTAGTATAGGGTAAGTCTTGTAATCATTTTGAAAATCGAAAAAAACATTTTGACGGATTTACACGTTTCAGACACTGGAGATTCCGAAAAACATATTTTTAGAAAAAAAATTTTGCCGTCCGTCTGAGTGTCTGTAAACGCTCTATCTCCCGAACAAATTGAGATAGAGACTTGCCAGTTGGTATGTACTTAGTATGTAATAATGGGAAGAAGCCTATTTCATTTCAATAACCTCGATTAACCGGAACATTTTTTTTCGGACTCTCGAAATATTCGTTCTGATGAAAGGTATATAAAAATTTTCGAAATTGTTTATTTTAAGGAGTAAATATAAAAGACAATTAAAAAAATATAAATTTTGCATAAAACATGAAGTCGATCGGATAATGTGTTGCCGAGATATTTGTAATCCTATTTTCCACACTCTTCGATTTTTCATGACCCTGTATTTCATCCAAATTTCACTTCAAATATATATTTTAATTAGAAATTTGACACTTAATCAGATGCAATAAACCGCTAGTTAATAGGAGTATTATTTTTGGAGTTATAAGGAAAAACCTCTTTCAAGCAATTCAGTAATCGAGCCTTTTTATGACGTCATCAAGCCACGATTTTATTTGAATATCAATGCATTTTATAAGTAGTTTACACATTTTTATTTTAATATTTTACATTATACATATACATGATGGGTTAAGTATTACGGTGGCCCCCAACGACTAGTTTATGGATTACTATTATTTCTTCTGACAGTAGGCTTGGTGATGAGCTTCTGATAGCAGGCGTTATTGGGTCGCAGATAAATATAGGTTTGTTGCAGATTGACACAGAACATTCTCTGCTACTGGCCCTAGTATAAGCTTAGATAAAGCTTGATACAATTTAACAAAATAGAGATATAAAAAATGCAACAAAAAGATACACTTTCACTTTAGAGTCCTGCATCAGGTCAGGCAACCTGATTTTACCCCGATCCAATTGTGACCCATGGTTCAGGTCAGGTTGGATTAATGCTAATTTTTTTCATTGCGGGCTGTGTTGACTTTCAATGTTTCAGGTTCGGGTCTGTTTTGGGTCAGATTTTGACTTTTTCAAATTGGCTTCGGGTTGACCTGAAGAAAGTTCTAAATAATTTTTTAATGAAAAAAACTATATATTTGAATATTAATGACTATATGTGTTCATTTTTATACAAAAAGGATAAAATTGATATTCAACATTATAGTTGTAGACTATTTTTTCATAATTGTATTAAAATATGGATTAAATTTTTCTACTTTGGGTTCAGGTCATGTTTTGGGTTAATGAAATTTTTTGGTCGGGTTCAGGTCAGGTACAACCTGACTGATACAGGATACTTAATATTACATACACTTAACATTCATAACCATCTGTGAAGTTTGTATGAATGCAACAATGAAATTAAAATATACAAAATTATTTCATTTTTAGCACTTGGAGATTGATTTAGAATGAATTTATGTCTTGGTTATTTTATTTATTTATTTATTTTTAGAGTTGAATAAAGAAAAATCTAAAGTCTTTTAAAGCAAATTGGAAATTACTGCAAATTAACAGAATCAATCAAAGAAGAAAACATTTCAAAGAATCAAATGACATTTAATTACATGACTATAATTTTAAACATTTCACATTTCGAGGCAAATTTCATTACTTCAACACCCACGGCAACCTTTTAATTTGAACCTCTTTAAAAAAAAAAAAAAAAAACTTCTTAATAACATTATTATTTAAAGTATCTTTTTGAAATATAGAAAAAAAATATATATTTCAATATCATGCAAAAAATTGAAGTTATATTTTAAAACCAATACTAAAAAAAAAAAAAAAAAAAAAAAGATCAATATTTGAGGAAAAAATAATGCATACATTTTTATTTAAAAGCCACACACATATTGTTCAAATTAAAAATTTTGATTACTATTTTAATTTTTAATCTACTGAAGTAGATTTTGAAATTGCTCTTGAGTATAAATATCTAAAATGCAATTTAAATCTCACCTGGAGAATAATTGGCAGTTGTTCTGGGACACTAGATGGACTGTGTGACAGTGATAACCACACTTGGAATGCTGTTAGCTGTTCAGAAAAAAATGGGCTATAAGAATAAGCAGCATTATCTTTCAAAACAGCTGGTAGCTGAACTAAACATAAATCAACAGCTAAATCCCATGCTTGCCTGAAAATGAAATACAAATAGAATAAGAAATGCAAATACCTGAATAGAATGAGCAAATACAAACACTCTTTCAAAACATAGTATTAAACATTCAAAATGGTGATTTAATACTTAAAATCATGTTACGCTATTAACTCTATAATTCCTTGTATACTCTTGTATCAAACAAGAAGTCTAAGAAAATTACATAAGCTATGGGAAGATAAAATGAATCTATAATTTTGACTCTAGGATTAGAAAGAAGAAATAAATTATAATAATCCTTTACTTAATATAAAATGTTGATTGATTGTTTTTGCAATGCAATATACTTTTGAAAATGGAATTAAAATGTTTCAGCTTTCAGAGCTCATACATATGAGATATCTAACAGACAATAAAACTTAATGAGATTTTTGAAACTATTCTCTTTACCTTGAATTGAAAGTAATATGATCTAAAATTACACTGTTATCATAGGTGGGGGGGGGGGAGTGGACTTGGGATAACTGAAATTATAATTATTTAAAACATAGTTTGAAAATTGAAATATGGTTTTATAATACTTTAAGGAAGTAAGATAATATATAATTTTTTAAATGAATCAAATAATCTAAATTCTGTCAGAAGGAAACAGTTGAAAAATCAAGATATCAGATAAATCAAGTAAGTAGATTTAACACAGCAAATATTTAAAAAAAAATTCATCAGATTTCAAGGGATTTTATTAACTTAGGGATATTGTTAATTGGATTTTAATTAGCAGTTTTAGTTTCAGATTTGTTTATAGAACAAAGATGGTAATGGAATATCATTTTTTTGAGTTATTTATAGATATAAATCACTGGTGTAGTAATTAATATCTACTGAGATTATTACTTATATAACAGTTTTAAAATTTTATGCATACACATATACATGCAAGAAAATTAAAAATAAAAATTCATTCCAATGTTAATATAGACTTGAGAAAAAAATCCAAGTCTAAAAAAATTCTAATGAGCCCAGGAATTTTAAAGGACTTACTGTATTCTTTCATGTATGCTGCATCCTCGTAACATGCGAACCCAAATTTTTAATACCTCATTTGAAGAGAAAAATAGGAGAAAAGCCTTTCAAATAGATTTTATTCTATTCAAATCTAATAGTTAGTGCTAAAATTACACAGTTTTTATTCACAACGTATTGCTTATTGAGTTCATAAACTTTAATATAAAACTGCAAGTGACCTTATGCACTGACCAATGGTCATATATGCACATGCCAATCAAATCCTAAATACTCATCAAGTGTCATGTGCACATAATTTTTTAAAGTAAATTTTAAAGAAGAAAAACAACATGGCATATAAAAAAAATGCAGTAAGATAATTTCTTATTTTATTTATTTTTAGAATGGCAATAATCACCTGAACCTTATCTTTGTAAACATGAGACTATTTTCTTCCTGTAAAAGTGAATCTCCTTAATGCTATATATATTTAAGAAAGATGATTATACAAGCAGCATTATTCATTGTGTAAGATACAAGTCTCCATTTTCTATGCTTGTACACTTCAATTAAATCATTAAGCTGTTAGATTTTGCTTTGTAATTATTGAAGGAGTATTTCGTTTATTCAAGGAGTTTTAAGTACTCCTTAGAAACTTTTTCATTATTAAGGAGTTTCTAAGCAGTCTGCATGTACCTTGTCATTCACAGTATTACAATATTTATTAGTAATACTGTGTCTTATTTTCAATGTCCGAAAGTAAATAAATAAAACAATAAAAAAAATTTAAAAATAATCTGAAATCTCTGAATATAGAAATCATATACATTACCACATGGGATGGTGGTAAGTAGAAGGCAGAGCAGGACTTGAAACTGGTGTACAATTATAATATCTCATAATTCGTTCAGCTAATAAAAAGTTCCTAAAGAGGCTAGCAACTAATAAATCCTGTCGAAATAAGTGTTGAAATGTATCTTTTGGAAGTACATTCCAAGCAATAGTGTCAGTTATGGCTGTAAAAATCCAATTGAGCTCACCAAGCATTGTTCTACGGTCATTTATTTGACCTGGAATTCTAAAGAAGAAAAAATTTACAAATTTAGATGAAAACTAAAGTATAAATATATGTAATATATATATACACACTTATAATTAAATAAAATTAATTAAAATAGTAAACTCACTTGTCAATGAGATCCATTGTTATGTCAGGAAGTAGTTTTTTACTGTTTTGTAAAACAAACCTAAGAAATAAAAAATATATAACTAAGATAATATAGTATAAATAATAATAATTATTATTCTGATTAATGCATTTTATAAACAATTTCAAAAGTAGCAATACTAAAATTATAAAACTAACAATTATGTCCTTTCAAAATAGCAGAAACTAATAGAAGTAAATCAAATGACATTTCATATTTTGTTTGTTTTTTTGGACTTTAATCACAATATTTTAGCGATTTGACCTCTTAAATTGACTATGTAGCTTCTCAAAAAGGGTAGATCAGCATTTATAATTAACTAAGAAATTTATGATTTCACTATTTTTCTCTTGCTTTCTTTTTTACTCCCACAGAGGGTTGCTGGTTCCTGGGATGTATCTTTCTTCCTCTGAGGTGTCAATAGGAACGAGTTTCCTCCAAGAGAGTTTATTATTAGGGTCTTGCAAATTTATCTTGCAAGTCAAATTTCTATAATATTTCTATGACAATATTATGATGTGATAACTTCAAACTGCATAAACACAATCAGGGTTGCCACTGCCTAATGGCATCAAAAATAGTTTCTATAGAAGCCTATGATGAAAAAAACGTAGCTCATGTACAAAAATAGTCACATGCTTACTTAAAAATGAGAAGAAGAGAATATATAAAATCATTATGTTTCAAAAATTATAAATAACCATATATAAATTCAATATGCATTTCCAGTTAAGTTAGTGGGTAATGTAACAGAACCAAACATAGTTTTTTACCCACTTACCATTTTAAGGCCATGGTTACAGGAGTGGTAAGGCAGGATGTGAAAAGATCAGCAGGTAAATCTGGATTCATGGGCAAAATCTGTGTGGAACTACATGCAGCTAGCTGAATGCAAGAATTGAAAGGTGGTAATGGGGGTACATCATTGGGTGACTTACTGTTGTTAACCATAAGCTATATAAATAAGGATATATATATGTTATCAATTCATGAAACAATTTACAGCAAACTCCAGTCACATGTAAAATTAATAAATAAATAAAGTTCTTGCACAGCCTAAAACACAAATGTTAAAAAAAAAAAAATCACATTATTCATATCATTAAATCTTAAGTAACAAAAAGAAATGAAATATTTGAAATCAAGAAACTTCACCCCTCCTCCACCCTTCACCCTTTTTTCCATTCAGATCTTTTAATCTTAATTTAGAAATGCTGTGCCCAACATTCTAATGCAGTGTTAGCATGTGTTAAGTCACAAAATTGTTTCTAATTTTGAAGATGTTTAATAAAAACATTTATTATGGATAATAAATATTGGGATATTGGTAATAACCAAAGAACATTAAAGTGAAAGCATGTGAAATAGCAATTCTCAATTAGTGTTATTGATCAGCTAAGCAATTTTGCATCTGATCAAAAAGGGGGGAAAAAAAGAAATTCATATTTTACAGATACACTGCTTTTATATCCGCAGATACACTTAAATATAGGAAGGACAGGACAATAAAACTTTAAAAATTCAAGGAATTTCCACTGCCTTCGAAAAGAAAAATAAATAAATAAAACATTGATTTTAATCTTATCAATATAAATAAGAATCTCAGAAAGACTATTTTGTATATATCAGACATTGCATCAGAAAATGGAATGAACTGAAATATTTTCCTTCTTTGCCAATTGTTTTAAGTAGTCTCAATACATTTTTTAAGTTAAACTCAAAATATGCATCTTTTGAAAGAATTAAATTAGCCTATAGCTGCTCCATTTTCACAAGTTTTACAGTACTTGAGTTCTTAATTATCTTTGTCAGATTGTGATTAACAAAGAAAGAAAGAAAGAAATCACTTGAAAGATTTAAATTCAATTTTGGAGAACAAAGAAAAAAAAATTTAAAACATGAATGTTAAAGTATGAATCTATAAAAGAGATGGATATTAAACTTTGCTTGAAATTACACAGGTAAATACAAACCTCGTGTTCTCGTTCATGTTGATTTGCAAACGTCTTAAAAGATTCAACTACAAGTCCAGCGCAAGAGCAGTCATAGACATATATAGATGGTGCCCCCATCCATTGCTGCAAGTCATAAATGGACAAGGGAATGTATTGGGTGTACGTCTGAAATGAAAAATTTAAATTGTTTTTTCTTACTTTTTATTTATTTTATTTTTTAAATACAGGGTGTTGAAAAAGTCTTTCCTTTCCTGATTACAAAATTTATTTATATCCGCCTATATATTAGATGGAAAGGGATCACTCTAAAGAGTTTCAGAGGGTCGGCCTACCTCATGCCCTTTTTAGATAAAATCCCAATCCCACCCTCCTTACCATTTTTCCAGGTAGAATTCTACCCTCCTTTTACCTCTGGGTAGAATACTGCCTTGTTTGCATTATACTTTCAAAAATTCTTTACTTATCTTTTATTTTTAGATTGCTAGTATGGTACATCAAGAGTAGTCCTCTTTCCCTCTTTCTCTGTGAAATGCCCTGGTATGTCTAATCTTTGACTTTGAGCGATTCATCTTTCCATTTATCATTTTTTCCATCGAACAAGACAAAGGATAACTAAGGGTCATTGATTAATTTCACCTTCTCTATTGAAATGTAGTATTAGATCAGGCATTCTGGTCTTTGACCACATGATCACTTACATAAGTTCTATAAAAAAATTTCAGAAGTAGAACTTTTATTTTATAGCTTTTTCAAAACCAGTTTTGCTAAAACCGGAAAGAAATTATCTGGTGAATAAAAGTTTTAGAGAGAGAAGTTTTTGACTATCGTAGGAAAAGGAAGAAAAGTGAATGTAATAAACAATTTTGCAATAAAAATCGAGAACATAATAAGTTTCATTTTGCTATTTTTAAAACTTTTCAAACAGTGAAGTTATGGAAATTAGAAATGTTATTGGATTTTTTAAATTAAAGAGTATTTTAAGCTATTGTCAGACTTTCCTCCCCACCAGTATATGGGTATATGCACTTATTACAAAAATGTCCTTTTTATGAAATGTGCATCCTGCCCTTTTTTATGTTCTAGAATGATCCCTGAGATAGACATGTGAAGCTTGTGCCAAAATGTTGGAAAATTAACCCTTTTTGTTGTTGTTGTTGGCTTCCATTGTAAACAGGGCTTATAATCTGGCCAACAATTTTGTTAAACATTTAACTAAATTGCCTAAAAAAGATTTTAGTTTTTATCAATATCTTTTAGATTTTAATTTGGAGGGGGCAATTTTCACTATTCTTACACATTTTCTTACTTCTTACTTATTTCATACTTTTTAGTTATTCTTACATCTTTTCTTTGAGAGAAAATATAAATCTAAAATTACAAATTGATGTTAAGTAATTACTGCCCTGCAAACATTTTCATAACAATTAGAACGTTTTATTTTTTCCTTAGCAAAAATTTTATGGATATATTTTTACAAAACTCGAAATCATTTCACAAAATATAAAAAAACTAATGCAGTTTAAACCCTGACTGCAAAAGAATGGTACAATATTCCTGAAACAGAACTTAAAAACCTGGTCACTTCAATGAAAAATGGAGTGTTTGAGGTTATAAGAAATAAGAGAAACAAAATCATATTGGTTATAATATCTCGTTTTTGGACAAGGGAGTCATAATTTATTATAAAACCATTTGTTTTAAGTAAAGTATATATTTTTCATCTATTTGTAATGTTTCAATTAATTTAATCATTTATGACATTATTCGAATTTATTGAAAACTAAATGTAATAGTTATGTTGTAATATCATATTTTATATATTTAAATTATAATTAGAACCTTTATTTCATAATTTGAAAAATTATAGCAGTCTTATAATTTCTTAATAGACAGTAGAGGAAGTATATGAACTTAAAGAGAAGCCATTAGAAACTTTCCTTCGTAACTTCTTTTTAAGTTCATGTGTACGTTCATTTCACACCCATATACTTACACAATAAAGAGAAAATTAATGAAAAATAAAAGTAATTATTTGTATAAAAAATTAATAAATATTGGCAAAAATCATAAAATAATCTAGATTTGGATATAACATAAATAAATTTTATAACATACTTTATTGAAAACCCATATTTCTCCATTTGCTGTTGGCCTGGGAACACCGTGACCATTGTAATGAAATAACAATCGATCATCCTAGAAACAGAATAATCTATCAATAACACTGATTCAAGTATCATTTTGAAAACAATACTACTCAATAAATCAAGCATTAACATATAATAAAAAGATGCATAAAAAATCATTTATACTAGAATTTACATACCGAACAGGCTTTCAATAACCTATTTTACTTACCCATCATACGTAGTATAGGGTAAGTCTTGTAATCGTTTTGAGAATCGGAAAAAAAATTTGACGGATTTACACGTTTCAGACACTAAAGATTCCGAAAAACATATTTTTAGAAGAAAAATTTTGCCGTCCGTCTGTCTGTGTGTGTGTCTGTAAACGATCTATCTCCCGAAAAAATTGTGATAGAGACTTGAAATTTGGTATGTACTTAGTATGTAATAATAGGAAGATGCTTATTGAATTTCAGTAACCTCGATTACCTGAAACTAGAGATCTGCACGGGCCCGGGCCAAGGCCCGAAGCCCGTACTCGACCAGGCCCGCGGGCCTATTTTTGTTCACGGCACTCGGGCCGGGCCCGGGCCATATTTTTTTCTGAATACTCGGGCCGGGCCTTACTTTTTTCTTGAAGTATAAGGCCGTGCCTTAAATTATTTTTTCCATACAGAGCCGGGACTAGTTTCATTTTTCCTAGTCTTCACGCCTCAAAATTTTTAGTCCTGGTTTTGATCCATATGAAAGTCATTATCTCGACGTGCCTGGTCCTTTCGAAGGTCAGAAAAATAAGATCTGGCATAAAAATCATTGCAAAACATGCATACATTTTTAAATCGCCATTACTTTATAATTAAACATTAAAATTTATTCTTTTTAAAGAATAGTAGATTTATACACTTATTAAAATATGGCTAAATTAAAATATAGTAAAACGTGTGAAAAAGAACCTGCTTATGACGGAATCCTGTCTTAAATTGAAAAATGTGTTGATCCATTAAAAATGAATATACTAATATGTTAGAAAAGAATATGTAATACATTTACACCTGATAAGAAGGCAAATTGTCTATAACTCATTTTTTTCTTCCCTATGCAATTCCATTTTAGAAGATTTTACTGCATAGCATTTTTCTGATTTTTAACACTTCAATAAATGGAATATGGATTAACAATATTGATGATAACTTAAACACATACATACAACAAATAGAGATTTATTAAAAAAATAAACATTCCAGCTTGCGGCACCTCGATAAAAATGAAGATTATAAACATGAAAAAAAAAAAGGCTAAGATAGAAATTTTTGGTTAGATCTCCTCCTACGAGGCAAATTTTTAACCAAATCGACGTAAAAATTATGTTTTATAGAAATTTACTCGGGCCGGGTTCGGGCCGAGATTTTAACTTTTTTTCGGGCCGGGCCGGGCTTGGGCCTAACTTTTAACTTTTAAATCGGGCCGGGCCGGGCTCGGGCTGAACTTTTAATTTTTGTATCGGGCCGGGCCGGGCCAAATTTTTTTTTGTATGGGTCGGGCCGGGCTCGGGCCTGGAAATGTCGGCCCGTGCAGACCTCTACCTGAAACTATTTTTTTCGGACTCTCAAAATATTCGTTCTGATAAAATGTATATAAAAATTTTCAAAATTGTTTATTTTAAGGAGTGAATATAAAAGACAATAAAAAAAACATAAATTTTGCATAAAGAATGAAGTTGATCGGATAATGAGTTGCCAAGATATTTGTAATCCTATTTTTCACACTCTTCGATTTTTCATGACCCTGTATTTCATTCAAATTTCAATTCAAAGATTTTAATTGGAAATGAGATGCTTAAACCGACGTAAACCGTTAGTTAATATGATTATCAATTTTGAAGTTATAAGGATGTTTTTTTTACGCAATTCAGTAATAGAGAATTTAAAGTTTAAGACGTCATCAAGCCCCGATTTTATTCGAATTGCAATGCATTTTATAAATAGTTTACACATGTTTTATTTTCATAATTTATATTTATGCATATCCATGATGGGTAAGTATTACGGTGGCCCCCAACGACTAGTTTAAGATTGAAGGTTATTTTATTGAAAAATAAGTGTAGCAATAATATTAATATAGTAACAGTGAAAATAATTGGACAGTCTCATAAAGTTTTTTGATGATTAATTTAAAATAGCTTTCAGCAAGAAGCTTTCAAATACAAATTATGAAAGAGTGGTAAAAAATTATGAAGAACCAAATAAAACCTGTTCAAAATATTAAGACCTATTCTAAAAGTTACCTATTTGCGGTTACTTATGCTATCGTTTTGCTTTTTCTATCATTCATGGCTATTCCTTCTTCTTTTTTTTTCTTTTTTGTTCATTATCATTATTAAAGTGTCATTACACTACGCTACTGAATATGCACAAATTTGTGAGCAAAAGAAATAATTATTAAATTGCACATAAGACAGAACATTTTGATAAATGGTAAAAAAAAAAAGGTTAGGTTCATTAACATCTGAGTTTTTTTCTCCTAATTTCTAACCCTGCTGTAGAAGCAATCTACAATGTAAGGATAAGTAGATTTTAGTAAAATATTATGCATCTCAGACAGGGTTGTTACTCATAGCAACCCTGCTCAGATAATATATTTTAAGAACATTGATACTGTATCAGTACTGGTTTAGGTCAAATTTACATTTTAAAAAGAAAAAAAACTACTTAAGATTTTTTTTTTTTTTCAAAGGAGCTATAAAATAAAGGTTTATATATTTTAATAAAACAAACATAAAAACCTTAGCACTTCTTCGAAGTGATGTACATAATCGTTTAACTTCATCACTTGTAGGATCCAGGCTATGTTTATATCGTGCTCTAGGCTGCCATTTTTCATACTGCTTCTGCAAAGCAGCTGCTATAGAGTCCAAAGCTTTTTGAGGCACCAAGGACAAAGGGTCTGAAAGTGAAATAGGAAAGATTAAGAATTAAAAAAAATGGTGTATAATAAGTGTTTGAGCATTAGTAATGTAATATTAACACAAATGCATCCATCAGTAACACTATTGTAACAACATGCATTATTGCTTTGGCCGCATAAATCTTTGGTTTCAAGTATCACATAATTTCATTCTATAATACTCCACTGAATATAACAAAACATATATAATTTCAAATACAGTTTGTTTGAAAACTGCAACTTAGTTTAAATGATTGAAAATAATTTTCAAACATGCGATTTTGTAATCTATCAACATGAAACACATAACAATTAACATTTGTTTACTATTAATGTAAAATAACATTTGCTGCAACATAAAAAATAAATATGTAAAATTAAAAAAAAAGTGGCAGCATTACCAAAATAGGCATTTGATATCCCAAGCTAAATTAGGGCTCCTTCTGAGCATTTTAAGTAAATCAAA
The DNA here is from genome assembly GCA_963931845.1 of Maratus michaelseni. Lineage (NCBI taxonomy): Eukaryota > Metazoa > Arthropoda > Arachnida > Araneae > Salticidae > Maratus > Maratus michaelseni. Next base: position 384,138,979 of record OZ007587.1, on the reverse strand, counting down.
TAGAATATCATCAGGGTTTAATCTGGCAAACATTATTTTAGCTAAAATGTCTAAAAAGTATTATAGCTTTTACCAATGTATTTTAGCTCTTTCTTTGTATGAAAAGGGAAGGGGGAGAATTACTCTTAAGAAATTTGAGAAAACTTAAATCTGAAATAACAAGTTGATTTACATATTTCCTTGTGAACATTTATATAAAAATTAGAATATTTTAACTTTTCTAATTTTTTTTTCTTTTTTCACTGTTTAGCAAAAACTTTATTGACATGTTTTCGTAAAATTCGAAATACTTTTGCAAAATGTGAAAAAAACTATACAGTTAAAATTCTGATTCCCAACTCATTTGATTTGGCAGAAATATGTTTTATTAATCATCTCATGTCTTTCTAACATTGCATTTGGAATGGCAAAATACATAATTTTTATTAAATATAACAGAAATGAAATATTTATTAATGTATGAACTATATTAGAAATCCCATCATTAATTTAACACAATTATTTCAATTGGAATTGGTAAACAAATCATATGAATTGAAATTTTCCAACTGAGTGAAAAAGTGTCTAGGCCATGATTTGAACCAGGGACCTTTGGCTTAAACTACCACTGCTCTACCAACTGAGCTATCCTGGACAAATCTGGCAGACTGAGTGAATCTGACCAGGATAGCTCAGTTGATAGAGCATTGGCAGTTTAAGCCAACGATCTTTGGTTCAAATCCTCACCTGGATACTTTTTCACTCAGTTGGAAAATTACAACTTACTTATATTAGAATTTTTAACATATTATAATTCAAGATAACTTCCTTAACACTTACTGTATTTAAATTTAAACTGCATAAAAATTACATGAGTCACACTGATATAATATGTAAAAGTATTAATCAACATTAAGTATATTTTTATTAAAATATTAACATTTCCTACTTATACCCATATTAATAATAGAAATAACTTTTATATTACAAACACCATAGAAAGATATGTGAGATTTGTATATTTTATATTTAAATAATGGGAACGGGAAATTAAAAATTAATTCTGACAATTTTATACAACAAAAACAGCAACTTTTACGAATGCAATTATTAGATTTATAGTTTCTTTAAATTTACATTACCCAAAATCTGGAAAATTCGAAAAACCAGAAAGCCTTTTTTGTCCCGAGGTTTCCAGATAATGGGTCCTGTACTGTATTTATACTTCTTTTGAAAAATGGGTACTTGTCTATTTTCCCATCAACTATTTTCTATAAAAAATAACTGTAACCAAATAATGGAATTTAACACTAAAAAATGGATAAGTATGATGTCACATTTGTTAACATGTTCACAATTTTCAACAAATAATCATGACCAAATGCCTCGTCTCTGTATCCTAACTATGCAAGATTGTTGTGGAAAATAGCTGCTGAAAAAGAAAAAAATACTAGGCATTACTCCCATACAAAAAGTCGAAGGATAAAGCTGTTTGCATCAAAATTCTTCATTTGTGGCTTTGTATACTTCTATTATAGTTAAGTTTTATGAAGAGGTGTGCTAAATAGGGAATTCAGTATGTATTCAGTATTCGGTCATACTACTGAAAATTCAGTTAGGCCGAATATCAAACTATTCGGTCAGTCCAAATATCAAACTATACGGTCGGCCAAATATTCAGTTTGGCTGAATATCAAAACATTCAACCAAACCAAATACTTAAAGAAAATGCTTTTTAAAATATTTTAAAAAACCTTAGCTAATTTATATTTTAACTGTCACTAAATAACCAAATAAACCAATAAACATCAAACTTATTCAGGAAAATTAAGAAATAGAATCATATTTAAATAACAGAGATTGCTTTTACATTATTTAACAATTAAGAAAATTAACTGTTAATGATGACATTCATAGGAACTAATGATTTATAAATGCAACTTCTTGACTACTGTTTGTTTTTTTACAACTGGGTATTTCTAAGGTTCCTATAAGGAAAGCTGACGCATATCCATCTTGTTTCTCAAAATAACTGCCATATTGTAAGCCAGATCAGCATTAATTTGCTGCTAGAGCAGGTGTTTGCCGTTCCTGTCACTATCACTCGCCATCCACCACTGCAGTAAGCTAACCAGTTTTAGCCTGGTGATTGGTTCATTGGGTTATTAAATGGCGATATGATTCAGCCTAATACTACAGGAGCTCTATGTATTTCTAAACATAATAGAAGATAATATATAGCTTTCAGGGATTATAATAAGTAACAACACAAACAGTTTTTGTATGGGAAACCAGGATCGCAATCGACTTATTCCAAAATACAGTGTATATCACTCCAAGTCGAACTTGCATTTTCGTTTAACTTTAACAATAATGAAGATATTGTAACGATATATTCAAGCATCAAACTTATTTTGCTTTCTGTGAAACATGACAAGAAGTGCTAGAAATTGACACCATTGCAGCACAAACAACACTAAGCTAGATATTCCATTACTCAGAATTCAGCTGACAGTGCATATAGTGTGTTACCAACTAAAATTCAGTCACTTCCAATGATTTCATCAGGTTTCATACAAAGCAAGTTACTGTGATGAAAATCTTGCTAAAATATCTTCATAATTATAAAAGTTGTGAACGAAAATTTGGATTCAGCTTGTAGTGAAACACCCTGCATTTTTTATTGAATAAATGAATTTCGATGCTGGTTTCCTAAATAGAAACTGTTTGTCTTGACTGCATTATCTCCCTTGAAAGTTTGTTCTTAAATTTTAGGAACACCCTGTACATTTACAACCTCTTAAAATAATCGTTCACTTTAGACACTCTGGTACATTCAAAAACTTTCTTGCCAAGTTGCCATCAATTGAATATATATATATATATATATATATTTACTCACTTCCTGGCAAATAAACACTATATGACTAAAATATTCCTTCAAAATTTTTTATTTATTTTGAAATATTTGTTTTAGAATATAAGAGAAAATGTTATTCATTTATTTTAGTTAACAGAAGAAGCCATGGAGTTAAATGTTTTATTAATTAAAAAGTTTTTAAGACTATCCTTTTTAAATAATAATTCAAAACATAGATTTATCTTTATTGTAAAGTTTAATTGTGAAAAGGTTTTGTTCATCAAAATTGTTTTCGTGTTAAGTATGATGTAAATTTATTTTAAAATTGAATTTTAAAAATCTTTTAAATGCTGATATATAGAAGTATTTCGCTAGCCGATTATTTGGTATTTGGCCAGCCGAATATTCAGTATTCAGCTAAATAGTTGCTATTTGGCTGGCCAAATATTCGGTACACCTGTGGGATGAATGTTTGGTATTCGGCCAAAATCGATATTCGGTGCATCCCTAGTACTAAATGCCATTAATGTACACTCTTTCTGCTGAAAAAAGATCCCAGATTTTTTTTTTTTTTTTTTTTTTTTTTTTTAATGAGAGCAAAAACAGAGAAATAGTGGTTAATTTTATATCCTTTGTTAGACAAATTAAACCGGCTTATCCACAAGATAAATACAAATGAAATACATACATTGCATGGGCGTAATCTGGCGGGGGCAAGGGGGGGGCATGTGCGCCCCTAGTTTTTCAGAAGCAGGGGCAAGACTTACCTTTTGCCCCTCCAGTTTTTTGTATTGTTTTGTGGTTAAAACATAGTTTTGTATTACAATTTTTTCTTATTTTTTTTTCAATTTAACCATTTATTTGCTATCTTGGGTACGAACTAGAATCAATAGTGGATAATTCTATCTCTAAAATTCGGTAGACACTCTGTGTGGTCATGTTCACAAAATTTAGTCACTATCTTCTGTTTCTTACTGGAGAGAACATGGAACCTTCACCAACTTCACACTGGCAACAACTGCACTGTAAGGTGTCTTTTCTACCAAACAGAATGAATCACCTGCATAGCTTGACGACCTGGAGAAATCAATAAATAATAGAAATGCATCGGCCTATAACTCTTCACAAGTTGCATTCGGACGGGTAGTTGTATACATTTTCTTGATCCCTATGGTAAGAGCTTTCCAACGTCACCACTCTTGACAAAATCCCGATCTGACAGTTGGGGACCTTCCCTAGTTAGACAATTATGTACATAAACACTAATTTAAAAAAAAAAAAGACTTAGACAATTACATTCAATTGAAGAATCAGTAAGCAAAATCAACATAGTTTAGAATGAAAGAAAAAGATTATAAAAGAAAACCATAATTTTAAAGTTCTACAAAGAAAAAAGATAGATTTTAAAAATATCTCTCTAATTTATTAAACCAAATTAAATTTCTATAGATTTCGCTAAACAAATGTCAACATCACTATAATTTTTTCAAAAATAATTAAATAAAATGCGATCCCGACATGGGCATGAGAGGAAGAATTTAGAGGTCTGCAGGGTACCAGGCTTTGCCTGAAACCCGAGATTTATTTCATTGGATTTGAGCCGAACCAGGCCGGGTCCGAGTTTTATTTTTGTCCGAAGACATAGGTAGGGTCTTCATTGTTCCACGGCCGTGAAAGATACCAGTCAGTAGCTATACTGTAAAAATAGAAGTTACAAATTTGTGATATTCTATATTTCCTTATCAAAACTTTTCTGTAACTGTATTCTGCTATATTTACATTTAATTTGGTTTAATAAATTACAGGGACATTTTTTTTATTTACTTTATCTTTGTAGAGTTTAAAGTTATGATATTTTGAAATAGATTCTTTAAAAAAAAAAAACTGTAACACGCCGGTGGGAAGGGTTGGTGGAGCAGGATAATTAAATTTCCCTTACCTCTGATGATTTGAGAAAAAGAAAGTAAAATTTATTCTTCGTAAGTGACACAAAATAATTAAACACTAAGAAAAACAAAAAATAAGAATCTTTCAAATGTGGTTCTGCTCTCGGAACCCCTGCAAAAGACAATTTTTAATTATGTTTTTCTTTTTACGTTTATGTGTTTCAAATTTATCTTAAATAGGGGCTTCAGGGGGTCAAGTCCTCATCAACTCTCTGTGGCCCCTAAATGCCCAAGCCTTCTTGATTGTTCTGTATAGAATTTTAGGCAGATATGAGTAAAAATTGTCTTGTACGGGGACTTCTGACAAAAAATACTTATTTTAGATTGTTTTTTCATGTTTATATTCTTCATTTTTTAAAAAGTGCCCTGGGTTGCGAAGTATAGGTACATCTATAACAAAATACTGACCCTCCCTAGATTTCTTTCTGCTTATCTCGATGTAAATATTGATTTTTTAATGAAGCTCTATTTGTATGTAAATGCCTGAATCCTGAATTATCATTAATACCGTTAATTCACATTCCCTGGCTTGGGGACTTAAAAATCTGAAAAATGCTATGCAGTAAAATCTTCTAAGACAGAATCGCATCGTAGAGAAGAAAAATCCGTTACAGACAGGTTCCATTCTTAGCTGGTACATCATCTGTTGTATTATATTCGTTTCGCACGGATTATTATATTCAATTTGCATGGATTAAGACATTTTTCTGAAGACAAGATTCTGACGTACACATTTTAATTTTCAGAGGTTTTACTGTACTTTTGGACTAGAAATTGTATGTAGTCTTTAAATATAATTTTAATTATAGCATAAGTGCAATTTAAAAATATATAGATTTTTTGCAAAAAATGCTCTGCTGGGCCTCATTTTACTGCTTTTTGCAAGTGTCAGGACAGGCCGGTTCAATAATTTTCATACAGGCTGGGTCAGGACAGGCTCTAAAAATTTCGGCTCATGGAGACATCTAGGAAGAATGAATTTCGGGCCCAGATCGGCCCAAGTTTGCAGAAAAGAATAATGCACGGGCTCGTCCCAGAAAAAGTAAAGATAAAGCTCAACTCAGAAAGAGTGAAGATCAAGCTAGCTTCGGAAAGAGTGAAGATCAAGCTCGGCCCAGACCGAGTCTCGTGAATGTGAATTGGCCCGAGCCCGTAAAGACCTGTTACATAGATATATGCTATTGAGATTTACTACAACACATTCCCTATTGAAAATGCAGTATTATATAGCTGTTATAGCAAGTGTGCAGGGATACGAAAAGTTTTCCATTACATTATGCTATATTAGGAAAAATTGTTTGTGGTGCATTTTAGTGATGTTATGATACATCAAACATGATGAAATTTATATGTGTCACTGAGGTGGGCTTATAGCACTCTTTCTATAGAGTATGAAGTAACTAGCATGTATGTACTTTGTTTACAGGACTGACTATGAACTATAATTGCTGGAAGTGAGTTTTCAGCTGTGGTGTACATTTTTAAAATTAACTAAATTTTAGTGCATTACATCATGAGTATAAATTCTACAGATCATATACAGAGCTGCATGAAAAAAGGAAAATGAAGCACTTCATTTTATGGACGGTAATTCCTAATGTATGTTTTTAACTGTATTTGGCATTTTCCAGTTGAATTATATTTCATTATTCAAAGGTGCTTATAGAATATACATACAAAATAAATTCATATGGCAGCGCAAAAGAAATTAAATATATTGCTGCCTATGAATTTTAATTTTTGCATGTGCATTTCTGTTAAAATTAATCAAGTCAAATTTTACTGTATTATTAATTGCCACAGACATTAATTCTTGAAAATGGATTTTTAACTGTGTTCTGTGTTTTTTAAATTGTTTATTTAAATATCCCCTTCCACTGTGTGAAAGAATGAACTTTCTTAACAGTATTCTAATAACGTTGGAAAATATTTGGTAATCTATAACTGATGCACGTGTTTTTCTTCACTTGAAACATTGTGAAATAGAGTCCAAAATTTTCTAAATTTAAGGACAATATTAATTTTTAAATTCTTAAACTATAATTATTCCATGTACCCTAAAATTCCTCACAGCAAAATTTCTGAGTCAGTCCAATCAGAACACTAGCGAGAGTTTTTTTTTTAAATATAAACTTTTGTCAATTGTTTCCTCTCTGAATAAAGACTTTAAATATATTTATCTCAACTACTTCCCTCACCATCACCCCCACCATTTAAAAAAATCTTCGAAAGCCCAAGGCTTTGACAATTTTTATTAAATTTGTTTGAATTATTTTCTAATTGAACATTGCATCAGGCATAAGAGATATAATAGTCGAGCATTCAATATTTTTAAACATTCCTTTAGAAACATAAAATGTGTAACTTAGGATTGTCTCTATTTTTGCGTATATAGTTAAACATTTAAAATTTTGTTTAAGTATTAAAATTTTAAGTATTAAAATTTTAAGTATTTAATTTAAGTATGTGTGAGTGTGTGTACGCGGTGATAGGATGGAGGAGGGGGGGGGGGGGGGGGGGGGGGGGGGTAAATTTTTTTATAAATGGTCTTCGAGATTTTTGCCCCCCCTAGTCTTAGAGCCCAAGTTACGCCTATGATACATTGTGTGCTAATGTTGCATTTGAAACCACATGTAACATTAAAAAAAAAAGGATGAGTTTAATATTCCATCTACTTTTGTATTATTGACGTTTAAACACGTTGTTCAACAAGTTTTTTTTTTAAGAAAGTGGTTAACAGGAAAGTAGATAAGTATAAAAAAATTTTACATTATCATAACACAATTACGGCCAGCATCAAATGTCAACTTTTAATAAATATATTTTTTTTAATAATTGAAAATTGTGTTTGAAAATAAATTATTTTATTAAAAATTTAATCACTTAATTTATAATTAACTAGCGGCCCGTCCTGGCTTTGCACGGGTAGACAATGTAATTTTTTTAGTACATTTGTTTTCCTAAATTTCGCGCTCCTAACAAAAACTGTTGCTGAGATATGGCAAAATGACCTAAAACTTTCGAATCCCCCTTTAACCACCTTTGGGGGGGGGGGGGGGGGGGGTATTTCTAAATTCACTGAAATACGTGTTTAATCATTTGTTTAGTAGATTTGTTTTCTTGAATTTCGCGCACCTACATAAAACAGCTGCTGAGATATAGTGAAATGTCCTAAAATTTTCGAAACCACCCCCCTTTAAAACCCTTCGGGGGGAATTTCTAAAATCACTAAAATGCGTGTTTATCCATTTTTTAGTAGATGTGTTTTTCTGAATTTCACGCTCCTACCTAAATCTGCTGCTGAGATATGGCAAAATGACCCAAAACTTTTGAATACCCCTTTAACCACCTTCTGCGGGGAATTTCCAAAATTGCTGAAATACGTGTTTTATTCATTTTTTAGTAGATTTGTTTTCCTGATTTTCGCACTCCTAACTAAAACTGCTGCTGAGATATGACGAAATGATCTAAAACATTCTACCTCCCCTTTTAACCCCCTTTGGGGGGAAATTTCTAAAATCGCTGAAATACGTGTTTAACCAATTTTTTAGTAGATTTGTTTTCTTTAATTTCGCGCTCCTACATAAAACTGCTGCTGAGATATGGCGAAATGACCTAAAACATTTGACCACTCCCCTTAACCACATTCAGGGGGGAATTTCTAAAATCGTTGTTGAATTACGTGTTTAATCCTTTTTTTAGTAGATTTGTTTTCCGAATTATGATTAAATTGGATTAAATGGGATAAATGGGATTTCTAAATTCACTGAAATACGTGTTTAATCATTTGTTTAGTAGATTTGTTTTCTTGAATTTCGCGCACCTACATAAAACAGCTGCTGAGATATAGTAAATGTCCTAAAATTTTCGAAACCACCCCCCTTTAAAACCCTTCGGGGGGAATTTCTAAAATCACTAAAATGCGTGTTTATCCATTTTTTAGTAGATGTGTTTTTCTGAATTTCACGCTCCTACCTAAATCTGCTGCTGAGATATGGCAAAATGACCCAAAACTTTTGAATACCCCTTTAACCACCTTCTGCGGGGAATTTCCAAAATTGCTGAAATACGTGTTTTATTCATTTTTTAGTAGATTTGTTTTCCTGATTTTCGCGCTCCTAACTAAAACTGCTGCTGAGATATGACGAAATGATCTAAAACATTCTACCTCCCTTTTAACCCCCTTTGGGGGGGAAATTTCTAAAATCGCTGAAATACGTGTTTAACCATTTTTTAGTAGATTTGTTTTCTTTAATTTCGCGCTCCTACATAAAACTGCTGCTGAGATATGGCGAAATGACCTAAAACATTTGACCACTCCCCTTAACCACATTCAGGGGGGAATTTCTAAAATCGTTGTTGAATTACGTGTTTAATCATTTTTTTAGTAGATTTGTTTTCCGAATTATGATTAAATTGGATTAAATGGGATAAATGGGATTTCTAAATTCACTGAAATACGTGTTTAATCATTTGTTTAGTAGATTTGTTTTCTTGAATTTCGCGCACCTACATAAAACAGCTGCTGAGATATAGTAAATGTCCTAAAATTTTCGAAACCACCCCCCTTTAAAACCCTTCGGGGGGAATTTCTAAAATCACTAAAATGCGTGTTTATCCATTTTTTAGTAGATGTGTTTTTCTGAATTTCACGCTCCTACCTAAATCTGCTGCTGAGATATGGCAAAATGACCCAAAACTTTTGAATTACCCCTTTAACCACCTTCTGCGGGGAATTTCCAAAATTGCTGAAATACGTGTTTAACCAATTTTTTAGTAGATTTGTTTTCTTTAATTTCGCGCTCCTACATAAAACTGCTGCTGAGATATGGCGAAATGACCTAAAACATTTGACCACTCCCCTTAACCACATTCAGGGGGGAATTTCTAAAATCGTTGTTGAATTACGTGTTTAATCATTTTTTTAGTAGATTTGTTTTCCGAATTTTCGCTCTCCTACCTATAACTGCTGCTGAGATATGACGAAATGACATAAAACATTCGACCACCACCCTTTAACACCCTCGGGAAGGGAATTTGTAAAATCGCTGAAATACGTGTTTAACCAATTTTTTAGTAGATTTGTTTTTCTTAAGTTCGCGCTCTTAACTAAAATTGCTGCTGAGATATGGCGAAATGACCTAAAACATTTGACCACCCCCCTTTAACCCCTTTGGGGGGAGGGGGGATTTCTAAAATTGTTCAAATACATGTTTAATCATTTTTTTTTGTAGATTTGTTTTCCTGATTTTCGTGCTCCTACCTATAACTGCTGCTGAGATATGACCTAAAACATTCGACCACCCCCTTTAACCCCCATCTGGGGGAATTTCTAAAATCGCTGAAATACGTGTTTAATCATTTTTTAGTAGGTTTGTTTTCCTGATTTTCGCGCTCCTACCAATAACTGCAGCTAAGATATGGTGAAATGGCCTAAAACATTCGACCACCCCCCTTTAACCCCCTTCTGGAGGGAATTTCTAAAATCGCTTAAATAGGTGTTTAATCATTTTTTTAGTAGATTTGTTTTCCTGATTTTCGCGCTCCTACCTATAACTGCTGCTGAGATATGGTGAAATGACCTAAAACATTCGACCACCCCCTTTAACACCCTCCAAGAGGGGAATTTCTAAAATCGCTGAAATACATGTTTAATCATTTTTTAGTAGATTTGTTTTCCTGATTTTCGCGCTCCTACCAATAACTGCAGCTGAGATATGGTGAAATGGCCTAAAACATTTGACCACCCCTCTTTAACCCCCTTCTGGAGGGAATTTCTAAAATCGCTTAAATAGGTGTTTAATCATTTTTTTAGTAGATTTGTTTTCCTGATTTTTGAGCTCCCACCTATAACTGCTGCTGAGATATGGTGAAATGACCTAAAACATTCGACCACCCCCTTTAACACCCTCCGAAAGGGGAATTTCTAAAATCGCTGAAATACATGTTTAATAATTTTTTAGTAGATTTGTTTTCCTGAGTGTTGTGCTCTTAACTAAAATTGCTGCTGAGATATGGCGAAATAACCAAAAACATTCGACCACGCCCCTTTAACCCCATGCTGGCGGGGAATTTCTGAAATCGCTGAAATAGGTGTTTAATCATTTTTTTAGTAGATTTGTTTTCTGGAATTTCAAGCTCCTACCTATAACTGCTGCTGAGATATGGCAAAATGGCCTAAAACATTCGAACCCCCCTTTAACACCCTTCGGGGGGGGGGGGGGGGGGAATTTTCCAAAATCCCTTCTTATTGCTTGCCTAGGCCATAACAGCAATCTACAGTCCAAATTGCGTGACCATAACTTTAGTAGTTTCGGCTGGGCGTTGATGAGTCAGTCAGTCAGTCAGTCACTGTTTCCTCTTTATATAATAGTATAGATAAACTAAAAAGCATTTTTAAAAAATACTTCCAATGGCAAAAGTGTTTAGGGCGATTCCACCGTTACATGTGTGACTATTAGAGAGTATTTTTTTGCAAATGGAACCAAATTTGGAAGTGAAATTATTTAGATAGCCTTTTACTTTTTTTATTGCTATTACAGGACACATAAAGAATAATTTTTGTAGTGACAACTATTTAAAAAAAAAAAAATTATTACTTTAGTAGACTAAGGGTGTCACTACAAAAATGATTCTGTATATGTTTTGTAATAGCAATAAAAATAGTAAAATGCTATATAAATAATTTCACTTAAAAATCTGTCTCAATTTGCAAAAAAACACTCTCTAAAAGTCACACACATAACGGTGGAATCACCCTTTAGCAGTAGAAATAGTATTAAAATTTAACAACTTTATATAGCTTTCAGATAATTAAAAAGAAAATTTACTAATTGAATAACCTTTAGTTTTATACAATGAGAGCTTTTGATAGTAACTGCTGTTAAGGTTTTCAAAAAACTAAAACATAGCCAGAAGGCAAGATAGAGAAAGCAATAATACTTTAAAAAAAAGATTAAACACCTTATAAAAAATATAATTATTTGTCATAGACTCACCTATCCAACATTCTAGTCTAGCACATGGTTGAGTTTTCACAATATCAGGAGGATCAACTCCAACATTCAAACACAGTACTAAGGCAACACTCACTGTTTTCATCTGAAAAAAAGAATGAGTTTAATATTCCATCTACTTTGTGTTATAACACAAAGTAATTTTTTTTTGTACTTCTCTATTATCCCGTCGAGCACTTTTCATAACAACTGCAACGCTAAATAAACGGGAGAAAGTTGCCATTGGAATATCAAAATAAATAAATAAATAAAATATAAGAATTTAAGGACATAATTGTTATTTTAATTAATGAAATAACTAATAAATCAGTAAAACATAATGAAAAATACACGCAAATGTTGAATTAAAAACCACTTGATGACATAACAAACATATAATGCTTCTGACATCAAGTAAATGGGACTGCATTTTTGGTGTTTAATCTTACAGTTTGGCGATAGTTTTTTGTTATGAAAAGTGGTCGACAGGATAATAGAGAAGTACCTTTTTTGATATACAAGATACACAAAAAGAAAATAAGAAAAAACACAGTAGTTTTTTTGTAGTAGTATACCTTTTGGCTGAGTCAGAAAACAGGAGTGATGTTTATATTCGGATGCATTTGCCGATTTGGCAATATCTGAAAAGCAAAAATATCTTTCTCTTTCAGTGAAATTTCAATTACACTTATTATGAATATTATCAGGCCTATGTCCGACTGATTGATTGAGAATCGGTAATGTTATCTACAGAATTTTATATTTTCGAAAACAAGCAGATGCAAGAGATAAAGAAACTTTGAAAAAAAAAGTCTTATTTGTAGTATAGCTTTAGGTAGGGACAAAAATTAAGTTGGGATGCAGCTAGTTAGCCAAAATAGAAACTAAATATAAATTAAAATAAATATTTATTCTAAAATGAAAAGAATGACAAATTTACTAAAAAGTATTATAATAAATCAGAATTTTTTTTAAAATAAAATCCCCTAAAAAAGTTACAAGTCCTACAATACAAAGTACTATATTTTTCGAATTCGGCCATAATTTTTTATTTTAGTAAAATCTCGATTTTTGTACAGAAAAAAAAAGAAAAATCTAAGGAATTCGCTATTTCTTTTCAAATTATATCGGGTCTTATCGGTCCTATTGCGACACAGTTTGGCTCATTTGACTCGACATCAATAGAACTTACCAATTTTAGTTCAGAGTTTCACCACCAGGGAGCGCTTTCTTATCTATGGTTATATGGGCCCGATCACGATGAGGTATGGCTCATTCGACTCGAAATCGACAGCCTCAAAGATTTCAGTTATGTTCGTATAGAACAGATTGCGTCCCCTGGTGGTGGAAGATGGAACTAATGGATTTTGCAGCTAACTCAGGTTCTATAATCTATAGGTCCCATAGCGATGCAGTTTGATTTATTCGACTCGACAGGACTTATCGATTGTAGTTCCAAGTTTCACCACCAGGTGGCGTTTTTCTATCTCGGGTTCTATGGGCCTGATTATGACAGGGTTTTGCTCATTCGACTGGATTTCGATAGCTTTACACATTTAGGTTATGTTCGTATAGGACAGATTGTGACCCTAGTGGCAGAAGGCAGAACTAATGGATTTTGCAGCGTGTGCACAGCATGCCTGCTATACGGTACCGCAGGCAGCAAGGACACATGCCCGAGGTTTGTATAAAACAGATTGCGACCCCTGGCAGTGGAACTAATGGATTTTCATAAATTCGAGGCCCCTGATGTAAATTAGGGGCCTGCTAGTGGGCGAAGCCAGCTAGTTATCAGTTTTAAAAACATTGAATTTTTTTTTTTTAAATCTGATTAGAAATGTAAAATGTTTACTAATTTAATGATAATTTTTTTTATCTTCGATTACAAATTATTTTTTAACTTACTACCAGAAATGTGGTTTGACTTATACACGAAAATTCAATTTTATTAAAATTTTGAGTAACAATTGGGGGAATTGACTTATAAACGAGTATATGGTAGCTACATACATGAAGAAGTGTATTTTATCTGTGTCCTCCAAAAACAAAGAAAAAATTGGAGGCTCTAATCAAATTGTAGAAATTGACGAAAGTCTTTTTTGAAAAGAAAAAATAACAGTGGCCAAATTCTTCCTGAGCAATGAAATTTTGGAGGTGTTTGCCAAGAAAGTACAGTATTTTTTTTATTAAGCAGAAAGAAAGGCTACAGCACTTATGCAAGCAATTTATGAACATTTTAATGTAGGGAGCATAATATACTCAGATTGCTGGAAAGGATACAAATCTCAGGAATTAAAGGAGGCAGGATTTCAACATTTTACTGTTATGTTTGTTAACCATAATTTTATAAATTTGGATTCTGGTGAAATCTATAAATGATTGAGCATGAGTGGGGATGAGCAAAATGGCAAATTAAACATCATCATGGCACCACTTGTTTCATACAATATTGTCTGAAATAGGAAGTTTATGGCCAGCACAAATTGTACTGGCAAAATAATTTAGATAAAAAAGCAGTGTTTTTTGTTGTTGTTGTTCATCTAATAGTGTATAAATTGTGATAAAAGTACAATATCCTTTTTCCTATTCCTTCTTTATTAATAAATAAACAGCATCATTTTTTCATACTTTTATATTCATGTATCATTATTATGTTTACTGCTTATTAATTTTCAGTAAGGGAAAGAAAATAAATAACTTGGAAATAATAAGTATATATGCTGTTTTATCACTATGTTGTTGTTGGGTATTGTTTTGCTGTTTCAAAAATATGCAGCAAATGTAATGGATGCTCTTGAAGCAGCACCAAACTCTTTAAAATATCTAACTACCCATTTTTCAACTTTTCTAAAAAAAACATATTTTTTAGGTAGATTTCGTAAGAAATACTACCTATTACATTCTCGCCTAAGTTGGAATTTTTGCAGATCTATGCCAATCATGACTCCCAGAACCCAAAACTTTATCTATCTATCTATTTATCTATGTCACTTTTTTATGGACACGATAACTGCAATAATTCTGCCCAAATCTCTTCCAAATTGATACATAAAATCAAGGGGCATAAAATTTGGTCAAGTTCGTTAATGGGCAAAATCAAACCAAGGGGGAGAAAATGGGAGGCTTTTTATGAAAACAGAAAAAAAACCCCATAATTTCTTAATTATAATACGTATCGAATCCGTTTAAAGTTATTATTACTTCTAGGAAAAGGGCCAAAATTTATGTATGACAGATTTTTGATGATATTAAAAATGGACCCAAGGGGGGGGATTCATAACTTCGTCAATTCCCAAGATATCAAATCTGCTTAAAATTATTGTAAATCGCCTTAAAATTATCTACAACTTTTATACTGACAAGTTTTTTATAGGACCAACTCTTAAGGCAAAAAAAATTAAAAACAAAAAAATTCCTGCTGGCTCTGCCTACAAGCAGACGTGAAAACAGAAAAAAAAACCACAACTTCTTAATTTTTATACATATCGAATCCGTTTAAAGTTATTATTACTTCTAGGAAAAGAGCCAAAAATTTATGTATGACAGATTTTTGATTTCCTTAAAAATGCCCCCAAGGAAGGGGGGGAGGGTGGGAAATAGGGGTTTCAGAAGAAAAAAATTCATAACTTTGTCGATTCCCAAGATATCAAATCCACTTAAATTTATTATAAATCTTCTTAATATTATCTACAACTTTTATACTGACAAGTTTTTTATAGGACCAACTCTTACGGTAAAAAAAATAAATAAAATAAAAACAAAAAAATCCCTGCTGGCTCTGCGTACAGGCAGACGTATATTTCGAAGTGGGTGATCCCAACTGTCACATTATGGCAAATAGCTCTTTCTTCTGCAATTCCCAATAAACAGGTGCCCCACGGTCTGCATCTTCGAAATGTACCTGTGCCTGTAGGCCGAGCACGAGCAGTCAGGGATTTTTTTTAATTGTGTTACTTTATTAATAAGCATGTGGTGTATTCATTTTGTGTGCAGATGTAGTTTTGTTGACCCATCAATGCCAAGGGAGGAGGGGGAACAGGGTTGTAAAAAAACCAGTTTTTTTTTAAACCCAGCACGGGTGGGTAGCTGAGCGGGTACCCGGGCAGCTACCCACTACAACCCTTATGGTTGTAAAAAACCCATGGTTATTTTTTAAACCCAGCCCGGGCAGCTACCCACTACAACCTTGAGGGGGAATCAGAGAAATTATTTAATGTAAGTAAAAGTCACTATAAATTAATTACATCATTTATTAAGTGTTAAACGGCACCAACTATAATGTCAATAATACTATTACAGTAATCATATTTTTTTTCTTTTTTTCTGCATAGTTAATGTTATGTAGTTGCTATATTAGAGGAAGAAGTGTGTAATTATGTAATATAATACAGTATGGGTATATATATATAATATTTTTTAGGGATGCACCGAATATTCGGTATCTATTCGGTATTCGGCCATATTACCGAATATTCGGTTAGGCCGAATACTTAAAAAAACTTTTTTCTTTTAATCATATATTCTAATATGAGCAAATCTTGTGTGTGGTTATATATATATATGCAAATTTTATCTTAAAAACGGCTCTAACGATTTTGACGAAATTTTGTATCCTACCATTTTGGGGCACCAGAAAACCATTGGGCTAGGTCACGTGTTCAAGAAAATTCAATTAATGGGTCATTTTGGGTCATCAAAGGTCAGGGTCAAGCTAATTCTGACTAAAAAATGGTTCAAACGATTTTGACTAAATTTTGTATCTTATCATTTTCGGGTACGAGAAGACTATTGCGCTGTGTCACATGTTCGAGAACTTTCGATTAGTGGGTCATTTTTGGGTCAGGTTAATTTTATCTAAAAAACGGCTCAAACGATTTTGATAAAATTTTGTATCCTACAAGTTTTGGGCACGACAAAATTATTAGGCAAGGTCACATGTCCGAGAAAATTTGATTAGTGGGTCATTTTTGAGTCACTGTGGCATTGCTAATTTTATCTAAAAAAACAGCTCCGTCTATTTACACTAAATTTTGCATCCTATGGATTTTGGGCACGAGAAGACTTGTGCTAGCTCTCATTTTTGAGAAAAATCAATTTGTGGGTCATTTTGGTCATGGGTCATTATGGGTCAAGCTATTTTATCTTAAAAACGGCTCAGAGTATTTAGACTAAATTTTGCCTCCTATGGTTTTTGAGCACGAGAAGACTGTTGAGATAGGTCTAATTTTCGAGAAAATTCAATTTGTGGATCATTTTGGTCATGGATCATTATGGGTCAAGCTATTTTATCTTAAAAACGGCTCAGACTATTTAGACTAAATTTTGCCTCCTATGGTTTTTGAGCACGAGAAGACTGTTGGGATAGGTCTAATTTTCGAGAAAATTCAATTTGTGGATCATTTTGGTCATGGATCATTATGGGTCAAGCTATTTTATCTTAAAAACGGCTCAGACTATTTAGACTACATTTTGTCTCCTATGGTTTTTGGGCACGAGAAGACTGTTGGGCTAGGTCACATGTTTGAGAAATGTTGATTAGTGGGTCATTTTGGCCAGGATATTTGAACTCAAAGCTAATTTTGACCGAGCATAGCTCGGTCTTCCCTGCTCGTATTTTTTAAAACCCACAATTTCTACTCTTAACTGTCAATTAATAATGATATTCAAAATAATTAGAAATAAAATCATATTTCAATGAAAGAAAATGCTTTTACATTATTTATTCGCCGTTTGAAAAGTGTCACTTAAGAAAATTAACCATTAATGATGACATTCACAGGTATTAATGATGTATAAATAAATGCAAGTTCCTGAATATTGTCCAGTAAATAATCTGTTTCTTGCTTTTTTATCAAACATCATGTTTCTAAACAAAACAGAAAAAAACTTTCACAGGTGATATAATAGACATCATGACACAGTTTTTGTCCAGGAAACCAGAATCATAACACACTTATTCAATCAAAAATAAAGTGCATCTCATTCCAGGTCAAATTTGATTTTTCATTTGTAACTTTAATAATATTGAAGACATTGTAACTATGTTTTGAACATAGTTACTTTGATTTCTGTGAATCACTATAAGTACTGGAAATTTCCACCATTCATATCTAAATAACAATGAGCTAGATATTCCTTTATTGAGAGTGCAGCTGACAGTACAACTTATACTGTGTCGCTGGCCAAAATTCAGCTACTTCCAATAGTATCATCATATTTTCTACAATCAAAATTCATATGATGCAAATATTGCTAAAATATCTTCATTGTTGTCAAAAATTCAGTTTCAGCTTGCAGTGACTCACTGTGTTTTTGATTGAATGTATTGTATTTTTGATGGAATAAGTGCATTGAGACTTGCTCAAAAAATGTTTGCCTTGACCACATTATCTACACAGAAAGTTTGTTCCAAGATGTATGAACACTCTGTATGTTTACAACCTCTGAATATGATCCCCCATTCCAGACACCTGCTCTCTGGTTCATTTAAAAACTTCCTTACCAAATAAAAAGGAGCAGGAAAGTTATTCTCGCTGATTTGCCAGCATTTTAATATATTGTATTGTTTTACTTTAGTCCCTTCCTGACAAATAAATACTGCCAAATGTTTCTTCTAATTCATTCAAAAAATTTCTTTGATTTTAAAGTATTTGTTATAGAATATAAGAACATTTTATGAATTTATTTTAATTCACAGAAGAAACCACGAAGTTTAAAGCTTTATTAATTAAAAAAGTTTTAAGACTATCCTATTTTTAAGTTATAATTCAAAGCACAGATTTTTTTTTTTAATGTAAATGTTTCTTGTAGTTCATAAAATGGTTCTGTGTTAAATATTATGTAAAATTCTTTTATAATTTAACTTCTAATATTTTTAAACTCTGAAATATAAAAATATTCGGCCGAATAATTACTATTCAGTTGGCCAAATATTCGGTATACTTGTGGGCTGAATATTCGGTATTTGGCCAAAATCACTGTTCGGTGCATCCCAAATATTTAAAGGTGAGTATATGCATGTATGGGATATTAAATATATTATATTAAATCTGGTGGGCATAACATACTGCTGGAAATAAAACTACCACTATAAATACCTTTTAAAGCTAAAAGCCTAACCTGGTCTTATGCATTTAATAAATGCATACATTAATTACTGTTTTGTGTAAGCAAAGTTTCCCCCAGACAGTTTCAGAAGGGTGCTGCACCCTGCCTGACCTTTGGTTTACAAAATAGCACCCTTTTTGCCCCTCATAAAAAGAATTAGCACCCTTCTTGCCCTCAGTAAAAAAAGTGCCCTTTCTCGTTTCTGCATTAAAAAAATTTGCTTTCATAGTAAAAACTGACTCAATGTTGTCTTAAACTAGTCGTTGGGGGCCACCGTAATACTTACCCATCATGGATATGCATAATGTAAAATATTAAAATAAAAATGTGTAAACTACTTATAAAATGCATTGCAATTCAAATAAAATCGTGGCTTCATGACATCACAAACTTTAAAGGCTCGATTACTGAATTGCTTGAAAGAGGTTTTTCCTTATAACTCCAAAAATAATAATCCTATTAACTAGCGGTTTATTGCATCTAATTAAGCGTCAAATTTCCAATTAAAATATATCTTTGAAGTGAAATTTGGATGAAATACAGGGTCATGAAAAATCGAAGAGTGTGGAAAATAGGATTCCAAATATCTCGGCAACTAATTATCCGATCGACTTCATGCTTTATTCAAAATTTATGTTTTTTTATTGTCTTTTATATTCATTTCTTAAAATAAACAATTTCGAAAATTTTTATATACCTTTCATCAGAACGAATATTTCGAGAGTCCGAAAAAAATTGTTCCGGTTAATCGAGGTTATTGAAATGAAATAGGCTTCTTCCCATTATTACATACTAAGTACATACCAAATTGCAAGTCTCTATCTCAATTTTTTCGGGAGATAGAGCGTTTACAGACACACACACACACACAGACACACAGACACACAGACGGACGGCAAAATTTTTTTTCTAAAAATATGTTTTTCGGAATCTCCAGTGTCTGAAACGTGTAAATCCGTCAAAAAAAAAATTTCGATTTTCAAAACGATTACAAGACTTACCCTATACTACGTATGATGGGTAAGTAAAAGAGTGTTTTGACTTTGAAATATCAAAAGTGGCTTTAAAAACCAAAATAATACCTTTAACAATTAAAAAAGTGCCCTTAAAAATCTGAAAAGTGCCCTCAAAAATCCAAAAAGTGCACTTTTCTCACCAGCGGCACCCTGCCCTTTTTTAAACCTGGGGGAAACTCTGGTGTAAGTTTAGCTAGCTTTTATATTATTTTCTGTCTTGAATGCTGTTATGTATTTAATAAATATTTATTAAATTACTGTTTTGAATATAATTGGCAACACAATTGTTGAAGTAGATTGAGAGTCATTTTTAGTGATCTATCTACCTGGCATGGAAAATATGTAAGTACTTTTTTTTTTTTTTACTTTATGTTTCAACCAGGGTTGTAATTTTGACCAGTCAAAACTAATTCTAATCAGGATAGTGGTCAAAACTGGTTTTAACCATCTAAAACTGGCCAAAATTGGTTTTAATCGTTCAAAAGTAGTCAAAACTCTTATTAAAATAACTTTAGCTTACATAAATTGCCCAAACTATATATTTTTGTGAATATTAAAGTATATATTATATAATTAATATTGTCTATAATATTCTCCTATTGGAAATTTCAAAATATTAACTATTTGTCGAGATTGGAAATCGATATCACGTATTTCCTTATAATACACGAACTATCTCAAGTCCTTATTGCATTTTAGTTTAGTTGCTACTTCTATATTCGTACAATTTGCACATTTATCACATTACCTGTGTGGTGACTCACTTAAAGCATGTGTGATTTCATATAACGTCAAAGTTATTCCTTGTTATTAATAATTATTAAATATAGATGAAATTTTTTGTGCCTTATGTAATAATAGTATTTCATACAGAAACGTACATTTCATACATCTTATTTTTTCTAATGTCTCATGTGTAACTGATACATTACAATATTTGGTGGGCAGTAATGAAAAATATTGATTTTGAAATTGTAAATTTCCTAACGCATCCGATGAATGGTTGTGTTAACTCTTCATCAGTAAAATAATTATTTTCCAAATTTGATCTCACCCAGAATAAACTATGAAATCCTCTTTAGAGGATACAACACTTGTAATTATTTTTTGAGTTCTACATAAAATTTTTAAAATATTTCTTTTTCTTAATGTGATTTAGTTTCTTTAACTTTTTATATAAAAGTAGATACGTAATTAAATTATTATTAAAAATATTTCAATACTTATGATACTGTCTTATCTTTAAAAAAAATTGTGCTGAAAATGAAAATTAAAGTATAATACTATTTAAAATACATGCAAACACTATCAAATGTGGTATTAAATATTGTTAAATGTTATTTTGACAAACCCTTCCAAATATTGCACTAAATTTGTCTTTTAGCAAAATAAATTTTAATTTATTTTATTAGTCAAAATACATTTTGACCACTGATTGTCAAAACATATTTTGACTAGGATGGTTAAAAAAATCCCTGGTTAAAACCAATACAACCCTGGTTTCAACTTGCCATACCATACTACATATCTCCTTAAAATTTTTGAAATTAGGTTCTAGAGTAATATTTTAAATTCTGATATCACTTAAATATTTCCATCAGTATTTTTCTAAAAATTAGAATGACCACAAACCCTCATTTTATGCCAGAAGACACTGTATGATGAACATAAACAATGTACAAAGATCAATTTATACACAGCACACCCAAAAATTATGCGATTATAAGTACCCATCATTGGTATAATTTTAAGACACTTTAAGAGATAAAATAATCCCCCGAGTTAAATGATCATATATATATATATATCAAACTGGCTTTCTGGAATTTTATCTGAAATAACTTTAAAATGATCCAAAGCTCTTTAGATAAAGAGTATTTTATAGGCATCTGTTTCAATTAAGCTTGTCTTATTTATTTGTTTTTAAAGAAAAGAAAGAAAAAAAAAAGCTGTTATTCTAGAACTACCCAGGGAATTAAAATGTTGTATTGGGTCGGGCGATCCAATTTTACCGGAGCTTTTTTATTGTTCTTAGTCTGGTTCTTTTACTTTTTTGCTGCAGTTCAGGTTAACTTTCATTGTTTCGGGTTCAGGTTGGGTTTTGACTTTTGTAGGTCGTGTTAGAGTTGATCCAATTTTTCAAAAGAATGTCCAAAATAATATATATATATATATATAAAATGGACACTGCCGAATACATTCTCTCTTTTTCTACATAAAAGATAAAATTGGTGTTAGAGAAAGCATTGTAGATTACTTGTCATAATTGCATTTAATGCATGAATGAATTTCCTTTCATTTCGGGTTGCGGGTCCGTCAAAAATTATTCTGTCTGGTTTGGGTCAGGTTGCGGATCGATGAAGTTTCTTTTGTTGGGTTCAGGTCAGGTTGACTTCTGATGGAATTTTCGTGTTCGAGTCCCATGCGGGACTCTAAAGAGAATTAATATTCGTAAGATCTATTCCACTGTAATGAAACTTAATTTGTTACAGATAGATCATTAAAGAATGATTAATATAAAATTTAAATTAATTATTTAAAATATTAAGCAAACATTTAAGTATTACAATTGAAAACAGAACAACAGAATTTTTTTTGAAAAATCGCCTCTATTTTTATTTTAATCTCTGATGACTGTTTCCCATTTCGATTTCCTTTAAAAACAAACAAACTACTGTCGCTAAAATGAAACTTTGTATTTACCTACTGGTTTTCAGATATTTAAACTGATAAATAAACAATTCACGCATTACCCTTTCTTTAACCCTCCATGTCTGCGTATCTGTAACACTCCCTTCAATTGTTTCATTGTGTCTTTTACTATTAAATGCTACAGGTAAGAACCAGTCAATGAGATCATCTGCTTCTTCATTACAAGAAAAATCATAAACAGTCATTTTTAAGTTCGAAAACGCGATATAATCACAAATTTAAACATGTAAACATAATTCAGCATGACAAAAACTGTAAACACGCATGTATTTATAATTTTCGCTCGTTTGTTGCCAGAAAATTTTAAAGAATGTACTCGAAACACATAAATCACGGACATGAAGAATTGAAGGAGAAGAGGAAAACCCCAAAGACCAAAAATGGCAAAAAAAAAAGACGGCTTGAGTACGCCATCTCGTGAACAAACATTTAAGCTCGTCGCTTCAGGAAACCAGTCTCAAGTATCAAGAATTACATGCACATTAAACTGCAAATTTTAAATGTATCAGGCTTATATTTTATTCTGTATGCTCGGGGGCAGGCTAAATCTGGTTTTAATTTTTCCCAGAACTTGTAAAAGGCAGGCAATTTTATTTGTAAAAATAATAGTAATAATGAACTTTTGCTAACGGAATCTTTGGAATTATAAATTAATAAATTACAGAAAAATATTTCAAATATGATGTTTTTATATTACTTTTAAATGCTAGAGGTATGAAATTAACAACATAATATAAATTAAAATAACTTTTATTAGTTGTTTTAC
Source organism: Maratus michaelseni (assembly GCA_963931845.1). NCBI lineage: Eukaryota > Metazoa > Arthropoda > Arachnida > Araneae > Salticidae > Maratus > Maratus michaelseni. Next base: position 384,115,598 of record OZ007587.1, on the reverse strand, counting down.
ATGTTTCGACTCTTTCCGAGTCATTTTCAAAAACAAAATGAGAATATTCTAAAGTTGCACGGGCTTTGAAGTTATTATTTTCACGTACTTTTTAAAAATTACGCACGTTATCTATTATTTTTTACTTGGTTGTTTATTTTCATATCTTTGACCATGGAGTAACTCTAGCCACAGTTTCGGTAAATTAAAAGATGCCGCATCGTTACATATTGTATTTTTGTGTGTTAGTATCTCTATGGTTTCTCTTATTATGGATGGATAGTATAGACTCGAGGGAATTATTATTATTATTTTTAAATAATAATAATAATAATAATATTTCCCTCCAGTCTATATTATCCATCCATAATAAGAGAAACCATAGAGATACTAACACGCAAAAGTACAATATGTAACGATGCGGCATCTTTTAATTTACCGAAACTGTGGCTAGAGTTACTCCATGGTCAAAGATATGAAAATAAACAACCAAGTAAAAAATAATAGATAACGTGCGCAATTTGTAAAAAGTACGTGAAAATAATAACTTCAAAGCCCGTGCAACTTTAGAATATTCTCATTTTGTTTTTGAAAATGACTCGGAAAGAGTCGAAACATGTAAAACAACTAATACAAGTTATTTTAATTTATATTATGTTGTTAATTTTACACCTCTAGCATTTAAAAGTAATATATTATTATAAGGTGTTATAATTTATTATGATGTTTTTAATCATCTTTTTTCTTTGATTCTAAACTACATTTTTTTTTTTTTTTTAATGAGTCTTTATTTGAATGTAATATCTAAAAGTCTAACTTTTATATTCACCATCTAACCCAACTCTCGGTTAAGCCATGGTTGACCGCTCAAAAGGTATTCACCATTAACCTGACTGGACCTGATTAGAGCCGAAGCGAAGTCCACAATCAGGTTAATAGTATGTGGATTAAGATAGCTATACAGAAATAGAAAGCTGCTCACCGGGCCCAATAGGGTCAAAAACAACAACAACAACAGGTTAATAGTGAATGCAATTTAAGCGTTCGACATAGCTATTTGCGCTAAACCAGAAGTCGGGGTAGATGGTGAATATAAGTTAAATCATCATTAATGTTGCTATTCCTGGATTATATGTCTTGTGGACTTATAGTCTGAAATTATAATGTAAAATTTTCGCATAAATATGTATGCAATATTTAAAAAAACTTAATTGTACGTTAAGAAAAATCGGAATTTTTTGTAGATTTTAAGTCAGGCCGAGCGTGATTTTATTGTTTTTTGCACGTGCCTGCAGTGTCCGGGCCTGAAAATTCCAGCCCGAGCAGACCTCTACCCCACACCTACGAAATATTTTTCGAGCTATGGACCTTTTATTATTACTATTACTTTTTTTTATTGTTACATAAAAATAAAAGTTAAAAAAATATTTTTAAATAAACCACTATTTCATAAGAATTCAATGTTTATCTTAAAAATCACGGCTAATTTCACGACTGCAATTCATGTAGTTCCAAAAAAATTCCGTTATATACGTTAATTTGGTGTTGGCCCCGATTATTGCAAATTCCCCGCTTTGGTTTACGCTTGATAGAAAGCGCGGTAACAACCGTTAAGGGGCTACTTCACTGACTCTCCGAGATAGAGCAGCTAATGTTATTTCAATGGGAGAAATTTAGAAGTGTCATCTTTTCGCATTTGCTCGAATTTAGTAATTTTTGTAACTTTCAAAACCTGTACATTTAAATTATGCACGCTCCTTTCAAACTTTATTTTATTATTTTTTTTAATGTGATATAAGTGCGTTATTTTGAAGATTCATGTTTAGTGTCTTATCGCGAAAAATCTGTTTGACATTTTAAAATTTGGTAATGACACAATCGTTGCCTGATTATTTAGCTTTCCAAAAATGCTTTTTATTTTGCTTTAAAAAAATTTTAAATCTATGGTACAATTCTAAAAAAATGATACTGTCTTTTTTAAAACAGTCGAAACTTGTAAAACGACCGCCCCATATAAGGTGCCTCCCTAGCTTTCGGGGAACTCAGCGGGGGTTTGAACGGGGAAAATCTTCATGGAGCGATAAGAAAGACCACCTAATGTGTGAAATTTTGCCTTTGGCTATCTTTAAGCAACTTGTAGGAAGCTGCAAATTTCATTTTGAGAACAGAGAAGTTTTAAAAATAGTCTTTTGAATGATGTAAATAGATGCTGATTATTTATTTTACTTGGTATCATAAAGATCAAGCGTAAACAATATGAAATTTATTTTAAAAATTACAATTTTTGCTCTGTTTATTTTTTAAGATATGGCAACAGGAAAGAAAAGAAAAGCCTTGTTTAAACTATCTATTCAGAATTTCTAAATTGTTTTCTCAATGTATAATCATAATTTAATTGATATTAAATTTTTAAATGATAAAATAATATATTTTTTAAATATATATTACACTCTTTATTTTTTATTTATATTTTCTACTTTTCAGTAGTTAAAATCTTTCGTTTTTGTCGTTTCACGGTCAGTTGGTCTATTTTGGCAAGCGTTGTTTGGCGCATCATTAATTCCATTGTTTTTGTAACTCGTATGCTATTGTAACCATAAAAAATATTTGGTGATTTATCACATGCGGCTGGTAAACGGAAAAAATACCTTAATATCAATGTATTAAATTATAATTAAGTCCTAAAAATATTAAAATGTTGTATTGTCATCGCTAACACATCTGTATACATATATATATTTTTTTTATATATAATTCTAGCACATTAGGAAGTGTTTTAAAAATGTATTACAAAATTCTATCTTTACATACACGAACCAAGTAAAGTTAAATAAAAGAGGAAATGAGCACAGCTATCACTGGGGAAATTGAGCGAATCCTTAGTAATTGCAATACAAACAATCGTCATTAGACAATTCCTGCTTAAACGAAATTTTTATGTCAGTATATTCTTAAGATATCAAAAAAAATTTATTATCGATATCTATACTATTACTTAAAGAGAGAACGCCTAACTGACTGACTCATCAACGCCAAGCTGAAACGACTAAAATCAGGATCACGAAAGTTGGACAGTAGATTGCTGTTATGACCTAGGCAAGCAATAAGAAAGGACTTTTGAAAATCCACCACTCCCCCGAAGGGGGTTAAAGGGGGGGGGGTTGAATGTTTTAGGTCATTTCGCCATATCTTAGCGGCAGTTTTAGGTAGGAGCGCGAAATTCAGGAAAACAAATCTACTAATAAAAATAGTTAAACACGTATTTCAGCGATTTTAGAAATTCACCCCTAAAGGGTTTAAATGGAGGTGGGGTAGGTAAAAAAAATAATGAATTTTGCAACAATATAGTTACAAAAATAAAGTCGCAACAATGGTTAGAACAATGAAATTATAACAATAGAGCTGTGCAAGGTGACGTCACGAACAGGTTTTTGCTGCTGCTGTGGGACAGCTATCGCTACCTTTATCAATGCTTTTTCTATTTGTGTGTCCTACAGCTTTTTTCATTGTTCTCCGGTAAAAGTCACGTGATGTGAACTGCTCTATGGTTGGTTGTATAGAGTTTAATGGCACAAGGTCCCATTGGGGACAAGCTGCGCCAAAGAAAAATATATATTTAAAAAAAAAAAAACACAAAATTTAATGCGAACAAAAGCAAAAAGGAAACAAAGTTTAATGAGAACGTTATCTGGATGGGGCCGGGCCACCCATCCAGTTATAGTCACAAGTGTATAAAACAAATATAAAGAAATCTTAAAAAAGTAATGTACAAAAAAAACTACATTAAGGAATATCATCTGGATGGGGTTACCCCATCCAGCTGTCCAGTTAAACAAGTATAAACTAACATTGTTATATATAAAACATGAAGGGTATATAAAAACTAGATCTCAAAATAAAAGCCAGAATGTTTTAAAAAATGAAAGAGTGCCCCATGAGGTGTTTCCCCAATGAGGTTAGTCAAGATTGGTGATGATGAATTAAAATAAATTCTGTACAAGTGCCGGAGGCCCGGACAGTCAGTTAAAAGATGATAAATGGTCAAGCAATCAAAATGACAGTGTGGACACATGGGTGTGTCCTCCCGAAGTAAAAGATGTTTATGTGTGATCCTTGAATGTCCAATTCTCAGACGAGTCAGAAGTACATCTGTTTTTCTTGGATAACTTGGAGGCCAGGTCATGATTATGGGTTTGATATGGTGCAGCTTATTATTGTATTCTAAATCCCAACTTTCTTGCCATTTATTATGAGTAAAGTGTTTTATAAACAGTTTAATGTCTGAGAATGGAATTTTGTGGTGTAATGGATTAAGAGCAAGTTTTGCCGCCTCATCTGCTTTTTCATTTCCACGAATACCCATGTGTCCAGGTACCCAGCAAAATAAAATATTATAGCCACGTCTAGTCAATTTATAATAAAAATCCAGGATCGCTAAGACATAAGGATGCTTTTTAAAAGATTTAATTGCGTCAATAGAACTATTTGAGTCAGTATATATGATGAAGGAAGTTTTATGATGATGAGATATGTGTAACATGGCTCTCTCAATCGCAATCAACTCTGCCGTAAAAACAGAAATTGAAGTGTGAAGCCGATAACTGAAACTAGTGTTATCAATAAAAACCCCGCAAGCGACAGTATCCCCACTCTTGGAACCATCTGTATAAATGTCAGTATAGCTATTATATTTTGCACGATGTGCAGCAAATAATTGTTGGAAAACAGTAGCAGCCAAGTTGTTTTTGTCATAACCTTTAAAAGGATGGAGAGAGGTAATTTTAGGAGGATTCCAAGGAGGGAGCACATGCAAAGGACATGGACTCACCTCGATATTATTCAACGGGCCATTATTGATTATGTCTCTCATTCTGACTCCAAAAGATGGGATGCATGATGGTCGATGCTGATAAAGAATATCATCGTCAGTATTTAAAATATAGGGGTGAAGTGGATGGCCAGGATGAAAAAGGACACGGTAATATAATTCTAATGAAAGTTTTTCACGAGTATGGTGTAATGCTGGTTCATTACAGTCAACATAAAGACTTAAAATTGGAGATGTACGAAATGCACCAGAGCAGACACGGAGTGCACTATGGTGCACAGTGTCTAGTTTTATAAGAACAGATTTTCGTGCTGAACCATAGACCTGGCAGGCATAGTCCAATTTAGATCGTACCACAGCTCGATAAATTTTTAATAGAGAGGTACGATCTGCTCCCCAAGAAGGATTTGAAAGTACTTTCAGTATTAAGGGATTTTTCGCATTTTGTCCTTAATTGTAAAACATGTGGTAAAAAAGTAAGTTTACTGTCAAAATGTAAGCCAAGATAACGAACATTGTCCACAACAGGAATTTGGGATGAACCGATGAAAATTTCAGGATCTGGATGCAGACCCCTTCGTCTACAGAAATGCACACAAGATGTTTTGTCATGGGAAATTAAGAAACCATTTTTGTTAGTCCAGCTAAGAATACTTTTGATTGCTATTTTCAGTTGTCTTTCAATAAAACGAATATCCTGTCCCATACACATAATGCGGAAGTCGTCAACATAGAGATCCCCCTTCACAGAAGGAAAGTTGTTTCATGATATAATTTATTTTAATAGCAAAGAGGGTGACACTCAAGACACTGCCCTGCGGTACACCCTCTTCTTGTACATAAAAACTGGATAGAATTCCACCAACTCGAACTTGATATCGTCGGATGGCAAGAAAGTTTTTAATAAAAATTGGAAGGTTCCCACGAAAGTCCAGATTAAAAAGATCGCGAAGAATCCCATAACGCCATGTTCTGTCATAAGCTTTCGCCATGTCAAAAAATACTGAGACCAAATGGCTGCGTTTTAGAAAGGCTGTCCGTATGTGATGTTCCAAATGGATTAAATTATCGATAGTAGACCTACCACGTCGAAATCCGCTTTGAAATGCAGCAAGGCAATTGTTTGTTTCTAAAATATGCACGAGGCGGCAATTTACCATTTTTTTCAAGAAGTTTGCAAAGGCAGCTAAAGAGTGCAATTGGCCTGTAATTATTCGGATTGGTAGCATCTTTTCCTGGTTTGGGAAATGGTATAATTATAGCTCTGCACCAAGCATTCGGAAAAGTCTGCTCCATCCAAATCCTATTAAAGAAGGAGAGAAGATTATTCAAGGATAGAGCAGAAAGGTGCTTGAGCATAAGGTATGTAATCCCATCGTGACCTGGAGCAGATAAATGGCTGTCTCTTAAGCATTTTATCATCTCTGATTTAAGTAATGGCTCATTATATGCATATGAATGATGAGAGTTAAAATTAATCCTGGTTCTTTCAGTTTGTCTTTTGTATGTTAAGGGTGCTCGTCAGTTAAATTTCCCTTTTCCGTTCTCCATGTTAATCCAATGGGGATAAGTTTCCTCACTTTTCTAAGGATATCTCATGAAAAAATGGAGTTTTTTAAATTTTGTTTTTTGCATACAATTCTTAAAACTTGTCGTATTTTACCCCAGTTTTCATTTTTCATTAAAAATAATTTTAAATACTTGATTTCATGTGAAATAATCTGAGTATGATCAAAATAATTACTATGCCTCAGTAAATTGGAATTTCTGGCAGTTCTAATAGGTTGTTTGAAAATTTTAAAAAACGCGGAAAAAACTACTGTTTCTGATTTATACATTGATATAAAAATATTTTATTTTAATTTATTAGGGAAGTAGCTATGATTAAAATAAAAAATATATTTCTATTTTGATCAGCTCGGTGCTTTCCCCCAGCTAGGCAATCTATCACTCGATATGAAAGGATTCCCCGCTCTCTTTGTTCGATTTGAGTAATGACTTAGGTAGGGGAGATGTTTTAGGGGTTAGTATCAGGGGGTAAAGGAAAGACATTTTCAAGCTAGTATAGTGTATTTCTTATCCAGAATTCTGTTTTTCATAAGCACAGTTTATTTCCATGTTTTTAATTTGATTATTTTAAATCTTTATGTAGTTTATTTCAATAATTTTCTAATATATTTTTAACACTTTGTTATATTGTTTGCATTATAGTTAGTTTTACATAATTTGTAACATTTGTTACATAATTTGTTACTGTTTTAGTAATTACATTCACTTTTAGAATTTATATAAGGTAGACGAGTTATACTTGAAATAATACATCAAATGGTATTTAACATCAACATAAAAATTCATTATTTTTATTATTATGTTAATTTTTATCACATTTTTTTAAGCACAAATTTTAATTCTAGCCTCTGTATGTTTTTTCACATTTTTTTTTTTATTTTATTTAAAGATGAATTAAAATTTTTCACCTGTGTCAAAATAATTATATACAGTCTCTTCGTTACTAATAATGCAATCATGAAATAAATTCATTTTACAGTTTCTTGAAACACTGCCGTCAAGCGTTATTACTATGCTATATACTATTTGGAAATTGTATATTTGTATTTGGCAAATGACTATTACTTGAGCATAATGCGAAATATAATTTTGAATGGTATCGTTGGCCCGGCCTGCCCTGTATAAAAATTCGTAAAATTTGGCCTGCTTCAATAATTTTTGCAAAAAATAGGCAGATATTTTTATATTGACATTATTCTACAATTGAAAATTTTTTTTAAGAATATGACATATATTTCTAGGCAAAAAATTAAAGTGTAGTAAAACTTATAAAAAGGAACCTGTCCATGATGCAATCTGTCTACGGAAAAAATGTGTTGATCCGTGCGAAAAGAATATATTAATTCATGAAAAAAGGAGTATAATACATTTATAGTAGACGACGTACATGATAAAAAGGGTACCTCTCTATAACGGATTTTTCTTTTCTCCTATGCGATTTCGTGTTGAGGAGCTTTTGCTGTATAACATTTTTCAGATTTTTAAGTCTCCAAGCCATGGAACATGGACTAACGATTTTAATGATAACTCAGACATTTACAAACAAGTAGAGATTATTCATTAAAATAAACCAATATGGTAGTTTAACTGGGCATAGACAAAAATAAATCTGGGAAGTGTAGTATTTTTGAATTGATGTGACTGTATTTCGCAGTCCAGAGCGCTTTTTGAAAAATAAAGAATATAATCTTGAAAAAAAAAAGCTGAAATAAGTATTTTTTCACAGAGCTCCTCGTACTCCATTTTTAACCACATCGGCGTTAAAAATCTATGTCTTGTATGCTATATACTATTTTTCTATAACTATGCTATATACTATTTGGAAATTGCATATTTGTATTTGGCAAATGTATTTGGGTACTTGAGCATAATGCGAAATATAATTTTAAATGGTATCATTGGTTATTATATTTAGATTAATTTTCAAATAAGCTGTATTTATTTTTGTATATTACTTATTCTAAACACTAATAACAGCACAGGACAATCAGAAAACGGCATAGCATGTATGGGAATAGCACAGTGTATCCGCTAGAGATCTGCATGGGTGTGAAGCCGGAACCCGGCCCGGCCCAGTCCGCGAGCCGGTTTCTGGTCTATTTTTATTCGCGAGACTCGGGATGGCCGGGCCTAGTCTTTGCTCTTTTCGGGGAAGGGTTTCTCGGGCCTTACTTTTAAACGAAGCGTTTCTTTTTACGCCCGGGCCAGACCAGACTTCTTTTTTCAGGGCTTACTAGAGGTCTGTATAGGACGAAATTTCACGCCCGGTCTCGACCCAAACCGCGAAACCATATGAATATCAATTGGTCCGGCCTGCCCTGTGTAAAAATCCGTAAAATTTGGCCTGCTCCAATATTTTTTGTAAAAAATCGACAGATATTTTTATATCGACATTATTCTACAATTGAATTTTTTTTTAAGAATATGACATATATATATGTAGGCAAAAAATTAATGTGTAGTAAAACTTATGAAAAGGAACCTGTCTATGACGGAATCCTGTCTACGGAAAAAATGTGTTGATCCATGCAAGATAGCAAAGATATAATAATTCGTGAAAAAAAAGGAGTATAATACATTTATAGTAGACGACGTACATGATAAACAGAGTACCTGTCTATAACGGATTTTCCTTTTCTCCTATGCGAATCGTGTTGAGATGATTTTGCTGTATAGCATTTTTCAGATTTTTAAGTCTCCAAGCCATGGAACATGGACTAAAGATTTTAATGATAACTCAGACATTTACAAACAAGTAGAGATTCATTAAAATAAATCAATATGGTAGTTTAACTGGGCACAGGCAGAAATAAATTTGGGAGGTGTAGCATTTTTGAATTGATGTGACTGTATTTGACTTTTAGTCATTATACCGGGCTAGGATCGGGCCGAACTTTTAACTTTTATAACGAGCCGGGTCGGGGAATTTTTTTTTTCTGTAGATCGGGCCAAGCCTGGAAATTTCGGCCGCAGATCTGAAGTATTCACATAATGTGAGCATACATTTGAAACAATTAGGTGCATTTAGAAAATAGCCCGACAAACTCAGAAAATGTCACTTCACTATACCGCGTAATATGTCTAGAACAACCTATTTTTCTCTCTCCTCCCTTTTTTTTTACCTTGTTAGGTGTTGAGATTTTATTAGATGAGGCTACTACTCTGAGATCAGCAATATTGCTTTCATTTTTATAGGATGATTTCATCTTTTTAATTTGCATATATATTAAAATTATTCTCTGATATTTATTTTTTATTGAATATATATATTGAATATATATATATATATATATTTATTTTTTATTGAATATATATATATATATATATATATAGGCCCGCTGTTGCCTAGGCTCGCGATAATAACCTCAAATATATCTAAAATTAGTGTTCAGTTATTTATATTTTTAAATGAAAATCTTTCCAAACGAACCTAATGTTGGGCCACACTGCCTTCGACAGTGTACATCCTCGGATTGATATGAATTTATATTTTTTAACGAAAATATATCCAAACGACCCTAGAGTTGAGGGCCCCACTACCATCGGCATAGCGTACTCCGGGGGGTGCTATGTACGCTCCGATCTGTTTTCATTTTATATTAAAAAAAAAAAAAAAAATCTTTCCAAACGAACCTAATGCTGGGGGGTTCTGCTACCCTCGACAGCGTACACTCTCGAATTTGTAGGATTTTATATATATTTAAATGAAAATCTATCGAAACGAACTTTGATTTAGGGGCAAAATCCCCCGCCACGGCAACTAGGAACTGCATGGCTTGACAGTTTCAGAAAATTTAAGTAAATAAATATTTACGCATCTACAATTTTTCATATAGACGTTTTTGCTTGTTCTTGAACCCTAAAACGCAAAATATTGAAATGCCTCCATCAATAAAACATTACATCATAAACGTACACTAAACGTAGAACTCATAGATCCCCGCCACCCGAGAACGATGGCAATAAGAGAATCTAAAAGCATTTTAGATGCAATGGAACAATATAAAAAGAAAAAAAGAAAAATCGAAGAAATATAAAAAAGTAGCTATTACAAATCCAATTGTAAAGGTTGCGTCATACTACCCCAGTTAACTTTCTTCTTTCTTTCTGTTTTTTGTACGTTTCTGAGCATTTTAAAATTTTGTGAAAGATGCAATATGTATTTATGAGCTTTTTACTAGCATAAATAAGCAAAAAATTCATTCTTATGTAAGATAATCAAAATGAATATGATGTATGTAAACTTTTAAAATGATTTTTTAAAGCATATTACATGTCTCATTTTTTTATGCTCCATTTTCTTTCTTTCTTGTTTGTTTATTTGTTTCTATATTTTTATTATTTTATTTTCTATTTGAAATTTTGCTGTTATATGTAGCATAATGTTAATTGTAGCTTTTTCATAATTTTAATTCCAATACTCACAAAATATGCTAATTAAAATTTGAAAGTTACCTGTTATTTTAAATTTTAGTCGATTTTTTTTTTCTTTTGATAATTGCATAAAGTTCAAGAAGTAAAAAAAATATAAATAACTTACAAATAAATATTTTACCTTTGCTGTAGGATTTGTTTATTAATTTGTAAAATATTTTGAAAGAAAACTAATCAAATTAATTTTGAGTAAAATCGTAATGTATAGCTACTTATCGTTATCTATGATTTATTTTTACTAGTAATCTATTATTTATTTGTACATTATATTGCTTGCATTTTTCAGTGGTTTATAAAGTTTTTTTCTTCATTTTTTATTTCTTGTTTTACAAAAAAAAAAAAAAAAAAAAAAAAAAATGTTGCAGTATTAAAAAATTGTATGACTATTTTTAGAAAATGACCTAATTTTATTAGAAAGTAGGTTATAAATGAACCGTTTACTAATTTATTTTTTAGAAATTATTTTTACCTTTATGCGATCTTTAAAAGTATCCAGTATATTTTTTGATATATCTAAATAGATTTTGTTTCAAAAAATGTTTTAATAACAGATGAAAAACTTTAAAAAATAAAAGAATAAATAAATAAAAATGGATTTCGTTAGCTATGTATTGTTGTATAACGGGGGAGAATAAAAAAAGGTCTCAGAACTTTTTCTTTTTTTTTACCCCATATCTCATTAAATTAATCGGTTTGATTTTTATGTAATCTTTCGGGAAAATCTTCTACGAGAAAATTATGAAAATTTTCCTTATCCGCAAATAAGGCCATGAAATCCAGAGAGATACCCTGCTTTAATTACCCATGCATTTTTTGCTGAATTTTTTAATAATATTATGCTGCATATATATTGCATCTATATATAGAATATTGTATAATTGTAAAGATGACAGTGGAAGAATTCGTAATTTTGAATATGTTTAATAGTGTCAGTTTTATTGAAATATGATCAAAACCAATAATAATAATAATAATAATAATAATTTAGTAAAATATGTGGGAGATAACTATGAGTCTTCCTAATGAATGGAAAAACTCTACTATGGTAAATTTGGAATAATTAATGATTTTTAAAATCTTGTTTAGTTGCTAAGTTTCAATTTACATAAATACTGCTCTTTATATGTCCTGTATAAAAAAAGGAAAATTCAGATATTATTTATATTCAGAATGTAACTAGTATATATATATATATATATACAGATATAATATAGAAATTGTAGCAGTTTCTTATATGTTGTTTTTGTGTCTATATTTACAACTGTATAATTTTGAAAATGAAATATTTGAATATGCAACGTCAAATATATTATTTTTCTCTTTCAGTTAATATTGTTATAGATATTTTTGGTGGGAGAAAGAGGAGGGGGGGGGGGGGTCTTGCGCAACACTAATTTTTATTTAATGATTTTCTTTTTCTCATATGTACATATATTAATAGTATTATACTATAGTATTTTTTTTTTTTGGTGAATTATATATATATATATATATATTGCTGCATATCTATAATGTATTTATATTGAATATTGTATCCTTTAATTGTATAGATGACAATGGCAGAAATAACTAAAAATTAGTATTATGTATTGCACTTCGGAAATTTTAATATTTTTTATTAGTGTTAATTTTATTGACAGATGATCAAAACTAAAAAAGAATAATAAATTTTAAATATTGTAGTAATGGCCGCATTATTGCATTATTGTAAATCTCATACTATGTTTTTGCTAAATAAAGCTCTATTAGAAAACACCACTTGGAGTATTTTTGGTATAATTTATATTCATTTTGCACTCTAGTTTAATTTCATTATGAAAATGCTAAAATAAATGCCAATGCATGAAATAATTTCAATAATCAAAGATATTTTGTTAAAATTCTTTGACGTCTTTTCCCTTTCTTTGTTTTTTGGTTCTTTTTTTTTAAGGGGCTACTTCACTGGCTCTCCCAGACAGAGCAGCTAATGTTATTTCAATGGGAGAAATTTAGAAGTGTCATCTTTTCGCATTTTGCTCGAATTTAGTAATTTTTGTAGCTTTCAAAACCTGTACATTTAAATTATGCATGCTCCTTTCAAATTTTATTTTATTATTATTTTTTTTAATGTGATATAAGTGCGTTATTTTGAAGATTCATGTTTAGTGTCTTATCGCGAAAAATCTGTTTGACATTTTAAAATTTGGTAAAGACACAATCGTAGCCTGATTATTTAGCTTTCCAAAAATGCTTTTTATTTCGATTTAAAAAAAAATTTAATCGATGCTACAATCCTAAAAAAATTGTACTGCCTTTTTTAAAACAGCCGAAAACAGTAAAATGACCGCCCCAAACAAGTTATCTCCCTTTCTTTCCGGGAACTCAACGGGAAGTCAAACGGGAAAAATCTTCATTGAGCGATAAGAAAGACCACCTAATGTGTGAAATTTTGCCTTTGGCTATCAGTATGCAACTTCTAAAGCTGCAAATTTCATTTTAAGAGCAGAGAAGAAAGTTTAAAAAATGGTATTTTGAAATGATGTAAATAGATGCTGATTATTTGTTTTACTAGGCATCATACAGATTTTTAAAAAACGTTATTGATTTGGGATCAATAAAGATTTTTTTTCACCTCTCACCTCTGAAGTTTAATACCCGATATATTTTTGCCTACAATATACCCGATTGCCTACAATAGTAAAATAAAAAAGCGTTTATTTGCTAAACAAAAATACTAGAACTATCATTTATTCACTCTTTCTCGGGAAAAAACAAACATACAGTGGCAAGTGTCATTAAAATGAATAGATAGACAATAGACATATCCAGCGAATAAATACAGTTGTATTTAAATTTTCTACAATACCTTTTTTCTATTATTTATTACATAACTCTTACTGAGTTAGTTTTAACGTTTCTTTCGAAAATATTAAATATTTATGCGGTAGATTAACTAAAAAATAACTATTGTATAGCTTTATTATTAAAATTTGTTACACTAATTTAAAACTCAGAAATGATGAGATTATACGGGTTCTCTTTTTTTCGGTAAATTTCGTGATTCTCCTTTCACAAATGAAACATTTTTAAATTATACTTCAAAGATAAAAAAAAAAAAAAAAAAAAAAAAACATATTTCAGTGCGATTTATAATTAGTTACTATAAAGAAAGCATTATTTATTTTACATGTAAGAATTTAAATAAATATGTCAGTAATCAATTTTTTGTCAGACGTATATTTTGTTTAAAGCTGTTTTCAAATCCAGAGGACTTACTTTCTGACACATTTCAGAATTCATTTTTCTTCGGAAACACATGAAATTGGTACTTGTTCTTATTCAGAAACTATGCAATCGAATAGCGTTTTCCATTTTTTTGGTAAAGGCAAAAGTCTTTCAGAAAATACTATCGAATTCGGCGTTTTGAACCGATTTCCGGACGCGACAGACCGGAAAAGAAGAAAAACCTGTCGCCAGATGACAAAAATCGCTTATAAATCAATAAGTAACTTGTTTATCAAAACATGGAAAACGTATTCGATTTCAAATCGCTTTAATAGTCAGGCCTGCCAATTTATGTTTAAAAGAAAGTTTCGCGTTTGTTGAGCAGATAATTTGAGAACCACCTCAAAGTTTGTGAAAATTTCTACATTTCAAACAAGCGTTATAAATGCTCACTCCTCCATATGTAACAAATGTTTTTGGCTTTCTCAAATCCAAACTGACTACTTTATGACATATTATTTAATTCGTTTTTGTTTGGAAAAAAAATGGAAACTCATTTCTATTCCAAATCGCTTCAATACTCAGGCCTGCCAATTTTATGCTTTTGTGTTTAAAAATGAGTGTGCAGGGCTTGACAAATGCGGTCGCAAGATCGCATTTGATCATCAAGATTATTTTGGCATAGTTCTGTTTTAGCAATGTTTTTCCTATAAATAACATAATAACAGTTCAGTTATTTTGTAAACGTAATTGCCGAAACGTCAGTGAAGGCTCTCTGTTGAGACCCGAAAAGTCTCTTTGTCTGTCTGTCTGTCTGTTCCGCGATAACTGCCGCAAAAAGGGTCCGATTAGGTTGATTTTTGGTGGGTATATTGGCGAGGTACCCGGAATTAGCTGTATAGTTTTTGGTTCATTCGTTCAAAAAATATAGAACATTTTATTTTAAGTCATAATGCTTTTCTATGGGAAGTCAGACGATTTTTTAATTTTAACATTCCGCGAAAAAAAAATCACGCATTGGGATAATTGTAAATGCTAAATTATGGATATTAAATTTACGAAATGAATATCTTAATTTAATTTGATCGCTTTGAAAATTTCCCAATATATTTATTAGAATTTCTAAAGTAATTGTATAAATTATTGGGAAATTTTACGCATTAATTTGAAAGATATGAAAATTTTAATTTCTCATTTTTTACAAAAAATTCCAATGTATTTTCTTTCTTTCTTTCATTAAATGGTTGCTAAGCAACTATATTTCAAAGAATATCAACAAAGGAAAATTCAAGTGAATTATTTTGTCGCGAAATGTTATTAACAAAATAGCTAATTTTCGGGTGATTTAATTTTTTAATATGCTTTTTCTAATGAAATAGATGAGAATTTATTTTAACTACTAAAGAAAGGTGACCAAATCGGCTTTCCAAACGAAAAATATAAAAACGTTGAATGTGAAAATGGAATACAAGTCTCATAAGAGAAATTTACATTTGTATAAGCATATTTAATACGCGGAATTTTATTCAATTTCAGCAACATATGATATTTAGTGGTTGAAAAATAAGTATACTTTAAAGGATAGGATAAAACCTCCTGTACAAAGAGATGGTTATTCTAATGAAATTAAAATAGTAAATACATTCAGACATATACTGAAGAAATGAAATAGCACAATTACTGGAAATTTAGGATATATAATTAAAGCGACAACGGAGGGTTCAGGGGGGTTCCACCACCCTGAAGTAATGTAGTTATTCTGAAAAAATACAGTAATAAATAGTTTATCATATCATTGCATAACATTGTGTTTAATGCGATACTTCTAAAATTTCCGGAACTTTCGATAAATTTTACATTCTTATAAATGTATAAATAACTTTAAAAAATTTAATTTTAGGATATCCAATATTATGCAGATAATGTTAAAAATTAGTGAGATCAATGATTTGTGGAGCTGACGTTGAGACCTCCGATCTGTAGATTTACTAGTTATTATTATTATTATTATTATTATTATTTTCTTTTTGAAAATAAATGATGAGGGAGGTTTGGGTGGGGGAATATTTCTTTTTTCTTTTTTACTGGCGACTAGATTTTATTACTGGGTACAAATTTGATCAAATATGTAAAATCCCGATGTGTGTGTGTGTATATATATATATATATATATGTGTGTGTGTGTATATATATGATTAAAATGAAATCACATTACGTGAAAATCAAAGGAAAATATATTGTAAAAATTAAAAACAATAAAATGAAAGTGTAAAATGAAAAACTATGAATATCTTATGGATTCATCAGAGGAGTTTCATAAGAATAATTCATTGTAAACATATGTTAATTCGTCGAATATTGTCAAGCATAAAAAATGATAATATAAGCTCCTTATAACATATCGGAAAAACCCTGAGATGTGAAAAGAATAAGACATCTACTATATTATATATATATATATATGCATATATATGTGGTTTAATGGTTATTATTTACAAAAGTTTTATTATATATATATATATATATATATAATTTGATTTTGTAATCTAAGTAAGGCATTTGAATGTAAACAGAGTTACTGATTAATTCTTTTTATTTATTGTTTTGGTTTTGAAAATCTCAGAATTGTAAAGGAAATTAATTTTTAATAAAAAATATTTACATTTTGATAATCTTTTAAATTACAAAAATTCTTTCAGTGTACAATATTTTAAGTACTGTTTGCAAGTTTAAAGATGTTTTATTTCTTTTATATGAAGAAAGTGTCAATTCTTAGAATTTACTAATAATATTTTAAATAGTCTAATTTGATTTTGAAAAGAGTAGTAAGTATGCTTTTGTGCGCGCAAATTGTGCAAATAAAATTTGTAGTATCTTTATATCACTCGTATATTTTTTATATTATGTATATATCATTGAAATCATTAATAAACAGGGTATTTATTCTCTTTTGTGTCGTGTAATCGTTAGTGTAGTATGTGAACAATCAATAAAATAGTTTTGATAATCACAATTTGCGTATTTTTTTTATGTATATATGATTCTTTAAATTTTTTTGATAAGCTTGAAATTTCATACTTTTTCAATAAAATTCAGTGTTGAACAAATTTTTTTCTTTGTTATTCTATATTAGTATTTCTATTTATTCTTTTTTACATTTATTCCGTTCACGAAAATTGATTTAAGTTTTCGTGTCGAAGAAAACTTTTTAAAATGATTATATTAGTGAATATTTTTGAGGAAATTTGTTAATTAACATATCACTTTTGATATGATTTTTATTTGATTGAAATAATCTAAAAATCAACATAAATTATGTTTCTATTCCAAAACCCTTGACATCTTTGAAAACAAATTGAAGTTATATGATATTTAAAAGAGAAATTAAAACGTGGTGGAGAATAAAGGTTCAAAAATGAAGAAAATAAGTAGAAAAAAAAAAAAACCTTTAACCATCATATATGTATTGTATTTTTATTTCGCAGTGCTACACTTTTAGTAGCTGTAAATCTATCAACAATATCAAAATGTTTATCATGCTTCAAAGACTATAAATAAAGGGACTATAAACAAAGACTATAAAAATAATTATACTATTCTTTAACACTTTATGCCCCAACAGTACTTTAAAGTATCATTGAAAAAAACTTGTTATAAAATAATACATCGATTAGTAGTAATACAGTATACAATGAGTTAAAGATACTTTCCTTTATCTTATACCAAAAGCATTGTTGATTGCACAAAACAAAAATATATTTAAATGATGATTTCTATTTCATTTGCATCTTTTCAGCTTTCTTGATGCTGGAAGATGGTGAGTTAAAAGCTTCAGTTCTGAAAATTTTTTGTATTTATATTCTAATATTTGTACATTTCCTAATTCTATAAATTAAAAATATTTTTTTTAAATTAAAAAATTTGAATGGAGATATAAATATTGCACGTAATTCCTACACATTTAGCTTTGGTTTATTAATTTTAATTGGCAAAATCCTTCTAAAATTGATTGAATGATTATGTAAATCCTCTAACGTGGTTTCAAAAATTCACGAAAAATACTTTAGAAGATGAAATTTTCATGAATTCATATTTTGGGACATAAAGTATTAAAAATAGTTTCAAATCATCATTATTCTACGAATAAATTATCTGTACTTTTTACAAAGATTGTTGCCAACGGCTGATCCAAGGAAGTGGTCATGGGTTCATGACCGCCCCCTTGAACAAAGAAAACTTCTAAAGAATATTTTAAAAATATATATTAAATTCTTTTAAATTTTCCCCTTGCCCAACTAAGAGAATCTTTCCGACCGTCTGAAGCTCTACTCAAATCCAAATTAGGCAATTTCTGAAAGATCCATGAAATCATTTTTAATACCAGATGCAAGACAATTACAAGTGCACGTATTCAGAACAAATATAATTGAATAGCGTTTTCCATTTTTCGATAAAGGCAAAGAAACTTTCGGGGAAATATCTGTAAAACAGGTGTTTTAATCTGAATTTCAGGCCACATCAGCCAATTGCTTCCTCATGACGGCATTTCTGTAACTGCCAAGTCTTAAAAATTGTCTTAAAATGCTCATTTTAGGGATGATTCTTTGCCTTTATAAAAAAATGGGAAATTCTTCAATTTCTTGGTATCTCAATAAAATGTGTAAATTTTATATTTTTACTAAGGAAAATGACTTTCTAAAAGTTTCAGAAAAGTAGCCATTTTGGATATGGCAACTGCCAGCCTTTAATGTAAAAGTTGCTTATTAAAAGATGTGATCCCCCCCCCCCCTCCTCCAAAAAAAAAAAAAAAAAAAAAAAAAAAAAAGGAGTTATGTCTCCCCGTCTAATTGCAGGGCTGGATCCGCCTTTGGTTGTTGCGTCGGGACACATTTTACTGATTTTTGCATGGATCGAGCCTTAAAGTTAGTGAAAATTTACGCATTTCAAACAAACATCACAAATGCTCGCTCACACATCCACATACATAATAAATGTTCTTAAAAATGTGGCAAACACTTCTGCACTAAAAGCTTAGTAATTTCCGAATTACAGTGAATGAAACTACGAAAAGAATATATGAAAAATATATTATTATTAATATCTGAAAAAGAATGTTTGAACTATTACTTTTTCATATGAAGTGAATGTTTAAAAGAGGAAATAAAATTTCTAATTCTATTGTTTCATTACATTATTTAAAGCTGTTTTAAAAAAAAGAAATACGAAAACTCATGCATCAAGATATAGGTTATATAAAACTTTCCAATACTTCCAATATACTTTAACAAATCTTTACCGTTTAATAAGATGAAAGATGATGTCTACGTAAATAAATTGGAATAAGCATAACATATTTAAAAACCCAATTTCAGGAATTACCAACAACATTAAAAAAATATTCGAATTCTTTCGTGCATTCCTGTATATGATAAATAGATTTGTATATGTAATGCACGAGCAGGGAAGACCGAGCTATGCTCAGTAAAAATTAGCTTTGAGTTTAAATATCATGAACCATGACCAAAATGATCCACTAATCAAATTTTCCCGAACATGTAACCAAGCCAATTGTTTTCTCGTGCGCGAAAGTCTCAGGATATAAAAAATTCAGTCAAATGGTCTGAGCCGTTATATTTAGATGCAATTAGCTTGACCCTGACACATGGTGACCTACTAATTGAAAATTCTCGAACATGTGACCTAGCCCAATGGTTTTCTGGTGCCCCAAAACGGTAAGATACAAAATTTCGTCAAAAACGTTAGAGCCATTTTTAAAATAAAGTTTGCATATATATATATATATATATATATATATATATAACCACACACAAGATTTCCTCGTATTAGAATATATATAATAGAATGATAAAATTTTGTTTAGTTTGTAAACACATAGCGCAGTTTAAAATCCCCCTTCTGAAATTTCCGTCAATAAACGAAAATGTGATCGAGATATTTTGTGTATGATCTGTAGAATTTATACACACCAAGTAATACACAAAAACTTAGTTAAATTTAAAATAGCGCACCGCAACTGAAAACACACTTCCAGCAATTATTGTTAACAGACAGAACTTTAACAGAATTCTTTTGTGTGTCCCTGTAAATGAACAATGAATGATATGCACACAGCAATCTATAGTAAGAAAGTCCCATGTAATGCAACTCTCAGTGATATACATCAATTTCAATATATTTGAAATCGTATAACATCATTTAAATAATACGCAAAGAATTTTCCTCTATAGACCGTAATATAACAGAACTCTTTTGAGTGTCCCTTTAAAGTAACTATAAGCGCGACACACTTCATTTTCAATGCCGAACATGGCATAGTGAACATCAATAACATATATCAATTGCGAGACAATCTGAGTATATTTACGTGAGTTAGAGCACGGACAGACAGATAGACAAACCGAATTCATAAACACTTTTCAACTATGTAGGAAAGTGTTAAAAATAAAGAACAGAGACTCGCTCAACAGCGTGAATCTTTGCTGACATTATTACTCAATCACTTTGGAATCGAATATCGTTTTTTTTTTTTACATTTTTATTTTAATATAATTTGAATTATAAAAGAATGGCTACTCGAATACAACTTTTTCCTGTTGTGTATAAAATCAATACAAAACACCATCTTTGCCATCGTTTTCCGAATAATGTTTTGCCTTCATAGGGGAAAAAAATAGCACCTGAATATCTGTAAATAATTTCGTGCATTTAAAAAGATATATAATTGATTTTAAGAATGTGTTAGAAAATAAAGTTTAGACTTGAGCCCAGCGGAGCTATCTGAGAAAGTGTGATTGGAAACCTATTTCCTGTTTGCTAATCACTTTTCTCGCGGTGGGGTATCACTCTCCCTTACTATCCGCCTGAGGCAAAATGTGTCTTGTTTTATGTTGTGGGATGACCTTTCTGTTTGTCAATCGCAAGCTTAGTAAATATCATTGAACTTTAAAAGTGTCAATCTTAGTCACAGGATACGCCTTACAGATGGCAACGGTTTTTCTTTTTTCGGCTATTTCGATCTTTCAACTGAGTGAAGTAGCCTCTTAAGAGCGGAAGTTACTACATTCACAATTTCACCAAAGATTTTCATTGTTTTATCCAATGCGAAATACTAATGGCTATATATTATCGTTTATAAAATGGGCACAAAATCCCATGAAAATATCGAATTTTAACGTTTTTGATAAATTTATGGAACATGTTTAGATATCTTATATTGAAAAAAGAATATGCAACTCACAGACTTACTAAAATCTTCACTCTCCCTCCATTTCATTTACATGATGATGTCTAATCATTTTTATCTATAACAGTACTTTGTGTTTGTTTGTTTAAAATACACAATGCAGTAATTATACAATCAAATGTGTATTGGTTTTTCAGTAGTAAATTAATGTTGCTTTACGCAATCTAAAGAAAAATTAAAAAAATATTTCACATTATCTATTAAAATTTGGAAAATGTTCAGAAACAATTTGGTTTAATGTATATGTATTTTAAAATTTGAAGATAAAGGTTAACATACAATAAAGATAATATAGAGTAATCTAAATCATGAAACATGTCAACAATCTAATAAAACTTATTTTACTGTTTATAATGTTTTTATTTTACGCCTTTTAGCAAGAAGTACATCTAAATAATTTTAGACAGAAAAACTACATTGAATCATTTTTTATTGCCAAATTTTATTTCATCAAGTATTTGCTAAAGAGCTGGTATTTAATAAATTTATGCCGGTATACAAGTCGAAATTATTCTGAATGTTTCAAACTGCCTGTTGAAAGTCCAAGTTGCACACATAACAATACTCAGAGTTCAAAATTCTCTGCAAAATCCTTCTCACCCTAATAACGAAAATAGACCACCTTCCTCTAAAGGGGGAGAGAGCTGCAGGTCACTTTCCCCTGACCACAGAGTCAAAAATTCTGTCAACAGACTGCCGATACAGGTTGTTGTACTTCAGGGCATTTAACGGTAACGCCTCTTTGACAGCACGGGGGGGGGGGGGGTAAGCACTGATCTGCTATCTGAGCGAAACAGGATTTTAAAAATGAGTGACGATCAGCCTTAAAAAGGGTTCTGGGTATGAGTCAGAGCATGAAATTGATGCTAGGGTACTCCCTATTGTCTCAGCGATGTTTTTAGGTGATGCGATGGTTTGACCGTTGTGTTTTAAAAGAGAAATATGATGATCAGAGTAGACACCCATACATTTTTTCACTTTGTTCCACAGTTCTTTACTTGAGGTATTGGAATTAATGCTTGAGATGTAGTTGATCCAGGATTCACGTTGGCTTTTGCGTCGCACTCTTCTAGCTTCAGCCTTTGCTTTTTTATATGCCATATAATTAATATTATTTGCGTACCTCCGAAATATTCCCCAAGCCTTCTGTTGTTTTTTCTTTGCATTTTGGCAATCACTATTCCACCATGGCTTTCTATGTTTATGTTTAGATGATGTTTTTGGAATGCTAGAATCTGCAGCATTGATAATACATTGCGTTATATTATCAAGCGCATTGTCAATATTCCCCTGTATCATGCCAGGTGTGATATTTGCAAGTGCTGTAAATGTTGGTCAGTCAGCTCTGTCATATATATAACGATTGGTAGAATTGTTACAATCCCTATCAGGAGTAGTCAATGTAATAAAAGTCGGAAAGTGGTCACTGCCGTGCAGGTCATTAGAGACCCAGAAATTCCAGAATGGATAGAGTATTGGGGAGCAAATTGTAAGGTCTATTGCATGGAAAGTACGGATTGGCTCATGAAAATAAGTGTGATCACCGTTATTGAGCAGGCATAAGCCGTTGTCTGAAATAAATTTTTCAATAATGTCACCACGTTGGTTAGAATCACGGTTGCCCCAGAGTTGGCTGTGTGCATTAAAATCTCCAACAAGGATGTATGGAGTCGGGAGTTGGAGAAGGAGATTATTCAGATGTGCTGACTGGATAGTTTGGTTTGGAGGTAAATAAATAGTACATATTGTTATGAGTTGTTTAATATGAACACGGACTGCAACAGCTTGTAAGTTTGTATTTAGAGCTATATAAGAATGAGGTAAGTTATTGGTGATGAAAAGAGCCACTCCACCAGTGGCCCTTCCATTAGCTGTAAAGTCTTTTCTGTAGGTAGTATAGTTATGTAATTTTGTTTTGTGATTGGGCTTTAAATGGGTTTCTTGTAGAGCTAAGCATAATGGTTGATGGTCAAAGAGAATATTACAGATTTCGGCATGTTTATTATGATATCCACGGCAGTTCCACGAGATAATATTCATGATTGATTTTTTTAGATAGATATATCAACGTCACTATTTTCGGAGGTAGTAGACATACCATCGCCTCCATCGTTCAGTTCTGCATCCGCTTCTGGATGAAGCTCTACGACGTCTTCATCCTTCATATGCATCTCATTTACTTTGTTATTCTGATTTTGTTTAGTTTCTTTTTTGGGTGTTCTAATTTTTTTTCTCTTATTAGCTGGATTTTCAGATGATACAGGGTATTTAATTGTTGGTAGGCCATGTTTTTCTGAGTCAGATCTGCGACTTTGTTTTATAGGTGTTGTTTTGGTGGTATTTTGAGAGGTTTTTATATGGACTGGAATTTTAGGAAACAAGGACTTTGAAGAAACATTTTGTGGTGATTTAGGAGGAAGAGAATTTCCTGATTTAGCCGAAACCGATTGTGTTGATCTTTTTGTTGTACCAGAATTAGTAGACAAGTTTTCTTTTGTTGTACCAGAATTAGTAGAAAGGTTTTCTTTGGTTGTACCAGAATTAGTAGACAGGTTTTCTGTTGTTTCTGTTTGAGTGGCTATTGTTTGATATTTTTTATTAACAGTTAATGCAGCAGAATAAGTTATACCTGTATTTGGTGTGCGAGACTTAACTAAATTCCTTGCTTCTGGATATGAAATATTCTGCTTTGTGCGCACTGTTTGGATTTCTTTCTCAATTTTCCAGATTTCACATGATTTATAATATGATGGATGATCTTTTTCACAGTTTACACAGTGAGCAGGAGCTGTGCAGTTTTCATTTTCATGTCCTTTTCCTCCACATCGAGCACATGTTACGGTTCCACGGCAGCTATTTTTGGAGTGACCAAATTTCTGGCATTTGAAACAGCGCAAAGGGTTTGGAATGTATGGTCGGATTGGGCAACTCAAATACCCTGCTTTTATGTTGGTGGGTAGGTTTGGGATATCAAAAGTAAGTATGATATGTTTTGTGGGGATAATTTTATTATCTCTCTTAATTGTTATTCTTCGAACTCCTGTAACGTGCTGTTCTTTAAGATTTTCAAGTATTTCTGTTTCTGAGACAAATGTGAGGTCTTGTTCTGAGATGACACCACGCGAGCTATTTAAGTAATTATGAGCAGATACAGTAACTGGTATATTTCCAAAGAATTTACATTTCATTATATTTTCAGCTTGAGTTGTATTTTTAACTTCAATAAGTAAATCACCAGATCTTAGTTTTTTAATAGTCTTTGGTTCACCAACTAGTCCTTGTATAGCTTTTTGTATTAGGAAAGGTGATTTGAGGGCAAAATTGCCTTCAACACATTTTACGATAAAGAAAGTGCATTTCTATATGACAGATCTAAGTGGCTACAAGCTTTGGTTGCATCAGAGGATGCACCTTTATTTTCCAAATTGGAAGAAATATTTTCCTCGACTATATTAGCTCAGGATGTATTTGGTTGTGGGGCCTCCACATCGCATATCTTATTTCCTTTAGTTGTAGCCATAGTTTAGATTTTTTTTTTGAACGCCAGGCGTCGGGCCTGGTCACCGACCCTTCTTCTTAACCTTACTTCTGGGCGCAGGTCTCAAAAGGGCGAAAACTATTATCAACAAACCTCCACGTTTTTCGAACGTTGGATTAAACTCGATAGCATTTCCTAATATCTAGTTCTTTCACATTGGAATCAGGTAGTCAGTAGGTAAGCCTTTACAGCTCTGTCCAACCTACAACCCCTTTCACCGAAAGGCACCAGTCTCCCGGTGTTGGTCCTAACAGCCACCATACAATGTATGGCGTCCTCCGATCACGGAACCGTAATTCGGAAAATGCCCTGCACTCTGGGACTCAAGATCAGCCTAAAAAGGTAGAACCGAGTCGAAGAGATTAAAAAACCTCAGCACCCAGAGTGTCTCACGTGAAAATAAAAAAATCCACTATTGTATAAAAAAGGAAGCAATGTGAGAAAAAACTTAGATACATGGTGTATTTTTTGTCTTTTTCAATCTTTTCAATTTTTTTTTTTTTTTTTTTTTTTTTTTTTTTTTAAACAAAAGAACGAAAACAACGTTAGCAGAACAAAGAACAATATGAACAAAAGAGTTAGAAAAACAATCAAACATGAACAAGAATAAAGAGGAATAACAAACTGAAAAGAGAAGATTAAACAGTGTGAAACAAAGAAAAAAGGATAGACAACTAAAAAGAGAAGAAGGCATGAAAGGAGAAAGATTGCGCAGGAATCCGGGGTCGCGAAACCCGTAAATACCTAAAGAAGGTATTCCCCTGGGGGAGAACTGCTCTATGGAGTTTCAACAATGAAATACATAAAATACAGCTAAACCAATCTGCCAAAACATAGTTAAACATGTATTTCAGCTACTTTAGCGATTTCTCCGCCAACATCGGCAATGAACCCGATTATGGAAGATTAGACGAATGTACAGCTATTGCTGATTTTTTATTAGATATATTTGCATATCTTTTTCTTCCAAGCATGTTCGTCGTTCGGAACGGTAACTCACAATCTAATTGGTTGTTGCACGCTCGGTTTCCAGCAAGTTGTCCTACCAATTTTTGCGACTTTGCACTAGTTTGAGGGAAATACGTTACAAACAAAATAAAGCAAAAATACGTGTTGTAATGGGTGATCTTCTCAAAGTTATTTAATGTATTTTGTATCATTATAAATACTAATTTAATAATATTTCTCTTCAATAATTTTTTGATTAGATATTTCCCGTAAGACATTTTTCCAAGGAGGTCGACACATTGTCCATCCGAGCGAAGCCGGGACGAACCGCTAGTCTATCTATATATTTAAAACGAAAAGAGCATTTTGTCAAATTTTCTACACGAATATCGTCTCTTTGCGCATGCGCCAACGTTTTTTTTATAAGGTTTCTCCCCTCAGGAAGGGAAAACCTGATGGATTAGCCTTCACTTATTTAGAGGGGGATTGAAAAGGGTTGATTAAAAATGGATGGAGTCACCAGTGCATTGAAAGCATAGACCTTCTAATATATATTTTCTCTGAGATTGAAAGCTAAAACTTTTTTTTTAAGAACTCGTGCTTCCACTACTATATATGCATATTTTTTCGTAAAATTTTAAAGAGAGCTTGGATACAGTTATATTTATAACCGATTGAAATGTCAGAGAGTTCGAATAATTTTTTTATTGCTATGTTAAAGGAGTCCACGCGAAAACAAACAAACAAACAAAAAATGAGAAGAAAACATTTCTTTTACAATTAGATAACAATATTTTTCACGAAATTTTTACACGGGCTGTAAAACCGTTTTATTTATCACCAAGAAAGATTTTAAAGAGTTGGGACAAAAATAACTTTTTATCTAAAACTATGAAACGACTTTACGTAAACAAGAAAATGAACGCTTTTATCACTTAATGTCATGATATTTTTGCGAATTTTTCAAATTAAAAATATAATTTCATACAAAATTTTAAAGAGAGCTTGGATACAGTTATATTTATAATCGATTGAAATGTCAGAGAGTTCGAATAATTTTAGGTAGATTTCGTAAGAAATACTACCTATTACATTCTCACCTAAGTTGGAAATTTTGAAAATTTTTTGCAGATCTACGCCGATCATGACTCCCAGAACCCAAAACCAACCCCAGTTCAAAACTTTATCTATCTATCTATCTATCTATCTATCTATCTATCTATGTCACTTTTTTCTGACCACGATAACTAGAAAAATTCTGCATAATTCTCTTCCAAACTGATACATAAAATCAAGGGTCATAAAATCTCAGTCAAGTTCGTTAATGGGCAAAATCGAACCAAGGGGGGGGGGGCTTTTTGTGAAAACAGAAAAACCCTCATAATTTCTTTATTATTATACGTATCGAATCCATTTTAAAGTTATTATTACTTCTAGGAAAAGGGCCGAAAATTTATGTATGACAGATTTTTGATATAATTAAAAATGGCCCCAAGGGGGGGAAAAAGAGGGGTTTTAGAAGAAAAAAAATCATAGCTTTGTCAATTCACAAGATATCAAATCCGCGTAAATTTATTATTAATCCTCTTAGTATTATCTAAAACTTTATATTGACAAGTTTTTTATAGGACCAACCGTTATAGCAAAAAAAAAAAAAAAATTAAAAACAAAAAAATCCCTGCCGGCTCCGCCTGCAAACAAGTTATTTTTCGAAGTAGGCGGTTCCAACTCCCGCATCTTTTCAAAACTGATACATAAAATCAAGGAGCATAAAATCTCGGTCAAGTTCGTTAATGGGAAAAATCGAACCAAGGAGGGGGGGGATGGGGGGCTTTTTGTGAAAACAGAAAAAAAAACATAATTTCTTAATTATGATACGTATTGAATCCGTTTAAAGTTATTATTACTTCTAGGAACAGGGCCAAAAACTTATGTATGACAGATTTTTGATATAATTAAAAATTGCCTTAAGGGGGGGGGGAAGGGGGTTTTAGAAGGAAAAATTCATAATTTCGCAATTCCCAAGATTTCAAATCCGCTTAAATTTATTATAAATCCTCTTAATATTATCTAAAACTTTTATATTGACAAGTTTTTTATAGGACCAACCGTTATAGCAAGAAAAAATTAAAAACAAAAAAATCCCTGCCGGCTCCGCCTGCAAACAAGTTATTTTTCGAAGTAGGCGGTTCCAACTCCCGCACCTTTTCGAAACTGATACATAAAATCAAGGGGCATAAAATCTCGGTCAAGTTCGTTAATGGGCAAAATCGAACCAAGGGTGGGGGAATGGGGGGGACTTTTTGTGAAAACAGAAAAAAACCCATAATTTCTTAATTATGATACATATCGAATCCGTTTGAAGTTATTATTACTTCTAAGAGAAGGGCCGAAAATTTATGTATGACAGATTTTTGATATAATTAAAAATTGTTTTAAGGGGGGGAGAAGGGGAGTTTTAGAAGAAAAAAATTCATAACTTCGTCAATTCCCAAAATTTCAAATCCGCTTAAATTTATTATAAATCCTCTTAATATTATCTAAAACTTTTATATTGACATGTTTTTTATAGGACCAACTCTCATAGCAAAAAAAAAAAAAATCCTTGCTGGCTCCGCCTGCAAACAAGTTTGGTTTCGAAGTATGCGGTTCCAACTGCAGCATCAACGCAAAAAGGTCATTTCTTCCGCAATTCCCGACAAACAGGTGCCCCACGGTCTGCGTCTTCGAAATCTACCTGTGCCTGTAGGCCGAGCCGTCAGGGATTTTTTTCATTGCTATGTTAAAGGAGTCGACGCGAAAACAAACAAAAAAAAAAAAAAAATGAGAAGAAAACATTTCTTTTACAATTAGATAACAATATTTTTCACGAAATTTTTACACGGGCTGTAAAACCGTTTTATTTATCACCAAGAAAGATTTTAAAGAGTTGGGACAAAAATAACTTTTTATTTTAAAACTATGAAACGACTTTACGTAAACAAGAAAATGAACTCTTTTATCACTTAATGTCATGATTTTTTCGCGAATTTTTCAAATTAAAAATATAATTTCATACAAAATTTTAAAGAGAGCTTGGATACAGTTATATTTATAACCGATTGAAATGTCAGAGAGTTCGAATAATTTTTTTATTGCTATGTTAAAGGAGTCGACGCGAAAACAAACAGACAAACAAAAAATGAGAAGAAAACATTTCTTTTACAATTAGATAACAATATTTTTCACGAAATTTTTACACGGGCTGTAAAACCGTTTTATTTATCACCAAGAAAGATTTTAAAGAGTTGGGACAAAAATAACTTTTTATTTTAAAACTATGAAACGACTTTACGCAAACAAGAAAATGAACGCTTTTATCACTAAATGTCAAGATTTTTTCGCGAATTTTTCATTTTAAAATATAATTTCATACAAAATTTTAAAGAGAGCTTGGATACAGTTATATTTATAACCGATTGAAATGTCAGAGTTTGGAAGATGAAAACTATTTTTTTTATTGCTATGTTAAAGGATCCGTCGCGAAAACAAACAAAAAAGCGAGAAGAAAACATTTATTTTACAATTAGATAACAATATTATTTCACAAAATATTATAACAATAAATATATATAACAATATTATTTCTTACACGGGCTGTAAAACCGTTTTATTTGTCACCAATAAAGATTTCAAAGAGTTCGGATAAAAATAACTTTTAGGTAGATTTCATAAGAAATGCTATCTATTACATTCTCCCCTATGTTCGAATTTCTGAAAAATTTTTGCAGATCTACACCGATCATGACTCCCAGAACCCAAAACCATTCCAGTTCAAAACTTTATTTATCTATCTATCTATGTCACTTTTTTATGGACACGATAACTTGAAAAATTCTGCATAAATCTGTTCCAAACTCATACATAAAATCGAGGGGCATAAAATCTCGGTCAAGTGCGTTAACGGGCAAAATCGAACCAAGAGGGGGAAATGGGTGGGGGGGGGGGTTGTGAAAACAGAAAAAAACCCATAACTTCTTAATTATGATACGTATCGAATCCGTTTAAAGTTATTATTACTTCTAGGAAAAGGGCCGAAAATTTAAGTATGTCAGATTTTTGATATCATTAAAAATGGCCCCAAGGGGTGGGGGGGAAGGGGGTTTTTAGAAGAAAAAATTCATAACTTCGTCAATTCACAAGATATCAAATCCGCTTAAATTTATTATAAATCCACTTAATATTAACTAGAACTTTTACGTTGACAAGTTTTTTATAGGACAGTTATTATAGGACCGTTACAGCAAAAAAAATTCTGACTCCGCATACTTGACACAGGTAGATTTAGAAGTGGGCGGTTCCGACTGCCGCATCATGGTAAAAAGGTATAATGTCTTCTGCAATTCCCAATAAACAGGCGTCCCACGGTCTGTGTCTTCGAAATCTACTTGTGCCTGTAGGCCGAGCCGTCAGGGATTTTTTATTTTAAAACTGTGAAACGACCTACGTAAAAAAAAACAAGAAAATGACCGCTTTTAACACTAAATATCAATATTTTTTCACGAATTTTTCATTTTAAAATATAATTTCTTACAAAATCCGGTTAAAGATATAAAATTAAAAATTTGATGTTTCTTTTTTAATTTATTATCTCGGGACCGGGCAACGCCGGGCGGGCGTCAGCTAGTACTAATATAATAAAGAGAGGACTCCCAACTATGATTAATTGACTCATCACGCAGAGCTGAATAAAACGTCTACAGTCAGGATAACAAAATTTGAACAGTAGATTGCTGTTATGACCTAGGCAAGCAATAAGAAAGGATTTTTAGAAAATTCGCTCCCAGGGGGTTAAATGGAGGGGGTCGAAAGTTTTAGGTCATTTCGCCATATTTCAGAAGCAGTTTTAGGTAAAACTGTGAAATTCAGCATAACAAATCTATTTAAAAAATAGTTAAACACGTATTTTAGCGAATTTAGAAATTCAACCACTAAGGGAGTTAAATGAGGGGGGGGGGGGGTGAAAGTTTTAAGTCATTTCGCCATATCTCAGCAGCAGTTTAAGGTAGGAGCGTAAAATAAAGCTAAACCAATCTGCTAAATAATATATATAGTTAAACGCGTATTTCAGCGATCTTAGAGCTATTTTAGCGATTTCGTCGCCAACATTGGCTATTAACCCGATTATGGAAGATTAGGCGAATAAGACAACTAATGCTACTCTTTGATTAGATAAGCGTAAATCATTTTTCCAAGGTTTTTTTTTTTTAACCATTTGGGAAAATGGTTATTGTTTTCGGTCGAGAATGGCCCTCTTGACAACTTTATTTTTTTAAGCGTTTTTAACAAAATTCTGTGACTTCAGGAGATTTTTTTTAAGCGTTTTTAGCGAAATTCTGTAATTTTAGAAGATTTTTTTTTTTTTCAATATTGAAATGTATAAAATCGCTACAAAAATGATAAAGTTACAAAAAGGATATATGCAAACTATCAGGCATGATAAAAAGCCAAATTCAAAAATTGACGTCGGATGAGAAATCGTCTTATAAAGCAAAAAACGTGGTCTTCAACTTTAATTTCCTCAAAATGCCTTTAGCTCAGACATCAATCTAAACAAGAGTTAAAGTTATTGTAGGAAGGACCCGACAAAATATTAAGGTATGCATTAAGGATAAGGTACATAAGAAATGGAAAATGCGTTTCAATAACTGCGGCGATGATCCAAACGAATATTTTTGCGAGGACAGAGAATGCCAGGATTTCTTCAACTGTAGTTATGGAAAATGCGTTTATTTGTAGTTGGTTCCGATGAATATTTTTGAATAATTAATATTTTTAATTAATATTTTTAAAGCTTTCGGAACATTTTCCTAATGGTTGTTGTAATTTGTTAAATTATAATATTTTATTTATTTATTTATTTTATATTTTATAACATACGGAATAGAGTTTCGCTAAATGCTGCGCCATTTGGTTATTTATTTATTTATTTACTAGGGGGCCTACCCCCTGCGAGCTACGCTCGCCAACCCCCGCTCAGACTTCGAGGCCTCTAAAAACATGACAGCGTGCTTTATTTTATAAATATTGGTAAATCTGTAATTGGGTTGCCATGCTTTTAACGTTTTAATGGGGCATTTTTTGATTATCATGGCCTCATACACAGCTGTTGCGACAACTGACGACTGTTTTCGGGAATGATAAGTAAAATCAATTACAACGTGAAAACCAACTTGTATAAAATGATTAGGTTTAAATTGTGGCTACCTCTGGGACTTTTATAACAACGATCTGTATTCTATTCTTCCTTTGCGTTTAAGGATGAGAAAAATTACATCTGCTTGTGAATAACATTAAGAACCACGGTATTGAAAAGTACTATGTTATACACATTTTCAGTAACAGGTTTTAATTTTCTCCATATTTTAGTGCACCATCATGAATATTTTCATGTTATTTTAAATATGTAAATTATTTATTTTAATTAATATGCATATACGAATTTTCTAATAATTATTTATCATACAAAATTAATTAAATATTTTGTGCATGTATGCCTGCATTTATTCGGCATCAATTGATGAGATATTTAAACAAATTTGCTATCCCCGATAATTTTACACCATGTTATGTCACTTGAATATTGTCCATAAGAAAATCGGGTACTTTTCCAGTATAGGATCCTTTGCTTTTAGGTTTGGCGTAATTCGAGCTTCGAAAAGGGATAGATTCGTTAATATACATAACATAGATTTGTTGCCAAAAGTTATGAAAACAAACCCAATAAACTTATGGTGCTTTTCTATTATAGGGGTCTTGACGCTTTTTTAAAAAGCTTGGCGGAAAAAACCAAGCAGGATAGAAAACCAAGCAGGATATTTTATTCTTCCGTTCAGTTGGGCAATTATTATTTTATATATTAGTTTCAAATATACAAATTAATGATTTCATAAAGTCGTTTAATTAAATTTTACAAAAAAATAACAAAATGATATCAATAAATAATAATTACTATTAATTCCTTTTCCTCCCTTTCTTTTGCGTTTATCTAAATGACGTCATTTGGACGAATTTATTCAAAACATTTTCAGTTTATAAATTAAATAAAATGCTGACAGACGATTGAATCCTGACGATAGAAATGTGATTTTTTTTTTTTCAGATTTTACTGAAAAACATAATTTAATCACAATCTTATCTTCATTATCGATTGAAATAAAAGATAAATCCAATTTCAATTTGAAAATGACGAATAAAAAGAAATCAATAATCCCTATCGGGATCCTGTTCAATTTTTTTCCCTTTTTTGTCACAAAAAAACTGAGTAATTAGTTGCCATCATTACAGAAATGTCATTAAAATTAGAAAAAAATTAATATCTCGAAAACTAATTCCAATTTCAAAATTCTATTACCAGTTTTGTCATCCGCGGATTTTTATGAACAATTGGTATTAATTTCACCATCAAGCGTTTAATATTTTATTAAAAATAGCCCTGAAACATAATCGGTTGTTTAATCAGTCGTTTCATAAAATCGTTTCATAAAATCGTTCCACAAATTCGTTTCATTAGGATTTTATATATATAGGGTAGATTTATTTCGTATTTGTCAAGGAAATTGAATCTTTTTCTGTTACATGTACCATGTGATTGTGTCAAAGTAACTTAATATTTTCCTGATTGTCTTTTAAC
Source organism: Maratus michaelseni (assembly GCA_963931845.1). Taxonomy (NCBI): domain Eukaryota; kingdom Metazoa; phylum Arthropoda; class Arachnida; order Araneae; family Salticidae; genus Maratus; species Maratus michaelseni. The sequence goes on along the minus strand of OZ007587.1, from coordinate 384,082,162 downwards.
GATTTATGTGCAGGAATGCACAGATCTCCGTTACTGTAATCGCCCTAATTGCATTTTTATTTATTTTACCTGTAAGACCCTTATGGTTAACATGGACGAAGCCAGGTGGTTCTGCTAGTGTTATTTAAACAGATTTAGAAAACCTTTAACAGAATTATTATTGGGGTAAACTATTTCACAAACAAAACTAAACCATTTTTAATGTAATAAATCTATGTTTAAAATATGATTTTTGTCTGATTACTTGGTTATTATTAGGAGATTTTCGTTGCTATCAATGTATAATGTCGAGATCTGAAATTTCTTTGTATAAGTTAAAAAATACATATTACAAAAAAAATGCTCTTCAAATGTATGACATAGACATATCACAAATAGTTCTGAGATTAAAACTTCACAACTATAATCCTGAGAGTCTTAAGGAGCAAACAGGCAGCGTTCTATTAAAAGTGTGTCTCAATGTCTGATGTGGTGAAGCGGTCCCTTTAATCTTTTATGACTTTTTTAGCATGTCTAAAGGCCAGAGATTAAGAGCGGGAACCTTTGACAGCTCGCCGACAACCTCTATCTTTTGTTAAGACTCATCTTTCTTTTGTCGATGACCACAAAATCATTCGAGAAGAAGGGTAAAAAGTGTAATTTATGTGCATCTCAGGAAGACTTGCTCAGGATGCGAATAAACGCAGTTTAATAATAAAAATCACCTAAAAGACTGAAACTTCTTCCTCTATAGTGAGTGCCTAAGAAAACTATTCATTCGTAACCCACAGATTCTGTTTTCTGATAAATTAGATATGTATCAAGATAAGTAAATAAGCTCTGTGAATAGTCATTCCGTGGTTTCGAGAAAAAGCAACCGCAATATATTGACAACATAAAAAGTTATCACTTAATAGTAAACTGAATCACATTCCGTGATAAGATTGGCATGGTATAACGAAGGGTCAAAACGTCTAATCAGCACACATCACTGATATGGTAAAAAATAAAACTCATTGCAGAGTTAATGAATGAACGACATCGGTTGAAGTTTCTAATGTAGTCGTGGACATATTTTTTTCATCATTCTGCAAAGTTTGTTAATCTTACAAAGGATAAAATAAACATCTATCTTACTATCTACTATCTACCTATCTATCTAACTATATACATATAATGTAAATGGGAATTTCGTTCCGGCTGTTAAGCTGAGTTCTGCTAAATGGATTTCGATGGGACTTGCACTGTGTTAGTTTGATATTTTTTAAGGGAAGGTTTTAGTATATAACATATCGTTCTACGATGCTTAGTTATAAAATTATGGGGGAAAGTTATATGATCAGATGAACACGATTATGAAAGATTAGCCTTTTTAAAAGATTCTGCTGAATAAATTTCGATGAAAAACAAAATTAGATTTAGTTTAGTTTTTAGTTAGATAACGTTTCAGAGAAGGTTTAGTATATAACAATAACATTCTACGTTGCTTAGTTATTAGAAATAATTATAAAGGATAGTTCTAATATAATCAGATGAGCCCGATTATGAAAGATTAGCCTTCTTAAAAGATTCTTCGGGATGGATTTCGATGGAACTTGCACCTGTTAGCTAATAGATAATGTTTTAGGGAAGGTTTTAGTATATAGCATATTGTTCTGCGTTGCTTAGTTATAGAATTATAGGTGGAAGTTCTATAATCAAGTGAACCCGATTATGAAAGATTAGTCTTTTTAAATAAGAGTTGTACTGGGCGGATTTTGATAAGATTTACATTGTTAGATCATTTTTAGGTGCGTTCGTAATTATATAAATACGTAGCACCTATAGTCGTCGCTTGGTCCGTCCGTCTGTCTGTCCGTCTGTCCGTCCGTCCGCATATAACAACGCAAAAACTACCCAACCGAATGGTTTGCAATTTAAAATATATTATCTTTGCAGAATTTTGTCGAGACATTTCAAATTTTATTAAAATCGAATCAAAACTTTAGGAGATATTAATAAAAATATTTATTAAGAAATTTGAATTTTTTTTAAAAAAATCGGTGCTTTTTTGTTATAGGAGCTTCCGAAGTTTAATCGTCAAGCGACCGAGATACTTATTTTATTACAGAAATTAAGCTGCAGACGATATAATTGATCTCACAGAATTAAAAATCATCCAGATCTGAATATTTATGTAACTATCTATAGTACGAACGCACCTCATTTGTCACGTTTGACGTACGATTTCCAACTTGTTTAGGTATGGTTTTAGCACATTGCATATCATTCCTTATCAAATCTTACTGTAAATTATCAACTGAAACAGTTGGTCTTTACGAGCCCAATTTTTTGTCTGACACATTAGAAAATATAATAGTGCAATGACGTTCGTACGGTTTTCAAGAATGCGGCAGGACATAAAAGATAAAAGATCCATATTTATTTAAAACACAAAGTCAAATTCACGGATATATTTCGTTTGATTCAAGGTTCGTTTGGAGAAACCGACCAGCGTTTACGCTTTTATTTATATTAAAACTTTAACTCGCCAGCGATAAGTTCATTAAAGTTTAGTTTTACTACAACTTTGTGTGAAAGCTGTTTTGTATAGATTTATCTTCATTCTTTGTGTTCAAACATTTTCTTAGCTTTATCCCTCTAAATCGGGGGTTCCCAGCTTGTTTTTGGCCATACCCCACCCAAGCATTGCTAAAATCTCGTTCGCACCCCCTTTCCCCATGACAAAAGTTACCATTATGAATTATCTTGCAAGTTGAGGTTAGCCTAAAGGGCTTTAACTTGTTCTAAATGAGCTTTCTCTATGGATGAAAATATTTATAATAAAAGTAACAATAAACAAGTAATATAAAAAAAAAAAGTCAATTCCTACTTTTTAATCATAAATATATAAAATAAACCCGTGCAGCATTCATGTCCCACGTTATCTTTATTGAACATTATTTTATAATCATCGTTGCGGTATTTTATTTCTGTGGCATCACTCATTTGAGACAAATCTTTCATTTCATTTATAAAAACAATGGGAGGAATTTTTTTCTCCCATTTAAAACTAAAATTAATTAATTAAATTTAATGAATGAATTAATATTTGAAAAAACTGTATTAACATAAAGTGTCATCCACTACAAGTTTAAAAAAATGTATTAGAACTTGAGTGGATGAATGGAAAATATTTTATTAACGATTGAAAATTGGAACAAGATATATATAGAGAGAGTGTGAGCTAATAGTAGGAATTTAAAAACGGACAATTGAAGCAGTGGGGAAGAAATCACTAAGAAAGTGTTATAAAAATTATAATAATATGAAGTGATAGTAAAAAAAAAACAGCAAAAATTGTGAATACAATTATTTCTTTTTAACACTTTCCAACATTGTTGAAAAGTGTTTATGAATTCGGTTTGTCTGTCTTTCCGTGCTCTAACTCGCGTAAATATGCTCGGATCGTCATGCAATTGATATATGTTATTGAGGCTTACTGTGGCATGTTCGGTATTGAAAATGAAGTGTGTAGCACTTATAGTTTTTTTTACAGTGACACTCAAAAGAATTCCGTTACATTGCGGTCTATGGGGAAAAACCATTTGCGGTTTATTTTGAGGGTGTTACACAATTTCACACATATTGAAATTGATATATATCACTGAGGTGCACTACAAGAGACTAATTATAGAATGTGGTGTGATAGCACTTAAAGTTCCTTTTACAGGGATACTCAAAAGAATTCCGTTATACATTACGGTCTATGAAGAAAAATCGTTTGCGGTTTATTTTAATAATGTTTCACTATTTCAAACATATTGAAATTGATATATATCACTAACGTGTATTACAAGAAGCTTACTATAGAATATTGTGTGTATAGCTTTCACCGTTCATTTACAGTGACACACAAAATAATTCGGTTAAAGTACTGCTTATTAATAATAATTGTTGGGAATGCTTTTTCAGTTGCTGAACGCGTTTTTAAATTTAACTCATTTTGTGTCTATTACTTGGTGTGTATAAATTGTATAGGTTGTATACAGGGCAGCACACAAGTTCTCGAGTACATTTCCGTTTATTGTCGGAAATTGCAGAAGGGAAATTTTAAACTGTGCAACGCGTTTCCTAACTGAACTAAAATTTAGCATTCTGTTTAGCATGTATACAAATCATACACCATATACAAGGCTACACAAGAGAGCTCGGATATTTTTCCGAATATTGTTGGTAATTCCTGACGTTGGATTTTTAAATATGTTATGCGTTTTCAAAATTGTTTAGTTAGATATCATCTTACACCTTACAGTAAAGAGTTGCAAAATAATTTTGGAAGTGTTGGAAAGTGTTACATAATCTATGCTTGACGCATGATTTTTCGTTCTTGTTTTTAATTAGCATGCAAAATTTTATTTTTAGAACTTTCTTTTCATGAAAAAAAAATATCAGAAAAATGGAGCAGAAATGGTTAATAACAATTCTGGTATTACCTCTCTTAAAATACAAATTTCTCCTTTGTTTGTACGCAACCACCTTAGGAATTACTGCTCTAAAGAGAGCATAATTATACTGTTAAACATTTCGATAAAGGTTTTGAATTCAAAAATATTTAAATAAAACTTATGCACCGAATAATACATATACTAGAGATCTGCACGGGCCGAAATTTCCAGGCCGGAGCCCGGCCCAACCCGTACAATTTTTTTTTTTTTTTTTTTGGCACTGCCCTGCGCGGTATAAAAGGTAAAAGTTCAACCCGAGCCCGGCCCGACCCTGTATAAAAGCTAAAATTTCGACCCGAACCTGTCCCAGTCCGTACAAAAAATTTATTGACCCGGCACCGTATATAAAAACTAAAATCTTGACCCGGTATAAAGCTAAAATTTCGGCCTTGTCCGTACAAAAACTTAATTGGCTCATCTCGGCTCGACTGAATTTCTACAAAATATGCCGCTATGTCTGAAGCAACATTATGCTACAGATAAAATTATTAAAAAAGCACAGCTATTTATGCATAGATTTTATTTTCAGATTATATTCGAAATGCATGGAATATAAAATATCAACAATATTAATGGCCACTTAGGCAATTACGTACATAAACACTGATTTAATAAATTGACAATTATATTCAAATGAAGATTCAGTTATTCAGTAAGACAAATAAACGTAGATTAGAACGTAAGAAAAGTAAACATAGTTTAGAACAAAAAAAAAAAAATATTGTAAATGAAAATCATAATTTTAAAACTTTACAAAGAAAAAAGGGAGATTAAGAAATACATTATCTCTAATGTATCAAACCAAATTAAATTTCTAAAGATTTCGCTAAAGAAATATACAACATCACTATAGTTTTTTTTAACAAAAGTAAATAAATAAGATGCCAGCCCAACATGGGCTTGGGGGCAAGAATTTAGAGGTCTGCATGAGCCCGAGCCCGGACCCGACTAGAAATCCGAACCCGTCCCGGGCCAGTTTTATTTCATTGGACTCGAAGCGGGTCAGGTTTAGATTTCATTACTCCTGGGGCGGGCCTGGTTTTATTTTTTCCGAAGACTTGGGACTGGCCTAGACTTCATTAATACCGGGCCGTGTAAGATATCAGTAAGAGGCTATTCAGTAAAAATAGAAGCTAATTTGTGATATTATATAATTTCTTTAACGAAACTTTTGGATAACAGTAGTCTGCTACATTTAAATTTAATTTTGGCTTAATAAATTACAGAGACAAATTTTTATTTACTTTATCTTTGCAGAGTTTTAAGATTATGATATTTTGAATTATTTTATATTTTAAACTAGCGTTTGAGACAGGATTCCGTCATAGACAGGTTCCTTTTCACAGGTTTTACTGTACTTGACCTTTTTTTGCAAAAAATCTTGACCCAGGCCTCATTTTACCGATTTCTAGACGGGCCGGATCAATGATTTTCATACGGGCTGGGTCGGGACCGGGACTGAAAACTTCAACCCATGCAGACCTCTAGGAATAATGAAATCCAGGCTTGACTCGGTCCGGGAAAAAGAAGTCTGGACCGAGCCGGCTCCGCCCGAGCCTGCAGAAAAAAAGTAAGGACCGGGCCCGGACCCGTGCAGATCTCTAATATATGGATATGCACAGAATGACAGTGAAATCTTAGCATTTTTTCTTTTTTGAGTGCCCAATTAATTGCAAAAGTAATTGGAATCGAACAAATATACCAAACTAAAAATTCCAGGGAACTTGCTGTAATATATGGTTAATTTTTTAAAAATTTAGAATAATTCTCAACAACAAAAATTAAAATGTTTAAAATGATGCAATTATGGGAACGATGCTTGTATGTATGTCATGATAATATTTAGAACCAAACCGGATTCGATTTTGCCCGATTTCAATGCATCGGCTGCTTAAGTTTTTCATTACAATGAAAGATAATTTTATTTCCTAAGGAAAATAAAATCTAAATTTCATTAATATATATATATATATATATATATATATATATATATATATATATATATCAGAAATCTATATTATAAAGCAAAAGCATGTTTCTCACTAATGATGACGTCATAACGATGGTGGCATTATAGTTTTCGCTTTTATCGTACATGTATCCGCTTCCAAATATCGCATAATTTAAACTTTTACACCATCGAATAGAATAAAATATATAATTAACGAGTTTGTATTGCTTTGAATATAATTATAATAAGGTTCAGATTATCACAAGCCGTCCTTCAATAAAAGCATTAACCCCGTTACTAGATTTTGTACACAAAACTTAAAATTAAACAATTATTATATTTTATAAAATGTCATTTTTTTCCCAATTTAGTTTTTTTTTTTTTTTTTTTTTTTTTTTTTTTTTTTTTTTAAATATATATATATATTTGTATACAGTAAATAGATTGTCATTGAAAGAAAGAATATGAAAGTAGTAAAAATCAAACTTATATAAAAATATTTATATTTATAGTTATATATGCATGATTCACAAAATTTTATTTAATAATTTATATAAATGATAAAACTGCACTAATTTGTAACTACAAAAACTATATGCCATATTTGGAGACCCCAAAACCAGGCGACTCAGGTTCACGGCCTTGTCGTCTCGGGTTTTAATTAAGCCCGTCGTTTTCCAGTTGGTGCAAAACAGTGTTTCAAATTTATCCAACTTTTATGTACCTCTATTTCCGAATAGTAATATTCGCCTTGTTTAATGACAGGCATTCCGTGATTAAATAAAGTGATAGTAAAGATTACAATTCGGAAATAGTGGCATTCAAAAATCTGCGAAAGTGGCAACGTTAGTGCAAAATCTCAGCCTTGTCTTGTCTAAGGGGCCATTGACTCTTACTCAGTGCCTGATTTATGGCAAGGCATTTGGGGCACGGGCCCAGGGCCCCCAAATGCTATTGAAGATTTTTAAATTATTAGCCAAAATCTGATGATGTTTTAACTATTAAAAAACAAAATTAATATGGAGACTTTTTTTTTTTTTTTCATTTAAAATTAACTTTTTAAGGGCTACATCACTCACACGAAAACACCTACTCGCTAATGTTAAACCTATGGGAGAAATTTTTAAAAATATCTCGTTTGTATTTCAATATTTTTAAAATATTTTTTTTTCATTGGATATATGAGGTCGATCTTTACAAAGGCCGTTTTTTACTTTTTCAATTTTGTTTACAGGTTTTTTTTTTTTTTTTTTTTAAACTTTTGGAATCGATTTCGAAAGATTGAAAAATCGTCAGCGAGATAGGACGCTTAAGATTATGAGTATGTTATCAAAACTTTTACTGCTAAAAATTGAGAAGAAAATTTATAAAAAACCCATCAAATATCACAAAGTTATTAAAGTCAGTAGTGGTTATCTTAATAAGTACCGCTTTCAATAATTTTTTTTTTAAAACTCAAGGCTGCTGTAAGCATAGATGCAATCCCCCATAAGCATTAGTGGCCAGGGCCCAAAAATTTGTAAATCGATCTGCTATTATTGCACCTTCAACCATAATTATCATTAATGAAGGATGACTTACTTCATTCTGTTCCATGACAAAAAGTTGGTGTTGTATCTAAATATTCCTTAACTAATTGTTGTATCCAATGAGAGCATTCAAAAGTGACCACTCTTGACAGATTAAACAGTTTTGCAGTGTACACAAGACACTGTTAACAACTCTTTATCAGCAGTGTAGTGGATTGGTCATAGACGTTACGTAGTATATTCCGACATTATCTTGAATGCTTTGTGTTTTCTGAAAACACAGCCGATTACAAAATTTTTAAATGGACACTCTACAATCACAATAAATAAATATGGTAGGGATGCCATGTTGTCAGTCGTAAGAAAGATTTTTCATTCTGCTTCAGAAAAAACAAGAACGAAAAATCATGCATCCGGCATAGATTATGAAACACTTTCCAATACTAATCTACCCTATTAAAATCCGTGCACGTATCTATCTATGTAACCTCAAAAACTTGGAAACCACAGGGCGTAGGGCTACAAAATTTGGCACACGGGTTGCTGGTAGGGGGGCCTATGAACAATTGGGGCAAAGAATTCGAAAAATTTAAGTAGAATTTTTTTTTTATGTTTGATGAATTTTTGCCTTTTTTATGTTCAACCCCTAATCGCGTGAGTTCTAACCAGTTCTAAATGTTTACTGCAATGTGATATATACATATTACGTACGCCACGCTGCAATACAAAGAAGCTGTAGCAGGTATTATAATACTTATTTTACCTCGCATGCAAATAATTAGCGATTATTTAACTGCGCTTAGTTATTATCTTTTAAAAAAAATAAAGAAAAAATTTGTATCACAAACATCAACAAAACTTTTTATTCTATTTATTCCCTTATTCCAAAGATATCGTTTTATCATCTGTAGTAGTCAAGTAGAACATGATAAATTAAATTTCATTAAAAAAAGTGCTCAGTAATAGAAAAATATTTTTATTTTTAATTTTGGTTTTAGAATTAAATTCATGAACTCCCATGCGTAGAACGGGTTAAACAGCTAGTAGAATATTATTAAGAAACTAGCACATGCCTCTGTCAAAAATGACAGAAACGTGTTATTTTAAGACACATTATTTCATCTAAACAGGTGATATAAATTGAAATATTGTACGTGTTTTAATTGGAGATCCAATATGCGGATTTCTGTAATTTGTCTTACTGTCATCTTGTGTTATGCACGATCATTCCAACAGTGGCAAATCATCAAAATCCCCCCCCCCCCCAAAAATAAATAAATAAATAAATAAATAAATAAATAAATAAATAAATAATAATAAATAAAAAACGGTCAACCTTCAAAGGAAGAAAATGTGGTACTTTTAACTGTAATTTAAATTATGCATTTTTGCTTAACATATAGACTGCGTAAAAATTTTAGAATGATTAATTTTATAAATAAAAAATTCCACATTTTTTCCTCTATTAATGCTATTTTTCATTACTAAAATGTGAAAAAAGTGTTACTTAGAATCAAGGCTTTTTTTTAAAGCCAGCTTAATCAACTGATTTTTTTTTTTTTTTAATCTACTGAATTTTCTTTTGCGTATGTTGGCAGCTATGTGTTGGTAAAGCAACCATAAAAAATATGCATAGGTTAAAAATAAAGCAAGTTAAAATATGTATAGGTTAAATAAGAAAAATAAAAAATATGCATAGGTTAAAAATAAAGCAAGTTAAAATATGCATAGGTTAAATAAGAAAATTAAAAATAAAACAAAAAAACTGTTGCAAATTTCATTCTAACTATTTTATTAATAATTAAAACTATTGCCAATAAAAGCAGGAAAATACAATTTAATTACCTATAATGATTAACACAGCTCATATCTGAAGTCGATCTAGGCACAAATTAGGGTCCCCTTCAAGAAATTCTATTTAATAAAAAGGGACTTTTCACAAAATTTAATTTAATAAATAGGGACCATAGTCTCAAAATTCTATTTCACAAAAAGATCCTTAACCCCTTAAGCGTCGTGCCCGAGACATTCACGGGCAATGCAGGCTACTTTTTTAAAATTCTGAATGTTTGATTCCCACCAGTCTTTTAAATAGTGTAATAGGCTTTATTCTCGCACTACTTTATCTGCTTTTAAATAAGGCGAATATTTCTACTTCAAAAAACTGGTGGCAATCAAGCAATCTGAATTTAAAAAAAGTATCCTACACTTATCGGGCGAAACGATTAAGGGGTTAATGCAAAATTCAATTCCATAAAAGTAAACTCCTCATAAATTTACCTTGTTAAAATTTCACAGGCATATTTTATAACCAATAATTTGATTAAAGAAAGAAACATGTTAGAAATAGCCTTTTAAAAAAGCTAATAATAAATTCATAATTTGATCAAACATAAGCAATCAAACATTTGATAAAGTTTTGATATTTTTAATAAAAAAAAAAAAAAAAGAATAAGTATAGAAGTAAAATTAGTTTTAAACAAGAACGAAAAAATATGCATTCGGCATAGATTATGAAACACTTTCCAACACTAATAGAATATTACTAAGAAATTTAATTTTTTCATACGATGAAATGAGATATCTAAATCAGGAATTAAAAAAAATACATAACTCAGTAAAAATCCATTTTCAGCAATTGCTACCAACATTCGAAGTCTTTCGTGCAACCCTGTATATAATTTGCAGAATTTGTAAACAACACTTAATACACAAAAAATTACATAAAATTGCGTATCACAGCGGAGAGAGCACTTCTAGCAATTACCGATCATAGTCAGGGCCTTTTTACCGAATAGGCCCGAGAAGCCCGTGCTTACCCAAAGAAATACAAAGGGGCCCCCAAATTTACTTTTCAAAATAACTTTTTACAAAAAAAAAAAAACAATCAGGGTAAAAAAGGCATTTTTTCCTTACGAAATTTTTATCTAAGAAGCTCGCTCTTTCTAAATTGTTGTTTACTCGAAATTTTGTTGGTAAAATTTCAAATTGTTGCAGCATACCAAAAATGGATTTAGTAAATAACAAAGCAATTGGTAGAGGGGGGGGGGGGCAGAGTAACGTCGGGCTTCCCCTACTTTTATGTCTTAAGCGGGCCCTGATCATAGTTCAGTCCTTTAACCGAATTATTTTGTGGGTCTCTGTAAATGAACAATAAATCCTACGCACTCCATAATCTATAGAAAATAAATTGTATTGAACCTTAGTGATACTTTTAAATTTAATTATGTTTCAAGTATCATAACGGGTTCAAAATGCACCGCAAACGATTTTCCCCCATAGATCATGATGTAAAGCAATTCTTTTGTACGTCCCTGTAATTGAACTATAAACGCTACTCATTGTATACTCCGGGAAAAGCATGCTGTAGTCCACCTCAGTAATGCATATTAATTTCATTATGTTTGAAATATCTTAACATCCATAAAACGATTTTTCCCTGTAGACCATAATGTAATGAAATTCTTTTGTGCGTCCCTGTAAATGAACTAGTCATGCTTTTCAGTCACTTCATTTTCAATACCGAACATTTTATAGTAAAATTCAATAATGTATCAAAATTTCCTGACAATCCAAGTATATTTACGAGAGTTAGAGTACGGACAGACAAACCGAATTCAAAAGTGCTTTAAAATGTATGTATGCATAGATTTAACGGGCAACATGAAATAAGAAAGCATTTTTATAATGCTAAATATTGAAAATAGCTTAACCCTTTAAAGACCTATTTTTACTTTTTAATTTATGGGAAAAAAATCACTTTTAGGTTTAAAAAAAAATAAAATAAAAGTAGCTTTCGAAATCACAAACGTTCAGGTTTGCCGAAATTTAACGAATATGTTATTTAACGAATATAGTTATTTTGCGTTGTATGACAATAGGTTAACAAGGGTCTGTCCAGACTTTTTCCCCAGGGTCCGTCTGTTTTTGTGAAATTGTGAACAACTTTTTATATTTGTGAAAAATCTAATCCTAATTTTGTAGATTTGAATTAATCCTTATATTCAGGTTCTTGTTTATACATTTTTAAGGAGATATATGGATGTAAAATACTTTTTTTTTTTTTTTTTTGTAAAAGTGACATGTCAGATTTTACTTTTAAATGATTAATTTGTTAAATGTTCAGTTTAAAGATAGATTTTTTTTTTTTTTTTTTGAAAAACTTATTTTTAAGACAAAGAATTTTGTGAAGGGTCCTATTTTGAAATGAAAAACTTAGGGTGATCATCACTTATATTTTCCTTATACTGCTAATGCTAAATTTTTAACATCAGAATTGCACATTTACTATTGAACCGATTTATTTTTAAAAAATTTTGGTGATAAATATGACTTATTTCTTTGAAACGACGCAAATTTCATAAGTGAGATGTAATTACCCTTTTTTTAATTTAAATTTTAAAATTTTTAATTTGTTTCCAATAGATTTCACCAGAGGGCACTACGGGTACTGCAGATTTTCGGCATAGGTTACAAAACGATTGTTTCAGGCAGTTTTTATATATTTTCTTGTTAATTGTTGTCATTATCTTGTTATAAATTTAATAAGGGGTATTTTTTACACGATATTATATAAAATATATCGTTCAACAAGCATTTTTGCCTTTGCTGCAGTAATTTTATTCCCAGCTGCCATGTCAGAAAGACAAATTTTTCCAAATTTTCAGCAACCCTAAAACACTTCCGTTGAGGCAAAACAACAGGGGGGTTGAGATGAGATTTCCGATATCACCTTTTTCTCTATGCTTGCCTTTGAAAGGGAAGGGAACGGGAGGAGGGGGGAGGGTTACATTTGTGGTCATTTGCTTTTCTCTCTGTAAAAGGAAATTTGTCTGCTTTGTAGAAAGCATTTATTGAATCTGGGAAAGCGAACTGTTGGTTGACCCCTGACCCCCTGACCCACTTTCTATGTTCCGAAGGTTTCAGATTTTCAGAATCACTAAAGGGATATCTTCAAAATGGGTAACTTTCTGTTAGCGAAAGTTTTACTTTCTAAAAATAAAGTGAAGCAGGCGATTTTTGTTTCTTTGATTTTTCCCTTCAAATACATTCGTTGTATAACTTTTCCCTTTAAAAAAAATGGTTTTCATTCCTTGTTACCTTTAGTTGACATTGCATTAGATGTACACAATTTTTAATTGAAAGAAATTAATGTACATTTTTGTGTGAAAGAGAATTTAACGTCTAAACAATGTAAATTGCGCCCAATGTAAATTCGACACACACAAGTAAGCCGAATACCGAATATTCGGTCGGCTGAATACTCCAATGTTCCAGGGTTAAAATATTAAAAGGTTAAATATTAAAATAGCTTTATCTCATATTTAATACAAATGCTGCCTCAATTTTAAATTTTTCTCTAACTTTTAACTTTATTCCTATTTCTATGAACATTACTTTCTCACAAGTAAACTTCACACTAAAAAGAGAAGGGAAAAAAATCTGTTTCGAATTATTAAATAAGATTATAATTTTAATACTTGTAAATAACGCTTTTAACTTTGGCTTTCTATGTGAATTAAAATAATTAATACAAATTTCGTTTCTACCACTTTTCGTAATATCATATTTCAGATAAAGCAGTGTAAGTCTGATAAAAATATCGTAACAATATCTTTACTATAATTAAAGTTGGGAAAAAAATTCAAGTTCGGCTTGAAGTGAAATACTCTGTATTTGAATAAATGGATTAGAACCTGGTTTCTTATACAAAAACTGTCTGAATGAAACTGTAAAGTAAAACCTATATTATAAATTCTTTGTAGATTTTTCAATTGCGTAAAATGTATCACGTCTTATTTATTTATAATCGGCTGCACTCTTGAATCCTCGAACACTTTTTTTTTTTTTCTCTGAAGGAAACGGATATGTATTTCGAATGAAACTGTAAAGTATAACCTACATTATGAATTCTTTGTATAGATTATTCAATTGCGTGAAATGTGTAAAATGTATTATGTCTTATTTATTTATAAGCAGCTCTATTATTATTATAATTATTATTTTGCTGTAAGGGTTGGTCCTATAAAAAACTTGTCAGTATAAAAGTTTTAGATAATATTAAGAGGATTTATAATAAATTTAAGCGGATTTGAAATCTTGGGAATTGACGAAGTTATGTTTTTTTTCTTCTAAAACCCCCCTTCCCCCCTCCCTTTGGACCATTTTTAATTATATCAAAAATCTGTCATACATAAATTTTCGACCCTTCTCCTAGAAGTAATAATAACTTCAAACGGATTCGATACGTATCATAATTAAGAAATCATGGGTTTTTTCTGTTTTAAAAAAAAGCCCCCCCCCCCCCCCTTGGTTCGATTTTGCCCATTAACGAACTTGACCGAGATTTTATGCCCCTTGATTTTATGTATCAGTTTCGAAAAAATGCGGGAGTTGGAACCGTCCACTTCGAAAAATAACTTGTTTGCAGGCGGAGCCGGCAGGGATTTTTATTTATTTATTTATTTATTTTTTGCTATAAGGGTTGGTCCTATAAAAAAAACTTGTCAATATAAAAGTTTTAGATAATATTAAGAGGATTAATAATACATTTAAGCAGATTTGATATCTTGTGAATTGACCCAGTTATGATTTTTTTTCTTCTAAAACCCCCCTTTCCCCCCCCCCTCGGGGCCATTTTTAATTATATCAAAAATCTGTCATACATACATTTTCGGCCCTTCTCCTAGAAGTAATAATAACTTTAAACGGATTCGATACGTATCATAATTAAGAAATTATGGGGTTTTTTCTGTTTTCACAAAAAGCCCCCCTCCACCCTCCCCCCCCTTGGTTCGATTTTGCCCATTAACGAACTTGACCAAGATTTTATGCCCCTTGATTTTATGTATCAATTTGGAAGAGATTTGTGTAGAATTATTGCAGTTATCGTGTCCATAAAAAAGTGACATAGATAGATAGATAGGTATATAAAGTTTTGAACTGGGGGTGGTTTTGGGTTCTGGGAGTCATAATCGGCATAGATCTGCAAAATTTTTTCAAAAATTCCAACTTAGGTGAGAATGTTTTAGGTAGTATTTCTTACGAAATCTACCTAAAAAATAAATCGGTCTCTTATCACAGTTATTTTGTAATTTATTTTTAGTTTATATAATTCGTGTAATAAATCAAACTGTGTTTCAAATTTTTTATCACTTTAAGGTGATTTTGATGTTAAAAAATAGTAGAAGGAAAACAGCGTAAAAGTTGGCAGCTATGCAAACATCGTAGAATAGCTTTCACGTGTATCAAATGGTATTGTTAGTAAATGTATTGCTGCTAGCGATTCTCTGATTCATTTTTAAGCATAGAAGCATAATACTTGCAAGCATGATTATTGAAATGATTAAACAGTTCTTTATTTTCAAATAAAGGAATTACATCTTAAGCTATAGGCTATTATTGTCTAAGGACGGCAATTTGTTCCTTTCCTGCGCTGTCACGTCCTAAAATTCAGTTAAAAATGACAACTTTGACAGTATTATTTGAAAATCTTTTGTCTTTACAGGAAAATGAAAAAATATATATATATTACATAGTTTCTTAATAAGTTTGTGAATAACAAGTAATATAATATTTTTTTTAAAAGTCAATTCCTACTTTTTAATCATAAATATATAAAATAAACCAGTGCAGCATTAATGTCTCACGTTATCTTTATTGAACATTATTTTATAATCATCGTTGCGTTATTTTATTTCTGTGGCATCACTAATTTGAGATAAATCTTTCATTTCATTTATGAAAACAATGGGAGGAATTTTTTTCTCCCATTTAAAACTAAAATTAATTAATTTAATTTAATGAATTAATTAATATTTGAAAAAACTGTATTAACATAACTGTCATCCACTACAAGTTTAAAAAAAATTATTTGAACTTGAGTGGATGAATAGAAAATATTTTATTAACGACTGAAAATTTGAACAAGATATATATTGTGGTAGCGTGAACACATGTATATATAATTAATGAAATCCATTTATCGTTGAAACGAAAAAAACTTTATTTTAAATTAACATTTAAAAAAATATCAGTAAAAAAATCCGATGAACATATCCACGTTGTATAAGCATCATTTCAGAAACAAACCTTTCTGACCTCCGCTCAAAGCGAACCTCTCTCTAACCCCTTCAACATCCAACTGCCGTCTGCAATTTCACTTCCTAGGGGCTTTCCTTGCATTCCAGGAATTTCTGCAGAAAGCATTCTTTCACTCCCACACCTGCACCAGTCTCTTATCTCCCGTGGACAATGAAAGACCCCAATCTCTAGTTCTATTTTTCATTCTTAGGAGATTATCCCATTTCTCCAAGTAAGTGTTTATCCGATTCACGTCCACCTGTCAACCTTCTGTATAGTACTCTTACTTGAATAGTGACAATTCACAAAAGGCCTTTCATTCGTAAGGGATTATCTTTATCTTCCAAGCATGTGAGCATGTGAAATTTTCAACATGTCACAACTCCTCCCCCCTAAGGAAAAATTTCTGCAGGAAATTTGGCATATACATGAATACAATAAGCTCCTTCAATCAACTTCTAAAGAGGTCAAAGTATAAAGGAATTTAAAATAATACACGAAATCCCTATAGAATACAAACACATTCCTATACTCAGTATTTGATAGACTACACTGTCAATAGGATTTACTATAATCCCTTACCTATAATACCTAAGTATAATTCCAGGAATAATTTATACAATTGATGCCCTAAGAAACAATTTTGAAATACTTCACATACATATAATACCAAATACAGATTACACTTTACATGACTCTAACAAAAAAAAAAGTAATAATAAAAAAAAAATCTATATACAACACAATGCCTAAAACGATTCTCTTAAAAACTTGCTTAAAAGCCTAAATTTAGACACTTCTACAAACAAAAAGAAAGCATACTAAATTATGCATTTATGAAATTAATGAAGTTTTACTTTTACAAAAATAATATTAAGCATTAAATGATACATAAACACATTACAGATATTACAATAATGAGTACTCCCAAATTTAGAATAAAACTTAATTTAGAGAATTCTCCCAAAAACCAATATCTAATTACCTTTATCATAAAATCTTTTCAACAATAAATTTCGCTTTACAACTTCATGATCATAATTTTTCCTTTCAAAATCTTGTTTGACTTTAATGAATCTTTCTTTGTGATTCGTTTTAAAAACAGAATGCTCCATTCTTTTTAACTTTGAATTTCCATATCCATTTTCTTGGCATTTAGCCCCCCAATTTTCTCTATCATTATCTTTCATCCCAAAGTTAATTTTTCTGGCCACAGTCATAAGTGAACTCAATTTCTTTCTAATTCTATTTCTAACACGCTCAACTCCCATACTACCAACAAAATACCTGGGTATATTTACATCATGCTCAGAATTCTTTTCCCGAAATTGACCTCCTTTACCTGACCTTTTATCACTGTCCGTTCGAGACGCATCATCATTTAGATCGATCAATTTAGAGCCTTTTTCCAAATTCTTATCACTCACGTCTCCCGGTGAATTTACCTCTATCTCATTAACAGACTTATTATCCCTTTCACAGATTTCATTCACATCCGTTTTTCTAACAACCCTTTGCTCATGATCGCTAGATAATCTGAGGGTTCCCTGCCCATTTAATTCTCTTTGATTCCCCACTTGTTTATACACCGAATTTTGCTTTTCCATATTTCCTAACTTTAATAAGTCATAAACAGCGGGTGTTATCAGCGGAGGAGAATTCAGTTTTCTCACAACTGCAACCACCACATTCTTTTTAACATACTCTTTTTCATCTTCTATCAAAGCAATAGACACAGACATTAATTCCGCTTTTTGTTTATCTCCCAGGGCCGGAATAAGAAAAACCTTTCCCACCTTTTTTGCCCTCCAGGGAACATCGCATCTATCAAAAACAGCAATTTGCGACCCTGTGTCCTTAATCGCTTTTAACTTCTTACCGTTTACGCATAAATCAATCATAGGTAAATCAGTTTCCACACCTTCCTTATTATTTACACTTTTCCCATCACTAGTAACAATCCAAGCTATGCTTTTATCCTCATAATTAGATTTACTTTTTAACAATTCAGGACAATTTGGTCTGATGTGGCCCACGGCCAAACAATTATAACATTGGACTTGTCTTTGCTTTTCAAAAGCATTGTCCTTCTTAAATTGATCAAATTTCCCACACTCTTTCGTATTCTCAAATTCCAATTTTGGTTTACTTTCCTTTCTACTTTTAGAATTAAAGCTGTCTTTTTGCTTATCCTGAAAAGATTTATTTTCCCACGGTTTTCTATCCGACCTGTTAAATTCTCTTCTTATACTCTCAAATTTATCCGATTTTTCCGCAAGTTTAGAAGCAATCTTTATTTCCTCCCACTCATCCATAAATTTTTCTTTTATTTCAAAAGGGACACGTTTTTTCAACTGTTCCGTGAGCATTAGTTCTTTTAGCGAATCAAAATCCCTCACTTCTAATGACTCTAACCAATTATCTAGATAACCCCTTAACTCATAAATCAGATCCACCCATAATTCACCAGATTTTCTTTGATGAGTTTCAAATTTTTGTTTTAAGGCGCCTGTACTTAGCCTAAACCTATCTAACAAAACTTTCTTTACATGTTGAAAATCATCACATTTATCTGCTGGTTGTTTTACAATAATTTCGGCAATATCAGAAGGCAACAAAGGAATTAATTGACTGACCAAATCTTCCTGAGAAATTTTAGCTTTCTCGGCTTGCCTTTCAAAAATCATAAAGAAAAGAGTTATATCAATTAATTTAGAATCAAAACGCGGAACCAAATCCTTTAAATTTACCTTAGGAGTTCTATGAAAATCTACATTTGATTCATTAGATGAAACACTAACAACATCCGCAGAATTTTGAATACGCAATTTTTCTAATTCAAATTGCTGTTGTTTCTCAAGTTTATCTACCTCAAGTTGTTTTTCAAGTTTATCTAACTCAAATTTCCTAAGTTTATCTTTTTCCTCTTGTGCAATCCTATCTAATTCAATTTGCCTCTCTCTTTCTTTACGATCTTTTTCAATTTGTTTTTCCTGCTCTTTCCGCTCTGCCTCCTGTTCAAGAATATATTGCAAGCGAAGTTTTGCGTAACTTTCTTTATAATCCTCAGCATTAACTATAGCCTGAATTATAGCTTGATTTTTACATGTTTTTGACACACTGGTCTCAAATTCCTCTGCTAATAATAGCAAGACGCTTTTATTATATTTTACTAAATATTCTGCCATATTTTCCCCAACAATATAATAATTTTCAAAATATCAGATATATTCAATTTACAATAATACAATAAACACAGAAATAGAATTTTCTTCACTATACGTATAATAATGTATTCAAAAACGACACAATTTCAATATAGCAAATTCTCATGCAACAGTGACGTCTTTCAAACTGAGTATATCCCCCAAAATAAATTTTATACCCAACAGTACAGTATAACATCAATTTATTTTGTAACATTAATCATAATCATCCACAGTATACCCATAAAATTAAGCTATAACTTTGTTACTGTAATAACTAAAATGTTTATAAACAAAACTCTTAATTCCAAAAGTTTTATACAAAATTATGATTAAAATATCCTGATTAATAATCTCAATTAATCAATAACAATTTACTATACCCCAAGTAAATTTTAACATATACATAAGTATATAATTTTCTTAACCCAATATTATACCAAACAGATACCAGAAAATCAACAAACATAAAAATTCTAACTAAAAATTTAAATACCAAATTAATAGCTTCCCTAGAATTCTTAAATTTCACATAGAGTTTTGTCCCCCAAAATTAAAATTTATACACAAAATTCAATTTAAAACAGACCTCTATAGAAGATATCATAAAAGAGCTTACCTCCAGATGCAGATATTTCCTCCACACTGATACCAGGCTTCCAAGCACTTTTAAAGATGGCACACACAGATGTTTGAAGATTTGAAGACACTAAATTTTGCTGATGAGGCACTAATTGCACCTTAGATCCATATGTAGACAACTTAGACGGTACGCCGCATATCTTCATTCCACTGGATATATTAAGAAGCACAAACACGTATCACCAAATCTATAGTTGACTGTCCATACACTACACAGCTTTTGTCGATAAAGTTCTTTTACCAGTTCTCTGCTTGCTAGAACTCCGAGAAAAAACCACGACTCCAATTAGACTTCACGAATCCACAACTCTGCTTGTCCGTTTTCCACTGGCTCATCATCTGTTTAATCAGGTTAACATAGATCCGTAATCTAATTTACTCTAGATTACATATCCCATTTGCTGCCACCAATTATTTATATATACTATACTATAGCTGTGGTAGCGTGAACACATGTATATATAATTAATGAAATCCATTTATCGTTGAAACGAAAAAAACTTTATTTTAAATTAACATTTAAAAAAATATCAGTAAAAAAATCCGATGAACATATCCACGTTGTATAAGCATCATTTCAGAAACAAACCTTTCTGACCTCCGCTCAAAGCGAACCTCTCTCTAACCCCTTCAACATCCAACTGCCGTCTGCAATTTCACTTCCTAGGGGCTTTCCTTGCATTCCAGGAATTTCTGCAGAAAGCATTCTTTCACTCCCACACCTGCACCAGTCTCTTATCTCCCGTGGACAATGAAAGACCCCAATCTCTAGTTCTATTTTTCATTCTTAGGAGATTATCCCATTTCTCCAAGTAAGTGTTTATCCGATTCACGTCCACCTGTCAACCTTCTGTATAGTACTCTTACTTGAATAGTGACAATTCACAAAAGGCCTTTCATTCGTAAGGGATTATCTTTATCTTCCAAGCATGTGAGCATGTGAAATTTTCAACATGTCACAATATAGAGAGAGTGTGAGCTAATAGTAGGAATTTAAAAAAATCAATTAAAAAATGCGTCAGAAAGTGCACAGTTTGGATTTCAGAACAGCTTTAAGTAAATAAAATGTATATGCAAAAAAATTAAGCCAGAAAATAAAACAAATGCATTATGTAATAATATTTAATAAAATATATTTACTGATAATTATCATATATTTAAAATTCTAAATATTTTTTGTGTTTAATTAAATTTATATTTACAAAGCTTCGCTTAATCTTGATTACTTTTTTTTTCAATTTCGGTTCGGATTACTGGGTTTCTATTGATATGGGTAAGCAGAAATATTGATGTACAATGCTTCCCCCCCCCCCCAAAAAAAAAAAATGAACCATTAATTTGGATAGCTAAATACATTAGCAATTTAACTCCAAATTTGAGGAAATATAATTAAAACATATCAATATTTCGGAAATTCTGAATCTCGATCCTTTAATTTAAAAGCGTTATTTAGCGCAGCTATTTTCCTCCTGTTACATTACAAAATCCCTTTTTAATTATAGTTGAACCATGTGTTTCTCTCAATAACATGAGATTACAATTGACCAGTCGATATCTATTAAATTATATTTAAAAAAAAAAAAAAAAAAAAAAAAAAAAAACTGGCTTAAACCGCGCTGGAGGTCTGCATGGGCTGAAATATTCACAACTGGGCCCGGCCCGAATGAAGCCATCTTGTTCCGGAGTCCCCAGAAAGTAAAGTCCAAAACCAAAACCCAGTGGTGACCATCCCCCCCAAACCCAATGACGCAAATTCCCCCCCAAAAAAGCTTCATACATTAACATAGAACCCCCCCCCCCCCTAAACAGAACATCATTTGTAAAATATATTCTACTGATAATTTAATAATAGTATTCCTTACTTACTATTACACAAACATGAAAAGTTTTATCAGCATAATTTGATCTGTGAAGATCTATATTTTATTATTAGCAATCTGGTTGTTTCCACATTTACAAGTCCTGAGTGAAAAGCCCGTGTTAATACGTTCACTAAGCTCCAGTTTTTACTGCAATACAAGCATTATTTCAATTAATATGATTTTAAAGATATAATGCAATATTAATGACTGAAGTAATGATTAATACTCTTAATGATTACATTCATATACGTAATCAAATTTTTGTTCATGTTAGAAAAATCAATTCTTTTCATCATTTAAGATTAAATACAGGGAAAACAACATTACAATTTTGCCCATTTGTTCGTTAGCCGGAGGATATGAAAATTTAAATTCGTTCCAACATCAGTACTTGCGCCTTGCTTTCTGCAGGACATGAGGATCGCTCTTGCAAAGCAGTACTTGTTTCTCGAGATCAGTATGATAGCTCGATATATTACACTTAATGGTTCATCTTTAAATAATTTAATAACAAATAAATACAATATAAACTTAAAGAAATTTTTTTTTATCAAAAATTTTAATCTACACATATTATAAAAAATATAAAATATGTCCTTTCTAAGCATTGACTAATATATGATTTCTGAACCGTTAGTCTTTGATAAACAGTTTCAATTTCAAAAATATTTAAAATTAGCTGAGGGATTATGTTATACGCCGTTAGGGTAAAAAAAAAAATCCCTGATGGCTCGGCCTACAGGCGCAGATAGATTTGGAAGACGCAGACCGTGGGGCGCCTGTTTATTGCGAATTGCAAAAGAAATTACGTTTTTCTCATGATGCGGCAGTTGGGACCACCCACTTCGGAATCTACCTGTGTCTGTAGGCGGAACCGGCAGGATTTTTTTTTTTTTTTTTTTTTTTGCTGTAAAGGTTGGTCCTATAAAAAACTTGTCAATATAAAAGTTGTAGATAATATTAAGAGGATTTATAATAAATTTACGCGATTTGATATCATGTGAATTGACGAAGTTATGAATTTTTTTCTTCTTAAATCCCTATTTCTCTCCCCCCCCCCTTTGAGGCCGTTTTTAATGATATCAAAAATCTGTCATACATAAATTTTGGGCCCTTTTCCTAGAAATAATAATAACTTTAAACGGATTCGATACGTATTATAATTGAGAAGATATGGGGTTTTTTTCTGTTTTCACAAAAAGCCCCCCCTCCCATTTCCCACCCCTTGGTTCGATTTTGTCAATTAACGAACTTGGCCGAGATTTTATGCCCCTTGATTTTATGCATCAGTTTGGAAGAGATTTGTGCAGAATTATGGAAGTTATCATGTCCATAAAAAAGTGATATAGATAGATAGATAGACAGATATATATATATAGTTTTGAACTGGGGGTGGTTTTGGATTATGGGAGTCATGATCGGCGTAGATCTGCAAACATTTTTCAGAAATTCCAACATAGGGGAGAATGTAATTAAGTAGTATTTCTTATGAAATCTACCTAAAATGCATTTTTGAAGATGCTACAAAAACTTAACTTTTTATACGTCCCTTGGTCCTATAAGTTAAATTTAGTGAAACAGTCCGCATGCTCTGACATGCGGGGAGAAAAAATCATTATAGTACGAGCATAATCCATAAGTTACCGATTTTCAAATTTGGAAAAATTCGGCACTTAACACAGTGCCTGAAATAATGTACGATTTCGATCTAACAGCACATCACTTCCGGCACCTTGTTAAAAGCGAAAAATTTCCAAATTTTAAACTCGCATAACACGGTGAGTTTTGGTTGTAAAAAATGATGTTTTTTCCATTTGATATATCAGAGCTTCAGGATTGTTTTAACAAATATAACATATAGTACCCGTAGGCTGTAGAAAAAGTTAATTTTTATAACTTATTCATCAGAATTGCATTTTTTTATGCAAATTGTGTCCAACATAATTATTTAGTTAATTTTAAATACTTTTGGAAGTGGAACTACTATATGCTAAGACTAACGATTAAGAAATTATCCATTGGTCGACGTTTGGAAAAAAACACACTGTATGTACCGTACAACAAATACCGTAAAATCCCGAAAGTAAGCCCCTCCCACTTTTAAGCAATTTTGATTTTCTTTTACATTCCCAGATATAAGGCCCCCCCCCCCCCCCCCCCCCGCACCCTCACGAACATTTTTTTTTTTTTTTTTTTGCACAACAAATTTTTTACAAATCCAAGGAAGAGAATTTTCAATCTTTTGAAATTTTTGGGAGATTTCCACTTTTACTTTTGTATAAATGTTAATGAAAATCCCCACATGAAATGTCTGCTTCCCTTCTTCCCAAAACAAAAAGTTCAAAATCTTGAGAATCTTAAATTCTTCTGGCTTCTTGCTGCTCACTAGTAATATAACAATAAGTAAAGAATCAATCATCTAAACTACAATCTCTCCCTCCATCCAAAATGTATGTTTCCTCCTCCCCCTCAGCATACAAATTTTGAAATCTTTAAACTCTTTATAAAAAAATCTCTGTTATATTTGTTGCTCCCTAGTAACAGTAAATAAATAATCAGCCATTAAATTATCTCTCTACCAACTCTTTCCCCTTTTGCCCATTCAGCAAAAAAAAATCGTTAAATTCTATTTAAAAAAATTCTTCTGTCCTATTTGTTGATCTCTAGTAACAATAAGTAAATAATCAATCATCTAAATTACCTCCGCTCCTCTCTGTCTAAAACGTCTCTTCTCCTTCCCTCCCTCTCCTCTCAGGATACAAAGTTAAAATATTTCAAACTCTTTATTAAAAAATATATGCTTTATTTGTTGCTGTCTAATAACAATAAATAAATAGTCAACCATTTAATTATCACTCTACCCCCAAAATGTCTGCTTCCGCC
Source organism: Maratus michaelseni (assembly GCA_963931845.1). Taxonomy (NCBI): domain Eukaryota; kingdom Metazoa; phylum Arthropoda; class Arachnida; order Araneae; family Salticidae; genus Maratus; species Maratus michaelseni. The sequence continues at coordinate 384,057,541 of OZ007587.1, read as the reverse complement.
CTTTTTGCCAACCCCTATAATTTTTTTTTTAACTATTCATTAAAAAAAATTCTTCTGTCCTATTTGTTGCTCTCTATTAACAATAAATAAATAACAAATCATCTAAATTTCAAACCCCTTCGTTGAAATTCATATTATCCCCCTATCCCCAAGAATACAAAGTTTAAAATTTGTAAAACTCTTATTTGAAGAAATCTTTTGTCCTATTTTCTTGTACTCTAGTAAAATTAAATAGATAATTTCTCACCGGAGTTTTCTGTCTACTCCAAAAATGCCCCCCCCCCCAACCCCTCTCACACACATACGATATTTAAAATCTTTAAAACTATTTTTTTTTTTAATCTGTTGTATTTGTTCATTTTTAGTAACAATTAATGAATAATCCACTTCCTTTCTCCAAAAGTTCCATTTTCCCCAACTGCTCCCCCCTCCCCACTCAGCAAATACTTTAAAATC